>CM051828.1:54095347-56595347 GCA_028451465.1 Erethizon dorsatum
GGCTTTCTGTTTCAGGAGCAGGCAGCTTGTGAGCTAGCCTAATTGCTACAATTAACAAAATTAAATGGCTCATTATGTCTTTATACAATTCCACCCACATTCTGCAGTTTTGCTTTAGCATGAATCCCATGGAGGCTGTCCATCATGGGCACATACTGAGACTCTTTCCATGTGCCCATTTCAGGACACCAATCGGAGAAGATGTGTGTCCACAGAGAGCCCACAGGTGCCCAAGTGAGAGAGGAGCTACTACCCAGATGTTCAGATCATTTCACAGCCTGACTCAGGTCAGGATGAAAGACTCAGAAATGGGGACCAGAGGGAAACAACCCATTCTTAGCCATCTTGAAGCATTCAAGCTTCAGGTGGGAGGAGTGTTATGAGTTGCAAGCTGGCAGATGTGATGATTTTGATTGTTTTCAAAAGTGACATCGGATTGCTGAGACAAAAGAATGTGAGCTGATCTGCACCCATCACTGCAATTATACAAATGACCAAGTCAGTCCTACTATGCTGTCATCCTGTGCTACAGCGTCCTCTGAGCTAGATTTTGAAAGACAGTCTGAGCTATTTTAAAAAAGGCTTTAAGGAATTCTCCTTAGAATCATAAAAATGCAGGAATGTCATCCAGTCTTTATATAGAAACAGTAATGGCTAATGGCAAAGATGTGTTGAGAAGGCAAGGGAGCATATATTTAGTCAAGAAAATGGTTCCTTAGAAAAAGTCTCTTGGATGCTTGTCTAAACATTGTGTCAGAACTTGTTTCCACTCAGTGGCATTTGGTACATTTAAAAGTGAATGTGTAACTTTAGACAGTTCTGGTAAGGACATCAGAGGTTTTCCTTGCTCAATTCAATTTGCTCAGAGAGAGAAACTTTGAAATGACACAAAACTGCTTAAAAGATGAGATCCTTAATGAATGACAAAGTTCATTCAAGCTAAGAGGTGTTGAATTATATGTAAGTATTTCCAGTTGAAGTTCACCAATGTGTTGATGTCTTATGGGCACAGACTATACACGTGGTTCATTTTGGAAAAGGTATAGGAAGAACGTTCTTATCTAAAAGTTCATGTGTCAGTAACATAGGACTTTGTATTTAGTGAAGAGTAATATGTATTTTCTCCTTTCATCTGTTACTTTAGTAACACAGCCACATATGATTCTTTTAAGCAGTCATTGAGATTTCAATTATTCCTGTTTATTTTTAATTGGTTAGCTCTGTTACTTTTATTTATAGAGCAAAATAAATTGGGCATTTAGGAACTAACTATAAATTATTTTACTTTCATCTTCAGATTATCTTTGCAATTTATCTTTTGCTAGCCCTTGAGTTAGATAAGCTTGACCTATTGGCAAGATAATTAATTTCTTTTGTTGAATTAATGGCATTCATCATCAATGGATAGTAGCTAAATGTCTGTAAAGTCAGTGTTATTGAACTAGATGATAAATAGTTAAGACAATGTAAATGTGCAAAGAAGATTTAAAGGATGTAGTCATTTTGGGATCAAGTTTTGATTTTTTTCTTCCACATAAATACTTGAAGTCTTAGTATGGTTAAGATATACATTACATGTATTCTTTAAATACAGAGTCATTTAGAAATGGTAGCTTAAAAGTTAAAAAACTGCAATATTTTTCTCTGTAGAAAATGCTTTGTGCCTATGAAAAAAGCGAATGTTAAGACCAGACAACGTCTTAATAGAATCGAAGTGGACTCAGGCCCAAAAGTCTGAGCCCAGGATAAAGAATCCTTCTTTTTCCATTTGTATGTTAATAGTGACTCATTCCTTTTGGATCCTGGTTACTTTCTGTGGAGGATTTAGTGTCAAAATGAAATTTTAGGAAGAATTAAAATGTAAATACAAAAATCAAGCTTTGTTTTTTTGTACATTGATGAAATCCTAGTACTTTAAACTATTTCCTGTGTCTCTAAAAACTAGTAAATCTTCTCATAACCACAAGAGTTGGCAGTGTTGTGCTTTCTGAGTCATGGAAACAAGATTAAATCATGATTGACCTCTCCTTTGTTCTTGCAAACTTCTAAAAAATTATACTTTATAATATGGTAGATATGTAAGTTCCTTACCAAGAATTCATTACTAACTAAACATCACAATCTTCAAGTATGTCAGATAATAGACTATTGACAGTATTTGGGAAATCAATGAAAAATTCAAAGTTTTACATCTTCCTTACAACCAACTCACCTCCAAGACATAGGACAATACATTATCATTTATTGCATGGTACTTGTTCAACTCTTAAAATGTTGTATGAGGGATCAAGCTGAGAAATAACTGAGAACTTACATGATCGAAGAGTGAAGGGGCCTGCTGAATTTGTGTCGCTTGACATTATTATACTGTAATCTGTTATTTACTCATGGTTTCAAAGGTTTAGTTCAATTGAGAAATTCAATTTCCAAACATCAGTTAAAAGTTATCTTGGAACTAATGAAGCTAATACCTCATGGTTCTGCACATAAGTGAAGACTTCGTCAAAAATGATCATTTTTTCTTTCCACAATGCGGGTGGAATGTTGCACACTGTGCTGACAAGAAGAGCGTCCTCCTGGAGCTTTACTGTGACTAGGTAATCTTTCCACATCCCACCAGATGATTCATCTTTTTAGTGGAAATCTTGCTTGGAGGATCAAATCATGGAGTACTAGGAAATATGTCTACTGATAAAAAATGTTTATCTTTTAAAAATTGTTTTGGGGCTTTGTACCAAAAGAAGTCCTAGGTTGAGCCCTCTGTCATTTTCTGTAGATGTCATCATGAAGGTGGCGGTCTTTGGATGACACATGCATTACAGGTGGTAGCTCTAGAACTTGAATATTTATAATGACTTGGACAATCCAGATAGGTGAATGATTAGATTAAACTGACCCCCTTCTTCCTTTAAAGTGACTTCATTAATCTTTAATATATCAGTTGGGTTAGTATAAAACCTGGGAAGGAAATTTAAGACATCTTCCACTGTGGTCAGGTTTGTTAAAATGGATGGATGAAAGCAATCATTTATATCTCTGATTTCCTGGGAAACATTGGCCAGTCTTGACAAGCCCTTTCTATTTAGGCTGCTTCTCTCTTCATGTGATATTCTGATAGCACCCCTGGCCAGGTTCCTGGGGGCACCAACTTGCAAGGTAAGGTGGTATTGTAAGAGACAAGTGTTTTCAATCTGCTGAGCAGGCTGATGGATTTGTGGACCAGTTTCTGACATCCCAAGTAATTACGATGCTTAAAGTATTTTAAATAATTCCAGGTCTATAAAAAAAGTGATAATGCCTATATGCATACCCTATATATTTTATTACAAAAATATTGAAATAATCCATGAGTTATTCCACTCTGCACCAACTATAAAAAAATACTATCAAAGTTTGACCGGCACTTTTAATGCAACAAAAAGCACCATGACCAAGGACACTGAGAACAGAAAGCGGGGAATGTTTACTTGCTGGACGGAGGTATTTAAAACCAGAAGCTTGTAAGAGTTACGACTTTACAGATGATTCAAATATAAATCTTAGCTGGATATAGTGATAAGCCCTCAAGCAGTTCAGAGGGTTTCCTTATAGCATATTCACTGTATTTGTCCGCTCATACTTACTAAAGTATCCCAAAGCCTCTAAAAGACACATCACTTTGATCTTGGATTGGGCATGGGTAAGTCTGTACATAGTGGAGAACTTGATTGTTCATCCTCTTGTCTGCTTTTGGGTGGCTCATACCACATACTCTCAGTTGTTGGGGCTTCCATGTCAGTCCTGTGGTTGGATGGAGTTTGGCACTAGAAAGATGTGGTGTGGTGTCTTCCGGAATCACGCTTGCCCACATGCACACAGAGTGAGCCCCTCACTCTGCATCAGAACAGCCAGTTACGGCTGGCCTCTTTCTCTCCCTCATATTCCAGTATGAGCTGCACACATCTGGGAACTGGATTTTCATTTTGCCTCCCGCAACTTTCTCTTTGTGTAGTTATTACATTTTTGCAATTGAATACTGAATCATGGTTATCATCTCATTTATATCATGAAGTTATCGAGCTCCTTGGTCTTGTTGAAAGCCATACATGTGCTGCATAGGATTTCTGTCATAAAAGATGTTCTCTACTGAAAATTGAAAATAAAAAACAAATCCGGAAATGTGTAGAAAACGAACTATTCCATCAATACTAATACATGTGTAAACACACTTGAGTTTACTGTCCACTGGGTAAGCTTTTTCACACATGGTGTTGGTTTCCAAATGAGAAAATGGTTTATGAATTCTTTTCTAAGGAGTATTATTTTTTTCTGGAGCCTCAAGGGATACATTTTCTCTCTCCTTGTTCTTATATTCCTGTGGGAATCAGAGCTTTGAGTCAAGAAAAATCACCTAAGCTATTGTAACAGAGGACTAGTTTGTGTGCGTGTGTGTGTGTGTTAGTGAATGCATGAATATATCTTTATGCAAAAATCAGTAAACTCCATCAAAACACCCTACTGATTGGAGACATTTTCCATAATAATAGTACCCTCTGGTGGATGTGCTCCCAGGCTGCAGGAGGAGTTTGGTAGCAACAGTCATAGGAAACTGGTGTTGGCTCCTTCAGGTGGAATAAGAGGCTCTCAGTGCTGCTGGTTTGAAAGGAGCCCAGCAACAGGCAGTCAGCTGATGGAAGATCAATCCACAATTATGATGATGGTCAGACTAAGAACATTACAGCTCGTTGCCCTACTTAGGATGAAGTGTTATTATTGCCACAGCCCCGCTGTCACCCCTTCATCTGGACGTTGTGGCTCCTGCAAGTCCTTTCATTTTATAAAGTGGTTTCATATTCCAACCGCTCCTGAATGAGGGCATCGTCTTTGTACTGCAGCCTTGGAGGAGATGGGGAACATTCAAAGGCTAAAATGGCCTTTCGTAGGCTTCGGTCCAATACGTGTCTCTCCCAGGCTGGGTACCTGTTCCTGAACAGGTCAATTTTAATGACTGATTCTTCAATCCGTGGTGGGCGAGATGATGGGGTGGATGGGGCAGTGGGCCTCACCTGAAAGACAGGTACACACCCATCGCGCTCTGCAAATTTCTGATCGCGCTCACTGACAACACTGCGGTTGTTGGAGATGGACCGGAGGGTGCTTGTGGCCACTTCTGGAGGCAGAGAGAAGGCAGCGACAGGATCCTCACAAGCACAACTTGGTGACTGCCCAAATCTGGGCCCATTGGGGTGAAAAAAGGCATAATACATCAGCATAAAAACAACGCCGGTTAGAAAGCTGCTGAACACCACACAGAGAGCTGGGATAGCAAATGCATCTGCTATCTGGGGAGCCTTGTAGAGGTACCAGAGCGCACTCAAAGCTGTGTTTTCCAAAAGGATCACAAAATAGTAAATAAACAGCCTGCAGCGTGTCCTGCCTTCCTTGACATTGAACCAACTGAAGATGTAGATGATCCCCACCACCATGTCGAACACAATCTCTTCCCATTTGGTGATACAGAACTCTGTCTCACAGTGGACGATCCAGAAGGTCATGATGCACCAGTGGAGAACAATGAAGATCCCAAAGTACAGCTGGAAAACCGAGGCGAAGAGCGCGAAGGTGATGACTCTGGCGGCGATGGTGAAGAAGTGCCAGCAGAACTGGATGATGACGGCCATGTAGCCGATGGGCTTCTTGTCATCTCTAGAGTCTCGCAGGGCCTTCTGGTAAGAGGCCAGGGCCCAAGCCAAGGAGACGAGGGAAGCTGCTGCTGTGAAACCTGTAGAGGTAAACAGGAAGACACTTGGTCAAAAGCCACATTTGGTGACACCACTAGAAGCCAAGTCACACAGAACTGTTGGCTTGGGATAGCATGGCTTTGAAATCAAGGTTCTTCATCTCTAAGTTTTAATTTGACTAACCATTTAGATAGGGTCCCAGTCACTGTTTTATGCAGAGTAAACCACATGCAAAAGGCATGAATCTAATGCAAATGCTACACAAATCATTGTGAATCTGATATTGGCAAAGGCAGTAGGATTTAGCTTTCTGTGTATTTGGTGTAAATGAATACAGGAGGTAGGTTTGTTGTTTTTTTGTTTTTTGTTTTTTTTGATGGGAAAAATAACAACAACTAAGAACTGGGTTGCTGTTTCAACTTGACCACTTAGTTCCTGAATGACCTTGGACACTCATTGACACTGGAGACCTCACTTCTGAAGCTAGCCATTTCCAGGGCTCACTATTAATTTGAAGATTCCATGGTGGAAAGGCCCACAGTATCACAAGAAGCTTGAAGGACTTGCTGGTTTGCCTTTCTGCTTTCCAGCAAGAATAAATGTAGTTCATTCACAAAAGAGAGATTTTTCTTTTTTAAAAATAAGGAAAGGAGTCTATAGGACAACTTTGGCAATGTTTCCTGTAGTACTTGGTTGACAGTTTGTCCTAATGTAATCTAATATGCTCCCTGCAGCTTCTCTGTGCCCGCTGCCTTTCCCTTCAAAGCACAAATGTCCACTTACTGTCATTTAGTTCTTAGCTTTTTGTAAATCAGAGATTGTATTAAAATCACTTTTCAGCTACTTCTCTTATTTTCTCATTTTATTAGCCTCATTTGGTTAGTAATCCATCTAAAAGTAGGTTTTTATTCTTTAGAAAACATTTTTATTGCTTTGTAGTCAAAGATCATGTCTATGGTCCAGATGCATATAAGACTCACCTAAAAACACACCAGACTCTTGGGAGAGAGCTCTGTGGGGAATTCTACTTTGTCACTGGTCTATTACATAAATCTGCATTGCAGCTGGTTTATGTAAGGAGATGTGCCAATACTTACCAAGACTAAAAGACATCTCATGTATTTTAAAGTTCAGCTGGCCTTTTCTTATTCAAATCTATCATTACTCATAAGCCAGCTGCATTGTACTCTTTCTTCCTCTTTGGGAATAATACAAGGTGAGTTGATTGCAAAGAGCTTAGGATGGAATCAATATTTTTTCTTAAATTATGGGGAAAAGCTATCATTTACCATCCTTGAAAAATAAATTTAAAACAGTGATTCTTGTGGGAAAGGGCCACATGAATTGATACAAAAAAATTCAACTCAGTAATTATTTCTTAGGCATTCTTCTTGATTAAGGTGAACTCCAAAAAATAATTTTTGAATGAAAAAATATATTCCAAGAGCCACCTTTCATACTTGCTACCAATATAACTAGCAGAATGCCCAGACATGGGCCATGAGCTCTTCAGGGGTTTTTCTAGTTAGTACAAAAATATTCCTTGCTATATGTCACAGGTGGCTAGCTGTTGGTGATATTTCTGGGTTAGTCAGAGGCCAGTACACACAAGAGTTTATAATAATTGAATTTTGGTGCAATGGAAAACAACAACCTCAATTAAACACAAATTCAGGAGTGAAAAGAGAGTGAAGGAGGCAACACTGAAAAATAGAGAAATAAAGTGAGGGGATGGAAATAAAAGGTAACAGAGTATTGACTATGCAGACTACATATTTATGATCAGTTTGGGATCAAAGAAAAAATTGTGGCATTTTAATCTCAATACCTTTGTACGGCATAAAAGCAGCAAATGCCTTGCTCCTTATCTGTACCATTTGGAACTAGCAGTCTCTTTAATAGAGGATGCTCTTTAAGCTTTTAAGCATGGATTCTTCAACTTTGGTGCTTTGGAAGACCACATTTTTTAATCCCATTGAGAAGAGCTGTTGAAAATTACAAAGGACTTCAGAAGAAAAGAATAAAGCTAAGTAACTGAGGAAATGTCTCTTCTTGATACTGATATACCAGTCTACAGTGATCATCTAGAAAATATTGAATGTTTTATAAGAGAATTCATTACCCATGTGGGCTTAATTAAGGAGCAAGTAGTGTGTGATCACGTGAAAGAGATCATGGCCTTCCATTTAGAGGAAATACCATCACCAGGCTTGGTCACAAAACAAAATTGTGGAAGTTAATGCCAACAAAAGAAACTCCTACAGAAGTCAGAGGAAAAGGCCAAAAAAATGAAGAAGAGAGGAGAAAAAGAGATGCAGAGGTCCTGTCTAAGAGATTAAATCTACTCATTATAGAAATATCTGAAATAGAGGACAAAGCAAATGAAGCCAAAACAATGATTTAGGAAATAATTGAAGAAAAATTTCCAGAGTTGAAGAACAAAGTAGGCCTGCAAATGAAGAAGACTCACAGGGTACCTTTAAAATATTGTGAGAAGAAAGCAGCATCTAGACACATCCTAGTGACTTTTTAAAATTTCAAGGATGAAGAAAAATTTTGCAAGTATCCAGACAGAGAAACCAGGTTACCAATAAAGGGGCAAAGTCAGACTGACCTCAGATTTTTCTCTTGCAGTTCTTAATGCCTGAAGACAATGGAATAGCATCTATAGAGTTTTAAGGGAAAATAATTTTGAGTTAAGAATTATATAGCTTGTCAAGCTAGTATTTGTGTTTGAAGACAACTGGAAGACATTTTCAGATACTAAGGTGTTAAGAAAGTATATTGACTAAGAAATTTCTCTGCAAATTTTGCTGAATGATTTCCTGCAGACAACAGAAAAATTAAAAATAGTAG
This sequence comes from Erethizon dorsatum, assembly GCA_028451465.1. Classification (NCBI taxonomy): domain Eukaryota; kingdom Metazoa; phylum Chordata; class Mammalia; order Rodentia; family Erethizontidae; genus Erethizon; species Erethizon dorsatum. The sequence continues at coordinate 54,103,924 of CM051828.1, forward strand.
GGAACTAATTGTGTGAAAGATTCGATGGATAAAACTAGTTAAGAAGGATGACGACTAAAATATTTACATATAGGGTAATAAACCTAAGTTCAAAATACAGTGGTACCTTGGTTCACGAACTTAATTCATTCCATGATTCCGGAAAAGATGACCATTTGTGTGGGAAAGATGGCTGCGGTCCTGTTTGTCACCTGCTGTAGAGTTTGTAAACAAAACCAAAATTTTGCCAAACATTTTTATTTGAGAACCAAATTGTTTGCAAACAAAAGTGTTCGTGAACTGAGGTACCACCGTAGATTTGTACGCTCAATCTAAAATTTTCGGTTTATGTCATTTTTAAATTATCAAAGTGCATGCCAAATATGCAGTGTATTGGGCAAATAAATACTGTTTTATTTTTGCCATGTAATATTATAAAGATGCATGTTGTCAAGCAAAATTTGTGTTAGGTAAATGTGCTTTGTTACTATGGGCAGGACAAGTAAAAACATTCTAAATTTTAATTTGACAAAATTGGAAAGTGGTACAGTCTTATTTCCTTAAAAAAACCTAACAAGTTCAAAATGTTAATATTGATAATGTAAGGAGAAAATTTCCAAAGCACTGGTTTGAAAAGCATGGATATGTTTGAAATACTGAATTGGGAAACCGGTAATTACTGCAACAGATGGTAGTTCACATTAGTCAGTTTGTAACTGAGCTGTGGACAAAAAGAGATTATATACATTTCAAGCTTTTGAAATTGAAAACAAGCGAAAAACCAAGAAAAGGTAGCAAAAGAAAAATGCCAAGCAACGTTAAAATTTGCATAAAAGTTATTAATAGTGCTATAGGTGAATTATACTCATAAACTGGCTAAATCCCAAATTAAGATCCAAACTGAGTAAAAAAAAATCAGTCCCTGATCTGAGATACTCACATTTGTATAAAACAAACGTTAAAGGGGTTTAAAGGTAATAGAAACTCTTTAAGTCATAGAAATGGAGAATAACATGCTTAATTAGGCAGAAACAAGGATATTACAAGAAATTTCACATTTAAGAGAGTATGTGGCATTCATATGTAAGATTTTTGTTCAATATCTTGATGTGGGTGGTAGTTGTACTGTTGTAAACTGAAATAAATACAAATATTTTAAAAACCATTTAAAATTAATGATTTTTGTACTTAAAATTCATTGAGTAATCCTTCAATTGAAGAGAATATATGTAGCCAAAAAAAAAAAAAAAAGCTTTAAAGCATGTCATTCCATAATATGCTGGAACCCCTTTTTCCCCACCACCCCCTTCTTCTCAAAGCACTGGAGCATAGCAACATCTTCAGGGAGTTGACCGCATTGTTGGTCAGGAACTGGCAAACCAAAGAGACTACAAGGGAACTTTGTTTCTACCAGTTTGTACCCAAAGATCTTAGGCTGTTTTCCAAAGATGTGGAAAAAAAGTTCAGGTTGAGTAATCTGTAATCTGAAAATTTGAAATCTGAAATATTCTAAAATTTAAAACTCTTTGTGTGCCCACATGACACCACAAACGGAAAATTTGTGATGAGTTGCAGTCAAGATGCAGATGCACTAAAAATATTGTATAAAATTACCTTAAGTCTGGGTGGACAAGGTGTGTATGAAGCACAAGTGAATTTTATGTTTGAGTTGGGTCCCATCTCCAAGCTATGTCATTATACATATGGAAATATTCCAAAATTGGAAAAAAAATCAGAAATCTGAAACACTTCTAGTGCTAAGCTTTTCAGAGAAAATATTCTCAATTTGTGGTTACAGATTTTAAGTACACAGCAACAGAAAATGACATGAAATGTCATAAGATATAGAAGAATAAAAAATTAGCATAATCCAAATTCTCCTGCAATTTTTACCCCTTTTGTTTGCATATCCTAAAAAAGAAATTCAGTCCATGGTTGACATTCTGGAATTTAAGATTATATCCTGGCATTAGAAAAGCAAGCAAGCACTTGCTATCAGGTTTGCTTTCTATAGACATATCTTACAATTAAAATAATATATAACAAAAAGAAATTTCATGTCCTTCCTGCCCACCCCTTTTATAAATTCTCTGCTTTGGCAATAATCAGAATTTCTTTCCTTCATTTGATTATGATTTTCTTTGTCTTGTGTTTAGCAATTAATTTTTAGAAGACAAATGTGTGTCTGAGCAGAAATATGGGCTATTTTAGAATTAAGAACTTCACCTTCCTTTCCCTAATCCACCTTCAATACTCCCATTTTATCAATCATAATTACAATAATCAATTATAAACTCACACCTGCCAAAGAACGCTGAGATCTCCTGTTCTTTGTTTAAATGATATCAGCTTGGTTGTTTCCAGTGCCAAGATAGACTCCCTCAGCAGGGTAATGCCTTACTCCTGGTATTGTTCTTGAGAACTTCTGATGTATGATGGTACAGAACTCAGAGCTCTAAGCACTCCTTTAGATAACAAGGTACATTTTAAGCTTTTGTTTAAAAATAACTTCAAGCTCACAGAAAAATTGCACAACTAAAATTAACATACTGAACACCTATATATCCTTTTCCCAAGTTATCATTTGGCTTCATTTGCTTTATTGCTGTTTGTTTCCTGATCTCTTTCTCTCTTTCTCTCTCTCTTTGAGACTAAATTGCATAAACTGCATGGTCCTTTAGCCTAAAGTATATCACTGGTTACTTACTATGAATGGGATATTCTTTTACATAGCCACAGTAAAGTTACCAATTTCAGGCAACTTGACATTGACACAATAAGTTTTTCTTTTTCTTTTTCTTTTTTTTTTTTTTTTTTTTTTTTTTTTGAGACACTATCTCATTATACAGCCCAGGCTGTCCTTGAACTCACTATGCAGCCCAGGCCAGCCTCGAACTCAAAGTGATACTCCTGCCTCAGCCTCCCAAGTGCTGGGATTACAGGCATGTGTCACTACACCCAGAGTCATTAACACAAATTTTTTTAATCCACCTTCAGTATTCTAGTTTCATCAATTGACTTTTTCATATTTTTTCACTCTGGTACAGGATTAAGTCTGGGCTAAGAAATTGGTTTTAGTTGCTATACCAATTTAATATTCTTTAATCTGGAACATTTCCGTACACTTTCTTTGTCTTTTACAACTTTAACATTATTTGAGAGTAAAGTGCCTTAAAAAAGGAAAATAGTACTCTTCATGTTTGGTTTGTGTTTTCTTTCTTCATAGTTAAATACCATGAAGAAATATGTATGTGACATTGAACAATATTAAAATTCTAAAATATAAAAATTCTTTCAGTGTTCCCAGGACATAAATAATGTATCATTTTGAGTTTTCTTTCAAAATAATTAATAGCATATCAATTATGAATACTTTTAAGATCAAAATACAAATACAACTAGAGGGGACTCAAAAGATATTATTATATCTTAAAGAGGTAAATAGATGGTTAGACCTCTGAGATTACCCAGTGCAGTGATCTCATTTTATAGAAAAGAAATAGAGTCTCACTTTTAAGAGTTTAAATAATTTATCTTTCCTCCTTCCTGCCTTCCACTTGTCTCAGAGGAAAATTGTCCTTAATCTATTTCAAAGCTAACCTTCCTGTTTCCTCAAGAAAGACCCTATCAGTTCTTGCCTCTCTCTGTACATCATCCCTTTCTCCCCATGAGCTCCTTTCCTGGGCCTAACGAACCTGTAGCAAGCTGCCATTCACCCAAGAAACATTATCCACTTGATTTTATCCCTTCTGCTTTACTTTAACTTGACACCTGTTTTCCCTCCTGTTCTTTGTTTTCTTGTCTCCTCATTTTGTCTGCCAGCCCCTGAGCTATTGGTTTTGGCTTGGCTTGAGCACCTGGGTCCTCTTCCTTTCCCAGTTAGTGAGCCGCCCACTCAGCCCCAGGCCTTGACCCTCCATCTGAGCCACCAGCCAATGCTCATCCCAACACCAGCCTTTTCCCTTGCCAGAACTGAGTGCCTGACTGTTTCCTTGGACCTCATCTGGAAGCAAGCTATAGGTGACAACTTTTGCTTTGTTGTGGAAAGAGCGTGATTCATAGCTTCATCCCCCATCCTGTTGTTATTGTGATGCCTTTCTCAGAATGAGAGGCAAAATGAATTTCTAAGTAGGTTGCCACAGTACTAAGAACAGGGCTTATGTGCAGCTTTATTGAACTACTTTGTTGCAAAGCCACCCAAATCCACACGTTCATAAGACATGCCATTTGGCTCTTCACCTCTGTCACCGGGCATATTTGCTTTCTTACTACAGCCTGGACAATCAATCTAACTTTGGGTACAACAGTTCAATGACCAGAAAGTTGGTATAACAGTTTATTCAATCATTTTGGGCTGATTATCTATCTAAGTGTATATATAGATATTCCTTCTCTTTAGATAAGGGCTGGTAAATGATATAACACCTTTCAAAATGTTATAACCTAGGAGTTTTGATTTTTAAACCTTTAAACTAGCAGGAGGCTAATTCTAGCCCTCTAATTTGTGCCTTTGAATTATTGAAGACACTGCTTAGTAAGCCAGAACATAGTTTCTCAGAGGATGTTTAAGATGCTTGTTCATTTTGAATAAAGATTTTTCAGAATAAAGGTTATGGATCTAATGCTAGCTGGTTAGCTAATTAACATTTCAAAGGAAGCTGATAGAAATCAATATTATGCAGTCCAAGTGAACACCAAAGTTTTAAATTTCTACCCTCTTTTCTTTTACTTCTTATGGGGATTTTTTTCCCCTTGAGAACGTCTCTTTTTATGTTTTTTCTCCCTTCCTTTTTTCTCTTCCATTTATCTCTCAGTCTTTCCTATCCTTCTCTGCTTCTACTTTACTATTCATTTTCCCCATTTTCTGCTCACATTGAACATAATTTGGAATTGAGTTATTTAAAAAGAAATAGTCATATTAATGAAATAAGGTTTGATGTTCCTAATAGCTGACCCCAAAACTGTTCTTAAAGCTCAAATAGAGCTCAAAATAAGGAAAGAAAATAATTTATTTAAAAGTTAATGATCTGTGATATGGTTTGGCCATGGTTTGACCCCTGTTATAGTTTAAATATGAAGTGTCCCCCAAAGATTTATGTACTGAGGGCTTTGTCCCCAATGCAACAATGTCAGAGGGAGGCCTTGAGAAGTGACTGAATCAGGAGGGCACTGACCTTGTCAGTGTATTAATCCATGAATGAGTTCACTAACTGAATGGGCTGTTAAGGGGAGAAGGTTGGAGAAGGTGGGCCACTGGGGTTGTGCCTTTAAAGGGTAATCTTGCCCCGGGCCCCTTTTTCTCTAGCTTTCTTTCTGCTCTCCCAGTTTCTCAAGGTGAGCAGTTTCCTCCACCATGCTATTTCTCCCGTGGAGCCAGCTAACCATGAATTGAAACCTCTGGAACCATGAACCAAAATAAACCTTTCCTCCTTTAAATTGTTTTTCTCAGGCATTTGGCCATAGTGACAAAAAGCTGACTAACATAACCCCCAAAGGTTCCTGTGCTTGAACCTTGGTTCCCTGTCTGGTGAAGTTGAGGTAGTAGAACTTGTAATAGGATGAGCCTTGTGGTGAAGTAACTAGGTCACAGGGCTCCATCCTCAGGGAGGGATGAATGCCCTCACGAAAGCGGATCAGGGCTCATGGGACTGGATCACTTTTATAAGTGCACTGGCACCTCCTCTGAAACCCTTTTCCACGTGTGCCACTCTCCACTTTCACACATGCTTCTGTCATTGTGGTGCCATCTGCCAGGAGGCCCTCATCAGAGCCAAGCAGATGTTTTTGAATTTCCAGACCCATGAATCAGACAAACCGCTTTTCTTTTTTTGGTGGTACAGCTGATTAACTCAGGACCTCGCACATACGAGGCAAGTGCTCTAACACTGAACTACATCTCAGCCCTAAGTCTGTTTTCTTTATAAAACACCCAGATTTTGAGGAATCTCTGTACTGATTTCCATAGTGATTGTACTAGTTTACATTTCCACCAATAATGTAGAGGTGTTCCTTTCCCCCATATCTTGCCAGCACTTGCTTTTTTGCCTTCTTGATGATGGTAGCCATTTTGACTGGAGTAAGCTATACCTCTTCTGGGCATATTGCTGAAAGAGTTAAAGACATAATTCTATAAAGCTACATGCATACGCATGTCTATAGCAGTGCATTTCACAATAGCTAAGCTCTGGAAGTAATCTAGGTATCCATCAACAGACAAATGGATCAAGAATATGTGATAGCTATCTATCTATCTATCTATCTATCTATCTATCTATCTATCTATCTATCTATATCTATATCTCTACATATGATTATTATTCAGCCATAAATAATAATGTAATCATGTCATTTGCAGGAAAATGGATGGATCTTGACATCATAATGTTAAATGAAATCAGACACAGAAAGTTAAATCACGTGGATTCTCTTTATGAGAAACCAAAAATATAAATTAATTAAAGAGTAAAATAAATAAGAGATGGTAAGAATAATGGCGACAGACTTTTTGGAAATGGGGAAGGGGATACTGGAAAGTGGAGAGGGGAGTATGTAGAGGGGGGGCTAAAAGTATCAATATATATATATAGATATATTGATCAAATTACATATATGTATTATAGATAATAGGTAATATATATATGTATATATGGCAATACCTTGGTTCATGAATGCTTCTGTTTGCGAATAATTCATTTGGCAAACCAGAAGCATTCAGCAAAATTTTGCTTCAGTTCAGGAACTCTGCATCAGGTGATGAACATGACCAGGGCTACCTTCCTTGCAGAACATGAATGTGGACATCTGCAGAATTGTGGAATGACTCAAATTCATGAACCGAGGTACCACTGCATATATAAAATTTGATATATATATGTTATAAATATATATATCAACTCCCCCAAACAAATGCAATTATTGTGTATTACAAGTATCCACTAACAAAAATGTACCCAGCTTCAGGTACAGTAAATCTCCAATTTACGAACATTCCAGTTATAAATTTTCACAGACAGGAACGGACGTCACATTACAAACATTCCTAGGTGAGAACAAATCATGGAAGGAGCTCACATGTCTACCATTACCATTTTAAGGTAAGTGTAAAAATAAAAATAGTTTATTTACAGTTTTACTGTACTGTACCACCATTTTAAGGTAACTTTAAAAATAAAAATACTTCATTTACAGTATTTTTGTGTTTGTGTTTGGTTTTTTATACATTACATCATATATTTGTGTCAAAGTTGTGTAAGACTCACTTTGTTGGGCTTACAAATGAATCCTACTTATGAATGCTCTCCTGAAAGGGAACTCGTTTGTAAATCGGGGACTTACTGTATTTTGTTATAGCATCAGAAAATGGTCTAAGAGAGACTGTTGTAACTATTCTATCCCAAATCCTATGGCTTTGCTCCAAAGCCAGATTTGCTCTCAAGGCTCCCCACAGCTCCTATTATTAGGGTACATTACTAACTTCTGCTTTTCATCACAAGTCACTTGACCTGCTACATGATCTTCCTCCAGTTTGTATTCAAATGCAGTTTTCATGAGAGGTGTAGAGAATTCTATAAGGATTATAGAAAAATAACCATTTAGAGTATGGTAAAAGGGAGTTTGTGTGAGGAGGGTTGCAGGCAAAAGTTCTATCATCTTAATTTAAATATTTCCTCTTGGAAATAATGAATAAGAAGCCAATAAGACTTAGAAATATAATCCAAAGTTTCCTTTGTTTTGAAACTTCTAGGAAAGGAAGGGGTTATTTTTAGCTTTCAAACATAAATTAGTTCTTTCCAAGGACTTGCTTCCATGTCAGGTACCCTATTCTTCCCCTTCAGAGCCCTTATCCCAGTTTATAATTATATTTCATTTTGTGCTCATTTAATTATTATGTTTCTCACTAGAGCGGGCCTTTAGGAAAGGAGAAATTCCTGTCTTGTTTTACCTTTCTCTCCCTCTTGGCAATGCACGTATGTTAGGAATTAGCACTGGGCCAGTGTGGTGGCTCACACCTGTAATGCAAAGAACTCCAGAAGCTGAGGCAGGAGAATAACAAGTTCAACCCCGTTTTGACAACATAGTGAGACCTTGTCTCAAAATAAAATTTAAAACAAGGGCTGGCAGTGTAGCTCGGTGGGAGAAGGCTTGCCTGGCACACATGCAGGCCCTGGATTCAGTCCCCAGTCACCACCATCCACACACACACCATGGAAGGGGGTGGGGGAGGCACTTACAGAAGAAGAGAGAGAAGGAGAAAGAGAGAGGAAGACTACTCCAAATGTGGAGCTAGAACTGTAGAAAGAATGAGATGTTTAAAAAATTTGCACAATTCTTTGTTGCTCCCCTCTTCTACTTCTTTGCAATTTCTGTTTGAGCCACAAATGCCAAAACACTATGAAATAAAATCTGTAATCCTGTCATGTTGTTTGCAGTCTCAGTGTAAACTAGAATTCCTGGAAATCTTCAGAGAATGCTTCCTAGGATTTGTAGCCTGATTCCCTAGATGTAGGAGCCTTGAGGAATTGAACCAAGTGCTCTAATTCTTTGATTCTTCAACAAAGAGAATGAACTTATCTCTTTCCTTCTCCCTGGCCGGGGCTGGGGGATCACCTTCCCCTGCAACAGGTAGGCTAAAAGACACAGGGAAAGACCCAACCACTGCTGGTTCACAGTCTGACCAGCTGAAGAGAAAGTACCTTTTATTAAAATTTACAAATGTACTGTTTTGAAAAACTTCAAATATACATAAAAGCAGAGAGAATAATACAGGTATACCCTTTGTGCAGAATCACTTAAAGGGCTCATATTGAGTTTGGAATGCTCCTTTCCCTTTGTAGAGAGAGACAGAATGGCTGGTGTGAGCGCTAACTCATTGTTACAGGGACGTGTCATGCACCTGACAACTGGGACTCTATTGGGACACTTTGAAAAGTCCCTCTACATTGCTCTTGGGGTCCACTTGCCCTACCCTGCCTTACCTTGTATTTCACTCTTTGTATCTCAGCCCCTCTGGCATCATGTTATTTCTTAAATGCTATGTTGGGTTGAGCCTGAAAGCAGTGTCCTGTCCCCAGAGAGAGCAAGTGCTGTCCTCTTACTTGAACAGGTGTGCTCTGCAGGTAATGTCTACTTATTCTTCTGATTTCAGCATAGGCATCATTCATTTGCTCAGGGAAGACTTCCCTAGCCCTTGACCTAGATCCATCCCCTTGTCATAGTTGCCCACAACACCTTGCATTTCTCTTCCCAGCACACCCCGGCATCTTGCTGTAGCTACGTATCTGTGCAGATGCTGATGCCCATGTCTCCCTGGGAAGGCAGGAGATGTTCTTGGGCCTCACCATTGTGTCCCCAGCATCTGTCACTCTGTTTGTTTATCAGTTTCTTGAATTACTAATATGTATCAATTTCTTGAATTAGTTACTCTTAGTTTCTTCCTGTCTTCCAAGATCCTTACCACAAACATTTTGATTTCCCTTCTTCTCAGCTATTTCTTCATCCTTTCTGTTGATTTTAACATATTTGGGAGAAATTTAAAGTATTTTCACAAAAATAGTTTGGGAATGTGTGGTTTACCACATGACTGTCCTGGGCATGGAGGTGAGATTATGCGATGACCATTCATAACGCATGCGATCTCATCACACACATCATAATTTTTTCCTCTACATGCACAGTCCTTAAGGTGACAAAACAAATTTTAGGTGGCAACACAATTTCTCATAGTCAAGAAACGTTAAGGGGGCCAGTGAGATGGCTCAGCGGCATAAGCGCCTGCCTGGCAAGCGCGAGGGCCTGAGTTCGACTCCCGGAACCCACATACGAAAAAAGGGCCGGTGATATCGCTTAGTGGCACGGGCGCCTGCTGGCACGCGAGGTCCTGAGGTCGACCCCCGGTACCCACAAAATAAAAATTTAAAAAAAAAAAAAGAAAAGAAACGTTAAGTTTCATTAGTTCATTCAATGCTCATGATCTGACCTAGACTGATGAAGGATAAGAAATAAGCATTTGTTGAGCCCTTGCTTTGTGCACGATGCTTAGACCCTGTCTTTCAGTTACAAACAAAAAAAAAGCAGTACATTCACATGGCTGGAATCATAACAACCAGCTGAAACAAGGTAATAGTTGAAAATGAAGCTTTCTGCTCTCTGATCTTTGCTGGGTGAGCTGAAGGCAGAGGATATAAGGTTCACTAGGTCTGGGACTTCCTCAGTCTTCTTGCACTGAAGCCATTTAATCTCTGTTTTAAACCTTGTAATAGTTCTGATTAAAAATATTTAAATGCTTTAGTATGTTTAGTTTTGCTAGGGATATGAATCCTTTTCATAATCCATTCTGAGGATTGTGACTTCTTTGCAAGGCAAATTGTAAGGCTGCTAAGGAGGTGATAAGGAAAACACTGAGTGAAATTTTTAAAGTGTTTTAATATGAAAGTAGCTGAAGAAACTTGGAGAAGCAGTGTCTTTCCTCCTTAACAAACGTGGAAAGTTACTTTCTTTTAATAGGAAAAAATTCACAGATAATCTCATGTAGCTCCGTCACAATTCTTTTTTTTTTTTTTTTTTTTGGTATCAGGAATCAAATTCAGGACCTCACGCTTGCCAGGAAGGCGCTGTGCCACTGAGCTATATCCCTGGTCCCTTCACATATTTTTTAAACTTGAGATTTTTATTAAAAATTTCCAAGAAGTCGAACATTCAGTGTATGAGAATTTGAAACCATATAAATAATACTTTCTCTAGGAAAAAACATTTCTCTGCAAAGAAGACAAGAAGTCATTGTTCTTTGTATAACACTACATATCACTTGGTTAAATTTATATCGAAAATAGAATGATATAAATTATTAGTTGAAAGATACAGGTAAACTGAGAAGCCCAATAGAATTAAATTTTCCTTTAGAGTAATATTATTTTTTCCTGTTTTTTTAAAACCACTATCTTATTTTTTCCTTCGCAGTTTTTCTCCTTCAGATAATAGGAGGTGAATCAGGGTGAAATGACAAGTAAAGAGGGGAACACAAAAGCAAAAGAGTAAGAGGCACAATTGACAGAAAAAAGAGTTTTTCTTTTTTTACTTGGAGATAAAAAGGAATTCTTTTGACAAGATAACATTTTAAAAAGTTACTTTAAAGTAGGAGAAAAAAATACTTAGCATTATTTGCCTATACAGAGAACGTACAGCAGAGCCTCATAATTGGAAGGAAGGACGAGGTATATATGGTTCCTAAAAGAGCAGGCAAATGTGAGACAAGAACAGGTTTTGGCAACGCTGTGTTGGGAAAGCCCAGGTGAGAGGCACAGTTGGTCCTCAGAGTTTTCCTGAATTGCATGTAAGGAGGGTGCTGCAGGCAGGATCTAGAGCACTGAGTGGTGTGTGCTATAGGGATCATAGCTGAGGCCCCTCCTAAGGCAAGACGGGAAGCTGTGAGACAAAGAAAGGGACACAGTGGAAGGCGCTGGTGGAGAAAAACAGCCATAAGTGGCTGCCAGAACTGGTCTGAGGTCCCTGGACCATGAAGGACGACTTTGCTAACAGCTTTGTCTATTCTTGATTGCTTATTTTTCCTAGCTTCCTTCCTCCACAGTCTTCTGGCAGAAATTTTAAATTTCTTAAAAAGACCTTGCCTTTTATGGGATGTAGTTTTCTCTAAGGATCTTCAATGGAATGTCCAATTGTTTCTCTTGGCTGTGGAGTTCAGGAGCAGGCAGGGGCCTTTTCCTGGGGAGAGGGTCTGAGGTGGGGGGCTGGAACACTGGCTTCTGTCCTATTTTCAGTGTCCTGCCCTCTAGGTTGCCTCATTTTTACTCTGTCAGTAAAAAGAACGTGGCTTGCTGCTGGGACCATTTAATAATGCAGCAGTAAATTGTGCTTTCAAGCCAGCAATGCCTTTCTAGGTGATTTACAAAAATGACTCAATACCCTGAAGATGTGGATTTGTAGCATTGTCTGTTCTTTCAGTTGAACTGGTTCAGGAAAGCCAACCCTGTGAGGACCCCAAGGGTTCAAAACATGCACAGCTGCTTGGTCACCCCCATTCCCACCTTGTGGCGCAGGGACCTTTCTCCTCCACTGCTTTGGTGTGTGAGGAGGTCACTCAGCTTCGCCTGGCACACGCTGTGTCTGGGAGATGCTCAGTGCTTGTGAGAAAGGAAACAGGATCTCCCACCCCAGAAGAAAGGCTATCAGAGCATCCAGCCATAGGAGGAACACTGCCTTAGAGTGGAGGGTAACTTGCCGTTCCCTCTCCAGCAGCAGAAAGGTGATCCAAGATGACACTGTTCAGATTTAGGGTCAGAGCAGGGTGGGATGGGGTCGGGTCCAGACCGCCACCCTGCAGGCTTTGGGAGAGTGACTCTTCTCCGCTGCCACCTGCCTGTCCCCTGTCTAGGACCCCATCCCCCATCAGGCACCGTCATCTACCTGCCCCCCAACCCATACCATCACGTTTTCACTTTGTGGTTAAAACACAAAGCTGATCAGCTCTCTCCCCAGCTCAAAACCCTTCTAGGATTCCCTATTTATTGGGGCACATAATAAATAATATGGAGCTCTTCCAGATCTCCACTTCCTGCCTCGCCTTGAGAGCTCCTTCCTCACTGAGTCTCTGGCCTTGGTGACCCTTTCCTCCACCCCACCTGGCGGATTCCTGAGCATCAGAGGCGAGGTTCACAAGCTTCTCACTCCTGGGATCTCAGCAACCAACATCTGCGAGGCCCTTCAGTGCTTCTGCAGCGTCTATGTTTCCCTAAGGACTGGCCTGCTGTTTCTCGCCCTAAAAGCAAGTCACTGAGGGCATCCTGCCTGCAGCACAACAGTGCATCACTTTAGTCCCCTGTAACTGGGTTAGATTCTTAAGTCCCAGGAAAACTGTGCTAGGAGTGGGGAAGAAGAACGCTGTGGAGGTGCTTTGTAAACTGTAAAAAGTTTTACAAATATTAGGTCGTGCTTCCGTTGTTGAAAAGGAAAAAAAAAAAAAAAAAAAAAAAAGAAGAAATCCAAAGGACAGAACCTCACAGTGTGGGTTAGTTAAGAAGATCATAAAATTTCTTTTAGACTGTTTCTGTGTGTGAGATATATTTCCTTGCCAAAAGTGTAGATGACCAGACCTGTCAAGGATCCTTCTCGTCTAGACGACAAAGTGTCTGGCACTTTGGGAGCCATGGAAAGCTTGTGGCAGCTGTTTTTCAGATTCAGAAATACTGAGACCAACTGTATTTTTGGGAATAAAGGAGCCTTTCACCAGCTCAGGTGAATTAGCTCTGTATCCACTGCTGTGGTGTGGATATGGAATGTCCTTTCAAAGGCCCATGTGCTAAAATCTTGGTCCCTTAGGTGGCGATACTGGTGAGAGGTGGGGCCTCTGTGCCTTGGTGGGGGGTCCTCAAAGGCAGGAGTGAGACCCCTTCCCCTTCCTCATCGTCTTGTGCTTCCTGGTCATGAGGTGACTGGTTTTGCTCTGCCCCATGTTCCTGCCACCATGTGCTGCCACATATCATGGACCAGAGCCTCCAAAGCTGTAAGGTAAAATATACCTCTTCAGTAGTTGGTTATCTCAGGTATTTTGTTATAGTGACAGAAAGCACACTAACAAATTTACTATTTATGATTATGGCAAGATTATTCCCCTGTAAAACTCCTAAGCATAGAGGGAAACATCTGTTAGCTGATCTGTCATATTTTGAGGCGTTTTCTTAACTGCTATATTTTTTGAACAACATTCTTTCAGGAAAGACACATATACTTAATATGACCAAAATCACTACAAGTTTAGAATAATTATAGAGATTTGTGGACAGAATCAGTGAAAGAAAAGAGGAGAAAGGAAATGAAAGAAAAGGGAAAAGAAAAAAGGAAAAGAAAAGGAGATGAAGAAATTTAATTCAATATAGGACTTATTCCTGGAAGTACGAGTTCACAGTTAAGGTTTGGCTTTTATAACTCAGCAGGTCCTGCAGTCACTTCACACAGGAAGAGGGGAGACCATGCCCTTACACTGTGCTACACGACTAAAGCGTGATGACAAAGCAAAGAAGGTAAAAGGTCTGAAAAATGCCATGAATGTTTAAATAACAAAAAAATTACAGCAAAACACACACTGCCATTAATCTCCTGCAAAATATACCTTTTTTCTCAGAACCCACTTACTCCGTGATTATTCCCACTTTTTGAAACAGTTGTGAAGTCCTTTTTGTGTGAGTGTTTTTAGCTGTGCAGCCGTGGCTTTCTCCATGTTCAGAATCAATTAAACAATGACCTTCTATGGTCATTTTGATTTTAAGGGAGAGCCAGAAGTCTCATGGTCCCGAATCTAACGAATTAGATGGATGAGGACACACCAGAATGAGGTTAGGAGCCTGCCTTTCTGTTGGATGGCACTAGGCAGCAGCATTCGCCATATTTTTTATTACACCTTGTAAAGACATACATGAAAGAGGACTTCAAGAACTGCATTAGAAAGTGGCAAAAAAGATAGCATAAGTGTTTTTGAAGTAAAGGGGGAATATTTGGAGGGGAATTACAGGCAATGTGTCTTTTACTGTAATAAATTTTTAAAATTTCAACCATTCACCATATAGTCTGATCACCCCTCATATATATGGTTTGATATGTCTGTATTAAAGAGTTAAATAATTTAAATTATGCAGAAATTCAGCTATTTCATCTCTATCCCTAAATCTATATATATTTAGGTTGGCTTTAAAACTTCTATGTATTCTTCATTTATTGGGAAAATGGAGGGTTGTTTTATACTATGAACTGCTTCAAAATCAGGTTAATACATTAATGTCCTATCTTAGCCAATCTCTAGCTCAAATTAGAACACTATTAGTGAATGCGATAAATAGTAATTACCCAGTTCCCTTTTTGTGCTTCTCTTGTGCTTCTTTTCATTCCTTCAGTCTCACTTATTCAATCAACAAACACTGAATGCCTACTTTGAGTCTGTCTGTGGGCAAGGCTTTAGGAATGCTGAGGGAAATCCTCCTTCTCTACCTATTTTGAGTGTGCATGGGGGTTCTGAACTGTATCTGGACCTGGATCTCCTTCACAGCCCACCCCCTTGCGCTCCAGCCTGACTACTCTGCAGTCTGGTGAACCATCTCCTTTGGTAACCCATCCCATCCTCTGGTGCCAGAGCTCCTCCTCCATGTTCCCTTACCCCTTCATGTACACCTTGATTTCAGTTTTCCAGCTACTCATCAGTGTTTCTCGTTTGTGGAATCCACAGAGCTAAGGACTTCTAGTCATTGCTATGCTCCCAGAGACTCAGAAAATGCCTAGAACACTTGAAAATTACTCGATAAATTGCACTGAATTGAACTGAGTGAAAACTGGATATGTTTTAAATTGAAGTATTGCTTGGGTGCTATTCTTGCCTATAATAAAGACGCAAAGGGCCTGGGTCTGGGACTGTTTATTAATGTCCTAGGGGCTGAACTAGCCCTTGGATCCAGCCTGTATAAAATACAAATCGTCGAAAATCCGATGTGCGTTTGTTCCCTGACCAAGACATGGTCCTAGTAAGAAGTAAATTAAATGCATGCCATCACCAAGTATAAAGGTTTTTCAATTGTGTGCTAGCAAGCAGTAAAAGAACAGTAATTTCCCAAGACAGTAATTTCCCAGACCCTTACATGAAAATGATCAATTCCAAATTCAAAGCTCTCTCTCCAAATATTCAGAATGGATGAGAATAAATTATTTTAAGGTAAATACACACACACACACAATCAATGCTTACATTAAAAAAAATCCTAAAACAACCACATAAGTTTACACCTTAAGGAACTAGAAAAGTTAGAATAAAGTAAGCCTAAAACTAGGAGAAGGAAGAAAATAATAATTTAGAACACAAAAAAATAAAATAGAGAATAGAAAAATAATAAAGTCAACACAAGCAAATTAAATTCTAATTAAACTTAGCAGTTAAAGCAGAAGTTACATACTTTCAGCGAGTATCAGATTTGGCACCAGACATATTTAGTCACAAAATGGACAAATCCTTATCTAGATTAATTGAAAAAAAGAGAGTACTCAAGCTATTAAACTTATACATGAAAGTGAGGACTTTATAGATTTTCCAGAAATAAAGAGGTTTATAAGAGGTTACTACTATAAACCATTGCACACCCACCAGCTGGGTAATTTAGAAGAAATGGACAAATTACTAGTAGCACACAGTCTACTAAGAATCATAAAGGAACAAAAAATCCAAACTGACCTATAACTAGGAAGATTGAATCAAAAACAAAAGATGTGCCAACAAAAAAGCCTAGAGACCTGGTAGATTCACTGGTGAATTCTACCAAGTATTTAAAGAATTAACGACAATCCTTCTCCAACACTGCCTTAAAAAATTGAAGATGACACTTTCTACCTCATTCTGTGAGGCCAGCATTACCCCGAAGCCAATTGTATGCTGGCTCTGTCCTCATCAGCTCCATAACACATGAAACATCAGTTTTCTCATTGGTTAAACAGGAATACCAGAATAAAATTCGCAGGGTGTAGAGAGAGTGAAATGAGGCCATAAATACAAAAGTACCTAGTGTGTGCCTGTCAGCCACCAGAGGGTTCAGCAAGTGTTGTGTTCCTTCTTCTCTCTGCCCCCATAAGTTCCCAGTCTTACTGTAAGAAGGAACAGTGACGGTTTTCATGGATTAGCAGTGGGGGAGGACAAAGGAAGGTGGTTTTGTGCTTCATGTATTGGTCTCTCGTGATGAGCTGGACTGTTACCACCCAGATGAGAAGGATTAGGTCTACTTTGCCTTTTAGCTACTGGCCTAAAATGCTATTTAATGAACACTTAGAGAATAATGGATGAATTTTGTCACCTTGGAAAAATAAGCATCAGATGGCGTTCACCTAGCTTTTATGACAGTCTAAGTGAGAAAAAATAGGTCACCTGAACCTTTGAGAGTAGAAGATGGCTTTCAGTACTAGTGAAGAGAACACTTTATGCTTGTAGAAATCTGGAGAAAAATTAAAGCTAGGAAAACAGGTGGAACTCAGGATTGTGAGATTATTATTAACTTTTTTCCCTTCTTGCTGCAGGGTTCTCCTTTCTCTAAGTTTTCTTGGCCCCATTCGAGGGAGCAGATGGCTTTCTCAGGATTTCTGACTAACTTGCTCCTCAGCCTGTCATCTCCCTGGGGTGCAGAGCATTCTAAGGGAGACATCGCGGGCAGCAGAAGTGCTTCCTCCCACCTTTACTCTCAAGCGCTAGAGAACTAGGATGGAAAAAACAAAACAGAAAATGAATGTCATCAATTTTTTTTACGCTGACTCTCATTTCCTTCCTTGTAACTTTGAGGAGATACATATGCTCTGTTTCAAGTAGACACAAGGAGGACACAGTTAGGGATGCATGAATTCAAAAGCTGGAAGAATATCTCTAGGCTTCATTCTGAATTCCAGCTATAAACCCAAACAAACAAAATCAGAATGGGCAACTGTGAACTAAACAAAGAGCAATAGCTACTACTTAGCTGACCAGTATGTAAATACATAATTAAAGAGCAAATTAATATTATTCGTATGAGATCACACTCCCTAGCAAGCTGCTGCAATCAGTTACTTCCACTTGCCATTATCTTCGAAAGTTTCGGCTGAGTGGCCAATCTGTCCTAAGGCCATCTCTCAACAGATCACTGTAGGTGTCGGGACAGCAAGCTCTCTGTCTAGCAGAGCACACTTCTGGAACACTTTTCAGGTTCCCAATTTATGAATTTGCAAAAACAAAAACAGAAAAGATATTCTGCTGTTCAGAAATTTTCCAAAGATAAAGCCCTCTAAAGTGAAATAACTCCGTTTCCAGGATCCCAGGAACTAACTAATGTATCTCATATGGTAAGTGAGAAATGCTTTTCAAATGGTGAAAAGAGCAGTACTGAGACAAAAGTTGCAGTGATTTAAGGAACACGTTAGTAACATTTCTTTAATGGAACTCTATGTTTCAGGTACTTAAAATAATAATAATCCCACCTCGGAGCCAGCCAACTGTGGACTGAAGCTGTGAACCAAAATAAATCTCTCCTCCTTTAAGTTGTAGGTGTTGAGTATTTTGTCTTAGTGATGGAAAAGTGGCTAAGGTACCTGATTTATGAAGTGCTGTTTTACTGTGATGGGATTATAATTTGTGAAAATAACTATTTGCAAAGTGTCAAATTGGGAAAATTAATTCCCTACTTTAACCAGAATTAGATATCCAGTGATTTGTTTGAGCTGCATTGGTAGTATATATGAGACATAGATATGCAAATATAAAATCACATGCAAAAGCTAAATGATGATTTCTTCTTGAATCTGGCTTTTGGCTATAGTTTCTTAAGGAAAATAATAGGTCCACAGTTCCCTCTATGGACAGGTTGGTTTTGTAAGAAGAATGCCCATTACTTATGTGAGAAGCACTTTGTAACCTTGAAATGTTATTCTAAGTATCCCTAATTTTTAGCTCAATATCTGAGGCCCAGAGAATTTGGCTGTCTTAAAATCTCACTCTTATAAGGGGCTGGGTTAGAATTTGAACCCAGACTTATGTGTGGCTCACAAGATGATATTTTTACAAACCACAACATAAATATTTTTTGTGATCACTGTTATCCATTTAATCAGTCCTTTGTCTGTGAGGTGGCTGAGATGCTGAATAACGTGGGATTCTGCTGAATGTGGGAAAGTTTCTACAGTCTCAATTCTTCTCTATTAAGCATTAGATCTTCAGTGAGTTCTCCTTAACTGCAACAGCTCTGTTCACTCCATATCTTAAGTGCTTACTACCCTCATTACTATCACCTAACACTTACCAGTGCCTACTATGGCCTGGGTCCTTGCAGATCACATCAAAGCCCTCCAGTCTCCAGCCAAGATTCCAGACAGCCAGCAGGGCTGCCTTGATGGAGTGACTGAATTAATTCTGAAGCAAACCTTCTCAGTTCAGATTCTTAAGTTAATTTGACCTTGATGTTGTGCCTGAGGCAATTTTTCTAAAACATTCCTCATATGGTACCTTTGAAATTTGCAAATATATGAATTTGGTACAGACCTTCTTTTACAGAGAATGGGTGGACACGAAGTTTATTAACTTATATGGTGTTTAGAGACCACAAGCAATTAATATCATGGTGAGCAGGAAATCAGTGTAATCTTTGTTTTATCCCTCACTGAAATGGGAAAATGAGAACTGCCTGAACTGGTAGAACCGTCGGGTAAAGGTACAGCTAACTGCACAGTCTCTGTGTGGTCGCCCAGCTAGAGGCTCACTGTTCATTCTACTGCTTATCAGTTACAAATAACCAAAAACCCCGATGATTTACTAAGAGCATTCTATACGCAGACAGTTTTTAATGTGGCTTTTCACGCTATCACCCTTTAGTTCTTACACTAACCCTGGGAGGTAGGTACTACGACCATCGCTATTTTATGGATGAGGAGTCTGAATATTCATGGACTGAGTAGCTGGCCTCGTAGTCTGTGCTGAGTATTGTCTGTTGACACGGACTTGTACTTGGCCTTTTATAGCTTTCATACTTTCTCATAAACCACTGTGGCTGGAAACCTGAAAATTGCATTTCCAGATTCTCTGCTCAGTTGGGGACTGCTACTGGCGATGGGAGGCACCTCTAGCAAATTAACTGGGAACTACGTTGTTCCAGGAAGTGCCAGGTGGCTGCAGTCTGCTGCAATAGTGCCAGCAGCTGTCCTGCCTCTGGAAGAGGGGGATGGGTGCCACAGAGGGAACAGCTAACTAGGCCTCTGGGACCTGCATGCTATGTCAGGGTAGAGGCACCTGTGTGTGCTCAGGTGGAGACTTACTCTTGCCACTGTGCTTAGGTTTTCTCCAGTTTCTTATCTCTGGGCACCCCAACTTTCACAATTTTTACTTCTTTAGCCTCTTTATTTTGTTTTCTCCTCTTTCCCTAATTTAAATAAAATTTTTTTGAGATACCTAGAGAGCTTGTGTTTGCCTAGTGGAACTAATATCATCTCTGCTCGGCCTGTACTATTTTCCTAAGTCCCCTGCATACAGTCTATGTGCAGACAGACAGCACTGTTTCCAGTGTAAAAGAGCTGCTTTTAGCATAATCACCACTGCCCTGGTACTGAGGCTGCCATTTGCCTATGTGTGAACTCTTCAAGACTGCAGGTGAGGAGCTCACACAGTCATAGGACCCCTCTGCCAACAGAAGGAACTTAGATGGCATAGCTGAGAGCTTGACAAAACCATGTGCGATATCTGGAAATCCCATCAAATATCACTATATCATTTGTAAATCTTCAGACTGAAAAAGTGCAGAATTCCAGACATGAAGAAAAATATGTATATCTTAGTACCAAAAACAAAAAATGCAGAATCTGATCAATCAATCACTCCAAGTAGAACTGCAGGCTTCTGTGAGTACACTAAAGAATTAGGTGATGTGTTTGTTCGGAATACTGAGATGCAGGTCAGGTTGGGCTTCTTTCGGGTTATGGCACCACTGAAGTAGTAATTATAACCCAGGCTCAGAGAGTACCTTCGAGGTTGTCAAGGAGAACACAATTCTGTGGCAGAGTTCTACTGAGTTAACTAAGATGGCATTTGTCTTTCTAAATAGGTCAGAATCTTCTCAACCCTGTTACATTAAGGATTAAGTATAATGGTGGTTAAGAGAAGTGAGATTGTGGCATCAGTATTTTCAGGTAAAGGATGAATATATGTATGTGCTCAAACATACTTGTAATTAAAAAATAATTTAGCTGATTAGAAGGAGTCCTACAACTATTACTAAACTCATAAAGCATGGACAGGCTATGTGGCTCTGAAATTTTGCTTCTGCCATAAATAACTAGACACCTGGACAAAATATAATAGATACTGTTTGAGATACTGGTCCTTAGCAGCACATGCCTGGATCCTAGTTAGAAAAGAAACAAGTTAAAGGAGACCAGTGATTGTCCTGGCTTTCTGGCATAGAAAGAAGGAGAACACCAGTAAAGCAGTTCTCTGAAATAGACAGACATTGGTGTTTAGGGAAACTGAGATGATTAGAGTTTGCAGGGAAGAGTACAGGAGAATAGGAGGGATATAGAGAAAGATCAGAAAACTGCACAGGTCTTCTTTTTTAGGTCTTTGCTAAATACTAAGCCATACATGCACAAAAGCTAGGCAAAAGTCAGCTACAGAGGAGCTATAAATCAAACAAATCCCAGAGCTCATAGGCCTAGGAGACTATAAATTTTGAACAGTAGAAATAAAAGACCTCATTGAACATATGGAGCATTTATAAGAAGGCCCCTGAAAAGCCATGAGTTAAATAGTACTAAACCAGCCCTAAAATGAAGGGCACTTCAAACTTGTCCTAACAGTACTTTAAAAACAAGCTCTGAAAACATCAAACTCATTGACATGTAAATTAACTGCCTACCAGGACAAAATTCAGCATTTTTTGAAGGAAAAAAAAGACAATAAATTTGATTCATAATATCCAGCCTCCAATCAAAAATCAATGGCCAAGTAAAGATGCTTGAGACTATTACTAATAATCAGGAGAAAAATTAACCAATAGGAAAACAACTCAAAATAGCAAATAGGACAGAATTAGCCCAGAAAAACTTTAAATGTGCCCAAGAATATAGAAGAAAACATGAACATGATGAAGAGAGAAATGGAAGATATAAAAAAGACCAAATGAAACTTTAGAGATGAAAAACAGAAATAAAAAAATACACTGGATGGGATTAACAGAATATTAGACCACATAAGATGGCAATCAGGGCACTTGAATACACCATGATGGAAACATTCTACTGAAGCACAGAGAGAAAAAATGGCTGAAAAAAATTGATCTCCAGTGACTATGAACAATTGCAAGCTGTGTATCACAGAAAGGGAGAGAAAACATTGGAAGGAATAATTGTTGAAACATTTCCAAGTTGAGTAAAACTATAAACCTACAATCATAATAAATCACAAATAGGACAGACATACACACATAATACACATACACGCAATACTCACAACCAATTACTAGCCAAATTACTAGAAAGCCATGATAAAGAAAAAAATCTTAAAAGCACTCAGAGGCAAAAGCACCTCTTCTATCTGGGGAAAAATGATAAGAATGACCACTGACATTGGAAACGATACAAGCCAGAAGCCATATTTAAAGTGCTGAGAAGAAATCACCTATCAAATTAGAAACTTCTATCTAGAGAAAATGTAGTATTCTTCCAAGTTTAAGGTACATTAAAGGCATTTCATACAAATAAAACCTGAAAGAATTTGTCATTACTAGACTGACACTGTAAGAAATGTTCCAGGGAGATTAGGGTATAGATAAATCATCTCAGAGGCAAACTTGGATGTGTGCAAAGTAATGAACAGGGCCAGAAATGGTAAATACTTAAGTAACTATAAAATACTAACTTGACTTTTCGTTTGTTTAAGAGATCACTGGTTAGGCTATTGATTACAATTTATTTACAACATATATGCAAGTAAGTGCATAATGACCACACTAGAAAGGCTGCAGGGTAAATGGGACTATATTATCACAAGATTTTTATACACGAAGTGGTAGAAAAGGATTCAAAGTTGGTAATAAAGATATATATTTTAACCAATTTAAAGTCCAATTGATTTTGACTTATTTTTATGTTGAAAACATACTAAGTTTATGCAATTAAAAATTATATTATTATATTATCACTTATGTTTCTAGGAATATGTGGCATTTGAAAAAATTGGAATTAGTTCACTGAAATACTTGAAAAAGACATTAAATATATTAAATGCATAGATTTAGTTTATGATATGTGATGCATCATAAGTATCTTTTTGTTTAAACAAAAGTGTTAGGCTGAGGTCCAGAAAGGTTAAGGGGCTTTCCTAAAATAACACAACATAAAGAACCAGACTTCATCTTTTCACTGCAACTTTTACATCTCTCCATGGTTTTGTAATTTACAAAACTCAGGATCTTTACTATAAATGCTTTCTTAACAAATAGTAAGTACTTGAAACTCTCTTTTGTGGGAAAATTGATAAATAAGTTTTGAGAGGGAAATAGTTATTACTGAGATATATCTTTAAAAATTAATAAACTACTTTTTTAGAGCTCTTTTAGGTGTATGGAAAAATAGAATAGAAAGTACAAAAGGAACTTCCATAATCTTCCTCCACTATAGTTTCCTTTATTATTAGCATCTTGCATTAGCGTGGTACATCTGTTCCCACCGATGGGCCAATAAGGATATACTATTATTAACTGAAGTCCACACTTTATATTAGGATTCATTTTTTTGTATGTTTTATGTGTTTGAACAAATGTATAATGACATGTATCCACCATGACAGTATCATACAGAATAGTTCCAGTACCACAAATATCCTCTGTGCTCTGTTTACTCATCCATCCCTCCCCCCTAACCTCACTCTGGGAATCACGGTACAGTTTTGCCTTTTCCAGAATGCTACATAAATGGAATTATACAATATAAAGTCTTTCCAGATTGCTTGTTTCACTTACCACTACATGTTTCATGTTTCTGCAAGTATTTCTGTAGCTTGACACCTCATTTCTTTTTAGCACTCAATAATATTCCATTGTCAGTTAATTTATCCATTCTCATACTACCAGACATGATGGCTGCTTCCAAGTTTTGACAACTATGAATAAAGCTGTTGTAAAGATTTTTTTTTTTTTTTTTTTTTTGTGGGTACCGGGGGGTCGACCTCAGGACCTCGCGCGCCAACAGGCAGCCGTGCCGCTGAGCGATATCACCGGCCCCTTTTTCATATGTGGGTTCCGGGAGTCGAACTCGGGCCCTCGCGCTTGCAAGGCAGGCGCTTACGCCGCTGAGCCATCTCACCGGCCCTGTTGTAAAGATTTTTTAAGTGGTTACATGTTTTCACTTCACTTGAGTACATACCAGGAGTTTGATCGCTGGATCACCTAGTAAGAGTATGCTTAGTTTTATAAGGGGCCACCAAACTCTCTTCCTCAGTGTGT
Source organism: Erethizon dorsatum (assembly GCA_028451465.1). NCBI lineage: Eukaryota > Metazoa > Chordata > Mammalia > Rodentia > Erethizontidae > Erethizon > Erethizon dorsatum. Next base: position 54,127,893 of record CM051828.1, read on the forward strand.
GTGTGCGCCATTTTTCATACCCACCAGCAATGAGAGTTCTTATTGCTCTGTATTCTTACGACACTTGGTGTTATCAGTGTTTCAGATTTTAGCCATTCTAATTGGTGTGTAGTGGTATCTCACTGCTTTAACTTTCATTCGTTGTTGATAGGACAAGGAGCATCTTTTCGTATGCTTATTGGCCATTTGTATATCTTTGGTGAGATGTCTGTTATATGAATCTAGAGAGTGAGGTTTTGTGTCTTCCATACGAGTGTCTTATACTGTTCAGCAACTTGCTTCTGGTCTCACTTACATCCCTGTCCAATATAGATACTACGATCAGCTATTTTAACTTGTCTTCATTAATGCTAAGACATCTTAGCATCTTGCCATGGCCATTTTTGGAACATTTCTATATTCATTCTTTATTTCTGCTCCTGGGCCACAGATCATTGCCAAGGAAAATACTGGAACTTTGCCAGCCTGATCTACTACACATTCATGTTAGCTTCAACCCAGCACACATTTCTGCTCATTGGTCTCATAGTTCATGTCTTTTTTGTTTCCCTAGAAAACCACAATGATCTTTTAAACCAGTATATACCCTAAAATGATTTTTAAAATCTATGGATATCTTTGTAATTTTTAAATTGACATATGGAGGTTTTCAGCAGAAGTTTAAATAATTTAAAAATATGTACTTTCTGGCATAATTTAATATTTAAGAAATGTGAGTCACATTAAATAAAGGTACACAGGGAGGGAAGAATCCAGAAATCAGTTTCTTCTAAAGCCCCCTGCCCTGTGCTCCCAGCACTCCTCATACCCCACTTGAAGACCAAGTATCCTCAATTTTTTCCTCCCCTGGTCCCCAGTTCCTAGGCAATGAGAAAAAGTGGTGGAAAGAGATCTTTGTCTTTCATTCCTGCTACTGCAAAGGACTGACCTCCCTTGTATCACCTCTTTTTCGTCCCTTTTTGGAGAACATATTTTTCTCAGTAAAGTTAGCTTATTCCTTTTCACAATGCTGTTTTTTTTTTTTCTTCCTTTTAAACGGTTGTCTTTTTCTCCCAACCATCTTTAATTTCTTTCTCCCCAGATGCCTTACCTTCTGCCAGTAAACCTGCCAGGTTTCTCCTGTTTGTGTGTTTTTAAATAATTTTTACTTTTTAAAAATTACTCACTTGATCTTTCTACATTGCCAACTGTATATGCTATTTTCTTCCCCTTTGCAGCTATGTCTGTAGAATTGTATAACTGTCTCCAAGGTGTCTAATTTCTCTCAATATTTTGTCTCCTAGCTTCCCTTTCTCCTCAGTGATCAACACATAACTCTTTCCTGCAGTTTTTTCTCACTCTTGCCCATTTCTCAAGTAATTTGATTTATATTAACTGAGTTTCCTACCTCTCTGATGCCAACTGGTCTTCCTCATTGTCCTGATCCTCCCACGTGGCTGCTCCAGTGAAACTGGGCCCTGTCTTTCTGAAAGGCTGATTCGACCTCTTCCTGATGTTAGGGCTTTGTAATTTTTCTCCAGCAGTTTCTTCCTTATGTCAGGAAGCAAGTAAGCAAGGAAACCCAAACTTTAGTCATGACATGGTTGCATCCAGCTTGATAGGTGAGGTCTAAATTCCCCCAGTGACCTGCTCAGGTGCAGCATCAGGCAGAAGAAATGGCAGTTGTGATCCTTTCCTTGGAATTCTCTTTTATACCGCAGTTGCCATCCAGGCTCAGCCCCATCCTGGATTACTATGAAAACTCCATTCATTTTTATTTTCCCATCCAATCTGTTGTTTTTTCACCCTATTAGTAAGGCGTTACACAGAGCAACATTTTTAATTTCGATAAGATCTAACTTGCCAATTATTCTTTTATGGTTATACTTTCAGTATGGCGGCTAAGAACTCTTTGCCATCCTCCAAGTCCCAAAGATTTTCTCATTGTTCCCCCCTCCAAAAAAAGTTTCACTATTTGGTGCTATGCATTTAAGTGTATGATTCATTTTGAGTAAAAAGAAAAGTTTCGCTATTTGGTGCTATGCGTTTAAGTCTATGATTCATTTTGAGTAGAAGGTGTCAAATTTAAATTGGGTTTTATTTATTTTTGCCTTGGAATTATATAGTTGCCTTTGGATGCTAGTGCTCCAAATAGTGCCAGTGACTCACACAGTTGTTGAAAAAACTGTCCTTTGCTCATTGAATTGCTTTTACATTTCTGTCAACATTAGGCTGGCATAGATGTGTGGGTCCATTTCAAGTTCTCTGTTCTGTCCCATTAAGCTATGTGTTGTCCCTTCTCCAATATGACACAGCTCTGATTACTGTAGCTGTGTATTAAGTGTTGAAATTGGGGAAATCCATTCTTCTTATGTTGTTCTTCTTTTATAAATTTGTATTAACTATTCTAGTTCCTTTGAATTTTGATATAAATTCCAGAATAATCTTGTTTATATCTATAAAAACCTTGCTGACATTTTGATAGGGCTTGAATTACACTGGGAAATATTGCTATCTTTGCTATGTTGAATCTTTCCATTCATGAATACAGTGTATCTCTCCATATACTTAGATGTTCTTTGATTTCTTCAGCATTCATAATTTTCATCAGACAAATTTTATTAGACTCATAACTAAGCATTTTTATTTGTTTTTGAGTGGTGGCAATGGTATTACATTTTTAATTTCAGAATCCATGTGTTTGTTCATTACCAATATGTAAAGTAGAATTTATTTTTGTATATTGATCTTGTATTCTGTGGCCTTGCTAACCTTACATACTTTCAGCAGTATTTTTGTTGCTGTTGCTGTTTTTTTTTTTTTATAGATTCCTTGGAAATTCTCTATGTAGACAGTTGCATTTCTTCCTTTCTAAACTGCATACTTTTTATTTTCTCTTTTTGCCTTATTGGGCTGGCTAGAATTTCTAGTACTGTGTTGAATAACAGTAGCTACAGAGGACATCCTTACTTTGCTCCTGAAATTAGGAAAAAAGCTCACAGTCTTTTACCATTAAGTGTATTTTAAACTGCAGTTTTTGTAGATGTTCTTTATCAAGTTGAAGATGTTCTCTTTTCTTAGTTTTCCGAGGATTTTTTAAAATCATGAATAGATGTTGAATTTTGTCAAATACCTTTTCTGCCTCTATTGATATAATCATGTGTATTAGGGTTCTGCAAAGAAACAGAACTAGTATTATTAAAACTACATAATTATTGTAAGGAGTCAGCTTTTTTGATTGCGGAGGCTGAGAAGTCCAGTCTAGGAGAGGTGATGGTATAGTTCTACCTTAGGTTTGAAGATCTGAGAAGCAGAAGTACCAATCAGGTAAGTTATAGTACAAATCCGAGTTCAAAGGCAGAAGAAAACCAATGTCCCAGCTCAAAGATAGCCAGGCAGAGGAGAAGAATTCTTTCTTACTCAAACTTTTGCTCTGTTCGGGCATTCAGTGGCTTGGATGAGGCCAGCCCACTCTGGAGAAGACAACCTGCTTTACGCAGTCTAATGATTAAAATGTTAATCTACTTCAGAAACACAGACATATCCAGAACAATATTCAACCAAGTACCTGGCACTTCTCTGGTCCAGTCAAATTAATACATAAAAATGAATCGTTACATTATATAATTTTTCTTCTTTAGCATGTTAAATGGATTGAGTATGTTGATTCATTTTCAAATGCTGAACCAAACTTGAATACCTGGATTAAACCCTACTTGGTCATGGTATAAAATTCTTTTTGATACCTTGATGAATTCTGGTTGCTAATATTTTGTTAAGAATTTTTCATGTATGTTCATGACGGATATTGGTCTGAGGTTTTTTTTTTTTCGCTGTCTGGTTTGGAGTCAGGATAATATTAGCTTTATACAATGAATTGGAAAATGTTCCTTATTCATTTCATCTCTGGAAGACTGCACTGATTTAATGTTAATTCTTCAAGCATTTAGTAGACTTTTTCAATAAAGTCACCTGGGTATTGAGAGTTCTTTTTTTGAATTTTAAATTTGCTAAGTCAATATTATTCATAGATATAAGGCTATGCAAATGATATATTTTGTATTGGGTGAGTGTGGGTAGTTTGTACTTTTTGAAGAATTGTCCATTTCATCTAAGTTGTCAAATTTATGCATGTAATGTTTTTCTAGTATTCTCTTATTATCCTTTAGAAGTTGCAGAATCTGTAGTGAGTTCCATTTCATTTACAACATGGGTATTTTGTCTTCTCCCTCTGTTTGTCTCTTTTGGTCAGTCTTGTCAATTTTATTGATCATTTCAAAGGACCAGCTTTTTGTTTCATCAGTGTTTTCTACTATTCTTCTGTTTTCAATCATATTGCCTTTTGCTCTTCTCTTTGCCCTTTTCTTCCTCCTTATTATTTTGAAATTATTTTTCTCTTTTCCTAGGTTTTCTAATCATTAATATTTTAGGTGAGAGCATTTTCACTTTATTTTTGCATGAATTGAAGGCATTTAGTGCTATAAACTTCCTTCTCAGCACAGCTATAGTTATGTCTGATAAAATTTTCTATTTTCATTTTTATGCAGTCAATATACTTTTAAAAATGTACCCTAAGACTTCATTTTTTGGTCTGTGTATTATTTTGAAGCATGTTGCTTAGTTTTTATTTGGCTTTTGCTGAACACCCATGTGTTTGGGAATTAGGTTGTCTTTTAAATCCTGCAGATTTAGTCAATTTATTCACAGCCCTATTTCCATTACTGCTTGCAAAAAACAAAAACAAAAACAAAAATAAACACTATTTCTAGTCAAATTTATTGTCCCATACCACTCTCTGAATATTAAGATGACCTTCCTTAGCTTTTCAATTTTGCTTATTTTTGAAGTTCTTCAGTGATCAAGTTTTTATTTTTTAAGAAAAAAAATAAAAACAAATGCCAAGTTGCTTTAAGGCTATTCTATAAGAAAATTCATACTAAGTCTTCTTAGCTTAGAAGATTTTTGCAGTGGAAATACAGAAATACAATGAAGACTGATGATTCTGGGGAAAGACTTGATCTGAAAAGAGTGATCAGATTAGTGTCCAGACCATATATTCCTAACCATATGCCCAATTTGTCCCCACGTAATACAGAACACTGTGCCCTGATGGCATAAGATGAGTATTTGTCCCCATCCAAATGAATGAGTATACAGTCAACTCACACATATTCATTTTCTCTGAGAATTTGAAGAAATTTCTCATGTTTTCTGAGTTTCTTCTCAACAGAACTAATAATAACTCATTTGCAAAATGCCTGGGGCAAGACGATCTCATAACTGCAATGTTTTAAAAAATATATAATTAATAACAGCATGGCATAAGGTTTCAGAGAATATGATTATAGTCTTTAATCTGAGAGAACAAATGCATCTAATTGAGGCCTGCTGGATAATAAAGAATAAAATTATTTTTTGGTAACTCAAAATAATTCAATGAAAATTATCAGGTAGGAAATCAAACACAAACAATTCTCTTTTATTATAACCATCTAAATTTATATTGTACTACTTTCTAAGTTCAATGAGTTTAATCAAATGATGTCTTTATAAAGCCCAACATATAATCATCTAGTAAAATCTACTGGTTGGTAAATGATTCATGAAATAATACTTTCCTGTGCAAGTTTATACATGTGTTTATAATTTCTATCAAACATGAAATTTTACCAATTAAAATGGTGTCTGTTTCTTGACTCGAATAGCATTTTGACTTTTGCTGTTATTATTCCAGAATTCCTCTCTTTTTATGGTACTCTTTACTAAAATTGGTTAGGAACACTGTGAGCCCCATGACTAGCTTCTCCTCTATGTCATAAATGGGCTGGCCTTTGGTTAGTACCCTAGGTAGTTGGATTTCTTGAACTAACTCTTGTCTTGGGATAATTGATAAAATGTAGTTTTCTAGATTGTATCCTATTTTCACAGAATTAGGATATCCATAAGTGATCTCCAAGTCCATATTTTTAAAATAACACTGGGTAAAGTAAGTGTTATTTAATGTTTATGAATTACCAATATGAAAGATGATAATTTATAATTTTAGGCTTGGAATTCTTCTGTGTATGGCATAATTTGGCTCACCTGCCCATATCCCTGAGCCATAAGATACAGTTGGGCTATTATTCCATTTAATATTATTTTCTGCATCCAGGGTTGTTTTATGACTTTTGTATGAGCCAGTGGGCATGGAGGTCATCACTTAACTCTTCATCCTTTGAGAGTTATCTATCACCTTTATCTACTGCCTTGATGTGGTTGTGTTGTTTATTATCATTGCCTACATACTGTATTATTTTTCATACGTTCTTAGTTGTATAACTTATGGGCATATTTTGCCTCTCCAACCAGATTTCAAATTTGTAGACAGAGAGAGTGGCTTGTTCCTTTAATATTCTGGACCACTGCTTTGCTCAGGACTCTGAGGCCAGCAGGTGTTCATTAAATGCATTTCAACAGACTGGTTTTCTGCAAACACATATTCAGTTTCAGAAGAACAAGCATGCCTTGGGAACACAGTGCTAATGCAGTGAGTGGATATCCATGTGTAGATTACCTAACGAGATACATGAATATGGCATGGAGGCGTGGCTCATTTGGCACTTCATGCAAGGGGAGGAACATTTTGCTATAGCCTTATTAACTTCCAATAGGGATTTGTGACTGATTAATTAAAAGTGTTGGTGATTATTGGTGCCTGAGAGTCAGAGGAGATGGTTATTCAACATCTGCTCTAATTATTACTTAAATGCCCCCCAAATTTTGCCTAAAATCTAGTCACCTCAATGTGTATTTATTCCAAGAGCATCTTAGAATAAGCCAATTAGCATTTTCTAAAAACCCAAGACACTAGTTTCTTTTCTAAAACAAACTTCATATTATTTCTTTTTAAGATACTATTGTGCATGTGTGCTGTATATAAGTGTGTAGACACTTAGAAAAGCCACATGATTTTTAGATGTATTGCGAAGACAGCATCCCCTACTAACCCATGCTAACTGGTGCATGGAATTTAGCCACAACTATTAACACTGAGATCCTATCCAAGATATAAGATTTTATGTCTTTGTAGTAATTGCCCACCAGTGATCTGTATGCTAGTAGATATGTTTGTGTTGAAAAATCTGTTTTAATTTAAGGGTTTAAATGGAATTTTACCCCCCGCAAAAAAGCATTAGAAGCCACCATGAGCAATATTTCACTATACTTGTTTAGAGAAATGCTCTCTATGTAAAGATGTGGACCTGAAGTTTCCTTTGGAACCTAGGCAAGGTTGCACTTTGGTTTCTTTTTGAAAACAGGAGCTGCATAATTGACAGTGTCTGCTTTTTTGTTTGGCTCCAAAAAACTCAGAGATAAATATAAAGCTCAGCCAGGCCACTTATGTAGAGATGTAACAGCTAAATATCTATGTTCTTTTATCATCTAGCCTTGACATTTTACTCTTACTATTTTTCAAATGCCCCCTAACTAAAAAGCTTCATGGAAACATATGGAGTAAATACTTTAGTAAAATAAATAAGATAAGGTCATAACTTAGGTAACTTAGGAGGGGTGGAGATATGAGACAAGTCACAGAGTCTCAATTTTCACCTGAGGGACAAGCACAGTAGCACTTTCTTAATCACTTCACAAGATAGGTGTGAGGATGGATTTGGGCCAGGTAGGTTGTAGGGAATTATACAATTGATAATTTTGTAGAGAAGGTCCTAACTTTAAAAAGCTGTATTTCCTCTAAGGATTCAGATCTGTCACTAAGGGGTATGGGATAGGCTAAGCAAGACTGGGAAGGATAGAGAAGAATCCTAGAAAAGATTCTATCCTAGGTGGAGGGAGGACACTGTGAGCTCATTGTCTAGAAGCAAAGGGTGGAGATAGGGGAGTGGGGTAATGTTAATCATGGTATGCTAGGGCCAGTGAGATAGCTCAGTGGCACAAGTGTCTGCCTGGCAAGCGCGAGGTCCTGAGTTCGACTCCCGGTACCCACATAGGAAAAAAGGGCCGATGATATCGCTCGGCGGCATGGGCGCCTGCTGGCACGCAAGGTCTTGAGTTAGACCCCCGGTACCCCCCCCCAAAAAAAATCATGGTATGGTAGCCCTTCATGCTATGGTATATGTACAGGAGGGCCTGCAGAGAAAGACGGAATAAAAATTAGGAGAGCTATTTCACTAAGTTTTCTGTAAGATACTGAGAACCTTAAGGCAAGTAACCAAGTAACAGTGGAGAGCAAAAATCTCCCCTTGCTGATTCCATTTCCTCTCCTCCTAGTTATTTTTCGAACTACTGTAATATTGAGTTGATCAGCTACATTTTCCCTAGGTACTCTACAGAAATGACTTTGCCAAAGTTGAATGATGAACTTCTAATAGCTAAGTCCAAAGTTTCATTGTACCAATTTCACATGAATCTGACAGTGTTCATCACTTCTTCTAGGAAATGCTCCACTCTGGACTTACCAGATGTTCTTGCTTATCTGGGACTATTCTTCCTCCTTCTCTGTCTGGTCCCTGCACTGCTACCCACACTTCAACATCAGCTCTGCACCTGGTCTCTATTCAGTCCACATTTTAGGATTCTGCATATCCTATTTGATGAATTATAAATATTAGCAATAGAATAATAACATTAATTATTAATTTTTGAAAATAGAAGATTTCCACAGCTATCTGACTGAATTTGCATTTTGAGAGGACTCTTTGAATCAGAAAAAGGAACTAGCATGTGGAGAACTGTGCATTAGCTAGACATATGCTTCAGGCTTTACATACAGACAGATAACATTGAGTAGTTAAAAAAATTGAAAGCTATCTCGCCCACTCATTCCTACTAATCTGCCACCCGAATCCTGGTAATCCTAAAGATATATTTCCATCTCAGAATTTTCTTTTGATTTCTAGGCAGACACTCCTAATCTTATTTTGATACTTTAATGTCCCTCCCACATTAAAAACTGAAATTCAATATCCTTCCTTCCTGAATACGTTTCTTCTTTTCTGTTCACCCACCTGGGGTTATTCATTCATTCATCATGCTCCCGAATACCACTAATTTGGCATCAAAGTCGTCTTCATTTCTATGCCTTTTTTAAAAAAAAAAAATCTGTCTCTTCCTCTAAATCAATGGTCTTCACACTTCAGTGAGCATTACAATCCCTGGGAAAGCTTGTTACAGCGTAGACAGCTGGGCCCTGTTCCCAGAGTTTCTGACTCAGTGTGTCTGGGGTGGGGCTAAGAATTTTAGTCTAACAAGTTCTCAGGTGATGCTGAAGCTACTTTTTCAGGGGACAGGGTGGGCATTCACATGCTGGAAAGCATTGGTTGTACTCTCTACCATTGGCATTTTAATTTTTTCCCTAATCTTCTCCCACTTGTCTTAGGTAATGCCTCATTACTCTCCCTGACAATTCCAATGCATCCTCTATCCCAGTGCTGCCCAATGGAACTTTCCACAATAATGGAACTTTTCCTGCTGCATGGTCCAATACAGTGGCTAGGAGGCACATGTGGCTATGGGGCTGTTTAAAGTTGGCTATTGAAACTTAGGACCTGGATTCTCAGTTAGTAAATAATTATTTTGTTTTTCTTTCTATTTTACTAGAATATGATTGTGATGCATACTAATTATACCCATCTTGGAGAATCCATGTGTATATATATCACAGCTTGATCATTTGGACAGTACAACTCTATTTTATAGCTAGGCTATTCCAGTATGAGGCCATTCATATTTCATCTCTATTTAAAATATTATGTGCTGAGCATGGTGACATATACCTGTAATCCCAACATTCTGGGAGGCTGAGGCGGGGCTGGGGTGCGAGTATGAGCTAAGCCTGGACAATTCATTGACCTAGAGAGACCCTGTTGCAAAATAAAATTAAAACAAGAGGCTAGATGTAGCTCAGTGAAAGGGCCCTGCGTTCTATCCCCACTATTGAAAAAATAGTTCTGAAGCTCCATAGACTAAAGATGGATTCTAGTGCGATCCATGCTCACCTTTGAGATTAGATCAACCTAACTTCAAATTTTAGTTAATACTTAGGAGCTATGTTACAAAGGAAAGTAAATAAATCCCTTGTTCATCATTTCCTTGTCTTTCAATGTAAATCATTAATCATAGTGATCATAGAAAGTGATCAATAAATAGATCTGTTAATTTTGAGAAGCTGATATCATTCATAATAATGATAATAACAATTGTTAGTTTTCCAAACACCTTTGTAAGGCACACCAGCCCCTTTGCAATAGGCAAATTACTTTGGTTTCCAACTTTAATTTTGATATGTTTTGTCTTATACATGAACATCCAGTTCTTCCAATTTTTGTCATTTCTACCAAAATACTTCCATCTCACTCATGTGTCTCTGTCTTTGGTTGTGTCAGTTCCTTGCTGGTTCACCCTGGTGAACACTGCTTATCCGTTTATAGGAAGCCTAAGGGATTACTTCATCTATGAAATCCCTCTACTTTTTCCTGTTATATCAGGTAGAGATAACTACCACCTCCTTTGTGTCTACAATGTGCCATTTCTAGCACAATACCTGTACTTAGCTGTCCATGTAGATCCATTTCTAGTCTATGTTCCTGGAAAGTAAGGCTATTTTTCATTTTTGTATTCTTAAGATCATGCATTGCATGTTCTATCAGGTCTTAGTAAAAGGCAGATTCTGGTTGTTCCTCAAGCTATAGAAAACCATTAAAATCTCTGTCAAAAGATTTTTCCTGATTAGCTGTATTATTTTAGGTGAGCTACCTTATTCCTTTGATGCTAGTGAAAGGCACATTGGGGTAGAAGCTTCCAAGAGTTTATTTATCTTCACATACTCAATCCTCATTGCCTTCTATGTGGACATTATATATATATATATATATATATATATATATATATATATATATTTTTTTTTTTTTTTTTTTTTTTTTTTTTAAATGTGGGTACTGGGAGTCAACCTCAGGACCTCGCACTTGCCAGCAAGCGCTTGTGCCGCTGAGCGATATCTCCGGCCCTTTTTTCCTTTATGTGTGTTCTGGGAGTTGAACTCAGGACCTCACGCTTGCCGGGCAGGCACTTACACTGCTGAGCGATCTCACCGGCCCCTTCTTTGTCTTTTTGAGACAGGGTTTCACTATGCAGTTCAGGTTGGCCTTGAACTCACTTTGTAGCCCAAGCTGGCCTCGAACTTCCAGGGATCCTCCTGCCTCAGCCTCCGAAGTGCTATGATTAGAAGTGTGCTCCACCATGCCCGGCCATTTTATATATTTTTAAAGTTTTGCTGTATGATGTGGACCTGGAATACTGTCAACCTTCTTAGTCCTCAGGTTCTATATTCGTGGACTCAACCAACCTCAGATAGAAAATATTCAGAAAAAAAATTGTATATGTATTGAACATTTTCATATCTTTTCTTCTTATTATTCCCTAAACAATACAGTGTAACAACCACTTACATACTATTTACATTGAATTAGGTATTTCATGTAACCTAGAGATTGTTTTAAGTCTATGGGAAGATGTGTGTAGGTTAGATGCAAATATCATTTCGTTTTATGAAGGAATCTTGAGTATTCTTTGGATTTTCAAGTCTGTGGGGAGTTCTGGAACCAAGCTCCCATAATCCAAGTGGTGGGTTATATTGCTTTGATCCCAGTAAAAAGAAATACTGAGATTTTGGAATTAAGATATTTAAAATTATTACTACTGATTTTTCCTCTGTTAAAATATATACCCAAAACATTTATACAACTTTAAGCACTCAAAATAAGAACTCAAAAGCAATCCTACAGGTCAAGGAATTAGCAAGAATATATGGTGTATTCAGGAAATAGCAAATATCTTGTACTGCTAAGACCCTGGACATAAGCAAGGGGAAGACAAACAAAAGTTTGGAAAACTAGGCTGGGGCCCACTGTAGAAGTTTCCATTGTCAGACTCTGTAGTTTGTTCTTTTTTTTGGTAGTTTGTTCTTAATTCAATGGAAAACAGATAACTATAGGAATTTGACTTCATCCCATCAGGAAAGATAAAGAAAATGAATTTTAGCACTTGAGTCCTGAGGAGACATATTGGAAGCCTGGACTACTGTGCTGGGAGGAATTGGAAGAAGGTTGAGGAGACGATGCTACAATGGACAAATATTCTGGCTTTAGATATTGATTAGATATGGGGTGAGAGAAAGATGAAAAATTATTCATCCCTACACACCAACAAAAAGAGTGGTATGAATCTATGAAATACGGAAACCAAGAGGTTTGAGAGGGGTGGCAAGGCTTTGGTTTTGGGTATTAGACTTAGAAATGGTAATGGAGTATTTTTACAAGAATGTATAATAAAATTATGAAAATTAAAAGAGAAAGAAGCTGAAGGTGAGATTTCAAACTATGAGTTTGAAAAGGGAAAAGAAAAATGTAAGTAGAAAACCTTAAGTCCAGTATCAAGTAGAACCAGTATGAGAATTGAGTAGGATCAGTTGGCTTGACTTTCACAATTTGTAGAGGAGGTTTTTAATGACTGGGACTTCCAGGAAGGCTTAAGGAATTTACACTCCTTTACTACAGTTCATTTATATAAAGGAAGAAGAAATTGGAACCCACTTTTGAATAGATAAATCATAAAGTAGATAAACCCTTGTTTCTGTCAAGGAAATAGTTCATTATTATTTTGTAATTCAGCAGGAAGAAGTCATTGCCTGAAAGGCATTGCTGTTTTGGTTATCCAAAGTATTTTTAAAACAACATGTTTTAGATCCCAGATTAAAATGAAAACATTAAATATCACATGGAAATAGTACTCAGAGGTGGTGATAAAACTCAAGACAAAAACTAAGTACTTTAGAAAAAGCTGGTTTTATCTTTCTGTTTTCAAATATAAGGAGCCGTGATTTGATAGCCCAAAGTCAAGAAATGAAGAGACAAAATTGGAGTTGACACCTCGGGTCCTGAAATGTTAAAGGAATGATGTGATGTCTTTCCCCCAACCAGGCTGTTTGAAATGATGATGCATCTCTCTGGCTGGATACCTGAGGCTAAGAATTTGTTTACATAACAACTGAAAGACCCATGGGCTGCACTGTGTCACAATAGTCCCTGAGAGGGAAACTGGAAATCTCACTTGATTCCTTTACCTTCTAGAAATCACAAGCTCAGAAAAACTTTCCAAAGCTTAAACAACAACAAAAGGAAAGCATAATAGTCAGTAGGTCGATTATGAAAGTTAAAATTTTTAAATGGCCACAAGGCACTGTTGTAAAATTAAAAATAAAATATATCAAGAAAAATACTTGCTATATGAACCATATTTAATATTTTTAATATAAAAAGTGAGGTTACAAAGCAACAGGTAACAGAATTACCCCTAGAGAAAAACAATCAAGTGGACAAATCATTTGCAAAGGAGAAGTAAAACTTGCCCAAGACCATAATGATCTTACTATTTGATGAAGAAGTCAAGACTTGTTCTCTCATGCATACAACCCCTGCTCAGTGATCCCAACCCAATAACATTTGCTTGTCTTTGACAAAGATCAGTGGTCAGTAAAGATTTGAGCAGCTGTTTCTCAAACTTCTGACCCCAGAAGTCTTCTACCTTCTGACTGGTGTTTATATGGGTTAGGAAGTACATTGAGGGTTGCACCATTCTCAAGCCCAACTTGGCTTTAGCTTTCTACCAGGCTCCCTGGAGTCTCCCTGGAACAAAGGCATAGGTTCTCTGCAGGGCAGGAAAGTGTGAGAGCCTACCTAGGTTCTTGGTGGATCTCTCATATCTACAATCTCCCTGCTCAACTTCTCATTGGTCTGCTGTTTGTCGCAACTGGGATCACAACCTCAGGCTGGAACAGCTATCGGATTTCTTTTGTTTTCTACTAAATTTGTCACTTTTAGTGTACAAAGCCACAGTATTTGGCCTATTTCCTAACTGGGTCAGCCCCTTCTGTCACACAAGCACGTGTTTCCATGTTCAACTTCAGGCTGGTAAAACTACTGTTCTTATTGACCGGACTATGAAGAGGGAGAGAAGTCCTTGTGAAAAGGGCCATACGCTCCTACTGTTCTTACCTGAAACTCTAAAAAATTTTCAAGAATAAGTGCATAAAAAAAGTCATGGGTGCCTTGGCTGTTCACCGTGGCTCTTTGTAATGCTATGAGTAAGACATAATGTTCCTGTTTGGTCTCCAGTTTCATCCCTGTTCCAGAAGTAAAGCTCTAGACAACTATGTTGTCCACATTGGATTTCAGGTGATATTTCTGTGTAGACCACATAGGGTCTCTTTAGCTGTGGAGGTAAGTAGTGTGCAAAAAACCAGAAATCCAAAGATCATAATAATCTTATTAAATAGCAGAAGTCCAATAAGAAAAAAAAATGTGCTAGTTGGCAAACCCCACCTAGATCCTTTCCTCCAAACCATACTTTCCCCACTGATTAAAACCACCTTGCGTTGCATGGACAAGTAGATTTTGGCTTAATTAATCAAAACCATGGGTTTGCCAGTCTCATTTTGATTGCGGAGATTCCTTTCTTGTAAAAGAAATGTTTAGATTTTTCAAGACTAAGTTTTCTTTTGCGTAAAATGTTCGTCATTTCATTGATTGGTCATTGTGCACATTGCATCTTTTCTCTGGCTAGGAGTGCAGATGTGCATATGGGAATATGAGCTCTTTATTGAGTCACTCTTTTCCAGAGCAGTGACTATTTTATATGAATAAAACGAAGTTTAATAAATTGCCTGGTAATGCAAGGCTTATGAATAGAAATGTACAAAGCATAGAAGTGGAAATCAATTCCTGGCAACCCAAAAATACACCAAAGAAAGAAAGGAACTGCAAAATTGTACAAGCTTGGCTGTTCTTTTTAGTGAACTTGACAGGCATCTTGCCTGCCAGGGAGCTTTGTAACCAGGGCTGACTCAATCTCAGGAGTGAGGGTGGCAGCTCTGTGTCATTCACTCCATGACTGATATTCCACCAAAAGTGTTTGACAGACAGGCACCATTTACTGTGAGAGGTTAATGTTACCCTTCTTCAAAACGAATAGTTTAATAAACCAAACATCAAAACTGAGTTAAAGAAGTCTCAGACTCCCTGGTCTCAGACTCCCAGTTCTTCAGCTAGAGAGAAAACACAGATGGAAATGTAAGGAGCTTATTATTAGCTGTCCCTTCAAATTCTACAGGTTAGAAATACAGTGAGGGCCTCAGGAAAAATGTCTTGCCTGAGTTTTGTTGCAAGCTAAAATATGACTGCAGGTAACAAGCGGTTTCTTTTCTGTGAAGGGAGGCCTATGGGGCTGTCTGCTAGATAGTAGGGGACAGACATCATTTTGTGGCTCTCAACAAACTTTTAAGAAAAGAATAATGGTAATGGTAGATTGTGATCCCAATATAGTCATGGAAAATACTGTCAAAGCATCAAAGGATTTGTTGAATAGAGCCTTTACTTGTGCACCCATTACCCTAGTCTTTTCTTTTTTCTTGGTCAACTTTCTCGGAAGACTAACTATAATTTGCTGTTTTTACTTCCCCTCTCAGCCCAGAACAACAGCTCTGGGGTGAGAGTCCATCTGTCTTCTATGATTTCAACCTTGGAATGATGCATGGATTTGGCCTCCACTGTGAATCTAATTTAAGTCATCTCCTCCTCCTACTCTTACTGCATAAAATGGTTTCTAATATTGTCTTGTGCTCTCTGACCTTTTAAGTATCAACATATTCCTAGATTTAACTTCGATCGTTTCATGACTGGCAGATCATACAAGTATTGTCCAGATAAATGATTCACATAGGTCCAGATCTTTATATTTCCCACTCCTAACCCCTGCCTTATTTTTTTTAACCAGATAGACTATACTGTTCCATCGTTTAAAAAATTGAGGCAAGACAGAACCAACTTTTTTCTCTGGGGTTAATGGAATTTTTTCACTCTTCAATTTTTCATGGAGGATTGAGGTTTTTGATAATAAACATATCCTTGAGGGTGCAGGGTGCTTTTCTATAAGGCTTTGCTCTGTAATGACTCCTGTCCTTCCCTCTGTAAATGCCCATTTACAAAAGCAGATGGCCACAAGCCCTTAGATAGTTGCAGGAGTCTCTTCTCGAGAGTTTTGGTTGTCACTAAGTAAGTTATTTGATGGTGGAAACATGAAGCCACTGTTCCTAAAACTTTATTGGGAAAATTCATCACAATGGAATTAATGCTGATCTCTTGAAATTGATTCATTAAAGTGGTTTCATTTCGATTTAGCTTTTGGGAATTTTTCAGTGTCAAAGGCTGGCAGAATGCTAAGCCTGATGAAACTGAGCCTCACTGACCCATTGCAACACAGAGCTCAAACCTCCAAGATTAGTTTGCACTAGGAAAAGTCTCATAATGTGATTGAAGAGTTGGACCTAGGGCGAACCTTTTATCTGCATTGCTAAGACCAAGGTACAGATTTGGAGTGGAGGTTGAGCCAGGTATTGGTGTAGGAGGAGGAAGGAGGACAAAGTTGAACAGCATGGAAGCTGCAGGTTGAGGACAGTAATTTCACACTGGCTCACTGGATCAGTCAGCTTTTTAGACAGAAATGGTCCAGGGCCCAAGATAGTGTAAGGAGATTTTCTTCTGAACACTACCTTAACTGTAACTTATAGGCCATAATATACAACATTTTTATTGTTATTACATTCAAATTATTTTAACATTTCTGTTATAATTTATGCTTCATGATTTTTATATACTTATACTTGTTTTTCTTGAGCGTTCCATCTGACAGGTACTTATCGTTATATTTGTTACTGATTTATAACTTCATAGTATTGCAGACAATGAAATGTTATCTATGTGAAATTAACTGTTGAAATATAAGCATTGCTTCGAAACATACAGAATTTGGATGATTCTCATAAATATTTCAAGCCTACTCTAAAAGAATAGTATGTTTGAGTGCAATGTTCCATGTATATCCATTATTACGTCGAAGTTGACAATTGGGTTTTTCAAATACTCTATATTCTCACATATATTTGTTTAATTAATCTATCATTTACTGAGAGCTGTGCTAATATCTGCTTTGAAACTGAATTTTCAGTTTCTCTTTGTATTCCCCCAAATCTTTGCTTTTTAAATTTTGTTAGTATGTTGCTATATGCTTATATGTTTTGAACTATTATATTTTCTTCGATATTTATTTATTTTTAATTGCAATTATTTTCTATCACTGGTAGTGTGTTTTACTTTAAAGCTTCTTTTATTTTTCTGATAATTGAATAACCGTACCAGCTACCATTTTAAAAATTGTATTTTCTGTCTTTAATTTTTATGGTTCTTAGGTTTCAGGAGTTAACTATTACATTTTTTGTAGAAAGAGTTTGACAATTCTTGTATTTTTTATTGTGATTGTAGTCCATTTACAACATTCTTATATTGAGTACATTTATATTTATCTCTATTGTATAATTTATGCTTTATAATTGCCTCACTTTTGGGGCTTCTTATTTTCTGCTCTTCTTGGCAACTATTGATTGATTAATTTCTCTCTCCTTACTCGATTTTTCTTGTTGCTGATTTGGAAGTTACATGATCTATTTGTATTCTTTCAGAGGGCTCCTTAGAAATATTAAAATGCATGCTGCGCCTGAAGTCTAAATCCCCCTCTTTACACTCCTCACAATAATTGTCAGACTACTGTTTCTTTTAAGTCTGCCCACCCTTTCCAGATTTATATGCTATTATATTTCTAGGATTTAAGTTCTATCTCAAATTTTTTAATGCCTCAAGTAAGACATTATTTTTTACTGTTTAATATCATTACTGCTTAGCTAGTAATCTCCCCCGACCCTTCCCCATTCCTTCTTGGATCTTTTGGAAAAATTCATGTTCTACCTAAAGTTCACCCTGTTTTATAACTTTCTTTTTTATTGAAGATGTGTTCATATTAAATTTTCTTAGTTTTAGTTTTGGTCTTATAACTGAAAAAATATTTTCTGTAGATATATACTTCTAGGTTGATTCATATCCTCTCTCTCTGTCTCTGTCTCTGTCTCTTTCTCAGTCTCTCTTTCTGTCTCTCTCTCTCTCTCTCCACATTTGGAAGATAGTATTCTGACATAATCTAGCTTCCATTTCTCTTGAGAGACCAGTTGTTAGTCTAAAACTCATTTCATTGTAAAGTTTGGCATTGTTATCAGTCCCCTCACCCTGCTTCCCCTTACATTCCTCTATTTAACTTCAGTTCCTTGTGGTCCTGTAGCTTCAGGACATTGTGTTTAGTTGGGGATTCACTGTTGTTTATTCAGTTTAAGATTAATGAGGCTACTTGAATAAGAAGACAGCCATCTTTAATCAACTCTGGAAAATACTTAGCTATTCTCTCTTTAAATATGGCCTACCACTAATTTTTTTTTTTTTTTTTTTTTTTTTTTTTTTTGTGGGTACCGGGGGTTGAACTCAGGACCTCGTGCACCAGCAGGCACCCGTGCCGCTGAGCGATATCACCGGCCTTATATTCCTATGTGGGTATTGGGAGTCGAACTCAGGACCTCGAGCTTGCCAGGCAGGCGCTTATGCTGCTGAGCCATCTCACCAGCCCTAAAACTATTTTCTATGTCACTGTCTCTTCGTACTTCAGATTTTCCTTCACGAGTTACCTTTTTGGTTGTATTTAATTTACTCTTTAATTTATCCATTGAGATTTTAATTTTAGTTTTCTAATGTTTTACTTCTAGGAGTTTTAGTTGGTCAATTCTACCCAATCAGGTCTCATTCCTGCATCATGCTTTAATGTCTTTGAAAACACTAATACATGTCTATTTTTGTATTTTGAATCTGTTAATCCAGTGGCTGCTGACTTTGCAGGCCTCTTTCTGAGCTCTTCTACCTTCATTCATGGAGCTTGTTTTAATTGAGAAGGAGTTCACATGTTTTGAAACTTTACATCTGCGGTAGGAATTTAACATGCAATTCCCCAGAGAACATTTATTTGCTTCTGACAGGTGTTTAGGGGTAAAAATCAACCCATGATACATTTGTGGCTTCAAGACTTTCAGGTCACATAAATAATGTGAATTTGATGCACATATATGTGTTAGAGTGAGCAAGTAATTTGGATTTCTCTCAGGACACATTCTTGTTTTGTCTACGTCTCTAGTCAGAGTCTAGGCTGAAGCATTCAAGTTCCTCTATGGAGGCTGTTTCCTCCACTCCCACCCCCTCCTCTCTATGATTTTCTTGCTCTTTGAGGTTCTGGCTTTTTGTGGGAAGGTCTGGATCCCTTTTCGCTGCAAGGATTCATGAAGACTCAGCAGAAGTGAGCAGATACTTTCAATCAAAGTTGACTTCCTACTCATTGCTCTGGACAATGCTTTTCTAATTTTCGCAGTCTCTCTCTGTCTCTGTCTCTGTCTCTCTCTCTCTCCTGCTTAAATATTATTGAATTCATAAATTAAAGAACAGGACTAGCACTAAGACATTGCCACTCAACAAATAATGTTATTACATATCTAAGTATACTTATCCTTTGATACCATAAAATGAAAGTTATCTCTCAAATTAAGCTAAATATAAATAACATTTAAAGCCGCATTTAATTTTTTAAATTTTATTTTTATTGGTACATTTTAGTAACACAGAATAATAAGATTTGTTTCAGTTATTGGTATATATATATATATATATATATATAAAACATATTTATATTATTTTCATCTTTGATAGCCTCCTTTCCTTTTCCTCCACCATCTTCTTGTTACCTTTCCCCTTCTCTAGAAGTTTACCTTCAATTAGTTTTCTGTTAGCTCTCTTTGTTTATTTGTTTGTTTGTTTATAGACTGCTTACATAAGAGAGACTTTTTGAGACTGGCTTATTCTACTTAACATGACAGTCTTCAGTTCCATCCATTTTCTTGCAAATGACATGATTTTTCTTTTTTCTGGCTGTATAATACTCTGTAGACATACTCAGTCCATGTCCTTGTATTACATTTTCTGTACTCATTCTTGTACTGATGTGCATCTAGGCTAATCAGTTAGCTATTATGGATTTTGCAACTATAAACTTGAGTATGCATGTATCACTATATTATGCTGTCTTTAATTCTTTCAGGAATACATAATGTGATCAACAAATAGGTGAACGCTGCTGGGTTTGCCACTCAATAGAAAGGCAGGGATCTTCAATATGGTAAGTGGCATGAAGAACATTTGTAGCAGTGCATAACAAGTTTCATCTTGTCTGGTGCAGTCAGTTGTGAGCTACAGTTGAAAGAAGGGTGCTCTAAATCATGGATCATAAACAATATATTAACATGAAATTTTGTTAATTTATGGGAGTTGCTCAATGGTGCCACTTCAGATCCCAGCTTTCTTTTTTCTTTTCTTTTTTTTTTTTGTGGGTACCGGGGGTCGACCTCAGGACCTCACGCGCCAGCAGGCGCCTGTGCCGCTGAGCAATATCACCGGCCCTTTTTTTGTATGTGGGTTCTAGGAGTCGAACTCGGGGCCCTCGCACTTGCCAGGCAGGCGCTTATGCCACTGAGTCATCTCACTGGCCCAAGATCCCAGCTTTCTAAGAAATGTCATCATGGGACATAAAACTTGGGTCCATGGCTGTGACCCTGAGACCAAGCTTTAGTTCTCAATGGAAGTCATCCTCATGTGGAAAAAAAAAAAAAAAAAAAAAAAAAAAAAGCACGTCAGTCAAGATCCAACACTAGGGTGATGTTCATTGTGTTTTTGATGTTGATGGAATTATGTGAGTTGATTTTTGTACCCAGGAAGACTACAGTGAATTCTGAATATTATATGGGCTTATTAGATCACTTAAGAAAATATATGCATAGAAAACAACCTGAGAAATGGGCACATGGTTTCATTCTCCATCATGACAACATTTTGTGTCATATTTGCTTTTGGTACAGCAATTTCTGTCAAGTAAAACATTACAGAGTGCCCTTACCCACCTTATTTATGACATCTGGCATTGTGCCATTTCTGGTTCTTCCTCAAATTCAAAATGACCTTGAGAGGTAAACATTTTGAATAGATTCAGGACATCAAGAAAACCATGACAGGTCAACTACAGACACTTATGAAGCAGGACTTTCAGAACTGCTTCCAAATGTGGTAAGGTGTGTTCAAAGCAAGGGGGAGTATTTTGAGGGGGATTAATGGCAGTGCGTCTTTTACTGTAATAAAAATTTTTAAATGTAAACATCCACTACATTTCTTGATAATACCACATACATGAAGGAGTGGCAACGCTGTATTAAATGGTAGCTTAGTTTTAGTTTTTAAGTAATCTCATACTGTTTCCATAGAGGCTGTGCTGCTTTATCTTACCAACAACAGGGTAGCAGGGTGCCTGTTCCCCCACCCCGCAAAGCATCCTTGCAGCCATTCCTCGTTTCCTGTATTCTTGATGAAAGCCATTCTGGCTGGGGTAAGATAGAATCTCAATGTCTTGATTTGCCTTTCCCTAATGGCTAAAAATTTTGAACATTTTTTTCATACTTATGGTCCATTTGTGCTTCTTCTTTTGAACATTCTCCTTTTAATTCATTTGCCCATTTATTGATAGTGATATTTCCATGGGGTTTTCTGTTTGTTTGGTTTTTTTCTTGAGTTCTTTATATGTTCTAGATATTAATCCTCTATACGAAGTGTAGCTAGCAAGATTTTCTCCCTTTCTGTAGGTTGCCTCTTCACTCTGTTGATTGTTTACTTTGCCGTGCAGAAGATTTTTATTTTGATCTACTCCCATTTGTTGATTTTCTGTATTATTTCCCATGCTATTGAGGTCCTATTCAGAAAGTCTTTGCCCGTGCCTAAGGTGTCAAGTGTTTCCCCAATGTTTTCTTCTAGCAGTTTCAAAGTTTCTGTTCTTGTATTTAAGTTCTTTGGTCCATTTTGATTTGATTTTAGTACAAGGAGAGAGATGAGAATCTAGTTTCAATCTTCTGCGTGTGGATATCTAGTTTTCCTAACACCATTTTTTTGAGGGAGTGACTTTCCTGTAGTGTGGGTTTTGGCCACTCTGTGAAATATCAGATGGCTTGTTTGCAGGCTTTCTTGTCCATATATTCCCACCAACTGAGCTATGCCTCAGTACTTTAAAATATATTTTGTTCAACATGTTACAAGTTTGAAACAGAGGGCTTTCATGGTCTGTACAATAAACCACCTCACAGAAGACCACTGACCCCCTTCTTGAAACAGATTTTGGCAGGCTTCTTTCTTGGCATCCTCTCCTACAGGTCCTTTCACTTCCTCTCTTTCTGTTTTGCTTCCTGTCTCCATACTTCGCTCTCCTTCAGGCAAGGAAGGAGCCTGTGGTGAATCTCTGCTCACTGAGCCTGCGAAGCTATTTTGGTGCATTGCTCTAGGTGCTCCTCTTTGCCCTGAGATCAGGCTAAGTTAACTCTTTTCATCTGCTAGTGTGTCCCTGGTGCTCCCCTCACTGGCGCACTGTGGATCCAGCCTCTCTCACTCAGGCCAGCTCATCTTTTCTCATGACTGATCCGAGGACCTTTTCAGTTTTAGCCCATTCATCTTATTTCTGCCCCTTTCTAGTTTCTCTAAAGAAGGCTCCATGCTTCTTCACATTGATGCTTCTTTGCTTTTTACAAAGCACTTAATATTTTCTTCTAAAGATTTTTTCATTCCTGTTGTTCACATATCTAAGTTGCTTCTGTCAGGCACATCTGTAAGTCACATGTAAAATAATTCTCAGTCCTAAATTTTGACAAAATTTGCTAACTTTCCCTGGGCATTTTCTCTTTGTTGTGTCTTGCTTTAAATATTATGAATGTTTTCCCATTTAATCCTCCCAATTACCCTGAAAAGCAGGTAGGTTTGAAAACTCCCGTTTTATGAATAAGGAAATTGAAGCACAGACAGATTAAGTATCATGCCTGTGCTTCCTTGCTATGGAATAGTGCAGATGTATTTGACCTAGGCAGGCTGATTTCAGAACTCATATTCTACAGTATGCAACATGGCTTCCCTATAATTAAAAATATGTAAAGTAATTAGTCTAGCGTGGGTCATACAGTGTGTACTCAACAAGCATTTGCTCCCCTTGTTCATGTCATTCACACTCTCATATCTAGGTGGGATTTATTTTGTCATGAAGCTCCAAAATTGATCAGACAGATAGCTAGGAACCTAATTACAATGGGGGAAGTTTTGGACTCATGCTGTAAACCCTGAAGAATAGATCAGAATCTCTAGACCATCAGCTGTATTGCTGATTCAAAAATCACACGTATAGTTCTAAATCTGATTTGGGCTAGGAAACCTCCCCCCTTAATATAGAAAACTGAATAAGCTGTTTGCTAAAATCGTATGTTGATGCAGTTAGGCTCTTAGATTCCTGTTATTGATGCCTTTATGCACAATTTACTTCCTTAAAAAAAGCACACTTTTAAAAAAAATTTTTACTATGAAGAACATATATTCAATGTTTGTGTTGAATTCTAAATTGGAACAGCAAATATGATAACTTTTAAAACATAGATTTTTTTCCCTGTTTAGAAAAAGAGAGAGGGATGAACTAGCAATGAAAGTGATACAAATGCCAGGCACAAACCTGAGGGTCTGCGAGTCCTCTCGGCACACACAGACCCGGGATCAGGTGCCCCAGCTGCCAGACCTTTTGTGGCCTTTGGATCAATGAACTCTTGAAGCTTGAAAAGTCCACGGAGATAATCAAGTTCAACACCTCTACTTTGCAGAGGGGGGAATGGAGGCTCTGAGAAGAGAAATGATTTGCAGGGCAGTCACCCTTGAACCCTAGGCCTGGCACCTTGAGGCTGTCCTGTTCCAGGGACATGAGATTGAGCCATTTCTGATGACATGTACTTGGCAATAAATAGTCGCCATCTGAGACTGGAGGTCAGAAGACCACAGGGAGAAAAGTCCTCTTCGAGTTACAGCAAAAAAAATGTGGCCCCACGGGGCCAAAATGTCTTTCCAAAATAACAGAAAATAATTTCTGAGGTCAAACCCGAACACAACTCAGGAATTTTCCAGGATAAACTTCAACTTCTGTGCAACATCATTCTAATTTGGTTGTGGTAAATATAGGTTTCTGATCAGCAACTTGTCAAAAGCATTTATTTTTAAATCCGTCTTTCTTAAAAGCACATCTGCAGACTCTTCTTAGCAGAGCTGAAACATCAGTGATATGTTCATTTCTTCAGTGACTGCAGCAATAAAGGATTCTCAAGAGTTAAATTTTGGTTGGTTAAATATTGTCATTAAAAAATAGAATCACTGCAAAGTAAAGCACCTAGGCAGTCTGTGGCAACTGAGAACCTGTTAATTTGCCTTAATAAGAAAAATGTTTCTGATTGAATATATTATATGGCTCATTTTAAAATTCAACCCATAAAATGATTTGTCTGTTAAAGATTAACATAGAGAGAGAATAGATTTGCATACGCAGGGAAAATGGTGTGCTTGATAAGTATGTAACATTTGAAAAAAATATGCTGTATTGAAAAGTGATTTGCAACAAGACAGCTCGTTTAGGACAGTTCATTGTGCACAGAATTTCTCAAAGCACTGCATCTTTCCATCCCCAAACAGAAAGCTAGCAGTCCTGCGAGGATCATCTGGAAAGGCTCAGAGCACCTGACATACGTTTAAGTATATATTTTTAAGTATATACGTTAAGTCTATATTTTGAAAAGCGAGGATGCTTATAAGGATTAGTCGTAGGCAAAACTATGAAATGGGCAAATTTTGCCTTCAAGTTCCTTTCCTTCTGTTTCCTTCTGTTATATGCAAGGCCTTTATGCAGCTCTGTGCCCCACTCTTAGGGTACTCACAAGGTCTGAGAAATGCCCTTACTCTTGAATGTGTCTCCTCTCTTCCTCATGTGGATGTTTGCCATCACTGTAATTAGTTCTAAGGAAAGAGACCCCTCTTCTTGTCTCAGGCACAATGGTTAATAATGATCTGTAATTCAAGCTAATGCTAGTTAACGGGCACCAAACTAATATATTTGCTCTATAAACAGAGTGAATGTTTTAACCCAAATAAATTGCACGGATTTTCTGAAAGCCCTGAGCAGTTGACAGCAATGCTAACTAGGATAGGTGCCTGCTTTGGTAGATGGATGGGGATGTGTCTGACTGGCTGAAGCTGCTGGTGCCACTGTGGGTGTGTGAGGGGCCTTGTATTCTAAAGCAGGTGCCGTACCTTCCCTGGGCTTTCAGAAGCGACCGTAAGCTCGTTTGGGTGTGTACAGTACTGTTGAGTTTTGCGGAGTAAGAGGTCGTGTGATGAGTCGCAGTGTGAACCTCCCTTTGTAGGACGGGGAGGAGGAGCTGGTCATGTGTGCTCCTGGGTGGTCTTTTAAGACAGAGAAAGCAGCTCTGGGAAAATAAGAAGGCAAGTGCCACTGTGCAAAGAATTTTTGAACTAAATTGTTCTTCCACTGAATAAATAAAAAAAGCACTAAAGTAGAAACACAGTGGGGTTAATCTTTACCATGCTGAGTGGGTGGAAATCCCATTACCATTAACAGATTTACACACATAAGTCCAACATATCCACAGGAGACTCTGTATGCAAACATTGTATGATGAATAACAACGATAAAATGAAAATCCTAGGACTGTTTATTCTGTGCATGCTAATGAGGTGTAACTTTTGTCTCCACATCACCAATCCCATCATGGAATCTCATTTTCAATCTGGCTTGCATTCTATGGCTGGATTTCATCCAATTAATATGTAAGATGCCATTTGTTCATATACTTACATATATTTTTTTCTTAGTGTCAAGTAAGAATAAACGTTCAATATCAAGAAAGAGCAATGTAAATGAAGGGTTTCAAGCTTATATTAGGGTCTTCCATGAACGATTTTCAAAGTTGTATTTTATTCTTTTCCATTAGTAAGACTTCAAATTAACAGAGAAGGTTAAACTAGTAAGGCTCCCTTCAGAGCTGATTCAACTAGCTTACAAATTTTAAAGAGAAAATATTCTATAGATGCATATTGTGGGTCACTGTTAAATCTACCTAATTATATACCTGTTATATAAGGGTTTGCTATTATTGTCTGCTCCTATATTTGCTTTTGTTCTGTCACGGTTATAAAGGGAGCTGGATTCTGTGTGCAATGCCATCATTTAATTGACTCCTATATAGATTGACTATTACATTACACACTTGATGAATAATAGTTTTGCCTTTCAGATATGTTATACATCCAAGACAAAGTTTGTTTGTTAACTAATATTTAAGAAATTGTAAAACAATTGTATTTAGATGTTTAATTCTCTTTTACGACATAGTTTTGTGTCAATATTTTAAATGAAAAGGAAGAATTCTTGGTCTGGGAAAAATACTGTTACTGAACAATAACTGTTCAAAGTATTTTTTAAATTTTTATTTTTATTAGTATATGCTTCCCATTTATAATCATTACATTCATCATGGGGAGTTGGTACTTGTACATAAGACAACTTAATTCCTTTTATCAATCCATTCATCTCTCCTCCCTCCCCTCTACTTATAAATATTTTTGAACTTTGATTTAAAAATATTTGAAGTTGATGAAACAAAGGCAAAGCTACTTTAAGAGCCCTTTTGTGTCCTTGTAGGCAGAACATGGTGAGGAAGAGTGGGAACCAGATGCAGACCATACCCTCTCTAGACTTTGGGGGCCCACAGAAAGCCCTCACATTGAAATGCACATTCCATGATCTTCATTTTCTTCTCCATATCAGGAGGGAGATAAGATATAAGAGATAAGGAGAGCTTTGATTTTAGAGTGCCCAGTGTGGATTTGTCTTGTGGAAAAGTTAATGAAGATAAGATTAAAGGAAGCAGTTAGATAAGAAGGCTTTCTGGGGAAAATGGGGAAAATAGGAATGTAACTAATGCATTCCTCTGATAAGTAGAGATTTCCGAGAACCTAGATTTCCTCCCCACAAAATGTCTTCATATTCACAAAAATATTATACAACTTATACTTACTACTCTTTACTGAGCCTATAGTGAAGATTACTGCACTTATTTTGTAGGAGATGGCCTTTAAAGAACTTTACAAATATTTAGTCTTCTTTAACCTATGAGGTAGGTGCTGCAATTATCTTTGTTTTATAGGTTAGGAAAGTGAGGTTCAAAGAGGTTAACACCATTGCCCAAAATCACATAGCTCATAGGTCATAGAGCTAGGATTCCAGCCCGTGTGGCCTGGCTGCAGCATCTAAGCTCTTAAACACAGACCCTCCTCCTGCCTTGGCGTGGACCATGTACAAGAGTCAGTGTTTTGATTACACTGACTCCACCTTGATAAAATGTAGCCTTTCCCACCATAGAGAGATGGTCTTCTAAATTCTGGAAGAGCTAAATGCTACAATCCATGATCATGACTGAATATAACATGATCGTGACTGAATCAGCCATCAATGGGTTTGCTCTTCCAGTCCATTACCAAAAACTTCAGTATCAGAAGAGTTCACCTGAGCAACGCCAAGAAATGCATTTTATTCTGATAGCAGTGAGTTTTCCTTCGGTAAATCATTAGCTTCTTCTAGAAGGCAGTTAAGGAAAAATACAGGAGGCAATTTGTGATGACAAAAAAAAAAGTAATAGCAGAAGTATTTATGCCAGGAACTGAAATGTATGAGTTTAGACTAGTGCTTGTGGTGCTAGTACTCAAAACACATTGAGAATTTGAGAAGCTGCACACACAGTCTACGTATCTGATTTTTTTTTTTTTTTTGTATAATTGCTAGTAAAGAATTCACTTTGACAGCATAGTCCCAGGCATGCACAGTTTGTGCCCAAAGCCATAGAAACAACACCAGGAGTTCTCAAACTAAAAGTAAATCCACATTTCCGAAACCCTCTGCAGGTCAAGGAAACTGATGTTTCATTGTAGTCACTGATGTTATTAAATACTGGCATTTAAGGACATCTTGAACTTTGGTTCTGATGTTTTTTAAACTTAAGGTAAATTTGCATTCAATCTATATATAACCTGATGGTGTTTGTTCTGTTAGGTTTCCTTCATATCTTTGTTAAAACAAAACAACAATGACAAAACAACAACAACAACAACAAAAAAAACTGCTGGGCACAGTTGTGTATCCATTTTATGCCAGTTCTATTGATCTTTGTGTCTGTCCCTCCAACAATCCCACACAATCTGAATTATTATAACTATAATAAACTTTAAAGTCAGATAGACTAGTCCCTCCCACTTTGTTCTGAACTTTCAAAATTGTTTGAGCTACTCTAGTTCCAACAAAATAATTTTGCCTCTATAAAATTATGGGTGGGATTTTGACAGGCATTGCATGAACCTGTACAGATTGAGAACCGATGCCTTTAGTATGTTGAGTCTTAAAATTAATGAACCTCAGTGTCTCCATTTATTTGGATCCTCCTTGATTTCTTTCATCAGCCTTTGTAATTTTTGGCATAGAAAATTACATAATTACATGTTTTGCTGGATTAGCACTGAAGTAGGAGGGGTTGGAGTTGTTAGGACTGGCCAGGGGTGGAATTCCAGGCTTCCCTTGTGGTCTCTACCGACACAGAGAGGAGCTGGGGCAATGGGACTCTTTACTGCGTGATGAGAATGAAAGTTCAGGCCTCTTCCCTGACATCACCCCAGTGGCGTTTGGGACAACTTGTTACAGCCTAACAAAAGTGGAGGTCCTGGGGCCGGTGAGATGGCTCAGCGGCTTAAGCGCCTGCCCGGCAAGCGCGAGGGCCCGAGTTCGACTCCCGGAACCCACATACAAAAAAGGGGCCGGTGATATCACTCAGTGGCACGGGCGCCCGCTGGCGCACGAGGTCCTGAGGTCGACACCCCGGTACCCACAAAAAAAAAAAAAAAAAAAGTGGAGGTCCTGGCTCCCCACTTAGCTTTGCTAGTATGATTGGGGGTAAGACCACAGGTTTTTTTCTGTAGTGTCTGACTGAAGCAGAGTGCTTATTGCATAAAAAAGAAAATTTTGGGCCGGTGAGATGGCTCAGCGCCGTACGCGCCTGCCTGGCAAGCACGAGGGCCCGAGTTCGACTCCCGGAACCCACATACGAAAAAAGGGGCCGGTGATATCGCTCAGCGGCACGGGTGCCTGCTGGAGTGCGAGGTCCTGAGGTCGACCCCCAATACCCACAAAAAAAAAAAAGAAAAGAAAATTGTTTTTTTTCTGTGTCTCTTTAATGGTCCTTTGTCTAAAGAAAATAAGCTCTCTGGGGAGGACTTTTTTTTTTATCTTTGTTGGCATTACCTGGTTGGCAGATTTGAGCTCCAAATCTGGGATACATGAGGCAAAAGGAAATTTTAGGGCACTCACTGGTGGGTGGTTCACTGGAACCCAAAGTCCCTCCCTCATCTGGCTTGTCTGTGTGCCTTTCAGAGTCCTCCTAAGTTTATCTTAGATGGACTGTTTTGTTTTAATTGGTAGGAAAAATAAGAATAAGCTGCTATACTTCATCTTCCTGCAAGCAGGAGTCCTATTAATATTTTTAAAGTTGTATAAACTACATCCAGTTTCCATAGACTGAAGATAGTCACATAACATTCTTTTGTCTCAGTAGAATTTATTTTATTTTAATTAATTTATTTTTGTGTTATCGGGGATTGAACACAGGGCCTTGAACATGCTAGGCAAATGCCATACCACTGAGCAATGTTCCTGGTTCAATAGAATGTAGTCCATACAGATAACAACCTGCTAAGAGATGGCCTGTGTAGAAGCCATTGTGAGAACCTGGGCATGGGTTAGCTTTCCTGCAGCTTGGGGTAATGACTATAAGCTATAAGACTACAGAAACCATGGATTTGGACCACATATAAGGACTTAATAAACATTTGTTGCATAAAAATATGGATGACATGCCTGGGATGATATAACCATTAAGTAGGGAGAGAGTTTTGAAAGTTAAACTTTTGTTCAAGAATATTTGTACTTGAAATAAGAAAAACTGTTACTTAGTGTGGAAGAACTAGTTTTTCTAAATGCAAATACAGACATATGCACAGTGTATTATACACACTCTGTGTGAAAAATAATCCTTTCTATCATTTAATTTTATAGAGAAATGATAATTTGTTTCCCTTGTATACTTATATGCAGTACTTGCCTATAACCATAATTTTAATAAGAATTGGTTCTGATTAATAACATGAAAATAAATCAACTTTCATATTCTTGTGCAGTTCTAAACATAGATATACTAATATCACCATAGCCATATATATATATATATATATATTCTGGTAATCCATAAATATACTTTTACACTGAGCATATCACTTCCAGTTACTGGATGTCTCTTCTATGTATAGCGGAGCATTGTTTAGAAGTGTTTTAAGATAACTGCTGAACATAAAATTCAATAATGTTGTTATTATCCAAATATATGTTTATATGAATGCAAAATATAGTACTATGGTAATAATCTAAAATACTTTTACTAACAATTACCATATTTTATATGTAGCACTGACCTAATTTGCTTTTATTACTTGGAAATTCTGGTAACTAATTTGCCATGAATAGCAACTGTAGGCAGTGGTAGGAAATCGTTATTCCACAAATGTTATTACATCATCTCTGAACTTACGGAAAGTCAGTCAATATTTAAAAATCAATTTATCTCTAAGATATCTTTGTGTATTATCTTTGTGTACAAATACTAAGACATTTAGACAAAAAGAATCTGTTCGACTCCTCAGCTTTTTAGCAGTTTGGCTTACTTTCATGATTCATGGTGGCAAAAATTTTATGTTTTTAAACTAGTGATTGAGTTGCTTCTAACTCAATTTATTCTAAATCCAGACTCCATTTTTAGTGTTTGATTCATTTGTAAGTTTTCTGGTGTCATCATTTCCTTGGTCATTCATTCATTCTCTAGTTTCGAACTACACCGTGATTGGTTCTGGAGATCAATGAAGAATAATAGTCTTTATTCTTCAGCAGGTACAAGTTTAGTGGGGAGACAGAAATATAAAAGGATAACTAAAATATTATTTGTTAAATTCTATAACATATGAATGGACAGAAATTTAGAGAAATACACAGTAACAGCACCAAACTCAACTTCTCTATGTGTGTGTGTGTGTGTGTGAGAGAGAGACAGAGAGACAGAGAGACAGACAGAGACAGAGACGGAGACTGACTAGTGGAGCAGGCCATGAATTTTAGAAGAAGCTTCCAGAGAAGAAGATACTTGGATAGAGTCTTAATAATAGACTTTCACTTCTGTGTTTTTCTCCCTTATAAAACTCTTTGCCTTTTTAATGATTGCATCACCCCAGAGACAGCTCCAGCCTCCCAGTTATTGTTTACCCGGGGAACTTAGAGCAGTTTGGTGTCAAGAGGCATCCAGAAGAAAATAAAATGCTTGGGCATGTAGTCGGAAGATGGGCTGGGCGTGCTGGCACAGAGGGCCTCTAAGGTAGGATCAAGGGAGAAAGAAGAGCTACTGATGGGCTTTAGGTAGTTGGGGTTACTCAGTTGTATTTAATTTTTAGCTTGATCACTGGGGTATTTCTATACTTGGTGACTTTAAGACACCTTGGACAGAGAGAACTGCTATGTCAGAGGATTATCTGAGAGCTAAGAGGCCCAAACCAGGTCATGGCAGAGCAACTGGAGAAGAGACGATGGGCTTCAGAAATAATCATCGAGGCTTTGGCTTTGAATGTGGTGAGACAGAGGGGAAAATCATGAAACCATCCAGATTTTAGGTGTTGATAACTAAGGGGGTTACCACCAACAGACACCGACCTGAGGATAAAAGTTTACAGAAGACATACTTTCAGTTTTGCACATGCTGAATTAGGGGTATCTCCAAGAATCACAGGTAGCGTTAAAACAGGTAGCATATCAGCTGAAGCTCACAAAAGTCAAGACTGGAGGTGTGTGAAGTAGAAGTCACAATCGAGACAGTGAGAGGCCAGGAGAGAGTGAACAGAATGAAATGCACGATTAGGCAAGCAAAGTTCTAAAAAAGGTCGAATTCCCCAAGCTGAGGTAGCAGCTTGTGCACATGAATTCTACCTTTGGCATTAATGCTACTTTCTGTGACTGTTTAAAGTTACATAAGATCTAACTCTAGGCTGGAAACTTAATTACTCTAGAGCTTTTTCCCCCTATGTGCCCTTAGGACAAGAAGAGTAACATCATCAGTGAGGCTACCTGGGTTTAAAATAAGAAATGGCCATGCTCTTGAGGGCCTCTGTTCTGACTTAAATACAATGAGACATGGTGAAAACTGGGGCGACCTGAAAAGTGTGTGTTCATCTTTGGGGCAACAGCTCGCCTCAGCTGTCCATTGCAGCATGTAGGCAGGGGATGCCCTGTCTTCCAGTTTTTCCTAAGCCTTTTACAAATCCAGATTTTTATTTAGAGTATTCCACCTTTTTCAATCTTAACAGCTACTTAAAATGTAATTGTAAGGCTGAGGGCCAAAGGGGAACATTAAAAAGTGCTTTAGTCTACCCCTTTGAGTTCGCTGCAATAGGTAGCTTAGATTGGAGTGACTGAGACTAATGTTGAGGGTCAGGGAGTAATCAAGTCCCATTCACGGTGACTGTACTCCATTCATCAATGAATACTTATTTTATTCCCAGCATGTGCCTGGGTCAAGGAATTTAGTGATAAATAGAAGAGTCAAAATTTCTAAAAATGAGTTGTGCACAAGATCTTTCTCCCATGTGGTTTATAATTTTTGTGATATTAACATGTCGTTGAAAACAACTTCAGCGTCCGTGGTGCAGGAACAAGGCAAGCACTTGGTTACTAGTGTCTGATGGGTTCCTATTTAGCTTTGCCACTTATGAGATGCCACATACAGTATTTAGTTCTATGATTATTAGAAATTAGGAGGCCCTGGCAAGGTTCTTAATTTCTCTGTGCTTCTGTTTTCTAGCCTACCAAATGTGCATCCCGATATTACCAACTGAGAAAATTATTGGGATAATAAAGTGAGATGATGTCTGTAAAGTGTTAAGGCACTATTTTGCCTCATATTAACTCTGAAAAGGTTAGCTATAATAATTATGATGGTGGCTAACTCATACCCAGCCCATGTGTCTAAAACAAAGTCTTTTCCTGTGTTCAGAAGCAGTAAAGGTGACTTTTCCTCATGGAAGAGTGAATATCCATTTGAGAGGCAAGTTTACATTTGTGAAAACTCTATTTTAAAGAAATTGATTCCTGGGGTACCAGGAAATGCCCTGAGGTGATCTAAAGCAGGTGCAAAATCAAATTAATTGCCAATCAGTTGCATATGCTCATACAAATGAGATTCCTCAGCTGAGCTTCTGGGAGACTGCAGATGTATATTTAGATTCCGCAAGGATGGATTATGAGTATGTTCTTGATGATGGGTTTGCTCAGGGAAAGCTTCACTCCCACCACCAAAAACCAATACATCTTGACTTTCAAGGGAACCAATTTATGAAAATGTATTCCTGATCCTCACTGGTGATGGGGTCCAGCCAACCTCACATGATGGAACCTGTGTGTTTGATTGGGTCTGAAAAGAATTATACAAATCAAAAATCTGTATTGCAATATAAAACATTTACTTCTTCAGTGAATATTAATTATTACTTATGTGCCAAGTACTGATCCAGGTGCTGGGATGAGAATAACAGGAGAATTCCCAGCCTTCATGGAGTTGATAGTCTAAAGAACAAATCAGGATATTAAGCAAGAAATCACATAGGTGGATTTTCTCAGTGTAGTACACAGAGGACTGCTTAGTCTGGGAGATGTCTTCCCAAGGAAGTGATGTGAAGATTGACATTTAAAATCCTGTGACAGAGTAACCCAAGGAATGATGAAAACTTCAAGACAAGCAGGAGTTAGTGTTTGTTGCATAACAGTGTTGAAACTTACTTCTACTTAGCTGGCCACCATGTTTTTTAATATGTCAGGTTTTGGTCATAAGGCAATTTTCAAGGTGTGTGTTGCTGATGACTGAACAGATTGTATCATTAAAATGCACACTGACCTGGAGCATAAATATCATTTTAAAATGAGAACGTTACTCGTCAATTCTGTATATCTCAAAGACACATGTATCTGTACCGATGTTACAGAGACAGGTAATCCATGCCTTTGTCTCCTATAACTACCTCTCTAGACCTTGTTGCTCCATATTAAATTAATGCAATGCTGTCTTCACTGATTTCCTTACGAGTTTTTTTTTTTTTCATACTCCAATTTCTTTTAAGCTTTGGTGCAAAATTAAATTTCCTGAAGTGCAACTGAGCCTATCATTTTGGTGCCTGAAGTTTCTCATGCTATCTCCACAGTCTGAGATGTTAATAGTAAAGCACCCCACCCTTGCGTTCAAAGCCTTTCACCTGGTTCCAGGCTATCTCAGATGTTTCTGCATGACTGTTCCCTGGGAGTCAATGTAGACTACTTACTGTTCTTCAGCTTTTCTGTTTCGTTAGCTTTTCATTTATAATATTTTTCAGTTTCAACTGCATTTACTTCCTCTGTTAGTACACGTTGAAATACCCACCTCATGTACCAACTTAGGTGCTCCTTTGTCGTGAAGTTCTCCTCCAGCCTTCCCATTCCCAGTATTTATTCTTTCCTTCCTTTCATTTCCCCAGTGCTGTCTCCATACACCCTTAGGAGTGAGGGGTAGAGAGGCCTGGATGTTTTCTCTCAGTATCAGGATTCTTTGTTGTTGTTGCATTGGGCTTAAGCAAGATTAATCGAAAGTCTTAATATTTGCATGTCACCATTATAACCCATTGGTGAGATCTGAACTCTATTGTTATTATTCTGTTCATGTACCTGCTTCTCATAAGTAAGCTGTATGGTAAGATGGGAGGATCCCCAGACTGTAACTTCGAAAGTAAGTTTTCACCTTTCATCTAGCTCCATCTTTAATAGCTTTGTGACCCTTGGCAAATTGCTTAAGCTACCAGAGGTTTGATTACCTGATCTCTAAACAAAGTTATTGTGAGAATCAAATAAGAATAGATATGGGAAAACACTTGCTAAACATCAAAGCACTTCACTGAAATGAAGTGTTATTAGAAGTGTTATTGTTATTAGAAGAGGAAATAAAGCAAGGGGCTAAATTCAATTTAGTTCAAAAGTCTGAACCAAAAATCTAATGGTCTTACTTCCTTGTTATTTTGGAGAAATATTTTATAAAGCCAAGATAGTAAAGAACTTACTAGGTTTTTCTGAAAAACCATTTACAAATACTTTATACTTTTTAACTTTATTAATCAGATTAAGTAACTAAGTGAGAGGGAATGAGTAGCAACCTTCATAACTTGCAAAGACAATCAAAACTCAGAGAAAAAACCCTACAGTTAGGAACAATGGCCAACAGATACATACTTATAGACATCCTTCTGGACTTGTCCTAGACTAGAGAGATGACATGGATTCCTTTTATGAAAACATTTTTATTTCAGAGTTTGACAGTCAATTTATTGCTTTCTTAGAAATATTTAACTAATCTATAAAATAATAGCAACAATGAATCCAAAACAAACCCCAAATTACACCAAAACAAAATCAGAAAGGGCTTTTCTTATTTGCCATGGCTCTTGACTGGAGACACAAATGTTTTGTTAAAATTATTGGAGTGACTCTTATTTCCTAAATTGAATAGCAATAGTCTCACTGTAACTTCAGAAGGATTTTATGTTGTTATCATTGTGTTATTTTAAAAGCCTAACGTAGGAGGAAGAAATTGCAAGAACTAGCTAATTACAAAATAGGGGGTTGTGAAATCTGCTCCATTCTATCCTTCCAAGTCTCTTCAGTATCCTCAGCAAAAAACAACAACCAAACCAATCCAAACAAAAACTTTCCTTGAAGCTTTGTGTGCTAAAAAGAATAGCCACCTATTGAAGGGAAAAAGAATGTGGACATAATGAAGAACAATCCATTTTTAATTTGCTAAGTAGCAGGACCCTAACCAGGTCCCAAGAGATCATTTATTGATTAATTATGTACTTAAGAATGTATCATTACCCTTAAAAGCCTCAAGGAGTGAGCCCAATTACATGAGTGCGACAAATATTTAACCATTACAGTAGTAATAACAAAACACTAAAATAAAAATTGTTAGAGCTAGTGGTACAAATTGGATCACAGGATCTAGGATCATCAGATTCAAAGGCTGAGTCCAGAACATTAGAACACCAAAAAGGTCACATAAGACCTCTGAGGTTTTTAATTCAAGGTTTTCATACTAATTAGTGAGCCTGGACCATATACCAGACATCGCTATAGAAGATATTTAGTAAACAGCACAGACAAAAACCAATCTGTCTTGTATCCTATTAAGAAAGACAGTCAATCAACACATCTAAAAATAAATATAATAGTATGGGGAGTTTGACGGAAATTAATGCTAATGAGAAAAAGGAATAGAGCAAGGACTAGCAATAGCAGAAGCATGAGAGGAAGGAATGCCCAGAAAGGCCTTGCTGAGAAGGTGGCTTATGAGCAGATGCCTGCAAAAATGGGAGGATGCAGCTGGCCAGAGAGTGCTCAGAGGAGCCTCCCTGGCACAAGGACCAGGCACTGTTACTGGGCCTGATGCAGGACTGAGGTGAGTGTCCAGTATGAACTTCCCTGAAGTTGGAGCAGTGACTTTGGATGGTCATGGAGGGCCTAAGAAGAGAAGATGTTGAAGGATTTTGAACACAGGAGTAATGATCTAGCTTTCCACTTTAGCAAGGTCAGTTTGGCTATTGTGTTGAAAATAGACACAAGGGCAGAAGAAGAAAGCTGAGTTAGAACCGTGTCCCAGGCTGTAGCTAGAATGCGGCAGTTATTGGATCAAGATGAGGGGAGAGGAGGGGTTGAGAGGATGTTGGATTCTTGGTCTGTTTTTAAGTTAAAACCAATGGGCTTTGCTGAGGGAAGAATTGTGGGTGTGAAAAACACAGCGGCACCAAGGAAAGCAGCCAGGCTTTTCACCTGAACAAACGAAGAAAGGATTTACCATTAAGGGAGATGGAGAGTGTGGAAATTAACAGGTTCGGGGAGAACGAAAAGGAACTTATGTCAGATTTGAAACACTTCATGTTGATGGCTCTTGGCTGAATTTCTCTTAGCTGCTTTTCTAGGGCATCCAAGTTAAGCCTCTCCCAACGAAGACCCCTTGTATCTGATGCAAGAGCTATTTGGGGCAGCAGTAGGAGACATCTCCCCTTGCCAGCTAAAAGTCTCCCCTTTCAGGGGCATTGGCTCAGGCTGCTTAGCAATGACATCACCATTCCTTCTCATGCCTGGGTCCTGCATCCCCACCTCTCACAGCATGTTTCCTGAGAGCACATGCCCGAGGCTGAGGCTTCTACACCCAAACCTCAGCCTCGTGGATCTACCTCAAGACCATTTTTGTGAGCTCCCAAAATGGAAATTCTATCTTTCTTATTGGCATAGCTGATACCATCCCTTTCCACGCAGCATCTGTTTTGCAATAATCATAGTGTTTATATTATCTCCTAGGCTAGATTGTAGACTAGGTCCAGCCCAGGGCTGTATTTTTCTACAGATTGCTCTGAAGAGATATTGCATGAATATCTGCTTTGTGGTTAACAGGTAACAGTGATGTCTCTGGAGAGGAAAAAAAAAAATAAGAAATCAAAGGTGCAAAGCAATATAGTACTTTTAAACTGAATTCAGATGTCTGTTTACCTTTGTGGCCCACATATATCAAGCAAAATCATAATACCCTATAGCTCATTCTTTCTTAAAATTTTGGCCGCTATCATTGTCAGTATGATGAGCAGATTGCAATTAATTAGTTTTCTCCTCAGTCTTCTACTATACATTTAATTTGCACTCTACACAAAATTTGAATTCAGCAAAACCTAAGCAACTATATTGATTTTGTGTACATTATACCACAAAATATCAGATTTGACTGTGTCCTTTTGAAGGCACTGATCTGTGAACTAAAAAACCAATTTATGAGATGTTTGATTATTTAGAGAGCCCGTGAAGAAAATAAAATACAAACATCTCACATAAACCCAAGTTCTGGGTGCACAATTGACTGCATGGCATAATTTGCCCATTCCCGAGTTGCCCCCTATGCATAATCCCACAGGAATCCTAAAAGCTGGAGGAAAGGGAGACTGGAGTCTATCGAGTGCTTACTGGGTACTGGTAACTTTGGAGGGGGTTCTTTCAGTTGAGCCTCATTGTTGCCTTCCATAGGAGTGGTTCTCAACCTCAGTTGCTCAAGCAATCAGCTGGGGAGCATCAAACCTTGACCCTGGTGCCTGGGTGCCCCTAGGAATTCTAATGTAGTTTGTCCAGGTCTGGCCTGGGCATCAGGGTATAGAAAACATGCCCATTAGGTGGTTCTAATGCATTGAGAAAGACTGCTTTAAATACCTTTGGCTAAAAACAATTGGATAGGAGAAATTTGGCCAAATACAATGTAGCTAAAAGCAATTGCTGGAAGCAAGTTGTCTAATGGGCTCTGGCCACTGTCCTTTGACATGGTCCTCTTCTGGTCACCTAATCCTCCAGCCATGCCAGCCTTATATAGTAGGATAAGCGCTGTCATCTGGGATGATCTACCCTAGATTGTTTGGAATATTGATGCCAACCAGCGATCAACAAAATTGATCTTGGCCTAATATCTGTCTGGATCCTTGAGCACTCTGCTGTCATGTCACTCTTCTATCGTGAAATAAGCTTTTGAAGCTATGGTTCCTACAGGTTAAGAAATCGGAAGAGTAAGGAAAAGGTGGGTATGCAATTCAAACAGCCAAAGTGATTTTAAACTCTATCCAGAGGTTTCTTCTATAACATAACCTAAATGAAGTAAATTGCAGCCATCCTTTATGTACCCCATGTCAGAGTCCTTCAGAGCTTTCTCTTTTCCATACTCTATAGCTTCATTTTTTACTGACTTTGCTTATTGGCTCCATTTTCCAGCCCTTTAATCACCTCCAATGCCTTTTTGTAGCAAGCTCTTTCAGCTTTGCACATTTATTTAACTTGCAGGGCTCCAGACCAGGTCTTTAATTACAAATTTAAAAATTATGGTGAGAGTGGAAACTTAATAACCTCATACTGCTTAGTGTTCTGCCTGTTCCTAAGTACAGCATCATTTTGTTCTATTACAGTAGCTT
The DNA here is from genome assembly GCA_028451465.1 of Erethizon dorsatum. NCBI lineage: Eukaryota > Metazoa > Chordata > Mammalia > Rodentia > Erethizontidae > Erethizon > Erethizon dorsatum. Next base: position 54,166,961 of record CM051828.1, read on the forward strand.
CGTTACTCCAGCTTCAGCTATTACTCTACGCCACAAAGTTGTCATGTTTTTTTTAATATCTGTGTGATTATTATCAATAATAATGAAGGCTTCTATTTACTCTGTGGCTACTCTATGTCAGGGAACAAAGCAGAAGATTTTCAAAAGTTATGTTATTTAATTCTCACAACTCTATACCTTTAAGCCTTACACTCAAGTTCACTGTTTTTAACTTGTGTGTGCAACATGTGTGTCTCTTTGACTGCAAGATTATATGTTTTTCATTATTTACTCTGTCCTTAAAACAATTTCCTAATGAGGTTTTAATGTTCAAAACTATAAAATAAAAATAATGTAGACTGGGACTTTTTCTGTAATAGTGGTCTTTGATGAAGTTTAATGGTTTTCAAATACAAAAGAGGACCCTGGTTTCCTGTAGCTGTAATTTATTGACATATATTCAGATGTTTTTCTTCTTTTCCATGGACTCAGCACCCAGTCTATAATAGGAGCTTAAGAAAGCAAGGTGAGGTGTAAGGGATTTATTTCTTATATTACATGAAGGTAACTCAGCTATAACCCATTTAGGTTCTGATTCAATTTTGACTTTTAACAATTGTGGTTGTCTGACCAATTAATATATTCTTCTTTCCTACCTTCCCTAATGTCTAGATCTGACCTTTCCCTGCCTCAGGGTGGTGTCCTCCTTGCCTCACACAAACTTAGCAGAGCAATGGGAAATTCTGAAGGGTAAAACTTTCCCCTGATACCTGATCTGCATACGCTCATAGGAAATGATTTCAGAAAAGCTGTGCACCTTGTTGTCTAGCATTTCTCTGTCAAACTGTCTTTAAGATTTCAGCTTTTCCTGTGCATGATCACAGACTATTGTTAGCAATGCAAGACGCACTCTACCTGTTTTGACAGGGCTAAGTGTTCTGAACAAGAAACAAGGAGAAAAGAAGCATAGCGATCCTGGGCACCTACATCTCTGTCCGGGAGGTGCTGAAACCCTATACTACCTTTAGGGCCGCTTTGAGATGACTGGAAAATACATCATTCCTTAATAGTATGTGGAAGGCAAAGAAGAGGCAGCTCTCTTGTCTCCTTCCCAGCATTCTTGTTAGACTTTGATTCAAAAAGTGTTTGAAAAAACTGCCTGGGCAGCCCAGGCAAAATAGGAATCTTGTGGTCCTGTCTTAGGACTGAAATAGGAATGATAGTATATTTGTGGTCAGCAGCCTCTAAGATAGTCCCCAACGACCCCTCCTTCCAGAACTTTATGTGCTGGTGTAAGGGCCTTTCCTTGGGCATGAGCTGGATTTAGCAAATAGAATATGGTGTATGTGAGATTTGATTATTTAAAAATACTATGGCTTCCATCGTGAGAACTCTAACACTACTTGCCATGGAAAAAGCCAGCTGTCATCTCATGGGGTAGTTCTATGGGAAATCCCACAGGTCAAGGCACTGAGATTGGCTGATCACCCAGTCAGTGGGTTGGGAAACAGACATTCCCTCCCTACTCTAGTAGAAACTCTCAGTGAGGAGCTAAGCCACAATTGACAGTTTGATTGCAACCTGGTGAGAGACCTTGAGACAGGCACAGACGACAGAAACCCTGAGGTCACAATTGTTTTAAGCTGTTGAATTTGGGATAACATGTTTAACAGCAATATATAATTAATACAATGTTAAAGATGCAAAGCCTTTCTCTCTGCTGAACTACAATTGATTCCCTGTCCCTGGGGCCTTGCCATAAAATATAAACACATTTTCTTGTGGCATTCACCATTTTCTGACCTACATTCCAGATGTACGTCATTTCTTTTGCTTCCTATAAACTTCTGAAGAACAGAAACTCATTGCTATTAGCTGACTAAATAACTGATTAGTAAATATGTGAACTCGTCTTGCCTTTAAGGACCAAGGAACAGCAGGGTAACTTGATCTAGACAATGCTTCCGTTTGATCTGCTAATCATTCCTCTTCATTCCTAACACATCTTAACATATTAATGACTGATTTCCTAGAATAGCCTCCGCTTGCGATTTCTCTTTATTGTAGAAGGCATAATTCAAGCTTGAATCAATGACACGGCTTTATTATTTCTTTACAGTGTAGAAAATTTATAACATGCTATATCATAAGTCATAGCATAATCTCTACTATGAAAGGACATAGTTTATGTAAACATAAGCAATCATTTGAAAGTCTATTTAATATGAGATTATCTTTACTGGCAATGAGAACTGTTGCTAGTAAGCATCAAAACATTATTTTTACTTAAAATTGCACTCCTATAGTCTTGTTCTATAATGGTTTGTCATCAGTATCTTTTAATCTGAAACACAGCTGGCACGGGAAGGAAAGGAAGAGCAGGACACTGACTTGCATAAGTGGGACCTATAGGCCTGAGGTGCACTGGGCTGACTTGTACAGCAGGATGTGTCCCTCGGGTTAACCCCAGCACACTGGGAAACAGCGGAGTGAGTGTTAAAGAACTTAAATAGGACCAGGGATTTCATAAGGATTTTGTTTACATTAAAGGACATTTGAAGGATGTTCTTTTGTTACCATCACAGCAGAACATGATAAGGGAGAGAAAATTTAATTAAGTAAAGGCTGTCATAGGAAAGTGAAGCTATGTCATTGTGTAGGATCAATACAACAACTGATTTCATTGTCTTGATTTTTCCACACAAAAAAGGAGGAAACCATTAGCTAAACTATTATATATATATATATAAAATTTTACACCACATATTACTAACTGAACAAGTGGGAAATGTCAGCGAATGTATCCTGGGGATAAATCTAGTTTCATTTGTCTTTTGATCCCCACCCTTCAGCATAGACTGTGCTGTCAATGACATTGTTATCTGACTCAAACATGAGGATAGTTCTGCAGGTGACTTAATTACTTTCTCATCAGAAACACCTTGGACAGCTTCAGAAATTTCATCTTTGCCTCCTAGGAGACTTTAAAGGATAAATAATTCTCCTCTCTCTCTGTTGTTCACTAGAAATGGCAGGAAATCATTTGGTTTAGCCCACATCAGTCGAGTTCTTCAGGAATCATACATACATGATGGTAATAGATATGTAGAGCAAGTCCCATGGCCTCTAGTGTGTTAACATAGCTGATTTTTTTCTGAGCTAAGATTCTCTCATCCAAATCAGGCCAGTTGGTGAGAAGGTATTCAATGCCTCTTTACAGATGCTCCAAATATTTTAAAAATGAATTTGGGAGCGTTCCAATGATTTCACTCCACCTGTGCCACTTGGCCCCATATGAAGAAATGGGCAGTGTGGATTGGATGAACAAAACTCCTGGTGCCTATGTTGTTAAATAAATGAACACTGGACTGACAGTCAGGGCCTTGTTTGTTGGTCTTGGCTCTGCCATTGTAACTTTAAGGGGGTTGCTTCTCTTTTTTAAAAAAATAAGAGTGGTCATATTTTCTCTCTTATCTGAGAAGCATGAACTGGTATCACAGATTATAGAATCCCAACTTCATAGCTGAAAACTATAAATTATGTAGTTTTCCCCTGACACCACAGCTTAATAGAGAAACAAATTCCCATTATCCTGGTTGCTCAATGACTTCCAGACCTCTACGGACACCTGGTTTAGGGCTCAGTCCACAAGCCATCGGCACCGAATTTCTTCCTTCACCGACTAGTTGAAGAATCAGTGTACAACTCTATGGCCATTTGTATCAACTCTGTAGCCCGTTTCCAGTTGCCAGCTGAAGATTTGAAAAGTTTCTTACAGTCTAGAGCTCTATCAAAATTTTCAACTGCCTTAAAAGTGTGAAAACATGATTTTTTGGAATCATCTCCATACTTGACTTTTGGGACAGTAAATGTGAATTTAAAGTGAGCATCTTGCAGATAAGTGGGCTTTTCAGGGAAGCACTTAGGTGTCCATTAGCTGACAGGATGCCTGCCACTGTCCTTCCTCAGTGGCTTCAGTCTCTGTGCTGTCGCACGGTTCTGGCCTGAGGGACCAAGCTGTCCAGTGCAACACATTATTACTCCACCTGGGCCATCTCACTCTCTTGGTGGTGGGTGAAGACAATCTGTTTGGGGTTCAGTGTTAGATAGTTGAGTGGTCGATAGCCCAGAAACTAGTAGAGGCATACCAACCTCGTGTCATTCTTAGATCACCGGCATGTGATCCTGAGTCTCTGAACTTAACAGGTTTTTCAGGGAAGGATTTAATTTTGAAAACTCACTGAGTGTTTGCCTACTGTTCTGGGTACAACACTGACAATACAAATAATAACAATTAAAAAATCAAAACTTGCACTTACCAAGCACATGTTATGTGCCAGGGCCAGTGTTAAGGAAAGCTTTAACAATGTTAGGACATTCAGTCCTCACAAGAATTTGCTGAGGGAGACTCAATTATGATTCTTATGTCGCATGTCAGGATAGCAAAGTGAGAGTGATCAGGTCTCTTGTTCAAGGATTCAGAGCCTATCAGTAAGTGCACAGCTTGTATAAATGTCTCCCAAAGGCCCATCACCAGCCTGTGGTGCAATTAGGAGGTGGTGGAATCTTTAGGAGGTTGAGCTTAGTGGGGAGAGGTTAGGTCACTGGATGCGTGTCCTTGAGGTCGGTACTGGGACCCCAGCCTCCTCTCCCTGTGTCTGTTTCTGAGAGATGCAGCAAAAAAAGGGAAGAAAAGGAGAGAACTTTTTACCAGCTCCATTTTCCATTTCAAGAAGGCTTCTCTTTTCTTTCTTTTTTTTAGGCAAATGGCAGAGAGGAATCAACTAGCCATGGCAAGTAGAAATAAAGCAATTCTCCATCATCCCCCAGCTCCAGTCAGATTGTTCGACACAATTTATTTCAAACAGATGTATGTTTCAGTGTAGCTGGGAGCAGTCAATTAAAGAGAATAAAGGCAGAAGAGCTACTGCAGCAAAAGTATTTAAGTTTTAGATTTTTTTCCTTTCTGCAGCTGTGCTCTCTTTGCTTCATAGCAATCAGAATTCCCTATCCTCAGTTCTTTCTGGCTGTTAGGATTGACTATAAGCTATTTGTTTTTCTCTGACTGTCTTATTTTCTCAAAGAGATACTCGGGCCATATTTCAACTATTTTTAAATTTTGTTTTGAAGTGATGCTATGATTTGAATCTGGAATGTCCCCCAAGAGCTCATGTGTTGCAGGATTTGTCCTCAATGCAGCAATGGTCAAAGGTGGGGCTTCTTAAAGGTGATTGGACCATGACAGCACTAACTTCATCAGCGGATTAATCAGTTAATGGATTTATAATTGATAGCATTATTGAGAGGTGACAGAAACTGGTGGTAGGGCCTAGTTCAAGAGAATAGGTCCTAGGGGTGTGCCCTTGGGGACTATATCTCATCCCTGGACACTTTCTTTCTGGATCTTTTTCTCTCTCTGCTGCCTGGATGCCATGAGGTGAACACATGTTCCTGCTGCTATGATGCCATGATGTTCTGACTCACCACAGGCCCAAAGTAATGGAGACAGTAGACCATGAACTGAAACTTCTGAAGCCATGAGCCAAAATAAGTCTTTCCTTCATCTGTTGATTTTCTCACATATCTGGACTAATATAGTTGACACATAATAATTGCATATATTTATGGGATATAGGGCTGTTTTGATTACGTGTATGTATATATTATGTAATAATAAATGAGACTATTTAGCATATCTATCACTTTATACATTTATCATTTCTTTTTTTTTTTTTTTTTTTTTGTGGGTACCGGGGGGTCGACCTCAGGACCTCGCGCGCCAACAGGCACCCGTGCCGCTGAGCGATATCATCGGCCCCTTTTTCGTATGTGGGATCCGGGAGTCGAACTCGGGCCCTCGCGCTTGCAAGACAGGCGCTTACGCTGCTGAGCCATCTCACCGGCCCTTATCATTTCTTTATGGTGAGAACATTCAGCATCTTCTCTTACAGCTGTTTTGTAATATCCAATACACTATTGGTAACCATAGTCATCCTATCATTTTATATAAGCATATGAGCACTCTATTTAGTTTAAACTTTATTATGTCTAAAGAATTCATTCCTCTAGGGAAGCTGAGGTGGGGGGATCACCAATTTAAGGCCAGCTCATCTAACACTGTGAGAGCTCAATTAAAACAAACAAACAAACAAACAAAAAAAAAACCAGAAAGAAAGAAGAGGAAAGGAAAAGAATCAAATAAAGAAACAAAGAAAGAGCTAAAGAAAAGCAAAGAACTTGGCCCCTCATTCCTCTATCCTCAATTTATATATCTCCTTTCCCCCAAAATAAGACCTAGCCAGAAAATAATTAGTCTTGCAAACTAGAGATCAAAAATCCCAGCCCCGCTCCACCTATCCTTGCCTTACCTGCCATCACTCTTCTCTTGTTTGGTGGCTGCTCTGCAAGGCAGGAAAGGCAAGGATAACCTGATTGGGGCTGGCAGTTTTGATCTCTAGTTTTCAAGGCCAATTATATTTCAGCTGGGTCTTATTTTTAGGGAAACATGGTATGAGCAAACTAAAGTTAAAAGTTCTCCTAAAATCGAATATTATAGGTTAGGTAGCTTCAAAAAAATGATTTTTTGGTTTTATGTTGTGTTGTCTGCTCCAGGCAAGTCACATGGAGCATCTATTATTGTGGGACTAACAGTAGACACAGGACTCAGACAGACAATGAGACACAGAGACACAGCAGACATGCGGTTCTCAACCTGGGAGCCCAGGGGCTCGATCTTTAGGAACAAGACCAAATCCGTGTGTAACACCAGTGTTAGAAATGCATTGTAGGTCTGGTACTCCTGTTTTGTACCAGGATTCCTTCCATCCCTCCTGATCAGGTATGTCTCACCCTAAGGAATAGGGCTGAGTCTAAAATGCTGGATTCCCACCCCCTGTCATTGTGTTTGCTACTTTGGGGCCTGCAGCACCCCACAACGAGGGTGCTCTTTCTGCCCCCTCTTCCACATTTTCCCATCCTACTGTGCTTCCTTGAGCCACGTCTTGAGGTATAACATGGAATTAATGTGCAGCAAGGCCAGGACTCCTAATTAATGAGCCAGCATTCTTTTCATTGCATCTTGCTGCTCTTCTGTTTTGCATATAACCTGGATCTGACACTTCCCCTCACTGTAAATGTGGGTAAACTCTTCCATTTCTCTGGGCAACATTCTTATTGAAAAAATATCAGGATGATAATATTAATTTCCAAGGGTCACTAGGAGGATTAATGAGGTAAAAGAGTTTGTGGTACATACTTGGTCCTCAAAGAAATATTTTTTTTTTTTTTGTGGGTACCGGGGGGTCGATGTCAGGACCTCGCGCGCCAACAGGCGCCCGTGCCGCTGAGCGATATCACCGGCCCCTTTTCCGTATGTGGGATCCGGGAGTCGAACTCGGGCCCTCGCGCTTGCAAGGCAGGTGCTTACGCCACTGAGCCATCTCACCGGCCCTCAAAGAAATATTTTACAACACCTAAATTCTTTTTTAAACCTCTTATCTTTCTGTCTACTAGTAACTAGCTTTCTCCCTGTGCTAACATAAGAGAGAGTTTGCTGCAGGGTTATGAATCAGATCTGTGGATAGATATTAGAACATCAGTACGATTGAGCTCTGTCTTGGCTTGCTATTGAAGTAATTACCCAAACTCCCCTTCATTTAAAGACCTCCAATCTGGAAAAGTAGTGGGGGTACTTTGGGTGTAGGCATCACATTTTTAGAGCAGCATACACAGGCACTGAATAAATACATCACAAAATGGAATCAGTTGGCCCTAGTTTCAAGGTCCCACCAAAGCATTTCCTGGCTTATGCTTTTTTCTCTCATGTCAATACTCCTTTATAAATGTATAAAAGAAAAATCTCCACCTGGACCAAAATCCAATGAGACCTCTTAGCTAAAAGAAGAAAGCAGCCCACTCAGTGCTTGATTTCTTCAGGAACATCAATTTATTGAGTACCTACTGGAATCTGGCACTCTACAAATGTTGCCTTTGTTTTTGTTTTGTTATTGCTGTTGGTACAGTGCTGGGGATCAAATCCAGGGTCTTGTACATGCTAGTCAATCTCTCTACCACTGAGCTTACCCAGCCCTGTTGTCTTATTTTGTCCTTAAAAAAAAAAAGGTGGAGTGGGAATTCAAAAAAATTTTGCAAGAAGGAAAATTGGGTCTCAGAGAAGCTTAGAAACTTCCCTAGATTGCACAGAAAGTAAGCATGTGGTAGAGTTCAGTGCATTTGACCAAAAGGCCACCCCACCCACTCTATGCTGCTGCTTCTCAGTTCATCAGGCTTTTGAATGTGAGATGGGGTGCATCCCACTGGGGTGACAGCTGTAGAGAATTGGATCTATTGGTGACATCAAAGCACTTCTAAGACAGTAATTCTCAAGTGAGATGCTGAAGATCACTTTAGTGGCAACTGTAACTTCATAATCAGATGCTTGGAGTTCCTTCCCTTCCCCTCACAGGATGATGTTTCAGGGGAAGAGTATCAGCTCCATTTGAGCCCTTTTCACTGGAGACTCCTCTTTTGACTGATCAGGACATGAACCTGTTTAAAAACCCAAGCCCTCTCTGTGTGAGAGTAACACCATGTTTTTTTGTTTGTTTGTTTTAGTTTTTTTGAGACAGGGTCTCACTTTGTAGTGCAGGCTGGCCTTGATCTCATTATGTAGCCCTGGCTGGCCTTGAACTCACGGCGATCCTCCTGCCTCATCCTTCTGAATGCTAGGATTATAGGCATGTGCCACCATGCCCGGATTAACCATGTGGTTTTTTCTGAGCACGGTCTGTGTAAAGTGAGTGAAACAAAGTGGCTTTCCAGGGTCCCTGGTTCCCTAAATTTGGAAATTGTCCAGTTGGAAATTTATAGCTGCCTCTTGACTGCACAGGATCACTCAAGGAGGGATGATGAGATATTTGCTGGCCATAGAAGCCAAGAGAAGAATGACTGCTCTTTGTCATCTTACTGGTTTACTGGATTCAGAATTTTAGTCATATGTAAGGACTAAAAAAAAAAAAAAAACAGAATGTAAATTCCTTTTTATTAAGAATCCCTATCAGCTATAGGACATTCCCAACAATGTACTGAATATTCAAAATATTAATGAATAATAATGATCCCTGTCTCCTCCTGGACTTCTATATTTATTGATTTTCTAAAGGAGTAAAAAGAATTAATAATCAGGATCTACTTTTCAACTGTACTCTCATTCATTCCCACATTAGACATTGAGTAATGGATATGTATCAGATAACACATTATTAGATTTATGCTCCCCATTCACCTTTATAACACAGGGTAGGTGTCATTGTTCCTAATTTACAGCTAGAGAAAATGAGGCTCAGAAACATTAAGTCATTTGTCCCACATCACATCTCCTCACAAAAGAGGAGCTGGGATCTGGTGCTGGTTGGCACATGCTGTTGTCTATATGAAGTTTCCTTGGTAAGAGAGCTGGGTAGGTAAACCTTGGATTCATGGCCAAGGAGTCCTGGGCCTCTCTACAGGTTGGATGTATATTATGTACATGAGCTGTGGAATTCGGGCAGTGTGCAGGGTACTTGGTCTTCCTGAGGCCCCACATGCTGCACAGAGAAGCTGTGGGGGTTGAAGGGGTGTTCAAGTGCAGCCCTGAGCACAGTGCCTACGCGGGTTATGCTCTTCGGTGGTGGAGATGACTAATTTTTGTCACTATTTTTGATACTGAGAGCTGGGAAAGATGCAGTTAGGAAAGCACTTAGATTTCAATGACTGCAGCTCTGTTGTAAAATCAAAGGCAAACTTTCCCACTCATCGCCGATTGTCTTCATTATCATACTAGTTTGGTAAATTTCACAAATCTTATTACTATCAAATCACTTTTATCTAAAGATAATGATCATGCAAAGATCATGCCTTGAATCTAATGTCATACACCCAGAGACCAAGGAAGAACAGAAACATCTCATCCCCGAGCCAGTAAATCAAGTTGCAATCTATTGCAAATTGGTTACAATTGTAAAATCCAGGTGTGTTTTACTGGCATTCAGAATCACAGGGCTTTGAGGGTACTCATTGTGGTAGGCTCCAGAAGGTGGTTGCCTTTCACATAAATAGAAAGGCTCACTTGGAAGAAGGAAGCCAGCCAAGGAGTCACAAAGGCCTATTTTCATCCTGCACATTGTCCTTAAGGAGAAATCAAAAGGGCAGCAGTGACATTATTAGTGCAAAATGACTGCACTTGGGCAATTCAAACTCTTCTTAGTCTAAGAATGTGCTCTGAATCAACCTCCTTTCCAGACTTGCTGAAAGTAACCTTATTTCTAAATTAAAGGAACTCAAGAAATGAAGAGCCACCAGAATGTGTGACCATCAGTACCAGTAGATTTCATGGATTCCTCAGCAGCTAATCAGAGCCTGATAAGTCATTCTTTGTCAGACACCATGCAAGTTTTTAGTTATTGTTGTTCTCTCTTGTCACTGTGCAACTGGCAGAACCCTGGAAGCAAAGAGGTGATGACATCCTTGCATCTCTCAGTTTCCCTCACCATAAAAGAAAGGATGGGAGTTTTGAAGTTTTCAGAAGCAAACACTGAAACCAGCCAGCTAGTCTGACAGTTGCCAATGTCCCTGTAATTTAAGCTTCTTCAGGGAGAAGATCCCAATGTGGTGGTGGCTATGCTGTCTACTGCTCTCAGATATTCTTGTCCTTTCCCTGTCCCTCTCTCAGCCTGCCCATCCAGGCTGCCAGGCCTAAATCTTTGCCACATGTGTCCAATCTGCCCATGACAGTACTGACAGCTTGACTTCAAAAGTGGAGCAGAGAGATTCTTCTCTGTTCCAACAATTGCAAAGAGTCTCGGAATGCACTGGAAGCTTGGGTAACCATTCTCAGGAAGCAGAGAAACACTTTAAAAGAAACGTCTAAATCATCTGGTCTATTAAGACATCAAATTCTTGCACAAATTGTACAAGACATTTTTTCACTGTGAAGACAGGGATTTTGTGAAGACGTCAAAGCACATAAAGCCCCAGAATAACACAGCATCAAAGACATCATCTATGTTTGTCGCTTTGTAAGGCAGGAGTTGCCACGAACGTACTCAGAGAGTGAAGTGGAATCCAAGCACTGTCTGTAGCTGCACTGTGACGAACAGGTGAATGCACTGGCAAGAGCTGTTGTGGCTCTCTCCGCCCCTAGATATCTGCTTTCTCATTCTCACCTACAAAGCATCCAACAAGACAGAATCAAGAACTGTGTATATTCAGAGCTTTGGTCATGGCCTTACTATTGTTCTAAAAATGGGGTCTGTTTGGCCTGAGAAGATTAAGGCATGTGAATTGTTTAACAACTGTTGGAACAGACACAAACACATTTCTGTACTTAGCAAGGAAATGGAATCTTCTTTCCTTGCTCTTTCTTGAGGCTGGAAGTTCCCGCAAAATTGACCGTATCACAAGACACAAGTGGACTTCAACACACAGGGAAATTCAGCAAGGTTTGCAGCTGATCCTGTCACTAAATAGAAGTTCAGGCTAATTTTCTGGTCCTTAATCAGAGAATGGAGGAATTACAGTATAAGAATTCTTGTTTAAAAATTAGGGATTCTGGGCCAGTGAGATAGCTCAGCGGCATAAGCACCTACCTGGCAAGCACGAGGTCCTGTCGACTCCCAGTACCCACATAAAAAAAAAAAAATTTAGGAATTCTGTGTGTTATAAGATGATCAGTTTATCCATCCATCCATCCACCTACCCATCATCCATCCAGCCATCCAACCATACATTCATCCCTCCATGCATCCATCAAATTCTATCATTTATCTATCATCATTCTCTCCACATACATGGATCATGCAACCTTAATGCCAACAGATGCCAAAAGAAATAGAATGTTAGTATTTTGAAGCAATATGAGGATACTATAAAACAGAGTTCAAGATAATAAAAAATGCACGTATTCACGTGTTTTTTCTGAAACTACCCCTGGGCCTGCCCTTTGCCCTTCTCTTTCTCCAAGCCTGCAGCAGGCTGGTTGAGACCTAAAGGGGTCCTAGAAAAGCAAGTAATTGATGGTCATCATTCAGGTCAAGCTGGATGGGCAGTATCTAGGTATGCTCTGGGCTACTATGGGAACTTCTGAGATGTGAATCTTGCCAGTTCTCAACAGTGAATACCATAAAGAGTTTTATTGGGGTAAACGTGACAGAAAATTTAAATTTTAGAATTTTAGCAAACTAACAAACAACTTAATATCATATTGGGACGGAATATGCTCACCCATCCCCCCACATAGTTAGACTCAGCCCTGACTGATCACGCTAGCTACTCAGAGACGGTCTGACCTGGCTCTGTCTAACTGCACCCAGCTGCACTGCCTGCCCTCCCAAACCCGTAACATATCCTGTCTTGCTAGCCTGTTTCAAGGACTTTCTACCCAAGGTAGACGAGCCCAGTCAAGGATGCACTTGCTTTTTCCTACCTTATCGGCCCCGACTCCCTCCCTGGACTTTCCTGCCTTATGATAAACAATCCTCTCTGACTAAACCTGCCTGGAAAAAATTCACCTGACAATGTGTGACTCAGCCTATGTAATCAATTATAAAATAACCTGCTATCACCTATGTACTTCCTGCTTGCAAAATGTATGTAAGTTTCGGCTTTACTCTGAGTCAGGGCTGGTGATCTGGACTTGGTTCCCACCGGCCTGCTAGCATAATAAAAGTTGCCTTCCTACTCCTTGGTGTGGAGTGTCTTCCTTTCAGTCCAGTACCAGGTTCTGCAACAAACACAGAGTTCCCAACACTAAATGAATGAGGGAAAGAGGGAGGAAGAGAAAAGGAAGACAGAAGAAAGTTGAGGGTAAAGGAGGGTGGTGGAAACTGTAATGGAGGAAGTTTTGAGGCCTCAGAAGACTGGGGATATTATACGGCCCCAACAAGGGAGCTTGCTTTCCAGCCCTGCTTATAGTGGGTGCTCAAAATGGGATTGACTAATACAGCAAATGAGGCAAATGGAACTGCAACCTTTTAATTGCTCAATTGCTGGCCATCAAACCATGGCTGACTGCCAAAGGCAAATGCTTGTCTGCAATTAGAAGACAGCTTTCTAAAGGTGAGTCTACTTATTTTCTGTTTGTTTTTCACTGACGGTTGCCTAAGAGGCAGAGTTTGAACAAGTTATTTCTAATTTATTTATCTTACTTAAAGATCCAAACTTAAGGTGAGAAAATGTACAAGAAGTTAGGAAAACTACTTAAAGCCCAAGTAATCTATTGGTAAGAAATCATTTTTGTGCTTAAAGGCAACTTCAGTTCAAAAAAGGTCTACATAGAGGTCTGTAGATGCTGGAAGCTGAGATGACATACTGCTCTTAAAAATCAACAAAATTTAAGTTTCCTACTCATAAAGTTGAATAAGTAAAAGTACCCTATTATGGAAATGGTGTTAGGTATATATGGTACATATAGAATGGTGTCTAGGGGCACCAAACAGGAATCAGAACCAAGAGGTGATGTCCTTGACCTCGAGTAGAGCCAGAAGGAATCTGTTTTCATCGTGGTTCAGTACCCTGATTCAGGTTCATGATGCTGGCCTCTCTCTTCTTTTGATGGTTTTTTTCCTGCCTATTTCTTATCTCCATTAATCTGGCTCTAGAACACTGATGTGATGCTGGTCCCTGCCTGTGTACTTCCCTGGTCTGAAGTTCAGTTCAGTTGTTACATCCTGAATGCTGCCCTGACTGTAGTGAGCCCACCGAAGGACAGCGGCAGGAAGTACCCACTTCCTGCCCCATCACATATAGGGATCCATAGTTACACAATGAGATTAAAAGCAGCACTTCGAATCATAGTAAAAGCCTCTAATCATTTTGAACACAATCTTTAGACACAGATATGGTTAAGCATCCCTAACCCAAAAATATGAAATTCAAAAATCTTCCAAAATTTGAAACTTTTTGAACACCAACATGATGCCACAAATGGAAAATTACACACCTGATCTTGTTTCAAATGCAATAAAAATGTAAACACACTAAAAATATTACATAAAATAACCTTCAGGCTATGTGTATAAGATGTGTGTAAAACACAAATGAATTTTTTCTTTAGACATAGGTCTCTTCTCCAAGATATCTTATTATATACATGTAAATATCCCAAAGCCTCAAGAAGTCTGAAATCTGCAATACTTATGGTTCCACGTATTTTAGAAAAGGGATAATCCACCTGTACTCAGAAGATGGGGCTGATGGCTGGATCAGGTCCGGTAGAAAAAGATCCAGGTGTTGCTTCCCAGGGTGTAGTGATCTCAGTTTCTAAGAAATGCAGCCTGTGGGGATCAGATGAGTGATAAGGCTACTCTTCTGGCCTTCACATGGCCAATGTAAAGCCATGTCATCCTTAGAGGAAATCTCAATCCTGAGTTCTTTGAAGCAATGTTAATAAGCCCTACCTGCAGAGCAGTTCATGATCTAAGTGTGTGGGTTACACCAGGGACAGTGTTTCCAGAGTAAACAGAGCCAGGGGCTCCCTTCTCCATGCAGGGGCAGATGCTGTGGGGCAGCCTTTCTTACACTGTGTTCAGGACACTTCAGGGGCCCTCACACTCTTCCCAAGTGCCTCAAATTACAGACTTTACATAATGAGACTAAGGCATTTTGCACTATTCATGCACCAGTTAGCCTTGGGAATTTTTTAATAAGCAGCTATGTGATACTATTGTAGCAGATTGAACACAGAATTAGACATGAGAATCTTCTATTATGGGCCACAAGTGAAAAATTGTTAAAAACACGAATCCATATCATTTGCATTAGGTACTTTTTTCCCTTTCAAAAGTTATTTTTATATGATAGTTTACTTCTGTTAACAGGTAATATTAATTTGTTAATGTTAATTTTTAATGAATTAATAATTGTATATTTAAATTTTTGTCTTATTTTCTGATAGAACAAATATGTGTATGTATACACATATGTATTTTCTCCATCATCTATTATCTATCATCTATTTATCATCTATCATCTATTATCTATCATCTATCTATCTATCTACCATCTATCTATCTATCTATCTATCTATCTATCTATCTATCTATCATCTACAATCAAACCAACAATCAAACCAAGGTCTTTTGTGGCCCTCAATAATCTTTTAAAGTGAGAAGGGGACTCTGCTCAGAAAAATTTTGTGAACCACTACCCTGGTGTGGCACACAAAGGTTCCAGAGTCCACGGGCCCAGCGATGAATGCGGACTCATCCCCTTAGCATGAAGGACTTTTGCAAGCTGCACCTCAGTGGACTCCTCTTCAGAATATGTGGACTGCTGATCCCCAGGAAGAGTGTGGAAGTTTTATGAGGTAAGAAAGCCAGGTAGCAAGCAGGTACTCTGGGATTTGGAGTGTGAATGGAGGTGTAGCAGGGTGGACCACCTTCCCTTGTGTCTATCAGCTACTGGCTGAAGAGGTTTGTGACTGTGATTGCTCTGTTAGTCCTCAGCCAAGTTCAAGGAGGCTGCATTTGGTGAACTTCGAGGGCCTGACTCACTTGTGTAGCCTTGTTCTCCTTTCCTCTTTATCTGTTCTCACCTAAAGATTCATGATAATTATAATGCTTCCTGCTTCCTCTGTACTCTGGGATACCAGATGGTAAGAAATGGACCATTTCACTCACCAAGGGAGCTGTCCTCAAGACAGCCACAATAAACACCAACACAGCTAGTATGCCCTGTCAGTTCACAGGTGGAGTAAATAGAGCACAAAACATTTGGCCAATAGCTACAATACCAGAGTGAGAGTGAGAGTCAGTACCTCAATGCACGCTCCCATGCATCTTCATTTGCTGCTAGCCCATGGTCACTGGATCCAGACACAGGTTGAGTATGGCTTACCTAAATGCTTGGGACCAGAGCTGCTATGATTTCAGAATTTTTGGATTTGGGATTATGTGCATATACATAATGAGATATCTTGAGAATGTATACATCTTATACATGTAACATGAAGGTAATTGTACACAATACTTTTAGCATGTTTTGCATCTTGACTGCACACGACATGAAATGAGGCTGGAATTCTCCACTTGGATTTCTCCATTCTGAAATCCAAAAGCAATGCTCAAATACTTTTGGATTCCAGAACATTTTGGATTTCGTTTTAGAGATGTATAACCTGTATTGTTCTTTCCCTGGGAAATACCTGGACTTGACATAATCAGGTCTAGCGTCTGTATGACGAGTACGAGTCAGTTCATCATCCACTTGGAGTTGCTCTCACTGCGTCTATCTCTAGGGCTGTCATCTCCAGTTTCTCTGGGCATTGCCATATGGCACTGAGGTCTTCAGTAGTCATCTTGGAGGAATCTGTCAAGATTCTCCCAAAACAGTGCAGCATAGGGGGAGGCAAGCTTGTGATCACAACACTGAACAGAAAACGCAAAGCACAACTCCTCTAGACTTTGAGAGGAATATGTATATATGTCCAAGTCTATGTCACTCAGCAGACCTACATCTTTCTGCTATAGAGCCCCATATCTCTCTGCTCACCGTTGGAAAGTAGCCTCTTGGGATCTGGGTTAGACCTGTGGATTTGGAAGCAGGAGGAGACTATGACATAGCTGTCATTTCTCACCCAGTCTTAACACCATAGTCTGCCTTGGGTGGCTCTGATTCCCACATCACCACCAGGAGGGATTTGTTCAACAATACAGTGTAACAACTATTTATATAAAATATACATTTTATTACATATTATAGGTGACCTAAAAATAACTTAAAGTGTAAGGGAAGATATGTATAGGTTATATGTAAATACTAACCAATTTCATAGAAAGGACTCGAACATCCCAGGATGTGGTATCTGTAGGTCCTGGAACAAATGCCCCAGATACCGAATGACAACTGTATTCAGCTCAGTACAGAGCTGCGGGGAAAGCCGAGGCAGGAGCTGAGGCTCTATGATGCCTTGTCCAGAGTCTGGGCGTGCCTACCTGCCCCTGTCTGGGAGGTTTTGTGTTCTACGTACACGCAACCTGTCTCTGCGCTGGTCTGCTGTGCCCAACTTTGGCAGCTCTCCTCTCACCTCCGGTCTTGCATTCACTCTGACCACCCAGCCCTTCCACTTATGAAGCAAGCACAACCCTTCTGTCTTATCCCTGCCGTTGACCTGCTGAACTCCGCCCTCTTCAGCGGCTCCGCTGGCAAGAACACCCGTGTCACAGAGAACCACGTGAAGTTTCCTTCTCAAGGACAACTGTGATCACATATTTAGATTCCTTTCTGTGTCCTTTTTCTAAGATCTTGAGGTCCCTAGTGTATTTCTCTACTTTTTGTGGTTGGGGAGGGGAATAGGAACATGCACTTCAAATGACAGGCAGAAATAGAAAGAGAGATCTAATAAAATCAGGCAAAAATCAAATTACAGGGACGAGTCTGCTCACACAGTGAACATATAACCTATGAGCTGTCACTGGGAAGAAGTTAGCTCACAAATCTATTGTTTAGCTATTGGCTTGTTCCAGCAAGAGTAGCTAAAACTGCCACTTGTACTTCAGGCTGAATTATATCTTTTTCCTTTGGCTCTCTCTGCTTCCTTCCATGCTGGCCGTTCATCCTCTGTATATGGGGGCAGTAACCGGTGTGGCAATGCCAGGTCTGCAGAGTGTGAAAGGCTATATCATGTAGTCCTGTCAGGACAGATTTTGTGGAAAATCCAAACTCCCTACTGAGAAGTCAGGGTCAGATGATAAACTGATTCTACTCAGATTAAATCTCTGACCTTGAGGTCAACTTAGAGAAGAACACAGTGACTTACTTCTTCTGGAAAATCTTTGCTGGTGGTATTCAGACGTGAGAAGCATAGTGCTTTTGTGTAGTAGTAAAATATTGCCCTGATTAACAATAAAGTTTTGAATTTGAAATGTTGTTGTTTCAGCAGGTATAGAAACTTGTTGAAAACCTCAATTTGTATAAGATCCCAAATACGCCAAAACAGTACTTTTTCAGATAGTAATATTTGAAGACAACAAGAACCTTAAAGACTTGCTAGAACAAGGATGACTTTAGCTGGCCTTGCAATGAATCTGCCAACCTGTGTTATTTGGCTTTAAAATTTTAGCTTCAGTTTTGCCATCAAACCCTGTTTCCTTACAAACCTGCTTAGTTCACTCATTACTAGACTCTTCTTATCTCCTGTGAAAGGCAATGAACCTGGTGTTGGAGGTTTATTCAGTGCCTTCATTTTAAAGATGAAGGCCGAGGGAGGTAAATGATTTATCTAAAGCCACATAGCCAGTTAATGCCCAAGCAAAGATTAATACTCATTTTTACTGTGTGTTCTTTTGCTGCAGGATGTAGTCTCCTACTAACGTTTTTAACCCTAACAACCAAGAACGAATCTATTCTGATGCATTTTTAAATGGCAGGCTGTTTTAGAATGATACGGACATTCATAAAGACATACGATATTATCTGCCAAATGACAGTGCTGGACCAGTATCTATAAGGACATTCAGCCCCTTGATTAACTTTCATTTTTCCCTAATTTGGGTGGGTAGCGACATGATTAGGGTGTATCATGGTCCATGGCAGACCTTATCACCTCCTCTCTGGAGCTACTGTGGGACAAGATAGTTGGTTGGCTAAGTCTGTGGGCAAGTGAGGGGTCAGGGTTATACCTGGGGACACTGTGGAGAGGAAATTTCCTGCTTCTCCATCCTCTTGGTAAGGTCATCAGGGGCCTTTTCTGTTTATAAAAATTGTCTATCTCTTATCACATCATTAAAAAAGACTAGATAAGTTATTGCTAAAATTGCAGGATAGTTGAAGTTGGGCTGATACCAAATGATGCTGCAGCACATGTGTGGAGGATCCTGAAGGAGCAGGTTCCCCTTGCATTGCTTGATGGGAATCCCTTACAGTGTTTCCTGCCCTTAGGGGAGCATTGCAGCAGGGCCTTTGCCTGTGACTCCCTAATTCTAACTCAGCTACACATCAGAATGTCTGACAATGGCCAGGAACCGGGACTTTTAAGACTTGTAGTGAAGCTGGAAAAACATCGATCGGAAATTTAGTTGAAAACCAGCTGACTGACAATGGGACTTGGAATGTATATCTGGGTTTAGGAGGGGTGTGGGGATGCCAGTGTGTACATGTACAAACATCTGTGTACTGTGTTCATGTACATGTGTAGTGGGTGCAATGGAAGGAGGGAGCTCCAGAAGGAAAAAAGAAAGTTTCCTTCATTAATGGAAACCCAGGCAGTGGCCAAATCATACTCCACTAACACTGATTAGCATTGTTCCTGACCATGATACCCAGCTACTTGTTTCTTTCTGGTGTGTCCCCCAGAGGCCTATTTATTGAAGGCTTAGTCCCTAGATAGTGGCATACCTGGGAGATGATGGAACCTTTAGGAGGGGTGGGGTCTATTAGGAGGAAATTAGGTCACTGGGGCTGTGCCCTTGAAGGGGGTTTTGGGACTCTGGCCTCCTTCTCTCTCTTTTCTTCCTGACCACTATTAGGTGAGCACCTGGCTGTACTGTGCCCTCCCGCCATGATGTGCTGCCTTGCCACAGACCCAAAGCAATGGGCCCAGTTAACCATGGACTGGAACTCTGAAACTGTGACCCAGAATAAATCTTTCCTGTTTTAAGTTGATTATTGCAGGTATTTTGTCACAGTAACATAAAGTTGAATAACACACTACCTTAAAGTCCAAATCCAGGAGTGAGGAATGAAAGAAAATACAAGCTAGAGGTGCTGACCTAAGACAAGTGGGAAGTAGGTGAAACCTTTCTTTTGGCCTTTTCTTCTGAACTGTTCTTTTTATCTCCTGCCCCAGCCAGCTCATGCTCTCAAACTGATGCATTTACTCTGAACAGTTTACTACATTGATTTCATCCTTCATAACAGACCTTTCCTTGACTTCTGTCTCAACTAACTGTTTGCTCAACATCTGCCTTGTCCACGTGATGAATCAGTGAGGAAAAGGTTTAGCTTTGCTGCTGCAGTCTTCCCCAGCCAAACAGCACATGCATTTTGAAAAAGGCCTGGAGACCTGCAAGGACTGAGTAATATAAACATTGTTAGCACTGTGTCAGAGTCAGTGGAAAATAGTCTGTGGAAAGGCATGTTATGGACAGAATATTTATGTGCACCCAATTTATATGCTGAAATCCTAATCTGCAATGGGAACATATGAGGGGGTAGAGCCTTTGGGAGGTGGAGTCCTCATCATGGGACTAGTAACCTTTTAAGGAGAGACAGGAGATGGCTTGCTTCCTCTTTCTGCTCTTCATCATATGAGGACAGAGAGAAGGTGCTCTCTGCAAACCAGGAAGTAGACCCTCACCAAACAAGGAACATGATCTTGGGCTTTCTAGACCTCAGAATGATGAGAAATAAATGTTTGTTGTTTAAGCCATGTAGTCTATGATGATGTGTTAGACCAGCCTGAAATAAAGTTTAAGGCAGTTTTCCCTACTATTCTTTAAATTTAAAAGTGCTGGATCATCACACTTCTTTCTGCTTTTCATGTAGACCTGGGTAGGGTAGATAGGATAGAATCCATGTATTTAAAATCCCACCAATTTGGTCTTTGTGATCAACTCTTGCTTATTCAGCTCACATATTCTGCTGAGTGGCCATCTTGCAGCAGAGCAAAGAAAAGCCACTGCCCTCTCGAGAACCTTCACTGAACCCCATTACCTAATCCCTGTCCTGTCCTTCCAGATACTCTGTGTATGGGTTCCTTTGTCTTCCTAGCCTCCTTGGTTGTTACTGACAATGCCACTGAGACATCTGTTGCTTTCTGGTCACAGTTTCCAAGCACCAATTTAACCTACTGCAGACAGATGCTTATTCGAACTTGGGTGTTCTGTACACAGATGGGAGTTGGCAGCATTTTGAATACAGCAATGAGAAGAGCTCGGGCTTTCTTTGCATTGTTTGCTCAAAATCTTTCCATTGAGGTCAGACATCAGAGACAAGAATTTCTGTGGCAAGACAAAGTTTAAGTAAGACATTATTTACACACATGCAGTGTCTGGTAAAGAAATGGAATGAATGCCTACATAACTTAATCTCTTAAATTTGAATTGAACAATTGACTGTCTTCCTAGTCTCCTCTCTGCTGACACCTTGATATGCATCCTGAGCTCTCATGACATCACACTACTTACAGTTTCTCAGACAGCACCTGTACTTTTCCCCATTATGGTCATGCTCCTTCCTCAGCCTAGACTGGACCTCTTTCTGTTTCCTGCTTGCAAGCTACCAATCTGTGTGCTTCTTTCTCAATGCAAATCCAATGGGAGTCCTTATCCTATTACACTCAGCCCCCTTTTCCTCAGTGGTTCTTACTGAGAGAGGTGCTTGCCATAATTATTTGAAGAATTTTTTAAATGATTCCTAACCCTACTTTTCCTACCCCCAAATCATTGCGTAAAGCTTCTCAGGTGATTTGATACCTCCCTGAGGCACAGAGATTGAATATGATTGTTTGATTCATACAGAAGGGCTCATCATTCATACAGAAGCATTCATTATCCCAGACACTATAATTATATCACTCCATAGAGAAGTAAAATATTGCCAATAGATTGACCACTTATACAATTATCTCCCTCAGGCATGCCTCCCTGATTAATTCTAGCATCTATTTGGGTGTTATATTGTGGTCAGCCTTGTGGATTTTTGGATAGCAATTCAATACAAAGTGTTGACAAAATGAAGGTGAAAAATGGTGACTTTCACGAAGTCAATGACACTGATGTTGGGGAGTTCCAAATCACCAGTGAGAATAATGGAATATGAAGAGCAGGTAATTGAGAAAGAGAAAACCTAGAATGATAGTTAACTACATGATAGGTGCTCCTATGGTAGAAAGAAAGAATGATGTAAAGAGAACCAAATAAGAGAAGCTGTGAGAAAGCTGGTGAAACTTACGCATATGTTTTGTTTTGTTTTGTTTTGGGTACCAGGAATAGAACTCAGGATCTTGCACTTGCCATATGCGTATGTTTTAAATAACTCTTTCTGACCAGCTGTGGAACTCAAATAGGAAGTAAAAAATAATATTTCCTGCTGTTGTATGATTTGTTGGTGAGATTATACCCACACCCTGTATCAACGATTCTTTGTTCTGTGAATCAAGCCATGATGTTTAAGTTTAAATTACGATTTACTGAATATAATAAATGCAGTAAAACCTTGGACTGTAATTTGTTTTGTAAGTGTTCTGCAAGATAAGCAAACATTTCTAATGAATTTTAACTTGATAAACAAATGATGTCTTGCAATATGAGTAGCACATGATGGTGAATGTTACATGATCACAACTGAACCAATCGTTCCTCTCTTCTCTCTCTTTGTCTCTCTCTGTCTCTGTCTCTCTCTATCTTTTCTTGGGATTGTGGGTGATCATCTCAAAACAGCAATAGGTTATTGAGGAAATCTCATCTGCAGAGGAGGAGAGAGGACAGGAGGAGAAAAAGACAGAGGAATCCCTCACTACAAATGAAATTTGGGAAATGTGTAAAATAAGGCAAACTGCAAAATTTTGTAGAAAAGCACCACCTGAATAAGGCCGTAACCATGTGAATGATGAATCTGTTTAATGGCAATTCAATATCACGTATCCACGAAATCTTCAAAAGGAGACAAATGCAATGGTTGTTGGATAGGTTCCTTGTTAAAATTGCATGAAAAGAAAAAGATTCCATTGAATCAATGGAATAGCCATGATTCCATTAGTGGTAGTGAAAGTCATTCTACAAAATAACCTTCTTCTTTCTTTTCTCCCATATACCAACCACGAAAGTTTCAAAGGTATGTGCAGGTTAATTTGTTTTGTATTTTCTTTATTATTTTGTATTATATTACAGTATTATAATCATTTTATATGAATATTTTTGGATTGTGGAATCATCTGAGTTTCCATTATTTTTATGGGGAAATTCACTTTGACATAACAAGTGCTTTGGGTTACAAGCATGTTTCCAAACAAATTATGCTCACAAACCAAGGTTTTACTGTATATTCTTATGATGTTTGGTTTTATTTATCAAGATAAAGGCAATCAATTTTTTTTAGATTTACGAAAGCTATTTAAACTTGTCCTTTTCTTCCAACAGTAAAGCCTTCCTAGAAGTTAGGTATTCAGGTGTCTAAATACCTTTCTAGGTAGTAAACCACCTTGCAAACATGAACCATATCTTCATTGTTATATCCACATATCACAGTCAATATTCAAGAGAGATTGAATGATATAGAGCTCGTTGAAATGACAGTGAATGTAAACATTGGTTTTCTTTTGCTTAGCAGTTCATTGAGAATGCCAAGTCTCTTGACTTCAGAAAAGCAGTCTATTTTTTGTAAACGTGACTAACAAACTGAGAGGTTATTTTTGTCTGTTTCTTACATTTATTCTATATTACTAAATAAACTTTCACGGTAAAAGTTAGCTTTCTTTTTGAACCTTCACTGAACCCAGAAAGGCAATGTTCTGGAGTTTAGGTGGTCACTAACTTGTTTGGGCAGAAGGTAGGGTCACAGGCACAATCTCCAGTTTTTTAAGAGAAAGAAAATTCCAATACTCATTTATTTATCTCAAAAAAGGAAGCATCCATCTTTCATAGTACTTTAAGATACTTCCATCTCTTTAAAAAGAATGTTTATTTTCATGAACCCAATGTCTATGCTTAGGGAACTAAAACTAGTCATCAATTTACCTAGACCAATTTTGAATTTTTTGCCGGTTATAATTTTCCTACAACTGTATTTTGGAGAACTGAACAGGCCAAATTGTTCCTGGATTTATATATACTATGGAACAAAGCAGTTTCTTAACTTTTTACTAAGGAATATTTCAAATAAAACCGAAGTAGAAAGACTGGTATAATAAACTTCTGTACATCCATCATATGGTTTCAACTATATTTTGGTACGACTGCTTAATCTATCGCCCTTTCCTCCTTGCTATTTTTCTTTAAGAAGTATATTCCATATGTCATTTCATCATTATATACTTCAGAAGAGAAGACCAATTATCTTTTAGAAATCCCACATTTTAGAATTTTCCGCTTGGTTATGGGATCATATTATAGCTCTTTTCAGGAGAAGATGGTAATGTGCCCTTCACAGTACATTATTTCAGAAGACACACAACTTTGTGTTGTCCTACTTTTCATGACGCTAAGATGGGCTGATAACTACATTATGAAATTTCCCATCAATCTTTCCTCAAATGGTTTTATAGATTTAATGATCCTTGCTGAATCTATTATTTCCTTTGGAGTTTCAAAATGATGATGCTTTTGATTCTATGATTCCTTCCGGAGTTATTAGAAAAAGTTTTTTTCACAATAAGAATCTTCTTCATCAACCAGGGAATTTGCTCACCCTGAAATATAGCTCTCATAGAAAAGGTAAAATAAATGCTTAGTTTATTTTCAATTGCCAACTTGCAAAATACGAAGGTGAAATTCTAGTTGCTTCCCAAAATACTTAATATAAGGTGTGATAGAAAAATATAGTTAATAGTTAAATTTTAAAGACAGTAAAGACACATTAATTCCCCTTGAAATACTCCCTCTCACTTCAAACACATTTCCCATCATTCTTTCCACTTTCTGAAGCATTTCTGGAAATCTTTCATGAGTGTCATTAGTTGGGCTGCTGTGGCTGCCACAATGTCCTGAATCAATTAGAATTATTTACTTTTCAAGGTCAGTTTGACTTTGAGGAAGAGCCAGAAGTTGCACGCAGCCAGATGCACTGAATAAGGTGTATGAGGACACACTAATGTTTTTACGAGTCTGCCTTTCCACTGGATGGCACCAGGCAGCAGAATTCACTTAATTTTTTTTATCACACTTCATAATGTCAGTCACAAAAGAGAACTTCAAGAACTGCTTCAGAAAGTGGCAAAAATGATGGAATAAGTGAGTTAAAGGCAAGGGGTAGTATTTTTAGTTGATCTAATAGCAATGTCTTTTAGTATAATAAATATTTTAATTTAATATCATATATTTCATTCACCTCTCATAAGGTCTCCTCTCGTTTGGCTTTTTTTCTTTTATTCTTTAATAATAATTCAAATATTTTATTTTTAATATTTTCATGTGTTTCAATCACTTATGTTCATTATTCTTTAATTAAAATCGTCTCATCTTTGGCAAATTGAACTTTGATTTCCTTTTAATATGATCTATGAGGCTTTGGTAGCTTCTTTGATCTCTGGGACAAGATGTTCTACTCTCATATATTTCCTCCCTGGACTGAACGAGTCTCCCTTTAAGGATCTCTCCCTTTAAGGATCTCTCTTTTGGGGATAAAATACATAGAGTTGACAGGCAGACTCACAGGTGTCCAGTGCACCTGGTTTGTCATTTCTTCTGTTCCTTTTAAATGAATACACATATGAAATATATAGTTTTAAAAATTTATGAACTCATCCAGGTGTGTTAAATTTGAATGGTAAATAACCAGCTTTTTACTTATCACCTATCATTTTATACTTATAATTCTTTTTATTACACATATGGTTCATAACCCTATTAGCATAATTTTTGTGTTCATCACTCTATACTCTAGGATAGTTGCAAAATGATTGATATTAATATTACAATTAAACATTTGACTATTGAAGTTTAAGATTTTTTGCAGCTTTATTTTTCTTTAGAGTATGTTCACTAAGTTACTCCAGCCAAAATACTGACCTCAAAACATTTAAAATAAATCTTTTCCTTTTAAATTGTCATTTTCTTGTCTTACAATAGAGTCATGCATATTCTTATTTTTAGATTCATTTATATTCATTTATTTTATGTTTTAAATATGGAGAAACATATTTCTTAAGTCAAATCTATATAACAAATACCTTTAGAAAAGTATTAGCCCATTATTTTCCATTTTCATTAGGGTTTGCCAGTCTAGTATTTATGTTTGCAAACGTAGAAAAGTGGTGTGTATTTATGTTTATAAAAGTATTTACATGTACTTTTTTAATTTCCAAATTTCATCAATGTAACCAAGAAATTGTTCCAAATAGAAGACAGATTTCTTTTACTTCTTTTCTTTTTAAAGTTATATTATACTTTATTGTGTTGTATAGCTACATCAAAATTTATTCAACCAGTTCTTTATTGATGAACATTTGAGCTGATTTGAATTTTTGTTATTGTAAATAATGTTACAAAGAATTAATAAACTTATGTAAATATTGCTTGGAATTCTGGAGGTGTATCTTCAGGGCAGTTGCTAAGAAGGGATTGCTGGGTCAAGGGTGAATGCACTTGTATCTCTGTCAGGTTTGGTCAATCCCTGCTGTAGGGCCCTGTCTCAGTGCCCCTCACCAATGTGTGGCTGTCCTGTTTCTCCATGCCTTCTGGATACAGAACAGTTCAAACATTGAGAATATTGCCACTGTGATAGGAAAGAAATTATGTCTCATCGTAATTTTGACTTAATTTCTCTTACTGTGAGAAGTCAAACCACCTTTTCATATTTAAATGCCAACAGGATGTTGACAAAGTCTGAGGTTTTTAGAGTAAAACATTTAATCAAACTCACACTTAACCTTCCAATTTGAGAACAAAAATTAACCTTTAAGTTTAACAATCTGGTAGCAGGAAAAGAAAAAGACGAGAAAGACTTTCGAGCTTCCCACTATCATTTTGACGGGCTCCCTCAGGCGAATGTGTCTCTTGAGGTACCAAAACATGAACAAGGAGCAAGCCCATTGTCACCCCCTCCATACTAAGGAAGCAGCCAGCTCCAGGTGGTTCACGGCCAGCAGTTTGTGGAAGACGACAAGCCATCAGGGAGATGTAAAGCAGCCTTGTGTGCCTCGGTATGTAAGAAAGTGATGAAAATCCTAACGCACAGTTGCACATCTGGAGCTTTGGCAAAGTGGAATTCTCACCCCCAGAGCCATAGTCTAAACTCACACAAACTTGTGTCATAATGGAAGGAGAAAATTCCCAAGAGTCAATTTTATATGTGTCTACAACATCAGAGTCTCCTACATGCTAGAGAAAAAAAACACCCATCAATTGATGCAAATTATAATATATGCTGAGGGAGAAACGCAATGCTTACTTTGTAAAAAAAAATTTTTTTCCTCAAAATCCTCTAATATACCTGGTTTCTCTTCAGAAAGAATACATCTTTCCCCTTTCAAAATCTTCTGATGTAAAAGCAAATTACACAAGGAAAAGACTGGAATTTCTTTTTAATATTAAAATTATGCTTATTATTTGGATTTCTATTGCTAATTACAAACATTCAATTGAAATCGATAAGTTATACCATTACTTAATGTCTTTACTCTCAATGTGATTCATAGAAACATCACTAGAGGCCTAAGGTCAAAAAGCTAACCAGAGACAAAATGGCCTTTCTTTTTGTTTTTAAATATATCTCCGCCAGAAGGCTCCACATGCTCACAAATGAGTTGTTAAATTTATCTTTCGGCCTTACAGATGACCTTACTGGACATTGAGATAAGCACAGGCCAGTTTACATTTGTCAAGATTTGTTTCTTTTCCTTAACATTTTTTCCTGGCATCAAGTGTCCTTTCAGAAACCCCTGAAAACCTTGCACCTAACAATTAGGACATACAAATCAGCCCTCGGTGGTGACTTTGACCCTGTGCCTTTGGTTGGAGAGAGAGAAAGAGAAATACGAAATGTGTGGGCTTTAGCAGGCCCTGAGAACCTGGGGACAAGAATGAGTCTCTAAGTAACTGGAAATAGCAGTAACTCAGCAGAGAGGACAGTGTGTTGCCAGGGACTTAAAGACACACTTACTACTTCACTTTATTTCAACAGACATCTAATAAGCACTGGGACGAGAAGAGCCTGGCAAACCAGAAACACTCAATAAACATTTGTTAAGTGAGTAAATGATTGTGAAAGCCTGGAGTAGAGTAAGAGATAAAATCTAGCACTGACTTTATTTTTCTCACATGGATGGTATGTCTGTGTTCCTTCCTTACCACTTACCAGTAGATTTATTCATCTTCTACTGAAATTTCATATTAAAATGCACTTTTTCCAATGCATCTTCTGATGGATTCCATGACACAAACAGAATCTGTCAGTCACTATGTAGTCTTCATCTTATACCATTTTTTATTTTGAAGGGTCAGTTTTATTATAATCAGGTCTTCTGGACATATACAAACTCTGAGTAGGTTACAGGAAATTTGGAGTGACTTACTAGCTAGGAAGAAATCATTTTCTATCAGCATGGTGTTCACATTTGTCGCTAGGGGTTCCATAGATAAGCATGGCAGACTGCAGACTGTATCTTCAGCAACAGAAATATGTTGTCTGAAAGTACCAGAGGACAGAAATCTGAGATCAAAGTGTTGACAGGACCTTGTCCTCTCTGAAGGTCACAGGGAAGAACCTGTGCCTCCTGCTTTTGGGAGTCTTAGCTTGTGGCAGCATCGCCCCAGTCTTCAAGTGGCATTCTCTGTGTGTGCATATGTCTCAGCCCAAATTCTCCCTTTTGGGAAGGAGGCTCATCATGTTGGGTTAAGACATTAACTAATGACATTTCTAAATCAGGTCACATTCTGAAGTACTAGGGTTTAAGATCTGACCAAATGAATCTTTAAGTTTCACAATTCAACCCATAACAGAAATCTTAGGGATGATAATATCAGTTAATATCAGTTAACTGCAACTAAATGCATGAGTGTAGTCCTAGCAGGAGAGATCTCAACATGGGTTAATAGAACCCACTGTGCTTTCATTGTCCTGTGAGGTGGGTGTGGCTGAGGACGTTCCTTGCTATGCCTAAATATATGTCCTCTCAAATTTCATATGTTCAAAGCCTAACCCAGAAGGTGATGATGGCATTAGGAGATGGGGCCTTTTAAGAGGGGATTGGGTCTTGAATAGGATTAGGGCCCTTATAAAGCAGGCCCAAGGGAACTTGCTTGTCCCTTTCCTTAACAGCACACAGCAAGAAAGCACCACTGGTGAGCCAGAAAGGGGCCCTCACTAGACACTGAAATTGTCAACACTTTGTTCTTGGATTTCTCAGCCTCTGAAACTAAAAAAATGAATTTTTATAGTTTATAAGCTGTGCAGTGGATGATGTCTTTTTATAGCAGCCTGAAAGGACAAAGACAACTATCATTATTGAAAATTTAAGAGTAAAATATTGCTCTTTTTTTAACTCCAGAAAAACACCTTGAGAATATGCTATTGAGAATAAAAGATTTATCCCGATCTTCAAGAGAAATTATCTTATTGAGAAGTTGGGAACCATATATTAGAGTTTATAAAGCAGTATACTGGTTAATATAAATGACATTCTTCTGAACCTACAAAGAGCAGAAAGAAAATATTTAAGGTCACCCCAGGATTGCAAGCATTTAAATGTAGATAGAGGTTAACCTCCTAAATGGCACAGTTAGGAGATTTGCAAACCCTCTCCCCACCAAAGCCACCATTTAACTGCTGAAAATTATATAAAACAACCACTTAGATTCTTTGAAAGTTGTGCTAAGTGAGAACACCAAATGGAAAAACACCTATTCCAGAACGTCTACTAAATCTCTGCGGAAACCACAAGACACTATAACCTTTGAGCCACAATCTACTCACACTCATCCTCCTCCCAACTCAGTGTGGCAGAAGATCCATTCTGGTGGGGACAGCCAGCAGAGCTGCAGGATCACCATGGTGCTCCAGGGTCTCCGTGCACGGGGCAAACTGTTGGCCTGTCTCAGTCTCCCAGCTTTGTGCTGTAGAAGCCCTATTCCAAGTGGGTGCAACCAAGAGGACATGGCTCCCCTTCCCATGGATTCCCCCACTTGTAGTTTCTAATCTGGATACAGCTGGCTGAAAATACCAGCCCCTGGTCTCCCCTGTGCCAACTCACCAACAGGATAGAAATTCCATGCTGAGAGGGGGCAAGCTGGGGAGACTGGGGTTTGGCATCTTTATGCAGAGCCCCAGTAATGGGGCAGAAATGTCATTCCACAAAAGGGGGTTGCTGTGCCCTACCTCCAGAGCAAAGGCAGAGAGACTGCAGAAGGAAACAGGCAGTGTTTACAAGAGAGAATTTCAGCATCTCTGTATCAGGACTGTATATTCAGAACAGAGCAAGCGCAAGTTCATTCCTAAGGGCACTGTCAAGAACAATGGAGCTCTTGGGGGTGAACAATTAAGAAGGTTGCTGCCTGACAGCTACAACAAGAGTAAAATGTACATCAGCAAGAAGTTTAACAGGGAGAACCCTAGACAGCCTGGATCTGAGAAGAGCCCTCTGGAGATCAGAATAGCCTCAAAGAGGATCATTCCTATCTTGCAAGGGGGCATTTTGTGCTGATGGATGTTGTCAAAAACAAGACAGGGGCTGGTGAGATGGCTCAGTGGCATAAGCGCCTGCCTGGCAAGCATGAGGTCCTGAGTTCGACTCCCGGTACTCACATAAAGGAAAAAAAGGGCTGGTGATATCGCTCAGCGGCACAAGCGCTTGCTGGCAACTGCGAGGTCCTGAGGTCGACTCCCGGTACCCACATGAAAAAAAAACAAACCAAACAAAGCAAGACAGCTAGTCAGCTAGTAACTAGCAGAGGTTAGCAGCCAGGTGATGCCTTAGAGGCAGACCACCCAGAAGCTTAATGGAGAGGTCAAAGAAAGAGCCAGAAAGAGCCCAGCTAGGACCATACAAAAATTGCCAAATTAAGATCAAGATTCAAAGTATCTGTGACTATGTAGTATTTTATACAAGACATAATTTTGTTAATAACTCCAGAAGCTACAGATATTTGCTATATGATACAATAGGGCTGGATTTTTAGAAGTAATGGACAAGGACATAGGGTAGTCTCCATTTATCTATGATTTTGCTTTCCTTGGCTTATTATCTATAGTCAACTATGGCCTAAAGATAGTAAGTGAAAAATTCTAAAAGTAAACAATTTATAAATTTCACATTATGTACTGTTTTGAGTAGCATAATGATATTTTTTTGACATCAGGCTCTGTTGTGCCACAATATGAATAATTATTCTTTTGTTCAGTGTCTCCACAATTTACTGCATATACACAGAGCAAAAACATGGTATATTAAGATTTAGTACTTTCTGTGGCTCAGGCATCCATGGGAGATCTTGGAATATACAGCATAAGGATAAGGAGGGAGCTACTGTATAATAAACATTTTAATGAAGTTTATTCCTAGAGATGAAAAATTGTTTGAAAACAAACCAAAACTGTGTTAGAAAAGTGAATTCTATCCATTTAAAATGCGATGCATTATTTCCTCCGGTATATACTTCCAACTCCCCTGGAGAAATGAAACAATACTGAAGTTTTCCTATTTATCCAGTTGTATACTTATCTCCCCTTTGCTACATCACATAGGAGATTAAAACCAAATTTCCATAGACCAACATGAATAAAAACATCCTCCAAATTTCCACTTTGGCAACAAAGGGTAGGACTTTAACACTACAGAAAGTCAGAAACTTGTTATTACATCAGCGATTAGGAAAGTGGAAATACAGGTTGCAAAAGGAGTCAGCCTTTCTGGCCACTACAGTATTTGAATGAATGCCTTTCTGGCTCAGCTATCTCCAGACCACTAGATGGGATTTTTAATAAAAAAGGTATTAATCAGTGCTTTGTGAGGTGTGCTAATTAGCTACTGGAGACAAGCAGCCCAGATGAGCAATCAGGGCCAAAATTCCCTTTGCAGGGACCAGTGGACTTTCTCCCATGTGTGAGAGTGTCATGTACGTAGTGAGTGCTCTGGGCCAGGCTTGGAGACACACAATGAGGCGGTAAGGCAACACATCCTTGTTTTTGAAAGGGGTCCCCGAGTATTGGAATGTTACAAAATCAACATCACGGACTTTGCAGCTCATATGCATGATTATTTGCTCATTCCTAGTCCTGTAAAATGAATAAGCATTTTGATGTCTTGACATTTCATTTAGGCATGGATGTATTCCATTTCACAAAGCAGCTGCCTGCTTTCAGACTCATTTTAACATGCTTGGGATAAAACGATTTAAAAAGAGTTTTAAAAATTATACATGTGAAATACCTAAGCAATTAATTAAAAAATAAAGATAACAAAAATAATTTGGATGCATAAAATACAGTTTTGTTTCTATCATGTTCAACACCAATTCTTTTTGTTTTGGGTTCTTTTTGTTGGTATATTAAAATGCTTCTCTTGGTTCTTTCTAATGGGTTAAGCATAAATATGCACATGAGTGCAGTTATGCACTTTCTATATAGTGAGAGAGATTCTAAATAGGGACCACTTTTTAAACAAATATACCGAAGTACACATCAAAGCTAGAATGCTTGGCTTTTCAAATGAACTTTCATGGAAGTCTGCACTGTCTACTCTCTTCTGTGATACTACTTTACTTAACATTCTCTGGAACTGGTTTATTTTATTCACATATTGAGCAATTACTTATTGAGTACTTATTATATGCTGGATATTCTGTAAAAAGTAGAGATACAGGGCCAGTGAGATAGCTCAGTGGCATAAGCACCTGCCTGGCAAGTGCGAGGTCCTGAGTTTGACTCCCGGTACCTACATAAAGGAAAAAAAGGGCCGGTGATATCTCTCAGCGGCACAAGTGCCTGCTGGCAAGCACGAGGTCCTGAGGTCGACTCCCAGTACCCACATAAAAAAAAAGTAGAGATACAAAGATGCATAAAACATGATTATTAAATTCAAGAAGCACATGGCTTAGTGAGGAATATAAGAATAAGGTACATGCTGAGTGTAATGGCTAATTTTGACTGTCAACCTGATTTGATTGGGAAACTCTTTAGAAAATAGTAATGCACATTTTTGAGTGTGACTGTGAAGGTGTTTTCAGACATTTGGCAAGTGAGACGGTAAACTGATGGGGTAAACCAGTCCTGAATGTGGGTCGCACTATCCAATAGGCTGGGGGCCCAGATGAACAGAAATGCAAGGAGGAAGCCTTCTAGCACAGGCTGTTTCCCCCTCTCTCTGCTTCTTGGCTGCAATGAGGTGAGCAGCTTTCTTCCACCTTGCTGTTCTGCCTCACCTCAGGCTCACAGCATAGAATCAGCTGATCGTGGACTGGTATCTCTGAAAGTGAGCTGAAATAAACCTTTTCCTCTAAATTCACTTTCGCAGGTATTTTGTCACAGTGATGCAAAGCTGACCAACAGAGGGTCAGAGATAGATTCAAGGTACCGTTGTTGTCTTAATTGTTTTCTATTGCTAATAACAATACTACAGACTTGATTAGTTTTGAAGGAAAGAGGTTTATTTTGGCTTATGGTTCTGGAGGAATGAGGTTGAGGGGTCTTCTCTGGTAAAAAAAAGTCCCAGGGACAAGGATCTTGCATCTGCCCCTTGTTTCCATTCCTCCTCTTCTTTGAAGCCACCAGGATTCAATCCTAGAGGTTCTCCCCAGATGATTTTTCTAATTCTTATCACCTTCCAACTGCCCCACTTTTATACTCTATAGTTAGATTATATTTCAACCATTGTAATACAATGGGAATTAAATTCCAACTGGAATTTCAGAGGGGACAAACTGTATTCCAACCATAGTAGAGGTAATAGCTGGACAAACTGTTAAAGGGACAGATTTGCTAGACTGAAATGCAAAGGGGTCAGGGTGAGGCCCAGTGAATAGTAAACAAAAAAATATGTAGGCTGGAGCATTGAGGTCTATTTTCCAGCCTTCAAGTAGTTTGTGTTTACAAAGTGGGGTGCAATGGGGAATCCAAGAAAGAGGTGAGCAGACAGTAGGTAGGGCTCTGGATGGAAGGTCTTTCAGAGCCAGCACATGATTTGGTCAATGACAACTGTCTCTTTCTTTGTAATCACAATTCTTAGTTGCCATTAGAACAGTGCAATTGAGAAAATCCTTCTTTACCAGACTTAATTCTATAATTAATGTTTTTTCCCAAAACAATCACACTGACTTTCAAAGAACAAAGATACACTATTTTGATATTAAGCCCATCCAAAGGACAGTCAACAGAAAGGAGTCACTTGTGTCTTTGTAGCTGTGAGAATAACAAAGGGAACTCATTCATGGAGTCTGTTTTGGATGTGACAAAATCATTTCAAATTCTGAAGTTGGGTGTGTTTGCTCAGTAATTAGATTCATCACCTTGTACCACACTTCCTGTGGGCTGGTAGATGAGTTCTGATGTGCTGTGTAACTGTTCTCTGCTCCAGACTTTGGTTGGTTTTCTTGATATTCTATATTTACTGTCACTATGGCTCATTCCCTGTTTACCAGTTTGTAGGTAAACATCTCCTAGGTGTTTTGGTGTTTTACTGATTTCAGGAGCCTCTCTTCTCCAATCAGAATAAAGGTATGTGACTCCTTCTATTCAATAGTTTTCTTAAAAACATACAAGGCAAAAAGCATACAGTCCCTACCTGGAATTGGCAATTTTCATCCTATCATCAGGCTGTTCTTTTCTCCTCTCTTAAAATATCTCAGCAGTACAAATGGTAAGTTAAAGGCTCCTGCTTCTAGAACTCTTTTTGTTCTGACCCTGCAGCCATGATCTAATGAGTTAAACATGGTCAGTAAAGAAGTATAAAATAAATAAGACACTTGCTGTTTTACACATTTTTCCCAGTGTACTTTTACCTTTCTCTAGAAAGTTAAAAAGCATTTTCTCTGAATGATATTGCTTCTGCTTTTTTCTGTCTGGAGGAAGACCCGGCTTTAACACATTAATCCAAACTTAGCCCACAACTTCCTATCACGAGCCCCACTCATCACCTCCAGGCGCACGGAACACCGTGCTATTTCTGAAGCGCACCAGAGCTTTGTGAGTGCTATTTCTTCTTGAAAAGTCCTCCCCTCCGATATCACACTTTCTCTAGTCACAGTGTGCATGTCTGGAAATGATGCAATAACACCAAAGACGATTTGTAAGAGACTTGCAGTTTGGACCCCAAATTCTCACTTAATGTTCCCTTCACTAGTTAGATATTAAAATACAAAACAGAATGTTAGAAAATTTATAGATAAATATGGTTTGCAGTGTCATGGTACATATTCTGTTTCTCGGGCCAGATTTCCTATATACGAATCTTGGTTCTGTTCATTGATCTTCCTATAACTTTATTTTATTTATTTATTTATTTATTTATTTATTTATTTATTTATTTTTTGTGGGTACCGGGGATCGACCTCGGGACCTCGCGCGCCAGCAGGCACCCGTGCCGCTGAGCGATATCACCGGCCCTTTTTTCATATGTGGGTTCTGGGAGTCGAACTCGGGCCCTCGCGCTTGCCAGGCAGGCACTTACACTGCTGAGCCATCTCACCAGCCTTCCTATAACTTTAGGTGAGTTATTTTTGTGCACCTCTGTTTCCTTGTAAGTGACATTGGGCTAATAAAGTACCTACTCAATTTTCTCATCAGACTGATAGATATAAAATAGGGATAATAATAGAATTTTAAATGCTGCTGGAGAGATTAAAAGAAATTAATATGTTGATAATTACAACATTGTTCTAATTATGAGGATATAAGAATCATTTCAGAAATGTTAACTATTTAATATTTACTGCATTAGCAACTTCAAAATTATGGTTTAAATGCCCCTAAGATAAAAATCAGTTAGACCAACACATTAAACACCAAAACCCAAAATTCCTGATCTTCCAAATATTCAGAATGCCTAGACTAAGAGTGTGTCAGAGGTTCCTCTTATACTTGATTAGGTGATTTACTCTCCTCCTCTTCCTTCTTCTAGGCCCTTAGCAGCTCCCACAGCTCTTGGTTGTGTGTACCAAGGATCAAACCCCTGCCAAGAGTTGTGTGAAAAGCCTCTTCAGGTCGGAGCTGTAATTAGGTAGATCAAAGCCTGGGTAAATGCACTGGCTCTTTCAGCCTGTTTTAGTTAGAGTGTTTGCTCATTCATTTACAGACTCTACTTTTGCTCTGGTCTGTGGTGTATATGTCTGCACATCTAGGTCTCCCCACAATTCAGTCTATGCACTGGAATAGTTTGGGAATTTATTAGCTAGTACATCTAAAATTCTGAGTGATAAAAAGAGAAATGCTATAAAAAAGAATAAAATCTTGTCATTTGTGGAACCATGATGGAACTGGAAGACATTATGTTAAGTGAAATAGGCAAGACACGGAAAGACAATACCACATGTTCTCGCTTAGTGGTGAAAGCTAAAGAAGTTGATTTCATGGAAGTAGAGAGTAGACTAGCGATCACTAGAGGTTAAGAAGGGAACAGGGAAGGAGAGATAGTGATTGGAGAGTGAGTATCAGAATCTAGTTACACAGGAGGAAAAGTTCTAATATTCTATAGTATAGAATAAGGTGACTATTTCACATAATTTATTTACGCTTATGAAGATTTAGAAGAAAAGTATTCTAAGATTTCCAACATAAGAAAATTATAGATGTTTAAGGAAACAGAAGTGTTAATTACCTTGGTTTGAACTTTATACATTATATATACTGTAGAACCATGACACTGTTCCCTACAAACAAAATTATTATATGTTCATTAAAAAGAATTGTTAAAAAATCAAGTATTAAACAATGGAACTTCTTGCCAAATACAAGTTGTTAAAGCTTGGTACAAGTTGGGCACCCAACTAACCTTCTGTAACAAAGCAATTTTTCACAAATTTATTTTCCATTTTTGGAATGCTTTAAGTGTCAATGGAATCAATACCTAACTGAAATCTTCTAGAATCATAGTTCTGACCTTCTACATGCCTTCCCTGTCTCCATCCTTTAATGGCTTCACCGCAGTGCTCTTGGCAACATTAAGAATCACCTGATTACCTTTATTGCTATAAACTATGAAACAAACCACCTCAGCCATATCAACCAACATATATCGCCCTTCAGTAACTCAGTATCATATTTTATTCTGCTTCTCAAAACCTAGTAGTTAGCATTTTATTCTTTGGAATATATTCACAACTACTTTTTAAAAGTGATTATCTGAAAATAAACGCAAGTGATTATCTGAAAATAAACGCTACCACTTTGTGTAATAGTGTCATGCGCAAAGTGATCTTGTTCTGAGTCAATAATTTCTTC
Source organism: Erethizon dorsatum (assembly GCA_028451465.1). Taxonomy (NCBI): domain Eukaryota; kingdom Metazoa; phylum Chordata; class Mammalia; order Rodentia; family Erethizontidae; genus Erethizon; species Erethizon dorsatum. The sequence goes on from CM051828.1 coordinate 54,203,996, forward strand.
CCTTCGTTACCTCATAGTCCTGTTGGAACAGAATTAAATACAAGTCATAGTTTGAGTTGTACTAAAATATCAAACCTCAGCACTAGACAAATGATTATTGCCTTTTCTGGCAGTTTAGGATGAAAAAGTTGACAAAGGCATTTCCAGTGATACTGTCATAAAAATTTAAAGAATATCTCCTTCTTTTAATAATAGTATTTATGATCTGTATACTGTTAGTATTTTTAGAGGTGCTACAAAATAGAAATAGAACATAACTGGAAGGTAAAACAGAGGAGCTCTTTCTGACCCAGTTTTGACCTTTCCCTTAGTTCTGGTGTTTAATCTTCTGGGTTTCAGCTCCCTATTTGGAAAGTGGGAATAAGAACATACATTTCACGTACGGGAGTAGGAATACATGATATGGATGGAAGCACTGCAAAGAAAGGATGGCATATAAATGTTTAGCACTGGAATCTTCAGTAAATGCAAAAACCTACTAAGCATTCACAAAGAAGCCAGGCTTAGAAACTAACACACATTGTTATTGATTCCAAATTACTTTCCTTTGCTTCAGCAAGAAAAAAATAAAAGATTTCTCTGTTAAGAGAGGAAGGCAAAGGAAAACAAAAGGCAATAATAAAATGTTAGAATGTAAAAGTTGATAACTGAAATACATCCTATTTAGAATAATTTTAATTGTTTTCTTGAAATTAAAATTATAGTATACTTCTCTAATACTTTAGATTTCCTGACTTCGTGGAATATATATATATATATCCAAGTCTCTTGTATTGAATCAACATTTAATTTATTTTTAGATGTGAAATTGTTTTAAAGGATAATTGTCACCTTAATACTAGATCCATCAAAAAAGATAAACAGAGCATTAGTAAGACATTTATAGACTGAAATAAACATGGATTTACTTATTCTAAATCTCAGATTTAGAGATGATTTAGTTGGCGTCTTCTATCAAATGTGTACAACACCTCTGCCATGTTTGTCAGGGTCTGCTATGTGAATTAGTAGACGTTCAGCACAGGCCATTGTTAGAGATAGCAAAGATACATCTGTGAGATCAGTAGCAGGTGAGTTCTTAGAGATCCAGATTCGCCTTCAGTGACACAGTGGATAGAGTTTAGTCTTTCTGCACATGGTTTTAAAGTCTATGGAGCGTTCTGCAGCAAATCATTAGTAGTTCTCAGAATAAAATGACGACATTGAAAATAACTGGAAATCAATGAAATAAGAAAGTATAGCAGCTGGAAGCTCAAATAAATCGTGTGGTTTTTTGCTACCTGAATGTTTGTACAAGGAGAAGGAGGTTACAGAACTCTGAATTAATTTCCTAAAGGGTTTCCTTCCTCTTTCAGCATTTAGAATATGCATATCTTCCCTAGATAATTTTGATTATTACAAAAATATCTTCTACTTTTCTACATGTTGTTACGGACTTTTGCAAGTACTTCTTACTAATCCTTATGCTCAACTCTTATAGTGCATCAAACTCACTTTCAAATCTGCCCTTTGAGTTTGTTTCCCAAGAAGCCATAACACGTTTTGTGTGCAGCCTCGTTCCCTCCATTTCAGTGTGTGCTTACATTTGATTAGACCTCAAGGGTGCTTGTACATACTCAAGAGAAGTAGCTGCTACCTGCTGACTGAGTTCCTCGGACAGGCTTTCACCAGAATCAGACAAGTTTTAATGCAGGAAAGGTGGAGGGAGGTATCTGAGGATAGCTGTTTTTCCTCTTAAATATGTTAGGGAATAAGAGGAAGCACAAATAATGTTTCTGGAGTTACTATCAAGTGTAGGCTCAATGCTTGAGGTGCACTGCATTATAATAGCCTTCCTAATAGTCACTATAACTGGAGGTAATTCCCTATTTCAGAGCAGATAAATCAAGTCCCTGAGAGGTTGAGAAATTTTTTTCGCTTTTCAGAGCTTAAGAGCTGGGCAGTGAGTTCTCCCTCAGCATTCGTAGATGAGGGATTTTGCTCTGGGACCTATGCAGGGTGCACCAGGATGCAGTATTTGCTCAGGAGGCTAAAAAGCCAGTCAGGCCAACAAAAGTGCATCCTGATACTGCAGACACAGGAGCCTCCCAGGAAGGTGGTAGAGAGTGCAGCCCAGACCACTCTGTTCTAATTATGCACACAAACCCAAGTGTTGCAGGCAAGCACCGGTGTCTAGGAAGTTGCTGCAGAGCCCCGGAACCCGTTTGCTATGCTCACACCCTTCTGTGCCCTGAAAAATTAAGTGGCAACTAGCTAACGGCATAGGTCTTGTCCCCAAGAATGTGCTTGACCAGTGCTCCTAGAACAAAGGAGATATCTCTGGCATCTTGATGGAAATAAAAGGGAGCATTTCCGAGTGCTTTGGTGATTAGCTCAGTCCTGCAAACTCTCGTTATGTTTTGGTAGTTTTGGAGGAAAATATGAAGCACCTGACAGCATTTGATGCACATTTGATGAGCATAAACTAATTAGATGCCTCTTGAGTTCATTATATTGATATTTTACATTCAGAGAAGGAGACAAGAACAAGATGAGCAACAGATAGAAGAGTGGAGCGTGGGCAACGAACAAGATCTCTGACTCTCAGGCCCCCAATCGCCAACTTCACCATACATCTCGCTCTTAATGAATCTTTGCCATTCTGTTCGACTGAATCAGGTTCACCTGGAGACAGAATAATTCACACAACACGTCAAACTGGGGTGGGTGATCAGATAGTCACTACAATTTGGGGGGGGTTTCTATTTTCTAACATGATTAATTTGGCAATATTGCATTGCAGGTGCTATACATAGTGTTGAATAGTTGTTTTTTTCTTTTTTTGTCTTTTTGAGACACAGCCTCACTCTACAGTTCAGGCTGGCCTTGAACTCACTTTGTAGCCCAGGCTGGCCTCGAACTCACAGTGATCCTCCTGCCTCAGCCTACCAAGTGCTGGGATTACAGGCGTGAGCCACCATGCCCGGCTGAATAGTTTTCAAGTGACAAGAGAGTAGAGTGACCATTTTAGCATGTCTTTATTTTATGAATATTAAAAAAAAACCTGTCTCAGCCACAGCGAGTGACATGCACCCCAGTCACTTAGCTATTTAGAGAGATTCAAGACTGGAATACACTGCCAGCAGTCCCTTTACTTGCCATATCTTTTTTTTTTTTTTCTCTATCTTTTTAAGTAAAATTTATTGTGAGTGTTGGCAATGTCTATGTGGAATTCTAAGAAGAATAATAAAATGGCCTTCAACTTAAGAAACTGAGCATCACCAATGTATAGAAAGCCCCTTCCTCCTTCTACCTTAGCCCCTTGGGCAACACTTGTCTGAATTTCATATTAATCATTCTCTTGTTTTTCTCTATTGCAAGCTACTTCTCTTGATTTTCAATATTTCTTTTATTATGAGAGCCTAATGCACAGATGTTCCCTGAAGCACAATGGATATTTTATAGCTCTAATATAAGATCAGAATTCTAAAGTCATAAAAATAGCCAATTAGGCTTCCAGATCAATCTTGCACTTGCTCCCCATTAGTTACCCACAAACTCTGTTTGATCCTGAGATGACATCACCAATTCTGGCCATTAAGAGTCTGCTTTTTGGCATTTTCACATCCTTTGATAATGTAAATTTATAAGAGTAATGAGCTCCTTTGGGGAATTCTTTGTTTTTCGAAACCTATTGCATTATTTCGCATCCTACACATTTTACAGTACTATTGTTTCAAAACCAAAAAACAATAACAATGAAACCCATTCCAAGCATTAATACTGCTCACAGGGCCAAATAAAAACATTTGTACTCAAGCATTGTCAGTTTTAATTTCTATTCCCCAATGAAGACAAAATGTGATTGCTACCATGGCAACATGTTGCCTGGAGCATCAGATAGGTATTACTCGCACACAATCTCTCTCACAAATTCTCTTTATAAGTGTTAGGAGGGGTGTGATCGTCTCCTGGAGCTCACTAAATTAAAAAAGGCTGGAGAAAATCTAATTAGTATTTCCAGAAGTGCTTTTTTTGGGTCTGATCATATCAGATTACTGCTTCATCTGTATTTTTTCCTGTGTTCATGTGGTGGATGTCCTGACCAGTGGCATGTCAGAGGGACACAAGCAACATCAGGGCATGCTGGCACAATCACCTTTCAGTGCCTTGGAGCTTTCTCCTGACTTTTCAGGTGGTTGAGGGTTTTCTTCTTCCCTCCTTCCCTTTCTTCTCCTTTATTTTCTTTTTTCTTTCTTTTCCTCTTTCTTCTCTCCCCTCTTTCTTAAGAAAACAGCAATGACGTGCTCGTCACTCCTTTCCCAAGTTCATTTGCTGGTGTGGTCATGGCTGCGAGGTTGATACCTTGGCCTACAAAGGTCTGTACCTTTGTTATTCGGAGGGACACATCAGAATGGTGTAGACTCCGTTTGACAAGGAGAAAGGGGATACTTTCTAAGTACTTGTCATACACCCCATACGATAGGGGATCTCCACTTCATATTGTCCCGGCACATCCCCTCAGGTGACTGCCCCGTGAAGTATGGCACACTTCCTGCTCCTCCAATGAAGAGACTCACTCGGAGAAGTAGAGGGATGCACTGCACGTCAAAGTTATAAAGTAGTGGAACCAAGACTCCCAGCAAGGTCTCTTCTGATTCAGAACTTGATCTCCATCACACAGCTGGAAGTGGCAGCCTGTGCACCTCTTTTTTTCTCCAGGAGAGGTGGCTGAGTGCCACTGTGGTCAGGCACTGTAGCTTGTATGTTTTGTATTATAGTTTGAGAATTAGTGTGTGTCTCTTATCCTAGGTATATATTTCTCCCTCACCCCTCTGTCTCTATCTCTGTCTTTTCCTCTGTGTGTGTGTATGTGTGTGTGTGTGTGTGTGGTGTGTATGGGGTGAAGAGATGAAGAAGTGGAAAGAAATATAATCACCTTTGGTGATTCACTTACTGGGTTAATGCTATGCATTCAGCCCACGCTGCCTCCAAACATCACGAAGCTATGGTCACCAGTATTAGGAATCTTATAGTATCCCAGGACTGTAGACATTATCTTAGTGCTAATCAGCTGGAGAGAAGGAGATTAGTTTCCATGTCTAATGGAGTGGAAGTGATGTTTAAGAAACTTGAAAGAAAATGCACAGCTTTTTTTTTTTTAATCATAAGTGTACATCCTTTCAAAAAACATCAAAGCTAAAAGTACTTTGTGCTATAAATACAGGTCAGTGAACATGTGCCATTTGCTCGAGGATTTCTGAGGTTTCAAAACCCTGTGGGACAGTCTCCGTGGAAATGACAAGATCACAACAAATGTGGCTGTTGGCCCTGGAGGGGGAGGGAGGCCTAAGGTCATATAAAGGCCTCAAAACCCACAAGTTAATATTTAACTTCTAGTCTAGGTAGAAGGAGTGTAAATTGGTCTACAAGCATTTAAGAGAGAAATAGAATGTAAACTAGGAAACTCATTTCTTATTACATTTAGAAACATGCTGAGGGCACTCTTCCACTGCTGCATTTGAGGCCAGAAAGAAGAAAGAAGACTCACAGGGAAACAGATCCTTCCATGCATCAGAGAGAAGTTTTACATGTTTTGGGGGTGGGGTCACCTTGTTGTTCCATTTAAAAAAAAGTGTCAAAATAAATATAACATAAAATTTCTTGTCTTAACCATTATAACTGTCATGTTCAATAGTTTTAGTACATAATTTTGTGCAATCATCATCATCCATCTCCAGAACTCTTCTCATCTTGCAAAATCAAAACTCTATACCCATTAAATGACAATGCCCTGTGCCCCTTCTCCCCAGATCTTGGCAAGCACTATTCTACCTTTTGCCTTAATGAATTCGAGGTACCTCATCTGACCACCCCAGGTGACTCATCTGAAAGGAAGCATACTGTATCTGTCTTTTTTTGTGGCTAGTTTATTTTACATAGCATGATGTCCTTAAAGTTTATCCATATTGTAACATGTGGCAGGATTTCCTCCCCACCCCCTTTTTTTTGTGTGTGTGTGGTACTGGGAATTGAACCAGAGGCATTCTACCACTGAGCTACTGAGCCACATCCTCAGTGACTTTTTTGTTTGTTTGTTTAGTGGTGCTAGGTATTGAACCCAGAGGATTTGCACTGAGCTACATTCTCAGGCCTTTTAAAAAATACCTACAGGGGGTACAAAGATGCTCCCATTCCAGTTGGATCAATGAATCCCTGCTTCTTTGGGTGTTCCTTGTCCTCTGGGGCTCAGCCAACAATACTCCAGTGACTGGCACTGTGAAATTCTGAGAGTCATGAGAATCAAGGTTCCTCTACCTGACTCTTGTGCTGTAATTTTTTCCCTGCGGGGCTTAACAAACTTGCTAACATTTTTTTCACCTATTAATCTGCCTATGGACAGTTGATTTCAGAGGAAGAGAGAAGCCTTTCTTCTCACCCCTACACTACCAAGGACAGGACAGCCTTCGATCTTACTCAGTCATACACTGCTCCTCTTTCCTGGCTGTGCCCCTTCAAGTGTAAATGCTCCCAGTCGTTTTCATTTTTCTATATCCAACTCGTGCATTCCATAGATAGTTACTCAGTGAATGCTTATTGAGTAAATGATTGTGATAATGAACAAAGATTTCTTTCAGGTCCTGATTAAGATAGTGTGGCCTGCCCTTGTGAGATAAGCTGCTGGACTTCAAGAACAGAGTAGTTTTCAGGACCCTTGAGCTTCGGGATCCAGTTGGACCCTTCGTGTTTCCTGCCTTAGCAGTGGTACAGCACTTGGTCTGCGCAGGACTTACGCTTCTCTGACCTTGACCTGTTCTTGTGTGATCTCCCTTCCAAGCAATTCTGCATTTGAAATCACTTCACTTGTTCTGTACGGTTCACCACTCCCACTTCCATGAAATTCCCTGGCCTCTATTAATTTGAAACAAATATCTCTTTGTGTTCAGAAGACATTAAGCATGTGAAATTCACTCCAAATCTTTTTTGTAACAGCTTCACTTTTCTAAGTCGATTTTTTAAAGTCTATGAAATAATGTTTTACATTTATTTATTCAGTCATTTATTCCAAAGATCCTCATTAAAAATATTTGTTTTCTATTTACATCGTAGGGGGTATATTTCAGATTATTTTAAATTTGAGTTTTAACTCAATGTTTTAGTTAACAAAAATTGGGAAGCATCAGCCTTCTTTGAACCCTCTGCTAATAATTTGGATTTAGAATGTCTGCTGAAGGTCTGGGTGTCAAAGACTTGGTCATCAGATTGGTGCTACTGGGAGGTGAATGAAACTTTAGGAGGCAGCGCCTAATGGGAGGTCTTTGGTTATTGGAGGTGTGTCCTCCAAGGAGACAATAGCACTCGATTCTTTCCTCTCCCTTTTCATTTCCAGCTGCCATGAGGTAAACAGGCTACCTCGGCCATGCACTCTTGCCATGAGATGCTGCCTTGACACAGTTGCAAACAACAGGGCCTAATGAAGAAGCACTGAGATTCCCACATTTTGATCCAAAATAAACATTTCTTTGTTTTAAATTGATTGTCTCATATATTTTGTTATAGTAATGAAAAGCTGTCTAACATAGCCACTCATTGGAAGTTCACATTTTCTCACCCTACATAGAGAATTCATTCACATCTGAAATGAATAGACACTTTTCAGATGAAGAAGTACAAACAGCAAATAAATATATGAAAAAAATGTTCAACATCACTGGTCATTTGAAAAGTGCAAATTAAAACAACACTGAGATTTCATCTCACTCCGGAAAGAATGGCTACCATCAAGAAATCAACCAATAACAAATGCTGGCAAGGCTGTGGGGAAAAAGGAACCCTTCTCCACTGTTGATGGGAGTGTAAATTGGCACAACCACTATGGAAATCAGTATGGAAATTCCTCAAAAAACTACAATTAGAGGTTCCATTTGACCCAGCTATTCCCATTCTAGGTATCTTCCTGAAAGAGTTAAAAGCATCATACCACAGCATTATACGCACACCCGTATTTATAGGAGCACAATTTATAATAGCTAAATCTTGCAAACAGCCCATATGCCCATCAACGGATGAATGGATAAAGAAAATGTGGTTTTTAAATACAATAGAGTACTACTCTGACACAAAGAAAGATAAACATAAGACATTTTTAGGTAAATGGATGTACCTTGAGAACATAATTTTAAGTGAAATAAACTGGACACACATGTTTCAGTGTCACGTTCTTTCTCTTGTGTGAGAAGCCCAAAGACCAAAATGGAGGATAGATATTGAGAAGTAGAAAGAAAGTGTTCAAATAGGAAGGGGAATAAGAGAGGGGATAGGGGGAAGTGAAGGAAGGGAATAGGGATAAAAAATACAAATAAAAAAGAATGGAAGAAAAACAATAGAAACAAAGGTTTGTAAATGGAGAAGGGAAGAAGGATTGAAGGAAAGGCAGAGGAATAGGAAAAAATGAATTAAAATATATTATGTACAGGTACAAATTCCTTATGATGAATGTGATCATTATGTATGCCACAAATGTACCAATAAAATTAATTAAAAAAAAAGAACTTCATGCCCAGCCTATAGTGTTGTCCAAGTGTTTAACTTGGATGTTTAGAAAGTTTTGGAGTTTTGGAGTTTCCTTAGTCTCCTACTCTCAGAGTTTTTCTACAGCTGAGTCTTAAGCTGTGGAAATTTAAGATCACAATGAAAGTGCTGACAAAACCTGAAGCAGGCAGCACTCAGCAGGCCCTGTTCTTCTGCAATCAGAGGCTCATTGTGAGCTTTGAAGAGTGAATCTCCATGTGATTTTACACTAACAAACGTTTACATACCAACTGAATCAGTGGCTCCCCACTATCACCACTAGCATCTGGCTTTGACCATGTATAGGGCTCTCTTTTTCTCTTTCTCTTTCTTTCTCTTTCTCTTTTTCTCTTTCTGTCTCTCTCTCTTTTGCAGTATACTTTGAAAAAAAAAAAAAAAAACCTTTCTTAAATCATTCATAGGAAATGACCCTGAATCTTTATTCCTCTTCGTTTCTGCTGAGTCACCAAGAAAATATTAGCTTACATGTCTGAAGAGTGCTTTAAAAATCTAACACCAATCTGCTGAATACAAAGTGTATTTCTACACAGGAATGTATACTTTATGGTGTGGAAACTGTAAGAGGTGATGAGTCCTTCACTCACCCACTGACCCAATCAAAATAGAATGGGGTCAAAAAAATCTTGATCACACAACTATCTGTGGTTTCCTAATAACAACAAAAATAAGCTGTTTGAGAAAATACCATAGTAAACCACTTTTGAATTTTGTATTGAGTTGAACTCACCTGTCTATCCTTTGGTCCCTGCTCAGCAAGCATTTTGATTACTAGTCACAATGGTTATTTTCAGTGTTTAGAAATAATAATTACAGTATGTTGATATTCAGTCAAAGCAAACATCACCTCTAAGTTTGAGCAGTGGTTAATGGTCAGTCAAATGGAAAATAAGTACTGGCTTCTGTGTCCTTGAAGCTGCAAAGTGATAAAACACTACTGGAATTTGGGGAAGTTAGAGATTAGCAAAGAAAGTAGCCATGGGAAAGGCCAAGGGACAGCGAACGCTTGGCAGACAGCCCTTTAGCCCCTGAACTGACGTGTCCTCTCTTCCAGCTCTCCTCCTCATCCCTGCAGCACATGTGATTAATTACACTGTCTGTCCACACATACCTGGCCTAGTTTACTGCCCTGCAACTGAGGGAAAGAGAGAGAGGAGAGAGGAGGAATACTGAGTGGAAAAGTACCAAGAGTTGTGCTTGATTATTAGAGATAATTAAGTAGAACCTAAAAATAGTCAGGTCCCTTATTTCATATTATGTTCAAAATGATTCAAATTCAAAGCTATTCACAGCTGTGCTGGGGGCTGATAAACCACACAGAGTTGATTTCAAGCACCCGAATCAATGATAAGCAGATGAAGCTTCTCTCTGTTCTAAGTATAACTTAGGATGGCACCGTGACTCAGAGCCTATGGAATGTGAAATAAAGAGATCAATAATATCATTACCCCCATGACACCCATCGTTTATCCTGCCAATACTTTAGTGAGGTGGCCTGCATACCATGTGAGCTTTGTAATTCTCTCCTTCCAAAGTGGTTGGTGATGAGTCTTTAAAATTGAACCCCATCTATGTATTGATTAAGCAGCCTAGTAGTCTACTATTTTATTGATGTACATACTGAAATTAACTAGTCCTGAACAATGCAAAGCACTCAAATATAAGAAATATATGGGGCTGGAATTGTAGCTTAGTAGTAGACCATGTGTTTAGTATGCAGGAAGTACTAGGTTCAATCACTACTACTGCAAGAAAAAGTAGTAAAAAATATAGGAAAACAGGTTGTGACACTTTTAAAAGCATACATACAAGGATATATTCTGCTACTAGAGAGGTTTTTTAAGTGTTAGGAGTGAATCCAATTATGTGTTGTAAAAAACATCTAAGATCTTGTTACTTGGAGGAGACTGTTACTTCCAAGTATCAGGCGGAGGCCTGGATGGCTCAACAGGCAGAGGCCTGCATCAGAGCCATAGCCTACCCCTCTGGCTCTGTCTGTGTTGCTCTCTGTTGCTTATAAAACACTATTTTTCCTGTCACTTCACAAGGATGAAGTGTTAGGCATCATTTGTGATCCAACTCAAAGTCTGTTTTTTCACGAAAACTTCCCTGATTCTTTCAACATTCCTTAATATCCTCTTCATTTGATCACAGTGTTAGGGTCTATACCTAGATGTCCCCTCAAAGCCTCATGGGATCACAGATGGGGCTTTGGGGAGGTTATTGTATTATGGGGGTGCTATGCTCATTGTTGGATTAGTCCCTGATGAGTTTATAACTAAATGTGGTGTTAGGAGGTGGGGCCCGGTAAAAAGAGGTAGGTCACCAAAGGCATGGTTGGGAAGGGTATATGTCCCGTCCCAGCTCCTTCCTTTACTGTCTGCTTCCTGGATATCATGAAGTGAGCAGCTTCCCTCTACCCAGGTCCTTCCGCCATGTCTTCTAACTTGGAGCCAGCCAATTATGGAGCCAGCCTCTACAAACAGTGAGCTAAAATAAACCTTTGCTCTGTTTGGTTGTGGGTGTCAGGTATCACATCCCAGAGATAAGAAAGTTACTGAGACACACAGATACATGGCATTTCTGCTTTCCTGCATTATTTCCCATCAGAGATTATGCTGGGTCACCAAATGACCTCCAAGGGACCAGTAATAGGGCATAACACACTGACTTACAATAATTCCCTTGCCTTTCTTTTCTATTAGACTGAACTCTGAGCAGGAGTGGTGCCGTTTGTTTTTGTATTGATTTTGCCTTGCATAGGACTTTGTTTCATACCAGGCATTCATTCTTCCTTCTAGTCCACAAATATTGATTAGTTGTCTCCTATATGCTGAGTGCCGTGGTTCCATTCTCTTCAGGAAGGACTGTGTGACTGTCTTTGAGTGCTGACATCATCACTAGTGCCATCCTTACTGTTCTGCCTTTATTGAATTGGCTATCCTCTGGGAGGACAGGACAGGCCATATTTCTTTTATCCTCTTAGTACTTGGTGACAAATGCTATTGGATAAATTAGTATATTTAGAAAACCTTACATTTAATCACAATTATCCAACATAGAGCCTGCTGTTTCATAATTTATATACAGTTTGTCACTTCATAACTTTTCTTTGATCAGACTTTTGTCAAGTATATCTAGGAAATTATATTGGTTTCCTTATAAGTTTCATTTAAATCAAGTCTCTGCTAAACCTGCTCTTAAAATTTTGCATTACAATAATGAATTATGGTAACTTGATAGAATACACTTAATAAAGCTTATAAAGATGAATGCAATGAAGTAACAAAGAAAGAAATTAGGTAACATCTGTAAATTGTGCCTTTCTTATTCAGATGGGGTACTACTGAGACCTAGATCTCAAGGCATTTGTCCCATTCTCAATTTTTGTCACATGTGTTGCTCTCTCTGACTCCCTGTGCATTTAGATCAGAAACTTCAGACATTACTGAATTCTTCATAGGAAATGTACATTAAAATGGCCAACACCACATTATGTATTAAACACCTTCAAATGCTGCTTGCCCTTGATTTCAGCAATTTCACTTTCAGGTATTTAAGAAATAAGTAAGGCTCTCTACAAAGATTAAATTATAAATGTGTTTATCATAATATTATTTATTACAGCAAATTAGATGATAGTGTATGATTTGAAAAATAGAGAACTACTGGAAAAGAAAAGATTAACCTATATGTGTGTATACTGTACAATCATTAAAATGATATAAAGTTATGTATATTAGATATTGTCTTGGAATATATTTATGATGTGTCATCAAAAACAAAGTTATAAACTAGTATCCATATTTTGATTCTATTTTAATGGATTATATATTAAGACAAAATAAACTTATAAAATAAGCCATAAAATATAATTCTCAACTATTTTTTTTTTCTTTTTTTTTTGTGGGTACCAGGGGGTCGACCTCAGGACCTCGTGCGCCAGCAGGCGCCCGTGCCACTGAGCGATATCACCGGCCCCTTTTTCGTATGTGGGTTCCGGGAGTCGAACTCGGGCCCTCGTGCTTGCCGGGCAGGCGCTTAAGCCGCTGAGCCATCTCACCGGCCCAATTCTCTACTATTATGTGGTAGGGTTTTTACTATTTCTCACTGTCAGGAAGCTGATTTATATTTGCTCTTTTGTGTATGTTTGGAGAAGTGTAGCTAGGTTGTGGTTTTGACTAAGGCGGCATCAATGGTAATATTAAAGGGTGGTCAGCTTTGGATGTATTTTGAAGGTGGAACAGACAAAACTTGCTGATGAACTGGATTAAAGAGTTAGTAAAAAGAAGGATAACCTTTTAGATTGAGCCAGAGATGCAAATTAAAATCACGTTAAAGTACTACTCATGGATAAAATTAAGGAAACTCAAATTCCAAATTTTGGGGAGGATTTGGAACAATCCCAGTATGTACATACACACTGCTTGTGGGAATGTAAATTAGTAGCATCACTTTTGGCATTGTTTCCTAAAGTTTCATGTGTACCTATGATTCAGCAGTTTCATTTGTAAGTATTAACCCAACAGAAATATGGGTAATTGTATGTTAAAGACATATAAAAATAAACACACTATTAACCATAGTACGCCCAAACTTAAATTAAACCAAGTATCCATCAACAACCATTGAACGGGTCAATAAATTGAGGTTAATTTTTATAATGAAGTGTTTATAATATGAATATAAATAGGTTGTAATTTATATTATAAATTATATTATAAGTATATATTATATATATACTTGTGAGATGTGCGATTACATCTCACAAGATTATTGCTGAAACAGTCCACAACCACACACATACACAATAATGTATAATTCTATTTATTATAAAGCTCAAAAACCTGTAAAACCACTTTTTCATAATAATGACCCCACATAGAGAGAATGGAGGGCATACTGATGAGGACGGTAAGAGTAGAGGATCTGTAATGCTGCTAATGTTCTTTTAACCTTAGCAGTAATTTTTTATAATTACATACTTTTCTGTATGTATGCAATTTTCATACTGTGTATATGTATTACATATGTGTTCCAACGCTTAAAATTATAAAACGAAAACAGATATAGAAAATGAGCAGTAAGGAAGAGGAGACAGGATATTAACCAAGCTTTCAAAGAGTTTGCCTGCAAAGAATAGGAAAATAATATGATAGGTGGTGATGGGGGTTCATTTTTCTTTACTAACGATGGGAAATATTAGGGCATGTTTTTATATGCTGTCAGCAATGATCCAGTCCTTTCTGGAAAAACGTTGATAATGAAGGGGAAAGAGAGAGATAATTTCATGAACAAGATAGTCAAGGAGGTGAGAGAGGATGGAATCCAGTGGAGAAGAGAAGGAATAGAACTTAGATGGGAGTAAGTATGGTTGGCCCATTGTAACCAGAGCAGTATGTATGGTACAGAATAAGGTAGATTGGTATATGTAGGGGGAAGAGTAGCTCTTCTTTTATTACTTCTATTTATTTTTTTATATGCGGGTACCGAGAGTCAAACTCAGGACCTCATGCTTGCCAGGCAGGCGCTTATGCCACTTAGCTATATCACCGGCCCATTACTTCTATTTTTGATGAAAGTAGACCACTGGAAGTGTAAGGACCCTTTCAATTTGGAGCAGGAAAGTGAATCTCACAGAGATTTAAGATAGGAATTCTGGATAATGACGAGTGACACTTGAGATTGCTGGTCATAGAGTATTCGGTCCAGTTCCACCTCAGGGAAGTTATAACATCATACAATCTCCATTATTGTGTTTCTCATACAGTCATAGTCTTTCAGACTTTCATCTCAAGGTTTTACTCAGAAATAGTTTTAGCAAGCTTGTTATAAAGCTTCTCAGCTAGAGGCAGGCAAAAGTTATAAGACAGAATGTGGAACTCTGACAGTTCCCTCTACCCTGAGAGGAGGGGCTAAGGGAGGACCTACGAACTCCATTTCCCAGACTCCCTGACTGGCTGCCCAATAGATTCTGCCAAGGACTAGCAGGAAGTTGGAAGGTGGGAGAAACTAAGTGCTTTCTTTTTTGGCTTTCAGCCCAGATTAGTATCTTATTATCAGTGGATTTTCAAACTCCTGCCTCAAGCCTGATATTTCTGTTGTCATTCCTCACACCAGTCTCCCCATGGCCACAGGGAAGCAACTGCAGCTGGGCAGTAGCAACATTCCAGGTGTGTGTTAAGTTTGGTCTAACCATGTCTCTGTCCCTAGTGCACTGTAACATAACTTGATGTGTAAGTAGAATGTACCCTGCTTTGTAACAAGTAGCTGAGTCTTAGCCAATCACAAGCTCTCAACTGTTCAAATCACATTAAAACAAGACAGACACAAGCTGTAACTAAGGAATTGTGTTGTCTATGTCATTTCCATTTCTTGTATGTCACTTCCTTTTTTCTGGCTATAAATACAACTTTCCCTGTGGTAACGCAGAGCATCCTGAACCATTTTAGTTTCATATTATTGCCAGAGATTCTAGCATTACAAATAAAGTCAATTAAGATCTGCAAAACTAGATGTGTTATAATTTTCTCTTTTAACATGTGCTGTGCTCCAGTACCACCTGGCTTGCTTCATGGCAGTCCTAGCAGCTGCAAGGTTGGATTCCTTTGTTCACTCAGCACTCACCACATCATGCACCTCCCTGAAACCTCTGCACCCCTTCTTTTTTTCCTCCAGCCATAGGCACAGGAAACTCCTCCTTTATTTATGAAACTGTTGATTCATGAACATCCTTTCTTCCACCTCTCAGCCTCCCAGCACCTTCATGGCCCAATGTCTGATTTACATCCCTTCTTTTTGGGATATCTAACATGTTCTACTTTCCTGATTGGGGAGGGTATACTTTCTCTGATACATGTCACATACATGCACACACACACACACACACACACACACACACACACACACACAGCAAAAGGAGAAGCTAATAATCTGAGATAAAAGAACAAAAACCAGAATGATTTGGGGCTTACTGGAGGACTTTGCACACAGCTGTCTGTAAACATTGTATGAGGAGAACCAATGGCCAGAAATGCATACAGCATGCTGCAAGAGAACAGAAAGGCAGGAGTGTAGCTCTGTGGTCCACAGCATTATAAAGTAGCACAAACTTCTTTCCAAGGGTCCTGATACTTTGATGTCACAATATTAGAAATGTATCACCATGCCCTGGCACTACTCAATTTTCCCAAAGCTATCAAAACTCTTTACTCATATTTCTTCTGTTTGTATGTAATGTAATTAAACTAAATTAAATGAATTAGTTTTCTGACACTGAGCAGGCATCCTGATGAAATGGTGGACCCATGATTGAATGTGGTAAGCAAATGTGGATTTGATCAGAGACACATGTCAGATAGGGTGTTGAGCCAGACACCCTTGATGGTTTCTTCCAACACGGAGCCTGAATGCACCAGCCAGAACTGTCCAAGGATGAAAAAAGGGCTATTAAAGCAGAGGTTGTGTCCAAAGGTGAATGGGGTCTACTCTAAGCACTCCTATTCCATCTAGAAAGTGTAACCACTCCTCCTGTATATACTCAGATAAATTTGGGGTTTTTAAGGGTTTTTGTCTCATGTTTATAATGTCACATTATAAACTTTCAGTACAAAGTGAACTTTTTTATGATAAATTTTGCACAAAGCTTCACACACCATCACACACAATAGACATTCAATTAATGTGTTAATGAACTAACTAAAATAGTAACTGCAAAAGAGACAGATCTAAAGGGACTTGGAACATGGTCCCCCTCACAGACTGGCACTCTTGCTTGTGCTTTTCATTTTTTTCAGAAATCCAGAGGGAGGGCCAGGCACAGTCAGAAGACAGTGGCATGTGGTTGGAGAGGAAAAACTAAGATGAGGAGGTAGGAGGGTTCTTCTCTAACCAATCCGTCTCAGTTTAGGGATGTTAGAGATCCAGGTGGGTGGGCCTGTCTCTACCTGCTTTATTCTGAAGTGGAGCTTCCTGAAAGCCAATGATTTAGGACATCAGAGTCCTTATCAGGATATGACAGATGAAGTGTTTTCAACAATACAGGGATTTCTTAGTTACCTATTTATCAGGTAACAGTGTTGACTGGATGCTTGAGGACAACTCCCTTATTGCTGACTTTACCAATAGCCTCACAGAATAAAATACAAGACAATTAAAAATTAAAAAAAAAAAACTTCTTTCAGCTCCCTTTTCCTCTCTTTTATTCCCAAAGTATTCAAGGTAAGCTATTGGCAAAGGGGGAACACATAGTTTTTTTTGTTTTGTTTTGTTTTGTTTTGTTTTGGTGTGAGGGAAAGATAATAGAAGTAAGTTTTTCCTATTCAGCAAAGCTTTCCTACGTACATGCCTATGGGAAGAAATTTCCAGTGAGTTAACTTTCTATAACTGAGAAAATGCCTGAGATCATAAACATTTAGGAAAGAGAGGCTAACTTTGGCTCTCAGTTTTGGAGGTTCAGTCCATGGTCAGTTTGTCCAGTTGCTTTTGAATCTGTAATGAGGCAGCACATCATGGAAGGAGCATGCAGTGGAAGAAACTGCTTCTCTCATAGTGGCCCAGTACCAAAGACAAAGAGATAGGAAAGGTGAGGGCTTCGAAATGCCCTTGTAGGTCATACTTCTGATGACCTATCTTCCTGGCATTAGGTCCCAATTCTCAATAGCATTATGGGCTGGAGACAAAACCTTTAACACATGGGCCATTGGGAGCATTTCATATCCAAAGCATAACAGCCAGTAACTCACTCGACACATGCCAGCTACCTGCACTTAGAGTACAGAATGTTATTTTTTCAATAAAGACAAGTAAAAGTGGAAATTGGAAGCTAAGAATTAAAGCCATTTGGAAAAAGTGGGAATGTATTGGTGGGTAGATTGGCACTGATATGATGTAGTAAAGGCCTGATTTTACTTGTTTTACTTACTTGTTCCTTCTACAAGGAGCATCATTTCTGCATGAAATTGCACCTGTGAAGTCAGGCAAACCTGGCTATCAAAACCCAGTGGCTGCTATGTACATGTCAGGATAGGTTTACATGCATTTGTTAAGAGGATTACATAGTGTGCCATGATCCTGCACAGCTTTCCCTGTCTGCTCCACGGAGCACAAATTTTGAACGCAGGGACTATGACACTGAGCAATGCTGCATGGCTAAGGACAATCATCTGGGTATGAACCAGGATCTTCTCTGCCAACAATGAGAGGCTAGATATACATTAACAAAATCAATCAGCATTGGCCCTTGGTATTCTCAAGGGATTGGATCCAGGATTCCCCTTGGATACCAAAATCCCCAGATGCTCAAGTCTCATATGCATGTAACCTAAGCACATTCTCCTGTATATTTTAACTCATTTCTAGGTTAGTTACAAGATTTAAATAATATAGATGCTGCTAAGTAAATACTTCTTATCCTGTATTGGTTAGGGAAAAATGACAAGAAAAGATGTAGATTGGTAGCTATTTGCTTTAGGGAAGGCCTGACTAATTTTTTTTGCTGAATATTTTTTATATGATACCAATTTTTTTCCTGATATTTCCATTGGTTGAATCCATAAATGAAAAGCCATAGACACAGATGCTGACTGTAATCAGGAAATTACTATCACAAAACGAAAAATGACCTTAGAGATCCTCTCGCGCAGCTTGCCTTTGTACAGATTCTCAGATTATCATTGTACAGGCTCTTGACCAAAAGATCAAGAAGGGTAACAGACCATTACTCCTTGCTTTGCTTGTACCATTTAGACAGAACCAAAGAGCCTACATTTTTGGTGGCTTTTTCTAAGCTCTGTTTTCTTACTCTTTTAATAGTCTTAGGTCTTTTTAACTTTGTTATCCTCCCCCACAGCAGACCCAGAATGTCTAAAAATGTTATGTTGTCCAAATGACTACTCCCATTCCTGCCTGTCTTCACTGGTACCAGGTTCTCTCTCAGGCAGACACATTCAAGCCTAAGGCTCCTTTCCTAGTTCCTGCCCCAATGTATCAAAGCCCTGATCTTCCTTTTTAAAAAGATCCATTAACCCAAGTTTTATGATCTCAACTTTGGACTATTCTTCCTGTTCCCACATATTATCAAAATTTTCATCTGTTATTTCCCTGCTCTAAGCATCAGGCCCAACATAAGACATACCTAGTTGCAATCTGCTTTTTAGTAAGAGTCTAGGGTAGGTAATGCTGTGCATATTAAAGTCTAAGAAGCCCCATGTTATGTGCCCAGTGTCTTTGCTAAGTATTTAGCATCTATTAGTATACCACTAATTTTACAATCCAGTGAATAAAATACTATTATTCTCCCCCTGTAGCATTACCAAATTGAGGCTTAGTAGCTGTAAGAAAGATGCCTAAAGTCACAAGCTGATGTTCAGATATTATGAGGAAATCTTAAAGAGGGAACAAAATTATGAATGGGCAGTTAGGACAGGCCATGGTGAGGAAATAGAGCTGAATTCTGGAAGATGTGTCCAAATTAGCCAGCCTCAGGGAGTGGGAAATGTGAATATTCCAGAGAGATGTTGATAGCATGTGTAAAGGTCCTGAGGTGGGAAAGAAATGGGATTATTGCCAGAACAGAGAGAAAAACAGTATGGATTCAGAGTCCTGACCAATGAGGGGAATGCAGTGATAGGATGACTTTTGAAACTTGCTCAGGAATTTGAATTAATTTTCAGTAAATGCCAAGAGAAATCTTGAAGCAAGTAGTAAGTGTTGGGAATGATCAGAGTCTAAACGACTACTTTGATTACTGCATGGAGAATGAAATGAAGAGGGGAAGAGAGGATGTGCAGTGCAAGGGTTGTCAGAAGGGCCTGAGTGAAGTAGTGAGGATTTGAGTAGGGAAATTAGTAGACAGAAGGTAAAATGGGTGTGTTGGAGATGTTACTCAGAAATAGAGCTGACAGGATTTGGACCACAACTTACTAACCATCCTTAATACCACAAGCAGGGCCCTCTATGTGGAAAATACCAGAAACCCCATTGTCCATCTCTGCTTATTGGAGTCTCCTTTCTCTCTCCATTCCTCTCCTTTCCTGCCATGTGCCTTCCCTTCCCACTCCTGGCGTGGTATGAAATTGAGACTGGAACACTGGAATAGGAAAACTGGAGAGGCTCTGAGGCCCATGACACACTGATCACACTGCACTGTCGTCATGATGTGTGCAGTTGGACTTCTAGTGTTTCTTCCGCTCCAGGGATGGCTGGTCTCTACATCCGGTGAGGAGCCGCTAGTGCCCTCCAACACTCACATGACATTGTAGGTAAAAAGAACTGGATGCTCAGGTTTGAGATTCAGCTCTGCCCTGGCTGCTGGTGTCAGCACTGGAGCCAAGCTATCTTCGGGTCGGGAGGAACTGAAGGACAATTATGCTTCAGCAATTCTCCCAGCAGCCTGTCAGCTTCCAGCACAAAGAGGAAGCTCTGACTGAATGACTCAATCAGTGAGCAGAGCTGAGGAAGAGTTTTCACAGCTAATAGTGGCCATCTTCTTCAAGGAGAATAAAAGTTTTAGCATCTACTTTAAACTGTCGTATCTCTTGCTTGATTTTCTTATTGTTTCTAAAACAGTGTCCTCCAGAGAGTGCTAGTAGTTGAAATTGGGGTAAAAAAGCAATTTTCCTTTTATCCTAAATTAATTTTAGACAAAGTCACATACAGAATGATTTACAGATCTAGGCTTATTGTCTGCCTGCTAAAAAGGAATGTTTTGGAGATGTACTAATTTGGGCCTACTTGACTACTTCAGGCCTCACAGATTTTAGTCCTATTGATTATTTGCATTCATAGCGGAGAGTTGTGTTTTTACATCCAAATCTCAAGAATTTCTTATCACTACAGGTGTATGAAAATGCATATCAAAAGAGGCTCTTCGATTACATTTATTTTTCCTTTCCTAGAGGGGCAAAGCTTTGTTCTTATAGCCCACATCAATTTAATTCATAAGCTGGTTCATTTGTAACTGGGATCATCTGTAAGCACAGGCATATTTAGAAGCGTACCTCCTGAAGAGAGATTTCCCTTTGTAATGCAAAAGGGGTCAGACAGTGAGGCCTGAGCTGGTCCTTGCTGGAAGATTTGTTGTTCTGCTGTTTGCTGTCAGGTATTTTCACTCTGGGCCTGCAACAAAAGCTTCTACCTCATCCCTCCTTAAAAACAGAGCAACCTTAGCCTGAACCTAGTGGGCTCCTTAGTCTCATCTGTGGCCAATGACTTGCATCGACCCCAGTGATCTTTGAATCACCCTGTTCTTTTGTCCACTTCGGGAGTGATACAGTTTACTGTAGAATTCTTAAATTTGACAGCAAGTTTCCTTTGGCCAAGTTGGAATCTGGTAAGCAAGCCCATAGATTCTTGAGGTAAACACACAGCACTATGTAGCTTAGCTGGTGAAACCAGATGTCAGGGAAGAACCACAACCAGAGAAACACAAACTGGTTCCTATGTTTAGGAAAAGTAATCCGATAAAGACTAAGGATTTCCCCCCTTTCTGTGAAATTTTATGTAAAGATTTTATACAAAAAAGCAATTTCATTTTCGTAGACTTTATCTCATCTTTCTGTTTCTATCTCCACTATTTTTTCCTTTATGATTTTCTACATCTTTTAGAAAACCCATAGAGACACTCCTGGGCTGCAGAAAGGTGACCTGACACCACATTTGTTCTTTTTCCTTTAAAAGGCTTCTGAACTCAGGAGTTGCCAAGTTGTTCTGAAGATGAGCACTAGATTCTTTGAGATTTAGTTTGCTGTTGCCTTTCGATTTCATTTGTATCTTTGGTTGCTGGCCATTTCTTTAAGCATTTACCTGGCACTGTATGCCTATTGGGCACTCACTGATTCAAGGAAGAGAGGGAGTTTGAAAGTCATTGGATTTAAGTTGTGACCTTTATGTTGGAGACATCTGGAGCACACAGATATTAAGTGGTCTGTACAAGACTGTATAGTGAGGTAGTGAGATGACAATATGAATGCCCTCTGAATGCCCAGCTTCTGGTCTGTCTCCACTAGACACCATTGAACAGCCAGCCCAGCTAAGTGTCAGGTTGGAGCATAACCAGAATGTGGCAGCACCTATATGTATAGAGGTGGACATGGAGGGTTCTGCTTTGCTAAAGATAAGACCAGCATGATGCAATCTGCTGTCTGCTAACAGCATCTATTTACCTACAATCATTGAGAAATAACATTTTATTTAGAAATGGCCTCTTATTCATTATCCATACATTCATCTATTCACCTGTGTACCTACCAGTGTGCCTAATCATCTTGCAGCTTTATTCTAGAATGGGTTTGGTCCTAAGGAAACAACAGGGCACTTCTCTTATAAATAGAATAACCTTATTAATGAGATTGTCAAACAACAAAGCAACACGAAAGTATTAGTCTGATAATAATATACATTTTATAAAACTTTGTAGTATATAAATAATGTGTTGTTAAATATTGACAATATTTTTTGATAAAAACTTTTTTCTTTTTTAAATATTAGGGTAATCACTACCATTCATCTCTCTCTTTTCCCATTTCCTAATGTCAAAAGGAAATGGTAGAGCTGGATATGCTTGTGCACATCTGTAATTTCAGCTACTTGGGAGCCTGAGGAACGAAGATTGTCAGTTCAAGGCCAACCCTGGCAACATATGAGGTCACATTTCCCAAAAAAAGGAATGGTAAGAATTACCTACATATATTAGAGAATGATAGCTATTGTTACCTTTATAATGTTTAAAAATTATTCTATCATAAAAACCAAAAAGGCTTGACTTGATCTCCATATTGACCAAGTGTAAAATCATAATGCATGTTTTTATTTTTCTTCCTACTAAGAGGGCAGCTGCAGGGCAAAGGGGAATAGTCTTTCTATTAGCTATGACAATGATGGTGAAGAAATATCATGCATATTTCACAAATCATGTGTAAAAAAAATAGCAGACATATAACAGTCCTATTTTAACAAAGGGCATTAGGATAATGTCTTGGAGTTTGACAAAATCGGCCAGTCAATCTTTCCCCAAATTCAGAAACCAAATTGCAAGCCCTTACCTTGGAGGGCCTGTAAGCCATGAGTCTGTACGATAATGCAGAGCTGCAGGACCAGCTGAGGAGCACTTTCCAGAAAGGTGGCTAGCAAATGCAGCATGCTCACATCGGCATACTCATACACCATTTTCCAGTAAAACCTCCATCTGTCATTCTCCCCACTCTGCCGGCTCCGAATGCCTAAGTATATCGTGTGGAAATATCTAGAAAGCAAACATAAGAGAATAAGAAGGAGATGAGTGATAATCTATAATTCTAATTCCCAGGTTGGCTTTCTTTTTGCAAGCCATCGTATGCAAGCATACACGTGAGGCAATTAACTTGGTGACTTATAATTTAAAGCTCAAAGTTAATTGCTTTATGAGTATCCTTATTCTTAAATGTTCACACTGAGATATCACTGCAATTTAGTTCTCCTTTAAGGCATTCCACTGAGTTGCAATATGAAGAAAAGTGGGGTTTAATTTGACGGGCACTCAGATGTAGAAGGGATTTGCTACTTTAAAAATCTATATACATCTTTTCTTGTCAGATCTTCTACATGCCCCACGGTAATCATGACGTAGGCTTCTTCTAGGATACAATTCAAGTCTCAAGTATTAATATGTGTGTGCTTGTAAACCTTCTTTATGTCTTACAAAGCTGTTTTTAATATTGAAATTTTCAAAAGTGTACAAAAGGAAAAACAAATAGGTTAATGAATCTGCCACACCTTTCACTCAGATTACATAATTATCAATATAGTGCTAATTGTTTCTTCAAATATACTTGCACTTTCTCCTTGCTATCAGATTATTTTAAAGTAAACTCTAGGCATCACATTATTTCATCTGTAAATGTGTTATTAAAATAATTTAAAGACCAATAATACCATTATCACCCTATAAAAATAATTTAAAAAGCAATACCATTATCATGTTTGTAAACAATGACAATCATTTCTTTCTTTATTTTTTTGCTATCGGGAATCGAATTTCAATCATTTCTTTTTTTTTTTTTTTTTTGGTGGGTACCGGGGGGTCGACCTCAGGACCTCGCGCGCCAGTAGGCGCGCGTGCCGCTGAGCGATATCACCGGCCCCTTTTTTGTATGTGGGATCCGGGAGTCGAACTCGGGCCCTCGCGCTTGCCGGGCAGGCGCTTAAGCTGCTGAGCCATCTCACCGGCCCTCAATCATTTCTTAATATTATCAAAACTCAGTCTTCATATTTTCCTGATTACCATAGTTTTTTAATAGTTTGTTTGAAATGCAATCCAAACAAGGTCTTCAAATGATTGTTTGATATATATCTCATATCTCTTTTCTACTGTGGATTCCCCTTTCATTTAAAAAAATTTTTTTACATATTCTTCTTTGTCTTGACTTGATGATACTATTTGTTTGCATGGTGTGGTTAAAAACCAGTCCATTGTGTTTTCTGCAAATAGGTAGTTACTGCTAGAATTTGGGTGAGATTTAAGTTTGATCACTGGGGGCAAGTGGTGATGTATGCTTTTATCAGGAGGCACACCATGTTCAGTTATTCTCTTTTATGATGTTACCCTCCACTGGTGATACTGCAATCAGTGTTGCCAATACTGATATTCCGAGTTGACCACTCTTCTTTATTTATTAGCTAGAATAATACTTCTCCAGGCCTTTGGTCAATGTCTGTAGAGTAGATCCCTCTGGAAAGGTACTAGAGAATGGACAGTATTCCCTGAGTTCTTGCAGATGCATAACAGCATGTGGTTATTAATTTGGCCCAGGATGGGGATAAAGTTCCTTACACAGACTTTAAAGTTTCACAGTTTTAGTTTGAGATTTGTGCCCATTTCTAGAGTCCATGAGAGAACTGCACTTGGCCAATGCAGATTCTCAGAAGTCAGGAGTAAAGAATAGTAGAGAGAAAGTATGGAAGCGGAGGAGCAGAGAAGTCTGGGCATATTTCACTGGCATATCAGGTTAGATGGATGCAAAATGCATGAAAGGCAAACTCTGCGATGTATTTCAGTGAATATTTAAAACCTGTTACTTGTTTCCTAGCATACAGTGTTGTCATGGAAAAGTCTGATCAAAATCTAGTATTCTTTCTCTTATAAGCTCTTAGACCTTTTGCTTGGATGCCAAAAGAATATTTTCTTTTTAAATGCAAATAATTTTTTTAGAATGTATCTTGACAATGGCTACTCTTAAACAATTTTCTCAGGAATGTGATCTGCCTCTTCATGATGTGGCTTCAAGTTTCAACATATAGTTTTATGTTTCAGTTTTCTTTTTTGAGGCCTCTCATTTATGTACATATGTTATATCTTCTTTCTCTATTTTCTATGTTTCTTCTGAACCCTTTTATTTTACTTTATTTTATTTTTTGGTACCGGGAATTGAACTCAGGACCTTGCACTTGCCAGGCAGGCACTGTGCCACTGAGCCATGTCTCCAGCCCTCTTCTGAACCCTTTTAATCTCAAATTATTTTTGATTTAAAAGTTTTTCATTCTGTCCATCTATTTATCTTCTAACTATGGTATTTTAATCATGTCACATCCCTTCTAGCTGAGTTTTCATTTCTGACCTACTGTTATTTTTTTAAATTGTAATTCAATGCTGAGTTCTATCAATCTTCTTATCAAATTTTACTTTTTTTCTGCTCAATTTTTCTAATTCTGATGGATATTTTCATTTCATAGCTTTTATAATTTTCTTAATATCTTTGGGTTATTTTAAAATACTGGTTTATGGGTTTTTTAATTCTGTATTGTGGATGCATTTTTCTGACATGTACTCGTATATAGGAACACCACTAGTATTTTTGTTCTCGTCTCATTATAATCACATTGATTTTTTTCTTGTTGCTGAGTTATAAAAGTTAATTCAGTTTTCACATACTCTTGGGAGAGGTAAGTGGTCTAGGATAGTTTTGCTGGTTTCATAGCTCTAGAGCACATTCTTCTGTTGCTCTCATGAAGTGATTAAAAAACAAAACAAAACATGGTAGCCCTAGCTATCTTCTGAGATTAATTGCCTCTGCTCTCCTTCCCTTTCCTTTCCATTTGGACCTATTTTAACTGCTTATGGTTGTGCTCATCCTCCTGAATTTGGAGTCTTGTGCCAGCAGATTCTCTTCAGTCAGTGTGAGCATTGTTTTGGAAGGGTGCTTGGTTTGTTAGCAAAGGAGATTGAAGGACTCAGACCAGTCGCATAGCTTTGGATTTCATTGCATTATGGCCTCCTTGGGCTCATCCTGCTCTGGGCCACAGAGCACACCCTCCCAATTTCTCCCACTGCCCCCTAAATTGGCTCACTAAGCCTTCCTGTGAGTGCTTGTTGGGGATTAAATGGTTTTTCTTTTCTCAAGCTCCTCCCTCTCCTTTTCCTGTATGGTTGTTGCTATCACATGGGTTCGAGGCTTTTACTAATTTGTCCTCATAGAGTTATAGGATTTTTTTTTTATGTGGGTACCAGGAGTTGAACTCAGGACCTCACGCTTGCCAGGCAGGCGCTTATGCCGCTGAGCCATCTCACCGGCCCAGTTGCAGGAGTATTGCAACGTTGAGTTTTTATACTTATGGGAGTATTGCAACGTTGAGTTTTATTGCAGGCATCATCCATGATTCTTCAGATTTACCAGCCTAGCTGTGCCACCTACATTAATGGGATATTTTTAGTAGATTAAAGAAAATGTTGGCACTGCCCTTATATTTGCAGAACACTAACATTTTAAAACACAGATGATATCATTCCCTTGGGCCTTCGACTACTCTGCACCACTATAAGATGAAGCCTGTGAAAGTACGGTTCAGAGTTTTGCTACCCAATCCCTTTGTGCTTGCACCGTTGCACAGCTTTGAGTTGTGATGATCTCAGTACGAACTGATGTGTTTCCTTTCTTGTATCTCTATGCCTTTTCACAGACTCATTCTTTCCTTGAAACACTCTTAGAATAGACTTTGCTGCTTCTTTGATTGGCAAACTCAGTCTCCAGTCATCCCTCAGTCCTCCATGCCTAAGTTGCCTGCTCCCTGTGCATTTTAGTTTCTGAAGGCTTCTTTAACAAAGTATCATGAACTGGTAACTAAAGCCACAGAAATGTATTGTCTCTCACTTCTGGAGGCTTGAAATCTGAGATTCAGGTGTCCTCGGGGATGCTTCCTTCTGAAGGCTGTAATGAAGAATCTGTTCCATGCTCTGTCTTATAGCTCTGGAAAATTTCCTGGCTACCTTTGCCATTCCTTGGCTTAATGACCTCCCTGTGTGTGTGTCCATTCCTATGTCTAAATTTCTCCTTTTCATAACTACACACATTGAATTAAGATCCACTCCATTTATTTCAACGTGATTATTTGCAGTGACCATGTTCTACTTCCAAATAAGGTTACATCCACAGGTACAGAAGAGTTAAGACTTCATCATCTTGGGGACAGGACCTAATTCAATACCTTGCATTCTTCTATCAGTGCTTGATCTCATTGACTCTGTAACTTCTCCTCCACTCTTTGGAGATGACCAAAGCTACATCTTGCTCTCCAATGCTTACTTCAGAAACTCGTATGTCTACCTACTTTCCAGATCTTTCCTCAGCTATTATAAATTTGATGCACCTCCTATACTAGTAATATACAATGCCATCCATCAAGCTATCTGAGCTAAGTACTGAGGGTCTTTTAGGCTCTTGATCTCCACTACCCACTATATTTGATAACAGAATGTGTTTTGGAACTTTTTTTCTTTAATGTATTTCCTTTTTCCTCTTTTTTCTAAAGTCTGCTCCTTTGGATTTCTGTTTTGGTTTTGTAACCTACTAACGATGTGACCTTGAGCTCCACATCTCTTTACCTTAACACCTCTAGCTATAAAGGTGAAAAATAACAGTATCAATCGCATATGTTGATTTGAGAGTAAATGTAATAAAAGTGAAAGTTTTAGCAGAAAGCCTGGCAGATAGTAGGCATTTGGTATATGTTAGCTCTTACTATTAATTGACTTTGAACCTTCTAATGAGGTCTTCATTGCTTCCAGAGTGACCTGTTTATAACAAAAATTAATCTCTCCCATCTTAAAAATTTCAATGGCTTTCCATAGCCTAGAAGATAAACAGTAAAGTCAATGTAAATAAAGGCATTAAGGCATTTACTTTAACTTTTCTAATCTAACCTTTGGTCTTACCTCACTGTCTCATACCCTGTGTTCTCAATCTACTGAAGTACCCTGCCCCCCTGATTAGATATAGGCCCACACTTCCATACCTCTGTTCTTGTGGTTCTCTCGTCCTGAATGCCTCTCCATATTCCTTATTCCCCTAGAATACCCACTAGTCTATAAGACTCAAGTATCACCTGTCCCTAACCCTCTCTTTCCATCCACACAGAATTGGCCATTCCCTTGTTTCTGCTCTATTATCTTTATTTGGACTTGGGTTAGGGGAAACTGACATTATTTTTTAATTTATTTATGTGTGTGTTCATCTAATTTTCCAGAATATAAACTCCCAGAGAGCAAACAATATCATTTGTTTTGTATTCCCAAGTCTAGCTCAGTTTCTGATGATTGGTAGGCACTCAATTCATATGCTTTTATTCATTCGATGAGTATTACTGAGCACATGCAATGTTTGTAGTTTTGTATTTTTTTTTTTCCCAAAGGAATAGGAAAGTCACTGGAGAGTTTTGAACAGAAGAGTAAGGAATTGACTTACATTTTACTAGCATTAACTACCGCATGGAAAATAGAAGGCAGTAGGGTAAGGAGAGAAATAGAGGCATTGGCTCAAAAAGTATTTCAACAAGGCCGGTGATATAGCTCAGTGGCATAAGCGCCTGCCTGGCAAGCGCGAGTCCTGAGTTCGACTCCCGGTACCCACATACAAAAAAAAAAAAAAAAAACTATTGCAACAGTCTAGGTAAGAGAAGATGCCAATGGTACTGGTGGTGAGAAGGTGCTAGAGCTGGGTATATCATTAAGAGAGTATGGACAGCATTTGCATTCTCATGATGAAATTAATGAATAAATGCTCAGCTTCCTTGTAATTATCACGGAAGTTTTAAGTCCCGGACATCCCTGCATTAACAAAGATATTAGAACTCTCACGAAGACCTCCCTGAGTTTTGTTGTCTCTAGTCCTCACCTAGGGGGGAGGTTATGTATGCTGTCAGCTCTTGGCTGCCACAGGCTAAAAAGCTACACACAGTGCGTCCATGTCTGTGGTCCAAGGGAGATGGACTCTTCCAATACTATGAAACATTTGTTTTTATAGCACCTTGAATTTACAGTTAATCTGATATTAGTGACAGGTTTCTTCCTGTAGAAGAAAACAGCAAGTATTTGGTTTCATGGAATTTCACATGATAAGACACAGAATCAAGCCTTCAAATAACGCACATACAGAATTCAAACACCTGTAAGTCACAAATGGCATAAAAAACAATTTCCGGGACCTGTATGAGTAGTTTTCCTTTTTTTGGTTTTAATTGTGGTAAAATATACGTAATGTAAAACTTATCATCTTAATTATTTTAAGCGTACAGTTCAGTGGCATAAAGTAATTCACACTGTTATGCAGTCATCACAACCATCCATCTCCAGAAGTCCTTTCCTCTTGCAAAACTGATCCTGTGCCCTTTAAACACATCCCATTCCTTCTTCTCGACAGCCCCTGGTAGCCACCATTCTACTTTCTGTCTCGAGGAATTTGCCCCTCCTAGGAATCTCATATAAGTGGTATCACACAGTATTTTTTTCCTTTTGTGAGGGATTTATTTCATTTATCATAATATCTATATCGAGGTTCATCCATGATGCAGCAGGTGTCAGAATTTCATTCCAGATGGGAAGGTTTAAGGGGCCTCAACCTTTGCGTAGGAGGACACCCCTTGATAGGTCTCAATTACAGAGAATGAAATGAGAGCGTAGTCACCAGGAAGGCTCCATCCATTAGCCTGAAGGTCTTGCCACCACGAGGCAAGGGGTAGAGGTGGGTGTATGTAGTGCCAGGATGGGGATCCCCTGGGGGCTCTTAATCTTCAAAAATAGCAACAGTCAAAAAACATGCACAGACATTTCACTAAGAATTAGCTATAGGGATGTACAGTACAAACAAAAAATGTTTACAACTCGAATGCCCAATAATAGGATATT
Organism: Erethizon dorsatum; assembly: GCA_028451465.1. Classification (NCBI taxonomy): domain Eukaryota; kingdom Metazoa; phylum Chordata; class Mammalia; order Rodentia; family Erethizontidae; genus Erethizon; species Erethizon dorsatum. The sequence continues at coordinate 54,233,715 of CM051828.1, forward strand.
AATCTAATAATACATTTATGTGTTACACAGTTTGTTATCCTCAGGACTTTGTTTCCAGGATTCCCTTCATATACCAAAACCTGTGTCTGCTCTAATTACTTATATAAAATGACACAGTGTTTGTATATAAACTACACAGTCCTCCCCTATACTTTATATGATCTTTAGGTTACTTGTAATACCTAATACAGTGTAAAAAATGCCTTGAAAATAGCTGTTATACTATATTGTCTAGGAAATAATGACAAGAAAAGTGTCTGTGCATGTTCAGTACAGATGCAGATTTCCTCTTGTGTTCTTGATCGATAGTTGGTTGACCCTATGGATATGGTATCTGTGGATTCAGAGTGCCAGCTCTGATTGTAAAGGCAAGATATAGGTGAAAATACTATACAGAATGTATCCCATTAATAATTTAAAATCTCTCTGTGTGTATATGCAGAACAAAGTTTGGAATGCTTAACACTAAAATATTAAAATAGTGATTTCTGAGTGTTGGGATTATGAGTTATTGGTATTTTTAACTTAATAAACAATGCTTTGATACCCTTTTATATATATAAAGTTTAAGTGCTGAATAGCTTTCATATTTTAGGTTGTTGTTATTATTGCTTTTGCATTGCTGAGGATTGAATCCAGGGCCTTGTACATGCCTGGCAAGTGCTCTGCCACTGACTTACAACCCAGCCCCAAAGCTTTTATATTTCAAAGTGTTTTATGTATTTTGTAAAATTGCTTCCTAGAAAGACTGTACCAATTAGTAGTGTATGAGTATCCTTATTTTCTTAAACACTTATGTATTATCATTAAAAGAAAAATCTTTGCCAAATTTATGGGTAAAAAATAACCTGTGTTTTAATTGGGGACTTTTAAATTCCTACTGAAGTTTTAGCATGTGTCAATGTCTATTGGCTACTTGTATTGTTTTGTGATTTGCAAGTAGATTATTTTCAGTGTTAATTTTTAAGTTTCTAATCCTCAAACTTTGCTACTTACATTAATCAAATCATTGACTATTCCACTTACCTCCGGTTGAATAGTCGCCATAATACTACAGCCTAGAGTCATTGGATGAAGCGAGGAGGAACTTAGGGATCAGTTGCCAAGGTTATATGGCTGAGAAATGGCAACTAGACCAAGAGTCCAGACATCTTGATGCCAAGACTTAAGATTTTCACTATATATGTCTGGCTTTAATTATTCTGGAATTCATTATATGTAAAAACACACACACTCATACACACCTACACATACAGAATTCACTATATTTCTGCTGTCTTCTATATGATTTTGCTGAGATATAATAGGTATCAAACTCAGGAACTTTAGCTCTTGGTGCTGTCAGTTCTAGGACTGAATTATTATTTAAATTTCCTAAACCTTTCATTTCCACTCTGTTTTTTAAAAAAGATGATGGCATCTAAGTGTTGTGGCACATCCCTGTAATCCCAGCACTTGGGAGGCTGAGGCAAGAGGATTGCTGTGAGTTCAAGGCCAGCCTGGGCCACATAGTGAGTTCAAAGCTAGCCTGAACTTACATAGTGAGACCCTGTCTCAAAAAAAAAAAAAAAAAAAAAAAAGGGCCGGTGAGATGGCTCAGCGGTTTAAGCGCCTGCCTTGCAAGCGCGAGGACCCGAGTTCGACTCCCGGATCCCACATACGAAAAAGGGGCCGGTGATATCGCTCAGCGGCACGGGCGCCTCCTGGCATGCGAGGTCCTGAGGTTGACCCCCCGGTACCCACAAAAAAAAAAAAAAAGACGATGGAATAATTTTAAAAAGAATGATGGCACATACATAAATTATCTATTGAGCAGTCCGTGAATGTTAGATGCCATTACAAATAATTTATTTTTTTTGTTTCCGGAGTTGAATGGTAGCAATGATACCTTAATCTTCAGATTTTCCTTTGAATTGCCTGGGACCCAACTTTTCTTGAGAGTCAAGAATATGCAAAGGGTCACTTTACCTCAGAGAATGCAATACTTGTGGACAATCATTCTGTCTCTGTCTCTCTCTGTTCTCTCTCTCTCTCCTCCTTTCTCTCTGTCTCACATGTATCTCTAATCTCTAGCTATCTCCAATCTATCATGTCTATCTCATCTATCTATTTAATATCTATCTAGCTAGCTAGCTAGCTATCATGGATCTGTCCATCTAGTTCATCCAGATGATTCCTATTACAGTATAGCCACATCTGTGGTGAAAGAGGAGGATGGCAGAGGGTGAATCCCTGTAAAATAACCATTTGTGCACTGAAAGACAAAAGTCAAGCTGGCTTTTCTCCTTGGTGTCAGTGTTACTACTATTTCACTGGAAAAATTCTTCTTCTCCCTGAATCTCACAGCCACCTACCTTCTGAGCTTAGTTTCCCTGTGGGAAAGTAAAGACGTTAGTCCCTCCCCCTGGGCTGCTGTGAGGGTAGATGAGAAGATGTGTCATACTTGCGCCTGCCTCCCATGGGAATGTCGCTGTGAACCGTGGTTATTGATGATTCTGGTTTACTTGTAATGCTTACCTTTTACTCCTCTAATTACTGAAGGTGATTTTATGTCTTCAGTTCTCATTAGGCATTTTGTTCTGAGTGGCTTTTATGTCACTTTGGATTAGAAGTGTGTCAGGCTGGACGTGGCTTTCAGTTGCTCCTCCAGAGAGAAATATCAAGACAGGCACCAACCTACTGAGAAGCAAGATTTCTAGACTTCCTGAGTATCAGGAAATGAAGGTTGGGGTCCAGGTGGAATGGAGGAGAGGGCTCTCTAAGATTTTCCTTCTTGATATTCTCCTTTTCTGTGTTGGCAAAAGAAAATATCTCTGCAGAGCACGTTGGTGATCAGCAAGTTCATAGTAATGCAGAGCTTTAGTTCCTTTTAGATACTCACACTGATCACAGGGAAGGTTCACAGAAAGCCATGTTTCCAGTTAAAAATTTAGCGTAATTAACGGTATCATTTGAGAAAGAAAAAGGTTTTAAAGCTTTACCATCAAGGATGAAATATGCCTAAGCATGAGAGAGCAATGGATTACATACACAGTTTTCATCTGGGACAATGGGAGATGTTCCTACAAAAGCCTCTCTGAAATGTAGTGTGCTCTGCCTCCTCCTTGGAGGGAAACACATCCATGGGGCATTTCCCTTCCTTTCTACAGGACTGATAGGGTCACTTGTATTATTCATTGTTTTGGGAAGCACACTGCTGAAAGGTATACTTTTCCTTACACCACCAAATTTTACCAAGAACCCTGTACCCACTTAACAACATAATCTCAACCCAATAACATTTTGGTTTTGTAACTTTTTCAGCGCTCTTGACAATGTGCAACAAAACAGTGTAATCCCCACCATGCTGCACGTGCAGACCCACACGCAACCCTGCACAAAATCAGGTCCAATCGTATTCTGAAGATTAAATCCCATTTTAGTTCTCAGGTCCCTTTCATCAATATTTTCCAAGTGCAAAAGCAGCCTGGACTCAAGTCACAGCCTCCCACATCATTAAGTTCAAAAAGGAACATAATATAGTAAAGTAGGGGGCAGGTCCCAAACATTCAATACTTGAAGCATTGCATAGCTAGACTGTGTTTAATCAAGATTGTTTTTACATTAGTTGTATGGAAATGGGATGAGTATAACTCAAGTTTCAGATAGTCTGTATATGTAATAAACATTTCAGTCCTTAAATAATTTTGATCAAATGTTGCATTAACTGCTGATATATCTGTGCCTGAATCAGAAAACACTAATATCTATGAGGATATTATACTGTATTAAATCATTAATGGCTATGAGGATTTTATCCATATATTTTAATATTAAACTTTTTTTCATTATCTTGTAGCACATTAAACTGTTTAGCCATTAGCAGCTGTTATTTTTACTATCTGAAAAGTGCAGAGTAAATCTGCTCAGAAAAGCTTTAAATAAACCATATTAATAAACATTGATTCTAGCAAGTGGTATTTTCTACTGTTGCCTGGCTACAAAGTTTTACACTATGTATAAGTATACATACACACCCAATTTTATATACATATAAAAATATATATTTTTATATGTAAATTATATATTTTATATATAAAACATAAAAATACATATTATATATATAAAATAATTATATATATTACTTGAATATATATATTGAAATATATAATACATTTATATATATATATATTCAAGTAACAAGTATATATATATTCAAGTACTATACGTATATATTTAAGTGTACATATATATTCAAGTAACACAATTGTATTATTTGACATCTCAAGAAGTTTTCTTTTTCTTTTTTTTTTTTTGTGGGTACCTGGGGTTGACCTCAGGACCTTGTGCGCCAGCAGGCGCCCGTGCCGCTGAGCGATATCACTGGCCCTTTTTTTGTATGTGGGTTCCGGGAGTCGAACTTGGGCCCTTGCGCTTGTCAGGCAGGCACTTATGCTGCTGAGCCATCTCACCGGCCCTCAAGAAGTTTTCTATATGGTACACTAAACAGTAAGCAACGCCGCTGTAGCACCCTGTTTTAATCCAGTATATCAGGTTCCTATCATCTTCATTTTAGGCTGAATACACTAGAAATGACTTAAAATTCTGACCTGCATTTCTGTGGTAGAAAAATTTCCTAGTGACTATTGATTTAGATTAGTTCTATTTTCCATTAATCATCCAAAGTGTGTGTGTGTGTGTGTGTGTGTGCCCTACGGGTAGGTAGTGAGGGGGTAGAATGAATGAATGATCTGGTCTTCCATTTGACACCAGCATTAGGAGTCAAGGCCATACAAGGACAGTTGCAGCTGCCCCGCACCTCAAAAATGAGCTGCCCCCCACCCTGAGTGAGCCGTCTTCCACCCTTGAGAGCCTCCTCCTCACACTGTCCTTCTCCTCATTGTCTTCATCACAGCACATGTCTACACCACCTTTCACCAGAAGCAGGAAAGCTCTTCCAAAACAAGTGGTGTGTTTGCAGTGTTCCTCTCATGGGCCTGTTACAAATATTCACAAGAAAAGAAGACAGGAGAATATATTCAGGCTTTTCGCAGAAATCCTTGACCACCTTTTCCTCCTTTAACACATCCCTGCCTCCCAGGGCAGCACTGCCTATCAAACTAACTAAGGCTTTGACTTTCTCTGTACACACTCAACCAGAGGCTGCATTTCAGTTGCTTCTATCCCTGCCAGACAAAAAATAATTAATTTGGGCCCACAAAGAAGAACAGTCCAACAGTAGCTACATATTATAATATATGATACTGTGAGCTTGCACAAAGTCAAATAGTGAACATCTTCTGTTTGATAAGGGTCTATTTTATTGATTTCATTTGTATTCTTCTGTGAAAATGAAATGTATCTATGGGAGATGAGTTATTTTTGTTTTATTTAATTTTCATCCATACCTCTCATAAAGATATTTATTATATAAGTAGTTAGCCCTTAATCATTTCCTCAAACCTTGGGGAAAAATTAATAAAGTTAATTCTGTTAAAGAATTCTCCCTGTTATGGGCAGTGTTGCTGGAGCTGGCTGGGTGACTTGATGAATCTGACTGAGACAAGAAACTTCCTGAACTTTGAAAGGAGATTTTTTTTATTCAATTTTAATACCTCACAGTGACTGTATCTACCCCTGAGGGGAAAAAAGAAGCATTTCTAAAAAAAAAAAAAAAAGAAGAAGAAGAAGAAGAAAAAGAAGAAGAAGCATTTCTCCCAAAGTTATTATTTTCTGCAGAGCTCCTATATACTAATATTTTAATAATAAAATGTGTATTAAAATGGAAAAAAGGGTGTTGGAGCAAATATAGTAGTGACTACTATTTGACAAAATACTGACATGCAACTGTAATCCAAGCCCTCAAATGATTAAGAGACTATTGTCAGAAATTATTGACCACATTTTAAAAAATTGGGATAGCAGAATATTTGTTCTTACTCATGTTACTCAGAAAATAGTGATTGTAATAGAATCACAACCTTCATTGTGTGATTTTATGACAAATAAAAAAAGTACTAAGTGTTGGTGTGTGCACACGTGCAAGTAGTGTTTTAGCCTTTGTAAAAGTCAAAATGTTGCCATGGAGCTTTTCACTGCTTGGCCTGAGCTGACTTGTGGAAACTTACAGATTTAAAGGATAATTGACATGTCCATAGGCCCAACGCATCTGGCTTATCATATTCATTTGGTGGCCAGGTGGGGAGGGTAAAGAATGGCAGGGAGTGTAAGAACTCACTTGTTCTGTATTCCTGTTGGTCCTGTGGTTCCATCTGAAGTGTTTACATTCAGATTAATATTGCAGAATTTATTTTACCAGCAAAATACCAGCTTCCAAATATTTGGAATGCTTACAACATCTATGGTCACACCATCCCAGATATACCAGATCTTGCCTGAATAGTTCAAAGCTGCTTAGGTCCAAAAGCAATAACTTGTGTTTTTTTAATGACATTTCATTACAGTTACTATTAATGTCTCACTATAATTTTATTATTTATTCATTATGCATCCATTTCAGGGAAACAAGAAATTCAAACTGTGCCTCTCCAAAATCTTGGCAGAATTAGACAATGTAAAATACAGGAAGATGGGGAGCAAAAGAACACAAGGTTGTGATGGATTTGGTCTAAAATATTTTAGTGCCTTATGAGCAGCAGTGGTGCCTCCTTAGCACCTCGTGAGCCCAGCAAGGTACCCTCTTCACCGAGACATCAGCTGTGCCTTGGGTGGCCAGATTCTGAGAGAAGAGCACTAAATGTCTGCTCCAAGCTCCCTCTAGTTCAGTCTAGAGTTTATCACAGCTTCATCTTAGGCACCTGATTTATGAGAGTCGCTAAAGGAGCTCAAGGTCAGTTTGTTGGGCCGTGCTATGAATTCAGCAGGAGAGAATCACAGCTTCCAGTGCTAAGAGCTGGAATATTCCTCAAGTCTGGAATATTGCTGGAAATGGCTCCCACGTAATACATCACAGGGTGGCTCTTGAAGATGAGTCTAGGAAAAGGGAAAGACCTTTCCCCATAATTATTTTCTTATCCTATTTGTTCAATACTCTGTGTTCTCAACTGTTTTTACTACCCCGGGGGAAATTGTCAGACCATAACTGGTTGTAAGAATTTGATGAATGGGCTGTGGAAAAAATGTGTCAAATTCAGCAAAGAGTCAAGTCATCCTCCTGCTAAATAATCTAACCCCAAACAGAATCTTTTCTGGGAAACCTCTATGAAAGTTTCTGTGCACATCTACCAAGATGGCTACTATACAGATGTTTCCCTAGGAATAGTGCTGACACACACAAGTGTAGTATTACCAAAAGGAAAGTCCCTTTTTGGAAATTTTTTTGTTTATGTATTCATTCAATTTGTTCATTCAGCATTTATCTAGCACCTATTTCTTACTCTGGGAGTATAAAGAGCAGCAAATGATATTGTGAATGTGTTAGAGAGGTAAGAAAAGCAGTAGAAAGAAAAAGTGCAAGATGAAATATATAAGTTCATGCTCAGTGCTCAGGGTGGGTGCAATAAACCAGCAAGGAAGGAAAGGGGGTTTGAGGTGCTTGCTGATTTAGATTTGCAATCAGGGAAATTCACTAGAAAGATAAAATCTGGGTGGAAATCCAGAGGCAGAGGATGTAAGCCCTCTTCACTTGAAATATTAGGAGGAACATTACAGGCAGGGAAGATCCTGAATACAAAGCCCTGAGATGGGACATGCTTAATCTATTCAAGGAGCATCAGGGAGCTGGGGTGATTCAGGCAGAGAAAGTAGGGGAGGCATAGGAGAGATCACAGAGGCAATGCGAAGTCTAATCCTATGGGCCTGGAGAGGAAAGAATTTGTTGGTTTGAAAGGTGAGGAACATGATTGGGCCAACATTTTATGAGGGACCTTGGGCAACTGGCTGAGAATAAAATGAAGGGAACCAAGTGCCGAATCAGAGAGGCTGTTATAACGACCTTGGAAAGTGTTGATGATGTTGGACAGAAGCAATGGAGAACAAAGCTGATTCTGGGTATTTACTTTGAAGTAGGAGCCAGTGGTTTTTGCTGCCATGGTACACATTACATATTATAAGTGATCCTTTTGGCAAATGTGAGATGTGAGAAAAAGAGAAGGCAATGTTGAGTCTATGATGTGACCTGAGCTACAGGAAAAATGGAGTTGCCCTTAACCAAAATGAGTAGATTAGCAGATGATGAGCTTTGCATATTTTAAGTTTGAAATGCTTCTTAAATATTCAAGCATAGATCTTGAGTAAGCAGTTGGATGTATGAGTTTGGAATGCAAATCCAGTCCATTTGTAATCCAGATCATTCAGGAGGCATTACTTTAGTTAAATCTATAAGACAAGACCACCCTTATATACACTGCCAATCTTAATAAGATCTGAATGCATTCTTAGGGGAGATCACCATGCCCAAATATATCAGGTGATCCCATGAAAGAGAATCCAACTTCTCTTAGGAAATTGTAGATACTCGGCACATTTCTCCTTTCCCAAGAGGGAAGGAGGACCTGAGGTCCATGTATGGGAGTACTAGAGTTATTTAAACTTTTAGGAGAATATTGAGCAGTGTGGATTTGAAGTTAACTTGATGAATAAAGTTTCCACAGTGTCTAAACCTATGCCATTTTGGTTACCTACCTCTGTGGATATACTGGTGAAACATGACACAGCTATCTTCAGAAAGTTCTTGCTTATAGAGTATTCAGAAATGGCAGGGCTACCCCTTAACTGGAAAGGGAAGAAAGGAAATGTAGAGAATCCAGGGCATCTTCCTAGCAAATGTGTGCTGAGATATTGGTGCCCTGCCTATGGCCCCTTGGCACTCACAATCTGGTATACGCTGAGGTTTTTTTCTCAGCAGGACCATTTGGAAATACTGGGAAGTGAATGTGCAGGAAGCACCCTCTGCCAATGTCGTGTGGGAATGGAATGTAAATACCCTAGCTCCCTATCCATCAGGTGATGTTAGTCTAAAGTGTGTTGGCTATTGCCTCACAGACTCTCCAGGGGCTTCAGTTCCAGCAGTCTATGTGTGACCTGCTTATTAACACATACTCTTTTGTCTGCCTCCTCTTTCTTTCCTACTTCCATACCTCCTTATTGGTGCACCTGGGATCTCCTTCTAATTAATGTCTTGAACAGAAATTCTTATTTTAGTAATATCAGAGGCAGAGAAGAAGCACCTCCAATGATCTATTTTCTCCCTTTGGACATTAGTCCTCCCAAACTACCATTAGCATTACATCGCTGTCACACTAAAAATCTACAAAATGGTTCCCAGGTTTGTCATCATGTCTGCTGAGCTCTGTAGTCCAACTTCATAGGTTACCTCACTGTACAGCAAAGCAGGTGTGACCCATGCAGACTTCTCTCCCCTGGTTCTGCATGCTCATAGTTCTTACCCCACGTCATGGCTGCTCCCTCTACAAAATATCCAAGCACCATTCCTCCAGGCTTAGCTTAAGTGTTCCATAACTGCTGATTTTCCCACAGTGGTTTTATCCCCTAAGAATCTATTACCCTCACTCAGTCTTTATACCCAGTGATCCTGGAATTCATGAATAAAAATATTTTGCTCATGCTAATCTAATCTACCGAAGGTAACTCTGTGGTAAAACAGTTCTGGGTTGGCCTTTGAACTCCATGGTATCAATGAATGACCTTGACATTGATGAACATAGCCAATGAAACAGGTATTTGCTCAAATTATTTCATGTGCTTAACTCTGTCACCAGATAATAAATTCCTTGGGCCGGTGAGATGGCTCAGCGGCTTAAGCGCCTGCCCGGCAAGCGCGAGGGCCCAAGTTTGACTCCCGGAACCCACATACGAAAAAGGGGCCGGTGATATCGCTCAGCGGCACGGGCACCTCCTGGTGCGCGAGGTCCTGAGGTCAACCCCCGGTACCCACAAAAAATAAATAAATAAATAAATAAAAATAAATTCCTTAAGGCAGTAATTTTGTGGTTCATGTTTTCTCTTTTCTAGGTGTCTAACTCTTTACCTGAAACTAAGATGCATTAGTCTAAAGTTAAAGCTGAAATATGACGTTTAAGCTCTCTCTCTCTCTCTCTCTCTTACATACACACACACACACACACACACACACACACACACACATGCACACACACAGATTTAAGAACCACTACCACCATACACCATACAGGCTGAGTTGAAAATGATTCTCTTGGCTGTCAGCTTACAGTTAGTTATGTGTGCAATCAAATATGAAAGATTTTAAGCCATTTTTTTTGTTCTGGTCTTTGAGCATTCTTCTCTACAGACCTCCCTCTTGTGGCATATCATATTTTATTATCAACTAGTGCCTCCTAGAACATTTTCTTTAAAATCACAAAATCAAGAAAGATTGGGCATGTGCATGCATTCTTTTAGGATGAAATTTAAATGGTTCTGGCCATTTATGAAACAAAGTTTTACATTGTGACTTGGACTCAACTCAGTAACATCAGTGGTCAATAAGACTTGATGTTTTTTAGATCATAGAGGAAAAATCCAACTGATTTCATGCTTTATTTAAAGGATGGCTACATTTGGGAAAAATAATAATAGCAAAAATTAAACACAGTTTTATATCCTTTTCCTGAATTTGTAGTGTAGATTATGGAAATGTGATTCATGATGATGTGTGAAATGTTGAAACCAATGTAAGATTAATTGAAATTTATAGGGCAACTTTTCTTAATTTACTGTCTAGCACACAGTTTTTAGCATGCTGCATAAATAACAAAGACTGCCTACATCCTTCTGTTCTTTTACCACAGCCCAGTATATTAAAGTTGAAATTAAAAAAAGAAGCCACCATGCCATCCAGGCCCAGATTTTCACCTTGGCTTTAAATGGCAGCTAAGGGGCAGTTCACGGAACTAACTGAAGAGATGCATGTATATCACCAGTTTCAATGTTTACTCTGCCATGCAGCTTTCCGGAATGAATGTGCGTGATCAGGCAGAGGAGATTCACAGTAACTTTCTGCCTAACATATGTGGGTACTGATTAATACGCTTCATATTAGTCTTAGTCTCAGAAGCTTTATGAAGTTGGTACTGTTCTCTCCTTCTGACCCATGAAGAATGAGAGTCAGGTTATGGGACAGTTAGGTCATGTACAAAGGTCACAACAAGCAGTAAGCCTGATCATAGATGCTATTTCTGTCAACCCCCTAAGTTCATGCTATCTTGACCAGCCAGGCCCACTTCTACAGCTTCCTAAGTTATTATACAACCTCAGGTTACTAGCCAGAAAAAATGCATTAGCTACCCATGCCTAAATTGCCACTTGGTCTTCTATTAAGATTTTATTTGGATCATGGCGTTGACTCTGATATACCATGTGGTTCAGAGCAGACTTTAAAATTGCTGGTTTCTAGAAGGCAAGGCTGGGAGTATTGCTACAGGTCCTAACACCAAGTTATCAGCCTGTCAACAGCTGCATGAAACAGTTCAATTTATTTACTCTAACTTTATCTGGAACCATTTTAAGGATTTTCTGAACAATGTTTGGAACTTGAAAACAGGCAAGGTTGACTTTTCTTTAACTTTTTCTGTTGTCTTTATACAAACTCCAAATACCTAGAAATCAAACCATAGGGCTTGGTCCAGGTGAGGAGCCCCAGACTTTAACCGCTGACCAGTGAGTCTACTTAGCTCCCTTTGCTGTGTTGTGCCCTGCCTCCCAGCCACCCAGTCCAGAGGAATTCCATCCATTGCAGTTCACTGGCCATGCACACGTGTAATCAAACAACATCTGTCACACGTGGTCTTTTCCCCCAAGAACTATCAAAAATAATCTAGAGATACAAAGTTGTTAAAAAAGTGGAGAACTCCTTGGCCAGGGAGGATGGCAGGAGTCATCAAAACGACCTTTCTTTTACTGGTGTGTCCAGCCTCAGTTCCCCACAGTCATGACCAGCTTGCCAGTGTACTCTGGGCTGGTCATATCTCCTTGCTCATCTCCCATTCCCATTCCTTGTGACCACCACCTCAAATAAACCACACACACACACACACACACACACACACACACACACACACACACGCATTCTATCTCAGGCTTTGCTTTTGGGAATCCAAGCTGAGATGTTCGCCATAAATTAATCTACAACTTTTTTCTATTATCAGAATTGTACAGGAGGGAAACTAGGAAAATAACAGTTGCCCCAATTAAAGATGCAAATTTTAAAACAAAATTCAGGAGAGCAATTAGCATTTTTAAAAAGACAACCTTTTTTATTTTTAAGAGCAGATCTCTCTTATATCCATGTAACTTTCCCATTTCACAATGTGTGACAAAATTTTTACATTTTTAACCTACTGCTCAATTAACTTTGTAGTCCAGGGCATGCCAAATCGCCCTGACTGCTTCTGTAATCACTTTTTGTTTGCAGGCAGCATAGGCAGAGACGATACAGGAGACATGCTGTTCATAGCAAAGAGAAGATACTTCATATTGAATATGGGATCAAGGGAATCAAACATCACATATTTGACTTTCTTATGACACAATGAGGAAAATACCCTGTCTTTCCTGTTAAAAATAAGAAAGCTACTTTTCCTATTCTCTGAAGGACCATGGGATTCAGAGCTGAGAGAAGCTAGGAAAGGTCTTCCTTTACAAAACCTTCATCCAAAGTATTTCAGTGATGTTTTCAGATCATGCAAATTTTCACAGCTATCTACTTTATTTCTACTTATTTATTAAAATAGCTCTTTATTGTATCATTGTCCCTCCCACTGCATATAAGTTCTCTCTCGTCTTTCCATTCCTCTCCCTCTTCTCACTCACTGACCTTTCTCTTTTCTCCCCCTTGACTTTTAATATGAACTACACTTCCTAAATGTTTTTGGTCTTCCTAGATATAAATTGGCAGCAAGGAGTGAGAATATAAAGCCTGGTGTGTCTCTGAGGAGCCTTCCTTACATATCTGAGGACTGCAGTCACTAGTTGACACATGGCCATGATTCATAAAATACCATAAAGATGAGTTAAATGACATGCAAGCCCTCTTGATGTAGATGGGAAGCCTAAGAGAAGTATAGAGATTGGTGAGCAAACACATGCTTTAATTAATGGGACAGGAACACTCGAATTCCAGAGTCCAGCTTGGGCTCCAGAATCCCCTGTGTTGACATTTCTGGTAATGAGAATTTCTTTTGCAATGAAAAGCAAATTGTGATGGTCAGAGAGATGAAGGCCTTCTTAGTGAAAAGATGAAGTTGACTCCCATGTATGGTTTTCCATTGAATTCCTGAATGTGTGAATGGCAGCCACACCCACTGCTGGGCAGGGGCTGGCCATGAGGCACCTGCAGCATGGAGATATGGTTCAGAAATAATTATGACCTGTCATGTTGAAAGTAAGAATGCATACAATATCAGTATTTCCACTAAAACACTGGCAACATTAAGATGGTTTACTTTACGGAGTTTAGCTACGAAACAGATATATTTTCACTAGCTCATTTTTAAAATAATAGAATGAATCTGCATTGGGAGCCCTCTGTATACATACCACTAGGCTGGTCATTAAAATACCTAGATATGACTAATAAATAGTTCTTGACCTCATGGAGTTTAAATCCTGCAATAGAGAACTATGTGCTGCCAATCATAAATCAAGTATTTAAATACACTATGGAGAGTCTCCTTCTCCCTTTCTTTTAATGCCCATCCCCTTACCCCCTCCACATACAATTATTAAATGTATTTAATATGCATTATGTTAGTTGGTTTTTAAAAACTTTTCACTTAGAAATAATTCTAAATTCACACAGAAATTGAAAAAGATAGTATATAGTATTCCCATGTGAGTTAGCTTTCCTCAGTAACATCTTACATAATAATAGCACAATGATCAAAAACAATATATTGACATCGATGTTGAATACAATTAGAAATGAACAAAAGAAGGAAAACTGGGAAATTCACAAGTGTGTGGAAATCAAAGAACACATTCTGAAATAACCAATACTTCAAAGCAGAAATCACAAAGAAAATCAGAAAATATTCTTCAGACGAAAGTAAAAACAGCATACAGCACACCAGGAACTGAGGGTGGTGGGGAGCTACTGTTTCATAGGTAGAAACTTTCAGTTTGGGGCAATGAAAAAATTCTGGAGAAGGAAAAAGTGAACATCCTTAAGTCACTGAACTGTACACTTAGATACAGTTCAAGTCATAATTTTTATTTTATGTATATTGTACTACAATAGAAAGATTGTGCAATAAACAAATGGTCCTGTTGACATTACAACCTGTATAGAACACAGATCCTTGTAGCCAGTTGCATATGAAGCTATACTGCAGTCCTTTCCCCACCCTGACATCTGCCCTGGCCAGTGAGATAGGAGAATGGTTGAAAAGAGGTGCTCATGATTAAGACACTCATGATCTTTGGGGAGGAAGATCATGAGTTGTAACACAGGGAAAAGTGGAATATTCCCAGATATGGACAAGTTGGGGATATGGAGGTAAGGATTTCAGGAAGTTTAGGATCTCAGTAGAAAGTTTAGAGTGAGCACAATTTCATTACTGTTGAACTTGGTTACTTTGGGCAGAAGAAGCAACTGTTCAGATTCTTTATACTAAGAAGATTTAAATTACAAGTAATTTACCGTGGACCATAATATATATCCTTTACAGGCAGTATGTCTTTCCCAATATATAACTTTAAGACAAGTCTGTACTAACGCAAATGATAACTGGCTGCTAATCATGTGTCAGAGAGGATATTAAACCCTCTGGGCTTTTCTCATTTAATCCTCATCTTTTGCCTCTGAGGTCGAGAAAATTATTTTTCTAACAAGGTAACTAAGTCTTTGTGAGATTGGGCAACTGGAGAGCAGTCCCATAACTAGGTAGGGGCACAGCTGGGCTTTAGGATTGTCTGTTTGATTGTAATCTCTGTGCTCTCAACTGCTTAGGTATATTATTTTTGTCAGTTGTTCTGGGGTGAGAGAAATGGTACATGTCAATAATAAAGATCACCATTAACATCAAACTGGCTCAAATATGATGGTGATGGTGATAATGATAATGATGACTATTTTCCTTTTATTTATAACCACACCCAATTTACAAATCCATATTATATGATCATTTCATTTAATCCTGGAATTAACCCTGTGAATTAGTTATTCCCTTTTTCCAGATGGAGCTTGAGGTTTGGAAAGATTAAGTGAAGGCTGGGAAGTGGTAGAGCTTACATTTAAATCAAACCTATGTCTAGTATCTTTATTTCATCCTGTTGCCTCATACACTGGGTGGTTATATTTTTTAGAGTAGAAAATGGAAATACAAAGCAATATTCTTGAGCAATTCTTGATGACTGAAAGCCGGATTTACTTTTGTGAGTGATTGATTTTTTGATGATAGCCATTCCTTCTGGGGTGAGATGGAATCTCAGTGTTGTTTTAATTTGCATCTCTCGAATGACCAATGATGTGGAACGTTTTTTCATATATTTATTTGCTATTTGTATTTCTTCATCTGAGAAGTGTGTATTTATCTCAGATGCCCATTTTTGGATTGGGTCTTTGAATTTGGGGGTCTGATTTTTTTTTCAATTCTTTTTATGTTCTAGATATAAGTCCTTTGTCTGTAAGACAACTGGCTATAATTTTTTCCTACTCTGTGGGTTGTCTTTTCACTCTGTTGGTGACTTCTTTTGTTGTGTAAAAGCTTTTTAATAAGGTGAGATCCCATTTGTTGATTCTTTGTAGTATTTCCCTTGCAGTCTGCATTTTGTTCATGAAGTCTCTGCCTACACCTATGTCTTCAATATTTCTACCTACTTTCTCTCCCAATAGATTTAGTGTTTCTGTTTTAATATTTGGATCTTTGATCCATTTTGACTTTAGTTTAGTGTATGGTGATAGACATGGGTCTATTTTAGTCTTTGGCATGTGGAGAGCCAGTTTATCCAGCACCATTTATCAAAGAGACTGTCTTTCTTCCAGTGAACACGTGAGTGGACTAAGAAGGATTTGTCATGTATGGAACTTTGGGGAACTTCAATGTACTTAATAAGAGAAGTAGGAAGGGGAGATCCTATAGAAAGTCTAGGAAACACGGGTTAGTAAATAGAAATTGAATGTTTCAAATCCCTAATTACTAAATTAGTAAATGTCAAATGTGAGTATGTTCCTTTTCATTATGTTCCTACTATTTTCATTGCTTAAATTTAGCCCATATAGGATATTTATGCAGATTCTATTGGCTAATTTGGGACTCTAAACCTCTTTCCCCTTTTCCTAAACACTTACACTTTCTACTTTTCTCCATAAATTTAAAATAGATCAACTATAAGTTCTGAAATTCTGGATCAGAGGCAGGCACTTGAGAAGCTTTAGAAACCCAACTTAAGGTTGAATAGAAATGTAGTAGTATTAAATCAGGATAACCATGGACATCCCACAGGTGTTCACTGCAGGTCTGGCTACCTGGTTCCAGGCACTCCTCATGGTACCAGTGACTGAGCAGTGAAAGTGAGAATCAGGGACCTTTGTCTTAAGTGGCTGCAAAGTAGTGGAGGAGAAGCCATGAACAAATAAATGAATACATAGACAAGATAACTTCAAAGCAACAATCTCTATGAAGAAAAGCAGTGTGTGTGTGTGTGTGTGTGTGTGTGTGTGTGTGTGTGTGTGTGTGTTAGTGGTGGTGGTAGTAGGATAAGTCACTTGAATCATTAGAAAAGGGCTCTCTTACAGGGGACACTTATTTTCATTCCAGTTTGATGTTCGTCCCATCTCCAGCAATAAATACATGATATTGGCAGTTAAAAGGGAAGAAAAATTGTCTTAAACATAGTATATCCAATAGTGTGTGTACTTTATGGACACTTATTTTTCTTTATCTTCTTGATTTGCAGACTGTGTAAAAAGGTTTTCAGCACAAGAAATGGCTTTCTTCTTTCTTTTTTTTTTTCCCTTGGTTTTTTTTTTTTTTTTCCTCAAAGCAAAGAATGGATTCTGTGCATATCTGGCAAATACTGTAGTTTTCTAAATGGTGGGAGGTATTGTAAATATTTTATTTTTTAAATGTGGGGAAGGGAACATATGAACTAGAAACTTCAACAAAAGGATCCTGACATAAAGGTCACTTCTAGCCAAAATGTGAAGTGAATCAGAGTTGCAGTGATTCCTCTGTTCCCCTCAATTAGGTGCTGTCTTAGTCTTTGTTCTGTTGCTGTAACAGAATACCTGAGACTGATTACTTTATAAAGAAAAAAGAAGTTTACTGTGGCTCATGGTTCTGGAGACTGATAAGCCCAAGTCTTAGTAGCCACATCTAGTCAGGCCTAGTGCTGCTTACAGTGGAAAGCAAAGCAGGCGGGAATGTGTAGAAGTGACCAAACATGAGGGGCACCTGTACTTTACAACAACCTACTTCCATGGCAACTAATCCAGTTTTGCAACCACAGGAGCTCACTCCTGTGAGAAAAGCACTGATTCCTTTTAATGACCTAATCACCTTTTAAAGGCCCCATCTCCCAACTTCAACATGGAGAGATTAAGGTTCCAACACATGAGCTTTTGGGGGACACATTCAAATGTAGTAATGCGTGCCTACAGACTTTATGCTTTGATTTCTGGACAAGCTAGTCAAACACAGGTTTCCTACATGCCTTGCAGTGTTCTTAAGTCACTATGGTCCTTCTTTTGGGGCGACCAGCCTTCTAAGTCTAAACTCTTGTAAAGTGGTTTCAAGTATAAACAATCAAGTGAGATGAACTAATTGTTCCCAAAAGTCATCTTGTTAACCATGCATTTGACTGATGGCCATATTCATTTTCTGGTCACTTTAGGTCTTCTTGTCCTTAAAATTTCAAATCAATTAGATGTAAAAACACAAATATAATCTTATAGCTTATATCCATAAGCCAAATCCACCTAACTTTCACAAGTTTCAAAACCAGCTGAGAGGACTATTTTATGTAGTACATCTTAAAATCCAAAGACTGGACTTACAATCTCTTTAAACAAATCACAAAATTGCTGTGAAACTCTTCATCTGTAAAATAAAGTCAGAAATACAGATCCTTCCTGGTTGTTTTCAGAATTGGAATTTACATCAAGAACTCATGACAGGGCCTGACATGGCAGGTATTAATTAAATGGTGGTCAGTACTATCACCAGCATCCCCACCCAAGAGTGTATGGCTTCCTGCCTGGACAATTGTAGTCTACCCCTTGTAGGCCTGCCTGCCTCTGACACTTTTTCCTCTGTATCTTCCTAATACCAGTCATATTAGATTATTATGCAATTCAGAAGCCCTCAGTAGTTTCTGTTGTCTGCAGAATCAAGTTGAAAATATTTGCTTTGGCATTCAAAATTATAGACTACACAATTTGGTTCAATCCACCCTTCATCCTTATCTATACTCTATAAACCCTGGCACGTTTGGGTTACTGATTTGAAATTTATCAGTTCCACCTTGTATAATATTTTTGCTCCTGTGAACAGGTCTTATCTCTTCAACTATATATGAATTTCTTAAAGAGGAATCACCATTCCTTATTCTTTTGTAAAATTTCCCCATAGAATCTATTTGTCTAGAGTCTCTTGCTAGTAAATTGTTCCTGACAGTGATAAGATTACAGGCCAGGAAGACAGGCAATTATGTTTAACAGTGATAAGAGGAACTGAACCAGATTTTAATATCTAGCTTTTTCATGTCTTGTTACCTCTTCTTGAATTATCTTGTAATTAATTACGAAAGAAAAATATTTAAAATAAGTTAACATAAAGTTAGTTTACATAAAGGTTTTCTTACAAAGCTCTTTAGATTTTAACACAATTTATTTATATTCAAATTCAAAGGAGAAAGTTAAGAATTGTTTTCTTTTATCTCCTAAAACAAATTGATGATGCTGGGGTAAGTTTTTCTCATGGCTTCATGATAAATCTGTGGAAGATTTGAAATCTACATCCAAATCTTTCCACTTCACTATTTAGAAACTCAAAACAGAGAGATTAATGGAAGGAATTTCTGGGGTGAGGAAGCACTGGAGCCAATCCAAAGATTAATCCAGTATATACAGTTAGACTTGATCCATTAAACTCCAGGTGTATATATAGGCAAATGTATAGGAAGGTTAATAAAGCTATTTTCTTTTTTAATAATTTATAATTTTTATTTTATTAGTATATGTTTGCAATTCATGCAGTGGTTACATGTACATATGACCACAGCTTCTTTTTTTTTTAATTCCCTTTCCCTCTTCTCCCCCTCTCTCCCTTCTCCTCTAATTCCCCTATCCCATTTTTCATTCTTGCTGATATTATTGATCTTAGCTCATGTTATGGGATATAATTTACCCTAATTGTGGTTATTGGGTTCCTGTACATGGCACATCTTTATTCTACTTATTTCCTCCTCCCCTCCTCCTCACCCCTTGTGCTTTTTTCCCTTGGACCACTTCCCAACTGCAGGAGATCCATCTCCTTGTCCCCTTCTATCCATCCTTTATTATTCTCTCTGTTTGTACTTTGCTTCACTCAAATGAGAGATACCATACAGTGTTTAAGCTTATGTATCTGGTTTATCTCGCTCAACATTATGTTTTCCAGATGTATCCTACAAATGTTTCAAATCTGTCATTCTTTTAGCAGAGTAGTATTCCATTATATATAGATAGCACATTTTATTTATTTAGTCATCTGTTTCCAGGATTTAGCTATTGTGAGTTATGCTGCTATAAACATTGATATGCATGTGTCACTGTAGTATGATGAATAAAGACAGTTTGTTCTCCATTTTTTTTCCCCTGATTATAGGACAGAAATACTAACATCTTCCAACTGGGTTATTTTTTGTGTTAAAAGCATGCCTCATATTTTCCCCATTGACTAGAACTTTTTATTTTTCTTATATGCAACTTTTCAAATATGCATTCATTTAATACCTATTTTGTGGAGCATACCTTTTGTGGCACATAAAATATTTAATAATATTTTGCATGTAAAAGAAATAGAAGACTCAATTTTCACTCTTAAGAATCTTTAAATCTCATTGAAGAAACAGTCATATATCAAAAATCAATGGTCCTAAAGGAATGTGTGACGAGAAGGGTGGTAAATATCTGTGTAAGAAGACAAGCTATAGGCTTCTAAAACTTGATATGGTCAAAGAAGATTCCTTGAGTTAGTGATAGGTAGTGATAAAGCAATTTGGCTTTTCTATTGGAGCCTGTTGAATTTGAATTCTGGAGTTGACTTAGTGCACAAAAATCAAATGTAAATATGTTTTTAAAATAACATAAATATTAGCAGAGAAGTGCAAATTAAGACTTCAGCAAGATACTAGCCTACACTCATCTCATTGGCAAAACCTAAAGAAAGCCCTAATTAGATCACATTTGTTAGTATTATTGAGTAAAGGGAGTTCTTATTCTTTAGTTGTAGAAGTCTAAATTTATAAAATCCCTTGGAAAATAATTAAAAAATATCAGTCAAATTTAGAAATTGCCAAACCTCATGACTTTGCAATTTTAAGCAAGTGTATCAGAAAGAAACTTCTGCACATTTGTACAAGATAGCATTGTAAGGATTCTTGTAGTGTCTTTGTTTTTAGTAGCAAATAACTTGAGGCAGCAACATTTTCATCAATAGTACAATGAATAAATAAACACACTGTGCATAAACACAAACAGAGAATTACCTATACAGGAGAAGATAAAGGAGTTATATCCATAAGTAAGAATAGGGATGAGATTTAGAAATGTACTATTGAGTGAAAGAAAGCAAGTTAAAAAAAAAATGACTTGCAATGTCATTCAGTTTCTACAAACCTCAAGAAAGTATGCTAAATTAAACAATCAATTGCTTAGGGATAAAAAAATGTGTGATAAAATGACAAAAAATGATGTCATAATGAAGAACACCACATTTAGAAGCAAGGTTATCGGGCCGGTGAGATGGCTCAGCGGCTTAAGTGCCTGCGCTGCAAGCGGAAGGGCCCGAGTTCGACTCCAGGAACCCACATACAAAAAAGGGGCCGGTGATATCGCTCAGTGGCACGGGCGCCTTCTAGCGCGCGAGGTCCTGAGGTCGACCCCCCGGTACCCACAAAAAAAAAAAAAAAAAAAAAGAAGCAAGGTTATCATTGTGTAGAAAGCAAGGTGACACTGGGAAAAGCCAAGAGGGAATTTCAAATATCATATTTTTAGTAGGTGATGGGTTCACATATGTATGCTGAATCACTTTGATTTATATTATTAACCTACTTTATAATTTTTAAATCTCTTCAACATTTAAATCAAAAGAATTCTAATGCCTAGGGATGGAAGAATGAGCTTACAAATAAGATGGAGAATAGCAAAAGGAGAGAAAAAATAATATGGTATCATAGAAGTCAAGGCCCTGATAGATAGTCTCAAATGCAGCTGGAAGGATCAGAAAATAAGGACAAGACTGTTTTCATTGAGTTTCCTTTCTTGGAATGCACTAATGCCCTTGGTAGTTGAGAATGACTTTGATGAAGTAAAATAGGTGAGACGGGTTGAGTAGAAAGTCAAGATTAGAAAACCAAACCAATGGGTATAGACAATACCATTAAGAAGTTCTGGTTTGAAAATGACTCAAGAAAGCTGATGAGCTGGAGATTGAATAGATAGCTGGGGAAAGATTTTGTTTTGTTTATTTTAGTGAGAAATAAATTGGCTTGAAATAAGGAGAAAGAATTGTTTGAAAGAGAAAACTTCAATCTACAAAATGATGGAAAGGTAATCCTTGGCTTGGATTTTATAAGAAGGTAGGAGAAGGAGGCGTTGATCAAATATAAAGCCAGTAGAGAGGACTGGGCCAAAGTAGAAGAAAGGCTATCACCTCCCCTCTATGGGGACAAAGGAAGCAAGCAGAAGTGAAGATGCAGGTTTGATGGGAGAAATTTGATTCTAATTTGATTCTTCTTTTCTCTGTAAATAAATGCGTTTGGGGACAGTAAGGAGATGGATGTCTCAGGTTTGAAGAATGTAGAGGAGCTCTGAAACAGTCCTTGTGGACACAGAATGACTAGATCAAAGGAACAGAAAAAGATAATCAAATAATATTGGGGACAATAGAAGGAGATAATAATAAAATTCTAATAGCATCACTCTATCTTGTTGGAATCGCTCTGAATTGCTCAGTGGTTCTTTTTTTTTTTTTTTTGTGGGTACCGGGGGGTCGACCTCAGGACCTCGCGCACCAACAGGCATCCGTGTCTCTGAGCGATATCACCGGCCCCTTTTTTGTATGTGGGATCCGGGAGTCGAACTCGGGCCCTCGCGCTTGCAAGGCAGGCGCTTATGCCACTGAGCCATCTCACCGGCCCTTGCTCAGTGGTTCTTATCTGCTCTGGCTCACCCAAAAAAGCTGGGTTCATCCAGGATTGGGATCTTTGCCCGATGCATGTGAGAGGAGAAAGAAGCTTGGAAATTTAGGACTCTGGAGAGTATTTTTTAAGTGAAGAAAGGAGAGTAATGATTGATGGTCTTTTCACTCAAAGAGGCTGTGGCTACCTTATATTTATAGGGAGATACACAGATAAATTAAAAAAAAAAAACAATAGAAGCCTGATGTGGGTGACACCAAGAGGGTCACATCTCATGCCAGCAAAGGAATCAAGTCTCATTTTATGGAAAGTGGTACCACTGAGTTAAGTCTTGATATCTGCTATATATGCAGACTACTAGAATCAAACATGATGAGATCAGGCAATATTCAGTGGAAAAGGAAAAATTAAAGGACATGCTCCCCCAACATATTAGCACTTTGGGCAGATCTAATGTAATATCTCTGACTTAAAACTGGGATAAAATATTTTGGCTTCTGTAAAAAAAATTCTACTATGAGTTTTTATAGTACTTGTGCAAAGTATCTTCACAGTACATAAAATGTTTTAAACTATAATTTAGGGCTGGAGATGTAGATTAGTGATAGAGAGCTTGCCTAACATGCACAAGGTCTTAGTTTTGATTCCCAGTACCACAAAATAAAAATAAATAAAGAAAGAAATAAAATTTAAGTACAATTTTAAAAGATAAATATATATACTATATTTTATATCATAAATATATCATTAAAATATATGTTTATTGTAGTACACGAAGTATAATTTTATGCTATGTTATCATTGTCTACACATACTGTAACTACAGCAGATAATTATACTATAGTACACGTTATCTTTTTAAAAGTACTTTCATGGTACTTTTACCCCTTTCTAAAATAACCATCTCTTACTACTCAGAGCTGCTCCCTAACCTCAGATTTGCTCAATGGTTCAGTATGATTGGCCATTTTTTGATGATGATGGTGAGCGAGCCAATTTACATTGGACTCAAATCTCTTTCATCACTGCAGATAGGAAGTTAAGGGCTAGATAGTTAATGGCTAACTCCTGCATATCATCAAGGAAACTTCTGAAGCCAAGAGGTGAGGTCCTGACTTTAGACAGAAGTCAACAAAATGATTTGGCCTTTTAAAAAAATCATTAAAAATATTATTTGAACGGGCTGTTAGATGTGTTGTTTTGCATGGGTAAAGCACTACTTTTCAACCAGTTTTTCAGATCAATATGTAGTAAGGCTTTCCAGCCTGCCTGGCCTAATAGAATTCATTGAACATGTTGGCTACTTGGTTATTAAGCCCTTGTGTTCTGCAGGAGACAGCACAGGGACATTAAGTGCTGAAATAAGAATGGATGGGAAGAAGTCAATTTCATCTTTCCAGCAAAAAATTAGGGGAAAAATCATAATAACTATTGTTAAGGCTCACCTGTATTCTACTTTTTCAATTAATGCCGCCTCCTCTTGACCATACTGCTTTGATGAGAGGTACAAATTGCGGGGCGTGCAGCCATAGAGACATGAATTTTATTTCTACCACTGCATAACTGGGAAGAATAGGGAAAATTATTCCATTTTATTGAGTAACTTTTCTTATGTCTATAATAAGAATAATAATTTGCTTTCCAGGACTATAAAGATTAAAGGAGATGAAAGTAGTTTTTTCCTGATGTATGTCCTTAATACATCGTTATATTATATGTATTTATTATCCATATACAGTTGCCTCTCAGTATCCATGTGCATTAGTTCCAGGGCCTTCATTGGATATCCAAGTCTGTGGATGCTTAACTCCCTTAGAGAAAATGGCACACTATTTGCATGTAATCTACTCACATCTTCCTGTATACTTTAAATTATATGTAGGTTACTTATAATACCTAACACAATGAAAATGCTGTATAAATAGCTGTTGTACTATATCATTTAGGGAACTGACAAGAAAACATCTTTACATGTTCAGTATCATCAAATTTGTTTCTCAAATCTTTTTGATCCTTAGTTGGTTGAATTCACAGAACCCATGGATACAGAAGCCTGATTATATTTTATAGCACTTACTATGACACACTTTAAATTTCAGTTAAGTGTGCTCATGTCTTCTCTTCCTGCATACTACAAGCTCTTTGAGGGAAGGGATCCCAGCTTACTCATCTTGGAGACCAACAGTACATGGTACAGTCACTTGCCCAGGAATTTATGTAAATTGCAGAATGGTTATTTAATGTTTTTCTTCTTGCAAAAGAGGAACATGGCAATGACTTTTGGTGTCCAACAGTGCATGCACCAAAAGAGTGACATATTTGATATGTGAAATGAATTTAGATACCTATATTTCATATTTTATCTTAATGGTCAAAGAACAATGCTTTTGCTTTTCTGTGGTAAAATGATTTAAAATTCACCAAAGATTCACAAATGGCAAAATGTACCTTACTTATAAATGTGAAGTCAACACTTCTAAGTCTAGGTTTTACTTTTCTTTAGAATTTTTCTTATAAAAATATAACAGAAAAAATAAGATATGTAAGAGTTCCTTTGATCTGACTTGATTATGAAACTTTCCCAATGTATTCCTCTTTTTTCCCTCACTCTGTAGTATACGATGTCACAATGACCTTAATAGTTTTCCGTGGACAAAAATTATTTGCAGAAAAATCAAGCTGCCACAAAGAGAAAAAAATGAACAAAAGCCAGACAACTTACAATTTCCTGAGAGGCACTGCTCTTCTGCTTTAACAAAATGTACTGCACTAGAATGTTCCAATCATATGATACTGAATTTTAATTTAGAAACCAATTTTTTTAGCCCCAAATATTCTTTCATGCTGTGGATCTCTATTGCTCTACTTGTTAATTTGTCATATCTGATGATATAGAAACTTGTAGCAACACTCATCCTGCTTACTGGTGTGGAGGTGAGGCATCTGATGGGAGAAGACTTGTTCATTTATAAGAAAACACTCTGTGTGTGCGTGTGTGTGTGTGTGTGTGTGTGTGCACGCGTGTGTATGCGTGTATTCTCCTTCTGGGATGTAAACTATTTCAAAGCAGTGACTATTCTGTGTCCATCTCTGCACACCAAGAACCCAGCATCATGCTCTATGCATAGTAGATTCTTGATAATGTTTCCAGATAGCCAATATAAATCCCACATTTCTGAGGGTTTCATTGGACAAAAAGATGATGCAAGCCCAAAGTGAGATTTCCCTTCATTTACTCCCTGGTTTGGGGACATGGATTAGAGACAAATTCATTAGAGACATAACAGATTAGTGTCTGTTGGAGTTTGGAACAAACTGCTAAAGAGAACAGAGGAGAGGCCACTGAGGTCGAAATTGTCTTGTGTCATCAAAGCCTCCTGCACTTTTCCTAGTTGACAAATATGTGCTCAGTAAACTCTTGTTGATATGAAAGAAAAACTTCACTGATTTTTACAGTATTTTTACAGTACGTATTGAGTATCACTCATCTACAATATTTGGGATCAGAAGTGTTTTTAATTTCAGAATTGGGAATTATTACACACACACACACATATATATATAAGTATCTTGATGGGACTCAAATATAAACGTGAAATTCATTTATCTTTCATATACTCCTTGTACATTGTCTAAAGGCAATTTTGTATATAATATTTTTAGTGTGCCTGTGTGTTGACTATGACCTGTCACACGAGGTCAGTGATAGGATTTCCCACTGTGCCATTAAGTGGGTACTCAAAAATTTCAGACTTTAGAGCATTTTGAAGTTTGGATTTTCAGTTTTGGGATGCTCAATTTGTACTCAGTAATAACCATATTTTGGTGTTTAAAATGTCTACAGTGTCACTTTTGTCTCTACCAGTCTCAGGATTATGGGTCCTGTTCGTACCTAATTTGTTATGATTCAAAATAAAATGAAAGAGATGGTATAATGATTCAGGTGAGTCCAGATAATTTTTTAAGAAGATGTTTGTGACATAGGTAATAATCCTGCCTGTCTCCTATTTCAAATTTAAAATGATACAACATCAGTAAAGACATAAACATAAGTGAATAATTAAACAAGTTAGCATCAATTGCACTGGTTTTGGCACGACCTTGACCACTTGTTCCAGTAAACTGTATTGTTCCTAATAATTTACAACTTGGTACATTTTCATGAACTGGCTTCCTATCTTTTTTTTTCCCTTGGACTCTCCAACTACATCTAGATTGTAGCTATTGGATGGAGTCTTAGCCCCTGTGGCCAGGACTTAGTGTCTCTTGTCATCCCTTTGCAGTCAATCAACTCTGTACTGCTGGAGGATTTCCACAATATTTTCCTGACACCATGCTTTTCTTGAATGCTGCTTAGGTTGTCCACAGTGGTTATCCTGTCACCCACAGCAGCAGAGTGACCTGCAGATGATGTGGCTTCTATTGCTGCCTCGCCCAGCATGGACTGAGATAAAGGTCAGATATAATCACTGGCTGGAAAGTTAGTGGTGTTTCTCAATGAACTCTGAGCTGAAAATATCATGGTACCACCTCTCCTCCATAAAGATAACACAGCCAATAGTAATATTTCACATGACAACTAGTTTTTACGAATTGTGCTTTCTCCGATGTGGCATAGAATATGTGTTTTTCTAATGAAAATGAAATTTAGGAGAATAATTTAATTTACAAAATCCCTACTCAAAAAAACTTAAACTAAAACCCCAAACTCAAAGAGATAA
This sequence comes from Erethizon dorsatum, assembly GCA_028451465.1. Lineage (NCBI taxonomy): Eukaryota > Metazoa > Chordata > Mammalia > Rodentia > Erethizontidae > Erethizon > Erethizon dorsatum. The sequence continues at coordinate 54,260,753 of CM051828.1, forward strand.
AATAAATCTGAGCTTAGGAAAATGATGGGTAATTGGAGAAGGCTTTTTTGTTGTTTGCTTGTGAGTAATCATTTCAAAGGCATTTAGATGCAAAATTCAGACTATTTCAATGCTACCTTCGGTAAAAGTAATTGTTTTGGCCACTGATCATCGATGATTGGATTCCAGGTAATTCAAGTAAATCATTCAAATGAGTGATTAGAAAATCTTTCAGAAATAAGCAAGATAATGATTACAGAAATTTTTGCCCCACTCCCCCCAGGTTTGTAACTTTCCAGAATAGCTGTCTACATATACTCTGGCAATAAAAAGAGATTCTCATTATTTTAGAAGATGGTGGGTGATAGATGCACATGGGTTTAGGAAGGAAGAATAGGAGATAAAATAAAAATTAATGTTTAAAATATAGTGAAGGGAGTTGTATTTGTTCTTTTTTGGTGGGCACCATTCTGTCCCAGACAACAGAGGAACAATAGCTATTTTGGGGTCTAAAAATCTGACACAACAAAGCCATAAATATTTTACCACAGGTGACTTTAGAGTTTGTTCAGGCATCTGCCTGTCCTTGTACCTGAGGAATATGAGGGCTAATAAAATTGGTGAATGCAAGAAGCATCAGAATTAGAACTCAGAGCTCAGGAGACTTAGGTTCTCTGCTCACCACACCCTGCTGCTTGAAGTATTTAAACATTTATGCAGACATACATTCAGATCCCTCTTTCTCAGGAATAAAGTAAAGGTTTATCTCAAAACACTGCACTTCAGGTAAGTCAAATTTTAGCATCCCCAACTGCATGGAGGACAGGCTCAGTGAATGAAACTTCAAGGACATTTTGTCTTGTGGGAAAATGACCCAGAAAAGAAAGGATTTAAAAGGGCAGAAAAGTGTAAAATGATAAGGCTGAGGATAGAATGTAAGTGAAGTTTAAAGATGAAAAATTTTAAATGCAATAAGCAAATGCTTAAACAAATAGAAGTCCAAGAATTCCAGTGAGCTATGTGCAGAACACCATTCTCCACAAATTAGTTTCTTGAAACAGTCACTTCCTCAGATGTAACTGCCCAAGCAAGCACCTTTCACATGTCAGAAGAAAGCTACCTCTTTAACTATTACAAGCAAAATTAATCATTCTCAGGATATTTTGAACAAAAGCTACTGCTCCTCCAAGCCATTCCATACTCTGCCTCTACCCAGTGTGGTGGCAGCCTTATTTTTCAAACCATAGAAAGTAAATGTTTATTAAAAGCTTCTTAGCTAACTACTCCTTTCAATTAGCAGTCCCCTTAAAATCCGATCATCTCTTAAAGTCCAATAGTCTTCTTTTATTCCCTTAAGAACCATTTTGGATGCAATCTACACTTACTATTGAATTTGCACCAGGGAAATTCATTAGATAAAAAGAGTATAGGAATTCTTTTATGCTTCCATTCTTTTAATTCAGTCCAAATCACTAGGCCTCTGAGTTAGATAAAATAACACTTGTGGGTTGAGGCAGAGATTGGGTAAAGTGGAATAAAATTAGAATAAGGAACAAGATTAAGGAAGGACTGGGTATCCTGATTAGCTGCCATATAAGGATAAAGAAGGACTTTAGAGAAAGGAGCAAAGAAAAGAGAAGGATGGTGTATTCAGATGGGCTAGGTGAAACACAGGGCCTCAGGACACTTCAATTCTGTAAACAATTTCTCTAAATCAAAATCAATGCAATTTCTTTCTGATGCCATGAGGAAATTACAAATCTTCTTTGTAAATATTCTGTTTTAAATATTCCTGGCATTTCCAGCCCAGTTCTCCCATCTCTATGTCCATGGAGTCTAGCATAGGGCAGGGCATACAATAGCTGGTCCTTGAGTGAGCACTGAAGCTAGTTGCTAACAAAATTAGTGACTGTCATTTAAAACAGGTCTCCCTGACCCATTCCACATAGGTATAAATTTGACATGTTACTCTCACCTGGAATGGTTCTTTCACAAATGCATGTATAGTCTTAAAGATTGGTGGGGATGGAAAGGATGCCATGAAATCACTGGGCTCAGGAATGGCACATATACAGCATTTTTACCACCTCTCATGTCTGGTCCTGCAATCAACATGGTGGGTCCAGTGGTCAACACAGGGGTTCCAGCAAGGCAGTTCTTCTATATGGACATTCACTTGTCTTCTACTCAATGAGCTGGTGCTGCTGAAGACATTGCCTTCTCCTATTGACCTGCTTTACATTCACCATTTTGTGGATGGAAAATCTGAGATTCAGAGCATTAAATGGATCTCACTACAGTTAAGTGGAGGAGAAGAGATGGTTCCAAGACTTGAGTAGACTGTAACTACCCCCTCCCCCAATTACCAAGGGGCTATGGTTCAGGTCTAAACGGTCTCTCTGAATGCTCATGTATTCACAAGCGGGGTTTTTGGAAGGTGATTGGAGCATGGAGGGTTGTAACTTCATCAATGGATTAATCCACTGAAGGATGCATAATTTGATGGTATTATTGTGAGGTATTGGAAACAGGAAGTGGGGCCTTGTTGAATAGAATTGATCATGAGGGCATGACCTTGGAGACTATATCTTGCTCCCAGCCCCCTTCCTTCCTGACTCTTTCACTGTCTGCTTCCTACATTACACCCTTTTGCCATGAGGATTCGGCCTCACCACCAAACCATGAAGTTAGCAGACCATGGCCTGAAACCTTCTCAACTGTGAGCTAAAATAAACCTTTCCTCCTTTATTTTTCTCAGGTATTTTGTCACAGCAACAGAGAGCTGACCAATACACCAAAAGTTCTTTGTTGCTGTTATTGTTTTGGGTGAAAGTAAGAATTGACAACAATAAAAACCATATATATATATATACATATTCTTATTTATTTTCCTCTATAATCATGGATGAAGGAACTAAACAACAATAAAAACCAAATATATATACATATATATGTATGTGTGTGTGTGTGTATATATATATATATATATATATATATATATATATATATACACATATACTTACTTATTTTCCTCTATAATCATGAAGGGAATTAGGGCAAAGAGACTTAAAATTCTTAATAGAAAAAATGGAGTATAAATTTGTTTATTTTTAACTATGCTTTAATGTCACTTCTTAAATACTGCTCTATCTATAGATTTGCTATCACATAAAAATAGCTTTCTTTAATGTATTAATGTGGAAAGATTTGGCTATATGTGGATTTTTACCATGAACACACCTAAATAATGATGACGATGATGATGATGATGATGATAGTATTTTAAAAACAGAATACTTAATGCTAAAAATCAAATATTATAGTAAAAAGTTCTACTCCTTAGGGAAGAACAGTCCCACCTTAAAATCTTATCAGAATACCAGCCAATCATCCAGTAATCTGTTTTTGTACTAAATGCAGTAGAGGCTAATTTAGCACTCACATGTGTTTGTCTCAGCCTGACAGTTTCCCAGGGAGTTGAATGTCAAGACAAATGGTGACCTCTCGAGCTATTCCTTGAGGTCAGTGCCCCAGTGATGGGCTGTGAAGGCAGGACAGGCACTCCAGTGTATTTTTCAGCCCAGAGAAGACCGATTATGACTATCAGGTCTCTTGGAGTTGGAACCTGCATGCCTGGGGCTGGATGTAATTGAATTACCTCTGGTACAAGGAATAACATCCCTGACCTAAATTCAGGGTTTCTGTCTGCCAACATTTGGCACAAGACTGGCTCATAATTTGACTCACATTTAAGAATCTTAATTGCTATAATAATTGGGTCTGCCAAGTTTACCAGTCGGCCAAGGTCTTAGAAGGGTTTTAACCAAAGGATGGAATTTCCATCTGGTGTTGGCTGAATCCTGAAATTGTCGCTACTCCTGCTGCTGTTCCTCAGATCGTTTATTTTAGGATTGAATACATGTGGAGCTCATTTATCAATCATAGGTTATTGCCATTATTGGGGGCCATTAATGACAAGGATTAGTCTGTTTGTTGGAAAGGTAGAAATCTGCAGGTGTCCAGGGTTTAAAGGACCATGTCAAAATCACTCATAACTTTGCGGAAATACTTGCAAAAGCCGCATCTCTATTGTAATTAGCATTCTGTATTCACTGGGCCCCCAGAAGAATGCTATTCTCAAACAAGAACTCCAGTGATCCCAGTGTGAGATCTAATGTGGATCCTTCCCTAGTCAAATCTGCAGGCAGCTGGAGGCTAAGGTGACCTTGAAGTTGCTTTTGATACTTATCACAGTCTCCTTTCTTTAGAGACATGGTCCTGAGAGGTATGGAACTTACCCTCTTCTATCCTTTGTTTTCATGCTAGCTAGTTTATGGGGTATTTGACCAGACAGAATAAGTATACACCTCCATCTAGTGGCTTCGGTATTACCCTGCTCTCTCTCAGCATTATGGGCCTCTTCTACCCAAATACCAGGTTGCTGCTCTGTAACTGGTGCACTTATTTCTATTGGAGCCAGAGAGCATGCCGGGAAACTGGCAAGGGTACTGCCTCCAAAGCCTTAGTGCCACTTTGATCTTTTCCCCAAGTAAATTTTAGCAAATTAGCACTCCCTTCATTTCATCCATTACTCTAATAGCATCTTCACAATGGGTCAGACATGAAGCTATTACAAATCAATGTTACAGCTCCTTGCCAATTACTGTTTATCCTACCCTAAAATATTCCTCCTACTCATGATAGTAATGTTGTAAAAAGAACACAATATATATAGCAATTTTATTTTGAAGAGTGAATTAGGAAATCTATCAAAGCACTAACAGACTGGGAAATGCATAATAATAACACTTTTTAGTTCTCTGGGGTATATCCACCAAGGGAATTATGGATGCTTTATATAAAACACAGGATTAAAACAGCAATTAAAATGCTATAAAGCCAGAGAAAGGAAGCAAAATAATGTAACCAAACAACTGTGTCATGTGGAATTCTTTAAGAAAAAGTAATCAAATGCTCTGTCTTAGTTAAGGAATCTAAATGAAGAACTATCCTAAGGGAGGAGACAAAAAGATTCCACATCTAACCGCAGCAGTCTGGGCCTGGTCTCTTTCCTCCTGTATTGATCCCACCTATAAGCAGAAGATGATAGGAAGGGGCTTATATCTTGTTTTTGGATTCTAGTCATTAAAGCTTTATCAGAAATATTTAAATCCAGAAGAGGGAAATAAATGACAATGTATGATTTGCGTATAGTTTTTCCCCACCAAAACTCATCTTGAGATTCGGTCCTTAGTGTAACTGTGAGAGTGTATTGATATAGAGGAGAGTTCAGGCTTCTCAGCTCTCCCTTTTTCCTCATTGGCACATAGGCTCTTCTACACATACCTGCTTGCCCTCTACTGCTCTGCAATGAAGCTGATCAGATACTCATACCATGCTCTTCGAATTCAGAACAGTGAGCCAAAACAAACCTCTTTAATTTATTAACTACCCCTCCTCAGGTATAATTTTATTATAGCAACAGAAGTAGACTAAATCGCACCTTCATTATTAAAAAGACTGATGGAATTCATGAGGAGAATACGTACAAATAAAATGCTGACAGGTATTAATTACATCAACATTGGACTATTGTTCTACAGTATTCCAACATGAAGAATATTGTTCCACATTAAATTGCAATCGTGATACCCTAAACTACATGAGATTTTTACAATTTCCAGAATTATTTATCCAATTCAAAGTGCTAAATTGTGATCCTAAGACAGGAACCTCTGAAGTGGTAAAAAATAATCACAGTTTCAGAATATTGGTTTGTTAATTATGCAAAACAAATGTAATGCTGTTGCAGTTCATGTAAATAAATAAAATAAATCTCAAATGTATTACTTAAAAGTCTGATGTAACATATCTTGAAAAACAAAGGTTTATCATAGGTTGACAAGATATGAATTATTGGCATTTCCTTTAACCAAGTTGAGAAAATGGTATAGTCACGTAACTCAACAGAAATATCCTGCATGAGTTCCCTATTTCCAAATGAAGATCTCTGACTTTTCCAGTTGAAAAGGACAAACCAAGTCAGAGAGAGCACAAGAGAAAACTCTCCTGTATCCACACCTAAAAACCACAGAACAGGTTTGAAAGTGGCCACATTTTCAACTAAAAAAAAAAAAAAAAAAGTCAAGAGGCTCACGGCAGAAAGCTTTTTGGAATAATTATCCTCATTTGACCATGAAATTAAATTGTACTAGAACAGACTGTATCAGAACAAATCTAAACCATAATCTACAGATTTAACTCAGTAGAGATTTAACTCAGTACAGATCTTAGACTACTCTGACAGAAAAATGAGGAAAATCCATAGCATTATCAACACCATCAGCTGAGGGAGCTCTTCTCGTTTAGATTTTTTCTTTTTTAAACTGAATTACAGAGATATGTTTGGTTATTTTTTACTTATATAAATTTTATCTTCAGCATTGAGAGGAAACAACAACAACAAAAATTTAAACCTACCTAACTTCAGCTTTTTAAAAATAATCATTATATACTGCAAACATGTACTACTAATAATTTTTAAAACAAACTGAAAAAATAAAATGTCCTCCCGGGTTAGAAAGAAAGGACGACGTCTTCAGTGGCTGCTTTCTAATTCGAGGCTGGTAACAGGAAGCAGGTTTCTCGTTACAACTTAAGAAGTTTGAGAACCCTTCGTTGGTATAACACTGGTCTGTAGCCCACCTGTGTTGGACCCTAGGACGCTAAAAATCAGCTTACACAATTCAGTTTACCACCTGGCTTCCACTTCCACTTACCTCCCAGCCTCTTCTCCAGCCATTTCTCTCCTTTAATCCAGGCATACAGGTTTATTTTAAATTTTTGAGTGTCATGTTCCCTGTATCTGGGTGCACTATTCTCATCACCTCTCTATTTTTGTTGGCTAATCCTTTCCCTTTATTTGTCCTTGACAGCCCTCTCTAGCCCCCTTCTCAATACCTAAGGCTGAATTAATGCAAGATGCTCTCCCATGTGGTCTTCAGCAGCCCTGTGTGGCACCTCCTTTCTAATGGGGCGCTCCTTGTCCGTTTCTTCTCTCTACAGTGCCCTTGCTGATATGGTCAGTGCTTTGCCTATGTCCCTTTGGGTCTCTTTTCTAGGTTCAGGGACATCAACTGCCTGTGTGCATCCACTCCCCAAAGCCAACACTCTCATCTCCTTACCAGAGAGCTGTTCTCTGGTGGACAGGATTCCTCAGCTAACTCACCCAGAGTAGGTACTGCCTAAGAACTGCCATTAAATAAGGACCTCCTGGTGTGGTACACGTTTCCAGGCAGAGATGATGCTGGCGGTGATTTACATGGTCTGTCTCTGGAGCTTTCAGCAGGGTTGACCTCAGCCACCTTCTGGGGGACTTTGCCTGACATCTCTTCCCTGTCCCACTTTTCCCTTCACCATGTGTTTCCTGGGTACTAATGAATAAACCAGCTCCCCCAAGTCCCCCACTGAAGTTTTGCTTCAGAGGACCCCAACCTAATAGCCATGTAAGGGATTTCCACAAATGCTTGTTGAGTGAATCCATCCATCTTGTTTCTGGCACACACACAAAATCATTCCAAAGCACAAACTTTCAACCTCTTATTTGAAGGACGGAGGATCCAAGAGTGCGTGACACACCCAAACTCAATGAGTCCATGCAGAACAAGTCTACAGCCACTGATGTTCTTTCTACTAAATAATTTGCCCTTTATCCTGTTATGTTGAAGCCCCTTTAAAAACAATAGGCTGGGGTTGTAGGGGGTGCTCAGTTGTAGAATACTTGTCTAGCAAGCTCCAGGCCCTGGGTTTCATCCTTAGCACCATGAAAATAAACAAACAAACTGACCAACCAACACACAAAACCTTTAGTTATTTCCATTTTAAATACAATAGTAAAAATACAAATAAAAGCTAGTATTTATGGAGTGTTTCCCACGTGACAGATACTTTGCTAAAGGACTTAATTACTTCATTTGAAACTCACAATAACCTGTGATGCAGGAACGATATTTCCCACTTCACAGGTGAGAAAACTGAGGCTTAGAACGGATAAGAACATTGCTGAAGATTGTATTCCTAATACAGCATAGATCTAGGCTTTGAAACTCCGAAGTCTGACCCCAGAGACTTTCTACCAAATAGCAGACATGCTTTCTTCTATCTAAAAATACTGATGCAATTATGTACAGCATTATTTTAAACCATTCCAAAAGAATATATTTTTAAGTTCATACATAGTGTGCTTCTTGATCTTTTTATTGTTTGTTTGTTTTAAAAAGAGGGCTAATAGGACCCTCTCAAAAGTCATAGATTCTTCAGAAAGATGCACACACATGTATTATGTAAAACATAGTTTCTAGGTGAATTAAGGACCCCTTAAATCCACAGAGATAAGCAGCATTCCCTGATATAAGCCACATCCCAGCATAACATCGTCGCCAATGACAAGCATCAAAATGATTAAAGTCAGATAGTCCCAGAAAGCTAGTGTACAAAGATAAAGATTAGATAGCCTCACCCTTACTTTATAGGTTTTAACTAAGGCAAGTCACAGTAATGCCTGTAATAATCAACTCAGATTTTATTAAGTATTTATTCACATTAAGCAGTAAGAAAATTGTAGAGAGATCTCTTGCACATTTGCCTTTCCCCTCCTAAATGGTAACATTTTGTGGAACTATTACAGAATATTGACATGATATATGTAATCCGACTCTCTTATTTAGATTTTCCCAGTTTCCCTTGTGTTTATGCATGGGTTCATGTGTATATTTTATTCTGTACAATTTGGTCACCTGATTTAGTTCCTGTTTATACCAATGCAGTCAAGATTCTGAACTATAAATACCCATCACATTGCCTTTATAGTAACATTTGCTTCACTCTCACACTCTTCTTTCCACTCCCATTCTAAATTCTTTGCAATCCAGAAATATGTCCTCCATTTATAACATGTCATCATATAAAAAATGTTACCTAATGGAATAAGACAATAGACAATATTTTATGGCTGGTTTTCTTCACTCTGTATAATTCACTGGAAATTCATCCAAGTTTTTGTATCAATATATTCTTCTATAGCTAAGTAACATCTATAATAAATTTCCACAAACTTAGTGGCTTAGGACCACACATGTTGTATAGCTGTAACTGGGAAAAATCAAGGCATTGCTATCTGTGTCCCTTTCTGAAAGATATAGGGGAGAAAGCTTTTATTTCTTGAGCTTTTCCAGCTTCTAGAGGCAGCTTGAATTCCTTGGCTCATGGGTTATTCCTCCATCTTTGAACTCAGGGAAAATAAGTCCTTTTCATATCTCATCAATCCAACATCTTTTTTGTCCCTCTTTTCCATTTCTAAGGATGTTTCAGATTATATCTGTCCCATCCAGAAAATCCAGTGTAATCTCCCAATCTGAAGTACTTTTAATTCCATCTGCAACCTTAATACACCTCTGCCACATAACATAATAAACTCAAAGGTTCTGAGAATTATGACATGGATATATTTGGGGGGCTATTGTTCTTTCTATCACAGTACATTCTGTGTATATCACAGTTTGTCTATCCATCCATCTGTTGAAGGATAACTGCACTGATTCTGGTTTCTGGATATTTCAAGTAAAGCTACCATGAACATAAGTTTTCATTTCCATGGTATAAATGCTGAAGATTCAAACCAATAGACTCCATGGTGGTTGCGTATTCAGTTTTATAAGAATCTACCAGGCTATTTTCCAGCATGGCCTTACCATTTTATATTCCCACCAGTAAAGCATAAGTGATGCAGCTTCTCTACATCTTGGCCAGAAACTGGTGTTGTCAAAACTTTTAATTTTAGCTATTTAATAGGTGTATGGTAATACCTTATTTTGGTTTTATTTTGCACTTCCTTAATCACTCATGGTGTTGAAAACCTTTTCATGTTCTTTTTTGCTGTCTGTATATCCTTTTCAGTAAAATGTCTCTTCATGTCTTTTGCCCTATTTCTAATTGGATTGCCAATTTTCCAACTGTAGAGTTTTGAAATTCTTTATTTCCTCTATGTACTAGCCTTTTTTGACTATGTGGCTTACATATTTTCATTCCCTTAACAAAGCCTTTTTTTTTTTGTGGGTACCGGGGGGTCGACCTCAGGACCTCGTGCACCAACAGGCACCTGTGCCGCTGAGTGATATCACCGGCCCCTTTTTCGTATGTGGGTTCCGGGAGTCGAACTCGGGCCCTCGCGCTTGCAAGGCAGGCGCTTATGCCGCTGAGCCATCTCACCGGCCCTACAAAGCCTTTTATACAGCAAAAGGGTACAGTACGAACTATCAATTTTTCTGGTAGGAATCAGTTTTTTGGTGTCAAGTGTTAAGAGTTTGTTGCCTAGTCTTGGATCTCAAAGATTTTCCTCCTACTTTTTTTTTTTACCCTCAAAGTTTTATAGGTTTAAGTTTTAAATTTAATTTTACGACCCATGTTGATTTATTTTGTATATACAGTGTGAAACTTAGATTAAAAGTTTTATTTTGTTTGTTTTGATATGGATGTCCATAGTGATTCAAGGGAATTTGGATTTTTCACATGGAAGACCAATTTTCTCAGCTCGTTACTCCAGTTCTAAAGCTTTCCTTTCTCCACTGAATTGCTTTGCACCTTTGTCAAAAATCAACATATTCTTGTGGTTGCATAATGTTTTATACCATGCCTTGGTTCCTCATATGTCCTTTTTGAACCTATTGGGAGCTAATTTGCTTCCTCTTAATTTAGTTGACCTCTGCTGTGTCTTTATATTTGAAAACTGAATTGCTACCTACAGAAGAAGGTGCCAAGTAGCAAAGTATAATAATGTCCCAATAAATATTTCCTTAGGCAAAATCAGCCTACAACTCTTTTCAATGTTTATAAACCATGTAAAGTTTATCTGCCCACGTGCACAGCTTTCTGACAAATGTGCACACGGCTTTTATTCATCTCTACATAGGGGTAGGTAAATACCTCCTATCATAAACACAAGTGTGGTTTATAAAGTAGACTTTCTTCAAACATCATCTGGATCTCATTGCTCTTGTCTCCCCTTCATCCAGTACCTTTAGCCCATTTTGTTAGTTCTTCATGGTTAGAAGAGGACTAAAGAACTTATTTCCACTTCTTGATGTAAATGCCTCTACATTCATTTATGCTGAAATGTTACATCTATCATTAATTTACACTCAAACATTTTGATATCTAGTTGGGATAAGAAAAGAGTTTTATTTTTACCAGGAGTAGAGTGGTAAAACATTTCATTAATCAATAAAAGGTCAGATTTTTTTTTTCCCTTCAGTGATTATAGAGAGACATTGGGTTTGGTGGGTTGGAAAGGAAAATGGCTAGAATCTGACATTCCCAGGACTATTCCTAATGTTTATATGGTTCTGTTTTTTCTTAAGTTAGTAATTTTGTAAAATATTTAAATTTTAATCCTTATGACCATTGTAAAGTATTACCATACCCAATTTAGACAAGGAAAGTCTGACAAATAGAGATGTTAGGGAACATAATCAATGCATATAGAAAAGTAATGAATGTCTTTTGCCATCAAAGCCAATATAGCTGTATATCACTTAACAACAGGGATACTTTCTGAGAAATGCAGTGAGCTGATTTCAGGGTTGTGCAAACAAATAGGACGTACAAAAATTAAGAGGGCAATGACCTTGCTAAGTGATAAAATCTTATGGGGCCATTATATATGTGGCCCGTCATTGACTAAGTCATCATTACGAGGTGAATGACTATATTTGCTTCCCTCTAACAAGCAGAAAGACTTGACCTTTTAGGTTAATTTGGAAAATATGTAAACCTTTGTCTGTAGCCTTCCTGTCTCCCTCTCCTAGTATCCCTAGAACAATGAAGTTTCCAGGACTCCTCATCCAGAAATACTGGGTTCACCCTTCCCAACTCGGGACTCTTCTCAAGCAATGCTCTTTGACCTGACTTTCTACATGACTGAAATGCTGCACATGTGCTTGTTGAATACTTGAAATGTAATATTTCAAGCAATTGAATTTAATGATAAATACTTAAATTTAAATTAGAATAATTATATATTTATAGCAGATTCTAGACCTTTTTCCTTTCTTCCCAACTGTATTGGCTGAGCACAATTTGCCTGCATCCTACTTTCCCACCACCTCTGATCCTAACTTATTCCTTAGCCTTACCAAAAAATACAAGTATTTTTGAAACCTAATTATTTTATTTAAGTGTTTAATAATCTCCTTTTTATTATCTCTGTTTTCTTACATTATGAAACATCATTTCTACCTTTTAATGAAGTACCAATGAGAAAAGTGAGAAATATTCTTTTGGACCTCATTTCATCACTATTGTTAAAAGGTAATCCTCTTTTACTCTTAGCTTCACTATGCTCAGGAAGCTATGCCACAAAGATCTTTCCTGGGTTACCATCTTGCCTTAATAAAACCTGACTTTTGTCTTGCAGCCCCTCAGATGGAAGCATCTCATTGCCCGACATTTATGAAGCTACTCTGGAGGACGGGCTAGCATTTCTCCCCTCCTTCTGGCTATTTCCACACACTCCTCCTCCTTTCTGGAACACCACTCTACCTTCTTCCATTTCCATAGTTCACTGTATCCTTTGGTGCCCTGTCCACAGACTTAGTTTTTTATTCTAAGACCTATACTTGTCATATTCTGCTTTCTATTTCTATAATAGGATATCTATGACTGGGTTATTTACAAAGAACAGAGGTTATACCCTGTGTGATTGTGCATTTCAGAGTGCTGTATTCCCAGCACTCTGCAAGGGTGGGGTGGGAGGATCACAATTTCAAGACTCTCTCAAAATTTAAAAAATAAATGAATAACAAGGGCTGAGGATGTAGCCCAGTACTAAGGCCCTGGCTTCAATAACCAGTATTGGGGAGAGGGGTGTGTGTGAATGGAGGTTTAATTAACTAATTGTCCTAGAAGCTGCAAGCCCAAGTTTGAATTGCTACATCTGGTGAGGTCTTTGTATGGCCTTATAACATGGTGGAAAAGCAGAAGAGCAAGTGGTCATGTGCAGGAGAGACAAAACACATGGGGAGGTCCTGTTTTATAACAATCTTCTCTTGTGATAACTAATCATGAGACTTCACTCAATCCCATGAGAATGGCATTAAACCTTTCCTAAGGGCAGAGCCCTTCTGACTCACACACCTCAAACACATGACCACCTCTCAACCTCATTGGGAGCCAAAGTTCAGTGTGAGTTTGTGAGGGAACAAACTGTCTCTGAACCATAAACCTACTGGATTTTGAATCTTGAATATTTCTACCTCACCTCATCTTAACCGTTGTCTGCCAGCTATACTTGAACTGGTCCTGGCTCAAAAGTACATCCAAGAAATTCTCATGTTGCGAACACTGCAATCTCTGATCCCTATCTCCTTTATGTAAGTCCTTCCTTTTCACTCAAATATAGTGATTGCTTCTTCTGTTTGGTCCTTGAGGACTTTCGGACCTCTATATTCACTTTCCAAGCTTCATCCTATATCTCCTCTGCAGCTTGGAGTCTGTAATCTATCATCTCAGTGTTTCATTTGCCAATAACTTCAACTTTCCTCTTTGTTGCTCTCTATCACTCACCTGGCTATGCTCCAGCCTGGTGCAATCTGCCTGGCTCACATCTCACATACTGGAGCTATAACATGCTGCTGGAAAAGTCCCCCTGAAAACTGGCGGCATCCATGAAGTCGTGGTTCTCCAACCTCAGCAGGACCATCAATGCCACTAGACAGTCCTGCCATCCTGCCTAGTTGCTCTTGACCCCCTTCTCTGGGCAGGTCCCCCTGCCTCAGGGAATCTCCTTCAGCCAGGGTTTCAGTGACTGTCTATGACCACCCTAAATCTGTACCTACAGCATAAACAACTCTCCTAAGATTAGATCATTAGAGAACAGCTCCCTTGCATGTCCCACAGATATCTCAAATGCTGTCCAGCTGCCTCCTCCACAGACCTGCTTCCCCTGCATCCCATCTCAGTCCTGACATTCAGCACACACAGCAGAATTCCAGCAGTCACACTGGCCCGCTCTATTCTCTCCACTGCAACAAACTGCCAAGTATTGTTTTATTAATTTTCTACTACTAATTCTTAAAATTTTCTTTCTTTATGTGCCATCTTTTCACACCAACTTTTACTACAGAGCAGCCCACAATGATTTTTAATGGTACTGTCACACTGTCTGCTGTGCCCACCGTCAGAGCTAGGTACTAAACCATCTTGAGGATGTCATCCCTTTCAGAGGAAAAGTTATTACATCCTTAACTGACATTCCTCAATGATTCCCACTGCCTTTGTAATCAAGTTTACATTCTAAACCCTTCAGTGCCTGACCTCTCTGGTTCACTGTCTGCTCTCCCTTCACCCTGTCACTCCATCAGTGACAAGCAAGTCATGATGAGCCTTTTACATCTCACCTGTGACACACGATCTTTTTGTCCCATGCTCCTCATGTGACCAGGAATATAGGCACCCTCTGTCTTGACCCCACAAGTATTCATTAGCACCTACTTATTAAAATCAGCAGGGCGGGGCCGGTGAGATGGCTCAGCGGCATAAGCGCCTGCCTTGCAAGCGCGAGGGCCCGAGTTCGACTCCCGGATCCCACATACGAAAAAGGGGCCGGTGATATCGCTCAGCGGCACGGGCGCCTGCTGGCGCGCGAGGTCCTGAGGTCGACCCCCCGGTACCCACAGAAAAAAAAAATAAAAAAAAATAAAAAATAAAATCAGCAGGGCTAGACAAATTCATTCTGACAGTCATTTCATAATACAACTGACTGGTGTTCTCCAAAATGTCAGTGTAATGAAAGAGAAATAAGCCCATTCCAGATTGAAGAAAAGAAGCGAGACATGAGGACTAAGTGAAACCCATGGTCTTGGGCTGGATCCCATCTTAAAGAAGAAAAGGTGTTATAAAAGCTAGACAATGGGGCCAGTGAGATAGCTCAGTGGCATAAGTGCCTGCCTGGCAAGCATGAGGTCCTGAGTTCAACTCCCGGTACCCACATACAGAAAACGAACAAGACATGAGGACTAAGTGCAACCCGTGGTCTTGGGCTGGATCCCATCTTAAAGAAGAAAAGATGTTACAAAAGTTAGACAGTGAAGACAGTAGATGAGATGAGGACTTCGTATCAGTTTTAATTTCCTAAATTTGATAGTAGCACTACAGTAACATTAGAGAATATCTCTGTTCCATAGAAATACACAGTGAAGTATTAAAGGATAAATGGTCATGATATATCCAATCTATTCCCAAATAGCTCCAAAAAATAAAACTTAACACATGTATTTTTAGGCATGTATATATATTTACTGTATATTATGCTATACAGTGGTACCTTGGTTCATGAACTTAATTCTTTCCTTGATTCTGGTCTCAGAATTTGTTCTGATTCTGGCTGCAACCAAATTGGAGGCATATCATGGAACAAATTCTGCAGCCAGAAGCATGGAAAGAATTAATTTCATGAACCGAGGCACATTGTATATATATGTACATGTGTACATATATAGGTATATATACACACATACATACAGTACATAGAGAGAGGGAAAGGAGAGAATGATAGGATAACTGTGGCAGTATTTAGCTTGGTGAATTTTGGATAAAGTGCATAGGAAATCTGTATATTCTTGTTACTGCTCTGTATGTTTGAAGTTATTTTTCTAAAACATGTTGAAGGGGCTGGTGAGATAGCTCAGTGGCTATCCTGCCTGGCAAGTGCGAGGTCCTGAGTTCGACTCCCGGAACCCACATATGAAAAAAGGGCTGGTGATATCACTCAGTGGCACGGGTGCCTGCTGGAGCGCGAGGTCCTGAGGTCGACCCCCGGTACCCACAAAAAAAATAAATAAATAAATAACATAAATAAATAAATAAAATAAAATAAAGTAAAACATGTTGAAAAGGAAGTTCTAGGATACTTCGATTTCCAGCTTTGGGACTATTGTTGAGCAAAGTGAGATATTCTGTTCCCATCATTATTTTTGTCACACAAGAGCTAAATTTACAAAGTGTCATAGAAATTCTTACAGAGTAAAATATTTTATTAAAAAACTGCTGGAAAAACCCAGAAGAAACAAATGTAAAGTAACAAATCATCTACAACATCTAGAAAATTTCTGGGTGTATACAAAATAGTATTATCATTGGGTGATTGAATTGTTGATGGAACTTTGTGTGATTTTATTTTTTTATCTTATTGTTTTGCCTAATTCAGAACAGTGTATATGTATAAGTCAGTTCATGAAATAGAAAATACATCTTAGATATTTTAGCAATGAAAATATAAAGAAAAGAAAGCCAATAGATTATATCCCTCACATCCTCAGTTGATAGGGCATGGGAGTCAAGTACGTAGAGGCAGAGTATTTTATTTTTTTAAATTTTGACACAGGGTCTCCCTAAGTCACCCAAGCTGTCCTTGAGATTGCCATCCCCTGTCTCAGCCTCCCATGTATAGACAGAGCTCTCTTTCGGAGTGTCTTGGATTACATGATTGTCCATATATCAAAGGAGTTTGATTGTGTGTTTCTTAGAGAAGGAAATATTCATGAAAATTCTATGAATTGAAAAATATGTCATTCTCCAAACCTCTTTTCTTTATTTCTATCATTTCCCGTTAGCCTGTCAGCTGTTGACCTTGTCCTGCAAAGACACACCTTTCAATCTCAGCAGATCATGACAAAACCACACAGCACTCTGCCAAATCTCACAATGCTTGAATTCTGGATTCTGTATTCTAACACTGTATATTTCAGGCTTTTTAAGAGCAGGAGCCCTTCCTGTTTCAAACTGAGTACTTGGCACATATTGACAAATACTTTATGTAGAAATAGTAACATTCTAACCCATCTTGCCTGAACCTAATATTTTATGACCTTTGTAATTTGTCAATTTCAATACAGCATCAAACCTTGGTATTAGTTAATAAAATTATAATCCAGTGTTGCTTGATTATCAAATCTGATGCTTGCAGTCTGAATTTGGAGCTTCTTCTAATTGTGTCCCCCAAGTTCCTGTAACTACATTGATTAAAATACTGTAACAGCCCGCTCACTGGTGTGTATCCATTCCAGGTTCCACCAAAGAGACAAGGAGTTCCTTGATGCATTTACCCACGTGATCAGAATTCAACCCAGAACAGGCTTTGGGAAGGTCGTCTCTGTTGTTGATAAATCTAACTAAACATCCTTGTGTTACAGAATATAAAGGAAATACAGACCCTTTGGATGTTAAACACCTTGTTCAGAGTCATACAAGTAAAAACCTAAGGTCAGAAATAAGAATTCAACCTTCCTAATTGATAGGTATTGTTCCTTCTTTTACAATATAATTCTGTTCTTTCTTTTGAACATCTACCTACCTTCATAAACAAAGAAATCTTTGGTTCAAAACCAAAGCCATAGTGAGTATGAAAATCTTTGATTTAATCTCAATAGTCCTCTTTGATTTCCCCAGTCCTGATCCCATAGCCTTAGAAAGACTTCTGTTTAAAACTATTACTTCTTTTTTCTGATCTCAATAGGAGATCAACTGTGGTATTTTTATTATGTATAATCCTTTCATAGCTGTTCATTAGTTCTCCATGTTTTCTCTGGAATAGTAAGTATATCAGCAATGGATTTCTGAGTGGTATCTGCTCTTATTTTCTCAACAAGAAAAACTATAGTATTGATCAAATGGAGATGGGAACAAGTAAAAAGGACTTCATCAATGAAATGACTTGTTTATAATCTTAACATGTAATTATGATAGAAATCATTCACTCCACCCCCATATCCATTGTACCTGTTTCTTCTAATAATAGGAAGTCACATTTTAGATGGTCAAATGGAAACTTGTCAGGTACTCCATTTTGCATTCTCTCCAACTGTAGCAGTTATGGGGGGATATATGACCAACTTCTAAATGATGAAAAAAACCAGATCCTCTGTATGCCCTATATAATATAAAACAATATTCTTTAGAGGGAAAAAACACGCCCTGCCTTTCTACTCATTGTGGCAAGAGTCCTGGCTTGTTGCTGGTAGCCGGAGCAGTTACCTGTATCAGGAGATGGAAGGTGTGTGATGAGGATTCCAGGCAAGATACAAGAATCCTGGGTCCCAGGTGATGGTGCACCCCCTACAGTTCTGGATAATGTATCCCAACTTCTGCATGAAGGATTAATAGGCTTTCATTTATTTCTGCCTCCATTATTTTGAATTTCTCTGTTATAGAAGTCAAACTGATAGTCTATGAAATGCAATTTTCATTTAAAGCTATTTAATTAGTCTTAATATATTTTTGCAACACAAAATAATAAACATGGAATAAAACATTAACTAAAATACTTGAACATAAAGTGAATGCAAATGATCAATAAACCTACCCATTTGGACAGACAATTAGTGTTCATGATCCATTGAACAATTTTATTATCTTTTTTGGGGCAATACACTTAGAAGGCAAAATCCTAACCAAGAGGATGTTTGCTGAGTGTCAAAAAAACACACCCTGCAAAGGGTCAAATGCATATGTGCCTTATTTTTATTTCAATTATCCTACCTTACACATTTACAAGTTTTACCCCCTTTTTCTCCACTGTGCTTTCAGTCATTCCATAACTCCAGCCAAACTGAATTATTTACAATTTGATGCAAGAATCATTTAATATATTGTTGCTGGGTTTTTTGGTCCCTGCTACTACCACACTGAAGGTACTCAATTTGAATGGAAAGAATGATTCACTGTTTCTTCACTGCAGAATTCTTATTACCCATCTCCAAATGTCTCAGTCTTATAAATCCTAAAGTGCAAGCTTCAACATTCATCTCCCCCATTCCCTGGGCCCTCAGCTGGAAACAGTCTCTTCTTTCTACTTTTTGTTTTCTTCATGTCATTCATCATTACCTTTTGTCACTGAAATTACATTCATTCACTCCTTCTAGGAGGAGCTTGAAAGCAATGTGTGTGTGTGGGGGGAACCCATGTCAAAATCATCTCTATATTCCTAGTGTCTTACACTTAGTATTAGCACTATTAATATGTATCTTAATACATTATATGAAATATATATGTCCTGTGGATAAATTTCATCATAAATTATGTCAAGTGGTTTTGTTGATTAGGTATAGAGAAAGAACAAAAAACAAAGAAAATGGGAAATATACAGTAATTCAGTTCTTTTACATTGACTTCTTAGGAACCAGAGAGACCCTAGATTAAATGAAGCTCACTGTGAAAATTTGGTTGGTAATATTCTCACCTGGTTTGGGGTGAATTTCCCTACTTGTATCCTGAGGGCTTTATTTTTCTCCCAGGGCATTAAAGACAGGCTTGTGTCATTGACTGAAGAACCAGAAAGGAAGGCTTCATATTCTTAGCTCTAAGTAACCAAAGCAGGTGTCCACATGATAGAAATGTGCTGAGGGATACTAGAAGAATATTTTTTTTTCCAAATCTGGAGATACACATTAAAAGACTGTGTAGGCCTGCAGATAAGGAGGGAGTAGGAAGAAAGCATAATGCATATCAGGATTTTGTGAAGACGAAACATCTGCAGGAAACTGTCTCTCTTGGTGCCATTTATTAAGAATCACTACTCACCAGATTTTTTTTGTCAATTTCCCCACGGAGATTTTCATCTGTGCTTCAAGATTCTTCCCAGTGTCCCCTACCCTGGCCCTATTCAGCCATTCCAGGGAAGACAACGTTAGTCAGGAGGGAAGATAGGGAAGATTAGTGCGCATGCTGGGAGGGTGGTAGGGACATAGGTACCATGAGAAGTGATGAGGTGGGAAGAAAAGACATTGCACTTGATCAAGACAAGAGTAGTCAGTTTGGAATTTACTATTCAAGTGAATACCTGTTTGAAATTTACTATTCAAGAGAATAATTGTCCTTGTTTGAGATGTTCCTTGTAAAGATGAAATTTAAATTAAGTTTTCATGAAGATGATAGAGAAGGTCTAAAGAGAATCCGAAAAATTGGGAACAAAGTAGCAGAAATTAGAAAACCATGGATTGGAGATCATTAATTAGTGCTGTAAAAAAACGATGATAGTGGATAATAGAAAATAAAGTTGAAAATACAACAAGATACATTGGTAGACGAGATTTACAGATCTAACTGCTCATATTCCTATTTTCTAGTGTTCTGAGTATGGAGTATATTAAAAAACAAACAAACACAAACAAACAAACCAAACCAGAATAAATGGAATCTCTTCCAAAGATGCAAGATTGTTTCAATAATTAAAAATCAATGTGGTCTATTTTAACAGTAGACAATCACGTGATTTATCAAATGATGCACAAAAACATTGGACAAAATTCAACAACCATTTATAATCTGAAAAAAAAGCCTCAGAAAAATAGGAATAGAGTGAAACTTCTTCAACTTGATGAGGCATATCTACAAAAAAATCTATTTCATTTCTATTTGTAGATGGCATGATTATCTACATGGGAAGTCTCAATGAATTACAAAATAAAATCTTCCTAGGTCTATGAAGTCAATTAAGCAAAGTTACAGAATACAATATAACATAGAGAACTAAATTTACCTCTACATGCTAGCAATGAACACTTGGACATTGACTCTAACATTATCAACCTTTACAATTACTCAAACAAAACTAAATACGTAGGTGTTAATCTAACATAAAATACACAGAAAATAGTGAGATCCCATCTCAAAAAATAAAGTAAAACAAACCCTCCAAAAGAATAGTTTGACACAAAATACAGACTTGTATAATAAAAACTACAAGATGCTGGTGAAATAAGTCAAAAGATCTAAATAAACTGAAATCTATACTAGATAGTTGGATTGGGAGACTTCATATAGTAAAGATGTCAGTTCTTTCCAAATTGACTCACTGTTTTCAACATTCCTATAAAAATCCTAGCAAGATTGTGGGTACTAAAACTGATGTGGACAGGCAAAGGAATTAGAATAAATAAAACATAGTTTTGATAAAGAATAAAGTGAGAGAAATTAGTCTGCTTAATTTTAAGAAATTAGCTAGAGCAACCGAGAATGGGTGATGCTGGCAAGGAGTAAGCACGTGGATCGGTGACAAAGGACACAGGACCGTGCAAACATACCCAACTGATTTCTGACAAAAGTACAAGTGAAATTCAACTGAGGAAATATAGTGTAGTCAGCAAGTGTGCTAGGCAATTAGAAACTTACAGGCAGAAAAATAACTTCAATTTAAACATATTTTACACATAAATCAACTCAAAACAAGTCTAGTCTTAAAATATTAGAAGATGAAACTTATAGGAAAGCATATGAGAAAATGTTTTGGATCTAGGACTAGGCAAAGGATTCTTAGATTTGATACCAAAAGCATGACCCATAAAAGAAGATTAATAAATTAAGCTACATCAAAATTAAAACCTTTTGCTCTGCAAATGACTCCACTATGAGGATAAAGGCAAGCTATAACCTAGGAGAAAATATTTACAGACCATATATCTAACAAGGAATAGAATACAAACTATACAAAGAACTTTTTAAACTCAATAGTAAAAAAATGAATAAATTATAACCTAGTTAGAAACTGGGCAAACTTTATGGAGATTTTTCACCTAAGAGTACATACATTTGCAAATAAGCACGTGAAAAGATGTACAGCATTATAAAGCATTAGGCAAATGCAAATTAAAACTTCAATGAACTATCATTAAACACCTGTCAATAAGGCTTAAAAAATAGGGACAATGCCAATTGCTGGTGACTATACAAAGAAGCTGAATCAGTCATACACGTGTAATATGCTGAACACGTAAAATGGCAAGCCACTCTTGAAAATAATTTGGTAATTTCTTATAAAACTACATATGCAATATTCATAAGACCTTGTAATTGCACTTTTGGGAACTTATCCCAGGAAAAGTAAAGCTCATGTCCATACAAAAGCACATAAATGTTTATAGCAGCCATATTCATAACAGTTAAAAACTGAAAAGTGCTCTGGAAAATTTCAACAAGTAAATGGTAAACAAACTGTGAGGTGCTGCCAGACCCTGAAATACTACTCAGCAGTAACAAGGAACAAACTATTGATACATGCATCAACTTGATTAACTCTCTAGGTAATTATGCTCAGTGAAAAAAGTTGATCCCAGAAGTTTACACATTGTGTAATTTTATTCATAGTTTTTGTTTGTTTGCATTTGAGACAGGCCTCGCTACGTAGTTCAGGCTGGCCCTGAATTCACTATGTAGCCCAGGCTGCCCTCAAACTCACATTGATCTCCTGCCTCAGTCTCTTGTGTACTAGGATTATAGGTGTGCACCACCATAGGCAGCGATTCGTATAACATTCTTGCAAAAACAACAGATTAGTTGTTGCCAAGGTTCAGACTGGGAGTGAGAGTAACTAGAACTGAGAGTGGCTATAAAAGGGAAATGAGGAATTTCTGCATTGATATTATAGACAGCTGAGTTAGGTAGAAATATTATAGGCAGGGCCGGTGATATAGCTCAGCGGCACAAGCGCCTGCCTGACAAGTGCGAGGTCCTGAGTTTGGTTCCCGGTACCCACATAATAAAAAAAAAAAAGAAAGAAAAGAAATATTATAGGCAGTCAGATAGGGCTGGGCTCTCAAGAGGTCAATGCAAAAGATGAAAACACATTGCAGCTGTGGCTGGAGGCGTATTTGTTGGATTCCAAGCCTCAAGAAAAGACAGAATTACCAGGCGTACATGCTTCCCCAAGGGATAAGATAAGTGCTAGCATCCGGTCCAGTAACGTCTAGATAGACATCACCTTGGTGGGTGACCAAGACTCTGGGACCCATCATCGTCCTGAAAAGTTCTTTGTTCTTTCCATGTACATTTGCTACATGACTTACTTCCCCATTGGATCAGTATTACCTAAGCAGCTATACTTGTAACCTTATTGGTTGATTATAGTTTTGTCCCATGCCGTACCCACCTTGTGATTTTGTGCCCACCTTGTGATTTTGTACCCACCTCGTGACTTTGCTCTATAAAACTTCATCTGTGAAGTGGGCTCAGTGGCAACCCACTTGAGTCCCCTCCTGTCTTGCTCAGGAGCTGTCTATCTCTCAATAAATATTTCCTACTCTTAACCTCCGTTGTTCCTTAGAATTCATTCTTCGATTTTGGGGAATATGAACTCAGCATATCAGACATCCTAGCAGGTTGGGAGTTATATTTCCTTTATATCATTTGAGGCCCTATATCATTTCTATATCACTAAGATATTACAACCAACCTTTGCAAGATGTTTCCATAGTCAGGAGGAAATTGGGTGAATGGTACGAGAATTTCTCTATTATTTCTTACAACTGTATGTCACTTTATAATTTTCTTCAAATAAAAATTTGAACTTAAAAACACAATAGGAAAAATAGTAGCTAGAGGAACCAAGAAGTATTTGCTGTTAAGGCAATTTTTGCTCAATACTGAGTGTAAATATTCTCCCAGTATAAAATTCATTATTATTTGGCACACAAGGAGGATGAGCCCGAAATTACTTTTACAAGTGAATTAAAATATCTGGTTTCATTCCAGAAAGTACCTTCAGGGTCCATTTATAGAAGCTACTATTTTGAAATTTTTCAGCATAAATTTCTTAAGTGAATTAAATGAATTTTACATCTTCTACTTTTCTTGGCAACACGTTTAGCTATTATTTTTTAATTAAGTGCAAAATGGCAAAGCCTAAAATCAAGTCACCAGACACTGTATTCTTCACGAACAACAGAGCTCTTTCCCTGAGTCCTTGAAAGCTGAATTGCAGTCTTTGTGTGTGACTGAATAGCGAATGTCCCCTTGGAGGACACACTGCCCCTGAAAACTGATAGTATTCCTCATAACCTCCTTTTTTTTTTTTTTTTTTTTTTTGTACCAGGAATCAAACTCAGGACCTTGCGCTTGCCAGGCAGGCGCTTGTGCTGCTGAGCTATATGCCTGGCCCCTCATAATCTTCTTAGTGTGGAGGAAAGGAAGGAGGTGGGGATGTGTCTTGTGCAAAGTAAGTTCAATCAGGTTCTAGTAGCAAACCAGAACTCCTTTTTTTTTCTTCTAAGTTTAACCCTGCTCAAAAGACCCACTTTTTAATGTTTGCTTATTGGGTTTTTAGAAAATTTCTGTGCAGCAGTGTATCTAATTCCACAAGCAATGTCCCAAAGGATGACATTTTATGGAAACTCTTAGGGAGGACATGGATGGAAAAAGGAGGAAGAAAAAAGAGGGTGGCGAGCCAGCTCCCTGAGTAGAAATCCACAGAGTCTAGGCTGACCTTTCAGGACAGAGGGTTTTGGGGGGCACTACGCACAGTTGAACCTCTATTTTCAAGATGTCTCCTTCTCATGAGGTGAAGATTTCTTTTGCTCTGGGTCTGACTGGAATCCTAAGGCCTCTTAGAATAAGCTGGCACATCTTGTGCACTGGGATTTCTGGTGCTTGTATTATCAGGATTAACAGACGCACCTGAAGCCTCTGACATGAAATGTGCTCAGATCCAAATTGATTTTCTAAATATGGCCTTGAACTTATCAGCCCTAGGCAGCATTGTCCTTTTGAACTTCTCCAGTGACCAGCATCTGATTACTAAATAAATGGATTGAATTCCAACTTCTGACACTACTAATCTGTTTATTTATATTTTGATTTATTAGTGTTTGAAAGTATTTTGGGATTTGCTGTTGTGTTTTTTTTTTTTTAATTTTAGGTGCTTCCTGGGTTATTAGAGGGTTTTCTCCCTAAGAAACATTTGAAATAACTTCTTTTGACACTTTTTTTTTCCAATCTTATAGTATAACTTATGCTTCTATAGTTAAATGATCTACAGAAAATGAGAAAGAGAGACAGACAGAGACAGAGATACAGAGAGACAGAGATTGGCCCTAAACAATTGGATTTTGTTTGCTTAGTTTTTGCGTTTTACAGGTATGGGATGACTGGAATTGACTTTAAAATGAACCCAGGAAGCATGGGAAGAAAACAGGGACACTGAGGATGAAAAATAATGTAAATCAAGAAATGTCCCAAAACCATACTGGTTTTTGGAAATAAATAAGCTAGATTAAATAAACTTGTTAAATATAATATAGTTTAGGGACAAATTTTCTGGAAGTCATTAGTTTTGATCCTGACCAAAAATCTATATGGGGCCCACTTCTTGTATCTTTCATTAGAATGTACTGAAATTTAGAGCTTTTAACATTTGGCTCTAAGTAACTTCTAAATCTTTGTAATTTGAAAGAAGATTCGTCACTTGATGGGAGATGGAAATTCCCAAAAAGGTGACACACTAAAGGAAAAAATGTAAAAGCTATGTATTCCCATGAGAAGAGGAAAGGGCACAGCCTCCCAGCAGAAAGGCAGGTACACGTTTCATGACAACAGTGGGTGCAGCTGGGTGGTCAGGCGCCTCTGGCAGCCCTGTAGCTGGCAGGTGCTACCTCTCCAAGGATGCACACTCCTGTTCCACCTTGGACTCTCCACTCAAGACAAGATCCTCACACCTCCATCTGCCCGTGAAGCCAGAACACATGTCCTCCTACCCACTGTTCCCAGACCAACCAGCCTGCCATTCATTATGACACCTTTCAAGGACGCCAGCTGAGGGTGGCACTCACATGGGGAGATGGGGGGATAGACACTTCCTGATATCCAGTAGCAGCTCTGAAGATGAAGCATGTTGCCTGTCTCCCTCCCCTTCTCACTGACTTCATTCCCACTGTCCTCAAACCTTCTCAACCATCTCACTACAATGGACTGCTTCCTCTGTCTCTAAATTTTTTATTTTCAGAGTCACTGAATTCACCATTGCCATCTTGACATAGGGACCCTTGGAATAATTCTCTTTGTTTGGCATTCAAGCTCTTATATTTACTTACTGCTCTCTTCTTCTTTTTTCAGTCCTGGGGATGGAACCCAGGGCTTCCTGCATGCTATAGGTCAACTCTCTACCACTGAGTTCACCTCAGCCTCTGCATTCAGGCTCTTTGTCAACAAAGAATTCTTTCTTCTGGTGGAAACACACATGGTAGCTGTTCCAAAACCAGTGTGGTAGGGCTCTGTGCAGCCTTCTCAGAAGCACAGAACCAGTGGATTAGGAGTCCGTGATGTCTGCAGAATCCCTTTTCTTTGCATTAGCAAGAAGGCCCAAGCTTGCTTCTTGTTATTCTGAATGAGATGATGTCACTGGTAAACTACCTTGCATAGGCAAGAGAGCTATGACAGGCTTATCAAGGAGGTTGTTCCCGTGAGAGGAGTGATTTATGTCATGGGTGTGTGTCTATTTCATGTAGAGATGGTCCTGATTTACCATGGATTTGACTTACGATTTTTTTACTTCATGATGGTGCAAAAGTGATACATTTTCAGTAGGAACTATACTTTGAATTTTGATTTTTTTCCTAGACTAATAATGTGGGATTTCCTTCTCTCTCAGATGCTGGGCAGCGGCAGCCAGCCACAGCTCCCAGTCATCCATGAGATTGCGAGGGTGAACAACTAACACTCCATTGTGTATTTGCTAACTATGAATTTCAGCTGGTTACATGTATTGCCTGCGTTTTCCACTTACGGTATTTTTCAACTTAGGTTAGGTTCATCACCACACTGTAAATTTAGGATCACCTATAGTATTTAATTTTGGTGACACAACACAGCTGAGATCAGAGGATGAGAGAGGAAGAAAAGTAGAAGATACATTCAAAGACAGAACTAGGATGCACAGGTTTTAGAAATCATTGTATGATTTCTAGATTTTAGAAATCATTGTATGAACTTGGACGTCTGCTCTGAGAGGAATGGGTCATAGCAGCAGTGTAATATAATCTAACTTGAATTTTACCTGGGTCAGTCTAACTGCTCTTGAAAAAAGCCTTAGCACTAGGGGCCAAAACAAGAAAGTGAAGTGACTAAGACAGCACATGAATTAGTGGCAGAAGGTCAGATTCTGGATTTATTTTGAAGGTAGAGCCAGCAGACCTCCTTGCAGGCTTGCTATGGATCAAAAGGTAATGCTGATGCAGTAGTTTACATATATGTCCACACATTCATTAATGACCCTCTTTCAAAGGGGAACAACTAATGTCCTTGCTCAGCATGGGCTGGACATAGTGACTGGTTCCTAATGAATGGAATGAGGTGGAAGTGATGGTGTGTGTCCCATGGTAGGACATGTCATTCAGTCCTGTGACTGGGACATAAAAGGCACTGGAGTTTCCTCTCTCTTTTTCTCTCTCCTTTCTCCTCATTCTTCTTCTTCTGCCTCCTTTTCTTCCTCCTCCTCCTCCTTCTCCTCCGCCTCCTCCTCCTTCTCCTCCTCCAGGGGAAGCCAGCTTCCCTGTCACAAGGATACTCAAATAGCCATCAAGAGAGGCCCATGCAGTGAGGAGCCAAGTGAGTGCAGCCATCTTGGAAAGGGGTCCCCCAGCCCACAGCCAGCCTCTGATGCTGCAGCCCTGGATGACCTTATCTCAGCAATCACATGAGTATCCAGAACCAGCTAAGACATCCTGAATTTCTGACCCATGGAAAGGGTGAGAAAATAAGTCATCATTGTTGAAACAACATACTAATGAGTCATTAAAATTTAATAAAATACCATTTACAAATATCAATCAGGGGTCACATTATATATTATAATAATTTTGGTGGTATAAGTCCTGTATTTTATTCCAAAGGAACGAAAAATATTATCTATAAAAACTCTAACACCTTGCCCATCATCTTGTAATTCAAGCCTCTGAACCTCTTTTTTATTAGAAAAGTAAATGATAAGTAGATGTCTCCACAACTGTATGAAGTAGGAGAGTGGAAGCACATTTCTTTGTGCCCTGAGGTATATACACTGCACTTCTATCATCACCTTCACTGAGGAGTCACAGTATGGTTGGTACAGTGGAGGAATAGCTCTACAGGGCCACCATTTGGTTTTACAGTAAAAGTTACCAGTGGGCAAATGCCCAGATTAGTCCTCTTTCTCTTTCTTGGGATTGTCCCAATTGCATCAGCCGGGAAGTAGGATGGCCTCACAGCAGACCCAAGGCAAACAGGTAGGAGGTGCGCATGGGCTTCAAGGAGAGCATCTGGTGCAACTACCACTTCCTTTATTATGAGTAGAGACATCCATGCATGTGTGTTGTGCAAAAATAAATGCTGTGTTACTTATAATTTTATTGGAGCTTAATTATTAAAAAGAAAATTGTGGAGTGTTTCTCAGACTGAGGAAAAATCACCGGTATTTTCCCCCACAAAAAAGGTTCTGACTGTTGGGACTGTAGTTTCCCTTCTAGTGCTCACTTGCCAGATATTTTTAATCAAAGTCATAGCCAATATTTAGATAGTATTTTAGAGTTTATAAAACACTTTCACACATGTGAGGTTTTGTGTTGTACGTGATATGCTTGGGGAAATAAGTATTGACTTATAAAGTTGACAGACAGGATCCTGGTCTCAGAGAAGTCTGGAACTGTCCTGGGCCACAAAGCAGTGGGTAGCAGAACTGGAATTCCATGGTGGTCCTTCAAACTGAGTCTACTGTTCTATGGCTGCTTCTCCAATCATCTAGATGTCATTAAAAATAATTCACTTAAGAACAAGCTGGGCATATAAATAGCTTAAGAAATTATTTAGATTATTCAAAGAACTAAACAGATACCCTGCTCTATGAAAGGCCTGTAGCTAGATTCTTTCACTAGAGTCAATTTGGGATCAGGATCTCTCTGATTCCCTCCCATAAAGACCGTCTCTTGGATGGCCAATCACTTCAAGGGCTGGCATTAGAGTGCTGTTTCCATTGACCACTCCTTGGGAAGAAGAACATAGCCCAGGGAGATACTGAGTTCTACAGTTACTTTGACAGCCTGCTTTAGGAATAATTCAAGTTTAGCCAAGAAAGAGCAGTTTCGACCATATACTACAGTCCATATACTGTAGTTGTGCTTGGTGTCTAGGGAGGCAAAGTTTTGAGACAGTTTTTCCTTGTACTTGAGAGGAAATCATTTTAAAAACATCACTTGGGGATTTTTTTTGACAGGAGTTGCCAAATGCACCAGAATACAAAGAGCGAGAGAAGGGACTTAATGCATTTTATAAATTAAAAGAGACCCCTTCATCATCTTTCCATCCCCACTCAAATCAAGAGTGACTCCTAACAAGTTTTCCTCATGAAATCTATGTTTTTTGCCATTTCGAAGGTTTGGGAAAGAGCATTGACACTGGCTGAGGCTCACTGCTCAATATAAGTGGCATATGTGTTTCTACATTTTTTTGCCTGAAATAAATATTTTTCCCATTCAAGTTTTAAATTTAGGAGCTTCCCACTTCCAACCTGGCACCTCTAATCCCTCCCCTGCCTTCTCCCTGTGCGCACACAGTCCTTCATGAGATCAGTGGTGCACATGTCACTAAATAGCCAACACCTTTGCTGAATAAGATAATCAACTTCACTCAACGGACACGGGTGCTCATTTGATGGATTACTTCATTGTGGCAACCCAGCTCAGCCAAGATCTGAGGATCATTCTTTAGGGTAAACCTATGTCCACATGAACCTAGTAAACATTTTTAAAAATTACAAGTAATTAATATTCAAATTCTCTTAGAGAAGACAATATATCTCCTCTGAGGGAAAAACTAAAATCTCAAAGTTTCCTGATTTTTCCTAGAGGAAATTCAGGATTTCATTTTCCACTAATACCTATTGATGTTTGGAACCTGAACCACTATGAAAGACCTGCCTTTCCTTCCAGGGACAAATCGGAAGATGATAGAACAACCTGTTCACTGCACAGTACATTTTAACAAAAATGTTAGTACAAATTCAGAATAAAATCCTAGCCCAACCTAGAATTACTGATTGGGAGACTTTGCTTCCAATCCAAGAAGTGGATGGATTTTAGGGATGATTTTTTATTTTCAAACCTATTTGTATTATAATCACCAATATGGAGAATGATCTTTAATAAAGCCATGGATATTTCATGTTATCATTAAATGGCCTTTGAATAATTTTTCTTTTCACAATAAAATCAACTAGTTTTTAAATATTTCAGTACTCTTTCAGTTTGAAGTGATTGTAACTCCTTAAAAATGATTATAAATTGTCATGTAAACAGCTCATGTGCATATATATATATATATATATATATATGTGTGTGTGTGTGTGTGTGTGTGCTTATATATATGTATGCATTTAAAAAATTAAAAATAAGCAAATTTAGAGTTTAAATTGTGCTTCTTATTTTTATGGTCTGATTGTCATGGAAAAATGAGGAGAGATAAGACAGACACATAAAAAGAGGATCACAAGAAGAAATTTTTCTACTCCTGTTATAATGGGATTATTCATGAGCTAAAATGGCAGTGTTTACAACCAAATCTTTATGGTTAAGTAACAGGACAACTTGAGTTAACAGATACTTACCTGGGCTTTCCTACTTGCATTTATTTAGCCCTAACAGCAATCTGAGTGGCACATAGCAAACTTTGTTTGGGGCCAGATGGAAAAAGAAAGGATGCTTCTGACAAACACAAAAATACTTTGGCTAGTTCTTAGGCTCCCAGTGCAATGCTCAATCAGGGGGTTATTGCTGTGCATGTCTATGCTCTCCTGACACAGAAGTTCACAAAATGGTTTCATTTTTATTTAAAAATGGACAATCCTTTAATATGGAGTAGCTCGACATTGAATGAAACACAAATACTTTACAAGGCGAAAGAGAAGCTACTTGGTTGTTATTAATTATAGTTACATTTACAAGATTGATGTATCTCTCCAAAAACAATTTAGGAGTTTGTCATGGTCCTATGGTCTCATTGTCATGAAAAAATGAAGAGGCAGGTAGACATCACATATGACTAGATGGCCACAGGCAGATGATCACAATACGGTTACTCTTTTCCACCTTAGGTTCACATTACTACTGGCTCACGATTGAGAGAAAAGCAAATACTTGACATTATTCTGCAGAAGGGTACAACTGTTCACATGTACTCCACCCGCACCGTTATTTCTCTCTCAGCCAACAAATCATAAAACTATCTGGGAACAATAACTGAAATCATTGAAACCACAATGGAGGAAGCGAACGGGACTCCAGGACGAAGACTTGCCCATACCGGGGTGGGTGCTGGGTTGAAAGGAATGCTCTTCCCAGCACGCTAGCAGACTGCTTCATTAGCACTTGAAGTCCAGACCCAGTCAGAAAATAAGGCTTCTCTCAGACAGAAGCAGCCTTCAAGTCAGCAAAACATGACTATTAGTCAGAAACTCTATTTGATCTACTGGTTGAGCATCTCTAATCCAAAAATCTGAAATCTGAAATACTCCAAACTCAGAAACTTTTTGAGCGCAGACATGATACCACAAGTGGAAAATTCCACCTCTGACCTCATGAGACAGGCTGCAGTCTAAATGCAGGTGCACTAAAAATATTTTATAAAATTATCCTCAGCCTCTGTGGATAAGGAGTATATATAACATCAGTTACTTTTGTGTTGAGACATTTTTCCATCCCCAAGCTATTTCATTATGCATATGCAATTTTTTTAAGTCTGAAAAAGTTCTCAAGTCCAAAACTCAGAGATATCTCAAGCATTTCAGATAAGGGATACTCAGCCTGTCCTACACAATATGATTTGCTTTCAAAGGGAGAAAAATACATGATTTTTTTCTCAATTCTCCTAAGTTTGTAGTAGAGACATCTAGTGTAACAAAAGATGGATCAATAGGAAGAAAACAAGAAAGATTGTTGTTGTGTGTCATGCCTGTCATATGGGAGAAAGAAACTCAACTTAGTAACTTGGGAGCCTTGTTTAAATAACAGAACAGTAATGACGAGGAGAGAGTGGTTCTAGTTCCAAAGGTGGGAAGCTGTGGAAAGAAACTAATGAAATAGCTCTGCTGCAAAATTTCTCTGGTGTCTGCTAATGCACTCTCTGGGCTGCTGATGGCTGTCTCCATGAAAGGAAGATTAGCAGTCTGCATTTAGGCAAACAAAGGAAAAGCAGACAGAGCCCTTGCATTGTAATTGTCTTAGTTCCACACTCCTTACTACTTTAGAGGATCCTCACTACCCTTCACACTTTGGATGTATCAAACTACAGCAGAGACTCACAGGTTCACCTTGAAAACAACTGGCAGCTTTACAAGTGAGTGAAAAGACCTATCACTGAGAAACAGGTCTAGTGTATTCTGTGAAGTCAAGAGTACAGCCACTGGAAGTATTCCCGCCTCATCCTCATTTGTGAATTGGCAGACTCCCACAAGTTGAGACCATTGGTGCAGTCAGTATTCTGCAGCATTGTGGAGGTGGGAAAAAGAAGTCTGTGGAGGACCTCACATTTCACAAACATGCTTGTGGGTGGCACTTGTCGCTTTTCAAGAAGACAGTTCTTACATTGTTTGCATGTTCTCCAGAGGGAAGGAGACCACAGTGGAATGCCTTGAAGTTATGTGCTATTTTGCTGTTGCAGTTGGATGTTCTTTAATGTATGGGAAAGATTTAACCATGGAATTATTTAAATAAGGGAAAGGGGAAAAATAATTAATCTTGGAGTTCTTTCTCTTAAAAAGCATGGACATAATAGCCTCCCAAATAACAATTCTTTTCCAACAATCACTAAAACTCCATTTCTTGGGCCGGTGAGATGGCTCAGCGGCCTAAGCGCCTGCCCGGCAAGGGCGAGGGCCCAAGTTCAACTCCCGGAACCCACATACGAAAAAAGGGCCGGTGATATCGCTCAGAGGCAAGGGGGGCCTGCTGGCACACGAGGTCCTGAGGTTGACCCCCGGTACCCACAAAAAAAAAAAAACAAAAACCTCCATTTCTTTATTTTTTTCTTTTCTTTATGTTCTAGTATGTGGTTCCTGAGCTATTCATGACTTAGCATAATACCTCAAGAGTTACACATGGAATTTGAAGAACATTGAAATATTAAACAGTGTGCTATGAAATGAAGTTATACATATTAGTATAGCTGTAACAGGAAAATTGTCTACATAACTACATGGATCCAGCTTTTGTTTCCAGAGGTGGAGAGAATTGTTCTTTTTACTGGTGAGTTATATAACATATTTAAAATATTCTGTAATATTTTGTAAATTAATTTTAATTTATCATGTGATATATCAAATTGTATTTATAGTCTATAAATTATATAGTTTGTAATATTCTAATATAAACATGAATCCTAAATTTAACTATATTTATAAAAGTTGCATTCACAATTCGAGTTGGTATTTCCTTACTCTTTCTTCAAATTAAAGTTAATGAAAAGGAATCTAACAATTACAATGACCCAAGAAAATAGGTTAATTTGATCACACTATCTCTAGGACAAAAAACTTGTTAAGATACTGATTATAAAAACATATTTAGTGATTTTGTTAAAATAAGGGAAAAATAATAAGAATTAGGAATAAATGCATAATCACTTGTGAATTATGTATATTTCATTTTATTATTTAGCAAGTGCTGCTGGTCCATAGCTTAATGTTTAATCTTGTGCATTAATAATTAAGCTCATTCTTAATTTATATTTTGCCAAATTTCAGTCATATATATATAAGCAATATAAATAGTATTTACTTTCTAAAAACATTTTGACTTTTGTGGGTATATTTATCAAGCTTGGAGAATGAACATAGTAAGACATATTTCATTTAACGATTTGTAAGATTGACGTATGACTTAAATATTTAAATACGGTACATGAGCTTTTATCTGTATTTCTGTGCCATAACCCAGAAATGTTTGCAGAAATATATGTATACAAGGATGTATTCTTATAAAATAGCTTTGCCTATTATCAAAGAGTGTACTAGTGGGTACCGTTCTGTTCTATTAAATATTTATCTACAATCTTTGTTTGTAGCACCTTAGAAACATAGATTTATAAATGATGCACAGTAAATAGATAATGATATTTGAGATGTGCATAATTGAACAATAACCATTTGGAAGGTCATATGTCCATAGTTCATACTGACATCAGTGGGATCTTGAGGTAGGATCTGCTACATAAATCCTGGGACACAGTCGTTCTATTAAGCATTGCTCAATAATTCAACCTGGCTTTTAATTGGCTTCTCTCAAATGCTGTCCGCTCAGCTATAGACAAAGGTAACTGATGAAGTCTGGGTTTCTAGGTTTAAATACTCCATAAATAGTTACAAAATTTAAATGGTCCATGGCAATATAATAGGGCCTGGGTTTGCCAAAACATAATTTATTTTTTTTCTATTGTCTAACTGGTTTTGTTTTGTTCTTTCCCCTTCCAGTTCAGACACTGGATATTGATGCCTTTTTGGAATTTGCAAGAAAAATAAAATTGCCCTTTTTTTTTGTGGGTACCGGGGTGTCGACCTCAGGACCTCACGCACCAGCAGGCGCCCGTGCCGCTGAGCGATATCACCGGCCCCTTTTTTGTATGTGGGTTCTGGGAGTCGAACTCGGGCCCTCGCGCTTGCCGGGCAGGCGCTTAAGCCGCTGAGCCATCTCACCGGCCCGCCCTTTTTTTCTTGAATCATTGCAAAGTAGAGTAATAGTCAATGATTTGTTTCTGTCTTGACATTTCAAAAAGGGCAATTAATGGATCCAGTGTTTACCAAAACAGGGTAAATCAAATTTATCTGAGTTTATTTAGAGAACAGTAAGAAAAGAGGTTCCATAGCAGAACTCTCAGAAACTGTGGGGTCCTAAGGAATGAACAGAAGTGCGGATTACTTCAGATTTTATCTTTGCATCTCTACCGATCAATGTGAACAATTGCACTACAGCTTCCTAGTATTCAAGCTATCTTCTGCAAAAGATGGACATGGGGAGTGATCACTGATTTCTACACGAAGTTCTTGTTTCTTCTCTGGTCATTACGATTGCTGTGTTTAGTATCTCCGCTGCATCTATTTGAGCAAAAAGAATGAGAAAGGCACAAGACCATCTGGTGCATTTGTCAGACTACTGGAATAATTTTGTCTTGAATCTGCTCTGTTGGAACAAACAGTTTATTGCTGAGAAGCTTGATTTTCCCAGGTAAAAATATCTTTGACTTTACATCACTCATCGCCAAATCAGTGTCTTCAAAGAAGCGGAGCAGCATTCGGTTAAACACAGTCTAAGAGACTCAGGAAAATACTGGCATTTTAAATGCTGTGTGAAGTAGTAGTTCTATCACTAGGGATGCACTGCGTGGAATAACTTTGATTGTTCTAGAAGAGGACATATTTGTAACTTATTTGTCAAGGGTCTTAAAAATCCTACTGTTAGAAACACTGCTAAGGGATGTTTGGTAGAGTTAATATGTAAAGGAGGCATCAAAATGTTAACACAAACCACCTCTAGCACTGGAACGGGATGAAGGAGGGAAGCGGAAGTCTCCGGGAGAAGGAGGATGAGGAGACTGGCCCAGGTGCTGGTCAATGGTCCTCTAGGGAGGATGAGGTGTTCTGAGGGGAAATTGGCGAGGAAACACATTTCACAGATGTACTTAGGGTCCATCCTATATACCAAGTGATTTGAAGTAGTCATTGTAGACTAAATAAACTCGGTCTGAACTTAATATACCTGTGGACATTTAAAATTTTCTTGGCTAAGCAAATTGCCAAAGGAGAAATTCATGAGCAGAGGCAATATCTTGTTGAAATACGACAAAGTATCAGTGCTATAGATCCAGATTCTCTGTTCTCAGTCATGAAGAATGATCATCTGGTCTAACATTACTAGGACAATTTTCTGACATTCTCTAGTTTAATTATACCTAAACTAAAAATGTTGTGTATATTATTCAGCCCAAAGTGAATATATTTATGATAAAATATCTTAGAGGAGTCAATGATATTCACATGATTTAAATTTTCTTTTCCTGTGTAGTTGAAAGTCAAATTTTATTATATCCCCTTTCAAGTATTTAATTTGAATTTTTTTTACATTTATTACTATAAAATCTGCTTATGCTTTTATAGTAATAGCATATAAAGATAGCCTTAGGACAATATCATATTTTTAAAAATTAAATGCCTTAACTATTATTTTATACTTTATTCCTATTAAGTGTTTCTTAAGATAGAAATTTGAAATGATGACTATTTTTACTTTCAGAACTGAAATGAGTTTCAGTTTTTCACTGAAACACAGTATCTATTTTCCAAATATTTTCTATGGCTGTTTCATATTAAAGGAAGAACTTTCTGAAAAATACATAAACTTCTTATTAAATTTAGAATATTATTTTAAAATTCCAATTTTCTAACATTTCCCTAGGAAACAAGATACAATTCCATATTAGTTTTCATACAAGAACTCTATGATTTTTTGCTCCAAGTGTATAACAAAGCAGCCTACTTTGACTGCAGGCAGAACATGTTATAGGTTGAATTTTGCAATCTCCTCTACCCCAACAGAAGCCCTAATGACTAGCACCTCAAAACATAACTGTGTTTGGGTATAAATCTCTAAAGAGGTGACTGAGTTAAAATGAGGTCTGCAAGACAAGCCCTAACCCAATGTAACTGATGTTCTTAGAAGAAGAGGAAATTTGGACACAAAGAAAGAGACAACAAACACATGCCCAGAGAAATGATGTGAAGGCATAGGGAAAAAGTGACCATCTGTAAGCCAAGGAGTGGCCTCAGAATGAGCCAACCCTGCCGACATCTTGAGCTCAAGCTTCCAGTCCCCAGAACTGTGACGGAATAAACTTCTGTTGTTCAGCCACCCAGTCTGAGGTATTTGTTATGGTAAACCTGGTAAATGACAGAGCACCAGACACGTGATCAGTTATAGTGGCACTGATGCTATTTTGTTTTTCATATTTCTGGATTCAAGACTCTCATCACCATCTGGAACTGGCTTCAGGCCCTGAACTTGCTCAATGCCTTTATTTCAGTTTGCTGGGAAAATCATGTTCTTGAACATAGTAAAAGAAATGAGTTGGGCAAACAAGCTTTATTCCTGGATTTTTCATCATAAGGGCAAGAATTCAGAATTAGAGGGCTTTGCATCTATTCTCTTTTAACTCCACTGGATGATACTGACTCGTGACAAATATAACAGTGGCACATTTTAGTCATTGAAAGCATAGCAACACACATGTACACATGAGCTAATGTGCACATGCACATACAGCCTTCTTTACCCAATATATGTGTCTTTCATTCTGTGAAACTCATACTACCCTTGTGGGGAAAATGAAGCTCACAGCAATGGTATATATTGCACTACTTTCTCTTACTGAATGGAATTACATCACCACATCACACCCTTAGTGATAGGCTGAGAAATTCTAGACATTTTGGTTGGAAATTCAATTAACTGCTCCAAAGCAGGCAGTGGTGTTTATCAGAGGCATTTATGTCAAATAGTTTAAATATCTGCAGACATGATTAATTAATAAAGGAAAGTAAGTCATTCTACAGCTAATTAAAATTTACTCTGAAACATAATTCTTGGAATTCTTTAAAGGACAGATTAGATTAATTAACTATTCACCATAATGGTAGCTAAACAGAGACACCATCTGGAGCAAATTTAAGGCAATAAGGGTGCTTCTGTAGAAAGTAGCACTTGTTGAGTGTGCTGATGTGGCACAATTTGGGGCTGGAAGAGACAGAAAATAAGGGCGAGTCAGGCTGGCAATGGATTAGGTAGGCACTAAGGACAGATCCGATCAGAGGCGGATTCAGCCTGAGGCAGAGCTGGGAGCTGACAGAGACAATAAACAAACCTGGGATAAGTGTGGAGGCCCCGTCAAAGATGTCCTAAAGCTGCAGTCTAGGAAGCAGGCTTACATCTAAAACCAGTGGTTGTCATCTGCTCTGTGACAAATGGAGGGCTCCTAAATTCTGCAGAATGCTCTCTCCTTTGCCATGTTAGATTTATTGAGCTATGCCTTAACACGGTGGCTTTAGCTGGGAACATCTTTAAGGCACTGCTCAGTTTTACCCTCCTACTACCCAGCTCCTTGCTTATCTTGGGTTACCAACTTACTCTGAGTCTTTTCCTTCCTTCCTTTCTTTCTTTTGTTTAGATCAAGAGCCTTTAGTTCTGTACTTGCTCTGATACTGGTGGAGCTTGATCTATTTTTGGATAAAAATGCCCTTTAGCCACAGTCGTAGCTGCTTGTCATGTACAGAATGACAGCATTTCTTATTTTTTGTTCTTTTAACAGTTGTGTTTCTTATGATATAGCTCTACCTAAACATCCATGTGCCCAACTCTTTCCCCATCCACTGTCAACACTTCCCTTACACACAAATCAGCAACCTCTCTGTTCACATCTCTTTCTTCAGACACTGACTGTGCAAAGGAACACTAGTCAGACCACATTAAAAAATGAATTTTAATTCTCAGCCTGAAGCAATCTGCCCAAGAAGCCAACCCCCTCATGTACAGCACAAAGCCAGGGAGGCAGCCTGCTGTCAGTCAGACATGCAGGAGGCCACTCTGTTACATCTAGTGACAATCCTGGAAGTGAAACAATAACTTTTGCAACAATCAGGCCTACAGACCAGGTCCTGATTTACAACTGACAACTTTCCTAATGTTTTCCCTGCTACTAACTTAGCTCAAACCAGCCAAAGCCAAATGCATCCCTAGCCATACCTATCAGTGCTGGCGAACCTGTTAGAGCTTTCAATGATACAAACAGCCCACTGTGGCACCCATGCTGTAGGTTCACCACCACTGACCTAGGATGTCCTGCTACCAGGTTGCTGCCTCCAGCTTCCATGTCTACCACCTCCAGTCAGAGCACACCTGAAACCATCCCTGTCTCCCACTGCCAAGCTTTCCCACTGAGCCCCCTGCCAGTGAATCTGCCAAATGCAAGAGATGGGACCAAGTCTTTTGCTACAGCAAGCTCTGTATCAGTAGTCTTTGCTTTTTCATTTGCTTCGTCTTCCTTTATTTCCAGTCTTTTCCTTTTCCACTTTCTCTCTTCATATTACTTTTTGGAGTCCTCAAAACAAAAATAAGCAGTGAAAGATATGTGTACTTAATTTTGCCTTCGATGATTTTATTTCCCCTTAGTGTCTAAATTTATTTAGTTATTATTGTCACTTTTTCAGTTCTCTTTTTCTCTTAGCTTTATATCAATTTATGATTAATTTTAAGACATTATGTTCTTTTAAACTAGGAAAGAAGCAATAGAGGAAGAAAGGAAATTTCCCAGGTAAAAATCTTCCCAAAGAGATTTACAGATTCAGTACAACCGCCTCAAAATACCAGTGACATTCTCCACACAGCTAGACAAATAATCCTAAAGTTCATATGGAAACACAGAGACCCTGAGTAACCAAAGCAATCTTGAATAAAAAGAGCAAACCTAGAGGCATCACAATGCCTGACTGAAGACATACTATAGAGCCATAGTAACTACAGCAGTATAAAAATAGACACATAGGCCAGTGGAACCCAATAGAAAATCCAGAAATAAACACACACAGCACTAGGTAACTGATTCGCAACAAAGATGCCAAAACCATACATGGGAGAAAGGACAACATCATCAATAAATGGTGTTCAGAAAACCATATATCTACATACAGAAAATTGAAACTTGACCTTTATGTCTAAGCCTGTACAACTCCAAGTAGTTCAAAGACCTAATGTAAAACCAGAAACTCCGAAACTACTAGAAGAAAA
Organism: Erethizon dorsatum; assembly: GCA_028451465.1. Lineage (NCBI taxonomy): Eukaryota > Metazoa > Chordata > Mammalia > Rodentia > Erethizontidae > Erethizon > Erethizon dorsatum. The sequence goes on from CM051828.1 coordinate 54,300,397, forward strand.
CTAGGGGAAACACTTCAAGACAATGGAATAGGCAATGATTTTTGCTTTTTCTTTTCTTTCTTTTTTTTTTTTTTTTTTTGCTATAACCTCAAAAGCACAGAAAACAAAAGCAAAAAGAGATAAATGGGGTTACTTCAAACTAAAAGGTTCTATACTGCTCTGGAAACAATCAACAGATTGAAGAGACAACCTACAGATGGGGAGAATATGTATGCCAACTATTTATCTGACAGAGGAGTAGTATGAGAATACCTAAGGAATTCAAAACACTTGACAATAAAAAACAATCCAGTTTTAAAGCAGACAAATGATCTGAATAGACACTTCTCAAAAGAAGAAATACAGATGGCCAAAAAGCATATGAAAAAAATATTCAATATCAGTAGCCATCAGGGAACTCCAAGTTGAAACCACAATGAGATATCATCTCACTCCAATTAGAATAGCTATCATTAAACAACAACAAATATCATAGAGAGTGTGAAGAAAAATTAACTTTCAAACACTGTTGGTGGGTGTTGTGTAGCCACTATGAAGAACAATGTAGAGATGAAATTAAACTAGCTGCCCATCAACAAACAAATAAATGGATAAAGAAAATGTGATATACACACATTGAATGTCATTCTGTCACAAAAAAGAACAAAATCCTGCCATTTGAATCAAAATGGATGGAACTGGGGGACATTATGGCAAGTGAAATAAGCTAGACACAGTACTGCATGTTTTCTCTTCTATAAGAAAGCTAAAAAAGTCAACCTGAATTTAGAACAGTGATTAGGAGAGGTTGAGAAAGGTAGTGATGGGTGGGGCAGGGAGCTGGAAAAAGGGAGAGTGGATTTGATCAGTGCATGCGTGTGTGGAAACATCACACTGAACCCAAATAGGACCACATCAAGTTTAAAAGCTTCTGCATAGCAAAGGAAACAACTAATAGAGTGAAGAGACAAGATTGTTGTCATCTATTCCTCAGACAGAGGCTAACATCTAGAATATATAAAGAACTCAAAAAAATTAGGTCCCACAAATTATAAGACCCAATCAAAAAGTGGGCAAGTGAAATAAACAGGCACTTCTCAGAAGAAGTATTTTCTTTTAAATGGTCAGTAAATACATTAAAAAAAAAAAATGGTCACCATCTCTGGCCAGTAGAGAAACACAACTTAAAACACTGAGATTCCATCTTAGACCAGAAAGACTAGCTACCATCAAGAAACATCAAGAAATGAAATAATAACAAATACTGGTGAGGCTGCAGGGAGAAAGAAATCTTTCTACATTGTTGGTGGGAAGTAAACTAGTACGATCATATGGAAATCAGTATGGACATTCCTTAAAAAACTAAAAACAGGGCCAGTGATATAGCTCAGTGGCACAAGCGCCTGCCTTGCAAGCGCGAGGTCCTGAGTTCGACTCTCAGTACCCGCATATAAGGAAAAAAAAAAAAAAAAAAAAAACTAAAAATAGAAATTCCATACCACCCAGGTATTCCTTTTCTTGGTATCTTCCCCAAAGAGATAAAGATATCATATTACACCATTATATACATATTCATGTTTATAACAGCACAATTCATAATAGCTAAATCTTGGAAGCAGCCTATATGTCCATCAACAGATGAATGCATAAAGAAAATTTGGTATTCGTACACAATTGGGTACTACTCTGCCATAAAGATGGATAAACTTGAGTCATTTGTAGGAAAATGGATGCACCCTGAAAACATAATTTTAAGTGAAATGAATCAGACATACCAGCTTAAACATCCCATGTTTTCTCTTATGTGAGAATCTCAAAATATAAATAAAAGCCCAAAAGAAAAATAGAAATAGAGAGAGAGAGATTTTGCAAAATGAAACTTGACCAAGAGATGGAGGAAAGGGGGAAGAAAGGGAGGGAAAGCAGATAAAGAAAAAGTAATTAAGATGTGTTATGTGCATGTATTAGCTCCCCAGGAGGAATGTGATTGTTATGTATTACTAACATATACTAATGAGCTGAAAAAAAAATTAAATTTAATTTTTAAAAAAATATAATTTGCTGATTTGCTTGGTGGGAGATAAAAAAGGAAGGTTGGAAGTCAAATCTAACTGATATTTTGAAGACAAATGATGAAACATATAGTTACACTTTTAAAAGTAAAAAGTAGGAACCTAGAGGAAGGGCTTTGTAGCAAATGCCAGTTGTCTACCAAAATACTTGCCCTCCATTCTTCGTAAGCACACAGATAGAACCCATGCTCCAGCTTCTTTTGCTCGTAGATGTGGTCAGGGGTGATGCGCTGACCATAGGACGACAGGCTTGCATCAGTGTGCCATGCACCACTGTGGGTCAGGGTGCTTCAGGCAGAACTCTGCATTCTCCTCCCCCTCTGCTAGCCAAGAGGGTCATGTGCAGAGTGACCTGAAAGCCAGGTGTTGAAGCCCATTAGCAAAATGGCTGTTTTTGTTTTTATTTTTGTTTTACCTGCAAGAACAAAGCTTTATACTTCAACAATGAAACATTTGGGGGTTTCTAGTTAAAGCAGTTAACATCATCTAAAGTCTGGAAGCTGAATCACATACTTGAACAGCCGTCTCTCTCAGTGACGGAGGAGGATGTGTTCCAGGATGGCCTCCCTTGGATATTTAAGTTCCTTATGTAAAGTGGCCCAATTTGTATTTGCATTCAACCTATGCACATCCTATTGAAGACTTTAATCATCTTTAGATTACTGTACTTATTTATTTAGTACAATATAAATGCTATGTGAATAATTGCTAAAGTATTAATTAGAGAATAATGACAAGAAAACATGTATTTGTTTAGTACAGATATAATTACTTTTTCTGAATATTTTCATCCATAGGTAGTTTGATAGGGAGAGTTGATGGTAGTATTGGAAGAATACAATATTACTGGAGTGTTTGTGACATTTCAGACATTACGTTAGACTCCAAGAATATAAACCTGATAATTCACGGCACCCTTTGCAAGAGACCCACAGTGGGAATCATCAGATAGACTACACAAAGTGAATGACGCTGCAGCAGAGCTGGCTTGAAAGAACTGAGGGAGGTCACGTAGGAAATGCCTAACTCCTGGAAGAGTGGGGAGGGAGCTATGGTGGGGAGGACTCCGTGACTACCAGCCCTTGAGCTGTCACTTAAAGGTTAGAAGGTTGCTAAGTGCTCAGGACCTTAGCAGAGGCAAAAACAGAAGGAGTGAGCTGGGTGTGGTGGCACACACCTATGGTTCTAACTAAGTAGGAGGCTGAGGCAGGAGGCTAGCTTGGGCCTAGGAGTTCAAGCAAGACTAGCCTGGACAAGATCGTGAAAAGGGAATGAGAGTGCAGACACAGCACTGCAAAATGCAGAGCACTGACCGGCACAGAAGCCAAATAGACTTCAGAAGTGATTTACTGCACCATTTACCTGAGGCACAAAGCCCCTGCGTAGCCTCCAGGCACGTGAGATCTATCCGTCCTTCTCAAGGAGTAAGCAGAGTGCAGGTAATTCACTGTTGCGAACAAGGGTCCACGCTCTTCGGAACACACCTAAATTTAGGAACATTTCTGTTTACGTTGAGTAAAAGTAAGGGGCTCATGACATAGTGAGAATGATTAATTCACACTTGGCCCATTGTTATAAATAACACGGAAAGATATTGACAACAATGCCAATACCTCCAAAATAACTCTTCCAAAATAAAGCACAACTGCATCATCACGTTACCACAGTTAATCTCTTCACTGGCCTATTTGTTCAGAACTTATTTAGTGCCACTTCTATAATCAGGGTCTCCACAGAATATTCATTAAGAACTTCCGTAGGGCCCCTGAGCACTACTGTATGCATGAACAGATGCAAAACCCCACAAGGGCCAGAGCATCCAGGTTCTCTGCTCCCGGATCCCTCTGGGGTTTTCTCAACTCAGGCTGCACTTTCGCGCAGCTCTAAAGGAGTGGGGGCTGGGATTGATTCCTGAAAGCTGATGGTAGGTGCCTCTGAACAGCTGTTACCTTAAGGGAAAGGCCAGCTTCTCTGCACCTGGCCTGAACTCAGCAGTTATTTGCCATGAAATAACCTTTGGATGACAGCTGTCATTTTTTTTTTTTAGTGTTATGATGAGAATAGTGTTTAAAATTTTTAAAATTAACATGCAACATTTGTATGTATTTATGATATATTTTTGTAATTATATATATATATATTTATTTATTTATATATAAAAGATGTAGTGATCAAATCAGAATAATTATCATTTCCATCTCTACCGGTAATATTATCAAGTCTGTGTGCTTCACTCTTCTCTAGTTATTTTGAGATGTGCGATTAAGTTGTTGGAGACGGTATTTGCCCTGTTGTGCTGTATGACCTTAGAACTACCCCTCCCCCAATTATGTTTGAAAGCTGAAAAAGATCACATACAGATAGAGAGCAGAATAGACGTAACTAGCAGTTAGGAAAGAAGAAAAGGGGATCTAGAGAAAGCGTGGATAACGGGTATCAAAACAGCTCTTACTCTGATCCCTCCTTTCCTCATTCTTTCTCTGCCTACTGAACTGAAGTCATGCACCTGCGTAACGATGTATCAGTCAATGGCAGACCTCATATGAGGAAGCTACTATAACATTCTTTCTCCTCCTGACATTCTTGGTTGTGTAAGTAAGGGCAATCTGATGCTTGCACAAAGACTGAATACCTACCAGCACATTTCTTTCTCTGTGTCATTCAGCAGCACATGACTGCATCCAGTATTCTAGGAAAGAAATTTTACACGCCTTCAGCAACTCGTGACATCGTATGCACATAAATGTACATTTTTTTGTCATGGAGGTTAAAACCGAAGATTTTCAGAACCACATTAACATTTCAGTTTTAAAAACTTATAAACTGTGCAAAAATTAGTGAACCTTAACAATTATAGAAAATAAAGCTTGCTCCTGTTTTCAACTTGTAACATGTATCTCTTTTATGGCACAGCCCATCCTGAAAAAAATAGTTAAGAGAAAGAAAGAAAGAAAGAAAGAAAGAAAGAAAGAAAGAAAGAAAGAAAGAAAGAAAGAAAGGAAAAAGGAAGGAAGGAAGAAAGGAAAGAAAGAAAGAAAGAAAGAAAGAAAGAAAGAAAGAAAGAAAGAAAGAAAGAAAGAAAGAAAGAGAGAAAGGAAAGAAAGGGAAATCAAGCAAGCAAACAACTAAAAACCCCAGAGCAGGTCAAGATACATAAAGTTTATATATTTAAAATTTATGTTAGTTTGTATAGAACAAATTCATCTGGGCTAATTCAGAATAACTTATTGTGTTACTTTCTCACTGTTGGGACGAAATACCCAACACCCACAACTTAAGGCAGGAAAGATTTATTTGGCTGGCAGTTCATAGAGGTTTTAGTCCACAACTGAGTCGCTCCAAGCCAGGGTGGCGTGGCAGAAAGGCACAGCAAAGGAGAAACAGTTCGTGGTGGGAAGAAGGTAGCAAAGCAAGGAAGGGACGACCGCAGCTCTTTCTGTCCCTTATATCTTATCCAGGCTACCGCCCTTAGGGTGGGTAGCACTTACATTCTTAATTCTAGTGCCCTTGATCCTAGCACTGCACCATGAATCGATCCCAGCATCACACATTCTAGATCCAGCCACCTCTACAAAAGCCCCACCTATGACCATATGAGGTTTTCGGGGGACATCTAGACACAAGCTATAACATTTACTCTTTTTTCTCATCTAATTAAAATTATTTTGTTTCCTGTCAGTTGTGCTGGCACAACTTAAGAGTAGGGGCTGTACTCCCTAAATCACCAAATTCAAACAAAAAGAAACACTTGGAGAATGCAACAGGGTCATAAGTCATTAAGAAAAGATTTCCAGGATTGGGTTTAAGTTAGGGCCCCACACTTAAGTTCTCCCAAGGAGATGAAAATGTATAGAAGGACATTTGGAACATATAGATGAAGGGACTTGGAATAATGTTCCTTCAGTTATCTGTAAATGCACATAGAATAACTTACTATTTACAGGACTGGAAAAACTCTCTTAGCCTCCATTTCTGCATCTAATAAAATAGGAATAAAATGGCCCACTCAAGGGTCATAGAGGGAATTAAGGGACTTAATGACAGGAAAAACAATTAGCACAAGGCTAAGCATATTGTAAGTGCATAATAAGTGTTGACAGTGTTATTCTTATTATTGATTGTCTCCCTAACCATTTTTGTTGTTTGTTTGTTTTTCTGCTGAGGATTGAACCCACAACCTTATGCATGCTAAGCATATGCTCTAATGGAGACCTGTACTCCTAGCACCACCTCCTTTTTGAAGGTGAGAACCTTATACTAAGATGCTTTGTTTTTGGTAGACATGCATTAAATATCTGTTGAATAAAGAAAAAGATTCTATAGTATTATAATATAGCAGTTTTACCCACCAAGTATTAAAGTACCTATGCTGCACAATTACAAGTACCAATATCAGTTGCAAACGGTCTTTTCCTTATGATGATAATCTTTTCAACATTTTACCTTAAGGCTAACATTGCTATCATTACATCTATTTACCGTTAAGATAGAAAAAAATCTTTTTAAAATTATTACCTTGTAAAGTTCTCATCTGCTAGATCTCAATTAAAATGCTAATAATATGGCATACTTTTTTTCTCAAAATGAAAATGAATGACTCTAATTTATGGAGGATCTTGTTACTCCCTCCATTCATTTTAATCTCATGAAGGTAAGAGTATAATGTACTCATGATGGCAAAATCAATATACTTGTGTGCTGTTTTGACAATGTCTTTTCATAGTTTTATACTGTCCATTATCTGTGGTAATGAACATCCAAAACAGGGCATAGCTAAATGGTTCTGATTTTTTTCCAATTAATCTCTCAATCCTTCATTTCCATTCATTTCCTTACCTCCTCTTTCAATGCTTAGCTAGTATTCTTCTTCTAAAGTAACACTATTTCAAAGAGAAATTAAGGTTCTCTCAGTTTGGTTATCACTGTGATCTAGAAGGCTGATATTTTGTGAAATTCCTCTTTTTCCAACAGATCTCAGACATGCATGTCTTGGTTACTTTTCTCGTTGCTGAGACAAAACACCTGACACTCAAAGTTAAAGGAGGAAAGGCTTATTTGACTCAGTTTGCAGGGGTTTCAATTCATAGTTGGCTGGCTCCAAGGCAGGGTGGCAATGGCAGAGGAGCATCACAGAGGAGAAACAGTTCGTGGTAGGTAGAAGGCAGAAGGCAGAAGGCAGCAAGGCAACAAGCAGCAAGACAAAAGGGACCCTTTTTCTGTCCCTTATATCTTATCCAGCCTACCCATTCTTAGGGCAGATAGCAGTCACACCAAAGGCGGGGCACCCTTAATCCTAGCCAGAACTACGCCAAACCAATCAGTGGACTAATGTAGTGATCACACACCCGTGATCCCAGCATCACACGCTCCAGATCCAGCCACCTCTGAAAAGCCCCACCTATGACCGCATGAGGCTTTGTAGGGACATCTAGACACAAGTCGTAACAGTGCAGTATGAGAACCACTGCACTAGGAGGCAAAGGAGAAAGAGTTTCTTAGATCGGCCGCACCTCAAGCACAGAGTGCTGAGATCACCCATCGGATTATTAATGTTTTGCAAATTGACAAATTAAGATGGTCATTATAAAAGTAATAAAACTATATTGCCAAACTGAGAAAAATAGTTAAAAAATAAAATTCATATGTCTACCCAACTATCACAACCCTTGTCAATGTGTCGGTTACAATTTAATGCTTTAGTTCATTTTTAAAATTCATTTGTTACAAAGAATATGACTCTTTGATTAAGTCTGTATGCTGAGGATTATTTGTTTCAGCGACTCATGTGCATTAGCCCAACTAATAACTGGTTCTGTGCCTTCCAGACAGATATTTAAGTTTTTCTGGATTTCTTTACTCGTGAAGTGAGAATAATAATAACACCAAACTTATTCCATAGCGTTGTTGGGGAAAGCAAAATATGTGTTGTATATAGATGTTCTTTATAAATTGTACAGTGGCCCATAAATACTAGCTATTAACATCAGTTTCCTTGTGTGATGGAATTTTGTTTTATTTGCAACATGTGGTAAAAACCAGATGCCTGTTATATCTTGTAGTAATCCATATACGTTTTTGCTCCCTACCTTGAATAATCCCAGTTATCCTTTATTTTGTCTGAGCCTCTAAATTAGCCCTATGACTTTCAGCTCTGTTATGGCTTATATCTAGATGTCTCCTCAAAGCCTTATGACCTGCATAATAGGTGGGGAGTTTCAAAGGTGGCTGGATTAGGGTGTGTGAATGTGGATTAAGAGTGTCACACTGCAGTTGGGGGTGTGGATCATGGAAGCCCCATCCTGGGTGTGGGTAGCACCAATCAAGGGAGAGAGGGAAGGCAGGCTGCTACTTGTTGCTTGTTGCCTTCAGCCTGCCATGACTATTTCTCCACTGTGATGCTCCTCTGCTATCTTGCCCTGCCTTGGAGCCAGCCAACTATGGACTGAAACCTCTATAAACTGTGAACTGAAATAAACCTTTCCTCCTTTAATTTGTGGGTGTCAGGTATTTTGTCTCAGCAATGATAAAAGTAACTAAGACATCTTCCTTTACCCATTTGATATCATCACCATTCTCATGCTCTAGTTATACTAAAACCTAAAAAACAGTCTTCTAAATTCTCCATCTTTCTCTGTTCCAGCAGTTATTAAAACGTCACCTGATCTTGATACTTTCCCTGCACAATGAGAAAGATGCAGCAAATTTGTTTTGACAATCATTGTTGGTGCATGCAAGTCCCGTAATCCTCTCACCCAAGACCACACACAACATGCAATTTATCCCACAGCCAGGTGATACTAATGACAGTTATAGATGATAACCACGTTCCCCTGTGTTTTCTGCCTGGCTTCCATTAGAAAAGAAGAAAATGAAGAAGCCATGTCTCTTTAAGAGGATCAAACCTGCCTAGCACCGGGGTGAGGAATGGAGGGCTGCACTGGTCACTGCCCTACAGAGACTCACAGCTTCCTGATACTTTAATAGCAATACACAGTCATACCATCCTGAGCAGCAAAAAACCTTTCATTTCTGATCTTACATTTGAGCAAATTGCTTTTGCCTCACTCTCCATGTATCACTTGTATTTGATAGTGGTTGAAGCTGACCCACCACTTCAACTTTTTCAAAGGTGTATTGAGTTTCTATCTTCTTTTGAAAGGGCTGAGTGCTCCTCCTTTCTCTGTGCCTGATCATTAGCAAATGTCATGGGCATTCTTTCTGCTCTATTATGCTATTTGTGGATGAATTCTGTGTCCACCCTGACTATGGACCTTCAAATCCAGCCTATCTGGGGTCCCGTGATGTACTGAGACAGAGCAGCAGCTGCAGAATTCTGGGGTTGCTCTTTGCCTCTCTCCTCCTCACTCTGCACTCTCCTACTTCCTGCTCAGCTTACCTGTGTCTGCTCCCATGCTGGCTTCATCACACTAGACCATCAGACTTGTATTTTTTTTTTTTTTTGCACTTAGCTTTAATTATTACCTCTTCTTCCCTGCCTAAGAAACTCCTCCCATCGTTTAAATCTGGCTCTAACTTTCAGAATACCACTGCTGTGGGATTAGCTGCTGGGGTGAGTGCACTGTCAGGTCAGTCTTGGAGCCATGTGGAGGAACTGGGCTTTTTGGCATAAATCATAGTTCCCTTCAGCTAGCATGCAGGTAAAGCCAAATTCAGTCCTGAAGCAGGCACATGTCAAATGCATGTTTTCAAGCAATTTGCTAGGCCTTTTCTTCTCATAAATTGGAAAAACCTAACAGAGATTGTGATCTACTAGGCATCCTAATGACCTTCACTATGAGAGTTTTGTTCTATATAGATCACAAGACTGGCACGCCCACCAGGAATTCGATCCTGGAATCTGATCCGTCTGCCAGTACAGAAGCCCTACTTACTTGATGGGACAGGGTGCAAACTGTCTGACAGTAAAATATTCAAGCACATTTCCTATAGTGAACAGAGTGGTCAAAAGATGCACTTCAAAGTCATAATTGAAGACAATACAAAAGATCTGTGGAATTCTGGGAAGCAGCTGCAGCAAATGAAACCATCTGGCATCTAGCAATTGGAAGAGACATTTTTGTTTTGTTTCATTTTGTTTTTGTTTGTTTGTTGGAAAGAAAGGTTTTGGGATTCTTCACGTATATCACGTATATCACATATAAAGCTGTGTCTCCAGAAGCAAATGCAAACCCTGTATGTGATATATGTATATAGAAATATTTTGTCTTACATACTACACAGACAGAAACATCAGTGGAGTGAAGAATGATAATTTTTATGCCTTGCAAATCACAATTCAAGTTTGCACACTATCTGTATGGCAGTTAATTGCTGAAGTAAGACTTTCTGACTTAATGGCAACTTGTAAACTATGAAAATTTATTCCTTTTATACGATGATTTAGTTAAAATTACAAAGCTAATGGAAATTCAAACATAATTTCATATACTAAGGTACTAATTGTGGCTGAAATATTGACTTTAGCATTTTATTTTGAGAATCGGGAGCTAACCACAGTGGAAAATAATTATACTGATTGTTTCATTACCCTAAAGATATTAGGCAAAGGCAATTTGTTCACCCACTAGTTTACTACTCATCCAATATTTCCTGAGGGCCCTTATGTTTCAGGCACTGTCCTGGGCACTAAGAGATAAAATAGTGAACAGAATATACAAAATATCTGTTTTATTGAGGTTGTATTTTGGAAAAGAAAGAAAAACAATAAACCATTAAACAAAAAAAAATCTGCCAAGTGCTGATAAAAGCAAAGAAATATAGGGTGAAGGGAACCAAGGATGGTAAGAGATACTGCTTTAAGTGCAAATAAAGTGAAGGAATGAACTGAGGTGGCACATGGGGAAATCTGCAGCCAAGTGTACGCATGCAGGGTGCAGATCATGCCTGCTGTGTTCCAGTGACAAAGTTAGCTGGACTAGCGGGAGTCATATGAGCCAGAGAGAGACAGCTAAGTAATGAGCAAGGAAGACTGAGAGGCAGATAATATGGTACTGTAGGACCATGTCTCAGCCTTCGGTCCTGTTCTGAACGGTAAAGAATCTGCCTTTAAGACAACTTACACGTGGAGGTTCCCCTGGCTTTCACCATGTTGAATGCTCATTTTCCTAATTTCAATCGATAAATGAGAAGTGGCCTTAGTGGGCCTTCAACGCGTTTCTGTAGTACTGAGTGCGACTTGACAGCTGCAGATGACTGCAGTTACTTAAGAGATTGTTTCAGGCAAGGGTTTGAATCTTCAGTCTGCGTCAGAAAAGACATCGACTGGGAATGTCGCCCCTGTGTTGAGTAACTGAACAAATTACCCTGAGATGATTTGAAAGGTGAGAGGGAGAAAAAGAATGCATTGTGCAAAATAGCATGTATAGCACAATATCCTGAAGAATGGTGAGGATTAGAGAAAGATTGTTTGTAAACTGCATTGCCATCTTTGGGTGAAAAGGTGTTCTATAAATAGCATTACAGTTATTACTTTAATATGCATTATTTACATCTGCATACAATTTCAACTCCAAAATCTTAATGATCTATTTTTGAATTTATTTCTGTCTTTATTTCTAGAAAAGCAAAACTGCTTAGCATATCTGCTGATTGCATCTGGCTGTTTCTAAGGAAGAGAGCAGAGGAAGAAACAAGAATGGCATCAATTCACACAAAAGAAGACACGAAGGGCTGCAGCTGGAACTTCACTTCGTGGGACCAGGGGCAGGGCGCAGAGTACAGATTTCAACACTACTCATGACACCTGTCATCCCGCTTGGGGGTGGGGCAAGGGAGATTTTCACGGGTGAGGTCTCAAGGTTAAAGAACACATGTATGTAAAACATCAGCAACAGCAGGCAGCATGGAGCAGAGCAGAGCTCAAGAGTGCAAGAGCCAGAGCCACCTGCTTCTTTATTGTATAATTCTTATGCAGGTTGTTATCTCGTATTTACATTCTTACGTAGTGCCATAACCAGCACATGCTTGTTTACCTGTGCTAAGTCATGGTTACATAGCTGTATCCCACTGTATGCTTGTGCTAGATAAGGGGGGTCATGTCCTTGGGTGTCCTGAGATGCTCCTGAGCTTTGAAGCAGTCTGAGTGGTTCCCCACAACACCAACAATGGTCACCACAGATACTCCTCACACTGTCCCCTCTCCTTGTATTTCTAAAGGACTTGAAGCAGGGAAGTCACATAAATAATTTTAAGAAGATAATTCCAGGATTGGGAAGGGCTGAAAGGGTCAGACTGTAGGTGACAAAACTAGTGGAGACTGAAAGCAGGAAGAACTGTGGTGGTCAGGGGAAGATACGGAACCAAGTGGAGGAGATGAAGCAGGTTTCAGATACTGGTTGTGTACAGGTCCCGGGCAGAGCAAGAAGCCGGGGGAGACCTCTCCTCGTTTTTTGGGGGGGTCCATTTCTGTGGGAAAGGAGGTCATTTCCACCATGCTTTTGGCTTTTGGACTACAGTGATCCACAGTGCTTTGGTGCATCCATCCATTCACCCCATTCAATGGCCTTGGCCAGCGTCCTGAATTCCATGTACTTGTTAGCATGGATAGCATGGGGTTCCAATAACAGTTTTGCCACTCTTTTAGTTTGAGCTGCTAGCATAAAGTACCAGAATCTGCATGGCTTCACTGACAGACATTGTTTTCTCACAGTTCAGAAGGACAGGAAATCTAAGATCAAGGTGCTGGCAGATTCAGTTTGGGGTAAGAGCCACTTCCTGGCTTGTAGACAGCCATCTTCATGCAGTGTTTTTACATGGGCCATTCTCATGCAGTCAAGAGAAAGCTCTGGTCCCTCTTTGTCTTCTTATAAGGGCACAAATTTCATCACATGGGCCCTTAATTCATGCCTTCATATAAACCTATTACTTCCCAAAGGCCACACCTTCTAATGCCATCACATTGACTGTTAGGGTTTGACATATGAATTTTTTCAGGGACACAAACATTCAGTCTATAATAACTATGGCCATTTAGGGAGATTACTGAACCTCTATGAGCCTGTTTTTTCATGAGTTTAATAGCAAAATAATATCTCCCTCACATGTTTGTTGCCTAGATTAATTTTGGCAATTTCTATAGAGGACTTATTCAGAGAAAGTGCTTAATAAATACCAGTACCATTGTACTTATTTCATTAATGAATTAATTAATTTATCATTGCCCTTCCTATTTATTAATGTCCATAAGATATCTACATGTACTTTCTTCGTTAATATCATCCCGATTTAGTCATTTTCAAATTTATCTATGGAAGTTTTCAGATGATATCTGGGAAATGGTCTTGACCTTATTCATCAAAGTTTCCCAACTTAATGTTCTCATGAACTCTCATTTTATTAAAACTAATAACTCTTTCCTCCAGGACAGGGATAAAGACACTGGTTATAATCTAAAGGAGATAATTTATTTGAATATACTTTTAAAAATGTCTTTTCTTCAGTGGAGAGATTGTAGAATTACCATAAACAGCAAATATGCCAGCAGAGTGACCCTTTGTCCTATTAATCAAAGCCTATTTTTAATTTTTTTGCATTTCCCATGCCCCGTAGAGCATCTACATGATATTTACAGAAGGAAATCTGCTCAGTTGCTTGTTTCTAAATTCTTATTAATTTCAAGCCAACTTTATTTTCAAAGGGATCTTGAAGATTTATTTTGCATGTTTGCCTGAGGCTGGAGAACAAATTTAAAAGATTGCCAAAGGTTGCCTTCCATCAGTTTTGAAAGTCCTGACAGTTTTATTTCTATTATTCTTCAGAAATTGAAGGGTTGGCTTATGTGCAAAGGAACAAAATAAAAGATCTTTAGATAAATCCTGTTGGATCAATAATTACACCTGTGAAAGGAAAACAGTTCTTGTATTGTAGAAAGAGGTAAAACCTGAAAAGTGTCCCTAGTGTTAGAAAATGTACTTATAAGTTATAGAACATTGGAGCTGATCAGTCCTGGTAGCTCAAGATCATCAAATTTTTGGGAAACTTTGAGGTGATCTAGTCTAACCCAACTCCTTTTCCAGGGTAGGAAACTTGGTTCTAGAAAAGTTCATTTTTCTCCCAAACTCATATGACTAGTAATTTCCAGCATTAGAATTCAGGCCCTATTCTTTCTCCATAACTTTGTCTACTATTCTTTCCCCTATATATTTGTTTTCTTCTCCCTTTTCCCTATAATATCATAGGGTTTCCTTTATGTCTTACCTCCCCAGGTAGAATGATACAAATAGCCTCATTCCATTGAACAAATTCAATACAAGGCAGAATAGATTCATGTTATCTATTTACTAATTTAAATGAGGTCATAATAGGTGATGAAATAGAAATAAAACACCATGAAGAATATAAGGAGGAAAGTGTAAAAGAGAAAAAATAGCTCAGTTAGCCAGAGAATTTGGTTCTGTGAGGCAGTTGGGCTGAAAATTGAAGAGATGAAAGACAAGCAACAGAGATTTACTCATGTCTTTATTCATCAAATATTCTCTGAGTGCACCAATGCCTGTCATTGCTTTAGGTGTAGATAGTATGGCCGGTGGAAAAATGAAATACAAGCCCTCATAGGATTTATACTGTAGTAGGGAAGAGACAGCAAACAAGATAAATAATGTACAGAAACCTAGATATTGATCAACATTAAAGAGGACACACAAAGAACAGAAGGACACAGGAACTTTCACATACCAATTGCGCGTGTGTGCGCGTGTGTGTGTGTGTGTGTGTGTGTGCGCGCACAGGCATTGGGTGAAATTTTAGACAGGAAGGCTAGGACAGTACTCACCGAAACATTCTTTGGATTAAGACCAGACAGGAATTAGGTTCAATTATGTTTAATAAGAATTTCCTATTTCTAGGTCTAACATAGCTTGTTAGAATTCAGAACTACTAATTTGTATAAGCTTTCAAGTTCTGCATTAAAAAAATGTCATAAAATGACCAAACAAGCAGATCAATAGTGCTAATAATTTACATCATTACATGGAAGAGATAAATCATCTCTCTTGGCTCTCTGAATGGGCTCCATCCTCATGCATGTCAGGTAGGTGTCCCCACACGTGTAAGACTGTACCCACTCAGAGCTCTGGAGTGTGGGCTTTGGAGTCAGGTATACCTGAGAACAAATCCCATCCTCTCTACTTCTATGGCTGCTCTGTAACCTTAGGCAGTCTTCATTCACACTCCGTACCTCAGCAACTCAAACAAAATATGGCGGTGGGACTGAATCAATTCATATATTAGCAGCCACCATTTACATCACGTTTATGAGATGACAAGAACAATGTTAAGCTCTTTTCACACATGATCTCATTTAATCCTCACAATTGAACTAGGTATTTCAGCCCATCTCACAAATATGAAAGTCCATGGCTAGAAGAATTAAATAATTTTCTCGAGAAGGACCTAAACCCAGAATCATGGCGCTGAAGTCCTCAGGTGTTGAATCTCCTCTCAGAGGTTCCTTCTAGGAATGTGTGTGCCATTGGAGCTCCAATAGGTACTTGGTCAACATAAACTTATTCTCTTCTGACCATGCACGACAGTGCAGAATATAGAGGCCTTAAGATTCTCAGGCATTTCCCAAATGTGACAGTTTCCTGTCAGCAGACTGTCGGGGTTTGCTAAACTAAACCTTTCCTGGAGGCTGGTGTGTTTCTGTAACTAAAAAAGCAAATGGCTGAGGGGAGAAATTTCCACTGGTGTATGTGTAGTTCATACCAATAGAAGAATGTTTGGGCTTACTCCAATGATCGCTGTTGTGTTTGCCCAATGTTCCTGACCTTTCTCTCTGTAGTCTAGAAAAATAACAAAGGTAAATAACACTGTAAAGGTCTATAGTGACCCTAAATTTGCCTACTAAATCCACAGTTTAGCAGATGAGTTGTTAGTATTTCTGGAATCCCTCTAGAATTCAACTAAAAGTTGAACTGATGAAAGCAATTGAAGAGGACACAAATAAATGGGAAGATATCACATGCTCATGAATTAGAAGAAAAATATTGCCAGAATGTCCATACTACTCCAAACAATCTACAGATTTAATGCACTCCCTATCAAAATTGAAATGTCATTCTTCATAGGAATAGAAAAAAAAATCCTAAAATTTATATGAAACCACAAAAGACCCTGAATAGCCAAAACAACCTTGAGCTCTCTAATCTGATCAGTAAGACCCAAATCTTAGTCTCAATTTCTTTTTCCTTCAGACTCATACTTTACCCTCTAGCAGCACAAGGGCCTATGACGTCTCTAGCTAATTTCACTAAATATCCTTTCCTAGGATGCTTTTACCCTGCTCTTCCCTGCTTCCACATCACCTTCCAACCTCCCTGACCTACTTATCATTTTAGACTCTGCTTAGGTACATGCTCTCTGAGAGAATGCGTCCTTCTCCCAGTCCCTGCTCAAAGCACTCATGGGATCCTGGACACACCGTTACCATGCAAGAATCCCTCCTTACTAGAACGACCTAGGTGTCTCTCATAGAATTCTCTCATAGGGATAGAAAATATTCCCTTCATGTGTTTTTTAACCCCAGTACTAGAACTTCACTTGGAATGTAGTAGAAATTTGTTTACACCTCCCCAGTTTCAACTAAAGGTAATTTCTCTATTACAGCTCTGTAATTCATGACTTCACAAACTTGAAAACAGAGCCCTTTCTTAATCTCTGAAGACCATCTCCCATTCACATTGTCTCATCAAGGGGTTTATTTTTATGTTTAATTATGAATTTTATGCATCACATAATTATTAATTTTATTCTTTAATTTTGGCCATTCATTTATTTATTCTCTCAGTAAGCATATAATGACAGCTTTCTTTATGCTTAAGCACCATCCTAAGTGCCAAGAATCCAAAGACAAAAGTCCAAGTTTCTACCCTCAGGGAATTCACAGGGAATTTACAGGGAATTAATGTTTATTAATTTGGTAACTGGATAAAACTAAAAAGTTCTTGGGATATGTGGAGGGACTGATAATGGTAGTTAAGAAACCATAGGTTGCTAATTTTTAAAATGCTACATTTCTTGAAGTTCACTATGAACCAAGCATTGCTACTGCAGGGATTGTATATATTTTGTCTTGAGCTCTTACTATATGTTCCGAGAAGTAAAATAAGTTGCCAAAAGTCACACAACTAATAAAATTCAGACTTGGTCTGTCAGATTAAAAACTCCAGGGCCTTCTCTATCCAGAGCTAGAAGGAAGAACATCTGCTAGATAAGTTTCTCTAAAAAGCCCAGCAACACAGAAGTAAAGACATCAAGGTACCTAGTAGAAGTTTGTCATTTATGCTGAAGAAAGTTGTGCACAGTAATTTAAAAACCTGTTTGTTTTCCTGTTTGTTTTAAAAACCAGTATGACAATGCTGGTTCTTTCATGGTATCTAGAAACTCAACTTGGCTGTAATGTGTGACATTGGCTAATAGAGAAAGCATATCAATACTTCTGAAATAAAATTTGTTGGTAGATCAAATCATGCAATTTTGGGGGCTCACTGGAAGTAGCATTAAAAAGAGCCTTTGGCAGTCAGGAACGAGCAAATAAGGCCATTAGATGTGAGGGAAATCAGTGTGTGCCTGAGCTCCATTCCCTGGCGGAGGCACAGCATTCCAGGAGTTGGAATGACTGCCTGCTCTGGAGAAGAGGTGACTTTTGGACCTCATGGGGACAGTTTGGCACAGCCTGATCAGCCTACAAGTACAGCCTGAGACCTGACCGATACCTTTGCATTACGAATTTATCTACAGACAATTCTGGGGTCAATGTTTTCTTTATCAAAACGTGAACACTCCTTTCTATTTAAAAAAGGATCACTGATTCCATAAGATTATATGGCAAGACATTAAAAAAATGAACTTACAGATTTATAGATTTTGCATGGAGAAAGAAATGCACTCCAGATTTGCGCTTCACCTTGTACTCTGAGCTGTGTTACACTCGACCCCTGACAACCATGGCCAGTGGATAGGAGCTGACTGTGACAAGATTACATACATTGATGGTTTGGTTCAAATAAGCAGTTTCAGTGTGCTTTATATTTGCTCATGTCCAGTCTCACAGCACTGTACAAGGGAAATGATCAATTTTCATATTCAAAAAGGGAAAGAAAGGCTGTGAGAGTAAAGGGAGCATTCTCTCCCTCTTTCTCCCTCCCCACCCACCTTCATTTTCGCCACAACTCAGAAAGAAAGACTGAAATTTTTAATTTATATCAATGTAAAAACTGCACCCCAGGAAGTGCTTTAACTTGTTGCAGAGAAGAATGGGGTCAAGCAAAAGGGACTCAGGGAGACAAGGTGTACAAGAAAACATAAGGTAACCTTTGTGAGATCCTTGAAGTACCAACAGTATCCCGAATACAATGATCCTCCTCCCTTCCTTGGTTTGATCTTTTCTGAATAAAATATGACTTGCGGCCTGTACTAAAGCTCATCATAAATCCTCGAGGTAAGAATCTTGTAACAAGATGCCACCTATGCAGTGATGGAGAATAAGCATTATAGGACTGTGCTGGTCTTTCATTTTTCATAATGGTTAGTCTGAAAAATTATGTGGTTGGATATTATTCCACTGGAATTTTAATTGTAGCTATAAAAATAAACTCACTCAAAACTGTAAGTAAAAATTACCCCCAAAGTGTGGTTTCTTGGCCATCTACTTAATAAATGGAATTAAATCCATTATCTTTTTAAAGAAGTATTTTAGAGCAAGGCACAGTGGCATATGCTATAATCTCAGCTACTTGGGAGGTTGACGTAGAAGGATTGCAAGTCTGATTCCAGCAACTTAGTTAGATTCTATCTCACAATAAAATGAAAAGGGCCAGGGATGTAGCTCAGCCATATAGCACTTGCCCAGCATATGTGAAGCCCTGGTGTGCTTCACCACACACAGGCACACGCACACACACACACACACACACACACACACAAAGCATCTCTGGAAAACAAGCTGATATCTTCTCATTACTTGCATTTGGCTTCCACTGTGGAGAAAATTTTTTAATTAGCATGGGGCTAAGGAAGAGAATGTTTAAGAAGGAAAAAATGGCTAAAATAAGATCACCCCAATACTCCATTTGCTGCAGTAGGTTCCATTTCTACACACAAAACTCTTCAAAAAGTAGTTAAAATCAAGAATATTCATTTGTTTAATGTTTTTACTCGTGTTTTTTTTTTTCACTCCTTTTTTGCTTTCTTGTATCATACTCTAGTTGCTTGGATTTTAGGAAACTTGGACATGAGCATGATGTTTACCCTCTTCTATCCTCTGCCTAAATATAGTCTAAGGCAGGGCAAGCTGGAGGTCATCAGCTCCAGAAATATCCTGGCGGCATCTCATCTGTTCTCTGTCCTTGCTGATTTTGATCCACATTCATTCTCCAACATCTCCTCTGCTGCAAGTGCTACAGCGAGACATAAAAAAGCTGAATCCCAGCACCTCACTTTCTGATTACCTCAAAGAATTGAAGAGGGGCCTCTTCCTTCCAAGAAGGTTTTCCCATTGAATGACAAGTCAGTAATCAATAACTAACACTGTTTCTGGCACAAACAATGCTGATATAAAGTCCTGGAGGCAGCTTATCCCAGGAATGGAACAATCTTGTCAGGGCAAAACCTGGGCAGTTTGCACAGAATTCTGGGAAATCATACCGAATTCAGATTATTATTTGGAGCAACTCTTGATGTTCTGTCTGTGATAAATTAGTCCATATCATCTCAGCAGCATTTAAGTGTCTGTTCTGGGACAGTCATGGTGGTGCACACCTGTAATTCCAGCACTCTGAACGGCTGAGGCAGGAGGATTGTAACTTTGAACCCAGGCTGAGCAACTTAGTGACTTAGTGAGACCCTGTCTCAAAATAAAAATTAAAAAAGGGCTAGAGATGTAGCTTAGTGCAAAGGTCACTGCCCCCCTATTGTTTTGTTCCAAACTCAGACACTCAAACTATAATGATAAAATAAAAATAGTTCCTGTAGTCTCTACTTCTCAGGACACATAATTGGGGTGCTTAAGTTTGGGCAAATATAGGAAAATAAAAGGCAAATAGCTTATATGGTTTCACCTGTGCATTTTTTATTTTGAATAAGAGGTTTCACCAGACATCCCCAATTCTGTGTCAAAAATCTAACTGACACCAAATCTTGCTGCCACATAGAAGGGCTCTCTTTTTAAAAACATTTGGGACATATCAATCTGCTAGGAGAAGTTTTCCACAAATGTACACAATTTAAATCTGTTAAAGGAAGATGATTTTTTTACGAAGTTTTATTTATTCTAATCCAATGTGGAACAATTATGGATTTTCCATCTGGGAGTACAGTGATACTAACATAGAAATACCAAGACTCTCGTATTCAGGAGATTGCCAGCCAGTATACATACTGTAAATAAATGACTGTCTCCATGAACAGTGACAAACAGAACAGGTACCTGATACAAAAATTTACCAGATATTGGAGCAAGGCAGCTTGAGAATGAGAAGGCCGATACATTTGCTTAGAGACTGATAAAATTTGCTGGCGTATTTTGCTGGTGGTGTAAACCAAATATCTATAAAGTCCATATAGTAGAATGAATGCCCAGTAATGAGGCTCATTACTGTATTTAAGAAGCAGTGTAAGGGGCCAAAGTATTACGACAATGACTTCATACTCATTCTGTTTCTCCAAGCTTACTGTATTAAAAGCAAATAAAGGATAATGGACTCCCTTCCTTATTTAAAGATTTAGAATTTTAGCACTTTAAAAATAAATGTGGTCTTTTATTCACCAAGTTTCCAAATCATGTATAAGAAACAGCTACTTTCTGTCTATCCAAGCTATATATTCTCTCCCAGCCCCATAACTAATTATCTCACTCAATGGTATTTTTGTTTAAGATAGTTAATAGCCAGAGCATGACAGCAGAGACAAAATTCTACCTAAGCTTTGCAGAATAGCCAGCTACTGCTTACGTGAAATTTGAAATTCAACATCTCCTCTAGGATTCAGGACCTGAAAACTGAATCTGATTCCATTCACCCTGACCTTAAATGAAAGGGGCTATTCTCAAAGGTCTGGGTAATCCCTATAAAGGAATAACATTGGTGCAATAAGAAAGAAAAAAAGACAATTGCACTACCTTTACCTACACATATTTCTATATCTACTCTTGGTTGGTCACTGGATTCCTAGCTCTTTCACAGAGTGCTGCACACTTTTTGTGGAATATATTAATACATGGTTTTTCCAAAACTAAAGATGAATAATAATACATGGTTCTTCCAGAAATAAGGATGAATAATAATGACCACCAAGAGCGACATAACACCAATTTGCTATCAACATAATTAATAACAATATTGGTATGGTGTTAAGATAAAGAAGCACTTATTATATGAAATATTCAAAAAGTATAAGTGGATCACTTAATATACACTAAGTACTGTTCTCACTACTGTTTTAATTGAACATTCTGAAACTGGCTTTAACAGTTGATGCTATATTTTTTTGCATTTCAAATAAAATAGCCAGTCAAAGAATGTCCTAGATATTAGAAGGTGCAAATGGCAAAATTACATCTATTAAAAAACTTTTGAATTTAGGAGAGATCATAGCTGGGGTGGCCAGGCCGGATGAGTGAACTGAACTGAGAAGAGTGCATCAGCCTGATCAGAATGATTTGAGATTTCCTTGTAGGCATCAGGAAACTCATGTATGAACTTTGGGAAAGTTCTGCAGCCTTAAATTAGACCCCAAAAGTACAGAATTAAGACACCCAGAGCTAGAATGTGAAAAATAAGTAACTAAATTAAAAGGGAGAGTTGTAAGACCTCTTTTTATAACTATTCCTAACTAGATTTCTTTACAATAAATGTGTGTCACGGTGTCACGTCATTGTTGGGAGAGAAATAGTTTTGTAATTTTTGGAATTTGAGACACTGCATCCTTTGTGATACACGTGTGGCTCTCTTCTGTCTGTCTAATGACCATACTTGCTATAAACCTATCCTCACTTTCTACTGTAACCACCAGAAATATAAGCACTTTCCCTAAAAGAATTATAAATTTAAAAATGACCTTGAAAATGTTTATTAGCTTCAATTCTCTTCAGACTTTAGTGGATAAGAAAAGGCCCATGCACCTTGCTAATACTAGGATAAAACTTATATTTAACTTTTTCAGATATTATCCCTGCTTCAGAGAGCATCTAAATAGTACAATTAAATAGTTCCTTGGTTTCTGATGTTTTCAGTTTCCTACTCACAAATTTCTCATATTAAATGATGCTATTTAACAATGTGTAATTTTATGTACAAATGAAAGTAGTAAATATAAACATAAGAATCATGGAGTTAATACATAAATTCTACAGATTATTACTGGATCCTAAATAGGAAACTAAATTTGATTGTGACTACCTCATTGGCTAACTGTAAACAAAGTCTTCCCATTTTGATCTTTGCTTAGTCTTTCTAGACACTTTGGGTGCATCTTCAGCAGTTGCTTACTATGACGGAGCTGCCAGGTAGTTAGAAAGAATACAGGTTATTGTTATAGAAGTCCCCAAGTGTAAAACTGAATGGCAGTTTGAAACTGTCAGCCCATAAATCACTTGAACAGCACCATGAGCTCAGACCAGGAATGGACTCCCAACAAAGGAGGAATCAGGAGTTGGATGTGCAGTATAAATCATGAGAATCGGGCATTTACTAATTCAACTGGGCCATCCGATGAAGTCAATTGTAGGGAGACATTTTCTTTCTTTCTTTCTTTCTTTCTTTCTTTCTTTCTTTCTTTCTTTCTTTCTTTCTTTCTTTCCTTTCTTTCTTTCTTTTTTTTTTTTTTGACAGGACCTCGCTATGTAGTTCAGGCTGGCCTGGACTCATTATGTAGCCCAGGCTGGCCTGGACTCACTATGTAGCCCAGGCTGGCCTCAAATTCACCTTGATCCTCCTGCCTCAACCTCCCGAGTGCTGGGGTTACAGGTGTGTGCCACCATGCCCAGTTTAGGCAGCCATTTTGACTGTGTAACTCAAGTAGATAAAACTAGTTTACAGAGAGGACAATGACATTGCCATGCATCTGCTCCAAAAGAAGGCAAAAAAATCCCATGAGGCTGTAGCAAAAGGGGCAACGGGGAAGAAAATCATTGCTTTGTTTCCAGTGACTTTTCAATTTCAGGCTTTAGTTCTTCATGATATTGATTATATTCATTCCTTGAATTGCATGAGATACCTAACCCTTTCAATGATAACTTTTTTAATTACTGGGATTTCATTTTGCTTACATTGAATCAGTTTCTGGTCTGAATTTGAGTTTCATGAAAGAAGAGATGTTGCTTGCTTTGACATGACTTAAGAACCATACTTAGCCAGCACTTTGGGAGGCTGAGGCAGGAGGACTGCAAGTCCCAGCCAAGGCAGGGCAACTTAGCAAGACCTTGTCTCAAAACAAAGAAACAATTTTTTTAAAGGAGTTGGAAATGTAACTCAGTGCAAAGGACCTGGGTTCAATACTCCCCAGTATGGCAAGAAGAAGAAGAAGAAGGAGAAGGAGGAGGAGAAGGAGAAGGAGAAGGAGAAGAAGGAGGAAGAGGAGGAGGAGAAGAAGAGGAAGAAGAAGGAGAAGAAGGAGAAGAAGAAGAAGGAGAAGGAGAAGAAGAAGAAGAAGAAGAAGAAGAAGAAGAAGAAGAAGAAGAAGAAGAAGAAGAAGAAGAAGAAGAAGAAGAAGAAGAAGAAGGAGAACCATTCTTAACAATCAACAAAGACTGATGAACTTACTACAGAAAAAGAGAGATATAAATAGATACAAATTCTGCCAAAGGAACTCGGGAACCGTAGATGATGAGGATTCATCTTGAATTGCCAGCTCTGGGTTCTAGAAGGCCTATTTTACATATCCCTGAAGACTTGACAGGGAAGTGGTATGGGAAAGTACAGCTCACAAGTCAGTGCTGCTTTGTCTTCTCTGAAACTCTGGTCTCCCTACCTCAGCCATTGTAGCACTTCCTATGTGTCTTAGTCTATTTGTGTTGCTATAACAAAACTCCTGAGGTTGAGTGCTTTATAAGCAAAGAGGTTCATTTGGCTCATGGTTCTGGTGGCTTGAAGTTCTAAACCACATGTCACTAGCGCACTGAGAAGGGTCTCCTCGGCTATATCATAACATCGCAGAGACGCAGAAAGGGAAACAGCTATGTTCAGAAGGAACAAAGCACATGGATTGGTCTTACTTTATAGCATCCCACTCTTTTGAGAATAAGTTCATTCCTGGAAGACCCAAGCCACACCCACTCCCAGAGAACAGCATTCATGAGGAAGAATCTCCCATGACCTAACTACTTTCCATGAGGCCCCAGCTTTTAAAGTTCCCACCCATTTAACATCACCACCCTGGAGACCAAGCCTCCAGCACATAAACGTTTGGGAGAAAAACCATATCCAAACTACAGCAAAACATTTTATAATAATAGAGGCAGGTGCAAGGAGAAAGTTTGAGGAAAGGAGAAAAAAGGAGATAAAAAGTTTGCTTATGTGTAATAATAACTGTTTGAAAATATGCTGATACATAAACCTGCTTGTACAAGAACATTTAAATTATTTACATCAAGTGCTGCTGTAAAACATGCAAAAAACCTCTGAAGATAAATGAGGCAGGGTGAATATACGAGTACTTTGAGAGGTAGAAAGGCCCTCTATAAACACAAGGCACTACTTCTGTTGTGCATTATTTTGATATACAATGAAACATTTATCACTGAATGAGGGACACAAAGGGAAAAGTGAGTGTAATACAACCCCATTTTCAAACTTGGCTGACATATCTACCAATTCTGAGCTATGATACTTACTAGCGGAAGCAATCACATGTGTGTGTGAATGTCAAGTGACAGAAATTAAATTACAAAACAGAGGATGAATGCTCTTTAGTGGGAATGAATCAGCTACTTCGAAAGCATAGCATATGCCTGTGAAAAGGAAATATTTAAAATGTTATTGGAAACTAGGATCCATAGGGAGGATGATTAATGTTCCAGAAAGAGGCTTCCAGGCTCTGTCCCCTGGATCTTTGATAGGGCGAAAAATATGAAAAAAGTAATATTACTCAAAGAGTGGCCCGGTAGAGCTCTGTGGCTCATGAGAGAGAGGAGAAAGCACTATTTTTTTTTTTTTTTTTTTTTTTTTGGTCATAGTCAGCTTTAGGAGACCAGTCTTTCAGACTAGCAGAAAATGAAAAGAAAGGGGATAGAGCCATAACTGGGAGTCCAGCTCCATCTCCCCGAGGGTTTATTAGTATTTTTTGTTTCCAGAGAATATTGGATTCACAGTTGGAAGACCCAGGTGTCCGTTGGCTATATTATTTGTCAACCATCTGGGTTCCAGTAAGATTTTTAATCTCTCTACAACTCAGTTTTTTGGTCATTAAAATGATGATAATATCTTTTGCCTCAACTAAGGAGCTGTGAAAACCAAAAAAGGTGATACTTATAAGAATCTTTTAAAATTGGTGTCATATTAAATTCAACATTTCAAAAATATCCTGTTCAGAAGTCCTTGAGCAAAGTTTGGGTCAAGCAGTTTAGAAAGTAATTTCAGAGGCAGGAAAAGGGGTCACCCTGCCACACAGTTTTACAAAAGCTTCTAGCCCAGATTCCATCCACCCTCCCACTCACATGTACCAGTGGAACCTCAGACTTCATTTGCCAGTTAGAGGCACATTTATTTTCCTTTTCAGAATTTCTTCTGCTAATATATCAACACCTTTCTTCTCTTTGCCCCCAAAATATCCCAGTGTGGGGAAGGAAAAAGGGAGCCATACTTGAGATGCTTTTCCTTGGCTCTGGTCTTTTGAAAGAAAGCACTGCCTTGCCCTAATCCTCTTGGCTCGAATTGTATATGACTTTTTCTGGACACTAAAAGATGTTATCTCTCCTTCTGCAGTCTTCTCTCAGCCCATCCCCCACGAATTTTCCTTCTAGGAATTCAGAGCCCAGTGGATAAACTTTGTTCTCCAGGATATTCTGGGAGTTTGACTGTGGCAGCTCTCATTATTCTTGTGTTACAAATGAGGAGAATTTGCAGTTAAAAGGTTGAGTTATTGATTCAAGAAACCATTCTGAGTCGTTGACAGAACTCAAAATAGAATCCAAATTTCTTCATTCTGTACTCACTTTACTGAAATCTTTCTTCTTGAGATTCAGAAATCTTATACCCTCATTAGTTTTTGGAGAAATCCACTTTATACATTCCAGATCAAATAACAAAGGAAAATTTACATGCTTAGTAATAATTACATGATTTTCAGGTAGAAAAAATCCTTTCAAAGCGTTAAGCCACTAAGTCAAAACAGTTGATCAGTCCATTTGGTGTGACTACAGGTACAACTCACCAGGAATAATCAGACTTACTCTTTCATTCACTATTATCCTCTTTGGGATAAACCTTTCTCCTATCCCTCTTTGTTGTCTGTGCTGTGCTGCTGACCAGTCTCCAACTGTGTCCACTGCTACTGAAGCATACCATCCACTCCATCCTTGCTCCGAATTATGGCACTGTTAGAAGTGCAGCAACAAACAAAATAGACATAATCTCCTAATAAAAACTTCAAAATGTAGAGGCTATGAAGTGGGGGAAAGGAAACAGAAACTAAGACCCTGGTCCATTTACATATGCTCTATTTTACATAGGGCAATAGAAGATGAGATCTTAGTAGACAGTCAGAGGAAGTGAAGAAGTAAGCCATGGATGGCTAGAGTAGGAGGATTCTAGGCATAGGTGGTAGCAAGCATTAAACTCCTAGACCATGGGTGGTGGGCTGTTGGTTTGGAGAAGGATGAGACAAGGTTACATGGAGAGCTAGGTGTATCAGGTAAGGCCTTACAAGCTGTGACAAAGACTTTGAATTTAATTTAGGAAATTCATTTTTCAGATCAGATGCTGATAGGAGACAGTTTTTCCTCCACTGAAGACTATGAGCCAAGAATTCAATGATCTGGCTTGAGTAAGGACACTGTTCTTTATTCAGGAAAGAGATTAATTGGACAGGGAGACCAGCATTACTCCAAACAGTCCAGGTGAGAAATGATGGTGACTCGGACTTAGGTTCTTGAAATTGAGATGGTCATAGGTGGTTAGGTCAGAAGATGTTTCTGAGATGGGGCTAGAGTAGATAACAGGTTGAGTGTAGAGAGAGAGAAAAAGGAGGACATTGAAACTCATGGACTGATCCCAGCTGGAGTCATCAGTTCCTCAGCGAGATGGGGAGACTCGTGGAGCAGCAGGCTTTCTTTGAAAAATCAAAAATCCTGTTTTAGACTTGGTAAGTTTGATGTGTCTATTCAACATCCAGGTAGAAATGTCAGATAGGCATTAGGAACAGGAGAAATGAGGACAGCAAAGAAAACCAAGAGTTGAAATCAGTGAGCTAAAGAAGCCGGAAGCCAGAGACAGGAGGGGATGGCTGAGAAATATGTTGACCCTTTAAGTTTCATACTGTAGGACCGAGATAGTGTTCCCTGCTATAAATACAAGTGGATTTTGTGGGGAATACATGTAAAATACTCAAATAAGAAAAATACAACTCAGAATACTTAATATCAAGCTTATTACCACTCTTTTCTCCTAAACAAGTGCACACTTGCATGCATAGTAATTATTTTTCTGTTTATTGTTTGTCATGTGTTCAGCAGGCACCGTGCATGCAATTCCATGCCTGATTTCACTTAGTCCTCACCACTGTCATGCAGAGAGATGCTCCAACCACCTTCCTCTCATAGTTGTCCTCTTTGCAAAGCTGTGACTGGAACTCAGTTTTTCTGATTCCAGAGCCTGGGAGTGGCCTAGTCTACTCTACAGCTCTACAGAATTACAATTAGAAAGTACATATTGAATAACAAGCACCCTTATTCATTGCTGGTGGGAATGCAAATGGTCCAACCACTTTGGAAGGCAGTTTGGCAGTTTATTACAAAGCTAAACACACTCTTACCAATCAACCCAGCAATCAAGCTCTTTGGTATTCACCCAAAAGAGTTGAAAACTTACATCCACACAAAAAGCTGCACACAGATGTTTGTGGCAGCTCTCATCACAATGGCCAAAACTTAGAAGCAACTGATAAAAGGATATGGAAAAAACTTAGATGTGTATTACTGGTTGAAAGAGGCCAATTTGAATGGGCTGCATATTGCATAATTTCAACAATGTGACAATCTGGGGAAGGCAAAATTATGGAGACTATAAAGAGATCAATGGTTGTCCAGGGTTTGGAGGAGGAAGGCAAGATAGGTGGAGAACAGTGAATGTTTAGGGCACTAAAATACTTTATCTAATTCTGTAATGGTGAATAGACGTCATTATATATGGTATTTATCCAAATAATACCACTAAGAGTAAATTTTAGTATAAACCCTACTATGGACTCTGGGTGATAACGATGTGTCAGTGCAGGTTCATTGATTACAACAAATGTACCACTCAGGTGAGAGACGTTGGTAACGGGAAGCAATCAGGTGGGCTCTTGGGAAATCTCTTCTTTTTGTTCACTTTTGTTGTGAACCTAAAACTGCTCTCAAAATTAAATCCTATGGGGGGGAAAATCCTCTTAAAGTGTGTATTGTTTTATGAGTTGCTTTTCCCCTGTGTATTAATTTTTTGTTTGCTTGTCTGTTTGTTGCTGTCCTGGAGATTGAACTCAGGGCCTCAAACAGGCCAGACTACACAGCTAGCCTCTTAGTTTTATGAAAAGTGATTTTGGTGATTTCTTATTTATGTAACTGCAATGTCTTGTTATATACTTAATCAATTTCTTATTTTTCGACTTTAAAAAATTTATCACATTTTTTCTCCTGTGATGAATACTGTTGCTGATAATGTCTGTTGTGTACATTCCTGGAATCAAAACTGCATTCACACTTCCTCGCCTGCTCACTGGTGATTTTCCTCAGGAATCATGGGCTCCTCTGCAGCCCAGTTGGAATGGGAACACCCATTCCTGCTCCTGCCCACTCCCCACCATTTTGAGTTAAGCATTTCTAACTATTACCATTTTGAAAGTGATAACAGCATCTCATAACTTATTCTTTTCAGAAATCCAATTTCCTTCTGAGTGAAGACACCCAGAGTCTTATCTACAATTCTTCTTCCTCATATGACTTATTACACCCTCTTAATCCCTTTCTTCCAGGAGATCCACTTCCTGACACCTGGCCTGTCTCCCTTAGAGACTCGGGAAGACTACTGATGCTGATGTGGCTGGGATGGACTGGGACAAGGTTGCTGTTAGCCTGTTTCTACCACACCTTTGTAGTTATAGCCTTAAATTCCACTGCCATGAGTGAAGGACATAAAAAAGATGATGTTGCTGATTTCCACATGCTAACTGGACAAGAGCAAAGCTCTTGGAACCCTACTGGGGACTGAAAATGATTCAGATGGGATTAAGCTGAACAAAAACAAAGAAAAAGCAAGTATTTAATAAGTAAATAAATGAGTGAATATAAGTTGTATTCATAGCCAAGATCTCCTGGCACTTACTAAAATATTTAATACACAAAAGAGTAATTTTAAAAGTTATTCATTTTTCCAGGATAAGAATTAAAAGTTTAAAATTTACAGATTTATATACACTTTATGACTGTAGCTGTAATTTTTTATTATTATTGTCACCACTGTTACACATAGCTAGGATCGTAGAGTTCAATGTACATAATAATTATATATTAGACCTAATAAAAATAATTACACATTAGACCTAGGAAAATAATAATATATTAGACCTAATAAATACAATTTATTATCTACTACAGGTGTGTCCGCCCTGCACCCACGGGCTGCATATAGGCCCAGAGAGCTAGTAATGCAACGCAATGAGACTGTAACCTTTTAACATTATTATATGATTTTTAGCGATATTTCCCATGACTCCATTGTGTGGTTCTTGGCAACAACAGAATGTTGTGTACAGGGGGTGCAGCACAGAGTTAACCTCACCTGCCACCCACCACACACTGTCAGTCAATGCAAAACCTACTTTTATGAGACATCACATGCACTTGTAACATTGTAAGTGACTACCGCTAATAGTATTTCAACCTACCTACGTGTGTGTACCTGTGAATACAGGTGTTTATTGTTATTAAGAAAACATGCAGCTTTCTTATTTAATTATTAATCTTGGGCTTGTTATTTAATAAAATGATTTAAAAGAAGTTAAAATAAATTAGTTTTTACTAGCCAAGGTGTAGGAAGTACAAAAATGTATTCAAGAGTTTTTCGCTCATGACATTATAATTACGTATATAACATCTCTAATAGAAAAAGAAATGCTTGCTTCTTTTAATATTTGGAATATACAGAATTGCAATCAGACATTCAAGCCTAAGAAAAATTTGATCATGTTTCTTTATTAAACTTTTAAAGACCTTTATTAGGCTTTTAAAGTGAGAGAAAAACATCCCTCACTTCACAATCATGCCTTATTCATGTCATGATTTTTTTGGCAGTCCATGCATTTGTGCACAACTGTTTTCAAGGAAGAAGGACACAAATGGTAAAGTTAGATCAAAAATTTTCTTGAGAACTCACTAAGAATTGCAACTACTTCCATCAAAACAGACACTGATGCCTCAGTTTCACAAAAATGAAGTCAAATATATGCTGCTGTTGACCTCTTTTTGAATGTTATAATAAGAATAAATTTTAAAAGGAAAGTTTTGTTACTTACATACTTAGCTATATAGTATATTTCATTTCATATGTGGACAATTCTTTTTCCCACAGTATGTCCCAGGCAGGCTAAATGTTTGGATACCAATGGCCTACCTACTACATGTTGGGTGTTAAGCACTTTACAAACATTACATTTGATTCAAATCCAGCTATGGAACTCTGAAACATCAAGATAGGCAAGAATGAGAGGTATTTGTATCAAGTTTCTTAATGATGTAGGAGAAATAATGGAGAACTGGACTGAATCATCAGAGCTTTGGGATTCTGTTATTAAGATTTTGGCAAGAACAGAGTATGAAGCCAAAGTTGGTTTCTGAGAAGATCAGAAATTCCCCTTTGGGCAGGAAGCAAAATAGATATAAAAATATACAGAGGACTTGTTATCAGAGATAAAAGCTCAAATCATCTACACTGTCCAAGAAGGAGTCTCCAGATCTTTCTCCCAGGCGACTGTCACATTCCTGGGCTGAGGGTTTGTATGAATACAGAAAGGTTAGCTTTCAGGGATATTGAAGAAAGACTGCTCCTGCAAGAGAAATGAGAACAGCAGAAACACAAAGACAACCCAGGCTGCCACAAGGCAGAGCATCCAGCCACTGAGAACTAGGACTTGTGGGCAAGATGGACCTGGCGTGCACCTGGCACCAGGACAGGAAAGTATACACACAAGAAGATGCATAGGAATATGCAAATTGCTCAATGAATTCTTTTGGATCAAAGAATATTGGAATAGAGAATACACAGACTGAGCATCTCAGCCCCCAAAATATAATGGACCCTGAGCATAAATCCACTGTCCACTAAAATGTTTGAGGTTAGGCAAAATCAAATGCACTAGGGCCTTGAATAAGTTTCTTTTTGCTGGGTGGGTGTAACCGCAGAAAGTTCCCAGTCTTTATCTTCAAGGGTCTGGGTACCCGGCCCTGGTTGACTGAAGACTAAGTCTGATTAGTATGTCGAGTCATCTGTTAAGACAGGGCCCAGAAGTCCTCTGCAGGTGATTTCCGCAATGGCTTTCCTATCAACTTGAGGGTAACACGGGGAGAAAGGGCATTGTCTCAGATGGTAATTGCTATGTTCATCACAAAAAAATTCAACCATTTCTTCATTTTCGAGTCATGTGAGTGTCTGAGAATGTCATAGCCATAAACTGAAGTTAGTGCGTTGTCTTGTGAAATAGTGATTTATTTGGAAAATGTCTCCTCCCCCCATAGGCTTCCAGAGCCTTGCATCTGCTTCTTTGCCTGTATGGACTGTATTGCCTATAACCTTCTTCATAGATCTGCTTTTCTTGTGTGAAAATTAGGGTTTATCTTCCTCCTATCTCTCTTTCTGGAATGATGAGACTAAAATGATTGGTGGACATCTGAAGTGTTAATCTCCCATTCCACTTAATTGTATTGTCTCTTGCAGTTCTTTTCTGTACTGGAGATTGAACCCATTGTCTTCACTGAGCTACATCCCCAGGCATTTTTTATTTTATTTTATATTTTGAGATAGTGTCTTGCTAAGTCACTAAGTTGCCCAGGCTGGACTGGAACTTGTGATCCTCTTTCCTCAGCCCAGAGTGCTGGGATTATAGGCCTGTGCCACCTTGCCCAGCTTGATTTTGAGACTTTCTTCTATCTCTGACATGCCAAGTTCGAATCTTGCTTCACATGTGTCAAATTGCCCCAAGACTTATGAATAGAAATGTCAGTACTCTTCAGTGCTATGCCTATAAGCATTTTTTAAAAAGGGGGTATGTACCTAAAAACATACAATTTTTGGTACTTGAACATTAGCTTTGGTGTCTAGTAAAAGCATTTAGCTTTTTATGTGTTTGGGCTGTGTTTTTATGTTCACTTTTTAAATCCTTATGAGACTGTGTAGTTTCATTGGCTGACACATGAAAAGTCGTGGGAATAAAAGGGCCCGATTAATTCAGTTCAAAGTTGCCTGCACATCAGCCATGTTCCAGGCACTGTGCCATGGAACACCCTACCATGAGGATCTTAGTTTAGAGAGGAGATGGAAACAAATACACACTTAGTGAGATGCTCTGGGTTCATTCGTACAAGTGTGGCTGTGATCTATGCAGTGTGATTAAAATATATGGTGAACGGTTAAGTTTTCAAGAAATTGATTACAGTAAGAGACACATTGCCATTAATCCCCCTCAAAATATTCCTCCTCACTTCAAACACACTTAGTCCATTGTACTTGTCACTGTGATCAAAAATACAGTGACTGCTACTGCTTCTGGGTATCCAACGGAAAGGCAGGCTTGAAAAACATTATGGTGTGTGCTCTCATCCACCATACTCACAGGATATGAATATCCTGTGATATGAATGAGGCTTCTGGCTCTTCCTGAAAATCAAAATGACCATGTAAGGGAAGTGTTTTGAATGAGTTCAGGACATCAAAGCAGCCAAAACAGTACAACTAAAGACACTTACAAAAGAAGACTTCCAGAAGTGCTTCAGAAAGTGGCAAGAACAATTGGACCCATGTTTTCAAAGCGAGGGGGAGCATTTTGAGGAGGATTAGTAGCAATGTGTCTTTTACTGTAATAAATATTTTATTTAAACATTCACTGCATTTTTCAATCACTTCTCATATGTTCTCACAGAAGCAGGGTTCTTAGTTCATGCTGGTGATGTCCGTTGGGAGCTGAGGTCTGTGGAGAGACCATCAGATCAAATGTGAATAGGAAGCACTTTTGGGAAACAGTTTACACACTTTAAGTTCGAAGTAGGGCATAGGGGGCCACTTTTGAAAGCTGTAAAGAGGACTGAGGATTTGGGTAAGAAAATTGGGGTGTGGCTATCAAGAGATAATTTTAATATGCCAGCTAGGGTCATGGCTAGGTATATAAGTTAGGTAAATTTTCCAAATTATTGAAGAAGTAGCAGTGGATGGGAACACCCAGTGTGAGAAGAGTTCCGGTGAAGAGCGAGAAGAATGTCCACACAGGTCAAGGACAGAAGAGGAGCACAATGAACTCAGCAAAAACTACAGAAGAAACAGGAGGAGAGGGGCACAGAAACCAAGGACAGGGTGGCAGGTTAATGGGAGTGAGACGCACTGCAGCTCCTCAGAGCTAGAAGTCAGCACAAAATGCTGCTTGGTTTTCAATGAGCAAGAGGCATTTCTAAATTGCTCTGGGCTGCAGGCAGCATGTCTTTTGCATATAAAAAAGCATCATACGGAAGAGCATAAAGTTTATTGATATTGATCTGTTGCCTTCCTTTCCTATCTGAACACAATTTGGGCTACCACCCGTGACCAAATAACAAGATACTTCATGTATAAAGTGACACAAATTCATGACATCTCTACCTAACACAGAGCAGTGAAGCTAATAGTCTTTTAAAAGCTTCAGTATCCTAAGAATTTATGGATATTTCAAACACCATTGTAACAATAAATTATATCGTTGTAAAGAGAACATCCAAACGGAGCCTAAACTATTATTTTTTTCATATGGGTTAGTATGAAAAATAAACCTTTACTAGTTAACCACAAACACTGAATGATGATCTCAGAATATATTCATTCAAAGACATCAATTACTAGTAAAGTACGGGGGAAATGGATAGGTTTTGAAGTCAGATTTAGATTGAGTTCTAACTCTACCATTAACTTCTTTACTACCTGTAAGAACATAGATAAATTATTCATCCTTAAAATGTATTCAGATAGCTTTGTTGCCAACATGGATGATAAGAGAAGTTTAAATTTATGCGGTTTTTATTTCTCCCTCTGTATGGCAGACTGCTTACTAGATCCTATTTTTCTCCCCTTCTTCTTTTACTAACAGAACCAGTCTTCGCTTGGGTCTTAGCTGGGTTTATGCTGCAGCTGCTGCCCCTCTATCCCAGGCTCTCTTGACCCTGGGTTTGGCCGTATTTAGATGACGGCATAGGCAAGTGAGCAGAAGGGGCATGTGCAACTCCAAGCCATCAACTTGTCTGTGCTTGCCCTGAATTCGGTTTCTTCTCCCTGTTGGCTGGCGGATGGTGTGGCTGAACCTGGGAGAGGAGCCATTGACTTCTAGGCGTATAGCTGTACGTGGGCCGGATACGCAGGAGGGTAGGTGTGCACTGCATCACCGCATGAAGATTCCTGGTGTCCAGAGTGCAGCCGGGTTTTCATGCAGTCAAGGATGCGCGAAGGCAAGCGTGCATGAGGCTGGGTGGTCTATTTACTTTTGGACTGTTTTATGGGAGATACAAACATCTATTTATTTTCGCTACTGTATCATGAAGTTGCTTTACCTACTGGTTGATTCTCATTTTAATTCTGGGTTCCCCAAATTATACTAGTTCTGTATTTTATTGCTGCAACACAGACATTTTGTTTTTTCTTTTTCCCTCAAAGCTAAATTCCTTAGTCCTTGGAGGGCTTTTGAAGGAAACAAAGTAACAGAAAGGAATTCTTTGGTAGCAAAAAATGTGTCTGGATGAACACAGCAAGAGAGTGAGGTTCTCAAATCCCTCTCCCCATCTTCAGTCAAGATTAAAGAAAACATTTCTCCTAGTATGGAGAAAGAAAAAGGAAGTCCTAGCAGACACAATCATGACATACGGCCTGGTTGTCTTGGAGCCCTCTGACAGGAAACAACACTCTGAGGATGGGAGGCAGAATGAACTGCATTGCCACATGAAGATTCCCAGTGTCCAGAATGTGGCCAGGAGCAGAGCAGTGTGCTGGTTAAGCAGGGACACTTCAGACAATGGTGGTATCAGAGACGCTGATGTGGCCCAGTTACCCAGAGCCAGAGGCTCACCCTACCTTACTCCCACTGCTCTGGTGCTACCTGAGATAAAGAGTCAGATACTACACTGGAGACAATGGAGGAAAAAACAGAGTATAACAGGTTAATTTCCTACCAGTTCAGCAGCATGAGGGTACCAGTGCTATAAATCAGGGTAAGTTACAGAAAATAGAGTGATTATTTTTTTCCCACTTAAGTTTTTGGGCCAATATTTTTATACTCTACATCATGATAAAGTAAATTAACATAACTATTAGAGCGTGGCACAGGGTTCATTCACTTTGATCCTTCTATTGCCCTTTTTCTTTATGCTAGACTACTCATGACCAAGATGTACAGTGTTTGAGATATATTCTCAGTGCCTGTAACCCACACCCAAGGAATTCATCCCGTAACAGTGAAACTGACACATTGTTTTCCATAAAGCTATGTGGACTCAGAGGAAGGAAAACAAAAAACAAAAAACAAAAAAACAACAAAAAACGGAAACCAAGTCTGCCTTTGAGAGTGGAAGGAAACTTCAGAACAGCTAAGGCTTGAACTACACAGTGAAGCAGAAGCATAACTAGAGGGGACACAAGGAGAGAGTTCATTCCGGAACCTGAATATGCACTTTTCAGAGATAGATGATAGGTTGTCACGAAGTGTTGAAGATTGTCATTATGAGAAGAAGCAATGAGAAGAATAATTGAAAACATCATTGGAAACTGTGCACAGAGACCGTGCACAGAACAGGTAAAAGTGGCTTGGTTTCCCACCAGCCCTTTCTCTGGCTCACTCTCTACTGTATGAAAACCTGACCTCCCTAGGTTTGCTTTAAAGAGAAACAGCAGTCTTCAAAGTGAAATGTCAGGGGGACAGCTGTAAAGATAAAGAGGAAAGAGCTAAGCGTTGAGAGGATGGTAAGGAGCTGGGAAGCGGGAAAGCTGGAGTAATGTGAAGGGAGGAGGGGGCAGGTGCAACCCATCAATCCATCAAGCGTACCGCATTGACTGAGTCAATGGGTGCTGGTCATCCACAACTTGAATGCAAGATTTGTTAGTAATCCAGCATTTGATGCCAGGGAGTCCACCCAAGGACAGCTCCACGTGCCAGGCACTTGATTGTCCTTTTCAGACAGCAGGCTCAGATGATTCCCTTCACGTCTGCATTTGAAAATGTTCAGCCCCACCTGGACTGTGCTGGAGTCAAATTGAATCAATCGGGCCGGTAAGATGGCTCAGTGGCGTAAGCGCCTGCCTTGCAAGCGCGAGGGCCCAAGTTCGACTCCCGGATCCCACATACGAAAAAGGGGCCGGTGATATCGCTCAGCGGCACGGGTGCCTGTTGGCGCGCGAGGTCCTGAGGTCGACCCCCCGGTACCCACAAAAAAAAAAAAAAATTTGAATCAATCATCTCTGGGGACCTAAATGATCATTCATGTAGACTGGGAGATACAAGGCCAAAAAGCACTGGAAATTCAGACCAGAGACAGGTGTCTGCATCCCCATAGAGCCCTACTTTAGCAGCAGCTCCCATGCAATGGTAAGGAGAGAGGGAAAAGACAGGCAAGCATGGAGCTGTTCTTCTCAGCTAGTGCCTGCTGTCCTTTGCTTCCCACCTGTATCTGGTTAGCTCTACATTGGTGTTTGTGTCTTTCCCGGTGCCCTGATTTGCTGTGTCACCCTGGGCCTGTAGGCTGGAAACACGCTGCACTTTATGATCAGTGCAAACTAGGTCTGGTGGCTACACCAGCCAAGAGGGTCTGGAATGAAATGTTTTTGAGTTTGAAACATGGTCCAATGAACATACCTCTGAACAATTTAATGCAAAAAGGCCTGAGCTGGCTTGCCACAGAGCCAAACTCCATATGAAAAATCACAGCCCAAAGCTCAATCAGAGGCAATTTAATTAAAGAGAGTTGGTTATCGAGGCGCAGCAAGACTTGCCAATTTTGTAACTTGGCAAACTGCAGCCATGAGCTTTTTTGATAGATTCTTTGTCCCCTGTCACCCAGGACCAGGATGTATACTGGTTTGCCTTACTTTTCCTTTTCTATTCTTGCAGCACCATTTCATGCCAAGGTTTGTCTTCAGGTTCTCTTTTGTAGAATACGGATGGTTTGTAGGTGAAGGAGAGAGAGGGAGACGGTAGCTGGTATTATAGGAAAAGGTAATATTCTTATAAATATACCTTCAAATAATTCCATGACAAAACAACTCCTATGTACTTAGTACATGTGATCTTTTGACTTACTACCATAATTTATAGCTAAAACATGCTGTTTACTACATATCGACTACTGTTCCAAGACCTTCATTTTCATTAACTGATATATTACAACCACCTTTGAGACAGATGTTAACATCCATATTTTACAGTTGAGACAATGGGAGTTGGTTGAATAGTGACTTCTTCAAAATAAATGTTCACTAGGAACCTCAGACTGCAAACTTATTTGGAAAGAGAGTCTTTGCTGATGTAATTAAAGGATGGTGATTCTAAAATATCCCCCAAACATCTCATGTGTTTGGAAAATGATTAGATCATGGGGGCTCTCTACTCATCCCTGGATTCACTGATTAATGAGTTCAGTAGCTGAATATGTTGCTAGGAGGTGCCAACTGGCTGGAGGTGGTCACTGGGGATATGACCCTGAAGGGTCTATTCTTGTCCCTGCCTCCTCCTTTCTCTCTCTGCTTCCTGGCTGCCATGAAATGAACAGCTTTCCTCCACCTTGCCCAACCAGGATGCATTTCTGCCTTGGAGCCAGCCAACTAGACTGAACCCACTGGAAAATGTGAGCCAAATAAACCTTGCTTCCTTTAAGTTGCAGGTGTCAGGTATTTTGTCCCCATGACAGGTGAATGACAGTGATGGAAAAATATTCTGGACTAGGTGGATCTTACATCTAATGACTGGAATCATTATAAGAAGAGTGGGAGGCGCACAGAAATACAGAGAGCAATGCTGGGATGGAAGTAGAGACTGCAGTGAGTTACCTATAAGCCAAGGAACCCAAGGAATGCCAAGGATTGCCAGCAGCCTTAAGAAGGGAGTAAGAGGTATGGAGCAGATGCTTTCTCAGAACCTCCAGAAAGGACCAAACCTGCCAAGCTTTAATTTCAGTTTTGCCTCCGCACTGTGAAAGAATAACTTTTTTTATTTTTTTAAGCTACCAGTTTATATAATTTGTTGTGACAGCCACAGAAAATTAAGATAGCAACTGGGGTCCTTGCCCAAAGACACACAGGTGTTAAGTACAGAGCCAAGGAGTCTGGATCCCAAATCCATGTTCTTAGTCACTCTGCTATGCCACCTCCACAGCCAAAGGACAGCTGCGTTCTGAGAAGATTTGCTAGAGCCATCATCCTGATTTTCACGGCATGTCTTTGATGCATTTGATTATTGTCTTCATAGTTATAAGCCATTTGATATCCCTATTTGCTATAATATTCTTGTGTTTGCTTCACTGGCTGCTAGATTACAATGCCTGTTAAAATAAATATGCTTCAATTACCTTAAAATCGCCAGTGTTCCTACCAAGGAAAACCACTGGAGTGATACAAATTTTAACAAGAGTTTGAATTTGGAAGTAATAAGGTTTTGTGAGAGGTGTAATGTAGAGTGATTTCAGTAAAAGATAGTTAACGTCTGATTCAGACTGAAAACATTCAAATTCAGAAACAGTCTTTATGCTTGGCCCCCAAAAGTATACCCAGTTTGAGGTGGCCTAAAAACGATGTGTCTTCTGTTTTTATTAACCATTTTAGTTAAAAATACATGTTTACTTTTAATGATAAGTACTTTCAAGGTAACTGTAAATGGACAAAACCTCAATTTTTTGAAATCTGATTTTGCAGTGCTTGTTTTAAATGAAATTTTCTGTTAGTTCATATTAGTTACATAAAATAATAAATTTCAATTTGGCATATTCATACATGCATATAAGCTACTTTGATCATTTCCTCATTTCTACCCCCCATTAGCCACCTTTGCTCTTCTCTACTACTTCATGATTCCTTCTCTAGCAGTCTCCTTATTACTTTCTTATTGTCTGTTTCTCACTCTCTTTCACTTTTTACAAAACCACAACAGGAATAATATCTTTTCAGAGAAGAATATCCAAATCTATAGGTTGGGCATAAGGCTGACAGCATTTTCAGATCCAAGCAGCTTCAGGCTGTTAAAATTACATCAGTGTGAAATTGAAAGCAGCATCTATGTGGGTAATGAAGGCTTCTCTTTCCTGATCCACGGGAATTATATTTGCTAACATCTATCTTGACCACAGTTTCCTAAACCCTGTGCACTATTAATTTAGACTTCAGGGGATCAATAAAGATATTGACTCTGGTATTCATCCCTATGCTCTTTCTAGCTCTGCACATGTTTTTTTGGGTTTCCCATTTAGGATAGTTTTTGTTGCTTGATTTTATCTTTCATCTTTAAATTTACAA
Source organism: Erethizon dorsatum (assembly GCA_028451465.1). Lineage (NCBI taxonomy): Eukaryota > Metazoa > Chordata > Mammalia > Rodentia > Erethizontidae > Erethizon > Erethizon dorsatum. Next base: position 54,340,373 of record CM051828.1, read on the forward strand.
ATGTAATCATCACAACCCCCCAAATACTGTCTCTCTACCCTTACATTTTTGCATGATTTATTCAGTGTGTCTAAAACAGGTATATGCTTGTTGTTTTTCTTCATCCAATATTAAACGATGCTTTTGCAAGGCTATGGAGCCAAAATAAATTGGAGTCAAAGTGTTTGCACCTCATAAAAGCACGATGTTCAGTTATCATTCCATGATTTCCAGATTGTCCTTTATTCTGATATGGAGCCAAAGGTGTTTGCACAGGTCTATGAAGCCAAAATAAATTGTACTAAAACTAATGTCAGACTTCATAATTTCATAGTATTCCTTAAAATGTTAGTTCAGGTATTTGCATATTTGGGAGACACCTGCAAAGTCCCCCATGACTGGAGAATCAAGTCCTTGGCAGTCTGGCAGGCATCATGGCTCTTGGACATATAATGAGACATGCTCTGCACACGTGGCATGTCCACAGCTTCTCAAGGAATTGGCTTCCTTGGAGAGCACACACACTGTGTGCAGGCTCTGAACGCCCTGGCCCACTTCTGCAGCAGACTTGGTCCATCCTCTGACATCTAGAGCCCGGCTCGAAGTCTGGCCTTGTGGAGGGTGGGAGTGTTGGGGGGAGGTGGGCTGGATCAGATTCTCCCACAGGGGATATAAAATGAGAGACCAAGTTTGTAGTAGGAGAGAAACTAGAAGACACAAAGAAGATTGTGACAAGAAGATTGTGACACAAAGAAGACACAAAAATAAATTTTGTGAAAGGTTAAAAAGAAAGCACTGTGAACTATTGCTGTAGAAATCAGCAGATACGCTCCACTTCCTGTGATTTCTGAGACCCAGTGTTGCAGCTCTCCCTTGCCCTCTGTGAAACCTCTCTGTGTCCTTGTAATGAATGCTGTTTTTCCATTGAGTGACTTTAATTTACAACCAATTGCCTCCATCAAATCACACAATGTAAAGTGACCTCTAACCGGTCTGCCCAGCCCTCCATATACTGGCTTCCTTCTTCACCAAAAGTGTTCTTCCTGTCCATGCCCACTGTGGGCAGCAAAAAACAAGTGGACATGGCCCAAAAAGGATGCAGATACAGCGATGGCTGCGAGAGATCAAGTGTCGCACGGAGCCAAAACAGAGAGAGCAGGCAAAATCCGGATGCGTGGAGCACACAGAAGCAGGCCCCTATGGGTGGGGTGCACTGCCGAGAGCCCTGCACACACATACGGGGGCGTCCCCAGCTCCTCGATGGACACATCTGGATAAGTGAGACTGCAGGCTTGGAGGACAACACCAGCTGTTTCCCGAATAGAGAAAGCTGTCATCCTAAGGTTTTGATACACTGTTACTGTTATTATTTTTTATTTTAGCTTATTAGTACATATGGGTAGTACATAACATTTCCATTCCTTGTGGGAAGTTGGTACATGTATGTAAGACATCTTACTTCCTTTTTCATCCCCTTTCCCTTCCCTCTCTCCTTCCTCACCCGTCCCTTGATCCTTTACCTTTTTTGTACCTGTTTGGAGAACATAATGTTTACGTTCCTGGTGTGGAGTTGGTACATGCATATAACCCATTCCAATTCCTTTTATTTTCATCCCTTATCACCTCCTTCTCTTTTATTTAGCTCATGAGTAATTTTTGAAATATAAATTTTACATTTAACAAAATCTTACTGTGGATAAAATTCAGGCAACTTCCAAGTTGCTCACACATGATTCTCATGCAGATTTTTTTTAAAAAAATGGTTTTATAAATCTGTATGAGTCTCTTAAAGATTAAATCTGTATGATTTTACAAAGATTTAGTAAATTCAAGTTTCTGAACAAGTTTTACATACACCAAATGTCTGGGAGGACTAACCACAATTTTTTTCATTTTTCTTTTATTATTTCATTATCGTGGGGATAAAGTATCAAAGTGATTTTAGAGCTTGAGTCATGCTCTTTGCATGCTTTCCGAGCCATCTGCAGGACACTGAAAGAAACATACTTTCTAGGCTGCACATGGATAGTGTGCTCTGCATTCCAAACCATGGCCTGGCAGCTGGGTGCTAATGTGCTCTTCCCAGCAGTGCACCTGCTAATGGCCTCTTTCTGGCATTTGATCAAGCATCACTAATGGCTAGCAAGTTGCCTGCCCATCCCCAAAGAGAGAATCCCACTTGTGCATTTTCAGAGAGCTATCCAGAGGCCCCTCCCTTTGGCCACAGAAGCCTGGGGACTGGGATCCCCAGCACAATGGAAAAGGACCTCTGAGAGGCAAGATGTGATGTGTAGTCAGAATGGCAAGATCGAGACATGATTCACTTCTGAATCAACAAATCCCTTGTCAGTAAAAAGGGAAAAGACAAAAAACATCTTTCTTTTACAACCCCATCTATCAGACTGATAGTGATGTCAATACCAAAGAAGTATTTGGGAAACTCTCAGTTACAGTGAAATGGATCTGAAATGAGATTTGGCCCTGGGGTGGGAAAAGTGGATGTGAATACATTGCAGACAGGTACCTCAAGCTCTCTCAATGCTTTGTGCATTACATGCAGAATGACAGGAAGGCTCTCAAACCTGAGGAATTCTGGTGAGGTTTATAGGATTTATAAGTGTTTATATTCTGCAGGTGAGATTCCCCACTCTAGACCCTGTGTCTATATTTCTCCGCATTCATTTTTCCACATTTGGCTTTTCCTGGATGGCAGTGGAAGGCTACAAAATAGATTTCCAAGATCGCATCTATCCGCCAAGATGAAGAATCCTAAGCCTGGTGATTCCTTTGCCAGGAATTTTATTTTTTTTTTTAATTAAAAAATTGGTACGAATAATTGATCATCTTCTCACCTCCCTTTTGTCTCAATTTGAACTCTTGCTTGATTGGAGCAAGAAGAATAGGGACAGGTTGGGGCAAATAAAGCAAAATCAATGGAATCAGAAACAGTAGTATAAGTTTAATCAATGGTTCCTTCATGGCTAAGTGAGAGACATGGGTAGATATTCCCTTAAAATATGTTTCCCTCACACACACACCAAAATGATGTGTGCACAATGGGTATTTTCATCATCCTGTCCTACTTTCTTCATGATATTCCCTGCAGACGTCAAACTAATAAGGTGTGAATAAAGAAAGATTTCAACTGCATACTTTGATTCATCCTTCATGTTCTGATGGTAAAATCTTTGCCTATAATCCTCAATATTTTAATTCGAGTTTATAAAATGGAAAGCCAGATTTAAATAAATATGTAGCTACCACTTTTGATCAAGTCAATCAGTTGATCACATAGATAGCCCTGGAAAAAACCTCTTTATCATCCACTTAAAACTGTTCATTTCAGAGAGGAGAGAGCCAAGGCTTCAAAAGGGCAGGCAATGTGTTGTATGTCTCCTAAGCAAAATCACCAGTGCTCAGACCTAGGCAGTGAGAGGCTGAAAGCAGGAGATATCTCATGAAAGGATGGCAAGCACCCACTGGGGCTTTGCGGTTTAGCAGGAGCCATTTGTGAGGCCACAGGGACACTGTCATCAGTTCAAGGAGCAATGAGAAAAAGATAACTAAAGGTTTAAGCTATCCATAAAAGCATGATGTGCAGTTATTATTATTCCATGAATTCCAGATTTTCCTTTATTCTGATTGCCATTCCTACTCTTTGGGATTAGAATGTCTTTACCTAAATGCAATAATGACTGTTATAGATGGCAGTTTTTTGAGATGTCTTTACTAGGGGAAATAAAAAGAGGGATTTCCCTCTCTAATTTTTTTCTAGTTTTGACTTTTTTTTCCTAATAGCTTTATTTACTGCTCTGTCATATCTAACATTCTGGGAAACCACTGCCTTAAGCCATAACAAGTCATTGGAGATATTTAAATCAGGAGTAACATGAACAGAGAAGTAATTTGGGAAAATTAATTGTGCTTTAGTGGATAGTATCAACCTCAGTAGTAAGAAAATGAAGTAAAGAAGCCTGCTTAGAAAAATATCACAACACAGCCCATATGGAGTGGTAGGAGTGAGCAAGCAGGGAGGTAGCAAAGCTGAAACAAAGGGCTGGTGAGATAGCTCAGCAGCATAAGCACCTGCCTGGCAAGCGCAAGGTCCTGAGTTCGACTCCCAGTACCCACATAAAAAAAAAGGCTAAAACAAAGAGGAGGTCAAGGAGAGGCAAGAGAAAAGATGGTGTGACACCTCAACCCAGGGTGCCCAAAGGGATCATGATTTACACAGAGAACAGGAAAGTCTGGGAAAATTAGAAAAGAAAATTGATTAACTTGGCCATAGCTATATTTGGTTTGAAGACATGGTAGATACATAAGTAGAATGCCAACAAGTGTCTGTAAGGAGATCAAGGTGATCCTACAGGGAAATGTACATAACTGTAGTAGACACAAGAAGGGAGAAAATGGAGGAACATGGAGGACCAAGGGCTGGAGAAGATAGCAAGTCTTTGACGAAAGGGAAGGAAGCAAAGAAGGCAAAGGAGACAAGAGCCACCCAAGAAAGAGAAGAAACTGAAAGAGAAAAGAAAATTTATGATATGAGAGAAATAATGTTAAAGACCTTCCTTACTTCCATTTTCCCTCCCTTCTTCCCTCTTTTGCTCCTTCCTTCTTGTTTTTTCTTTCCATTTAACCATATATTCATCCACACATGCACCCATCCATCCTTTATATATACAACTGTTGTTTGAGAACTTCCTGTGTTCCAGGTCCTGAGCTGGCTCTGCAGTCTAGATATAAGGAGGCTGAAACAACTAAAGGAAACAATCAAGTTCCAAGGAAGGGTGTAGTGCAAGGTGTGGGATGTGCCCTGCCCTCTTCAGCTCAGCGTCTCCCAGTGCTCTCCTTCCTTTACTGTCCTATTTTACTTAACAATCTCTGGTCCTATATAGGAGCACTGATCAGATTGCTAACCTGAAATCACTAAAATGTGGGCAGAAATACTACCTGTCAACCTGCCCTGTTCAGCGTGCAGGGCAGGCTTCACTGCAGCCTACGTGACAGGTGGAATAGATTTAAACAAAGACCATTAGGATCCATATAGAGGAGGAAGGCTTGGTTTGGGAGGTTGGCCATGGACCTCCGACGGCTTGAGTCCAGTCAGGGATGACAGTTGCTGCCTGAATCTCGGCAAGGACATTCTACAGTTCCTTGGAGAGGAAAATGTTTTAAAGGCAGATATGGAAATTTGGGGATGAGGTAAAGTGTTTCCTCTTTAACCCATTATTCTAATGAAAGGATACTCCATGACCAGGGCTGTTTGAGGGCTTTTCTTCTAATCAATTTTCCAATCTAGAACCAAAACTTAGAGTAAAAATAGAAAAGAAAATATATACATGTATCTATACCAAATATACACAAACATCTCCATCTATACATATGTATATTTCAATACATATTTAATAAAGCACAGAAAAAGATTATAAATATGGTAAGCTACAAAAACTGGAGTCATGGTGATATTCTATAAAGAACAGGAGGAGCCTTCATTAGACTCAACCTCCTCATTTTGTAGACCAGAGTGAAGGCCTTATTAAATTCTGGAAGTTGTTTCATGTTTTAAGTGATTTCTTCAATTAAGTTGTAAAGAATAAAATGACATTGATTTTTTCCTGAGGATATTAACTATCAGATTTAATTATTCCATTTATATTTCTTGTGTGTGCCTAAGGCTTCTTAGAAATGAGACCTTTTAATAAGTCAAATAAATAATACATAATAAATAAAAGACTTTTTCAGATGAATCTAGATTAAAATATGGCTTTTTAAAAATACTTATCCTCTTTCTATGAAGAGTAACTTTTTTTTAAAGGTGGTTCTTTTTAATATCTAATATTTACTGCAAATTGTAATGAAGGACTGTTGTAAAATCTGCCTTATTCCAAGCAATATTCCAAGCTTCTGTCCGTAACCCTGACTCTCAGTTCCCTCACGGCAGCTCTGCTAAAGGCAGTTAGTGCGTTACGTGGTGTACATAGAACCAACCAAAGTCATGCATCCGCAGCACAGTCCGAGCTGTGTGTCCTGGTCATGCCAGAGCACAGCAGGAAAAGCCCTGGACTGAGTGATATCACATTTGAAGGGAGCTGTGGTAGATGCCCTCTCTTCCTCCATCTGTCTTCACAAGGCCTTAGGTTGTTTCTGCAGACGTGCCACCATGCTGTCCCACAGTATTTGTGAGTTAGGTAGCTCAGCCAGGACTTTTTCACAGCTTATCAGTTCAGGCAACTAATATTGCTGTCATGTTTTAAGAAAGAGATATAGATTATTCTTGATCAGGATAGGAGTGTGGGTTTGGATTCACACCTGGTCAGCGCACCTCAGGCTGGATGGGGACATCCTCTTCCTTACTTAAGAAAGGAAGAAGAACTCTGACATGCAAGGGCAGTGGGAGGGGAGGGAGCAGGTATAGGTGCTGCCCTCAGTCCTGGGTCTGCCTTGGCTGCTCAGTGGTCATTTATGGAATGAAATCATGATCTGGACATAGTATCGGTTGAGTAAGTGAAAATCCTCAAGGCTTCATGTAGAATATAGTGTGAATATTACATCATACATGCATAATAATAAGAACAATATCTGTAACAGTTGAGGAAAATAAAACCACACAGTTATTCATGGGCTAGGGATGGACACAGAAAAGAAAAGACAGTTATGATAGCATATGATAAACATGGTACATAAGACACTCTGACAGGAGGTGGGGCGCTCCTCCCATACACTGGGAAGGCAGATAGTGCCCCACAAAGGCCTCCTGAATGAGATGATGCCAAAGAGTACACAAAGATCATCAGAGTGGGCCAAGTAGCTGGGGAGCATTTATTTTAGGAAGCAGTCAGAGAGGAGGGGCAAGAGAATGAAGGTCCTCACATGTCCTGCTCAGCTTTTGATTTTCATCTTAACGGTGATGGATGGTCAGTAAAGGATCATGAACATCAGAGTGATGTGATCAGGTTTGTGTTTTAGAAAGATGACTCTGTCTGCCCACTGAGAGGTGTTGAAAGGAGGGTGGGAGGGTAAGAGGTGTTTGAAGACCACTGCAGCAGTCCAGGCAAGAATGATGAAGGCTGGACCTAAACCAGTGATAATGGAGTGGAGAGTTGGGAGATGTTTAGGAAGTGGGGCAGGTCACACTGACAGATTTCTTGCATATCAGGTGTTCTGAGGAAGAAGGAATAAGCCAAGCAGAATCTTTTTAAAAGTGAGTTGGAAAGACACGTTTTTCACTCAGTAGGATGCATCTCTTACATCCTTCTCTCTGGCACCACTGCCATTTTCCTTATTTGCAGTAAAAGAGCCTCATTCTGTGAGTAAGCAGTCACGTCACAGCTCACAGCCCTCCCAGAAGCTCTCTTTCTCATTCTTTTAACTTCACACCTACAGAATTTTCTCCTGCAGACTAATTTGTAAGTTTAAATACCCTAACCGGGTGTATATTTTCTCTCTTCCATGAATCAATGCATAGAATTCTTATAGCTCAGACTAAACATTATATTATCGCCTTAATTTTAGGGTCCATTAAACCACATTTCCTGCTCTTCCTTTGTCCTTTTGGGAATCCTTGAATAAATTCTATTTGTTAATTTTTTATGTAAAATATATTATTGGAATACATTTATTAAATTATGGGCTCTGAGGTTCCTGGTCATATTTTGAAGAATGTTTTTATGCTGATCCATTGATTGCTTTGTCCCAGGCATCCCTGTGGCCCACAGTTGCTACTGGATACACACTGTTAGCTATAGTACAGGGTAGAGTTGTCTGGTTCAGAGGGAGATATGTGTCCTAAGACTTTGTCTTTATTACTTTTGCCAACTCTGACCACTTAATGCCTCTTACAAAACAAAACAAACTTCCCTGTTTAAAAACAAGGAACAATGAAAGCATTTGAAATATTGTAACAATACATTCAATGTGGAGTGTCTAGTTTCATTCTATGGTTGGCACTTGTGTCTAATATTTTCAGCACCACACAGTATAATGTCATTTTTTTCAAAACAACCAGTCGTACTCAAACAATCTTGATGTGCATATACAACTTGGGCATTTGCTAACAATGCGATGGTTTTGTGCCCAGTTCAGCATTTGACTCTGGAAAAATGATGACAAAAATGGAAACATAACACTAGAAACTAGTACCATGGGTCACTGCTAAGCCTAACATCTGTCTCCACAGGAGGAGAATGGTTTCCTAGACATACCCAGGCACAGAATAGCATCATATGTCCATTCGTCACAAAGCACCAAAATGGGGGTCAGTGATGTCAATAATACTATAACACAGATCACTTAGGCATATGCAATGCAAAGCGGCTAACATGGAAAGGCACCCTATAGCTCATTATATAATCTACCCCTCCTAAAGTGCAACTTCTGAAGAGCACAATTGTGCTAAAATACATATGCTTATCTATAAGCTACTCTTTATAGATTTAGTCATTATATTTAAAAATACACATTGAGAATTGAAGCAATGTACCTTACCAAAATTTAAATAGCCAAATGAAGAAGTAAAAAAAGTCCTTTGAGCCTGCAAAATCTATAATATGTGTAGTCACACAGCATGAGTTTATGCTGCATAAATACTAAATGAAACTCCCATATTCACTAGAACAGATAAAGGGAAACTCAGGGAATGCTCAACAGTGAGAACAAAGGTTAAAGTAAGTAAATCTTTTATGTTAAAGATTTATAAGGTGCAAATAAGCTTTAAAATTATTTTTATTTAATTTACTATTGCAATATCATATACCAAAACCAAGATATACTTTGATTATAATACTGTAAAAGATAGTTTAGCAGAAAATACCTACTTCTCTTTTAAAGTACATTTATAATTCCTTCAGTACTTCTGAAATCATTATGTAAATGTCACTATTTGAATCAAATGTTTCTGTAGAATAAGAAATAGATGATATAATCTAGCATTTTCCAAAATGTTTACCATTCAATAATAGATCTTCAAGATTTTCTGTAAAAAATAGAAAGATATTACAGTTAAATAAGTTTATGAAGTTTTAAGTACTATACGTTGTCTCAGTGAATCTCATGTACTCGAGAAATAAAATTTTGCCAAAATTTTTAATCTAGTCATTTCCTCAGTCATTCGTTGAATCTTCCAATGCTGAAAATTAAATTTTTTTTTTTTTTTTTTTATCTTTTTGAGACCAGGTTTCACTATGCAGTTCAGGCTGGCCTTGAACTCACTTTGTAGCCCAGGCTGGCCTCAAACTTGTAACAATCCTCCTACCTCAGTCTCCCGAGTGCTGGGATTATAGTCGTGTGCCACTACGCCCAGCCCTAAGAATTAAATTCTTATAAAACTAATGTTCTACATATGATCCTTTGACCCATGTAATTCTACAAGATTTATAGCCCAAATAAATTGTGGTAAGTCAAATATAACTAAAAGAAATTGACAAAATTGAGAGTGAACTAAATTCTAGGATAAAATTAAGTCTACTCTATAGACTACACAGGAGAAAAATATCATTTAATTTTCTATCTCAGTATTTCAGCTTAAAGGTATTAAGAAAGGTAAATTTCCTTTCACGACAGAACTACAGTTTTTTATGTTCTTTATTTGGTAATTGTCCGTATCTTAAATTCTTTTACAGTTCTCTTTCTTTCTGATTCATTTCTTTTTCTGCTGGAAATAATGTATATTTTTTCACAAAAAGTAAAGAACAGCTTGGAGGAGGATCAGGGAGCTTGACCTTACCATGTCCAAAACCCAACTCCTCTTGGACCCAACGCTCTGTTACACTTCAGGGAAAGATAATGATATCTGACTAAGTGCCATGAAAAAATGTAGACTTTACTTTAAATGTTTTTCTCTTATTTATATATTATAATTAGCAACTCTAGCAGTGGTTTAAGGATGTCTTGAGTGGAGGTCAACAACCATATTTTTCATTCTAACTAATCCAAATAATTTGAAGGAATCCCAGCTGCTTTCTGGAAATAAAAAATTTTAGATTCTTTCTAGAAATGTAGAAAAATGTCACTAACTTTACAATTTTGATACAATCCTATATCGTACCACTTTCTTAAAATGCCAAATGTTTTGACTCACATTTGGAACATAATCTGGAAGGAAGTACAACGTCTCATTCTTATTTTATAAATTCCTACAATGTCTCATATATTACTGAACATAAAATAGCAGTTTAAATCCTTTTTGGGTAAGTAGATTAATAATAATAATAAAACATAATCAGAGTACAAGAGAAATCCTCCATGGGTGACTTCTCAGGTACCTGTGGATTTGGAAAAGTATGTGGTTTAGAAAACTAAGAAACATTACCTCAGTTGTTTAGCCAATATCACATGCTCTTGCAAGAACAAAAGACATAAAAAACATGGAGGTCAAGCACATAGCGGACACCCATTGGTTCTGCCTGCCCATCCCTACCTGTGGTCATAGCACCACAGGTTTTCCTTGAGAACCCAATTTTTCCTCCCCTTTCTGTTCAGTCTCACCCTCAGTCCAGTTCTCTGTGCCAACCTAGGCAAGAGAGGGACAAGTTCAGCCAATCAGATGCTGTTTCCTAGGAATTTGAATAGTAAATGGAGGTGATTCAATCTTATGATGTTGCCTAAAGACACACATCCAGCCATATCCACTGTGATCCCTAAGACTACCTGGTTCCTACCCTTTCTGGACTATAAATGACCTCAGAATCACTCCCCTTATTGAATCCTTTCCTTTTAAAAGTTAGCTAGAATCAGTTGAATAAAGTCGACAGAGTCAAAATGCCCTTGGAGAAACAAACTACCTTAGGTAAAAATAGGTAGTGAAGGTTTAATTCACACATTCAATAATTCAACTAAGATATGCCAGGGACTTTGTACTGTAAATAAGACAAAGGTGTGCCTTGGTGAATCTTTCATTTTGAGGACCTAAATAAGTAAATGTATAAAAGACATATAGATTGCTATTAATATTTTAACAAAGCTCTTTGACAAAATGTGCTATTAATTTATTTTAAATTCAGTGATCACAGAAGACTGAAATGGACAAAAATGTCCTCACTAAAGAGACTTCTCTGTGACACATCAAGGCAGAATATGAAACCTAATGTGATGTCCACCTCGGCTTTGACCATCAGGAACATCAAAGCAGCAAACCAAGGATACTATGGTTCAAAGTCTACTGTGCACTGTTTGCCAGGAAATGCAGAGGGGCTGCCAAGGAGAGAGAGTAAGTCCTGGTGGGACCTTAAAAGTTCAAAAAGATAGATAATCGCATTGACTTTCTTAGAGCCAGAGTCTGTCATTATTGTTATCTTATCCCTTTGCATTTCACCACACTTGTATAGAGCTTAATTTGACATAATTCATCTGTGACATTGGCTCATACCACACATTGTACACTTATCTCCTGTAACTTTTGTGGTGTTTCATTCATAGGTTGACAGGCAAAGAGAGTAAAAAGGAACATGGGGGCCGGTGAGATGGCTCAGCGGCGTAAGCGCCTGCCTTGCAAGCGCGAGGGCCCGAGTTCGACTCCCGGAACCCACATACGAAAAAGGGGCCGGTGATATCGCTCAGCGGCACGGGTGCCTGTTGGCGTGCGAGGTCCTGAGGTCGACCCCCCGGTACCCACAAAAAAAAAAAAAAAAAAGGAACATGGAAGATTCTCTAGAGGGTCTGCTTCATCCAACAGGGGTGGCCTCCATGCCGGCTCATCGACCTTGCTAATCCCACTGCTCAAAGGCCAACTCTCAAAATCTAATGCTGGCTGTCAGTGATACCCAAAGATTCAAAGCCATGGAGGGCTGAAAGGAATAATAGATATCCTGTGGCAGAAGTGAGAACTGGGCATGGATTATACCTGTAGGTAAGGAATGGTTTAGCCACAATGGGCCATGAATAGTATAATATCTACCATTGATGTAGAGCTTACTAGACACAAAGCAACGTATTAAGTACTTGACATTTAATCCTTATGACAATCCTGTAAGATAATGTCCTCATTTAAAAGGTTGTAATTAAAGATTAAAATTGTAATTAAGTGTGCTCAAGATCACCTAGTCAGAAAATGAAAAACTAAAACTATATACTGGGAGTAAAAGATGCAGGGAAAAAAACATATGACAGAACCTAGAAGGAGGTAAGGGCTCAACCAAACTGGCTGGGTTTAAAATGTGTGGAATTCAGTGGGATCACTGTAGTTTGGTGGCTTAGGGGTGCATGGGACTCATCCTGTGACACTAGGACCTTCCCCACTTCCCGGAAGCTGGGTTTGTTGATACAGGATCAGGTGCTGCTGGTTGGTACATAAAGCTGGCTGGTAAGAAGCAACCAGACACTGATATATCCTTCAAACTTCTAAAAATTTGTTTTCTATAACAAGAAAATTAAGTATTTATACCCACTTTCATGCATGGCAATATTTGAATAAAATGTTAAATGTTCAAGAAAATTTACTTGTTTCCTTTCCCTTGTGGAAGATAACAATATTTTCAGAGTATTTACATTTGCTATATTTAATCACTTTACTTTCTTCATTTGATTGTATAAACCTAGATTTAAGATTTGTACTTTCTCAGTGTTATTAAACTTTTTTTTTTTTTCTGTGGGTACCGGGGGTCGAACTCAGGACCTCGTGCTCCAGCAGGTGCCCATGCCGCTAAGCGATATCACCGGCCCTTTCTTCATATGTGGGTACCAGGAGTCTAACTCAGGACCTCACGCTTGCCAGGCAGGCACTTATGCCGCTGAGCTATCTCACTGGCCCTAAACATTTTTAAAATACAGTATTTATTTATTTACTTTAATTGACAGATAATAATTATGTATATATTTATGAGGTCACTGTGATGTTTTTACCTATATGTATCTATTTTAGAAAGGTTCTGACAAGCAAATTAACATTTCTATTACTTCATCAACTTATTCTTTTGTGGCGAGACTATTAAGCATCTATTCTTTGGAATATTAAAATATACTGTATATTATGATTAACTGTGGCCACCATCCAATGCAATAGATCACTAAAATTTATTCCCACAAAATGTCAACTACATGCTAATAGCAAATCCAATGCCTCAACAGGAAGTACTAGAAAATTTTCAGAGTATAAACATGTTTGAAAAATGCATAGGAGAAACAAGAAAGGAACTTCCAATTTTTCTCTTTCCCTAACACTACTATAGAACAAAAGATACATAAAAGTTTTAATTTTATGTCTATGCTATTGTCACCCAAAGAAAGTAGTGAAGCTTACAAGAAAGAAAAAGTCTGTAAAATAGATTATATACCTATAAGCCTCAGATTTGGCTGCTTAAAAATATATTCATTCTATAGGGAGTTAAGACTGGGTTGGCCCTGAGAAAGGGCAGGTTGAGATTGCTGGTTTTAACACTGGGGGTCCAGGTATTTTCCTGATTTATAAGAAACTGAAGAAAGGGTATCATTCATTTTGCATGCATCTACATATCCTTTTCAGAGTCCTGCCAGAATAACTAAGAGCAGGTTCTGGATGGGAAAGGAACAAAGATTCATGGCAGGGCGATGAATCAATCAGCCAGATTGATTTGCTGTGCAAGAGCCCAGCAAACAGCAGTGCTTTTGACATGTACCTTAGACATAACTGCCATTTCCTGCGATTACTTGGAGAAGATGAGAACTGAGCGCCTGATTGCTTAGGGCATAACTCACAGAATCCCAAATTCTAACAAGAGACTCATAGCTCTCCTTTGCAGCATCCATGCCAGAATAAAGTCCTATCTTCAAAAACAAAAAAGGAAAAGAAAAATAATTTCTAGAATTCTATATGAGCACCTGAACTTTTGATAAATGAATATCACTATCTTTAACACTATCACATATTTCTCTGAACCTGGGGGTGTTTGGAATACCTGCTCCTGGGTATCTCAAATGTGAGAACAAATCCTACAGAACACAAACAGCTCCACAGTAAGCCAAATCATGATTCAGAGCAGAGGAAGATGCTCCTTTTTGCAGAAACCTAACAACATCTCAAAAATTGTGGAATCATTATCTACCGTTTTTTTCAAATTTATACCTACTTCAAAAGAATATGATAATTTCTTACAAAAGCAACAGAAAACGGTACGGTGGTTTATATCATGAAGAAAAACAGGGTCCGTAGAGCCCCAACTACTGGAATTATTTGATTCAGCTTTCAAAACAGATGTAAAATCTTCCTGTTTCTTATAATTTAAAAGGAGCTGATTTCAATGATTTTAATACAAGGTGTTACATTTAACTTTAATTTTGATGGTAATTTTTATTGTTTTATCACTCAAAATATGTTAGAACAAATGTATATTAGGCAGCATCTTCATTTCTTCAAGTATATGGATAATTCCCATATAAAAGCATCTTATACTATTTTTCAGAGAGTTTAGTTTCTTGATAAAAGCAAAATAGAAAGCCTCCTCCTCCTAGTGAAAAATTCCCTTCAGTTTTAAAGGATAATAACCACATACCACATGCCATAATTGTGTCACTTGTTACAAAAGTGGGCTGCATGAGACAAATGTGAATTCAAACCTTAATTCCATTATTTCAAGGCTATGAGACATTGTTCAGATGATTATACTTACTTGGCTTTGTTTTTTTGTGTCTTTAGAGTGAGAAAAGTTATCTGTAGTTTACAGGTTCTTGTGAGGAATAAATGAGAAAAACTTGCCAGTGCAGTCCCACCACTTTTTCCATTTCCTGTGACGTTTTGACAGAAAATGCTTTGAAAACAGCCAGGGCAAAAAGAAAGGAGAGAGGCAGAATAGTAGGAAGAGATTTATCTATGATGGTGTTTGTTTTAGTCATTCAAATACTGAATAGAACAAAATTTTTCTTTTTATCATTGTTCCCATTTCTCCCCGTATCCAGAGAAAACATTCTGTGTTTATGATTTCCTAGTCTTTGCAAAACAGTCTTCTCTACTACATTTCCCTGTATCTATATCCAACAGTCATCTATCATCTACCCATGGATCCATCTATTACCTATCTATCATCTATGTATCTATCATCAACTATCATCATCTGTTTATCCATCTATCTGCTTGCTATAATTAGGTTCCGGAATGTTCTCCAAAGGTCCATGCGGTAAAGACTTTGTCCCCAGCACGGCACTAGTGGGAGGTGGTGGAACCTTTAAGAGAAGCACCTACTGAGAGCTCCTTAGGTCACTGGGCACGTGCCCTTGAGGGGGAGAGCAGGAATCCAGCTCCATCTTCTTTTTTGCTTTCTGGTTAAGAGGTCAGCAGTTTTGCTCTGTCATATGCTCCCATAATGTGTTTCCTCACCACAGTCTTAAAAGTAATAAAGTCAAACCATCATGGACTGGGAGCTCAAAAACTCTGAGCCCAAATAAAACTTTTCTCTTTATAAGCTAGTTATCTCAGATATTTTGTTACAGTAATGGAAAGTTGACTAACTGTATCTGTCTCTATCTATCTACCTATCATCTATCATCCTGTATACCTTTGATCTCTATTAAAAAAGATATCATGCTCATATAGATTTATCTAACTGGCTTGGATATTCAACTTATTTGTTTATAGCTGTCAGTGCTTCACTTTTAAGTTTAAATAATATCCTATTATTTGAATACACCACAAAAGTGTAAGAGTATTCTGTGGTTATGTATTCATGAATGGAATGACTAGGTCAGACAGTATTTACATGTTCATGAGATAATGACACGTTATTTCCTAGTACAGGGATAACAGTTTGCATACTTACTGATAGTATATACTAGTATATCTTATATCTTCAAATATTTTCTAGTACTCCATTTTATTTTACTTTATTTTATATATTATTTTACTTTATTTTATTTTGCAATCCAGAAGATATAAAATGGTATCCCTTTGTAGACCCAAATTGGATTTCTCAGATTACCTATGTAGATTAGGATATATATTTTTTTTCTTTCCTTTTCTTTTCTTTTCTTTTTTTCCCCTTTGGTACCAGGAATCAAACTGAGGGCCTCACGCTTGCCAAGCAGGCACTGCACCCCTGAGCTACATCTTGGGCCGTAGGATATTTTCATATATCTAGTAGCCATTTACTTACCTTTTCTCTGAAAGAACTGTCAATGTCTTTTGTGTATATTTAAGGTGGCTATTTTGCCAAAGATTATTATTTATTTGCAATTTTTATGCTTTCTTATTTATATGAATGACATACATCTTACTACAGATTTAGATTTGTTTTTCCATTATCTTTATAGTATTTTTAGAACACACTTTTCCTTTCTTTTGTTTATTTTATTTTATTTTTACTTTTAATGCTGTTGAACTCATCAACCTTTTATGGTTAACATTTTTTATTACCATAAAAAGCTTTCCCAACCTTGTGTTCAAAAAGAAATCCCTCTACACAGACTTCTAAAAGTTTGACTTATAATATTTAAGCCTTAATCTGTGTGGAATATATTTTTATATATGGTTTGAAGTAGGATACAATTTCAAATTTTCTACATTGATAAACAATTAGCTCAGCAACATTTACTGAATAGTTTTTCTCTCCATTTATCTATAATGTCACTTGTGTCATAATCAAGTAACCCCAAGTATATAGGTCTTGTTCAGGGATTTAAATTCTGTTCTATTAGCCTATTTGTATGCCCCTGCACCAACACTACATTTCATTGGTTACTAGATACTGATAATTGGGTAAAACATGCCACTTATTTATTTCTTCAAAACAGTTTTGAGCTATGGTTGCTCTTTTGTCCTTCTATATACTTTTTGGAATCACTTTGTTAAGTGTCTGTGAAAGTACTGTACTCTATGGATTTTGATTTTATTTTCCTTCATTGATGTGTGGAATGTTGAAAATACATAATTTTAAATCTTACTATCCATGTTATGGTTTGTGTCTGGATGTCTACCCAAAGCCTTGTGTGGTCATGGGGGTGGATTTTGGCTAGGTGGCTGAATCTAGACTTTGTGATTGGTTCATTGTCTAGTGCTGGGATTGGGGGTGTGAATGCTACACCCGGCCTAGGGTGGGTAGCCTACATACAACATAAGAGAGGAAAAGAGGCTTGCTCCTCTCCTTTTGCTCTTGTTGCTTTTGCTGTCTTCTGCCACCATGTATGGTTGCCCCTCTGCCAGACCACCCTGCCTTGAAGCCAATTGATTATGGACTAAAACCACTACAAACTGTGAGCTAAATAAACCCTGTCCCTCTTTAATTTTGAGTGTCAGGTTTTTTGTCTCAGCAACGAGAAAAGTAACTAAGACAATCCATACCATGAGCATGGTATGTATCTTTACATAGCTAATTCCCCTTCTCATAGTTCCCATCACTTCTTAAATTTTTGGTCCTGCCTATTTTTGTCATGTTCTTTAATAATTTATGTTTTTAGATTCTAATAGTATCTGCTGGGGAAGGGTAGTTTTCTATGTAAGCAATAATACCATCTTTTGAAACAGTTTGTTTTCATCCTTTTCAATCTCCATAATTACTTCTGGTGTTATTAAATTAATAAATATCTCAAAAGCAATCCTATATTTAACCTAGTGTTTGTTATAAGTTGTTAGTAAATGGCCTTTATCAGTTTAGGAAGGATGTTCTTATACTAGTTGCTAAGAATTTGTTTTATTTTACTTACTCCTCCAGCCTCAGCCTCCCAAGTAACTGGGATTACATGCATGTACAATCACACATGGCTGATAATTAATTTTTTACCATAACTAGTTGTTAAATTTAATCAATTTTCCTCACCTCACATAGAAGGTTTGTTAAACAAAAGCTTTTAATCTAAAATGTGCAAAAATCACAAGTTTTGCAACATGTTTTATTATTATTATTATTATGAATTATATTTATGGATTTTCTAGTATTAAATTATATTTACATTCTTTTTTTTTTGTGGGTACCGGGGGGGTCGACCTCAGGACCCTGTGAGCCAACAGGCACCCGTGCCGCTGAGCGATATCACCGGCCCTTTTTTCGTACGTGGGTTCCGAGAGTCGAACTTGGGCCCTCGCTTGCAAGGCAGGCACTTACGCCACTGAGCCATCTCACCGGCCCTACATTCTTAAGATGAATCCAATTTATGTTGCATAAAATTTTTTAATATTTTGTGAAGTAACATAATGCCTATATTTATGAATACAATTGGTTTGTAAGTTTTCTTTCTTTTTCTTTTTGTGGGTACCAGGGGTTGACCTCAGGACCTCGCCAGCAGGCGCCCGTGCCGCTGAGCGATATCACCGGCCCTTTTTTCGTATGTGGGTTCCAGGAGTTGAACTCGGGCCCTTGTGCTTGCCAGGCAGGTGCTTACGCCACTGAGCCATCTCACCAGCCCTGTAAGTTTTCTTTCTTATGCTGATCTTGTCTACTTTCAATATTATATAATGAATAAGGAGCATTCCTTTTTATCTCTTAGGTTAAAAAAAGTAAGGGTGAAATAATACTTAACTGCTTATTCCACTTCATTGGACACAATTAAATTATATGATCTGTATGTGTTTGGAAAAATTGTGACCTTTGAAGGCCCTCACTAATATAGAAGGATGAGAATGGGGAGTTCTGATCTGTCCCATGTGGTGCTCCTTACCAGTTCAATGAAGAGTAAGAGAAAAGAAATGAACTTTGCTTGGGCTTCAGATATTTATTTTTACAGCATACTTTAAACCTGAGTCAGTTCAAGAACCATATGATAGGACCGGTGAGATGGCTCAGTGGCGTAAGCACCTGCCTTGCAAGCGCGAGGGCCCGAGTTCGACTCCCAGAACCCACATATGAAAAAGGGGCCGGTGATATCGCTCAGCGGCACGGGTGCCTGTTGGCGCGCGAGGTTCTGAGGTCGCCCCCCCCGTACCCACAAAAAAAAAAGAACCATATAATAAAGATGTTAGAATTCCAATATGTATAGGAAATATTAATTGATTGTAGAATTGCAATTTGCTATTCTATGTCATTAAAGAAACATGGCCTGGAGAAATAATATCTGGCATATTTCCTTCGTTCTGTATAGTTCTGAAATATATGCATTTTATTAATCTAAATTCTCTGACATCAAGAAAGATAACATCAATAAATGGTTTTTGTTTTATTTTGTTTTGCTGATGATCCCAGAGCATGAATCTTCTTCACAAAGTGAAATGGAAGTAAGTACTTCTGTTCCTTACTCATATCAATTATCTGCAGATAAAAGAAGGTCTGTGGGATCCTTGTTTAATTCATCATGAATTAATCTTTTAATTCATTTATTCATTCTTCACCAATATATATGATACTATTATCAGGGTATCGAGCTAAGTATTCTGTAGAAGTTATAAATAAAATATTCCATTAAATGTGCATTCATTAAATTCCTTTAGGCACAGACATTTTAAGAATAGGCACTGTAAAACTTATGAAGTTAAATAAAGCAGCACTATTGCTTTTGATGAGCTTAGGTATAGTATCACCATTAACATATCTACAGTCTGATTATGGCCTTTTTTCTGGCAGTGTATTAAAATGGTGTAGGGCATCATGTTTTGAGAGACAAGTAGTCTATTATTGTCATTCATAATCTGTATATCAGAAATTTTTTATTTACCAAATTATGTTTTAGTTACTTATATTTCTATTTTACTTTGTTTGACTAAGTATAAATAACAAGCATTAATAATAAGCTTGAATGGGTTCAACTGTTTTCTAGTTCAGCAAGTAAATATGTGATAGTATTGCACACACACACAATGTCTGACATATTGGTACATGGGAAGTCTGTTCATGGCTTAATTTCACTATTGGGTGAAAGGCAGAAATTGAAAGGATGGGTGAACTCGGGTCTCTCTGAACCTCAATGAGGAAGTGACTCACTAAAAGATGTTTAAAATACTCTGTTGTCTCATGGTATAGAACACACATAATGGCACAAAAAAAATAGAGTAGATAAAAGGATACGTAAGACTGATAGGCACATGATAAACATTTGGATTAGTGAGATGTGCAGAGCCAAGCAAGCACACAGAAGGCACCGAGGGTGATGGGCCAGGTGGGCGGTCAGCAGTGCAGCACAATATGGAAGGAGCACATATCCATAGGAAACAATTTGACAATGACTACCTAAATGATACAAAGATAAAGAATATTCTCCTAATAGTGGCAAAGACTCTGGCATAAGAAAATTATAAATCCCAAAGAGGCTCTGGGAATGAGAAATGGGTGAGACAGAAATGAATTAGCAAAACTCAAACAAAATTTTCATCAATTTCTATCAAGAGAGAGCAGTAAGTTTTCTATAAACTCTACTGGATGTTCTTTAGTGGTCTACATCAGGCTCTATACTTGCTCAAAATATACAAAATATTCTACAACGTCAATCATTTTCAGCAAATTACATTTGGGTATTCCAATATTCCTTAATATATAATTCCAGTATTCCAGTATTCTTTAATAATGCAACATTCTTTATTGCTAAAAGCTGATGAAAATACTGAGTGAGCAATACTAAACAATTTGGTCAAGAGGCTGTGCTCAGATGTAGAAAAATGGCAGGCACCACCTTTTGCAGAATATTGCTTCGACAAAATTCTCTTCTGTCCAAATTACACGAATAAAGTTTTTATTGGCCTCCGGATTTTAAAGGCCCAAACAACAAAGTAAAGAGTAATATATATGGAAACGAACAGATTAATATTTGACTGAGCAGGCTGTAGTTCAAACACAAGTACAAATGGCTTTATTTGACCTCGGTAAAAAAAAAAAAGAAAGCATAAACTCTTTCAATGATAGAAAACTGTTGTCCAAATTTTTTCACATGGAATTATCAAATAAAACTCTCTTGCTCATTATTATTAAAAGAGAAAGATTTTTTAACTGAAATTTGTAACAACATACTACAGTATGGAAGTATGAGTACTCCCTTCCTAACCTTGGATATTCCTGGCAGGCATCTGTTGAAAGGATTGTATATCAAATCTTGAACTATAGAACCATCATTTCGACAAAATACTTTGCTTAATAAACCTAATTATCTAATCTCCAAGGCTAAGTCCAATTTGGGGAGCCAATCAAATTTTTGTCTTCTGTGAAAAAGACATAGAAAGAACAAAATGATAATACTTAAAGCTTCAGAATAAATAAGTGTGGACATACAGTGAATACTGCTTGGATCCTTTAGGACCTTCTAAATAAAGACCCCTCTAACAAATTAATAGTTGAAGAATCCAATTAGAACCTCCGCAAAGTTTTTCTTCTTTTCATAATTACTTAACAAAGCTGCCATTTTATTCATGGGAGAGAAATAAAAAATATACAAAAACTCTAGCATTGGTCATAGAATGATTTAAGTTGCCACATTAGTAAATCTTAATCATACTTATGTATTGTAGATTTGTCAAAGGAGACAAATACAGACTACAAGATGAGAACAAAAGCTCAAAGTGCTGAAAATGAAAACTCTAGAACAGATCAGTTCTGTATTTCTTGGGTGGGGGTTCAACGTGAGTTAATTGCTCTACCTTTGGGCAAATTACTGGATCTTTTCATAACTAGGTCTACAAAAAATCGATGCTCCCAAAGATTCTGTACTCCTGGGTCCAAACTACTTGGATTTGTGTCTAAGAAAAGAAATGTAGGCTTAAATTCAGAAAAAGGCATGCAATACTGTCCTGGCCTCCTTCATTTTAATCTAATTTGGGAGGCCTAGTAGGAACCCAAGGCCCTCCTGGGCTCTTTTTGGGAAGGGGTAGCTTGGCTATGTGCTGCCCTAAGGGATATAGGTCATGTAGTGGAGAAGAGGAGAGGCCTCCTGGCCTGCAGAGAATCCGTGCAGCTGTGCTCAGCAGCATGCACCTGGCCTTCAAGTCAAATGGCTGGCAGAAGCCGCTTGCAGGACGTGGAGCCACTCTGGGACCTCCTGAGATGAACCTGGTTTCCCCACAGCAGGCACATGAAAAACCTCTACAAACTTTACAGTTAAGATCACAGTCTCTCCCCCTTCCTGTCCCCTCAAAATCTCTACCTTATAAAAGATGTTTTAGTAGGATCAGATGGAGGCCACACAGGGTAGAATTTAAGAGAACAGAGAATGGGCTCTCGGGCCACACTGCTCAGGTTCTAATTCCAGGCTAGCTACTAAAAGACCCCAAGATTCTAACAGATGAACTGACCTCACTGGACTAAGTCTCGTCTACAAAATGGAAATGAGAACAGCAAGTGTTGGAGCACGTGGGATCCCTGAGCTCAGTGCCTGCTCCAAGGAAGCAAGAGGTGGAGCAGGCGAAAGATAAATCGCACACACACACACACACACACACACACACACACACAGGCACTACTCTCTCTCTCTTTGGCATATTTATTTTGTAGAATCAGGTAACATCAGAGCAAGAATTTACCGGAGTGGATCAGTTTTCCAAGGTGGGTACTGCAGCCCCTCAACTACACTGCTGCTTGTCTGAGCCAAGCGGGGGTCTTTGACGGAGAGACTAATTTGAAACATGAAAGAAAAGAAAAGAGAAAAGAAAACCATGAGAGCACCTAGTTATAGTCTATTGGTACAGCAGAATGTCTCTTGCTTCCTCCTGTTCATCTCATCTGTGACATACACCCATCTGTCACCCACCAGGAGGGTCACAGTCTTTGTTAGCAGGGAACCATCTCAAAAGCAACTTGTCTATCCCCACCCTTCAACACAGACAGGGCTGGTGGGAGTGTGGGGTAAGGTGCCCTCATGTGTGTGTCTGTTACCCAGGGCCTTTGCACTGAGTTACATCCTCAGCCCTTTTCATGTATTTATTTATTTATTTATTTATTTATTTATTTATTTATTTATTTATTTATTCAGAGTGGCTAAGAGGTAGCTATATTGGAAAAATACTAAAGATGAGGAATTTTGGTCATATCTTTACAACTTCACACGTTGTAGAACAAGTGGACCTGGACCTATCCTCTTGAATTTTTTCAACTATAAAACAGCATAAAGACTATCATTAACACTGCATTGCATGCTGGAAATCTGCTCATCAAGTAGATTGCAGTCAACCTTAAAATGCAGAAAAAGATAACTATGTGAGATAATAGGTATGTTAATAGTCTCAACTGTAGTAATCAGTTAACAAGGCACATTTGTATCACAACATCATGTTGTACACCTTATATACAATGATAATAATATTTTTAAATAGCTTTATAGAGGATCTCTGTAGACCTTAGGTTTCCATCATCCTATAAAATGGGAAGCCAATAAGAAGTTTGTGGGCCAGACATGGCATCAGCGTATATGAAGTTGTTTCCCAAAGCAGTTCTGATACAGGGAGTTAAGGAAGGGGAGAGGGCAGAGGAACTTGGGGCTTGAGCAAGAGGAGGTAGGAGTCACTAAGATTAGCCTTCTGGCCTCTTAGCTCTAACTGTGTTGCTGTTGTGAAATTATTTTTCCCCCCTCCTCTTCTTTTTCCTTTATTTAGTTTTCTTATGTGACCTGATCTAATCTGTGAAGAGATGAGTGGGGATTAATTTTCCATTTAACAAAATGTTTAATAGGGCCAAGAAATGTGTGTGTGTGTGTGTGTAAGAGGGTAAATTTGTGTTCTGCAAGAGAGCAGAGGAAGCAATCAAGGGAGAAGTCAGGAAGGGGATG
Source organism: Erethizon dorsatum (assembly GCA_028451465.1). NCBI lineage: Eukaryota > Metazoa > Chordata > Mammalia > Rodentia > Erethizontidae > Erethizon > Erethizon dorsatum. The sequence goes on from CM051828.1 coordinate 54,363,923, forward strand.
ATGATGTTGACAAGGTAATAATAACGATACCTTTTATGCCGGGTCTAAAAATGTCATGAGGCTGACAAGAATGTCACATGTGAAAGAAATATCACACATACAGTATGACACAATCTCAAGGGATCGGAATAAATGGGATGCTGATGGTTGGGGGATGCCTGAGGAGAGACGTGGCGGTAAAGAGGGAGAGCTGTACACCAACATCCTGAAGAAGCACAGATCCAAGTTGAGGAGAGGAGGCCCATGCAGTGTCCATCTGTAGTAGGTTCTGGCCACAGATGACACCAGGGAGTGAAACAGGGGTACTGAGCAGGTCACCTGGCCAGTCAGTGCCTCACCGTGCCCCAAGACCTGTGCATGCTAGATGTTAAATTGTAAGTAGTAAACCTGGAATCTGACACAGAGGTAGACAGGAGTGCTTTCAGAAAAGAACAGTATACTTTCACATGATTTTAGAATTTGGGGAATGTGAAATTTTCTCCCAAGCCTTTACTGCTAATTGAAATGCCTGCGTGGTTCACAGGACTCAGATAGCCATGTGTCTTGTGGGGCCAGGGCCCTTCTAACATGTGTCAGCCACTCTGCTGAATAAAATGTTCCACAGTTATCTTCCTGCAGGAATGGTCTGCAATTGTGAGCCTTAGTGTCTTTAGTATAACTTATCTTCTTTCTGCAACAACTGTATGGGATTTCCTTCACAGATTCAAACCTAAATTTTTACTCTTGACCATGGAAAAAATATTATCTCCAAAACTGTGTTTTCACCAGAAATAAACTTTCTTCAAAATCATAAATATGGCCCAAATCAAATACCTACTAAGGTGAACAGTACAACTTCTACAATATTTATGGTTTATCTGGCAGCTTCTTTTCAGAGGTTAATATTTTATAATTGGCTTGTTCCTGCTTTCACCTCTACCTCATGGCAGACATTCAATATTCAGATGAATGACAACAACAAAAAGAATGTCATCATGTGCTATGGACAAAGTAAATGTGACATGTTTCATGCCATATAAAGGTATGCCACATAAGTTTCTCATCTTGAGAGACTCCAGAGGCAAGTGACTTACTTAAACTTTTGCATGGATACTTAGTAAAGAAAGCAATTGATTGTGAATTTGTTCCTTCCTTTAAACTATAGAATAAACTACAGCATAAAAGAATGGAAATTAAATGCCCTGGGAAGTGAGTTCTCTAAGCCACATTTTTTACTAATAATTGATTTTTCAGGAGAAATTGGAGGGTACATTGTTTGGCCAGTATCCCCAGTGAGGCATACTTTACTCTGTGCTGTGTGTGTGTGTGTGTGTGTGTGTGTTTCCCCTGAATTTGTTATTTCCAGTTTTGTGGCACCCTAAGTACATTTGTTCATTTATTCCCCAGATCTCTATTTTGTCTTTCAGCATGAAAACACAGTAAAAGGAGGATGCCCAGCTTCTGAATGTGATTCATGTTGCTCAACTATAAATGCATGTCAAATAATTTATGTGCAAAAGAGAATAAGACATCTGAATGCGTAATGTATAGGTTGTATGCCATGAAAAATTTTAAATATGATCAAGTAGGCAGGAAAGATATTTTGCTCTTAAAAAGCAAAATACAGCAGAAAAGGCTAGGCTAATAATAATCATCTTTCTTCAAAATGATATTTTTAATGTTGATGTAATGTTTTATTAAATATAAGAAGCATGGAATCAAATGTGTGTTCTCCACTTTCCAGCTGCACAAATATTAATCAGAACATTCTGGCATGCCCCTTGGGGAACTGTTTTCACTACTATTCAGGGCAGTAATTAAGGAAGCAAGTCATACTCAGTGCATGTGATCACAGTGCATGCTAGCCAGGTACCAGAAGGTCAGCCAACCAGCCCTCCATTCCTTCTTCAACAGTGGCCCTGTAGGGAGGATTCTAGATAGTTTTTACTTGTCTTTAAAAATGTTAAAATGTATCACCAACTATGTTAGCTTTCTGTCACCTTGAGAAAATACCTGAGATAACAGTTCATAAAAATGAAAGATTTTGGGCCAGTGAGATGGCTCAGCAGCTTAAGCGCCTGCCCAGCAAGCGTGAGGGCCCGAGTTCAACTCCCGGAACCCACATATGAAAAAAGGGTCGGTGATATCGCTCAGCGGCACGAGCGCCTGCTGGCGCGCGAGGTCCTGAGGTCGACCCCCCGGTACCCACAAAAAAAAAAAAAAGAAAGATTTATTTTAGCTCATGGTTTCAGAGGTGTCAGTCAGTGTTTGCTTCGAGCCTGTGATGGCACAATACATCATGGCAGGAGCATGTGGCAGTGGAACTGCTCACCTCATGGCAGCCAGGAAGCAATAGAAGAAGAGACCATCTTCCTAGTGTGTCTTTGAAGGGCACACCCCTGATGACCTAACTTCCTCCTACTTGTCACCTCCTAAATGTTCTACCACCTCCCAGTAGTACCACGGGCTGGTGACTAAGCCATTAGCATATGGGCTTTTGGGAAACAGTTAAAGATACAGACAATAACATTGATTTATTCTCATTATCTTCCATTTTGTTGTCTGCTATAATTAGAACATAGAAAGTGTAGAAAATATGCTTTTACATTTTTAAGGTACTTTTACAGATGAGAAGTTATAGACTTGAAACTCCAGCTCAAATGATTCTGAAGAATTATCCCTTTTTACCCCTCTCCAAATTCAGACTTTTTCTCCTCTCTTTGGTCTCAGATTTACATTATTTAGTTTTTTATTCATTGATTTAACTTTCTAATGACAGCCTCTGGTATGAGAGAGAGCTTCAGACTTGGGTCACATCAGAATGAATTGATAAAACCATCATGAGTGACAATCTGGCAATATTCATCAATACTCTTAAAAAATTCATACTCTTTTGACTGTGATCTTACTACCCAGGAGTCAATCCCAAACACCAGAGAATTACATATAGATGTATATGTCATGACAGCATGATTTGAAAGAGAGAAAAATTATATACAATGTGTCTATTTTAGTAGTTAAATGTTAAATGGTGACATAAAATTTGGTCCATTCTATATAATTTGGTTTTCATACCACTTCATCTTGTGATTTTTTTCTCCATAACCATGGATTCATTTCATGTACGTATCTTTTCATGTACGTATCAAAGGCTCTGTAAAGACGAGAATCTTTCCGTCACTTCAAATAAGGCTATATACCCTCATAGTGCTTTGTCCTGTACCCAAATGTCGAATGAATGCTTGTTAAAACATACATTTCCCTAAGATCTAGAAATCCCTATATGAGTCTTTCTTTCTAGCTCAGGGGTTTTCAGCTTTGGCTACACATTCAAATTACCTGGAGAGTTTGAAAGATACCAATGCCTGGGACCCATCACCAAAGATCGTCAGTTAGCTGGACATGGCATGGGATGGTATGAATATGAATTTTCCTAGATCCTCAGGTGGTTGTGACTCTAGGCACAGTTGAGAGTTCCTGTTCCAGCTTGCTCTTCCTCAGAGTTTCTCATGAAGAATGACCATGCAGCTTGCTCACCATGCAGAGTACCGAGCCTATCCTTTTTCCTTTATTCCATGGGTCTGAGATGCATCTGACTAGCAATAGTTTTATTCTCAGAGAATTCGGGGAAGCACATAAGATGGGTCCTCTGAAGGGATGAAATGCACTACAGCCAAATAAGACTCATGAGTGCCATGATGTTTCATTCTCCCTACCCTTAAGCCCCTGTCCCTAGTGAAGGCAGATGTGCAGTGTGCTGAGATGCAACCTGGGAGCCAGGGAAGCAGGGCAGGAAGGACAGTAGGCTCTAGTAATCCAAAGCCAGTGACAGCTGTGGATGCAGAGTGATGGCTGGCAGGCCCTCCATGTTTGCTTCATTATTACAGGCAGTGAATCACAGCTGCTGCCAACTGCAACACACACCACATGCCTGTCAATTTATCCAACACTCTGCTAGCTGTTCTATGCCAAGCTCCTTACTCAACATTTTACTAAGCCTGAAATTATTTGAACTTTGCTATGCAGCAAACAAGCACTCAGCACAGTGGTCCCCTTGGTCATTTCAAGTGTTTTCAACTTCTGGATAACCAAGCCTCCTGTAGTCAGTTTCCTAAAGGTCAGGGCAGAGGAGCCAGCAGAGCTGTTCTGCAGACTTTGCAATAACTTTGGAAAACTCCATCTTTAATGGTTGCTCTATTGATTCTTATAAGAAGCTATATTTGCATGTAGGTTTAAAAACTACCTCATTTCTTTGCTCAAATCTTTTTTTTTTTTTAATATGTGGGTACCGGGGTCGAACTCTGGACCTCACGCTTGCCAGGCAGGCGCTTATGCCGCTGAGCTACCTCACCAGCCCTTTGCTCAAATCTTAATCAAAAATGATTCCTTTTAGTTTGCCTGTCCTTTGCTTAGAAGCAAGTAAAATCCTACCAAAATGGAGTACTCTTATACCTTGACAGGGTTCCAAATATGCTGAGAGCTCTGTGTAGGGCCGTGGAGATCCAGAGCCTCCAGGATCCCAGCCATAACTGTTGGTCCTATCTAGGTGATCAGTAATGACAAAACACTGAGAAGTGTGACTAAAGAGCTTTACACGCAAGTAAAATGCGGAGCAGTAGCTGGGGATGTAGCTCATTTGTAGAGCTCTTACCTAGCTTGTGTGAGTCCTTGGGTTACATTCCTGGGACTGCGAGAAAGAAAGAAAGAAAGAAAGAAAGAAAGAAAGAAAGAAAGAAAGAAAGAAAGAAAGAAAGAAAGAAAGAAAGAAAGAAAGAAAGAAAGAAAGAAGAAAGAAAGAAGAAAGAGAGAGAAAGAAAGAAAGAAAGAAAGAAAGAAAGAAAGAAGAAATGAAGAGAGAGAGAAAGGCAGAGCAGTGAGTTAATACTCCTGAGAAGTACAAAAGTCTTATCATTTGATAACACCTGCAATGTTAATTGCTGGTGCAGAATCATTTGGATAACGCTGAAGATGAATTCAAAATCCAAGAAGGGGCCTTTAGGGCACCACTCTAGTGTAGAAACTACATTGTTTAGCTTTTATAAGCCTCCTGAGCAATTCCCAATCTCCCTCAGTAGCCATCCCACTCTGGTTTTATAAATCATTTCACGTCTGGGAAGGCTGCATACCAATTAGTTGCAATGACATACTGAACCTTGGGTCCCTGGTGCTCCTGACTGATTATATATTCACTAGCTTTTAAGAGGCAAGTCTTAGGTATCAAGTATCCTTCAAATTTGGAAACAATTCCCTTGTTAGGATTTCATCCAATTAGAATCTGAATAGCTATTGGCACCAGTTCTTTCTTCACACGATTTACCTAAGTGGAAGAGTTCCTGGGTAATTAGCATTCTTTAATGTAGGTGATTTTTTCATGTAGGGTCTTGCTAAGTCACCTGGGTTGTCCTCAAACTCTTGACCCTTCTGCCTTAGCCTCCTAAGTAGCTGAGATTACAGTCATGTGTATCACATCTGGCTTCCAATGCAGGTAATAGTGAGAAAAATTAAATCAGGACCTCCATCTTCCAAGTTAGGAAATTGTGCCTTACTTTTGGAAACAACCAAAGAACCACACTCTTTTTTGTACTAGAAGACATCTGATTTAATAACGTATTTCACCAACAACATAAATAGGGGTCCTATATGGAAACAGGATATTGACTGGAAACCACCTCCTCTAAATGTCTTGACTTTGTCAGCAACATGAGGCCGGCAGCACAGTCATGCATGCGTGGTTCCAGAACCTCTTCAGAGCTGTCAGCACACTGTATTGGTTTTCAATTTGGTCATATCCCTTATTTCATACAGAACACTGGAAATATCCAGAAATAGTCTAAAGGCTCATCCTTCTAGCTCACAATTACAAACTTTTCCCAACGCAGTCATAAATTTCACCCATAGAAACAACAAGTTCTCCTAGACAGGATAAGAAGTATAGCTGGAGAGAAGTAGCTGCTCACCACATAGCATCTCTGCGCTTCCTCAGTGAATGACACAGATTCCAAGTCTCAATTTCCCCAGAAATCCTATGAAAGGACTGACAAATGTTAAATTACTCTAGGTTCCAGAAAGGACAGGGATATATAAATACAACACAGTATTCTCACTGTTAGGTTAAACTAAACTTGCATTATCACAGCATGGGATCTGCCAACATATCAATTGTTGGCATAAAAATGTCCCAATGATGTAACAGTTTTTCAGATGCATTGTTGTCTTCACAATTCAACTGCAGCCATAAATATATTTGAACCTATTTATTCGCCTGCACAATCCTAGGCTCTGTAGATGATCGGTCTGTCAAAAGACAGACGAAGTACTGATTAATCTTGATTTCTTTAAGGCTCAATTGGACTTATAAATTCAATTTTATAAACTGGATTTAGTTTTAAATGCACATTTGTTTCGCTCTCTCTGCTGGAGCCAAAACACATCCTCAAGACAGCAACAACAATAACAGAATCTCCAAAGAAAGTCATATGATATTTCTACTCACAGGAAGTGGTACTCAGTTAACTAGTACATTATTAGTTACTACAAACTAAAAAATATTTAGTTAGATCCAGCTAGTCTATTGCTAACTAGGAGTCAGAGCTGATATAGCTTAGAGCAACAATTTACAAAGAGAGCTCTTTCTTAACCTGTTAGCTCATTTTATCTTGTTTAGGTTTTCTTAAAACATCACTGTTTCTATTGACATATACCACACAAATGAAGGCAGTGATTGTGTGTACTCACTTGTACCACAAACAGCTTCACTTCTTTATAACATTCATAAACAAGAATTTCTTTTTCTTTTTTGTAATAAAAATCATGCTGTCATACTACAATGTCAACACACTATTGCAAATTTGAATTTGATAATGATCTGACTTATTAAGTAAATAAATAATTTTTAGCTTACATATCTGAAAGGGTTGGAAAAGCTCTTATTTGCTTGTATTTCCACAAAAACTTTACTGATATTATATTTATACTTAACTTTTTTGGCAAATAGATCAAGTATAAACAATAGGATTGCCTAAATTATCTGCCAAATGTTCTGAATATTTATCTGAATTTATAATAACTTTTCTAGCTACTTTTATCCTCACCATCTCTCATCGGAACTATAGATAAGATACTTTGCTAGTCACATACTATTGTCTGGCTGAGGTGGACTGACACACAGAAGTGGGTAAGAGTTGAGGATTTTGGAATGAGCCATGATATTTGATTCAATGTTCTACAACTTGCCAGCCGTATAACCTTAGGCAAGCAACTTAACCTTTGTAAACCTCAGCTTTTTCCTGTGAAAATGGTGACAGTAAAAACACCCACCTCAAAAGGATATTGAGAGTAAAGAACAATTCAGACAAATTGATTGGTACCATATCTGTCACATGATAAGCCTTGGATTGACATTAGCTGTCGTTATTACTTAGCAACCTTAGTCCACACTAAATAGGTCATGATCTACTAGAGGAATTTTTGTTTCTTTGTCTATTTTCTCCATGTTAGTGGAGCTCCAGTTAGTTAGCTCCTCCACAGCCATGAGCAGGAGCTCTGGCATATAATAGAGACCACCAAACTCAGACATTGTGCTCCTACCCCATCACTTATTGACTCTGATATTCTTGGGTCATTAATGTCCCAGAGCCTCTATCCCCTCATCAGTATAATGGGAGCATAACTTATACTCAGGACTGTGGTAAAGATGAAATAAAACAACCATATATAGAAATACTTTGCAAAATTGTACAGCACCTAAAAGATGTAAGTTATTATTAATGGGTGTCTTAAATAGAAAGAAATGATGACGAAACTGATGACAATAACAAACAATTATTTAGTACTTTCTATGAGCCAGACACAGTGCGAAGCACTTTAGATGCATTATCTTCTGTCCCTGTCTGTAATCTGAGATCATATACAGAGAATCATGTAGTTTTGCAATCTATGAATAGCTGGATTGCTGATTTTAACTTCTCTTTATTTCCTTCTTTTTTTTTTTTTTAAGTCTGACCCAGTACTTTGTAGTTTTGGGAAAAGCCTTTGACCTTGTGTCTTTCTGCCATTATCTCTAGCTCTACAAAGGGCCATTTTACAAAGCTACATGACTATGTAAGAAGTAGTACTATAAACGCATTTATTGTCTAAATGTGTTGCCTATATAACATCGTAATAGCTTTTTAATGTATAAACTGAATGCTTTCTTTATTTTTAAAAAATTTGCCTCATATGCCCTTTCCAACTTCAGGATTTACAGCTGGTTCAAAAACTAGACTATCAATTTGTTAAACTTAAGGTCACACGATATTTTATGTAGACATAGTATCTCTCACCATAACCCAAACAAAAGTGTTCTGGCCACTACTTACATTTATGATGTTGTATACTGTACAACTGTTAGGATGCCAATCATATTGAAATTATTACCTTATTATGACAAATTTCTGACTGATATGAGCATTTAAAAATATTTTCTAAAATATAAAAATAATATTTCTAACAGAATCAATATAATTGATGACAAGTAAAGCATATCTAAATTTCAGACCCATTTCTTAACTTACAAGAAGGCCATTTGTGTTATATTTATGTAAATATACATATGCAATATATTTAAATTTAACATAAAATAAAAATATTTATATCTTTATAAAATTTTTTATAACACTTTTCAACTTTGACCCTCAACGATTTAATCCTCGGTATCAGTTTTAAGTTGTTATTTTACTACTTTTATTGACTTTTGATTATTTATATCCTATTCTTTAAAAAAGGTAATTGAAAAATTCAAGAAGCTGTGTTTAAGATTTGACATCAAACTACAAGTTATGCAAGTAGAGTGGATGAGAGCAAACACTGTTGCTATAACCAGTCATTTCTTTGATACAGTCGCCATCAGGATAGCACAACCACGAAGACCCTATCTACTTGGTACGCACAGGCAGAAGCTCTTTACTCTTCATCTTTGGGCTGCTATACTGGCATAATGGCAGCCAGGATAAAGATGTCCCTGTGCTTCCTTAAAAATATATCAGGAGTACATATGAGAGCCTGACAATTAAGCAAGACCTTTGGTTTTTATTAAAACACTTTATTTGACCAATGTTGATACTTTCAAGTCAAGCATTTATTTTTTTCTGAATGGAGCAGCATTTTCCAGGACCACCATCAAATTAGGCAAGGTGTTAGTAAAAACTGTTTGCTTATTGTAATTAGGATTTTAGTCATAAAACCTTTTTCAAAGCCAGTGCTTTGGTGTTGGACAGATTCCATTTTCAAGTTTAAATTGGAAATCTCATAAGCCGCTTACTTTATCCATTTATTTTATCACATGAAAGACATCCCAAAGTGAATACCTTTTGCCCATAAAGTAACAAAAACCCACTTTTTGCAAGCAGTTCACGAATGGTTGTTTTAGCTAAGGATCTTCTTACTAAATGGTATTATTATATCAGAAATGACTTACCTAATATGGAGGTGCATCAGTATGTCCCACTAACAGTAACAGAGCTAAAGAGAATCAGGTTATAAAAATATGAACGTGACAAAGACAGTGACTGAACTGAATCATGAAAAGTTGTCATGACTTTAACTGTTACCCCAAGGCCTCAGAAGTATTATCATAGCACCTGAAATGGCAACATCAACCATCAGGCCCAGGGTTCTCCCATTGACATCCACAACTCACAGATTATATTATAGGAATATGAATTATTTTCTCTTCCATCTCTTTGTATGGCTGTATAATTAGCTACTTATCTTTCATCATCAATCACACTTACTTTCATCATCAGTGGTGAAGGGGAGACAGTCAGGAAGTTGGCTATTGACCCTCCACTACCTTTCCTCTCCTAGTGTCCAATCACACCCCCCCGCTGTGTTCAACCACAGAGTCAGACACCTGAGAGCTACCAGAAAATATGGGGGCTACTCTTCTCTTATTCATTTTATGTGGTCTGCTATAGTTTTGATGTGGTTTGTCCTCCAAAGCTTCATGTGTTGACAGCTTGGTCCTCAGTGTGGTGATATCCAGAGGTGGGAGAATCTTTAAAAGGTAGGACCTAGTGCAAGATAATTAGGTCACTGGGCGCAGTCCCTGGAGGAGATTAATGATGGTCTCACACAGTTAGTTTTTTCAAGAGGGAATTGTTAGAAAAGAGCAAGATTGGCCCCTTCCCAATCTCTGTCTTCCTGCTTCACCTTGTGCTATCTTCGTCTCCACATGTATTCACTATGACACCATCTGCCAAAGGAGTCCTCACCACAAGATGAACAGATAAGCCAACCTGATCTTAGATGTCTTCCAAAACTGTGAGCTAGGTGGGTGCTAGGTGCTTTATAAAGTCCTGACTATTTGTTATAGTAACATTAAATAGGCTAATACCCTATCCTAAAAGATTCTAATTTATTCTCCCTCTTTCCAACTCATTCATGTTCTTTTAATAGAATAGAAAATTAGATATTAACAGCACTATTTTTGCTAATTCTTTGGTATTCAACTGAGGAATTTTTCTAGCACTTCAATTGTTTAAGTAAATAATGTCTTTATTCCCATATGACACTTGCTCTTGTACTCTCAGATTCCGATTGAATTTTTAAGTGTCGAAAGAAAATAATGCAATATCCAATAATATACTTCAAAAGCAAACTCAGAAACCTTAGTGAAAGTAGACGATATGTTAATGTGGTAGTTACTACATTTACCGTGAAAGAGTAGGAGGAAATTGCTCTGAAGCCTCGGGTTGACTCCCTGGGAGAGATCTATCAAACCACAGATTCCTAAGCTACATGGCGAGATATTTTGATTTGACAGGTTTGGGAACTGGGCTGGGCTTAGTATTGGTAAAATAGAACTGTATATCTAGGTGGTTTGGATGGGCAGAGTCTTTTGAAAGCTGTGGTTACAAACATAAACAAAAGTGTTAAAATATTTGTTATACTAAAAGAATTTTGAAAACCAGACACTTCTTCTAACTTAAAACAGAAACCTAAACTTTGTCATTATTCTGTAGGTCTAAAAACTAGAAGAGATGTGAAATTGATGTCATTTTCAATTTTAACTTTTACTTAGGCTTTTTTAAATGTTTACAATGGAATCTTAAAATCTGAGCAATTTGAGCCAAAATTGTCTTTTTAAAAAATATGTAGATATTATTTTCTAAACAGCTAGTTGGTTTCTATACTTTGTTGTTCTCTTTGAACTTTTATTTCATCCCATAATGGCTGAATAACATATTAATAACTAGTTAGACCCTAGGGCCACATCAAAGGACTCCTTCAATGGACCCTGTGAAAAGAATGGACATGTCCTTACAGAGCAGATTATGGTCTTTAGTAAAAGTCAGACGGAACAGGAGCTCTGATGGTCAAAATGGGTCAATGAAGTCCAAAAGTCTAAGGGTAAATACAACCTAAGTGACAAAGTCAGTATGGATAAATTAAACAAACATTATAAACATGCAGAAAGCTGGCCACCCTGTAATACCTTCTGTGTGCTGCCTGGGATGGAGTCAGGATTTGGGAGTGGAGAGGTTCAGTCCATGTAGGTGGCAAAGCCTGCAGTGCTAGGGGTAGCTGGGGAAGGGAGTGTATGGAAAATCACAAAACTTATGCACAGCACACAGAGGAATTCCTTGGGAACCCCCTATTTGGTTCTAAAGGACAGAAAGAGATTTTTCCACACAGCCATCAAATAAAACAAACTCCAGGATAAACCCTAGTAATGACGAGAATGCCCTGCAAACTTGCTCAGCTTCTCCTTATTTCAGAGCTGTGTGAAGTCTTTTGCCGACAAACATAAAGCTAGGGATTATCAGTAAGGCTAGTCTGTACAAGAACTGTTGATAGCAAAAGCAAAAAGGCTAATCCTGTACTATAGTGTTCCAAAGATTGAGAACCACTGTTTTCAATATCCTCAAAAATAACAGTTCTCAAGACTGCACATTGCATATGTTTTCACAAAGTTGCTCTGGATTCTAGTGTTTAGTTCTTCTTGCTGTTAGTCCAGAACACAAACTACTTTAAAAATGCTTAAAGGCTTTTGTGGTTCTACTTTAACATTTCACTTGTTATCTTTCAAAAATAATGATTCCTTTTTACCTACATTTGTATTCGCTAATTTTTATCTAAGCCCACTAAATAGTGTCTCCTAAACTCAAGTGATCAAAAGTATCAGCTGAGTTCTTCTAAAAATATAAATTTAAGGTCCTGTCACCTGGACATTTTGATTGACTCATTGAGGAGTGGGCTTGGGAAACTACCTTTGCAAACTGCCCAAGTAGAGGACAGCTAAATGATCCACTTTGGATGCTCAAGTCCCTTATATAAAATGATATAATGCTTGCATATAACTTGCGCAAATCCTTCCGTATACTTTAACTCATTTCTAGATGATGTATAATCCTTAATACAATAGAAATGCTATGCAAATAGTGATTGTACTATATTGTTTAGGGAATGATGACCAAAGAAAAGTCTGTAACATTTTCAATCAGTGATCAGATCCACTGATTCAGAACCCACTGACACAGAGGCCCAGTTGTAAGAAGAAAGCCAATCTATTTCAGGTGTATTTAACCTAGCAACATACTCTCTTTAGGTTTGTCTTTGGGTAAAAGAGTCTATGATCCTTTCCATGGCTGGCATTTTTGTCTTGGTTCAGAAATACCTTTCTAACTAGCAAAACCAAAGTTCTTTAAGGAATACGGTTTTAGTTGAAATGTTATGAAATTTCCTGCCATGTGGGTTTTCAGGCTATGTGAATATCCATTTCTGTGGAGGACCACCTGGATGACTCTCCCTGAAAGAAGAGCAATTATCTCCATTTGGCTAAACCTGGCCCTGTTTTCATGTATTGATATGTACAGACCTGGCTAGGACTTTTCCTTATCCCTCCAATTGGCTTGAAGCAATGCAAATCGGTCTAGCCGAGGTGTCAATGTGTAGTCTTTGAAGCAAGGCAACAGGTCAGTTTTTCCCCACTCCTGTAGCTCCCAAAAACCTGGGTGAGCAGGGCGGGAAGGAGAGCCATGCTCCACACTGTCACCTGGGATCGAGCCTCGAGAAAGAGACTATGACTTCCCAGAGCACAGAAGATTACTCATCAGAGCTGAAGCACCAACCCCAAAACATTAGATACTACCTTGAATTGTGTTATACAAATTACTCCTTCTGCATATCCTTCTCTCTGCATATTGCACAGGTGATTTCAGGCCTCCTACCTAACTCAGCTCACAGCATTTACGTACTTCCTGCCATTCTCACAGTTACTCATCCTGGAGCCACACTCCCTTCTTCATAAGTTTATAAAACCTGGTTCGGCCCTGGGTTGAGGCCTTTGTTCCGGTTAGCCATCACCCTACCTGGACTTAGGACTCCCTTGGCTCCCCACAACTACAAATATGCCTTAGTGTCTTTATTCTCACCATGGGTTGCACTGGAAGTGATAGATTGGAATTAACTCACTAGAATTCCAATAACCTTTCCATGGGATTACAAATATAAACTTCCCAGACCATGACGAGGACCAGGAAGGGCTCACTATACATTTCTCATTTTCTCTTCTTTTTATAAATATGGAATGCTAACTAATACAAAGTAGCATAGAAAATATCACAATCAAATGGTAGCACAAAGGATGGTATAATGAACAGGAAACATTAGGGCTAACGAATATGCATACTCATATATCAGCTGAGCCTTGACAGACATTTTTTTATTTTTTTTAATTTTTAAATTTATTTTTAATTGATTTATAAAATTGTACATATCAGTGGGGTACATACCAATGTAATGTTTTAATACATGTATATATTATGTAATGTTTAAATAAGAAGATTCATATCAATCTATATCTATATCCTCAAACATGTATCATTTCTTTATGGTGAAAACTTTCAAAATCTTTTCTTCTAGCATTTTGAACTATATGGTAATTATTGTTACCTGTAGTCACCTTACTGTATAATAGCATACCAGAATTTCTTGCTCCTATTTATCTGTAACTCAGCACTTGGTAGACATTTCTTAAGATGCTTTAGAATATCTGTAACTTTGAAAAGAGGTTTTTAAAACATTGTCAGCTGATAATTAGAGCTCTACCTTTTTCAGATTACACTAACCTCTTTTAGTAGGCATACACCTAGATATTCTCAGGAAACCATTGAAATGAAGTAAAATTAGTTTAACCATGGTCTAAGTTCCATTGATACCACAATGAATTCTTAGGAGTCCAGGACCTAGTAGAGCAGAGAGAGTTCAAGATTCCAATCCCGTTAATCTAACTTTGGGTTTTGAATGGTAATTGTGTGGTCATCCTGTCACCAAGCACAGAGCTGGCTCTCCTTCCTCTTTAACTGAATGAGTAACAATAATTGATGTTAATTGAGCACTTGCTATGAGCTAGGATCAGCATGAAGGAATTTAACTTGCATTATTTTGTTTAACCTTCCTAATAACCCTATCAGTAAGGATTATTATTATTATTCCCATTTTACAGATGAAGAAATTGAGGCTCAGTAATAAGACTAAGTAACATGCCCAATTCAGATAATTAATAAACATTATTGCAATTTTATCATCAATCAAAAAAAAATTATGGAAGAGGGATTTAAATCCTGGTAATTTGATCTTAGACCCAATGCACTTCAGCATTTCTCTGCATTCTTCATAGATACAGACTCACTTGGCTAACATCAGAAATTCAACATTTTTATTTTTAACAGAGATACTTAAAAAATTCTCCCTTTCTTAAACACATAAAGATGCATGACAGTTCATCCTTAGAAAAAAGTATATCCTCAATTGGGAATTTTTTTTTTTTTTTTTTTTTTTTTTTTTTGCTACTTGGCTTCTGATAATCACCAAGGAGTACTTTAGAGAAACTGTAAACAGTAAACTATTAGCAGGCCTCCGACTTTTGAGATAATTTTTGTTTTTTCAGGAGAAATAAGTCATTACTTTCTTGATAAATTCAATTCTTTCTATCTTAAAGTAAAATTAAGAACAAATCCATTATTAACTGATTTCAAAGTTAAAAGCCAGAAGAGTAAGACAATAAACCCAAATGTTTCTTGTGAAACACTATCAGACCACTTTAAAGGGAGGTCAATTGCAAAATCTGTTTCACTTTCAAGTTATAATTCAAATATAGAGGCTTTACATTCTTATGAATCCAAATCCAAAGGCTTACTTAAATATCTGCTTTACCAAATAAACTTGGCAGTATCACTTTAATAGATTATTTCTATTCTTTTGAGAAAATACTGGCACTAGGCAAAAGTTAAACTTTTATGTTTTTCTACATTAGAGAAGACAAAAAAAGATGCACTTACTGAAGAAAGCTCTTACATACCCATGTAGGGAAAATTCAATTCAATTGAAATTTGAATTTTAAAAACATGAAATTTTTACAATTAAATAAATCTAGAGGACATGCCTCATGAGACCTCTTTGTGACTTTTGATCCATCATACTATTTTTAATAACTAGTTATCTAGTCTTTTTGGCCTCCATTTCTCTGTGCCTACCACAGCTTTTGCTCTCTATATGTGCAGAATGAGTAAACAGAGAATTATCCATGATCTAAGAAAATATAAAACTCTCAAATCAGAGAACAGGGAGAAAGCAATAACAACATTAAGGTGCCCCTGAAATGTAGGTAGTTTTTATGATATACAATGTTTCCTAAGTATCATTATCTCTAAAGTTCTAGTGAAATATTGTGCCATTTAAAACCAGATCTCAGTAGCATAGATAGTCAGGTTCCTAGAAAGAAAACACCACCCAACTTGACTCACACATCCAATGAGTTCACTAAAGCCCCTTAATAGTCATATGTTCACGCTCTGAGAATTCTGAAGATTTCTAGATTTGTAAAAACAATCTCAGTCTTCAATTCCCTCACAGTTTAGTTTTTCCATGCATTTATTACATTTCCTTAGTTCCACTACTATTAATAGCAGATATATTTTTCTTTCTGTTTCTCCCACTAGATAGGAGACCCTGTATGTCTGATCTCAACCACACACAGGTGCAGTGCCAGGTAGTCTAGGTTCCTGTACACAGACACAAATGCACGTGACTCAAATTCATGGCATAGAAAAGTTACAGTAAGCCAGTGTCCTTCCAACAGTTATTGAATAATTGCAATTGAGCATGTCACATCTATGAATGCCAAGGTTTTCTGTATTAAATTCTGCATAGCAGATACACATTTTCTCAGACCCAAACAAACATTCTCTATGGATTAGTAACTGTGTTACGTAAATGCTAATCTTTTCTTTTTTTTAAAAAAAAAGCACAACTAAGAGAGGCTTAGCTTTCATCATAATTATTTCTTTAGTAATCATAGCTCATATAATTGCTTATTCCCTAAATACTGGCCACTTATTTGGTGAATACATAATTACTGATTGCAAATATAACAATCTATTATTTCATTACTATTATTATCTCAATCTAGGGAGCATATTTTTCTTCAAGAAAAACAGAAATACTATGAAGTACATCTGAGGGTGAAAAAAATTATATATTTGGTATAAAATAATTGATTCTGTCAAGTGCATCATCCTTATTTGGATTTTTAAAGCCAAATCTTGTTTTCCAATTTTAACCAATTTTTATCATTTCTTTGGCTTAATCAAAACTTTTGTTAGTGTAAATGTGGTCAATGTTATCTGCAGATAACATGTTATTGGAAGATAACTCTAAATTATTATTGTCCTGCCCTTTAGGAAATATTACAGTTTTGTTACAAGGGTCAAACTTGTGCTTATCCTGATCTTTTGCATTATTTTGAGAGATGTCTCATACTGTTACCTGTAAGGTGGGACAACTGGATTACCAGGTTCACAATTTGCCTATATTACCATTTGTCATATTGGGGTGAGATTAATGTCTACAACCTTAGAGACACCCTTATTTCGAGGCAAATATAGAGTAGTTTGCCTTAATATAAAGAGTTTAGCAATTGCCAACTGTGTTAACCAGCTTGCCATCACCATGAAAAAATACGTGAGATGACCAATTTAAAATAGGAAAGGTGGGCCAGTGAGATGGCTCAGCGGTGTAAGCGCCTGCCTGGCAAGCGTGAGGTCCTGAGTTTGACTCCCGGTACCCACATTAAAAAAAAAAAAAAAAAAAAAAGAAAGGTTCATTCTAAAAGGAAAGGTTCATTCTGGCTCTTAGTTCAGAGGTTTCAGTCCATGATCACTTGGCCCCCTGTGGCAGCACACATGGAGCACGTGGTGGATCAATGCCTATTCACCTTCACAGCACCGTGAGGTGAAAGAGAGGAAGGGGTAGGGTCCTAATAGACTGGGCCACACTGTAAGTTCAAGATCAGCCTGACTACACAGCAAAACCCTGTCTCAAAACAAACAAACAAATCAGGTAGTCACTCCAGGTGGATTCAACTCTTACACACTCTCCTCTAGGAATTTTCTACTAACACTCCATAAGTGAATAACCTGTAATTTCAGCTATGGCCATGAACCATGTAATTTTTTTCCCAGAACTACATATTTTTTTTTTTAAAACCAGGCACCTTTTACCGAACTACAGAAAGTGATGGCAAACCCTTAAGAGAACAGATGCTCCTGAATTCCAAATAACACTTAAATATTGACAACAGCCTTTCAACAGACGTCAACATACTTCCATTCTTATTTAATCTCAATATTAGTGAGAATACTAGCAAAAACGCATTTCATTAGCTCCTGAATTATACTACAATTATTAAGAGATCATTCAGATTGTGGTTTTCTTTCTGTGTCCATCAGAAAACCCAGTGGATACGCAAAATAGGTTCTTGAGAGGAAATGCATGTACACTGGTTATGCAAAGGAGTTAAAGGAAAAAATGAGCATTAGGAGGTTACCTGTCAATGGGAACCACTGCCTCAAGACCATTAGATAGAAGCACAATTTCTGAACTCAAATACATGAATACTGAAAAGATGACAGTTGTATCACATGGTGATAGATGGAATTTGGTTTGAATGATTTTACAAATGGTATTGTCTCAAGTAGTAAAAACAAACCCCCCATTTCTCTGATCTCTTTTCATTAAGCTCAGCTATTAAAAAATAAATTTATGTCATTGCTTAATAACATAATGCTTCAGATCACTTTATATACAAAAACTGTTGTTTGGCTGTTTTTTTAAATTTCATAATTTTAAATTGAAACTGAAGTGGTATATAGATGTGCATATAGATGAAACATAATTAATGATTAGCATTCATTACTGAGAGTGTTCATCATTGACTATCACAGCATTGATATTCACACCTTTTTGGAATTAAGTAATTCTCCAGTTTCCCATTAAGTTTATGTGACTAATAATTATATAGTGATAAAAAAAGAAAAATACGTCTACTCCTGAGAAGAATAATTCCTATTAGCTAAACACAACACATCCTGGTTAGAAGACAGGTAAGCTAATATTATCACTGGAGAAATATTTCTTTGGAGATTATAAAGTGGAATGCCATTTGCCACAGTTAGCACTGAGATCATCAACACCCTTATTTAACCTACGTTCAACGGTGAAACACAGCACGGCACAGAGATTTACATAGTTTTGTTCCAAATGAGCACAACATAATTATACACTGGGAGAACAGAACAGAAAGGCTTATATTGATATGGAAGAACAAAGCAGAAAACTCCACATTTCCATTGTGAAAATCAATGATTGTATATTTCCAGAAAGATGTAAATAAAATTCAGCCAGTGGAGGCACTCAGGTAACTATTATTCCAATACCAAGAAAAACTAGTGGTCAAAAAATAGCACAAGTTGCCAAAAAAAAGAAGGGGGCAACAACAACAAAAACAGAAATTTTCAGTTCTCCAAAATTATCTGTGAAACACTTGGTTTCAGTTCAGGCATGTAGAACTAAAGTTGGAAAAAAATCAAATAAGACAAATTTGAGGAGAAAAAGGTGCCTCCAAGGAGCAAAAGAATCCAGCAGTCGCTTACCTGGAGCAAATACTGCTAGACTGCGTACAAGCTGGTGAGAAAATTCTGCTAAAAAATGTTTGTCAACAAAGTGATAAAGGCTAAAGTGGGCTATGAAGAAGGGTGAGGTCCCTGGGGATGAAAAATAGGAAGATTCACACTTCCCTGTAGGATTCCTGTCCACAAACCATATACCACTCAGGAAAGTTTGGTGAGAATCCTGAGAAAGTATCCTTGATGGAGCTGGCTTGGAGAGGGGATAGTAAGTAGCTATCCTAAATGTGTACAAATTGAGCAGAAATTCAAATTACATGAGGCATAATCTAATAGGATTGAAAAGAAAGATAGATAAATACACAATTGTAGTCAGAGTCTTCAACACTGCACTCTCAGTACTTTATAGAACAAGTAGGTAGAAAATAAGTAGGAATGTAGATGACCTGAACAACACTACCTGTATCTTGACCAGGCTGACATTTATAGAACATTTTACACAACAGCAACAGAATAAATATCTTCTCAAGTGCACATGGAACATTCACCACAATAGACTATATTCTGTGGTATAAAATTAACCTTGATAAATTGAAAAGAATAGAAACTGTACAAGTACTTGGATCATAATGGGATTAAGCTCTCTAAACCAATAACAAAAATATGGAAAATCACCACATATTTGAAAATTAAAAAGCATATTTTTAAATAACCCATGGTCAATGAGGACATTTTAAGGTATATTTAAAAATATTTTGAATTGAAAGGAAATGAGAATGCATTATATAAAAATGTGTGGAGCACAGCAAAAGCAGTATTTAGAGATAAGTTTGAAGCATTAATGGTTACGTTAAAAAAGAAGGAAAGTCTCAAATCCCTAACCTAAGCCTTCACCATAAGAAGCCAGAGGAAGAAAGATCAATTTAAATCCAAACAGGCAGAAGAAAGACAACAATGAATATTAGAACAGAAATTAATGACATCAAAAAAATTTTTTTTAATTTATGATATCAAAATCTGGTTCTTAATAAAACATATAAAATTCATAGGACCATAGCTAGACTGAACAAAAAATGAGAGAATCATAAGTACTGGGAATAGAAAAGGGTTTACCAGTACCAATTTCATAGACATTAGAAGATATAATACTAGGATACTGTGGGCAACACTATCCTTCTAAATTTGACAGCATAAATGAAATCAATCAATTGTTAAAAAACAAAATTTACCCGGGAAGAAACAGACCAGCTGAATATCCTTTATCTATTAATAAAACTGAATTATAGCTGAAAATCTTCTAAAAACAAAATCTGTTCTGAGATGGCTTCATTGGCCTAGACCTCATACGTGGGTTTAGCAACGTTACAGAATAAAAAGTCCACATAGAAACGTACATCTTATTCCTAAATGCCAGCAATGAATAATTGGAATGGGAGAGGGTTGAACAAAACGCCACCCACAATAGCAAGGAACGAACACATAAGCATACAAGTACGTTCAAGAAGAAAATGTGTAGATCTAAATCTAACAAAATACATGCAAGACGTATATACTGAAGTGACAAAATGATCATAAACAATATTTAAGGATTAAATAAATAGTCAAATTCCATATTTATGGATAGAGAGACAAAGTTTTTTTATCTCAGTTTTTCCAAAACTGATCTATACATTCTAGACAATCAAAATTAAGTCTCGGAAAGTTTTTGTGGATATTAACAAGTTCATTTTAAGTTTATATGAACAGCAAAAGGATCTAGAACAGCCAAACCAAGTAATCAAATTATAAATGTTCATAACTTACTATAAATCTCTAGTAATCAAGACTGTGTGGTATTGATCAAACCATAGACACATAGATCTCTGGAACAGAACAAAGCACCCAGAAATAGATGCACACAAATATAGTCAATTAATTTTTGATGAGGACAGAAATACATATAAGTGTATGTACATACCTTAGTACAATTGGTCCTCTATATCTGCATATTGTGTATTCCTGGGTGCAACTGATTATGGATGGAAATACTTAGAAATTGTCAGCTCTTAACATATACAGCACTTTTTTGTTCTTGTCATTATTACTTCACCAATACACTGTGGTAACCATTTATATAGCATTCACATGTGTTGAGTACTGTAAGTAATCTAAAGGTGATTTAAAGTACATGGGAGGATGTGCATAGGTTATGTTCAAATACTATGTATGCCATTTTACATAAGAGACATAGGCATCTGTAGATGTGGGTATTTACATGAGTTCTGGAACCAGCCCCCTGGTAATACAAGGGATGACCGTACATACATGTATTTCCTAACTGCTAAAATAGGCCAGGAAACAGTGACCCCCAACTTGTAACCACCATATTTAGTGCTCATATTCTGGATTCTAAATAGCATCCTCAGTAAATCAAGTTTTCTTTAAAAATTTGTTGAATATAGGACTGGGGCAGAAATTACTAGATGATCCTAGAGCATCTTTCTGTGCCTAAAGTAAGAAAGTATTCAAATCTTCCCCTCATTCCCTTACAAAACAAACAAACTACGGAGCCTATGAAAAGGCCACTAAGGCTAATTGGAAAAAAATTATGGCCAAAGCTGGAAAAATTTTAGCAACAAAAATAAATAACAAGAGTACAGTCTGACATTGCTTAATGAAAGAGACACATTTGGATTAGTCTATTATAGGTGACTTTGTCCTTGCGTGAACAGCTTAGAGTATATTTATACAACCTTGGATAGTAAGCCTACCCCACAATTGGCCATACCATATCCCCCCAAAGCATGTTACTATATTGAATATTGCAGGCAATTGTAACACAATGGTAAGTATTTATGTACCTAATGCAGAATAGGTACAGTAAAAATACGAGGTGACAGGAATTTTTTCAGCCAATTATGGGACAATTGCTATATATGTGGTTTATCACTGACTGATACCTCATTACATGGTATATAACTATACTGAATTCTAATGAAATAAAAATCTGTGAATCCATGAAGGTATAAATCATCAATTGAATAAATGAATGAAGAAGAAAAGATAAGTCTTACATAAGAAATTCAAAAAATAAATGAAAAATAAATTACAGAAACAGAATTTTGCCATTATATCACTATGGCAGTAATGACTGCTGGCCAAAATCCATTGGCACAGGTTAAAATTATTGGGTGAAACTTTGAATAAAAATAAGATATTTGAATAGCCTCAAAGTATCTCCTTCAAAATATGATTAATTATTGTGGTGGTTTTAACATTTGCCCACAGGAGGGAGTATTTAATTCTTCCTCCAGGACAGAGGATTTAATTCCTCTTCCCTTAAGTATGGGCTGGACTTAGTAATATATATATATATATTTAACAAAGAATATAGGATGAACAGGGGAGAATAATAACCTTGGTAGTGAAGTGAGAAGCCTGGCAGATATCTCACTTGGCATTCAGTGTCATCTGATTAACGCCACTAAGAAGGCACGTACACAACACGTGACCTGATACAATGTGATGAGAAGTGAACTTCACCTATTCAATATTCTCCCCTCAAACCTATAATCTTGGCATAATCATGAGAAAATATAAGACAAAGCCAAACAAGTATCCAGCCAGCACCTTTACAAAGGATCAAAGTCATAAAACACAAGTAATGATGGAGGAACTTAAAGAGATTAGGAAGAAATTAAGAAAACACATGACAATCTGTAGTATCCTTGATCAGATCCTAAAACAGGAAAAGAACATCAGTGGAAAAAATCCAAATAATGTCCGTAGTTTGTTTAATAGCATTATATCAGTATCAATGAATTACATTGACTATATACAATATATTAATTATACTATTATTGAATTTTAAATTTTGATAATTGTACCATGGTCATATAAGATAAGAGCAGTAAAGGATTTCATTTTAATTTTTGGTAATTATACCATGGTCATGTAATATGTTAAAAGAAAAGGATTCTATGTGTGGATTACACCAGAGAACTCATTCTACTATCTTTGCAAATTTGCTACATGTCTACAATTATTTTTCCAATAAAATATGTGAATTACTCAAGAAATTCTGATCCACATTGTATGGTAGCCTGAAATATGCAAACATGTTTATGTCTTTAGACCTAAGAAAAATGTACAGCAGAGTGACA
This sequence comes from Erethizon dorsatum, assembly GCA_028451465.1. Classification (NCBI taxonomy): domain Eukaryota; kingdom Metazoa; phylum Chordata; class Mammalia; order Rodentia; family Erethizontidae; genus Erethizon; species Erethizon dorsatum. The sequence goes on from CM051828.1 coordinate 54,386,988, forward strand.
GGTGCACACAGTCTTGAGCAGGGTTCAGCCTGTGGTACCTGCCCAGGAATTATAACCTGTAATCAACATGCTGTGTGCACAGGACAATGCTGGGTCACGTACAATCTTAGCCCCGGGGAGGTCTCCACTCTTCCGTATTAACACCCAGAAAATCTAGTAACTTTAATCCAACATAATGCTACGAAAAGTAATAGCATGGAGCAATTAATTCAGCCTGATGAACTTCACAAAGGATTCACAAGGAGACTTTTAAGCTGGCTGGGTCTCAAATTAACAAGTGCAGAAATTCCCATCTTCTGTGTGACCCATTGCTTTATATATACCTCCATCCCCCAACAAGTCAATCTCTGAGTGCTCCAAGTTTATCACTCTGCTCCCTCTCCCTTCATCTTTCTCCTCACTCTGCCCCCACAATGGCTGTCCTCATCTCCTGCCCACAGGAACAAAACAAGCTCCATATAAGGTTTACCTGCTTCTCAGTCTTCACGCTGCTGCCTAGGTGACCATTCTAAGTGAATACAAATTATTTGTTTATTAATTCCACACATATTTATCAGATGCCTACTATATTATCAGGTAGTGGCCCCTCTGCTTACTTAAATTATTTCAATAAAAATCCTCAATAAATGTTCCTGGAAGGATGAAAGAAAGGAGGACAGAGAAGAGAAGGGAGTAGAAGAGAAGAGAGAAGGAAGGGAGGAGTGTAAAATGCAGCGCACAGAGAAAATGGCATGGAGTTTTGTGGAACGATCCTCAGAAAGACCACATGTAAGATTCATACATGACCACAAGGGGATGATGTCACTGAAAAGTTCAGGGCCAAAATGAGACATATGCAACAGAGACACCTCAGTAATGCTAAACCCAGTCAATTAATTCTGCAAAGGATGGAGAATCTAGATGTTTTTTGACAATCAAGCCTAAGTAATAGGATAACATCAGATACCAGACTAGGGATGATAAATTAGACTCAGTTCACTTACTTGGAATTGCAAACGCACTCTTTTGAGACATAGTAGGAGCTTCAATGTACTCACAGAAGACCTGCAATAGGACTCTTAAATCCAAATTTATGTTAATGTTTTTATTCAAGAGTTCATGAATCAGGACTGGTGAGATAGCTCAGCGGCATAAGCGCCTGCCTGGCAAGTGTGAGGTCCTGAGTTCGACTCCTGGTACCCACATACAAAAAAAGGGCTAGTGATATCGCTCAGCGGCACAGGCACCTGCTGGTGCATGAGGTCCTGAGGTCGAGCCCCGGTACCCACAAAAAAAGAAAAAAAAAAAAAGAGTTCGTGCATCAATTTGCATTAATACCATCAAATATTGACATTTTTCATCAATACTACTCTTTAGCAAGTCTGTTGTGATTTTTGTCAGGTAACTTCTCTTTATTTGCAAAGTAAATTTAAATTTTGTAAATAAGAACGTTTGAATAGATAGAATTAATTACACAAAAATACATGACATTGTTGTTCACAAATATATGGGCATACCAGAAAAAAATCCCAAAGAGGGAGTTTTCATCAGAGTGATCATATTTGTATATTCATTTTCCTTGGCAAAGACTTGGATATACCAGCTGCGTATCCCTCCAACTTATGTTCTTTCACATACAGGTGTATTCATGTAGCTATGCCTATAGAAATAATATCTAATTGATTAACACTTAATATTAATCTCAAATGTTTTCATCTTTGATTGAAAAGAGAATATGACCATATGTATATAATTTCATTGTAATATGATATTAATGCAAATACAAAATACAATAAAAATGGGTGAAGCTGAGAGATTTCCTATAACAGGCCGCTATACCAGCCACTCTTCTCAGTTTACCACAATCCATTCTGTACTACTGCTGCACATAGAAGAAGCCAATGAAAAGCTGTATTATTCCCATTGTAGTAAAAATAAGCACACACACTTTTTCAGTGAAAATGTAGAGAATAAATACCCTATTTCCAGTTAGCTGTGCCTTTGACAGAGCTGGATGCAAAGCCGAAACTTATTCATGACTCTTCACAAATGTTAATAAATTTCAGATTTTAAAAACCAATCATTTTTAGACTATAGATTACTTTTTAATGATTCAGCAGCATGGCACGAAAGCCATTAATTGGTAGAAACCCACAAATAGTTATTAAACTGCAAATGGAAGTAGAGACCTGTTTAGGGGGTAAAACAACATCCCTTGTGCTAAACTTTAGAAATGAGAGGGATGTTGAGAAGTCCTGCAGGTCAACACTAGCATTCAATAGGCACTCAGTGCAACGCTAGTGAGTGAAGGAATGGGGGAACTTGCTTACACTGCTGCCACTGGGTAGGGTTGTACTTAAATCACCTCAGGAAAATTAACCTGTCTTAGTTTTAAAGTTTATAAGGTAGATATTCCAAATGCTCTTCAGTAATTCAATTCACAGTTAATATCAGGATGTTTTCTACTGAAAAGCTCATATTCTATTACTCTGCAACAGTCATCAATTCTATGATATTTAGTTTCTCTGCTATATTCAAGCCCATTTCCTCTTGTCTATTTTTTCAGGGAAAGAAAGAACATGTTCTTATTATTATTCGCATTTCCCCAGTGATCAGATAAATCCACTTTACCTTACCACTCTCCAATAACAAAAGGCAAAAAAGTGGACATTTGAAATTCTGTGCTACTGAGAGGATGGCACTGGCTTATCTTCAGGAGGAGCTGAGGCAGTGAAACCACGGTAGTAGTCAATAGCCTGAAGTAACACAGGGCATGTAGGCAATAGCCTGAAGTAACACAGGGCATGTAGGCGCGGTGATCCTCAGATAGGGAGACCCAGAGCTATTAGAGGTAGGAAGCTCTCAAGGTCTATTTCCTGGTCTTTCTTTGTGTATGAAGAAGTGGAGGTCAAGCGATTTTGAGATAATTTTCTGAGGCCACATGACTCATTTTGGGGAAGTTGGGTCTAGAACCCAAGTGACTTAATGCTGATGGTCAGCTCAGGGCTCTTTCCTCTACCACAGTCCACAATTCCAGGTATTTTGCAAGGAGAGTACATGATAGAATAACAGAAGAAGCCCTTTGCTGGCTAGGGTCAGGAAATCTGGTTTACTACTACTAATAATAACAATTATTACAGAGGACATTGTTTAAAATATGAAAGATTTTGATTAATGCTATCGATGTGTGCAGTAAGTGGAAAGAGTCACATTGCTTGCTTTGTTGCAATTTCCCTGGAAGACCTCCATTACCTCTTACTTCCCTGTCCATTTGTATGTGCACAAGCACAAGCATGTGTGCACCTTTGTGGAACCCAAGGACAATGTAAAAGCTGCTGAGAATGGTTTCTTTTCCTAAGAAATCACCACTATCTAAGGGCTTAGTTCCAATCTTTGATAAGATAAATTCCAGAGTGCCTCTGCAGGGCAGTCGGTGTCTCCAAGTGAGCCAAGACTAGACCTGGTGGGACACTGGTCCATGGCTGACTGCATAGTTCCAATCAATGATATTTTAGGAAAAGGGACTTGAGTTGAACTGGCAAGCAGTGTGTACCACATTTTTAAAGAGCCAGCTTTTAGAAGATAAAGAACAACGATGAAAAATGCAAAACAATTTGGAGCTATCTCAAAATCCACAATAGCCATGCCATAACAGCAAATCCTCAGGGGGAGAAACAGTGTGACATTTATAGCTTCAGAAACAATGATACACCTGCTGGTGGTGTCAGTGGATGCTGCCTACAAGGAATGACAAAGAGAACACATCCCTTCCCAGCAGTATGCTCCAGCCAGGGCACAAGGACTTACCCAGAAAGCAAACACAAGTTGGGAACATGCCTTTCAAGGCTAATAGATCTGTGCATGGGTTAGCTCTAGGAGACTGAAAGGTGGGCACGGGATCTTCTAGCTGATATTCCTGTGTGCTGCCACACTCCAATTCTGCCTGAAAACTCAGCTGTGTCTCAGACAGACCGTACGTGGGAACTTAATATATAACTATGCTGTTGGGCATTCCTAGGAATGTAAGTATGAAAGTGTGTGGTAGTTAAGAAGGGTAAACCACTGGCATTTATGTATTTAACATTTCTGACTGTGGTTATTTGAAAATTGTTTGCAGTTTTATAATTTGAGCACAAATTTGCCTTGTGATAATTTGCCAGAAACAGATGTTGTTATGTAGAAGTGAATTAGCCAAGGAGTGAGATAACTGACCAACATTTCCACAGCACATCCATTACCATCACTCTTGGCTCCTGAATCTCATGAAATGACCTGAGTGAAATTTTGTGGGAGAAATTTTCAATAAATGCGAAAGTATACCATGGGACTTATGAACAGAAAATACATGATTCTCAATAGAAATAAGGTCAGAAGCCTGTCCATGGTTGAGAATTTAGACATTTACAGATGTCTAGATGGGCAACCCTTGTGAATGTTGGTGCCAACCATAGATTAAATGGGTTTCTTTTAGAAAGGACTTTATGCTGTGCTTCTGAACCTGACAATCAGAGTTAACAGGGAAGCTGTGAGGCTTTCTGCACACAGTCATTTATACTCACACACCAGGGTCCAATCCAGTGCACAGGATTCCCTAATATGCAATGGAGTATGGACTTCTCCCTTTAAATGTAGCTCCTCCAAAGGTGCGGGGGAGGAGGGCTGCACAGGCTACAAAACTGGCAGAGCTGACAACACTATGAACTCTTCCAGTGATAAAGGAACCTAATCTATATTGCAATGCCCATACCCCAATCCAGAGGCTGTATTTATAGGCAAGGCCCTCCTCAGCTCCTTGAAAAATGATGCAATGTTAAGTCTTCTGTGCTGGAGATAAATATTAGTAACTGTGTACGATTTCTTCCTTCATTCTGACAATATCTGTGTTTTGTCACAGCCCACCTGCATATCTATGATTTATTTTATTAGGCGACTTAGACGATGCGTGCTTATCTCAGGCTTTAGAAGAGTCTCACCTTCATATCTGCTGAGTTCAGAGAAAGAGGAAGAAAACTCACATTGTATGGATAGTAAGAATTCAGTCTATAGAGCGTGAAGTGACTATTAAGTGACTGAACTTATTTCCTCTAACTACAATAACAAGTAGAAAAGGACTTACACCCTTGAACATCTAAATGTGAACTGTTTCTAGAACTTCATGTACCATTTGGATAATGGATATATGCTTATGCTATTGATTTACTTTTTGTTTTAAATATCTTTATAAATTTGTATGATCTTTCTCATCCATAAATGACTAACAAGATCATTCCTTTATAAGTAGAACCAAAAATAGAACTTAATCAAATATATGGCTTTATTTCTGTTATGATGGTGCTGATGTACATTTTTTTTATCTCTATTTCTATAATGTTGGCCTAGCCATTAAAAAAGTTGAAATTCTGGATAAGATGCAATTTCCTTGTGGAACTAGGATCCTGACATAATTCTGGACATGTAATAAAGTGCCTCAAAAAGACTTCTGAATGACCAAGCATAAATCTTGATTATGTCAGCAAGAATTTCCAATTGCAAAACTGGACATTTAAAAATTTGGTCAACATTCATTTGTCAAGTAGCTGCATTTCTCAACTATGGCACCAGGTCTTTTGAAACTAAAGCTTGTATTACTCTCATATTATTTATAATCTGCTTAAATTGACTCCACAGCAATCAAAATACTGGCTAAAAAACTGCTTTCTGATAAAGCCAGTTTCTATGAAAGCTTTGAGTTACAAAACCTAATTCTCTCCTTAAAATGTCTCAAAAGACTCTTCAACTATTGGGTAAAAAATGTTTTTAAATTGCTTATTATTTACAGTAGACCACCATCTCCTGAATTTCTTGACAAACCTCATATAGGTGGTAATAATGTTCAAAATGTTACTTTTATTTTATTCTGTGCAGAATGCTATAGGATTTTATAATTTGCTGTTTTAAAATATACCATTTTACATTTGAGTGTGTATATGCATGTGAAATTCTGAAGTCTACTAACGAGATTACTGTCTTCCACATTACCACTAAAAGACATTGCTTCAGTCACATTTGTCTTTGACTTTCTTCTCCCCCAGGAGGAACTTGAGATTCCTAATGAGATCCTGGAAAACATCCTGAGACAATCAGGTCGTGCCATGGGATCACTGGTGGAACAATCACTCTGCATCATATGCCACTATGTGAGATGGTTTTGTGTGGCTGAATCTGTCCCAGCTCAAGCCTCTCAAATAACAAACCATCCCAGAAGTACCTTTATCTGGTGCAGGATTGCCCTGTCAACCAGGAGAGACTGGGCACACACAGTTACTACTTTGACAACCTGATAAATAAGATTGATTGAGGTCAAAGCCCCTGTCTCTCCTGTCTTTACCTATTACTGCCCAAAACCTTAAAAGAAGGAACCATTACATCATGGATGGAAGGAAGCTAGGATTAACTGAAAATCACAGGAAAACTGTTTTGTTATTTTCTGAAGGAAATGTTCAATTAAACATTCAACAAGTATTGCTGAGTGCCTTATGCCAAGGACTTTGTAAAACCCTGGACACTCAAATGTACAGGGTATGTGCTCCCCACCCACTCTTCCATAGAGGAAGCAACATCTTTTTGGCATTCAGAAGAAGAATGATGTAGGATGTGGAGAAATAAAATCTACTCTTCTTTTATGTGGGTGCAAGAAGCATCTATACATTTGCTTTTATTCTAAATATAAACTGACCTATAAAAGCTAGGTGGCTGACATCTTAAGATGCTGAGTTTCTGCCTGAAATATACAACAAAATTTTTCAATGTGTCCATTGTTAAAAATGATCTAACTTGAAAAATTAAATATGTCATTGGGTTAAACATCGACATACTTCACTGGTGATACTGCCCTACAAGCCAGACCTTTTGGGGAAAAGCTATTGTGCTTGGCCTTATAATTGTACCTATATTAGTTTAACAAACATATTTTACAATGTGCCTAGAACTGTGCCAAGCAATGAGGTTGCAGAGATGAAAGAAACACTGTAAGATTGAAAGTCATTTCCTCCATGAAGACACCAGGAAAAATGTTGGTGAAACAGTAAAGAAAGGCAGTGCAAGAGCAGAGAACAACACAATTAAGGCATAAAAGCATGAACCCATAGCACATGTTCTAAAGCTATACCTATTTCTTTTTTGATGGCACATGAAATGCAAGGCAATGGAGGAAGGGAAAAACTTAGAAACCAGGCCAGAAAGTAAGGAAGCGTGTTAATGGTTTGAATGTGTCACCCAAAGTTCATCTTTTAGAAATTTAATCTAATGCAATACTATTGAGAGGGAGCGGCCTCATGAATGGATTGATTTCATAGCTGGAGTGGATTAGTTATTGTGAGGGTGGGCAATGAAAGAATGAGTTCAGCCCCCTCCTCTGCTCTTTCTCTTCATCATGTATACCCTCCACAGAATGATGAAGTAAGAAGTCCCTTGTCAGACACAAACGTCTTAACTTTGGACCTCTCAGCCTCCAGAACAGTAAGAAATAAAGTCTATTCTTTATAAATTTTCCAGGTTTAGGTGTTCTGTTTTAGTAGCACAAAACAGACTAGAACAGGGCAAGGTCATGCTAACAACAAGAATTTGTGGAGCCAGGAATGGAGCTCAATGTGTGTGACCACTAATCCCATCCCAGTGCCAGGAGTGACCTCTTGAGGGGACCCTATGTACGAATGCATTTATCAGGTGAGTGCGTGGCAGAATCAGAGCAGGAGAGAGCAAGGGTGACATCTGCAGTAACTCAGAGCTCCAGAAGTAGAAGTTATCCAGTAACATGAGTGACAAAGTATTTGTTCCAGCTATAAAATTTGTTTGACACAGCACTGCCATCTTCCCCTGCTGCCCTGATGAAAAGCATGTTCTAAAGCCAGAGAGGGAGAAATGACAGCAATCGCATTGAATTCTGAAACCAAGCCAAACCGGCCAATGAACTTTAAAATTTTTTTCTATGTATTTATATATGTGTTGGTAGGTGTAAATTTTATATATATATATATATATATATATATATATATATATATATATATATATAACTCCAGTAGGATGTGGAAGAAAATATAAGACTCATTAGGAGTTGGGAGTAGGGAAACAATCAGATATATAGGGCAAGTTTTTTCACATTGGATTGATTTCCAAACCATGGAAACATTTCATCCATTTAAAAATAAAGTATTGTTATCTCCATCTTAAAAAAGAAAAAAATGGTGCAGCGAAAAGGTGAATAACTTCTTATATGTGAAAAGAACCAATAAATAATTTTAATGGCAAGACATGTATATATATTATGAAAACCCCTGTAGGGACAGCGGAAAGAATGAATCAGAAGGGCTGAACATGGAAACCGGAGGCCAGCAGTGAGCCAGCACCGTGGCCAGAGGATGAGTGGTGAAGATCTGAACACTTGAAGCATGGTGGAGGATGAGGAGTATAGCTCGTGAGTACTAGAAGATAACATCAACTGCCCTTGTTACCAGATTGGCAGGTGGAAGGAAGGAATGCGGGGCCGTTTCTGGGTCTGTGGGTGAACAGGTTATGGACAGCAAGGTGCCAGACAGAGGTAGGGACAATAAAAGAAGAGAGCTTATAGTAGAGAGGAGTGAAGGGTTTCATCTTGGAAATGGGTTCTAGGTAGCTGCAGAACATCCAGGTAAAGGGAAATAAAACAAGATGCATGGAAATCACTAGGCAAAATGACAGTGATCTGTGGAGTAAGACATACAGATCCATTTTGTAAGTGGATCTGCAGAGACTCTGAGCTATTAAGATACCTTCCAAAAGTCTATTCTAAGTGTCAGGATGGTGTTCAAACCCAGGCTCGCCTGTCCTCACACCCCATTTTCTTTCTGTCCCTCCGTCTGCCTTCCACTACATGCTGTAACAGATTGTGGTGAAATATGTTTACTATCAAAGAACTTACTATTAAATAAAATGCTAGCATTATCACCTCAAAAACATTCTTTAGTCATTCTGAAACGTACTTTGATTATCTCAACCATAATTACTAAAAATCATCTCACAGGTCTGAGGATATGGCTCAGCGGCACAAGCACCTGCCTGGCAAGCGCAAGGTCCTGAGTTCAACTCCCAGTACCAAAAAAAAAAAAAAATCATCTCACAGGTTTCTAAGCTGTTTTTCATTGTTAAGTGTATATATATTTACTTTGGTCCATCTTTTGCTCTTTTTTTGTCTGTTTTTTTTTTTTTTTTTTTTTTTTTTTTTTTTTGTGGGTACCGGGGGGACGACCTCAGGACCTCGCGCGCCAACAGGCACCCGTGCCGCTGAGCGATATCACCGGCCCCTTTTTCGTATGTGGGATCCGGGAGTCGAACTCGGGCCCTCGCGCTTGCAAGGCAGGCGCTTATGCCGCTGAGCCATCTCACCGGCCCTTGTTTGTTTTTTTGAGACAGTCTCATTATATAGTTCAGGCTGGCCTTGAACTCACAGAAATACTCCTGCCTCAGCCTCCTGAGTGCTGAATTACAAGTGTGCACCTCAAGGCCAGGCTCATTTTCTGCTCTTATCTAAAGAAAAGAGTATAATCTATGAAGTAAATATATTAGCCATTTCCAGAAAATATTAATTTCCTGAAGGTATATAATAATCTGATACCAAAGTTACCACAGCAAAATTGAGCAAAAATTGTAACACTGACAGGAAGGGAAAGTTGACTTTGACCTTCTGCAGTCTGACAGGTAAACCAAAAGCTGTGTGTTTCACCGTTTGCCAGCTACCAAGCTTTTACCAATACGCACACTCAGGAAGTTCAGAAACACAAGCTACGTGGGAAATATGCTACTCCAAGTGTTGTATTTTTAGCTGATTGTGGTGATTACAGTGAAGATTCAAGTTGAATGGCTCTAGGACCCATCCCAGGGAGTGGTGGAGCACACTTCAAGATGTGTTCAGGTGGCCATGGAGGTGCGGCCTTGGGGTTTCTGTCTGGTCCCTTGGCCATTCCACACTCTGCTTCTCAGCGGCCATGAACGAAGCCACCTCGCTCCATCACGCTTTTCTCCCATGATGTCTCTGCCTTGGAGCCATCCCATCATGAACCAAAACCATGACTAAATTAAACCTCTCCTCCTTTAAATTGTTCAGTATTGTGTCTCAGTGACAAGAAAGCTAACTAAAATACCGACTGAAATGCTTCCACGGAGCCCATAGACTTTATGCTCTCCAGATTAAAGGCAGTGCAGTCACTAGATAGTAGAGGTGATTAATGTGTATGTCTCATGAGAATCTGTGTGAATTTCCTATTGCTGCTGTAGCAAACTACCACAGACTTAGGAACTTGAACACCACAATGTTGTTCTGCAGGGCAGTAGTCTGATACAAGTCCACTGGATTATAATCAAGGGGTCAGCAGGGCTGTGCTCCTTCTGAAGGTTCTAAGGGAGAATCAATTTCCTTGCTTTGCAGGCACAAGAGCATCCTGTTCCTTAATTCATGGCCCCAGTCCTCTATGCTCAAAGCCAGCTACATGGCAGCTTCTGGCTCCTCACTTGTGCCTCCTGGTTCTCCTCTTAAATAGCATTTTGATTACACTGAACCCCTGTATAATCCAAAGTAATACCTCTGCTTTAAAATCTGTTGTTTAGCAACCTTACTTCCATATGCATGATTCAGTCCCCTTGGTTTTGGAACCACATGTAGTCACAGGTTCCTGGGACTAGGATGTGGATGTCTTTGGGGAGAAGGGATGCATTATTTTGCCCACTGCAGTAACTTCCATCTCAGCTTGCTCATTATGCACAAAGAGGGGTATGATTGGAACATGCTACAAACTTTTAGTTGAATCATATAAAGACTATAAATATGAACTCAGAGGACAAGGATAACCATTTTACTGGAGATTAAGAGAATAAGCTACTTGAATAACTCAATATTTATGCAACATTATAAACTGGCAGATTAATAAACATTAAATAAGAGTCAAGATACATGAGCTCCCTGGGATTATTCTTATAAGACTCAATATTCGTTAGTCAGCACAGTCAGAACTCCTAGCTCACACTGACTTCTTTTCATTAGGGATTTCTTACTTACTTAAATATCCTAATTCAAGTCCTACACTGAAATTCTGAACAGGGTATATTTTCATTTTGTTACTATACCACTTTCAGTTTTTATTTAATTGAAAAAAACTTAATATCACTTTCTCTGAAATCAATAGAGTGTGGTTGGGTGAACACAGGGAAAAAAGAAGTATTTTTTGCACATCTGTATGATTCTAACCACAAAAGAAAAAGACTGCCCAGCAAGGGGTTCCATTCCATCAGGAAGGTTTTGTGAAAGAGCCAACCTGATGCTGGAGCCTTGTCCTCCTGGTATCATATTGGAAATAGGGCATAAAACACAGAAGATTCTGGGAAAGTAACAAGTTGATGCCCTTTAGTAACCCTGAATAGATGTCTTTTATATTGCCTTTGGCATTTACTGTTCAAATTCAATCTTTTCGAAGGGATGAAACAAGTGACAGACATTATTGTCATTTTGCCTGCCCTTCCCACCCCCTTTCCTATAACGTTCAGTGGAAACATGGTAGTTAGAAACCAGCACTGGCCAAAAGGCTCTGAAAGCTACGGGTGCCTCTCCAGCACAGAGGTCATGGGAAATAAGATAGATGGGCTTTATATTTCAAACCATATATAAAGACATTAGTAAATGGCTGGTGATATAACAACTTTAAATCATGTCAATATTTTAAAGTGCATGCTAAAAACCTGACTGCTTACTCCTTATAGACTTTAATATGCAATATGTATTAGAAAGAACAAAAACTGGACTGCAAAATATTTTTAAGGAGTATGATTTTAAAAGAACTATTCATTTCTGAAATGCTCATTAAGAAATGGTCTATCAAACATAAGATGGGTTTTCTGTGGGCCTGCAGTTTGCTAGGGGCTGTCCCATGAGACCACAGTTAATCAGTGTATTGGATACAGACACATTGGTAGATTCAGCATGTGCAGTGCAGGCACCTCAGGTGATTAGGGAAAAACTGAGAAGGAGACATGAAAAGTCTGTGAAAGTATCAAGATGTTCTACATGTATCTTTACCATGACCTTGATAGTCATAGGAGAGCCTTAGGACTCTGAAACAGTAATAGGATGGACAGAAATTACAGCAAATAGACGAGATGAGGCGGGCAAGTAGACCTCAGGGCAACAGTTTCCCAAGGTGAATGTAAAGAGTATTTGTTGTAATTCATTATAATTCTCAGAGCAACATTCCCACAGTGACTTTATCTGATTTTAAAACGTAAAGCACAGTGAAGTAAAAAAGAGCAAAGAAGTGGAAAAATAAATGCATTTAAACATTATTGTAAAGCAATAACCTATAAGCATCTCGTGTCATTTAGAATGAAACGAAACAGGATGAAGTTTTCAAAATGCAATCTTAGACTCACACATCTCCTGCTTTCCAATTTAAAACACCCATTCAGTCCTTTATGTTCTTGATGAAAAACATCACCATAAACAAAACAAAACAGCAGGAGAAATGACAATAAAACAAATCCCACTTCTTCTTACAGGAAGAAAAAGAAATGTTTGCCCAACAGAAGACTTCCAGGTTCAGGTAACCAATGATAAATGAGTATTTCACTGGCTTATTCTTTAGAACAAAAACTCATTCTCTTTTTCTTAAGCAGGGGGTATTACTTTTAAAAAGCCTAGAGTTTCCTAATTTTCATGACAGTATTATATTATATGGCAAAGTCATATTTTCACAAAAGTACTTAAATTTCTGATAATGAAACAGCCAATGACTGGCTTCCTTGATATCATACCTGTTTGGTTGTCCTTCTACATCCCTGGCTGCTTCTTTGGCTTCTCATCTGGTTCATTCTCACCTACTTGATGTGTAAATATGCACTGAATCCCCCAGAAACTCAGTCACTGGCCCACCTTCTTTTTTCAACCAAAGCTCATTCTTGTAGGGGTCATATCCATTCATATATATAACTGTAAGACCCATCAGTAAGTTGACCCAATTGTATATGCCCAACCTGGATAGTGTATGAATTAGTACAACAAAAATTTCTGTATCAGATATACCAGCAAATCTCAGTGGCTTAATCCAACACAAGTTTATGTCCTGTTCTCCAAATCTATAAGCAAGCCCAGTCTGCAGGTTGCCTTGGACCTGCTTATCAAGATCCCTGTGTTCTTTCCATCTTGCGACTGCCTTCTTCTTTTATAAATTCTCAAAGGTTGGAAAAAGAGCATGGAGCATTGAGTTGGGAGGTTTTCACCATTTGTGCCTGGAGGTGATGCACAACACTGGTGTTCACACTCTGCAGACTAGAACTCAGCCACGAGGCCAGGCCAACTGCAAGGAGGCCGGGAAATGTAGTCCTGCTGCCTGCCATGCAAGAAGAAAGTCTAATCAGCACCTCATTCTTACTATAACCAAATGCACAGCTCCTAGTATTCCTTCCAGAAGCTCATTCCCTCTGGAGTTTTGCTTAGGCCACAGTATCAGTCTGATTCTTATCTTTCCCTTACATCCCACATCCAGTCCATGAAGTAGTCTTTTGACTCTGTCTTCCAACTATGTCCTAAATCCGGTCACTTTATACCACTTTCATCCTGTCTTAAGTTTTTATCTTTTCTTGCTTAAAACTATGGCAAACTTCTACCCTTGCCTTCTCGAAGGCTCTCAATATTTAGTCTGATTGATCCTTTTAAAATGTAAATCCGTAATCCCCACACTCCAGAGGCTGAGGCAGGAGGAACCCTGCAACTTTGAGGCCTGCCTGGGCTGCAAAGTGAGTTCAAGGCCAACCTGAACTGCATAGTGAAACCTTCTCTCAAAAAGACAAAAAAAAAAAAAAAAAAGTAAATCTCATCACAACCCTCCTCAAAACCCTCCACTGGCTTTGTGTATCACGCAAAGGAAAAGTCAGTCTTCGCTCCTACCTACCAAATGGTTCCAGATTCAGTCCTGTCTGTACCCCCGCTTGTCACCTACTCACTGACTCTGACTCAGGCACACCGATTTCTTGCCACCCTTGAACACGCAGCGCAGGATCTGCCCTAGATCCCTCTGCCTTCTTAGACCCACATGTCATGTAGCTCCGCAACATCATTGCATCAGCAAGATTTAAAACATTCCATCATCCCACCCAGAACGCCCTGTGCCACCCTCTGCTCTATCTTTTCTTCAGAGTGTTTGTCATCCTTGTATACACCGTGTGTTTTTCTCACTAAAATGTTTAATAGTGTCAAAATTTTATATGAACTATTAGGAAAAAAATCTTATTTGTTGGTACTGAGAAAATTAAAAATATAGAAGTGTCATGAATACTCCAGGTACATAAAATGTATGAAGGTCATTATGTGGTTAAGGAAAGATCTAAAATAGCTGGCATTTTGATTAGCCCTGATTCTGTGGTCTCCCTTAACACGGGTTCATTAATACACCTCTAACATGTCATTAGTTTCAAAATGAGAGGCTCTTACAAATCAGCACTCTAATTTCAAATAAAGACCAGTTGAGCAATTCTGTCTCTTCATCTAAAAGGAACTCTTGGAAGAATAAGCATATTGAATTTTCCTGTCACATCCTCTATTGGACCTGGCACCCCACTTGCTAGGGACATCCTACTTAATTTCTGCCACTGGGCCATAATTTTACAGATTTTTGTCTTTTAAGAAGAAATGACCACCTTGCTTCTGTATAAATTCAGAGAACTCATCCTGAACCCCAGGCCTAAAGGACACAGGAAAGAATCAGTGAAGTCAGTGACTGCTTTCTGGGGAATGTGAAATCAGAATGCATCATTTTTGATATGAAAAATTCACACATGCTTTTCACATGAGCACTAGGGAATGAATATATACCAACTTTTCTTAAGAGGAATTGGAATAGGGGCCAGTGAAATAGCTCAGCGGCATAAGTGCCTGCCTGGCAAGTGCGAGGTCCTGAGTTTGAGCCCCAGTACCCACATAATAAAAATAAAAAAATTAAAAAAGAGGAATTGGAATAAAATACAAAATTTACAAAAATGATATTGGGCCCAATTTGACTCCTCTTATTCTCACAGTCTCCCTCTCTCTGGAAATTTTAATTATAAACCAGTATAAAAGGTTTCCCATGCTTTCTTTCCCCTTTTCATGATCCAGTTATCTTAGGACTGACTCAGGGGGCATGTTTGGCCCATAGGCACAACCCTCAGGGAGAAAGAATTTCCAGACACTTTCTGGAATACTACTACATTCAGAACATTGTGCTCACAGCTGGGGAGGATATTCAGGCAGAAAGTGCCCATCTCTGTCCTCAAGGTCCTTACATTTTACTTTTGAGGATCCACCAGCAAAACAGGAATGTCAGCTATTACAGGCTGGCTCTTGGAACACATGCATGTTATTTCTACCTGGGGGTCGTCTCCTCCACCAAACAGAAATAGCTGACAGCATTCTGCCATCCAGACAGTGGACAAGTGTCAGGGGAGGAGAAATGGAGAAAGAGAGGGTGGGTGCCTAAGTCTGTGGAGTCCGGAGGGGGGTTATGAAGAGGCAGGCTGCCCGTGTGCCCTGCCAAAACAGCAATACTAGGGGAAGCTCTCGTGAGGCTGGTCTGGGGCTGTGGCTTAGGTAGAGGACAGGCTGGAGGTCTCCATGTGGGTTACAGATAAAGATGAAGGAGCCTACTGAAGCAAGTGTGAGTGTGTGTGTGTGTGTGTGTGTGCATGCACACAGTTCTCCCTTATCCTAGGGGATATATTCCAAGACTCAGTGGATGCCTAAAATTGTGGATCGTTCCAAACCCTATGAATACAATGGTTTTTCCTATACATACATACCTGTTCATGTCTTCCATCCACAAATTGAATGCCTTTTCCATCATAACTAAGCACTTACTATGCACTGTATCTTAACTCCCCCAGCTCTAAGTACAACAGGAAAACTAGCACAAATTTCTTTTTCTTTTATCATAATTTCACAGATAGATTAGTTTGTATGATGGATCTCAGCAAATTCAGCATGTGATTGTTTTTCTTTCCTCATCAAGTCAAGAAATTTCAGCTTTTCATTCAGAGGAAATAATTCATGGCTTTTTTGGCATATCTGAATGGCCAGCATCTTTGGAGCCATTACTAAGCGAAATGAAGGTTACTTAAACACAAGCACTGCGATATCACTACAGTTGATCTAATAACCTACTAAGTGGCTACTAAGTGCCTAACAGGCAGGCAGCATATAGAGTGTGGATACCCTTCACAAATGGATGACTCGTGTCACGGGCAGGATGAAGCAAGATGGCATGACAGATTTTTTTTCATGCTACTCAGAATGGTGGGAAACCTAAAATTCACAAATTGTTAATTTCTGGAATTTTCATAAAACTGTGCAAATAAAACTGTGGAAAGTGAAACCCAAGAGGGAGTGCTGTATATATATATATATATATATATATATATATATATATATGTATATATATATATGTATATATATGGCATATATATGCTACAAACACACACACATATGTACACATATACATGCAAACATACGCACATATACATATATACATATGCACCCACACTAACATGTGCATGTAAGCATTAGTAAGCTGACCACTTCTAAGCTTGCTTTCTCACTCTATTTTAATGAGGATAAAGGTTAATTACTTATAATAACTAAAATTATATAATATTTATAATTACTTATAATAATATATATCACGTAACATAGTGACCTGAGCTATGGAACTGAAAGGTACAAGGATCACAGGAATAAATTCAGAACATTGAGAAGTCTATACTGAAGTGAAATTCTGTCTGGAACCTCAAAAGTCAGCTCCGACACTGGAGCTGCCCCTTTTGCCCTTTACTTACTCTTGTGTTTTCTATCTCTTGGACTCACAAGGTCTTTACCATCCCTTCCTGCAGCCCCTAATTACTGTAAATGAATCAATTTTAACAGAAAGATCTGAAAATCACTCACGCTTAAAAGCAAGTGGCTAACAATAAGTCTTCTTTTCCCAGGGATATCTTCAGGTAGCAGAGATCAGAGATAGAAGTTCACAAAATTAAGCATTAGCGGTATGTATAGATGTGTGAAGGGTGGCTGCATCTAAGGGGGAAACATTCTTACTGTCACTTTAGTTACAAAACAAATGCTCTTAGTGGCAGATAAGGCCAGGACTAGAAGCATACAGGAATTCTAGTCCTTTTGTATACAGTGTCACTCTTCATCCATATCTAACAGATGGAGACAATTCCTTTGGGATCAGACAGCAAGTAGAGGTGAAGGGAGGTTTGAACATTGCTTATCCTGTCTGCTCCTCCCTCTCCAGCTGGTGCCTGTAAAGGGCCCAGGACTGCCCAGCCCAGGAGGTGCTCAGAGCCTCCAGTTCCTCCAGGACATCAGGAATAAGGGAGTTATGACATGCACCATGGTGTGAGGAGGGAACCCACCTAGTCCGTGACGCAAAAAAAAAAATATCATGGATACATTTGAATAAGCCTAAGTCTGTATCTTCCAGTAATCATGTCTGCAAATGAAAAACACGTGTCTGTAAAAACAGAATTGAGAGGCTTCCAGTTGTATTCTATCTGCATGGCACCTCCAACTGTAAAAAGATGCCATGTGTTCTGTAGGCTCAAGTCCCCATCCCACCAAACAGCCTCCATGAGAAGCACTGGCTGTAACAGGTTACAGGTGCTAGCAAGACCCCATAGAAGAGAATCACTGTGAAATTGGTAGTCAGAACGTAGGTCTTGCTTGAATAAAGGAAGCAATCATACCTACTTGCTGATTGCTGACATGTCCTGAAAACACGCTTGTCTTTTTATTAACTCTCCCGTGTGCTGTTGAGAAACCTCACCCACCAGAATATAACAAATGTTGCCTTCAAACTTCCGGTGGGCTTTATCAATGGAATTTCATTTATTTACTCTGCATTCATTAACACATACTAATTATGTGAGAAACATTGTAATTGAAATAGAGAAATGTAAGTGGCCCTCAAGTAGCTCAGACTAGTGGAACTATTACATTGAATCATATGAAATTGCCCTTTTTTTTAATAAACAAAGACAGCCAAATATTGGCAATTTCATGTGATTCTACCTACTATAGTAACAATGACAATAAATATAGTACACATTCATAGAGAATTACAGAACAATAGTGAAGCATGTGAATCTCCCTCAGAAGCTATGGAATTGTTTTGTTTTGTTTTGTTTTTGTTTGTTTGTTTGTTTTTAGGTAAGTATACTCTGCATACTCTAGACTTTGGAATCACTCTACACCTAGTCAGGGCCAGTAGCTGTGGTCAGCAACAAAGTTGAAATCTCAGCCTTACACATCCCTCTTACTCAGCACCAGCCTTTTTCTTTCCAGTTCATTCCTGGAGTCCAATCCCAACCATTCTGGGAACTTCCATGCATGATTCTACCCTCTTTTCTCACTGTCCCTTCCTCTGTCCGTCTTTCCAGCTCAGACTCCATGTCAGCTGACTCCCAGGCACGCATACTACTGCTCTGTCCCCCCTTAAAAGCACTGTATCTGTCTGAAGTGAATCCAACTTTCCACCTTGTGCGGGCTCATACGTATGAGTCCAACATAGCTGGATTGAAAGCCCAACCACACAGTCTTATGCTACCTTCATGACCACAGCCTGATGCTTCCTGGTGATCACACACACTTTCCTTGTGCATCCACTCTGTTCCTTCCCAGGTGGCTATTACACAACTTCCCTTCTTCACTCGATCCACAAATCCTCCCTATCACAACTCTCATTCAACAATCTTGGGAAAAAAAGCAATCAGAATAGAACCATCTGTACCACTGTACCAACTCCCCTACCACCGCATCACCATTTGCAGTGTCACGCAGCTAGGGAGCCTGATGACCTAGTCCTGCATATCCTCTTTATATTATACCTATTCTCTCTCTCTCTCTCTCTCTCCCTCTCTCTCTCTCTCTCTGAATCAAGGGCTCCAGTCACTTCACCTCTGAGCTACAACCAATCACTTATTTTGCCCATCTTTAACAAACAGAATCCTACTTCTCCTTTTGCTGCTGAACTTTACATCAAGATTTCTTTCAAGGGTCATCCATACTTGATGTCCCCAAGCCACTCCTCACTTCACATTCTCTTTTACATAGTTTCAGGCTTTCTCCTTACTGTTCCCCCTAAATTGCTCATGTCGAGAGCAACATAAACTCGCTAAATACAATTTTGTGGGAAGTCACTGACTTGAACAAGTCTCCTGTACTTGTCCAAACTCACCAAACCAATACATAGCTTAAACATAGTAGCTGACCCTTGATTCACTGCAGGATGTACTATAACCAATCAAGTTGTCTCTATACCTTACTTCTATAAATGTTGTCAGACCACCTTGTTGACTTAAGTCCTCTCTCATAGCCTATACTGACCCTGGGGCTATCTAATTTGCAAATCATTTTTGTTTTGTTTTGTTTTTCTATGCTCAAACAAACTCTACTAAAGTTAATTGGTCTAAAGTATTGGTTGCTATGTCAACTAGTGATGGTATGAGCAAGATATGGGCTATTTAAGAGGTGAACATTATTTCAACTCTTTTTTTCTCTTTGTCTTTCTTTTTTTTTTGTTTGTTTTTTGTTTTTGTTTTTGTTTGTCTGTTTTGACAGGGTCTTGTTATGTAGCCCAGGCTGGCCTCCAACACACAGCACTTCTGAGTGTGCACCACCAACAGGGGGAGCTCAGCTCCTACCAGCGTGCTTAATCTTCTCAAATTCTGAGGAAATCATGTACACCTCAAAACATCTCTGAAAGTGCTTTTAGCCCACAACCATTAGTGAATGTCTGCTGCATGCCATACATCTCAAAGCCCTCAGAACAAAGCTTAAATTCTAGCAGAGGAGACAAACATTCACCAAAACAAATTAGTAAATTATACATACATACATATTTTATGTTACAAGGCAATACATGCTATAAAATAGAGGAATATGAAGGGGGTATAGGGAAAATGCAACAATATGGAAAGACATCTTTATCTTTTGGGTGAAGATTTAGAGAATTTGTTAAAACAAAAATTCTTTATAATAATAAATGAAAAATAGGACTCAAAGCTATTTTATATAGTGGGATCATAATCATTTCATAAACCCCAGAAAAGAGATTGATCTTAGATAATACAACACTGGAGGATTTTTAAATTTTATTTTTAGAGGTCTTTTTATTTTTAAACTTATTCTTAATGAATGTATGCTAAATTTCCAATGGAAAGGGGATATATTTTAGTTTTTTAAATATTTCTCTCAATTCAATTAGACTTACATGCTGTTATGGCTTGTGTCAAAATGTCCCCCTAAAACCTCATGCAGTCATAGTTGGGGCTTTTTCAGAGGTGGCTGGATCTAGAGTATGTGATTGATTCATGATGTAATGCTGGGATTAAAGGTGCTAGGATTATGGGTATGTGATTACCAAATCAGTCCACTGATTGGTTTGGCACCACCCTAATCTCTGTAGCCTGGATATAATATAAGGGACAGGAAGAGGTTTGTTTTGTCTCACTTGTTGCTTTGCTACCTTCTGCCTGCCATGAATTGTTTCTCCTCTGCGATGCCTCCTTGCCATGTGTCACCCTGCCTTGGAGCCAGCTGATGGTGGACTTAAACCTCTACAAACTGTGAGCTAAATAAACCTTGCCTCCCTTAACTTTGGGGGTTGGGTATTTTGTCTCAGCAAAAGAAAAGTAGCTAAAACATATGCCATCTTACAGGCAGTTTAACAATTTCCTTCTACTCATGCTTCCAATAGCTAAATATTGCTTCAACAACCTTTTGTAAAATCACTTGTAAGAAAGGGCAATCTCAAAGGCCATCTCTGGGACTCAGATTCTGTTAACTAAGAAGTATTCACAGAAAACTTCAGTTCAGATTAAGTCCAAATTTATCCATAAGTATACCTGTGATAAGCAAAGTCCTCCTTCCACCTGCTCCCCACTAAAATCCATTGTAAGGATGATATTGTTTGGCTCAGAGAGAGTAAAAGAATGAATGATTCCTACATATGAAGCAGACAAAGCAGACCATTTGCTCAACCCTACAGGCTATGATCTCTCTTCTTAATAGTCTTAGCCCAGTGGTCCTAGGAGCCAGTAGTTATATCCTGGACTTAGTTTGCTATTATCCAATGTGTGAAATTAGGGCAGATGCCCATGAGGTATCCCTGAGTGAGTCATAACCCCTAATTTGTGCCGTGGTATATGAGCTCTGCCCTCTGGGTCTCTAACACCTCTCAGCAATCTGAGTCAGGTGGCAGCCATTCTAGTGATGACTGTTGGCCTTCTAGTGATAAGCAGCTGGGCTTCTTTGTCACAGTATCAAGATAATCAATGCAACAGCTGTAGGAATCTGGATACCAGGAACAGGAAAAAGAAAAAAATGGACACTAACAATGATTGATGAATCCACATTCCACACCAGGATAGCTGAAATACCTTGAACTCAAATGAATGGAATCATAAAGTGTTAAGAATTTTCAAATTATCTTCTCTTTTACCTGAATCATACTGATCCTCGGTACCTTTCAAATTTCTCAATGACTGCATAAGTTTCACTTCTTAGCTCCTACTACTTCTATTTTTAAACCTATCCATAAATATCTTAAAAAATAATGTAAAACATTACTCTCTGTTCAACAGAGAAAAAAAAATCAGTAAGTTCTTGACTTGCTCAAAGTCACACAATGTAGGTGGTGGTTTGTTCCAGAATTCCATAGAAGGACCAGGCCATGGAAACTTGCTGCAGAAGCTGTTGCACTGACAATCACATCCATGCTAAGTAGACATGAGGCAATCAGTGATGGGTGGTGAACATGAATGTAATAGGAATAAGCATCAATTTTGACTAGGTAAGTAACCAGAAGCCAGAGTGAGAAATTTTGCTCAGGGTATATCTCAGAGAAGGTCACTCAGGAGAATGGTAAGTCAGTATACATCTGCATAGTATCAAAAATATGAGCCAGTATAGCATCAAATAGAGCAAGAAAAGTACTAAACATCAATCTATCCTTGATAGATAAGGTACTAAGTTATTTTATTCTACTCAATTTAATTTCCTTGTAAATGTGGCAGAATCCAGACTTTGAGGAAACCAAAACTTGAAGGCTCACTAGGGAAGACCACTGATGAAAGACCAAATGAAGGGCAAAAACTTGAAAAAAAGGTCTTTCACCATATTCTGACTTGTTAAATATTCAGACAGAGCCAACAAAAAGCTAAAATCTTTCATTCTAAGGGCAGTACATGAGCCAACAGGTCACTTGGCTAGATGGTAGAGGGATATTTAATCTCTTTAGTTCCCCACATAGTTGGTTTTTGAGTTTAGGCAACAGAACAATGAATTGTCTGTAGTAACAGCATGAACCTTACAACACGATGAAAAATGATTATATAAATTCACTGAGCACCGATTTAGAAGATGTGACATTCCCCTGTGAAAATCTGCTTTATTTATTTATTTTTTATTTATTATTTTTTTTTGTGGGTACCCAGGGTTGACCTCAGGACCTTGCACACCAGCAGGCGCCTGTGCCGCTGAGCGATATCCCCGGCCTTTTTTTTGTATGTGGGTTCCGGGAGTCGAACTCGGGACCTCGCACTTGCCAGGCAGGCGCTTACGCCACTGAACCAACCTCACTGGCCCTGCTTTATTTTTTATGGTTTGACACCACATTTGGAATTCTAGATTTCAGCTAGGCTCTATTGTCAGCAGTCTTCGTAGGGATTGGTTTATACAGGAAGTTTACAAAGACACGCGGTT
Organism: Erethizon dorsatum; assembly: GCA_028451465.1. Taxonomy (NCBI): domain Eukaryota; kingdom Metazoa; phylum Chordata; class Mammalia; order Rodentia; family Erethizontidae; genus Erethizon; species Erethizon dorsatum. Next base: position 54,409,756 of record CM051828.1, read on the forward strand.
AGCATAGATGTAACAAGAAGACTTTGGCTCCCTGACCACTTGATACACATCCCTTTTCCTGCCTTTTCATTTCTTCAAGGGATTTTAAAGTTTAACTTTATTTTAAAAAAATAAGTGGGGAAAAAAGCAATTCCATACTTCATTTTTTTCTAGCTCGAATGTTCAATCTCATACCCCAGAGACAAGTACTTTCAACTCATTTTAGACATTTCTTCAAGCATTTATTTCCAAACTCATTATGTTGCTATTTGTTACCTTATAAATTTTAGACATGATTACAGAATTACCTATCATGAACTAACTTCCTATTACAGAAGATAGAGTTAATTCTTGTATCCTAGCTCAACCCACTCATACCTCCCATACCATCTCACGCTAGAACTACATAAGCAGCACTTGCAATTTGGCACACTTAAGATTACGTTCTTAGTCACAAGACTTTGCGTTCACTTGGATTTAAAAGTGTCACACTTTTTTCATTTGTTTTCTTATATAGCTACTACTAAATTTTTTCCCTAAGTGTTCCAACAGATCTGCCAAATACATCGCAAGATTATTTTTCCCCAAATGCAGTCCACCTCGTGTTTTCCCTGTGGAGGCTTCTCTCCCACAGTAACGCTTCTCGGCTACCAAAACTGCCTGCTACTGAGCGCCACCAGCCCGCGTCCAAAGCCTGATTTCTAGTGCATTTTGTTTTACTCGTTCTCAGTTAAATTCCTCCTTTGGCTGTATCACATGCTCCAGCAGCTTAAGATAGGTTTTTTTGAGAGACAATATGTGCGTGTGAGTTTTGCATGACAGAAAATGTCTTTATTCTGCTTTTGTACTTGATGGATAAATTGTGTGAATGTGGAATTTTATGTTGAAAGTCATATTCCCCTCAGAATTTTAGGGTGTATCTCCACTGTTTCCTGCTATTTACTGTTGATTGGAGGGTTGGCTGCTATTCCCCGTGAGTGGCCCGGCTTTGCTTTATTAGTACTTTGAAGATTTAGTCTTTATTCTGATTATTCTGATAGTTTACAGTGATTAGGTGGGTATGTATTGCTGTGTTGTTATTAATTAGACTGGCCATTTGATGGTCCCTTTTACTTTAAAATTTAATTTTTTTCACAATTTACGTGGTATTTCTTGAATAATAGTTTTCCTTGTGTTTTTATCTGTTCTTTTTATTGGAGTTGCTTCAGTTAGCTATTTTTGATTCCTATCTTTTTTTTTTCCTCTCAATGTTGTTAGCATTTTGTTCTACTTTCTAGACAATTTAATGACTTCTTCAAAAGCCCTGACATTTTTTTTACATATGTACCTTATTTAAAAATGCCAAGAGCTCTTGATTTTTTTCTAATATTGTTTTTATAGTACCTTAATACTTTATAGTATATGCAATAGTCTATAAATTAATAGTTTATTTTATAGAATATGCAATGGCTTATCTTATATATTAAAAATATATATTTACTTGAAATTTCCCTTCTACTCCTATGTTATGTTTCCTCTAAGAACTTTCTCATTCTTTTAATGTTTTGGTCTGTTTTACATTTTATGGATGATCCTCAGCTACCTGTTGATCCTTTGCTGTCTGCTTACATTTAAGCATTTGTGATGTCATTTTCTCTGGGATTGTTCACTTTCTTCCAAGGAGAAGACTGAGTAGCACACAGCTGGCTGCACGCTCTCTGGGAGGAGTAGGGTGAGGGGGAACAGGGGTCTTATAGATTAGTATGTAGCTGTACATTTCACCTCTGTCTTTGGTGCAAAACCTACTCTTCTTTGGAACTCTTGATCCAGGTCTAGAAGGTTTAAATCAATTTCTCTAGGGAATCAATTTCTGTTTTGCAGACACTGAGGAAGAGAAGTCATCTGTCTGCATGGGCTGAAGGAAAGAGCTTCATGAGTTTCTGCAAAGACCCCTGAATCTATTCTGCAGTTTACAGAGGTGTTCTCTTACTTGGTCTTCACATTGTATACCAGTGATATTTTCTGAGCCATGTGGATATAAATTTTGTAGTGCTCTTTCCCAGTCAATACATTCTCAGAAATCTTTAATTGACCTATTTCCCTTCTCAATAAACATTTTAATTAATTATAACCACATTCTACTAAAGCATTTTAAGTGAGTTTAGGTTATTTGTAGCTGCTAATAACCTAGTGATGGGAATGAGTTTCTTATCTCTACTAAAGCGCAGTGTTCTGATGAATAGAGCTTTGACCCCTGTTTATCTCTTCTGAAAGTCTTTTCACAGAGTTTGCCCAGTACCATAAATATACAGTGGACACTGTGAGGGCTGACACCCACAAGGCAAATGGAAGCAAGTCACTCATTTCTTGTCCAACACTGTACATGCCTTGGTGGAACCCAATATCCCATGACACTGACAGTAAGGACAGTTTTTTCAAGAAGCTTTAATTTCTGAACATTAAAAGGAAATAGATAATTAAAAGTAAATAGAGGGCCACTGAGATGGCTCAGCGGCATAAGCGCCTGCCTGGCAAGCGCAAGGGCCCGAGTTCGACTCCCGGAACCCACATATGAAAAAAAGGGCCGGTGATATCGCTCAGCGTCACTGGCGCCTGCTGGCGCGCGAGGTCCTGAGGTCGACCCCCGGTACCCACACACACACACAAAAAAAGTAAATAGAAAAAGTTCTCCAAATACTTAGAAATACTAATCTTTACTGGGTTTCATGTATGCAATACATATAATCGGTATTATTCATAAAAAATATTACAAGAACAAAATAAACCTTTTTCAAACAACTTTCTCAAAATTACATTCCCTTAGACTCAAAAACTAGACATGATTGACCTATTTAAAATATTAATTTGCTGATTTTTATGGATTATAATAAATAATGAAATAAATGCTGAACTAACAGAATTTAAAAGCAGAGTTGTAAATTCAAGAATGTGTTAAGAGCAAAACAAAAATGCTACTTGCTTTCCCTATGTATATAGGGAGAGAAGTTCAATCTTCCTTCCTGTCATTAAAAGCCCTAAATGCAATCAATGGACCATATACTTTCTAATCTGTGCCTGGAGTCGAAAGAAATGTCAATACAAACTGTGTTGGAAGATCAAGGACAATGAGTTTATCAATGTGTTTACCCTTCCTGGAAATACACTCTCATCAAAAGTATATTCTAAACCTACATGTTTTGTCATTTCCTCAGTATCTTTGATCTGTCTGCCTGTCGAATGTCTTCATGTATTTATAACTCTTGCTTTCCTTTTCCACGTGGATTTGCATAGAATGAAGAAAGCACTGAACTTTTCTGTTAGTGGTAGAGGAAATATTTGATCAGTCTGTACCAAGGACTTTATGTCCGTCTCCATGCTCAGAAGGGTGTCACAGCTCGGCACTTAACAGTTAAGATTTGGCATTAAAATAAGCCTCTCAAAGAGGGGAAAACTATTCTTAATCTAAGTATGTTGCTTCTGTACTGGGGCTCTATGCATCTCCTCAGGTTGCATCGTATAAAGAATGAACAGATAATTGATATAACTTGACCCACATTGATTTTAATTTTGTTTTAACTACAGTCATGGACACATATCTGTGATGAAGTTCTAGAAACAGCAATACTCATGTCTTCCTGTTCTAGGCTTTCCCAGGCTAAATTGTTGATGTTTATATTCTTTGAAGGTGCTTGGGCTACAGCCCGAGCTATGAAGGGCTTGGACTGTGGAATACTCTGAATATTGTCTCCCATTAAAGGTCCAGAGCTCTGAGAAATAGCTGGCTCTCTCTTCCTTATCTTTTCCCTTAGGGGAAAGTAAGAATTTTAAAGCACTGAAAAATGTAGATTCTTTGATGTTTGCTCCAATAAAAGATTTCTTTAAAACACACTTGGACCAAGAATCGCTTCTATGCTGAGTAAACACAAATTATCCATCCCATTTTAAGAGCTGGGAGGCTCCTGAAAGGCCACTTTATATAACAATTTGTAAGGCAATTAGGGTCAACCCTAGTGTAGATCTTGAGACTTGATCATTCCTACTCAAGGAAAGCACACTAAAGTCAACCCAGAGTGAACCTGGAACGGCCCCTCCCCCAGCAGAGCTCCAGAAGAGTACTGGAATCTGAAATAGAAGTCATGGCCTCTAGGTTTCCGCCATCTCAAACCCAAAGGCTTGGATTCACACTATGAGGAGGAGGCACCAGACTTCAAGTGAGACCTGCAGCTGCATTGCATTATTCAGTCCTTATACTTCAGAGTTGAGTAATTGAAGCTTGTAACCAGGAAGTAACTTGCCTAAGGTCAACTCTACTTCAAGGATGAGCTGGAATTGGATCTCAGCATTTCAGTCCAAAACAATATATGATTTGTTTTCTCATTACTAAACTTGAACCAAAACAAATCAGTCAACTTTTTCTTTCTTTTTTTTTCCATTAATTATCTTGGCATTTTCACATATTGACAGTATTAATAATTTTCTATTGTTTGGATCAGTACCATCATTAGATTTAAATATATAATTTAAATTATATAAAAGTTGGAAAGATTAATTACAAAGTGTTCTATCCTTTATAAAAATTAAGAATTTAGGAATGTAAATTATTGATCATTCATCATTCCTTGAAGACAAAACAGAATTTTCACAGCCTGTCCATTATTTTCTTAATTTTTACTTCATTAGAAAAGTTCTACATAAAACCAACCATTTCCTTCCAAAAAGGAAAGATAAATGGTACATAATGAACATCTTACTGAGTTTCAAATCAGGCCTTAAAACTCTCCAGGGAGTCTTTTAAAGTTATATAATACTTATCATCTAGCTTTAACCAGAGTATGGAAATGTAAAGATAACAAAACTATTAGAAAGCTACTGTCTCATTGACCTCTAGTGAATCTATGATTTAATCTTCTTCCATAAACATAGCTCATGTTAAAAGCACTTTCTTCTCTGAATATTCCCTATTCTTGGGAAGTTTTCCAACTAAGGTTAATTTCAAAGCTACTTTTTTTCTATTGTAAGAGCAGAAATTATTTTCATTTAAGTACACTTTGCTGCTATTAGAAGATATATAAAATGGATAATTTGCCATTTTTATCTCTGGAGCCTTAAAAATCTTCATATTTTGACCCAGCAATTACACTTGTGGGAATTTGGTTCAAAGAAATAAAGATACGTAGAAACAATTATTCACAGAATTACTTGTTATATCTATAGATATAGATATAGATATAGATATAGATATAGATATAGATATAGATATTGTGTGTGTGTGTGTGTGGGTACCAGGTGTCAACCTCAGGACCTCGCGTGCCAGCAGGTGCCCGTGCCACTGAGCGATATCACTGGCCCCTTTTTCGTATGTGGGTTCCGGGAGTCGAACTCAGGCCCTTGCGATTGCCAGGCAGGTGCTTATGCCGCTGAGCCATCTCACTGGCCCCCTACTCATTATATTTTGACAATAAAAAAATAGAGACTTTTGACACATGGTTAAATAAATCATGATAAATTCACTCATTGGATTATTAATAAAGGATTTAAATAATATTTTGGAGAGCTGTTCAATGATATGAGGAAATACTCAAACTTATAGGTGAAAATTGTAAGTGAAAAATCATTTGCAACTTGATTCAATCTATGGATCTACTGTATGGCAGTCTTTGCATTTCAATAAAAATGCACAAGAATACTGAGAGTGAGTGGAAAGAACAGCGTGACTTCATTTTTTCCTACCTTCCTAAATTTGTAAATTAAGAAATACGTTTTTATACTCATGAAAAACACTAAGTGTTTTTTAAGTGTACTCCATAATGATCTATTTTTTGTCATATAGCTAAATATTTGTGCTAGGAATGGAACATAATGCCTGAATTTTTATGTATGGCTTATTCACTGATCTTTCCATAGCTATGTCATGTGGGAGACAATGAGGAGAGACAGAAGTTTGCAGGAGGACTGACAGCACGTATTTTTCTTTAGATGAAGCTGAGATAGAAATTCACTTCATATTCCTGTTTCTTTTTCCTTGATCTCAGCTTCTTTTATTTCTTTCTTTTTCAAATTTGGTGTTAGACCTGATAATTATTAAGGTCAGGCAATGCCTGTGAAGTTTACTGAGGAAATCAGAAATGAAAGTAAAATTCTAGATTTAAGACTGTAGCACTATTATTCTTTAAATGTTTGCATGTTACTAATACTGTTTTAACCATTGGGAGACGGTTTTAGAATGGTAAAATGATAAAGGATATTCTTGCACTGAGAAGAAGTAGTAGTAGATTGTTATTCTTAAGATTCCTTTATACACTGAATGCAAGTTTAGTAATTATTGCAATCAGAGATTTATTTCCAACCAACCTTACCTTGGTTAAAGAATCTGTTGTTTTTTATAAGCTTTTAGTTAACATTAAATTTATTGAAGTAACTAAAGTCTAGACAGTCCTCAAGCTTTTGATTCAATTTACAAATGTTATTATTCTAAGTCTAGCAACTAATATAATACTCAAGTAAATTAAATACATATAAAACATTTTAAATTACATTTATAAATTGAACATTCAATATTCTCTTCCAGCCTTTCAATTTTCTGAATGCTAAATGTTCCCAAATACCTAAATGATTCTTTTTTATTAGGACACGTTTGTGATGCAAATGAATACACTCATTATAGGGAATTGGTACATAAACATACCACATCTTAATCCTTCTTACTTTCCCTTCCCCTCCTCTACCCTCCTTTCTCCCTCAATCCCTACATCCCCTTCCCATATGCAAATGGTCTTAGAGAGCTGAGATGAAATGAGGAGGGAAGAAGGGTTAGCGCTCTCATTTACTGATGCAAATGTAGATCCATGCAATGCATTTATCCATTCTCCACACCAGCACCCAACATTGTGGAGACCACTGTGAGGGAGACACCATTGTCTTCCCATGGAGTTCACACTTTATTAGAATATAAAAACACAAGTGACTATGACACATGATAAATCCTAAATGAGTGATACTTACAAAGGGCTATACAAATTCAGAAAAAAAAATTTAATTGTCTGGTAACACCCGAATTAAAATTGCTAAGGCAAGAAGTTTTCTGAGCAGACACTGGGAGGCAGGACAGAGAGCATTCTAGGCAGAGAGCACACTGAGCAGAGGGCTCAGATGTATGAATATGTATGGCATGCAGTGGAACAGGAACCACAGTGGCGTGACCAGCGTGCATTATTCCGATAGGGGTAGGTGAGTTGGGTTGAAAAATGAGAGATACAAAGGATCATGCATAACTTGCTAAGTATGAGTGACAGTTTTATAAAGATCATTCCATAACTGTTGGATGCTCAAATTATATTTTACCAACATATTCTGGAATAGCTGTATCTAACCCTCTATTAACAACTTTCTCCCTCCTACTTCCTTCTTCAGAAACCCTTACAGTATACTGAAACATAGCAGCGTCAGCCTGCAAGAAATCTGCTATGTTTTACTTATAAGCACATATTTGAATGTAAACTGAACCAAAACAAAAAGAGAAAGAAATGGCACAAAAATTCAGTTAGAGTCATCCAACAATATTTGATGCTTCAACTATTGCTTTGATTAATTTCAAAACTCAGTTATAAAGACCAATGACAATTTTAGTAAATAGCCCATGAAATGGTGTTTATATAATCTTAGAGCTATAATACACAGAGTAGCACTGTCCCACATTTTACAGATGAAGAAACTGAGGGTTTAGGTTGACTTGTCCAGGAGTATGCAGTCAAGGGTAGAATGGCCAGTAGTTGGATCTAAATCTTCAACTTTGAAGATCACATGTTTCCTGCGGCACTGTGGTATACCTTTGGAAGGACAACCATTTCCAAAATAAATAACAGGTCAATATGGTTTCCCTGTGAATGGATTTGATTATCACAAATAGCCAAAGTGCCCAATATGGGTTTCCAAAAGCAAGTCTCCCCAGGTCCAGCGCCACATGCTGCTAAGTGTGAACTACATCTTTAGGTGGCACTTGCATCTCTAGTAGGGAGTAAAGAAATCAGCCTCAAATACAAGGGCAAGTTCCTTTCTAATTTCAGCCTGCTTGCTGCTGTCTCGCTGTGGATTCAACCTAGTTATAAATGCTGCAAAGTGCAGAGCTGTGGCACCTTCTGAAATGCTCCTGGGAGCTGATGACCATCCTGAGAATGATCATCCTGTTGGTTATGAAAAATGATTCCCATGTTTCAGAGAAACTCTGATGAGCATTGTGTAATATCTACATTTAAACTTTTTCTCAAAACTAAAGGCTCCCCACCACTCCATCTAGGCCCATTCCCTTCATTTCTCTTCCTTTAAAAAAGTAAAACTTGTGTGGGTTAAGCCTTTCACATGCATCGCCCCTCTGCTCCTGCAGCCACACCTGCCTGCCTGCATTTTCCTTGCCTTCCTATGCTGAAGGCAAGTCTTCTGGAAATATCACCCCTTTCCTTTCTCATTAGCATCTGGAGAAAGGGAGTCCAATTGAAAGAGAGAACTAAAGATTGGATTGAGTGATAGAAACAATTAGCTAGATGAGTCAGTGGTTAATTAGGACACCTGGATAAGTCAAGAACATTATAAAGAGGTCACAGACAATTGAATGGTATAAAATCTGCCAACACACTTGGGTTGCCTGGGGAAAACTATGCTAGCCAATTCCCCAGTATATTCATTATGAACTTATTTGCAACCAAAAACTAAGTAGGGGGCAGGTGAGATGGCTCAGCGGCATAAGTGCCTGCCTGGCAAGTGCAAGGTCCTGAGTTCGACTCCCAGTACCCACATAAAGGAAAAAAAGGGGGCTGGTGATATTGGTCAGTGGCATAAGCTCCTGCTGGTAAGCGTGAGGTCCTGAGTTCGACTTCCAGTACCCACATAAAAAAAAGAAAAATACCAAAAACTAAGTAGGACTGTACCAGAGAAGGGGAAAAAAAAAAAAAGAAAGAAAGAAAGAAAGAAAGAAAGAAAGAAAGAAAGAAAGAAAGAAAGAAAGAAAGAAAAATTGTCATATTTCTGGAAGACCATTTCTTGAGTGTCATCTAAGTAAGCCAGGGATGGATTTGGCTAATGTGCATATGTATTAAATATTATCTTCAGTCTCAAGAATTTAAGAGTTAATAGTGGGAAATCAAATAATTAGGAGAGAAGCCCATTCCTTGCTAAAGGTGCTTTCTTTATGACAGAGCCAAGGAACTTTATAGTCCAGCTCCGAGAAAGAAAACTGCCACAAACTTTGAAGTATCTGCACATAATTTTAATTTCTGCTTAAACTCATTGACTACTTTACAAGCCAAGGTTTGGATGTCAATTTTGAAAGGAAATGAATAAAGAAAAACATCTTCATTTCAAAGATAAATAATAAATTATAATCCTCCAGATAATTAAACTGCAAAGAATTTAATGTGGTTTCTTATGGAAAATACAAGAGGCAGAATTTAAATATTTTGTCTTTGCTGTATATTTTACATTATTGGACCTGATGATTTAGCAGTGCCTTATAAGAGAAAGGGCCATATCTCATTCTGGTTCAGAATATGACACATATTCCTCATGGAGGAAACAGGGCTCACTAGCTCCTATTCAACCTATGCTGTGGTCATTCTTAAAGAAAGAAAGCTATATGCTTCTGTGGAATGTCTTCTTCTAAAATTCATATATCAGAGCTCTAATATGGAACCACTTGAGAACTTGGTATCAGGCACTAAAGCAATAACAAGGGCCCTGGAACCTGTCATTCAACCCCACCCTCCTTACTGACAGGTCAGGGGACGGATGCATGAGAGGCATATGGCAACAGAAGTCCCAGCCCGTCTTTCTTCATCCAGAGTACCTTAGTCTCCCCGTCAGAGATACCTACGACTGCATGAAAGACAACAATCTTAACTTACACATGTAGTACCCTTGATTTTCTTGATCCATGTCATTTGTTTGGTTACATTTTTCTCTTTGGGCACAATTTCAAATTTATGACAGGAAATGATAAAATATATAAAACAGGTCCACGGTATAAAAGCTTTAAAGATTTGAGATTTTACTTCTGCCTATGACTAGTAATTTAGGAATCTGCCATTTCATGCACCTGTTCACAGAGACGCTCCAAAATCAAGATGTCAGTGCTCTACTATGTGTGGATTTAGACGAACAAGAGAGGGACGGTCACTGATACTCCAGCCTCGTAAGATAGATCTCCACAATATGTGTAAGACCCCTCATTCTGCATAAAAGGATCCAGAGCTGGAAGGAGCCCCAGGTCCTGCTCAGGATGTAGAGGGATAATTTCATTTGTCATTTTAAGAGTTTGGAGACTCTAAAAATTATGTAAATTAGAATCTGAATCATGAGATTCAGCACAAAATAGGATGCTGCTCATAATTAGATATATAATTACTGAAAGAGGTTATTAGCTACATATCTTTAAAAATAGGAGAGATTTTTCCTCTGAAAGAGGTTATTAGCTACATATCTTTTAAAATAGGAGAGATTTTTCCTCTCTTCAGTGTAATTTCAGTATTCCCAATTCATTCCTGAGGCTGGCCTAGCCAACTGCTCATTCCAGAGCTTTCCCAATCTCTTACTTATAGCTATTGTATTAATCGATTATCTACTTCTTTCTGTTATTTTATGAACAATAATTTTTTTTCCAAATAAACTTCCATGTCCTTTGTTCAAATCAAAGAAGATATTAACTGAAGCTTGGTTTTCTTATATACCTGCTTCTCACACTTACTGGGATACATACACTGAAAAATGGATGCTTGACTTTAAAAATGCCCGGAATATACTTTAATAAGTGTGGATATGTTTAACACTGTGACCTATCAAATCATATTGCCCTTGACTCAAATAAAGTGACCAGGTTATTTTGAAAAAGCATTTTCTTATGTTGGGTGTTGTATGGCTTCCCTTTCTGTGGGATAAATTTGTTTAGGTTGTATCTCTTGCCACTTGCTTCTCTCCAAAGCATGGCTCTGGCAGGGGCAGCAGTAGGCAAAGGGGCATTTTATGGAGGACAGTGGAAGAGCTGGTCTCTCTGGCCCGTTCAGTTTCAGCTCTGCCTTGAAGTCACACTGACCAAACCCTCTCCCTCCCCAAAGAAGCTTTATCTTGAGATTAGACTCATGGAAAATAGTGAAGTCCTTGATTCAGACAGAAGAACAAAAATTATTTAAGCCCTTTTACAAAACATGAAATGGATATATAAATAGGATATATTTTTTTCCCACATCATGCTGTCCAATACAGTAGCCACTAGCTATGTGTGGCCATTTATGTTAATTAAAAATGTTTTAATTGAGTTTCTTAGTCACACTTGCTACATTTGTCACATTTCAAGGGTTCAAACAGACACATACTGGACAGCATGGATCTAAAACATCTCCATCATTGTGGAGTTCTGCAATGGAAAGCTCTATTCTAGCAAATACGGTATTCTGTAATAGAATAGTATGTGTTATGCTGGAAGCTAATTTAAGCCTCATTGTAATTATTACATGCTATGAACATTCTTTCAGAAAATCTCTTTCATTATCCTCTTGGCAAACAGAGGCTCCTGGTTTTAGTTACAAATTCCTAGTGGTCCTTCCTGTCAGCATTCTCTGCTGAGCTTATGGTTTCTGGTTAGCAGGGGTGCTGGGGAAGTCTTAACACTGTCCTTCGGAATTCCAATCTTGTATTTCATAGTGGGTAAGGAATGAAATCTCCTAGGCCTCTCAAAATACTATTAGTCAAGTCACTTTAGAAAACACAGGAAGTATAACAAAAACTGTAGCCTTAGATCACATTTCATACTCTCTGACTACTCAAGTTACACTGCTATGTCTTAATTCACATTTCCAAAGCATCAGCTTTACTTCACAGCTCACCCAATCAATGAAAATATACCGAAGATAATATCTACATTTTACTACATGAGAATAAATCATTTTTCCAAATCTAAAAAAATGATAATGTCTTTGTCTCACAAGAAGATGTCTTTCCAATAATGAAAGTATTCAGATCTCTTCATGATAACTGGAGTGAACTGGCTGGTGATGTGTATTCATTTTGCATCTATTGTACACAAATTTATGTGAAAGAAAGAAACAGAAAGCTCTTGTTCTTAAAGACTTCACAAGGGAAATGTAATTTCATGAGCATACATATAATTAAAGCAGTCAATTTCAAAATCCAGACTATTTAAATCTGTTCCAGGTTCTTAAATAGCAAATAAAACATCTTGAGTTAAATTATGTATGCACTGCAACTAACCAAATAGTTGCTAAAATATTTTGATTCTTTTAATGAGCTATAGATGCCATCTCACATTTCATATAAATCACTAAGCCAAATAAAACAACTATTGGATCTCTCCACAACACCTTAAATTACACCAAACATTGCTGAGTCTAAAACATGAGAGGAAACAATTCAATTTATTAACTAAAAATATTTACTGTGTTATCAGTGATTTTAAATGGACATATTTTAAATCTACTCCATTAAGAAAAAAGAAAAAGTCAGTGAATCCTAAAGTATTATGCAGGACTTCCTGGACAAAACAGGATATCAAGTAAACATTCAGGAGAGAAGAAAGAGGGATACACAGTGGCAGAGAGCACAAATGGATTTAAATTTTAAAATGAACAAGTGATGACCACGGGAATGAGTAAGGGGGGGGACCAGAATGCCTAAGTGAGGCACGTTTGTTGAGGAGAATGGGAAATAACGTGTGTGGGGGGTGTTGCTACCTAGGGTCATAACCACTGGGATAAGGTAAGTACACTTCATGTATTTGATGAAGGGCAGAAGTCACAGCAGGTAACTGGGGGACCTCACTTATACAGAGACTTTTTTCTCCTGTTTTTGTTTTGTCTTTGTCTTACATGGGTTTTTTTCCCTCCAAAAAAAAATGGATAAGATGTTAAAATCAAAGTATCAGATTTCACAGAAACTTCTGACTTTCCAAATACTTTTGAAAAACCTGAAGTTCTAAAGTCACTAGAATAAAATCCATCATGACATCATCAGCTGCGTGGAGCTGAAGAACTATAGTGGATCTCTTTAAGGATTTCCTGGGTGCCACTTACTTCTAGGGGAACTTGTGTTGGCACTTTTCTCATTATAGGGTTAAAAGGAAAGTGAAAATTTTTCATAATCTCTTCATCAAATCAAGAAAATTAAACATAGACCAAGAAGTCCCTGGGTTTCCAGGAAAATACAATAAAGCATAATTGTCTGTAGACTTGAAGAGTTGTATTTGATGCTTAATATGCAAAAGCCATTATCTGACCTTCTGTATGCATTTGTATTTCCTAGCCCCGTAGGCATTTGAGTGTGTTGAAGAATACTGATCAGAAGAGATGAAATGTGTTGTTTTTTCAAGATAATTTAATCAGTAATACGATGAGATACATTAGGGATGATTGAAGATACAGTTGATGGAACCCATGCAGCTGTTGACCCCATTGTTTCTGATCCTATGTCAAGGTGGGACACCATGGTGGAAGTATGTACTAGAGACAAAACATTGTTGCAATAATTTAGTCCTGAAGTGATAAAGATTTGAATTACAGTAGAAGGAATAAGAAATAAAAAATAAAAAGGCCAATTTGGTACAAATGATAGATTAGCTGTTAGAGATAAAAGTCTTCTAAGAATCAAGTTACTCAACAAAAATACTGTACACTTCCTTTTCCACTAAGATTGAGATCTTCTATCACAATGCCTTTTCTGCCTTTGCTACAAATTCCCGTATTGCTTAGTTACTGGCCTTCCCACAGGACCCCACACTTCTCCATACAGCTGAATGACAGTGAAGATAAGATGGGTCATGTAAACAAGAGACTTGAAGGCAGGTCCAGCCCTGACTCTCCTTAATGGTGGAACTATGGATATATCACAGCATATGTGTGCTTCTTGTCTCAAAGAACCCTAGATGACCTCCATGGTCCCTTTTGGTTGGAAAATTCTAAATTATTCTGTATTATTTCTTTCTCTGAATAATAACTCCTAACTTTCCAGAAGTGACTGTGTTAGCTCTTTGTAACTGTCACAAATGCCTGAGGTAACCAACTTACAAAGAAAAAAGGTCTACTTGAATTTGCGGTTTTAGAGGTTTGAGCCCACGCTCAGTTGACCCCATTGTTTGTGAGCCCATGGCGAGGCAGGACACCATGGTGGAAGCATGTGCCAGAGATAAAGTCTTTCAGGGACTTTCCAAATCCAAACTAGAGCAGTAACCAAATCGTAATTATCAATACAAACTTATTAGCTCTTTTGGGAAAAATAAAAATTTTACCACATATCAAGTAATTCTTCTACAGTTTGAAATTAGTATTGAGGCAAAACAATTTTGGAGGATGGCTGGGCAGTGTGTATTAAAGCTGAGCACATTTACGCTTTATAGACAAGCATTTCAGCTCCCAGTTATACACCTAGGAGAAACATATTTGACACAGATATGCATAAGTGTGGTGGCAATGGCATTATCTGTAATGACCCAAATTGGAAAAACATTTCCAACATTGAGCACTAGGAAAATAACATGGTAAATGTGCGAGATGGAATGCTGCTTAGCAATGAGAAACAATGAACAATAACTGAACAACAACAGGGATGAAGACCCTTGGTTTTAATGTTGAATGAAAGAAATCAGGCAAAATTAATGTAGATTGTGTGATTCTATCTACATGAAGTTGAAAAATAGCCACAACTAACCCATTGTGTTAGACCATGCTAGTGGTCACCCTTCAGGGACTACTGACCAGCAGGATAGGAAAGGGACTATGGGGGCTGCTGCTTCATCCACGTGCTGCCTACACAGGTAGGCTCCTTCTGTGACCATCCACTGAACTGTACGTGATTGTACGTATTTGTGCATATATGTCATCCTCACTCACATGTGCTATATAAGCTTACTAAAAATAATATCAACAAAAGCAACAGAAAATGTGAACACTAGAGTTTAGAAGATTGATGGATTTGTCAAAGTTGGGAACTTTAAAAAAAGTGTACTGAATATTAAGAATTAATACCTGCGGAGGTCTTACTTTTTATTTCTTTGCATTTAGATCTCTGGGGCCAACTCTCCAAATCTAACTTGTGAAAAAACATCATGCACTTGTGATACACTTGAAATAAATTATTTTAAAATATATTTGGGTAAAATGCTTTAATCAGTATTTCAAAATACAGAAATCTCGTCATTTGAACAACTTGTTGGCCTGTGTATGACCCTGTGGCCCTGAGGCCTGTGACTGAGAAAGGACCAAGAGGACCACTGGGATGATTAAAAATTTCAGGAACACCAAGTGGGGCCAGGAGAAGGAGGTTTTAGTCTGGTTCCTAAGAAGGGTAAGAAAGAGTAGCCAACCAGACATCTGAGTAAAGCTTCACACTCCTCGCCTCTTCCATTTCTGGGAAAGTAAAGATTTCCCCACTTTCCAGAGAAACCAGGAGAGAAAGGAGAGAGCTGAGAGAAAGTTTCACTAACAAGAAATTCTGTAGTCTCCCAGCAGGTGAGCAGGATGAGACAAAGAGCTGGGCCCCTGTGGTAGGAAGAAATAAAGAGGAAGGAGAGAAGAGTTTATTTTCCCCAGAACCTGGGAGCAGTCATGGGAGGTGAAAAAGCCAGGAAGAGAGGAGGAGGGAAACAAGAGTTCTGCCCTCTCCTTTCAAGACAGACTTTGTCTGCTGGAGATGGGGAGAGGAAGCCTGGGGAAGCTTCGGCCAGCAGGCAAGGTAGCTCTTTGCTCCTGACTTAGCCTTTGGAGGACCAGCCCCTGTAGACTGTGCCGTGGAAGCAGGACCCCTTCCGTGCCCCATTAGAGCTCACTGATGTGAAGCCAAATTTAGTTCAATTCATTTTCTATTCTAGGAGCTTATAATTGAGATTCAGGGATTTCAGTGTATGGCAAGCTGTTTTGGGAACAATTTCTGATGAATTGGGAGGAAATAGACCAGAAGGGGCCAATCCATGGAGACAGAGAGGGTGAGAGAGAAAGAGAAGGACAGACACAAGGCAGAAACATCAAAAGAAGCAGCCAGATGCAGGGAATGACAAGAACTGAGAATGTTACCCACAGATGCCCAGTCCCTAAAGTGGGCCCCCACACCTTCCACCACTTACTTCTTGTCTTCCATTGGTTTTGGGTTTCTGTAGGTTTCTGATTTTTGTGACAGAAAGTCCCTAAGGCAGATGAGATCTGAGGCCCCAGTGTGAGAATGAGGAGGAGGAGGGCAGAAGAGACATCCGACATTCCCATGCAGCAAGTGGTACCCACAGCGATGCCATAGCAAGGAAAGTGTGACAGAGGGACATCATAGAATAAAAGGGAGGAAGAAGTCCCCACACACTGAGGATGGAGAAGGAGTGGGATAGAAAAAGAGGAAAAAGAAACCTCTAACAGCCAGGCTGCTGCACTGAGCAGTCCTACTATAGGGTTAAACATAAAATGTTTACCATAAAATTTATAAAGAGTAGATAGGAGTTGCTTAGGGCCAGGAAGGAGTGGGTAGGAAGGGAAATGTGACTGATTGCTAACGGATAGTTTTTCTTCTGGGAATACAAAACTTACACAATTGATTGTGTTCATCTTTCACACCTTATGAAGTACTAAAAACCACTGAACTGCACACTTTAAGTGGCTGAATTGTATATTTCAATAATGATGTGATTTTTTAAAAATGTTTGCCACTGTGCAGAATGAAGAAGGTCCCTCTCAGATAGCCTTATGAGCCTGTGTTTCTCTGGTTGATGGAGATTATTCATATAAGAATGGGCCACATTCCAAGGACAGAGCATCCTTTGTCACTCCAAGTTCCACCTGGAGCATAACACAGGAGGGGTGCACAGATCCAGAGCCCGGTAAGGGAGCCACTGAGGCAACACTCACTGATGCACGACACTGATGCCCGGATATATGAATAACATGTACTTCAGTATGAACAACAAAAAAACAGAAGCTGAAAACCCCCAGAGGAATGCAATCTCTAGCCGACCTGCAGCGCTCTAAGATTGGTTACTCCTCAGTGGTTTGGTGTAAAGAAACACAGGGCAGTGACCATGGCAGGGGGTGGGATGTTGGTTGGGAAGCTGGGCAAACTTTTCACCAGTCCTTTGGATGAAAGAAATTGTCAACTGAGATTTTCAGGTGCTGAGACACTATGGAGTCCCAGTAATAGTAAAATCTTGTCCTAAGCAAAATGAGGAAGTTTCTCTGTCACACACAGCATCATCAGTCCTCATACAATCTGTGAAACACGTGTTCACAATCACGTTTCCACTAACACCACAGGCCTAAATTGTCACACTCCCCTTCCTGAGATAAAATGGACTCGGAATTTGAAACTAAAATTGTTTATCAGAACCTGCAATGGAATTCCCCTTTGAGATAATTACATGGGAAGAAATACTCTGTCAAGGTGGTTCCATGCCACAGTAACTGATGCAAAATTTTCATCTTAAAGAAAAAGTTCGCTTTGTAAAACCTTAGAAGGGTAAGATAGTATTTTTCTAATCTAATAAACAAAATTGCTTTTCTAGCTTAATAAACTAATGCAGTGAACTTTGTCAGTAACATTCAGTTTTTGCTAGTTTGAAAATCAATTGGTAGCTAATAGAAGTGGAAAAGAATCGATGATTTGTAAATACACTAACCTTAATTACATATGATTTGCTAAATAAAGATACATGCTTAAAGGTGTACATATTTAATTAAATAAAAAGATTTTATTGTTGCTTTTTATTGAAGAGGATGAGAGAAATAATAGCTAACTATTCCTGAGCACACTATGTCAGGCACACATGAAACACTCATGAAATGTTCACAAAAATCTTTTGAGACAGCAATTATCATTCTCATTTTGTGAATAAGAAATTGAATATTTAGGAGTTCAGTATACTCTCAAAGATCATCATACTGAAAGACTATTCTCTTTTTAACATTAGACCCTTACTAAGATTTTCATTTTGAGGGCCAGTGAGATGGCTCAGCGGTGTAAGCGCCTGCCTGGCAAGCATGAGGGCCCGAGTTCGACTTCCGGAACCCACATACGAAAAAAGGGCCTGTGATATCGGTCCTGAGGTTGACCCCCGGTACACACACACAAAAAAAAACTTTTCATTTTGAAAGGCAGTTTTGCTGTCAAGTATATTCTTGAGTAATCTGTTTTATTGAATCTTATTTCCATCAGGGCTCAAATAACCAAAATCACAACTTTTTTTCAGTGTTATAGATCAAACTCAGGGCCTTATGCATGCTAAACAATATTGAAGTTCCCCAAAAAATTAAAAACTAGAACTTTCATATAATCTAGCAATCTCACTACTGAGAATATAGTGAAAGGAAATGAAACAAGCCCACTGAGAGACCTGCACACCCATGTTCATTAAAGCATTATTGACAAAAGCCAAGAAACAGAAGTGAACTAAGTGTCCATCAACTGATGAATGTATGAAGAAAATTTTTATGATGGAATAGTCATAAAAAAGTCATAAAAAAGAAATCCTGTCATTTGTGACAACATGGATGGAACTAGAGATCATTATGTAAAGTTAAATAAGCCAGGCACAGAAAGACAAGTACTCCATGATCTCACCCATATGTGGAATCTAAAACAAGTTGAGCTCATGGAAGTTGAGAGTAGAATGGTGGTTACCAGAAGCCAGGGAGAGTGGAAGGCAGGGAGGATGGTAAAAAGTTCATCAGTGGATACTAAGTTACAGTTAGATACCCACAAAAAGTTCTGCTGCTCTATTGCACATCAGTGTGATTGTATATAACAATAATGTACTGCATGTTTCAAAACGTTAGAAAAAATGATTTTGAAAGTGTTTACCACAAAGAAATGATAAACATTTAAGGAGATACATATGTTTAACCTGATTTAAACATTACACAATCTACACATGTATCAAAATATCATCTTACTCTATTAATATGCACAATTTTTATGTTTTTATGTATCAGTTAAAAGTTTTTAAATTTTTTTTAAAGTACTTAACCAGCATTTCTTATTTTTCCTTCTTATAAATCCTTTCTCATGGACACATTTCCTGCTCTCAGGACAGAGATGGGAACAATACAAACACTCCCTTATCAGTGAAAGCAGAACAGTTTGAAATTGAATAGCTTTGGGTAGATTAAAACTCTAGTTTCCAGAATTCTGCCCCAATACACAAAAATATATACACATTTACACTTTCACTCTGTACTATGCATAGATTATTTGATGTATTTCTTTATTTTTTGTGGTTCTGGGAAGGGACCACAGGATCTTGTACATGCTAGATAGTATGGTTTGGATCAAAAATGTCCCTAAAGGCTCATATGTTCAGAGGTGGGGCTTTTACAAGGTGATTAGATCATGGGGGTTCTAACCTCATCAATGGATTAATCTACTGATGAGTTCCTAGCTTAATGTGCTAGTAGGATCTGGGGCTTGGGTGGGGGAAGTACGTCACTGGAGGCATGACCCCAAAGGGTGTATTCTCATCTACGGTTCCTGCCTCTTTCTCTCTGCTTTCTCCTCACACTTTGCTTTCTGGCTGCCATGAGGAAAGTAGCTTTCCTCCATCATGCCATTTCTGCCTTGGAGCCAGCTGACCATGGACTGAAACCTTAGAATCCATGAGCCAAAATAAAACTTTTGTCCTTTAAATTGTGTATGTCAGGTATTTTATCCCAACAAATAGAAGCTAATGTGCTAGGCACCTCCTCTACCACTGAGTTACACTCCTAGCCTTCTGTGCACAGATTATGGACGACACTTAAAGACTTCAAACAGAAGAGTCACCTCATTTCTTACTCAAGAGTGATCACTTAGCATGTGTTCTAAACCTTATTCCCTAACTCCCTTCTAGGACTTGTTCCAACAGTTATTTCCTCTTTTGCATATATACCTTATCTTCTTGCAAGGCTCCTTCACAGCCAACATCAATTCTCTTCCAGCTAAAATAAATAAATAAATAAAATAAAAAATAAGTAAAACTAAATGAAGAAATACCTTCTTTAATCGTGCAACCTCATCTAGAAACTACTCTATGGTCTCCTCTTAGCCAAGTGCCTGATTCATGGTAGACTCGTGATATTTGTTGAATAAATGAACTGAATGCAAGTTTCATTGCATAAGAGAAAGTAATAAACTGGGTGTGATGGTACACAGATGTAATCCCAGCACTCTTGGAGGCTGAGGTAGGATGATTGTAAGTTCAATTCCAGCAATTTAATGACTTAGTGAAATCCTATCTCAAAATAATAATAATAATAATATTTAAAAAGGCTGAGGCTGTAAATAAGGGGAAAGGCCATGGTTTAATCCTCAGTACTGAGGGAGGAATGGAGGAAAGGAGGGAAGGAAGGAGGGGGAGAGAGAGAAAGAGAAAGAGAGGGAGAGTAACTGACAGTTATTTTTGATTAGAAGTATGTTCCTTGCTTTGATGGAGCTTGGCATCAATTTTTAGACCCATGCTTCAGAATTTTCTTTAGCAACCATGATTATTTTAATGTATTTTTAATGTATTATACCATACCTTTTTTCTAGAAGATTCTCTGAATATTCTCTTGTGTGTAGACTTTAAAAACTTTTCTTATCTTTCTACTTTCCCCACCTCCTTCTCTCTGGCTTCCTGACCCCTGAGCACTCACTCTTAGTTATCTGTTAATGGAGCAGGGTGATTCTGGGACCCAGGGATGATTAACAAGGTTTGTTGCATCTGTTGAATGCAATCTCCTCCTCATT
The DNA here is from genome assembly GCA_028451465.1 of Erethizon dorsatum. Taxonomy (NCBI): domain Eukaryota; kingdom Metazoa; phylum Chordata; class Mammalia; order Rodentia; family Erethizontidae; genus Erethizon; species Erethizon dorsatum. Next base: position 54,430,438 of record CM051828.1, read on the forward strand.
CTCCATATCTTTTTAACTAACTTACTCTCAGAATGTAGACTTGCCTATACTAGCTAAAAATCAGTAAAGGAATAACTGACTGATGAGCCAGCCTGAAACAAAAAAGGTATCCTTTAGACTCAGCAGCCATAAACAGACATTTGCTTTGTAACTAGCTGTCCCTCAGTTTTATCCACTATAGACCCTCAGGGAATTATAGGGCTTTAGAGAGGTCATGAGTCAGCCCCTTTTCTTCATGAGATTATAAATCAGGCATGCAAAAACAGCTGTCATGTCAGGACACCAGAGCACCCTTCTTACTACAAATCCATTGTGAGTGTCTTCTAAACTAGATATTAAAATTACTATCCAAAATATTCTTTCATTCCAAGGTTAGGTCTTGCAAAAATTTTATGTGAATGTCTAAGCCTCTTATTTTTAATTTTGGATTAGTTATTTGGATTAATAGTTTCAGGTATTTTATATTTTGTCTCTCCAATTATATGATAATCTCCTAAAATCCTTGAGAAATCCTGCTGTTCTTTATTTAGATTCCTCATTAATTGAGCTAAATGCCTTGATCAGAGGAGGTGCTCAGAATGTAGCCAGTAATGGGACAATAATGGAGTGAAGTCATCACCTTCAGGGTAGATTTTAGGGTTCAAAGGCAGAGGTTGAGAGCCCTGGAAGGAATCTCAGAAATTTTCTTGTTTAAATTCTATCTATTTTACACACACACACACACACACACACACACACACACACACACACACACACTTTCTTTTGGCTCTACATAGAGTCTTCTGACCTTTTCTTTTTTAGCAGATTCTCTGGATATATTCTCAGAAGTTGACATGAGAGTTTAGCCTTAAAGATTAATAAACATGAAATGCGTACACTATAAGTTCAGCTCCAGGACTTAAAAACTTGTTCTCAGAAATGTTCATCATTGTTTCTTCTCTGGGTAAGGCCATAGATTCCAGTTCTGCCCTCATTGGGGATAACATTTATTCGTACTATGCTGTAATTAGCTCTCTATTTCTTAAAGACAGGAGTGCTTTTAATGTTTTTTTTTAATATATTTTCCCCTGGATATGCCAGTTATTGTGAATTTAAAATAAGAATACAAGTGGGAAGCCTAAAAGTACCTGAGGGGAAATATTTTAGAAACTAAAGCTACTTAAACTTAAGCTAAAATGATTTTTTCTTTCTTTTAATGTTTTTTTCTTCAGTTTTTATTTTTTTATTAGTACATGTTTGCAGTGCATAATGATTACACTCCTCGTGGGGAGTTGGTGCATGTATATAACACATCTTAATTCTTTTTTTCATTCTTTTCCCTCCTCTCCTTCCCCCCTCTTGATCCTCTTCCCATTTGATGAAAATCTATATTCCTACTTTATATTATCTGTCTTTTATTTTGCTCTTTATTTATATTTTGGGTTTCTCATATAAGAGAACCCATGCAGTATTTATGCTTGTCTGACTTAAGTTTTCTCATTTCTTCATACAACTTCTGTTTTAAAATCCCCTTCATTAAATTAAAGAAGTACAATCAATTTGTTTATATGAAAACATGAGATTTGTCCACAGTAAAAAAAAAAAAGAATGTGCAACTTGTTATGAGGAAACAAAAAGTATCAAGACCTACTGATTTGAATCATTCTAGTTATGATTGCTTGACTACTGGCCAACCCTTCTGACAGCACAGTCATTAAAGATTTTTACACAAATTATATATGTAATTATATTGGCTATACTATTATCTACATACTGGTACTTACTCCAGATTTATGACACTTCTGGTGTGAGACATAAGATTAAAGGATATGGCTTTTGTTTAAAAATGCATAAATTTACAGAAAAGCTACAAAGTCCAAAACTAAGTATTTCATTCAGTTCCTATCCATAAGTGATCAGGAAGCGAATATTTGGAAACTGCAGATTGCTTTCTCTGAGGGAAAGAAGATACATTTGCCACTCCCAATTCAATTCTGTGTTCACCCAGGCATATCCAGTAATATGCCCCAATTATAAGTAATATTTAATTGCTATATTTTATATGCCCACAGCAAGATAAAGCCTTGAGCATGTTGAAAGAAAATCTAGAAGAGAATAAAATAAAGCTTTATAGCAACGTCTTCTTTGAGGAGCCATTCCACCTCGTAAGAGAGGTAGTAATGAGTAGCCAATGCCCAGGAAGTACCTGCCTCAGGTTCCGGGGACAGGGAAGCTTCCAGAAGTGGGGTCTCAAATCAGCCTCCTTCCTCTGCCTCACCCACCCAATTTTCCTATGTTTACCTTGAGGTTGTAAAAAAGTTTAAAAATGTATACTTTTAATATATAGATGAATCTAAAGATGATGTTACTGGTCATAAGGGACATAAATGGCAAAACTCCAGCATTGACATTACTCTCCCTGTTCTTTGAAAACTCTTCTGTCCAGTGCATGCATCTGCGCTTGGCTTCCTCTCCACAGATGGTTCACACATGGTAGCCTAGGGAAAGCAATGGATTTATTAGACTCTGATTTTTTTTTTTTGAAGGAAAAGATAATATAATGAACAAGGAATAAGGCTGCAGATTCAGCTACGATTTGAAGAGAATCTGCAGATTTCATTATGCTGGTTCCTACTCATAAAACATTCAATAATTATATATTGCTAGGCATGGTGGTATATGTTGGTAATCCCAGAACTCGGGGAGGCTGAGGTAGGAGGATTGCAATTTTGAGCACAGCTTAGACAATCTAATGACACTTAGTGAGACTCTGTCTGAATAAAATGTATACATATATATATATAAAGCACCAGGTGTGTATCTCAGTGGAAAGACCATGGGTTAAATTACTACGCAAAAATAAATAAATAAATAAAAATAAAAATAGGGGCCGGTGAGATAGCTCAGCGGCATAAGCGCCTGCCTGGCAAGCGTGAGGTCCTGAGTTCAACTCCCAGAACCCACATAAAGGAAAAAAGGGGCCGGTGACATTGCTCAGCGGCATAAGTGCCTGCCTGGCAAGCATGAGGTCCTAAGGTCGACTCCCAGTACCCACATTAAATAAATAAATAAATAAAAATGTATTACATACATAAATATGTGCGAAGAACTATTACTAAAAAAAGAGGTATTACATAGTCCTCAAAGAGGACTTTGGAACAGTGTTATAAACATTGTTCATTATAATTGATGTGCATAATCAATACAGTAAGTTATTACCATCATATAAAGAAATGGCATAGAAAGGAATATATTTTATCCCATCTGCATATATATATAAATACAAATCTATGCACACATATAGGTTTATATCATACCAAATATAATCATTGTTTCATGAATTTTTCTTTACATTTACATTCACACATACATGTATAGGCACATCTATGCATATATGAATTTCTTATGTCTGTCTATATTGATTGCCAATGTAAAATGTATTTATTATGCATGCTGTCACAGAAATAGAAAAAGACAACACTGCTCTAGATCCCTATGACTAGGATCAAAATCCCAGCTTCTCCACTTATGAGCTCAGTACCCTCAAAGTTCTCTGTACCTCAGATTCTTGGTCTGCTAATTAGGGATTGGATTGTGAGCATTAAAAGAGATAATATACTGAAACTGCTCAATGTGGTGCTCAATATATAAATATATTTTAACAAATGGTACCCATTAATCTTAAAAAGTTGTTTCATTTAATACAAGGCCCCACCAAGGCAATGTTACAAATATGATTACTCCATCTTCAAATGAGAAACCACAGCTCAGAGATTGGAACTCCCTCACGGTCAGCAGCTAATAAACAGCAGTGATAAATCCAGAAACCAGTTCTCCTAATGTTATATTTCACCCCACTGATTGTCTTCCAGCTTTACAAGAGAAGCCCATAAGAATGGAGCACACTACCAAGCCAAGAGAGATGACTGTGGAATGAAAGAGTAAGGGAACAAATGAAGGTAGAGAGCATTACTTTCACTTTGTTTCCTTTTGTCCTTTCCTAGGTTTTACGTGAAAGGAGCAATTGCACATGAGAATATAGGGCTTTTCTTTTAAAAATTTGCCTAATGAACTTTCACATCAGGCTATTATCATCCACATGAACATATATAAATAGCTTCCCATAATCACAGAAATATTTTGGGCAAATCCAACTAAATAGATTTCAAAAATTGAAAGGAAAGAAATACCCCACTGTTCATAGGACCCACCATTGTGATCCTCGCCTGCTTTGCCTTCTAGAATTTTGTGTGAGCTCAGCTGATCCAGATAGCTCCCATGTGCTATGAAAGGAGATATCAATGTCTTTTAGCATTGTGCAAACAGAATTTTTTCTCTAATGAGCTGTTATAAACAATCTTTTACTTTCCTTTCAAATTAAGTGATTGAAAAAACTTATAAACTGATTTTAGAGAAAAATATTCTGTCTGGGAAGGAAAGCTTTTTCAAAAGAAAAAGTTGAATTAGAGGCGCTCAAGTCTCTGTAGTCATTGTGGACTTTCTCATTTTCTAAGCAATCCATAGTTGAGTAGGGTCTGACAATATTAGCCTTGCTGTGTCTCCCAGAAAGTCAAAATACCTGCTGTCTTGGTTACTTTTCTCTTGTTGCTGGGACAAAATACCCAACACCCAAAATTAAGGAAGGAAAGGTTTAGTTAGCTCACAGTATGTGCAGGTTTCAGTCTGTAATCAGCTGGCTCCAAGGCAGGGTGGCATGGCAGAAGAGCAACAGTTCAAGGCGGCAGAAGACAGCAAAAGCAACAAGAGCAAAAGAGGGAGAGAGCAAGCCTCTTTTCCTCCCTTATATTGTAAGCAGGCTGCCCATCACCAGGTGGGTGTAACATTCACACCATCTCCGTATCCCCCTCTTGCACAGGCTCAGGATGGTTACAAAGTGAGGACCCTGCCTCCCCACTAAGTCATTTAATTAAACTTTTAGGCTTCTCAAGTTAGCACAACATGTCAACCATTACAATCCACCCCTTGTGAACTTGGCAACCAGACACATTTCTTCAAACCAGTTTCCAGATACAAAGACATGCTTATTTTTATCCTTTCACAACTTGAACATTATAACACAGGCTTAACAATCCTTAAGAACCAATATAAGTCTATCGATATTATATTACATTAAAATCATAACATTTTGTCCTTGGTCCCCCAAAGGCTCATGCACATCCCTTTATGTAAAAGGCAGTTAGTCCATCTCTAAGAGTTGCCAAAGTCCTAGCAGTTTCAGCATTGCTGAAAAGTCCAAGTCCCAAGTCTCCTCAGAGATGTCAGGTAAACTCTTAGCTGCAAGCCCCTGTACAAATGAAAAGTTAAACGCTTCCAACATTCAATGGCACAAGATAAACATTTTCATTCCAAAAGTTACAAACGGGGATACAAAAGAATGGGATGAAGCAAGTCCACATCCAGCAGGGCAAACATTAAGTCCTGTAGTTTCGTGTGCACATCTAAGGCCATCTGTGACAAGTTGTGAGCTCCAAAACGCTTGAGTTGTTCCACCCCTATGGCACTTCTGGTGGTTATTAACTCCCGTAGCTTCTCTCTTGGGCTGGCTTTGTTCCTTCCTTGTAGGTTTCCTCAGATGATCCATGTTTCTGCCTTTTCCAAACTTTTGGAGTCTCCACTGCATCTCTGGCTTCACATTCACATCTTTATACACTGCCCTCTAAGGGGCACACTGCGTGGCCCCCAAAGCCTTCTGAAATCAGGGTGGAAGCCTTTCTAACACCACAGTTCTTGCATTCTGCATGCACCTAAATCCAGCACCACGTGGATGATGCCAATGTCTGCCATCAGCTGGAGCAGTAGCCAGGCTTTCCTCTCTCTTGGTTGTAGGGGTTGAGTGCTTGTATCACTGGGCACTCTAAATCCAATTTTGAGGAACGAATTTTCTGTCCTGCCATTCTGGAACATGATACTCTGCAGCTTTCTCCTCAAAGCAGTCTTTCACTTTTGCAGTTTTGAGGCTGCAAAGGGTGGAGACTTCTTCCTTCTTGTGATGCCCTCAGGCCATTTTCATATTCTCCTGTTCCTTCTCAGCAATTGAGATCTCCTCAGCTCTATCTTTGTAGTTCACAGCTTTCCTGGAGCTTCCTTTCTAACCAAACTCACAACATTTTAAATCATCCCACTGGGCTCTTTGCTCTTGATTTTCAACACTGATCTGGCTAAAAGCCTGCAACAATAACTATGCTACCGCCTCAACATTAGGCTACTTTGAAATTTCTTCTGCCAGTTTATTTAGTCCGCTGCCTTAATCTCAGCCTCAGGCAAAGTCTCTGGACATGAGCAAAATGCAGACAAACTTTCTGCCAGGCCATAACACACATCGTCTGGACTCCAACAGCCAATGCAGTCCTTCTTCCCAGCAGAAACCTCCTGAGCCTGATCTTTACCAGTAGGATTTTCATCAGCCTTCTGGTCTTCTGAGCTCTGACCAGATTCTCCCATACAGAACAGCCTAAGGCGTTCCAGCTTCACTCTTTCAGGCAACATCTCTGAACCTTTCCAAACTCTTCCTACAAGCCATTCCCAAAGGCTCTTGAACCACATGGTCAGCTATAGTCACAGCAATGACCCCACTTCTCTGGTACCAAATTCTGTCTTGGTTACTTTTCTCTCATTGCCAGGACAAAATACCCGACACCCAAAATTAAGGAAGGAAAGGTTTAGTTAGCTCACAGTTTGTGCAGGTTTCAGTCTGTAATCAGCTGGCTCCAAGGCAGGGTGGCATGGCAGAGGGACAACTGTTCAAGGTGCAGAAGACAGCCAAAGCAACAAGAGCAAAAGGGGCAGAGCAAGCCTCTTTTCCTCCCTTATATTGTAAGCAGGCTACCCATTCCCTGGGTGGGTGTAGCACTCACACCATCTCTGTGCCCTCCTCTTGCACAGGCTCAGGGTGTTTACAAAGTGAAAACCCTGGCTCCCTGCTGAGTCACTTAATTAAACTTTTAGACTTCTCAAGTTGACACAATGTATCAACCATTACATCTGTAATATCTTTTCATCTCCCTCATCAGATTATACATATTCAGAGAAAATTAAATGCAACATAGTTCTCCCTAACCATCTCTTCTTTTTAATTGATGACAGTTACTGAGGGGGGTGAAAACATCAGCTCATAGTACCTAATTCAACACTTGACAACTCTGGCTGATCTAGTAGGTACATTCTCAGTTTTCCTATGCAAATCATTTCTCCCTACTCCATTGGATCTACAGTGTTAATTTACTCAAAGATCTCTAGTATTGATCACTACAAATATCAGTCACTGTCCGGTTATTTGGGGGACATGAAATGCCTGAGAACTCAATTCCTATTTGTGATACCTCAGGACATGCTTGATACTCACCAACCACCATTTTATACTAGCCCAATCCACCAACCACTGAGCTAAACTAGCAGGTAACATGCCTATGACCCACAAAACCAAATTTGCTGAATTTAGAAACTGCACGTGTGTGACGGGCGGACGCACAGGTCTCATGTGTTGAAATTGGTCTTTCTACGTTCCGGTACAAGAAGTGTAGCCTTTTTTTTTTTTTCCCCCCAGGTTTTGGCATCAGCAGCCCAAGGCAAGGCAGTTTAATTGATTGTATTTTCACATTGTATTTATGCTTCATGGCAGATTTTTTTAAATTATCTTTTACATACTTATTGATCATCCCAAATTCAAAGTTTCAAAATCCTTTAAAATCTAAAACTATGTAAGTGCTGTCATGATGCCCAAAGTCTAATAGTTGAAGACACACAAACTTTATTTCATGAATAAAATTATTAAACTATTCTATAAAATTAACTTTAGGCTATACATATGAAGTAAATATGAACCATGAATGAATTTTGTGTCCAGAATTGGATCCCATTCCTAAGATACTTTATTATGTATATGCAAACATTACCAAAAAAATTGAAACCCAAAATACTTCTATTCTCAAGCATTTCTGATAAGGTATACTCAAACTACTCCATTATCTCCTTTTCCATAAGTTTGTGGCTGTTTCCCATTAATTGTTCCCATGCTATGGCAATGCATTTGGAGAAATGGAAGTAGAAAGTCACAAAAGTCTGTTGTTTGCTCAGGCAAACACACATTTCTTCCCATCCCATTTTCTCAAAGGTTTCCAAACATTATCTATTTTTCCAGGCTACCCTGGTCACGTAGTCATTTATTACACATAAACCCAACCCCAGCCATTATAGACTTCTGACTGTCCTCATCCTTCAACAGCCTGTTTACCTCACATGGGGAATGTAACCTGCTTATGCCCAGACCTTAGACTCTTCCTTGTGCCTCTTACAATTCTATCCTAATAACATCTAAGATATACCTCTCCCCTTGCATCTGAGTTTTCCCACTCAAGAACTGTCATAGAAAGGTATATGATCTGTGACAAGCAGCCACATGTCCTGCAAATTAATGGTCTGAGGATCTCGATTTCTGAGAAGTGGTTCTAGTGGAGAGGTTAACAATAAGTCACTCGAGGCAGGTACACTGGATTCAAAGATTAGATTTGCCTGTTAATTATATGATCATGGGCAACCCCCTTAACATCTCTTTCAACCTCTTTGTAAAGCAGGACAAATAACAGTGAGTATATTGTCAGGGTTGTGAAAATTAAAGATCATATATGCAAAGCACAGTGCCTGGGGCACAATACAAGTTCAGCTGAAGCCATCGTTACCAGTTTCTGTCAACATACATTGCCCAGTTACTTCTACTGCCTGACCAGTGTCGCGGTCATGGCTCTGTGCTTTACCTGCCAGGTGAAACTTCATGCAAGGACAGAAACATGATTTCATCCCTAGCATGACTTTCGTGAGGACTAAGCCCAAGGCCAAGTACGAACAGCACTCTTCCTGTAACATATCAGGAAGATACCGGGAAATATTTTCAAAGTGTTTTGTGAGAAACATATTAATAATGCAGTATGAGTTATTTAACTCAGCTGAGTTCAAGGGAAGCTAAATCAAGACATGATGTAGCTGAAGTGATCCAAACTTCAAGGCAAGAGGACTCTTATCTAGAAAGACAAAAAGATCTGGATCTTGAAAGAAGAGATAAGATGAAAAGGCAATGATTTCCCGTTACATGAGTGATTAGATGATGTATGCTGCACTTTGAACAAGTAATTATACAAATGTTTCTACTTTGTTCAAAGAAAGTAGAAAAGGCTCGTTACAATGCACTTAGAACTACATGGAAGAATCTCAGAAAAATGACCTCACAAAGGGAGAAAAATCTTCTGGGTTTTTGTTTTTGTTTCTGTTTTTGCAGCTCTCTAAAGCTGGGCTTCTTGGGTTTAAAGTGCTTACACATCACCTGATGATATTGTGAAATGCAAATTATGATTCTGATCCAATAGTCAGGTGTGACCCAATAGTCTGCATTTCTAATAAGCAGGTGACCAAAGCCCCAAGTGTCCAATGTGACAATGCAAACCCAATTGTATGTCCATAGGTCAAGTCCAGATCGTCAGGGGCTGACTTTTTTCTTCCCTCTACCAATGAGATTTGTGCTATGTCTATACAACATGCGCACACACACGCACACACACACACACACACACACACACACAGGCTGCACAAGTCATGCAAATGCTCTCATAGACAATGAGGGCCTAGTCATCCAGGTCATCTACACCTATAGGACTGGACACTAGACACACTTTCCAGGACAGGCATTGCAAAGTGAAGCTCAGCCCAAAGGGCTGGGGTGAGGCAAAACTAGAGAGAAATGGGGGACCTCTGGCCCAGGCCATCTACTCCCACTTCTAGCATTGCAGATAACAATGGCATCCCCACCCCCAGTTACAGAGCCCTCAGCTGTCCCATTACTACCACTTCCTCTGACCTGGCAAAGCCTTGCATGCAGCTAACATCCAGTAGACTGAGTCCAAAGAAGAGAACACATCTGCTCTGTGTTACTTCCTAAATCCCTGACCATGACTTCTTGTCCTTCAGGCAGCCTCCTCAAATATTACCAATGCAATTGTCCCTCAAGATCATGAAGAAAATGGCTATCATCAAGAATCAACCAATAACAAATGCTGCTGGGGATGAGGGGAAGAAGGAACACTTCTCCACTGTTGGTGGAAGTATAGAGTGGTGTAACCACTGTGGAAATCAGTGTGGAGATTCCTCAAAAAACCAGGATTAGAGGTTCCATTTGACCCACCTATTCCTCTTCTTGGTATCTTCCTGAAAGAATTAAAAGCATTATATCACAGCAATATATGCACACCCACATTCACATCAGCACAGTTTGTAATAGTTAAATCTTGGAAACAGCCCAAATGCTCACCAACTGATGAATGGATAAAGATTTTTTTTTTATACAGTGGAGTACTACTTTGCCATAAAGAAGGCTAGGCTAGAGACACTTCTAGGTAAATGGATGAACCTTGAGACCATACTCTCATGTTTAAATACCTCATTGTTTTTCTGGTGTGAGAAACCAAAAGTGTAAATAAGGACCAAAATGTATAACAGACATTGGGATATGGGAAGAAAATGTTCAAATGAGAAGGGGAATAAGGGAGGGGGAAAAGAAGGAAGGGACAAGACAAAAAAGAGAATAGAAGGAAAAAGTGGAAACAAAGCTTTTGAAATAAGGAGGAGTAGAAGGGTTGAAGGGAGGGGAGGGGAATGTGAAAAAAGAAGCAAGATATATCATGTACAGGTACAAATTCCATATGATGAATGTGTGTATATCTAAAATGTACCAATAAAAAATTTTAAAACATAAAAAAATTTAAAAATTCAAAAAAAAAAAACTGCTGTATCTTTTGTTCCAATCCGATAATAGTATCTCATAGTAAAAGAGCTGATTGGAACTGATAAAGGTCTAAATGACTGCATCTGAGAATTAGAATGCGGCAGAAAAAAATCACATATTCAGGTGGCTTGATAATGATTCAAAATCAAAATCATCAAATTGGGGTAGGCCCCTACCCCTAATCATACCAAATTCCTCTAGGCAGCTTATTCTTACATTTTCTTAGGAGATAATTGCAATCATCATTTATTCACATTTGTAATCCTCTCATCATACCCCACATTCAGTAGATGGCCTTGCCTCCTAATTCAATGACAAAGTATAAGTGATCAGAAGTCCTGCAGCCCTGAGTCTGCACGGGTATTCTCCTCCTCCCTCCTTTCTCCAACCAAGAAAGACCATTGTGTCCATACGTTTTCTGGATGCCATTTTTCTCTGATTCTTAAGAACTCTACAGGTGGAATCAAACTCAGTCTCCAGTATCAACAATTTCAGTCTCAATCTCAATCTCTTTTCTTTTCCCTTTCTGCTATGGTTTGAATAAGATGTATTTCCCCAAAAAACTTGCACTGAGATTTGATCTCCATAATGAAATATTAAGAAGTGGGACCAGGCGGGATCTTTAAGAAGTGATTAGGGCTCTATCCCCATGAGCAGACCGACCCATTCATGCAATTGGTGGAGTGCTAGAGTTATCTTAAGTGTGGATCTGCTATGAAGGCCAGTTTGGCCAGGTATCTTTTTTTTTTTAATGTGGGTACCGGGAGTCGACCTCAGGGCCTCGCGCTTGCCAGCAAGCACTTGTGCCACTGAGCGATATCACCGGCCCTTTTTTTCTTTTATGTGAGTTCCAGTAGTCGAACTCAGGACCTCGGGCTTGCTGGGCAGGCACTTATGCTGCTGAGCCATCTCACCAGCCCCTGGCTAGGTGTCTCTTGCACTCCTCATCTCTCACCATGTGACACCCTGTGCAGCTTCAGGACTCTACCAGCAAGATCATCACCAGGCACAGACCCTCAACCTTGCACTATTTTACCATGAGCCAAATACACCTTTCTCTTTATAAATATCCAGTTGATGATTGTGTGTTATTAGGAACAAAAAAAGACTTAGATACTCCCCCTCCCACACCATCGTCCTTTTTAATTACATTTAAACATGTTTCAGATCTTTCCATTTAAAATTTAAGAGCGAGGCCTCAAGAAATGGGAGGAAAAAGCAGAGGAGAAAAGAAGGAAAGGGAAACTGGAGTTTCCTTCCTTCCCGGACCTGTATCTACTCCACATTCCCTCTTCGAATCCCCATGGCCGGTCTTTAGTAGTGCAGGTCAAACTTGCCTTCCTCGATTCCTGCACCTCCGAATCCATCCAGCACCTAAAGAAATCTGGCTTCTGCCACCACAGTACAGCACAGTGGCTCTTGCCTGTGTTTCCGGAGGTCAGTCACGGTGTTAGTGAGTCAAATAACCGTCCCACAGTCAAGTAAGGAGTTAAGATCCACACAAATGAGGTAGGCTACTGAAGAAAACAACCATAAAACTAGAATGTGACTTAACTCCACCTCACTTCACACGGAGGTCCAGTTCCAGTAAAAAGCACAGAGGGAGCTTTGCTTCCTGGCACCACGCAGGGCAGAATAAGAAAGCATAAGAGAATTTTTTTATTAGAGTATTCCCGGAATGGAGAAGTTCTTGGAGGGAATCACTTCTTTATCTTAGAAAACTCTTTCTTGACTCAGAGTACAGTATAGGTAGCCACTCTTATAAACCAAAAAGAAAAAAAATTGTATTTTCCTTTAAAACTGAAATCTTTGGGTTATCTCTCCATTTTTTTTTTTTTTTTTTTTTTTTTTTTGTGGGTACCGGGGGGTCGACCTCAGGACCTCGCGCGCCAGCAGGCACCCGTGCCGCTGAGTGATATCACCGGCCCCTTTTTCGTATGTGGGTTCCAGGAGTCGAACTCGGGCCCTCGCGCTTGCCAGGCAGGCGCTTAAGCCGCTGAGCCATCTCACCGGCCCTATCTCTCCATTTTCAAAGTTCAACAGGTATCTGTGCCTTCTCGGGATTTTGATAAAATAGGTATTTCTTGCTACAAGGTTAATATTTCTCTCTTCTGACTCGAGAGTCGCTTGAGTTCAGCTAGGACATAAGGACACTGTAGAAGCTTCCAGCTCTCTTGGAGTTGTGCTGATGACAGGTTCAGAGAATATCACCACGGCTAGTGACATTAGCCACAAGTCAGGTACTTTTACGGATGGTCACCTGTGCTTGTGGGGACTGGGGGAGCTGCCCCTTTAAATGACTACTAAAGTTCCTTCAAAGTTTTCTTTGTTTACTTATTTTAGATAAGGACCTTCCGGGAACCTTGCTTATAAGAAACTCGCCAAAATTACAGAATGGCCCTGACTCTTTCCTTTTAGATGACCTACAGTAAACTTTACTGATTATAATACTAAATTCTCCTCCCAGAGGGATTTCTATCTATTCATATTTTTTTTCTTCTTCTTCTTCTTTAGACAGGATCTTGCTATGTAGTTCATGCTAGCCTTGAACTCACTACATAGCCCAAGTTGGCCTTGAACTTGCAGCGATCCTCCTGCTTCACCCTCCGAAGTGCTGGAATTACAGGTGTGCACCACCACTCCTGGCTTCACCTTCCTTTTTAATTTTTTTTTTTTTTTTAATCTGACAACATTTAAATGAGTTTGGGGTATATACATTTAAATGAGTTTGGGGTATGACAGACTTAATCACTGCTTCTTTTTGCACATAAAGCATAATGCTTTTATAAGATGAAGTCACTTGAATCTGACTTTGAGGTTTTGCCTGAATTTCTGGATCTTCATCCAGAGAGTGGTGAACCAATTTTTTTGGATGAAGGAAAGTCAAGGCCATCTCAGTGGGGTGGGCGTGTCTTCAGCTCCTGGTATGCTTGCTCTTCCACGTGCCTGAGAGCTGGAAGTTCAGAAAGTCTAATGGAACCTGGCTCTGCCTAAGGTTTGGTACTGAAGCTTAACTGATGGGCATTGATAGGTCTCGACACTTCTTTTCGGAGCATTTGCACGGTCTCATAAGAGAATCAGTTGAAGTGGAGAACTGCAGAGTTCGCCCACCAGTTTCCTGCATGCCTGTCTTCCCAAGGTGCTCTGTGCAACCCACTCCTACAGCACTTGACACACTGCATTGTGAGGATGGATTCCCAATCTGCTTACCCAACCAGGGTAAAATTTCCCTGAGGGTGAGTAACTATATCCTATTCATATTTCAATTCTCTCTCTCTTTTTTTTTTTTTTTTTTTTTTTTTTTTTTTTGGTACAAGGAATCAAACTCAGGACTTTGTGCTTGCTGGGCAGGCATTGTGCCACTGAGCTATAATCCAAGCCCTCATATTTGAATTCTCTTGATTTATAAAAGGATTCCTGTTTAAGACTTTTTAGAAGAAAAATAATAAGTTATTACTTGGGTTTGTGCATTTTAAGGAAAAGACATAGTGCATAAATCAGAATATGCCTCAATTCTGTAATTGTGGCTAATTTAGTGAAGCACTTGATTGGTATGTGTTATTTGACTAAATGAGTGAGTGAATGCCTCCCAAAGACCATTTTATGAGATTTCAATGGGAAGACCCAAAAGCAAATTTAGATTTAATTGACAAACAGTATTTTTTTTAGCAGTGAAGTAACTAGAACTGAAAATCTAATGAACTTCCCTGGGTTTAGATTGGATTATCTGTTAACATGCCTCTGTTCCCACCACCACCTCTACCCTGTGATTGCCAAAACACAGTCTTCCTTTTGAGCCCACTCCAGCTGGTCTAGGTAGAGAAAGATTTACTACAGGGTATTAGAAGACTTTAAAATGTCTGGAGTCATCAAGGAAGCAAAGAGGGATGTTTCACAGCCAGCAGCAATGTGATTAGACGGTGACTGGCAACATAGGAGGCTTCCCTTCCAGCAACTCTACAGGAGCTACTGCTACGGCATGGGTTCCATGCACAGGACAACTGGGACACCGCACGTTAAAATCTCAACCAGTGTCCGCAGAAAAACAAGCCCTTCCCATCACACTGCCATCATCTAAGCAGCTCAATTCACCAAATCAATTTCCACGAATACAAGATTTTGGCAGAAGTGTGTTCTCTGGCTGCATGAAAAGACTGAAACATTTTTTCCTTTTTCCTTTTATTTTTTTAATAGCTTTCGAGTGTCTATCACATAAAATGCTCTGAAAGGGGTGGGTATTTGGTGACTCAATCTTCTCCATAAATAAAGGCACAAAAAATATCTCAAGCTCTCCAGATGAGAACTGTAGGGCTGGCTTCAAGAGTATTACAAATGTGCAGGAGCACAAGGCCAAATTCATAAAGCAGGGGCTTTCTCTTGACGTCAAGAGACAAAAGACATATTTTTTTCCCTATATGGGGGTTTTACCCAGGCCTTCACACTAAATAGCATGCCCAGTGCTTTTTATTTTTTATTTTGAGACAGGGTCTTGCTAAGCCATTAAGTTGCCCAGACTAAGCTTGAATTTGTGATCCTCCTGCCTCAGCCTCTCAGAGCACTGGGATTACAGGCATGCATCACCATGCCTGGCAAGACAGATTTTATATACTGAGCCAATACATATATAACTTAAAATAAGGGGTGTTCCTTTACTTATAAGTGAAGTTGTTCACCATTTCGTATGCTAAAAACCTTTTTATTTTTTCTATACTTGTTCTTTGTTCATATTTTAGTGGGTTATTGGCCATTTTTTTTCATACTGGCTGGTGAGCTTTTTTATTGAGAGAAAATAGGTCTTTGTAATACACATTGTAAATACTTTTTCTTCTTTAGCACATGTCTTTTGACTACTTATGGCTTTGCTTTTGTTTTATAGAAGGTTGCTACCATATAATTGGGCAACCCAACATACATGTAAAGAAATGAAAAACCAACAAATTAATACAGTAATTCATAGCCAAATAGAATTTATAATCTGACAAATATAATTTGTAATCTGATAAATTAGACTTTAAAAAAAATATGCAAGTTCTGCTATAGTTGTTTTTCCTATCACCACCATTTTCCAGGAAAATAACTTCATGTTAAAATTTATGAGTTTAAAATACCTTCATAGGAATAGCAGAGGCTAGATGTTACCATGCCTGGCTGTCTAGCATTGCATGGAACTCAACTAAAATTTCTGATAAATTCCTGCTGTAATATTTCAAGTGTGGAGAGCAATTAATACTGAAGACAATTAGACATAGTGAAAGGTGATCTTATATTGCTTTGGAAGTCTCACTTTACTTTTCTAGGTAAAAATGAGGATATTGAGAATGGATGGTACATGTGTGTCTCAAACAGTAAAATCTGGATTTCCCTAAGTTATCCAGATGTTGAAATCTCTTCTGGAACTTAACATGCTGAAGCTCTAAAAGAAACTGCAATAATAATACATTTGGCTTTAAGCATCTGTGAGGATGTTTTGAGAAAGATAAAAACTAAACCAGGAGAATGCAAGTAGAGACCACAATATTAGGAGCAACAGTATGAGTAATGGACTTTAAGTGTCATAGTAGTCCTGGTGTTCAGAAACAAACTACAAGAAGCCACAGAAAACAATTAAAGCTCTGATTGGCCTCTGTGTGCTCAGGGAAGAATTCTGGTCACTGCCTGAGCAAGAGGCTGAGAGAAAGGACCACACTTCCCACCTTGCTAAGGTGTGTCACAGGCACAGTGAAAGGAGCACGTGGTGACTGAGAGACAGTGCCAGCAAGCACATGGGGCACAGTACAGCACAAGGGACCACATGGACCAAGGGCATGGATGCCACGTTGCGGACTTGAACCCAGCATTACAAGCCAGGCAGGGACAAGTCAGGGGAAGCGTTTAAAAGGTGCTTCATGTTGACCTTATCAGATTGGGGGAGGCAGAAATACAAGGGAGGGTCACAATTACACCCAAAAAATTCATCTTGTTTTATAGAGAGCAGCAAAAAGAAAATGAAAAGTAGATTCAGAGAGTTTGTTACGAATAATCACACTGTGTGGGTGACAGGGAAGTAAGCAAAAATGATGGGACACTCTGCTTACTCATTTGTTTTCATCCTCCAATCAGAACTGATAAATGTAAAATGGAGTTTTAGAGTGTAAAAAACTGGTGCAGGTTTCATTGCTTGCTCACACTCACTCCACAAGGGAAAACAAGAATGAGATCACCTGCTGTGATAAATCACTGCTGTCCATGGGTGGCACA
Source organism: Erethizon dorsatum (assembly GCA_028451465.1). NCBI lineage: Eukaryota > Metazoa > Chordata > Mammalia > Rodentia > Erethizontidae > Erethizon > Erethizon dorsatum. Next base: position 54,447,443 of record CM051828.1, read on the forward strand.
GGAGGCAGGAGCACGTTATGCACGTAGGTCTCAGAGGCAGCTTTCTGGAAGGAAAGCATCACCGCATCACCCCATCACCCGTGGGACCAAAGCTTCTGCTTTTAAGGGCCTGGCTCACCCTGGGACTGGGATGGGAGTTACTCAGTTTTCTCAGTGGGTGGCTGCTCCTGAGGTGTTTTCAAAAGGAACTGGCCAGCAAACTTAGACAATGCAGCCTTGTTGCAGACAAGGGAACTCTGAGGTTCTCAAGTCTATCCCGGATGTCAAAATGAGTCCTGATGCTCCAGAAATCCATTCCTTTCTTCCATTGTCCTGATGCCAGCTACGAAACTCAACAGAGACGACACGGATGACAATAGGCATGCCACATAAGAATGTCCTGAGCATCATATATATTTTTTTATTTCTGTGGATTAAGTTGCAAGTGAAATGAAATGTATGGAAATCAGCAATTTACCCAACTTTCATTAGAATGAAGAAAAAAAAAGCTCTCTAATAGTTTGTGGATTTCCTTTTCATTCAATCAACCAAAAAGAATTAAATTTTAACAATGTACCAAATACCATACTGTATATATTGGTGATACTACTATGAACCAGTTTCTGTTCTTGAAAAGCACATTTCAGAAAGTGGCAAAATTGAGGAATGAAACTAACTAATGTGAGGCAAATAAAACCAGAAGTCAATCTGAATCAAAACTCCATTCCACATGGGAGAGATTGTTGGATAAGCATAGCCAACCTGTGCATGTGGGGTACCAGTGAGTATATAAAATAATCGCCCTTGCATCCAGGAAGCTGGACCCACAGCCTGCCTTCCCTCTCTCCTCCCATCCTTCATTTCACCATCTCACTTCCTTAAGCAACCCCCTCCACACAGGACCACAGGAAATCCTCAGTGACTCTGGGTTTCATTATTTCCGATACAGAAAAAAAGAAAAACACACATTTAGCTGCACATCACAGCATTTAGACTAGAGTTCGTGTGAATAATATTCTTTATCTATTGTTACTGGATCTCATGTTTATATAGTGAATTTCTATATCCTTTATATCTAAGCCAGGCAGAACTGTGTTCTTCCTTTGAAGCACATGAAAAAGTAACTCTTTGTCATGTCTCTGTTAATTCCCCCAAAATACGAAGCACTTGCATACTGCCCATTCACAAATCACCCCATTCTAACCAACAGATTTACTTCAGAGGCAAATGTATCAATCCCTTCCAAAGCTGGGAGGCCTCCACTGAATGGAATAACCAAATCTGTTTAATAAGGTTGCAAAGTCCTCCTCAGCCAGACAGACATACTAGAGTGCTCATAAACATCATGAAAAAAATTTCAGTTTCATAAATATTTGCCTAAAATTTTAACCCTTCCCCCAAAAATTGGTGATAAGAAAACAAACTGAGGAACATAAAGTGAAACAAATTATTTATGCATAACATAAACATATTGACAGTGCTTTGTCATGGGGCAGTAACATTTGATACCAAACTTATTTCTATACAGTACAAAGTAAAGCAGAAAAGTATGTCAAAGTTAGGTTAAAAAGGATTAACTTGGTCATCTTTACTTGGGCTTTTATCCAACAGAAGAAAGCAAAATTTGTAATTTGTTATCTGCTTTTAAGTTTACCCAAAAAAAAAAAATCAGCTCAATCCTAGTTAATACCATAACAATTCAAAGGAAGATTCTGACAAAGCCTTTTAAAAGGTAAAGAAACCAATTTTCTGCCATTCATATGTGTACAATTTCCATTCAAGTCCATTAGAGGGAAAACCTAAGTTAAGCAGAGGTGAGTGAATCAGGCTGCTGCCCAGGCAACTATCCAAATCTGGCAGAAGCCCAAAGTATTTCAAAGGGGTGTGTGTGGGTGTGTATGTGTGCCCATTCACTGTATATTTTTTCTTCTGAGAAATCAAAAGGTATTTACCTCAGGGTTGCATTTTTTAAAAAATAATAACTCAGCAAATTGCTAATCCCAAACATATAAGGGCAAATTTGCTTCCCTTGCTTTTTTTCCACCCTGTGAAAGCAGAGTTAGTACCAGAACTCAATGTCTGGTTGTCTAGTTGAATAATTCCATTGTATTGTCTAATAGAATAGTATTCTAGCATCTCTAGAAAAACAGAAATATTAAATAGTAATTTAAATTGTTATTATTTTATCAATTTCTTATCAAGAATCAATTACATCATTTATACAATGAAACAAAGGTCCTAAATACTAAATTATTCCCTAATTTTAGTGGATCTTAAATTGGACAACCTCATGGTATCTTAACTCTTTCTAGAATTACATTGTAAGTCCTGGTTCACTAATTTTATGGTCCCTAAAAAGCCATTTGGCAATATGGCAGGTGCTCAAAAGTTAGTGTGGGAATGCAAAATGCTACTGCCACTTTGAAAAAAATTTAGCTGTTTCTTACAAAATAAACATTCTCTTCCCATATATTCCAGCAATTGTGCTCCTTGATATCTAGCCAAATAAGATGAAAGCTTAAATATGTACATAAAATCCTACCTATAAATGTTTATAACAGCTCTATTCATAATTGCCACAGCTTAGAAGCAATCAAGATGTCTTTCAGTGGGTGAATGGATAAACTGCGGTGCATCTATACAATGGAATATTATTCACCATTAAAAAGAAACCAGCTACCAAGCCACAAAAGAGACATAGCAGAGCCCTAAATGCATATTGCCGAGTGAAAGAAGCCAACAGACAGTGACATACGATTCCAACAGCAAGAGATTTTGTAAGAGTCAAAACTATAGACAATAAAAACATCAGTGGTAACCAAGGGGTTTGGGGAGGAAGACAGAAGGTGTGAATAAGTAGAGTACAAGGGATTGTTAGGGGAGTGAAACTATTTTGTGTGATAATGTAACAGTGAACATGTGTCATTAGACATTTGTAAAAACCCATGTAACATACAACAGAAAGAGCTAACACACTAATGCAAACTACGGATTTTACTTAAAGATAGTGTATCAATATTGGTCCATTCATTGAAAAAAAGGCACCACATTAATCCAAGAGGTTCATAATAGGGGAAGATAGAAATAGCAGGTGGAGGAGAGACAGAGCATAAGGAAATTTTCTGTGCTTTCTATTCACTTTTACTGTAAACCTAAAATTGTCTAAATGAAGATATGATGGAATGAACACAGCCAATGAAGGCCAGTGATATAGCTCAGCAGCATAAGCGCCTGCCTGGCAAGCGTGAGGTCCTTAGTTCGACTCCTGGTACCCGCATATAAAAAAAAAGAAAAGAAAACAGCCAATGGGTCCCAAAAGTGCCTTCCTCTGCAAGATATTTATTGAGCTTTTTCTAATCCACAATCCAAAAATACCGAAGGCACAGAATTCACCACAACCTAATAAACTGAATGGCCCAGACCATTCTGATACCTACACTCACCTACAGAGGTCTTTTCCAGGTTGGAGTTTAGAACAGAAGCTCATTTCCTAAGATAGGAAAGGTTATAGAGAGCCCTTCCCAGTCCTTGTCACAGTCCAGGAAGTTATATTTGTAATCCCAAAAGAGAGTTATTGGAATTCTAGTGAATTAATTCCAATCTACCACTTCCAACGCAATCCACGGCGAGAATAAAGACACTAAGACATATCTATAGTTGTGGGGAGCCAAGGGGGTCCTGAGTCCAGCCAAGATGGTGGTTACTTGAACAAAGCCTTCAACCCAGGGCTGAACCTGGGTTCTATTAATTCTCAAGGAGGGGAGTGGCTCAGAGATGAGTGACTGTGAGAGTGGCAGGAAGTACGTTGAGTACCATGAGCTGGGCTAGGTAGGTGGCCTGAAATCACCTTTGCAATATGCAGAGGGAAGGATATGAAGAAGGAGTAATCTGCATAACACAATTCAAGATAGTATCTAATGTTTTGGGGTCTGGTGCTTCAGCTTTGATGTGTAATCTTTTATGCCGTGGGAAGTCATAGCCTCTTTCTCGAGGCTCCATCCCAGCGACAGTGTGGAGCAAGGCTCTCCATCCTGCCAGGCTCAACCATGTATTGGGAGCAAAGGGTGGGGAAACACAGGCCTTGTTTCAAAGACTATGTATCAGGACCTGGTAGACTGATTTGCATTGCTTAAAGCCAATTGAAGAGATAAGGAAAAGTCCTAGCCAGCTCTGTACATATCAATACGTGGAAATAGGGCCAGGTTCAGCCAAGATGGAGATAATTGCTCTTCTTTCAAGGAGAGCCATCCAGATGGTCCTCCACAAAAGGTAACTCTCACAGAAAGACAATATAACATCTAAATGTAGAGCTTAGGGGATGGAGAAAAGGGAGAATGGAACTCACACCAAACCCCTTTTAGGCTCAACAAGAAATGCATGAATCAATAGCAAAGTTAGGTACCTTTGGTTTAGGAGGTTGGTTAATCAGTAGGTTGGATTACCAGGCACCCCTAATTAACTGCTATGGAGAAATTTCCTAGTAACTGGTGCTGATCGTGAAAGCAACCCCTCCTTCTGATGTGCACGTATGTTAATGCACTATCCTAGAAGTTCAGGGTGGTTATTATACTGAGCTGTCGCTGGCCTATTAATTATCCACTATACTGTATTTAGCTGTACTCTGGTAAATCTTTTTTAATTGCCTAAGCTACATTTACAGAGGATCTTTATTTAACATGCTCCCAACTCTGTTTATGTTTACGTCTTTTCCAATAACTCATTAAATAGAGTCCTTAACCAGTTCTAGCAGAATCTTTAGGAAGAACCCAGCCAAGCCCACTTAAGAAATTTATTTCATTCACTCATTATAGATAATTTTAATTTTCCAAATAATTTTCAAGTCCACCCCTCATTGGTGTCCCCCTTCCCCTGCTTCTGAAGAGCACAGGTGATACTTTTCCAGTATCACCAAACTGTGATTCAATCTTTCCTACCGCAGAAAGGTAACTGAAAATACTTATCTGAGTGTGTACCTCTGACACTCAATGCCATCTGTCCAAAAAATATCAAAGGTAGCTTCCCTATGGAAGTCCCCAAGGCCGTGGTCAGTCCAGCCCCAAACTCACTTCTCATCTGCTCACATCCTTTCCTTCACATCTCCCAGTTCAGACCTTCACACAACAGAAAAATCTATCCACCCATTCTTTTCTCTCTGTAAGGCATTCTCTTAGGTTCTACTCAAAAGTTACTCCCTCTACAAAACCTTCAAGGCAGAAGTCCCCATCACTCCCCTATTCTTCCAAATGATTCTATTCTTGCCCTTGCAGATGAGGCCTAATACCTTTGAGGTATAAGCTGTTACAAATAAAAGACCTTCTTGTAGGCCAGTGAAATCCTTGAAGTCAAACAGTGCATTTTATTATTAATCTTGTGTGCTCTGAGTGTCCACATGGTGAATGATTGATAAATATTTATTAAATGAATGACTGAAAGCATTTTCCTTCCAGAGTATCTAACTTTAATTAAATTGTATCTGCTTTTTCCAACATATCCTAGCCATACAACCACATGATCATGTGCAGACATAGAAGAAAATCATGAAAAAAAGCAATGGTACACACATGTACTTTTCTGAGAACATACAACTTGGAACATAAAAAGATCAAGTAAATTAGAACTCATTTTCTACCATAAAATGTATGTGGAAATCAACTAGTCTCTCTGGAATAACTACACATTGTACAAATGCCATTGAACTGAAAAGAAAAATGGTGTGCACATTTTTAATGGAATGCTACCAAAAATTTTTAAAACGAGACCAGACTGCAGTTGGAGAGCCCCATCAAAGCAAGTCATATCCAATTTTTCTTAGGGGGCCATCTTTTAAATAGTTATAATGGATTTTTGACTTTTAAAAATGAACATTTGGAATTGCTTTTATAAAGATTAGCTGTATGTGATTCTGAAATTTTTGAAATACATGCATGAGAACAAATCTTCTAGCATTTGCATAAGCTAGACTATTAATGTTGGTCCTCTGAGATAGAATTTAAGAGATGAATTTGAAGTCATGTCACACAGATGTAAATTCTGCTGGCCAGAGAGAGAAGAGAGGAAAGACAAAGACGTGACTGACAGAGGGTTTTGCTTGTATGCTTGTAGTGGAATTCATAATTCATGAACATTCGTGGGGTAGAGCACTACAATATGCAAAGCATGAGTGCGTACAAAATGAGAATATAAATACAGGTTAATTACACACTACTCACATGGGAATGGAGCTTACTTAGCAGTCTTTAGTGTCACGCATTTCCCCATGGAAATGACATGTATTTTACCAGTAGGTAGCAAAGAATGTACCACATTATAGATGAGATTGATCCATAGTGTTTGAAGTTTGGTGTGAAATATCAATCCCGTGAGTTTATCAGATATTTAATCCATGTCAATGAAGCATGAATATTACTCCCCAAGTACATATTCAATAACCCATGTAAAAAGAATGGATACATTCGGTTTAGGAACCAGTTTTCATGTAATTTCAGAGCTGTAAGTGACTTCAGAAATTATCTGGTTTAACTCTCATTCACTGCTTTTAAAATTGAGAAGATAACAGCGAAGTCAAAACTCAAATCTGACTCCCTTCATCTGCTGTGTGTTTCCCATTCCTGGTGGTCAGAGGAAAATCCATAATTAGTCTTAATTACTTCCTGCTGAGGTCAAGGTGAAACTGAACTCACTGATATTTTCGGTGTATTTGCTCTGTGTGAAAGATGACGAAAAGCTTCTCCAACTGGTCTTGGATTAACTTCAGAACAGAAAAATATAGTGAAAAAAGCATGAGATTTAGAAACAAAAGTGATGAAAGTGAGCCCAGGTTCTTACTACTTAGTGGAATGGTGCTCCTGGGCACTGCTCTACCTTCTCTGAAACTCAGCTAGTCTCTTCTCAGATGGGAATAACAATAATCCCTGAGGGGTTGAGGAGAAGCCTGGATGTTTTGATATGAATGGAAGTACACAGCAAGCTACCATGGCCCTTGCAAAGACTCTGCCCTTACTATCCTCATCAAATGCACTTACTAAACCACCAAATAAGCACACCATGTCGCTAGGCATTAAGCAAGATAGAAAGCCAGGATGACAATAAGCTTTACTCCTATGAGAAGTTTTGTCTTCTTAAAGAGCCAGTTTATATCAGCAAGTAATCCGATTTGCAAAATTGATTGTCAACATGCCTCAGCAGAGAAACAACTCACTGCTTTCCCCTGGCAACCTCTGGTAAAGTCTTACCTAGTTTTTAGAAACATTTTACTTCGGACTTCCCTCTTCTCACACCTCAACATCATCAAGCTCAGAACTGTTCACTAGAACTATAATGCAAATCACACAGGTAATTTTAATTTTCCGATAGCTACTTTTGAAAAGCAGGAAACAGAGGGCTGGGAGTGTAGCTCTGTGCTAGTTGTGCTTAGGATGCATGAAGCCCGGGTTTGATTCCCAGCACTAAAAAAGAACAAAACAGATGTAAATAAAAAGTAGGAAACCAAGATAAAATTAATTTTTATCATAGTTTTTAGTTAAATGAATACACCTTAAACATTATCAGTTCAATATAATATCAATATAAAATGATTAATGATTTATCTATTATCCTTTTTTCCCATCACTTTAGCACAGACCTCAACAGAAACTACCCAGATTTCAAGTGCTCAGTGCCATGTTGCTAATGGCCACCATACTGAAAAGCTATACATGTCTAGAGCCTGGCAGAGTGACCACATCTACTACTAATGAAGCAAATCAAGAAAATATTACCTTACATGGGACATTCAAGAACACTGAGCAAGGGCTGGTGAGATAGCTCAGCGGCACAAGCGCCTGCATGGTAAGTGTGAGGTCCTGAGTTCGGTTCCTGGTACACACATAAAGAAAAAAAAAACAACACTGAACAACACAATCATATTCTAGCACCTAGAGGGGGCAGGGAACCCTAGCAACAAGTGACAGCATAGCAATACCAGTGGTTGTATGGAAGAGAAATCTGAAAACTAGTAATCAGAAAAGAAGCTTTTCTGGTCGTTCTTTTCTATCTTGTTCAGTATGAAATAAGGACATTGACAATACATGACTACCTAAATGAACATTTCACAAGGCACCATTCTCATGATCTCTTTTTTCCAGAATACAGTCATGGACATATTTTGTCATATTGAATGTTGTGTTTCCTCCTTAGGAAAATGTGAGAAAGCAGGAGACCAGGCTGAGCTATCATCATGTTTCTTCTCGTGGTGAATGGGCTTCTCTGGCCTGCTGGGTAACTGTGAGGAGGTGAATTGTGTGGAGAAGACTGCTCATCAGAAATCTTGCTGTTATTTTACACACATACCTAGCTGGCTCGTGGCCAGAGTTTATAATCTTTCAGGCCTGGAGTCCTAGTCTAATTTTTTTTCTATTGCCTCAGTTCATCTTTCCTAGTGTAGACACAGGCTCCTTGGTCTGACAGACCAAAGTGCACGTGGAGGGATGCCCAGGGACCCACCCTCTCCCTGTACCACCTTGTCTACCCAGTGAATTCACATGGCCTTTGTTCACCCTCATGGCTGCTTCTTATTCAGAAGAATGTGAGTAGGATTGCCACAATGGTCCATACTGCTCTGATGAGCAAAGAGGGCAATCACTGCCTTGCTGAAAGCTCTTCACTTTCTGTTCTCAGTGTCTGCTTACTCTCCAGCTGATGCTTCCCTTAGCATCCCCTCCATGGTGAAGGCCTGGTCCCTCTGTCACCATCTCTGCTCCATGGTGATGACTCCATCCTAGTGACCAGGTTGATATATGGCCTGAGCACTGCATAAAGTAGTGAGGAAAGAGCATTCTACGTGCAGAATTATGTTCCTAGAGATCAGTTCTGAATCATAAAACCTAAAAATGAAAAATTTTAATAAGGATTTAAGTGTTTCTCTTCCTTCACCAGTAGCTTTCATATTTTTGCTTTAAGTATTATCTATAAGGGTATTTTTCTGTGTGCATGCATGCATGTGTATGGACAGGCCTATCACTGTTAGTTTCTAAGCAACAACTCTCACTGTTGTACTAGGTGAGCTAACTTTGGTGCAAAAGCTAGTTATAATGTCAGGATCATCCATATTTCCCATTAATGTCCAGCTTAAATTAGCTTTTCCAAACCACTTGTGCCAAAAGATCTTTCCTTGGTAGCAAACTCATACTTTTCAAAGTCTATGTGCATACTAATCACCTGGGGGTCATGTTAAACGACAGGCTGCCATTTAGTAGGTCTAGAGGGGGCCAGAGAGTCTGAGTAGCTCCAAAGAGCTGTATATGTTTCCAGTCCACAGGGCCCACAGTGAGGCCAGAGCTCCAAACTTAGTGCATCACCACAGCCAGATTTTTGGAGGCATGCACATATTTTGCCTCCTTTCCTTACTAGTAAACTTTGACAACATATTCTTTTTCACTATTTTTCTTGTTATACCATTAAGCAGATGTTTGTGGAGTCTATGAATATAGGGTTACCATCTGTTACTCATGTTTGTCATTTCAATCTCAGCAACTGAATAAAGTGACCAAGTGATGATTTAGAAGAGGGGATGCAAATAACCTTGCGTTTTATCCACGCGGTTAAGTGTGAACTTGTCTGTGATTCCAGATCCCTGCCCTCCTCTGAGTGGGATTAGAAATTAACCTCCAGGTTCAGGCTTTGCTCTCAATGTCAGACCAGGAGAAAATAATATACTGAAAACAGAAGTCAAACCATTTTTCCTTCAGTTTTACATTTGAAGTGTGAGCATCATAGTTTGCTTCCTTCATATCCTTGTTTTCTAATTCTCACCTTCGGCTTTTAACACACTCTTCATTGTGATGACGAACTTTGGTTTTAACCCTCTGGATGCTGACTTCTTAACCTACTTCTGACAACACGAAACTCTCAGGTCAAACACCCTCCGACCCCAGACACCATTAACGCCCTCAATACCAAGTTTATCTGGTAAATCTGACAAACCTGACCAGTTTTACAATTTTAGTTTTGCCTTCTTTGATTACAGAACAAACTCATCTAACAGGAGCATGGCCCCGCTGGTGGAGCCCCTTGTTAAATTCTGCTAGGATGAATTTTATAATGTGAGTCAGAATAATTTCCTCATTCCTACTTCTGAAGATTGAGTATTTGTTCTCTGATTATTGGGGCCTGATTTTTTTCAATTCTTTATATGTTCTAGATAGAAGTCCTTTGCCTGAGGCACAATTGGCTAAAATTTGCTCATTTCTCTCATGGCTAATTTTTTCTTCCTCAGGCTAATAGATAAAATCCTAAGCTCCTATTAGCAAGTCACTGAAGGCAACTTCTAGTATTTTCTAGAGTATTTGGACATGCATGTTTGGTGAAAACTTCAGGCTCCCTCTCCCTTACTCATTTAATCCCAACCTTATTTTGAAGTAGGTAGATATTTCTTTAAATAATTATAACCATTGATTAATTTCAAGAGTAGGAATACAATTAATATTTATACTTTCATTACCCTGGTGTTAAGTTATCTGCTGTCATGTAGAACTCAATTTTTCAAACCAGATCATCCCTGCATCAGGAAACAATCTGACAGGACACTTAGGATACTTGTAACCACCACTCTTAATAATAGTACATCTCCTGGAATCACAAAGCCCTATGAGACATATTTCCTAAAGTGTATGTTACTATGACAATTCCAAGTGTCATAAATTATATGGGAGAGTCTTCAGGAATTGACCTACATTTTAAAAAATGATTGCTATTAATTTTACTTCTGCAAAACAGAAAATTAATGAGCTGAAAGTCTATCAAAACAAAAGAAGCCTTTATAAAGTCTTTTTCCTGTCTCCCTGAAGAACGTTTCCTCATTAACACTGTCACAATAACACAGTGACTATGCCATGAACTAATGATAGAAGTGATGGGAGATTGTTTCATTACTGTTACTGCTACAATTGCCACCTTTACTTTGATTTTTGTCTCTCTGCTAAAGAAGAGAGAGAGACTTGAAAAGCGTTGAGCCTCAAACTGAGATCTTTATTCATGACTATTATCTAAGCTGCCAAAAAATGGAAGTCAGACTGTTTTTCACATGGATGAAATTTCTCTGACCGTTAATGAAGCAAGGTAACTTTGTCCTCCTTAAATACAGAGTACTTCATCGCAAGTCAAACCAAAGTCATCTCAAGTTGCTTTTCAAGTCATATTCACGGTACAGTCCGCTTCTTTTATATTTACACGATTTGCTGTTTGACTAATCCGCACTCACCCCACCTGCTGCCCACCACTCTGTTTGTATAAAAGGATTCCCCTGACAGAGAAATATGGCATGTGTATAAATTAAACAAAAAAGTAAAACTGACTCAAACAGCCTCCTTATGAATCATGAAAATGAGAAAATACTTTGACATACTTAGTTCAGAAAATCTTTAAATAGATGTTTAAATTTTTTAAAACTTGAAAATCTCAAATGTTGACTTGGGGATGAAAAATTGTTCAGCTTCACAACAGATTTCTAACATCTTAGAGTTCAGGGTAATTCCCATCCAGGAAAGGTTACTACAATGCTCCTTTCTAGCAGAGTGTAACACAGCCCTATTCTTCAGCAAGCATGGGCATGGATATAATATCTTTGTATAGAATTTAAATTCCATTTCCAGCATATTAAATCAATGACAGTATAACCCAGGACAAGCTTTTAATTTAAACGCAAATCGAGCTCTAACAACTGTATTCTCATTGACATAATAGATAGTTCTTTGGAAGCCTGTGAAGCACTGCCCTGATTTGCTAATCATAGCACTACAGGTAGGCATACCTCACTATAGAAAACACAAAGAACAATTCAGATATCTTAGAATTAGTGGTATGGAACACTTTCAACATCAGTTGCAAATACTTAGGTGTGCATCGTCATGAAAATGGTTTTATTGATCATAACATGAAAATGACATAAAGTTCATCTCATTACAGAAATTAGCTTAAGAATCTTTCCCAGCGTACAAATAATACCACTTCCTGGGAGTTTGGACACTGACATCATTTCTGGCAGGTCCTCTGTAAATCCCTGTGACTGACATAAACAGCAGAAGGCTACAGTGATGCCTTAGAAGAACTCATATAAAATTCCTGGTTCATAGACTCAGGATACTGGACAAGTAAAATGATTTATAAGAACAGAACCAGAATTTTAGGCCTGGAAAGAACTTTGGAAAATATTTTGAGCAATCGTATCTCACAGACAGAAAACTCAGCCCCAGAAGGAGGAACCTGCAAGAGCTAAGCTCTGTGGCACCAAAGCCGCTGCGCTGCATCACCTGCACGTGGTTACACAAACCCCAAGCAGTTGGGTGGCCTGTCTGGATCTGCGGTGATTGCTTGGCCAAGTAATCTCTCTAGTACCCCATTTAGTCCAATTTCCAAAAGAATTAAATGTCTAAAGAAGCTCCACCTCTGACAATCTAACTATACCCCTCCTCCTCTATTCTAGGGCTAGAAAAGATCTAATAGTGTAATTCAGACCATCTCCACTGGGTTTCTGGACTAATATTTCCATTTCAACCCCTACTTTAGTTTCTCTTGCAATTAGCAATCAGTATTAGCTCTGTATGTATACCAGGTGAGGAATTATATTTTATGATAAGGTTATAAACTTTGAGTAGACAGAAATGCAAAACACTGCCCCAAATTCTGTATATAAGTATATCCTTAGATAGTCATGGAATAGGTAGGAATTAAATGAAAAATATCTATCCCAAAGCTTGCCCAGTTCAACTAAACTATCAGCAAGAATAGGAATGCAAAGCTGGGCTTCTAGATGCATTCTTCCTCAAAAGGTGACTAGAACTTCATGAAATTTAGTCCCATTTCCCTGCTAGTAGTACATATCTAAGAATGAGACGGAGTGATTTCTTATATCCTTTCTAGACAACATTGTGCATTTTCTGATTCGCTATACCATTAGAAACTCAAGCAGCAAGTTTAGTTACATGCTTATAAGGAAGAAAGGATAATACTTAGATCTGTTTTACTGATCAGTAAATAGTCACTGAGCATCTATTTTTGTACATGTAAGCTTCACAACCACTTGAGGACCTGTCCCTGGTCTCCCTCTCTGGCCCACTATGCCATCAGTGACCAAGGACACCATGATGTAGCTGGAAGGATGTCACTTGCTATGGTCTTCAGAATCCAGCAAGGCCAACCAAGAGTTTATTTACTATTGAGAATTGTGCTATGTGATCTTCCCTGAAACCCACCCAACATTAGGAACATTTTATAAGATCACACCTAATAAACACTTTCTCATGACTTGTACCATATAATTCCTTTGATTTCATAAGGTATAGGAATGCTAAATCCAGTTTTAGTCCCTTGTTTTCATCAGTCTATTTAGTGTGCCATACAAATTTTATAAAGCAAGTCAAAAGAAATGATGTAATCAGATTAGTGAACGAGTGAATAAAAGGGGGAATGATTGCACATATCTGCTATGCTGTGATTGGTGTTAAATTCACAGGTAGACTATTTCATTCAAGCTGTAAAATGCAGAACAAATTTAATAACAAATTGTGTACTCGGCTATTCAATCATTAAAGTTTTTTTTTTTTTTTTTTTTAGGGTAACTGAATGAAAACTTTAGAAGTTCCTGGCCCAGGAATTTGTGGACACTGTTTAAAGCCAAAAGTATATGCCTGTACAGATGTTACATTCAACTCTCCTGTAAAGACAATCTTAAACTCTGTGTGTGGGGGGGAGTACTAAGTATAAAATTGTTTTACCCTGTAAAGGAAACAGTTCAGTTGAATGGAAACAGAGTACAACCTTTCCACTAGTTACTAAACTAGTTACTGGGAATATATCACATAAGTATATCCACCATAGAGAATTATGCATAAAGTATTCTAATTCATACTGAAACCCACGTAAATTCACCAGGAGCTATATGTTTGTGTAGATTTTTACCCATCAACTAATGCAAAGATTTAAATACCAAGACTAGCCCAGCATTCAAAGATTTAAATACCAGCCCAGGAGTGTTGTAAGGATTTGCAATGCTCCAGGGAAAACACAAGGTACATAAACCAAGGAAGACATTTTAAAGCATTCTACAGTATTGCAAGAAAAATGCCCTCCACTTCTTTCACTCACAAAAAGTTTGGAGCAGCAAGTAATGATGAAAATTATCGTAACATCTCAGGGCTGGAAGATGATATTCTAGTACAGTGCTCTGTATGACAGTTAAGCAAGAGGGGCAGGGTAAGTAAAAAGGTATGATACTTATATTTACCAATTCCCCGTGATCGATGTATTTATCTGTACTGCAAACATATGCTAAAAGGGAAAAATAATTAATTAAATAAATAAACTAATCCTGCATTAAAAATAAAATTTAAAAAGACAGTTAAAGTTCCTTTACTACATCTCCCTTTTCAAACTATGCTTAGACACCTCAATAATGGGAACTCATTGCTTCTAAGAAATTTTAGTTGATCCGTGGATACCTTTTATTACTTAAAAATTCTTAGGCATGTCAAGAATTTCTTCCTATAGGTTCCAGTCTGTGTGTGTGTGTGTGTGTGTATGCGTGTGTGTGTGTGTGTGTGTTTGTGTATAGCTGGAGATAGAATCCACGACCTAACACATGCTAGGCAGTTGCTTACCCCTGTGCTACAACCCCAGCCTGGTCCCATTCATTTTTCCTAACAGGGCCTACTCAGAATTCCAATGCCTCCTCCACATTCCAATCCTTCAGTCCTTACCAGAGTGCTCTCAGGATTTCAGATTTCTCTTCTCTTCTCTCTAACCAATTGTTTTCAGTCTCATCAACCATTTTTCACACTGCCTTTCTCCCCTCCCACATAAGTGTTGAATTGTAGCCTAGCATCTGCACAAAAATATGTGACCTAAAGAGGAAACATTTAAAATTCTCTGTCTCCATTTATACATATGCAAAATGAAAATGCTAACTCAAAGATTATTCTGAGAATGAAATTAAAAAGAGAGTAAGCTTTCTGGAAATGTGAACATACTATAGAAATATAAGGATCAGGTTTGCATAGACAAGGAAGTCTAAGCCTCAATAAGATTAAGATAACCATATCCTAAGAAAAATTTCTTCAAACAATATTCCAAAATAAACTTTTGCAAAGAATTTATATAGTTATGGTTAAACATTTCAACCAACTCATTGAGTCTACCATGTTGAGTCTATTTATATGCCCCAATAATACCCAAATTCAAATCTTATGAAGTCTATGTATTTTTATTAATGGGAGAGAAATGACTATGTCACAGTGGAATTAATGATACAGCCCCTGAAACTTTCAACTTACTGCTATTCCTTTGAATAATATAATATCACAACAGTTGTGTTAAGTGTTATACCCTTATTGTCCTTCTGTTATGGTTTATATGTAGATATCCCTCAAGAGCGTTATGCCCTTATAGGCAGGGCTTTCCGAAGACGATTGGATTATGGAGACATAGCTGACTTGCTCTTAGGAAGTGGGATTAGTCAGAAGAGGTGGGTCACTGGGGGTATGGCTTGGAAGGGTTTATCACCCTCACCTGCTCCCCTGTTCACTCTCTGCTTCCTATCCCCCATATCCTGAGGAGCTCTCCTCCAACGTCCCCCTCTGCCATGTTGTCCTGCTTTGGGACCAGCCAACTCTGGACTGAAGCATAAGCCAACATAAACCTTTCTTTCCTTAAATTGTGGGTGTCAGGTATTTTGTTCCAGCAACCAGGAAAGTAACTAAGACACCTACAAAAGCTCCTTCATGCCCTCAGAAATAAAATAAATTTCTGTCATTATCTAGTCCAGCTAATTCTTCAGCCTCATCTCTAGCTATTCTCCTCCACTCCATATTTAGAGGACAGACAGTTAACCTGCTCTGTTCTTTTTTGCCTCCTTGTTCCTATGCATTGTTGTACTCAAGCAAAGTAAAGGACCCAGCTTATTCAGATAGCAGCTTTTCTCATCTTCAAAGCTTTATACAGGTATTTCCTGCTCCAGAGTATATTTCCTGAACCACTAAGGTGTTTTGAGTTTCCTATTTCTATCATAGTACTTTTCCAATATTGAAACTGTTTGCTTTTCTTTCTCATTAGACAGTAAGTAGATTTCTTGAAAATATGTATATGAAGTGTGATAAAAAGAATACGATGAATGTGTAAGTTTAGAAATTTATTACAGTAAAGGACATATTGCCATTAATCCTGCTCAAAATATTCCCCTTCATTTCAAACACACTTAACCTATCATTTTTGTCACTTTCTGAAGAAATTTAGGAAGTCCTCTTTCATGTGTTTTCATGATTGCCTCATGTACTGAATCAACTGAAAATTTTATGGTAATTTCTTTTTTTTATGGCAATTTCTGTCAAATAAAAACATCATAGTGTGTCCTCATCCACCTCAGTTACCAGATCTGGCACCATGTGACTTTTAGTTCTTTCCCAAAGTCAAAATGTCCATGAAAGGTATACATTTTAAATTGATTCATGACATGGAGGCAGCCACAACAGCACAAGGAAAGACACTCATGAAAGAGGACTTCCAGAACTGCTTCAGAAAATGGCAAGAACAATAGGATAAATGTTTGAAGCATGGAAGAGTATCTTGAGGGTAATCAATGGCAAATTATCTTTTACTGTAATAATTTTTTAAATTTAAAGATACTGTATTTTTAATCACACCTCATTTTATTCATCTTAGTTTACTCAATAGCACAATGCTTGCATGTAGTAGATACTAAATATATGTTCAATGAACAAAGTTCTTAATATGTGCAGAAACAGAACACAAATACAGTGGTACCTCAGTGCTCATCAACATGAAGAATATCAAAATGATGATTACCAAACTGGAAAGTGTAGCCAGTCATAAGGCAATTGATACCAACAGACCTAACTTGCACCAAACAAATGATGAGGACTGGGACAAAAATTTCCACATTGAAATGCTTCAAGTATCAAATTTGATGAGTTTCAAAGCAGAAAATAGCCACTCAATGAGCCAGCAAATGGCACCACTCTTGTCTAACTACATCATAATTCAATAGCTAAAGACATAATCTATATTATTTTTTTACCCAGTTTCTAGAGCCTCCATCTTGCAAATAACTTTTTGCCTCCTTATATACATTACGCCATTTAATCAGTAATGCCATGACGAGATCAAGTCACTCAGCTGGAATGTGATATAACAACTTCAGTGTGTCCTGAAGAGCACTAGATTTAGGAGCCAAATATCTGAGTTCAAGTCCTTATTCTACGATTGAACTACTGGTATGTTACTGGAAAGATCCCCTAATCAGTCTGCACTCCAACTCCCTTTCTCCCTTTGCTACTTTCATCCCAGTGATGGTAAATTGTTATTTTTATGCAATTTAGTCATTATTATCCAAGTTAGCAGATGAAGGCAGTCAATAAAGCCAGAAGGTATGTAGACTTTAGGGTAAGACGAGTCTGGTTTTAATACCTGGGCAATGCTGGCCAAGTTACTCAACCTCTCTGATCCACTTTTCTTTTTTCATATATAGAAGTGTTAAAAATTTTCTCTTAGTTTATTGTAAATCTTATACAAGGTGTATAAAACACATTTACAGATATTTATGTCCAAATAAAATTGTTACTGGGCCAGGGGTATAGCTCAGCAGCACAGTACCTGCCTGGCAAGCGCAAGGTCCTGAGTTCAATTCCCGGTACCCCCCCCCCCAAAAATTGTTATCATTCTTTTTTGGTCAAGTTTAAAGATAGCACAGAACATTTGCAAAAGGCTTTGTATACCACATCAATGCAAGCATATTTAATAGGTGTAATTTTTGTGTGTGTGTGTGGGTATCGGGGGTCGACCTCAGGACCTCGCGCGCCAGTAGGCGCCCGTGCCACTGAGCAATATCACCAGCCCTTTTTTCGTATGTGGGTTGCGGGAGTCGAACTCAGGCCCTCGTGCTTGCCAGGCAGGCGCTTACGCCACTGAGCCATCTCACCGGCCCAATAGGTGTGCTTTTAAAAATTATTTGCAACTGCACATTGGCTTGTTAAGGGCTCTGAGAAGTTGTGCTATAGAGAGATGTTTAAGTGTATTTAGCCTACCACTTTCTTCCTTTATTTGAACATGGAACACAGTCCAATGCCTTGTGGAATATCAAGCATGACAAGAGCAGAGTAAACTGTTCTTTCATCACATCCTTCTCACATGACTCAATGGTAGCAACTCAAGAAACAAGACCCCAAATAGCACCCATTGGCTTATTCTTTGCAACGTTCATATTTTCTGGAAAACAACTGTAAGAGTAAGGTTTACAAATTCTAAAAGAAAAGACATTCAGATATAATTGATCATGGATATAAGTGCTAAAAGCTCGTCTCATTGGGCATTTGTGATTTCCATTGGGTGAACTGAATTCTAGGTAATTTCTGGAATCATATGAAAATAATAAAGAAAAACCCTTTCTCATTCATTTGCAGGCACAGATCCACTAAAGCAATAATTGTTCTTTTCACATGGTACCAAAAATTCACTTCATTATTTCAAATGGCTCTTTCCCAGCATTACCTCCTGTGACTTTAAAAGCTGCCATTAATTTCCCATTAGTAAACTTTAATTAAAATGAATATGTATCACTGCTTTTAGCAGTTGCATTTGTAATATTTGTATAAATACATGCAAATCTTACAGGTGATGTTTCAAATGGCTTATCTCTGAACCAGCAAACACTTTGATGTTATTTCAAAGATATTATCAACAGAAAGCTTTGAGAATCTAGCCCTTCCCTGAAGTAACTAGAACTGCATGGAAATGCAGTGAGCAATTACCAGCCTAGCTAAAATCTATTTTATTGATCCCAGAAAGTAGCATGTTAAAACATGAATAATGACCTCTGAGCTTAGGACCATCAATACCTTGTGGTTCTGCAGTATTTATATACAACATATTGAAAAGGAAAGCTAAAAGCAGGGGTATGCTTATAGTCTTTAGAGGATTCATGGTGGCTTGTGTCTACTATGCCTAATACAACAATTTGAGATGAGTCACATTTTACCAGCTTATTATTAAAGATACATTCACTTCCCCCCAAGTCCCATTCAAATGTTCAACACTCAGAGAAATAGGAACATATTACAATGCAACTGAGTGTAAAATTCCATAAGTTTTCTTATCCTTTATGATTTCTTATTGGGTCAAAGTGTTTGTTTAAACATGCTTTATAAAGACAAAATGAGCATGATTAATCTTACATAAAGTTTTCAACAGGTTACCCTTTCAAATATCCTAAACCAGAATCTAAAAATACTTAGATCAGATGACAATTCACACTTCCATACTGAACACATCGTCCTGAAAATGTTTGAAAAGCATCTGACAACATTTATGATCTTTTGTTATCAAAATAAACTTCAAAACCTCTCAGGAAAACACTATAGAAATGCTTAACCAAAAGGAGCCATGTGTTTCTCCCAGGGTTAGGTGGGGCTGTGCATCTGTGTGAGAGACTGTGGTTTTTTTTCTTCATTCAATCCTACCTTCCATCCCTTCTCCCTATTGATAGCTTTTCTGTAAGACCTATTGACCCAGTGACCATAGTCTCAGTGTGATGTTTTTAGGCTTTTATTTTTTCTTAATCATTTCTCACTTTCTGCATATTATTTCCTGAGAAAATTAAACATCACTTTCAGTGGGGAAAATGTCTAGTAAACACAATTTTAACAACTTCTTCAGTTCACTGAATTTGATATCAATTTTTCACATGCATTGTTTTTTGATTCATAGACCTGAGATACATTTGCATGGTTAACATAAATCTAGACACTTTAAAGGTGATTAAAAGGAAGTGATATCCAAATCTTGCATAGTTTGAAAAAGTTAATAAATGGAACGGTGAGCTTCATTTACCAAATTGTTAGATTAAAAATGCTAATGGTCTTCATTCTAGCCACTAAGTGCTTTCAGTAATTAAATAAACATTCTAGTTCTTCATCATACTTGAAGAAGAGCATTAAGCTGTAAGCCTTCCCAATGGTCATGGATGGGAAATAGAACTATCACAGTCAAGTGACATTTCAGAGTCCCCTGGAATCTGAAATATGGTGGTTTCCAACATTCATTTGTCTGACTGCATATCATACACCACTCCAGAAAGTATCAGTTTTAAAACAAAAAGTTTCATAATCTGTAGAGTCAGTTATTAACAATGTTTATTCTGCCATATATAAAGTAAGCATCCCAGGAAAGGTGGTGAATCATCCCACTTGCTCTTCTCAGAGAAAATACTATGGTTCATCAAAGACTAAAAGTTTGTGGTTCTAGTCCACAAATGCTCCAAGCTGTTTTCCATATGGGATACCTCAGCACAGGCAATGATTTATAATGTCATTTATCACAAAACAACTACATACAAAAATTTAAAAAGAACACTGGTATAGCAAAGTGCAGTCCTATATTGGTGCACTTTCTAAGAAGTTTTCCACATTTTACTTATTCTATGTGTTTACTAAGTCATTTTAAATCCAAAAACTCTGTAATTTCTTAGTATCTATATACTACCACACATATAAAGATGTAAAGCACTGCTTTCAAAAGCATCTAAAATATATAAAAGTCAAAAGAACATATTCCTGAACATATTATTCTATTATATTCCTAAATCTATGTCTTGAGTGTTCTAGTTATGGTTTCCCTCTGTCCAACAAGTGTAATCCTGTATTCCAGTTGGTAAGTGGAAGTGATATCTTTGTAAAAACTGAGAACACTTGGAAAAGGGGTGGCATCTTGTACAAACTTTAATCGTATTTGGCATCTTCGTTGGCTGCTTTGTTACTTGTCATCTGATCTACCAAGTTATGAGGAAGTAGACGTGGAGGTGCTGCAGGATGATCAGACGATGCACCATATAAGTCTGAGTCCCCTAAAGTGTATTTGTTCATGATCAGATACATATATATGAATAACATATATTCCTATGTGTATATATAACAAGTCAAGTCCCTACTAAGCACTTTACTTCAAGTAAATACTTCTCTAGCTGTGATCATTAAAATGTGGGTACTTCTGAGCACAGGCAATTCACATCTGACTATAATTAGTAATTTTCCCCAGGGAACAAAAGAAACCATCAAAATTAAAACATGCACTTTGCATTCAACATAATAAAAGGGATTTTTAGAAAGTGTAATGTGAATCCTTTCCTACTCACTGAAACTATATCACTAAAAATGGGGTTCGGGTTGCAGCATATAAAAGGAGAAGCTTGTGAGGCAAAGTAGAAAGACAGAAGGAATAAGGTGAGAGAAACCACTTTGCTTCTCTTCCCTGGTTTCTCGGCTCCCTACCACCCTAAAAGAGATCCCCACAAATATTTTTTTTTTAATGCAAGCCCCAGCTTATAAAAATAACACCAAAACAACTGAAAAGAGCGTAACTAGGGCTACTACCACAGCAACGCTAAACGATTTTCGTGCAAAAGCAAAGCAGTGGGCATGTAGTAGCAGCAGCAAATCTCCCTCGTCCCCACCCCTGATACGGTACCTCCAGATTTGCCCGAGCTGCAAGATGTGGATGAGTGACTGCAGGAGCCAGATGCAGAAGGAGCAGGACGCAGACCTGTGTTTACCGCTGGCCCGGGTGGCCTCGCTGCTGTTGCTACCGCTGTTGGTGGCCGCAATGTTGCTCTTGCTGGCGTTGGATGCTTGCCTTTGAGGCGTGGAAGGGCGAGCCTCGCCTTCCCCGGCTGCAGACCCACCGCTGACAACAGTCTTGCAATCAGCTCCAGGCTGCGGGCAGCTGGAGGCGGTGGCCGTGGTAGTGGCGCTGTCCTCGGTGCTGAAATCGTGCACGAACCAGCGGAAACTGAACACTTGCACCGAGAGAGAGCCGAGCACCACGAAAAACAGCGTGAGCCCGAACCACCAGCGATAGCCGCGCAGGTAGTAGTCCACGGCGAGCCAGATGTCCGTGCCCACATCCGCGAAGTACACGGCCACGGCGGCTAGGATCCAGAGGCAGTCCCACAGCGAATAGCGCCGCTGCTCCCTGCCCAGGCGCAGGCACAGCGCCGCCGAGCCCGCCCCGCCGCCGCCCGGGCCCCCCGCGCCGCCGCCCGGGCCCCCGGAACCCCCTGAGCCGCCGCTCCCCGCGCAGCAGCAGCAGCAGCGCGAGCAGCCGCTGCCGTCCGGGCAGCAGCCGGCCCCGGCCGCCTCCTCGTCCTCAGCTCCCAACCCCGACGGCAAGCCCGGCGCCAATCCCTGCACCGAGCCCGAGTGGTCCGAGTTCTGCAGCGGGGTGAACGCCACGTCGCTGCTCTTCTTCATCTTCAGCCTCCCGTCTGATTTAGCGGCCATGATGCCTCCGAAGCGGAGGAGCGCCCTCCTCTCTCTGACACCTTTCCCCGCGGTCTCCTCCCGCCACCTCCTCGCCTCGCCCTGGCTTCCCTCCCCGGCGCGCGGCGCGCCCTCCTCCTGCTCTGGATCCTGCGCCCGCCGCCGCCCGCCGCCCGCCGGGCTGGGCGCTGGGCCGGGCTAGCGGCGCGCCTCGGGCCGGCAGGAGCGCCGCCTGGCTGCCTGCGCGGAGCCAAGCTGCTCGCGGCGCCCCGCGCGCGCCCCTGCCCGCCGCCCGCGCTCCTCGCCGGCCCGGCCCCGCGGCCGCCGCTCGAGCCGCCGCCGCCGCCAGCAGCAAGAGCAGCAGCGGCCGGCGCGGCGCTCCTCGGACCTGCACATTCCTCTCCTTCCCGCGCGCGCGCTCCCTCCTCCCGCTGCCTCTCCTCCACCAGCTGACTCCGAGGGAGAGGATGACCTCATCCCTTCCCTTCCAGCTGCCGCCGCTCCCGCCCCGGCTCGGGAGGGGAGGGAGGAGGAGCGGGGGCCCCGGAGGAGGGGCCGGGACGGAGCGGAGGGGGGCGGCGGGCGGGGGACTGGGCTGGCCGGCCGCGGGGCTCGGAGACGCCCAGGGCCCCTCGCCTGCGGGATTTCGGAGAAGGCTGGGCGGGTGGGACCGAGCTGGGGGAGGGGCAGGAGACCCCGAGGGGAGGGGTCCCCGCGTCGCGGAGGCGAGTGTGCACCGGCGGGCGTGGCGCGCGAGGGCCCGAGGGGCTCGGGCACCGGGAAAACGGCTAGGTGTGAGGCTGGCGCCGGAGAGAATTGCGCAAACGGGTTTAACTTGATGCTGGGGCTCCAAGTTCTGACAGAGGCAGTGGGCGTGCCAGGCTTCGGAGACTGAGGGTGGCAAAAGGCGTGCAGGGTCGGAGCGAGGAGCCTGGGTGGTGCGGGCCGCTGAAGGCTGGCAAGGCCCCCGGGAACCCCGAGCACGCGTCCTCCGGGAAAGGAACCTGCCGCCCGGCAGGCGGGGAGGCCCTGTTTTGGGGAGATGAGAGGGCACTCGCATCCCTGCGGCCCAGCCCCGCGCGCCTTGCCCGCTCTCGGTCCAGGAAAGGCCGGGCGGAGGCCCTCAGCAGCTCCCTCCCGCAGGTGTGAAACGCAGCACCCCTGGCGGCCGCTCGCCGCGCGGCGGGCAGAGAGGTGCGGCTGGTAGCCGCGGGAAACCGGGTATCCTCCCCGCCCCCGGCCGGTGGGCAAGGAGTGGAGGAGCGGGGAGCTGGCGCCACCTACCCTACTTCAAAACTAGAATTACCTTCTCTTAAAGCTATATGGGTACAGAGTAGCCGTGTGGTCTCGAGCTCCTAAAATGACTCGAGTAAATTTAATCTGTGATTGGACGGGGTCACCCAATTGGATATAAGGAGATCTATCTATCTATCTATCTATCTATCTATCTATCTATCTATCTACATATATCAAAAGACTCTTAAAACCCCAATAAAATATAGTATTTTCGTCTTTTTTTCAATAAGAAAACTTGGACTTTGATTTGTCTCACTTAACTTTTACAAATGTAAGGGAGGGAGAGTGTAGTCCTTAAATTATACTCTGACTCACATACTTAGGTGGAAGGAAGGGAAGGAGAGAAAGGGAACACAAAAAGAATTAAGATGTACCAACTCCCCACTATGAATGTAATCATCTACTGCAAACATTTACTAATAAAAATAAAATTTTAAGAAAGACCAGAGGGAAATGTGTTACGCGGCTACCAAGAACACCAACTGTCTTAGATTTGAAGGTAATGCTAGCATCCCCCAGCTCAGCCCCGCCCCCTCTCTGTAGTAGGCTCCAGGTGACTTGGAGGTTGTGTACGGTGGCATTTGTAATTAGTAGTGTTTTAAAATAGCACGAATTACTCTGTATGCAGAAATGGCCACTGCACACATATTGTGCTGTATAGCTCATCAGCTGTTTTATCATTAATCTAGACAAAAAGGAATTTGCTCCACCCTCTGGATGCTTTGTCCTTTATCCTCCTAGACTGGACCCTAGGGTCTGCCCTACTTGGCCTTTGCTTGACATCCTGGTAGAAGGGTGTTGAGCCACGGAGCCCATAAACGATTGTATGACATGTACAAATCTAATATTTCTAGTAAAAGTCAAGGCCAAGTGGTGGCTGAGGGGTGATACTATACCACTGAACCTTCAGAATGCCAAGCAAAAGGGTGTGTTAAAATTGGGCCCTTCTGGAGTAGGAAAATCCTTTTTTGGAAAACACCGTGGTTCCATTTCCCTAGAGTCCAAATATAAAATTCCATCTCCAGGGTGCCACCGCTCATGGTGCTTCAAGCCAAACCCCCCGAGGTAAGGAAGGATCTCTTAGGTAACTGGGTCCCCAGAGATAGAGGGTATTCTAGGTCAAATGCAATGCTTTAAATTGCAGCAAGCGTGAAAAGGCCCTGCAGATTATCTAATGTGTTGAAGATCTGGAGCGGACTGAAGATTCCCTTAGAATAGGGATTTTTTTTTTTCACTTGTATAATCTGCACTTAGCACAGCACCTGCACAGACTAGTTGCTCAACAATATCAGTGGAGCAAATGCATGAATTTATAGAGGGAACATTCCACGACAGGAAGAATCCTACATTCTGTGCTAAAGAATGCTCCCATAGAAACATAGGAATTACAAGAATTTTTCTCTTGGGCTTTAAACGGAAATAAATAGTAATGATTTCCTTATTAATACATTTATTCAAAACCATAAAATTTATCTGATCCATCCCTGGAAATTATTGGCTACTCATAGCCAGCGGAAGGAGTATACAGGTAGAAGGTCAAAGAACAGCGTTCACATCCAGGCTCTGCTAATTACTGCCATGATCCTGGCAAATTAATGCACAAGATTAATATAAGGATTAGATGAGATCCTGGTTATTGCTAGGCTTTGTATACAATATTGTTCTCAAGAGTCTCTGGTCCCCTAAATCTAGTAATCACATCTCAGAATGTAATTGATAATATTACCTGTTCTATCATAACCACTGCACCTGTCAAGGCAGAAGGACATAATGGTTAAGAGCTTGAAGTCTGGACTCAGCCTGCTGTTCTTGGGCATGTTATTTAACCTCCCTGCCCCTCGTGTTCATGCTCTATAAAACAGAGTTGGTAATAGTCTTTAGAATCTAGTAATGTGGCCAGGAAAGAATGAAGATACATATAAACTATTCGACACCATGTGCACCAAGCTCAATACACAATATTCTGTTAAAGTTTTTCCCATTTCTTCCAGCATTTTCTTATTTACTGGTTCAACTCCAACACTTTGTGTTCAGCTAGTCAACTTTTAATGTTAGTCCTCAAAACACAGTAATTAAGCCACTTGTCTTGGAATCAAATGCTCTTTCCTAACCTATCAGGAATTGTGATCTCTCCTTTGGTGATTTTACTTTCCAGCCTGTCGCAGACACCCACCATCATTGTCATAACCTAAACCCTGTCACTACTCTGCAGCTTTGTAAACTCAATTTTGAGCATCCCACTGACTGATTAACCCTCTTCTCAGTAGTCTGCTCCTTCCCTCTAGTACCTGTGATTCTGGATTCTGCCATATTTTTGTTCCTCTTAAACTCTTCATAATCTCACCACTTTTTCTTATACAGTGTAAATTCCATGCTCAATCACTTTTAGCACCCATTGAAAACATCTTCATTTCTGAAGTCCTTTCTTGATGTCTTGGTTACTTTTCTCTTTGCTGAGACAAAATACCCGAGACCCAAAATTAAAGGAGAAAAGGTTTATTTTGGCTCACATTTTGCAAACGTTTCAGTCCATAGTTGGCTGGCTCCAAGGCAGGGTGGCATGGCAAAGGGGCATCACAGAGGAGAAAGAGTTCATGGCAAGCAGAAGGCAGAAGGGCAGCAAAGCAGTGAAGTAGTGAGGAAGCCACAGCAGAAGCCTGGATCTCCTTTTCATCCCTTCCAGGCTACTCTCTTTCTGTGGTGCCACCCACACACAGGGTAGGACTTTCCATTATCCACACCCAGAACTATGCCAAACCAATCTGTAGATTAATTTGTAATCTCACACCCTTAATCCCAGAATCACACACTCTGGATCCAGCCACCTCTGAAAAGCCCCACCTATCACCACATGAGGCTTTGGGGAGACATCTAGACACAAGCCATAATGCTTGACAGAACAACCCTGGTTAATGCCTATTCCCCACTTCCTGCAGGCCTGAGCCTGTGCAGCTGGGCATGGCTGGAGAAAGAGCAAGGCAATACAGACTGCACTCTTTTTAGATCCTTGACCGTGAACCTGACATGGGCCCTAAGGCAGCTCAGCAAACACTTCTTCTCAGTCTATGTTCCTACTCTTTTATGTTAGCATTTCTTCTCTTACTGTCCCTTCTCAAACTTTAAGCATCTCCTTCTCTGTCCTTACAGAGTAGCTGATGACTTTACTTTGCATTTCTCTAAGGAAAATGGAGCAGTCAGAACAGAACCCACACAAGCTCTCAGCATCTTCTCTGCCAACCCATGGGCATTTGTACCAACTTGTTTGGTCTCCTGCCTCTATATGGCCAATGTTTTTACCTCTTGAACAACTCCCCTTCCCTTACTTTGCCTCTTCGCAGTTCCACACTCATTTCCACAGTCATTAATCTTTCTTCTCTTCTGGATTATCCTTGTCAGAGTACAAACATACTCCTATGTATCCACTAGTTTAAAAATAAAGCAAAACAAACGAACAACAAAAAACCTCAAAACTTCTGTTTGATTTCATTCTCTTTCTAGCCCACCCCTGCATTTCTTTGAAAACTTGTACAACAAATTTCCTCAATAGTTGATTGCATTAGTCAGTTTCTGTCATAATGACAAAATACCTGTGGTTATGCACTTATAAGAAGGAAAGGTTTTCTTTTGGCCATGATTTCAGTGCATAGTCTCTTGGCCCCATTGCTTTTGGACCTGAGATGAGGCAGAACTTTGTGGTGAAATATGGAGAAGAGGAAATTATTCATCTCCTAGAAACCAAGAAGCACAGAGAGAGAGAGAGAGAGAGAGAGAGAGAGAGGAAAGGGCCAAGGACTCAATATCCCTTTCAAGTGCATGTTGCCAGTGTCCATTGGGACCTATTTCTTAAAAGTTCCATCACTTGCTACTATCACCACAGAGTGGGGACCAATCCTATAACACATGTGCTTTTGTGGTACACTTTCTAAACTTTAGCATTGCCTAACCTCAATTTCTTGGATTCCTGTTCCCTTAGCTGCACTTGAATATACTCAGGTAAACCAACAACCACTCAACTGAACTGTCCTTATCAGGTCATTGGTATTTTATCTCTTTACTAAACTTCTCAGTCCTTGCTGTCACTGGGAAGCTGGGTCTTGATGCCTTGAGGAGCTGGCCTTTCCTCCTTAGTCCTTTCAGCTTCAACAAAAGAATTCAGACAAGATACACAGATGGCCACACAGAAGTAGAGACTGAGTTTATTGAGAGTATTACACCTTCAAGCAAGAAGGCAGGGAGTGCCACAAAGACATCTGCTTCAAGGGGGAGTCTGGATATCTTTTTATGCACAGAAGACTTACTCCCAGGGTTAAGGGAACTATGGTGATTATCATTGTTTTATCTACATTCTGTATATGCTTATCAACATTTTCCTGAAAGGTTACTTTGAGATGTCACTGTTGCAAAACGTCTTTTTTGTCCTTTTCAGATCCTCAGTGTTCCTTCAGGAGCCTTAATCATGTAAGAAACTTACAAAAGAAATTTATGAAAGAAAAAGTTCTGATTGATATCAGGTCTCACCCAACATGGGAGGGTCTTTTAAGCATGCTCCCCCTTCTGATATCACTGGGCTATGGACCATGGCAACCAGGGTTTTGTAAGACTTCTCTTACAAAACACAGATTCAAATATTAAAAGATGGTACCCGTGGCGCTGAAGTTTGAGCGCATTCTGAGCATGGAACTGTGTGAACCTGTGCTGGTTATTTACCCCAGAACCAACTCTGCCTCGTAGTTAGCCAATATCTTCAGGTCTGCACCACATGAAAAAAAGAGTTTTCACATTGCCATTGCAAGGTCCTATATAATCTGACCCTCAGGTAACCAATTTCTCTCTAGTTCCACTTCCTGCTTTTTACCTACTCCTACCCTCTATCGCACTCCACTGTTCTTATTAGTTCTCAACACACTTAGAAAGACACTGCCCCAAGGCCTCCTTGGCAATGCTGTTATTTTTTCCTGGAAGGCTTTTCTCCAAATTCCCACAGAGTTTATTTCTTTTGCTTCAACCCTTTACATCACATCTTCTTTAGATCATCTTTATTGTGTGTGAGATCCTTTCTTACCCTCACTCAGTCACTTACTTGTTACATTTAAGAAAGAGGTCTGGCTCTTTTACCTGTCTACTTAGGGTCTTACAATTCTGATTTTCCACCCAGGATTCTCCCTCATTTTGTGGTGATGAGCACAGGGGAACAGGACTACCTCCCCATTCTATAGCAAGCCCACACTGTTCCCTTGGGGCTCTGTTATGGTTTACATTTAGACATTCACCAAGAGTCTTGTGTGCTCATAAGTAGGGCTTTGGGAAGGTGTTTGGCTTATGTGAGCTTATAGCTGGCTTTCTTTTTTTTTTTTTTTGTGGGTACCGGGGGTCGACCTCAGGACCTCGCGCGCCAACAGGCACCCGTGCCGCTGAGCGATATCACCGGCCCCTTTTTCGTATGTGGGATCCGGGAGTCGAACTCGGGCCCTCACGCTTGCAAGGCAGGCGCTTACGCCACTGAGCCATCTTACCGGCCCATAGCTGGCTTTCTATAGGAGGTTGGGTCTGGTTAGAAAAGGCAGGTCACTGTGGAAAGTGGCCTGAAAGATCTATCTCCCTTCCTGGCTCCTCCCTTGATCTCTCTCTCTCTCTCTGCTTCCTGTCTGCCGTGCCGTTCTGCCTTGGAACCAGCTGACTATTGACTGAAACCTTTACAAACTGTGAGCCCAATTAAGCCTTTCCTCCTTTAAGTTGTGGGTGTTGGATATTGTATCTCAAAGATGAGAAAGTGGGCCGGTGAGATGGCTCAGTGGCATAAGCGCCTGCCTGGCAAGTGCGAGGACCCGAGTTCGACTGCTGGAACCCACATACGAAAAGGGGCTGGTGATATCGCTCAGCGGCACGGGCGCCTGCTGGCGCACGAGGTCCTGAGGTCGACCCCCGGTACCCACAAAAAAAAAAAAAAAAAGATGAGAAAGTAACTAAGATAGGCTCGGAGCTTATCCTAGCAGTCTCCAACCCAGCACTACATTGGAATATGCATTAATTCTACCATTTCCCCAGAAGATTCACATTATGTGGGTTTGGAGTGTGGGAAGCAAATTTGCTAGGGTTCACCTGGGATGTTGGTTCTGTTTTCTTAGTCTAAGTCTAGAGAAGGAGAGGATGAGATTTGACAGGAAAAAATTTTCTGGATTCAGAGGAGACAAAAGAGCAAAACAGTCAATGTTACACATTTTAATTAAGGTTATTTGACCTGAGTTATTCGGTTTTATTGAAATAAAGAAGTGGACCCCTGTGTCCTATGTGGTCAGCTAGGTTGATCAACAGCTAAATTCTAGAAAAATTAAAGATTTAACTTAGGTTCTATTATGGACTGAATCATTGTGTCTCTTCAAAATTAATATATTGAAATTCTAAGCATCTTGTGATGGTATTTGAAGGTGAAGCCCTTGGGATATGATTAGGTTTAAATGAGGTCAGGAAGGTGAGATTCTCAAATGGTAGGATTAGTGTCCTAATAAAAATAAGAAGAGAGATCAGAGGGCTCACATTCTCCTCTCCTCTCCTCTCTTCTCTTCCCTTCCCTCCCTTCCCCTTCCTTCCCTTCCCTTCTCTGTTTCCTTCACTTTCCTTTTATTCTCTCCTCCCCTTCTGTCTCTTTCCCCAGCTTCTCTCTCTCTTTCACTCCTGCCTTCTGCCCTCCCTCCCTCCTTCTGTTCCTCTTACACTGGCTCCCATGTGAGGAGCACATTGTGAAGGCAGATTGTGCAAGCAAGGAAGAGGACACTTACCAGGAACCAAATTGGCTAACATTTTGATCTTGGACTTCCAGCCTCCAGAGCTATGAGAAATAAACTGTTGTTCCAGCTACTCATGTATGTAACTCAATGTATGTGATTTTGTTATAGAGTTTTGAGCAGACTAATACAGTGTGATTATCAATTCTTATTCTTCTCAGTTATATCCTTGTTCACTAATAAAAGTTTCTCTTGAGAGAGAAAAAACTTTCTTTATATTGCTGAAGTAAATAAATGCCACTGAGATGGATTCCTCAATAAATCAGCCTGTGGTACATGTTCCACATGCACCTTTCCTCATAAGTGTCTTAACCTGTCTTAAAAATTGGAGCTATTTGTTGGCCCATAACCCCCTCCTATGTGTCAATACACCTTTGGCATCAAGAGCCCAAATGCAAGGATGTTCTCACTCTTCTCTGTGTACCTGGATTCCGCTCTACCTTGTTTCACCCCAGCACCCACTTTCATAACTAACTGTATCCATTCTTCAGGTCTTTATTAAATCAATAAAATAATATGTAGCTCTGTAATAGAATATGAAAATATTAAATAAAAGGTAACAACCAAAGGAGCATAAAATTGTCTTATACTCTATGTTTTTCAAGTGCAATTGCCTTATTAAGACTTCATGACACATTTGTGAAAGAGCCCAAACCACTGTGGGAAAGGGGCAGGAGGGAGAAAGAGAGCCAAATAAGAATTTGAGAGTTTGAAAGACTGTCTGTTACCACAATTCTTGTGGGAAAAGTCAAACATGTAATGTTTTTCCTGAAAAACTATAGAAATTCTTATAGCATTTAAAATAAAGAAGTAATATGACTGGGTTTGGGTTTTGGAATGACCATTCTGGCGACAGAGTAGAGAATTAAAGACAAGACACTGTATAAACCTCTATATTCATAATACTTCACTAATTTTCCATCTATACTCTATGCCCCACATATAACATAGTGTCTGGCATATTAACAGACATTTGATAAATATTCTGGGAGATGATTTCCCAGAAAAATAGTCTGCAGCTCTTCTGAGGATGATTAGAACTACCACTGTGGCTTTTGAAATGCTAAAGTTCCTTAAGGATAAGATAATACTAAAATTTTTAAAAATAAACAAAGATGGATTTTAAATAAGATTTAGAGCAATGCTCAGGAGCTTTAAGCTTAAATGTTGAGGAAGGAGCATATTAGTGCTAAGAGATGCAAGTACCAAAACAGGCCAAGCAAAGAATATAGAGGGTTGAATTACCCCACTATTTTAATTTCCAAACTGGGATAGTAGCATGAACTAAGTAAAAGAAAATAAAATAGGATATAGTTTAGGGTCCAAGTTAAGTGTCACAAAAGCTGAGAACACATGTTTAGATTTGATGCAGAAAGAAAGAGCCCTGTGTCTCTTTCTATACTTGGTAATAGTCTCCAACTACTACGCCTGTTTTGTTTCTAAAGTATGTAAGCAAGTGGGTCATTTAGATCTTAAAATGCATTTTCCCATAAGGACAAAAATGACAAATGGTGATTAAGTCCTGAAGACAATCAAGAAAGACCTGTTTTACCCTGACACAGCTGAAATATATGTTTGCAATGGAGACTCAAAAAACATACCATTTCCTTACCAACGCTTGGGCAATATTTCAAAATACTAATGGATTGAATAAGAAAGAGTTTATGTATATTAGATGCTAGTACTTGAGAGAAAAGTTGGAGAATTAAAAAATATATAAGCCCCTCTAAAAGAAGGAACTCAGTTCTTTTTATCATCCCCCCAATCTGAGTGCCATTGTACTTAATGACCTACTACTAAAGAATAAAATATGGGAAAGGAGGGGAAGTGACTTTGTAGGAAGAAACCCGCAAAGACTTCGTCCTCCACTGGATTATCGAGGTCAACAACATGACCAAGCACGTTGATAACAGGTCCTGATAAGGTGCAATAAGGTTCACTTCATGTCTGTGGACTTCCCCAATTCTTCAGCCCCAGTTTAAATAAGAGACCAATAAAAGGAACATAAACTATAGCCATTCTGCAGAACACCTGACCAGTACTCCTCAAAATGACAAAGCCACCAACCACAAGGGAAACCTGGGAAACTGTCACAGCCAAGAGGAGCCTAAGGGAACATTTCTCCTTTTAAACCTTTTTCAAATTCCAATGGAACTCACACAAAAATCTTGCCTCATTCCTTTCTTGTTTCTTCCGTGTTGTCTCTTGTGACTTTTGTTAGTCCTCTATAGCCCCCAAACCCTGAAGTCAAAAATGCTGGGGATAAATCCATGTCAAAGAAAAAGACTGTAAGTTTTTAAGTAAAATCACTCTTGGAAGGCGGAGGCTGCTTTTTCTGTTTCCCAGAGTGAAATAATACTGGAAATAATTTTTACAAATTCTCTCCCTCTGAAATCAGAAGATGAATTGTTAATCCAGTTATTGAAAATGGACAAAGGCTCCTCCTGGTTCTGCCAGCCTTAGTTCACGCAGCTCCTTTTCCTTTTTCTCTCCAGGCCTGTCTATAGTTCCTTGTGCAAATGAGCAGCCCCTAACAGGGCAAGAGAACAGGCGCAGGAAGCATAGAGCAGACACAGACCTGAGACATGTGATTTAGTGCACCTTCTTTTTTTCAGTTGAGCCTGATATTTTGTGTGTGGTTCTCGTTGATTTGAAATTCAGAGAATTAAAAAGGGATGTTTATAATTACAACCCACAAACCACAATAGAAATAGGGAAAAGCAATCCTATTGACAAGTAGCTATGACAGCTCAGGATAACACTGTACGTGAGCCACATTTACAGAGTAGGAATCAGTCTCTTGTTCTCTCTGAATTCAAATCAACCATGGTCGCCACTCTAGTAGGACCAGTCTCATATGGCCGCTAAGCATTTGAGATGTAGTAGAAATTGAGAAGTGCTGAAGTGTAACATACACACAAGATTACAAACACTTGCTCAATAGAAAGCAAAATATCTCAATAGCCTTAATGTTGATTATATGCTGAAATGGCAATATTTTAGACATAATAGATTAAACATTGGATTAAATAAAATGTGCTATTAAAATGTTTAAAAAAGAAATTGAGAGTCTCTTCTGATATCTTTATAAAAACCTCAAAGAATTCTATTCCTTGAGTTGTTGGCATGAAGCTGCTTATACAATCCTCATTATTATCTGTTTATGTCTTCTATTTTTTGCAATGAGTTATCACTTGTGTAAGTTCTTGTCTTCAAAACCAGTAAAAATACAGAACATTTCCATGCTCACAGGATTCTTTCAGTAGCCAACCTCTCTTAACCTCTGACAACTTCCAATCTCTTCTCCATTTCTGTATTTTTGTCCTTTGAAAAATGTTTTATAAAAAGAATCATATAGTATATAATCTCTTAGGATGGGCTTTCTTCACTCAGCAAAATTCTCATACATCTGCCCAAATGTATGCCTTTGAATTGTAGAGTGCTGTTCCAAGGATGAATGCATCACAAAATATTTAACCACTTATCAGCTGAAAGGTGTCTGGATTGTTTCCAGCTTGAGGCAGTTATGAATAAAGTTGCTGTATTAGACAGCTTTCCATTCCCTCAGACACAGTACTCAACACCTACAATTTAAAGGAGTAGAGCTTAAATGTGGCTTATGGTTTTGAGAAGTGAAGTTCATGGTTGTCTGGCTCCAAGGCAGATATATCATAACAGAAAGGTGTGGTGAAATAAAGCTGCACAATTCATGGCCACCTGGAAGCAGAACAGGGGAACAGCACAGAGAGAAATAGTCTAGGAACTATATATAGCACCCAAGGTCATGGCTCCATCACACCCAACCCAGACACACCCAGGAGTGGGTTTCATTAATATGATAGGCATTTTCGTTCTCAATCCAATGAAGTTGACGTATCAGAATTAGTGGTCACAGCTGCCATCAACATTTGTTTTTAACCAGAATATTTCTTTTCTCCAGAATAAATATCCAAGACTAAAATTACCAGACCTTATGGTAGTTCTAGGCTTTATTATCCTTTCAATTGCACTAGAATTTGAAGTGATATCTTCTCTTTAATAGCTGATATTAGTAATAGTTTGCTTTCTCTTTTTCTTGTCAAGTCTTGCTTTTAATTTTATCAATTATATTAATCTTTTCAAAGGACCAAGTTTTTCTATTTTTGAGTAAACTTAATTTTAGAATAGTTTTGAGTTTAGAGAAAAGTTGCAAAGATGGTACCAAGAGTGCCTGTGTACCTCTCAGTTTCCTCCAATATTGATGTCTTACATTAGTATGATCTTAATATGATTACAACAAAGACCACATTGGTTTATGTCTATTAACTAAGGTATTGGGCTTATTCAGATTGCTCTGGTTTGTACACTAAATGGCCAAAACCTAAAATTTAGAATATTAATTCCATGTTCTGACACATCACCAAAATGTGAAATGGAAAGAACACAATGTGCTGTAGTAAAGACATGAACTTGCAAACTGAACAAAATGAGGCAAAAAAGAGGAAGGGAGCATAGTGTGGTGCCGCCAGGCTAGGATGAGATGGTTAGAGAGGGGGCCAGACGACATCAACGTCAGTGTCAGTGTCAGTGCAAAGCCCTCACCCCTCTGCTTCTGGGCTATTCTGGACATGAGGTTTGTTTGTTTGTTTGTTTGTTGTTCTTTTTTTTACTCCCAACATTTTCAGTAGAGACAGAGTCTCACTACATCTCCTAAAAATGTAAAAATCAATTTCTCTTATTTTAAGCCAACCAGTTTGTGATAAATTGTTATGACAATCCTAGAAAAGTAATACACACATCTGGCAAAGATGCCCAGGGAGGAATCATAATGATCTAGTGACGGTACTACCTGCCCTATTGGATTCATTGCACATCTGTTTTATTCCCAACATTTTGGTGATGTGTCAGAACATGGAATTAATATTCTAAATTTTAGGTTTTGGCCTTTGCTTAACCTACGCGATTATTTTTTATCTATATATAATCTGACTAAACATGTTTTGCATGTTTGCAAAAGAAAGGAAAACACAAATCAGAAAAACAAGGAAGAACTGCAGTAAGGATGAAAAGTATGATTTTTGTTAAAGTACAGGCATGAATATTTGTGTATGCGTGTGTTGCCTTTTGATTTCACTGAACACAAATCACAGGGCATACAAGCCAAGAAGAAATAGAAGGACTTCCTTGTCATGTGGGAGATACACTTTCAGAGTCAACCATATTATCAACTAGCAGGCCTTTATCATATCCGGTAATAAATACTTTTCAATATATTTTTCTAGTTTTGCTAAGATCAGGAAAATATTTTTATGTAAATCATTTACACTTACATTTTATGGAATGGTAAGATATCATGTCCTTGTTGACAGTTATTTTATGTTTTAAAATATATGAGAGAATTTGGTGATCAATTAAAGAGACATACTATGGCAAGTTCCTCTCTTAAACACATTTATCAACTTTATTCATACATTTTTAATGTATGATTCCCCTTTTCTCTTTTTGCTTTGTTTATCTGGCTCATGGAAATTTTGATTTGTTTTGCAACTTTGTCTTCTAATTGTCTTGGATGCTAAATGATATTCTTTCTGAACATCAACAATGTTTTCCTGTATTGAATAGTTATTAAAATAAAAAAATAACAAATAAACAACATTATTATTTAAATAAGTGAGAGCAATTTTAATGAAAACACAGAAGTGGCATTTTAATAAAAAAATCTATGTCAATGGTTTTTAAAGAGAATTCTGACTTTGGAATAAGCACGTAGGTTGAATCTGACTCTAACTCATGATTAGAAATAAACACAAATCAACTGAATTCAAATTCAACAAATTTATATTTTAAATTTTCTTTTTGCTTTTTAAACTTTTTGTTTAATTTGTTTTAATGTACAAAAGCTATACATAATGCAAGCAACTTGATGAGTTTGAAGATGAGTGTATATCTGTGAAATCATTATCACAATTAATACCATAAACTTATTCTTCACCTCCAAAAATTGCTTCCCACCCTTTTATTTACTTTTTATTTACTATTATTTTTAGTGTATGTAATCATAAAAGTAAAACGCTTGTGTACAGCAAAGTAAACAATCAACAAAATCAAAAGGCAACCTGCAGAATGGGAGAAAATACTTGCAAACCATATATCTTTTCTCTTTTTGAGGTCTGTTAATGTTCTGCATTCTGAAAATACAGCAGGTTAAGTTTCACTAGGAAGAGCTAGTATGTTAAGACTAACGTGGTTGGAGTGGGAATAAGAAAAGCTAGGTTGTATAAGCCACAGATACCAAGATCCCCTTTGTTATGGGTGTGGCATTTGAGAATCCTTCTTAGCAGAGACAGAAATGGATACAAATTCTGGGTCACCAAGCCATAGGAGACTTTCGTGACAGGATTTTCTAGCCAGCCTCATTGGAATAAGATTTTGATGGTCTACAACCTCACTCAAGTGAGTATTTTAGCCAAAACTTATATGGCCTGTATCTAGATGTCCCCCCAAAGGCTCATGCACTCCTAGATGGGGCTTTCCAGAGGTGGCTGGATCTAGGCTATGTGAATATGGTTTAAGGGTGCGTGATAACTAAATTAGTCAACTGATTGGTTTAGCATAGTTCTGGGGTGTAGATAATGGGAAGGCCTGCATAGGATAAAAGGGAAAGGAAGGCTTGTTGCTGTTGCTGCTGTTGTCTCCTGCCTACCCTGCTATGAACTGTTTCTCCTCTGCTATGGCCCTTTGCCATGCTGCTCTGCCTTGGAGCCGGCTAACTATTGATGGAAACTTCTACAAACTGTGAGCTAAAATAAATGCTCCCTCCTGTAACTTGTGAGTGTTGGGTATTTTGTCTCAGCAATGAGAAAGTAACTAAGACACACTCTAACCACCTTCTTCCACCAAAATACTTTCTAATCCTTTTCTAGATTACTTCTCTCTTGCCCTCACTGAAGTGGCCTCTCATCTCCATGACAACCAACATCCCATAACATACAGCCAGATCACTATTAGGAAAGCTTGATGTGTAACATTTATTGCTCACCCTCATCCCATATTCTTCTTGTGAGTTACCATCAAATGTTTAGAGGACAGAAATGCTTACCCTTATGTTTGGGCTTTACTTAACATGTTGGAACCAAAGGAAGTTATAACAGATGCTTTGTCCCTGGTTCTCTGCCTATACTTGGCATCAAAGAGTCACCCAAAGTTTAAACATCATGTAGAGCGAAGGCAAGATGTTTTACAACAGAAAGAGTACAGGTTATCAGCTCTCGATTCTGCTTAATAGAGAAGGAAATACATAAAAGTGAGAGACAACAATGTTCCTAGTGATAAAGGATAGAGGGAGTACGTACTAACCAAAGTGTTTGTTGGCACCATTAACACTGTGAATTTAGATTACCACCAGCTATGGTCACAGCTCCTTCTCTACTAGTCTCCTTTCTGCCACTTAGCTGGCTGATGTGAGACATGTCCTCTAACTCTTTGGGCCTCACCCTGTTTATGTGAAATAAGGAGGTACACTCGGTGTTTTGTGGATTCTATAATTCATGTCCACACAGCGCCTATTCCAGAGAATTTTCTGGAAAACTAGAGAAAGATGTAATAGCTTTGCCTCCTAGGGTCTGTTATTTCTAGAAATAAATACTTCCCTCAGTTGATCGTGACCTGAGAGCACTCAGAAGTTTTTAAATTAATTACTTCATTAATTCAATGAGATATTAATCATAGTCTTTCTAAGTGTAGCAGACTGCAGGAAGTGAGCATAGCGGTGTTTTAAAGGACCTTGGACTCAGGAGATGAACTGATCATAACTTAATTCTGGACTGGAATTCTAGGTGTTTTCTGTACTATGGATTTTTGGAGATGCTGCTTCTTTGAGCAAAATTCTATGAGCCTCAGTTTCCTCACTTGAAAAGAAATTGGAGGTATTATATCTTATTTGTATGACAGCTGTGAAATTAATGTTAAAAATTAGACAATTTAAATACTTATAGACAGTAATCGCACACAATCACAAACACACACAGGCACATACACACGCAGTTAAAGTGGCACCTGGTAGGTGAGCATAAAAAGTGGGGAAGATATGGATCACTCCTCTGGCAAACAGAAATAAATATTAATATAGGTTAAGTACCCATTATCCAAAATGTTCTGAACTCTTGGATTTTAGATTTCAGATTTTGGAATATTTGCATATACACAAGGAGGTATATTGGGGTGGGACCCACATCTCAACATGAAATTTATTTATGTTTTGTACACACCTTATACACATAGGCCAAAAATAATTTTATACAATACTTTTAGTGTCCTTTTATTTTGACTATAACCTCCATGTGAGGTCTTGTGTGGAATTTTCCACTTATAGTTACATGTCAGTGCTCCAAATGTTCAGATTGTGAATTTTCACATCAAGGATTCTCACCCTTTGTACAGTGTGAAAAATACAAAAGCAATATGTATAGCATGTAATAAGGATTCCGATAGTGTATGATTAACCCTTTAGAGCCAGGGATGGCTCTGCAGAGATGACGTATGACAGAGGGGCCTGCACTGAGCAGAGTGGGGATATGTGATCCATGCTGAGCCAGTAGAATTTCTAAACATAGAGGAGCATGAAAGAGCATGCCGTGTTTACAGAACTATGCATAATCACATTTTAGAAGAAGATAAGTACAAAAATACAAAAGGAATTTTCAAATCCATGAATAACAGGGATATACTTCAGGTACAAAAAGGTGGTAGCGAAAAACAGAACCATGGAAATCTGAATTGTAATATAAAAGTTTCCATGTTGAATTGAGCAAATTGTGCCTCAAAGCACTTGATTCCCCACTACCCTTAATCTTCCTTTGCCTTGGCTCCTGGGGCCTCTGCCATTCAGAGGAAGCAGAGAAAGCAGGTTCAGAGGTGTTCACCTCCTGTCCCTGCCCTGAGTCACCTCCCAGCAAGACCTCCCTTTGAAGTCTCAGAATTAGCCCTGCTCCAGCTGGTGCCAAACTCCTTTTTCCTAATTAAGTTTCTAAGTTCCTTAAGAAAGAGTATTATAGCAAAGTGAGGTGATTCATGCATGCCTCAGAAAAGGTGAAGGCGCAGAAGGCAGCTGAAATGGAAACTCCCTATTGTTTATCTAATAAAACTGGTTGAAATTGAAACAGCAGTTTTACAGTTCAACTTTATTTCTTCATGATTTAGAGGTAGATTTAATTTGTCTTAAAATATTCTGATAGAAAAGATATGATTAAACATAAAAATTATAATGTGAAATGTTAGAATAATCGACTTTTCTCACATTTGATTTCTTACTGTACTTTCAAAAACACAAAAACCAAAACCAAAACAAACAAAATAATATTGGCTATTCGCCAATAGCCAGCCACAATTATAATAGGTATTTCATGTTTTAATATTTCTGTTACTTCCAAAATGCTTTAGTGTATGTAACTGATAAATCATGGAAATATAATAAACCACTTGTCAGAAAGAATAAAAGCTGTGATAATCTTTTACATTAAAAAAACTCAGGAGAAATTCAACTCAGTGGAATTCGACTGAATCATGACAATTTAAAGGTGATAATAAACAGATATTAGTTAGTAAACCACCTACCAAAATATACAGATATTATTTGGGATGCAGGAAAAATCTTAAGGAATTACGTAAGTACATTAGAAATGTACAGAGGATTAATGTGAATAATTAAATTAAATTGCATAAAAGCCTAGCAAAGTAATTTCTCTAATCAAATGTGGTTTGTGTTTTCTAAATTTACACAGGTTAGGTACAGTTGTCTGCTTCACACAGAAACAAGGACAAAGAGAAATGCGGTTTCCAGTGAAATAAGTCTCAGAGGAAGAATCAAATGAAAAATCTGGTTCATAAGGCGTGCCATGGATACGTAATGGAGAGTGTGTGGATGGCCCATCTAGTACAGCCCCCCCAGGGACCCCAGAGTCCTAGGAGTTAATTGCTGAGCACATGTCACATAGCATATTCAATACAAGTATTGTTGAATAGGCAAATTATAAATAAGATGAACATGAAGCTGAGGGTTGCATTGAGTCCAAAGCCACCAAGGTTAACAGCACTTGTTTCTTCTGAAGATGGGATTAAGGGAAGTGAAATGACTCCTCTGAATCAAGAAAATGGGCACGGTCTATTGCTTTATCCCATAGGTTATAAATTTAATTATAGGAGATACCTCATGAGAAAGAAGAGGATCTATGCACGGTGGGAGTAGGCAGTCAGACTATCGCTATTACTCTAGGATCCAAACAGAGAATGCAAGATAAGCTCTAAAATCCTGAATCAAGTTCTCTCTAGGTCCCTCTTGCATCCCCTTGAATATATTGCTGTAGGTAAACAGGGTAAACTGGAAGCCCTGTAGCCAGGTGTTCATCAGAATCTTCTGGAAGATGAAGGCTGAAGCACTCCCTCTTGCCACCAGTGAGCCTCTTAAAGCAAGATTTGGCACTGCTTGTGCTTTTCAAAGGAGTACACCAGTCAAAAAAAAAAAAAAAAAAAAAAAAAAGGATGAGTGAAATGAACTTGTACTGTGAGAATTTAAAAATAAAACACTCAGATGTATTATTTAGCTTATGGTACAGAAGACATGGTATAAGGGATCTTTGAAGGTGCCGGGACCATAGAACAAATTATTGACATGACCTTCAGTAGTCTTTATCACATCAGTAGCAGTCGTAATATACCTAAAACAGATGTATTCAGACGTATATTGTTGGAAAAGTCTCACCTGGAAAAATTCAGTGCCTTGTAGCACTCTTCCCGTATCTAAATAATACAGACAACAGTACGTACAACTTCCTTTTAAAATAATGATGGTCAAATAAGACAGAATCAAAATTATTTGGATTAACTCCATAAATATTTGTCAATATAAAATGCTTTTTTATTCCTTTATAGATCTTTTTTGCATTAATGAATTTTAAAATCTAATTTTTCCTGACTTAGATAAACTTTTGAAAGTGATGTATTATTACTAATAATAAATTTATTTATTACTAATAAGTAAATAATCCATATGCATGTTAATATCTGTTTACCTCTCTACCTACTTACCTGTCTAGAATTTCCTATACTGTATAAAGCATCCATATGAAATGCTGGGAAGTATAGAATGTTGTTATTGTTGTTAAAATTGGACACCTCATTCTTCAGCTTGTGCTTCTTGTTCCTTATTCAAATAAAGTCTTTTTAGTTATTCATCCAGTTGGTTTTCCCAAAACTACATTTGTAGAAGAAACTTGAAGATAACTCTCCTCCTTAAAAGTCTGGAACTATAATCCCCAAGGAAAATGCTGACTGTTAGAGAAGGAAACTGCCATTCCCCCCACTACTTTATCACAGTGAAAACCATCTAGGTTGAGTGAGTTGTGAGGTAAAGATGCTACATTTCCCATGTTGATGCCACATGGAAAAGCATGCTGATCAGACAAAAGACAATTATGGCAAAGGCTAACTCCTCACTCTCAATAAACAACACAGCTACTAAAAGAAAATATCCTTTATCAGTAATGGAAAACAAATAGATTAGTCAATGCTTATTTACACACAAAAAAATCAAATATAGCATCAAAGAAATTAATGAAAGACACTACAATGAAACAATGCACACAGCAAATCACACCAAAGTGTGTTAGTATAATGAATACTGATATTAAATAACCAAACTGTACTCCTGTAATTAGGGTTAAAATCCATAGTAAGGACTGTAGAAATACAAAACAAGACTATATTTCCAAAGGGCTAATGTTATGTCACTATGTGTCTACTTGGACCCTGTGAGGACCGACTTCTTGAATTATTGCTTATCATGGCACAGAAAAACAAAAATCAGCTTCCAAGAAGACCTGGTAGGCTTTTATTGGGAGTAAGGTTATATGGGAGGGGATCCATCAGTGATCATTCCTGAGTCTCATGGGTAAAAACCAAAAAGGTTTTCATCTTAATTTCAAAATAAGACTTATCGCAACACATATAACTTTGAATTCAGCAAATGACTCCTGTGAAATAGCATAGGGCAGGACAAGCAGTCGAGAGGAATATCAGTAGGCCTTGGGTAATATCAAGGTCTGGGTGTCGTGTTTAATAGTTCCCATGTGTGTATAAAATTAAGACTTCTCAGGTATGTTTTTCTGGTTCATTTTCTCCAATCTCTAAACCTTTTATTTCTGATCATAGCGAGAGGCAGATGCCAAAATCTCATGAGAAAGACTGTTCACAGGGTATTTCTAGCCTGTCTGAAAATAGAAAATGGTAGAAATTTCATAGAAAAGTCAGTTCATACTAGCTTTCTGATTTGATTTTTGCAGACCAAACTGAGTTGAAAAATTAAAATCTGAAAAACTAATGTTGTAGTTATTTCCATAACAAAAGGCCACTGAACTGTGGATTAAGAAATAAGGCAGCACACACCTATAATCTCAGCACTCTGGAGGCAGAGATGGGGATCTGGAGTGTAAACCCAGGCCGGGCAATTTAGCAATTTAGTGATACTTTGCCTCAAAAAAAAAAAAAAAAAAAAATTAAAAGAATGCAGCTCAATATGAAGGCCTTGGGTTCAATCTCTAGTGCCACCAAAAAAAAAAAAAAAAAAGGAATTTGTTTATCACTGAAATTTACTGTGAATCTTGGAGAAATCACATAACTTCCTTTAGGATCAACTTTGCAGTCTTTAAAATGAGGATATCAGATTAAAGAAGTTGTTCATATATTTAACAGCATTATATTTTCTTCAACTATTGTATTCTCTACTATAGCAACACAAAAGGAGATTATATTTCTGAAGGGCTAATGTTATGTCATTATGTGTCTACTTGGATCCTGTGAGGGCTGCCTTCTTGAATTATTACTTATCACAACACAGAGAAACAAAATCAGCTTCCAAGAGGAACTGGTAGACATGTGGACATCAAAATAATAAAAGCATAAAAAATGGAGGAAGAGAGAGTGGCTATAACATAGTATGTGCTCAGTGAATACTTGTTGAACAATAGAATCTCAAGAACCTCTATAGAGCATCTTGTGTAAATTATTTTTGGAAAATTCAAATAAAAAGTTAAGAATTTCTGCTATTGAAAAATCCAAAGAGAAAGGCAAGAACACTAGGAAAACTATCAACAATATGAAGTATATGTATGTCTCTTAGGTATTTGGGATGTTGTATCTATTAGCAGGCTTTGATTCTTAGAAGTAGAATGAAACCAAACTGGTTTAAGCAACACTGGTAATATATGCATTAATATAATGCAATAATGGTAGATCTAACTTCAGAAGAGGCCTGATCCAGAAGCACCAGGTTTCTTTTTAGTTGTCGCAGACACCTGTCTCTGGGCGTGGTCATCATCTCTAAGACAGGCCCCTCGTGGTAGCAATTTAGCTGCTGCTGTCAGACCTCGAATTGATGGCACAATTCTCAGAGAAAGAAATTCTTTCTTTTCTGGTAGTCTCCAAATTAGAAAGGGGTAACTTCTTTTCCAGTAAACATCTTTGTCTTTCCAAAAGGGTTCATCCCTTCAGCAGGGGATCAAAAATTTAATTCCGCCCAAAGTGCACCACTGTGACCTTATGGAAAGAGGAAGATGAAAGGGCATCAATAAATGTCCAGTTCATCTATTAACATTGTTCATTTAAAGCATAGCTATGTTTCTCCATATAGACCTGGTTAAAAAATTCAGAGGGAGAAAATATGTATTCACATACGATCATTGCCCCTGTGTCATA
Source organism: Erethizon dorsatum (assembly GCA_028451465.1). NCBI lineage: Eukaryota > Metazoa > Chordata > Mammalia > Rodentia > Erethizontidae > Erethizon > Erethizon dorsatum. Next base: position 54,491,517 of record CM051828.1, read on the forward strand.
TTGAAAGTCACATGGACAATCAGCAACTAGATGGAAAGACAATGTCATAGTTCAAAGAACTGAATGTGAACTAGTTTGAATATGCCAAAGATACACATACGACAAATTCATAGCTTGCATCTTTATTTGTTCTTTATTTACACATCACTCTAGCAAAGCTACTTAGTATTGCCCATGAACAGATTATATATTGGAGAGTTTTAAACTCTACAAAGTTATTAATGTATTGTTTTGATATTCTTCATAAATAATTATAGTATCCTTATAATTTCATGTGAAGAAACCTAGAAAATAAAGTAACTAGTTATTTAAAAAAAAAGAAGAAATGTACATGGACAATAAATGCTGGAAAAAATAAAAGCGGTTTTGCGTCTATTACAGCGATTTCATCTTTACAGCTAGGAGTCTGTTGCTAGAAAGAGCAACTTGCTTTCCACTGGTGTAAACAGCCAGTGTAATCCAGCGGGCAGTTATCAAATATTCTAAGGACTAATCTTCACTTCATCTGAAACCTAACCACTCTGCTCATGTTTCAAAGATGAATTAAATTGCCATTTCTGTTATTCATTCTGCACACTGGAGAAAATAATTGGTTGTCGTGTAAGACATTCTTCAAATCACACATGCAGCAAATATCCCTGCAAACCTGCTGTGTGCTTTCAGTTTTATTAGGCTCCATAAGAACATAGAAGGGAAAGAGTTGGGACTCTTGCAAAGAACTTTATCTTGTTCTATTTTCAAAAATATTATTATTTGTTCAATATCAAATTCCATGTAGGAATCTGGCTCCTTTAAGATATCAATTGGGCTCATTGTACAGGAGAATATCAGTTACTGACTGAGGGATGTGGACATAGTGATTAAAGTTCAGGGGAAATTTTTACCTTCCTTTGAAAATGTAGTGCCGACCAGTGAGGAAGGAAGCAGAGGCTTGAATTGCAAAGCAGCAGATACCAAAAGCATGCACAGGAACATTATGCCAAAGAGAGAAACCAGGCCCTCTGTTACAGAACCTGAGCATTCCTGGAGGACCCAAATGGGCCACCTTGGGTCACCTTGCTGTTAATGAGCCACAGAGAAGCTCCCGCAGTAATCCCCTTCTGCCTTTGAATGAGGAAGGTCCAACAAGTGGTGTTGCGGCATTCTGACAGAAGAGGAATTTTAAGGCTTTGCTAAGGCTTCTTTAAAAACATCAACCTAATATCTTGCTCATTTCAATGCAACAATCTTTTTGGAAAGAGTTCGAGTAACATAAATACCAGCCCATGAGTGGGGTCAGACAAACAACTGAATCTCACTTTCCTGATCTGTGTAGTGAAGGCATCAATACCCTCTCCACAGGGCTTCTGTAGCTTTAAAATGAAATATGTATAAAGTGTCTGGTGTTTGGAGAATGTCTATTCTCTTCCATTTCCTGTGGTATACCATTCATGCATAGATTATTTTTGGATTTTGATCCAGTTGTGCCAGGATGAGACAACTGAAGTAAAGCTGAAGATAAAAGCAAAGCAAAGAGCCCAGGTGAGAGATTTATTCTTTCCTTTTGGGGGGATGGATTACTTAGGTATTTCAGGATGAGAGAAAACCTCTGCTTTATGTTGCCCATAAATGAGATGGTTCTTGAGATATAGGCTTTCTTCCTGGTTCATAAATCTCGTGGACAGCAGTCAGTGAAGATTTGGGAGCCATATCGGAGCAAGGAGGATGGCAAATTACCAGGAGGAATATTCCAGGTTCGAACAGTGGTTTGTATTCGGTCCACGCAGAAAGAAGTAGCAGAAAAATTAGAGCTGAGCAGCACTTTAATAAGAAGAGTCCCTTCAGTGTTGGAGTTTCCACTTAAATATTCAAGTCTGGTTTTTGGGGTGCCAAGTCCCTCGAAAGTCACATGAACTCATGCAGAAAACAGACTCTCAATGGGTTGGTGATGATTTTAAATCTGTCTTAATATTAATTTTATTTATTATTTTACTTGGATTGTCTTCTATTATGGACTCAGCGTTTATTCCCTCCACCTTCCTGTTCCCAGATTCGTAGGTTGAAGACCTAGTCCCCAGAGTGATGATACTTGGAGCTTGGGCCCTTGGAAGGTGATTAGAGTTAGACAATGAGATTACTGTCTCCCCCACCCTTACCCCATCTTCCTCTACTTCCCCTCCATGCATGCACCAAGGAAAGGCAAACTTCTACAAACCAGAGGGCCCTCACCAGGAACCAAATCAGCTGCAGCCTGATCTCAGACATCCCAGCCTCCACAAATACATTCCTATTGTTTAAACTACCCAGTTTGTGGTATTTTGTTACAGCAGCCCAAGAAGATCACAGCCTATATATTTTAAGACATTATAGTAGTAGAAAATCACTCTTTCTAAAGTGTGTGTTATAAACTTTGGATCCATTCAATTTCTTGGTAATTTAGAGTCTCTAGCTGTTGATGTCTGTTAGATCCAAAGTCTTTAGCTGACAGTGAAGGCCCTCAGTGATGTGATCCCTAATGACTTTCCAGGCCCACTTTTTCTGCCTCCTGTCTATACCCCAAGCAAGGCAGGCAGCTCTCTCTTCCCATCACCTGTAAATGTATTGCTATGGTTTGTATCTAGATGTCCCAGCAAAGCCGCATGCACTGATGGGTGGGCTATTCGGAACTGGGTGGATCTAGGGTGTGTGATACTGGAATTAAGGGTGAGTGGTACTTAATTAGCCCACTGATTATAATTAGCATAGTTCTGCCTGTGGCTGAATGGATTTACTAAAGACAGAACCCCTACCCTGGGTGTGGGTGGCACTGCCCAAAGGCTTGTTGCCTGGATTGGATAAAAGGGAAAGGCAGGCTACTGTTTTGTTGCCTCCTGCCTGCTTTGCCACCTCCTGCCTGTTTGCCATGAACTGTTTCTCCTCTGCAGTGCCCCTCTGCCTTGCCACCCTGCCTTGAAACCAGCTAACTATGGACTGAAACGTCTACAAACTGTGAGCTGAAATAAACCTTTCCTCTTTTAAATTTGGGTATGTAGTATTTTGTCTCAGTGACAAAAAAAAAGTAACAATGACAGTATATAATAGTGTGTCTATTTGTTTACAATATTCTTTCCATTGACCAGGCCTGTCTCTCACACTGGGCAATGTCAAGCCTCCCTCATCTCAAAGTATCCTTCCTGAAACCCTTCGGCACAACTAATTGCACTCTAAACTCAGCTTTACCCGAATGTAACATGTAAGAAAGGAAAGCACATCAATTTTCAAGGCAGTCTTCCAGAATGAATCTCCATTTTACTTATTCTGGTATTACACTGTAAATGTCTGGTTAACCGCTGTGAAAATATGGTGATAGGAATATCTACTATGGAAAACAGCTAGAAAGTCTGAGTGACGTGCCTCCACGCACTGATTGAGCAGGGATTTTTGTAATGAGCATTACTTCCTTTATTAGCTCCCTTAAGGCAAAATCTTACCATGACAAGACACATTTCAACTGTGTGTCTTCTCCTTCCTATATTCCTTTCTAGAAAGGCCCCAACCTATGTGGAGTAGGTTAGCAGAGTCTGTGACACTTAGTTCCCCACGCCCCACCCCACAAAAATCAAAACTTTTGAAAACTCCTCCTGGACAATTAGTAACTCTGAACTGAGATGTAGAGCAAGAAATAGAGATCGCCACTGGAGTAGTTCCTTTAGAAGAGCTAAGTCTGGGAAGCTGTCATGAAGTCATGTGTTCCTCAATGTCATAAAAGAGCAGAGAGTCAGAAGCTGGTTGAAAGAATAAGAGGAATGATGCAAAGATACATAAAAAAACAGAGAGGCTAAGAGGCCAGAGTGAGATAGAAGCTGGTCTCCAAAGCAACTTGTTACAGGAGGACAGGAAGAACATCTTCCTCTACCCACATTCTCTAAACCAGTCCTTATAAATGAGACTGGACAAACAAGAGAAGAGTAAATAAGTTTATTAAAGTGTGCCTTACACATGTAACACACGGCAGTACCTAGAGATCAGTAACTCTGGGTTAGTTTAAAGCGATGTTTAGAATTCAGGCTAAGATACTGTCTTAGGCTAAAGAGAAAGTGTTTGGGGTTCTGAACAGGGGAGAAGCAATTTATGACAAGGAGAGCAGCAAACATATAGTAAATAAGGGTTGGAGAGCAAGGCTGTTTATGCAGATTTAACGCTGTGCCTTCTCCGTTAATAAGAGCTATCGAGCCTTCCTCCTCCTGATCTAAAGAGGAAGACATCTCTATACACGGAAATTCTCTTTATAACTGTAAATCTTCTTCACAAAAGGAAAACCCTGATTCTACAGTTTTTCCTTTCTCTGCTCTTTTTTAACAGTTTTTAGCACAAAATAATCCATACATTTGTCTTAGTAACTTTTCCCTTGTTGCTGAGACAAAATACCCGACACCCAAAGTTAAAGGAGGAAAGGTTTATTTACTCACAATTTGTAGAGGTTTCAGTTCCTAGTCAGCTGGCTCCAGTCAGGGTGGCTTCACAGAGGAGAACAATTCATGGCAGGTATAGGACAGCAAAAGCAACAAGGGACCTTAACAGCATCTTTCTGCCCCTTTTACATTGTATCTAGACTGCTGGGGTTAGAGCAGTGCCAAACCAATCAATGGACCAATTTACTAATCACAGACACTTAATCCCAGCATCACACACTGTAGACTCAGTCACCTCCGAAAAACCCCATCTAAGACTGTATGAGGCTTTGGGGGGACATCTAGACACAAACCACAACAACATCCAAGGAGGCATGTTTGTGGGTGGCAGATTCTGATACCACTCAGTACCTGTTCTTCACTCTATTTATTTTTCTAATTAATCGGCAAGTACTAAGAGCCTACTATGGGGCAGTCTGGTGGAAAAAGAGAAAATAAATAAACAGGAAGGTCTACTCAAGTTGAGGAGTAACTGTTATAAGGACAGATAAAGTGAGGTAAGGGAAATAGAAACAAGAAACACAGTTGGGTCATTAGGGAAGGACTGCTTGATGGTGCCTTTTGAACATGGGTCTGAATAAAAAAGCAGCAAGCCTGCAAATGGTAAGGGAGGAGAATTGCAGGTGCAGGGGGGCCTTGCAAATGCTTTGAGGCAGGGAGCTCCTAGTGTGTCCACATCACAGCCAGCAGGCAAGTGCGATGGGGCAGGAAGATGAGAAGACATTGGCAGGGACAGAGCCAGAGAAGGAAGAGAGGGACAGGTGATGTAGGGCGGCAGAAATTTTCCTGGCCCTGGAGTTTTATTTTTCCCCTTGGCTCTTATAAAACCCCTCAGTTTTCTTCAAAGAAGCCTTTATTTATTCATTTATTTTTTTTTTTTTGTGGGTACCGGGGGTCGACCTCAAGACCTCACGCACCAGCAGGCGCCTGTGCCGCTGAGCGATATCACCGGCCCCTTTTTCGTATGTGGGTTCTGGGAGTCGAACTCGGGCCCTCGCGCTTGCCGGGCAGGCGCTTAAGCCGCTGAGCCATCTCACCGGCCCAAAGAAGCCTTTATTACTTTACTTTAGCAATTCTAAGTTTTAGATCCTCAAAAGAAAAGAAAAGAAGAGAGAGACAGAGATAGAGAGAGACCAAGAGACAGAGAGACAAAGACAGAGACAGACAGAGACAGAGAGAAACTTTTATTGAAACGTACATTTCTTCTAGCATTTTTCAGTCCTGATAGTCCTATGATTAAGTCTCAGTCTATTACTGCGCCAGTGTCCCTGTGTCACAAGTGATCGTTTTGTTGTGGTCTGTTTTCCCTTGGATGAGCCAGGAAGTCTAGACAGGGCTGGCACTGGGAGCTGCCCTTCCCCAGGTCAGTTAAGCTCTGATGAGGCCTCGGCAGGTTAGGCCTTATTAGAAAGAATGCTCTGGTATTCTGTTCCATTCCCTGTGCCCTCCCACCCTGAAAAGGAAAAAGAGAAAACCTTGCTGGAGATGGGAGGATATTTTTCTATAAGAAACCGATAAGACTTGTGGGGGGAGATAAGATTCACAAAAATGTGCCCTCCCCCATTATTGTGTTTTTAGATTTGCCCACACTGAGCCCCTAGCAAGGTGTCCACCTCTGCCTGGGCCCCTGAGGTCTCTGCCCTTGGCTCCTGCTGCACTACACTGGGCTTCTCCGAGTCTGCCTGCCTGTCTCTCTCCTGCTGGGGGCAGCCATTTGCCCTGTGATCATAGTTCTTTGGTGGATTTGTGAAAAGCTGTTGATTTTTGTTTGTTCAGGTTTCTTGTTGTGTGGACAACAACTTATAACAGCAACTTGTAAGCTTTTTATATTGTTATCCCATGAGGGCTTGCTGTGCAGTGCACACAGAAGCCAATACTGTGAGAACAGGATTTTGCAAAAAGAAAAATTTTTATTGTGCCTCCAACTGTCAGGGAGGCCAGAAGCTGAGAAAAAGCTCAATGGGGAGGTGGCTTAGAAAGGGGGAAGAAGTTGCTTGTTGATTAGATAGATGGTGAGAAGGGGAATTTAAAGGTATTTCGTGCAGACGTAAAATGGCAGCATGCAATTGTTTCTTGGGGGAGGGGTATCACGTTCTGCACGGAGGATTTTGAGTTGGTGAAGTTAAAATGTCATTCAGCAGAGGAGCTGGCTTCTTCTGCATATGTGTGTTTTTGAAAAATTAAATCCTCCAGTGAATTCTAGCTTTCCATGAAATACAAATTAAGCACTTTGTTATTTAAGGCATTTGCCTCCATATGTACCCAGACCTTAGCCGATTTCAGTATGCTGGACCAGAATCCAGAAATTCATATTTCAGTTTCTATTAGCTTTGACATTGTGCGTCTCAGTGCTTCCTCTCCTGTATTAGAATTGTCACACTGCAGAGATCCCGGGCATCTGCCTCGCCTTCCTCTTCTCGGCACTGCAATCTAAATAACATTTCTTTAGTTCACACATGTATACTTTCTGACTTTTGCCTGCACTTGTAGACAAGAGCATGGCTGAGAATCAAAAGATAAAAATTAAATAAAAATAAAGAGCCTCGATGACAAGTTTGTGAGTTCATCTCATAGATGTATCGTTGACATTTTTCAAAGCTTGAGCTTGTGTTGTATGTCTCATCTATATGTGTGTGTGCTGCTATCTTCAAAGGAACTTTAAAACTCTGCCCTAAAAAATGTGGGAATATCAGACAAAAGTGAAGGAAGATGAAAATTGGGTTTAGAGTAATAACTAAAAGTTAAATCCTATGTCAATACTGTGTATGTAGGGTATATATTAAGTAATAAGATATATCAGTTAAAATTTGAGGATTTTACATTGGAAAATAAATAAACTAAATAAGCAAAATAAATTTGCCTGTATAAAAATCCCTAAGGTATCATATTCTAAAGGTTAAAATCTAAAGGATTCACAGAGAAAAACTTAGGTTATTCTTAAAATGGGTGTTCTTATGTTTCCCCTTTTTTGATTTTCTAAATAATGCCTACTGCCTCTGACCAAGGATAAATAATTTTCCTCTACTGAAAAGTACTGCAAAGTTAAAAAATAATCTTGGCTCCCTCCATATTCGAATCAGGCAGACTTTAAGAAGTTTTCTCACCCAATCTTCATACTTTTCTTTCTTTCCCTCATCTTCTCTCCCTTCTTTTTAATTTTTCTTTCCTCTTTCTTGTCTCAGACAGTCACAGCTTGCCAGTTATTATCACCTTTTGGGATAGTCCCTGACAAAAACATTTAAAGCTTTCGTAACCTAATGAGACTTCTCAGGTCTTCTCAGGCCACTGTTCTCACCCATTATGCCATCTGATTAGCAGGACCATGTGCAGGCACATGCTGGGTTCTCAGAAAAACAAGCTTTCACAGTGTGATATAATTAAGAAAGAACAAAATCCAGAGTCAGAAAAACTGTTTGAATACTGTCTCTGTGAATTTCCAGTTATGTGACCCAGTAAAATCACAGTCCCACTGGGCATCATCTTTCCCACCTGAAAACTGGATATTAATGACAACAAATTCAGTGGGGGCTTTGAAGACTAAGTGAGAGAATACAAACTCCTGCATGAAACAGCCTTGGGCCCCTGTGTCACAGTGTATATATCATTGTACTATCCAGCTTCTAATTCAAGACGGCTTCATTCTCCCAACTTGCTGCTCTTCATTCTCAACTGTAGGTGTAGAAGGAGAAAAAGAAGAAGAAGATCCTTGATAATAATCATGACTACTGTTTATTTAGAGCTTACTTGTCACCAGGATTTATGATGTATACCGTATGCTCTGTGTGTGTGTGTGTGTGTGTGTGTGTGTGTGTGTGTGTTTCATTCAATCCCCACAATAACTCAATGAGATAAAAACAGAAAATCAGAAATGTTGGGGTCCTAAAATTACTGAGTTATTAAGATCAGATCTCGACATGCACCTTCTCATATCAAAATCTGTGCTCCAATAACTGTATAACTTGTATCCCTGCAGCTGTGTTCTCCTATCATCATAACCACTCCCTGGCCTCTGGCAGCAAAGATGCACTCACCCTTTCTGGTGCAGAGAGAACAGGCTGCTCACATAGGGGAAATAACTAAAGAACCCACGCGTGCTAAAGAATGGTGATGTGTCCTTGGTCAGGGGTAGTCATTCGTAAGTTCAGCTCACCTCCAGGAAGGATGTGGCTCTAGGCAGACTCTACTGGGAAACCTAAAGACAAGGAGTGTGCAGAAACACAGGGCTGCTGCTTTGGTCCGCCAGCACGTTTGCATCCCCATTCTTCTGATTGTAGCACCCTTTCTGTTTGTAGCACTCCTTCCCCATTCCCTGAAGCTCTGATGGAACTGTAAGAGACAGTGCCCACTCCCTCCCTCCAACTAAGGGGGGAAGGGAGAGTTGTGACCAAGGCCTAGGTCACTTCCAAAGTAACGGTTCTTTGACAGCAGACAATCCACCATGGTTGGGGACCTGAGGCAAGAAGGCTACTTCTACTTACAGCCCATTCCCTGGACTGACATTTGAGTAGCAAAGAAAGAAAGTCCCTTCAGACAGACAGAGTTGGATTAAAATGCTGTGAGTCTGAGGTTCTATCTTGCTCTAAATCCTGCCACAACAGAGTAAGCACATCTTCTGGAAGAAAGAATCAGGCTAACCTACAAAAGAAATTACACAAAAGAGGAAAGAGAGAAGGAGAAAAGCTGATCACATAGTCACAGTCTTACCTGAAGCCAAACCCACCTCTGGGTTTCCTGGGGACACAAACCAACCAATTTCCTTTTTTTTTTTTTTTTTGTGGGTACCGGGGGGTCGACCTCAGGACCTCGCATGCCAGGAGGCGCCCATGCCGCTGAGCGATATCACCGGTCCCTTTTTCGTATGTGGGTGCCAGGAGTCGAACTCAGGCCCTTGCGCTTGCCGGGCAGGCACTTAAGCCGCTGAGCCATCTCACCAGCCCCCAGTTTCCTTTTTAATGTCAAGCTAATTTGAGTTAAGAGTTTGTCTCTTGCCATCAAAAAAATTAAATTTTTTTAACTCAAATGATTTAATATAGTGAAGAAATTTACCAAAAGTAGAACATGAATACATGTCAACAGATTAAGACTTTACAAATTATAAGATGATTCTACTTGAGATAAAATGCAAGTTTGTGTATATATATATATATATATTGCAAAGAGGAACTATGTTTTCTCCCTGGGCATTTCTGTAATTTCTACTTTAGAAAAACAAAACAAACAAACAAACAAAAATAATAGCCACAAGCTGTAGAAGAAAAATATTCATAACAAAATATTTAAAATGCTGCACATTCAGGTATAAAGATTTTCTGTCCTGTGTTTTTATTCTTACTGTTAGCCTGAGGCCTGTAGAGAAATATTTCCTGAGAGAGATTTATTATTGTCCTGCTACCCTGCACCAAAAGCCACAGCATAAAACATTTAGATCATTTCAGAAAGTAGTTCAGTGGTGGGGTCATGAGAACAGGCTTCGCAACTCTGAAAGGAAGTTTGGATCTCATTTAAAGTACAGCCAGAGCATCAGCTTAGTGAATCACACCAAAATGATGGCATGAGGTGATACAAGACCAATTTCTACATTTTAATTTTTGCTGCCTTTCCCACTGTGAAAAGCTATTAGAGAATGTCGGTAGCACCTAATGATGCAGGTCTTGATGATCTGGTCAAGTAACATAAACAGTACTGAGAGTTGTTTTTGTTTTTCTGGGAAAAATAGATATTTCTGAATGCATCAGACTTAGAAGAAGTTACTTCATCACCCCCAAGCCTTGCACTGCACTTATTCATCAAATCTATTTGAGATTTTGGTAAGCACGTAACAAGTATTCCAGATTTCATGCTGAATACTCCATACTAGCTGTGTTTTCTATTGGAGGATAACTTTCATTACTTGGACAGTACAGTGGAAAGGCTAGGGGACTGGGTAAAACAACCAGCTGGGTATGGTGGCACACATCTATAATCCCAGCACTTGATGGATGAGGCAGGAGACCAGCTGCAAGTTCAAGGCCAGCCTGAATGACATAGCAAGAATTTGTCTCAAAAAACTAAAAAAAGGGCTGGGGATTTAGCTCAGTGGCGCAGCGCCTACCTGGCAAGCACGAGGTCCTGAGTTCTATTTCCAATATCAAAAAAACAAAGCAAAAAAAAAAACTAGTCTTTGATCTTTACACATTGAAGTTTCAGTTACTTTATTGGTGAAATTATAAAATTGCTGTAAATTGTCTGTATGGTCCCACTAAATTGTAGCTGTCTATGAAGGCAAACACTAACAGTAATCCCAAAGTCTGCTCCTTCTTCATCAGCATTTCAGCATAGTTCTGCATTTAATAAACACGAGTGGTTGCTTCCTTGGCCTAAGAGATTATGGGAGTCTAGTTGATTTGTGTTCACGAAATATAGGAAATGCACTTTTTCTAGTACCATTCTAAGGAGAAACACTGACATATTTCATTGATTTCACTTATGGCAAAACACATAAATAAAATGGTAGTCTTGAGCATATTTGAGTGTATTTAGGACAGGTCACTAACATCTGACTGAAATGTATGGCTTCTCCCTGCTAATTATTTAATAATGACCATTTTATACAGAAGTTGGTTTCCAAAGATAGACAGTCTGCTGCTGGTATTTTAAAATCAGAGGTAGAAATATTCTTCATATTTTTCTAAAACATGCCTAAATGTTCCACATATTTTTTCCTTTGACCTTTAAGTTGCTGAGGAAAGATAAGGATTTTAAAAAATCTTTATCATGATCACTATCAGGGAAAGGAGGGTAGATCATAAAAAAAAGAATCAAAACAATTCATCTGCTAGTTCCCTAAAAGTGGGAAGTTTTGGGCCATTTAAAACATTCTAAGAAACATAAATTTTGTAGATTTTGGAAATTTTTATAAGCTACACACAAAATTGTTTTTATAAATAAGAATTTTCATAGCTTGATTAATTTATATTTGGCTGTATAATTTTCATATATATTAAATTGTTCTTCATAACAAAACTATGGTGCAGATACTATTTTTTTTTTTTTTGTGGGTACCGGGGGTCGACCTCAGGACCTTGTGCGCCAGCAGGCGCCTGTGCCACTGAGTGATATCACCGGCCCTTTTTTCGTATGTGGGTTCCGGGAGTCGAACTCGGGCCCTCGTGCTTGCCAGGCAGGCGTTTATGCTGCTGAGCCATCTTACCGGCCCTCACAGATGCTATTTTAATTCTTCTGATACAGGCAACTTAACTGAAGGGGAGAGAAGATGAGTAGCTTCTAAAGGTCATGAGATCACGGAAGACAGATCCTGATACCTCTCACTCCAAAAAGGACAAGGACTAGGACTGACTTTGGTATATCTCACCTCTTTCAGGTAGACCATGGTCCATTTATAAGTTTAATATGACTATTTTAGAAAGCTTCCATTGCGCGCTGTTTACAGTACAACACGAGGACATCCTTGCTTTCACGCAGGGAGTTCTCGGTGGATGGGAAGAACACGGGGGGTGTGTGAGGAGCTACCAGCAAAACATTTGGGCTGCCTCACTGAGAGGCTAATTGACCAGCAAAGTATCTGAGGACCACAGAAGGACCCTGGTGGGCAGGAGTGTGTATTCTTGGATGTCAGTTAAGGTGGGACAGGGGTATAATGCCTAAGGCTGGGGCATTCTGCATGAAATTATGTTATATTAAGTCAGTCAGCACAATGAGGGACAGTAAGGTAGAGGGGAATAGATGTTAATACCCATCTGGATAAAGCCAAAGATTTCCTTCATTATTAAAGCTCCATGGGTACTTATTATTCTCTGCTTCCTGAGAGACAATATCCAGTCCGTGGTGCAGAGTTCCACCATGGGTGACAGCGCCCACAGAGGGGTTGCTGGGTCAAGAGAGGTCCCGAGCTGTAGAAAGTTTGAATGTGGACAGAATGCTGGGACCTACAATCACATGGCCGGAGACAGGTTTGCCTGAGACTTGACATGAGTCTTCATGGGCAGTTTAACAAGTGTCACTTTGGAGCCAATTTCCATTAAGAAGTCACTAGATGGAAACAAGAAATGAAGCCTTGGGAGGGACCCAGGGAGCTGGCTTACTGAAACACTGCTTGCCATGTTTCTGCTGATCCAGATGTGAAGTTAATGCACGAATGGCATCAGTAAGGAGACACCGTAGCAAGAGAACTGAAAAAATAGGAATACTTGCTGATTTGCAGTCTCAAGTCTGGGGAAGGTGGATGGAGAGCAGCTGGACACAGGTCTGTCAAAAAGGGTGTGACTGTCCCTTACTTCCTCTTCTTTTTCTTCCTTTTGAAGCAGGCAATATCAAAAATAGCAACAAGCTCAGCAAACAGCATCTACAGCTGCTAAGGAAGAACAGCCTTCATTCAAATGCACTGCAGAAAGGACAGCTGGTCACATTGGTCTTTTATGCCTTCCTTGTGCACATATTTAGCAACATAGTCAGTGGCAGTTTCCTTGAGTATAAAAGACGCTGATAGATATCTGGGCTAACTCCAATTGCGCTATATTTTGCATAAAGAGAACTTATCAAGTCCTTTTCCATTAAGCTCCCATTTAATTCTTCTAGTTGTCCCAAATTCTGTTTTAATATGGGGCATCTTAGCCTTTAAAATAGAAAAGAGGGGGCAGCTAATAAAATATAGAAAAGTCAGAGCATTAAAAGTTAAGATCTTGACTAGGTCAGGTTTGTGACTGTACCGAATAGATGGATAATGGGACATTTTGTGTATCAGTTCAGAGTTAACATTCTGTTCTTTAAAGATGAAAAACTTCTTTTCTGTGACTATTCTCAATTTTTCAGGGGGGTAGGTAGAGGGATGAAGTTCCTGCCTGGTTATATTTGAAAAATAGACTCAGTAAGCAGACATTTAGTGTTGCCAAAGCTGTGGAACTTATAGGGTCAGGGCTTGCAGAAAGCTCCAGATAATGAAGACAACTTTCGCTAGGATGGTGCCAACACTGAGACACAGAACTGGTGCACACAGAATTTACAATACAAACCATAGTGGGTTAGGCACACACATAGGCACACACATCCTAAGGGAGAAGAAAGAAGGAGAGTTTTTAATCAAGGCAAAGAACTCAAGAAGTGAATGAGACCTTGAAGAATTTCCAGAATTTTGATAGATGTAGATTTTGGAGGAGGGCAATGGAAATACAGGGAGTATTTTGGGAAACGGTAAGGTCATCCAGTTCAGATATAGAAGAAAAGTCTGAGAGGGCGGAATGAGCCCTTTATGAAGGGGGTTTCCATTTCAGTTTGAAGGAGTCCAAGCTGGAAATTGACATGGTTGGAACTGCAGTTTTAGAAAATGGCCAACAAACACAGGTAGTTTATTTTTTATTATTGTTTCTCTTTGTACCAAGATAGGAAAGGATAAAATAGAATAAGTGCTTTAGATTTTGTCATGATGCTCAAGCATATCCTCCTTTTCAGTTTTGAAATGTGAGATAATTTCTCATCATCTGTTAGTAAAAAAATAAATAAATAAAACCTTTCATCTAAAGCACTATAAACATATAGGCAAGAAAAAAGAAGTGTGGTTCCTTAGGCCATGTCATTTTTAATCATTAATGTAATGAATTCTGACAGAAGTGGGACAATTTGTTATTAATCTTCCCTTTCAGAATGGGAAGCTCAGGTGTGGACGTCAGATGTCAACCATATCTAGGTCCTCTGTCCCTGCTGTCCTCTACTGCCTCCGTCACACCTTCATGCTCCTTTATATTCTTTTCTGGCTTCTCCAGTAATTTGTCCTCTTTTATTAGTCAGCTTTCCATCACAGGGACAAAATACCTGGCATATACAACTTTAAGAAGAAAAGGGTTATTTTGGCTCACAGATTCAGAGGTTCCAGTCCATGGCTGGCTGACTCCAAGGCAGAAACTTCATGTCAGGAAGAAATGGCAGCAGAAAACTGCTCACCTCATGGCAGCGAGAAAGGGTAGAGAGAGAGAGAGAGAGAGAGAGAGAGAGAGAGAGAAGGAGGAGGAGGAGGAGGAGGAGGAAGCGCTAGGGCAAGCGTATACCATTCAGAAAAAATGGAAACAAAGCTTTTGTAAATAAGGAGGGGAAGGGGGTTGAAGGGAGGATAGGGGAATGGGGAAAAAAAAGAATCAAGTTGTGTCATGTACAGGTATAAATTCCCGATGATGAGTGTGATCATTATGTATACCTAAAATGTACCAATAGAGGTAATTTTTTAAAAAAGAATGTACCCTTCGAAGTTATACCCCAGTAACCTACTTCCTCCAACCGTGCCACATCTCCTAACAATATATTCAACTATGAACTTGTCAGTGGATTAATGGGGTGAGTATAGCATGCCCATGATCCAATCACCTTTCAAAAGCTTCACCTCTGAATGTATGAGCTTTTGGGTTAACAGTTTTGATCCAAATTATAATACCACTAGATTTCTTTGTTTTTGTTTTTGCTTTGTTTTTGTTTCTGTTTTTGTTTTTGTTTCTGTTTTTGGCAACACTGGGGGATTGAATCCAGCACTTTCACACTGAGCTACATCCTTCCCCTTCTCCACTTTTTAAAAATTTTGAGACAAGGTCTTTCTGAGTTGCTAAGTTTCCCAGGCTAGGCTGGAACTTGGATTCCTCCTGCCTCAGCCTCCCAGAATGCTAGGATTAGATTACAGGCATTTGCCACCATGCCCAGCTCATCACAGAATTTTTGACATTTGAAAAAACCTGCAGGAGGGTGAGAAGCCCTTTACTAGATTTTGTCCCTTTGTTTTCCTTTTACCTTGGTTGACATGCTTTGCAAATGTGGTTGTCAATGTCAACATCTCTTGTTAGCAAAGAAAATCCCGAAGGATTTCTGATTAACAGTATAAGAGAAGAAGAAGATCAAGGATACGACTCCAGGAGACTGTCACAGAGCTCTGTCCATCTAGGCACACACAGGAATCAGTGACAGATGTGAGTGATGGGACAAAAGGAGATGACATTGAAAAATTTAAGTTCATGTCTGAAGAACCAATCTGCACAGTTTCTTAACTAGACAGTCCAAACATTGTCCCCATCTTACTCAATTACCTACTCTCAAGGAGGCAATGATATTCAGTCTCAAAAAGGGAAAATTTGTTGGCACAAATATCACATATTACAGGGATTTCCCTTTCATCAAGAAAGAAGAGAATGACAGCATCCTTGTGGATCACACTAATGCATTTAGCACAACAGGTTTGTCAAGATTCAGCTTTCCTGTCTGAGAGGGCCAGAGTGGTCCTGAGACCCTGACACAGGCAGCTTCGGAGGTGAAGGTGAGCTCTTCCAGTTACATTACACGGACATCAGTGCAGCTTCCTGCAACCTCTAGTGTTGCCTGAATACACCTTCATGTAATGCACACTCATCCTGCATTCAGGCCTTTTGTCACCTGGGAGTTGAGAATGATTTCAGCACCAGAGTCATCTCTAGTTTTTTGCTTTGTTTTTATCAATAGTGGAAGAAGCTGTGACTTTTTTCTTGACTTTCAGGCTTATTAGCATTCATAATGAGCTTTCACTGCCAAGTAAATCAGTATAAAAATAAGACCTGTTGGCAGTTTAACCCGGACACATGAGCAAACAAGTTAAACTGAGGTAGCATTACTGGAAGCTTGCCTTCTGGGAGTCCCTTGTTTCTCTAGGATGACCCAGTCCCCCATCATGGGCAAGGAGAGCTCCAACCTCCATTTCTAGATTTGGTGGAGTCCATGAGTCACCTGCCTTTTTCCTCCAGCTGAGGAAAGGGCTGATTCTTGGCATGTGAGGGAAGACAGCAAAGTTCTTTCTGCCCACCTGTCAAGTTCAGGTTCCCTTCTGCCTCTTTAGAAGACATCCTTTTTTTCTTTGCAAGCACTGTCTAGTGCCCTCCCAAAGCTGGGGTCAGTTTTGTGCCAGGGAAAAGCCATCAGCCAGATTAGAACATGTTCAGGTGGGATTGATGGAGAAAGGCTATTGTTTTCAGGGGTATCTTAGTGGGAAATAAGAAGCTCAGTGAAAGTCACAATTAATCAAAAGATATGAATCATTTATCATAGTATTCCAAGCACTGGGGTATTAAGGTGGAGTGAGGGGGATGGGAAGGCTAGGAGGGCAGTGTGAGGAGGCAGGGGGTTTCCCATTAGCCCAAAACATCATGCTACCTCAGTCTATGATTAAATCCATCCCTAGAAGAATCCACAGAATTGTGGACTCCTAGTTATCTTGTCAAGGGAGCTGTGTAGGAGTGGGGTAAAAAAGGGCCCTGTGTCATCAGCATTTTCCAATCCAGACCTGGCCCTCACTGGCTCTGTGACCTCAAAATGACACTCTTAGCTTTGTGATCTATGAAGAAAAAGATAACGCTTTTTGATATAGTGACAATGCAAGTTCATACAATTAGTGATATTTCTTAATACAGCTGGGAGCCAGCTCTCCTCTTCCACCATGATCTTTCCTATTAATCCCACCCCAAAGAGGAAGAGATCTGACGTGTATGAAAAGCATAGACTGAGGTAAAGCATTCAAGTCTTATTTTCGCTTGGTGGGTTGTTTGGTGGCTTTCAGCCAGCAAGCAATTAAATCCCTAATTTTTTAAAATTTTAAGTAATTCTCTTTTACAAATATAAGGAAGCTTATAATGGCTCTCACTTCAAAAGAAGACACCTTCTTTCTCACCACCCTTGCCTACTTTAAATGACAATAAATATTAAGAAACACGAAAAAGAGGCCAATGACCAGACTTCATCCAGTGCTTGGTTGTAAATAGATTTCTTCTCATGTGCCAAAAAGTGCTGAGCTGGGAGGTTCTGAGGCCACATCGGGGTCATGATGGATTACCCATGTTTGCCCTGGGTGTTTCAGGGCAGAGTATGAAGGTCATGATTTTCCTTCCCTGGTCTAGTTACAGGGGTAAAAGACCAGGTAGAAAATGGAGAACGAATCTGTAACTTGGTAATATAGAACACACTTTTCCTGCTAGTGCTTTTCTGTGGTTAGGATGAGGTTTAACTGTGCACCCAGAAAGTGTGTGGGATTGGAGGCTTGCTCCCAGAGTGGTGGTGTTGGGAAGTGGTGCAGATTTTAGGCGGTGTTCTAGCAGGAGGTCCTGAGGTCAGTGCAGTGATCTCAGAAGGTAACTGTCTTGGGACCCCTTGAGTCCTCTGGAAAGAGATGTCCTAAGAAGAGCAAGCCTGGTCTCATCTGGTTCTCTCTGCTCCCACCTCTAGAATGAATCCCTTACTTCCTGCCTCCGTTGCTGTTACCATAAGGTGATGCAGCCCAGGGGCGGCCCTCACCGCAGAGCCTCTACTATGCCTTTTGAACCATGAACTAAACTGTGAGCTAAGCAAACCTCTTTTTCTTCATAAATATTCTGTGTCAAGTATTTTGCTATATGGATGAAAAGCTGACTAATGCATGTCATATTGCATTTCCTTTTCTCCATGAAGTTTTTGGGCTGTGACTATGTTAGCTAGTCAAGGGCTTGGGAACTTGCCCAAGTCTCTTTTCCCTTAAATGATGATGTCTGGCACTGCTCAGCATACTGAAGATGAGTGTGTTTGCTGAAGCCTGGGCCACTCGAGAGCCTCATGCTGGAGAATAGCTGCATAAGCCAGAGACTCCTTTTTGTTCAAGAGAACAAAGATTGAGAGGGAAGCTTGCTAAGAGGTGGGGTCAAAGCAGCTTCCTTGTGTTCTCAAAAAACAAAAGCAACTTCAGATTTAGTGAATACTTGGATGCGTACATCCTACCTAGTTATCAGAGGAAGAAGTATGCTGTCAGGCTTCAGCTGGGCCTTTTGGACACTGGCGACTGAAACAAAGGTTGCTCTCCCTTTTGTGCCCCTTTCCCAGGAGATGATACAAAGCCTGGGTGATTTTTGGAGAAAATTCTGGTACTAATGTCACAAGCAGAAAAACTGTCCTAGACTGGGAGTCTTATTCAATTCAGGATGAAAGTATCAGGAATGCAGCTGCTAAAGAGAAGGGTTTTAAAAAGAAGCTGTTCTTTAAATATGCATTAAGCATGCTAAAAAGAATAAGAAGGCCTTGGGAAAGACCTGAGGGCTAGTGCTGGCAGTATTTAG
Organism: Erethizon dorsatum; assembly: GCA_028451465.1. NCBI lineage: Eukaryota > Metazoa > Chordata > Mammalia > Rodentia > Erethizontidae > Erethizon > Erethizon dorsatum. The sequence continues at coordinate 54,510,022 of CM051828.1, forward strand.
TGTTTCTAAAGTTAGAAAAATAGTGTTTCTGGAGGTATTCTCCTGGAAACGGAGACGGTCTGTACAGTTGTGGAAATCTTTGTTCTGCAGTTAACCTATTTATAGTTAACTTCTCCCAAATACATTGTAAAATTTACTGATGATGAAATCCTGATAAATAATACAAAGAGAAATATGATATTAAACAATTTTCTCTTCTCCTCTCCTCCCTTTTCTCTATTTCCTTCTTCCCTGTTCTCTTGTCCAGCTAATAATGACATATACGTCTAAATGGCAGCATGGCCCGGCTTCTGGAAATAGACTCTTTGCAGGAGAAAAATTACTGTAAAAGGTTTTTTTTTATGCACTGGGGACTGTGGCTACTGCAGGAGTTCCATTATGCCCTCACATTTGGTGCTTTTGACATCTTATAGCTGTGGCTGGAATCCACTGCTCCTGATAAGCAGTGGATTATTATAAGCAGTGGATAAGCTGGCTCCTGATACTGCAACAACACAGACATGCTAGAGGTAGCATTAGCTTGTTTCCCCTTCAAAGGCACTAGAGGAGCTGTCTGAACTCCGGGGGAATTGACCTGAGCTTCAATGACTGGCCAGAGACTCCAAATCACAGCCAGCCTTAGAATGAGACCCCTCTGCCAAGGCCGAGCAAAAGGAAAATATGAGGAGGAAGAAGCTTCATGTCTGACATATGACTTTTTTTTATCTAAATTAATTAGAGAGAGTCAAAGAGTGATTTAATGAATATGAGTAAATATTTTGCATATGACAGAAAATTTAAGAATGATTCAGAGAGATAAAGATGGTCATTACATCCTTGTAAAGGGAACAATCCAAGAGCAAGAGATAACGATCATAAATATATATGCGTCAAATACCAATGAACCCAACTATATAAAACAAGTACTAAAGGACATGAAAAATCAAATAAGCACTAATACAATTATATTGGGAGATCTCAATACTCCACTGTCACAAAAAGACAGATCAACTGGACAGAAAATCAATAATGAAATAATAGAACTGAATCAAACTTTTGAACAAATGGACTTAGTAGATGTCTACAGAGTGTTCCACCCCACAACATCAGAATACACATTCTTCTCAGCTGCACATGGGACGTTCTCCAAAATAGACCACATACTAGCTCATAAAACCTGCTTAAGTAAATGCAAAGGAATTGAAATTATCCCATGCATATTATCAGACCATAGTGCAATGAAATTGGAAATCAATGGCAAAAGAAATCACAAAAACTCCCTAAACACATGGAAATTAAACAGCACCCTCCTGAACAACCAATGGGTCACAGATGAAATTAAAGAAGAAATTAGACAATTTCTACAACTGAATGATAATGACAGTACAACATACCGGAACTTATGGGATACAATGAAAGCAGTCCTAAGAGGGAAATTTATACCATTAAATACTTATATTAGGAAAATAGAGCAAGCGCAAATAAACAACTTAATGGCGAACCTCGAACTTCTAGAAAAAGAAGAGCAGGTTAAGCCAAAAGCCCGTACAAGGGAGGAAATTACAAAGATCAGAGCAGAAATTAATGTATTGGAGACTAAAAAAACAATACAAAGAATCAATGAAGAAAAAAGTTGGTTCTTTGAAAGAATAAATAAGATTGACAAACCCTTATCCAACCTTATTAAAAAAAGAAAAGAAAAGACTCATATCCATGCAATTGAAAATGAAAAGGGTCATATCACGACAGACCCTGCAGAAATCCAGAAGATCATCTATACCTATTTTAAAAATCTATATTCTACTAAGATGGAAAATGCAGAAGAAATGGACAGATTCCTAGATTCGTATGAATTACCAAAGCTGAATCAAGAAGATTTAAAAATCCTAAATAAACCAATATCAACCAATGAAATTGAAGATGTAATTAAAAACCTCCCAACAAAGAAAAGCCCGGACCCTGATGGATTCACTGCTGAATTCTACAAGAAATTTAGAGAAGACCTAATGCCACTACTTCTTAAACTTTTTAATGAAATTGAAAGGGAAGCATTACTCCCAAATTCATTCCTGGAAGCAAGCATTACCCTGATACCAAAACCAGAGAAGGACCCAACTAAGAAAGAGAACTACAGGCCAATCTCCCTAATGAACATAGATGCAAAAATCCTTAATAAGGTACTGGCAAACAGAATCCAACAAATCATCAAGAAGATTATACACCATGACCAAGTTGGATTCATTCCTGGGATGCAGGGATGGTTCAACATACGTAAATCAATAAATGTAATACACCATATTAACAGAACCAAAGACAAAAATCACATGATCATCTCAATAGATGCAGAAAAAGTTTTTGACAAAGTCCAGCACCTTTTCATGATAAAAACCCTACAGAAAATTGGAATAGAGGGTCTTTATCTCAACCTGGTAAAAGCTATCTATGACAAACCAACAGCCAATATTATACTAAATGGCCAAAAACTGAAAACCTTCCCTCTAAAATCAGGAACAAGATAAGGATGTCCACTGTCCCCACTCTTATTCAACATAGTCCTGGAAACTTTAGCCAGAGCAATTAGACAAGAGAAAGAAATAAAAGGAATAATGATTGGAAAGGAAGAAGTTAAATTATCATTATTTGCAGATGACATGATACTCTACACAGAAGACCCCAAAAACTCCACTAAAAAACTGCTAGATTTAATAAGCAAATTCAGTAGTGTAGCTGGATACAAAGTCAATACTCAGAAGTCCATAGCCTTCCTGTACACAAATAACAAACTTACAGAAAGAGAAATTAGGGAAACAATACCTTTCACAATAACATCCAAAAAAATGAAATACCTAGGAACCAACCTCACAAAGGATGTAAAAGACCTATACACTGAAAACTACAGTACTCTGAAAAAGGAGATTGAAGAGGATATCAGAAAATGGAAAGATATCCCTTGCTCCTGGATGGGAAGAACCAATATAGTGAAAATGGCCATACTTCCAAAATTGTTATACAGATTTAATGCAATTCCAATCAAAATTCCAACAGCAAATCTCACAGAATTAGAGAAAACAATCCTAAAATACATTTGGAATCAGAAGAGACCTAGAATAGCAAAGGCAATTCTGGGCAACAAAGGCAAGGCAGGGGGCATCACAATCCCCGACTTGAAATTATACTATAAAGCTACTGTGATAAAAACAGTGTGGTACTGGCCAAAAAACAGACATGAAGATCAATGGAACAGATTAGAAGATGCTGAAAGAATCCAAGACATACTAAGCCACCTTATCTTTGACAAAGGTGCCAAACACATTCAGTGGAAGAAAGATAGCCTCTTTAATAAATGGTGCTGGAAAAACTGGCTCTACACATGCCGAAGATTAAAACTAGACCCATATCTTTCACCATGCACTAAACTAAATTCAAAATGGGTCAGAGATCTAAATATTAAAACAGAAACATTAAATCTGCTGGAAGGTAGGATAGGTAAATCCCTTGAAGACATTGCTGTAGGCAAAGACTTTATGAATAAAAACTCAACCGCACGGGAACTATCCCAAAGAATCAATAACTGGGATCTCATCTTATTAAAAAGCTTTTGCACAGCAAGAGAAAACACCAACAGAGTGAAAAGACAGCCCACAATGTGGGAAAAAATGTTTGCCAGGTGTTCCTCAGACAAAGGATTACTATCGAGAACACATAAAGAACTCAAAAAAATCAGACCTCCCAAATTTAAAGACCCACTCCAAAAATGGGCATCTGAGATGAATACACATTTCTCAGATGAAGAAATACTAATGGCAAAAAAATGTGCAACATCACTAGTCATTTGAGAGATGCAAATTAAAACAACACTGAGATACCATCTCACCCCAGAAAGAATGGCTACTATAAAGAAATCAACTAATAACAAATGCTGGAGGGGCTGTGGGGAAAAAGGAACCCTTTTTCACTGTTGGTGTGAGTGTCGACTGGTGCAGCCACTGTGGAAGTCAGTGTGGAGATTCCTCAAAAAACTAGGGTTGGAGGTCCCATTTGACCCAGCTATTCCCCTTCTGTGCATCTTCCCAGAAGAATTAAAAACATCGTACCACAGTGATATATGTGCACCCATGTTTATAGCAGCACAATTTGTAATAGCCAGATCTTGGAAACAACACAAATGCCCATCAACTGAGGAATGGATAAGAAAGATGTGGTATTTTTATACAATGGAGTACTATTCAGCCATAAAGAATGATAAACTGGAGACTTTTATAGGGAAATGGATGCAACTCGAGAAAATACTCATAAGTGAAATAAACCAGAAGCACATGTGTAAGCATCGTATTGTCTCTCTAGTATGAGAAACTGAAAGAGTAAATAAGATCCAAAATGTACAATAGACACGGTGAATCAAAAAGAAACTGGTCAATAAGAAAGAGAGACTGGGATGGGGAAAAGAAAGAAGGGAAAGGGAAAAAAATTGTATATGTATATAAGATGGTTAAGATAGATACACTACCAGTTTTACTTAGTTCATTGAAGAGTAAGGTTTGAGCCAATAATGTTTGGACAATTGAATGCTAATGTCTGGTATCCTGAATAACTAACTTAAAGATAATAATACGTAATGCATTGACCATTGTTACCCTCATATTATGTTGTTTTGAAAATTTGTTCTTTTTTTTGGTTTGTTTTGTTTTTTCTTCTCTTTAAAATAAAAAAAAAAGAAAAAAAAAGAAAATTTAAACTACTTCTTTGGTTTAAATTGTTGTTCTAATTGGGAACAGTGTTCAAGTTCACTACACATTGTGTAATTCCCATCTGCTGGACTTTGATAGTTGATGCAGGTAATAATTATAATTCAAGATAACAGAAAAAAGTGGTTTTCTGACCTCCTACATGATCCAATGGTATTTTTCTTAATTTCAGTTTAATTTATTGCACAACCAAGCACAGTAATTGCACTTAATTATACAGTTCTTTATTTACAAATGCACTTAGAAATTTCCTTTGTCTCCCTCTCCACTAAACCTCTTCAACAAGAGGCTGTCACTATTCAAATTTGGTTTTGCTTTCCTTGTTCTTTGAATCTCATGTTGATAGAATTGTGCAACATGTACTTTTGTTTTCTGTATTCTTTATTTGAGTACTGTGATGTTTTCCAGATGTATCCATGTTATTGGTTGTTGGTTCTTTTTATTATAATATAGTCTTCATTTCTCCTACTGATGGACATCTGTGATATTTTCAGTTTTATCAAACTGTGATAATAAATCCACTAAAAAGATCATTATACCAATCACCTCTTGCAGACATAAGTCTATAGTATTCCATTGTCACAGGAGGCTTCTGTGGTTAAATTTGTAAAGATCTGGCAAAATGTCTTATAAAACGGTTCTCTCACTGTACACGCACACCACAGTATATGAGAATTCCAATTACTCCACGTTTAGGGACATTATCCTTTTTAATTGACCATTCTGGTGGAGTGGAGGGGTATCCCCTTCTGGTTTTAATTTGTGTTCACTGATGGATAGTGACTTTGAATGCTTTCCAATAGGCTTATAGGCCATTTAGAGTTCTCTGAAATTTGAGTCTTTTGCCTTATTTTATTGATTTACTTTTCTTGTATAATTTGATTTAAAGTTCTTTATACACTTGGATACCAATTCTTTGTCAAATGGAAGAATTACAACTAATTTCTCCAGTTTATCATTTGCCTTTAATTTTTAATGGTATCTTTTGAGGAACAAGTGCTTTAATTTTGATATATATACACGTACATACATATACATATGTACATTTTTTCTTTCAGTATTCTAAAACTCCTTGTCTACTCAAAAGTCACAAACACATCAACCATATTTCTAGAAGCTACATACCTTTTTCATTTACATTTAAGTCTTATTAAACAAATTATTATGGTTCTTATTGAATAAATTTTTATTAAGATGTGATGTAAGTGCAAAAGATAAACTTTATGTATTTAACCAATTGTTTTAACACCATTTTTGGAAAAAAATTTTATTCATTCAATTGCTTTGACAATTTTGTGAAAATAAATTAACTGTGAGGCTATTTCTGGGTCCCATTCTGTTCCACTGATATTTTTGCCCATTGTTCTACCAACATGTTAGAACAAAAAGACTGACCCACGTGGTGCCAGAAGGGCATCCTCCTGCTGCCTCCTTCCAAGCTAGGACTTTGGATTTTGTTACCTTTAGACTTGGACCAAAACTCTACAATCAATTCTCTTGGGTCTCCAGCTTGCCAAATGCAGATCTTGAGACATACTAAACTTTGTGATCACATGAGATAATTCCTCATAATCTCTTTTTGCATTTATATATATATATATAATATATCTACATAAATGTATTAAGTGTGTATGTAATATATTTTTATGTAGTATATATTTTTCTCCACACGTACATTACACATCATGTATATTTTAGTAAAATTTGAATTATACTATTTTTATTACATTTACTTATATATCCTTTAAAGTACTCATGTAATTATATATACTAAGATATATTTATGTAATTTAGTACATTGTTGGTACAGTATTTAATAAAGGCTTGTTATATATAGATTCATTATGAACATTGGTCTTTAATTTCCCTTTCTTGTAAAGTCCTTTGTCATGGTTTTGTTTTAGAGTTATACTAACATCAAAAAGTGAGTTGGGAATCAGTAATTTCTTTTTTCTAAGATCTATCACTCAACATAGGCATTTAGGCTTAGAATTTTCATCAGGAGAAGGTTCTTAGTTCTAAATTCAATTTATTCAACAAATGAGAGCTTGTTCACATTTTATATATCTGTATATGTCAGTTTTGATGCTTTTGTCTTTCAAGAACTATATCCATTTCTGTAAAAATTGGTAGCATAAATATATTTATAACATATTTTAATGTTTGTTATGATCAATAGTGATGACTGTTTCATTCTTAATATTGATAATTGATTTCTATTTTTCTTAAACACCATTGCTTGAGATGTATCAATTTCAATAATATTCTCAAGCTGCTTTTCTCTAGTGTTTGTTTTTTATTTCATTGATTATTAATCTCTTTATTATTTCCTTTTATATTTTTTCTTTAATTTGTTCTATTTTTCCTCATTTCTTAGTATAGCAAGATTACTCACTGACTTTTAAATTGTCTTTTTTTTTGTAACATTAACATTCAAAGAATACATTTTTTCTATATATGGATTTAGCTACAAATTTTGACATTATATTGTCATGTCATCAAAATATTTTCTGTTTTCCTCAATTTCTTCTTTGAAAGACATTCATTCGTTCATTCCTTGTTTAATTTTTAATGACAAGGGGCATTTTAAAACATCTTATTGTTAATGGTTTCTAGTACATATTATTTCAATTCTTTGAAAGATACTGAGATACTAAATATCCCAAAATATGGCATATCTTGGAGAATTCAACATGTGCATTGACAAGAGCATATTTCCTGCTCTTAGAGGGTGGAGTGCCCCATACGTGTCAACTAAATTAAGTGAGTTGATTTAATTCTTCAAATCTTCTATATTCTTACTGATATAGAAGACTGATTTTTGTCTAATTATTTTGTCATCACCAAAGGAGAAATGTTAAAATATTTCATTAGTATTGAATTCAACTATGTTTCTGCCTTTAGTTCTCTCCTTTTTAATACATTTATTTTGAAGCTCTGTTATTGAATAAAAACACCAAATGGATTGTTACATCTTCCTAATGAATTAGGTTCTTTATCACTATGAAAAGTCTATCTTAACTCTGATAATTTTCCTTGTCTTCAAATCTACTTTATCTGGTAATAATGCGCCCACTTCAATTTCTTATGTTAAAGAGTTTTACATTTTACATTATATTATATTTTCCAGGCTTTCAGTTTAAGCTTATCTTCATAATTAAACCTTAAAAATAATAAATAATCTTCTATAATTTCTTCCAATATGAAAATCTCTGTGTTTTAATGGTAGCAGTTAGGCCATATACATTTAACTTATTCTGATAAGGTCTTGTTTTAGTCAATCATCTTTTTATTTGTATTCTAACAAATTATTTCCTCTCTAGTCATTGTTCCCCCTTTCTTGCCTTATTTTGGATCATTTGAGTTTTTATTAGTATTCCACGTCTCCGTTTTTGTTGACATTTAGGTGTTCCTTTTTGTTTTATGTTAGTGATTTCTCTAGGAGTCATCATAAACATCTTTAACTTGTCATTTACTTTGAAATAATATTGTATTACTTCTTGTAAAAATAATACAATGCTATACTTATTCTCTCTTTCTATCCTCTGTATTGGTGTTAAACTTTTGCATTTTGTGTCATTGATATATTATTCTTTTTGCTTATTTTCCATAAAAATCAAATAGCATTTATTGTAAATATAAAACCTAGAAAGTAGTCCTTTGAATTTACCTACATACGTTTTTCTTATCGAGTCGAGTTTTTTACGACATCATTTTCTTTCCTATTGAAATGCTTTCTTTACCATTTTTTAAAGTGCAGAAGTGCTAGGTCTTATTTTTTTTAAATATCATTAGTGCGCATCATTAATGTGCAGAAGATATTTTTTGCTGCTAATTACTTTTTTCCTTCAACACGTTTCTAATGTCATTCCATTATCTTTTGACTCACATTGTTTCTGATTAGGAATCAGTTATAATTCTTATTATATGTTTTCTCTGTAATGCATTTCCTCTTGCTAAAGCTTGTTTTTTTAATTATGTTTGTATTTCAGCAATTTCTCTTTCTCTTTTTCCGTCTCTATTTCTTCTCATTTTGATAGTTATTCTGCTTGGATTTTTATTTTCATTACTTGGATTGATGGGTCCATAATTTTTGTTAAAAATTTAAAAATTTCTATCAGTGTTGCTCACCTATGCTGTGGTCTAAAGCTCAACTGATTTTTTCCCACACTGCCTGTCTATACTGCTAGCCAACTTTTCTCTCTGATCATGCTTGTAAGAGGTCCACTGTTTTATCTCATTTTTTTGAGAGCTTTCTTTATGTTATTCAGTGTGTCAGGGCTCACTTCTATCCACCATTTCTTGCAAGACCTGTAAAAATTATGCTCGTAACTCATCCAGGTTTTTCTTGTTGTTATTAATGGAATCAAGACCCTTATTTTTTTTTAATTTTTATTTTAAAGAGAAAAAATAGAACAAAATTTCAAAACAAGATAATAGGAGGGTAACAATGGTTAATACACTGTGTATTGTTATCTTTAAATTAGTTACTCAGAGTACAAGATACCGGCATTCAATTGCCCAAACAATATTAGCACAAATTTTCTTTTCAATGAACTAAGAGAAATTACTTGTATATCTATCTTAAGAATCTTTTAAATTTACATATATATACACATTTCTTTTTTTTGGTTTTCCCTTCCTTCTTTTCTCCATTCACCCATCCCAGTTTCTCTTTCCTTTTGAACAGTTTCTTCCCATTTTACAATATCTATTTTACATTTTGGATTCTATTTACTCTTTCAGTTTCTTACACTATGGAGACAATATGATGTTTACACATGTGTGTCTTTTTATGTCACTAATAAGTATGGTCCCGAGTTGCATCCATTTAATTATAAAAGTCTCCAGTTTATCCTTCTTTATGGCTGAGTAGTACTCCATTGTGTAAAAATACCACATTTTTTTTACCCAATCCTCAGTTGATGAGCAACTGGGTTGTTTCCAAGATTTAGTTATTACAAATTGTGCTGCTATAGGGGCCGGTGAGATGGCTCAGCGGCGTAAGCGCCTGCCTTGCAAGCGTGAGGGCCCGAGTTCGACTCCCGGATCCCACATACAAAAAAGGGGCCAGTGATATCGCTCAGCGGCACGGGTGCCTGTTGGCGCGCGAGGTCCTGAGGTCGACCCCCCGGTACCCACAAAAAAAAAAAAATTGTGCTGCTATAAATATGGGTACACATATATTGCTGTTGCATGATGTTTTTAATTCTTCTGGGAAGATACCCAGAAGGGGAACAGCTGAGTCAAATGGAACCTCAAATCTTGCTTTTTGAGGAATCTCCACACTGATTTCCACAGTGGTTGCACCAGTCTACATTCCCACCAAAAATGGAGAAGAGTTCCTTTTTCCCCACAGTCCCTCCAGCACTTGTTATTGGTTGATTTTTTGATAATAGCCATTCTTTCTGGGGTGAGATAGAATCACAGTGTTGTTTTAATTTGCATCTCTCGAATGACCAGTGATGTTGAACACTTTTTTATATATTTATTTGCTGTTTGTATTTCTTCATCTGAGAAGTGTGTATTCATCTCAGATGCCCATTTTTGGGTTGGGTCTTTAAATTTGAGAGGTCTGATTTTTTTGAGTTCTTTATATGTTCTCGATAGTAATCCTTTGTCTGAGGAACAGCTGGCAAACATTTTTTCCCACATTGTGGATTGTCTCTTCACTCTGTTGTTGGTTTCTCATGCTGTGCAAAAGCTTTTTAATAAGATGAGATCTCTGTTGTTGATTCTTTGTGATAGTTCCTGTACGATTGGGGATTTATTCATAAAGTCTTTGCCTACATCAATGTCTTCAAGGGATTTACCTATCCTACCTTCCAGCAGAGTTAATGTTTCTGTTTTAATATTTAGATCTTTGACCCATTTCAAATTTAGTTTAGTGCATGGTGAAAGATATGGGTCCAATTTTAATCTTCAGCATGCACAGACCAGTTTCTCCAGCACCATTTATTAAAGAGGCTATCTTTCTTCCAGTGAATGTGTTTGGCACCTTTGTCAAAGATAAGGTGGCTTAGTATGTCTGGAGTTGTTTCTGCTTCTTCTAATCTGTTCCTTTGATCTTCGGGTCTGTTTTTTTTTTTTTTTTTTTTTTTTTTTTTTTTGCCAGTACCACGCTGTTTTTATCACAGTAGCTTTATAGTATAATTTCAAGTCAGGGATTGTGATGCCCCCTGCCTTGCCTTTGTTGCCCAGAATTGCCTTTGCTATTCTAGGTCTCTTCTGGTTCCAAATGAATTTCAGGATTGTTTTCTCTAATTCTGTGAGATATGCTGTTGGAATTTTGATCGGAATTGCACTAAATCTGTAGAACAATTTTGGAAGTATGGCCATTTTCACTATATTAGTTCTCCCTACACAAAAGCAAGGGATATCTTTCCCTTTTTTTTTTTTTTTTCTGTGGGTACCAGGGGTTGAACTCAGGACCTCGTGCTTGCTAGACAGGTGCTTATGCTGCTGAGCTATCTCACCGGCCCTCCATTTCTGATATCCTCTTCAATCCTTTACTGTACTGTAGTTTTCAGTGTAGAGGTCTTTTACATCCTTTGTGAGACCGATTCCTAGGTATTTCATTTTTTGGATGCTATTGTGAAAGGTGTTATTTCCTTAATTTCTCTTTCAGTGAGTTTGTTATTCATGTACAGGAAGGCTATTGATTTTTGAGTGTTGACTTTGCATCCAGCTATGCTACTGAATTTGCTTATTAAATCTAGCATTTTTTTAGTGGAGTTTTTGGGGTCTTCTATGTAGAGTATTATGTCATCTGCAAATAATGATAATTTAACTTCTTCCTTTCCAATCATTATTCCTTTTATTTCTTTCTCTTGTCTAATTGCTCTGGCTAAAGTTTCCAGAACTATGTTGAATAAAAGTGGGAACAGTGGACATCCTTGTCTTGTTCCTGATTTTAGAGAGAAGCTTTCAGTTTTTGTCCATTTAGTATGATATTGGCTGTTGGTTTGTCATAGACAGCTTTTATCAGATTGAGATAAAGACCATCTATTCCAATTTCTGTAGGGTTTTTATCATGAATGGGTGCTGGGCTTTGTCAAAAGCTTTTTCTGCATCTATTGAGATGATCGTATGATTTTTGTCCTTGGTACTGTTAATATAGTGTATTACATTTACTGATTTACATATGTTGAACCATCCCTGCTTCCCTGGGATGAATCCAACTTGGTCGTGATGTATAATCTTCTTGATAATTTGCTGCATTCTGTTTGCCAGTATCTTATTAAGGATTTTTGCATCTATGTTCATTAGGGAGATTGGCTTGTAGTTCTCTTTCTTAGTTGGGTCCTTCTCTGGTTTTGGTATCAGGGTAATGCTTGCTTCCAGGAATGAATTTGGGAGTATTGCTTCCCTTTCAATTTCATTAAAAAGTTTGAGAAGTATTGGTGTTAGATCTTTTCTAAATTTCTTGTAGAATTCAGCAGTGAATCCATCAGGGTCCGGGCTTTTCTTTGTTGCGAGGTTTTCAATTACATCTTTGATTTCATTGACTGATATTGGTTTATTTAGGATTTTTATATCTTCTTGATTGAGCTTTGGTAATTCATATGTATCTAGGAATGTGTCCATTTCTTCTGCATTTTCCATCTTATTAGAATACAAGTTTTCAAAGTAGGTATAGATGATCCTCTGGATTTCTGCAGGGTCTGCTGTGATTTCACCATTTTCATTCCTAATTGTATTGATTTGAGTCTTTCCTTTCCTTTTTTTAATGAGGTTGTATAAGGGTTTGTTGATTTTATTTAATCTTTCAAAGAACCAACTCTTTGATTCATTGATTCTTTGTATCATCTTTTTAGTCTCCAATGTGTTAATTTCTGTTCTTTATCATTTCCTCCCTTGTATGAGCTTTTGGCTTAGTCTGCTCTTCTTTTTCTAGAAGTTTGAGATTCACCATTCAATTGTTTATTTACTCTTTCTCTGTTTTCCCGATATGCTTATTTACAGCTATAAATTTCCCTCTCAGGACTGCTTTCATTGTGTCCCATAAGTTTCAAGATGTTGTACTGTCATTATCATTCAATTTTAGGAACTGTCTAATTTCTTCTTTAATTTCATCTGTAACCCATTGGTTGTTCAGGAGAGTGCTATTTAATTTCCATGTGTTTAGAAAGTTCTTGTGGTTTCTTTTGCTATTGATTTCCAATTTCATTGCACTATGGTCTGATAATATGCATGGGATAATTTCAATTCCTTTTCATTTACTTGAGCAGGTTCTATGAGGTAGTATGTGGTCTATTTTGGAGAATGTCCCATGTACAGCTGAGAAGAATGTGTATTCTGATGTTGTGGGGTGGAACACTCTGTAGACATCTACCAAGTCCATTTGTTCAAAAGTTTGGAGCAGTTCTAATATTTCATTATTGATTTTTTGTCTAGTTGATCTGTTTTTTTGTGACAGTGGGGTATTGAGATCCCCCAATATAATTGTGTTAGTGCTTATTTGATTTTTCATGCCTGTTAATATTTGCTTTATATAGCTGGGTGCACTGGTATTTGTTGCATATATATTTATGATTGTTATCTCTTCCTTTTGGATTGTTCCCTTTACAAGGATGTAGTGACCTTCTTTATCTCTCTTATTCAGTCCTGGCTTGAAATTCACTTTGTCTTCAAATAGAATAGCTACCCCTGCTTTTTTTCTGGGTTCCTGTCGCATGGAGTATTATTTTCCATCCTTTGACTTTCAGTCTATGAATTTCTTTTTGAAGTAAATGTGTTTCTTGTATGCAACCTATTGTTGTATCTTGCTTTTTGATCCATTCTGCCAGTCCATGTCTTTTGATTGGTGTATTGAGACCATTAACATTGATGGTTAAAACTGATATGTATTGACTTATCCATACCATATTATTTTCCTGTTGTTGGCTCTCCCTCTTTTTTCCCCCCTCCCTCTATTTAATTGTTTGCCTTGCCTGGTGGATTCCTTCTATTGGGGTTCATGAAGTTGTAGTACTTGTTATCTATTTCTAGAAAGTCCTTCAAAGCATTTTGCAGTGCTGGTTTTTTGGTCATAAATTTCCTCAGATGTTCTTTGTCATGGAAGTATTTTATTTCTCTATCAGTTTTGAAAGATAGTTTTGCAGGGTACATCAATCTGGGTTGAAGGTTATTTTCCTTTAGAACTTGAAACACTTTGCTACCAGCTCTTGAGGGTTTGTGCTGAAAAGTCAGCTATGATTCTGATGGGCTTTCATTTATAAGTGATTTGTTTCTTATCCCTAACACCTTTTAAGATTCTATTCTTGTGCTGAATTTCTGGAATCTTCACTATGATATGCCTGGATGTAGATTTTTTTTTGATCATGGCTAATGATCAAAAGGAGTTCTATATGCCTCACTTATCTGTATATCAAATTGTTTTTCTCTACCAGGGAAGTTTTCTGCCATGATGTCAGTGAATAGTTTTTTTTATATCATTTGTGTTATCTCCTGCTTTTTCATTGACTCCAGTCAATCTTAAGTTATTCTTCTTTGCCTCATCTAGGAGCTGCTGGATTGATTTATCATGGTCCCTTGCTATTTTTAAGAAATCTTTCTTTTCATGATCACTAACCACAAGCCTGTCTTCTATATCTGAGATCCTGTCCTCACATTGGCTTAATCTGCTGTGAATACTTTCAATGGAATTTTTATTCTCCTGGATATCTACTTGAATCTGCCTTATTGACTCCATTTCTTTCCTATGCTGAGAATTCATGGCTTCCATAATTTTCTTAAGCTCATCTGTTTTTTTGTCTGTATCTGCTCTAGAGTCCCTAAGCATGGTCTTCATTGTGGACATCATTTCTACAGTTATCTGAGAAATTATTTCTGATTTGATGTTTTCTAGAGCCTCATTCAATTGCTTTGTTGTTACCACTTCAGAGATGCCAAGTAGGTGGCTTTTGGATTGTACCATCTCATTGCCCCCTGGATTTGCCTTTGGTGAACTGGATGTATGGGGTTGCATCTTGTTTAAGTGTCTTCTCATTTTCTTTTCTTTCTTTAGTTTAATTCCTGGGGTGATGTTTGTAAATTGCTTATGGTAGGTTGCTTTATTGCTAGTACTTAAAACCCTTAGGAGATCACTACTTCTCCAAAGTATCTTGCAGGTGTAGCTTGTTTTTGGGTTTTCAGTCTGTTGCAAGATCCTACCTCTTCAGTTTGTTGGAGATGAGAAGCTGCTGCCTGTTTGGCCCAGTCCTTGGTTCTTTGGCACTGTGTCACAGTATTTTCTGTGACCCTTAGTCAATCTCAGTAAAGGAATACCAGGAAGAACAGCTGTTTAGAACAATTATGTCACTTTCAGCTAAAGTGATACCAAAAGCATCAAATACAGCCTAGAAAATGACAGACTGAGCTAACCAGTTATTTGCCACTTTTAACCATATAAATTAGATTTGTGGTTATATAACAAAACCTAAAACAAACCAGAAAATTATATGCAGTATACAAGTACTTAATGTGTCAATTTTGCCCTCCGGGGTTAAAATTTAGTTAAGGAGAAAATAGAGAAGTGGAAGAAGAGGAAGAAATTAGAAGTAAGGCTGGAGGACAAAGTGGGATCACACTAACTTTGGGAAACTGGTGCAGAGGACTGGAGGGAAAGAAAGAAGGAAGAGATAAAAGGAAGAACAGAACAGAACCACAACCACAAAAAGGCTAGAAACCCTATTTACACTCATATAAATAGAAGATCAAACAATGAAGGAAAAAGAAAAACACAACAACAACAAAAACAAAAAAAAGAGAGAGAGAGAGAGAGAGAAATTCACTTCCATGTTTGTCTCTACTGTCGCTGGTAGACAACATGTGGACACAGAGCCCCAATCCATGCCAATCTATACCATCAAACCAGCAATAGTTTTTTGGCAGGGTGGTGGATAGTCTCAGTGAGCCTGCACCTTCTGGCTGAGACCAGACTCCTTCAGCCTGTAGCCATCAGCGTACCTCTCACGGGCCTGAGCCCAGCTGGCAGCCACAGATAGAGCTGCAGCCACTCTGAGTTCTGAGCTCAGCCGGCCCACCTCCAAGATGGCTCCGGGCCAATCACTGTCTCCCACGGGGCAACTGAGCCTTCAGCACTCACTGCCAACCAGTTCAGTCCCTCATGTCCACTGCTCGTCTCCGCTGCTGCATCTCTCTGTAGAGGCCTCTGGGGTCACCAGCAGTCACTGTGTGTCCACCGGCAGTCACTGTGCCTCCACAGGTTTGAACCGCTCCTGTCGCACAGCGATCCCAACTCAGGGAGAAGGCGCCACTGGCTACCTCCTTCTTCTTCATTGAGTTTCTCTCTTCACTCTGTCCATGGGCTTCAAATCATGCTTCAGATCCTTCCTGGGTCTAGGGGACCCACTTCCCTCCTTCTTGTCTTCCTCCAGTTGCTAAAGTCCAGTGTCTGGATAGTGACTCTCAGAGAGGCTCTTTCTCTGCTGCTCACCACTCTGCCATCTTGGTGAAAATCCCCAAGACTCTTATTTTTTCCACATCTTACCTTTCAGAGATTTGGGGAATCAGGGTCAAATTGGTACAACATGGATTCCAGGAAGCAAGTTTGGAAAACTGGCCACAGAAGGATTTAGAGAAGATTTTTTAAATAATTTTATCACTCTCTTTCTTGGGTCAGACATTCACATCATTAGGATCCTTCATGAATGGAGTGCAAAATCACCTCCATCTTCTCATTTCTCTAAAAGAGAATTGCTGAGACAGAACACCACCAAAGACACTGTGATGCCATAGTTGGAGCTTTGGGACAGAGAGGTCAGCATTTGCTCTTCAATGACTTTGTTGCCTTTGGATTGTTTAATTTTGTTGGTCCTGTCTAGGTTTCCTTTTTTCATTTTGCAATGATTTTCCCTCTTACAAATCACTTTCTGTGTAGCTGATGAGACTTACCTGTGGCCTCCCAACACACAGGAAGAAGTAACTTTATTTTTTCATGCCCTTCAGTGTCTGCAATGACAGTATACAGTTGACCAAAAATTACTTGTTTTGGAATTCTAGTCAAATGTTTCTTTCCTATAACTCATAACATTTATTTTCTGTGATTGTTGTGAAAGTAGATGAGCTAATGCAGTAAATACAAGAAGACTTTCAAATTATAGAGTCCTCTATGAACAATAATTATTATTTGTTTGCATTATTATTATAGCCTATACTTCTGTAAGGAGGGAGATTGAGTCATGTCCATTGGAGATTGCTGGCTCTCTCTGATACAGAACCAAGAACTGTCCTACTAGTATTATGACTTCTAGTCATGATGAGTTTTAGCTGGGTATCCAGTATCTCTCTTGGGTTCTGGTCACAAGGAGAATATGGAAAAGTATAATGGATATTCCAGGCAGGAGATGGCTTGTAGCTCCCATTCTCTCCACTACAAACGATGTTCTTTCTTAGGTTGCACCATTCTTCCTGATCAGAGATGGCGTTTGTGCCTATCACTAGGGGACCCTTGCTGTAGTTGGGGGATGAAAGTAACTCTACAGAATGAAGAATGTAAAATAGACCCCTAATAAAAAAGTTCAGGGCCCTATTTGTAATTGGCTTTTCCCACTATTTGTGAATAAAACCAAATCTCTGGTCATTTTCTTGGGGGATGAGAAGGATATGTAGCATTGACAGTCACTGGCACTTCTCTCTTATGTCCTGACAACATGAATGTGCTCTATAAGACAACTCATATTTATAGGTCTAAAGGTCGCTATCTTTAAAATTTTAATCCCTTTTATGCCCAATTTGTAAGCAGTCTGTATTAGTCTAGTTTTCCTTGCTATAATAATATGCCTGAGGCTGAGTCATTTGTAAAGAAAACAGGTTAATTAGGAAACCTGGACCCCAAAAGTTCATGTCTGTCTCACAATGCAAAATGCATTCTTCTGCATCCCATGCAACGGGGTCCTGAGAGGGGGCAATGGGAGATTAAGAAAAGACAAGACACATAATAAAAGGAAAGCTGTGACCCAGTGAGATGCAACCTTTCTGATGGAGAGTTAGCAACAACCCAGCACAGTCTGTGTCTTTATTTATACACAGTAAAAAGGGGGGAAACATGCAATGGTGTTGAAAGTGCAAGGTCTCAGTGTTTTGCTGAGAACATGGAAAGTGAAATATTTTCAGAGCTATCTATGCTGTTGTTAACAGCGAGGAACACCAAGGCCAGACACCTGCTGATGTGCAACTGAGCTAGAGGTCAACTTGTTTACAAGGTCTGCCTCTGACATTCCATGTTCCTGGGACTGGCTTTGCAATAGTCCCAAGGAATTCGCCAGCCTCCAGCTCAGCTGCAGCTCAGCCACTCCCCACAGCATCCATCACCTCCTTAATAGTCCCAAAGCCTTAACCTGTTCCAGCATCACTCAAAAGTCCAAGTCCAAAGTCTCATCTGAGACAAGACAATTCTTTCAGCTGTGAGCTCCCATAAAGACAATTCTCATACTTC
This sequence comes from Erethizon dorsatum, assembly GCA_028451465.1. NCBI lineage: Eukaryota > Metazoa > Chordata > Mammalia > Rodentia > Erethizontidae > Erethizon > Erethizon dorsatum. Next base: position 54,528,187 of record CM051828.1, read on the forward strand.
CAAGATAAATGACAGGAAAATGATAGGATAAAAATTCTGAATCCAAAAAGGAGAAATGGGCAAGTAAAAAGTAATGCTTGCCTAAAGCAATACCAAAATCTAGTAGAAACATGAAATCTTAAAGCTCCATGTCCAGGATCCTTCCTTAACCCCAGACCCCTTCAATTTTGCTGGTTGCAGTCCACATGCCTGCTCTTTCATAGTGCATGCTGATGCCCACAGCTTCCCCAGGTTGACTTTGTTTTCTGTTGGTTGCTCTATCTTTCAGCTGCCCTCCTATGGCTCCACTACACATGCAAATGGACCATCTCTGCAAGGGCTTCAAGTCTGCACCAGACTTCAGCCTGACCTCCCAGACTTTCCTCTGAAATCTTAGCAAAAGCCCTAACGCTTGCATTCAGATTGCCTATACACTCAGAACCATGTCGGTGGCACCAAGAATTGCCTCTGGCACAAGCTGTCCTGGGACTCCTTGAACCATGGCTGGAATAGCAAAGCATGGAGAACATGCCAAAGGTGGTCCTGGTCAGTGAGCCCTTGGACAGTTCCCCAGAGAGCATTCCTGAGAGCACTGTGCCCTGAAGGGCTTTCTAAGATACTCTTGAAGTGGTTTTTCCTATTATTTTGCTGATTAGCATCTGACTCCCTTTGTCATGCTAATCTCTTTAGCAAGCTATCACTCAGCTGCACCTTTATTGTGCTCTCCAAAACATCTCTTTTCATTCTTTTCCTGTGCAGGCTGCAAATTTACCAAATCTTTCTGTTTCTTTTTGCTTCCTAATTTTACTGTAAATCTGACTACAAGCAGTCAATAAAACCCATGCTCTACCCTGAATGCTTCATTATTTAGATTTCTTCCACCAAATAAACTAGTCAATCATTCTCAGATTTGTTCTTTCATTAAAATCTTAGGGCGTGGGCACAGTTCAACCAAGTTCCTAGCACTGGTTTAACGTGTGTGGCCATTACTTCAATTCTCAATCAGATACTCATTTCCATCTGAAACTAGTTCCCAAGTCTCCTCTTCACAGCCTTCACCAGAATCACTTGCAAGGATTGATTTGCTAACAGCATTCTAGGCCTTTTCTAGCCTGGTCTTCCAAAGTCTTCCAATCTTTGTCTACTACCAAGTTCCAAGGCTGCTTCCATATTTTCAGATATAATTCTAACAATGACCCTACTGCTTGGTACCAATTTTTGCAGTAGTCTATTTTCCAAATCTTTTCATGAGAATTAAGTAGTATTCCATGAGAACTACAATTCCTTCTGCAGGAAGTGCCCCCAAAGACCTAAACAGCTTCCAGTAAACACTTCTTAAAGATACCACCAGTTTTTAATATCACCACACTGAGGATCAAGTTTTCAACATAGGAACTCTTGAAGGACAAACCATCCAAACCATAGCACAGCCCATGTAAAGTAGGAATGCTGCGTGGGAGTTCTGTGCACGCATTTGACCCTTCATTTGACAGTTTGGTTTTCTCACATATGCCGGGAATTAGAAATCTAGATATTTGCTAAAAATTCTTCTCCCAAGTTCCCTACACACCAGATTGTCTGGTGAGTTTTAAGAATTGAACTTATTTACTCATTTCAAAAATACAAATGAGCTATCTTCTCAGTCTCTAGATGTAATGTTTTAATATCTAACTCATAGCCAACAAAAGGAAAGAAAGTGAAATAGCATTTACTTAAAAGGCATATCCAAGTTTCTTCTGACTGTTGCTTTAGTTGGATATCTCTGGTGTTCCTAGAACACCTTGGCGTACAGCAAGATCCCTTTGTTAATTTTCTGAATATCTCATACCTCCCCAAACACAAACTAATAATATTAACTATTATTATTCTCAATACTATGAGAAATATACTTTGTTATCTGCATTTGATAGATATATTAATTGCAGTTGGATAATGTCCCTAAGGTTAAAAGACTGCTAAATGATAGACATGCCCAAACCCAAAGCAAAGTCGCTTCCCTACTGAGCACACTTCATCTTACGCTCTGAGGAAATTTCTCAGAGTACTCAGCTTGTCAAGAATGGAGCCAGGATTCAAAAGAAGATTCTTCTGCCTCCAGCCCCCTCTGTCTGCTTTGCCCTACCTTCTTTGAAGGCCCAGTGAGAAGATAAGAGGTAGCCTCCTCCCAGCTAAGAAGCAGGCATCTATGCTAACCCCTCCCCCAGATGTGGAAACTCAGATCATTAACATTTGATTCACATTTTACATTTACAATACACTTGCACATGTCCAGTGCTTTCAGTGCTCACAGTAACCCTGAAAAGCATGGATTCTTTTTTTTTTTTCATATTTTAAATGATTTACTATTTATTTAAATGTTGGAAATTTCAAATGTTTATATGAAGTACTACTGAATGTAACAGATATAGAGTTCTTATTTACGTCTAAAAATAAATTTTATTATGTATACTTCAAGTATACAACATTATGTTATTTGACTCAAATATATAGTAAAAACATTACTGTAGTAAAGCAAATTAACAAATCCATCATTTCACATAGTTGCCTATTTTTTTCTTTTTTGCGGCAAGCTAAAATATGCACCATTTTATTTTCCATAGTCCTTGTGTTTTATAATATACCTCTAGATTATTTATCCTACATATCTGTTACATTGTACCCTCTGACATTCATCTCATTTCCTACGACCACTTCCCCTATTTCTGGTAACTGTTTTGTTATCTATATATATTTGAACATTTTTTTTTTATTTTCTCGGATTCCATATATCAGAGAGATTATGCAATATTTTTTTTTTCTGTGTCTGGCTTATTTTTCTTACCACAGTGTCCCCCAGACCTTATTCTTTTTAGGGCTGAATAATGTGTGTGTGAGTGTGCATGTGTGTATATTTCTTCATCTGTTCATCTACTGACAGATGTATCTTAGCTATTGTGAATAATTCTGCAGCGAACATGGAAGTGCAGCTGTCATGATGGGGTGATGATTTCATTTTGGGAAAGCATAGACCCAGAAGAGAAAATGCTAGGTAATATGGTAGCACTATTTTTAATTTCTTTAGACACCTCCCTACTATTTTGCATAATGGCTATACTAATCAACATTCCTACCAACAGTATGCTTCACTTTTGGCACACCTTCAACAAAGTTTGTAATCTTTTGCCTGTTTTATAATAATCAGACTGAAGTGTTTTCACTTTGCCTTTCCCTAATGGCTAATGATTTTGAGCTCTTTTTCAACATGGTCATTTTTATGTCTTCTTTGGAGAAATGACTACTCAAATCCTTTGCTCAATTTTAGTTGGGTTATTTTTTTTTCTTCTACTGAGTCATATAACTTCTTTATGTATTTTGGATATTGACCCCTTATCAGATAAATAGTTTACAAAAGTATTTTCCCAACATATAGGCTACTGTTTAATTTTGATGATTGTTTCCTTTGCTGTGCAGAAGATATTTTGTTTGATATAGTTCCATTTAGTTATTTTTGCTTTTGGGACCTAAGTTGTTGGAGTCATATCAAAAAATAAAATAAAAAGAATCATTGTCAAGGCCAATGACCAGGAGTTTTTCCCCTAAGTTCTTTTCTGGAGATTTAGATTTTATGGTTTTATATCTACTTGTAGGTACTCTATCCATTTTAAGCTCATTTTTGTGTATAGTTTTTGTTTAAAGGGCAAGATTAAGGTCTAATTTCATTCTTTTGTGTATGGAAATCTAATTTTCCCCAAACTATTTTTTAAACAGACCATCATTTCCCCATTGACTCCTCTTTATGTCTTTGTCAAAAATTAATTTACCATATATATTTGGATTTATTTCTGCAGTCTCTGCTCTATTCTACAGTTACGTGTCCCTTAGGGGCCAATATTATACTGTTTTGATTACTGTAGTTCTACAGTATAATTTTAAATCAAAATGCATGATGCCTCCAGCTTTGCTGTTTTTTACTCAGTTTTGTTTTGGCTGTTCTGGTTATCTTATGCTTCTGTACAAGGTTTTAAGTTTTCTTCTATTTCTGTGAAGAATAACACTGGGAATTTTTGAAATTGAATTTGTATATTGCTTTGGACAATATAGACATTTATTTTTTTTTATTTTTTTTTTATTTTTTAAAGAGAAGAAAAAAAAAACAAAACAAATCAAAAGAAGAACAAATTTTCAAAACAACATAATAGGAGGGTAACAATGGTTAATACATTACGTATTACTATCTTTAAGTTAGTTATTCAGGACACCAGACATTAGCATTCAATTGTCCAAACATTATTGGCACAAACCTTACTCTTCAATGAACTAAGTAAAAATGGTAGTGTATCTATCTTAACCATCTTATATATATATATATATATATATATATATACAATTTTTTTCCCTTTCCCTTCTTTCTTTTCCCTATTCCAGTCTCTCTTTCCTTTTGACCAGTTTCTTTTTGATTCACCATATCTATTGTACATTTTGGATCTTATTTACTCTTTCAGTTTCTCATACTAGAGAGATAATACGATGCTTACACATGTGCTTCTGGTTTATTTCACTTATGAGTATTTTCTTGAGTTGCATCCATTTACCTATAAAAGTCTCCAGTTTATCCTTCTTTATGGCTGAATAGTACTCCATTGTATAAAAATACCACATCTTCCTTATCCATTCCTCAGTTGATGGGCATTTGGGTTGTTTCCAAGATCTGGCTATTACAAATTGTGCTGCTATAAACATGGGTGCACATATATCGCTGTGGTACGATGTTTTTAATTCTTCTGGGAAGATGCCCAGAAGGGGAATAGCTGGGTCAAATGGGACCTCCAACCCTAGTTTTCTGAGGAATCTCCACACTGACTTCCACAGTGGCTGTACCAGTCGACACTCCCACCAACAGTGAAGAAGGGTTCCTTTTTCCCCACAGCCCCTCCAGCATTTGTTATTAGTTGATTTCTTAATAGTAGCCATTCTTTCTGGGGTGAGATGGTATCTCAGTGTTGTTTTAATTTGCATCTCTCGAATGACTAGTGATGTTGCACATTTTTTTGTATATTTATTTGCCATTAGTATTTCTTCATCTGAGAAATGTGTATTCATCTCAGATGCCCATTTTTGGAGTGGGTCTTTAAATTTGGGAGGTCTGATTTTTTTGAGTTCTTTATATGTTCTCGATAGTAATCCTTTGTCTGAGGAACAGCTGGCAAACATTTTTTCCCACATTGTGGGTTGTCTCTTCACTCTGTTGGTGGTTTCTCTTGCTGTGCAAAAGCTTTTTAATAAGATGAGATCCCAGTTATTGATTCTTTGGGATAGTTCCTGTGCGGTTGAGTTTTTATTCATAAAGTCTTTGCCTACACCAATGTCTCCAAGGGTTTTACCTATCCTACCTTCCAGCAGATTTAATGTTTCTGTTTTAATATTTAGATCTCTGATCCATTTTGAATTTAGTTTAGTGCATGGTGAAAGATATGGATCTAGTTTTAATCTTCGGCATGTGTAGAGCCAGTTTTTCCAGCACCATTTATTAAAGAGGCTATCTTTCTTCCAGCGAATGTGTTTGGCACCTTTGTCAAAGATAAGGTGGCTTAGTATGTCTGGGGTTGTTTCAGCATCTTCTAATCTGTTCCATTGATCTTCAGGTCTGTTTTTTTGCCAGTACCACACTGTTTTTATCACAGTAGCTTTATAGTAGAATTTCAAGTCGGGGATTGTGATGCCCCCTGCCTTGCCTTTGTTGCCCAGAATTGCCTTTGCTATTCTAGGTCTCTTCTGATTCCAAATGAATTTTAGGATTGTTTTCTCTAATTCTGTGAGATATGCTGTTGGAATTTTGATTGGAATTGCATTAAATCTGTATAACAATTTTGGAAGTATGGCCATTTTCACTATATTGGTTCTTCCTATCCAGGAGCAAGGGATATCTTTCCATTTTCTGATATCCTCTTCAATCTCCTTTTTCAGAGTACTGTAGTTTTCAGTATAGAGGTCTTTTACATCCTTCGTGAGGTTGATTCCTAGGTATTTCATTTTTTTGGATGTTATTGTGGAAGGTATTGTTTCCCTAATTTCTCTTTCTGTAAGTTTGTTATTTGTGTACAGGAAGGCTATTGACTTTTGAGTATTGACTTTGTATCCAGCTACACTACTGAATTTGCTTATTAAATCTAGCAGTTTTTTAGTGGAGTTTTTGGGATCTTCTGTGTAGAGTATCATGTCATCTGCAAATAATGATAATTTAACTTCTTCCTTTCTAATCATTATTCCTTTTATTTCTTTCTCTTGTCTAATCGCTCTGGCTAAAGTTTCCAGAACTATGTTGAATAAGAGTGGGGACAGTGGACATCCTTGTCTTGTTCCTGATTCTAGAGGGAAGGCTTTCAGTTTTTGGCCATTTAGTATAATATTGGCTGTTGGTTTGTCATAGATAGCTTTTACCAGGTTGAGATAAAGACCCTCTATTCCAATTTTCTGTAGGGTTTTTATCATGAAAAGGTGCTGGACTTTGTCAAAAGCTTTTTCTGCATCTATTGAGATGATCATGTGATTTTTGTCTTTGGTTCTGTTAATATGCTGTATTACATTTATTGATTTACGTATGTTGAACCATCCCTGCATCCCAGGGATGAATCCAACTTGGTCATGGTGTATAATCTTCTTGATGATTTGTTGGATTCTGTTTGCCAGTATCTTATTAAGGATTTTTGCATCTATGTTCATTAGGGAGATTGGCCTGTAGTTCTCTTTCTTAGTTGGGTCCTTCTCTGGTTTTGGTATCAGGGTAATGCTTGCTTCCAGGAATGAATTTGGGAGTATTGCTTCCCTTTCAATTTCATTGAAAAGTTTGAGAAGTAGGGGCGTTAGGTCTTCTCTAAATTTCTTGTAGAATTCGGCAGTGAATCCATCAGGGCCTGGACTTTTCTTTGTTGGGAGGTTTTTAATTACATCTTCAATTTCATTGGCTGATATTGGTTTATTTAGGATTTTTAAATCTTCTTGATTTAGCTTTGGTAATTCATACAAATCTAGGAATCTGTCCATTTCTTCTGCATTTTCCATCTTAGTAGAATATAAATTTTCAAAATAGGTATAGATGATCTTCTGGATTTCTGCAGGGTCCGTGGTGATATCACCCTTTTCATTTTCAATTGCATGGATTTGAGTCTTTTCTTTTCTTTTTTTAATAAGGTTGGATAAGGGTTTGTCAATCTTATTTATTCTTTCAAAGAACCAACTTTTTGCTTCATTGATTCTTTGTATTGTTTTTTAATTCTCCAATACATTAATTTCTGCTCTGATCTTTATAATTTCCTCCCTTGTACGGGCTTTTGGCTTAACCTGCTCTTCTTTTTCTAGAAGCTCGAGGTTCACCCTTAAGTTGTTTATTTGCGCTTGCTCTATTTTCCTGATATAAGTGTTTAATGCTATAAATTTCCCTCTTAGGACTGCTTTCATTGTATCCCATAAGTTCCGGTATGTTGTACTGTCATTATCATTCAGTTGTAGAAAGTGACTAATTTCTTCTTTAATTTCATCTGTGACCCATTGGTTGTTCAGGAGGATGCTGTTTAATTTCCATGTGTTTAGGGAGTTTTTGTGGGATCTTTTGCCATTGATTTCCAATTTCATTGCACTATGGTCTGATAATATGCATGGGATAATTTCAATTCCTTTGCATTTACTTAAACAGGTTTTATGAGCTAGTATGTGGTCTATTTTGGAGAACGTCCCATGTGCAGCTGAGAAAAATGTGTATTCTGATGTTGTGGGATGGAACACTCTGTAGACATCTACTAAGTCCATTTGTTCAAAAGTTTAGTTCAGTTCTACTATTTCATTATTGATTTTCTGTCCAGTTGATCTATCTTTTTGTGACAGTGGAGTATTGAGATCTCCCAATATAATTGTATTAGTGCTTATTTGATTTTTCATGTCCTTTAGTACTTGTTTTATATAGCTGGGTGCATTGGTATTTGACGCATATATATTTATGATCGTTATCTCTTCCTCTTGGATTGTTCCCTTTACAAGGATGTAATGACCATCTTTATCTGTCTGAATCCTTCTTGGCTTGAAGTTCACTTTGTCTGCAAAAAGAATAGCTACCCCTGCTTTTTTCTGGGTTCCTGTGGCATGGAGTATTGTTTTCCATCCTTTGACTTTCAGTCTATGAATTTCTTTCTGAATTAAATGTGTTTCTTGTATACAGCATATTGTTGGATCTTGCTTCTTGATCCATTTCGCCAGTCTGTGCCTTTTGATTGGTGAATTGAGACCGTTAACATTGATGGTTAAAACTGATATGTATTGACTTGTCATGATATTTTCCTGTTGTTGGTTCCCACTCTTTGTTTTTCTGCTTTCTGGCTATTTAATTATTTGCCCTGCCTGGTGGATTCCTTCTGTTGGGGTTCCTATCTCTTTCTAGAATGTCCTTCAGAACGTTTTGGAGTGCTGGTTTGGTGGTCATAAATTTTCTCAGATGTTCTTTGTCATGAAAGTATTTTATTTCTCCATCAATTTTGAAAGATAGTTTTGCAGGGTACATCAATCTGGGCTGAAAATTATTTTCCTTTAGAGCTTGCAATACATCATTCCAAGCTCTTCTTGAATTGAGGGTTTGTGCTGAAAAGTCAGCTGTGATTCTGATGGGTTTTCCTTCATAAGTGATTTGTCTCTTCTCCCTAACAGCTTTTAAGATTCTGCCCTTCTGTTGAATTTCTGGGATCTTGATTATAATATGTCTGGCTGAAGTTTTTTTTTGATCATGTCTAGTTGGTGTTCTAAAAGCTTCATTTATAGGGGTGTCAAATTCCTTTTCTCTTCCAGGAAAGTTCTCCCTGATTATGTCTTTGAACAAGGTTTTAATGTCGTTGATGCTATCTCCTGCTTTTTCATTTATTCCAATTATTCTTAAGTTGTTTATCTTTGAGTCATCTAGCAGCTGCTGAATTGATTTTTCATGGTCCCTTGCTATTTTTAAGAATTTTTCCATTTCATGATCACTAATTGCAAGCCTGTCTTCTATATCTGAGATCCTGTCCTCGCATTGGCTTATTCTGCTACAAATACTTTCAATGGAATTTTTTATCTCTTGGGTATCTGCTTGAATCTGCCTTATGGATTCCATTTCTTTCCTATGCTGAGCATTCATGGTTTCTATAGTTTTCTTAAGTTCATCTATTTTTTTGTCTGTATCAGCTATAGTGTCCTTAAGCATGGTCTTCATTGTAGACATTATCTCTGCAGTTATCTGTGAGATTATTTCTGTTTTAATTTTCTCCAGAACCTCATTCAGTTGCTTTGTTGTTACCACTTCAGATAGGCCAGGTGGGTGGCTTTCGGATTGTCCCACCTCGTTGCTCCCTAGGTTTGCCTTTGGTGAATTGGATGTGTGGGGTTGCATCTTGTTTAAGTGTCGTCTCATTTTTTCTTTCTTTAATTCCTGGGGTGGTGTTTGCAAATTACCTATAGTAGGTTACTTTATTGCTAGTGTTTAAGATCTTTAGAAGATGACTACTTCTCTGCAGTATCTTCCAAGTGGAGCTTGCTTTTAGGTTTTGAGCTTTCTGCCAGATCCTACCTCTTCAATTCGTTGGGTATGCGAAGTTGCTACCTGTTTGGCCCAGTCCTTGATTCTTTGGTAGTGTGCCACTGTATTTTCTGTGTCCCTTAGTCAATCTCAATCATGAAATATCAGGAAGGAAAGATGTTTAGAACAATTATTTCACATTTGGCTATAATGTTAACTAAAGCATCAAACAGAGCCTAGAAAATGACAGACTGAGCTAACCAGTTATTTACCACTTTTAGCTGTATAGAGTTGCGGTTATATAACAAAATCTAAAACACACCAGAAAAATTATATGCAGTATACAAGTCCTGTGTATGTCAATTTTTCCCCTGAGGAGTTTAAATTTAAAATGAGTTAAGGAGGAAATAGAGTATTGGGAGAAGAGGAAGGAATTAGATGTAAGGTTAGAGGACCAAGAGGGATCCCACTAAAATTGGGACACTAGTGCAGAGGACAGGTGGAAGAAAGAGAAGGAAGGGATAAAAGGAAGAACAGATCACAACCACAATCAGAAAGAAGTTAGAGGTGCTGTTTACACTCATATAAAAAACCAGAGAGAATAATGAAGGAAAGAGCAAATACACATACAGAAACAAAAACGAAGATAAAAACAATAAAACAGACAGATCAAAAATAAAACCCCACCAAAAAAACCAAACAAAACAAAACAAAAACAAAAAAACCCTTCGCCAGAACAAAAAACGAATCAGTGAGGAAAAAAAAAAATAATAAAAAATAAAAATAAAAATAAAAATAAATAAAAAGAATCAGTTCCAGGTGTTGACTCTGCTGTAGGCAGTTACCCTGTGGTGAGAGAGTCCTGTTCTGTGCAGGTCCGTCCCAGTAAGCCAGGAGCGCCCTCTGGCGGGTGGTGAGCAGATGCGCGTACTTTCAGGCAGAGACCAGTCTAGCTCGCCTCCGCTCTCAGCGCCCTTTCACGATCCCTGGGCCTGAGAGGCTCAGCGCGCTGTCTGGAGCGCGGGTTCCCTGCACTGGTTCCCGCCGCTCTGGTTTTTTGCCACGCCCCCCACAATGGCGCCGGGCCAGTCACTCTCTGGCGTGGGACAGGTGTGGCTGAGAGTCCAGTCTCGTTCGCCTGCTGACCTCAACACACTTTCGTGGGCCTGAGAGGCCCCGTGCTGCCCTGTCCGGAGCACAAGTTCCCAGAGCAGTTTCCGAGCCTCTCTGAGTTTCGCCACACCCCCCACAATGGCGCCCGGCCGGTCGCTCTCTGGCGCGGGGCAGCTGTGGCTGAGAGACACTCACCGCCGGTCTGCGCCGTTCTCCGCCGCTCCCCTGCCCCGCCGCTGTCTCAGGATCCTCCGTGGGGGCTCCCTGGGCACCAGCTGCCACCGTGTGTCCGTAGATTTGAGCTTCCGCGGCGCTGCAACTCCCGGGATAGTAGAAGGTGCACGCGCGCGGTCTGCTCCTTCTTTCCTTCTTCTTTGTTGGAAGTCACCCGTCACTGGTGCCGGGGGTCCCAGATTGCGCTTCAGAACTTCTCTGGCTTTCGGGGAGGCATCTCCCCCCCTCCTGCACTTTCCGGGTCACTATATTCCCGTGTTCCAATGGTAACTTTTAGAGAGAGTTTCACTGCCTGCTTCTTACTCATCCGCCATCTTGAGGTCTCCCTGGGGCCAGGATTTAAATACCTACAGGACTTTTATCTCTTCTCTTCGGTTTCTTTTTGTTCATTCTTCTCTCTTATTGAACACTGGTGAAAAATACTGGGAAGAGTTGTGGAGCTTCACACCTTTCCATGTTGGCTCTCCAAGGAAGTGTATCTCTTATTTTTGAAAACCAGGGATCTAAACTCCTCTCTGGATTGTTTTCATTAGACAGTGGTGGGTAACAGTGAGAGGTTCTTGTGGAAAACTGATGCTGGAGGTAGGGATGGACCCCATTAAGGAGAATGGTCAAGGAAGGGAGGATTCTGGGTAAAGAAGAAGTAATGTCCTCTATGGATGCCTGTTGATTAACTACACTCTAAATAGCACATGCCAGTATTCACCCCTGCCAGCAGTTCATGAGCTGCCAGTCTTTCCAGCATGGGGAATTATCACCAGAAAGAAAATCTCTGCTGACCTGCATCGAGCAGGAGCTTCCTGTTTGTTTGAATTTCTGCCAGGTAGAGAACCCCAGCACCATTCTCACAGGCACTTCCTGGGGAAGAGCTCTTTCTGCATTTGTGTGCCAATATAGACATTTTAACAATATTAATTCTTCTAATCCATGAACACAAGATCCATTTCTAATTATTTCCATCTTTATTTCTTTCACTAATGCTTCATAGTTTTCTTTGTAAAGATACATTACTTCCTTGGTTAAATTTATTCCTGAAATTTTATTTTTAAATACTAGCATAAATGAGACCATGTTTTTTATTTCCTTTTTCAAGAAGGTTGCTATATAGATATAAAAATACTACTGACTTTTGTATGTTGATTTTGTATCTTGCCTTTTACCAAATTCATTTATTAATTCTAACACTCTTTTGTGGAATCTTTGATTTTTTTTTTAAATATAGAATTACATCATCTGCAAATAGAGACATTTTACTTCCTCTTTCTTACTTAGTTGACTTTTATTTCTTTTCTTTCTTTCTTTCTTTTTTTTTTTTTTTTCTGATTGCTCTTGCTAGTACTCACAGCACTTGGTTGAACAGAAGTGGCAAGACTGTCCATCCTTGTCTTGTACCCAATCTTAGTGGAAAAACTTTTAGTCTTCCCCCGTTATAACATTACAGTCATGTTAGCTGTGGATTTTTCATAAGTGGCCTTTATTAGGTTGAGGAACTTTTATTTTATATATAAACTGTTATAACTTTTATTGGGCTTTGTAGAAAAAACATTCTACAAACTCTAATGATTATAATATACTAATAAAGATTTAAGCTAAGTGTATCTTATTTCAAAGATCTGTAATAAGTCTTCCTTTATACTTCCAGAGCAATATTTTTAAATTGTTAGATTCTGCAATATATAAACAACTTTTCCTTTCAATCAAATATGTTTTGGTTCTGGAAGCTTTGGAGAATAAAACATTTGAAAGCAGAAAAAAATAAATGTAAGTTTAAGAGTTTACAACAGCTACTTAATAATTTATAAATTATAGATATTTCATGTATTCAGTTATTATTTATCAAAGCTAAACTTTGTGGTATACTTTGAATTGGTGCTAAGGATACAGATATAGCTAGTTGAAATTAAACTGTTGTTTTTGTGAGTTAAAAACAGTTGTAGCAATTTAAGCACTAATTTGACAGGATTTAAACCTAATTTAAACATGATCATTTTCCCTATGGATATATATATATCCAAATGCAGAGTGACTAACTGAGGTTTTTAATGGTAGGTTGTATTTTTCAAAAAGTAGCAGTAGAATAGCTGGTCTGCTACAAATAGAGTAGTGCACAATAAGCCAGAAATTTAAGAGGAGTCGAAGGAGTGGAAACAGGAAATGCAGTGTATCATTTAAAAAGGTTGGTTGTGCCACTAACAGCAGCAGTTGTATATGTGTGTGATTAAGGACATATTTGTGCATTTGTTTTTGCTTTAAATAGGGAGAAGGCTGTCCATGTGCTCAGGACGAAGGGTCAGGGAAAGTCTGGTCTGGGAGAATGACCCAGTGGAAGCTGGATGAAGGTTTCCAGCCCTAGGTGTTTGAGCCACAGAGTTCCATCTAGCGTGCACATGACTTAAGGAGGAGGCCTTCAGCAAGTGTTTCTTGAACTGCAATCAAAACAATGCTAGATTTTTCTATCTAATTTTTCGCATTGTCTTGTTCTCTGAACGAACAGATGAGAGCAAATTCTGAGAAAAAATTTTGCTATTTCAATATAAGTGTGTTAAGTAAGTAGTGTTACAAGGGAAGGAAAAAGGAAAGAAGGAGAATCAAATCTTTTAAGACTTTGAACAAAGCTTAATGAAAGACAATTTGGTGCAAAACAGGAAAGAGAACCGTCTCATATGCAAAGAAAATAAAACATGCATAAGAAGGATTAAAGAATGAAGATGTGAATTTAAAAAAAATCTCAAAAATGGGAAAGACTTTTTGAAGCTCAGAGCAAAACATTAAGAAAGAATGTTGTTATTATTTGGCAGGTACAATATAACAGCTGCCCCTTTGCCTGACAGAGAGTTAATCCATGTGGTGGGTGAATACAGAATTAGCAAATGGGTATGCTAATCTGTGCTCTGCTGATCAAGCAAAATTTAGAAAAGGGTTTAGAATCAGGATGACTTTTAGTGTCAAGAATTCTACTTGCCAAATGAATAGTAAGGGGGTGTGGATGTGAATATCAAGGAATATAAATTTTTCTAAAATTAGTTTGGATGGGTCTTTATGTAATCTGTGATTCGTTTCCGAATATGTCAGGCCAGTTCAATTCCTATTTTAGGGTTGTTTCTCCATGGAAAACCTTCCTTAAAAATCAAAAGTCAGCCAGGTGTGGTGGCACATGCCTGTAATCTCAGTACTCTGGGAGGCTGAGGCAGGAGAATCACAAGCCTGGGAATTTAGCAAGATCCTGTTTCAAAATGATGATGATGATGATGATGAGATAAAGAGCTGGGAATGTAGCTCAGTGTGAAGGCTCTGGGTTCAAACTGTAGTAGCACCAAAAAAAAAAAAAAACAATCAAAGTTTATACATAATTTGTAATATACTGTGAAAGACAAGAAGAGCTGCTCTCCTCCAAGCTGGTCAGTGCCCAGGTACTGCCACTTCAATTCTTCTTCCTTTTCTGCTTGTCCCCTTCTCTAGTCTTGTGCCTCTGAAACCATGTCCATGAATCTCAACTAGAAAACCATTCCGTCATTTCCTTAAGCCTTTAAAATATGATCATTACTTTTAAACACTCAGTTTACTTAGCTGTAGTCAAGTGGATCTTCCTGACCCTGGGACCTCACTTCTGTCCAGTTTTCCCAGAGGCTGTGTCAGCGGGTCGGTGAATACGTCCAGACCATTAGCAAGTGTGCCCTGGGTTCTGGGTGGTGCCAGGCATGTGTGTCCATTTGGTCCACTTCTTACTGTTTCACTTAGGCCCACTGCTGGGATGGACCCACTCCATGACCAATGACCCTAACCTTGTTCCTAACAGAACTAGATTGATTAAAGTCACTAAATAACTCACTCAATTATTGTCTGATATTCACACCCTGGAGATCTGAACAACGAAACTTGAGTTATTCCTTGAGTAATTATACATCGACATATTTAAGAGCAGGGACTTCAACCTAGAAGGTCGCAGATTCAAATGCTGACAATAGTCATCACCAGCCATGAGTTTAAAAGAGCGATTTCACCTTTCTGAGTTCCATTTTCACCATGATAATAAGCTCCATAGGTAGCATTGCTGTTATTTGAAATGATGTAGGTCAAATTCCTGGCGTTGTGCCTGGCTCATGAAAACTACTTAATATATAATTATTGCTATTTTTTTTTTTTACTAAGACTTATATTTTCTCGGTTTCTTTAGAAAGTTCCCAAAAGACTGCGGTAGTTCACTGTCCAGGGTCCTGATGGGATGGCTTATGAGAGGCGATACATCAGAGTCGGTGTAATGCATGCAGCACAGTTGCCTGCTTAAGATCACACCGAGGGCGAGTCGATACTCCTAGCACCAATACTTCCCTGTCATAACATTCTACTTAAACAATCAATAGACAAATAGGAAAACCTTAATGATTTAGCATATTATTAGCATAATGTAGTGGCTGCTTGCAAAGCAAATTTAACTGCAGTTGGAAATTTGAAACGGGTGATTTTTTTTAAAGCCATTCTGGTTTTTGGCAACTATCCACTGACAGCATGTTACTTTTGCTTTCTTTGTCAAGCACAGAAAAACAGGAAGCACAAACTCAATTTGGACTGAGGTGGGGGTGGGAGACAGCCAGCAAAGAGGAGGCCCTTTCTCATGGCAGGGTTTGATCCACACTGAACAAGAGACCACTCTGTACTCGGCCTGGGTCTCCTGCTGGGCTGCTCCTTTTGAGCATTTTTGGACACACAAAGAAATTCCTCTGTACATGTAGGTTTCTGGCTCTCTCCTGAGGGCCTAGCTTTTTGTTTCTTAAATGTCTGCTGGGTCGTATCAGGGCAGTGAAATAAGCAGGGTGTGAGCAATCTGAGACATGGGCGTAGACCAGGTTTTGCAATGAATTAGCTATGTAACCCTAATATGATAAACTCTTTTTTTTCTACCTATGAGAGTGCTGAAAAAGGAAAAAACATTTTATATTCAAATTTCAAGCAAGGGGTGCTCCAGGGAAGCTGAGTTGGGCTGTGGCCAATGGGTGACCCTGTTTCGAAACTACATTCCATTTTTAAAAGTTATGTTCCAATGTATGTATTCACTGCCAACTCTAGACCACTGGGCCAGATGACATGCAAGGTCTTTTTTAGTTCTATGATTTCGATACCTTAGTACCAGAAAGTAGCACCAGAGGATAATGAAGGATGTGAAAGTGATCCAGCTTGACAAATGATATTTAGTTATGCATTACAAAAAAAGTTCGAAGTATAGAAAAAATAAACTGGCTTTAGTTATATTAGCTCTAAAACAAAAACTAAATGAAGTCCAGTTTAATTAGAATTAAACCCAGGAATAATAGACGACTTTCCAGGAATTTTTAAACATCCAAAAAAAATGTAGTATGTTAGATGATATTAGCTTCCAGAACCATTTATCATCTTCAGTGCAGCTAGAGATATACCCACCAGACAGCGCTTCCATTAATGGCTACTCAGCAGGGACTCAATCCATCTGTCTCCATTAAAAGGAAAAGGAAGTGTTTTATTTATAGAATGACTAAAAGTATCCATTGTTGCTTTATTCTGCATTTTAAAATAATGAAGAAACACAGATGTGTGGCTTCCCAAACTCTTCAGCCCAAGTGGCAACTTATTGATCATTCCCAAGTCAAAGGGATTGGAACATAGGAAGACAGTAGCCCAAATTACCACCTAACAAGACAAAATTCTCAATAAAATAGACTAAAAAATGACAAATACTTTAAAAGACCTTTTGATTCTGAAACACTGGGGGTCAATACAGATAGCAAGTTCTTCAAAACAGTATAGCCAAATTTAGATTTAAAAACTAAAAATAATATTTGGGCTGGGAGTGTAGCTCAGTGGGAGAGTGTGCGCCTGTCATGTGCCAGGCCTTAGGTTCAAGTCCCAGCACCATCAAAAAAATTGTTTTGAAATAATTGCAGATTCGCAGGAAACTGCAAACACAGCACAAAACAGACCTATGTATCCTTCACTGAGCTTGTGTTACTAGTTGATATACCTCTTGCGGAGGACCATATAAAAACCAGGAAACTGATGTTTGGGCATAGTTCTGTGTCATGCTATCACGTGTGTAGAAGCTGTCACTACTGCCACAATCAAGATGCACAGCAACTCCACCCCATAAAGTTCTTCCTTGTGATACACTTCACAGTCAAGTTTATGAGACAAAAAGAAAACCCAGGGCATTCAACTGTATGTCATTCTTCACATCCCACTTCCCTCTCCCAACCTTTCAGAGTCTTCTTATATTCTTCTGCGTTCAGTGTCCAAGGTTTCCGTTATACTTGGTGGCAGGAATATGGAAAAGTACATCTACTCCACCTTTCCTACACAAGCACCCCCACCTCAATCAGACTTTTCTTGTTCTTGTATCTAGTCCAGATTTTTCACATTCTTATACTGGCTTTACTGCAAACTTTAGGTGTATTTTCTATGTAGCTTCAATACTGAGGTGTATTCTTATGTCCCTGGAATATTTATGTGTATTTTTCATGTGACTTGTTTATTACATAAAGATATAAAGAATATCAGGTATACATTGTTTTCATTACAAAACTTATGGTAGCCAAAAGATTCAAGGAAAGGAAATACACTTTCACTTTGAATCAATCATTTGTCTGAATAGGACTGCAGCCAATAAGGTGTTCTTTCAACGTTTTTATGCTTCTACTTCAAAGCAGAAAGTCAAGCATTTAGGGAAATTGAGATGTTTTAGAAAATCAACGTGGTTTTTTTTGAGTCAAAATCATACCAGAGAGTAACCTAAGGATCAAAAAGAAATGGTCCTAATAAATAAAAATGTGTATTTTGCTGGCTAATATACTCTGAAGTTATTTTCAATTTTGAGCAACACAAGGAAAATGTAGAACTATCTTGCAAAAAGCAGTTTTTACACAGTAACACATGGCCAGGGTGGTGGAGGTCTCACCTAATTTCCAATATTGGTGTCTCAATGGCAAAGCATTTGTGTTTTTTACTTCCTGGATTTTTAATTGAAAAGGACATTGAAATCTAAATTAATGTTTTAATAAAACAGTATCTAAATGATAATAAGTCTTTGTATTCATTTGTGGTTAGGCAATTAAATACAATTCAGACCAAAATTAAACTGAGACAGTCTTCAATGTGATTTTCTACTTAGTTTTGCCTTCCTGGATACCACGCTATATCGTGAAAAACCTTAGGTCTAGTTCCTCATTGCTTTTCATTTTAATTATTTATGTTTCATTTACATCATTGCTGCTCCTACTGGTTTAGAAGTGTCTGAATGAATCAGACACTTAACAATACACTAATTACTTAGAACAAAGTATAGTTGTATACAATAAAATGCAGAATTTTTCCCTTATGATTTGGTGGTAAAGTTAGGAAAAGCCTTACATGTTCTTGTAATTCAAAAAGCACTTCATGAACTCCACCAAAAGACTCCTAGAGTTAATGACCAAATTCAGTAATGTAGCTGGATACAAAGTCAGCACTCAAAAATCAGTAGCACTCTTGTACACAAACAACAAACTCACTGAGACAGAAAATAGGGAAACAACACCCTTCGCAATAGCATACAAAAAAATGAAATACTCAGGAATCAATCTAACAAAGGAAGTAAAGTATCTATATATTGAAAATTACAGTATTCTGAAAAAGGAGATCGAAGAGGATATCAGAAAATGGAAAGATATCCCTTGCTCATGGATAGGAAGAACCAACATAGTGAAAATGGCCATACTCCCAAAATTGTTATACAGATTTAAGGCAATCCCAATAAAAATACCATTAACATACCTCACAGAACTAGAGAAAACATTCCTAAAATTCATCTGGAGGCAGAAGAGATCTAGAATAGCAAAGGCAATCCTGAGCAACAAAGGCAAGGCAGGAGGCATCACTATCCCTGACTTGAAATTATATTACAAAGCTACTGTGATAAAATCAGCATGGTACTGGCAGAAAAACAGACCTGAGGACCAGTAGAACAGATTAGAAGATGCAGACACAACTACAAACACACTCAGCCACCTTATCTTTGACAAAGGGGCCAAGTATGTTAATTGGAAGAAAGATAGCCTCTTTAATAAATTGTACTGAAAAAACTGGCTCTATATGCCGAAGACTAAAACTAGACCCATGTCTATCACCATGCACTAAAGTCAAAATGGATCAAAGATCTAAATATTAAAACAGAAACACTAAATCTACTGGAAGAGAAAGTAGGTAGAAATCTTGAAGACATATGGGTAGGCAGAGAGTTCATGAACAAAACCCAGATTGCACGGGAAACACTTCAAAGAATCAACAACAGGGATCTCATCTTATTAAAAGCTTTGCACATCAAAAGAATTCACCAACACAGTGAAAAGACAACCCACAGAGTGGGAAAAAATTTTAACCAACTGTCCCTCAGACAAAGGACTTCTCTCTAGAACTTATAAAGAATTGAAAAAAATCAGACTCCCCAAATTCAAAGACCCAATCCAAAAATAGGCATCAGAGATGAACACACAATTCTCAGATGAAATAATACAAATAGCAAATAAACACATGAAAAAATGCTCAGCATCATTGGTCATTCGAGAGATGCAAATTAAAACAACATGGAGATTCCATCTCACCTCAGAAAGAATGGCTATCATCAAGAAATCAACCAATAACAAATGCTGGAGGGGCTGTGGGGAAAAAGGAATGCTTCTCCACTGTTGGTGAGAATGTAGACTGGTGCAACCACTATCAGTGAGGAGATCCACACCGTGTGGAGATTCCTCAAAAAACTAGGATTAGAGATCCCATTCGACCCAGCTATTCCCCTTCTGGGTATTTTCCCAGAAGAATTAAAAACATCATACCACAGGGATATATGTGCACCCATGTTTATAGCAGCACAATTTGAAATAGCTAAATCTTGGAAACAACCCAGATGCCCATCAACCAAGGAATGGATAAAAAAGATGCGGTATTTTTATACAGTGGAGTACTACTCAGCCATAAAGAAGGATAAACTTGAGACATTTATAGTGAAATGGATGCAATTTGAGACTATACTCATAAGTGAAATAAATCAGACTGGCATGTGTAAACATCATATTGTCTCCCTACTTTAAGAAGCTGTGGGCCAGTGAGATAGCTCAGCAGCATAAGCGCCTGCCTGGCAAGCACAAGGTCCTGAGTTCGACTCCTGGAACCCACGTATGAAGAAAGGGCCGGTGATATCGCTCAGCAGCATGGGTGCCTGCTGGCGCACGGGGTCTTGAGGTCGAGCCCTGGTGCCCACACACACACAAAAAAAGCTGAAAGAGTAAATAGAATCCAAAATGTATATTAAAAATTGTGAAATGAGAAGAAACTGTTCAAAAGGAAAGAGAAACTGGGATGGGGGAATGGAGAAAAGAAGGAAGGGAAAAGAAAAAAAAAATATATATATACAAGATAGTTAAGCTAGTCATACTATTAATTGCTATTATTTCATTGAAAAGAAAGGTTTGTGCTTATATTGTTTGAAGAATTTTTCATGCCTATATCTTGTAATATGACCAACTACTTTGAAGATAGCAATATGCAATATATTAACCATTGTCACTCTCCTACAATCTTATTTTGAAATTTTGTACCATTGCTTTTATCGTTTTTTCTCTTTAAAATAAAAAAGCACTTCATGCCAGAGTTTGTAATATCTATTATGCTTCAGAATTACTTATTCAAGAATTTAATAGTACATAGTCTATAACTTAATTTGTTATGAGCAGATGACAGTGATTCACTTCCTCTCAAAGGTAATAAAATTAGGACAAGATAATTAAAATTAGATGACAATGTACATACCAATAAATATTAGCAGAGCAGATTACAACCCAGTTGGAAATAATGCAGCAGAAGCATCAAAGATTTTTCTTTTTTCTTTTTGGCATAATACAATTAAATCAGAAAACCCCTAAGAGGCAAGTATTTTGCTGTTTGCAGTTGGATCACACTGGGATCTTTCGAGACCAGTATCAAACTGATCTAATAAATTCCCAGACTTATTTCATCTTCCAATTGTTTCCTAATTGAACAAGATGAAATCCAGGAATAGCCTATACTGTACATGATTCTGGATTCTGCATGATGCTGAGTTTTGCGATAAGTTTTATATGCATGGATTGTTCAATTAAACTTTACAGTCTCTCTCAGTTAATACTGCTCAGATGATGTAAGTTTTATTGCTGTTGAAGTGAACGCATTATTTCCTTTTTCCAAATTATTCCAATAAGTAAGCTCCAAAATTGGAAATAAAATCAAATTCTGCTGACTCCAGTTTTGCCTGTTATGCTGAGCCTAGCCCAAGCTGTTACATTTTCTAGAAACTGGAAACCGTTACAGTGCTCCGTTATCAACAGATGCAAAAAAAAAAAAAAAAAAAAAAAAGGTTTGACTACATCACATCCCTTCCAAAACTATCAGAAAATTATGAACAATTGATACTTATTATATGAATTATTTGAAGAATAAAAGTGGTAGACACAAATCACTTGTGATTTTTGTATCACAGTGACTATTGTGTTGTTTCTGAGCAAGTCAGAGCCAAAAATAGCAGTTCTTTTGCATTCATCTGTGCCTCCCTCACAGTCATCTTTTCTAAATGCCAGTCAAGGCCTTGCCCTTTGTTCACATCCACTGTTTGCTAAAGAACAAAGGCAGCTGCTTCCACCTGCCAGGATTTATGTCGTGGTGCACAAGGATGAAATCCTCATCTGCACTCAAGAAAGCATGATAAACCTTCAACTCCAGGAGAAACCAGCTGACTCCTGACTGGGCTGAGTCATCATCTCCAGCCCCCTTTCCATGAGATCAGTTCCAGAACTTGTGTGAAGACCATTTATTTAGACATCCTGGACCCAGAAATTTTCCAGGGGCGTACTTAATCAATTGTCCCCAGAGCTGGAAGTTTTATGATGAATGCAAGTCCTCTCATCAGAAACCCTTTGGAAGAAGCACTTCCAGAATCAAGAAAGCCACAAGTCAATTCGTTAATGTTTCTAACATTTAGAGTGTTCAGGTCAAGGATGTACTGCTGAAAATGAAAATATAAACAACTTGGCCAGCAAGATTTTCTCAGGTTCAGTCTAAACTGGTCACTGATCGACTAGATCACTTACTGGCAGGAGAAAAAGGGGAAATAAAAATGAACATTTATGCACCAAATGCAATTTTATGTATTTATGTAATATACAACCATCCAGTGAGGTTGTTTTATTTCTGCTACTGTATCAGTGAGCATACAGAGACTAACAGTTTAATAATCTGCCTATGGTTACAAATCCAGTAAGTGACATAAAAATAGAGAAACATTATTGTTAACTATAGTCACTCTACTGTGTGATAAAAAGCTAGAATTTATCCTTCCTACCCAGCTGTAACTTTGTACCCATTGACCACTGGCCTCCCCTGACCACCCCTTCTCTGGTGGCCTCTGCTGTACTCTGCACTGATGAGAACAACTTTAATAACTAGAAGAGAAGATTTTGAATTTTGTCATCATGAAGAAATGATAAATGTCTGAGGTAATGGGTATGCTAATGACCCAGATTTGATCATCATACAATGTATACCTGTATCAAAATATCACCTTATACCCCATAAATATGTACAATTGTGTATCAGTTAAAAATAAAATAAATGAAATAGAACAACAAAGCTAAAGCAGAAGCATTATTAAGCATCTGCAACTGCAAGACCAAATCCTTACATAACCGTGTGAGTTTTTTCTCATGTGACAAATCAGCAAGTCAAGCCTCACAGGGGTTAAGTGGTTTGCCCAGTGTCACACAGCTCCCAAGTCAGAACTATGAGGGATGCGTTGCACACACCAAGCTGATTATTGTCACACTGGCCCCACTGCTTGCTGTCTGCATGGCTTCAAGGCATACTGCCTACCACTATATCATAATGACTCCTGCGGCGAATGCTTGTGATCAAAATATCAAAATGTGGAACCTTTGAGCTTTGTGAAATGGCTCAGCTTAATTTGAAGCCACACATCATCTGTTAAAAAAAAAAGTCAAGCAGTTTGTTAGTAAAATCTAAGGGGAGGATGGGATTATGACCATATAATGCCTGTTTTTCATCACATCGTTGCTTCAAAGGCCATTTGCCATTCTGAAAAGAGGATAGACTTGCATGTGTGGACTGGCTTCATCTGTACTCCCATCTGGGATGGCCTCAAGGGGTCTAATTTTCTCATTTATATAATTACATGGTTCAATTTAATAATAAAGCTAAAACCCTAAGAATTTTAAAGGCCCTATATAATAACTAATGATGCAGGACTACTGTTATATTACTTATAATAGTTTTCATTCTGAAATATATAGCCTATAACAATCTTAATTTTCCTTAATAAATAAATTTAACACTCTCCTCCAAAAAAGGAAAAGAAAATCTAAGTTCCCTTCTAAACCTCAAAGCATCTTGAGAAAATTACTTGAAGGTTTGTGGATGGTGTGTGTGTGTGCGCGTGATATTATCTATAAAGCCATATAAATATTATATGCTTGATGTTAATGCAAAGGGAAGCTATGACTTGACTCAGGTTCTAGAGACATCAGGCAGGAAGTCCAAAGACACTTTATCAATTTGGAACATTTGCACCGTAATGATTTGCCATTCCATTTAAAGAATTGCAAGGTTAAGTGTGAGTCCTTGAGGGACCTTATTAGTTGTCTGTGGTTGTCAAGACACTGATGCCAGGTGACAATCAAACCAAATGGCAGTTTTTCCTTGAGCTCAGAAACCAAGCACTAGACACCAGAAGTGATGCTCCAGATGTATGTACACATGTGTATATCACACACAATTAGCTGAGCAACACGAAATAAATATTAATGAACTTCCCCTCTACACATTAATGTAAGACATCATAATAGAGAACATTTTAGAAAGTAATAGAGAAAATATGGTCATTTGATCTTTTTATTTGTCTATGTTCTTGTGCAACTTATTCACTCTATAATATTTATTAAGTATACAATAACTCCTGTGAGGTATCTCAGAAGAACCTGGCAATAAAAGAATTCTGAATGTCTTCTGAAAATTGAAGTATAAAATCAAAATATGATCAATCGGTAAGGAATCCACAAAATGAACTTGGGGAGAAATAATGGCTTCCATGCAAACATGGCTTGACTACATGCTTGCTATCCTATCTGTCGCCAAATTCATCCTCTGAGGGGTGTGTGGCATATTGGGAAATAATAGGAACTGCATATTTGGTTTTTGTCCTTGGTTTTTGGCACAAACTTCTAAACTCATTGGAACTGCTTGAGTGGTAAGGGTGACAGGAGCATCGTTTCTTATTGATAACAAGCCTCTTTCAACCATACCTGAGTGTATGTTAATCGGATCACTCTTAGTGGGCACTTACATAGCTTGAGATGAGGACTGCCACCAGAAACACGAGGTATCTTTGGAGAATTGGAAATTTCAGCCACATTACCCAATCTCTATGGAGAAGTTTATCAACAAGGGCCAATGATTTACTCAATCACTTAAATCTGATGTAACCTCCATAAAATCCCCTAAATGAAGAGGTGTAGAAAGCTTGTGGCCTGGTGAAAGCCTGATGCTGGAAGGGTGGCACTCTTGGAAAAGGCATGAAATCTCTGCCCACCCCCACCTTGCCCTAGGCATCTCTTCCATGGACTCTTTCTGTATTGCCTCCTTTATAATAAATTGGTAAATGCAAGTGATTCAGGTCCGTGAGTGGTTCTAGTGAATTATAGAACTGAAGGAGGACTGCAAGAGCATCTGAGTTTGTAGCCATGTCTGATAGAAGTTTAAGTACCCTGGGGGACTGGGAGTTGTGACTGCTATCTAAAGCAAGCAATCTTGAATTGAGCCCATTAACTTGTGAGGTCTGCACTAACTTTGCGTATTTAGTGTATTAATCTGCTTGGGCTGCCATAACAAACTACCATAGATTTGGGGGCTTAAGCAAAATAAATTTATTCTCTCACAGTTGTGGAGGCTGGAAGTCCAAGATCAAGGTGAGGATGGTTGATTCCTGGCGAGGGCTTTCTTCCTGACTTACAGATGACCAAATTTTTGCTGTGTCCTCATATAGCATTTCCTTGGTGTATTGAGTGGGGAAGGGGAAGAGAGTGAACAAGGGATGGAGGAGGAGAGGGAAAAGAAGAGCAGGAGTCAGGGAGAGGTGAGAGAGAGAGACAGACAGAGACAGACAGACAGAGGGACAGTGATAGACAGAGAGAGACAAAGAGGAAGAGAGAACTCTGGTATTTTTTGTAAGAATACTAACCCTATTGGATCAAGACACCACATTTATGACCTCATTTAATTTTTTTTTTTTGTACCGGGGTACTGATATCACCAGCCCTTTTTTCGTATGTGGGTACCAGAAGTCGAACTCAGGACCTCACGCTTGCCAGGCAGGCACTTATGCCACTGAGCTATCTCACCGGCCCGACCTCATTTAGTTTTAATTACTTCCTTACTCAGCTACATGGGGTTGAGGTCTCAACATACGAATGGATGGAATTACGTAACACAATCTTCCAATCCACACAGTTAGTGTGTGAGAATTGGAGACTTGGTCCTGGAAAGATGCTATATATTAGATATCAGTGAATAAACCACTCAGGGTGCAAACACAATTTTTTTATAGTGGGGGTGCCTCACGTTTTGATTAAGAAAGCATGACCATGGACTGTTTGGTTTGTGAGTTTATGAGCCAGCCTTTAATTTGGAGAGGTAGTTTGAGATAATGAGAAGTTTAATTGTTCTTCAGCCTGCATTAGGATGAGCTTTCCAGAAGCTTATTCTCTCAGTCCCTTAAACTCTGTCTCTTCCCTAAGACTTTCCTTTCTTCACCTCACCCAAAAGCTGTCAAGGTCACACCCTGGACTTAGCATCATTAGAAATTATTCTACTCCCAAGCGCTCCACCTTTTGCCACAGATTCCTCATGCCTCATTACCCTTTTCACTTGTTCCCACTGTACAACGTTTCAAACTCGACAGGGCTGCTGAGAGAGCCCCCGCAGTGCCCCAGTCATCTGCTTTCCCTTCTGCTTTTATTGCTTCTTTGTTTATCCAACCTTATTCCATAATCTTCCATTTTAGAGACAGGTTTTCCAATACCATAAATTGTCTTTTTTTTCTTTTCCTCACAATCATCTGGGGAAAAAAAAAAACAAAACCCAGATTAGCCCTGTTTTCTTCACACCTTATTCCCATCCTCACCATATCTGCACAGTGTGGTGCCACCATACATTCAGGATGACCAGTGAAATGGATCTGCTACACTGCATCTCTCAACCCTCTCCAATGCCCATTTCAAAATTTCTCCACTTTCCTCCAGTCTACAAGTCCACCCAACTAACCCCTCACCAAAACAGAGCCTTCTACTTCACAGAGCATGTCAGAGTCATCATTTGCAATTCTCTTCAACTTCCAAACCTGTTGCCCTGCCTGTGTCTAGATATGTCCACTTTCTTACTATTTTCTTTCTGATGCCCCCACTCCATCCACAGGTAACCCCTGTACCAGGGTTTTGAGCTTCAGGAACCCCGAACTAGCAATTATTTTATGTCTAGTATAGACATCCACATCTATCAACCCTAATATTTCCAACCGCATTTGAATTCTTTCAACTAAATCACATAAATGATTAACAAAAACCTTTTTCTATCTACGCATTGAGCTTTTGCTTTTCTGTTTCTTTTCAGGAACACCAAAGCGAGTCTTTATTTTAACAGGGCCTGTGCTACAGCACAGCAGGGTCTGTATGCAGGAGAGAGCCCTCCTAGACTAACACCTGAGAAGTGACTGGGGAGTGCTGCTTATGTAGCAGGTTACAGGCCTGTTTCAAGGTCAGGGCTGGAAGCTTGCTATGAATGTTGGGTATGCAGATCCCTCCCTTCATCAAAAAGGCAACAGTATCATCTGAAGTGGAATAAGCAGGGGAGGGGCACCATGCTACCTCTCTGGATGTACTCATGTTGGAATGGAGAATGGTGGTTAGATAGCCAGGGAGAGCACCACTAGATCACCGGGAAGGACACTGAAGCAAACTGTCCCAGTCTATTGGGGTGGAAGGAGGAGCAAAAAGAATCAAGGGGGAGGGGTAGACAGCTGCTGGCCAAGCCACATGCACCACCTTCCAGCCAGCAGGGGGAAAATGAGTTTCAGGTGCTTCTTTTCTGTCCCATTTCTCCCCTGACATTTTTCATCCTCCTTAGTTGGAAGAGGAGCTGAAGGGTGAAGGTCCATCATCTGTAATTTTTTCAAAGGTGATCTGGGATTGCACGCAGTGATGCACACGTATAGTCCCAGCACTTGGGAGGCTGAGGCAGGAAAATCCCCTTGAGTTTGAGGCCAGCCTGGGCTCCATAGAGAGTTCAAGTCCAGCCAGAACTACAAAGTGAGTCTCTGTCTCAAAAAAAAAAAAAAAAAAAAAAAAAAAAAAAAAAAAAAATCAAAGCTGATCTGGAGCAGTTGACACTTCCTACTGGAGGAATAAAAATCTCTCATTGACTGCTCCAGTGATGTGTGTGGTCCTGGCTCCTCCTCTTGTACTTTATAGAAAACTTCCCAAGAAAGTTGTCCATGAAATGCCTATACTTACAGCTCATGTTTAGATGCTCGTTCTTCCAACTCCTGTACTCCTAGACAATTTCACCCTTAATGCTACTTCAAACTAAATGTTGCTTAAATAATTATACTTCAGCAATCTCATCTGAACTTCAGACAGCCACTTTTGCCAAAAACTGAACTTGGGTGGATCAAGGGCAACTCAAACTCAACATGAGCATACTGAACTCTGACTTTAGCCTCCAAATGCTACTCTTCCTCTAGGGTTTCCTGTTTTAATGCATGACACGCCCCTCTTTTCAGATGTGCAATCTCAAATCTACAGGTCATATTCGTGGCTTTTTTCTTTATTCTCATTTATTGATGGTATCTAATCTGCCATTTATTATTATTGTTATTACCCTATAATAAATCTCAAATTCTTCCTTCATCTCCACTTTGGTTGACATTTGTTCCTAGGTCTAACATCCACCCTCTGGGGACTAGACTATCTTCTTGTACAGACTGGTCCACCTCTAATTCAATCTCTATGCTGTGGTCAGAGTAAGTCTTCTTTTTGTAATTTAAATCTAAGCCTTAACAGTCCTCTAAACTTATGCATAATATGGCCTCTCTGCTTCTCTCCTACCTGAACATGTGGCCTCATATCATTGTCCACTCATTCACACTGGACTTCTCTCAGCTTCCTGTACAGCTCAGGCACCTTCCCTGAGTGATGTCTTGCTCCGCCCAGAACGTTATGACCCTCCACCCACCTCTTCTCTCTGTCTTCTCATCTCAATTGTCCATTGATTGGTGTTTTCATGACTCCTGACATAGGCCTGCTCTGTTGGCCAAATCCCATTATGAAATGCTCCCAAAGCACCATGTTTCTTTTTCCAGAACACTAACCTCACTTTGTAATTATATTTTCATTTGTGTAATTGCTTCAAGCAACTCTTCTTAAGAACGTGGACCATATTTGCTTTTTCCTGCACTGTATCCCAAGGCCTATCAAAGTATTGGCATACAGTGGGCATTGATAAACATTTTGTGGAAATGATAATATACTCACGTATCGGGCAGCTGTGATTACTTTAGATAAGGATTTTGCAATTTTTTTTCCACATGAGCTGGAGAAGTTAGTTTGAGAGTTTTGGGGCTGAAGACATCAAGACAGAAGACAGAAAAGACATCACTAAACTGAGTACCATAGGGAATTCAATGGCGTAGTGGGGAGAAATTTTCACTAAGGGATGATCTATGGTGCGGCATGACCAATATTCTTTGGGAACAATAATAACTGGTTGGCCTTCCTTGCCCCCATGTTTTCTTCTTTTGAAATTTTCTCATGACACTTATTTCTGGCAGATCAGTAGACTAAAGCAGTCCAGTGAAAAGATAAGATTACATACAAGTTATGAGATAAAGTAGACAAGGAGAACTAAACACACAAATACAGTTAAAGATGGGGAACTGCAACTGAGGTGGAGGGATTTAAGAGAATTTGCTCAGAGTGAAAGATAGTAAACAATCATCAAGACACGAAATATTCAAAAATATTTGAGAGGTGACTGAGTTTCTTATAGCCATGACTTATGGGAGCCATAAAGTATTTCACTTGGTAATTAAAATAAAGATATGATCCCACGGGCCGGTGAGATGGCTCAGCAGCATAAGCGCCTGCCTGGCGAGCGCGAGGGCCCGAGTTCAACTCCCAGAACCCACATACGAAAAAAGGGCCAGTGATATCGCTCAGCAGCACGGGCACCTGCTGGCACGCGAGGTCCTGAGGTCAACCCCCGGTACCCACAAAAAAAAAAAAAAGATATGATCCCAGAAGATTATGAAACTCAGGATGAACATGAGCGTTACTAGAAGGAATAGCCCAAGGCTCAAACATTGGTAGGTCTCATTTGCTGGGTCAAAAAACTCAAGAACATCATTGCTTATAAGATAATCACCACAATGGAGATGAATGCATCAGATTAGCTTAGTCTGGTGCCATTGAATATTCAAATCATGTATTGATTTTCTCTTGATCTGACTTCACAGTTCCTCAGCAAACTTCTGATTATGTTAGGCTTCTCTCACAGGACTAACTAGAAAAAGAGGCCCTTCAGTGTTTATGACAGTTCATTTCTCACTGCAAATTAATAAATCAATGTACTGATTTTTCCCATCGATCTCATGCATTAGTTTATTTTGAGAAGGAGCTACTATTCAGTTGCAATGGGAACCAGTTTTCAAAGCAAACAAGGTGAAGAACTACCCTCTAGATGGTGAAAAGTCCAAAGAAAGGCCATCCTCTGGGGATCTGTCTCAGTAGGGCTTTCCCAAATTACCCTCCTGTTTTCCACTTGAGCATTTTTCTCTTCTCTTCCACCCTCCAAAGAAGGGTCTGTGTTGATAAAGAAATTGTTATAAAAACAAATATAAAGATGGTCCCTTGTTTTGAAAGTTCACAGCCTAATTAGAAAGAAACAATTTTACAGATATCTTCATTTAAGTCACTCAAAAATTTTGTTGAGTAAACAGCACTGTAAAAGAAATGGTAGATGAAGTGATTACTAAATAAAGCTGGGTGTTATGGCATACACCTATAATCCCAGTACTCTGGGAGCCTGAGGCAGGAGGTTCACAAGTTCAAGCCCAGCTCAGGGAACTTCAAAACTTAGTGAGAACTTGTCTTAAAAATAAAATAAAACAAAGTAAAACAGCACTGATGATATAGCTCAATGGAAAGACTCTGGATTTAATCCTTAGTGCCACAGGGAAATAAAGGTAATTACTAAAATAAATAAATTGTTTCTAAAGTAAAGGAAAATAACTGAATCTAGATTTCATGAAAATTTGTCAATCCCAGCTGTAGAAATCATGTAGAGTTACATGAAGAGGTGAACAGCAAATTAGATATGAAATATGGAAGAGATTTCAATAGGAAGGGATTTTAGGAAAACACAAAGAGCAAGAGAGTGTAGCCCAAATCGTGTTTCCTCGAATTCATGGGTTAAAAGTCCACTACCTCAAAATGTGACCTTATTTAGAAATAATGTTGTTGCAGATGTGATTAGTTACAGTAAAATAATGTCATTATGGTGGGCCCTCATTCATTATAACTGATATCCTTACATTAAAAAAGAGCCAACTGGGACACAGAAAGATACACACAGGGAGGCCATGACATCATGCAATTTTATCTATAAGCCAACAGGGTGAGCCCGAGAATCAACCCCGCCAACACCGTGCCTTTAAACCTGTTGCCTCCAGAACTGTGAGATAAGTTCCTGTTGTGTAAGCCAGGTACTTTTGTCATAGCACATCCCCAGTGGCCTAACTTCTGCCTACTAAGAGTTCCACCATGTTCCAATAACTCCACAGGCCAAAGACCAGCCTTCAATACATGGGTCTTTGGGGATATGTCATAACCAAACAATAGCATACACCACAAAAATAACATAATACTCTATATTGAAAAGGGTAAAGGGGGCAAAATTATTATTTACCAATCCCCTACCAGTTAACAAGTACTGTTAAATAACCTATCCCATTTATTTTTTATAAGAACCCCCCAGGTCCGGGACAGTGTTATCAACCCAGATATTAATGAGCACCTGCTGTAAGATCTAATGTATTCAGTAGTGCTCAATATATGTGCAGAGTGAACGAGTTAACTGATAACCCCGGCCCTTGCCTGGGTTCAACCACTCCAGAGGCTTAGCACAGTATTATCTCTGACTTCCTACATAGTTCCCATCTCAATGTGAGGACATTTCCCACTATTTCAAGGTCAGTATTTCAGAAAGGGACATCCAATTCCTGCCCTTCTAACTGTCATATTAAATAAGACAGATAATAGTTTAGCCTGGAAAACACACTTCTGCAACTATATCTCCATATGTGCCCTGCCTACGTGCCTTATTCTCTTTTGGAAGAAAATTCACTTTTTGGCTTCTAATTCACATTTTGCACTTGGGCAGACTATGGCCACAAAAGAAGTCCAAGAAAATGTCTTTAGCACTATTCCCCACACTCCCTTGCTTCCTGCGTCCTTTCCTCAAACATTTTTGACAAAGCTGGACTTGGGTTGAGAGACAATGTTTCTTCTGACGATGGAATCATATTTTCTAAGAATTCTCTATTCTTCTTAAACCCACTCCACTAGATGGAAAGTAACATAATATTACCCAAATCGTTGTAAATTCTGTTGAAATCAAATAAGAAGAGAAAGCCCTCATATCCGAGAAAGGAAAACTTCTACCTTTCTATTTCTTTCTTGCAACCATTTTGGAACCCTGGGTCAAATCTTCACAGCTTACCCAGATAAACTGTATTTCTGCACATTTCTGGGGAGAGGGCCATCCATGACAGATCAATGTGTAAATACTCTGAAAGAACCAGCTTGAAGCCACGCTGAATTCCTTCTCAACTGTAGGCTGAGCCATATCTGTGGATGGTGAACCACGACATAAGAAACCAAGGATACTCTTGGAAAAGGAAGAAATATTTCATCCTAAGGGGAGAGAAAGTTGAGGTGCTCTAAGATATCTGAAAAGGTCAAGATTGAAGGAGGATTTTAAGCTGGATGTGCTGCCTGCTGCTCAAGTTTTCTCCAGGTGTGGTCAGCAAACACTCTTGGCAGGCCTGGAGGAAGAAGACCCCATGCAAGAACAGTAGGAGCTGTTTGGACAATTGAATGCTAATGTCTGGTATCCTGAATAACTAACTTAAAGATAGTAATACGTAATGTATTAACCATTGTTACCCTCCTATTATGCTGTTTTGAAAATTTGTTCTTCTTTTGATTTGTTTTGTTTTTTCTTCTCTTTAAAAAAAAAGAACAGTAGGAGCAAAGAATTTCCCATAATCACATGGCATTGGCACAAGCAGTTGTTGCACCAACCTCAACAGTGAGGCTGAGGCAATCAGGTACCTGTGGTCAGGAAATAAAGGCTTTAGAGGAAGTTACCTGGGTTCCTGGGCAGCAAGGTGGCTGTAAAGCCAGAGTGTGGCCCCTGATCCTGCAGCACACCCCCATTACTCTGCAAGAGGTGTGACAACGTGAGCTGCAGCTCTAGTAGTCTCTGAAAACTAAAGAGCCTCTCCGGGCTGTAGTCCAACTGCAGGGAGATGGAGAGCTTAGGAAAGAAGGAAAATGATGTAGAGAGTTATGAGATCTTTCTTCCAAATCTCAGGGACATATTTCTGGGCATTACCTGACCTGTTTATTGGAGGAGTGTGTGAAGATGCAGGTCTCCTAAAGAGCACACACATGGCAGGTTAGACAAGGGTGATTTTGTTCTTGCCCAGCTCTTACCACCCTCCTGCCACACTATTTGTGGAATCCACAGGTCATTCTCTCCACTTGCCCTCCTCCCTTCTTCCAAGCTCCTGGATGGCTAATCTTCCGCCTTTCAGAGCTGCCTTTCCAAGACCTCTCCACTCCCGAACCAGCTCCTTACTGTGCAAACTGCCTTGCTCCATAGTCTTCACGTCATTTACAAATGTGGCATTTGAAAATGTACATCTTTTGTGTATTTATTAGTGTTATCTATATTGTTTTATCATCCACATCTCTTCCAGTGAATTTAAGTGCCCCGAAGGCGAGGACCCAGACTATCTTTCTACTTTTCCATGTCAAGCACTAAAACAATCTCGGACAAAAGGCCAGCACTCAGTATGAACTTGTCAGCTGTGTGAATTCTTACAACGAGGTAGATGTGCTAGCGTAACGTCGAATATAAACACAAAAGAATTAACTCATTTTATCCATACCTTATTATAAAGTAAGCATGAAGAATAATGCAGGGACACATGGTAAGTAGGGTTGCTTAAGTTCAAGCCGCTTTGTTGGGGATCAAGGAAGAGTCTAAATTTAGGACAAGGAAACTAAAGCTCAGGGACTCATCAGCATCCCGCTTCCTACATTAGGGATATCAGCAAAGCTGTGGTGGCACTGGCTCGAATGGTACAAGAGCAGACAGCATGTACAGCTGTGGTCGGGAAGTCCCTTCCCTCTCACTCAGTTGGCACTAAGTAAGCCCCTCCTTGGAGCACACCCCCCAGCATTTCTTCCTGCAGCCGTTACCATGGCACCGACCTGCCTGCTTGACGTCTAAATATAGTGATAAAAGATTTCATCTGCTCGCAACTACTAAAAGACAATTTTGAGGAGCAAAGAAAAAAAATAAGTGTTCCTGTGACATTATATTTTGGGGGGAGAAGAGGGAAAGATACATTTTAATCTATTATCGTTCAGATATAAAGAACAGAATGATTCATAGTTTAATGTATATTTAAGAGGTCATTTGCTGCATTATTATCTGGCTATTATATTAAAGTTTGTATTTTAAAAAGATTATAAGCTTTTGAGAGGTGTAATGAGCAAACAACTATATTTTGGGATGAGTTTTTTTTTTTTTTTTTTTTTTTTTTTTTTTTTAGTAATTCTTAATTAGGTAACATACATGGAAATATCCTGGGAGAAACACCCAGTGATAATTCAAAACATTTCAGACTGAGGGAAGAAAATAGATATTAAAGGTGGGAAAATGGGATTTTTCTATCCAAAGCCACAGTCTACAGGTAAAAGAGATGCTGTTTTGCTTCCTGGACACAGGAAGATCTTGTATCTATTAAAGAACATTCCAGTTTAGGGGCAGCCAAGATGACAATCGTTCATAATAATCATATTTGTTAAAATACTCCTGGATACAATACAAGAATTTACCCCATCCCTTTTGCAGAATAATGAACAACAACTTGAACTTAGGAAACTCAAAAAATGTGAAGCTTGCAGTAGGAAAAGGAAGTATAAAGACCAGCCTGGCTCTGTAGGCATACACAGTTGTTCACGGAAAGCAGATTATTTTAAAATCAGCCCCCTTGAACAACATTGTGACAGTTAATCTAATCAACTTGATTTGGATTAAGAGAACTGACTGGACTGTAAGAAGAGCACTAACCTCATCAATGGATTAACACCTGGGTGAGTTCATAGCTGAACAGACTATTAGGAAGTAGGATCTATCTGGGGGAAGTAGGTCATTGGGGGGATGCCTTTGAAAGGTATAACTTTTCTTCAGGTTATCTCTGCTTCCTGGTTGCCATGAGGTGATTATCTTTCCTCTGCCATTCCCTCTGCCATAGTTCTGCCTTGGATTCAGCTGACCATGGACTGAATCCCCTGACCCATGAGCCAAACTAAGCATTTCCTCCTTTTAGTTGTTATTCACAGATATTTTATCCCAGCGATGGACAGGTAACACAAGCAGTTTTTCCACTTACCTAGGCTGGAGTCCATCCAGTCCACCCATGGGGACACTATGATTTGTGCAGAAGCTTGAGGTTGGGACCTTCAGCCATGAAAGTTGGTTCTGCCTACTTGTCCTTTATCCCAAGGCCAATGGGCCTAGCATGCAGGAAGGACCTTGTGCTGAAGTGTGGTGCTTTTGATGAATGTTGAAAGAATCTGAAAAGGTGTTCCTCTGAGATACCTTCCCTGACCATGGAATGGAATTTGGCCAAGATGGTATCTCAACACCATCTACCATGAACGTTAGTGAATGCCACATGTAGGAGAGAGTTCGCTCAGGTTCAGTCTCAAGGGAACACAACTGTGGAACCCAACTCCACTCTCTTGGAAAGGAACTATTCAGAAGTAGAAAATAAAGCTGGTGAGCCAGACGAAAGTATCTCCCTGCTTGAGAGGAGACCTGAGATGAGGATGTATCCTGTCCAGGCCAAGATGCCACAGTCTGCAGTGATTACCAAGTCTGCAGATGATGCCTCCCACAAAATGACCTTGGATATGTCTAATGCATCAAATACAGTCCTCAAATCTCCATACACACAGCATCTTATTTAATGTGGCTCTCCCCAGTGAGAGGTTGGTTGGGCCCAGTGTTCAAGTGTGTGTGCCCTATGTTTGTCTTTTTTACCTAATTCATCTTTTTCCTGGGGTCTCTCTCATTTTCCTCACATCATCCAAAAAGTCAATTCCCTTATTACACCAAAGTTTCTCCCATCAAAAAACAAAAACAAAAACAAAAACAAAAAGCATACAAAAAACCCAAAAAGCCAACCTAATCAGATATAAGATGAACAAACTATGAGAGTGTTAGGCAGAGCTTGAGTGGTGATAGATGTGTTACTTAATTAACTTGATTACAATAATCATTGCACAATGTATATAAAATCACCATGTTGTATACCTTAAGTACATAAATCTTTACGTGTCAGTTAAACATTTAAAAAATTTAAAAACCTGAAAAGTTTGTTTCCACTAAGGTGTTAATCACTTAGATTTCAACATCAAGGAGTATTTACTTTTGAAAAGATAGCTGAGGAAATGGGGCAATATTTAATCCAAAGACCTAAATTGCTCGATTCCTATGAAGGTATTGCTTAGCATTCCCACATAACTATGAAAATATCCTATCTTTGCATAAACCTGGGTAAAGCTGTATTGACCTTGGCTAGGAAAAATCCATGTGGTAGAAGAAGAGTAATGTCATCAGAATTGTTCAGGCTGAAACTGAACTTTTTGGGGAATGTCTCAACAGTAACCATCACCGACTCCATTTTTATTAGTTTCTGTTTCTGTGATTCCATTGTTACATAAATATAGTCTCAATTTATCATTTAGTAGTACATCATAAACTGATTTTCTATTTCTTTTGAGGGAAGAGAAAGAAAAGAAAGATAAATATGAATGATGTATTGAATTCTTTTTAAAAACACTCTGCCAAAAATATCTCCCCTGCTCTTTTTGCACATATAATTATTTTCTACCCAGCACCATCACATGATGACTCCAGCCTTGGGCAGCCCATCATTCTGTAGTATCACATTTTTAAGGCTTTCTTTGATTTGGATTCTAAATGTTCACCAGAGGGTCATGTGTGGGAAGCCTGCTCCTCATGGAAGCACTACTAGGATGAGGTAGAACCTTCTGGAGGTGGGAACTAGTGAAGGTATTTTGGTCATTGGAGGTGTGCCCTCAAAGGGGACGGTGGGACCCAGCCTCTTCTTCTTCATCTTTTCACTTTCTGCCAAACATTCCCATCATATGCTGCCTTTCCATAGGCCTAAAAACCAATGGAGCCAATAAGTCATGGACTGAGACCCTCTGAAACTGAGCCAGTTGATTATCTTGGGTATTTGTTACAGTGATGGAAAGCTGACTACTGTAGATCTCAAGTTGTTTTCTACTTATTCACATTACCATCACCCTAAAGTCAAGTGAACATAAAATCTAATTGGTAATCCTAATCTTAGTCAATACTGTAATTTTTATCAATACTTCTACCAAAGACCCACTCTGATTTACACATTTTAATGTATTTTTCTTCAGAATTCATCATATTTTAGTCATTTTCTTTAGTCTCAAGTGGCCCACTTGTGTTCAATCCCAGCATGTTGGTTCCATGGGGAGAAAGCCTGTTCATTTCCCCATGCTCAGCACCATGGATGTGCTACACAGTAAACATATGATACATACGTATGGAGTGAATCAACACAGGTAGGCATTATAGCCTCTCATTTAGAATTTGGAAGTTATCTCCAAATGATATATGCAAATATTTGTAATACAAACTTAAACATTTATTCCATTGTCCAATAATCTCCAATAGTGTACACAGTGATACCTCAGTTCACGAACTTAATCCTTCCCGTGACTCTGGTCACAAACTGAATTGTGCAAGAGAACCGAATCAAATTTCCCTGTAAGATCAATGCTGAACCTAACCATTGAATTTGATTCAATTTGGTTTGCAAACAGAATCATGGAAAGAATTAAATTCATAAACTGAGATACCACTGTACTTTGTTTTTTCTAAAGTCTTGCGCTTTCTGACTAGCATAATTATACTACATTGCAATATTTTGATGCTAAATGTGTTACATTAAATGGACATGTTAAAGTATATTAGAATTGGGCCGGTGAGATGGCTCAGTGGCTTAAGCGCCTGCCCGGCAAGCGCAAGGGCCCGAGTTCGACTCCCGGATCCCACATACGAAAAAGGGGCCGGTGATATCGCTCAGCGGCACGGGCGCCTGCTGGCGCGCGAGGTCCTGAGGTCGACCCCCCGGTACCCACAAAAAAAAAAAAAAAAAAAAAGTATATTAGAATTTTTATAGATCTGTGTTTTTCTTTTCCATTTTTTACTGCATCATGAATCTCAAAATCAAGAAAAGAAAAAGAAAAAGCAGACACTGTCCAAGGTTTCTCTCACCATCTAAGAGACCAGAATCTCAGCTGCTCTCTCCTTTGCCTTCTGCTATAGTCTCTTGAATGTGGTACACAGAGGAAAAAGCAATAAGGTTCTGCTAGTTGTGTACACCACATATTCCCCTATCCTACCTGTGGGTGGTCCACATTCTGAGCAAATTAAGGGATCTGAACATTACCAGCCTTAAGTGGTCTGTAAGCCCAAAGACTGAGCTGGCCATATCCATTTTCTATGTTTTGGCTCCCTCATAGGCAATTTTCATTCATGCCTCTGAGACACTGCCCAGCCATTTCTTACCTAAATGGTCTTTCCCTACCCATTTTGTCACATCAACTCAGGTTTAACTCCCACTCAAACCTTTTCCCCAAATTATATTGCAGATTTCTCACTTTCCTTAACTGCAATACTGCATTAATTTCAGCAAATTTTGCACATTTGATACCCACCCTCCTTTTTTAGTGGTTCTGGAGATTGAGCCCAGGACCTTTACACTGAACTATATACCCAACCCTTTTCTTTGTTTGTTTTTATTTTTAAACAGGGTACTGCTAAATTGCTATGCTGAGCAGATTAACTGTACTGGACTTGAATTTTCAATCTTTCTGCCTCAGCCTCCCAGAGTGCAGTGATTAGAGGCATGCACCACTGTGCTTGGCTTTGATTTTATACATATATATATATATATATATATATATATATATATATGAAATACAATATATATATGCTTTATAGTTTTTTCTCTTTTTAGCATTCCAAGTGTCCTTGAAATCAAGGGTCATTCCTTCATTCATTAAACAAGCATATACCCTAAGTCATTCATTTCTCTTGTCAAGAGGAAGAAAAGCAAGAAGGAAAAATTTATTATGAACAAAAATATTGACTGAAGCTGTGATCAAGGAGGAAACTGATTGAAGATGAGGTAGTGTAATTAGTCAGAGGTACATTCAGGGAGGGTCTTAGAAGTCACTGTCAATATTCTTAAGATTTGGTTCTGAGGACAGAGGAGGCCAATAAAAGGACTAAAGCAAGAGAGTAACATGGTCTATACATTCTCTCACATATTTCTATGAAGCCACCAGCTCACTTGAAACACACAGTAAAGTTTACTATTCAGTCCCTGTAAAAGAAAAACCAAAGCACAACAGTGATTGATCACACTGATTGGCACTGAGTATTTAAAGGATAGGCTAGGCAGTGACACTCTACTATTCTAGGGGGCCAGTCTGGGAAAGCCTACAAATAGCTGTTTTATATTCTTTTTATCTCTGATAAAAGAAACTAGAAACTAGAAGATCTTATCAACTTAAATTACCTGGTCAATTTACATGGATGGCTAAAGATAATAAATTCAGAATCCAATCACTATCCCTAAGCAAATTTTATTTTTAAAAGGACATGTGTATCAGCATGATTTTTAAAATGCTTAAACTCTTTAATGAGTTGAAAGAACTTATGTCTCTTTCACTTAAAAAAAAAACAAAACCTTAAAACAAAAAAGCACATTATCCTAAAAATGTAGAAAAGTATATATTTCTTCATAGATAGAGCTTTTCATAGCTAAAATTATTGATACGGTTCATCAATATCTTGAAGTCTATCCATATTAACCCATTCAAATGCACAGGTAAACCACAATGGCTTATTTCCTTCATTCAATCAACAAGCATGTATGAGATACAAAAAGACCATTTTAAATTTTGTTGGGACAAAATCCTGGGAATGGTCCATATTATAGAAATGTTTTCTTCTGCCATCTCTTTGCCTGAGTTACCTGGCCTCTTTGTAGATCCTGTGTGATTTTCTTTGTTATTGTCTTTAAATTTAAAACTGAATGTGAAATTTGATTTCTATTGCCCCTACAGCCAGTGTTTGGCTTGCAAGCGAGGAAGGATCTATCATTTTCTAAATAAGCTTTCTATCCATGGAAAATCCATTTGAATTTTGATGTTTTCCACTCTGCTTTGCACCTTTCTAATCTTTGGGGTGCAACAGATTTGATATTTATGTTTGCAGTAGCTGGATTATTGTATAACTAATTTAATATTTTGACAGAACTTTACTTCAATAGTAAAACATAGTTGCTATTTACTAGCATCTTTGAGGAAGGATAAAGTCTCATGAAAACAGAACATTTTTAAAGAATACCAATGCAGCTTTGAAAATGAAGATCTTGTTTTGATGCTTTAGCTTCCATATATTCAAATGATTTAGCTTTTAGTCCTACAAATGCTTTAGCTTCTAGTCTTAATAGAACATTTTTCTACTTGAAAGCTACATGGAACTTAGGCATAAAGCACAAATATGTCTTTTAAATGTATTTCTCTACTTTTTAGCCCAAATTCAGAGTATGTGGTCATTCACTGAATTCATCAACTGCTATAATAAAATTATCTCACCATTTTGAACAGGTAGTGGTCGCTGTGTGGTTTATTTTGTATTGACCAATTTCATTAGCCCCCAAATAATATTGGTCAGGATGTAACAGTTGATTATAGCACAGTGGTTAAGTGCGGTCTCTGGAGACAGTAGATTTGAGTTATGGTTAAAGACAAGGTTGTGCTTAGATTTATGTAGAGTTGGGTTGAGATTTGGGTTAGGATTTTATTTCAATTTAGAACTAGATTAGGATTGAGTTCAAAGTGAAGTTTAAATTTGGGGCTCAAATCTTGGTTTTTTATCTTCTCATCCTATTTTATCACCAAGAGGAAGGTATTTAACTTAATTGTGCCCAAGTCCTCTCATTTACAAGAGGGGAGTGGTAGTGCTTAAATTACTTAATTGATTCAAAAACTAAATGCTTAATCAATACAAAGTGCTTAAAAGAGCACCAGGCACAATGCAAAAACTCAATGGAATTAGTATTTCTTCTGTCAAATTTGAATCTGACAACAGCACTAGGCTTAGTCAATAGATTTTTACGATAAGTGCTTACTTGGAGGTCTTGGTAATGACTGAGAAAGAAGAGCAACTTATTCTGCATGGTGATTTGGCTCCTTGCTCTCAGTCCACCCTGACTGAGATTTGGACTAGAGACCTCATAGTACTGCATCCCTACAGTATTCCAACAGTGTCTCCCGGTGAAGAAGTGCAACTCTAACACATCACACACAGAGTAGCTAACTGTTCTGAGACTCCGTTCAGGAAGAGATTGCAATTTGAAGTCCATCAAGCACCCATCAGCTCAGACAGCTGAGAAGTCAGCTTTTTCCTGAGCTCCCTCACTCTGCTATACAACCAAGACCTATACAACCTTGGCTTTGAACCAAGACCTATCCTCCAATCCCAGTCATTTCCTGCATCAGAAAGTACCAGCCAGGCTGTGGTGTCTGGTAGGACAGGGATTCTGAAATGCATCCCTAGGTGGCTGCAGCATACAAAGTGTCTTACTTTTCTTGTTGCTGGGGCAAAACACCCAACACCCAAAGTAAAGGAGGAAAGGTTTATTTAGCTCACAGTTTGTAGAGGTTTTAGTCCATAATCAGCTGGCTCTAAGGCAGGGTGGCATGGCAGAGGAGCAAGCTGTTCATGGCAGTGGAAGACACCAAAAGCAACAAGAGACGAGGCAGAGAGACAACCTCTTTCTGTCCCTTATACTGTATCCAGTCCACCAGGATCAGGGTGGTGCCAATATAATCAGTGGACTGATCCAGCAATCACACACCCTTAATCCCAGCACCCTTAATCCCAGCATTGCATTACAAATCAATCACACCCTCTAGATTCATCCACCTCCGAAAAAACCCTATGATCGCATGAGGCTTTGGGGGACATCTAGACACAAACCATAACACAGAGGTCCCAGTGATGTCTCTCAAGGTTAGTGTTCATCATTTCAAATTAGCCAGAGAGCTTAAAGAAATGAACAGCTGGGGCTGGTGAGATGGCTCAGCGGCAAAAGCACCTGACTGGCAAGTGCGAGGTCCTGAGTTCGACTCCCGGTACCCACATACGAAAAAAGGGCTGGTGATATTGCTCAGTGGCATGGGCGCCTGCTGGCACGCGAGGTCCTGAGTTCGACTCCTGGTACCCACAAAAAAAAAAAGAAATGAACAGCTAAGCAAACATATGCACATGATCATGCACACACACACAGACATATATACACACACACAGTCACACAATATAGGAAATATCATAGGGAGTTCATGTCAGACCTTTCTTAGCTA
This sequence comes from Erethizon dorsatum, assembly GCA_028451465.1. NCBI lineage: Eukaryota > Metazoa > Chordata > Mammalia > Rodentia > Erethizontidae > Erethizon > Erethizon dorsatum. Next base: position 54,569,974 of record CM051828.1, read on the forward strand.
GAGGGTTCCATGCATAGCTACAAGGCCTGGCCTCTGGAAACTGAGTGGAAAGGTAATGAAAGAGGATGAAGGAATATCTGGGTAGGGTCAATAAAGTGGGGCGGGGAGGGGAACAATTGTGCTTTCGGCCAACAAAAATAAGGGTACATTGAGAGCATACTATGGAGGAGGCTGGAGAAGTTGTGGGAACAGAGGACTGTCCCCTAAGGTGAGATACCTTGTCACATTCTTCGTGTCACGGCCACCAAGGAATTTAAGAGTAATGCTGAAAAAATTATCAACAATAAATCAATTATCCAATTTCTGCAATAAGTGTATTTTAGCCTCCACACCAAAAACTGACTAAATGCAGCATAAAGGAATTGCAAACTAAAGTCGGCAACTCTGAAAAAGTGTTGCTCACTTTCCCGCGGTTTCTTCTTGCCTGCTGATCTTCTTTCACCCAGTGGCCATTGAGGACTTCTCAGTGTCATATGTGCGGACCTTAGAGCCATCCATTAGCAATGGGGCAGTGACTTCTTTCCCTGAAACTCAGTGTAACACAACAGGCCTTCTGTGTCGCAGATGTGGAACCCACAGATTCAACCAACCACAGATAGAAAATATCCAGAAAAAAATTCCATCTGTACTGAACATACCCAGACTTTTTCTCATTGTTATCCCCTAAACAATCCAGTATAACAGCTATTTAGATAGCATTTACATTGTGCTAGACATTATAAGCCATCAGAGTTAATTTAAGTATACAGGAGGAGATGTGTATGCTATATGCAAATACTACACCATTTTATATAAAAAATTTGAAAATCTGCAAATTTTGTTATTTGTGGAAGGTCCTGGAACCCGTCCCCTAGAACGAATGACTGAGGCTGTCACAAAACAAACACACTGTTAATTAATACAGACTTACAATGAGTCTTTCCTGCCTTTTTGACCCCATTAGTTTTTATATTCAGTGAGAGACTGAGTTACAATAAATCCAGTATACTTACATCATGAATTTTACTAGAGGATTTGATGACACGTAAAATTCTTGGTCCATGACACTGGTGTTAAAAAATCTTACTAAAGATTCAAACACTTACATTAGCAACAGCTCTGTAAATAGGAGTTATCTGTGCTAGAAAGCTGTCATTGTCTGTGTTTTCAGCTGTGTATCTAGCATTAACAGGTCTGGGTGAGGGTGAGGGTGTGTGTGTGTGTGTTTGTGATGTGTGTGTCTGTGCAACCATCAGGCACCATAGTGTAGCATTTTCCTTAAGTCTGACATTATGGAAGCACACACATGGTTAAAGGAGGCAAAATTAAAAAATGACGCTTTTCAGTAGAACAAGTACGGTCAGTAAAGCATGAGAAGGGAAATCTGGGTCATTTTTTAATAAAAAGCAAATGTTTTTATTACAAAGATGACCTTTTCAGTGGCCTTGCTAAAGCAGCTTTCTGGTATTTGCTTTTCACTTCTATAAAAATAGGAACCTCAGGAGTCATTAAGCTGAGGTTACCATTTTTCTGCAGGAAAGATTGGGGTTCCCTTTTCCTCCCTTCCACTGACCACCTGTGGAACACTATTCAAGTTATCTAAAATTTTTCAGCTTCAGTTACCTTCCACATAGAAAAGAGGCAGTAACTATGCCTGTCCCCTGGCATCATTGTGAGGAGAGCAAGAGAAGACGCCTGCAGAGTGGGAAGGAAGCCCCTCCGCAGTTAAGACCGATCACACCATCTGCGATTCCCAGATCTATAGGTTCCTCAGAGGGGGTAGAAAATTCAGAATTCCCCATTGTGTTTCAGTTTTTAATAGAACTTAACTCTATTAAGATTATTTACTAGAACTTGGTTCTACTCGTTGAAGCCCTGAGCTGTTTCTCCCCATGTCATGACTGGCAGTGTCGTGCACTGACCTTTCTCTTCCTTTCCTTCATGGAGTAAGTTTGAAAGGGTAAAATGACTACACTAGACAATAAATTAGGGCATATGCACATCCAGACTAAGGTTTCTCAACATTGGGAACTAGAGAATCACATATGTAACATTTTAAGTTGAAGCTCTTTTATAACACGTGAGCTATCTGAGATCCACAAGTTAGGCAATTGTCTGTGATCTCACAACCCTATTAATCAATTGTCTGTCACAAGTTTAATCCACTCTACCTCACTTTTCAACATACGCTTCTATGTCATTTGTGTCCAAGTGACAAGCAGCTACTAACTAGTCCATTTGAATGAATTAAAATTAAAAATAGATCAATAGAGTATTGCTCAAAGTATTCAAAGAGAGGAACTTTTAAGGATCTCTTTTCCTGTTTTGGTAAAAATGTATAAGGTTAAAACCTCCTCCATGGAACTCCATTTCATCTGGTAGTCAATACAGTAGGAACATTGGGATCTTCGTGGTATCTGCCTCTCTATTACCAAGCAGTGTATATTTATAAATGACCAAGCGGTAACACAACATAAATAATTGTTACCTTTGATAGGGACATTTTTACATGTTGTCAGAAAATGTAGAATTTTAGAATTAAAAAAAAAATGGAGACCACCTAGTCCAACTTGGTTGTGCTACTAAAGGGAACAGAAGTCTAGAAAGACTTCTTTCTCCACCAGGATAGATTTTGTACTTCATGCCTAAGGAAAAAGTCTGATAGTACTGGCAATGCACTCCTCAGCAAGAGCTCATTGGGTGACAGACATCTATTTTATGTAATTTAAAATAGCCTCATCTGAAATTGTTATTTGACGCTCAATGTTTTGTCTCAATAGCAATGACAAGTGTGATGGAGAGGGAGATCCGGCTGAAAGAACTGGGCTTTTGACCATTGTGCAGCCTTCTGAATTTGTGAAGAGGAAAGTGTGAAAATCCCTTGACTAACCCTATTGCTCCCACCTGATAGAAGAGGTGGAAAATAACAGTTTCAATTGTAAGTAGTTACTCTTGGTCATGCTACCCTCAACATGACATGTTACTTTAAGATTAAAGCTAGACTCAAATGAGAAAACAAAAAGCTGTGGCTGATGGTCCATATAAGGATTTGCTCTACCACTAAGGTTCAGGGGTAAAATCCAACTCTGGGAGAAGGTCACATCATGGCTCAAGGGAAACAGAACATTCTGCTGTAAAGTTAATCTGGCTTTTTTGTAAAGCCATTTTTGTTTTGTAATAAATTTTTCCTGGCTCACCTTTTACCCTTAAAAACAACCTTCCTATGCAATGGAGGAAAGAATTGTGTCTCTTTGGAAATCCAGAAACACAGTAAGAAATTTTACAGAATTGATCATTCAATTTGCAGAATTGATCAATTAACATCAATAAATTGATATCAATTAATTGAAAATTCATAACTCACAGAATTAATTAATTAATTTTATGGCCCTAACAAAAATTTGAGAAGAAATCTCCATAATTACCATAGCAGGATAATTATCAGTGAGCAATTGAGAAGATGAATAGCAAATGAGGTATATCTGATTTTAAAGTGTGTCTACTGTAAATTTAAATGTACAGAGTTCAGACGTTTTTAGAAAAAATATTTTACATGTACCAGAAATTACTTTCAGTTTTTGGGACACATATCAATGATTATTGAATCATTCCTATATTTATTTTATTTTTATATTTTGGCATATATCTTTCTAGTCACTTATCATTTACTGGCCACCTGTACATAGAATATTTTTCTGCTTAAGAGGACAGAAAATGTCTTGTCACTTCTCTCAAAGCACTTGCTTTTGCCATAATTAATTGACTGGCATAGACGTCATATTTAATGTAATCCTCACCACCTGGCTGCTCAACTACCTTAAATGCCAATTCACTGAGCGCCTAGTCCACTGATTTAATGAACCATTTGAGTTCCTTGGTAAGTAAATTCTACCGGAATGACAGTGGAGAAGAATGGTTATGATCTAATCAAAAGAACTTAAAATGAATCTGCAATTTTTCTTTGAAAAAAATGACAACTCAACTAAAGCTAGATCAGGACTTTAAAAAGTGATGCCGACAGAGTAAGGTGTATGGGGCCGGTGAGATGGCTCAGCGGCATAAGCGCCTGCCTGGCAAGCGCGAGGGCCCAAGTTCGACTCCTGGAACCCACATACGAAAAAAGGGCCGGTGTTATCGCTCCGCGGCACGGGTGCCTGCTGGCACGCGAGGTCCTGAGGTCGACCCCTGGTACCCACAAAAAAAAAAAAAAAACAGAGTAAGATGTATGCAAGCAAGTCACTCACACAGTAATGCTTGCGCGAGCCAGTGTTATCAGACTACAACTTCCTTGATTTTTATGATCCTGGCCTCCTCCCCTGAAGACATTACCTTCCCCTGCCCCCCAATTTTTTTTTTATGGATAAGACTTGTATTTTATTTCATTTTTATTTTTTTATTTTTTGTGGGTACCAGGAGTCGAACTCAGGACCTCGCGCTTGCCAGGCAGGCGCTTATGCCGCTGAGCCATCTCACTGGCCTAAGACTTGTACTTTTAAAATTCAGTTCAGTTGTCATTTCTTTCTCAGATTTCTCTGCTCACTCCAACTTTACTCTTAAACATTAATGACTTTTCTCAGTGCTTCTTTAACTCCCAGTTCTTTCGCATACCCCTGTGAGGTCCTCTTCACTGCACAGCTAAGTCTGTGCATTTGAGCCCCTCACTAGGGCTATAAATTTCAGCATATTTTTCACTAAAAGTACTTTGGAATCACCTAATTATTCTTTTGTGGGCTGGGACCCGGGCTACATCCTAGCCTAGACATACTGGAAGGTAATCTACATATATATGATCTACAAGTATTGGGTTTTGAATAACTTGCACTACAGTTCAGTAAACATTTTGATTCAAAAATATATATATAATCAACAAAATCAAAAGTCAAAGCTTTTAAAAGACCAACAAAATTAACATTAGCTAGACGACCAGGTGCCATAGACTTAACTGTGTCTCCCAAAAACTCACATGCTGAACCTCTAACCCCCAATGTGACTATAATTGGAGATATGACCCATAAAGAAGTTATTGTGATGGAATGAGTCATAACAGAATTACTGTCCTTATAAAAGGACTAGTACCAGAAAGTTTATGTGCCTTTTTTTTCTTTTTTAATTCATCTTTTTTGCTTTTGAAGTCAGTACTAGGGGTTGAACTTAGATCTCCACAAATGTTAGGCAAGTTTTCTGCCACTGAGCTACATCTGCTGCTAGCTTGTGCACTTTCTCCTTCTGCATACAAATTCCAGAGGGAGGTCACTTGAGGGCACAGCAAGAAGGCAGCCACCAACAAGCCGAAAGACAACCCTCACTAGAAACCAAATCTACCGGACTCCAGACCTCAGACTTCCCAGCATCCAGAACTGTGAGAAGAAAGTCTTTGTTCAAGTACCTTGTCTGTGATTTTTGTTATGTCTTCACAAGCAGAAAATGCACAAAGCAAAAAAGGCAGCTGTCTTAAGTTACTAAAATCAGGAATAAAGGTGAAATGATTTTACAGAGAGGACTGTAAGGAATTATTAAGAACAACTGTATGGCAACAAGTTAGATAATTTCAATGAAATTGAAAAATTCCTAGAAAGACAGGAACTACGAATTATGTCAAGAAGAAAATGAAAAATTATACAATCCTATGAAATTGAATCATCAACAAAACAAAGAAAGGCCAAAGAGAATGCCAGATTGAGATAGCTTTGGTGGTGAACTCTACCACGTGTTTAAATGAGAATTAACACTTCTACTTCACAACCTATTCCAAAGGTTTTAGAAGAAAAGGGATGATTTTTCCAGCCCATTCTATGAAGCCAGTATTACCCTGGTGCCAAAACCACACAGACACCACAACCAATAAAAACCACATAAACTACATACCAATTTCCCATGTAGATATAAATGCAAAATTCTCACAAAATACAAACCAAACAAATTCTGCAATATATGAAAAAGAATTATACACTATGACCTAGTGCAATTTATCACAGGAATGAAAGCTTAGTTTAACATTTGAAAATATATTAATATAGTGTATTATCAAAATAAAGGACGTGGGCCAGTGAGATAGCTCAGCGGCATAAGTGTCTGCCTGGCAAGCGTGAGGTCCTGAGTTCGACTCCCGGTACCTACCTATGGAAAAAGGGCCAGTGATATCGCTCAGGGCACGGGCACCTGCTTGTGTGCGAGGTCCTGAGTCCGACCCCCGGTACCCACAAAAAAAAAGAAAAACAATGAAGGACACATCTATAGACTGAATGTATGTCTCCCCCCAAAATAAATTGTGTGTCTGTTCATAAAATCTGCCTGGGGGTTTTACGAAAGACTGATAGAAAGTGTTTTTCCTTGCTTTGCCCTACTCTCCCCAGTCAGTGAAGAAAAGAGGTGGGAATTCCTTGAAAATGTTGTATGGGAAACAAACAACTGTGCTACCCGGGGCAAATATTACAGTTGAGAGAAACAATAGAATGCCAAATCCAAGAGAAAAATCTGGGGAGAGTTTTTTTCAGAAATTAGGGCATTCAAAAACGCCCAAGATACTGAGGAATATAGAAAGCTACAAGCAGAACTCATGCTTGTAAAAGATGTGAGTAGATCCTAATTTTCACCTCTGCTTGGCTCAGGCAGGAACTGAGAGCTCATACATGCCAGCCACCATGTACTTGAACCTTGAAAACCTATGCTACTGAAAAAGCCAGACACAAAAGTCCAGGTTCATCATGGCGTTCTCATTGTGCTGTGACTGTGTAACATTTCTAAGCAGTTTCATTGTCCCAGATCCTGAACTGCATATACCGGTATGAAAACAGAGTAATAATTAAATTGCTTAACATGCAGTTAAATAAACCCATAACATTAATTAAGCATTTGGAAAAACTTCAAAGAACACATAGAATATACATTATACATCTGAATAATTTTTCAAAGGAAAAAAAAATTAAAACTAGTTGCATAACCTTATATTGTAAACCAAAGAAATAGATTGTACTAAAAATACGAAATTGCTGAAAAAACGTTTTTCTTTGAACTGCTATGTTAAAGAATTAAGAACTTCTTTAACAATCAACTTTGCAAATCTGTATCTATAGATAGTGAGTCTTCCAGCGCCTAGTCTCATGCTAAATTTGCTGGTTTGTTTTTGCGTTTGAGTCAGGGCCTTAGTGTATTGCCCAGACTGATCTTGAACTCCTGAGCTCGATAGATCCTCCTGTCTCAAAGTCCAAATAGCTGGGACCTAAGCGTGCACTACTGCTATTTTTATACGATGATGAGGATTGAACCCAGGGCCTTATGCATCCTGGGCAAGCATTCTGCCACTAAACTACATCTCCAGCTCCTAATTCTAAATTTGGACCTAATCAATCAGATTACAGCCTGTTAGTCAGCAATTGTCACTATAACACATACCTTAGATAATCAGTTATAAAGAGAGTAGCTTTGTTTTGGTTGATAGTTCTGAAGTTTCCAGTACATGATCTGGTAGGCCTGTTACGTTTAGGCCTCTGATGGGGGTGCAGCACATCATGACGGGAGTTTCTGGTATAATAAAGACTGTTCACCTAATGGCTGGGAAACAAAAGAGAGGAAGAGGAAGGGGTGGGGCCCCCATACAGGGCACATTTACATTGACCTGAAGACCTCCCTCTATGCCGCATCTTTTGAAAGTTCCGCCACCTTCTAACAGGGCCATGGGCCAAGGACCAAGCCTTAAACACAGGCCTTTCTGCACTTATCCAAACCATAATGCAGCCCTTCCTACTACTTGGACCTCTAATTCTTGGACTTGATATAGAAGAAGCTGGTGGTACAGCTAACACTTACGGGATGTTTACCAGCTTACCCAGCATGTATATCTCTTGACTCACATAATCCTTACATTAATCCTATACAATAAGTATTAATTAAGTTAATTTTTATTTATAGATATAGCAGCTGATGCTTTGGGAGAATTTTCTTCCCAAAACTAGTGAACAGAGACCACAAATCGAGCCCTAGATGTCAAAGACTGTGTTCCCTTCATAGTTGCCACAGGAACTGGAATCGTGAAGCACGTGCCCAGAATCTTACACACTGCCGTTGCCACTATTCATACTCTGTGAGATCAAGTCCAGGCAGATGAGAGGGAGAACTAATCCTTACAATAAAGATCTCTTATTCAAATTATGACCCAAGGACTGTGGTAAAATTTCCATTGTTTCAATCACACCACTTCTGTTCTGAAAAAGAACAGGGCTGGAAAAGGTAATGTACTAGTTGCAGAGTGACTAAGATATCAGTTGCTTTATGAGTGTCCAAATGGTAAGCCTTGAAGCATTGGCTGCTGCCAGCAAGAACCCTGTGGCCTTATTATTATTCTGTGCTTCTCCCTTTGCTCTTCATAACATCAGGTGCTCCCAGATGGGCATATTCTATTTTGGAGGCAATGAAAAGCTGTAGCCAAAGCAACACTAAACATATCTTCCATATTAGAATGTTAGGAGCGACACAAAAACCATTAGGATATTGTCCTCAGTCGAGACGAAAGTCAATATTGGACCAGAGCACAACTGGGATTCCTGACACCCCTATGTCGATGTCACCAACTTGATGAACATTCTGGCCCTCAGTGCAGGTGTTCTGGCGTCATTTCACTATGACTCTGCTGTAATGTGTCACACATATTAGGCTGAGAGTCAGAGGACCCTGTTGTAAAATGATGGCTCAGCTCCTCGCTAAGTGTCACTGGACAATACCTGGGCATCTCCAGACCACAGACTCCACCTCTGAAAGTTAAGAGTAAAAGGATATTCACTTGTTCTTTTATTTTGGGGTTGGCTCCATTTAGAGCTGATTAGTCTAAGGAACTAAACCTAACCCTAGCCCTAACCCTAACCCTAACCCTAACCCTAACCCTAACCATAACCCTAACCCTAATACTACCCCTAACCCTAAGAGAATTTAAGGACTGGGAGCTCTAGATATCAGTTTGAATATTGCCATGCCTGCTATGATCTGTTTCTCCTCTGTCATCCCAAATTATCACATGGAGGCCTCTTTGTTCGGAGAGTTTAGGACGGAGAAAGTGTGGCATGCATGTCCTTGTGTGATGAAGCTGTGTGCAGAGAGAACAGCAGCTGTGGGAGCCACATTCCTAGGGCAGGATCTAGAAAAGGACAGGCAGGAGAGTCCCACCCATTTACTTAGTGTTCGGGTCTAGCCGCGCTTAGAACCTCAGGAAACTTTGAGGCAGCCATACGGCAAGGAGTTAACTTGCATAAATGTGAAAATTTAGCTAATTGATCATCAAGCATCATTTCAGAGTAAATATGCTGTGTTTCTGTGCCTCTACCCAAAGAAAAATTAAAAAGAGCTAAGAAATACCTATGGTGCCATTTTTAGTGTTTATTCAGATGAGCCTTGTATGTGTGTTTTAAAGGAACATACCAAGTTATCTTATTGCTTTTTAGTGCCAGCAGAAGCTTGAGTTAGCAAATACATATTCATAAATTAAAGGCTTCTCAACAATGTATGATTTGTAAGAAATTACAGTATTAATGATGACACTTTAAAGACGATAACCCCTACTGAAGATTAAGAGGAGGAAACCCTGAAAAAAACTTTTAGGGGGATGAGAAGGAAGATCATGCACCTAACTAAATAATGCATAAATGCACATTATTTTACGCCTGTCACTTTCAGGCTAATATCAAACATTCCTGACATTTGTGCAAGTTGAAGCTTGTATGTTAAAATCCTGACTCTAAGTGTACTCATTTCAAAAGCCTTTATGGACAATAAGCTAATTACTCCTGTGAGTGAGGCATAGAACCCGATGAATGTGATTATCATTAAGCTCTTCAGACCCTTTGTTTGTCAGGAGAAAACCTGACATAGTTAATAGCTCAGGGGAGCAGCAATGCCAAATTGACAGGACAGCTGTGAGAACCTGCAGGGTTGAATTATTATTATTACTCCAGTAGCTTTCTTGTTTTAACATTGCTTTGAATCATCACAGTCTCCTCCTGAGGGTCTTGCGCCAGTAGTTAATAATAAAGACCCTGCCTTTAGTGTGTGCCTGCTGCTGAGGTCCAGCACCCTGCTCAGTCTTTAAACTCTCTTTGAAATTTACCAACTGATCTAACACGTACATTTTTTTTACAGGAGGATGAGATAAAATTGGCAGGTGGGTTTTCAGATTAATGTTTACTGTTTTTTCATCATCCTATCAGCTCAACACTTAACTGAGAAAGAGGTTTTCTTTCTATTCTTACAAGAAGCAAACAAACAAACAAAAAATCCCAGCAAAATATGCTTAGATACAGATTTTAAACTCTCCAAGCTTGTTTGTTTTTCCTTGCTCTTTTTTTGTTGTGAGAACAAATGGATCAGGATCTAATCTGCTTACTGTTGGTGTGCTTGTACAGAAATTTTGATGTGATCACAGGATTATCCTATGCATCCCAGAATCTTGAACTATTCATTTCATTTTTATTATGTCAACCAAAGTGGCAGATATTTCTGTTGAGAGGCAGTTCCAGAATCTAAGTCCATTACCTCTTTGGGATTATGTCTAGAATATATAACTGCCAATCTGCAATTATTACAATTATCTTCTGTGTGCTCACAAAAGTGAAAATGGATTGAACTGGGACAACCTTGAAGCTTGATTTTCATAAGCAACTTTTTGCTTTCTTTCAGTTACAAAAAATTTACAATCATATATCATCTATTAAAAATTCGTAAGAGATAGGTTTTTCTATCACATGCAAAACCTTATGTTCCACAAACTATTGATTCATTTAAACTTTTTAACTGATACATAAAAATATAGGGCCAGTGAGATAGCTCAGCAGCATAAGCACCTGCCTGGCAAGCACGAGGGCCTGAGTTTGACTCCCAGAACCCACATATGAAAAAAGGGCCGGTGATATCGCTCAGCGGCACGGGCGCCTGCTGGCGCGCGAGTTCCTGAGGTCGACCCCCGGTACCCACAAAAAATAAATAAATAAATAAAACTTGTACATATTTATGGGGTACTATGTAATAGTTTGACACATATACACATTATATAATGTTTAAATCAGGATAAACTTATTTCCTCAAACATTTATCATTTCTTCATGGAAAAACTTTCAAATTTTTTTCTTCTAGCTTTTTTAAATATACAGTACCTTATCATTATCCAGAACATGGTAAAATCATTTTCCCTTTTATTAACATATGTTTGTAATATGCAGTAGTTACATTTATCTTGAGGAACTGGTATATACACACATCACATCTTGATCATTTTTACTACCCCATCTCTTCTCCCCCTCCCTCCTTCCCTTTTCTATGTCCATTTCCACATAGCTTACCTCCTTGTTTCCTACTGTCTCTCTTTTATTTTGGTCTTTGAATTATTTATATTTTATGTTTCTCACATTAGATAAAACTGTGATGATATTTAACCTTCTCTGCCTGAGTTATTTCACTCAGCATCATGGTCTCAAGATCCATCAATTTTCCTACAAATGACTGAAATATATCCTTCTTTATGGCTGAGTAGTACTCCATTGTGTCTATATGCCACATTTTCTTTATCCATTTATCTGTTGATGAGCATATAGGCCACTTCCATAATTTAGCTATTATGAATTGTGCTGTTCTAACGTGTAAAATCTTTCATGCTGAGACTTAGCAGCTAAACCATTTTTAGATAAAAAAATAATTTTCTATGGTAGTATGTTATTGACACTGACGTAAAGAATAAGTCAGATAATGCTACAAATTTGCCCTTGAAAAGGATCAATCGCCGTCCTGCCTGTATGGAACAGCATCCTGGGCTATGTGTGGTTCCTCTTTTCTAGGAATTCGTAAGTAAAGATGACACAAACAAATAAGGGGACACAAGTGATTTAATATTTTGCTTGACAGTGATAGCAGGTGTCTCTGTTCTTGGAACCTATGATGTGCAGTTTGATTTCCTTTATGGCCCATTATTTCCATCTATGTGTTCCTGTTGCCTTACACACCTGTGCCATCTGGAGAAAGCCCCTAGGACCAAGGCTGGAGTGCTGAGACCCTGATCACAGCAAACTATGAAGGGCATCTCATTTCAGGACTCAAGCTTTGATAGGGACATCAGTTGTCTCCATGGTGATTCATCAAGCATTTATTGCTTCAGAGCACAGACACAAAACATTTCTGAGATTTGTGGTTTCTGTAATACATTTGAAATAAAAAATGCAAGCATAACTTCTGTTTTCAAGTAGCTTCAGTCATTCTTCAGAAAGTACCTTAAATGAAAATAATGGTACTAAGACACTGCCTCTAATACAATCTAAAATAATCTACAGCAATGCTTTCTAATACAAATGAAATAACAATTGCATATGGAATTTTATATTTTCTCACGGGTAGAGAAAACAGGTGAAATTCATTCTAGCAATGCATTTCATACAGTACAATTTTCTAAAGTGTTCTCATTCAACTTGCAATCAGTATAAAGTCATTAATGAGAAATTTTACATATTTTTCATACTTGAGTTTGAATCTGGTAAACTTGGAACACACCTCAATTTGGAGTGACCATGTTTTAAATGTTAAACAATCAGATGTGACCAGTGGCTATTAAATCAGCCCTTCATATCCAGGTGTTTTGTAGTTGAGATTTTAACCAATCACAGATCAAAAATGTATATTTTTAAAAATGAGACTTTCAGAATTTTTACCTTGTCATTTTTCCTTAAACATTATATTATAACAATTGATATAGTGTATACATTGCACTAAGTATTATAAATAATCTAGAGATTATTTAAAGTAGATAGAGAGGATAAGCATAGGTTATGTGAAAATACTATGTCATTTAATGTAAGGGCCCTGAGCATTTGCAGAATTTTTTATCCTTGGAGGCAGGAGTTCCTGGAATACTAAGTCCCTGGAGATCCTAAGGGATGATTGTATTGTATAGGGCAAGTCTAGATTGCAAAATACAAATTTTGCACTTCTATTAAATCATGGACACTATCCCAAATTATTATTTATACTTCTACTACATTTTTTGGAAAAGTTTTTGTTTCTTCATGGTTTATGTCCTCAGCTGAAATGTCATTGATCAATGCCTTTGCAAGAGGTGGCATGCCCTAATTGAGATAGGGTATGACTTTCCCTAAGGATACTGAAACATTATTCACTTGGATTCAAAATAAAGAAATCAAATTATTAATTGAAAATTCAAGATGAGAACAAAATTCAATCACAAAACTCTAATGATTGCAAATCCTGTAGAATAAAACACTTAGTCAACCCTACTATGATTTTTTGTGCCTTTTGACATCTAAACTCTGCTTCTGTTCTAGTCTCTTTGCTCACCACTCCCTTAAATCCTCCCCAACATCCAGGCATAGTGAATTGTGTAGTTACCCTAAAGTGACCATATTTGAGCCTTTAAGATAGTGTTTTGATCACTGTGTCACAGATGAAAACACTGTTCCATGAGGTTAAATGTCCTACACAGGCTCACAAATGTGCTGAGTGGTAGAGCTAGGAAAAAGGTCTCCAAAGCCCTGCCCGGGGAACTTTCCACTGCCTGTGGAGCAAGTAGATTCAACCTACATAAGCCTTTGGCAAGGGTGCGCTTACTGCCTTAAGTGGTAGTTCAAGTAGTCAGACTAACCGATTTTGTGACTTTTTACCTTTAGCTTGCTGTTCTGAATATGACAAACACAATGCTTTATTGCAAGAATTTGACTTGAGTTTTGCAGTAGAAGGAACTTATGCAAATTGATCAAATACAAAGAGGCAAAGAATTATGGTTTTGTTCCCATTTCAAAGCACACTAAGTATTTAACTTCTGCTATTTTAAAGACAGATCAGCCTATGAGCTTGACAAGGTAATATGGGAAAACATTACAATTGATGCCTTTAAAACTACTATTGGGGCTTTCTGGTGTTTCTCCTGCTGTTTCCAAAAACCTAGTGTTTTATGTGGGTGAATAAAAAGTTGTTTTCATTTAGGAAATTGCTGGGATGAAAGGAAGGAGTCTGTTGGTTGCAAATATTTTAAAGGATAATAATCTGCAGCGGCATATGAAGATTACTTCTTTAGAAATGACTGTGACTTGATGATTGTCCAATCTGTCTGCCTCAGGCTTCTCTGTGATTCCTCCCACAACTTTACCTGATAAATCAGGATGTAAAATACAGTAAGTCCTTGACTCAGGAACAAGTTCTGATCTGAGAGAACTTCCATAAGTCAGATTCATTCATAAACCCAACAAAGTGAGTCTTACACACTTTTGGCACAAATATACGATGTATATTGCTTTGTGCTTCTTAGCAGTCCCCTGCACATCACCACTGGTTTCGCTCTTGCTTCCAGACATCCTGGGCTCTGATTGAACACTGTCCTACTGTCCACTATCACACTGTACAGTAAGGACACAGCAGCACAACTGTGACAGTGTCCAGCAGACACATGAGCTAGTTCCACAATTTGTTCACCTCTACAAGTGTTCATAATGTGAGGTCTGTGTGGATCTGTGAGAGTTCACAACTTGAAAGTTTGTAAGTCAGGGACTCACTGTATTAAAACACATAGATTCTATTTTACTGTCCTCATTATATTGATTTATTGTTGTGGTCATTATTTTAAATAATGCAGACATTTGGTAAATCACACAAGTCAAGAACGTGTATCCTGCCACACATTTTTGCAGTACTGCCCAAGTGTGACGTGTATCCAATTAATTTTAAAACCTCATAAGTACTTGAATAGAGACCACAAAAACACGTTTTGGTTTAGGTCTAAAATGCTCCCCCAAAGTATCGTGTATTCAGAGGTGGGGTTTTGGGAAGATGATTCGGGCACTATACTCAGTGGAGTAATCCATTGATGAGTTTATGCCTGAATGTGCTGTTAGGAAGTGGGGCCTGGTTGCAGGTGAGTCACTGCGATGTGACCTGGTAGGATGTGCTCTGGTCCCTGGCTCTTCCCTTCTCGCTCTCTCTTAGTTTCCTGGCTGCCATGATGTGAGCAGTTTTCCTCTGCCATGCCTTCCACCTTAATGTTTCTGCCTTGGAGCCAACCAACTATGGACCAAATCTTCTAAAACTGTGAACCAAGATAAATCTCTCCTTTAAATTGCAGTTGTCCAGTATTTTGTCCCAGCAATGGGAAATTTGACTAATACCCATAGTCAACTGTTTGGGTCCTGTGTGCATGAGACACCAATAAAAGACAGGGATGAATGAGAATGACTGTGCTTTTCTTGATGAGGCTGAACAAATCACATATAACAATATAGCTAGCATCACTGATATGGCAGACATGTTATTTTGAGCATACAGATGCATGGAAAGATTAGACTCAATAAGTAGGAAGCATAAAAGAGCTATTATAAGGAACAAGTAGAATTGCTGATGTTGAACACAATAAAAAGGAAATCTCTAAGTAAGCAACAGAAAGATTCTAAGTGGTTATTAGCAAATTTGGAGATAGATAGATAGCAAATGCAGACCAGTGATAGTGCACCCTCTGACTAGAAATCCATCAGCTGGTACATTTTAGATGAGTAGGAATTCCTACATTTCTCCAAGGCTTTCACAGAGGAGCAAACAAATCAGCAAGTGTGAGTTGGTAAATTTTAAAACAAATCATGTTCCATAAATATGTAAACATGTGTAAGTGTTGAATGTAAAATTATAGTTGGACACCATTCTATTCATAATGGCAACAACAAATATGAAATGCTTAGGAATTAAAATAATATGGACATTCTGAACTACTACAATATTAAAAACAGAGAACTGTTGACTATATTAATGGGTATATCATGTTTCTATGCTATAAAATTATGCCTAAATTAATTTAAAAGTTTCATGTAATTCTAAATAAAATCCAATCATGATTCCTTTGAGACTTGAGTAGTAACCAGCCCTCTACCCAGGTATGACCAACCATGGGCTGAATGAACTGTTCATGTACTATTTCTTAATAATTTGAAAAAAAAATGTAGACACAAGTCAGAATATGATGCTACCAAGTCCAATTGGAAAAGAAAGTAATGAGGAATCAGAATCACAGCTAAAGACTTTTGGTGGATAGCAGTGTGCCAACGGATCATATTAGGAATTGTTCCAACCTTTTGCTTTTGTTCAGATTTTTTGAGTTTGTTTGTGACATTGCTTTCTGCTTTATTTCAGCAAGTCCCTTTTACTTGAGCTAGTTTGATAGGTTTCTATTAGTTGACAAAAACAATCCCTTATTTTATGGTTATCTCTGGGTCACCTTACAGTTTTCTTCCCTATGCTTTTAACAGTTCCTTGTTTGACATCCATATTACTTTTACAATCAGAACTTATAAAGAGCCACCCTGAGTCACAGTCACAAGGAATGGGATAAAATGGGGCAGGGATCTGAAGGTAGTTAGCACCATGCTATTATTGTAGTCACTTTTACTCTGTAGCTATTACTGATTTGTAAATTTGTATTAGTTGTAACATGTAGAAGTAAAATACCTTCAGAAAATGACACATTTTTCTAATTTGCACAAAGATACCATGTGGACTAGCAACATACTTGTTAAGCAGTTCAGCAAGAAGGGAGTGGACACAGAGCACTAGATGTAGATTCAGGGTTCACACTTGTGAACAAATTAAGGTCTTGCTACAAATGAAATGAGAGAAACTGCTCTTTGAGGTAAGAGATGGATCAGAATTTTTAGGTGTTGGCAGGAAGGTTGAGCTCAGAAATATGGATGATTTAAGAACAATACCAGAAATATGTGACAAAGCAGCCCAAGGCAGACAGAAGGTATGTAAGGATACTGTATAACAGGAGAAATGTGACTGTGTGTTTGTTGGTCACTGTTTCATCCCTGGAATAAAATACCTGACATCCACAATATAAAGAGAAAAGGTTTAATTTGGTGTATGGTTTCAGAGGGTTTAGTCCATGATTGGTGCCTCTAAGGCAGAAACGGCATGGTCAAAAGCCATGGTGAAGGAAAGCTGCTCAACCCATGGCAACAAGGAAGTAGAGAGAAGAAGAACAGCCAGAGAAAGAAAGGAGAGAGAAGGAAGAGAGAGAGAAAGAGAGACAAACAGACAGACAGATAGAGACAGAGAGAGAGAGACAGAGACAGACAGACAGCTACAGAAAGACAGAGAGAAAGCTTATCCCTGGGGACTCACCTTTTCCACCAAAGCTCTATCTATTAATAGCAGATTCAGCTATGAACTCATCAGTAAATTAATTCATCAGTGATGTTCCAATTGCATTCTGAATGCCCTGCTTCTGGATACATAAAACTTTTGGTGGACATTTTAGATCTAAACCATAACAACTTGTGAGTGTAAAATGCACATAGGATTACTAGCACTGACATTTATTCATTTTTAATCTGTCAGCTTTACCTGGCACTGGAGGATCATCAGACATACTATGTCAAGTGCAGGGTGCCTGGGGAGCCAGTTACCAATCAGATGGTCCTTGTGTTACTTTCCTGACCTTCATTTGGTGGGTTGGACGAGAATTACTGGAAAACAAATTATATAGAAATCCACTATGCCTACAATATTCATCATCACTTTGTGCCAGAGGAAAAGAAGAAATAGAGTCAAGGAGCTCAACACCTAAAAAATGTTAGGTCCATCCTTTGAGATTAATCAGGGAACCAATCAAGTAAATACAAAAATATCTTATTTTGATCTGACCAACTTGGTGAGATATGTGCTAATCCATACTACAGCTGTGAATTCAGGCCAGGTACATTAGACAGGGCAGAGGCCAGACTGCCAGCATCCCTGTAAGACAATCATGTCCCAGATCACTTATTATATATTGAAGGTAGCCCCAGAATTTTTTTTTCTTTTGCTTCAACAGAATATTTGTATAATAATAATCAATAAAATTAAAGAGGTAGGGCCGGTGAGATGGCTCAGTGGCGTAAGCGCCTGCCTTGCAAGCGCGAGGGCCCGAGTTCGACTCCCGGATCCCACATACAAAAAAGGGGCCAGTGATATCGCTCAGCGGCACGGGCGCCTGCTAGAGCACGAGGTCCTGAGGTCGACCCCCCGGTACCCACAAAAAAAAAAATTAAAGAGGTAGACATTGAAAATAACATTAGGTTAGATAAAATAGTTCCTGTTTTCTTTTTTCTTGAAAAGTTTAAAATTTTGATATAATAATTGCACATATTTAAGGAGAACAGTGTAATATTTCAGTACATATACACATATATACTGATCAAATCTCAAAATTGCTTTGTGTTTGGAGACTTCAAGCTCTTTTGTTTTAGTTATTCATAAGTTATATAATAGGTTATTATAAACTCTACTCTCTCACATAACACTGTCTGTGGAAAAAGAGAATGTACTACTTCTATCTAATTGTGTTTGGATACCAGTTATCTGACCTCCCACTATTCCCACTCCTCTTCACCATTCCCAGCTTCTATTAATCACTCATTCTAATTGACTTTTTATAAATCCTCATATGACAAAGAACATGCACAATTTGTCTTTCTGCATCTGACACTTAATATAATGTCTTCCAGTTCTACCTATTTCATTGTAAATGGTAGGATATCATTCCTTTTTATGGTTGAACAATATTCTATTCTGCATACTTGTAATAAACAACAATTTCTTTATCCATTCATCCATTGACGGGCATCTAGACTGATTCCATATTTTAGATATTGTGAACCCCATGTCTTAGCTATTGCAGCAACAGACATGGATGTGCAGGTGTCTTTCAGATATACTGCTCTCATTTCCTTTGGATATATACACAGCAGTGGGATAGCCACATCATTTGGTAGATTTATTTTTACTTTTCTTGAGTAACCTCCATACTGTTCTCCCTCCTGGTTCTACTAATTTACATTCTCATCAACAGAGTATGAGAGGTCCCTTTTCTCTACTTCTCCAGCATTTCTTATTTTTTGTCTCTTTGATAATAGCCATTTTAAATAGAGTGAGATGATATTTTATTGTCATTTTGACTAGTATTTCCTTGTTGGCTAATTAAGTTGAGCAATTTCTTTTCATAAATTTCTTGTGCATTTGAATTTTTTGAGGAGTATCTATTCATATCTATTGCTCATTTTAATTGGATTTATTTTTTGTGGGTTTTTTTTGAATTTTTAAGTTACCTTATATGTTCTGGATATTAATTCTTTGGCAGATGAAGAGTTTGCAGTAATTTTTCCCATTCTCTAGGTTATCTTTCACTTGTTTTATTTGCTGTGCAGAAACATCTTAGTTTGATATAATTCCATCCATCTATTTTTACTTTTATTTTTTGTATATTTAGGTCTTATCCAAAAAAATCTTCAGGGCTGGTGAGATGGCTCAGCGGTGTAAGCACCTGCCTGGCAAGTGCGGGGTCCTGAGTTCGACTCCCGGAACCCACATACGAAAAAGGGGCCAGTGATGTCGCTCAGCGGCACAGGCGCCTGCTGGCACGCGAGGTCCTGAGGTCGACCCCCGGTACCCACAAAAAAACAAAAAAAAAAACAAAAAAACCTTCAGTGTTGGCTATGTTTGTTAGTTATAGCCTTTACTATGTTGAGGTATTTCCTTTGTTCTCTTTGTTCAGATATTTTATCATATGTTAAATTTTATCAAATGCTTTTTCTGCATCTATGGAGATAATCATAGAATTTTTGCCCTTTGTTTTGTTAAATTTATTGTGTTACATATATTGAATCATCCTTGTATCCCAGAGATAAACCTCACTTGATTTTCATCGATGATTTTTTTGATATGCTGTTGGATTCAATTTGCTAGTATTTTATTGAGAACTTTTGCATCCATATGTATTAGATACATTGGCCTATAGTTTTCTTGCCCAATTTCAGTGTCAAAGTAATGTTAACATCACAATATGAGCCTAGAAGAATTCTCTTCATTTCAAATTTTTTTATTAGCTGGAAAAGAATTCAGTGTTAATTCTGCCTTTAAAGTTTGTTAGAATTCAGCAGTGAAGCCATACTGTCTCAGACATTTCTCGGTTGGGAGAGTTTATTACTCGTTCAATTTCACTACTCATTATTGGTTTGTTAAGGTTTCTATGTCTTCACAGTTTATCTTATTTTGGTAGTTTATGTATCCATAAATTTACCTATTCCTGTATGTTTTTTAATTCATTGGCATATAGCTGTCCATAATAGCCTCTAATGACACTTTTTATCCCTGTGGTACTAACTTTAATTTCTTCTCTTTTATCTCTACTTTTACAGATTGGGGTCTTCCTTCTTTCTTTTCTAGTCTAGCAAGATATGCGTCGATTATCTTTTTTTAAAAAAAAAAACTAACTCTTCATTTCTTTGATCTTTGTATTTCTTAGTCTCTATTTTGTTTATATTTCTACTCTGATCTTTATTTTTTCTTTCCTTTTACTAATTTTGTATTTGATTTGCTCTTGGTCCTTGAGATGCATCCTTGGCTGTTTATTTGAAAATTTTTTTTTAATGTAGGCATTAACTAACCACTCTCTTAGTTCTGCTTTTGCTGTATTGTATAAGTTTTGATATGTTGTGCTTGCATTTTCACTTGTTTCAAGAAATTTTTAGATTTCCCTTTGATTTCTTCTGTGAGCCGTTGTTCATAAAGTAGCTATTATTAAGTTTCCATGAAGTCCCAGAAATTTTGTTTAAATTGAATAAGAAAGTTCCTGCTTTGAGAGTAAATATTTTTGTTCAAATAATATATCATCTGAAATAATAATGTTGGTCATGAATAATACATTATTTTAGGGTCATATATAAGAAACTAGTTAACGAGCTCTATATTTTACCAGAGTTTAATATTTTAAAGCATGAATTTTTAAATATATGAAAATATCCCCCCAAAAAACTTTAGAAAACAAAACATTCTCCCTTTTTCTCACACTTTCTGTAAAACTTTGGGTAAAAACTGTTTGTAGTTAATTTTTTTTTTTCACAGTTGTTTGACAATAACAACTTACCTTGGAAATTACCAGGTAATACATCTTTTGATATTTTCTTCAAAGAAGCTTCTCTTTTGGCAGTTATTAACTTTATGTCCAACCACTTCTGGCTAGAAAAGTAAAGGATTTATTGTCTTTCTCCGTGGCTAGAGGTTGACCTGGTATAGATCACGCCCAGCACATCCTTGCATGTTCTCGGTTGCACTTGTTTTTCTTGCCCAAGTCCCCTGCTTGTAGAGTGAAGGTGCTCATTTGGTTAAGGGCAAATTAAAGAAACATTAATGGATAATCAGGTGTGTTTGTGAAAATAAAATTCTATTATGCAAATGTGGTGGGTGGTGGTTATTAAGGCTTTTTTCCTAAGAATTTATAAAGATCCAGTTTGTAAAGATGGGTGTAGAAACATCAAGGTGGTTTACAGCAACACTTTATTTCTATGTGTAGGGATCTCTTTAAGAGTGGATTTCAACCAAAGCCCCATCCCATAGCTCACTAGCGTTGCCTCATCTCCTCAACACTACTGGTTTCCCATTAGTGTGCTATTCCATGCTGATGCTCTGAGAAGCCTCCACAGACATGCCTCCACACCATGCTCAGTGTATGCAATCTGCTTTTGCTAAAAATAAGGACACATAGTGAAGCTGATTTTTGTCAGGCAGAGTGGGAGCTGAAGGGATCATGTGATGGAGTTCAGAGGAGGGTTAAACTGGTTATAAGTTGTAAGAGGCATAAGAAAACTTCTGGCCATAGCTCTGGCTCCACTTCACAGCTGGAGCTGTCAGCAGTCCAACTGAAAGAGTGATGCAGGGGTTTGGAGTACAAAATTATAAGGTAATAGCTATAGAAATTATGGAAATAGTTATTTTTCTTTCTGGTTTCTAGAACTTTTTTTGTGTGGTCCTGGAGGTTGAACATGGGTCCTTTGCACTGAGCTACATTCCCAGCCTCTTTTTTTTATTTTTTATTTTGAAACAGTCTCACTAAGCTGCTGAATTGCTCAGGATGTGCTTGAACCTGCCGTTCTTCTGCCTGAGCTTCCCGGAGTCCTGGGACTCTATGCATACACCACACCTGATTCAGAGCTTTTAAAAAAAAGAACTGCTATTTGCTTCTTACATCCTTCAATTCTGCCACCAAAAATTCCAATATTGGAAAATGTGCGATGAACACAGAAAGGTTAAGAACCAGTTTTATTATGCCAAATGTCTCCTACTAACGCTTTTTGTAATTTTCGTTGCAGCCTGTTTTAGCCTGCTAAGGCTGCCATAACAAAACACTACAGACTATAGAGTGAACAACAGAAACGTATTTTCTTAGCATTGTGGAGGCTAGAAATCTGAGATCTGGATGCTGGCAGGATGGTTTCTCTGAGGCCTCTCGTTGATGTGCAGATAGTCACTTTTTGCTATGTTTTCATGGTCCTTTTGTTGTGTGCATGTCTACCACTGCTTTATATGTCCTGATCATTTCTTCTTACAACTACACCAGCCAACATGGATTAGAGCCACTATGACTGTCCCCTGGGGCTTGCAACAAACCCTCTATTATCATGGGTTTTATGGGGACATAAAGGGAATCTGGATCTGCAGATGAGCCTTTTGTTGGTGGTGGGTTGGTTGGCTTATTGGTTGTTGGTATTTTGTCCTGAGACTTACTTAAATTTATCAGTCTTATTTGTTACCAGGTAAATAGGTCAAACCAGCATGTCTAAATATGGACTAGGTTGCCTCTAAATCCAGTGAGGGACATGAAATATTGTACTTCTCTGTGAACAATGTAAGATGCAGCTATTTCTCTCTTACTGTAGAAGTATAGCAAAATGTTAGACTTCTGGAATTATAACATTCTCAGTGATATAAAGATTCTAGAATCCATCAGTCCCTAGTATACATAAACTTTATCAAGCATCTAGTAAGTTCTATGTGCAAGTCTAGTTATTTCAATATCACCAGCTTAATGGACCTCTATGTTGTTTTGTTGGTTATCAGTGCAATATGACTTTCTCTAGATCAGTTTTGTTCATAGAAATATAATGAATATAATAATAATACAGGCAAGACGTATGGCATTATAAATTTTATCATACCCACATTAAGTAGTAAAAAGTAACAGGTGAAATTACTTTAATAATTTTTCAGGGCCGGTGAAATGGCTCAGCGGCGTAAGCGCCTGCCTTGCAAGCACAAGGGCCCGAGTTCGACTCCCGGAACCCACATACGAAAAAGGGGCCGGTGATATCGCTCAGTGGCACGGGTGCCTGTTGGCGCGCGAGGTCCTGAGGTCGTCCCCCTGGTACCCACAAAAAAAAAAATAATAATAATTTTTCAGTTAGCCTAATAACTCAAAATACCATTTCAGCATATTGTCAATATAAAAATATAAGTGGCACACCTTTTCTTTTTTCATATCTAGTGTTGAAAATAAGGCAAGTACAAGGGATAATCAAAACAAATGGTGACTGTTTAAATTTAAAAAAAAATTTATTACAGTAAAAGACAAATTGCCATAATTCCCAACAAAATATTCCCCCTCAGTTTGGACACAGTTATACTATAGTTCTTGACACTTTCTGAATCTGTTCCGGAAGTCCCCTTTCATGAGTGTCTTTATGAGGTGTGATAAAAGATATGGTGAATGTTGTTGCCAAGTGCCATCTACCAGAAAGGCAGGCTGGTAAAAATATTAGAGTGTGTCCTCATTTACCTTATCCATAGATCTGGTACCATGTAACTTCTGGCCCTTCTCCAAAATCAAAATGACCATAAAAGGTAAACATTTTCAATTGTTGAGGACATTGAGGCAGCCATGAGAGAACAACTGAAAATATTCACAAATGGTGGATGAGCTCCAGTACTACTTCCAAAAATGGCAAGAACAATGGCATAAGTGTGTTTGAAGTGAGGGAGTATTTTGAGTGGGATTAATGGGAATGTGTCTTTTACTGTAATAATTTTTTTAATTTAAACGTTCACCATAATTTTCAATCACATCTCATATTTTATTCTCACAGCATATCCCTATTCATACCACCTGCGTCACTAGTGCTCCATTGCCACACGCTACCAAATTGGCCACAATATCCTTAGGATTTATGAAGACAAAAAGTAGAGAAACTGACAAAACCTATACAAGTGGAAAAACACAGCATTTGATAGTAAATGTGTGTCATGGGGCTGTGTTTATTTCCCCAATAAAGATTCAACATCTGGCACAACAGCTGTGATTATATCTCTACCTGAGGAAGTTTTCAGGAATATTAACTCTTACGCTATAATCCATCTAGCTTTGCATGGTCTAAATAAACACATTAAATGGGGATATGGTAGGAATATCTATTGCAACACTTCTCAGCTTATTGATGATAGCAAAAAAATTAGTTTTTTAGGAATGTGGTATTGCCTTTAGTTTGCCATCTTACAGCTTCAGATTGCTCTTTCACTTGGCCTTCCCTCTGTGGATGAAAAAATCAATTTGGACATGTTGCTTACTTCAGCCATACATTCAGAGATTGGGGAAACAACCAAAGGATGGGTCCACAGATCCACTAGAGCCTCTCTGAGATGACTCCAGACACAACTCCAGACACAACTGTCCCTGGATTTCCATAAGTTCCCATTTTGACTAGTAACCTATAGGGGTATTTCCTGTCTTTGAGTATTAGCAGTAATTCAAGGCTGGCGATACAGTAATTAGCCCCAGAAAAAGGCATTGCCTTTTTCCTAGTCAGCCTGATAAGTAGCCAAGGTCCCATTAGAAAAGGCTTGGGAGAAGAATCCTCATACAGAGTCCTAACTCAATTGGGCCTTCAATCGAAAGAACTTATATTTAGGAACTGGCTTAGACCTATAAACTAGATAAGAGGCCATAATTCCCCACAGCCACTTCATTGTGATCCACAGGGAAGAAGACTGGTTAATAAAGGTTATAAGGGGTAGTAAGACCCTGGTTTCTCTCTCCTCCTTTGCTCCAATCTCTTCTTAGTAGTCTCTATTGGTAGAAGCTAACAGGAAGCCAGAGGGCAAAAGTGATCACTAATGCAGCTCATACAGTCAGCTTCCCAGAACAGGCATGAGGAGAGAGGATCTGCACGGACTCCAAACATTCCAATCACAACATACCATGGCCTGTCTTCTTCTTAGCACAAATTATTTTCATCTAGCTGCTTTTACTTAATGTGGATCTCAAAGACAATTGTATATTGGTACACATAAGCTATTGCATACTTTTAACTATTGCATATTATCCCATATATCTACAGCATAATTTATTTTGCCAAATCCATAATGAGGTCAAATTGGTTCTAAACTCCTGCCACTAAAAATAATGCTTCCTTTAATATCTGTATAAATATTCCATTATGTACATGCAATTATGCATGTGTAATGAATATCTAGAGTATTTTAATTTATAATTTTGATAAACACTGGAAAACAGTAATTCACACTTAAATTTCTTATTCTCTAGAAGGAGCTTTTCAATGGATATTTCATAGCACATTATAGGTGACTTATGGATATAGCATGTATAAAAATGTGGCAGTAGGTGGGGCTTATTTAGATGATGCATTTGTATTCTTTTCTAGGTGGCCAATGGTGTGAAAAAACATGTGTTACTTATCTGTTACCTAATATGAACAAAGATGAGTTATTACATTTATATATAACCTACTCCTTTTTCTCTTTTACAAAAATTTAGCCAAATTTCGTATTATTTTCCTTAGTATTCTCTTTAAATACTTTTTGGTTGACTTGACATATTGGCACTCCCCACTCTCCTTTCAGCTGCTTGCTGCCTTATACCACAATGACAGAAAAGCTAAAGGCTCCCATTTGTAGAGCCCTCCAGGGCTTCAGAGGTCATTCAGAACTGATAAACAAAATGCATTGTCCTGGGTGCTGCTGGCAGAAGTGAGATGAAAGCTTTGCTTATGCTCTTTCTGGTGGTGAGTGCTGCAGTGCTGTATGGATTTTCTGCAGCAGTTCAATGTCCATTGACTGGGGCCTTGGGCATCAAAAGAAAGACATGGATATTGATTCTACTGGTGGGGACCACAGTGCAGGCCAGCGTTGCTCTAAGGCCTGCTCTCTGGAGTGTTTTTTTAACCATGGGTGGCAGCAAGTCTCTTCTTCTAGAAACCAATGGACATGCTGTTGTAAATCTTTTCTTTGGATTCCATTTTATAGCAGATTTGCTTTAGTGAATTTTTGAATCCATAAAAATGTGTTTGCACAAAATTTTTACTGATCTTGTCCCATGTTTTTCTGATTGCTCTTTACTTACCATTTTTTTGCCCTATTCCTTTTGCGTGTTTCTTTCTTTGAATACAATCTAGTGTGATCTATTCAGATAGAATAATTTTGGAAAGTTCCTCCTGGACCAGCTCTGGAGGGAAGTTCAGATGAAGAAGGGACAAGTGCATTTTTTAAGTCTCTCAGGAATTCTCCTTGGTCCTACTATTTTACAGATTCTAGACACTATGTCCTGGAGAAGCTGAGTTACTGGCACTCACTGCTCTGCCTTTTTTTTTTTCTTTTTCTCTTGTGCTGTATTGCTCATACTAAAAACCACCAGTCTAAACACTGGCTCCATGCTGCTTGAAAGCAAAGGGGATCAGCATCCCATTTTCACGTACCAGCTTGCCTCCAGTGAGGAAGTATGTGAAGAGATCAGAAGATTATACTGAATAAGAAATGTCAAGTAGTTGCCCTTTATTTGAGACCTAATAAGAATAGTAGAAATAATCAAACATGGATCTTAAAATAGAGAAGAGATATGAACAGTTTTTCAACAATTATAAGATTGGTTGTATCTGATTCATTAAGCCCTTGAAATATATGGAAGAACTGATCACAATTCTTATGCAGTCATTACAAGACAGCATGGATACTCAATCTCTTGATCTTGGGCTTAATCTACCACTATCATACTGACACAAATCTACATTTGGAGGAAATCACAAATAATTGACCAGAGTGGTCTTTTTCCAACTTCCACCTAAAATTACATATTTTAGTTATAGTGTTTTTTGGATGATTTATTCAGATACTTACTGTAACTGTCCACACCCCTTGTGTGGTGTACCCCTTGTGCGGTGTACCCCTTGTGTACATGTGTAGGTGGACATGTTGGTGAGTGAGGGGTGCCACAGAAAGGGAAGGAAGCAGGAGATTCAACACTTTATTGCCAACCAGTAAGCCATTTAGGGAGTGGCAGAGATGGGAGAGAGCACGACAGCTGGTATTTAGTCCAGCTTTTCCCAGTCCAACCCAATCTGCTGTTCAGTGCAAAGTCTGCTCATTACGGAGAACACAGAGGGAGGGTGGTGAAATAGAGGAAATTTAACCATGGTTGACCCCTCTCTGCATGACTTCACCTTCTCCAAGTGAACCTCCAAGAGAAAGAGTCAGTAGAATCGTATAAATAACTTCAGTTTTGCTCCCAAAGCTATTTTTCACTTTTATAAACCAATAAAAAAGATCCTTTTCCTGTCTAGCTGCCCCTTTTTGTAGAAAAATCTAGCTATGTGAATTCTATTCACCTCCTCCCCCTATAACATCATTCAAATAGGAACCTTTCAGCCTCAGACTCTGTTAAATAATTCCTGGCCTTTAGACATCAGCGGACACAGTCAGTCATTGTTTAGATTGAGTTCTCACCATATTTACCGTTACACTGTTATTATGTAAAAAGCAGTATTTATGCATTATGTTGCCTTGTTGATTTTAAAATTTTTTCTCAGTATAAAAGGATTGGTTTCTATCATATAATTGTTGATAATATAAGATTTTCAAATTTTAATAGTTATAAAATGTTCAATTTAAATTCAATTAAACATTTTATTTTATTTTTTTTTATTATTTTTTTTTGTGGGTACCAGGGGGGTCGACCTCAGGACCTCGCATGCCAGCAGGTGCCCATGCCGCTGAGCGATATCACTGGCCCCTTTTTTGTATGTGGGTTGCGGGAGTCGAACTCGAGCCCTCACGCTTGCCGGGCAGGCGCTGAAGCCGCTGAGCCATCTCACCGGCCCTCAATTAAACATTTTAAAGTAAATATTAGAATTCACATTCATAGAAATCCAAGAAACTAGGCCAAAAAAAAAAATTGAAGATAAAAACATGTACAATCTTATACTAAATTCTCTTATATTACATTCAGTAATAAGTTTGAAACTACAACTCCTGAAAACAACCACTAAACAAGAATGAATCATTCATCTATGAAAAGTCATTGCTTCAATTGGGCATTATGTTAAGAGTTATGATGGATAGTTTATAGCTTTCAAAAGAGGTAGCTATTATGCAGAACTGTATAATGTATCCCATTTTTTAAAAGGTTCTTGCATCCCTACACTTAAAGGAACTAATATTTACATGTCAAAAACCATGCTAAGAGCTTCACATAAATCATCATGTTTTATGCTCACAGAACACTAAAAAACATATACTATTATTTTATAGCTAAAAAATTGAGACAAGAAACTTATAAGAAGTTGTCCAAGGTTAAAGAGCAAGTGTTCAAACCTAATTTTGTTCCACTATGAAATTCGTTTCTCATCCATCCTTATTTTAATAATTGATGTGACAGCCATGAAAATGTGCTGCTCACTCTATAGACTTAGCATATTTACCTGCTGGCCTTGCTCCTGGACCTCTTGAGTTCACTACGGTCTCATCCAAAGAGCAGGAATGATTTGGGCTTTTGGGATCTCTCTGAGCTTAGCCAAAACTTTCTTAAAACTGCACTTTTCCTTCTTTCCCCTCCTCCTTCCTTAGATGTCAGAACTACAGCGTGGTCTAAAAACAAACTCACCCTTTCCCCTTTCTTTCAGTAAATCTCTTCTACAAATAAGCTTATCTTTGTGTATGCTTTCCAGAAAACATACATCAACAAAAGATACAGTTGGAGTGGTCCAGGAAAAGTGTATAAGGCGAGGATGCAGGACAAGTTCTTGGTCCATCATGAAGAAGATACCATCTTGATAGGTAAATGAGGGGCAGGTAGTCCCTAATTATTATAACTAGGTGGAACCTAATGATTGCAGATGTCACTCACTGATCATGATCAGAGAAAATGTTCTAGTACAAGAGAAAATATCTATCGGTGAAATGATTATGTTGGCTGGATACCAGAATTGTTGGTGAACAAGGCTGGGATTGGATAAGCAAGGCTTTATTGATATAAAGACGCTTTCTTAGGGAATGAGATTTAATATTCTGGCAAGATCTAGAGAATAAGCAAACTCACTGCTGGAATGACTTTGAGGAGCCCAGAAAAGGTGATGGCAAATGCTGAGCAAAGCAGAAATGTCTGAGGCACCCTGTCAGGTGAGGGGTGAAGGAATAACAAGCTGAGGGAGATGAGTGTGCTGGACTGGACATTTTATGTAAGGCCAGAGGACTAAGTTCCATGAAAGGGTTATAGCTCACAAGAGGACTCAGAGGACATGTTGTTCACCATGACCAAGAGGATTGTACTGGTGAGAATGGCAGCAGCATCACTAAGAAGCTTAGAGGTGGCCCCTGCAGTAGGGATGATGGTGGGAGAGGCTGTCTCAGACTAGGCTTCTTATATGCACAGAAATGATGACACCTTCAGAGTCATAGAGACCTGGCAGTAGCACAGAAATATTAGAAACCAGTAGTCTACAAGTACCATGACTGGCAAGAAAGAGGCATCTCATGGTGTGTGGCATTCCATGAGGTGTGGCCCACAGTGTGGTTAATAGAGAATGACATGTCTAGAGGTGAAATAGAAGGCCATCCAACAACAATGTCATTTGACATCTACAACCAAAACAGGCAAAAGTGGAGAAGGCTGAGTGCAGTCATCTCAAAAAATCACTATTTCTTGATCATTTCCCAAACCTGAGTGAAATTTCAGGTTTAGAGTCTTTTGACTGAAGTAGTCATATTCCTAGAAGGGATTTTATGACACTACAAAAGTGTATGCCCTAATGATGCTCTCAGTCTGTCCCCAAAAGACCCATGGTTAATTATGGGGTGATGCGTACTAAGGAAGAATGAAGCTCTAATATTTAGGAAACTACCAAAGTGTCTCAACTGATGTTATAACTGGAGGCCCAATGTGTCCTCATGGTCCCTTTTAAAGTGAGGGTTTTTTTGCGGGGTGGACAGAAATTATCAAATGAAATCCCAACTGAAGTTCTCAATCAAGTCCAGGCCTCAAACACCCAATGGTCATTTTCTATGTATAAGTGGAATTGATGTAATTCACAGTTGAAACAATCTTCACATTGGTTAGTTGGCAAGTGAAGTAAGAACTATTATAGTGAGAAAGGCCAAGGACAATTCTCTGAAGCCACCCCTTCCCAGACCCTGGTCAAGACAGCAAATCATGGACAACATGTTCTAGAAGGAACGACAGTGATTAGTGCCTTCCTTCAGTGAGGAACCAGAGGTGGTGATAACGTGCATTAGATTGTAGCACCCCACACTCCCAAATACATCTACATCAAAATCCTTGGACTATATCAGTGTGACCTTCTTTGCAAAATGGATCTTTCCTGATATAGTTAAGGATACTGAGATGATATTCATCTTGAATTATCCAGGTGGACACTAACCTGGTGACAAATAGAAAACAAAAAAGAAGAAGATCCAGAGTAAAGGAAGTGATGTGACAATGAAACAGAGACACGTGACCACACCCCTAGCAAAAAAGTCAACAACCAGAAGCTAAAATAGGCAAAGACAAGATTCTCTACTAAAGCCTCCATAGGAAATAACAAACAGTACATTAACTTTGGGTTTCTGGCATCCAGATGTGTGACATAATGCTCTTGTGTTGTTTTAAGCCACCAGGTCTGTGGTAATTTGTTACTGCAGCATAATATAGACAGTCTCTATCATATATTCATTTAATTTGGCCATCTGGCCTCTGTAGAAATCTAATGGCTCTCAGAGAATGAATTTTGACCAGACTAAGCTCTACCAAGTAGCAGCTCTGATCACAGATGCTGTACTGGATGTGTGTCCTTGCTAGATCGAGTTAACAAGGCTCAGGTAAATGGCATGCCACTCTTAGGTTGATCCGTATTTTTTTTCCCATCCCAACTAGTAATGAGGTTCCAAAATTTTTCACATAATATGGGTTAAGCAAAAAATATTCATTGGTGAGTTGTATCAGAGTTTTATTAACTCTTTTGCCCTCTATTATAATGTACTCTAATGTGCTCGAGGCCCTGGTAAGACATGTGTACTCCCAAGGGTAGAAGATAAACCCTACAAAGATCCAAGGACTTGATGATTCAGAAACTCAGAATTCAGGGCTTAGAAGGAGTAATATCTGGTCCTAAATTTAAAAACTGCTGCATTCTGCATCTCCCACCCCAAGGGAGGAAGGTTTGCCTCTGAGAGTTCTGAACACAGCACATTCCACACCTGAGAAGACTGCTCCAGCCCACATACAGGTGTCACAAAATGCTGAAAAATTTGAGTGGGACTCCCAAGCAGGAAAGGGGTCTGTAGTAAGTCCAAGCTGAGGTCAAAGCAGTCTTATAACTTGATCCAAGGCAGTGTGGGAAAAAAAATATAGTACAGAGCTAAAGAGAAGCCTCGATATAAGAATCATAATGTGGGCTTCTAAGATTCTGGAGCAAGGTTATGCCCTAATCAGGATAGAACTTCATAGTTTTTGAGAAATTAGAGGTAGAATATTTGACCATGGGATATCAAAAAACAGTCATACAAAACTGCCCATTATGAGCAGCATTGAGAACAACCATGTCATAAAGCCCTATGTGTTCAGCAACACTAATGATTGTTGGATTGATGTGGTACATCTGTGGGTAAGCCTGAGCAGGGCAGAAGGGTATAAGTAAATTTCTTGAGCAGATGGCCCACTCACGTTCCTCATTCTGTAATCACATTATATAATCATTGCCCTTCCCCCAACTCATACCTCTGGTCACAGTGGGTGTGCAGATCCCCAAATGATCAACTGTAGAGATGGAACAGGCCAAGCTTGATTTGTGAATAGGTCCACCGAATGAGCTTAGAATGATGGAGACTTTATTACCACTGCATAAAAATGTAGCTTAGGAAAACAGTGGGCAGGAAAATTTCTTCGGAACTTCCAGTATTTTGAGAACTCTTTGTCATCCACACTGAGTGGAAGGAAGAATGATCCAAGTTAAACACATATCCAGATGGCTGGATAATGGTCAGTGACCTGGCCTGGAGGGGAAGGGAAAGGTCCAAGTGGAGGCGAGCAGACAGTTTTAGGAGAGAACAGATATTTGTAATTTCTGACCCACCAGAGAAGTCACTGAACAATCAATTAGACAAAATCATGCAGCAATTTGGCTGAAGCCAGTCTGTCACTAGCACTCTGGAATTAGTGGAAAGATCACTGGAACATATAACCAGGGTATCTGTGGTGGCAGAGAAGAAGGCTACATATGGGTCCAGCAGCATGAATTCCTACTTACCAAGGATGATCCAGCTCCCACTGCCTTTGGGAGGCCAAATGCTAAGTCCCTGATCCCAAATAATTACCCAGAAAGAACAGCCACCCACCGAAAACTTGACTATCTTGGAAGGACAGTGATTCCTCTTCACACACTCAGGAACCTTTCCAAGCAACACCTGGGTTTGAATTTCCTGCCTGCAGATCTCCAGCCAACACCACTATTTAGTCCTTACATAAGTCTTGATCCATAGGCACAGAGGCCTACACATCATAGCGGTCCTTTAGGGACTCACTCCACAACTCAAGAGGTGAGAATTGCCCATGACCATAGGACTTACTGCTCATATCATAACCCACCATCTGGAAACATCCAGCTTCAAAGAACACTAGCACAGTCTTCTAAAAGATAGCTGAGTTGCTAGAACAAGGGCAAGGCTTTGAAAGAATGAGTAGACATCCTTTATAATGTGGTATATACATTAAGTCAGAAATTTCTATACGTATGTTTCCCAGTAGGAAGAATACATAGATTTACCTGTCATCTTTCCCGGTGACCCACTTAGAGGCTTTGTGTGTCTCATTTCCACATCTCTGGGCTGGAAGTCCTGGTCCCTGGAATTGTCCTACTTTTTCTAGAGAACACATCAGTGATGCTATTAAATTGTAAGCTACGTTTGTTACCAGGGAACTTTGGGCTTCTCGTACCCAGGATCTAAGGTGCAAGAAAGGGGTCATCATTGTGCCAGAGGGTATTAACTCTGACCTGCAGAAGAGGTAATGATATTTTTACCTAGAGTAGGGAAGAATGCACATAGAATTCAGGAGATCCACTTGTGCATCTGGATTTTCCCTTTGCCCACGTTAACTGAATATACGTGGAGAGTAACTCCTAATTATAAGTTTCAGTTGTTAATTGATACAGATGAGTTGTCTGTTTAAAATCCACCAATGGAAGCAATGTTACCCTTCATCAACAAAGATTTTTAGAAATAAGTCTTTTTTACACTATGCACCTTTGTATTTAATCCTTTTGATTGACAAATAATATTTATTTATGAGGTACATTGGAATGTTTTCATTCATGTATATATCAGGCAACCTATGATTTCCAATAGTTAGCCTTAAAACATGTGTAGTCTGCTGTTCAAATTCCTTCCCCTACTGCTGATGCTCATCTGCAAATAATTCCTGAAGAATTGCAGCACCGTGAGAGTAATTGTTATCTCTAAATTCTTTTCCCTTGAAAAGTAGGAACTGAAAGATAGATGCTCCAAATTAAACAGGAAACCTTGTAAAAGAAAAGTTGAGAGCTGTTCTAGTAGACTTGGAGGAAATTTATCCAAAAAATTGGGAGCATAAATGTGATTGTATTATTTTAGTGTTAGCTGAAAAATTATTTCTTAGATTTTCTTCCTATTACCAGTTATTTTCATATCCAATTTCACTGAGCTTTCAATTCTTTTTATTTGTGCCTTTCAAAGAATTTTTGGTCTTTGGTATCAGAAGACTTCGTTTTAACTCCTTTTCTCATTGTGGATTGTACATTGTCTTCTGAATATTCCATCAATGCTATTTTAAGCTGATAATTATTCAAAGAGAAATCATTGTGTCATCACATTGTATGCAGTTCACAATCTTTCAAGACCTGACACTTCAGTGAAACAACATATATTTTAATGGCTTACTGCATCTGTCCAAATACCAACATCTAGGAACCATCAACAAAGAAATGGGAAAAAACACCAATTTCTAAAATGTACACCTAAAATATTAGCAAAATATTTAAAATAGACTAATTTTTAAAATTATTGTTTTGAGTATGTTAAAATATAGTTCCAAATAAATTATTTTAATTGCATTTTTATAAGAAATGAATGCTAACTAGTCAGGGACATAATTTATAGTCACAACTGTCTTCCTGTATTTCTACTAACTTCCAAAATATGTCCTTCTGTTGGAAAAGTTGAGTTTTATTTTACAGGAATGATTGGTTTCTCAAATAGGTGATGAAATTTCTTTACCTGTTCAAGAAACAGATTGTACCTCTGTATGGACACCAGCCAAATAAAGCACATCTGTTAAAAAAGAAGTAAGTAGAAAAAAATTTAATGAGAAAAAATCTTAAGTTCATTGCTAATGAAAACACTAAAAAATAAATCTCATTAGCAAATATCTATGATTTCCTGGACCCAGAATTAATACTGTGAAATAGCCTCAATTTTTTTCTTGAAATATGATAATGAGTACAAGCATGATTATTTTTCCCAAAGCTTCCACATAGATGTTAGAACCTTTATTGAGAGGATTTCTACACTGAGTTACCCTACAAAATGTCCTTCATGAATTTATACACTGTCATTTTTATGTACTTCCCAAGATCCAAAATCCATGTTAATATTCAAACTTAGGTTTCTGGAAAGAACATGAAGCACCCCTTCGATCTGACTATAGTGTATGTTCCCACTGCAGAACTTTATGAATGAAAATTTTCTACTTTTCTTTCAAATTAGAGGCATTTGGTATAGATGGTCAGGGAGGTAATCACTGTCACCTCCAACAGTGTGGTTGGGAAAGGGCTCCACCCTTCTCATCCTGATGCATTAACATAGTTCAAGCAGGACAGTAATGACTCTTTAGCCTATTTTCTACCTGACAACATATAGTTAGATAGTACCTGCTCCTTAGATGGCATGTGAGAAATTACTCAAGAGTTGCATGCACTCTTTGTAGGATAAATGCCACTAAGCCCCGCACTATACTGTTTCAATGAAGTCTTGGCTCTGAAGCTCATTGGCCAGTCAGTTCTGTGTAGCACTTTGATGAACACCTAGAGAGACACAAAAAAGTGAACCCTTCATGGTCCTCAGGGACTCCTTCTTCGTGTCTACAGCGCACACATTGATGTATACACATAAGTCTTACCTGAAGTGTTGCATTATGTTGTCAAAATTCTCTCCATTTCTTCCAAGCACCTCTCATTTGTTTTATGATGTTCAAGTTCAAAAACAAAACAATCATCAGATAGAAGTAGACACTTATAATGAAAAAAATGACAGGTTTTTAAACTGTGTTTAATGTAAAATGCTTTTTGTCAAAAGTAATGGATAGGGAAATAAAATTGAAACTTCAAATCTCCAAAATAATGATATGATGAAATATGCTATATCCAGAGCTTTCTGCATTTCACTCGCTCTGCCTGATGTGAGGCACACAGTGTGAGAAAGAACTGGAGGACACGGTAATGAAATATGCCTGGCTCAGGAAGAAGCATACTCTATGTTCTCACTCATATGTGGAAGGTAAAATAGATGATTTTTTACAAGGAGAGAGTAGTACAGTGGTAACTAAAGGCTGGGAAATGTAAAAGGAGGAGAAAGGGAGGTTGATTAACAGCACCAAAATACAATTACATAGCAAGAATAAGTTCTAGTGTTCTACAGCACAGTAGAGTGACCACACTTTACAACAATTTTTTATATATTTTGTAAAGATCTAGAAGAGAGGAGTTTGAACCTTTCCAACAAAAAGAAACGGTAAGTGTTTAAAAGGAGATGAAAGTGCCAGCTGTCTGGATTTTATCATTACACATTGTATACTTGTATCAAGTTATCCCTCTACCCACAAACATGGCAATATAAATAAATAAATAGATTTGAATGGAAAAAAGAGAGAACAGATAAACAAGAGTCATGGAGGTTTATTGCAGTCCTGGAGGGCATAACCCTCCTGAGCATGTGTCCTCTGGTCACCCACCTACTCTTGTCTGTAGCTAGAAAGGTGAGCTCTCCCTCTGTGACTATGTTTGTGAGCAAAGCTATATGAAAAATCTCAAACCTACCAAAATTTTAGACCACTAAATGAACAGCAGTCCACATCTTTTATGTAAATCATTGATTTAAATCTTGCAACATTTGGATTATTTTTCTGTCTGTAGCTATATATTTCACACCCAGACATTTGAGATTAGTACAGTATTATACAATATACAATGCGTACTTAAATCTTCCCAATTGTCTCAAGATATTCTTTATATTTCTTCGCTCTTAAAAATCCAGAGCCCAACCAAAGACCACATGCAGCATTTAGTTGCCATATTGCGTTTATCTCTTCCAGTCTGAAATGGTCACCTCCACCACTTTCTGCCTTTCATTTTGACACTTTAGAATCCAGACTAGATGTTATACACAAAGTCCCACTGTCTGAATTTGTTTGATGTTTTTCCTATAATGATTAGAGTCAGGTGAAAATTTTTGGCAAGAATCCCTCAAAGGTGCTATGGACTTCTACCTGTCTTCCATCGGGACAAGTTCAGTCACTTGGTTAAGGTGGAATCCACCAGCTCTCTCCACTATAAGGCCCTGCAATTAGTAAGCCAGTTGTGAGATGAGACTTTTAAAAAGCATAAAATCCTACTTACAACAATTCTTAATCCAATGCCTGTGCTACTTCCAGGGCAAAGCTTTGAAGAAAACAGTGTTCTTTCTTACTGTCTTTCTGCTTCCATGGCTTAGATGAAGATGGTGTAAAACCATATGGGATGATAAAACCACGAGACTGAGAAAACCCAGTGCAACAGCTTGGGTGTGTTTGTCCCCTAAAGGTTCATAAGCTGGAATATTAGCCCCGAGTGTGGTGATGTGAGAGAGGGTGGAACCTTTGAAAGTTGAAACTTAGTGCAGGGCAATTAGGTCAGTTAGGGCTTTGGTTTCTAAGGGATTAATAATGGTATTCAGAGTGAATTCTTTGAACAATGAGTTGTAAAAAAAAAAAAAAGAGAGAGAGACTGGCTCCTCTCAGTCTCTGGTCACCATGTGACCTCTTCTGCATTTCCCCCAATTGTGCCTTCTAGCATGGGCCCTCATCACAGCCAAGCAGAAGCCCCTGCTATGACCATAAATTTTCAGAACTGAGAGCTAAATAAACTTCTTTTCTTTATGCATTGTCCACCCTCAGGTATTTTGTTACAGCAAAAAAAAAAATTCGGACCAATACACTCAGACTCCTTAAAACACACCATGGAGGAATGTAAAAAAAACACCTATGCTGGGACAACACGAGAGAAATAAACATCCCCATCGTCAGACCCTAATGGTTTTGGTTTATTGAGAATTGCCATTCACATTATTCCAAATAATAGCTCAATACTTCTCAACATGTTTTTGTTACATTAGTTTGAAGCATTGATTTTTAATTTCTATTTATTCTGTACTTGTGTTTAGTAACAATCATAGCTGAAGAAGGTACTTCATAAAATATGTTTAAATTAAAGAAGTGCATAGTTGTTTGTAGTAACCAGATCTCATATTGATTTTTCAGTGCCATTCATACACTGCAAAGTTGTTTTGTTGAAATCCAGCTAGCAATTATGTCAGCTACTCTGAAATCTAACTGAGAAAGTGTTCAGTTTTGTATGCTTAACAAGTAGAATTAATATATATGGGAATTTTCCATTTGAAGTCTTTATACAGGTTACAGAACTCTTCAAATTTTTAGTCTATGATCATACACACTTTTATGTGTAGTACATATATTGTTTTTAGCAACTAGTATCCTAAAAGAAGAAAAATCTCTAGATATTCCTTTGCAAAATTCTCTTTCTATGACATGGATTTTTTTAGAAAAGTAGTAAAATTTTAGACCTTTTAAAAAGTCATCTTAGTCTTCAAAAAGTTACTAAATGCATTAAATTTTTCAAATTTTGTGTTTGGTAGCATAATATTAATCAATTACTTATAGAAAACGTCTACAATTTTAGAGTGCCATTTTCTTTTTGTGAATGAAAAAAAAGTAACATTTTTGTTTTGTAATCCTTAAGAACTTTACCAAAAAATGAGTCTTGTGTTGAAGATATTTTAATGATTACTTCCCATTTCATTATGGAACATTGTAAATATTCTATCATATTTAAAAGATAATATTTTAAAAAATATAGATGTAATGTTATATTCTATCATATTTAAAAGATAATATTTTAAAATTGAACTATATAGATGTAATGTTCTACAAATTTTGTACACTCCTGGTTTCAGTATCTTCACTTCAATAACATGCCTATGAATAATTCAGTGAGTAAATATTATGAGAGGTTCTGGCTCTACAATCCTATCCTAGTACATATTCATTTTTTTTAAATTCAGGTCAAAGTAACTGCTATATTAGTGATTACACTTATATATCTTTACCAAAAAACATCATTTTTATTAAAAGGATCATTCACTTCTTATCTTTTCTGGTAACTCTTTCCTTTAGTGGTCCACCAAAAATGTAGGCTTCTTTATATTTAAGAAAATTTTT
This sequence comes from Erethizon dorsatum, assembly GCA_028451465.1. Lineage (NCBI taxonomy): Eukaryota > Metazoa > Chordata > Mammalia > Rodentia > Erethizontidae > Erethizon > Erethizon dorsatum. The sequence continues at coordinate 54,608,585 of CM051828.1, forward strand.
CATTGCCTATTGAATACCACAAATATAACTTGTTAGAAATATTTGCATACTTCCATCTAACCATATTATCACTTGTATAACAATTGTATATTATTATAATTCTAATTGTATAATTAAATCCAATTCATGTTTTTATTCCACTTTAAGCAATTATTTCCTGTGTATATTTGTTCACAAAAGAATGTACCTTAGTTTGCCTTCTTATTGTTAACCATTTGTTACTGCAGCCACTTCTGTCACCAAAACAGGAAGAATAAATGTTTCTCCAAAAGTGTGTGGTGTTGTGATCCATTTTTTTTTATCTCAAAATAAACTTTTCAACTTTTTTCATTTTGTTGAAATTTTATAAAATATAGTTTGGATACTGCATCTTAGAAATCTGGTTAAATATATAATCTATATGTTCATCATTAAATGCCTTGCACGTTTTGATGGCATAGTATCATAATACTCTTTGCTAATAACAGAAGATAATACCTATAGATTTTAAATTTTATTGTTCAGGATAGTGGGTATAAATTTGTCTTCTGAACAGTTTTCTTTATTTAGATTCTTGGTTTTTGTTTTTTCATGACATCATGTCAAATTTTCATTTGTTTTTACTACTAGCATAGCCCACAAACACTGGGCATGAATACTGTTATTTCTGACTATGGCTGGCATTGTTATTCTACTTTTATTTATGGTTTCTTTGCTACCTGTATTATCGTGGATTCCTTTTTAGCTACCCGTCCATTTTGTGACATTTTACTTAGTTGAAAATAGATAATAAAATACCTAATTTCTCTTAAACTTGCGTATTTTATGAAACAAAAGTCAAAACATTGTCAAGGAATCTGACTGCCACCATCTTAGGATGACCAGAGACCACTTCAAGCCTCTTCCATCCAGCTATGCTTTTACACCTGCTAAAGATGTATAATCATGGGTTAATAAGGCCCAGTAACCATGGCTACACCCCATTTCTCCTGTCATTCTTTAGCCCTGCTGACAGGCATCCACCTCTCCCTGTACTTTCTCAAGCTTTGTCCCTGGCAGGTAGCCACAACTCCTTTTCACTGAATTCTTCTCATGGAAAGTTCTGTTTTGACCTTTTCCTCTCATAGCCCCCCTTTACGCTCATGACGCTATAAAAGACCTTTCACCCTGTACATGAGTTACCAGTCTGGTCTTAGTGCCAGGAAGTAGCATGCTTCTTTCAAGCACAAGGACCTCTATTTTGTCCAGTTTCCTAAATTCTAATTCTGTGTGTCAGAATGGACTTGAAAAGGACTCTGAATGAAGAAGACAAGAGATGGGGGCTCACGGATATGAATAAGCACAGCCAAAGATGTCATTGTACCTAGTAGGAATTTGCTACAGTACCCTGACACCAGTCACTTGGTGATATATTTATTTCTACATCATGCTAGGGCTATAATAATATCCTACACCTTCCTCAGTTGTTAGCAATCTTCCCAGCCAACCTGTATGTGCAAGTTCTCTGCCCCTTGGTCTTTAAGCTGGACCCTTGTTTTATAGTTAAGCTTTGTTAAGTCATATCAAAAATGTAATCCCAAAATTACACTTTAGTGAAACATATGTTGGCCTGCTCAGGGGTGCCCAAGGTAGATATTCGCATGTGAGGTCCCAAGGTTAAAGAATGAATGTGTGCAAGACATTAACAACAACAGCAGGCAATATGGAGCAGAGCAGAGAGTCAGAGCAAGAGCACAAGAGAGCAAGAGCCAGAGCAAGAGCTGCCTGCGTCTTTATTGTATAATTCTTATATAGGTTGTTATCTCATGTTTACATTCTTACATAGTGTTGTAACCAGCGCATGCGTGTTTAACTGTGCTAAGTCATGGTTACATAACTGTATCCCACTGTGCACCTGCACTAGACAAGCAGGGTCACACCCTCAGGTGTCCTTAGACACCCCTGAGCTATGAAGCAGTCTGAGTGTTTCCCCACATCATATTAAATATAGCACTTGCTTTGTTAAAAATCTACAGTATACATTCAAGTAAAGGCTAAACTTCCAATGGCAACTATATTTGGGACAAAACTTAAACACTTACAATCAGTTCCCTAAAAGTGCTGATTTTAATACATATAAAGAGGAAACTCATTGTAGTGCTTTTGTTATATCTTCTAAATAAAAAAAAATTTTAGGAAACCATTGACTTGGACTAGGCTCCTGCACTAGGTCCAACAGATCAAAACCATATAGAGTCTAATCACAGAGGCTGAGCATTAGTTAATTACAGGAGGTACTGTAATCAATTAAGTAGTAACAAGGTAAACTGTCTTCATAAATCACTTCCATTTTCTAAAATGCTATCAAATCATGTTAGAAGTTCTCTGAACCTATTCTGGGAGTTTCCTGGTTTATGAATCAGTTCTTTCATTTTGGCTTTCTTTGCTCAAATAAACTGTACTGCATTTAATTAGCCTGAAGATTTTTTTTTCTTTTTATTGAATTTGGTGAGTGGACAAGATCTGAAACATAACCCCAGCTATCTGGGGAGTACTGAGTAACCACACCAAGGTTCTCATGGAACCCCATTGGCTCAGGTTTCTTGCTGCATCCAGAGTTGTGGCTAAACTCTGTTAGATCCCAAAAACTATTCATTTATATTTTGAGGTATCTGAGTTTGTTTTAGCAACTTTCGTCTACATTAGGTTCTAAAGTCATAAGCAAGGGCCGGTGATATCGCTCAGCGGTACAGGCGCCTACTGGTGTGCGAGGTCCTGAGTTCGACCCCCAGTACCCACAAAAAAAAAAAAAGAAAGAAAGAAAGTCATAAGCAAAACAGGACTAGGTCCTGTAGGAAAGCCCCAGGTGTCTGACTAGGTCAGACAGGAAGACCTGAGCTGGGTTCAGTAGATGGGTGAGTCTACTAAAAATCAGAAATCATGGGTTCACTGAGAACCACAGAGTCTAGAACTGCACTTTTTAGAACTCCATCTAGGTTCATTTATGCTCTGGGAGTGCACAGAACCTTGGGGTGAGCTCCAGGGGTCTCCTTGTTAGAAAAGGGCAGATGACATTTGGAGGTTTCTGTGGGTTGCCTGAGTCTGGGGTCAGAACACTTCCATTTGGAACTCTAGCCCAATGTCACATATGAGAAGTTCCACAACCTGTATATTTTTAGAGAACTGGATGAACTTTACCAAAAATAATTTAGATTTATAGAGGCCACAGACAGAAAGTTTTCATTTGGATAACAGTTTTTATTTGTGTGGTACATTAGAAAAAGAAGGATTAAAAACTCCATGCAAACACTGAAATGCATTTTCAAATTAGCATAGAGGCTTCAAAAGTCATTTATAAAAGTTGAGCCTTTAGATCAAGGAGGTCTGTTTCTTTTAGTCACCTTTATGCTTTGGTTAAAATCTTAAACTGAGAACAAGAACGTGAGGAACCCTGGCAGGGAACAGGCTTTGTCTGCCCTGGTGGCCCTGCCCTGAAGTCAGTAACTCAGAACCAGGCTGGATTGGGAAGCTGCCTATTTTTTTTTTAAGACTTATTTTTAGTGAAGGAAGCATACACCTATGAAAGATGTCTCCATTTATGGGGCTATCTCTGTACCTCTAAGAGAGTGTTACAGTTTGTATCTAAATGTTCCCCCAAAACCTCATGCAGTCGTAGGAGGGGCTTTTCAGAGGTGGCTGGATCTAGGGTGCGTGATGCTGGGATCAAGGATATAATGCTAGAATTAAGAGTGTAAGTGCTACCTGCCCTAAGGATAGGTAGCCTGGATAAGATATAAGGGACAGAAATAGGGCAGCACTATATGTTCGTAGCTTGCTGCCTTCTGCCTTCCATGAACTGTTTCTCCTCTCTGATGCCCCTCTTCCCTGCCACCCTGCATTGGAGCCAGCCAACTATGGACTGAAACCTCTACAAACTGTGAGCTACAATAAACCTTTCCTCCTTTAACTTTGGGTGTTGGGTATTTTGTCTCAGCAATAAGAAAATTAACTAAGACAGAGAGGAAGAACTGAGTGATTATTAGAAGCTTTTACAATGGAGAAGGTAAAAAGATTTGTGTCTTTGAAACAAGTCTTTGACCATGTCATCCTAAATATGTCTTTCTTTCTCTTGGCGGATAATAAAGGTAGGCCTGAAATCTGATTACCATGAGCAACCTAGCTAACAATCATTTAGAGCAATAATTAAGCAGGTCAATCAAGAAAAAGACAAAGGTCTTGACACAATTCCTTTGCTGAAATGCGTAAATGGTCAATGGGTAAACAAAATAGAATCAGAGTGGATGGTTTTGAGTAAACATGAACAGGGCCTTAGAATAGATGATAGTTTTGTAAGAAAGTCTGTCCGCATGTGGGGAGAGCTCTGCTGTGATAAGAACTAATCTTCAGTGGATTGATAGAGTTGAGATCCTTTTGAGATGCTGTATTTAAGTAAATGGACGGGAATTTAGAAATTCTTATATTTTGCTGTTTTTCAGGTGCCTTCAGTGTAATCAATATACTAAAGCAATATATTGTCGGGTGGTATTTTCTGAAGTCCTTTAATGGCTAGCTTTGTTTAATGAGTGACTCAAGCTTAATTACTAAGAACAAATTGATTCATTGAATGTGATGGAAGTTTATAAATAAACATCATAATTTCAGGAATTTTTTTGCAGTAACAGGAAGTAATTTTGCATTGGTTAATTGTAATAGATATTTCTGAAATGTCTGACTTACTTTTCAGGAAGTTAAAATACTGAAACTTGTTCACTTTCTTTTTAACCAGCTTGATTCTGTTGTCTGCTGGAGGAGGACAGACTGATGAAGACAGGATAAATGTGGTTGTGACTAATGGAAGAATTCCTGATTGTCTGTAATGAATGGAGGAGGACACTAAAAACTGTTCTGAAGAGCAAACAGCTGTGTATTCCTTTCACTGAGAAAATGTGGAATGTCTTGACTAATTGGAAAACCCTAAGTAGAGAAACGCATTCATTTAACAGATATTTGATCATCTACATGTAACACAATCCACTAGGGCCAGAAATATGGCAGACATAGTTCCTTCCCTCATAGAACATCATAGAAGAACAAGATGCACACAGTCTCCTTTAGAAAATTAAGGACCTTAGCAACTGTGTTAAGTGCTAACAGGCTATCTCTTCAATAGCACCTGAGTTGGCATAAGTACAAGTAGATAAACAGTTGAACTACTCATCCCGACTTTTTTTGTTGCTATGTATTTAATACCAAACGTAGTGCTGGTCTCATATTAATATTGGATAATCGAATACATTATGCCTGTAGTAAATCTTGATTTTGCAGTATAGAAAAGCCAGATGTATCTGTCTGTGAGTAGACATGAAAGGGGTTATATTATGAGGAAGTGCATTTCTAAAAATTATAAAATGGTGCTCATCCACAAATACTGATACAAAACAGCTCTAAATTGTTTGCTTCCTTAGTTTCCACTAGAAATCATGGTAACTAAGTTTAAATATTCTAATATGTGATACTTAAAATTAGAAATAATAGCCACTCCTTATATAAGAAAATTAAGATACATTTTGGTGAGTGAAACTATAGGGTGTGAAAGATACATTGTTTGTCTAAATTAAAAATCACTATTTGCCCCAAAATGAAAGAGGAAAAGTATAGGACAAAAACATACATACATGAGAAGGTAGTATATCATTTGTGGAAGATGAAAGCAATTTTATGTGTAATCAAGCCAGCTAAAATTAAAAGGGAATTATTTATATGTTTTTCTAAGAATCAAGCATTATTATCAAAAGTATAACTATGCAAAATTAGAGTTTGGTTTCCTAACTTAAAACAAGAAGTTTTCCATGGAAAATTGAGCTAGCCTTAATAGGAAACAGATCTTTATTAGGCTTTTGTTTACTTAGGAAAGCTGAGGGCCTCTCAAAGATCTGTGCTTTCCTATGGCTATGTGGCTTTTTGGATTTGCCTTTGAAGCCATTTGATTATCATTATTCACAACTATTGTCATTGTGGCCTATGATTTTATTTTGATCAGGGGTTTTGAATCTCTTATTGTTTTACAATCTTCCCTATATCAAATTATAGATTAAGTCTTTTGACTTTGAAATAAATGGAAAGTTCCAGAAGGGCTTCTGGAACATCTGAGAAAGACACATTTAACTAGTTTTATTTGATATGTTACAGTATATGGAAAGCGTTGTCAAACAACAAGTAGTTCTAAATCTTTAAATTATATTTGAATGAATATGTTAGTATGTGACCTAAAAATTGTATGCAACTCATAGAAATCTGATAGTGCTGATATAATACTATTAGTCTTTTGTTTGTTTCTTTCTTTCTTTTTGTTTTTGAGACAAGGTCTCACTATATAGTTCAGGCTGGCCCTCAACTCACTATGTAGCCCAGGCTGGCCTTGAACTTGCGCATCCTCCTGCCTCAGCCTTCCAAATGCTGGGATTACAGGTGTGCACCACCATGCTGGTTAATCCTATTAGTCTTAATACCAGATATTTTAAAATGTTGTGACAGAAATAAGCAAATTCCTTTGACAGTTACATAACTAATATAATGAACTCCTAAAGTATTTGGTCTTTAAGAAAACTTACAGAAAAGACTGGCAAACACAAGATTTTGAGAACTTTGGGATAACAGAGTTAGCCTAGATTAGAATTCCCAACATACTTCCTATGACGAAACTAAATCATATGACGGCTATTCCAACATCAGGCAAAACAGGAATTTACTAAATACAAGAAAATGCTTTGGCAGATTTTCATGCTGTGTTAGCCAATGCTGCAACTGTTAAGATGTACAGTTTGAATGAACTTCACAGGATTGCTCCAAGTCAAATTGCCTGTGGTGGCCTGTCCTAATGCACCTGAGCTAGAGAAACAAAACCAGTATTTGGAAGGAAGTAAATTCAGTAGCAAGCATAGACCCATGGGGTAGGGCATGAACAGTTGCATGGTCCTTCCTGAGTCTATAAAGCTTCCATTGTTAAAAGTTTTATGCTCCTTACCATGAAGCAGACAGAATGATATAAATTATGGAAAAATACTGGCATGGTGACTGTTATAAAATTGCTACAATGGTTTAGGACCAGAATTTGATTGTCAAGCCCATAGTCATGAGGAGACAAAACATTAGGTGACACATTTTTGCTATCTGGTGAACCATTTAAACATTTACAGAGATTTCATTCAATTGTTACCTTTAATGGGATGTGTTACAGTTCAGATCTTAAATGTCCTCCCAAAGCTCACATTTTGAAAACTTGCTCCCAGCTGATGGTGTTATTGGGAGGTGATGGCAAATCTAGGAGGTGGGGCCTAGGTATAGGAAGTTATGCCCTTGAGGGAATGCCCTTGTCTATCATGCTCAATTTTGTGGAAAAGTTGAAAGAGTAAGTGGCCATTTTTAATTGAAATTGGCAAAATAATTTCGATTGTATGGCCAAACATACATCATTAGCTTTAATGATAAAATAGCTACTGGGAGGTGTATGTCCTTAACAATAGAAATTTACATGTCTCTTATTGTCTTTAATTCTGATATGACTAATACTGCAGGACTTTAATGTACTGTGCCAAGATATATTTTCATGAGGTAAAGGAAGCTTTTTGTGAACCATCAGCTGATGAAAGCCAGACTTCTTATGATACTGAGTCTGAAAATGGAGTTTCCTGAAAATGATACCAAAGACTGGTTTTAAATCTCAATTGAAGGGATTATTCTAAGTTCTTCTCAGCATCCATACTGCAGTAAAGCTTCGGGCCTTCATTTCTTGGCTTCATATCTCGCAACTACAGAGAGCACCTCTAGGCTCATGGAACTGTACACCTAGGGAAAAGTTCCCTAGAAATAGATGACATCTTAGATAGGGACACCTTTTCCCAAGATATAGGAATAGGATGCTGTTGTAATGAGATTCTTACCCCTCTGGATGTTTCCTTGCTTTTACCTCTCTCTTTCACTTGACAGGACAATGATGTAACCAGACTTTTTGACCCACTTGTTCTCATTTTACCTATTGTTATGGGATGCTAAATTACCTACTGGCTCAGGAGGGAGGAGTTTGTGCAGTTACTAATGTTCTTTGTTGCATATGGGTACATACATTAAGTATTGTAGAGACCCAGTTATGAAAAAAATTAATGAACAGGCTATTTGGTTAAAATGGTAGACTCCTCTGGCTCAATCTTTGATCATTTGATTTTGGTTGATTTGGTAAGTTTATGGAGCTCCTGACTGAGATGCAGCCTCTAAACTCTTGATAATATCCTCCTAATAGACAATAGTAATCTCCCTGGTATACTATATTTTCTCAAAGTCTTCGGTACCTATAAGCAGCCATCTGCTGAATGCTAAATAGCTTTGTTTTGGCTGAAATGACAAGAACTTAAATGTAATGATGAAGATAATGTAGTTTATGCATGATATTTGGTACTGGAAATCCATGATGATTAGTGACTAAGGGTAGCACTGATGCCCTACAACTGGGCCTCACTCTCATATAGGCGAGTCTGATGACCTAATGAAATTCCACAAGAGGCCATTTACCTAGACTACTCTCCTGCACTGGGCCCACTAGACCAAACCAATACCAAATTTAATCACATTTGCCAAGTGTTAATTATGGGAGGCTCCATAATCAATTAAGCTGTAACCAATTAAGCTGTCTATACCTCACTTCATTTCTCTATAAATGCTGTCGGATCGTGTTGCTGGAAGAAATTCTCCAAATTGTTCTGGTTCTGGGCACTTCCCAGTTTGTGGATCATTTTTGTTTTGTTTCGTTTTTCTTTGTTTAGATAAATTCTACTAAACCTAATTGGTCTAAATATTTTTCCTTTTAACATCTTTGTGGAGGCCTGAAATCTCCCAAATGTTCTTTTAAATGCAGTCTTTCTCCAAAATGATACGCTTTCAAGTTTCAGAAACCATTGCCTCAGTCGATATTTTATATTAACCCGATCTGTCAATAATATTGCAAATTTATGTACATCTTATTAATATTTTGTTATACATTATGGGATTATTTACAATCTCATTATAAAATCCTGAGACATTACCTCCTAAGAGAAGAAAGACAGTAGCTCTATATTGTGATTTATTTTTAGAGTTTCTTATAACATGAAAACCACTCCATCAGTTTGCTACATACTGTGGGATTCCTTCCACCCTGTTATAGTACAGAGTACCAGGAGTCACTTGTTCTTTTTATTCTTAGAGAAATTTTTCTTTCTCTAGATCTACTGAGGTTACTCAGTTTCCTACCTTGCTACAACTACTTACTAAGAAAGAAAACCATATACAATATCATTATTTTGTATATATGGTAGAAAAAATAAAATTATCAAGCCTGTCAATATCCAACTAAAGTTCATTAAAATAAATTTACCTATTACATTTCCTCAATTGTGCTGAAACTAGTTCTTATATCTTCTAGCTTTCCTCTCTTTGAATATCATTAAGAACCCATAGCTTTTTATACTAGATACAGTCTTGACTTGTTACAGTTAATGATAAATTTTTCTTACTGATTCTCATATGTGCACATCTTGGCTAGTGGTAGCAGCTTTCAGCTGGCTCTTTGTCTTTTCAATGCTACCCTATACGTTTTTTAAAAGTGTCTTTGCTTACTTGTAACATAAGATATTCCGGTATCCATTGAGTTCTTTCCTATTACTCAAAATGGAATTAGCTATCCTAGAAGCCTGAGTTCCTTAATCCAGAACTAATCCCAGAGAAGGGCATGTTTCCAGTGGTTTCACGTGAATACTACTATTGGTCAAGTGATTAGACCGTTTTAACCTGGGCCAGAAAAGTTGTGTTTTTGGTTTTCAGGTCCCAAGTTCATATGATATTTCCAAACTACAAAATTACTGAATCATTTAAAGATTTTCCCCCTAAATTAAAATTTGGTACATTACTTAGATTTTTAACCCCTAACCTATGAAATTACATTTCAGCCACATGAAATTTGTTATATTGAGAAATTACCTTCATTTCATGGTCAATAAAAATACCTTAAGAGCACAATGTATGATAGTCCTCAGCTGCTCTGATCTGTCAATTATATGCTACAGGTATGCATTTCAACGTAACAAATTTATATGCAATACTGAACAGAATCTGGGGTAGTTCGTCCCTCTCTTCAAACATAGACCAGGATATAGAAATTTAGTTATAGAACTATTCCCTCGACGTGGAATTGTGCAGTGACACAAAACCAAAATGACTAGAATGGCATTCTGAACAAGAATCTTCCCATAGACAAATTCAAAGCAGATTTGGTTGTTGGAGTTTTTCTAAAAAAGGATGGTATCGGAGCAGTTTTGCTTCCTTCCAACACACTTTCACGTAGCATCACAAAGCCCAGTCTCTGGAAAACGATTTCCAGCAGCTAGACTGAATTACCAAGGAGTCTGCCAAGACTCTCTGGCATTTGGGATTTAGCAGAATGTTGCAAAATAAGTTTGCTTAGATAATTCTGGTTTTGCTACAAACCCAAATGTCTGGGAAGTAATTACAAATGTTCCTGACCACAGGCTTCCCTCACATTTTTGGATCAGGTTACTTCTTAATCTGCCCAGGTTAAATGGCAAATCACCCAGTTAGGGATGAAATCCAACACTGGGCTTATTGTTTCAGTGTACTCCTTCAAATTCTCTTAAAACTAACAGGTGATTTAATTTTTTTTAAGTAACCCTAGGAAATGGGGGTCATTTTTCAAATCTTTAATTTTCTGTGCTGTAGATCTTCTCATTCTAACAAAGCCACACAAGCATGGGCCTCACTACTTGGTTTATGGGGGTATAGATACCACAGGTCCCCTCCTCATTTATCGCAGCAGAAGACTTTTTACGTTTGAACTTTGAAACTATAATGATGCACACGTGTAAACACTATTTATAGCAAGCAATGCAAAGCGAATTCTGTTATGCAAGAGGCTTTTCTCTCCATGATGCACCATATATTTGTTATAACTCTTTTTTTTTTTTTTTTTTTTTTTTAATGTGGGTACCAGGAGTCGACCTCAGGACCTCGCGCTTGCCAGGCAGGCGCTTATGCTGCTGAGCTAGCTCACCCGCCCTGTTATAACTCTTAACAAGCATTTAAGGTCCAAAAAGCGCGGTAACCACGCAATGTAGGCCTGAGTTCCCGGAAGGGTGAAATGAGCACACGCAAGAGGTAAAGCCCGGGGCTTTTGAAAGCAGTGGGACTAGACCTCAATTACCTAAGAAGCAAATGTGTTTTAGAAAAATAGAGTGAATGGACCTCGAGGAGAAGGGAAGTAGCACTAATAATGGGTGCAGCAGAGCAGGGAGATTCCTAGAAGCCATTTGGAGTTAGTGGAGAATTGTGATGGAAGGAAAATGAGGTGCGTCCAAAAAGAAGGGCCAGGAGCACAGGCTGCTGTGAATGCGAGAGCTACTGCGTGGCCTTCGGTTACCTGTGAGCGCATCTCTGCTGGCAGGCTGGATCCGAGGTGCTTCTACCCCGCCTTGTAAAGGAGGCGTGCTAGGTAAGGAAACGGAGGCAAAGAATGAGTAGCTTGCCTGGCATCCTCCACTTCAGCTTTCACTCTCCATTTTCCCAGTTTCGAAAAAGTGTTATTTTACACATCTTTAAGTCAATGTGGAAATTTGTTTTTCATTTTGACTGTACATGTAATTAAGTTCATTTTCACGAAAAGGAACAAAATAAGCATTTTGTGAGTTTACATATAATACATTTTTAAATTTCATAATAGAATTTGACAAAATAAGTTTAAACTAACTTGTGTGAATAGGAAGCACATTGATGTGAAAAAGAATCATACAAAATTATCATTTATGAGTTTAATCAACCCTGTCTTGAAAGCTTTTGCTAGTTCTGGACAATTAGGCAATGTAGGCTATGGTTGGCAATTGGCTTTTGTTACAGAAACTATAATTTTTTTCTAGCTAAGTCAAAGAAATATTGAGATCCAAACAATAACACTGACATTACTGTCAGTAATAGAAGGTAGAGATTTGTTCTTTTGTAAAAGTCTCACCAACAACAAATCATCCAGTTAAAATATGAAAAATAGATCATGTCTACTTCCTGGAACCATTATGATGCTGCTTCAAAAAATACACCTTTAACATTACAATGGAATTAACATGTTGAATAATTTACAAAAAGAATGAAAACAAATGGAAAATAAAACTGCAATAAACTGAAACAATTTAATTTGGTGAAATCATTAGTTTTGTTCTAAATAATCTGCAATATTGAGTGTCACATTTAATCAGGTTGTTTTGACATCATGTGTATTTAAGAAAGGTGTGCATTTCAGTATTGCTGAATATTGGAATGTGCCAAGGGTCTGCGATAGGATGTATAACTATAACTCTATGTCTACAATAGGATATATAATTAAACAGAGTTGGACTGTTCCCATTGACAAGGAACAATTATATGGCTATACTAGTTTATCATCACTGTTTGCTTAGAGCTTTGTATTCTGGAAAAAAAAAAAAGGATATACGGAAATGTATGTACTGGTATTCCCCATAAATTGTTAATTCTAAATTCATTTAGTGATTCTGAGTGTCTCCAAAATGATAGTTGCCTATCTGCTATAATTTTCCCATATTCCCCAATTTTGCTTAGAGTGGAAATATGCCCAGCTAACTATTCCCAGGCCTGGCATCTTTGCAACATGAGGATTGTCATAAAACAGTTCAGTCTGAAGAGATGTAATCACAAACCACTGGAGTAAGGTGGGAGTGTGGCACCTAGTAAAGTTCTTCAATGGGAGCAGCATGCCTGGTATAAACTACCTAACACCCTTCTACCTTTTTAGGCAGGAAGAAGACTTCCTGCCTAAAATCAATGATGTTAGAGCTTTCTTTAGAGAAAGAGATCATTGTTCTCACCCTAAAGTTGGAACCACAAACTATGTAGGGAGCCCATCCAGACCTCATCACAGTCTGGAGGAGTTTATATTTATAATCCCCGGGAAAAGATATTGGAATTCTATTAAGTAAATTCCTATCTACCACTTCCAGTATAACCCATGGTGAGAATAGAGAGACAAAGATATATCTGCAGTTGTGGTAAGCCAAGGGGGTCCTAAGCCCAGTCAGAACAATGGCTAACCAGAACGAAGGCCATGACCCAGAGCCGAACCTGGGCTTTATTAATTCGTGAAGAGGAGAGTGACTCAGGGTAGAGTGACTTTGAGAATGGTGGGAAGTACATGAGTAATGTGAGCTGGGCTAGGTAAGAGACACAATGGCACCTTTGCAATACACAGAGAGAAGTATGCAGAAAGAGTACCAAATTCTGGTAATAGGTAGCCTCTAAATTTGGAGAAATCTGCATAACACAGTTTGAGGGAGTATCTTATGTTTTGGGTCAGGTGCCTCAGCTCTGATGTCTAACTTTTCTTGACCTGGGACATCACCGCCTCCTTCTCGAGGCTCGATCCCAGCCGACAATGTGGCATCTCTCGGCCTAGCTCACACTTAGTAGTAGGGAGCTATAAGCAGGGCATCACTGACCTGTCCATTGCTTCAAAGTCTACACATCAATGCCCCGGCTAGACCCATTTGCATTGCAGAAAGCCAGTTGAGGGGGTAGAGCATTTTCCTAGCCAGCTCTGTACATATCAGTACACTTGGAAGTAGGACAAAGGTGAATCATGATAGAGACAAATTGTCTTCTTTCAGGGCGAGCTGTCCCAGTGGTCCTCCACAAAACTAGAGAGAGATTGGGGATTCAGGGACATGAAGGAGGCGCTACAGTACACAGTCTTGGGCTAGCCCACTTGAGATACTTGATGAGAGAAAAATGACCGCCTTCTTTGGCTAAGCTAAACTCAATTCTGAACAGCTGTACTGGATTCTTCTCTGCATCTAGCAATTTCAAATAGGAAAATTAAAAACTAAAAGTGTGACTTTAAAGTATTTCCTTTCTTTTGTTCTAGAACAGGGGATTGAACTCAGGGCCTTCACCCTGAGTTACACTCTCAGCCCTTTTTTGATTTTGAGAGAGTCTTGCTAAATCTCTAAGTGGCTGAAGCTGGGCTCAAACTTTTGTTCTGCCTACCGCAGCCTTCCAGAATGCTGGAATTTACAGGTATACAACACCACACCCAGCAACTTTCCATTCTTAATATAAAATATTATATCACAAATATATGAATTGTGACAAATTCGAAAAGAAGCCATACAAAAGAAATACAATTTATGAAACGTAAGAAACAAAATTTTATGTAGCTTTATAAAAAATCTAATGTGGTTACCGTAAAGTTAAATGGTGGTCCATTGCTACTATACTATCGCTGCCCCATTTGATTAAATTCCTAAGGGAGAAAATGCTTTTTTACATTAGATGGTAAATAATTAAGTTTTAGATTTTCAAAATATACATAGTCAGAAAAAGGAACCATCTCTTTTCTTGGTAGAAAATGGCATTATCTGCCAAAATCCCGGAGGTAAGTGCCAAGAACTAGATGAGTCAAAAATTTTCTGGCAAAAATAAATGCACAAGTTTTGAAATTAATCACATTCTTTGAAAAATGCTTATGCTATACCCTGAGTGTTTGTGATCCCTAGAAACATGACTGTATTAGTAAAGCCAAGAGCCACACAGAGTACTGGAAATATAAAGCCAGATTCTAGAAAGGCATGTTCATCTCCATATTTCAGCCTGGACTAAAAATGATGCATGTGCTCACATGGGATATTTTTCTCCCCAGGGTAAACAAAATATACAAACAGGCTTACCATTTATTGTTTAATTGGCAAGAAAGCATAGTCTCAGGAGACAGACACTGAGTGAAATTCTCCGATGTCAGTGAATGATTAAAAGATGCACTTGGATTAGAATGGAAATCTTCCTTGCTGATCTCTACCATGTGCCTGGACCTATGCATAAACAGAAGAATGTCTCAAAGTTCTTCGATTATTGAACCAATCTTTTGTCTAAACACATTCTTGTACTGATATCCAGTATGCCAACCAGAATTAAAGCAGAGAAATGGAGTGGAGGATACAGAATTAGGAAAGAGAAGGAAAGAATTTCACATGTCACACCCACAAAGCCTCTGAGCTATCACTTTATTTGGCTTTCATAGGTGAGTAATTGAAAAATGATTCTCAGGGAAAATAAAGTTCTATTTCCCCTGTATTCCTCACCTTTGGAATTATATTAATAACATAATGAGACAGCAGGAGAAAATTCATTTATACAATATATTTCTTGATTGGCCAGTAGAATTAAGATACTAGAGAAGATAAAAAATGCTTCTTGCTCATAATATGTTCCACTCATTGTTGGATTTTTGCTTATAGATAAATAGAAGTTTTTCCCAAGTAGTATATTAGTGTTATAGTCAGGGTTTGCAAGGGAAAAGATATAATAGAGGACACATAATTTATAGGGTCATTTTATAATAGTCACCCAAAGAGTCAAATACAAAAAGAGTGCAGGAAATCTGTCCACACACAAAAGACCCAAAGAATCCAGCTGAGGGCCTGGTTTCACAGCAAGGTCCTGCATGAGTCCAGCTGAAGACACAGAGCCCATGGGCAATGACCCCGAGTCCAACTGGAGGCCCAGAGCCCACAACAATGTCTCACACAAGTCTGTTACTGGATCTGCACTGGGAAGGCCCAAAGGTCAGTGGTGGAAGCTAGAAAGTCTGTGCCAGTGGGATGAAGGATCTGTGCCAGCAGGCTGAGGGATCTGCACTGGAGCCAGGAAGTGATGCTCAAAGTAAGGACCAGAGCTCCCCCAAAAAGTACCACAGCCATCCTCAGCGACAACAAGGTCCCGAGCTCCTGTGACAATGAGAACAGCCAAGTTCCTATCAGGAAAGCCAGCATGACAATCTCCTCGAGGAGAACCAACAGCACCACCTCTTCCTCTCCAGTTCTCCTTTTCATATTGTTGGCAACAATCCTCAGGTGGGCCTTCCACATCTGGCACCATGCTGATTCAGTTCAGCTGGGTGTTTACAAGTTGACCACCAGTTGTCAATCCACCACAATTAGGTTCAATATATTTTTATCTATGTTGTGTAGTAAAACATATTTTGATTTATGATGTATTTCTCAAGGTAGGATGAGACAACGAATGCATCTTGATGTCACACAAGCAAATGTATTAAGCAGTGGCATGTATTGAGATTATACACAAGTCTACATTTGGACTTCAATCCTAGCAATCCAAGGCAGTACTAAATTGAAATCAAAACTAGTACATGGAATTAATATTTTCTTTGGGGCTCATTATTTTATTATTTCCTATCTCAAATGTAAAATGTAGACGGATTCAAGTGCAAGATTCTAGAATGTGTAACAAGCAGTTTGAAAATTGCAGCCATATTTACTGTATTTCTCCCTTCCTAGTTTGCCATTCAGAAATGAACTAACAAGCGTGGTGCACACACATGTCTAATCCCAGTTACTCCAGATGCTGAGGCAGGAAGACTGTAAATTCAAGCCCAGCCGGGGCAAGCTAATAAGACCTTATTTCAAAATAAAAAGGCTAGGGATGTAGCTCAATGGTAGGTTTGATGCCCAGTGCCAGAAAAGAAAGAAAGAGGTGGAGGGGAAGAAAGGAGGAAGGGAGGAAGGGATGAAAGGAAGAAGGGAGAGAGGAAGGAAGGAAGGAAGGAAGGAAGGAAGGAAGGAAGGAAGGAAGGAAAGAAGAGTGAAAGAAAGGAAGAAAGAAATAAAGACCTTGGAATATCCAGTATTCTTTCTTCAGAATGCTAATACTTTCTGATAAAGAAGAGCATTGACAATTCCCGTGGTTGGAAATCTATCATTGAGTATCTAAGAGTAAAACCCCAAACTTCCTAACTTACAAGATCTCTGAAATCTATGCAGCTCTTGGGGAATTAGCCCTCCCCTATCACTTGCCTTAAGAAACAGGTTAATTGCAATAAATCTGAATAATACTACATAAAAACTTACTAGTAAACCTAGATGTTTCACTTTCTCAAAGGAAGGGAGGATTATGAGTTCTTAATAATTAGACACATATTAAATCATAAAAATGAATGCAATTCTCTTTAATGTATTGTTTTAATTTCACTTAGAGAAAGATCAACTGAATTATGCTTTT
This sequence comes from Erethizon dorsatum, assembly GCA_028451465.1. NCBI lineage: Eukaryota > Metazoa > Chordata > Mammalia > Rodentia > Erethizontidae > Erethizon > Erethizon dorsatum. Next base: position 54,625,658 of record CM051828.1, read on the forward strand.
TCTTACTTATGAACTATGTTAGTCAGCTTTCCGTTGCCATAACAAATACCTGAGAGAAATAAATGTACAAGGAAAAAAGTTTATTTTGGCTCATGGTTTTAGTCCATGGTCACTAGCCCCAGTTGTTTTGGGCCTGTGAGAAAGGATAGATCCCGGTGGTAGTGCATGGTGGAAAAGGCCTGTTTATCTGGGGGCAGCCAGGAAGCAAACGAAGAGCCAGGAATCAGCTGGGTCCCAATATCCCCTTCAAGGGCATACTCCTGCTGACCTGCCTTTCTTCCACTGAGTCCCAGTTCTGAAGGTTCCACCACCTCCTAATGGCACAGAGACTGGTGTCCATGCCTTTACCTTATCAGCCTTCGGGGGACATTTGAGATCTAAATTATAAGGACCACGTGTAATTAATCTAAAATTATGCAGGAAGTTAAATAGTAACTCCATATTAACTGTTACTTATACACACTCATGACTGTCTTAGTGACAGGAATTCTGAGAAATACTATGTTGATAAGTATATTTCATCCCTATGCTAACATCACTAAGAGCATTTACACAAACTAAGATGGCTATAATATCATTAGATGACATAATCTTATGGGACCGCCATGGTATATTGTCCATCCCTAATCAAAACATCTTTGACTGAAATATCACTATGTAGTATATGACTATTTAACGTATGACAGTGATATGGTCTAGACTATAGGTGATTACATTACATTTCAACACAGCACACATTTTTTAAAACCCTGGGTCACCACATGAACTGCTACAGCCTGCTGGAGGCACTGCTCCAACTCTGAAGCATCCACTTGCAGGTAGAGAGCAAGTACATAAGGAATGCTGAGTAAGCCATGTAACATTTAGTGCACCAATTAAATTTAAATATGCCTTTTGGTCCCTTTTTTTGTCAGGTTGTGAATATTTTTGCATTCATTGAACTTGCACTGATTTCCCTTAACTTCTTAAAAATACAACACCAACACAATTCAAGTAATCCTATTATTTTTGAAGATTTTAGGAACCTGAAAGGAAGGGAACCTGAGGCAGTTGGTGGTGGCTACAGAGCTGGGGAGGAGCCAGCCAGGATCAGAACCCAGGTGTCCTGAGTCTCAGTTGTTTGCTTTCAATTCTACTGCTATGAGAGGTACTTAGGAATCCTAAACACTACCACCGTCAATGATATACAGTGTTTTCAAAGGCTTCCATGTTCTGTTTAAAGTTCCACTAAGCATGTCATTGCTTGTCAGCTGTTGGGACATACATAACTAAATAAGATGACACATAATAGCTTGTGGAGGAAGATGGGCAGTGTATCTTAAAGGAGAATTAGCAGACCTACCAATAATTTTAGCCTCTAAATACTCAGCATTTAGCCCGCATTGGCTCATATAGAGCCATGGAGCGGGATTTAGAATTGATTTTTAAATCTCAGTAGCTAAGAATAAACGTACAAAAGGTCCAGAAGGAGACCAAAACTTGGGTAGCTATTTAATCATATGAAAAGCAGGCTGTAAGAGAAGGGAAGAGAAGTAATGTTTTTCTGAAGCTATTTTTCTTTAGGAGGGACAGAATTAAAAAATTGTTGAAGGTCAATTAGTAATCAAGCAGTTTATAGAGACTAAAGACATAATGTATGAAGATTCACCAATTTTGGGATGACAACTGCTGTTTTACTACCAATAAAGACTACCACCTAAATAAAGAGGCTTGTACTTTTTAGATTTTTCTGTTCTCAAGGCAAATATAATACAGACATGTACCACATAATACTTTAGTCAAAAACAAACTGTGCATCCCACAGTGGTCCCATACAGTTATATGGTCCTGTACAGTTATATATCCTGTCATAGCCATCTTAGTTAGTGTAAGGATTTCTATGATGTTTGCACAATGACAAAATAACCTATGCCATTCTCAGCCATATTCCTGTCTTTAAGTGAGCCATGACTATAAGTGTCAATTCAGTTTTCTACTTGTATTAACTTAGAGGTCAATACACAAGGAAAAATTTACTTGCTAAGCTTGATCTACAAAAGACAAAGATTTTATTTCTTATTTTTCCATTACTAAGTCATAATGAAATTAAATTGTTTGAGATCAAATAAGATGACAAATTTTTATTTACTACTTTATGCCAAAACAATCTCTCATTCTAATAGTTTCTGTAGTCAGTGGGCTCATTCACCACCCCCTTTACTTTCTCTAGTCCAGTGATCTTTGCTTCCCTCCATTTACTACCCTCATGGGCAAACTTTGGGCTTAGACAGCATGATTTATCAAACGTTTGAAACCCTAAGTGTTAAGAGCTCATTTTCGGGCCGGTGAGATGGCTCAGTGGCTTAAGCGCCTGCCTGGCAAGCGCAAGGGCCCGAGTTCGACTCCCGGAACCCACATACGAAAAAGGGGCCGGTGATATCGCTCAGCGGCACGGGCGCCTGCTGGCGCGCGAGGTCCTGAGGTCGACCCCCCGGTACCCACCAAAAAAAAAAAAAAAAAAAAAAAAAAAAAAAAGAGCTCATTTTCTCGTTATTGACCAAACACAGCCAGCTGTTCATTTCTTCATTACCACTGCATTTGCTCATTTATACTATTCATTCTCTTAATTTTTCAACTGACCATTAATCAGTTCTGTTGCTTCTCCTTTCTCCCATGACTAAAGTAGATTACAGTGCCTTTTACTTGAATATTTCTCACCCATCACTGTCATTTTCCTTTCTTGTTTTTTCTGCCTCTCCTACCTATAATTTAGTATCAAGACTAAGGAATATTTACTCTGTGCCTGCAGTTGGCTTTCTTCTTCTGTGATTTGTTCAAATCCATTAGCCATTTACCTATCTGTATTTTTGTCTTTCTTAGGGATGTTAATAGCTTATTATATGAATTTTCTAAGTTTAATCTGTATCATAATATTTTATCTATATGATTCCAAGTAGTCTCTCTGAGGGGCTTATATTTTAATTTAAATGCATTGTACTTTATTATAAAACATTTAAGATTTCTAATATATTCCAAACTTTTAATCTTTGTGTCTTGCTCATGATATCTTTCCTTACTGTGGTGAATAATAATATTCACTTATAAAAAAACAAAAAACAAACAAAAAATTTTACTTATATTTTCTTCTAATGCTTCTAAAGCTTTATTTTGTGCATGTTGGTATTTTATAAAAGTAGTATTTATTTTTGTATATAATTTCTTTTGGTGAGGATTTTTTTTCACGTTTTTTCGGTCCTGACCGTTCAACCCAGGTTTTCTCTGGGGGCTGCGCACATTCTAGGCAAGTTCTCTTATCACTGAGCTACACCCTCGTCCATATATATCATATTTTTTAAAAAAATTAGACAAACAGAGTTTTGTTTTTTTTTTTGTGGGTACCAGGGGTTGACCTCAGGACCTCGCGTGCCAGCGGGCGCCTGTGCCGCTGAGCCATCTCACCGGCCCAAACAGAGTTTTCTTGAGCAAAGAATTATTTATGAATCAAGCAGCACTCAGAACCAGAAGAGGTTCAGAAAGCTTACCCAGGAGTAAGAGCAATGGGCTTTTACAGATTATCCCCAGAAGCAAAGTGGAGAAATTGCCAGATTGGCCATGGGTAGGCATTTGCCTTATTTAGGTATGGTGTGATGAGCTGGCTGCTTGTGATCAGCTAAGAACTAGCTGTGTCTCTGAGTGTGTGTGTGTGTGTGTGTGTGTGTGTATTCCTAAGTTAGGTTTTGATTTGATTAGTCACTGTTAGGTTGCAGTTTGTTATACAGGAACTCAAAGTACAGAGACAGCCTTAGGCTAATGCCCTCCCCGTTACTTAACTTGCAGAGAGCAGCTTTTATCCCCTTCCTTATTCTTAATCAACTGCTCAACTTCTTAAAAGTTCATCCACAACCACTGATTCGTGATCCTGCTTTTGTCATATCCTTGGGCTTATTTCTAGGCCCTTTGCTTTGCCTTACTCCATTTAGTTAAAACTGTGTCTATACTATGTGGTTTTAATTACTAAGCTTTAAAATACATGTTGATCTAGGAAGGCTGCTCCCAGATGTTCTGCAAATTGTCTTAGCTATTCTTGGTCTTTGCTTATGTTGCATGAATTCTAGTATGAGTACCTATGCCAACTCCTCGAACAGGAGAAAGAAAGCAGGAAGAAAGTAATAGTTATGTTGATATTTTATTAAATCACAGTTAATTATTTAGATTTATATGACTATTAAGTTATCTCATCCATAAATTTGGTATTACTTTCCATATATTTAAGCATAATTTTATATTTTAAATTGTTTCATTTTTCATTATATCTTTTATTGGATTTATTTCTACAACCTTATAATATTTCCTTTCCATTTATTTTCTAATTAGTGGTTGTTGGTACATTGGAGTGTAGCTGAGCTTTATATAAACCCAGCATATCTAAATCTTCTAGGGCCGGTGAGATGGCTCAGTGGCTTAAGCGCCTTCCCGGCAAGCGCGAGGGCCCGAGTTCAACTCCCGGATCCCACATACGAAAAAAGGGCCGGTGATATCGCTCAGCGGCACGGGCACCTGTTGGTGCGCGAGGTCCTGAGGTCGACCCCCCCGGTACCCACAAAAAAAAAAAAAACTTCTTATTTACTCCTATATAATTCCCTATCATTTTCTGTGTAGATAATCATATTGCCTATAAATAAACACAATTTTAATTCTTTTATTCTGATGCATATTCTTTTAATCTTTTCTTATTGTTTAGTGTAGTTTTTTGGTAAACACTATCAAGTTAAGGAAATTCCCTTATAGTCTTAGTTTGCTAAGAGCTTTTGTTGTTGTTTTAAAATTTGTGAGGGCTGGTGAGATGGCTCAGCAGCATAAGTGCCTGCCTGGCAAGCGCGAGGGCCTGAGTTCGACTCCCGGAACCCACATACAAAAAAAGGGCCGGTGATATCGCTCAGTGGCCCGAGCGCCTGTTGGCGCACGAGGTCCTGAGGTCGACCCCCAGTACCCACACACAAAAAAATAAATAAATAAAATAAAATTTGTGAATGTCGAATTTTATTCAGTTTGTTGTGTATTTTCTGAGATGGCCATGTAAAAGGGAAGGCTCTGTTTCACATTAATTCTACACCAAGTCCCTACCTTCTGTCGTCCTCAATGCTAACAGATGAGACAGAGTTGTTATAAGTTCCAGTAAAGTCAACAATAAAATTAATTAACTTTATTGGTACATTTTAGATATACATAAGATCACATTCATCATAGGGAATTTGTACCTGTACATGATATATTTTGTAAAGGTTGATTGATTGCATCAACTGGAGAAGTTTAGAAGCTTAACTAAATCAGCTCAGCAATTCTACACACTAGAGTGTAGAAGACCTACCCTAGGGCAGCTCATTGCCTGGATGGTATAAAGAGGAAATGAGGAAGGATGGATCTGCTTCTATTCTTCAGAGAAGCTCCGTTCTTCACCTTCAGCTTGGATGTAATCTGGCTTCCAGCGCAGACTCTTTGGCTTCCACCGTAGACTCTTCAGCCTTCCATCACAGACCCATCAGCCTCCTGATATGGAGTTGCACGGGACTCTGCAGTGAACTCCAGACCTGGGACTGAATCTTTCAGTCTCCAGGGTGCAGACACCCTCTGCACACTTCCTCATCCGACTCTGTGGGTGATCATCCTAAGCCAATCTTGTAATTTCTTATATATTTGTGTACCTTGTGTTATATCTGTTTCTCTATTGAAACAGAGACTGATACAGATCTTGATTCTTCTTTTTTCCCATTCCCCTCTCCTCCATTCAGCCCCTCTTCTCCTCATTCACAAAAACTTTGTTTCCATTTTTTTCTTTATTTTCTCTTTTGTTTTTTCTTTTCCCTTCCTTCCTTTTTCTTTTCCCTCTCCCCCTTCCTATGTCTGCTTCCTATTTGTACATTTTCTTCCCATTTCACAATATCTATTATACATTTTGGTCCTTATTTACACTTTTGGTTTCTCACACCAGAGAAACCATGTGCTATATGAACATGTGTCTTATTTATTTCACTTAAGACTATGGTCTCAAAGTGCATCCATTTACCTAGACATGTCTCAAGTTTCTCTCTCTTTATGGCTGAGTAGTTCTCCACTGTATAAAAAAAAATCTTCTTTATCCATTTATTCTGATGGGCATTTGGGCTGTTTCCAAGATTTAGCTATTACAAACTGTGCTGCTATAGACATGGATATGCATATACTGCTGTGATATGATGCTTTTAATACCAAGAAGGGGAGTAGCTGGGTCAAATGGAATCTCTAGTCCTAGTTTTCTAAGGAATCTCCACACTTATTTCCACAGTGGTTGCACTGGTCTACACTCCCACCAACAGTGGAGAAGAGTTCCCTTTTTCCCACAGCCCCTCCAGCATTTGTTATTGGTTGATTTCTTGATAATATTCATTCTTTCTGGGGTGAGATGAAACATCAGTGCTGTTTTAATTTGCATCTCTTGAATGACCAAAAATGTTGAACATTTTTCATATATTTATTTGCCATTTCTACTTCTTCATCTGAGAAGTGTCTCTTCATTTCAAATGCCCATTTTTGGACTGGGTCTTTAAATCTGGGGAGCCTCAATTTTTGAGTTCTTCATATATTCTAGGTATTATTCCTTTTTATGAGGTATTATTCCTACATTTTGCAAAAAAATTTTTCCCACTGTCAGTTGTCTCCTCAATGGAGATTGGTCATTTCTTTTACTGTGCAGAGGCTTTTTAATAAGATGAGATCCCAGTTATTGATTCTTTGTAATATTTCCTATTCAATTGGGCTTTCAACAAAGAAATATCAGAACTGAACCAAACCTGTGAACAAATGGACTTAGTAGCTGTCTGCAGAGTGTTCTACCCCACATCGGCATACACATTCTTCTCAGCTGCACTTAGGATATTCTCCAAAATAGACCACGTACTAGCTCATAGAACATGCCTAAGTAAATGCAAAGGAATTGAAATTATCTCATGCATATTATCAAACCATAGTGCAATAAAACTGGAAATCAATGGCAAAAGAAACCACAAAAACTACACAAACACATGGAAATTAAATAACACCCTCCTGAATAATCAATGGGTCACAGATGAAATTAAAGAAGAAATTAGACAGTTTCTACAATTAAATGATAATTCTAAAACAACATATCTGAACTTACAGGACACAGTGAAAGCAGTCCTATGAGGGAAATTTACAGTGGTGAATTCCCTCATCAAGAAAACAGAGCAAGTGAAAATAAACAACCTAATGTTGAACCTCAAGCTTCTAGAAGAAGAACAAGTTAATCCCATAGCTCATACAAGAGAATAAATTACAAAGATCAGAGCAGAAATTAATGCAACTGATAACTAAGAAAACAATACAAATAATCAATGAATCAAAGAGCAGATTATTTTGAAAGATTAAGTAAAACTGACACTGGTTTTTATGTCTATATCATAATGCCTTACTCATAGAAGGAGACTAAAGGAGACTGTAGCTCTTTGGAAAACCCAATGCAGGAGGCTACATTAAATACTCTTCTTGATCTTGGAGTTTCTCAGCTCCCTCTCTGTTAAATGACCTGTCAGGAGGATCCTGTGTTTTCCTAAAGTATATGGTCTCCCTTTGCAAAAAAGCAAAAGTATAAAAACAAAAACAAACAAACTCCTGGAGGATATCATGAAATGTTTTTCTTTCTTCAACATCTTTTCAGCAGAGGAATTTTGGAAATGACTGGCCAGAGATGGTAGTCAGTTGGAGGGTGGACTGTAACAGTGTTGGGTTTCTTATCAGTATTCTCTAGTCCTACAGAGATATGGGGCTGGCCTTTCCATGATTAGGTAGTCATACAAGGTCTGCAACAGGAATTTTTGAATGTTAAATCATCCACAGATCCTAGAATAGAGCTAACTTGTTCATAACTTATTATTGGCACCATTCCTAGAGTCCAGTAGTGGTAAATATTTTACTTAGGATTTTACACTTAGATTTATAAAAATTTATGTTTTATATACATATATATATAATGTGTATGTATTATATAATATGTGAGTATATTTTATACATTTATATATCCTCTCATTTATATTCTTGCCAGAGGTATGTCTATTTTATTACATTTACCATAGAACTAACTTTTGGTTTTATCAATAATATTTCCTATATCTTGTTTTTTTCTTAATCTTCTGATTTTTCTTTATTATTTCCTTCCTCCCCCACATTGTAGTTTTTTTTCCTTCTAACTTCTTGAATTAAATGGTAAACTCTCCTTTTATTATTTTAAAGAGAAAAAACCAATAAAAGCAATGATACAGAATTTCATAACAATATAATAGGAAATTAACAATGGTAAATATATTAGGTATTGTTATCTTCAAAGTAGTTGCTCAGATTACAAGATACAGGCATGCAAAATTGATCAAACAATATAAGCACAAAACATTCTTTTCAATGAATTAAAAGAAATTACTAGTTTAATTATCTTAGCTATTATATATATATATATTCTTCTCCCTTCCTTCTTTTCTCCTTTCCCCCATCCCAGTTGTTCTTACCTTTTGACTAGATTTTTCTCTTTCACAATATCTATTGTGGATTTTGGATCTTATTTACTCTTTCAGTTTCTTACACTAGGGAGACAATACTGTGTTTACACATGTGCATCTGATTTATTTCACCTATGAGTGTGGTCTCTAGTTGCATCCATTTACCTATAAAGGCCTTGAGTTTATCCTTCTTTATAGCTGAGTAGTACTCCATTGTATAAAAGTACCATAACTTTTTTTATCCATTCCTCAGTTGATGGGCATTTGGGTTGTTTCCAAGATTTAGCTATTATAAATTGTGCTGCTATAAACATGGGTGCATATATATTACTGTCGTGTGATGTTTTTAATTCTTCTGGAAAAATACCCAGAGGGGGAATAGCTGGGTCGAGTGGGACCTCTAATCCTAGTTTTTTGAGGAATCTCCACACTGATTTCCACAGTGGTGGTACCAGCCTACACTCCCACCAACAGTGAAGAAGGGTTTCTTTTTCCCCACAGCCCCACCAGCATTTGTTATTGGTTGATTTCTTCATGATAGGCATTCTTTCTGGGGTGAGATGGTAAAGAGGTTACCCTTCTTCCAGTGAACATGTTTGGCCCATTTGTTAAAGATAAGGTGGCTGAGTGTGTTTGTAGTTGTGTCTGCATCTTCTAATGGTTCTATTGATCTTCAGGGTTTTTTTTGCCAGTACCATGCTGATTTTATCATAGTAGCTTTGTAATATAATTTCAAGTCAGGGATTGTGATGCCTCCTGCCTTGCCTTTGTTGCCCAGGATTGCCTTTGCTATTCTAGGTCTCTTCTGTTTCCAAATGAATATTGGAAATGTTTTCTCTAGTTCTGTGAGGTATGCTAATGGTATTTTGAATGGGATTGCATTAAATCTATATAACAGTTTTGGGAATATGGCCATTTTCACAATGTTGGTTCTTCCTATCCATGAGCAAGGAATATCTTTCCATTTTCTGATATTCTCTTCGATCTCTGTTTTCAGAGTACTGTAATTGTCAATGTATAGATCTTTTACTTCCTTTGTTAGATTGACTCCTAAGTATTTCATGTGTTTGGATGTTATTTAGCATGTGGTTTCCCTAATTTCTCTCTCAGTGAGTTTGTTGTTTGTGTACAGGAATACTATTGATTTTTGAGTGTTCACTTTCTATCCAGCTATGCTACTAAATTATGCTACCGAATTTGATTATTAACTCTAGATGTCCTTTGTTGGAGTTTTTGGGGTCTTCTATGTAGAGTACCATGTCATCTCTGAATAATGATAATTTAACCTCCTCCTTTCCTATTCTTATTCCTTTTATTTCTCTGCCTTGTCTAATTGCTCTGGCTAATGTTTCCAGAACTATATTGAATAAGAATGGTGATAGTGGACATCCTTGTTTTGTTCCTGATTTGAGAGTGAAAGCTTTCAGTTTTTGTCCATTTGGTATGATGTTGGCTATTGGTTTATCATAGATGACTTTTATCAGATTGAAGTAAAGACCATCTATTCCAATTTTCTGTAGGGTTTTTATCATGAATGAGTGTCAGACTTTATCAAAAGATTTTTCTGCATCTATTGAGATAATCGTGTGATTTTTGTCTTTGACTCTGTTGATATGGTGTATTACATTTATTGATTTACATATGTTGAACCATCCCTGTATTCTTGGGGTGAATTCTACTTGGTCATGGTGTATAATCTTCTTGATGATTTGCTGCATTCTCTTTGCTAGTATTGTATTGAGGATTTTTGCACCCATGTTCATTCATTAGGGAGATTGGACTGTAGTTCTCTTTTTTGGTTGGGTCTTTCTCTGATTTGGGTATCAGGATAATACTTGCCTCCATGAATGAGTTAGGGAGAATTGCTTCCCTTTCAATTTCATTAAAGAGTTTGAGGAGTATTGGCATTAAATCTTCTCTAAATTTCTTGTAGAATTCAGCCATGAATCCATCAGGACCTGGGCTTTTCTTTGTTGATAAGTTTTTAATTACATTTTCAATTTCATTAACTGATATTGGGTTATTCAGAATTTTTATATCTTCTTGATTCAGCTTTGATAATTCATATGTTTCTAGGAATTTGTCCATTTCTTCGGTGTTTTCCATCCTATGCGAGTAAAGATTTTCAAAGTATGTATTGATGATCTTCTGAATTTCCACAGGATCTGTAGTGATTTTACCCTTCCATTCCTTATTGCATGAATTTGAGTTTTTCCTTTCCTTTTTTTTTTTTTTTGATAAGTTTGGCTATGGATTTATCAATTTTGTTTATTCTTTCAAAGAACCAACTCTTCTATTCATTGATTCTTGATATTGTTTTCTTAATCTCAGTTGTATTAATTTCTGCTCTGATCTTTATAATTGCCTCCCTTGTATGGGCTTTGGGTTTAACTTGTTCTTTTTCTAGAAGCTTGAGATGCAGCATTAGGTTGTTTATTTGTGCTTTTTCTATTTTCCTGATGTTAGAATTCACTGCTATACATTTCCCTTTTAGGACAGCTTTCATTGCATCCCATAGATCCCATTAAGTTGTATTTGCTTTTTTGTTTGATTGTAAATATTGTTTAATTTCTTCTTTAATTTTATCTGTGACCCATTGGTTGTTAAGGAGGGTATTATTTAATTTCCAGGTGTTTATGGAGTTTTGTGGTTTCTTTCGTCATTAATTTCCAATTTCATTGCACTATTGTCAGATAATATGCATGGGATAATTTCAGTTCCTTTGCATTTACTTAGGCATGTTCTGTGAGCTAGTATATGGTCTATTTTAAAGAATGTCCCATGTGGAGCTGAGAAGAATGTATATTCTGATGTTGTTGGGTGGAACACTCTGTAAATGTCTACTAAGTCCATTTGTTCACAGGTTTGGTTCAGTTCTATTCTTTGCTGATTTTTTGTCTAGTTGATCTATCTCTTTGTAACAATGGGATATTAAGGTCCCACGTTACAATTGTGTTATTGCATATTTGATTTTTCATGTCTATTAATATTTGTCTTATATAGTTGTGTGCTCCCATATTTGGTGCATATATATTTATGATTGTTATCTCTTCCTCTTGAATTTTTCCCCTAACAAGTATTTAGTGGCCTTCTTTATCTCCTTTGATCATTCTTGGTTTGAAATTCACATTGTCTGCAAACAGAATAGCTACCCCTGCTTTTTTCTGCGTTCTTGTTGCATGGAGTATTGTTTTCCATCCTTTGACTTTAAGTCTACGAATCTCTTTTTTAGTTAAATGTGTTTCTTGTATACAGCATATTGTTGGATCTTGTTTCTTGATCCATTCTACCAGTCTCTATTTTAATTGGTGAATTGAGGCCATTTATGCTGATTGTTATAACTGATACGTACTGACTTATCTTTGTCATGGTATTTTCCTGCTGTTGGTTCACTACTTTTCCCTTCTGTTTAATTGCTTGCCCTGCTTGGTGGTTTCTTTCTGTTGTTGTTCTTGAAATTGTTGTCATTTTTACCTCTGTGTAGAATATCTTTCAGTACTCTTTCTAGGGTTGGTTTGGTGGTCATGAATTTCTTCAGTTGTTCTTTGTCATGGAAGTATCTTATTTCTCCATTAATTTTGAAAAATAGTTTTTCAGGGTACATCAATCTGGGTTGGAAGTTGTTTTCTTTCAGGACTTGAAATACTTCACTCCAAGCTCTTCTTGACTTGAGGATTTGTGTTGAGAAGTCTGCTGTGATTCTGATGGGCTTTCCTTTATAATGATCTGTTTCTTTTCTCTAACAGCTTTTAATATTCTGTTCTTGTGCTGAATTTCTGGGATCTTGATTATTATATGTCTGGGTGTAGATTTATTTTGGTTATGGATAATCAGAGTTCTATATGCCTCACTTATTTATATTTCGGATTCTTTTCCCATGTTTGGGAAATTTTCTGCTATTATTTTCACAAATAATTTTTTTGTCATTTGTATCATCTCCTACTTTTTCATAGATACCAATTATTCTTTTGTGTGTGTGTGTGAGTACCGGGGGTCGAACTCAGGACCTCATGCTTGCAAGGAGGCGCGTGTGCCACTGAGCTATATCACCAGCCAATTTTTCCTTTGTATGCAGGTACCAGGAGTCAAACTCAGGACCTTGTGCTTGCCAGGCAGGCACTTATGCCACTGAGCTATCTCACCAGCCCCCAACACCAATTATTCTTGTATGATTTTTCTTTGCATTGTCTTACAGCTGTTGAATTGTTAAATTTCCTGATCTTTTGTTATTTTCAAGAGATCTTTCCTTTCATGATTACTAGCCATGATCCTGTCTTAAAGGTCTGAAAGTCTGTCTTCAGTTTCATTCAAGTGTTTTTACCAACTTTCAATGGAATTTTTAATTTCCTGGATGTCTGTTTGAATCTGTTTCATGCATTCTATTTCTTTCCTATATTGATCATTCATGCTTTCCATTCTCTTCCTATCATCATCTATTTTTTTTGTGGATACCAGGGGTCGAACTCAGGACCTCGCACACCAGCAGGCGCCCATGCCACTGAGCAATATCACCGGCCCTTTTTTCATATGTGGGTTCCAGGAGTTGAGCTCAGGACCTCGTGCTTGCCAGGCAGGCACTTATGCCTCTGAGCTATCTCACTGGCCCTCATCATCTATTTTTTTTTTTTTTGTGGGTACCGGGGGGTCGACCTCAGGACCTCGCACGCCAGCAGGCACCCGTGCCTCTGAGCGATATCACCAGCCCCTTTTTCGTATGTGGGATCCGGGAGTCAAACTCGGGCCCTCGCGCTTGCCGGGCAGGCGCTTAAGCCGCTGAGCCATCTCACCGGCCCTATTTTTTTTATCTATCTCTACTCTAGATTTGCTGAGCAATTCCTTTATAAATGTTGACATTTCTTTTTTTACCTGAGAGATTATTTCTGATCTGATTTCCTCTATAGCTTCATAGATTTGTTTCTTTACTTCATTTGCTATCATTTCAGAAATATCAGGTGTGTGTCTTCCAATTTCTTCTATGATGATGTCTCTTGGACTTGTTCTGTGTGGGCTGGAGTTCTGACAGTGCATTTTGTTTCTTTGTCTTGTCATGTTCTATTTCAAAAAATTTTTTATTTGTTTTCTGTGATGATCCTTGTGAGTTTTTAGTAGGTAGCTATATCACTAGTATCAAGGCCTCTCTTGGAAAAGTGTTCTTCAGGGATGTCTTCTGTATGTAGGAGATTCTTGGTTTGTGTCTGTCCCAAGATCCTACCTTCCCAGTTAGTTAAGAGTGGGATATTGGTATCCATGTGGCTCAGTCCCCAGTCCTTTGGTGTAGGGCTGTGGCGAGGTTATTACCCCAGAGTTTCCCAGTATTGTTACAGAAGGGAAAGCAACTGATTACAACAGATATGATGTCCTAGCTAAAGTAGTAAAATTGGCATTAACAATAACATCAAGCAGAATTTAGAAACTGACAAACTGTGGTAACTATTGATTTTGTACTTTAGACCATACGAGAAAAGTCTATAGTTGTATAATGGAACTGATCATAAATTAGGAGTTTATATGCAGTGTTCCCCCTAGGTAGAGGTGTTTTACCCTGTGTTGGAGAAATTTAGGGATGATAGTATATAAAACAAAGAATTGAAGGACAAAAGATGGTTGAGCAAGGTTTGGGAAACTAGAGAAGTGGGTAGAAAAGAAAGAATGAGGTATTTGAGGGATTACATGAACTTGTTCTTTGGGTTAGGGATATGGGATTAGTTTTCTGTGGCTGGAGTTCTCCCCAGCTATTGAGAAAAGAGAAAAAAAGAAAGAAAAAAGGGAAGAAAAAAAAAGAGAAATAAAAGAAAAAGAAGAGAGAAAATTTAAAAATGAAAGAGAAAACTGAGAGAAAAGGGCCAGTTACTGAGTCCCTGATTTTTCCCACACTAGTTGCAGGTCCTGCAGTGTAGTGGAAAAGGCCAGACACCTGGATGCCTCCAGCAGAGCCAGTTACGGAGTCCATAATCTCTTCTTGCAGAAAATGTACACTCAGGAAAATGTCTTTCCTTCAAAGGAAATTTTGTTGCATCTGGAAAGATTTTGTGCATATAGTACATTTTAAATTTTGTACTTCATAATTTCATTGTGTTTTGTATCTATTAAATATTTATGGGCCAGTGAGATAACTCAGCAGCATAAGCGCCTGCCTGGCAAGTGCGAGGTCCTGAGTTCAACTCCCGGAACCCATATAAAGGAAAAAAAAAAAAGGGCCGGTGATATCGCTCAGTAGCACAAGCGCTTGCTGGCAAGTGTGAGGTCCTGAAGTCAACTCCCGGTACCCACATTAAAAAAAAAAATTTATGCATCCTTTAAATATACATACGTTTGGTTCAGGCCTATTCTGTTTTGCTTTTAATGGCTTTTTTTTTTTTTTTTTTTGTATTTTAGTAACAAAATGCTTTTAGGATGTTGCTTCATTCCCATAATTTCTTCAGCTCAATCTTCTAGTGGAAGCTCTCTGCTGCGACCTTGTATATGCTGTGTGAGGTATGGTAGGCTCTTGACTTCCCCCGTGCTCTGTATCTGGTGGACACTGGTGCTCCAGTTCCTGAGAAATCCTGCGTGCCAAGGTTATAAGCACCTTCCTGCCCAGGAGCTTAGCGCTGGCTGGCTTCTCTCTGGCACCACATGGGAATTTGTTAACTCAGATGAACTTCATCACCCTGTGTGCTCATGACAGAAAGAAAGAGACAGAGAGTGACAGAGAGAATATGTAGACCCCACCCATACTTGTGCAGATGTAGCTTTTAATTTATCTCCCATCCAGAGGCCCAAGCAGATTCAAGACTTCCTTCCTTCCCTGGTTTTGCTTCGTGGGCCAGTGGGTGGAATGATTCTAAGAGAGACAGCCATCCCGTGCAAGGCAATGCCAAGCACTGTCCTCTTCAGCCCTGAGATTGTCTTCTGTCCTAATGTGCATTGCAATGCAGGGGCCCATGGCATTTCCCTGTGCCAGTGTCCCTGTGTCCTTTGGTATCTGCTCAGAGGCCATGTGGGTATTTGTGGCAGGGGTGCTCAGCTTATCTGCCTCATTGCCACATCAGGAAGGTTCCCCAATTCCTCCCTTTTAGTTTCTTTCCCTAAATTAATTTTTCTCACTTTAAAATAAAACAAACAACTGAAAAGACTATGCGCCCTGCCCGAGCTATTATCTTCCTCTTTTCTGCTCTTCTTTTCAAAGTTAAAAAGGTAGTTGACCATCAGTACCTCCAGGGATTGATTCCAGGATCCTCCCCAGATACCAAAATCTGTAGATGCTCAAGTCCCATATACAAAATGGTGCAGTGTTTACATAGAACCTTCACATATCCTCCCTTATACTTCAGATTATCTCTAAGTTGCTTACAATACAGTGTAAATGCTGTATGAATAGTGGTTATATTGTACTGCTTAATGACAAAAAAAATCTGTATGTGTTCAGTGTAGATGCATTTGTTATTTTCTACCCAACGTTGGTTGAATGGTGATGTGGAATCCGGGGATAAGGAAAACTGACTGCACACATACTGGGACTCCTTTGCTATAGGCTCCTTAGCACACCCGTTCCTTCTTGATGCTTTTCTCTGAAAGCAGAACCCTGCACCACAGCTGCTCACCCAGAAAGAATCACTTAAATCCCATCACACATTTTCTCTGCTGTAATGATGCATTATCACTCCAGGCTGAAATTCAAGCTCCCTAACTAGAGTGAAAAGGCTCCTCCACCACGGTCTGCCTTTATTCTCTTTTGCATCACTGTCTCTTTCTTACTAATTCTAAGAGTTTCATAATATTCCTGTTTTTAAAGCCCAGTGTGACTTTGTGTCTCTTGACCTTTTCATGTGGCCTTCTCTCTGGTAGGATGATGTCTTCTTATCTGCACAGGAAACTTCTAGCCATGCTTCAAAACCCAGCTGTCTTAGTTATTTTTTTTGGTTGCTGAAACAAAATACAGCACCAGACACCAAAGTGAAAGGAGGAAAGGTATATTTCACCTCACAGTTTGTAGAGGTTTCAGTCCATATTCAGCTGGCCCCAAGGTAAGGTTGTGTGGCAGAGGGGCATTGCAGAGGAGAAACAGTCCATGGAAGAGCAGACAGGAGACAGCAGAGCAGCGAGCAGCTGAAAACAAGGAGCCTGCCTTTTCCTTTTATCCCATCCAGGCTACAAGCCTTTTGGGTTTACCACCCATGCCCAAGGTGGGATTTTTCTTCAGTAAATCTATTCAGCCACACCCAGAACTATGCTAGTTCTAATCAGTAGACTAATTTACTACCACCCACCTTTAAGTTCAGTGTCACACACCCTAGGTCCAGCCAGCTCCAAAAAGCCCCACCTATGAGTGCATGAGGATTTGTGGGGATAGCTAGACATAAACCATAACACCAGCTCAGAAATTTTCTCCTCAGTGGATACTTCTCTGCTTGTCCCAAATAAAATCAATATCTCTTTTTCCTTGTGCCTTCTGTTCAAATGTTCATCTGGTACTAATTTAATGTGTAATATTATAGATATTTTTCTAGATAACTGCTTTCATCCATTCAGTATACTTTGCATTCTTTTTAAAGTGGCACTCATAGTTTATTAATGTATTCCCAACAGGTAACACATTGCCTGGAACACAGAAGTCATTCGGTGTGATGGTAGAACTAAGTACTTTAGTTTTCTAGTAAACAACTTTAAATGTTATAAAATGAAAATCATTTTTAATTATTGTATATGTGGGTATAAAGTTAATGGATAAACTAAGAATTTTAGGTTCTATGTTTCCCAAAGAATGTTATTTCCAATCATTTCTAAATGTTTGGGTGTGCATGTCAACACTGGCCAAGGACCTCACGACAAATCACAAGAAAAGCACACCTTCTTTTAGAAGAGCATGGTCCTGAGGTACAAAGTTATGAGTGACATTTTCTAAGAAAATGTGAGTTAATGCATTGTTTTAAGTGTAGAGGTACAGGTTAATTCAAAGGATTAAATAGTCCATAAGGATTTAAATACCATTAAAAATCTTCCAAGAGGGCCAGTGATATAGCTTAGCGGCATAAGCGCTTGCCTGGCAAGTGCAAGGTCCTGAGTTCGGTTCCCTCTACCCACCAAAAAAACAAAAAAATCCAAGAAAAATTTATTGTTGTCCTCACAATATTTTCTTGGAAGAGTTTTAATGGTCTTTAAATCCTTGTGGAATATTGAGTCCTTTGAATTAACCTGTACATGTACACTTAAAACCATGCATTAACTCGCATTTTCTTAGAAATTAAAACATTTTCATGTTATTTTTGATTCAAAATAATATAATAGATTGATTAAACAAAAGCTGAAGGAAGAGTAGTTCCCAGGTGCTAAATGGTGCTATGGTCTGAATGTTTGTGTCATCTCTAAATTCATGTGTTGAAGTCCTAACTCCCAAAGTGATGGCATAAGGAGGTAGAGGCCTTTGGGAGTGACTGGATCATGAGGGTGGAGCCCTCATGATGAGATTCCTGTCCTCAGAAAAGGTGCCCAAGGAAGCTCATTTCCCTCTTCTATTCTACAAGTATATGGTGAAGCATGTAATCTGTAAACTGAATGTCCTGGCACCTTGATCTTGGACTTACAACCACTAGAACTGTGAGAAAAATGCATATCTGTTGCTGATAAGATGACCAGTCCATGATATTTTGCTAAAACAGTTTAACAGAGCAAAGACACGTGGTAATATCAATGTGTCAAACTGAAAGGAATTTGACCCCAGTGTTGGAACTCCAGGAAGTCATGATTTATGTTTGGAAAGCAGCATAATCAATTTCATTACATTCGTGTATGATTTCAATTTCCTTGACTTTTAGTGTTTTTATTGAATTTATAACTTTGTTTTTGGTTTAGAGTAATATCAGAACTAGAAGCATGAACATTTTATATCTTATGTATCATGTGTGCATATTAAGAAATATTATAATAAACATAATTGAAATCAACACATAAGAGTTTATAAGGATTTTGATCTTGTTTGGTTTCAACTTTTAAAGAGATAAATTCATAACCTAAGTTTGAGTAATATTGCTCTATGTCATTCTACGTGGTGGCTTCAATTTGTTTTTCACCCTAAAAGTAAACAAAGTCACTGTCATTTCTTTTTGTACCACAGTACTTACACAAGATGAATATGGGAAGGGAACTGCACTAGAGCTAACCCTGGGTACCAGGCCAGACATACTGCTGATGAGGTATATGCCCAGCCTCAGTTTCTCCAATACACAAGAGAAACCACCATCTCCCTCCACTCCACTGTTTACAAATAAATGGAATCTGTCAAAAACATTTGTAAATTGTAAAGCACCATGAAAATATTTCAAGTACCACTATTACCAGTCAATCTATTATAAAACTTTCACACAGCAAACTATAAAGCCGTTAGGTTTTTCTTGACCCAATACTCATTGACGAGCATAAGTAGAATGGTTTTACTGATCTCAAAACAACTTTAGACACAGATATAGATGGTGTGTATACCCTAAAATAATGTGATAGTCCTTGGTTATAAATTAGACATCCAAATGACATAGAATACTCATATTTTATGGTTATGATCAATACAGAAATAAAATTTAAAACATTAATTCCAAGGCCCCCTATAATACATCCAATGATTCTCAGAGATCCACAGATAATATTTAAGATGGGATAATATTGTAAGAAAATTATTTTAACTGGAACTAGACTCACTCTCAACAAAATAACCATAAAACAAGTCTAAAACAGGGTCATCTGGATCAGTAAGTCGTGAGAACACGGTGGGTAAGAAAGGAAGAAGTAAGGCCAGCTCTGCATTCCCCTGCTTTTGCCTGGGACCTTTTCTTAGCTGGAGGCAATGGGTATACTCTGTGCAAAGCAAAGTATCTGCTGCTCTGAGACAGTAAAGGACAAGTCTCCCAGCAGAGGAAACAGCTGGACCTAGAAAGGGAGAGAACAATGTGATAGGAATCCTAGTCTACAAGAGGAGTCCTTGGCAGAGGACTGGGCTGCACAAGCACAGGCCAACATTCCCCAAGACCAGAATAGGGAGCTCCTGGAAGGTGGAGGGCAGAACAGAGGCCCGGGGTTTTTGTACACAAAAGGGCAAATTCAAGAAGCTCAAATGAATTCCAAGCTTGGGTCATGTACCAGAAATTCAGCTCCAAGAATCCTGGGCATCATAACTTAGAAACGAGATTTGAGGTCAAATAAGTGTTCCCCACTACTTCAGAATAGCTGATAACATTGATGTCATTTTATGGGTATGAATTTTTTTGAATTTTGGATAAACATTTGCTTAATCAGCTATTTTTAAGTCTGCTGTTTTAATTGGAATGGATATCATGGTCTTTAATTTATGTAATAGATTTTTAAGCTGGTCAGAACTTAATGAGTTAGAGCCAACTTCCCTCTGAGGTCTACTGTCACACTGTTTGATAGGCCTGATAGGAGTGATAGTTTTTTCAATCTCTAGTGTTATATTCATTTTATCTTCCTTTATATTAGTAAAGGCTCTAAGTTTACTTATAACCCAGGGGGGTAAAAGGCTGGACAGATCCCAGTGGCTTCCCTTCTGTTCACAAGAGGCTATCTACTTCCCTTTAACTATGTCTTTCTCCAGTAGGTAAATTCTCATCATCATAAAAATTTTTACCAGAAAACTGTGTACGATGAAATAAAGCCAGCTCTTTTGCAACTAAGCTTTCATTTTTCTTTCTTTGCAGATTAAAATTTGGCCCAGGGTCTTACGCCAGATTTGCAAGGATGATTGCAGAATCCCAAAGGATTTGATATCCACACCATACTTAGCCAGCTTCTTATTTAAAGGCTTACTTGATCAGAAAAGAGAAAATAATAAGACTTTTATCGTTTTCTTTCTTCAACTTGGAATTTACAGGTTAAAACATTTTCCTTTAGTAAACACAAGACAGCCCTAAGCATCCAGCCTGGTCAGACAGCAGACATGAGCAAAGGAGTCCCTTCCAGGGCAGATCTTTCCAGCTTTTAAGCCAGAAGAATATCCAGGCAGTCTTTCGCTGAGTGAGGTTACTTATGTTAAAATTAGAGACATGAAAACAACAGTTTAGAAGTATATTAAAAGCTGATATTTAGAAATGACACTAACACACTTGACTGAAACAGGCCACTGGCCATGCCTGACAGGAACACATGAAATAAATGTGCTTTGCTAATTCAGAGATAACCAAAGCCACAAGAAGGGAAAGGTATTTACAGAGAGTGTGTTCTTACAGGAAGACAAACCCTCAAATTCCCAAAACCAGGAAAACCACTTGGAAGGGATACATGTATATGTGCCCACATGTGTGTGGACAGCTATGTATATGGAGAGAAGGAGAGAAAGATGTTTCCCAGATATTAAATACATACTTCTTGGGCCGATGAGATGACTCAGTGGCATAAGCGCCTGCCTGGCAAGCGCAAGGGCCCGAGTTCGACTCCTGGAACCCACATACGAAAAAAGCGCCAGTGATATCGCTCAGTGGCATTGGCGCCTGCTGGCATGCGAGGTCCTAAGGTCGACCCCCGGTACCCACAAAAAAAATAAAAAATAAAAATAAATAAATAAATACATACTTCTTTCCCTGTCCATTGAGAGAGGCCTTGATGACTCCCAAAGGGAATTCACCCCTGACCCAGTGACCATATCATTGCCCCAATTTCCCAAATGCTGCCTTGGTGATAAAGGAAGGGACAGAGGATACTCAGTGCCCTTTCTATAAGGGGGAGAAGGGTGAATAACTGTATAATATATAAAGATCACAGAATAAGTAGTTCTTTAGATTTTGAGTAAAGATGTGCCTGTTGCCAACTGTCTACTTGTCTCCTAAATGCTCAAGTTGATGATCTTCAGAAGGACAGACAGATGCTTCCTCAGAAGGGGACATGGCCCTGTGAGCTTCAGTTTCCAAAGGAGAACTTGAGAGAACTGCGGGGAAGGAGAGGGAAGAGAGAGAATGGAGTCCAGGGTCTAGATTGCAGCCCAAGAAGATGCTTGGGCTGACTTCGAATTTCAGGCTCAGATCACCCCCTACAGGGGCAGCAGTGTGTGAGCTCAAGGACAGGACAGTTGCATATGGACATTATGGCTGACAGGGGCATTGGCCCAGCCACACTCCATCTGGGCCTGTAGCTTCCTCTGCCCTCAGTATTTCTCTACATGGACATACCTGAGCCAGTGACAAATGATATCCCCAACTGGTCCTTACTAAGCATGTGAGACAACTTACCAGGCAGCCTCATGCTCACCAGAATAGACCTGGACCAGAAGGAGAAGAGCTGCTCCCTCGCGTCCCGTTTGTGGCCAGGCCTTTGGGCTCAAGGTAGATATACATTCCTTCCTGTCAGGAGAAGGTGCCTGGATCCAGCTCCACATGTCATGGTGCCAGTGCGTGCTTCTCTACCACTCTGCCATCTACTTTTCAGGATGTCACCTCACTTGCTAACAGTAGTGCTGCTAAGTGACATGGCAAAGAGTATTATCCCATTTTGCAGGTAAAGAAAATTAAATGGAGTGGTGGGAAGTGATTTCCTGGGGCTACACAGCCCTTCTGCAATGCACCTGGCGCTCAGACATGGTGTTTTTACCAGCCCCTGGTGA
Source organism: Erethizon dorsatum (assembly GCA_028451465.1). NCBI lineage: Eukaryota > Metazoa > Chordata > Mammalia > Rodentia > Erethizontidae > Erethizon > Erethizon dorsatum. Next base: position 54,647,759 of record CM051828.1, read on the forward strand.
CACATTACTTTTCTGTCTTTGTTCCCAAACCTCCTTCATCACCAGCTGCAGATTTCCATGTAGCCAACCCAACCTGCCAAACACTTCAGTTCCCAAACTAAACCCCACTGTGTGAAGCAGTATGAAGCTGCTTTTATTGGAAGGAGGTATCAATCCAGTGTGATCGCAGTTCACAGGAGGATACAAGCAAGGGAGTGCTCTGCACCTGCAGCTTCCTCTGCCCTCTGCATGGCAAGGAACTTGTCCCCAGCTGCCTCCCATGCGGTCCCCCTGCAGCCAACTCAGCCCCCCGAAGCCCCTTGATCACCTCTTACATCTGTTTACAATGTTTTTCCAAGATTTCTGGTGCTGACAGTAAATATTAAGTTTTTAAGAACGATCTGCCTTTTGTTCGTTGGGATCATCAAGGTTGCAACCTAACTTTAAATAGAAGCAAATTTATAGTACACAGGTAACAATGAATATAATTTAAACAATCACAGTGCTGTAGAAATAACTTGAAAATTAAAACAATGGAAACTGGAGAAAGTATTTGTAACTTACCACATAGAAAAATTTGATATCACTTAAGATACAAAGAATATCTAAAGATAAGGAAGAAAAAATACCAACAGTGTTATTAAAAAATGGGCTGAAAAAAATGGGCTGTAAACAACTGTACAGTTAAAAAAATTGATGTGGCTCCCTATGAAAAGATGCTCAATCCTATTTATAATAAGAAAACATAAATCAAAACTTCATGGAGATATTAACTATTTAACTAGCACATTTTTAGTTATAATACCATGTTAGCAAGAGGCCCAAGTCTTATCTCTTCAAAGAAAGTGAGCCCATGTGGAAGACAGGAACCACGTTTTATATTTCTGTATATTTCAGTAGCATTGTAGTAAACATCTTGTTAGCAAATATCTGAAGTAATGATTAGGAACAAATGCTGTGGATGCTACTTAGAATAACTGGCTATTCCCCAAATTTGCTATATCTTTTAGGACTAGAAAAAGACAGTAGATTGAGGGTTACTAGTGGGGAAAAAACAAAGTTATTTTCTCTGCCCTAAGGTGATTCCATTGTTCTGGAATGGTGCAGGCAGTCATGTTCTTGTCTGGGAACAATTCTAAAAAGACAAAACAACAGTGGCAGTTCTCAAGGCTACTGAAGGTCTTCAGTCTTTTTCTAGTAGTAAAGAGAAATCTCTGGTTTGTTCCAAGAAAGCTCTTTAGAATTACGTGACCGTGGATGTACTTTGCAGTACATCACCTTCTCCTTACCGTAGAGTGCAGATGAGTACAGTAATCACCCAGTCAAACAAAGGTTTGAAACAAAACAAGCTGGAAAGTGGCCATGTGGATTACCCAGGTAGGAAGGATGACTTATTGGGGAAGTGAGTCAAAACCAACTGGGGAGGGCTGAAGCTAAGGACGAAACAAGATGCTGTCAATTATTTAGGTTCACAGGTAAAAGGAAAAATATCTCCAGGATATTTACTTTTAAATGTCTTCCTGCAGCTGTTTTCATAAGCTTTTCTTGTTGAATGATATAATGAAAGGGCTGAAGTCCAAATATTACGAGATCTTATGCAGCCATTATTTAAAATACTTCTAAAATGCCAAAAAGAACATAATGCTAATTAAAAAGGACAAGTTTTCAGAGTCCTGACAAAGTTGGAAGAAAAGGAAAATCCCTAATTGGAGGGGAGGTTAAATCTACAAGACCAGTGCTCTAACCCCTGAGATATGGAGCCCTCTTACAGGGAGGTTAAATGTAGATTTAATCTACCTAATAACAGAAGTGTCATGTTGCATTGATGTACATCTATAAGAGAAAAATGATGTTGAGATTTTCTTTGAATTGTCAAGTGAACAAAAACCATGAAAGGGCAGTAAATATTCATTGTGAAGAGCAAACTTTGATTTCATTGCTTCTGTGCAAGAGTAGCACAAAGGTGAAGTATGCTACTTGTTGAATACTGACCATAACATCAATGCATACAAAAACTAAGTTCATAGAGCTATAGCCACTAGTTACAGGTGCTTACAGATTTTCTAAGTGGAAGGTTAAAGTTATATTCTTCCCATATATTACATATTTCTTTAGAAATGAGCTAAATGTCCCAAAAGTGCACAGGTACTTTAGTTCCTTCTGGTGTTTGTTGGTTTCATATGTGTATAATGTGTGATGCAACTTGCAGATAGGAAAACAGCAGACCACATGGCTGGAATGACATCAAGGCCTTCTCCAGAGCTTCTAGAGTTGTAGACTTTACCAAAGGGAACCGTGAGCTCTGGAAATGCCCCCATGTGGGCCCAAAGAGGAGTTCTTGATGGTCCAGCCTTGGTTCTCTAGGAAGGAGCCTACCGAATAACATGGGCTTCCCTTAGGGACACAAATATAATCTCATAATTTATATTTGCTTTTAAAAGGGGGAATTGCCCAACAACTCAAAGACAAGGCGCAGTACCAGGAATTGATAGAAAAGAAGCAATTTGGAGTTGAAGGGGAAAATGACTGGTGGTTTAGAAACAGTCTTTTCCCAACGCATCCTTGGTGCCAAGGGAGCTCAGAGGTTGGTGAGGGTGCTTATGAGTGGCCTGCTGTGTGCACGTTTGAGGGTTTGAACTCAAAGAAAATAAACATGGTGATCAAGAGACATTGCTTTCCATTAGTCCTATCTTGTGCATTTCACAAAACTAACCCCAACATAGTTCTAGGTGAAACTCTCAGATGTGTCTGCTGACCACATCTGAAGGAAGGAAGCCTGTCGCAGAGTGCACAGCTCAAAACAAAGCAAAATATATAATGCAGGGCAGACCGAGGGCCAGGTACACCACATGTTATGGTTTAGATCTAAAATGTCCCTCAAAATTTTCATGTGTGTGGAGTATGATTGGATCATGGGGGTGATATACTCATTAGTGGGTTCGTCCGTTGATGAGTTTGGCACCTAATGTGCTGTTAGGACTTGGGGTCTAGTTGTAGGTGAGTCACTGGGAGTAGGTGTGACCTGGAAGGGGGTATTCTTGTCCCTGGCTATTCCCTCTCTCTCTGCTACCTGGTTGACATGGGTTGAGCTCCTTTACTCCTGCCATGCCCTTCCATCATGCCATTTTTCCCTTAGAGCTAGCTGTAAGGCAAAATTAACCTATCCTCCTTTAATTTTCAGGTGTTGGGTATTATGTCTCAGTGACAGGAAAGTGATTAAAAAACACACATCTCCAAAATAAAAGGCCACCTATGTGGAATGTAAGGGAAAGTCTACCCAAGGAAATCTGGCAAAGTTTCCAAAGTTTTCGGACAATGAGATGAAATGATGGTCCAGAGTGCACCAGGACTGAGTGTGATGCCAAAGCAGGTGAAGGAGACAGCCTTGCCACATGATGAAGGCAGTGATGTAGATGTGTGCAGTTGGTGTAGAACCCACATGAGGGGCACCTACCCCACCTCAGGTGGAAGGGCAATTAGTGATAGCTTTCTAAAGAAGCGCTGAGCTGAGAAGAGATGGTAGCAAGAATGGGGGCACAGAGATGAGAAAAATGGAAATCAGTCAAATGAACACTGAGTGAGAGATACAACATGCAGAAGTAGGAGGCATCAGGTGGGAGTGGAAGTGACAGGGTGTCTTGGTCTCCTTTCTAGTGCGATACCAATATCTGAGACCAGCTAATTTATCAAGTGAAGTTTAATTGGCTCAGAGTTCTGGAGCATTGCTGCAGCATCTGTTCATTATCTGCGGAGGCCCTTCTTGCTGCGTCATAATCTGGCACAGGGCATCACGTGGCAAGACAGAGCAAACGCAGTAGCTTGGATATCTCTTTTTATTAAAAGGCCATTAATGCCATCATGCCCCCCACAAAACACCCCACCTCCAACTATAATTATCATACGAATTTTGGAGTTAACTTTCTGACACGTGAATTAGGAGGGGGCACATTCAAACCTCAGAGGAAAGGTCTTAGACATGAGTGGAGGGGGAAAGAGAGAGCCTTAAAAGTCATGTGAAGTTTGGTCTTATTTTCTACATAATGGGTCACCACAGGACCATTGATGTCATTTAGAACGGAAGCTTGCAATGGTGTGAAGGACAATAGGAAAGGGAGTGAATGGACGGCAGGAAGCTTGTTAGCTCCTAGGGCAGTTTGGGCAAGTGGAAAGGGCGGTCTGCAGCCAAACAGCATCGTGGGGAGCGGCGTGCGGGAGGCAATGTATAGGCAGAATTGCTGCAGGTTGTGTGTAGCAAGAGGTGACCAAGGCTACACATCTGACAAGACTATAGCAGAAAGGAGAGAGACAGAGACAGAAGAACGCTATCAAAATCCACACGAGCCTCGTTCCCAGCTGGGGGAACAGACACAGCAGAATGGGTGGGGAATTACACAGATTTCCACACTGCCCGAAGCACCTTGCTACCCCCTTCTGGGAGGAAGAAAAGGAACAGAAACTGCCCTCAATATTTCCCCAGTCAATTTGACCACTTCTTTTAATAAAATTGGTAAATACTCCTGAAATTCTAGTTAATACAACTCAAATCGATGAATGTGATCCCTGGAGCCTTCCCTTCCCAATCACTTGCCACGTCCTCGGAGCACCAGGGAAGAACTCGATTATCGCAAAGCTATCAGTCCAGTTCTTCAGAACATTCCAGATCCAGTCAAGTGTGGGCCTCCTGCTCTACATGGAGGCTGAGAACATTTATCTGTAAAGACAACACGTGCTTTTTCATTGAGGAAATGAATTCCAGAAGCAACAAGAAATCTCATGCCTTATTAAAAGAAATATTTGACAATAGCTGGAGGCATATTATGTTTGTCTTAATAACATAAGATTCACCGACCTCATTTTCATTGTTCTGGATTCCAGATAAACTCACTATCTTGTCAGTTTATTAAAACCCCACTGTCCAATGAAACCAGAATTTAGGTGGTGAATTGTGATCAATTCTTGCCCCTGAAGTTCATTTCACTGCACTGCAGAAGTCCGGGGCTTAATGGCACATCCAACATTTCTAAATTCATCCTAAGAGAAACAATGTAGTGATTTCTTAACTGTTTTGTTAATTCTCAGTTGACAAAAATGTATACTAATCATTTGATCAGCAGAACTCTTAATTAAACTAATAATACTGGATATTTATATACTTAATGGATATTTCAAATGCAGCTAATCTATTATGATCATAATTTTTCTTACATTCTGAAAAAGGCTATTTATAAAAACAAATAAACCCTTCGTATTTAATCATGGAAGAATTTCTGATGAATTGTTTCAGAATTTCCAGGTACTATAAGAACAAAAAGTTAAAACACACTCAGTTTAAAGTTGACTCAAAGGCAAGTTCAACAGACTCAATGATAAGTGTGCAAAAAGTCGGGTTCTTTAAAAAAAAAAAAAGGTGGATTCCAAGATACTAGCCCCGGGAACCAGTATTTTGATCAGTACCCCAGCCGATTCTTATGCAGTCCAATTGATACAAATCCTACCACGTCTTAAATGTCTGGCAACCTATGGTCGTAGTATCACCAGTAGCTCTCATCTTCCTACAAACAAAATTAGTATTTACATATTCAAATGTTTTATACCTAAACCTAGGCACTGAATGGACTTCACAATGCAAATAATTCTGGACACCTATTACTGAGTAATAAAATTATGGTCTGTAATGTCTAGAAATCACAGGAATTTATTTACCTCCCCAATAGTCAACAAGGTGTGAAGAAACCTGATCACTGGTCCACACAAGGAAAGATAGACCTAGTAACTCATTTATTTCCCCTATCTTACCACATCTCTTTTCCACTATGGGAAGAAATCTGCTGCCTATGAAATTAGTTTAGTCTCTCCCTCTCTCTCTCTCTCTCCCTCTCTCTCTCTCTCTCTCTGTCTCTGTCTCACTCTCTCCTCTCTCATTCTCTTTCTTTCTCTCATTTCCTCTCTCCCCACCCCAACCTGTGATGACTATGTACAAGTAGAATTAAAACAAAATACCTCATTATATATACACAAATGTAATCCCAGCACTCTGGGAGGTGAGTCAAGAAGATGGCAAGTTGGAGCCCAACCTGGGCAATTTAGTGGCTTAGAGAGACCCTACCCAAAATAAAAAAAAAAATTAAAAGGTCTGGGTATGTAGTTCAGTTGGTTATGTATTTCAGTGTGAGAACTTGAGTTCAATTCCCAATAGCACACACACACAAAAAGTACTACAAGATTTTGGGGCTCAAACATCTGACCACTGGTGACGCATTCATCACAAGATGCATTCTCTGGGTGTTATAAGAATAATTTGGTAATTTGAATTAAAAATATAATTGGAAATAGTTATCTGGAGTCAAGAAGACGGGCTCTGTGGGGTAAAAAGGATTTAAAGCAAAGCACCAACACAAAAATATATATTTGGTAGAGAAAGAAGAAATGAGAGGTAATGGTTCACAGAAGCCATCTGTCCACGGGGTGAAATTGGGATTTCTAGAGTCAGGAGCATTCTCAAACATTCTTAGGTGATACTCAATTAACAATCAAAGATGACAACTACTTTAGTTTCTGCTCTACTTCTTGTAATTTCCAGGACCATCTCTTTGAGACTCATGAGCCCATGAAAGGGCAGGTGAATGATGCCATTTCTGTTGTGTCCAAATCACATCCATGGTGTTCATTGCCAAAAGCCTGGGGAGTTTGCCTTGACTGGAAGCTGTGGTAGAGTCCAAATCTATCTTTCCCTTTAAAATGTAGATGAGGGCCGGTGAGATGGCTCAGTGGCATAGGCGCCTGCCTGGCAAGCGTGAGGTCCTGAGTTCGACTCCCAGTACCCACATACGAGAAAAGGGCTGGTGATATTGCTTAACGGCACGGGCGCCTGCTGGCGCGTGAAGTCCTGAGTTTGACCCCCGGTACCCACACAAAAAAACAAAATAAAATAAAATGTAGATGAAATGAGAACTAGAAATGAGCACTAGATGAATCCATGATGTAAGACCGAGGGCCAAACACTCTAAAGTGTGAACAAAGATTTATTTGCGGGTTGCTCTACTTATGGTGATAGTTTACCCAGATCATCGCCAGATTGTGCTGCCTTTATTGCTGAAAGGAGTTAATACTTGAGAGTTCTTGGATATTTTAAACATTTCGGGCTATTTTTTTCTTGTTGCAAAATTATTTTTAAATTTTTCCTTTCAGAACTACTTGTGAAAGGAATAATTAGGACCAAAATTTATTTCCAAAAATAGTTAATATTTAAAAGGTTGTCATTTTTCTTAGAAACTCAGTTATGAACTCACTTATGAAATATTACTATTGATTTTATTAAAGTTTCTTCTTTCTTTCTCTCTTTTTTCAATACTGAGGTTTGAAACCAGGGACTTCTCACTGATCTACCTCCTTGACCCTTTAAAAAATTATTTTTTATTTCACTAAGTCACTAAGTTGCACAGACTGGACTCGAACTAGCAAACCTCTTGCCTCCACCTCCCGAACTTCTGGGATTACAGGCACGTGCCTCCACACCATTCTGATTTTGTTAATTTTTATAGAATTTGTTCCTTTGATAGCCAAAAACAGTTCTCTCAAAGTGAATGTTTTAAAATTCTCCAAGAAAATACAATACAATCAAACCCTAAAACAATTTCCTCTTTTACAAAATCTGTGGGTACTGACAGATCCCAGTTCTTTCCCATGACTTCTTTTCTTCCCAAACACAATTCAAGAAGTAAACTAACCCAAGATCCAAAGTAATAGCCGTTGGTTTGACAACTCAAGTTTAACTAACTGCTAAGTAAGAGAGTTCAAAAGAAAATGAATCTTGACTATGTAGGGCTGACAACTCTGAATTGGTTCAATTTCTCAAACACGGGGAGCTTGATTGTTCTAAAGGTGCTTTACAAGTTACCAAGAGAGGCTATAACACAGCACAGGAAGAGCCAATGGGAGTGGGAGGCCGAAAGTGGGTCTAATCCTTCAGCCTGGTCAGGGGAGTGGTAGTTGTCTCCTCAATAAAATAATCTTAAATCAATAAGAAAAAGAGAGAGACAGAAAGAAAGGAAGGAGAAAAAGGAGGGAAGGAAGGAGAGAGGGAGGGAGGGAAGGAGAGAAGGAGAGGGGGGAGGTAAGGGGAGGAAGGGAGAAGAAGGGAGGGAGGGAGGGAAAGAGGAAAGGGAAGTAAGAGCGGAAGTTTCTCTCTTTTTTTTTTTTTTTTTTGGTGGGTACCGGAGGTCGAATTCAGGACCTCGCACGCCAGCAGGTGCCCGTGCTGCTGAGCGATATCACCGGCCCTTTTTCATATGTGGGTACCAGGATTTGAACTCAGGACCTCGTGCTTGCCAGGCAGGTGCTTATGCCACTGAGCTATCTCACCGGCCCAAGTTTCTCATTTTGAAGCAGTGTTATTATACTTCTCCATAGGATAGCGGCGAACATTAATTATGAAATGAGCATAAAAAGAAGTTTGGGACCAGTGAGATGGCTCAGCGGCATAAGCACCTGCCTGGCAAGCACAACGTCCTGAGTTTGATCCCCGGTACCCACATTAAAAAAAAAAAAAAAAGAGGAAGTTTTGCCTCACTCTTCACTTCATCTCAACCTTTGTTTCCTTGATGGCACTTTCACTTCTATTACTCACATCTACCTGTTTGTCACTTGTCTCCCTGGAGAGGATATGTGTGCCGGGAGAGGAGGGAACACGTTGGTCCCATTCAACTAAATCCTCAGGTACAACACAGGACCAAGTGAGAGAAGGATATGTTCTATTGAATGATTACCATTTTATATGCACTGGTATACAGTAGTTCACTGGTTTATTTAAGCCTCCCATGAGCACTGTGAGGTAGGATTATCACCTCTGTTTTACAGAGGAGGAAACTAAGAGGAGGGCATCCCTCACACAGCCAGTAAGAGGTGGACTTGGGCTTAAGCCCCTCTGTCTGACTAAATAGCCCATGCTCTTAACTATCCACATGAGGATGCTGATGATTCTCCAGGCCATTGTGGAGAAGAAAGTATTTCCAGGATCCTGGGGAGCACATCGCTAAGAGTTCCACATGGTGCCATTGAAGTTACACAGCTCCTGAAGGGGGGCAGGGGGGAGGGTGCTGGCCCTAAGGGAAACTGGAGACAAGATTGCTTTGTACACATGCTGTAAACCCCGTCTGCAAAGTTTAAATGTAGAAACGTGAGGAAAATTATTGTTCTAGGTGTTCCTCTTCATTTTACCTGAGAGATTCTTGCTCTTCTGTCTAAATTTTTCATGGTATAGATTTTTAGGGCTTAGTTCTTGGGCAGCTTCTGTTCTACTGTTATGGTTTGGATAAAGCTCCATGTGTTTGGGAGATAGTTGGATCATGAGCATGCTATACTTTTTGGTGGCTTCATCCAATGAGGAGTTCAGTGGCCTGGTCAGGAGCGGTAGGTCACTGGGGGTGTGAGCTGGAAGGGTACATCTCCTGCCCCAGCTCCTTACTTCATGCTCTGCTTCCCGACCACAGGGACACAAGCAGCTTTCCTGGCAGTGAGCTTTTCCATCGTGCCCTTCCTGCCTTGGAGCAAGCCAACTATGGACTGAATGCTCTAAAAACTGTGAGCCAAAATAAATCTCTCCTCCTTTAAATTGTGGGTGTCAGATATTGTGTCTCAATGACAAGAAAGTGAGTAAGATAGGGAGGTGTTCGTCCATGGGAAATTGGGGGCAGGACTGTTTGCTATGCATGGTGTAAACATTGTCTGCAAAGATAGAATGTAGAAACATGGGGAAAATGATCGTTCTAGTTATTCCTCCTCATTCTCTTTGACAGATCCTCGTTCCTCTATCCAACCTTTTGATGGTATAGATTTTCAGGGCTTAGTCTCTTGGGCAGCTTCAGTTCTCTACCACACTCACGTTTTTAGCGATTGTGATAGTTAATTGATTGTGTCAAATTGGCTCGGCATAGTTCTGGGTGTGGAAGACCCAACCTATGGAGGATTGTTGAGAGAATGGTATGAAAGGGAAACAAGGAAGGACTGCTTCTGTTTCTTTGGGGGAGCTCCCATCTTCCTCTTCGCTTTGGAAGTCGTCTCCTGGCTTCCAGCGCAGACTCTTCAACCGCGAGCCCTGACCCTTCAGCCTACTGGCACAGACCCTTTGGTCTCCCAATACAGACTCGCATGGGACACTACAGTGAGCTCCAGGCCTTAGACTGGCTCCTTTGATCTCCACCACCCAGAAAGACGTTTTGCACTCTTCCACATCCATCTTGGTAGGCAGCCATTGTAAGCCAACCTTGTAAATTCTTACATATTTGTATGTCTTGCATTAAATGTTTCTCTAGTAAGCACTAATACAGCAATCCTATTGAATCTCTTGCTTTGTATAGTATCTATATGCTAGTAACTCCCAAATTTACCTCTTAAGCCTGGACATCTCTCCAGAATTGTTGATTTTTGTATTATCCACTCAATATTTCCACTTATATGCCTAGATGTCAAAATTATCTCAACTTTCCTATTTCAGGTTGAAGGCAATCCTGTATGTCTAGTTGTGCAAATAAATCTTGTCATTATTGGCCCCTCTCTATCTCTTTGCCCCCACATATAATTAATAATTAATAAGTTTTATTGAATCTACCTTCAAAATATACTATGAATTTAATCACTTCCCATCAACTTTCCTGCTACTTCTTGGTCTAAGTCACCAGCATTTTTTGCTTAAGTAACTACCAATATCACTTTTTAATGTAAAATAAGAATTTCCCATTTATCATGTTTATTGTTTATTTCCTATTCCCTCCTTTTAGACTTCAAAATGAAGGAGGTCATGCAACTTACTTTGCTGTATTTATGCAAATATCCTAATTCCTAGAACAGTAAACTGTAAATAATAAATATGTATTTGTTGGTCAAGATTAAAATTTAAAAGTATGAAGTGATCTCTAAGTCCTAAGTCTGTTGAATTTACCATGTGAACAGTTTTAGGAAAAGAAGATAAAATGGATTCCAAAATTTTATGCTAAACAAGAAGGAAGCCATGAAGACAGACGGAATGAGAAAACTGAAAGTGGAAAGAATAAATGAAAATGAGAGGCAGAAGGCAAAAGGAAAATTTAGAATCTGGGAGGAAAGATAGCAAGTATGAATAAGAAGTGAGGAAAGTATAAAAAGAAATCTTAAACATAAGATAGGAAATAAAAGCAGAAAATTAATGCCATCGAGTTCAGATTAAAAGTAGAGTTAAATAAAATCTTCCCGAGATATTCAGTGCTCAGCTGTTCAGTTCTCACCTTGGTGTTCAAATTCCTTTTTATTACAAAAGAAACAATCTTTCTTTTTCACTAGTCATGATCATAAGGGAAATAGTTCTTAAATCTATTCAACAGGAAGTTGTACTCAGTGTTGAAACATGAGTAATTTTATATTATCACTTAAAAGCTTTTTGAGACCACATATCACAATTATGTTTACTCACATATTTAGCATTTCTCACACTTGCCATTTCTCTCCATATATCTATTTCTATCTGTGAAGAAATTCCTTTAATCTTACTTGTACTGGAAGTCTGATGGCAGTGAATGATTTCAGTTTTTGAATATATGGAAAAGTGCTTTACTTTCATATTTAGAGTTATTTTTATCAAATACAATTCTACATTGACTGTTTTATTTTCCTCTTTCTTCATTCTTTCCTTCCTTTCTGCCTTCAGTTCATTCTTTCTTTCCTTTCCTTCTCTTTCTTTGCTTTTTTCCTTCTCTTTCCAACCACTTTTTGTTCGCATTGCTTCATACCAGAAGTCTGATGTCATTCTAACTTTGTTCTTCTGTATGATAATGCGTCCTTTTCTGCTTCATGCTTCTTTTAAAGTTTTTTTTTTAATGTATGGCTAGTTTAAGAAATTTTATTAGTAAAAATTCCATAATTCCATTTTTTTATAAATTGCTATTTTCTTTGTTATTTTTGCATAGACTCACTGAATCTTAATGCTGTAAGTGTTGTTGAAAAATACTATGTTCAGATTTCACCTTTTTCTTTTTTCTTTTTCCCAGTACTGTGGATTGAACCCAAAACCTTCTCACTAAGCTATAGCCTCAGCACTTTTTTTTATGTTTTCTATTTTTGAGGCAGAGTCTCACTAAGTCACTAAGTCGCCCAGGCTGCTAAGCTTGAGCTTGGGATTCTCCTGTCTCAGCCTCCACGAGTGCTGAGATTACAGGTGCGTACCACCACATACAACAAATTCCTAAATTTTATAAATGAGAAAGCTCAGAATAAATGTTGATGAATGTTAATGCAATTAATGAATATAAAGACAGAAGGAATAAATCTATAATGATTAGATAAAGTTTATATAAGGAGATGTAGGTGCATCTTAGGTTCAAGACGTTGGCAGAATATTAATATATATCCTTCTGATAGGCAGCAAAGAGTTTGGAAAGAAATGAGGTCTGTGTCAGATAAATGGATTTCGTTTAATTTCATCAAAGATGAAAATGGAAATCCAGGGCAGATTACAGAACATTAACCAAGACCAGACAGGTATCTAAAGCCAAGGAACAGAAAGTCTGAGGAAATGTCAGAAATACAGAAGACAGGCAACATAAAAATCAAGTGAAGGAGCACTGACTAAATTAATATCTCATGAGACAGTGGCTGTCTCGGTATTTGGAATAGTTCAGAGCGGAGTGAGGAGACAGATTGAAAAGTCATAATGGAAATAGGCAAGCGATGATCATTAGTGACCTTCAGAATAAGAGTCTTTTATTAGGATGTGTTATGGCTTGTGTCTAGATGTCCCCACAAAGCCTCATATGGTCATAGATGGGGTTTTCCAGAGGTGGCTGGATATTTGGAGCCATGGTGTGATGCTGGGATTAAGGGTGTGTGATTACTAAATTAGTCCACTGATTGGTTTGGCATAGTTCTGGGTATGGATAAGGGGAAGGGCCACCGGGGTGTGACTGCTTCTGCCCTAAGTGTGTGTAGTCTGGATAGAATATAAGGGACAGAAAGAGGGCTGCTGCCCTCACTTGTTGCTTCTCCACTACTTTGCTGCTTTGCTGCCTTCTGCCCACAGAACTACTTCTCCTCTGCAATGCCCCTCTGCCATGCCACTCCCCCTTGAAGCCAGACAACTATGAACTGAGACCTCTACAAATTGTGACTCAAAGAAATCTTTCCTCCTATAACTTTGGGTGTTGGGTATTTTGTCTAAAAGATGAGAAAAAAGTAACTAAGATAAGATGGGAGCTCAAATCTATATAAAAAAAGATTAGTAGAAGGTGGGAGGCAACATGATTTTATTTAGCATATATATATATATTATGCCATGCACTGTTCTAAGTGGTTTATAAGAATTAATTCATTTAACCCCATCTCTAAGCATCACTATCATCCCCACTTTTCAGATAAAGAAATTGAGGAGCACACCTCTGTGGTATTCTTTTGTTAAAGAATTCATAGTTTTAGTCTTTATTCTACGCTGATTCTTTGGTGGCAAGGAGATAAAGAAACATAGATAAGTCCTGGTAATATCTCATATGTTTGGAAAAATCCTAATTGCAACAGTTGGAAATGGGGGGGTTGAATTTCATCATAAAGGGGTGTGTTTGTGTGTGTCTGTGTGTGTGTGTTAGTTTCTAATTAATATAAGATGTGCTATACATGGTCCCAAAGTAAATCCTGAGACTTAACTGATCTTGATAAATAGCAAAAATTGATTAATACAGGTCTCACCCTAATTTGGTCGTGAACATCCAGCAGAAAAATATAACCACAGAGGTATAAAACAATTGCCAACTACACCAGTAAATGATCACTGTTCTGGGATAATGCACTGTATAGGATTAAATTGCTATATGCAGGGGCTTAAAATCTTTGGACTGGGAATCTCTAGCCTAAATCAGCAAGTTCATCTAGAATGAAAAGGGTTCGAAAATAAAAGGATCTTCTACAAAATCCTCCAAACACAGCTCCTCCAACTCCAACTGTCCACTCATTGCTTGTAACTACAAAACAGAAAAGGGGGCGATGTGGGGAGCAGCTGAAGCTAGAGATTAATCACACGTGTGGGGCTGGAGCAAGGCCAGCCTCAAGAACACAGAGTCCCCCTGGCAAGCCACGTGGATAAGCTATGAAGGGGAGGGGTTTCACGTGACATTCAACCTAGCCAGTGTATAAATAAATGCGCTGCAGCCCCTGGAGACCTTCCTCTCTCCCTCTCTCCTCCTCTTCCTCCTCTTTCTTCCTTCCTTACTTCTCCCATCAGGAGAGAAGGCTCCATCTGGCCTCAGTTTTCTGTTAAAAAAAAAAGAAGATAAAAATACCTAAAAAGAAAATTCTATCCTGATAATTAAGAATCCATAATTTTGATTCCATGTGAAGCTTCCATATACTGAGTGTCCTCTGACAAGTTTGCACCTCTCTGAGATTGAGTTTTCCCTTCTATTAAGTTATGCTAATTCCTAACACTCAGGATTATTTTGAGATCCAAAAGTTACAATTTGTGTAATTTTTATAAACTTTAAGAGAATGCTCTAAAATAATTTATTGTTTAAAAAACTGAAACCTCAAGAACACAGACTCCTTGACAATCTTTAGTTGAAGTAAACACAAAGACAATACTTGAGGTAAAAGAAAGCATCAGGGGAAAAATGTATAAACTGAAAAACCGTAAGTCTCAAGTGGATTCTCTGCTTCAAAATATAAAATAATTTTGTCCCGTTGAAATAGTTTGTCATCCCATTCACTTCATATTCAGCTTAATTCAACCGGGGGGGGGCAAAATAGAGGACCTAGAACATCCTAATTTTTAACACTTTTAAAAATAAGAAGTTTTGGGCCGGTGAGATGGCTCAGCGGCTTAAGCGCCTGCTCGGCAAGTGCGCGGGCCCGAGTTCAACTCCCGGAACCCACATACGAAAAAGGGGCCGGTGATATCGCTCAGCGGCACGGGCGCCTCCTGGTGCGCGACGTTCTGAGGTCGACCCCCGGTACCCACAAAAAAAAAGAAAAAATAAGAAGTTTTGCAGCAGTTTTAGATTCACAGCAAATTAAGAAGAAAATACAAGTACTCCGCCCCCCACCCATGTACAGCGTCCCCTGTTGTCAACATCCCCCACCAGCGTGCACATTTATTACAACTGGTACATTTACACTGACACGTTATTGTCATGAAAAGTTCATAGTTTACATTAGGGTTCAGTGATGAACGGTCCGTGGGTTTACACAAGTGAATAATCCCTTATATTTATTATCATAATGTCATACAGAGAAGTTCCACTATCATGATATGCCTCTGTGCTCATCTTTTCTTAATACACGTTAGCAATTACCCACATTGTATGAGACTGAGAGACTAGCGTTGTCTTCTTTTTTTAATTATATTCTATAATTTTTCTTAGGTTTGGTAGATATCAAAACTAAGCACTTCTAATATATTTTAGAAACAAAAATATGTAAAAGATTATATATACATACACCCTTGACATTAAGTCATAACTGGATTATACTAAATACTTGCCACACATCTCAACTCAAAGCATAAAATATTACACATGAAATTTTAACAATGGTTCGTACTCTTGAATAACAAAAAGTATCTTTTAAAATTATTTTACACTGCTCACTGTGGCAGCACATATACTAAAATTATTTTACATCTTCTTTTGCTTATTTTTAGGTCACAATGATAGTTGAAAGCTAAAATTACCTTTTAAAACTAAAAGATATCTCTCCTTATAGTTATTTTCTAGTAATATTAATAGTAATTACCATAGTGTCATAGTACTAGTAGCAATAACTATTCTTTTGCTTCTGATGCAATGATTCTATGAATTCTACTATGACTATTTCTTAATTCATAAGTAATAATTCTACATATATAGAATATGGTATGATAATTCAGTATAAGTATACAGTGTGTAATGATCTATTCAGTGTAATTAGCTTTCTCTCTTCTTAAACATTTATCATTTCTTTTTTTTTTTTTTAATGTGAGTACCGTGAGTCAAACTCAGGACCTTGCACTTGCCAGCAGGCGCTTGTGCCGCTGAGTGATACCACCAGCCCTTTTCCTTTATGTGGGTACCAGGAGTTGAACTCAGGACCTCACGCTTACCAGGCAGGCACTTATGCTGCTGAGCTATCTCACCAGCCCTATCATTTCTTTCTATTTGGAAAGATTTTAATTCCTCTCTTCTAGTTCTTTATAAAATACATTATAAAATTTTGTAAATTATAGTCACTCTACTGTGTTATAGAATGTTAAAATTCTTCTCATCTATGTAGTTTTGTTTTTACTGAATATTAGTAATACAGAATATTGATGTTTATTTAGAAATATTGGTATATGCATATAAGATATTTTGATTATTTTCAACCTACTACCCCGCTTTCTTCCTCCCCCACCTCAACCCCTTTCTCTATCTCTGAATGTCCACTTTCTATTTTTCTATTATCTCTGCCTTCATTCATTCATTCATTGATTCATTTTTAGATTTCTCATGTAAGTGAAAACATGTGATATTTAACTTTCTGGGTCTGGGTTATTTTGGTTATCATGATGGTCTACAATTTTGCCCATTTTCCTGCAAATGACATGATTTTGTTCTTCTTTAGAGCTAAACAATATTCACTGTGTATGTATGTATATGCTACATTTCCTTTATCTATTTGTCTGTTGATGGGCATCTGTGCTGTCTCTACATCATGGCTACTGTGGATTCTGCCACCCTCAGTATGGGTAATCATGTGTCACTGTGGTACACACCCTTTAATCTTGTGGCAATATATGAAGGAGTGGTATAGCTGCATTAAATGATATTTCTAGTTTTAGTTTTTTTGACTCCATGGTGGCTGCACTATTTTACATTCCCACCAGCAGTGTAAAGGTTTTTTTTCCCCACCATCCTGGCCAGCATTCACTGTTTTTTTTATTCTTGATAATAACCATTCTGACTGGCGTGAGATGGAATCTCATTGCCGTTTTAATTTGCATTTTCCCGATGGCTAAACATGTTACACAGTTTTTCATGTGCTTACTAGCCAGTTGTTTTTTGGGGGATGTCTATTATCCATTCTCTTTCAGCCTCCGCTTTCCCCATCCTTCCTAGCCTATGGTGACCATTATTCTACTCTATTTTTATGGAATTACATTTTAACCTTCCATATATGAGTGAGAACATGCAGTATGTATCCTTCTGTGCTTGACCTATTTTACTTCACACTATGTTTCTTAACAGATAATATGTGGGATTTTCTACTCTTGGAATTACGGTAAATTGAACTTTGACCCATCATCGGAAAGTACCACATTCATGTTGGTAATGAAAACACATAAGCACGAGCAAATGTCAAGAGGAGGGGGAGCAATAAAATGCAATGCTCCATTAACTTATTTCAAAGCCAAATAGACTCCTTTTCTGTCTTTACTATTATTTTTACCTAAAAAAATATTTTGGTCCTTTCTGCAAAGACTGCTGTGATCGATTCCCTGTCTTCACCGTTAAGAGAGAAACAGCAGCTATAATCAAAGGTCACCTCATGTTTCGTATGTTCCTTTTTTTTACTTGAAAATCTTCGAATCCCAGACCTCAAAGGCCACTGAGTCCTCACAGCTGATCTGAACCTTGTACAAGTCTCCTACGTTCAGGACACAATCTAGAATGGAGTCAGGAAGAAAGTCATTGTACTAATTGGGCTGTATTAACAGCTATTAACGGTTTTCTGTAACTGGGGAACACCATACTATGTAACAGATACTGTTATAAGTAGTGCTCATTAGATCCTTACAATAGTCCTGCATTCAAGGCCCTCTTACATGCATCTTATGCATGAATAAATCGGGGTTCAATCCTATATAGAATTAATATTTACACTCTGGAAATTCTAATTCCCAAGCCAACTAACCATCCAGTGAACATGTAAGTCTATGGTATCCTGTGTAAAGTTATGCTTCATTTTAGCAGTTGACTGCACATGAATGGAATTATTGAGAAAACACCATTAGCTTCTTCACTGATTTCATGACTGATTGTCTTAAAAACATGTGTTAGACTAGCAGGATATGATAGCAAAGAAGGTTTAGGTATAGCATGTATTTTTGTGGTCAGAGTGTCTGAAGGCATGCAGCTTTGCAGTCGAGTGTGTCATAAAATATTCGTGAGAAAAACTCATTAATGAATACCCTACTATTAACTACGATGAGATAACTGGAACTAGTTGTCCATTTAGGAAATTTAAGTTGGTTAAATATTTGTGAAGCTGTATATAACTAAATGATGCTATTTTTGACGAGCTGTTTAAATTCTACTAATTTTTTCATAAAATTGGAGCATCATAAGAGATGTCTCACAAAAAGTGTTTATGTGCCCCAGAACACAAGCAATTAAAAAAAAAAAGTCATGAATCATTCAAGTCAAAGAGATGATCATTGTGTCCAATTTCCATGGAGTCATCCATCAAATTTGGTGTGAGGTTCTTGCCTTTCCACCCAATGCAGACAGGAAACAGGCCAGTTTAGTTCTTTTCTCTGTGCTTTTGCCCTTAACCACTATTAGTTTATGTGATATTTCAGAGAAGTTGAATGGAACATGGTAGTTGCCATTTGTGATGCTGGTTATTGTTTATAGATAGATTGAAGGAAACGTTTTGAAGAAATGTACTTAAGTATTTTATCAAACTGAGGACTTTTTAAATTAAAGAATCTGAGAGAGCCAATTTGTTAGATACTAAGTGGTTCACAGGATTTAAGTTTATTACTCATGTAACAAACCATCTGGACATTGGATCTTACATTACTGGGAAGAAATCAAAGCAAGCTGAAATAACAAAGATGGTTCAGGTCTTCAATCTCAAGCTGGACACTGCATTGAGCAGAAAGCTGCCTTAGATAGTCATTGTCTCCCTTACAGGAAAGTAATACATTGTGCAATTGGGAAAATTGCAAAGCTGGTCAGCATAGATGACATCACAATTTCCAGGAAGGCTCATGGATCTTGTAAGTGGTTCCATTATTTCTGCAGCCCCAGATGTCTCTGAACTATCATTATTCACCTGGCCTGTGGTTCAGCATCAACATGTCTGCCAAGAGGACAAAGAGCTCCCACAATAGTGATGGGTCCATTAAATCCAGATGTGTCCTAAAAGATTTGGCAATGTAGCCAAAGACTTAATAATTTTTATTAACAGTTAGCTCTAATACAGTGTTCTCTCTTTAATAAAACGTTGCTGATATAAATGTGGAATCACAAATAAAACGTACTATAACATCCTCCCTCTAAGCCCTGCAGTGTCAAGATCAGAAGTTCCAGTGCTGTTATTAAAGTTTCAGTGACAATACTTTTAGGGTCTTACTGCTCATTTATGTGCAAAAAAAAAAAAAAATGTAAATACTTTGGAGTTATTTTGCATAATTTTGTTTATTCATATATTGAATAATTAACAAACTACTGTTAATCATACCATCATGGCAAATTAAACATTTATGTGTATCACATACAATTGGATTTTTCATTTTTAGGCCATTATTAAAATAAGTAAATAAATAAAGGAAAAGCTTGGACAGCTCTAGGATTCATACAGAGAGTGTCACCGTACTCCATCCTGCCCATGCTATCCCTACAGAAGTCATGAACCAGCAGTCTTCATGAAATTTTTCTCAGAATTTACACCCTCCGATAAACAAACTAAACTTAGACTACTCAGGATGACATCCCTGTTCTTTGGTGTTACAAAAGGGTTTGCAATCCCGGGTGATGCTGAAAGTGAAGCAAATGCTAACAGATTGTGCACAAAGGGGAACAGTTATTGAAGCCTTGCGTATCAGCCAACACCATAGTTAGCTTGCCCAAAAAGAGAAAGGCTGTTTCACAATAAGATCAGAAATTTTGAAACGAGCTATGTTATAGTGGCTGTCATTACCGTTGTTATTAATGTGTTCTTACTCAAAAGCAATTCTGTGCATATTATCTCACTTCATCTTTACTACAAGTCCAGAGAGGTGGACAATGTTATTCACAGTAGGGGAAAACATCGTCTTTGGGGAGAAAAAATGAATTATGTGGGTCACCTGCGTACTAGCTCCCTAAAAGAGCGTGCAGTGAGTGTTGTTCCACAGACCACTCTACAAAGTCTCCCTCCTCTGTAGTGCAGAAGGCTGCAACTAGCCCACACTGAGAGAGGACTTGCAGAGCACAAACAGGTTAAAGAAAATTGTAACTAGAGAGCAATTGCTTTTCTCTACTTGTAGGTTATATGCTTTATTAATGGGAATCCTGTCACTCAAAAACCTTGAAAGTGTGTTAGAAATTTAAGTGGACACTTAAAAAATAACAAAGCAGCTTTTAGAAAACAAATTGCAAGTACCAAGAATGATTTTGCAACCTCATATCTACATGCAAAGGAAGTAGTACAGACTGGGAACGTTTTCAGAGTGGTTGCTCTACATTTCCTCCCTTGAATGTGACACTTATTTAGAGGCCAACACATAAAACCATACGTACTCCCCCGGGTTAATTAGATTGCCTTCACTAGAACCCTGGAAGCCCACATATTCTACCGCACTGGAATCTGGTCTCAACTTGCATCCCAATGATCACGCCAGATAGTTCAAGAAAAAATTATATTTGAAATCTCTTGTTTTAGGAAGATAATGAATCTTGCAAATCAGCCCACTTACAATGGGACATAACTCACAGCCTGGGAATCATGCCCTGGGCTTCTGGTTCTTACTAACAAAAGGGATTTTGAACATCGACGTCTTCTTGGATATGTTCCTGCTCTTTCACAAAAGAACACTGTCACGCATATATCCCACAAACATTGAAAAGTACCTGGGAGCCATTTAGAAAGATATTTTGTTATACTCAGTGAATTGAATGCTGTCAAAATGGCTTTTTTGTATTGTTTTGTTTTCTTTAACTTGGCTTTCTAAAGTTATGGTTTTCATTGGGTGTTTTTTCACTGCATTCCTTACACAATAGACATATTTGCAAGCAAACATCCCTCTTACTAATTTTAAGATGTTGTTAGATCAACAGATATTTTAATGCTTTTCTATTTTAGTTGAATCCATCAGAGATTTGGCCACTAGCTATTTAACTACTTCATTTCTGTGCCACAGTTCTTCTTGCCACTCCTGTGAATGCTGTAAACTTTCATTCTGTAAATGAGCTTCCAAAATTTTATCTAATTTACTTCTCCTCATCTTTACTTTCTTAGGGATATGTTCTTTTTCACCATTCAATGCTTTATCCCATATGAGTTCACCCACTCTGTTTATCATGATGTCATTATCGCCCCAATATTTACAAACCATGCTATGCTGTTTCCTTCAGAAATGAATATTCTAATCTCATAAAATTTTTACTGATGATGGCAGCAAAAAAGCTAAGAACAATGTAGCATATATATATATTCAATTCTTAACCAGAATGCTTCCCATGAAACATCCACTTCTTAACGTTGCACCCTACTGTTCTGATTGTTATACAGTGTCGTACAGTACTTAAAACTGATAAAACATCATGATTCACTCAGGGGGAAGGACTTCAAATTTTAAAAAATTATCACTTTGATGATACTAATGTCCTAACAAGATGATGTACAAAAATATCTCTTTTCCTCATAAATCTTGACCAATAAAAAGTGTGGCAATATATTTCTGAGTACCAATGAGATACTTGTCCAAGCACAAATGTGGAATAAGAACACCACGACAGAGCTAAAAGTGAAAAAGTGTTAACAATTTGCTGAACTGTCTCCCCGAACAATGATTCAGTGGTACAGAACTGCAGTAGACATTTTTGATCAGAAAGCAAGGAGGGGGCCGGTGAGATGGCTCAGCGGCATAAGCGCCTGCCCTGCAAGCGCAAGGGCCCGAGTTCGACTCCCAGATCCCACATACGAAAAAGGGGCCGGTGATATCACTCAGCGGCACGGGTGCCTGTTGGCACGCAAGGTCCTGAGGTCGACCCCCTGGTACCCACAAAAAAAAAAAAAGAAAGCAAGGAGGCAGGGGAAGTCTAATCATGTTTTCTACGCATTCTGCTTTATGAAATCCTTAGGCTGCATACTGTTTTATATGCCAACAAGACCACGAAATAACCTGGAGCCATTTGTGAGAGTTTCAGCACCCTGGGGCTGGAAGGAAGGGTGGACGTCCTACCCCCAGTTACTCTGCGGAGTCTGCGGAAGTGTGAGAGCCAGACATGATTGGATAAAGGGCGTTTCGCAGTAACAGCTGAACAAGAGAAGGTTCTGTCTGGCACATGGGTCTGGATCAAGGCCAGCTTCATGGAGAGGCCCTTCACTGTCACCCAGGGGAGGAAGGCATTTTATGGCCACAACCAAAAAGATCACTTCCAACACACAAGGAAGGCTCTGTGGTTTACACTTGGCTTTGCCGTTTCAGCAAAGATCCATGATCAGCAGTCCTAAGCCTTCACACTAGGATTCCACCCTGAACCGGACAGAATCACCACTCCTATGGGGTCCACATCATACTGAGGAGGAGAAACAACAAACACACATGCTAGTAAACATGCGCTGTCGTAGAGGATATGTTCTACAAAGAACATGTATGATAGGGCAATGAGATAAGAAGTGACCATCAGAGGGGTTGGGGGAAGGAGGCAACTGCAAGTGGCCAGAGAGACACGTTATCTGTACAGGTGTCTCAGAGCTGATATCTGATGAATGAGAAGACAATGCCATGGAAAGATCCACAGGTGCAGGTCTTGATGGATGATTCAATGATCCTAATGCAGGACCAAGCAAGTGCTTGGTAAAATTGCCCACTAATTGGGCTGCAAGTTAAAACACATGCATGGAATCTTGGAAAGTTTTCATTTTAAAAATCTACAGAAGATGTGCAAATTTTCTGACTGTTATGTCTCTTCTTGGGAACACTTTCTGTTGGATATCTACAATAAAATACACAAAGAAAAATCTCTTAATAACTTACTAGAAATTGACTGGTATAGCTTCAAGACAAACAGCTTGTTCTAGATTGGCAAGATGATGATGATGATGATGATGATGATGATGATTCCCTTAAACTATAAGTTCCCTATGTTCTTCTCTATTCCTGACCTTCTGTAGATTCTTCAATGGTCTTAACTTGCCTATTGTACCCTCTTCTTGACAGGTATGAGTATTGACATTTGTCAGTACCGAGGGCTTTTAGGCATGATAATGATCTATCATTCTGCTAACCTAAGATTGCTTACAAAGTTCAAAAAAAATTGGAAGGAGAAAAACATGATGTCAAAATTTTAAATGGGCTGGCTTCAGGTTAACTTTTTAAATTAACAATGTAATTAGAAAACATCTAAAAATATTTTAACTTCTAATTATGAAAGATTATTTAAAACTTGATTGTTTAAAAAGCAGTCATAATTGTATTGTCAATGGCAGGCTATGTATTGCATACTGAACAGAAAAGTTTAGTTTCTAAAGACCTTAAAATCTAATGGTGAGAATCTTCATAAAAATAAACTTGTAAAATACCCTGGATAAAATTATCCCTACATTCAATATTTTTGGTTGCTTTTTGTGAAGGATACATTTTGGGAAGTAGCATAAGACTAAGCATTAAAGAGAGAAAGGCTGAATGAAATCATCTATTTTTACTCAAAGGCAGAATAAAGGAAATAGATATGACACAGATAAAAATGCTCTGAGGGAAATTTATAATATAGACATTTCCTCCCTTCTTCCTATATGAGTATGTTTTAATCTTCCAAGTTCAGGCATGTAAACTTCCAAAGCTCTAACGTATCAATACCTGGCAAGCGGTGAGTACTTGGCAAATATTTACAGAATGAAAGGGAGTGAGGATGGAGTTCCATCAACAGCACCTGCATTCCAGTGTGCTGATGTTGCCAGGAGCCTGTGATAGCCTATACCCCAAGTGGGTTCCAAGTAAGTTAAGAAAAAGGCACAAGCAGTAGGTGAGGATCAATGTATGAGCTGCATACTTGGTGAGACTGAATGGGGAATATATCTTACACTAATGCCGGAGTGGGACATAAATCAGGGACTCACCTAGGGAGATGCTGGGTGCGTGGCACAGTCCCTTCTGAGCCAGCTGAGTGAATGATCTCTTGCTATTGTCTCTCTTGCTGAGTCATGAGAATGGGAACTGTGAGAGGTGGGCCAGAAAGGGAGATGGCTGCCCACCTGGAGCCAGCGGGTCATTCTCTCCCCACATTACCCCCACACACAGGTGATGGCAACTCCGCTCAATGGAAGGGTCTTGGGAGGGACTCCCAAGAAAGGAAGATACACAAATGGCCTCACGGACATGCTGGGTCTGAGGATATGAAACCTCACATCTCCAGCCACATTCCCAAGGATCCCTTTGTCTTGTACCCTCATTGAAAAAGAAGGATGAGGCTGGGAGGGAAACTATAATTTTAACCTCTCCATATACATGAAAGTAGAGAGGTAATAATCCTCTTCTTGACTAACATTTGGAAAACAAGAAAGTTATTTTAAAACGAATCGTAACCTAGTGAAAAAATGGGGATAGCATTTTCACAGACACGCTACCAAAGAAGAGATAAATATGAAAAATAAACACCTAAAAAGATGCAAGGTCATCAATAGTCATTAGGGTAAGGCAAATTAAATCCTCAGCGAAATCCCACTACATACACTAGGCTGGCTTAAATTTGAAAACTGACTGTATTAAGTGTTGACAAGAAAGGAGGGGGTTAACTTGAACTCTCATACCAAGCTAGTGGCAAGGCAGAATGGAACATTTGAAACCAACTTTATAGTCTCTTGTAAAGGTAAATATTCACTCACCATATGATCAAGAAGTCCCACCCCTAGACAAATATCTTGAAAGAATACATGTCCACACAAAGATTTGTGCACCAATGTTGATAGCATTATTTCTAATTGATAAAACAAGTTGGGGTACATCTATACAACAGACTACTACTCAGTAATGAAAAGAAATGGTCATTGATATATACAACAATATAAATAAATCTCAAATGTACTGTGTTAAGACAAAGGCTTAATACCATGATTTCACTTATAAGTCATCACAAAAAGGCAAAACTATAGAGACGGATATAGATCAGTGGCTGTCAGGAGCTGGGAGTGGGAGGGACTGACTCTAAATGGGCACAAAGGAAATTTGGAGGTGATAGAAGTAATTTGTGTCTGTTGTGATTGTATTTAAATAACTAGATATAATTGTCAAAATTCATCAAATTATAAATCTAAGAGGGTGCATTTTGTATGTAAATTATACCTTAATAAATCTTGATGGTTTATTTTTAAAACAGAGTCTTAAGTATCAGACAGTATAGTTCAAACTAAATAAGTCACCCTTTAAAATAGATTAGAATTAGTTTACTACCAATAATACCTAATCCACACCACTTGTGAGAATAATTTATTCATCATGAGGACAGTAGAGCTAGTTAACGGTTTCAAGTGGGAAGGTGAGTTTATCAAACAAACAAGTGGACATTTCTAATCTGTATTGTGACTATGAGGTAAAACTGAAGGACTTCTTCTGATAAATTTAGGGCCAGTAGTCTATATTTTACAGGTAGCAATATGAGCTAGAGTTGATAGGTTTCTTAGTAGACTTTTCATGTGACATTTAAAAAATAAATTGAATTCTAAAATAACCTCTTGTTCTTGATTTAATCTTGTTTTGTTTATCACAGCCTTAGTGCCAATATATATGTACACATTTTGTATAGGCTATTGATATTTTATATATTATATTTGTGTGTATGGCATAGTATAGCCATGGGGGATAACCTGTCATATGCACACCATACATAGCCTTGTCTGCCAGGGTGAGGGCTATTTCCAAGACAACTCCACTCTTCTACCACATTGCAGCATCCCTTTACTACTTTATAAATTATAGTCATTCATTGCTTAATTTTACTTACCCCTGTTCTTACTATAGATATACTATAGATTATTACAGATTTTGCCTATAGATTTTGTCCAATAATTCACATTTTAATTCCTTATTATTTTCTTTGCAAATTTTCTAGATGTATTTCAAAATTTCCTGATCCTGCAGATATCTACCAACCACTCATAGTGTGGTCACAGTCTGAGGTTTGATGGATGTGTTCTTTAGTGTTACAGAATGTAGGCTCTTGTTAGAATTCACTCATAGGACAAAATATAGCACCATGCTTTGAATGAAAGGACAAATTCCAAAAACAAATATATTTGAGAATGTGAACAGAAAAGATGTTTCCTCATTTCAACATTCTTGTTATTCAATTAATTTAATGCCATTGTAATTAATAAAGAGGTATGCTTGGGAACACTGTATAATTTGAAATGTGTAAAGAGAAGGCTATAATTTGATTACTAGTCTATCTATAGATGATTCACAAAAGCATCTGTTTATTCTCAAAATCACAGAGATTCCTCTTTATTGAAATAATATTCATACATGGTCCAGAATCGGTATCATTGATGGATTATTTTCATTGTACTGCTTTCAGATGAATATGGCAGATGAGTTGTTGCCCACTTCAGGGAACTAGAAGCAAAGAACAGGGAACTAGAAGCTCAGAGTATTTTAGAGGAATTAGGAAGAATGCGTGTGTTTTCATACGAAAACATTTTTTTTCTACATGTTATAAAGCAGAGGAAATGATCAGAATAACATATTTTGGTTGCAGTCTAGGTATGTGACTTGCTTGGTCTAAAAGCCTGAGCAAGTTCATGACAGGTTTGGAGTATACATTAGCTTTGGTCTCTTATATTTCTCCTTTCATAACCACCTTTATTCTAAGTTGGGCAGCAGGGATTCAGCATCATCTAGAACAGGATACTAAATGGGCCGATTGCAGCCAGGACTCTATGACAAGGGTCCACCAGAGCAGCATCTTTTCTACCATATGGATATAAGGCAGGAAAGGTCTCCCTTGGAAGACGCACAGGGGTATTCAGTTTGGCCAGGAAACTTCCTATTTTGGGGACAGGACGACTCTCTCTAAGGCAGTATTGAGATGGAGGTTTAAATCCATCACACAGAGACACTAGACCTCATCTTCCCCCTTCCTTTTCTTTGGGGACCTTTATGTACACATCTGGCTATTTTTATCAGCTACTTTGGGCTTTGAGCTGTTCCGAGGGTTTTTCATGAGCCAATGTGGAATTCAAGGTTTTTAAACTGACAGGAAATTTTAGATTAAGAGGCTAGAGACACTGGGGTGTGCTTAGAGATCAGTTGTGATTTACTAAGGAATAAAAGTGCTTATGCTATTTCATAGCTCGCTAGCGAAGTTTCTGTCACCTGTGACTTAGAAAAAGGTGAATTTATTGTGACACAACACGACCCATATTACAAAAACATACTCTGATTTCATGCAACTGTCCTTAAGAAGATTCTCTAGAGTGACTTCAGCAGGGAAAATATCCACAGCTGCTTTCATTGTCCTTTTCTCGATTAGTGGCAAGTCCAAGCAAGAGCTTTCTGTCCCCACTGACCATACAGCTATCTGGATAATGTTGACGAGTTTCTTATTGAGGCTTAAATTTCTCCTCATTTTGGTTAACAGTTCTTGGTTCATTCTAAACTGGTTGTGTTTCAAAATACTGTCAAAATTTCTGTTTGCAGGAAATTGATTTTTGTCCCCTGCCACCTCCATTCTTCAACTAGAAAAATGGAGAAATTTGACTACAAACAGCTGGCCTTCATGTTTTTCTCAGTGGAGAGTATTGTTCCTAAACTTGTTTCTTTTTTCCACAGGAGAGACCTTGCACAATAGAGCCAGGATAAGATGTGTAAACTTCTGACCAGCTATGTCTAAATTTGAGCACAATAGGACATGTCATAAAACCTGGGGTAAGAGCTTTTTAAATTAACTCAGATCTATGTTAAAGCAAGGGGCAAAGGTTTCAGAAAATTCAAACTCAGATTAATTTGGTAGCCAATCTCACTTAAAATGTATATTTCTCACCTGGAATTCTACCTTCAGACATGCCACTTCAGATTCAGTATTGCTTATGACTGTAGAAAGAAAAAATCATGCCCATGTTGTTATCTTTTAAAAGCTTGTAAATGATAAATCTCTGTGTTTTTATATGTGTCCCTGGGTATGTATGTATTATACATCATGTCTGTGTGTGTACTTGTGTTTGCATATCATTAAGATGGTACCAGATTAATTTAAGAAGAGCTCTCAGTAATTAAGAAAGCATAAACCCAAATGCCTTTTAGTCTATATGACTTATGCAAATGTTTAAAAGATAAAATAAAGGTGTTTTTAGAACTCTTAACATGGTTTTGTCTGTGTTAGCCAATAAGAATTACATTTGAGGTGTTTGACTTTCAAAATAGTATTTTCAGTTGTACAAAGCTTACAAGAAAGACTAAATAGCATAAAGGAAAATTAATTAAAATATTCGAGTTTATTATGACCTTAAAGACTCTTGGGAATCAGTAGGTTGAACACTGAGAAAATGTGGCACACATATTAATATGGTGCTGGCTGGGCATTCTTTTATTTAGAAGTATCCCCTATGGACATCCACTATGGCTTACTACAGTGTGGAGTGGGAGCAACTGAAAAATTTTCTGTTTATTAGACATTATCTGATAAAAGTCCATGTGAGAGGTTCCTCACTAGGTCTATGAGAATTAATGAACACCTGTGTCTTGTGTGTTAACTTACATCTGAGTAAACACAGCCCAGCCTTGCTTCTTCCCAATTTCCTGACAGAGCTGCGTCCATGTTTACATGGATAATAACTTCCCTAATTCTGGAATGATGAAGCCAGCAGGTGCTGATGTGGGACAAGTATATCCCTCTGTAGTTCATGAATCTTTCTAGAACTTCTGAGCTTTGCCTTTTTGAATAACCTTGACTAGTAAAGGTCCTTTTAAGTCTTTCAAATGGAGTCACTTATGTCATTATCCAGGATGGTTTTCTTTTGTTGACATGAAAATTTGGTTAGAGAATAATTTATTGGAGTCAATGTAAATATTCAAGTTCAAAAGCCCTTGAAAACACTTGAATTTTAAAATACATTTTGTTGTAACATGTGTAGATGCAGTTTCCAGACCTTGACTACAACATTTTTTTTCCATTTGAATTTTAATTTAATTTAATTTTATTTTATTTTTATTATTATTACATTTATTGGTACCATTTAGATATACATAATGATCACATTCATCATAGGGAATTTGTACCCATCCATGATATAATCTGATTCCTCTTTTTCTCCCATTCCCCGCCCCTCCCTTCAACCCCTCTTCCCCTCCTTATTTACAAAAGCTTTATTTCTACTTTATCTTTCTTTTCTAACTTTTTGTCTTTTCCTTTCCTTCCTTCCTTCCCCCTTCCCCCTCCCTAGTTCTCTTTGTCTTTTGAACAATTTCTTCCTATTTCACAATATCTATTATACATTTTGATTCTCATTTACACTTCAGTTTCTCACACCAGAGAGACAATGCAATATTTGC
The DNA here is from genome assembly GCA_028451465.1 of Erethizon dorsatum. Classification (NCBI taxonomy): domain Eukaryota; kingdom Metazoa; phylum Chordata; class Mammalia; order Rodentia; family Erethizontidae; genus Erethizon; species Erethizon dorsatum. The sequence goes on from CM051828.1 coordinate 54,677,178, forward strand.
ACATAAGGGTCCACTTTCACTTAAGAGTATAGTGTCAAGGTACATCCATTTACCTTGAAATGTCTCAAGTTTATCCTTCTTTATGGCTGAGTAGTACTCCACTGTATAAAAAAATCACATCTTCTTTATCCATTCATCAGTTGATGGGCATTTGGATTGTTTCCAAGATTTAGTTATTACAAACTGTGCTGCTATAAACAGGGGTGTGCATATATCACTGTGGTATGATGCTTTTAATTCTCTTGGGAAGATACCAAGAAGGGGAATAGGTGGGTCAAATGGGACCTCTAGTCCTAGGTTTTTGAGGAATCTACACACTGGTTTCCACAGTGTTTGCACAAGTCTACATTCCCACAAACAGTGGAGGAGGGTTCCTTTTTTCCCACATCCCACCATCATTTGTTATTTGTTGTTTCCTTTATAATAGCCATTATTTCTGGAGTGAGATGGAATCTCAGTATTGTTTTAATTTTCATCTCCTGAATAACCCGTGATGTTGAACACTTTTTCATAAATTTATTTGCCATTTCTATTTCTTCATCTCATAAGTATGTATTCATTTCAGATGCCCATTTTTGGATTGGGTCTTTAAGTTGGGGGCTCCTGATTTTTTTCAGTCCTTTATATGTCCTAGATATTAGTCAAACATCTTCACTGGAAGAAAGATAACCTCTTTAATAAATGGTGCTGGAAAAACTGGCTTTCAACATGCTGAAGACTAAAACTAGAGCTATGCCTATCAACATGCACTAAACTAAAATCAAATGGATCAGAGATCTAAATATTAAAACATAAAAACTAAATCTGCTGGAAGATAAAATAGGTAGAACTCTTGAAGACATAGTAGTAGGCAAAGACTTCATGAACAAAACCCCAACTGCACAGAAAATACTACAAAGAATCAACAACTGGGATCTCATCTTATTAAAAAGCTTTTTGCACAGCAAAAGAAATCACTAACAGAGTGCAAATACAACCCACAGAGTGGTAAAAAATTTTAGCCAGTTGTTCCCTTGACTATAACTTTTGAGATGTATTTTTGTCCTAAGCAAAAAATTGGTTTGGGACATTAATTTATGCTCAGTATAAATTCATGTATCCTTTGCTTCTTAAAATCTACAAATGATAGTGTATTTGGGTCATTAAATGTATTTCATACATTGTTGATATGTATGTATATGTTTAACACTGTTATAAGATCAGAAACTGAGTATTTAACATGTTTGAGGATATTCTAGATGGACAATAAGTATCTCAAAATGAAGACTTTTGTTAAACTGTAAGTCAATAAATTTAAAATGAGCTTTAAATAATAATTTTAAAGTCATTGAAGGTTGTATTTGTCTATCATTTTAAGGTACCCTAAAGTTAGTAGTTTGTATAAGCACAACTCATTTATTGGTACTAGGTGGCTTTAAGAAAAAAGACATCTTTTGTTGGAAAGAGTTAATAGCTCTGACTTGCCAGTTCTGTTAATGTATTTTTATATAGCCTAATTCTTACAATTTTAAGAGAGGCTAAAAGGACTCATTGGCTTCTCTGTAATAGATGAACTGCTATTATTTTACTGACTAATCTTTGCTTAAATTAAGTAATTAAAAATGTGGTTTTTAAAAATCACTTTGTTTTTACAGAAAAGCCTTGCAATTTTCAGAAACAAAGATTTGGAGCTTTTCCCATACTACAATATGTCATGTGTTCTTTTCTAGATATACAGTGCTTACATAAACTGTTCTTATATGTGATTTGCCTTTTATTTTTAAGTAACTGTCCTGGTATAATGCAGTTGGCCATGGTGGTCTTAATATCCAGTAAAACTAATTAAATTGTTTTGCTAAACTGCTCCCTTGTGTATTGCTTATAGTAATATGACTGGCAAAATTCGTGTTCCTCTTGGTCAATCAGAGACAATCTTGCTCAAAAACGTGTTCTCTTAGTTGGTAAAATAGACATTAATTATTGTACGCTGCATTATAAATTTTGCAATTCTGTTGTGTTTACCTAAAAACTTCTAAACCTATTATTATGTTTTGTACCTAAAATGACGCCCAAGGCCTCATATATTTGGTGACTGGATTATGAGGTCATCACAGCTGAGCTGTTGTGGAGAGGGGGGATCCAGTGGAAAGGGGCAGGTCCTTGAGGATATGACCCAGCAGGGTGAACCTCTCCTCCCAAGTCGCCCCTTGACTGTCTCAGCTTGCCGGCTGCCATGATGTGAGCGGCTTTTCCTCCACTGTGCCCCTCTGCCATGTCGTTTCTTCTTTGAAGCTGGCCAACCCTGGACTGAAACGTGAGCCAAAATAAACCTCTCCTCTTTTAAGCTGTGGGTGTTAGATATTGTGTCTCAGCTATAAGGAAAGTAACTAAGACAGTTACAAAACTGTAATTCTTAGTCTTGGCATTAATAAATGATGTACCTTTTCTTAAATGGCATAAGGAAAGGGGACTTTAAGCGTATCTTTAAGTATAACTTTTCTGCCAGAATTAACCTTGTTTCACGGAAATACTGGCTTTCTTTAATTAGTCACTAAATTTCTTCTACAGACTGGATTTATTTTGCTCTCATTGGCTTGTTTTACATCTGCTTGTAAGCTTTGTAACTATTATTTGTCAAAGTCCTAGTGTTTAGGGTGCTGACCACAGAAGAGACAGGATTAGACTTGACAATGGACTCGAAAAACCCAGCCTAAAAGCCATTCTTCCAAAATCTCTAATATTGCTCAAATTTTGCGAGAAGTGTTTTATGACAGATTCTAATCATCTGTCACATCCCCTCCAGTGTGGGACGTGCTCTGACTGACCATCACCAGGGAAAGCTTACTGGGCACTGAGGGACCAGGTCACAGATGATTAACTGGCAATGTCTTCAAAAAGAAGAAAATGCATTCAGACAAGGGGGGAGAGTCACGAACATCGGCGAGTCACCTGCATGTTAACCCTTCCATGAGTGAGTGTGCTGCGGCACTCACGGAAGAGGGTTCTTATGCGTGAACGCCTGAAAGCAGAAAGCCCTTCCAGCAGGTATAACTGTTAGACATCACCTGACTTTTGCTTTCTTTTTTACTTAACCTCACAATCTTTAGTGATATCTTTCAGACTCAAACATCCAGCTTCCTTTTTCTTATGCTCCAGCTACTTTTGATGGAATCTACCTGACAATCCAGCCCCAGCACGGGATGAGTCAGACGATGTGGCACCTCAGGGTGCTCAAGACTGAGGCTCAAATAAAGGAAGGGGGAAATCATAACCAGCACAAAAAAATGGAACTTTAAAAGTTAGATTTTTTTTTTCCTTTACAGACAAGTGGCTTCAAGCTTCTTCCTGTCTAGAGCATAAACAGCTACCCCCATTTTTCTTCAGTCCAGATGAATGGACAAAATACTCAGATGCTGGCACCAATATGTCAGGTCCAGTTTCATTTCCTTAGACAGGGGAGAGGTCTGGGTTCAGCCCAAACATATCTATTGCCTCATTGTATTCCTTTCCCCATTATTATTTGCTATAAAAGACCCCAAGACACCTGTACACAGTGAGATGGCGATTTGAGACCAATGGGCCCCTCCATCTCCTTGGCACTAGGTTTAAATAGATTCTTTTCCTCTTTTATCAGAATAAATGGCCTTCTTTGATTTGGTCAGTGACAAACAAATAAACCTGGGCATATGGACCTAAGTGGCTGGCAACAATCTCAGTTATTTTGTTACAGCAACAAAAATTTGAGAAATATATCACTTTAAGAAACATAGCCATCTGACATTACTTTCATTGTGCTCTTATTGAAGAAATGAAGTTAACACTTGTAGAAGAATAAAACTTTATAAATGGTTAAGAAGAGTATTTAGGGACGGTGAGATGGCTCAGCAGCGTAAGCGCCTGCCTGGCAAGCGCGAGGGCCCGAGTTCGACTCCCGAAACCCACATACAAAAAAAGGGGCCGGTGATATCGCTCAGCGGCACGGGCGCCTGCTGGTGCGCAAGGTCCTGAGGTCGACCCCCAGTACCCACCAAAAAAAAAAAAAGAGTATTTAAAAATTCAGATAATTTCACTCTGATAATTGTCCAATTTATTATAATAAAGAAAAATATCTATCAGAAAAAATCCCACGCATAATGTATAATCGTGATAGTTACTTTTTGTTGCATGCTTAGGACATGGCTGTGTTTGTTCTAAACAATCAAGGTGATTATTATTCCCACTCTGCAGGTGAGGATATAGAGGGAGAGAGATAACAATTCACAATAGCATGAAAAAAAAATTAAATACTTAGGGATGGATCTAACCAAGAAAGTGAAAGATACTACAATGAAAACTGCATTACTCTGAAAAAAGAAGATCAAAGAGGACATCAGAAATGGAAAGACATCCTTTGTTCTGGATAGGAAGAAGCAATACTGTCAAAATGGCCATACTTCCACAACTGATATATAGATTTAATGCAACCCCAATCAAAATACCAAAAGCATTTCTCACAGAAATGAAAAAAGCAATCCTAAAATTCATACAGAACCAGAAGGGACCCAGAATAGCAAGAGCATTCCTGGATAACAAAAGCAAAGCAGGAGGCATCACAATCCGAAACTTCAAGTTATGTCACAAAGCTACCATGATTAAAAACAGCATGGTAGGGGCCAGGGAGATAGCTCAGTGGCACAGTGCCTGCCTGGCATGCATGAGGTCATGAGTTTGATTCCCAGTGCAAAACAAAACAAAACAAAATAAAACAGCATGGTATTGGCACAAAAACGGACATCTGTGTCAATAAAACAGAACAAAAGACGCAGAACCAACCCCAGACATAATTATCCTCCTGATCTCTGACAAAGGGGCCAAAAGCACACACTGGAAAAAGAGAGCCTCTCTAACCAGTAGTGCTGGAAATACTGGCTATCCGTGTGCAGAAGACTGACACTAGACTCATACCTCTCACCATGTACTAAACTAGAATCAAAATAGATCAAAAATCTAAATATTAAAACAGAAACATTTCAGCTTCCGGAAAATAAAATAAGGTAAAACACTTGAAGCCATAGACATAAGCAGGACTTTCTGAACAGTACCCCAATTGCACAAAAAATAACATCAAGAATCAACAAATGGGATTATATCAAATTAAAAACCTCCTGGAAAGCGAAAGAAACAACCAACAGAGTGAATAAACAACCTATAGAATGAGAAAATAGTTTTGCCAGCTATGCCTGAGGACTCATACTTAAAATATACAAAGAACTCAAAAAATTAGATACCCCAAAATATACCCAATAAAAAATGGGCAACTGAAATGAATAGACATTCTCAGAAGTACAAATGTCCAATAAATATGTGAAAAAATGTTCAACATTTTTGGCCCTTACAGAAATGCAAATTAAAACACCACTGAGATTGCATCTTAAGAAAGAATAGGGGGGAGGAAAAAAGATGGTGGATGAGTAAGAAGCACACAGAGAAACTCTCTAAAAGTTGCCACTGGACTACAGGAATATAGTGACCGGGAGAGCGCAGGAGGGGGGCAGATGCCCCCTCGGGACCCAGAAAAGTTCTGAAGCACAGCTTGGGACCCCCGGCACCAGTGAAGGGTACTTTTCAACAAAGAAGGAACAGACCCCACGCGCACCTTCTACCATCCCAGGAATCATGGCGCGACAGAAGCTCAAAGCTGCGGACACACAGTGACAGCTGGCGCCCAGGGAGCCCCCACGGAGGATCGCGAGACAGCGGTGGGGCAGGGGAGCGGTGGAGAACTGCGCAGGCTGGCGGTGAGGGTCTCTCAGCCACAGCTGTTCCGCGCCAGAGAGCGACTGGCTGGGCGCCATTGTGGGGGCTGCAGTGAAAATCAGAGCGGCGCGAAAACAGCTCTGGGAACTTGTGCTCCAGACAGGGCAGCGTGGTGCCTCTCAGCCCCACGAAAGTGCGCTGAGGGTGGCCGGTAAACGAGACTGGTCTCTCAGCCACACCTGTCCCGCGCCAGAGAGCGACTGGCCCGGCGCCATTGTGGGGGGCGTGGCAAAAAAATCAGAGCAGCGCGAAAGCAGTGCGCTGACAGCGGCGGGCGAAGGAGACCGGTCTCCGCCTGAAAGTCCACGCTCTGCTCACCGCCCGCCAGAGGGCCGCTCCTGGCTCGCTGGGACGGACCTGCATGGAACAGGACTCTGTCATCACACGGTGCCTGCCTACAGCAGAGTCAACACCTGGAACTGATTCTCTTTATTTTATTTTATTTTATTTTATTTTATTTTATTTTATTTTTTCTCTCTCATTAGTTTTTTGTTCTGGTGAAGGGGTTTTTATTTTTGTTTTTATTTTTTTTATTTTTATTTTATTTTTTTTTTTGTGGGGTTTTATTTCTTTTTTATCTGTTTGCTTTGTTGTTTTTGTCTTCATTTTTGTTTCTGTTTGTCTATTTGCTCTTTCCTTCATTATTCTCTCTGGCTTTCACATGAGTGTAAACAGCAACTCTAACCTCTTTGTGATTGTGGTTGTGATCTGTTCTTCCTTTTATCCTTTCCTTCTCTTTTTCCCACCAGTCCTCTGCACCAGTCTCCCAATGTTAGTGGGATCCCTCTTGATCCTCTAACCTTACATCTAATTCCTTCCTCTTCTCACAATACTCTATTTCCTCCTTAACTCATTTTAAATTTAAACTCCTGAGGGGAAAAATTGACATACTAAGGACTTGTATACTGCATATAATTTTTCTGGTGTGTTTTAGATTTTGTTATATAACAGCAACTCTACTTTATACAGCTAAAAGTGGTAAATAACTGGTTAGCTCAGTCTGTCATATTCTAGGCTGTGTTTGATGCTTCAGTTACCATTATAGCCAAATGTAAAATAATTGTTCTAAACAGCTTTCCTTCCTGATATTTCATGATTGATATTGACTAAGGGACAGAGAAAATACAGTGGCACAGTACCAAAGAATCAAGGACTGGGCCAAACAGGTAGCAACTTCTCACATCCAACAAATTGAAGAGGTAGGATCTGGCAGAAAGCTCAAAACCCAAAAGCAAGCTCCACTTGGAAGATACTACAGAGAAGTAGTCATCTTCTAAGGATCTTGAACACTAGGAATAAAGTAACCTATCATAGGTAACTTACAAACATCACCCCAGGAATTAAAGAAAGAAAAAATGAGATGACACTTAAACAAGATGCAACCCCACACATCCAATTCACCAAAGGCAAACCTAGGGGGCAATGAGGTGGGACAATCCGAAAGCCACCAACCTGGCATATCTGAAGGGGTAACAACAAAACAATTGAATGAGGCTCTGGAAAAATTTAAAACAGAAATAATTTCACAGATAACTGCAGAGATAATGTCCACAATGAAGACTATGCTTAAGGACACTATAGCTGATACAGACAAAAAAATAGATGAGCTTAAGAAAACTATAGAAGCCATGAATGCTCAGCATAGGAAAGAAATGGAATCCATAAAGCAGATTCAAGCAGATATCCAAGAGAACAAAAATTCCATTGAAAGTATTTGTAGCAGATTAAGCCAATGTGAGGACAGGATCTCAGATATAGAAGACAGGCTTGCAATTAGTGATCATGAAAAGAAAGAATTCTTAAAAACAGCAAGGGACCATGAAAAATCAATTCAGCAGCTGCTAGATGACTCAAAGATAAACAACTTAAGAATAATTGGAATAAATGAAAAAGCAGGAGATAGCATAAATGACATTAAAACCTTGTTCAAAGACATTGTCAGGGAGAACTTTCCTGGAAGAGAAAAAGAATTTGACCCCCCAATAAGTGAAGCTTTTAGAACACCAACTAGACATGATCAAAAAAAAACTTCAGCCAGACATATCATAGTCAAGATCCCAGAAATTCAACAGAAGGGCAGAATCTTAAAAGCTGTTAGGGAGAAGAGACAAATCACCTATGAAGGAAAACCCATCAGAATCACAGCTGACTTTTCAGCACAAACCCTCAATTCAAGAAGAGCTTGGAATGACGTATTTAAAGCTCTAAAGGAAAATAACTTTCAACCCAGATTGATGTACCCCGCAAAACTATCTTTCAAAATTGATGGAGAAATAAAATACTTTCATGACAAAGAACATCTAAGAAAATTTATGACCACCAAACCAGCACTCCAAAATGTACTGAAAGACATTCTACAAAGAGATAGGAACCCCAACAGAAGGAATCCACCAGGCAGGGCAGATAATTAAATAGCAGGAAAGAGGAAAAACAAAGAGTGGGAACCAACAACAGGAAAATACCATGACAAGTATAAGTCAATACATATCAGTTTTAACCATCAATGTTAATGGTCTCAATTCACCAATCAAAAGGCACAGACTGGCAAAATGGATCAAGAAGCAAGATCCAACAATATGCTGTATACAAGAAACACATTTAATTCAGAAAGAAATTCATAGACTGAAAGTCAAAGGATGGAAGACAATACTCCATGCAACAGGAACCCAGAAAAAAGCAGGGGTAGCTATTCTTTTTGCACACAAAGTGAATTTCAAGCTAAGAATGATTCAGAGAGATAAAGATGGTCATTACATCCTTGTAAAGGGAACAATCCAAGAGGAAGAGATAACGATCATAAATATATATGCGTCAAATACCAATGCACCCAACTATATAAAACAAGTATTATAGGACATGAAAAATCAAATAAGCACTAATACAAGTATATTGGGAGATCTCAATACTCCACTGTCACAAAAAGACATATCAACTAGAGAGAAAATCAATAATGAAGTAATAGAACTGAACCAAACTTTGGAACAAATGGACTTAGTAGATGTCTACAGAGTGTTCCACCCCACAACATCAGAATACACATTCTTCTCAGCTGCACATGGGATGTTCTCCAAAATAGACCACATACTAGCTCATAAAACCTGCTTAAGTAAATGCAAAGGAATTGAAATTATCCCATGCATATTATCAGACCATAGTGCAATGAAATTGGAAATCAATGGCAAAAGATCTCACAAAAACTCCCTAAACACATGGAAATTAAACAGCACCCTCCTGAACAACCAATGGGTCACAGATGAAATTAAAGAAGAAATTAGACAATTTCTACAACTGAATGATAATGACAGTACAACATACCGGAACTTATGGGATACAATGAAAGCTGTCCTAAGAGGGAAATTTATAGCATTAAATACTTATATTAGGAAAATAGAGCAAGTGCAAATAAACAACTTAATGGCGAACCTCAAACTTCTAGAAAAAGAAGAGAAGGTTAAGCCAAAAGCCCGTACAAGGGAGGAAATTACAAAGATCAGAGCAGAAATTAATGTATTGGAGACTAAAAAAACAATACAAAGAATCAATGAAGCAAAAAGTTGGTTCTTTGAAAGAATAAATAAGATTGACAAACCCTTATCCAACCTTATTAAAAAAAGAAAAGAAAAGACTCAAATCCATGCAATTGAAAATGAAAAGGGTGATATCACCACGGACCCTGCAGAAATCCAGAAGATCATCTATACCTATTTTAAAAATCTATATTCTACTAAGATGGAAAATGCAGAAGAAATGGACAGATTCCTAGATTCGTATGAATTACCAAAGCTGAATCAAGAAGATTTAAAAATCCTAAATAAACCAATATCAACCAATGAAATTGAAGATGTAATTAAAAACCTCCCAACAAAGAAAAGTCCAGGCCCTGATGGATTCACTGCCGAATTCTACAAGAAATTTAGAGAAGACCTAACGCCACTACTTCTCAAACTTTTTAATGAAATTGAAAGGGAAGCAATACTCCCAAATTCATTCCTGGAAGCAAGCATTACCCTGATACCAAAACCAGAGAAGGACCCAACTAAGAAAGAGAACCACAGGCCAATCTCCCTAATGAACATAGATGCAAAAATCCTTAATAAGATACTGGCAAACAGAATCCAACAAATCATCAAGAAGATTATATACCATGACCAAGTTGGATTCATCCCTGGGATGCAGGGATGGTTCAACATACGTAAATCAATAAATGTAATACACCATATTAACAGAACCAAAGACAAAAATCACATGATCATCTCAATAGATGCAGAAAAAGCTTTTGACAAAGTCCAGCACCTTTTCATGATAAAAACCCTACAGAAAATTGGAATAGAGGGTCTTTATCTCAACCTGGTAAAAGCTATCTATGACAAACCAGCAGCCAATATTACACTAAATGGCCAAAAACTGAAAGCCTTCCCTCTAAAATCAGGAACAAGACAAGGATGTCCACTGTCCCCACTCTTATTCAACATAGTTCTGGAAACTTTAGCCAGAGCAATTAGACAAGAGAAAGAAATAAAGGGAATAATGATTGGAAAGGAAGAAGTTAAATTATCATTATTTGCAGATGACATGATACTCTACACAGAAGACCCCAAAAACTCCACTAAAAAACTGCTAGATTTAATAAGCAAATTCAGTAGTGTAGCTGGATACAAAGTCAATACTCAAAAGTCAATAGCCTTCCTGTACACAAATAACAAACTTACTGAAAGAGAAATTAGGGAAACAATACCTTTCACAGTAACATCCAAAAAATGAAATACCTAGGAATCAACCTCACGAAGGATGTAAAAGACCTCTATACTGGAAACTACAGTACTCTGAAAAAGGAGATTGAGGAGGATATCAGAAAATGGAAAGATATCCCTTGCTCCTGAATAGGAAGAACCAATATAGTGAAAATGGCCATACTAACAAAATTGTTATACAGATTTAACGCAATTCCAATCAAAATTCCAACAGCATATCTCACAGAATTAGAGAAAACAATCCTAAAATTCATTTGGAATCAGAAGAGACCTAGAATAGCAAAGGCAATTCTGGGCAACAAAGGCAAGGCAGGGGGCATCACAATCCCCGACTTGAAATTATACTATAAAGCTACTGTGATAAAAACAGTGTGGTACTGGCAAAAAAACAGACCTGAAGATCAATGGAACAGATTAGAAGATGCTGAAACAACCCCAGACATACTAAGCCACCTTATCTTTGACAAAGGTGCCAAACACATTCGCTGGAAGAAAGATAGCCTCTTTAATAAATGGTGCTGGAAAAACTGGCTCTATACATGCTGAAGATTAAAACTAGACCCATATCTTTCACCATGCACTAAATTAAATTCAAAATGGATCAGAGATCTAAATATTAAAACAGAAACATTAAATCTGCTGGAAGGTAGGATAGGTAAATCCCTTGAAGACATTGGTGTAGGCAAAGACTTTATGAATAAAAACTCAACCGCACGGGAACTATCCCAAAGAATCAATAACTGGGATCTCATCTTATTAAAAAGCTTTTGCACAGCAAGAGAAAACATCAACAGAGTGAAAAGACAACCCACAACGTGGGAAAAAATGTTTGCCAGCTGTTCCTCAGACAAAGGATTACTATCGAGAACATATAAAGAACTCAAAAAAATCAGACCTCCCAAATTTAAAGACCCACTCCAAAAATGGGCATCTGAGATGAATACACATTTCTCAGATGAAGAAATACTAATGGCAAATAAATACACAAAAAAATGTGCAACATCACTAGTCATTCGAGAGATGCAAATTAAAACAACACTGAGATACCATCTCACCCCAGAAAGAATGGCTACTATAAAGAAATCAACTAATAACAAATGCTGGAGGGGCTGTGGGGAAAAAGGAACCCTTCTTCACTGTTGGTGGGAGTGTCGACTGGTACAGCCACTGTGGAAGTCAGTGTGGAGATTCCTCAAAAAACTAGGGTTGGAGGTCCCATTTGACCCAGCTATTCCCCTTCTGGGCATCTTCCCAGAAGAATTAAAAACATCGTACCACAGTGTTATATGTGCACCCATGATTATAGCAGCACAATTTGTAATAGCCAGATCTTGGAAACAACCCAAATGCCCATCAACTGAGGAATGGATAAGAAAGATGTGGTATTTTTATACAATGGAGTACTATTCAGCCATAAAGAAGGATAAACTGGAGACTTTTATAGGTAAATGGATGCAACTCGAGAAAATACTCATAAGTGAAATAAACCAGACGCACGTGTGTAAGCATCGTATTGTCTCTCTAGTATGAGAAACTGAAAGAGTAAATAAGATCCAAAATGTACAATAGACACGGTGAATCAAAAAGAAACTGGTCAATAAGAAAGAGAGACTGGAATGGAGAAAAAAAGGGAAAGGGAAAAAAAATTGTATATGTATATAAGATGGTTAAGATAGATACACTACCAGTTTTACTTAGTTCATTCAAGAGTAAGGTTTGAGCCAATAATGTTTGGACAATTGAATGCTAATGTCTGGTATCCTGAATAACTAACTTAAAGATAATAATACGTAATGCATTAACCATTGTTACCCTCATATTATGTTGTTTTGAAAATTTGTTCTTTTTTTTATTTGCTTTGTTTTTTCTTCTCTTTAAAATTAAAAAAAAAGAGAGAAAGAAAGAATGGCAATCATCAAGAAATCCAATAATAACAGATGCTGGTGGGGTTGTTGGGAAAACGGAACCACCCCACATTGCTAGTTGGAACGTAAAGTTGTATAAACACTATGGCAATCAGTATGGAGATTCCTCAAAAAACTTAGAAATTCCCTTTGGCCGGGCATCGTGGCACATGCCTCCCAGCACTCTGGAGGCTGAGGCAGGAGGATTACTGTGAGTTCAAGGCCAGCCTGGCCTACATAGTGAGTTCAAGGCCAGCATGAACTGCATAGTGAAACCCTGTCTCAAAAAAAGGAAAAGAAAAGAAATTCCTTTTGACCCAGCTATTCCCCTACTACATATCGTCCCAAAAGAGTTTAAGAAATCATATTATAGTGTACATGCCTACTGATGTTTATGACACAACAATTCTTAATAGGTAAATCTTGAAAGCAGCCTACATGTCCATCGATGGATGAATAGATAAAGAAAATGTGATACTTATGCCTGGTGGAGTACTACTCTGCTATAAAGAAGGATAAATTTGAGTTATTTGTAGAAAAATGGATGCACCCTGAAACCATAATTTTAAATAAAATAAATCAGACACATCACCTTAAATACCACATTCTCTTGTATGACAAACCCAAACTATTAATAGATTAGAGATCAAAATAAAAGATAGATAAAGGAAACAGGAAGATAGATCTTTGTGCAAATGGGAAGGGGACCGAGAGATGGAAAGAGAGAGGATGAGATAGAGGGGAAAGTGACATATAAAAAGAATGAAGATGTGTCACATACATGGACCAAATAAACACAGTGAAAGTAATCATTATGTATTGCAAACATGTACTAATAAAAAAACTCAAAAAAAGTCTACTTACTACTGTATAAAGAAAATGTAGGAAGAACAAAAACAGCAAATTAGAAGTGAGAACAGAAATGAACCATGGCTAATGGTGTAAACTAAAAAATCAAAGGAGAACCTTGGCAAAATGTTTTATAAGTAACTTTGAAATTTTTTTTTTTTTTTGTGGGTACCAGGGGGACGACCTCAGGACCTCGTGCGCCAACAGGCACCCGTGCCACTGAGCGATATCACTGGCCCCTTTTTCGTATGTGGGTTCCGGGAGTCGAACTCGGGCCCTCGCGCTTGCAAGGCAGGCTCTTACGCCGCTGAGCCATCTCACCGGCCCTGAAATTTTTGATGCAGTGGATTTTTTGATAAGTAAATTATCCAGTAACCAAAGAAGAAAGAGGAAAAACTTTATTAACTTTGGAAAAATCTAAGGAAGTTATCACAGGTCTTAAAAAGCTCCAAGTCTCTATGCTTTTAGAGGCAAATTATTTTGAATTCTCAAGGAATGGATAATGATACTATCTAAAAATGGTAAATGGTTAAATTAATTTTATATCTGCATAATGAATTCTGCACAGGCATTAGATAAAAATGCAGAGGTTCTATATATGACTATGGAGCAATATTCAAAATACATTAATTTTTAAAAAGACAAAAAATATATAGCTTTTGGGCCGGTGAGATGGCTCAGTGGCGTAAGCACCTGCCTGGCAAGTGCGAGGGCCCGAGTTCAACTCCCAGAACCCACATACAAGAAAAAGCCCGGTGATATCGCTCAGTGGCACGGGCGCCTGCTGGCGCGAGAGGTCCTGAGGTCAACCCCCAGTACCCACAAAAAAAAAAATTATATATATATATATATATATATATATATATATAGCTTTTAAAGTAATTAATTGAAAGTAATCAGATTTGGTCAGATTAATAAATTCAGAATAGAAACCACAGAAGTAGGAATAGTTTCTTTACTCCATCAGTACATTAAAAATGCTGAGATAATTCAAATTGTTAAACCAGGCTAAAACATTAAAGAAATTTAAAATTCTATGAGAAAAATACAACTTCAAAAATATGCAAAGATTTTAGCAGATATGTCAAAAAGAAATTTCCCAAAACATTATTTTTACTTGTAGAAGTACTTTATATTATTACATTGGCAGCTTTAGTTATTTCTATTTATTCAAAATAAATTTTTCTTGAATCACCTATGCTAATATGCACTGGTGATCAAGGTCACTATTGATTTAAAAGATGACATTTGACACCTTATGTTAAGATAACATCACACTATAATACAAGTTGAAATAGCTTAAATTATTTTTCTTTAATTTGATTAAAGTTTTTCTTTTTAAATGTATGTGATTGTTTTTTACTTGTATCAGCTTTATAGAAAATACGTCTATATTTTTTTGGTCAGCTTACTTCATGATATGATTGACTTGTCTACATGACAAGTCTAAGGCCCTATAAATGCTAAAGGGACATTGGAAATGTTTCATGGTTCAATTAAAGGAATAATAAACCAAAAGTTTATTATCAGATATTAAGAGACAGGTCTAATTTGAAAATGCTGATTATTAAAAATTGATTTTTACTAAAAAATACTAAAAATTGATTCCTCAAAATACCATATGATCCAACTAAGACACATATATGAAGGAAATTAAGTAGGCATACAAAGTGATACTTGTATGCCCATGCTTATTGTGGCTCAATTTACAGTAGCCAAGGTATAGAATCAGCCCAGGTGCTCATCAACAGATGAATAGATAAAGAAATATGATATATGTAAACAATGGAGTATTATTCAGCCATAAAGAAGAATGGAATATTGTCATTGGAAGGAACTAGAAGACATCATGTTAAGTAAAATAAACCAGACTAAGAAAGAGAAGTATAGCATTTTTCTCTCGTATGTGACACTACAAATTAAAAAGTAACTGAACAGTAAAACAGGGACTATTAGGAATTGGAAGGGAGGTCAAGGGGAGAGGAGGCAGTAGAAGAGACTGAACATGATCAAAGCTCTGCATATATGTATGTGGAAATGCCACATGAAACTCATTAATTTGTGCAGTTAATATCAATAAATAATTATAAAGAGAGAAAAGGAAGCGTAAATCCCACGTGCGATTGAAAGAAGATACCTAGCACAAAGAAAGAAGGGTAAACACACTCAAGAAGGACTAGGAGTTTAGTTTGGCCTCAGGATAAAATGTGTAGGAAACAAGCTGGAGATCACCAAGGTAGGAGGTGGGGCAAGACTGTGAAATGCCGAAAATAGATTAAGCAGCCAGTCCGCATCCCACGGGAAACCACTCCATGCAGTGGAGCCATCAAGGCTCAGGCACTGGAAGCAAACAGCGTGGCTTTGAATCCCAGGTCTACAACAGCCAACTGCAAGGTGAGCAGGCAAATCACTTAACCTCTGTGTCCCTCTGTGTCCTCATCTTTACTATAAGCGTGAGTCTGTCTCTTGAATTATGCGTTAAGAGCTATTTCAGCTAAATCTTTTAGATCAGAGCCTGGCATATAATAATCTAAATGCCAAAAAGTGAGTGAATCTGCTCCCATTTATACAGAACATGTAACTATTTTCACATGCTTATCTGAATCTACGATTAGTAACAAGGTCTTTGCAGGACACATCAGAGCTGAGGATGATGGAGCATATGTCACGCTGTGATTGAAAACCCCTGTGCCATTACAGAAAGGACTCTTCAGTCCTGACTGCCCTTTGCCAACCTAGATGCAGGTCCATTAACCCAGAGTTTCCCAGTGGCGTAATGTGGCCTCCTCTCTGAGCCAGCATAATGGTACCAGGATGTGTGTCCCTACTGCCACCCCCTACAACTGCTACAGTCAGCAGCCTGCAGCAGGACTATGTACATGGCCCTGATGCCCCGGGATCCACCCCAGGAGCAAGCTTGCCGGGTACACTTCGTACTGTACAAGGAACTGGATGAACACAGTCACCCCCAGCCCATTTCTGTGTGTTCAACATCCATGGATTCAACAAACCACAGATTAAAAATGGAAAAAATTAAAAATTTGAAAAAATGCTTCTGTACTTAATACTTTTTTCTTGTCATTATTCTTTAAATAACAACTATTTACATAGCATTTTGATTTTATTAGGTATTGTATATAACTAATCTAGAGATGATTTAATAATACTTTTTAAAGTTTAATTTCATGCGATAGTTCTTAATGTGAGCTTTATACAAAACATGTCTAAGCTTCTTCAAGAACACTACTTTTGGGTTTCTTTTTCTCTCTCTCTCTTTCTTTTTTATGGTGCTGGAGATAGGAACCTAGGAGCTCATGCAAGCTAAGCAAGCACTCTACCAGTGAGCTATGTTCCCAATAACAGTACTCTATGTGATTGACCCAAACAGTAACAGAACAAACCTAAGGCCCTATAAATGTTAAAGTAAGGATGTGCAGAGGTTATATGTAATTATCATGGCCATTTTATGTAATGGATTTGAGTATCCACAAATTTTGGCATCTACAGGGATCCTGGAACAGTACTGAGGGACAGCTGTACATGAAGCAACCCCAAGGGACAGTGGGCTGGCTAAATATTGAGGAGTGACTTTTGTTGACACCTCCCTTGGGAAGCACTATGTTTGTAGCTGTCAGGGTGCTATGAGGGCCTCACAAAGGAGCCTATTGAATGCTCTTATTTTTATTTATTTATTTTTTTTGTGGGTACCAGGGGTCGACCTCAGGACCTCGCGCTTGCCAGGCAGGCGCTTACGCCGCTGAGCCATCTCACCGGCCTGCTCATAGTGTTTTCTGAAAACTTAACCTGGGAGAGGCTGCTGGAGAGCCCACACACTTGGTTGATGTATTTCTTTTTTGATGGCAATCCTCAAAGATGCAGATAATCCAGGACTGGCAGGCTTTGAGCTCCCCTGGGAGACCAACCCTGTACCAGAACAGAGTCCCAGCTGCTGGGGTTGCCCACCGTGTGTGTGTGTGTGTGTGTGTGTGTGTGTGTGTGTGTACTGTGCAAGTGACTTAGTGTCTGACACAGTATGCGGCTTTTTCTGCCTGCTTTTACACTATCAGTCTTCAAAAGAGCTTAGAGCAAAAACTATTTTAGGCACTATGGTTAAAACTGATAGAACAACTCCTTTCATTAAATTAACTTTGAGATATTACCTGCATTCATGCTTAGGCACTCTGCAACTCTAAGAAACTTTCTAACATCATTATGCTGTGTTCTTTAAACTTGTTCTGAGTTGAAGAAATTCGAAAAGGTGTGTAAGGACAAAAGTGACAGTAACAGACTTACCTACGTGTTTTGCCTTAACCTGACTCCCCTGCCAGGAATAGTGAAAAAAAACTTACATACAAATATATATATATATATATATATATATATATATATATATATATATATACATATATATATAATATAAACATGCTATATCACACACACACACACGATAAATCAGAAATTCCCCAGCATACACAATTTCCAAACCACAGTAATCACAAATATAAGTGTGCATGTGCAAACACTGTAAATGTGACAGGTGTCAACTTCCTAATTTAGTTGTTACCAAATGCCAGCTCAGGGATCAGCACCTGCTGGACTGCAAGACTGCATCAGAATCACTCAGGAAACCTCTTATACACAAACAGGTGGACCAACAAAGTGCTCTGGATCCTGCCTCCAGAGAGCATCGTGCATCTGCAGTGGGGACCAGGTGTCCCTGTTTTAAATAAGATGTCAGGGTTACTGTGACATACATGTACATTTGGGAAGAATATCTAGATAAGAATCACACAAGAGGGAAAGCTTGACTATTTTTGCAGACTCATTTTTAAATGTCTTCAGAAGCAGAAGATATGGATTTAAAAATATTTTCAAGGGTATGCTCTGGTCACCTGCATTTAGACACACAAAGAGCAATAAAAAGATAAGCATCATTATGAAAACAAAAAAGTACCATGCAATTAGAACTAGCTGGTCTCAGCAGGTGACTGGGCAAAACTTTTATTTCTTAGCATTTCATTTTCTTTGTATTAAAAATGGAAGTAAAATTTTGGGAAATAAAAGCAAAGAAAACATATCCTAAATACAATAAAACCCAAGTCAAAAAACTCAAGTTCTAATTGAGACTGAATAAACAGACAAAAGGCAGAGTGTCTGTGACAATAGACTTCTCACCCAAAGCCAGCAGCTCAGGAAGATTATATATAATCTCTGTGGCAATGGCCCAAAAAGTTCAGAGCTAGACCAATAACTTCTAGTTTCCCTACTTTTTGTCCCCACTTACAATTAAGACTATTGTATCCAGAAAAAAAGCCAAATATATATCCCTGACCAGTCCTGTAGCATGTCGCACATCTAGTTTCTCTTTCTTGAGTTTTCCCAGGCCAGCAACCTCCACCAGGGCTCACCTGGAGCCTTCCACTGCCTCCTCTACAAAATTTTCCCATTCCCCTCCCTGCCCTTCAGTGTATGCTAGGACGTAGGTGAGAGGGGCCAACTCGTTAGTTACAGCAAGCTCAGAATAAACAGTCCTTTCTTTTCTCATTTGCATAGCCTTTATTTCCATGTAGTCTTCAAAATAATAAAAAAAAATAGCAAGCAAAACCTACTACTCCTATTGTTCAAGGATTTCAAAAGCTGGAGTTAAAGGAAGTAGTGAAGAAGGGACAAGGGGTGGTCAGTAATTAGAGGTTGGCGAGAGAGTTGCCAACTGCAGAAAAGACCACAGGGATAAAGAAAAAGGAAGAAACATAATAGTTGGCTCAGCAAAGTGTTTGAATGAATCAGAATTGCAGCAAAGAGTAACTGAATGTCAGATAGTCTAAGTTCTACGAAGATTGTTGAAAGAACCAGCTTATAGGTGAGAAGCTGGCCTGGGTCACTGGGAGAGACCCAGATAGCTCACTTGACCTCAGTGAACACACTGGTTGGGTTAAAGATGTGAGGGGAAGTTAGGCTGTGTATTAGCCCGTCTTATGTTGCAGTAACAAAATACTCATGCCTGGGTACTTCATGAGGAGATTTATTTATCTCACAGATTTGGAGGTTGAAGTCTAAGATTGGGTGGCCATCTCTGGCCTCTGGTGAGGCCGCATAGTAGATGATATCACAGTGATAGGGACACGTACAAAGAGATCATATGGCAAGACAGTAAGCCAGTGAGATTCGGGGCCAGGCTCTTTCTATACAACTCACTCTGGGAGGTCAGCATTAATTCCTTCTGAGGTCAATACCCCCATGACCTAATTAACCTTATGCGGGGTGCCACCTCTCAAAGGTTCTACCACATTAACACCACTAGGCTGGGGACCAAGCCTCCAGCACATAAACCTTTGGAGGACATACTCAAACCATGTCAAAACTGTAGCAGTCAAGAAAGCCAACTTTTTTTTTTGTTTTCTTTTCATTCAAGATTCAAAATGCAAGTATTAACTTTGCTTGGGCCCCAAGCTTTGGCCCCAGCCAAGAAAAGGACAGAGGCAAGAATTCACTCCATTGTGTTACATAGAGCTTACCTCTCAAAAGGAAGGTGGAAAAAACGGGTGCAACTGAAACACAGTGCCAATAATAAGCTCCTGCAATTTACTTTAACGTATCACCCTTATCTAGGGGAAGGATTTTTGAGTGTTGAGGAATCCACTAAAATTTAAAATGCATATAAAATATTCAAATGATTGTGTTATACCTAAATTTGGCTTCCTTCCAACCATCATCAATCTTATTGTTGAAACTGAAGAAGGCAGTAAGTATCAGTTCCTATGGGGAGATTAGCCCTAAAATAACAATGTAGAAAATCACAAAAGTTGTAATAGAGGAAAGACAGGTGGCAAAGTAGTTTAGACGACCGGAAAGTTTTCAGAAATGGACACTTTATAAAATCACCTGTGTTTTCTTTTTTCACTAGGGTAATAAATAGTAATATTACTAATAAGTGCACAATTGTGAGGAGTCATGTAGCATTTTCATGGACATTTGTTAGCCAATTGTCTCAGATCAGATACTCCACTGAGCTTCACTGGCACATTTTTGTAGTTTCAGAGTACTCTCAGTGCACTCTGACCCACTGCTGCCAGGACTGTCACTTCATAATACATTTTTAACCTCCTAAGTCTTTCTGAGGAACCTGTTCCTTTTTATTAACTGACAGCAATACTAGGCTAAGCAAGAGATTTCTCAAGTCTCTTTCCTAAGAATATATCATTGGGCTAACAAAGAACCAGAAAAACTGTTGGCATAGAAAGAAAGCAATATCTATGTTTTCTGTAATTTTCTTTTTTTTTTTTTTTTTTGTGGGTACCAGGGGGACGACCTCAGGACCTCGCGCGCCAACAGGCACCCGTGCCACTGAGCGATATCACCGGCCCCTTTTTCGTATGTGGGTTCCGGGAGTCGAACTCGGGCCCTCGCGCTTGCAAGGCAGGCGCTTACGCCGCTGAGCCATCTCACCAGCCCTGTAATTTTCTAAACTATTTCCATTTTCTCAACCTTTCTATTAATCCTTATTGCTCACAAATATGTTCCATTTCTATTAGCAAAACATAATGATATTATGTGCCTGTACTGAACCAGGTAGTGAGCTTGAGAAAACAGAGCTTAATAAGATGAATGTTGCTACTTCCAAAGAATTCGTTTTCACGTGAGAGAAGAGGGGATAAACAGCATCATTGCTGAGCTATGAATTACTGACTTAGTGCATCATTTGCTCTTCCTCCCTCCTGGTCTTCCAGGCAGGAGATCGGGTGTGGCACAGTTCTGTCCTTACGGCTTTGGTAAGGAGGACGGTGGACACTCCCTGAAAACCTGTCCATTACAGATATTGCTAATTACAATACTTCCCACTCATTTCATTTAGTCATGTATGTATTCATTAATTCTTTGCTTTTTAAATAGGTGGTAAATTTAGTGGCGATTCAAAACAATCAAATGGCATGAAAAGACTTATTCCTACCCTTTTCTATCATTCTTCCCATTCCCATCCTTCTCCTGCCACACATAACCATTTTTGTATTATTTTAACTAGTTTTTTGTATGTCTTTCTGTCACTTTTCTGCTTAACTGTGAGGTATAACATTAAGAAGAGTACATAAAACATATAAGGTAATAAACTGAATGTAATCTAGCCATACAATAGAATATTAGCCTGAAAATGGAATGAAATTCTGAAACATGCTATAACACTGATAAACATTAAAAACACCATGCTAGTGAAAGAAGCCAGACACAAAAGACAAATATTGTATGATTCTATTTATATGAAATGTCCAGATACACAAATTAATCACATAGAAAGCAGATCAGAAGTTACCAAGGTGTCATGGTTTGTGTCTGGATGTCCCCCCAAAGCCTCTTGCAGTCAAGGGGGCAGGCTTCTAGAATTTGTGATTGATTCGTTGTCTAGTGTTGGGATTATGGGCGTGAGTGCGACACCCACCCTGGGGCGGGCAGCCTGCATGCAATATAAGGGAGGGAAAGAGGCTTGCTCTCACACGCTCCTACCATTTTGCTCTTGTTGCTTTTGCTGTCTTCTGCCACCATGAACTGTTGCCCCTGTGCCACGCCACCCTGCCTTGGAGCCAGCTGATTATGGACTGAAACTTCCATGAACCGTGAGCTAAATAAACTTTTCCTTCTTTAAATTTGGGTGTCGGGTATTTTGTCCCAGCAATGAGAGAAAACTAAAACACAAGGGCAGGAAGAAAGGGAGCGCGGAGACTGTTCAGGATGATGAAAAGTTCTGAGGTGGATGATGGTGATGATTACGCACCATTGGGAACGTGCTTAATACCACCGAAAAGTACACCTAAAATGGTTTAAGTTATAAATTTCATATTATGTGTATTTCACTGTAAAAAGACACGAGAATTGTAAAAAAAAAAATTATAAAATTAATACTCATACAACTATCAAAAAAGGAAACAAAAACACTGTCAGGTGCCTGGCAGGCCCTCTTGTGACTGTCCCCAGGCCATCGCCCCTCTCTCAGGGATCACCATTTTCCAGATATTTGTGCTAATAATTTCTAGATTTTTAAAAAAATGTTCAACCCACATATGTAATGAAATACAAAAGAAAAATTTAACTAACTTTATATAACTTTATATAAATGCCATTACATATATATAGTTGTGTTTCTGGATTATTTTGTTCAACACTGTGTCTCTGAAATTTATTCATTTTATTGGTGTATCTGCATATTCAATGTTATTACTATTTTATGATTTAACTCATACAATTTTTATAATAGTTCATGTGCATCTAAAAAAGCATGCGAATTTGGCATTTGTTGGCCACGGTGTTTTATATCTGTGTAGGTCCTATTGTATATCTGTATACTCTGTTAGATCCTTTCTTAATCTCATCCCTTAAATCTTTTATATCCTGATTTTTTCCCTAATTTTTCTCTCAACTACCAACTCCCATTTTTTTGTTTTTTTAATATGCTTGATTAATTTTATAGTTTTTTACTTTAGCAGATTTTTTCTTTGCTTTGTTGTATTTATTAATTCTTTTTTTATTAGTATGTTTGCCATACACAATGTTTACCTTTCTTGTGTAGAGTTAGTACTTGTACATAAAACATCTTAATTTCTTTTTACATCCCCTTTCCCTCCCTTCCTCCCTCTCCCTCCATCCCCTTCCTACTTGAGAAGGATCTATATTCCTACTTCCTATTATCTTTTATCTGCTCTTAGCAGATATTTTTAAACCTATTGCTTATTTTTTAAAAGCAGTACTATGTACAGTACTAGATGTTTTTATAATCTGCCTTGACAATTCCAGTATCCAAAGGTTTTGTTGCTCTGATCTGCTATTATTTTTGCAGATAGTTTTATGTAGGGTTCAGCTTTGTTTTTGCTGTTTACTGTTCATTTTCATTGGTAAATTATTTTTGAGGATTCTTTGAGGCATAATAAAAGGACATTCCCACCTCACCTCTCCTGTACAGGCTTCTATTGGTCTCAGCTCTCCTCTGTATTATCCAGCTCCGTACTGGTTCCTGCTCTAGTTGTATAAATACAAGGCATGGCCATCCTTCCTGTGAGTCCCACACACTTTGGAAATGACTCTCAGTGAGTACTTTTCCAAGACCAACACTGCTAGGTCTCCACAAGCTTCTGTCTGTCACAGCGGCTGTTGGCAGCCACGCTACACATTGAAGAGTTGCAGAAGTTCATACTTCATGCTTTCACTAAAATTTAAAACTATGTGTTTTCATTCTTTTTGTTAATTTGAGTAAAAACAGAGTGGGGAAAGACTCTTTTCTCTGCCATCATCATGTTCATATTGGAAACAAATTCCAGTCTTATAGAAAAACTCAAATACATAAAAGAACTTGTGCCAGTTTCCTGGGAAGCAAGAGAAGAGAGAGGGACTTGAGAAGCAACTGGGTGAGGAAGAAGATTTCCACCTGCCAGAAAAGAGGCCTGGGGGCTACAAAAGGGACTCTCCGTGGGATTCCACATCTCCTCCCTTGGTAAGGGGAGACCCAGAGGTGATGCAAACTTCCTAGGAGAGAGGGCCTGGCAGCCTAGAAGGGAGGCACTGAGTGCACAAGTGTCCGGCCCAGCTAAAACTCTAGCACTTTGTAAGTGGCCTGGAGCAGTGCAAGAACACACTTCAGCAAGGATAGTGACAGGCTGATAGTGGCATTTTCTCCCTTTCCAACCAGAAGATAAGCCTCTGGAATTTTGTTCCCCCTGGAAAGGACAATGTGCCCAGTATGGCTGAGAAGGCAGTTACTACCAGTTTATATAATAATGGACATTTGGACATCTGAAACCAGACACTAAGTTGGTATATAGAAAACAAAAGAAGTAATGTGTGTCATACTTATGAGTTGTGAACTAAGGTACACACTCACTATGAAAATGACCATTACAGTAAGAGACAGAAGACAAGTGATATAGCAAACTTGAGGCTGGAGAGCCTAAAGCTTGGTCTTGGGAAATGAATTTTCCCTCCAAGAAAGGAAGGACTTCCAAGCCAACAAACCAACATGGAGAAAGGCCAAGGGAAGGGTGAATTTGCGAAGTTTCAATCAACTGACAAGGCTGAGCTTGAAAATAATAATGTTGTCCTTAAATCATGTTATTGCCATTTTTATAAGCTCAGTTTTGAATTTAATTGCTTCTTCCTAGTCATTATCATAGAGGCATGCAGAGGTCCGAGGAGGTTCATGTTGCCTATGTATGAATGCAGATTCATTGTGATAGAGAACTCAGATTAATTTCAGAATTTGGGATTTTTTCCTTTGTATAATCTATTCCGCTGCTGTAAGAATTAAAATGAATCTCCCATTTTTAAAACTTCAGCCTATTGTGATGTGGGGCAAGGTGTTACTTTACAGAGTTTCTTTGCCTTTAAAGGTAACTTAAAATCTGTCTATTCAAAAGTATTATCAGTTCTGATTACTCAAAATAAACCTAACTCTGATGGAGTTCCTAGAAAGCCTCTCTCTGTATTAAAGAAAAATTAGCTTAGCTCTCCATGAAATTGTATCACCTGGAACTATAAAGAAATTTCAGGGGCCGGTGAGATGGCTCAGCGGCATAAGCGCCTGCCTTGCAAGCGCGAGGGCCCGAGTTCGACTCCCGGAACCCACATACGAAAAAGGGGCCGGTGATATCGCTCAGCGGCACGGGTGCCTGCTGGTGCGCGAGGTCCTGAGGTCGACCCCCAGTATCCACAAAAAAAAAAAAAATTGCATCAGTCTTTGGTACAACAAATAAATCACTTAAATCTACCTGTAAAGTTATAAGAAAACACAATAGAATGTAAAAGCCAGCCACATCATTGCTGCACATCACTACAACTTACTGGTTAACAGAGGATTTATCCCATCAGATAAAGTGCTCCTTACTTCATCTTGCTCTTGCTCAGATATTAGCAAACCCTGAAGACACGAGGAATGTGCTGGATGATTATAGTACTCCATGAAATGAGCCATTCTGTTTCCTGCCTTTGTTTGTACACTTGCCTCTCATTCCTCAGCATTTTCAAAGGATATACATGCAAGTGCCTGGACAAGGGCTTTGCATCATTCTTCCCACAAGAAAGGGAAAAACAGCAACAACAACAAACCACTTCTTTCCACCCAACGTTTACTTTAAGCATGTTTTTACAACACTTGGGCTATATACTCTGTTAATAAAATTTTGCCATCTCTGAAGGCCTAGAAATAAATAAGGCTTTTCTATCCTTTTCTCTGTTTTCAGAGAATAACCATTATATAATGGATTAGACTGAGATAGTCCCAGAATCTGGACAAAGTCTAAGAAAATGAGTACTAAGGAAATAAAATAAGTAAAACTCAATACAAACTGGATCAACTCAGTGTTTACACCTTCTCCCGCCTCAAAAAACAGATTGTAAGTATGTTTCTGAATAGAACTGGGAAGCATCCAACTTCAATCTTTATGGGGGAGGGGCAAGATTGTGTTCAGAACCACAATACACTGTTGCAGAACTGTTCATTAAAAGAGGCATTGAGTGCAGTTATAATTATGAGTACTTATTATATACAAACCGGAGCTGTGCCTTATATAACATAATATTCTTACCACTAAAAAGGTGTATCTCATTGCAAGGCAGAGATGATTCATGCATTTAATAGACACAGAACACTTACTATGAGACAGGCATTATGCCAGGAACCAAATATTCAAAGTAGAACACCAAGTAATCTCTGTCTCCAAAGGGCTTCCGGTCTAGCAGAAAGCGCTACTACTCCGTGTTGAAACATGCGTTCTTCAGCCAGGTCTCCACCAGGACATCAACCCCTTGGAGGGCAAGAAAATGCTGTTTGCTATTTTACTCTCAGTGCATGATTCTGTGTCTGGCCCATGGGAGATCCTTAACAACTTCTACTAAATAAATGAGTGTGTTTATTCTTCAGTGTCTGCTTTGTGCTAGGAATCATGAAATAAATGTCATCAAGGGCTAGTGTGGATTCTCTGAGCTTTTTCCACAGCTGGATGCAACAGTTATTATTTTTACCTTCAAAATGATCTGCTAGCCACTTTACAAAAAAGTTTTGTGTTAGATTTCCATTACTACGGTAAACACTTGAGATAATCAGCTTAGAGAGAGGTTTAGTCCGGATTACAGTTTTAGAGGTTTCAGTTCATGATGGATTTTCCCTATTGCTTTGTGCCTTTGGAAGGACATGATGGCCAAAGCATGTAGTAAAGCAAAACCTGTAAGTGAAGGAGAGAGAAAGAGGCCACAACCCACAGTCCTGTTCAAGGACACAGTCCCAAGATCTAGAGACCTCCCACTAGGCCTCACCCCTTAATGTTCCCACCATCTCCCAACAGCTCCAAGCTGGGGACTAAGCCTTTAACCAGGCATATGAGGGACATTCTCGATCCAAACTATTACAGGCAACACTGAAACTCTGTTTATTATGTGGTTTCATTTTTAGATGTCAGATATACCGTTTCTAAGGACTGGAGTAATCCTTAGAGTTACATTAGTAAGAGGTAAACCATGACAACAGTAGCTTCTTCTATTGAGCTGTCACTTACTGATCATTATGTGCTAGCCTCAGAATGTATATAAACATATATTCTCATTTTGCATGCAGTAGTTGTCCTAGTGACAAAATGTACACAACTGGATATTTATAATATCCAGTAGCATATAGGTTAATGTAGAATTTTGTTGAGTATAGATTCATTTTAATGGACTTTAGAGAAAAACGTAATGACATATTAAATCAGTGATTTCATGGATAATATCAATGTGGTTTGGGATGAGGCTGAGCTGTCCTCCACCCCTAAATAACCTGATTTAAACACAGTTTAAAGAAAAGAGTCAAGATAATAGTACAAGCGGCATAAGCACCTGCCTGGCAAGCGTGAGGTCCTGAGTTCAACTCCCGGTACCCACATAAAAAAAATATATATATATAGTACGAGCGGTGTCTGGATATGACAAAATCATGAAGGTGATGTATAAGATGTGAAACTTTAGGTTCTTCTCCATGAGTTCATGGCATTCGGAAAGCCAGTGGAGGAGACAGAGGGGCAGGAGAGGACTGTGTGTCTGTCCACAGGCTGAAGCCAGACCACTGGGTTCAGATCTAGCTCTCCTTTTATTTTCCTCTCTGAGTTTAGGTGAGTCAGTTGGCCTTTGAAGTCCAGGTTTTCTCATCCGCAAAATGTAGACAATGGGCACATCTACCTCATGGTAACAGAACTGAGAATGAAATACAGGTGCTTTTGGTATCAAAGGCCATGCCAAGACCTTTCCTGTGACTGCAGATGAGTTTTATCTCATGTGCTGGTTGGAAGGATTGGAAGAAGCTGCCGGTGGCACCACACTGACAAATACTTGAGGCTTCATGAGGGGAAAATGGCGAATGCATGCTGGGCATCTGCCTCAACATGCATTCCTTACATGGTGCTCTGTTGGTATCTGCCTGAAGGCCCCACTGACTGGCTCTGAGAAGCCCAGTCCCACAAAGTCGGTATGAAAGACAAGGGGAACACAAAGTAATTCAACTGATTGGTTTCATTTTACACTGTCTTATTCATATTACTACAATACTGAGAGAAACATACCATCATATAGGATTAAGACTTCCACTTTGAAATTAACATGTTGCATAAAAGTGTTTCACATTAATCATGTGTTTTATGTACCTCTTCAGTTACTTATCCACAAAGGAGAGCAATCTAAACATTTCAATACAGTGGTTCAATAAACTCACAGTTGTCTGATTTTCCCAAAGAAGAAAGAAGAAGGAACAGGGTAACATAGAGGAGATGAAAGAAGGGGAAGAGGAGAGCAACAGCAATGCATGCACCCCAGATAATGTAGGCTGAGGTTGATCAGTTGTTGGTTAATGGTTCTGAGGCATTCTCCCAACTTTGTAAGTTCTCAAAAGCAGAAAATATGTCCAACCCAACTGACTCTCCCCAGGTGTTTGCTCCAGTTCAAGCAAAGAGCAAGCAGGTGGTCACAATCAGATCGATAGCCACAGGAAGTAGGGCAGAGCAACAGCTCCAAGTGTATCCTTTCAGGAGATGGCAGAACCCATCCCTCCACCAGCACAGTGGCCACTTTCTGCCAGCAGTTCCCGCTCTGTCTTGCCATCATCTTGGTACTCATCTAGCCATCTGCAGTGGGAAGAGAGAAAATACTTAATGACAGAGAGTATTGAAAGAAAGCATATTACTTAGGGAGGAAAGTAAAATATGGAAAGGATTAAAGAGGACTTTAGGGAGAAGTTCAAACTTTTTCAAAAGCATTTAAGATCTCAAGCCATACTAAATTGTCTTTTCTGCAAACCTCTGTCCTACATGTAAGTTGCCAAGTCACACTAGTTCACTCCAAAATTTTAGTTTTTTAGAGAAACCCTCTGGTAACATTACAAATACTCTACAATATCTGAAAGTCAATAAATATTTCTCATTTGGGGGGTTCTTTATAATAGATTTTATTTCTCTACTGTCATATGACTAACTGGCAAGTATATAAAGTGGCCAAACTCTCGGATTCTATTACAGTACCCTAAAAGAGAAATAAAACATGAACCATGTTTGTTAAAAAAATAATAAAAATAATTAATTTTAATATTTTTCATTTTCATAAGTTCAAAGATTATTTAAACAATCCATATAAAATGTGTTACATGATTATTCTGTGCTACATCTTTGGAATGTAGTACGTGTCTTAACACCTATAGCACATCTAGTTCAGGTCAGCCACCGCTGGAAGTGTAGTAGATAAACTTCCAGTAGTAGGCAGGCTTCTGCCTCCCATGTGGGACGGGTAGTTCTGGAGCTGGACACACCTTTATCTGAATCCTGCCTCCACTAATTAGACTCGGGTAAGCAACTTACCCTCTTTATGCTTCCTTGTCTGTGAAATAGGAATATCTCAGAGCCCACCTACAGGTTTGCTGTGAGGATGAGATGAGTTTGTGTGTGGAGTCCTGAGTGTTCTATGATGCCTACTCTTAAGTAAGAGTTCAGCAAATGCTGCTGTGAACACTGCTCTGATTTTCCCTCCAGCAGAAGCAGAGAAGACAGCGGTGCGAACCTCACAGGCGCGGTGACAGAAGAGACCCCTCTGTTACTGTTTACCTCTACAACAAACTTATACATAATTTCTTTCTCCGAGATCTTTTCTTTTTCTCACAATTAGCAGGGGTATTGAATTTTAAATAGTTCATAAGCAATGCTGGAAAGACAGATTCTTAACTATCTAAAATCTAAGCAGAATGTTCTGAGAAAACAACTTTATAGCAAATACAGCATTTCGTGCCAGCACCTCTTCCTTAGAGGATAATCCACAGAAGCACGGCAATACCACGGGAACAACAGATTGCTAAATCGTGAATTAAAGTTCTTCAGAAGGCCAAGGGGCACAGAGGCCCTGCACTCTGGATGACTTCTCTGAGTTTTGCGTGTCACTCACCTCATAGGCATCAGTTTTGTTTGTTTGTTATGTTTTGTTTTTGTTTTTCTGTTAAATGAGGTACAAGACTAAATGTAATCTCTGGTTTTTTCCACCTTGGATGAAATACAAAGAAAACTTTCTCTTTCCATATTTATCTAACCATGGGCCCTCAGATAGAGGAGCAAGGAAACCTTTAAATTGCCATCATTGCATTAACGACAGCAGTACGCGATATGCTTGTGCGCAGTATTCAATATAATGCAGTGTGACAAAATAAAACACCTTAAACATCTTCATCTGCATCACTTATTTCCTATAAATTCATTTTCCAAGGTTGAAATTAGTCTGAAAAGTAGGAATAGGTGACCTCCATCTTGATTTTTTATGCTTTTGCTTGCCAGTAAAATTAATTTTGGCTATGAAGATAATATGACTACGATTCCCCACTTTGATTCTTAATTTTGTTAAATATGATGCATTTAGAAAAAGAATCATATTTCATTTCTTCCTTACATTATTTCATAGTCACCATCATATTGAAAGCAATAAAACTATATTGTACAATATTAAACATAGTTTTATGTGATACCAGATTCTGGATGTGATATAGAACCAAATGTTGTATGCACACTGGCCAGTACAGCAGTCTCTCGCCATCTGTGTCTACCGAGCGCTTAAAACAGAGTTAGTACAACCAAGTAACTGATTTTTAATTTGATTTTATTATAATTAATTTAAATTTAATTAGCCATATGTGGCTAATGGCTACCATATTGGATTACTAAATTTAGATAGATACTAAATTTACTAAAAAATGAAAGTTAGTCAATTAGTTGGAGAATTCTAAATACTTAACATGTGATTTAGAAATGAAGGTGACTTTTCCCGCATCATTTCCATGCATGGACTTGTGTTTCAATATTTCTTTAATTTGAAATTGTTTCTATGACAATGACATTTACCGTCCTGGATCCTCTACTCTTTGCAAGACATTTCTGTCAATATTATATGGATATTATTTGAAATCTTCAAACAACCCTGTAGAATAGGTGTCATTACTATCATTTTACATAAGAATAAACTAAAGTTTTGAGAGCTCATCTGTAGTGAGTTGTAATTGAAATCTAGTTCTGAAAAATGTCAATCTTTGCTCTTTTCAACCCTCATTTATTAAAAGATTGCTTGCAAAAATAAAAATACATGGTTCATTCTCAGAGCTTAAAATTTATAAAATGGCAATACCTACATTGTGACTCTGCATTTTATTTATTTTTTATTAAGTTTACTGGTATAATTTAGATATACACAATGATCATATTCATCATAGGGAATTCGTACCTGTATATGATATATCTTAATTCCTCTTTTTTTTCCCAATCTCCTCCCCTCCCTTCAACCCCTCTACTCCTCCTTATTTGCAGAGCTTTGTTTCCATTTTATCCGTTTTTTGAATGAATGAATTTTGATGAATAAAAACCAAAGAGATCAGAGCAGTGTTCATAAATTTTGTTTGCAGAGAATGGAAAGCCTTACTAAATTTCACAAGAATGGATATTTCCTAGAAACAAAAATAGTGAAGTAAGATCCAGTCAGGCAACCAATGTGTTTCTCTGCAGGTCTGAAACAGTGTGCATCACTTTAGGGAACAGCAGTGGCAAGCCACCGGCTAAACTCAGAGCACATCTGGCTCTCCAGCTTCATTGAGAAACATCCCTCTCCCTTACCTGTCATCACATGGAAGCTCTTTGAAACCAGGGATCTTGATTTTTTATCTCTATATATTCAGAAATTGGTAGAGTGCCTGACACCGAGCAGACATACAATAGTTTTGCATGAATAAATAGACAAATAGATTAATACGCACAGTTCAACACATGAATTCTCTAGATACAAGGAACACGGAATCACATGGATGCAACAGCTTAACACCTGGGACCTCACTGCATATGTAAATCTCTATGCCAGCCTTTATGATGTTAACATAGTGCTCATGAGGGAACCTATGGGTAACTTCTGACAGAGACTGAAGTGCCTTATTGCTGAATCTCCATTGTGTATTCCATTTCTTTTTCACCAGGACTGAATGAGTTCATCAGCATATTCTATAGACTAATCTATAATGGATGCAAATTCATTTTATATTTTCTATTATTAGTGTATTTATTTTATGGAAAAAATCAGAATTTCAAAACAAAATAATAGGAAAATAACAATAGTTAATACATTGTATATTATTATCTTCAAAGTAGTTACTCAGAGTACAAGATATAGGCTTGAAAATTTGTCCAAACGATACTAGCACAAACCTTTCTTTTCAATGAACTAGGAGAAACTAGTAGCATAACTACTTTAACTATCTTGTATTTTTTTTCCCTTTTCCCTTCCTTCCTTTCTCCTTTCCCCCCATTCCTTTTTCTTTTGAACAGTTTCTTCCCACTTCACAGTATCTTTTGTACATTTTGGACCTTATTTACTCTTTCAGTTTCTCACACCAGGGAGACAATATGATGTTTATATGTGTGAGTCTGATTTATTTCACTTATGAGTATGGTTTCAAATTGCATCCATTTACCTATAAAAGTCTCAAGTTTATCATTCCTTATGGCTGCATAGTACTCACTCCATTGTATAAAAAGACCATATCGTTTTATCTATGCCTTGGTTGATGGGCATTTGGGTTGTTTCCAGGATTTAGCTATTACAAATGGTGCTGTTATAAACATGTGTGCACATACCACTGTGGTATGATTTTTTAATTCTTCTGGGAATAAACCTAGAAGGAGAATTACTGGGTCTAATGGGATCTCTAAACCTAGTTTTCTGAGGAATCTCCATACTGATTTCCACAGTGGTTGCACCAGCCTACACTTCCACCAACAGTGGAGAAGTGTTCCTTTTTCCCCACAGCCCTGCCAGCATTTGTTATTGGTTGATTTCTTGATGATAGCCATTCTTTCTGGAGTGAGATGGAGTCTCAGTGTTGTTTTAATTTGCATCTCTCAAATTACCAGTGATGTTGAATATTTTTTCATGTATTTAGTTGGCATTTCTACTTCTTCATCTGAGAACTGTGTATTCATCTCAGTTGCACATTTTTTGGTTGGGTTTAAATTTGGGGGATCTGATTTTTTTCAGTTCTTTATATGTTCTAGATAGAAGTCCTTTGTCTGAGGGAACACTGACTAAAATTTTTTCCCACTCTGTGGATTATCTTTTCACTCTGTTGGTGATTTCTTTTGTTGTGCATAAGCTTTTTAATAAGATGATATCCCAGTCGTTGATTCTTTGTAGTATTTCTCATACAATCTGGGTTTTCTTCATGAAGTCTCTGCCTATACCTATGACTTCAAGATTTCTACCTCTTCCAGTAGATTTTCTCTTCCAGTAGATTTAGTGTTTCTGTTTTAATATTTAGATATTTGATCCATTTATATTTTAGTTTAGTGCATGGTGATACACATGGGTCCAGTTTTAGTCTTCAGCATGTGGAAAGCCAGTTTTTCCAGCACCATTTATTAAAGAGGCTATCTTTCCTCCAGTGTACATGTTTGGCCCCTGTATTTTGTTTTATGGTATACTTTTCATTTTATTCCTAGCAAGTCTATTAAATAGGTATGGATGATTTGGTCATTCATATCACAAGATTTTGAAAACTGAGGATTAGAGAATTTAAGTCATTGACCTGTAAACACAAAGCCAAGAAATCACAGAGCTACTGATGCAACTCGATTCTACTATTATATATAAGCAATACTAGTATAATTGGTTAGAGTTCACACACATAACTTCATTTGAGATTTGAGTTTAATGATCCAATTAAGAGGAACAGGCATTATTCTAATCTTACACACAAGAACATGGACCTCAGAGAAACAGAAAGTATACCCAAATTTGCAGAATAGCAAAGAGCTCAGCAAGTATTTGAAAAACCAGAAATAAGAACCTGTTTTCTAAGTCCTAAACCAGATTAATTTCCATCTTGGCATACTTATTCCAGAAGAGAAAATGTTGAATATTACAAATAGAGAATTACTAGTGTTAATAAGAAACAGCTTCCTGAGTAGAGCAAGTCTTCAGCTCTGATTTTCAAGGCAGGGAATGATATGATTCAAAAAGTGGAAGGAGGCAGCTAGGAGGACACAGTTGGGATGAACTGGATCAAAGGGCGCATAACCTCACTTAATTTTGCATAATGGTAACCACACACCTGTTGCACGGAAACAGCACATTTTGACTGATATCTTCCTCTTCAGATTTAACAACAATGTTCTCAAGAAACCATCCATTACCTGTATAAATTGACAGACATTAATTCTTTAGCATAAAATATACTATTATTGTGATTTGGTTTATAGTCTCCAAATATTCTTTTTAAAGTACACTTGTCAAGTAATTTGGGTACAAAAATATACACATCTAAGTTATACTAGTTGTCTTAGTTACTTTTCTCGTTGCTGAGACAAAATACTCAATACCCAAAGTTAAAGGAGGAAAAGTTTATTTCAGCTCACAGTTTGTAGAGGTTTCAGTCCATAATCGGCTGGCTCCAAGGCCGGGTGGCATGGCAGAGAGGCATCACAGAGGAAAAACAGTTCATGCCAGGCAGAAGGCAGAAAAAGCAGTGAGCAGCAAGCCACAAGCAAGGACAGCAGCCCTTTTTCTGTGCTTTGTATCCTATCCATGCTACAGCCCTTAGGGGAGGTAGCACTCACACCCAGGGTGGGCCTTCCCATTATCTACACCCAGAACTATGCCAAACCAACCAGTGGACTAATTTAGTAATCACACACCCTTGATCTCAGCATCACACACTCTAGATCGAGCCACCTCTGAAAAGCCCCACCTGGGACAACATGAGGCTTTGGGGGGACATCTAGATCCAAGCCACAATATCAGTAGAGAAATGAAAGCAAGTGTGAGTGACCTAAGTACTCAGAGAAGTAAAAGCAGAGAAAAAGAGGTTTCTTATTAGGGACAAAAACTCTCAATAAAGTTCTAAAAAACTGTTTAAATTCACATGAACGAGAATAAAGAAAAAAGTAAATTTATACAAATGTACTTCAATTATATTAAGGTATAGAAGATTGATATGTTTAAATAATAATGGAAGATACAATCAAACATTTTTAATGGTGAAACTTTAGAAGTTATCACCGATTACTGCACTTGTCAGTGAAATTAAAGAAAGAACAATGAATTAAGGAAAGAGAAAAGGAAAGAAGGGAGGGAGAAGAGGAAAGAAGAAAGGAAGAAAAAAGGGAAAGAAAAGTAATGTATTGGAAAAAAGAAATAGAACTTTCATAATTCACACATAATATGACTTAATAAATTAAAAGCCCAAAGAAATTAGTATAATTAGAGAAATGAGAAAAACAGATAAATAATAAATATATAAAAGTACAGTGCATTTCTATTCTCTAGAAAGGAGCAGTAAAAAACACAATTCAGTGAAAGTTACAATGTCCAAAGGCTGTTAAAATTTAAGAATCTATGAGTAAATATTTAAAAAGTAGTATAATTTACAGAAAAGTTATCTACATGGCAGCAAGGTAGGCATAAGCAAATTGATATCTAGCCCATATTCATTAATAGGAAGACATCATAGAAATGCCAATTTCTCATAAGCTAATCTAAAAGTTCAATGTAATTAAACTAACAGTAAGGTAGGGGGTTCACTCTACCAGTTATCAAAATTTATTATAAATCTACATAAATTAAGGCAATATAGAATTAGTGCTGTCACAGATAAACTGACTATGGATTCAGAGCTGACCTACCCCATTCATACAAACTGCATGCAGGCAGGCTTTACTCTGTACAGGAGCATGGAACTATAAAAGGATGGCAAGCATAACCGTGCCAAGTGATCCTAGCAATCAGTAGGCAAAACTACAAATGTTTGGTGACCTCTGAACATTTTCATCAAAACATAAAAAATTCTTACTGTCAGTTAAAAATATGTATGAAAATGAAAAAAATAGTAGCAGTAGTATTTAGTACACAATAATCTAAATCATTAGAAGATTTTAAAGAACACCTCAGTAATCATTTGAACATCCTTTGCCAGCCTTTCCTCCCTCCCTTCCTTCCTTTCTCTGTCTCTCTCTTTCTCTCTTTCATGCTTCATCTTTTCTTTCATTCATGTGTGTGTGTGTGTGTGTGTGTGTGTGTGTGTGTGTGTGTGTGTTGGGCTGGGGATCAAACTCAGGGCTTTGTTCATATTAGGCAAGCACTCTACTACTGAGCTACATCTCCTGGCTCTTGCAATCTTTCTCTTGTCTTACAATTTACAATATAGAGTAATCATCTTCTCGGTGCCTTAGCAAATTGCCAAACTCCTTTCTAAGTTTACATTAGCCCCCACTATTTTATCCTTTGTGTTCTCAATGTCATAAAATTCAATAAGAGCTCCATTATTGTAAAGTTTCAACCAACACTTTTATCCACTGGTCATAACCACTTTCTTCATTCATGGTGTTTAGTTCCTTCTCTAGCTTCCATTAGCTGCACAACCTTGGCAATGTCAACATTCTCCAGGTTGGAATTTCTTACACAACTTCATTTATTTTGAACTTCACTTCTATCATTATCACATTTTACTTCTTTGATGCACTTTCATCTTGCAACTGGATATTTATATAACCTGTAGTATGAGTTCATCAAAAGTAGATAAGGAGTTTGTGCTTTGCTGTCTATGCAGAACTTAACAGCTGCACAATGACCTATCACCAACAGCCAAACTTTGAAAGAAATTATGTAATTGTTCACTGATCAGGATTCACGTAATGATTTGTGAGCTGAGAAGTTATCAGCAAATCATCATAACTAAAATTTGTGCAAGCAGAAACCATGAAGAGCAAGTTCAATCAGCCTACAAGTAAAATGATTTTGAACAACACTCAGGTGAAGAGTAGCTGATTTAACAGTTGTTCCATACGGTGCAATTAGTTATCCACTGTGGATTTCATCTTCATGTCATCTATAAAAAACCAATTGCAGATGGAATAAATACTTAAATCTTAAAGACAAGATTTAAAATACATGTATATGTATGTATAACCATACATACCTATATATGAATATCTATCTACCTAGAATGTTCTAAGATACAGAAGATTTTCTTAAATGAGATGGAAAATCTGTAGGTCATTTATAAAATATCATACTATTAAATTCAACATTAAGATCAGGAATTTCAATCATAAGCATACCACAAACAGGAAAAGGTGCTGTTTGCTGTCCCTTATTTGACATCTCTTCAGTGCTACAACCCTCATTTCCCAGGTGTATCTGGAGTTATACGTGAACTATGTAATCAGTAATGAAATGTGGCCAGAAGTGTGGTGTAGTTCCCATCTCACTTGCTTAAAAGACATCATTACCAGGGACTTTCCTTCTTTCCTGTGTGCTGCAACCAGCTCTGACCACACAAAGGAGTGTGAGATTTAGGTGATGGAAGATTAATGATATGGAAGGACCCTGAGTCTTCAATGGCTAGCTAAACAGAGCCACACACGACTACACACCTTGTGAGCCATCACAACTGCACACCTTTCATTAGAGGACTCCTGCCTTTACCTTAAATAATAAAGTAAATAACATGTTTTTCCACAGGAGAGGAAATTCAATGAACAATAAAAAGATGGAAACATGTTCACTCTTCCTCAAAAGCAGAGTAATGTAAATTAACATTACTATAAGATTCCATTTTACACCCATAAATAAAGAGAAAAATTAAATGTACAAGGTGCTGATGAGAATCTGACACAATACAAATTCCTGTACATAGTAGGTAAGCGTAAAGCTTAGTACAACCACTTTTGAAATAAGTGGGTTTATCTTATAAAACTGAGTATGACCATGTTCTTCAACCTAATGACTGACTTCTATGAGTTGACCTTAGGGCAGGTTTCTCAGTCTCAGCACTATTGATATAATAGCCCAGTAATTCTTCATTAAGAGATTATCCTGTGCATTGTAGGTTGTTTAGCTGCATCCCAGATCTCTACCCACTACTTCCTGGTAGTACTTCCTACCAGTTGTGACAACCAAAAAGTATTCAAACATTGCCAAATGTCCCAGGGTTTGGGCGGGGGGTGGCATATTCACTCCCATGTGGGAACCACCACCCTAGAAGAACTTTTATTTCTATAAGACATGACAAATTCATTTCACCTTGTTTGTGACAGTAGACCTGGGAACAATACAACTATCCATTAACAAGCGAAGGGTAGATAGATTATGTGTAACCACTCAATAGAATATTACACAACTGTGAAAAGAAAATATCAATAGTACCACAAGTAAAAGTGAATGAATCTGAGAAACACAAACTTGAGTGGGAAAAAAAATCAAGCCATGAAAGACTTCATATAGCACATCAGAGCTTTTACAAAGCACAAAAACTATCAAAAGTATGATTTTAAAAAGTATGTTCAAAGCTGTCTACATTATTAGCAAATCCTTTTTTAAAGCAAAGATTTTTAAAACTCAAAGTGATTATTAAAATTTTAGGATGAATTCCTTGAGGGAGAGGATAGGCAAAGAAAGAAGAATAGGAAGAAATCACTGGTACCAGTAATTTTCTGGGGTTGAGTTAGGTGGTGGACTACCAGACATTATACAGTACACATTTTGGAAAAAAAGAGGGAAAACATAGCTTAGATATTCTATTATGACAGTGTTTTTCTTTTAGTCAAATGTGTGAAGATATAGGAAGGACAGTCTAGTTAAAGAATTTTTAAATCATGTTACAGTACTTTCAA
Organism: Erethizon dorsatum; assembly: GCA_028451465.1. Taxonomy (NCBI): domain Eukaryota; kingdom Metazoa; phylum Chordata; class Mammalia; order Rodentia; family Erethizontidae; genus Erethizon; species Erethizon dorsatum. The sequence goes on from CM051828.1 coordinate 54,715,629, forward strand.
CTGTCTCTGTGTTTCAAATAGCCTAATTCCATCACCCAGAAAAATTTGTCAAAATTCCCAAATAATCAGCCAATACCTGGGTGTTAACCCAGCCTCCCTATCAGCTTTCCCAGGTTTCATCTTTTCCTGGGGAAGTCTTTATGTTCTTCTGAATTCCCCTTACCAAATGGCATAATAGAACTCTGAGGATCGTATTCAAAATATTTCTTATATGTTATTATAACATAAAAAATATTTCATATGTTTCTGCCACCACTAGACTCTGCTGTGAGGACATAGACCATCTGCATCTTTCCACCTTTACAAGCCCAGCTCCTGGCAAAGTGCCTGGCACACTGGGGCTGTTAATGAAGAACTCAAACTGAGAGTTGGTTCAAGTATTTCCCAGATCAGAATCCCCTCCAGTGCTTATATTAAAAATAACAGAAAAGCACACATGTTTCTGGTTACTCAGTACCTCCTGGGTGAGAATCTCTGGGGTTGAGTCCTCAGAGATCAGAGATCAGATCTTCAGATAATTTCTATTCTTAAATTTTACAAAGTTTGCTGCAAATTTGGGGATTACTATTTCACTTTTTGTCAGATTCCACAGGCAAACCACATTCATGTTAGAAGAATAGTGTTTTGTTAATGTTTTGTGTGGCTTCTTTTCAAAAAACTAATAGAAATAAAGCCTTGAGAATTTCACAGAATTCTTTTCCATACTCGCAGCAAGTTTTTGTTAATGAATGTTTCACAGAAAATTATCAATATTTTAGAAGTTTGTTGCTTTTTCCATTAAAGGCCCTTTGTGTATGAGTAATTCAGTTCTATAAACATGTCTAAAAGCACAATGCTCCCTTCATTTTTCCTTCTGTCATTTTCATCTTTTATAGCCCACCCCTTAAAATACATCCCTAACACTTTTCCCTTCAACTAGAGATAGATAGTCACCATCCTGCCGTGGCTGTGCTGTCTCAGCAGCCTCTCAGCTTTGCTCTGTTAGGGGCCGGGACAGACCTTCTACTCTCATCACCAAGAGGATTAATAATTTTTAAGAACTAGAGTCTAGGTTTCTACCAACTGCACTGTTCTGATCCATGCCAAAGTCACAGCCCTGACTCTGATAAGCAATTTTGCAAACTCATGCCCTGGATGCAGGAAAGACCTTGGCAAAGAGCAGGAAATCACAATATAAGTTTCCATACATCAGGAAAAGAATCTGAAAGGCACAGCTCTCTACAGCACTGCAGCTCTGCAGCAGACATGCAATACAATGACAGCACTGTGGTGACAGCACAGTGACACAGTGACACCCCTCTATGGTCAAGCACCACGCCATTTACATAGCATCAATACTGGGAGAATAAAGATGAATGATATATAATTCCAGACTTCAAAAATCAAACTCTATCACAAGAAAAAAGGAGTAGGTAAGTAAATATAACAAATGGTTTTGTTACTGTAATATGTTAAAATATATAGTTGCATTGGAGCTATAAAGACTGCAGGTTCTACAGTCAAACATACCAAAGTTTGAATTTAGTGGTGCTAAAGAGATAGTAAAAAAAGGCATTAATGAAGTAGAACTGACAGGACTTAGTTATCAGATATGGGGCAAGGTCAAGGCGGGAAAGGGAGGACCCAGGATGACCCCTAAGGTGCTGGTTTGCTGAGAAGAGAAGCAGAGATGTATTTGTGAGTATAGTATAGCCCAGTAGATCTGGAAATCTCTGTCTCTCTCTCTCTGTCTCTGTGTCTCTTTCTGTCTCTCACACACACATACACACACACACACAGCCACAGCTTTCGTACTTCTAGGAAATTTCCTTCACAATAATATAACAGGTCACGTTTGTAAGTCATATGATATGATATTTGTAAGTCAATGTGGCAAAACTTCATGTAAGCATAATTTCTTTAAAGAAAATTGTTTTCTCAGCTTTACATGCTTTACACATCTTTCTTTCACCTGTCTTCATACTATTTTAATTAATTCACAAAATTAATGTCTTAACAAGAAACCAAATCTTACCTGGACCTGTCCCATCGTGACTAATCAGAACTTTCTTCAATTTTCCAAGAGATACAGCCTTAATGGAAAAAATATCAATCTGTGCAATAAAGAAAAAAACCTGGTGACCATTGGAATATTTCCTTTCTCTAGATAATGGTAGTACCACAATCAATATCATGTTGCTATATATTACCCATACACTATTACTGTTAGCACCAGTATAAAAATTGCTATTTATTATTTTATGTGAAAAGTTCTACACTATGTTTTGTGAAAGACACAAGCATGTAGCATAGAAGTCTTGCTCTCCTTGTCAATCATACAGTTTAATAAAAATATTTTAAAGAATTAATCAGGACATTTATCCTGAATCTACTATTATTAATGGTAATAACAATTCATATAGTCCTTATTATGTGCCAAATTCTTCCAAGTGTTTTTCATAAGTTAATTCTTTAATCTTCAGAACAAGCCATGGGATGAATACTTCTCACTTTCTCACTTTATAGTGTAAAAGACTGATGCATAAATTGAGTGACTTGCCCCTCATCAGTGTCTGGTGGATGACAGAGCTGGACTCACCCTCAGGAAGCTGCTTCCAAGGCTTTTTCCATTGTTTTGTCTCTCAGTATCTTTTGTTTTTAAATAAACTATGTATTCAAATATGTATGTGTACATATGTACATATATGAAAGGTTATAATAAACTATGAAATACAAAGTGTACAAGTTACAAACGTACAGCTGGAGATGTAGATCAGTGGTACAGCCTCCATAGGGAGGCCATGGATTCAATCTCCAGCATCAAAAAAGAAAAAAATTACAAATGCATACGCAATGAACACATCTATGTAATTGATGGGGCTCAGAACACAGTACCCAAAAAGATGGCACTTTGGCATGCTGAGTGCTTCAAACTAAAAGAACTAGAAAGGCCTCAGGAGCAGCCTTAGAAGCAAATTTTCTCGACCTTCTATTGCCCTCCTGTCTCCCGCTTCTCCTTCCCCTCTACAGTAGCCATAGAAACCACACTTCCTTTTCCACAAGATATGTCATGGAAACTAGAACTTCTCTCCCCCAGAGCAAACCATAAAATCTAGAAAATTATTTTCCCCTACCTTTCTGTGTAGGCACTAACCATTAAAAAATAGCCTGACCTATCTTATCTGATGTAGGTTAGAACCCCATTCCAGAGGGGTCCTGTTCCAAACTTGAGAGAAAGGAGTGCCACACATAGAGTTCAAGAAGCACCAGAACAGAGAGGCTGTGCTAGGACCCCTCTTCAGCAAAGACCATTAGGCCAGACCCTTTTGACCAGTCGTATGTCTACATGATTCTTAATTGAATCTAAGAATAAAAATGGACAGATTTCCCCAGGTCTTTGGGTCTTCATTTCTGAAGATTCCCATGTCATTTAAAACTTTAATTAAATAAATATGTTGTGTTTTTCTCTTGTTAACCTATCTTTTGTTATGGGGAGTGGCAGCTGTGATCCTCATGTTGTGGGAGGAAAGGGATCACAACTCTCCATCCCGCATAAGTAACAGAATGTTATTATCTGCATCCCAAGACCTTGTCACACCTCTTCCTACTTTCCATGTCCCCACATGGTATCCATGATCCTGTCTTTCAACACTTTCAATTAGTTTTGCCTGGTCTGGAACCATATGGAAACAGAATCATACAGTGTTTCTTTTTCTGCCTGCCCTGTGTGACATTCATCCATGCTGTTTTATATAATGGCATTTTGTTCCTTTTTATATTATTCATTTTCATTATTAAATATTATTTCAAATTATCCACTCTACTTATTGACAATACTATTTTTAAGCTAATGGATCTCGAAATATTCCTGATCATGTCTTCTCATGATGTTTGCATTCACTTCTCTCGGGGAACAGTGGAGTTACATGGTCTTCATACCTTATGTTTAGTTTTCCTGGGTAATCTCAGTTTTCTAAAGTGCTTGTGCCAACAATATTCCGTATGCACAGTATAGAGAGTTTAAAGTGCTCCACAGGCTAATCAATACTTGTTCTTGTCAACACTTTAAAATTTAGATGTCTGATTATATACGGCAAGACTTCATTGAGCAAGTTTTCACAGTATTTTCTTGATTACTAGGAAGGTAAGGTATTTTTTTTATGATGATTGACAATTTGTATATCCTGTTCTGTACAGTCGAGAGTCATGTCCATATTTTAAACTGGGTTATCTGTCCCTTTCTTGTTAATCTGTGGGTGTTCTGTTTATAATCTGTAAACAAGTCATTTGTTAATCGTACTTTATATTATCTTCTTCCACTGTGTGTCTAGCCTTTTACTCTCTCAAAAGTGTCTTGAGAAACAGAAATATTTAATATTAAAATAGTGTTAATTTATCTTTTTTCTTTATGCTTAGTACTTTCTCTATTTTTACCTTTAAGATATTAATTTATATTTGCCCACCCACATTCATAGTGCCAAAAGAGAGAAGCAATCCACGTGTTCACTGAGAGATGAATGGATAAGAAAAATGTATATATGTACAATGGAATATTATTCAACCTTGAAAATGAAGGAAATTCTGTCTCATGCTACAACATGCATGAACCTTGAGGACATTATTCTAACTGAAATTACTACTTGTAATAAAAAAAGATACAAATATTATTTCATTTATATGAGGTACATGGTCAAATTCATGGAGACAGATGATGTATTTTATGCCATGTGTATTTTATCACAATTTAAAAACTTTTACATACTAGCCTACTCCCAAGATCATAAAAATTTTCTGTTATGTTCAAGGTATTTTATTTTTTTGCCTTGCACATTAAAACATAAATTTGCACTAAGTTGACTTTGGAGTTTGGTATAAAATAGGGGTCATTATTTTATTTTTACTATAACAATATTCAGGTCACATTAAAAATTTACTGGAAAGACAGTTTTCTCTGATGCTTCACATCAGAATATGTGCATCTGTTTCTGGACTCAACTGTTCTTTGCTCTGTTTTTCTTTGTATAAGCTGATAGTCTCTTAATTACTTTAGCTTTATAATTTTTGATACCTGGCACTGTAATTCCTCCAAACTTTTTTTTTTTTAAGACTATTTTAGGTGCACTTGACTCTTAACATTTCCACATGTTTTAGAATTAGATAGCAATTGCTATTTTAAAAATATCTTCCTGGAATTTTGATAGCCTTTGCATTAAAACTATAGATCAATTAGACAGAAATGAGTACTTTATAATGTTGAATCATTCAATACAAGGAAATGGTATATTTCTCTATTAATTTATATCTTTTTAGATGTTTTAATAGTATTTTATAATTTTCCGTGTAGAGATCTTGCCTTATCTGCCCAGTGCCTGCTGTGCAACAGAGTAACCATGGCAGCAGAAAGGGAGGCTACCTGTGCTCGTACCCAGCACTCCGCCTTCTCGCAACGCTGCTCCAGCCACCTGACTCTGGAGCTGCCTCTGTGGACCGAGGTCCGGGGGAGCCTAGCCCCTGATCTAACAGTGGCAGCCTCTAGAATGCACACTGTATTGGCCCTTCACATCTTTTTCACTCTTTCTTTCTTCACAATACTTCCTGTTGCCCTCTCTTCCACTCGCAACCTCCAGGACTTTCTTTAGCTCTGCTTTGGGAGGCTCACACGAAGGTCTCCAGTTTGCAAGTACAAGTTTATGAGGATCTCTATTTACTGCTGGAGTAGAATCCCAGCCCCATGAGAAGGCCTAAACTCTGCACAGTATCTCAGACTCTCTGCTGACACTCTCTGATTGGCTTCTTGGTTCTAAACTGCTCACAAAGGGCAGAAAGCTCAGCAATACCAGGTCCATCTTTGAAATTCCTGTCTTGCCTGTTTAGCTCTCCAATAACATTGAAGCCAATTCCAAAGATGTTTAATCAAATGTTTCTAATCATGCTCAGCTAGCTGTATCTAGAAGTAGAATCTTAGAGATTTGGGGGTTTTTCTTTTTGTTTTGTTTTGTTTTCATTTTTTTTTAAATAGATGAGATAAGGACTTGCTCATTGTTGCATTGTGCCTGGTTAAGTCGACATCTACTCAACTGCATGCACAACAAAAAATGACCAAACTCCCCATACTTGTTATTAAGTGCCAAATGAGCATCATGGGAATTTTCTGCTTGTGTACCTTTTCAGTGAAAGAAATTAGTGGAAGGATGGTAGGTAAACCATTGATGAAGACCTTTCTATTACCTGTCCACGCTGAAACTTGGCTTTGTTGCTTTTGGATTGATGAAGTCTTCGTTTCCCAGAATCGCCTCTAGTGCCGATGAGGTTGATAAATACATTAGACTCTGTTTCCGCCCCTGGCTTTGTGCCAGTGTATATGTGAATTTCATAAACCACCACTGAAATGCCAGAAATCTGTTATTATCTTTCTCATTTTTATTTATCTCTGTGAATGCCATTAGCTGCTCTACAAGGGAATCAGAATGTTCTTTCATCTAGTTAACATGAGTTTCTCTAAATTTGGCCTCAGCTCTTTTCTTTATGTACCCCCATTCAAACATACTCTTGGCTACTTAATGTTTACCTCATTCATACAGACTCTCAACTATTCCCAGAACTACTGTTTCAAAATAATTATTGTTAGCAATTATGTGCTTTCATTAGCTACTACATTTTCCCAGTTATTAGGAGAAGTTGTATTTGTAAAAAAACAAAGTTTCCTCTCTCTTAATTAGATGAAAGTCGCAATTTTCCCCCTGAAGTTTGGCTGTTCTAATCACAGCTGGTCACTCATGCTGCTACTTCTTGGAGATTACTATTCCAATAATGGAGATTTCTAATAGCCTTCTTGAGAGAGAAAAAAATACAAAGATCCTAGAGAGATGCAAATTTAAATATAATTTTTAAAAAGATCTCAGTGAGGTCCTAGCAAATTATAATCCACTACGTATAACCTTAGAATTAAGACCATTTCTGAAACACTGGTAGAAGTCATTAATTAGAAAAAAAGATTGCTCTTGCTGATACTGCTAATATGAATATCTTGGATACAATGAGCACTTTGTATTCCAAGATCCTAAGACTCTTTATAAATCATATTCCGTGCAATTGAGCAGTTGCATTTATAGACATTCACATGGACATTTTCCAAAACATTCAGACATGAAAATCCAACAAGTAAGAAAACAAGATAAGTGACAAACATTGCCTGCTTCTATCATGCCTGACCTTTAAAAAGACAAATGTGGTATACTGGGAAAGGGTATAAGCGGAGAAGATAAATCAGTTTCTTTGTGTGTCTTACATATTCTAAAATACCCCAGAGTGAACCCCAGCAGAGTTTAAGCAGAAAATTAGAACACCTCTCATGAATTTAGGACAACCAAAGAAATCTTTCAAACTACCTACAAAAAAAGAGCTGGTCTGACAACCTCTGGAACTGCCCGAACAGAATTAAGTCAAAATTTCTTGCTAGAATTCTTCATGGAAGCAAGTATAAGGACAGGCATGATTTGATGTCTTTGCAGAAAAAACAGGCTTCTGTTTACCGAAAATATTTTCTATTTCAGATGAAGAATATACTTATTTACAACTTTTTTTAAGCAGAACATTAAAACAAAGTAAAAAGATTAAATAAATAGTTTAAAAAGTACATCTCAAAAAGTTACAGTATTTAGGACACAAACAGCACATTTACATCACCAAAAACATACTCAGCCTTCTCTCCACCATTAAACACACCCTCTCAGGAAATTCTGCAGCTGGCTGCTAACCTGCGTGAGGCCTCAGATGCTTCTCAACGTGGAGTTCCCAGAAGCTGCTATAAATTGATTAGGGTACCCATCCCCACACACCAAAAATTTAGCAAGGCATTTATCATAATTGAGCACTAAGTTTTATTCTCAAACCACATCACAAAGATTTACTTAGTTACACTGAAAGAGAAAATACAATCTCACTCAGAGATATTTTGCTGGAATCTGTAACATCTACTCGTTTAATTCCACTAAGTAACGTAATTTACTAAGTGTCTGCTGTAGTTCTGAAATGAAAGGCTATAGATTCTTTTTAAACCTACTAAATACATACTAATAAATTCTAGCTCCAGATTTTTTTCATGACTTTAAGGCAATGTAAAATTCTTCCTCATTTAACTTAACCCAAAAAGAAAATTTAAAGAATGCTCTGTTAACATGTCACTATACACATCCTAAAGTATCACACGTTTTAAATGAGTCCTAGCAAGTAAAGATTGCTAAGAATCCTTTCTTCAGTGCTTCTTCTAGGAATATGAAATGTGAGGGCTCAAGTTGTTGATTTAAAGGTAAAGTCAGGTGTCCTAGCTAATAGGTATTCATGCTGCTGTAAAAATGTATAAGAGTTGGGCCGGTGAGATAGCTCAGCGGCATAAGCGCCTGCCTGGCAGACACGAGGTCCTGAATTCAAAGTACCCACATAAAAAGGAAAAAAGGGTGGGTGATGTCGCTCAAGGGCACAAGCGCCTGCTGGCAAGAGCAAGGTCCTGAGTTCGACCCCCGGACCCACAAAAAAAAAAAAATGTATAAGCGTTAATGAATTATCTTTACTCCAAGAGACAGATATCCCACATGTGAAGAAATAAAATGTTAGTTAGAGGACACATTTAAGTTAACTCAAATATTTGAAAATTATGAGGGTGGGTTTTGAGATGATGTTTTTAAAATAGAAGAAATTATTTTACCTGAACATATTCAGAAGCAAGTATTACTAATTCATCTTTCTGACTACAAATAGTCATTTTTGAAGCACAAATTCGAAAACGTATTTATTAATGTACCTATCACCATCACTTAGCAGTAGTGATGGCGAACCTTGCAGAGCTTTCAGTGATAACAAACAGGTGGCTGTGGCACGTGTGCTGTATGTTCACCACCACTGACTGAAAGCCAACCAGCGAGAGTTAACTTATTGGTTTAGATTACCTATATATGTTAAATATTTGTTCCCCAAATTTTTAATGTTCTTTTTACCATAGTTGATGTTAACTTTTTCCTTCTGATAACCGGTTGCTTCAGTTGCTTGTGAAACCCTTACTCACTCCAACAAAGTCTGCCAGAAGCACAGAATAACATTTTTGTCTTTCTGCTCCCAACAACTGTCATCCAACTCAGTAGCTACTATACATATTTTCACCAGTTTTTCCTCCTTTGTTTGCAATGTCCTCATTTCAGCATTCTATCCTTACATTTATCTATTATTTATTATCATTTCAACAATCTCCCCATGTCTTGAGGAATGTATATCATTGTCAAACTCAGCATTTTCAAAAAATATCTACTTTCTTGAACTTATTTATTCTTTGGGTTTATAAATGTGTTACCTATATCCTTGATTCTTGAATTATTCTGTCTCTGCTAACTATAGCAAACACAGAGTCAGGAAAATAATTTACACTGTACTTGTTCTTCATAGAAACATAATTCCTTAGCCACAAGGATTTACTCAAAATGCCACATGGTTGTCAGGAAGTGGCTGCAACAAATTTCCCTAACATGACTTTCCCCTTTAGAAGAAGGATACATGAATGTTTGTCCAGGGAGAAGTTTAAATTTCCTTCCAACTCAGTTTGATTATAACAAATGAATAAAGCTGCTTAGGCTCCTTGTCAGTTGCTGACCCATTTTTAAAAGCAAAACAAAAACCTTTTCTTTTCAACGATCACATAGTAAAACTTAGGTGAAGTGCATGCATCTTGTGGAGATCCAGATGCTGGCATTTCTTAATTTATGCCTACCTTATGGGCAGTCTTGCCACACCCATGAATGTTAATCTGGCTGAGCATCCTTCCAGGCTGTTGGTCCACTTACTAGTCATTATTAAGCATCTCTAGAATACAGTGCTGGGAAATAAATGGCCTTTTTTCTCTTTTGGAATATTCATTGTAAGTCTTCAACATTTTGTTTTCTTTGCTACAGTGTCACTCTATCCATGATCCAAGTTTTTTTGGTTTTCTTTTGAAACAATTACGTTATGCAGCAATTACATTATTTTAGATGTGAGTTCATGTTTTCCTAATAATATAGTAGTCTCTTCCCAGAATGTGGAGAGAGCAGAGTCCTCAACTAGACACCAGGCATGTCTCCCACAGCTGTGTCCTAGGGCATTTCTACACCAGATGGGGACAGAAGGATGAGCAGGACACACAAAAAACAGAACCACAGTCCATTTCTCCTTCCTGTTCCTACAAGCATCCCATCAGGACTTGTTCTCAGGTCCTGGAGAAATGGATCAGAAGGGGGTACTCTTTAGAATCCAGAGTCCATCGGCTTCAGGGGCTCCAAGGGGAAAGTGCAGAAGGAAGTGGAAAATGCCCAATACGTATGTATTCTACTTGATTCCTCAGATCTTAAGGCATCAGTGCCATCCCCATTTTACTGCTAAGAATATCTGCACCACTGCATGTCTGAGCCCTTACTTACATGAGTTTGGGGAAACAAAGGCAAACTGAAACAGGAGGAAGAAAAGAAGGGAGAAGAGGAAGACAGAGCAAGCTCACATACTTTCATATTGTGGAAAAACTTGTTAAAATTAAGTGCAGATTACATCAACAGAAAATCTATATGTTTTACACAAGCTGGCAGCCACAGGCACAGTAGTAGAAGCAAGAGTAGATCACCAGGGAAGAGAAGCAGCTACAACTGTTTACCAAGAGCCAAGCATGGTGCCAGATGCAAGGGCATGGCCTCAAACAGTTTAGGCAGTGCACTGCCCCTAGAAGCTGACCACACTCACACAAGTAGGGTCAGGGCACTGAGAAACAGGGCAGCAGTGCCAGGAGTGTTGAGGAGCATCACAGCTGACAAGTGGCAGCAGCTGGAGAAGGCCACAGGCCTGTGGGATCCATCAGAAATCAAATAAGAGAGTAGAAGATCTCCCAAGAGCCTGGAGTGGTCAAGTACAATGTTCTACTGTGCCCATCACCCATGGCCTTGGTAGCCTTCTCTCAAAGAGCCAGGGGAAGGGTTGAGTCACCCACAAAGAAGGCAATCAGAATAAAGCCCTGCTTTCTACCTCTCAGAACTGGAATTCAATCTGCCGAAAGAGTTCATTATCCACCATAATTCCAACAACCATATCAGGACACTACTGTGAGACTGTAATTGAGACTTTTTTATCTGCCCCCCACCCCAAAGATATTGGGCCCTTGGTGGAATAACACTCATTGCTTGGGGGAAAGTAGTAATGGGCAAATCCTAGAATAAAAAGTCCATTGTTTTCTGAAACAGATTGAATGGATTTTAGCAGAGGCATTTCTTGTGAAAAATATGACTCTGAACTTTAAGAATTTTTAAAAATGACCTCATTTTTAAGTGTTTGAAAAATAAGCTTCTTTTCTTTCCTAATTCCCTCTATCTCCCCTGCCTTCTTTCCTTCCCCCCTCCACAATTTAGGCTGAAGGATGGGCTAGGCAATGGCTGAGGTCTTTGAACTATTACACACACATACAACACACACACACAAACACACACACACACTCCATGCCTTAATGTTCTGTGCCAGGAACAAACACCATTACAGATCAGTGGAACTCAGGGCACCTTACATGTTATGTAAGTCACTAACTGAGAGTTTCTCCACTAAGGCCCTTCCAAATACTTAGCTCCCCAGCTTAGAGATGGTGGTATGGAAGCTTCTCTGGGCCAGCCAGCCTCCAAATGCTCTTCAGCTAGCAAATTATTGTAGGCCAGGATCCCTCAGGACTCTTTCCTCCATCTTGGGAGTCAAGCTCTGGATAAATGTCTGGTCCTATCAACCTTGGGTGACCTAACTAATAGTGGAAAAGTCCAAGGAGAAGAGCACATGGTCATCAACATTTCATTTATGCCCCCATCTTTCTTGCAGCAGTGCATACAAGATTTTAGGGAGGTTGAAAGGTTTTTTTTTCTTTTTTGGCTTGTTTTTATTTGTTCTGAACACTTTCCTAATCAGAAAACATGAACAAAGAAATGTAATTGTATTTGGAGGACTTTGGTACTCCCTTGTTTTTATTCCTGGTATTTAAAATGCACCTAGATGATACTGATGACTTTGCCCCACAAGCTCCTCATGTAAACCCACACCTCCCTGAAGGGAACCAGCCCCTCTGCACATGCCCCTGTTGAGCTGCTTTGCACATAGTAGGCTGTGCAAAGATACCACAGACATCTGAGTGGCAGGGCAGATGGGCACTGGCACCTAGGTAGATCCATAGGCAGCACCACTGTACTTCCTGAAGACAAACCCTTGGGAAGAATCATCCATTTGATTTAATTAATGGACTGTTTTACTGCTTTCTCTCAGGTCTCTAAGAATTAAGCTTTCTCAGCACTCACTAGGGTGTGATCCTGTTGATATAAACAGCCCAAAGAAATCAGAACTCCGAAACAGATGGCAAATGAGATTCAGCGTCAAACGCATGTAGACAATTCAGTTCTAGTCTGTACTGAAGTTTTGCGGTCCAAGACCATACCTGTAGCAGTTTGGGACTGAATCTATATATGCCTCTTTGTTGAAGTATTAATCTTATTGATGCAAAAGAAGTTATCTCTGAGCTGTAGAGAGAAAAAGAGTGTCAGGGTGGGTAAGGGAGTAGAATTATTTGCTATTTTCTACAAGGTTGCCCACATGGCATCACTGGAAAGTTCCCTTAGGTCAGAGACCCAGCAAAAGATGAAGGGACTGGCCATGCAGATGCCTGCAGGAGGCCAAGTGGGACAGAAGTGCCGGAGTCCCCAGGGTTGTAGGTGACAGCATGCAGAGACCATCGGGGAACTCTGAGGTTGGAGAGGAGACCAGGTGAAGACAGAGTAGAGCCTTGTGGAACACCATGAGGACTGTAGCTCTCACTCTCAGTAAGTCAGGAAACCTTTGGAGGGTTGGTAAGCAAAGGAATGGCATAATCTTATTGACATCTTAAGCTGATCACTCTAGCTATCAGTTTGAGAATATCCTGGATTAATCTGAAAATGTTCTTTGTAATCCCAGAGTTCTCACAATAGCAGTTAAATACTATGGAGGAAAGGGGAGGAGAAAGTTAAGAGTAGAGAATAAGGGAATTAATTAAGTGTGCATCAAGTGCCTCCTATGACACATACACCTTATTCGCAGGCTCTTGTGCTCCCATGGAAACCCCATGGAAGGACTGTGACTTGGGTTTGCCTGAAATGGCCCCAGTGCACACCTGTTGTCCTGGAACAATTATTCACAGAGCCCTTCTTTCTCATAAAAGTCCTGATTTTTATGGCAAATTAAATGGTGATCACTTCAGTAATGCATACAACACATCCCATTTTCCTGTCTCACTTGCCCGAGGCACAAACAGGATGGAGACCAGGATCTGAAGCCAGACTGTGCTTATCTGAACTACAGCTGTCTTGTGGATGAAAGGGTCTGTCTCACTTGGAAGCCCCTATCTGCCATTCAGTCGTAGATGGGTATTGTGATAAAGGCAAAAGCATTAAAGCTATCTTGTTGTTGGTTTACTTTCTTCCTTTTTTAAAAAACTTAGCTCAGTTGTTATCAAGTAAAACTTGCTGTAGATTGTCAGTAAGTGTCTCAGGAAGATGCTTTTCGTGTTTAAATGCAAATATTTTGAAGAAGACACATGTAATTTATGGTGGTTCCTTCATGTAACCTCAGGGAAGTATTTCTTAAATTGAAATAAACAATTAAGCACACCTCTTGCCCACTCACCAAAGTATAGCATCAAACATTTCTTCACCCACAGATGTGGCCTCAAACCTCACCTGCTATCATCATCCATCTCTCCTGCAGAGTCTGGACCCAGGATTTGTGAAGGGGCCTTTATGAGCTGAGTCGGCATTCTTATCAGGCCTGGGCACCCCTGCAAGGCCATTAACTAAAGATTCTTAAGGACAACAAAGCGAAGGCATCAGTGGCTCCTTGGTGCCTTTTCCTGCCAACATGGCAAACAGTGAATAAATCAGAATAAGGTATGGACTGAGCTCAACTTGGCAGGACTGGCCTCTGGAAGAGATTGCTCTGATCCCACCAGCAATCTAGCTTAACTTCCAGAGAAGGATGATTTTTGGACAAATGATGTCCAGTACCCTTTTCTTTTGAAAACACTCCAGTAGTCTTTTGAAAAAAGGAGGCAAAGTCACAAAATTAATTGGCTCAAAATACCAAGTGAATGGAAAACCATTCTTTTTGTGTGGCTAAATTTAAAAAGCATAGCCCTCAAATGGGTTCCTAGGACTCTATCCACCCTGGCAATGTCAGGATAAGTATCAATAGCCTAACTGTTTTTGTTTTGTTTTGTTTTGTTTTGTTTTAAATTCCTCATCATCATCATTCTTAGTGTTCTTCCCTGGGCCAGCTTCAGAAGGCTTTGACAGATGGACAATCGTAAAATATTAAAGACCAAGCCCTTTAACTCCTTCTCTCAAACTCAAACAAAAAAAGTATCAGTTCAGTGGTTTGAACCTGCTGTGGGCTCACTTGAATCATGGGATGGTAAAAGAAGCCCTGGGTGTCACCAAGAATGATTTTCCAAAAGGTGGTACTCAACATATTAAGATTAACATATTCAATTTGCTCCTTGCTCACTGGTAAGTTTTGATCTCTAATTAACTCCTGAATATTAAGCTGTCTTTTTTTTTATTTTCTTATTTTAATGGTTTTCCCCTAAATGAGAAAATATTCAATCTGGAAAAGGGGGTGCTGGATTGATTTGTCAGAAACTGAGAAAAATGAGAAGACTGGATCAAATTAGCTCTATGTATCATTATTATATTATATCATTTTGTTGGAAAAATATGCCTGAAAAACTGGTAGGCATGCTTCCACCAAGAAATTACCCTTTGAAATGGGAAATGCTAATGGATGAAGTTTCATTAGCTGGTTTGGGGAAAGCGTGAACAGAAAGATGCAGGGAGACATGCTGAGCCTTTATTGCTGCTCAAGTTAAATGAGCCCAAAATCAATAGTTCATTTAAAGTACAATGCAGTTTCCTTTGCATTTTGGATTTTTAAAAAACTAATACAACTGCCTTCTTCAATTATTTTGCATGTGACAAATTATTCATATGCCAAATAAGAGGCATTTGGAAGAAATATAAAATAGTTGTCTAGTAGAGTTTAAATAAAGTTCATTTTAAAATAATGAAACCTTTAAAACACTCCAAATTGAGAAGTAACAATATAGCAGGCCAATAAGAGCTCCTCTGTTTCTTATTGGTATTGTGGACCTAAAAATACTTCTAAATGTTGTTTTTTAAAGCAGAGTGAATTTCTTCACAGGTGTTAGCAACTGGGTGAGCAGAATAGATAGGCCCCAGAATGTGCAGAGTAAAAATCAGGATTCTAAATTTCCTAGGAACCTCTCATACCTTCACCTCAGCTTCTTCTGGACATTACTGGATGCATTTGTGACTGTAGGGAGGCTCGAAGCAGTGGGATCTGGAGCCTTGCATATTAAATAAGATTTTATACCAGAAAATGTTTTTGTAAACTATCAAAGTATATGCAAATATAAAGAACTAGTGTTATAGATTTCTCCTATCATTAAGCTGGTCCTACTCCAAATCATTCTTGCCATATCTAAATTAAGACGCATGTATTTTTCTGATACCTGTGCTTTGTGCCATCCACCGTTCTAACAAGGACTGAGAATACAGATGGTAGAAACCCTGGTGGCTAATCAGTATGAGGGCGGTGAAGCAAATGCAGACTCTCCATGTAAATTTGGAGAAACCCAATATGAATAGGGGACCAATGAAGGTGTCTTCAGTTTGGGATGTGGTGGGATCAAAGCACCTGTGAGCTACCGAGGAAAGACTGGAAAGAGAAAAATGGAAATGGAAAGAGAAAAAATAAAGGCAATATGTGAATTTGCTCCCAGGCAACAACAACCAAAAATGTTCAGTAAGGGAATTCAGGTTCTCCTAAATCCTTGACTGCTGACATTTATTAACAGAACAGCTAAAAAGAAAGTTACATTTAAATGGTAGCAAAGCAGCTTACAGAAAGATAAGCTGGCCACACACATATATTCTTGCATATATTTTTTCATCTTGAACAGAAATAAAGCCGCAGGCTCTAAAGCAGAAGTGGGCAAATGACATGTCACCTCACAGCCGAATCTGCCAGGCACCTGTTTTTCTGCAGTGCAGGAGCTAAGAAGGCTTTTTGTGTTTCTTATCGGTTTAAAGAAATCAAACACAGAGTATTGTTTATTGAAAAATGGAAGTTATATGAAATTCTGATTTCAGTGTCCACAAAATAGAATTTTATTGGCACACTGCCACACCTTGGTTTATATACTGTCTGTAGCTGCTGCCTCACTGCCTGGCAAAGCTGAACACTTTAGATAGTGACTTTAAGGCCCATGAGATACTCAGTGTCTGATTCTGTATGAAAAAAGGAACCATCTCATGTTCCAAATCAGCTCAGTTATTTTAATTTTGAATACACATCACAAAGAAAATGAAATTATATACCTGGCAATGGTGCTTTATTAGTAGTCACAATGGGCATTTCTTTCCATATATCTCCATCATTTTCATCCTCAGCTATCCAGGAATCAACAGTTAAACAAAACAGCTCAAATGTGGCCATATTTTCAAGTCTAACTTCTTCCAGATACCACTTGGGGTCCTTCCCACTGTTGTCATGTCCAATGCGTATCTTAGAGATTTCACCAATGCCTTTAAGATTAATCTGAAACATAAAGGGAAAAGGAAAAATAGAAATCTCTGCATTTCTGACTTGATTTTTCGAATTTCAAATCTGTATTCAATTTTGAACTCAATACCTACTTTCTTATCACAAATATTTCTTACTGATTTCCCTTAGAACTAAGGGAAATTTAGAACTTGTGACACCATGAAATGGTTTATAATCTATAAAATAAAGTATACACTGACCCTAGACTTACCAATAAATTAAATCCAGCTACCTTTTATTACACCTTATTTTAGCAATTCACCTTTACTATGCTGCAAAATAAATGTTTTGTTGTAATTATTGATACATGCTATTGATTCAGTGGTGAGACCTGAAAAATAAAACAATCTAATCTTCAGGTGTTTTTAATAAATTGGATTGTGAGTTCCTGAGGAACAGACTGTGTTCCCCCAAATTTAAACCAGGGTTAACCAGACAGCCTTAAAACAGACTGAATTTGTAATAGACTGATTTTTACAAGAGTTGGCAATGAAATTATACCCTTTTGCATCTACCCATCCTCAAACACTGAATCAGCTGCTAAAACAAATATTCTAATGCATTATTCACTACCCAGAATAAATAATATTTTTTCTCTTGAAAATTTTACAGGGGTCCTATGAAAAAAAGAACTGATCAATTATATACTTTACCAGTTTTTTCATTTCTGCCATGACAAATGACCACAAACTTCATGACTTAAAAATCAGACCCATTATTGTTTGCCAATTCCATGAGGCAGAACTCCAGGCACTGTGTCACTCACCTAAACCATTCTTAGGGCCTCACAAGTGAAGATCAAGATGCTAACTGGGCTGGGCTCCTAGCCAGAGGCTCCAGGAAAGATTCTGCTTCCAAGCTTATTCAGGTTGTGGGCAGACTCTGGCTTCTTGCGGCTGTAGGACTGAAGTCCCTGTTTCCTTGACACATGGTCCTCACCAAGTCAACAAGGCTACATCAAACCCTCATGCTTAGAATCTCTGGCTCCTCCACTCGCCTAACGAGCAGGAGAAACATGCTCACTTCTAGAGTCTCATATGACACAGGTTAGACGCTGTTCAACAAAGCAGGCTAATTTTCCTATTTTAAGGTGATCTGATTTATAACCTGCCTTTTCCATGAAGCGTAACATATCCATAGGAGTAACACCAGGGCCAAAGATTATAAGGTCAAAATTCTTACTGCCACATACTATAACTCAAAACAGTTTGATTTACCTTCTGGTATTTTGTCCCACCACTGCTACTGCCACCTCAACTCACATCTTCTCTCCCTTTGATGTTACCATAAATATTCACATCACCAGAGGAAGTTACTCCAGAGTTTATGCAGGTTTGCCACCTTTTTCTACTACAATATTTGTATTGATAATATAATCTTGGGTTACTGTATTGGTGATAAATTTTCTGAATAAAATCTGTCCTATAGTAAGTGTCCTTTGTCAAAGTGCACAGAAATAGAATTCAACAGTCAAGGTACTGTTCCTATTTCTAGAACAATGTGGTTACAGAAATACTATCATGTAGAGATATCTTAGTATGAGTGCTTAGTACAGGTAAGTAGACTCTTAAAATCCTTCCCAAAGGTGCAGATAGTGGGAAATAGGACAGAAAGCTGAAGCCACGCTGCAGAATGCAACTAAAGGCAAAATAGTATGGGGGCTAAAACTCCTTTTGACCTTAGACATGCCTGGTTTTGAAAGTTTCTTTTGCTTTTGTTGTTTATACAAACTGCAACAAGGTTCTTAATCTTTCCAAGCGTCTATGACCCCATCTGAACATGATAATACAGACTGAGAATCTCTAATGCAAAAATCCAAAATCTGAAATCCTCCAAAATTCAAAACTTTTGAGATGCTGACATGACTCTACAAGTGAAAAAATTCCCCACCATGAAACTTAGCTTCATGCACAGAATTATTAAAATATTGTATCAAATTACCTTCAGGCTATAACTATAAGATATGTTAATTTTGTGTTTAGACTCTGATTTCATTCCCAAGTACCTCATGTACATGAAAAATTGCAAAATCTGAAAAACAAAATCCAAAATCTGAAACACTTCTGATCACAGGCCTTTCAGATAAAGGATACCAACTTACAGTACCAATCTAATAAATTACTATAGCTCTTAATAAGCATTCGAAGCTATTGTTTTGTCAATCAGAATTTTGTGCTCATAAAAAAAAAATGTCTAAATCCTCCTAAAGACAGAACAAAAGATCAATCCAGCACCCACAGAAGGAAATAAAAATTAGTAGTTTGTCATCATCATAAGTAAAACTAAAATTAATAAACTGTCTAACGTTGCTGGTAAAAATATTTGTAAATATAGTAACCAAATGCTGGTATGGTATAGGAACTAAATTATTCATACACTATGCATGCCTGGGTCAGCCAATTAAAGTGAGAACTAAAATGACCATCCAGTAGTCTTCCTAGTGCCACTGATTGTTCTCAAATTACTTTTAGCATGTTAGCGAAACTGGTTTGGAACTTTTAGTTCTGCTTTAATACGGTCAACCTGGGTCACCTCAGCTGCAATAAAATAAAAATACAAAATGTCAAAAATTTATTATTCTTACACATAACTGTTTTTAGTTTCTGCCTTTAACCTCCTACATTTGAAAATAAGAAGGACAATGATTCCAAAATGTAGGATAGCTTTCATCATAAAGATGGACCACACTATGGCTCAGTTACTCTCCACAAAAAGAATTATGCTGTAAGTAGGACACAGGCACAGATTAAAATAAAATTGTTTTCAACCTAAGGACCAAAGGCTCATATGGATTGAGAGACACAAGGTCAGAAAGAAAGAGGCAGAGAAACCTGGAAATATAGTTCATTCCTGTTCTAATGCCACATATTGAAAAATTGAAACAGTCTGAATAAACTCCCACTACGTAACCGGAACATGAAGACAAAAAAAAAAAAAAAAATCATCATTGGAGAGTGATTTGAGTAGCTGAAATTCTTAACAAAAAGAGCTTGAGTTTACACTTAATTTAAGGAAGAAAATAAAACAATTTTGTTTATCTACCACATTTGGAATGACTGTGCTTATTACATATACTACTCCAAGAACATTTACAATATAGGGTAAGTAGGCTAAACCATTTAAATATGTAAAAAGTTCTTATTACAAATGAATACTACCCTAAGCAAGCATATAAAAAGGAAAAGTAGAGATTGCAAAAGCCTTATGTGAGGACAGAATTGGGAGCAACTAATTAGATACATAGGCAAGCCAGAGGTACAAGAAAATAAGATGAGATAACTCAGTACAAGTGGCAAAGGTAGCAAGGCATCCAGACTCTGAGGAATAAGCAGCATATCCTTATAGCAGAAGAGCAGACAGGAAATGGCACCAGCAGAACAAATAGTAATGAAAGTGGTTTTTGAATCTGACTTAACCATTCCTGAAATTTTAAAATTCTAAATTGCATCCATTTTTTTTTTTTCTGTTGAGTCTAGTACACTTCCAGATATGCGTAGGCACTGCTGCACCTGTGAAGCATGGAGGTGTCTGGTGTAATGCTGGGCACTGGTTTGGGGACAGTGGGGCCCCAAGCACACTCAGGCACTGGGACATTGGGACACTGGCCTCTTGGGCAAGTTATCTTATCTTTTTACACTTAGCTTCTTTGTGTATAAATTGGAGTAATTAAAAACCATTTTGTTGGGAGGTTGTGAGGATAAATGATACATTATATTAATTAGCAAAATTAAACAAATGTAGGTCCTCAATAAGTAGTAGTAATCACAGTTGTTTAATGATTATTATTATTATTATTATTACCATTATTATTATCACCACCACTGAAGGAGATCAGAAGGAAGTAGGTGATGAATACAATGGGAAAAAATAAACCAAAGATTTCCTTTAATTCTATAGGTACTTTGTGTTTTTGATGCATCTGACCTCCCAGCACTGCTCTTAGTGTTCAGAACGGAGGAAGGGAGTGGCTGAGTAGACCAGTGCCTCTCACCACATGTGTCCCGGATGCCCAGCAGCATGCCAGGGCCCAGAAGAAGGTGTCCTACAGCATGGGAGCCTATTAAGGGGTAGCCGAATTGAGTTGGGGCACAGGGCAAGAGAGGAAAATTTGTCGTTGGAAAATATGGACAGAGGTCTGAGTCCCCACACCTCTTTTAATTTGGCAGACCCTCAAGTCACTGTTCATGAAAAAACAGCTTTTTTTAAGGACCAAATTCAGAAACCTCATAAAACTATTGAGTAATGCACATACGAGCACGTCCTGCAGGTGTGAGAACAGAGCAGGATGGAGAGGAGGGACCGGACTCCACAGAACAGCCCTGGGACTTACTGTGGCAGCTTGTGTTCAGACCACCATGAGCCTTCTCTAGGAGCCCAATTGATTGAAACAGTTGGGAAAATGAGATAGGAACAAGAGAGAATTAGATTATCACAAGAAAGGACATTTACATTTGTTAATGAAAATGGAAACTTCAAGGCAAAAAACACCAAGAAAGATTCTCAAAATGTTTTAAAAATTCCCTTGTCAAATTCCACAGTATAATGTATATTTCACATTTTCCAGTATGGAGGCTTTTCTACACAAAAATCCCGTAACATGTGAGAAGATGGTCAGATACACAAATATGAAGGAATAACCTGTATTTCCAAGGCAAATGCATAATTTATATACTGTCTATTCACTGTTTATAGGGGTGGGGGGGCTTCCTTTTCAGGCATCTACTTTTAGATGTAACTCTTAAACCCAACATTTTCCTCATGTAGCAACTGCCCAATTGGGATTTTCTGAGTCTGATTCACTACGTTTCTTCACGCAAATCTTCAATATTTTCTCAATAAGTGGTAAGTTATTTTTAAAATTAAATTTGTTGGAAGTGGTGACACACAACTGTAATCCCAGAACTCTGGGATGTTGAGGAAGGAGGATTGAGAATTTGAGCACAGACAGGGCAACTTAGTGATTTAGAAAGATTCTGTCTCAAAATAAAATATAAAATAGGACCGGGGATATGGCTCAGTGTGAAGGCCCTGGGTCCAATCCCCAGTACTACAATTAATTAATTAATTAAATACTAGAAGCAAATTTTATGTTATACAAAGTGTGTATTTTACTATTTTGAAAAAATCACATTGGAACACAAACTAGCTTTGTGATCACTGAAATCCCATCTGAGGAGTTATAACTGAATTCAAGTAATCAATTCACACAAGAGAGATCATTTTGCATATTTATTGTCCTTACAGACAATATGACAGCTTCTACGACAGCTTCTAACTCGGGACAGAAATGTGAACATATAGACTAAAACTTGAGCTCCAATAAGTCAGAACCACTGAAAACTGGTAGGATAAATTTTACAAATAAGTATGTGATACCACCAAAAAATACCAACAACAAATCTTGTAGACAATGGGCAATTAGTTACATGACACAATATGAAAATATAAGATTTTTTTCTATACCTCATTCTGAGTAAAAATTCTTGATGCTAATCAGACCTCTCACAGAAACAGGAAATGAGGACACTCCTCTTTCCTTATAGGCTTTTCTTTTCCAGGGTTTCTGCCCCAGGTCCTTTCTTTGTACCAACAATGGCATTACCTGTGAGAGAACAGGAAAATAAACCTGCCCTGACTTAGTGAGTAAATGATATTTTGATTTCTTAAAAAGGGTACCAGGGCATTAATTCATAGAATATTCAAGCTTGCCTTAAAACTAAACAGAGATCCTGTAAAGTCCTGGTTTTCATACAGAAAAATAACTACACGCTATGAAACCATGGGGAAAACTGGGTGAAGGGTACATAGGATATCTCTACATTATTCTTAAATACATAATTACACAAAAATAAAAATGAGCTAGAGATCATTCTGTTAAGTGAAATAACCTAGGCACAGTAGCACAGGGAGGCTGGGGAGAGTAGAGAGGGGGATACAGACAGGTTGACTGATGGTCACCAAGTTATTACAGGAGTGAGAAGTTCAAGTGTGCTATCACACAGTAGAGTGCTGCAGATGACAATAATGAAGTGTACGTTTCAACAAAAATCCAGAAGAAATAGTTTTTAAGGTTTTCACCATAAAGTAACGATAAATAAGGAGATAGGGTTAACCTGGTTTAAACATTACACAACATATACACATATAGAAACAGCACACGGTATGTATGATTTTTTTATATTACAGTCAAAATAAATTTAAAAAAAAAGTTTCTGAAAATAATAGAAAATAAATTAAGAATAAAGTTTAAAAATGTGCTGATTAGCAGCAGAGCCATCCTGAGGGCTCACCCCGGAAGATGAGCAGTCCATAGCTGGCCTCCCTTGGTCATTAGGCTCATTCACCATGCTGAAACACACGGTGAATCCACTCCTCAGCTGGCTACTGAGGATGCCCATGGGCTGAAGCAGAGTCCTTCATCGCCTTGGTATAATTCCTACTTTCTCCTGATCTATCTGGATGACTCACAATTCTCTGTGTTTTTCCCTTCTTTCTCACACAGATAGAAACAAGTACATTTTTGCACTTATAAACAGATACATAATTAAAATAGGAAGCAAAATATTCATATTCAAGATATTCATAAAATAAATTCAGCTTGAATTTTAATACATTTGCATCTATAAGAGATATAAAAATTTGCCAAATGTAGGAGAGATGGAATTTACTCATTTTTTTTCTAAATTTCTTCTTCTACTCCAGGTAATAAAAGCTATGCTATACTGAATGACATCGTTATCCAAAATCATAGTGGATACATTGAAAGATAAGATTCCTGCAATCAAGTATGCTACAGTCTGGATAAATTTTCTCTGTAGCACTTTGCAGATTGTTTGCATCTTTCATAGGAGTGAATTTATTAAAATTTCAAGTGGCACAGGGCTTTAAAGGAATCCCACTTATTAATGTTCCTTTATTTATTAAAGTCAATAAATAATTCAATATATAGTATTATATATGCACTTCTTTGTACTGCAACTACATTTTGTACATTTTATATTCACTTTTCTCTTTTGAATATAATTACTAATTGATAACAGTTAACCGTCTCAATTTATTTCAATTAACTATTGAGATTATTATCACAATTACTGCGTTAGTACTTTCTATTTAGCCAACAGAAGCCCCTTTAAGTTAGTTCATCTGTCCTTTACCGCCGTCCTATCTGAAGCTGTCATTGGCTCCAGAAACAAAAGGATATTCCAAACTAATTTTTCTGTCTTCTACTTGAACACATGAAACAATTTCCCCTCAAGATACCCTGGTTTTTTTACGGGGTGTGCATTATTAGGGACAAAATGCAGGCACTTTAGGATACATGAAAGTTAGTGGCAAGTGAAAGAGCTGCTGTCATTGGGACAATTAATGACAACAGATTAGCAGATATACATCTTTTTAAGGGCATTATTTTTTTATTAGTTTTTTTCAACTTAGCACATCAGGTTGCTTTCCTAGCATATGAGGTGTCAACGTCCCCTGAGGCTGCCCACACCAACAGTTTCATTCTCTTGACCCACATAGGGAGTAAATGTTGGTGCTCCTTTGTATAGAAGCAGCATGTTGAGTTTTGGAAGGTTCTTAGTTGGCCTCCAAGATACAGCAGAGCGGAACATGTGGTCACGCCTCTCATCCCTAGAATCTTAAACTCTATAAGCTCACTGAAATTGGTGTAAATGTGTTCGTGTTAGTTCTTTGCATGGTTTGGCAGATCGATACTTTGGGATGGATACTTGTAGGATTACCCTTAGCATTCCAAAAGTCTACCAAGGTCTCTTCCCCCTTGTTTTGTATGAACTTATAATTTATACTTGTGGTCCATCTGTAACTATGGAAATTCGGTTCCATTGTATTCTTATGTTAATTACTGTGTATTTCCTTTTGTTCTTCTTCCAAAATACCTTGGATACTTTTTATTCTTGATACTCTTCACCTGCCACTGTTTCCTATTTTTCTTTCTCTTTTCAGGCTGGTAGATCATTTCTGGTACATCCTTCTCACTGATCCCATCCACAGCAATGTGATCTACATTTGTCTGACTTAAATATGAATTTTCATTCTGCTTTATGTTTGTTTCTAAGCCATTTGCAGCTAGATTGCTCATCTTGCTGCTTCATCTCAAGATATTCTCCCCTTACAGATCCACCTGTGGCTTTCTGGAAGCCAGGCCTTCTTTTACTTTTCTGAGAACACCAAATGACCTCCTGAATGTGTCTGGGCCCTATAGGGCACCTCGCCTGCCTTCTCCTCTCCAGCCACCTCTTCCCAGTAGATCCTGGTGAGGCAAGCAGATACTACGTTGTTCTTTTTTTTCAATGTTTATTTTTTATTAGTACATGTTTAAGTATGCAATGATTACATTCCTCATGGGGAGTTTGTACATGTACATAACACATCTTAATTCTTTCTGCATTCCCTTCCGCTCCACTCCCTTTCCCCTCCCTCCATCTCTTGGTCCTCTTTCCTTTTGAAAAAGATCAATCTCCCCATTTCCTATCATCTATCTTTCATTTTGCTTTTTATTTATATTTTGGGTTTCAGATATAAAAGAAACCAAGTGATATTTAAGCTTGTATGTCTGATTTATTTCATTTGTCCTGGAACCCTAGCAGTAAAGATTCTCTAGCTTGAAGGAAAAACAGAATAGTAATTTGCTTCCTAATGTAGTTTTATAGGGGCAAAGATAGAAAGGTACAGTTTGCCACTGGGCACAGACCTGATATTCAAATTCAGAGAGCCAGTGCATGGGTACCCTAACAGCCTTCTCCTGCCTCTCCTTTGGCAGCTCTCTCAGTAGGTAGAGCAGAGTCTGCAGCCCTAACTCAGCTCCACTTACTAGTCCTTTTGCATCAAGTGGTCTGTTAAGCATTTTCTATGTTGGGATTATTCACTGTTTCTGAATCTTCATATGTTCGATGTGAGATAGGGGTTATTTTGGACAAAAAGACTCAACCTAAATAAATCTGGTGAGTTTTTGTAAAATAGCATCTCTTGGGGCTGATGGAAGTGCGAAGACACGAAACCTCCTGTCAGAACAGGCCATCGTTAGCATAAGGCTTGTTTCAGCTGCAGTTGGCATTTTTGCATAGACACTATTTATTGAATCCATTTCATAGTTGAGGAAATTGAGCTAAAGTAGCTCATTCCAGGTTGCATAGGAAACATGCAAATGAAGAGTGTAGCCTCCTTTGAACATGTAGTTCAAAACCGCCAGTCATTCATTCTCATCAAGGCAGCTGAAGATGGCCTTGGCACTAAAAAAAATGACCTAAGCAACTGTTATCAACAGATGACATTTTTGCAACATTAAAAATGATTGAAGATTTTCAGACTTTTCCATAGGGCTTTTTTTGTTTTGTTTCATTTTTCTTATTTTGTAGAAAAAGTCTGGTTGTGGGTATTTGGTTTGGATCAAGCACCATATGGGCAAGACGAGCTCTATAATGGACTATCACATTTACCAATTATGAAGAGGCTGTTGTGGTTCCTCTGGAAAATAAAATGAAATAAGCTGCATATTAATTGTGACTTTCTCTGTGGAGTTTTATAATAATGCAAACTAAGTATAATCAACTAAAATGAAGAGTGAATATTATTTTTTGAGAAGAAACTTTATGTACATCATACATATATAAACATCAATGGAATTTACAATCGGAAAAATCAGGTGTTCTAGAGTCATCTAACAAAAAACACTTCCTGCATTAGTGAGGAAATTGTCTGGAAAATTAATTGTGACTTGTGAGGGAAGTGTGACATAATTCCCTCTCATTAAACATAGTTTTTGTTTGCACACAAAAATGTATACTTTACTTTCCACAAAGGTATCAACCTTTTCTATCAAGTTTTCAAATGCCTCTCATCATTTCTTCAACGACACTTCTTCAGTCTCATTCCCCACCAATCTTGGCCTACTACACTGGCTTATTCAACACCAGCTCCAAAGGCTGTGGGCCTTCCCCATCAATATCTTCCCTCAAATGATTAGTTATTTATCATTTAGTCAGTCAGTCATTCAGTCAGGTGTGGTGGTACATACAAGTTCAAGTCCAGCCTGAGAAAATTAAAAACTTAGTGAGACAGTGTCTTAAAAAAATGAAAAAAAGGGCTAGGGATGTAACAGTGCAAAGGCCCCAGGTACAATCACAAGTACTGCCAATGAATAAATAAATAGGTCACCCATATCATGACAGTTTATTATATACCAGGCTACCTAACAGTGTTCTGGGCACTGGGAAGAGACAGCAGTGAATAATATAGGGTACCTGCCTTTGTGGAGCATCCCTGCTAATGGTGAGAGGGAGACAATGGATATAAATGAGGAAAATGACAATGACATGCTCAGTCCTCTACAGAAATTAGTGGGTGACCCTTCTAGATAGGACAGGAAGGCCTCTCTGAGAAGGTGATATTCAGGCTGAGAGATGAATGACAAGCAAGATACTCAGCTAGAAGATAACAGAGAAGAAAGCATTGCAAGCAGAGAGCCAACTGCCATCATCTTAAAGTTCCTGCGGGAGAGATGAGTTTGACATATTCAAGTTTGAGGCGGAATGACGTTCCCTGGGCTGTTCTGACCCACAAGCAGCACAGAATAAATGAAAAATAATAAGGTAAACAGGTATCATCAGGCAAGAATAGGCCACCCAGGGATTTTAAGCAGGAGATAACATGATCTGGTTTGTGTTTTTAAAAATATTTCCCATATGTTCTGTGAAAGAATTGCAAAAAATTAGAAGTGAAAGCAAGGGGACTATTGAAGAGACTTATGCTTTTATCTGGGAGAGAATATGATGACCATGACTGGACTGTTAGAAATGCAAATGGGGACAAGGAGAGGGTCTCAGATATGTTAAAGGTACATTTTGCATCATCTATTTTATCTAACTACTGGTTTCCTGGACTGAAACACTACCTACCTGCTTTTATTTTTCCAGGGAAGGGATTTTTCACTGAAAGTCCAGCCAAGGTTCAGTAATTCTACCTTTTTCCTGGTTTTGTTGACATTACTGTACCTCTTTGACCCAAACAGGGAACCATTCCTTTACCTGTTCCTTCTTTGTTGCAGTGGCTTTTACCATTTCCCATATCTCTCATTGCAGAAGGCTTTCACCTTGTAGAGACTTTCCTTGAAAGATCCTCCTATTAATTTTCATATGCTCTTAATTTTGACTTTTTATTCATTTTAGAACATAACTTTCAGAATTTTAATATGTCAAAGAAATCTCTACATAGTCACAGTCACTTTATTAAATATTTTCCCCCATTCTCACATCAGGATTATTTATAATTGAAGAGTCAGGGTTCTTTTTAAGAATCTACCTTCCTAAAAAAATTGTATATATATATAAGATGGTTAAGATAGATACACTATCAATTTTACTTAGTTCATTGAAGAGTAAGGTTTGAGCCAATAATGTTTGGACAATTGAATGCTAATGTCTGGTATCCTGAATAACTAACTTAAAGATAATAATACGTAATGCATTGACCATTGTTACCCTCATATTATGTTGTTTTGAAAATTTGTTCTTTTTTTGATTTGTTTTGTTTTTTCTTCTCTCTAAAAAAAAAAAAAAAGAATCTACCTTCCTTATAAGCCTCATACCCCAAGGTTTTACATTTTCACCTGTGAAAGAACCAAGTCAGGACTCAGCAGTCATCACAAATCTAGCAGACAACAGGTCTGTAACACCCAGGCAAGGTTATGGTCAAGTTGGGATAACTCAGGATGCTACAGGTTCATATTCATGTTGTATTAAAATTTCTGAAGTAATAAGACCATGAAAAGCAAAGGCAAAATGTGTGTGTCGAGACATAAGTTAATCCCCTTTACAGTAATTAGCTACAATTGAGCCAAATATGAGCTATCTTTCTGAAAAACATTAACATTTGCAAACAGAACTTTAAGGCAGACATGTATTCTTAAAATCTAAAATATTAGTCTGGTATTTTTTTTTATTTTAAAGGGAATAAAAAGAAAAAAAAAACAAAAAAGAACAAAATTTCCAAACAACATAATAGGAAGGTAACAATGGTTAATACATTATGTATTGTTATCTTTAAATTAGTTACTCAGGGTATAAGATATCAGCATTCAATTGTCTAAACATTACCAGCATAAACCTTTCTCTTCAATGAACTAAGCAAAATTAGTAGTGTATCTATCTTAACCATCTTATATATAAATACAATTTTTTTCTTTTCCCTTCTTTCTTTTCCCCATTCCCCCATCCCAGACTCTCTCTCCCTTTGACCAGCTTCTTTCTGATTCATCATATCTATTGCACATTTTGGATCTTATTTACTCTTTCAGTTTCTCGCACTAGGGAGACAATACAATGTTTGCAAATGTGCATCCAGTTAATTTCACTTATGAGTATTTTCTCGAGTTGCATCCATTTACCTATAAAAGTTTCCAGTTTATCCTTCTTTATGGCTGAGTAGTGCTCCATTGTATAAAAATACCACATCTTTTTTATCCATTCCTCAGTTGATGGGCATTTGGGTTACTTCCAAGATCTGCCTGTTACCAATTATGCTGCTATAAACATGGGTGCACATATATTGCTGTGGTACAATGTTTTTAATTCTTCTGGGAAGATACCCAGAAGGGGAATAGCTGGGTCAAATGGGACCTCCAATCCCAGTTTTTTGAGGAATCGCCACACTGATTTCCACAGTGGCTGTACCAGTCAACACTCCCATCGACAGTGGAGAAGGGTTCCTTTTTCCCCACAGCCCCTCCAGCATTTGTTATTAGTTGATTTCTTCATAATAGCCATTCTTCCTGGGGTGAGATGGTATCTCAGCATTGTTTTAATTTGCATCTCTTGAATGACTAGTGATGTTGAACATTTTTTTGTATTTTTATTTGCCATTTGTATTTCTTCATCTGAGAAATGTGTATTCATCTCAGATGCCCATTTTTGGATTGGGTCTTTAAATTTGGGAGGTCTGATTTTTTTGAGTGCTTTGTATGTTCTCGATAGTAGTCCTTTGTCTGAGGAACAGCTGGCAAACATTTTTTCCCATGTTGTGGGTTATCTCTTCACTCTGTAGGTGGTTGCTCTTGCAGTGCAAAAACTTTTAATAAGATGAGATCCCAGTTGTTGATTCTTTGGGATAGTTCCCATGCAGTTGAGGTTTTAGTGATAAAGTCTTTGCCTACACCATTGTCTTCAAGGGTTTTACCTATCCTACCTTCTAGCAGATTTAATGTTTCTATTTTAATATTTAGATCTCTGATCCATTTTGAATTTAGTTTAGTGCATGGTGAAAGATATGGGTCTAGTTTTAATCTTTGGCATGTGTAGAGCCAGTTTTTCCAGCACCATTTATTAAAGAGGCTATCTTTCTTCCAGTGAACGTGTTTGGCACCTTTGTCAAAGATAAGGTGCCTTAGTACATCTGGGGTTGTTTCAGCGTCTTCTAATCTGTTCCATTGATCTTCAGGTCTGTTTTTTTGCCAGTACCACACTGTTTTTATCACAGTAGCTTTATAGTATAATTTCAAGTCGGGGATTGTGATGCCCCCTGCCTTGCCTTTGTTGCCCAGAATTGCCTTTGCTATTCTAGGTCTCTTCTGATTCCAAATGAATTTTAGGATCATTTTCTCTAATTCTGTGAGTTACGCTGTTGGAATTTTCATTGGAATTGCATTAAATCTGTATAAAAATTTTGCAAGTATGGCCATTTTCACTATATTGGTTCTTCCTATCCAGAAGCAAGGGATATCTTTCCATTTTCTGATATCTTCTTCAATCTCCTTTTTCAGAGTACTGTGGTTTTCAGTGTAGAGGTCTTTGACATCCTTTGTGAGGTTGATTCCTAGGTATTTCATTTTTTTGGATGCTACTGTGAAAGGTATTGTTTCCCTAATTTCTCTTTCAGTAAGTTCATTATTTCTGTACAGAAAGGCTATTGATTTTTGAGAATTGCCTTTGTATCCAGCTACACTACTGAATTTGTTTATTAAGTTGAGCAATTTTTTAGTGGAGTTTTTGGGGTCTTCTGTGTAGAGTATCATGTCATCTGCAAATAATGATAATTTAACTTCTTCCTTTCCAATCATTATTCCTTTTATTTCTTTCTCTTGTCTAATTGCTCTGGCTAAAGTTTCCAGGACTATGTTGAATAAGAGTGGGGACAGTGGACATCCTTGTCTTGTTCCTGATTTTAGAGAGAGCTTTCAGTTTTTGTCCATTTAGTATGATATTGGCTGTTGCTTTGTCATAGATAGCTCTTATCAGATTGAGATAAAGACCATCTATTCCAATTTTCTGTATGGTTTTTATCATGAATGGGTGTTGGACTTTGTCAAAAGCTTTTTCTGCATCTATTGACATAATCATATAATTTTTGTCCTTGGTTCTGTTAATATGGTGTATTACATTTATTGATTTACATATGTTGAACCATCCCTGCATCCCTGGGATGAATCCAACTTGGTCATGGTGTATAATCTTCTTGATGATTTGTTGGATTCTATTTGCCAGTATCTTATTGGGGATTTTTGCATCTATGTTCATTAGGGAGATTGGCCTATAGTTGTCTTTCTTAATTGGGTCCTTCTCCAGTTTTGGTATCAGGGTAATGCTTGCTTCCAGGAATGAATTTGGGAGTATTGCTTCCCTTTCAATTTCATTAAAATTTTGAGAAGTATTGGTGTTAGGTCTTCTCTAAATTTCTTATAGAATTCGGCAGTGAATCCATCAGGGCCTGGGCTTTTCTTGGGAGATTTTTAATTACATCTTCAATTTCATTGGTTGATATTGGTTTATTTAGGATTTTTATATCTTCTTGATTCAGTTTTGGTAATTCATACGTATCTAGGAATCTGTCCATTTCTTCTGCATTTTCCAACTTATTAGAATATAAATTTTCAAAATAGGTATAGATGATCTTCTGGATTTCTGCAGGGTCTGTCGTGATATCGCCCTTTTCATTTTCAATTGCATGGATTTGAGTCTTTTCCTTTAATAAGGTTGGATAAGGGTTTGTCAATCTTATTTATTCTTTCAAAGAACCAATTCTTTGATTCATTGATTCTTTGTATTGTTTTTTTAGTTTCCAATACGTTAATTTCTGCTCTGATCTTTATAATTTCTTCCCTTGTATGAGCTTTTGACTTAGCCTGCTCTTCTTTTTCTAGAAGTTTGAGGTTCACCATTAAGTTGTTTATTTGTGCTTGCTCTATTTTCCTGATATAGGAATTTAATGCTATAAATTTCCCTCTTAGGACTGCTTTCATTGTATCCCATAGGTTACAGTATGTTTTACTGTCATTATCATTCAGTTGTAGAAAGTGTCTAATTTCTTCTTTAATTTCATCTGTGACCCATTGGTTGTTCAGGAGGGTGCTGTTTAATTTCCATGTGTTAAGGAAGTTCTTTTGATTTCTTTTGCCATTGATTTCCAATTTCATTGCACTATGGTCTGATAATATGCATGGGATAATTTCAATTCCTTTGCATTTACTTAAGCAGGTTTTATGAGCTAGTATGTGGTCTATCTTGGAGAACGTCCTGTGTGCAGCTGAGAAGAATGTGTATTCTGATGTTGTGGGGTGGAACACTCTGTAGACATCTACTAAGTCCATTTGTTCAAAAGTTTGGTTCAGTTCTATTACTTCATTATTGATTTTTTGTCTAGTACATCTGTCTTTTTGTGAGAGTGGAGTATTGAGATCCCCCAATATAATTGTGTTAGTGCTTATTTGATTTTTCATGTCCTTTAATACTTATTTTATATAATTGGATGCACTGGTATTTGTTGCATATATATTTATGATCGTTATCTCTTCCTCTTGGATTGTTCCCTTTACAAGGATGTAATGACCATCTTTATCTCTCTGAATCATTCTTGGCTTGAAATTCACTTTGTCTGCAAAAAGAATAGCTACCCTTGCTTTTTTCTGGGTTCCTGTCGCATGGAGTATTGTTTTCCATCCTTTGACTTTCAGTCAATGAATTTCTTACTGAATTAAATGTGTTTCTTGTATACAGCATATTGTTAGATCTTGCTTCTTGATCCATTTTGCCAGTCTGTGCCTTTTGATTGGTGAATTGAGACCATTAACATTAATGGTTAAAACTGATATGTATTGACTTATACTTGTCATGTTATTTTCCTGTTGTTGGTTGCCCCTCTTTTTTATTCACCCCTCCCTCTGTTTAGTAATCTGCCCTGTCTGGTGGATTTCTTCTGTTGGGGTTCCTGGAGTTGTAGTCCTTGTTATCTCCTTCTAGAATGTCCTTCAGAACATTTTGGAGTGCTGGTTTGGTGGTCATAAATTTTCTCAGATGTTCTTTGTCCTGGAAGTATTTTATTTCTCCATCAATTTTGAAAGATAGTTTTGCAGGGTACATCAATCTGGGTTGAAAGTTATTTTCCTTTAGAGCTTGAAATATGTCATTCCAAGCTCTTCTTGACTTGAGGGTTTGTGCTGAAAAGTCAGCTGTGATTCTGATGGGCTTTCCTTTATAGGTGATTTGTCTCTTTTCCCTAACAGCTTTTAAGATTTTGCTCTTCTGTTGAATTTCTGGGATCTTGACTATGATATATCTGGCTGAAGATTTTTTTTTTTGATTGTATCTAGTTGGAGTACTATAAGCCTCTTTTATATGAAGATCAAATTCTTTTTCTCTACCAGGGAAATTCTCTGTGCTAATGTCTGTGAACAGGGTCCTGATGTCCTTTATGCTATCTCCTGCTTTTTCATTGAATCCAGTTAATCTTAAGTTATTTCTCTTTGTGTTTTCTAGCAGCTGCTGGATTGATTTTTCATGATCCCTTGTTATTTTTAAGAATTCTTTCTTTTCATGATCACTAATCACCAGCCTGTCTTCTATATCTGAGTTCCTGTCCCCTCACATTGGCTTAATCTGCTACAAATACTTTCAATGGAATTTTTGTTCTCCTGGATATCTGCTTGAATCTGCCTTATGGATTCCATTTCTTTCCTATGCTGAGCCTTCATGGTTTCCATCATTTCCTTAAGCTCATCTATTTTTTGTCTGTGTCTGCTCTAGCATCCTTAAGCATGGTCTTCATTGTGGACATTATCTCTGCAGTTACCTGAGAAATTATTTCTGATTTAAATTTTTCCAGAGCCTCATTCAACTGCTTTGTTGTTACCACTTCAGAGATGTCAGGTGGGTGGCTTTCGGTTTGTCACACCTCACTGCCCCCGGTTTGCCTTTGGTGAACTGGATGTGTGGGATTGCATCTTGTTTAAGTGTCATCTCATTTTCTTATCCTTCTTTAGTTTAATTCCTGGGGTGATGTTTGTAAATTACCTATGGTAGGTTGCTTTATTGCTAGTGTTTAAAATGCTTAGGGATGACTACTTCTCTGTGGTATCTTCCAGGCGTAGTTTATTTTTGGGTTTTGAGCCTGCTGCAAGATCCTACCTCTTCAATTTGTTGGGTATGAGAAGTTGCTGCCTATTTGGCCCAGTCCTTGGTTCTTTGGTACTGTGCCAGTGTATTTTCTGTGACACTTAGTCAATCTCAGTCATGGAATACCAGGAAGAAAAGCTGTTTAGAACAATTAAATCACTTTTGGCTATAATGGTACTTAAAGCATCAAACACAGCCTAGAGAATGACAGTCTGAGCTAACCAGTTATTTGCCACTTTTTACCATATAAAGTAGAGTCGTGGTTATATAACAAAATCTAAAATACACCAGAAAAATTATATGCAGTATATAAGTCCATTATATGTCAATTTTGCCCTCAGGAGTTTAAATTTAAAATGAGTTAAGGAGGAAATAGAGAATTAGGAGAAGAGGAAGGAATTAGATGTATGGCAGGAGGACCAAGAGGGATCCCATTGACATTGGGAAACTGGTGTAGAGGACTGGTGGGAAAAAGAGAAGGAAGGGATAAAAGGAAGAGCAGATCAGAACCACAATCACAAGGAGGTTAGAGGCTCTGTTTACACTCATATAAAAACCAGATAGAATAATGAAGGAAAGAGCAAACACACAAACAAAAACAAAAATGAAGACAAAAACAACAAAAGAAGCAAACAAACAAAAAAAAAAAACGCAAAAAAAAAGAACACCTTCACCAGAACAAAAAATGAATGAGAGAAAAAAAAAAAAAAAAAGGAATCAGTTCCAGGTTTTGACTCTGCTGTAGGCAGGTACCATGTGGTGACAGAGTCCTGTTCCATGCAGGTCTGTCCCTGCAAGCCAGGAGCAGCCCTTTGGTGGAGCAGTGAGCAGTAGCCTGCACTCTCTGACGGAGACCAGTCTCATTCGCCTGCCTATGTCAGCGCACTTTCTGTGGGCCTGAGAGTGGGGGCACCGTGCTGAATTCTGAGTGCTGTGTTTTGGCGCTGCGCTGTTTCTCTGCCCCCCACAATGGCTCCCAGCCAATCTCTTTCTGCCGTGGGACTGCTGCGCCTTTGAGGCACTCACTGCCAGCCAGAGCAGTCCTTCACTGCTCCCCTGCACCGCCGCTGTCTCTCATTCCTCCATGGAGGCCCCCGGGGCCGTTGGTTGTCACCAATGTGTGTCCACAGATTTGAACTTCTATTGCGCTGCGGTTCCTGGCACAGGGATAAGTCGCCCGCGGTCTCCTCCTTCCTCTTCCTCAAAACCACTCTTCACTCAGGTCCTGACCTGCGCCTCAGAATTTTCCTGGGTCCAGGGGAGCCACCTCCCTCCCTCCTGTGCTCTCCCAGTCACTATAATCCAGTGGCCGAAGGGCAACTTTTAGAGAGTTTCGCTGCCTGCTTCTTACAAATCCGCCATCTTTTTTCCAACAATCTAGTCTGGTATTCAT
Organism: Erethizon dorsatum; assembly: GCA_028451465.1. Classification (NCBI taxonomy): domain Eukaryota; kingdom Metazoa; phylum Chordata; class Mammalia; order Rodentia; family Erethizontidae; genus Erethizon; species Erethizon dorsatum. Next base: position 54,751,089 of record CM051828.1, read on the forward strand.
TCTGATTTTCTCTCTGTTTCTCTTGACATGCGCGCGCGCACACACACACACACACTTTTTTATTTTTGTAAAAATACTCCAGAAATTAAAGGGCTGGAAAGGAGCTTTTAATGTATCCAAACCATCTGTCTGCCCTTAAGAAGTTTAAAACTGGGCCATCCCCGATCATGCAGAAAATTCCAGACTTCCTTTGTAGTCTACCTCAATATTCACATCTTATTCAGAAATACAGTTATCAAGCTACATTGTCTGGAGTAAAATAAATCAATATTGGTCCTATTCATAGGCTAGAATGTAAAACATGCACTCTTTCCTTGAGTTTGTGCAAATATAAAGTAATGGTAATAGGTTATCTTTGTATTTCACTTAAGGAACAAACAAGGGTTTTCCTTTTCAATTTTAACACTTCTATTGAGGTATAATTGATGTACAAAATCTGTGCATATTTAATATATCCAATTCAGTGGGTACAGACATCATATACCCATGAAGCCACTACCACCAACAAAATAACAGACACATAGCCTGCAAAAGAAGAGAGCTTTAAGGCTCAATTTTAATTTGAAAACTTGAATAGTTTTTCTGATACTAAGAGTCATTCAACAAGCATGTCACTGAAATACTTTGAAAAGAGTTCTGCCATAAACCTCCTAACTTATGAAAGAACAACTTAATCACAAAGAATAGAATTCTGTGACAATGGCGATGGTGGTGGAGTTGGGATGGGAAAGCAGTGGGTAAATGTTAAATCACTTAAACTATGAAAGAAATGCTAGACTGTCTACTTAAAATCTTTTTTAGGCAAATTTTCCACTTTATTCAATGGCCTGTGGACACTGTCATTTTGTGATCAGCAACAAACCTTTCCAAAGACAGTCAAAATAGCTGAAGTAATTTGGTCAGCATCGAATGTGAGCTTCCCAAAGTTATTGATCTGCCAAGTGAAAGAGCTGGGGTTACCAGCACACCTGAGAGTCTTGGAAAAACAACAACCAAGTCCCTTATTTGGAGGCAAATTTGGAGAATATATGGCAAATTCAGCACCTCCTCCAACATACAGTCCAGTCACAGGACCAATTTACTACAGTTTCCTTGTTAAGTTCTAAGAAAATACACCAAATATTCTACTTTCTAATGATTCTCCATCACGGAGTCTTGATCTCTGCAGACACAGAGACCAAGCTATATGGTACTTCTGTTAGTCAGCTTTCTAGCACTATAACAAAAGACAGAGGTAATAACCTTATATACAGGAAAGGTTTATTTTCAGTCCACATACAGTTGGCTCCATCACTTTGGGTCTGTGCCAGGACAGCACATAATACAGGAAAACACAGTGGATTGAAAGTCCTCACTTCATGTACAAGAAGCAAAACAGAGAAAAAGAGAAAGAGGCTGGGGTCTCACTAGCCCCTTTGAAACACACCACCAATGACCTAAGACCTCCTTCTGGGGCCGCAATTTAAAGATTTCAACACTAAATAATGCCACCGTGGGGACTAATCCTTTAACACTTGAGCCCTTGGGGACACTCCAGATTCAAACTGTAGCAGTATTACAGCCTGAAACTCTTCCAAGAGAAGATATAGGTCTTGTGAGTTATTCTGAATTTTTTTTTTTTACTTTTAAATTATCTGAGTGTTCATTCATTCCTGACTAATGTCATTGTAAGGCTCATTCTTAGCATTCCTTGAATATCTTGGACACTTTCATGGGTCCACTCATTTTCAGAATTACAATGAGAAAATGCCTTAGATATGTGTCTAACATATCTAAGAATTTTCGCTTTTCACTTAAAACTAACCCAGTCTCAAACCAAAACCAGGTCAAGATGCAAGGTATTTGTGACCAGTTCCTTGATGGCTCCTCAGGGAGGATTCGGTGCTATCTAAGGATATTTCCCTGGTCTGATACCAAGGACAAGGGTAAGAACAACTTTGTTAACCCCACAGCACATGAAAACATGTAGACAACTCTATCCCAACTCTATCCTGCACCTGGTTCACCCAGGAAATAAAACGAAACAGAAACAGTGAACTTCGTTTGTGTGTCATACATGTGAATCAAATAGTTTGTTCTTCAGTACATTTATCTGGCCCTTGCACCTCCTACATAATCACCCTCAATTGTAGACATAGCCTACAATTATCAAATGAATATGTGGGAATACTGTGTGCAGGAGTATGCATGTATGACTGCACTTCTGAGGGCCAGCTTGCAAATATTCTAGTGTTTTCCAGGGAAATAGGTCATACTTTGTTCACAAGAGCAGATAACAAAAATGTTAAAGCTAATTAAATTTAAATGTTCTCTATATTCACAGAGTGAGAAAGACTTTCACATTTTGCTTTGAGCTTCAGTAGGCTGACAATATCCATTCAATAGTTCCCCTGCTCCCAAGAAATGGCCTGATTTAGCCATGGCCCTGTATTTCAGTTTGCCTTTGGGGTAAAGGTTACCATTTTTATAAATGCTAACATTATGCTATGGCACACTTTAAAGTACAGCCATGATGGCACAAAAACTAAACTGAATAAGTAGAATAAAAACCATTCTGAGCCAGAGCCCCAGCTTGTCAAGGAACTGAAGGCAGCAGAAGTCTACAGAGCTGAGGGTACAGCAAAGCACTCAATAGGTACATCCTCAGATGTCTGGGCACACTGTATATGGAACGCTGTTCTCCAAGACAGTGTGACAAACCCGAAGGCCAGGATTCTTTTTTTGGCATGCTTGGTTGCTCTCGATTAACAAATCTCTAACTGTAGCTAAAGGAGAGTGAAAAGTATTCCATTGGAACCATGGAGATATTGATTTGATTGCCTACTGTTACTAGACCTAGGAAACTGTTTGAGACAGTTTAAGTGTAATTAGAGTCCAGTGTCTGAGGCGTCTTTTTCATGCTTGAACTGTAACTCATCTGCCTGGTCTGCAAGCCACAAAAGTTGGACTGGGTTTCCCCTGAACACCCTCACCATGCCTCACAATCAACTTTCACAGAAAATGAGAGCAAAAGCTAAATTTTGACTTGTGACACATAAGTGTTAATACCAATAAAATCTGTTGACCAGATGGATTAGTGAGAATGAGTTACCACAGGCACTTAAGAAACTGAAATAACTACCACAGGAGCTTAAGTCTTTGGAGGACAATTGGGAATATTATTCCTACTTCCTTTATATTCTAATTCAATAGATACATTAGATGATTGATTGATAGATAGATAGATAGATAGATAGATAGATAGATAGATAGATAGAGAGAGATAGACAGATAGATACTTAGATGTAGAATCATATAAATGAGAAATCTGCTCCTATCCTTGAGTCCTACTAGAAGCTCAGAAAGATAAAATTAACATGCACTTATGGAGCGAAGGAAAACAGAATTGGAAGTGAACACTTATAATTAAATAACACCTTGGATCTTTCTAAGGTTGATTACTGAGAACTTTCTGCGTGTGGATGAGATACTTGAACATGAGTCTGTGTATTATCATAAGATTGGAACAAATACAGCTGACAAACTATATGCATTTTAAAAGCAAACAACAATCTGGCAAATACACACATTTCTCACTGTATGATGACATCTGTGAGTTTTTCTCATAGTGCTGAGATAGTACTCACTCTGAATCAACTAGTTTTAAAGATGAAGATACAAACTGCTCTAGAAACTGAATCTACAAATGTTGTCCATTTATAAATTGTTCTTATTTAATTATAATTCAGCTACCTCCATAAGACTCTAGTCAAGTCTTTGATGAGGAACCACCAGAAGCTGACATTTGCTGAATAGTACAAAGAAAGGGAGTAAGGTCTAAGTGAGTTTTTTATTTGAATTTAGCTATGTAACCCTGAGTTCAATGTTTAAATTCAAAATGTCAAACTATAAATTTGAATTTATTAGAACATGAAAACTTTAAAGAATGTTTCCCACACACAGTTTTTTAAATTCCTGGATTCTACAAAAAATGACTAGATATATCTTCAAAATATATCATCAGGGGAGAATTCAACATGGATGAATAGGAGAGGAGCTATGTTGGGGTTACTCAGAGAAAAATCATCTAAAAACATAGATAACTGGCAGAAAGGGAGGGACACACATGGCTGATGAAATAAGAGACTTGTAGATCAAGTAAAACATAGCTATAGGGGGCCGGTGAGATGGCTCAGTGGCTTAAGCGCCTGCCCGGCAAGCGCGAGGGCCCGAGTTCGACTCCCAGAACCCACATACGAAAAAAGGGGCCGGTGATATCGCTCAGCAGCACGGGCGCCTGCTGGCGCGCGAGGTCCTGAGGTCGACCCCCCGGTACCCACAAAAAAAAAAAAACAACCATAGCTATAGGACTTTATAAAACAGTGAGCAGCCCACAGGGCTGCCTGTGGGAACTCTGCCTACATGTGGAGCAAGAACTGCCACTCTGGGAAGTTCCTAAAAAATGGGTGGACTGCAATAGAGTGCCAAACTCAAGCCACACAGGATAGATTTGGGATATAAGGCCCCTCGCTTCTTTTGCCGTCCTCCAAACAGAGGTCGTTGTAGCCTGGCACCAAATTTCACCAGCACACACAGGGGCAAGTGACCAGGAAGATGGTCCCTCCCTGATGGGCTGCCAGTGTTTTTTGTTTGGTTGGTTGTTTTTTGTTTGTTTGTTTTTCTTTTTATATTTTTTTTCCCGTGTGTCATAGCAGCTCAGTGGAACCTCTAGTAACAACAAGGTTAGGGACTGCAGTGGAGGCTGTGAAGGCAGTGAGTGGAAGAGCACCACCCTCCTGCCCTGTTCCTAGTGGTGTGAGAGGGAAGAGAAGTGCAAGTGGAGTGAAACTGTGGAGCTGTGCAAGGGCCAGGAGGGCCAACTGTACACAGGACTGAAAGCGGCCTTGAGCTGTTTCTGAGTGAGCCACAGCAACAGGGAGAGTGACGCAGAGACAAAAAGGGCAAGGAGACACGGGTGAGCCACCCAGAGACACACAGAAAGCTGCTGGCTGAAGACTCTGGCCTCAGCCCCCACATCTGGAGGCCAAGTTCAGCTCCACACACAGCACTAATCCTACCACAGACTTGGCAGGGTTACCCAGCACAGATTTGGGCTCTGACTTGGACACTACAACAGAACTTAGGGCACTAGAGGAATTTTATTGTTTTGTTGTTGTTGTTGTTTGCTTGGTTTTGCTTTTTCTCTCTCTTTTTTTTTTTTTTTTTTTGGTTGTTTAGCTTTTTACTTTTATTGTTTGTTTTGTTCATCTTTTTCTCTTGTTCCTCAATTGTTTTTCATCATTTTTTGATATTTTCATGTAAGTGAACATTGTCTCTAGTCTTTCTAGTTCACTTCAATATTCTTTTGCTTTCTCCTTCATTCTTTCTTTCCTGTCCTCTTCTCCAGTTTCCTAAAGCTTGGGTGATTATCCTTTGTCCTTTCAGCCTTGCTTCTACTATATTTATTTTCATTTATCTCTCTATTCTTTCCCTTATCCCTCTTAAATCCCTCTGCCAGAATAAAATCACTCTACTAAGGGAAAACTCACAGCATACAAGTTCCTGGTTTATGTTGGATTTTGTTATATAACTGTAGGTCTTGTTCCTATGATTAAAGATACCAAATTAATAGTTACCACAGTTTGTCAGTTTCCAGGCTGTGCTTGATGCTATGGTTATTGTTAATTATATTACTTTAGCCAGGGTGTCATACCTGTGGTAATCAGTTGTTCTTTCTTGTATGACAAAACTATGATTGTCTAGGGTCATAATCATCACCATAGTCCAGTATCAAAGGATTGGGTGCCGAGCCAAATAGAGAGCAATTTCTCATCCCTAATGAATTGCGAAGGTAGGATCTTGGGACAGAAACAAAGGCCAAGAGCCAGCTAGAAGACATCTCTGAGAAACAGGCATTTCCTCAGCCTTGATATGAGTGATAAAGCTACCTACTGTAAGCAATTTATAAGCATCAACACAGAAAACAAATTAAAATAAAAAAATAGAAAATGATAAGATGCAGAAGCAAAATGCTATCCCATATCTCCAACTCACCCAGGACAAGTCCAGGGAACAACGAGATAGAGGAAATCAGAAGCCACCCACCTGAATTTTCTAAAATGGTAGCTGCAGAAGTAAAAAAAAAAAAAAAAAAACCAGATGAATGAGGCTATAGAGAAAGTCAGATCAGAAATAATCTCTCAGGTGAAAAAAGAGATGACAATCAAAATGAAGGACTTGCTCAGTGAATCTAGAGTAGATACAGACAAAAAAATAGAGGAGTTTAGGAAAATGATGGAAACCATAAATGCCCAACATAGGAAAGACATGGAATCCACGAAACAGATTCAAACAGATATCCAGGAGATTAAAACTTCTAATGAAAGTATATGCAGCTGAATGAACCAAGGTGGGGACAGAATATCAGATATAGAAGACAGGATTGTGATTAGCCATCACTGAAAAAAGAATTCTTAAAAATAACAAGGAACCATGAAAAATCAGCCCAACACGTGCAAGATGATACAAAGAAGAACAACATAAGATTGATCAGAGTCAATGAAAATGCATGAGACAGTGCAAATGACATTAAAAAAAAAAAGCCTGTTCACAGAAGTTATGGCAGAAAACATCCAAAGAATGGAAAAAGAATTTGACATACAGATAAGTGAGGTATATAGAACTCTGATTAGCCATGACCTAAATAAACCTACACTAAAGCATATAATAATCAAGATTCCAGAAATTCATCACAGAAACAGAATATTAAAAGCTGTTAGAGAAAAGAAACAAATCACCTACAAAGGATAGAATCACAGACTTCTCAACACAAAACCTTAACTCAAGGATAGCTTGGAGTAAAGTATTTCAAGTCCTGAAAGAAAACAACCTCCAACCCAGATTGATGTACTTTGTAAAACTATCTTTGAAAATCAATGGAGAAATGAGATACTTCCATGACAAAGAACAACTAAAGAAATTCATGACCACCAAACCAGCTCTCCAAAATGTTCTGAAGGATATTTTAGAAAGAGATAAAGAAGACTACAATCCCAAGAGCAAAAATAGAATCCACCAGGCAAGACAAGAAATTAAACAGAAGGGAAAGATAGAGAATCAACAACAGGAAAATAATATGACAAGGATAAGTTAATACATATCAGTTATAACTATCAACATAAATGGTCTCAATTCACCAAACAAAAGAAACATAGTGGTACAATTGATCAAGAAGCAAGACCCAACAATATGCTCATACAAGAAACAATTTAATTCAAAAAGAAATTCATAAACTAAAAGTCAAAGGATGGAAAACCATACTTCATGAGATAGGAACCCAGAAAAAAGCAGGGGTAGGTACTCTAATCACAGAGAAAGTGAACAACACTTTGACAATCAAATTCAATGATTAATGGTAATAATAATAATAATAATAGCAAGATGCAAAAAAGGATGGTGGACTTATAAAAATCTATTGAAAAACTGATCACCTACTTTATGTAAGGAATCAATTGTCCAAACAATAGGATTAACTATTAAGAATGTTCAGAAAAACTCTTTTTAAAATCTTTATGCTGAGCTCAATGCAACCGATCACCTGAGTCCCCATCTACTCGTGCAGATTGTCCTATGAAAAGCAGGCTTCTCCAGCACATACATCATTTTAAAATATTGTTTAGTATCTTTTTTATTCCAAAATAATTACAAGTTCATGCTGATTCCAAATGTAAACTGTATTTATTTCCTTCTGAAAACCATGGCAGGGATTTTAACGGCATTCACTAGAACATGTTCAGGTGTGTGCATCATTCTGAAAGGTTACTTAGATATGTGTTCCCAAGTTGTGCACACTCTGTTTAGAGTGGTGAGAGTGTTAGTTGGTCTGAGATTACATCAATTTATTTCACTTTCAGATGAGCTTTTATATTGAACTCTCAGCAGTACTGACTTAACCAAAATGCTACGACTTGCCAACTGGAATACTATCACATGTTTTTCAGCTTTGTCTTTTACATAGTAATTTGGAAGAAAATGCTCTCACTATCACACTGCATCACAAATGACTTTCTTATTCTCACCTTAAGTAATAAAACTGAAGTTCCCACTTAATTTCATCATTGACCTCACCATTACAAATGCTCACACGCAGACCTCTGTGTCAAGGTGTGTTGCACACGCTGCTGTAGGAAAGAGTGCTATTTTTCTCCAGTAAAGCCACCAAATAAATAGATTTTTATTTCTTTTACAGGCCAATGGCTGTGAAATAAACTGTCATCTTTATGTACACCATGTCTTTCTGACATAAGGCTGAAATAAATACAGAGAATATGCTTGAATTTAAGGCTTCTATGAATACAGTCCCCTACCACTCACATTCTGCATGTATCTGACTTTTCCATAATTCAGATGCCTGCAGTAGACTCCATCTCTTCCACTGAATCCCTGTTGCTAGTACTATCTCACCAGGCTATTTTGTATCCTGTGAGAATTAGGCCTCTTCTGGAAACATATGCACAACTCCTACTGATACCGATCCAAGTCCTGCATAGCAGAATGAAGAAAGAGAATGCACAACCAAGACCATGACTTGTTTATTTACTACAGAATAAGGTGTTCAGAGGCTGTATATACACCTAAAGTTTAGAAAGATCTGCAAGTTAATAAAAGCAAATTCAATCTTGTGCCAACCTACCTTCTTTTCTAAGTAAAGACAGTGAAGGAAACAAAAGTTATTATTCAGATTCGAGAAATAAAGACAGGAAAATGGAGGTAAACTGTGATGTGATGAAGGTTCAAGAGCTAAGTGAAATCATTTGCATAAATACTGAAATTATTCAAATATTTACTAAACTAGAGCTTCTGACTTCGTTAGCTAGTGTTTCTCACTAGAATTACAAAGTTGCATTTTTTATGCTATACTGTTATGTAGTATTGGCAGTTATAAAAAACATGCAAATTTTAGTGGGCTCTCTGAAGCTCACCTAGGAAGAATGAATGTGACCATCTAGGGCTATATGGTGGACACAATGGGCTGAATTTCCAAGCAGTAAAGAACAAAAAAACAAGCTACTTCACAGCAATGCCTGCTCATCAGATTCTATGCGGATATACCTAGGCAGAAGTAACATTTTTAAGATAGAAATGGTAAAAGAATGGTCAAGTAAAAATGAAAGCTAGGAAGGAGTGCTATGTGCACATATTCTTGATTTATTGGAATTTTAATGACAGAATTATTATATGCAACAACCAGCTAGTTATTTTACTCCATAATATATAGCTAAGTGTTCATAGAATATTAGGATGTCCTTTTGTATCCTGTATCTTAGCAGATGGGGAAGACACAATTAGATGACACACATATAATACCTCAAAGAAACCTGGGCATTTTCAAGTGACTATTAAATATTATTTTTCCTATTCTATCATGCAAACAAGAATGAAACATCTCTGCCACCAAGAACTTATTTTATTCAATTTCTGTTGAAAACCCTATTCTGTGGCAAATCAGACTTCAAACACAAATTCAACTTAAATTGATGCACTCCCTGCTTATTTTAGACTCAACATGGCTAGCACCCGGTGACCTTAACAACAACACTGTCTCAGAGTGAAGAAAATTACACATCTCCTCTCGAGGTACTAAATGTTCCTTCATGGCCATGACTGGTACAATTTGTTAAAAACAAAGAATACTTTTCATAAAAATACAGGAAGAAATGGAAAATAATACACATTTCTATGGAGGCCTATATTTTATCTTTGAAACAATCAACAAATAAATTGTAAGCCTGATTATGCATAAGGCATGCCTAGTCTGTGGCTGATGGTTTGGACCTGCTTGGATTATGCTAAAGACTATAAAAAAAGTCGAGGAAGTTTTATTACTTATATACAGTAAAAACATATTTTTTTTCCTGCAGTACTGAAGATTGAACCCAGGGAGAGCTAAGCTACATCACCATGCTTTTTAATTTTTTATTTTGAAACAGAGTCTCACTCAGTTATCCAGGCTGGGCTCAAACTTTTGATCCTCCTGTCTCAGTGGCCTGAGCAGTCAGGATTACAAGTATATATTATATATTTATAAGTGTTTCAGGACAATTCCTCTTCAGTCTATACAGCCCAGGCCAGCCAGGCCTGTCCTACCTGTGGGGGTTGCAGTTTGGACACACCTGAAAGTTACGAGTTCTGTTAGAATTTATATCTTCAATGTTCCCCAAAGGCCCACGAGTTAAAGGGCAGGTCCTCAGGGTGATGCTGTTGTGAGGTGGTAGACTCTTTAAGAGGTGGAAGCCAGTGGGAGGTCTTTGCTCACTTGGGATGTGCCCACAAAGGGAACTGCCTATCCCTTTCTTTTTGCTTCTTAGCCATGAGTTGAGTAGTTTTGTGCCATGACAGGTTCCTGCCATGTTGTGTTTTTTGCCACAGGCCCAAAGCAAGGGAGCAAACTGAATGAAACACCCAAAACTGTGATCCAAACAAAATTTTTCTCTTTATAATATATCTCAGGCAGTTCATTATAGTGATGGAAAGCTGGCTAACACAAGCTCTTAAGACATTTTCACATATAGCAAGGTGTATAACGCTATGAATTATGTTCATAAAACAAATATGGGAATGAAAAAAAAATGACACCACTATGAGATTTCAAGTGTGAAGCCAGGGCCATACTGCTTACCACAAAGTAGTTGCACTTCTTTGCTAAAATGTAGCCAGGGAAGCCTTTGCTAAGATGTAGCCAGGTTCTTTTAATCAGCTATACCTAAGATAAATGCCCATCAGTACACATTGAAAGAATATCCATTTTTAAGTGTCCCAATGCATTCTATGTTGAGGTCAAAAAACCAAAACAGACAGGATATTTATGACCTTCCCTTATTGTGTTAGACACAAACATTCAGGCAAATAATAAAGTGAACTCCAGTTAGAGAATCAGCACTTAACTCTCAGCACCTAACGTATCCTACATGATTCTGGGAAACACGCACTTGGTGCTATCCATTAGGAGCCATCATGCACAAAGTTTTGGGGACTTTATGCAATGGCTGAATTCTCTAACAGCCTGAAAATCATGGCAATGTTTATTTGCCTTATGTGGCAACTGCAGACAATGAGAAATCTAGAGACATGAAAAACCTTTCCACTACATGAGCATCAGCTGGTATCATGCCAGGATGTTATAACTAAAGTACTGACAAAAACCTCCGGGGTTCACCTAGGTTGCTTAAATTTGCCAGTTGTATAAACTCAGCCACTTTTTAAAACAAAGTCCAGTTAACTTGACACAGCTTCAAAGAGTATAACACACAACAGGTAAAGCTATTTAGAGGAACAGGATTCAGGTGATGAGTAAGAAAGATGTCAATTTTTATGTATTTACTTCTACTTTTGTGTAAAAATTGAGAACACAAATTTTATTTACAGTGATGCTAGCAAAGTTAGTAAAAGACCTCAATAATTGTGCTGTAAGATTAGATATTTCATCTTAGAGTTAGATATAAATCACCAGTCAGGCATAACTCATACATAACACATGCACGCATTTATTGAAACAATATTCAAAGGATGGTTAAATAATCTTGGCAAAGCAAAGTCAGGGATGCTAATAAAAACTCTAGGATGATCTGAAACAGTGTCAGCATCAAACATGTTGTTCAGTTCACTATCAAAACTCGAGAGAGTGCCGATGTACTGTGTTGATTCTGTCTTTTTTGTCAGTGAAATTCAGATGTTGATGAAGATCAGAATAACTCGAGCAGCTTTTCAGACCTTGGAATTGTATGTTCCTAAGGTAAAACTGAAATATCTGTATTTAAATAGCTCTACAAATGTTCCTGCTGGCATGCAAATTTTTAATAATTTCACGTGAATTTGAAAAGAGGAAATATTCTCCATTATCATGGTATAATGTTTAATATAGAAACAAAAGATCTACTATACTTATTAAAAAGTTAGATTTTTTAGTATAATCGCTTACTTTTGCTCCACTTTACCTTCCTTGAAGTAATCATGTATCAAATTATCTTATTATTACAAGTTTCTATACAAATCCTTGTAGTTTTTGTTTCATATGAGGGTTTGGTGTGTTTTCTGATGCATTGATACTGCATCAAATATAACTTTTCACATCACATAGTGTCCTTTATCTCAATTATGCATTTTGGCTTCAGTAGTTTTTGTTGTCAGAATTCTAACCCCTGCTTCATCATGTCTTTTTGCCTGGTAAATTTTTGTCCACACCCTTTTGTTGTTAGCCTTTGTGAAATCATTGAAAAAATTATAAGTGGATTTCAAAGATATTCACATAAGTATTTATGTACTTTATCCCATATTACACATATAGCAGTCAGATTATCTGGATCAACACTATCAACTAAATGATTACTGTCTTGTCTAATCAGATTATACAGTCAAATCATTGGGTCTTAAAGTAATTTGGAATATTTCCTGGCTGTATAGTAATATCATCTATATATGCAGGTTCATTCGTTTTATTTTCCTTTCCTTTCAAAGGGTACTTTTAAAAATTAATTTTAAAATTATATTAGATGTCTTGGTTACTTTTCTCTCATGGCTGAGATGAAATACCCAACACCCAAAATTAAGGAAGGGAGGGTTTATTTGGCTCACAGTTTGTGGGGGTTTCAGTCCATACTTGGCTGGCTCCAAGGCAGAGTGGCACATGGCAGAGGGCACCAGTTCATGGCGGCAGAAGGCAGCAAAAACAGCAAGAGCAAAAGGGAGGAGCATGAGCAAGAGAGAGAGCAAGCCTCTTTCCCTCCCTTATATTACATGCAGGCTGCCCGCCCCAGGGTGGGTGTAGCACTCACACCCATAATCCCAGCATTAGACCATGAATCAGTCATAAACTCTAGAAGCCCGCCTCCATGACTGCATGAGGCTTTGGGGGGACATCTAGACACAAACCATAACATTAGATATTTATGATTCCACATAAAAGATATAAAACAAAGTTAATTTTAAAAAGTCTACTTTCCGGGGGCCAGTGAGATGGCTCAGTGGCGTAAGCGCCTGCCCGGCAAACGCGAGGGCCTGAGTTCGACTCCCGGAACCCACATACGAAAAAGGGGCCGGTGATATCGCTCAGCGGCATGGGCACCTGCTGGCGTGCGAGGTCCTGAGGTCGACCCCCCGGTACCCACAAAAAAAAAAAGTCTACTTTCCATTCCTGATCCCTCTAATCTAGCCCCTACTTCCCACATATGTATGTACTTGTTTTTCCAATGTTTATTGTTAATTAATAAAACACATATGTGTGTACATATGTGTATATGTGTATGTATATATTCATGTAACACTCTATGTTAGTCAACTCTTTGTCACTGGCAAAATACCTGAGAAAATCAACTTACAGGAGGAAAGATTTATTTTGGTTCACAATTTCAGAGGTTTCAGTCCATGGTCCCTTGATTCCATCGTTTCTGAGCCTGTGGTGAGTTAGAACATCGTGGCAGGGAATGTGTGGTAGAGCAAAGGTGCTTACCTTGTGATAGACAGGAAGCAGAGTGAGAGAGATGAAAGGGCCAGGTACAAGATGTAACCATCAAGGGCCCACCCAAGGACATACTTGCTTCAACTAAGCTACATCTCCTCAGTCTCCACCACCTCACAATAGCTCATTAAATTATGAACCCATCAATAGATTAATCCATTGATGAGGTCAGATCCCTTATGATCCAGTCACTTCCAAAAGCCCCAACTCTGAACATTGCTGCCAACACTGGGACCAAGCCTTCAACACATGAGGGGCGGTAGTATACACTGTTTTTTCTACTTTTTTCACTAAATAATATGTCCTGTAAATCATTTCTAGTGCATATAAACCTTGTTTGTCTATACAATAAGCAATTCTTTAAGGAAATTGTTCAACGACACTTTTCCCTGAATAGCATTTGAAAGACAATAACTATATTGCCATTATTTGTCACATACTTTTCTGGATCCTCACTTTTCTTAGGTGAGCATAACATTACATCAATTCTATTGACTGTTACAAGAGTCAGTATAGTTTTCATAGTCTTAGGCAACCTCTCATAACACTTAGTATTACAGGGCAGGCTTCAAGACTTCTTTTCTCTACGTTCGCTTATGATATCTAATTGTCTTAAGAACAGCTCCAAAATTCTATCATGTATCTGTCTCTACTCATCTCCACGAGACAATGATGTACATATTCTTATAGAATCTGTGTCACATAAACCCCACCAAAACAGCTATGAAACCTAGTTTGAAAAATTAACTCTGATAGGACTGAAAAATGGCATGAAATGAAGAGTATTTTTTCCTAATAATGTTTTGTCATCTTGGTTGCCTGGCAAGTTTAAGAAGATGTAGGAAATAGCAAAGGGATAACTGTTGTGACATTTGGGATTGAGAATTTTATGTGGGAAGCACAGAGGAAAAATGAACTATGAATCTAAAGAAAGCCAAAGCTCTTTTCTCTCTTGAGCTTAATAAGCTACCTTGCTTCAATGGAATACACTTCCAGCATACCCTGGTCCCAGTCAAAAAACCCACTAGTCAACTACTATAGAAAATTTTGCTAAGACCAACCCCAAGAGAGAATGTAATTCTTTCTCTGAGTCCCTAAAGCATTTTTATAGCTATAGTTCTTACTGGGGCACTAACTCATAACATTTCTGGATCTTGCGTGTTTCACGTGTATATGTCCTTTCTCACCAGTGCAGTTGTTTCTTGTTTTGTGACTCTGGCCCTTTCTAAGCAGTGCTGAATGTGCTGTGGGTATTATACGTGCTCTAGAAAGACTTGCTGAACTACGCTGAACTAAAGCTACTCTAGCTTTAGAAAGAAGTAACAAGGGGCTGGTGGTATAGCTCAGTGTCAGAGAACATGCTTAATCCCCAGCATCCTCCCTCACCAAAAAATGTACCAGTTTAATCTTCCTAAAATGCTTTTGGAAAAGCTGGGCGAAACATGTAGTCTCAATTTATATTATTTTTCCTAAAAATTTTGAAAGAGTCTTTCTCATCTACCTACTCAAAACTGGCCTTTAAATGTTTTTCTCCTTTTGTCTTGTTTCTTTCCTTATTAAAAAGTCTAGGGCCGGTGATATCGCTCAGCAGCACAGGTGCCTGCTGGCGCGCGAGGTCCTGAGGTCGATGCCTGGTTCCCACAAAAAAAAAAAGTCTATATTGTCAATGTTTAATATTGTATTTTGAACACCATGGTTATACAGTTTTTTATAGATCCATTCTGTTACTTAAAGGTTGGTTTCATTTAAATTAGTGCATATTGAAAATGCCCCAGTTATTGTTTGTCAGAGAAAAAGAAACTATAATAAATATTATTCCAAGAATATTCACCTTTATTATTTAGACAATTTTTCTTGAAAAAATAACTTTAATTACTCTTTTTACAGGCCATACCATTTATTCTCTTCTTGGAGAAAATGGAAAAGAGTGGGCTTATTTTTGAGTATCTTCTTTCCCCAAGTGGTTATTGAGGCTACGTACATTTAAGAATTTTTATGTATTGTCTGCAGCTCTTTAGTGACTATATTTTTATATTCAACTAATAAAAGAGAAATACCTAAACCTACCTATACATTTAAATATTTACAGTTTGAGTTCAAAGATGCAGAGTTGGAAAGAACGTCATTGTCAACTTTGCAACAAAGAAAAACCTGGACATATGGCAAATTAATAACTTTTCTTGAGAACTAGATTTCAGAGTAAAAATCTAATACAAACTCCAGAGGAATGCAAATGTCTAAAGGGAGAAACCAGACACAACTACAGACATTACTCATTCAACAATCAAATTCTGTTCCTGTGACTAGATTGTTAAATGGATTAGCCGCTAAATGAGGAAACATATATAGTATGTACATTATAATACTCAAAACAAAGAAATGGTCAAAGGAAACTCCATCTTGATGACTTTGCTTTTATTTGCATAACTTACATGCAGCACTGTAGTGTATAACAGAACATAAAATTACAGTACTGTACTGTGTAGTACAATCAGCAAAAATGTCAGTATTGTATAAACAAGATGTACTGTACCAATAAAAAGACATTGAGGCTGTATAGACAAGATGTACAGAACTCAACAACAACAACAAAAAAAGACAGGTGGTAAGTCTGAAGAGTCATTAAGCAGGGAATGTCTGTATTTGCTCAGCGATGGCAGATGCCAACAAATATCATGTGAGCCAGTAAAAAGATTAGCCTAGAAATTTTTAACAAATTGCCAAAAGGCTGGATGTGGGTCAGAATAAGGCTGTGCACGCTCTTGCAGTCTTTTTCTCCAGGATGCATCATGCACTGACAGGGAAAATGGGGTGAACATGGAGGAAGATTCCTTCATGGTGGGGCCTTGGAGATAGAACACAACCACTTCTGAAACTCTTGAAATTTGTGACCTCTATTTTCCCTTTGAAACAAAAGGTTTGATCTGTAGAGGCTAAAAGGGCAAAAAATAGTTACCTGACTGGAAAGCCACTGCAACTGGGGCAGGACGACATGAAAATGACAAAAATGCCTCTGAGGCTGCAAGGAATGGCACGAATTCATATGAGGCCCACCACATCTGGAGGAAGGACAGGAACACTTGTAAAGACCACATCCTCCAGACCCAGGTTCATAGTGCCTGGCAAAGACTGAGGCTGGATCAGGACATAAAAGAAGACACACATTTTCACACCACAAGAATGAGCATTGGATAAAAACAGCAGTGGAATAGAGTGAGGAGAGCTGCCACACACAGATCAGCAGGATCAAGCCAAGTGGAAAGATGCAAATCAACTGGGAAGCAAATATTGAGAAAAACTCTCGTAAATTAGACTACACCCCAAACATAAGGTATCACTAAAGGAATGTGAAGGCTATGATACAAAGAGGTTAACCATAGCACTGGCATTAGTGATGTAAGAAAAATGATGAGACCCTAATAAAATTGTATACAAGCACAGTTTTACACATGTTAATGATTAATTAACGTATAATTCCACAATAAATGTGGCACTTCACCCTGGAAAGATATGGTGTTTGCTTGTGGAAAGGGTGTGGCAGGAATTGTAGCTTGTGAGTTAATGCCAAGTGGTGGAAGGATTATCTGGAGTTGGAAGGAAAGATTTAACAACAGACATGCCTAAGTGTAACTCAGGACACACACAGTTACTTGACGGAGCTAAAAGATTTTGAAGCACATGCATTGTGTGGTTTCTATAGCCCAGGTTTGGCTGGGTGGAATTTTCACTATTCACCTAGTGTTTCTCATGGATAAATCTGCAGATGAAAATGTGGAATTCCTATAATGCTCAAATTGTACTTTAACATATCAATTATTTTGAAATAAATTCACATTTTTTTTTTTTGTGGGTACCGGGGGGTCGACCTCAGGACCTCGAGCGCCAGCAGGCGCCCGTGCCGCTGAGCGATATCACCGGCCCCTTTTTCGTATGTGGGTTCCGGGAGTCGAACTCGGGTCCTCGCGCTTGCCGGGCAGGCGCTTAAGCCGCTGAGCCATCTCACCGGCCCCCTAAATTCACATTTTAAAAGCAATTATTAGCCAAACTAATCATATTCTGTCTCTACTTCAACATCTGCTTTTACATTTATTTCTTATCCTAATTTCTAGTCTCAAAGATGATGAAGAAGCCAGGTGTAGTGGCTCACACCTATAATCCCAGAACTTGGGAGGCTGAGGCAGGAGGATCATTGCAAGTTCGAGGCCAGCCTGGAATAAAAAATGAGTTCAAGACCAGCCTGAACTGTATAGTGAAACCCTGTCTCAAAAAAAAAAAAAAAAAAAAAAATGAAGAGGTGCCTTTCTATTTTATAAAATTTATTCTTCTAACTATATCCTTGGTAATGGTCAAGTCCATAGATCTCTTTGACTTTTGACAGATCTGACTCTAATACTTATCCCATCTCTCTAACAATCTTCCATACAAAAATGTCTCCCTACGGCCACCTTCTCTTCCCATTCACACAGAGAGTTTTCCTTCTGTTTACCCTACTGTGCTCTCTCTCTAACCACCTGTCTCTCTCCATAGTATATTGAAGGGTCAAATGACTCCATAGGTAATCACCTTTTCTCCAGATACCATGATAGATTCCTTAATTCCTTGTAAACTCTCTAAGATCAGTACAAAGACTTCTGAACAAGGCACTAATACCCTCTCTGTTGACAGATTCACCATGTTTTTTCTATCTATTTTCCCCTATTAGTTAAGCATCTGACTCTTGATAATTGTATTAGTCTCCAGAGACTTTGCTAACAAAGTGCCACCAATCACTGCCCTAAAAGAATAAAAATTTATTTTCTCACCATTCTGAAAGCTGGAGTATGAAACCAAGAGGTCAGTGTAGTCCTGCTCCCTCTGAGACTCTAGGTGAAATCCTCCCCTCCCCTCTTTTGCTCTTTGTGATGGCAGTCCATGCATGGTGGTCCATGCTTGCCACAGTGTCACTCTAATACCTGCATCTGTCACCCCTATGTGTCCCCAAACCTTTCTAACAGGATACCAGTCATATTGAATCTAAGGCCTGCCCTACTCCAATATAACCTCATGTTGACTCACTCAATTAGATCTTTTCAAGTAAGTTCAGATTCACAGGTAGCAAGAATTAGGGTTTCAACATATCTTTGTATGTAGGGGGGGACAATTTAGTCTGTTGACATTCACCTACACTTTTTTGAAACCCCTCTGTCCCTTCACTTTCTAAACACAAAATACTTTAAAATTTTGCATCTTTACAAAGAATACAAAAATACTAAAAATTTTACATTGATTTTATATATCCTATATAATCTTCATAGCAATTCTCTTAGATAGGTACAGTTACTTTTTGACCATTTCATGAATCATTCAGCTAAGTGCCCATGAATGCTGAGGTAGCCAACAAGCTAAAATTTAAACCCAGGATACCTGAACCCAGTGATTTACACTGCACTATATATCTCCCTAATAAGTCCTAGGCCACCAATCCAGGACAGGAACTCATGGAACAAGCAGGACGTCACTGTTGGTCTTTGAAAACATGATGATAGGAGAAAACCCCAAAGTGCAAGAGACTTAAGTGAAAATGGCAAGAGAAAAAAGTGATATAACTGGTGAGGTTATTTTAAAGGTTTACAAAAAAGGGAGAGAGAAAGGTTGGTAATTTAAGAGTAGCGTAAGAGCCGTCTTTAGACAAGAAAGATGTAAATATGTTGATAGGTTGAAGGCAAAAGCTAGATAGAATCATCCTAAAGAAGCAAGAAGGAATAAAGTTCACTCACGAGATACAACCTTGAAAAACAGAAAATGTGATCTAGCCCACAAATCAAGGTGCTGGTCATTGTCAAGAAGAGGTCAAAAGAGAAGCTAGATAAGGGGGTTTTTCTTTCATGTTTCATCTGTATACACATCTAGCATCTGGAGCATCTAGCTCAGAGTATGTATTGGCAAACACTCTTAATCTTTTCTCCATGCAAAGCTGTTTGGCTGCTTAAGAAATAGTCCAGGCCATATTCTTTGGTGTTACCAAAACAATTAAAAATACAAATTTCCAATATATGAAGTCAATAAAAATTTTTATGTAATATTTAGCCTTCTGAGAAAATTGGACCTTCTGAAAAGCAATTATTTGTTTCTCACAGTACATTCTGCATTGGGTTTTTAAAGGGTACTTTATTTTATCTAGCCTTTTATTTTTTAAATAACTTCATTATTTCTTAGCTTTATTGATGCATAATTGACAAATAAATAGTGCATATATATTAAGGTGTACAATGTGATGTATTGATATAATATCTACTACCTTAGCAAATTTCAAGCATATAGTATGTATTATTAACTATAGTTATAATGATGTACATTAGATCTCCAGAACTTATTCATCTTAAATAAAAATTTATGGCCTTTGGCCAACAAGTTCCCATTTCTCTCACCTCCCAGACCACTGGCAAATACCACTATACTCACTGTTTCTATGCATTTGACTTTTTTAGAGTCTACATATAAATTAAGTCATATAGTATTTGTCTTCTCTGTCTGACCTATTTCACAAAGCATAATGCCTTCAGGTTTCATCTATGTTGTTCCAAATGGCTCTATTTCCTTATTTTTATGGTTGAATAATATGCCATTATGCATATGCACCATGTTTTGTTTATCCATTCATTTATGAATACTTAGATTGGTTCCACATCTTAACTATTGTGAATAATGTTGCAATGAATATGGGACTGCAGTGCTGATTTCATTTCCTTCACATATATACCCAATAGTGTGATTGTTGGATCATCTAGTTTTATTTTTAGATTTTTGGGTTCCTTCCATTATCTTTCCCATAATACATATACCAATTTACCTTTGCACCAATAGTACACAAGGGTTCCATCTTTTCCACATCCTCACCAGCACAGATTATCTCTTGTGTTTGTTTTTTAGTTATATTTTGTTTTGGTTTTGGTTTTGGTTTTTTGGTTTTTTGAGACAAAGTTTCGCTATATACTTCGGGCTGGCCTAGAACACATTACGTAGCCCAGGTTGGCCTCAAACTCACAACAGTCCTCCTGCCTTGGCCTCCCAAGTGCTGGGATTACATGCATGCACCACCATGCCCGGCTCTTGTCTTTTCTGATAGGTATCCATTCTGATAGGTATGGGGTAGTATTTCATTGTGGTTTAGAATTGTATTTCTCTATGATTAGTGATGTCTGACACCTTTTCATAAATATGTTGTCGATTTTTGTGTCTTCTTTGGAAAAATATCTATTGAGGTCCTTTGCTCATATTTAATTGGATTATTTGGACTTCTTGCTATGAAATTGCATGAGTCCCTGATATATTTATTTGGGCTATTAACCCTTTATTAGATATTAGCAAATATTTTCCCTCATTCTATACAGAAATTAGAAAGTGTGATATAGCTAGCTTTATTGTTTTTCAAGATCAGTTTATCTATTCAGGGTCTTTGGTGGTTCCAGAACTTTAGAATTTGTTTCTGTGAAAAAATGTCATTAGAACTTTGATAAAGATTTCATTGAACTTGTAGATTAGTTTGGGTGGTATGGACATTTTAACAAAATTAATTTTTCTGACCCATGAATATGATATATCTTCCCATTTGTTGATATTTATTTTAATTTCTTTTACCAGTGACTCACAGTTTCCAGTATAAAGATCTTTTACTTCATTAGTTAAATTTATTCCTAAGTGTTTTACTGTTTTTGGTCCTATCATAAATTGGAATTTAAACATTTTTTCAGATAGTTCATTTTAGTGTATGCAAATGCTACTAATTTTTATGTTGATTTTATATTCTGTAAATTCACTGTTTTTAAATTAGTTCTAATATTTTTGTGGTGATCTTTTTAGGATTTTCTATATAGCAGATCATGTCATCTTCAAACAGAGACAACTTTACTTCTTAATTTCTGATTCAAATGCCCTTATTTTTTTTTAACCTAATTGTTCTGTCTAGGATTCCCAGTACTATATTGAATAGTGCTGGTAAGAGTGGAAACCCTTATCTGTTTCAAATTTATCTTGGTTACTTTCTCATTGCTGGGACAACATATTCATCACCCACAAGTTAAAGGAGGAAAGGTTTATTTTAGCTCACAGTTTGTAGAGGTTTTACTTCATAGTCAGCTGGCTCCAAGGAAAGGCATTATGGCAGAGGGGCACGGCACAGGAGAAATAGTCCATGGCATGGTAGGCAAGAAGCAGCCAGCAGTGAGGCTTCCCTTTCCTTTTATTCCATTCAGGCTATAAGCCTATTGATTGGTGCCACCCAGGTTGGGCCTTCCCATTATCCACACCCAGAACTATGCTAAACCAATCAGTAAACCACAGACCAGTTACCATGCAACTATAATACAGTATCACACACTCATGATCTAGCCACTCCCAAAAGTCCCACCTATGAGTGCATGAGGCTTTGAGGGGGGCATCTAGATGTCATAACAAGCCATAACAAGATCTTAGGGGAAAAGTTTCCAGCTTTTTGCCATTGAGTATAATGGTAGCTGTTGGCTTATCCTATTTGATGCTTATTAGATTGAGATATATTTCTCTCATATGCGATGTATTGAGAGTTTTCATCATGAAAGAATGTTGAATTTTGTAAAATGCTCTTCATGCATCTATTGAAATGATAATATCATTTTCATCCTTCACTCAGTCAGTGAGACATAACGTATTTACTGACTTGTGAATACTGAACTATAGTGGCAGCCCAGGAATGAATCCTACTTGATTATGTGTATTATCCTTTTCATGTGTGGTTGAGTTTTGTTTCTAGTATTTCATTCAGTATTGTTGCATCTAGTATTTGTTCATTAAAGATATTGGACTGTAATTTTCTTTTCTTATAGTGTCCTTGACTGATATCGGGATAATGCTGGTCTCGTACAATGAATGAGTTTGGAAATATTCCTTTAACTTCTCTTTTCTCTATTTCAAAGTTCTGAAAGAGTTTGAGAAGAACTGGCATTAATCCTTTAAATGTTTTATAGAATGCGACAATGAAGACTTCAAGTTCTGGGTTTTCCTATGTTAGGAGCTTTTCGATTACTAATTCAATCTTACTCAATATTGGTCTGCTCACATTTTCTAATTTTCTGATTCAGTCTTGGTAGGTTGCATGTGTCTAGAAATTTATTCATTTCCTCTAAATTATCCAATTTCTTTAGGTATAATTGTTTGAAATAGTATCTTATGATCTTTAGTATTTCTGTGGTATCAATTGCAATGTCTCTTTTTTCTCTTGTAACTTTATTTATTTGAGTCTTCTCGTTTTTCCACTGGATAGTCACTTGTGTCAGCAGGGCACTGCTTAGTGCTACAATTTCTAAACTGCTGAATGAAGTCAACATGAAGTATGACCAAACTCCAAATTTTAGCTTTACTAAAAAAATGAAAAGAGAGAAAGACAAAGAAGGAGAAAACATATACAGAGAAGAAAGTCATACAGTTGTGCCAAAATCACAATGACATACTGACATCCATTTAGCTAATGGATAATAATTTGTAGGTACACATGGACAGTTAACCTTTAAACACCGAAAGGCCCAAGATAAATGTTCCTGATATTACTTTTATACTCAGTATTCACTGAATTGCTATCCCGCCAACCTACTCTTGGCTCCCTCTGTTCCTTCCTCCTACTTCAGCCTCCATTTGCTTCTACACAGACCCCCATGCCAGCAATAGCCGCCTACTGACCATCTGCCAACACTGCCTTCCTGCCTTCATTCATCTGAAAATCATCTTAAATCCCACCCCATCAGGAAGCCTCCTCTAATTTGTGGGCAGGATCATAAGAGTCAGTCTCAACATTATAATGATAAGGATGTTTTATACTTTATATGAAGTATTTTAACTTTTAAGTCTCCCAATATTAACAATAACATAAGGTATTATCGTACCCATTTTACAAAGGAAGAAATTAAAGCTTCGAAATGTTAAATGATTTATCCGTATTTCCTCATATAGTAAAGCACAGAGTGGGAACTCAAATACGAGTCTTCTAATTGCTGTTGATACAAATTATTTTTTAAAAGGCTAAAATGTATTACTTAGTCTATTCTAAAGAGTGTAAGAGATACTCAAATGATTATGCAAGTGCCCTATGTGCTCATAATAAATATTAAATCTATTCATCTACAAAATTAATTGATTTTATGCAATAGTAAACCAGATACAGGAAACTACTGCTAGGAGTGAATGGCATAGTGTCTAACTTTTTCCAAGCAATAGAGAGTGCTATTTAGTGTTTCAATTTGCAAAAATGCAAAAAACAACACAGCTAAATCTCTGGGTGGGCCTATTAGTAAATAATAGCTATGTAAGATACACAGGATATCTTTATGATGCCCTCAAGGTAAGAGTGACCATAAGGGAAATCCAACAAACAATGCCCCAAGAGAAAGCAGCAAATATTAAACAAATGTCAGCCAAGTCACTTTCATTAAATTTTCATGCTTTTAACAGATATTATTAAGTCCATGTCAGCCAATAGATAAAATTCAAGAGATACCAATGGAATAAGGTCCAATCTCTGATCTCTAGGTGCTTCTCTATGCCTGTTCTCTAAACTTTCTGCCATAATGGACTTTTTGGCCTCACATTGCCTTGATTGTTTTCCTGATGATGTCTCATTTCTTTCAGTCTGGGTGTCAGTGATATTCTGATTTCACCAATGGGGCTGACTCTACAGTCTTTACAGGATAAATATCAAAATTACTAGATAGCCATTAACACCATTTTTGCAAACCCGTTTTGATGCTCAAATCTTCTTTTACTCTACCCAGTCCTACAATCAAGTTCTTTTTCAAAACCTGTGATTGGGTCAGGTTATAGTTGCTCCACATCATAACATACTACATGAGCCAGATATATGGAAGGATTTTTCACTGTTCCAACAACAGTAAAGAGATTGTCAACGTCTCAACAACCACCTGGCTGGTACCTTCATGATTCAAGGATTTGGTCACATGACATAATGCAGGATCAAAGCCAAATTTACATTGGATCGATTCTTATTAATCTTCTACAGGTTACAAAAATCATAGACACAAATGGAGGATTGAATAGAGGAAGAGAAATGTGAATTTAAAAGGAACAAAATATGGTAAAGATAAGAATAGGTAGAGCAGGACTTCTGAGATGGAAGACTAAGGCCCACCATAAATCTACTCCTCCAAAAAAGCAATAACATATATTACTAAATTAAATTTCCTAGAACTCTAGAAACTAACAAAAGTTTTGCAACAATCTGAGAAGCACTTATTCAATGAAACTACAAACCTTGGTGAGAACAACAGTTCCTGCATCGTAACTTGATCTACTCTCTACCCCTCTCCACAAATTCACAGCATGCTTGAAAACCAGCAGTCCCACAACCATAGTAGCTGTGAAAACCAACAGCAAGGTGATGCATATTTAGACATAACAACATAACACAGGCAAACTGCTGAAAGCCAAAAACAAGGAGAACGTTTTGTAAGCAACAAAAGATAAACAAACAAGGTATCCTCAGTAAGTGACATTTCATCAGAAACCATGAAGTCCAAAAAGCAGCAACATGACATACTCTAAGTGCTGAAAGAAAAAACTGCCAACCAAGGACTCTATATGCAAATTAAGACATTCCCAAATAAAAACAGAATTCATCACTAGCAGATCAGCCCTCTAAGAAATACTAAAGGAAATCCTTCAAGTTGATATGAAAGGACATTAGAAAATAATTCAAGGGGCCAGTGAGATGGCTCAGCGGCACAAGCGCCTGCCTGGCAAGCACGAGGGCCCGAGTTTGATTCCCGGAACCCACATATAAAAAAAGGGCCAATGATATAGCTCAGCAGCACGGGCGCCTACTGGCGCGCAAGATCCTGAGGTTGACCCCCGGTACCCACAAAAAAAAAAAAAAAAAGTAATTCAAGGGCCGAGGATATAGCTCAGAGGCACAAGAGCCTGCCTGGCAAGCACGAGGTCCTGAGTCTGATTCCCGGTGCCAAAAAAAAAAAACAAAAAAAAAAGAAAGCAATTCAAATCTATACCATCAAGAAAATTAAAAGAGCCCACAAAATGAGAAAAAAAAATTGTAATTTATATATATAACACCTTCATATCCCATATATATGTATATATGAATATAAAACATTTAGACTCATTAAAACAAAGATAAATAATGCAATTAAATGAGCAAAGGATGTAAACAGATATTTCTCCAACAAACATATGCAAATGCCCAATAATTACATGACAAGATACTCAAAATCATTAGCCATTAGGGAAATGTAATATCAGAACTACAATGAGCTAGTATACTGATGCACATCTGTGATCCTAGCACTCTGGGAGGCTGAGGCAAGAGGATCTCAAGTTCAAGCCCAGCCTAGGCACATAGACTGTCTCAAAAATTTTAAAACTGGGCTGGAGATGTAGCTCAGAATTCTCTGTGCTCAATTTTCAGTACTATAAAATAAAACAAACAAATCAACCACCACAACAACAACAACAAAATACACACACAGACACATCAAGCAAAAACACAATTAAGTACTACTTCACACCACCTAGGTTGGCTTTATTAACAAAAGACAGGCAATAAATAATGGTGAAGATGAGGAAAAAGACCTACCTTGCACAGTACTGATAGAAAATGTAAAACTAAGGCAGCCACTTTGGAAAATAGTTTGGTTTCCAAATGTTAAATATACAGTTTCAATATGATCTAACAATTCTAATCCTAGGTGTACAATAAAATGACATGATAACTGTCTTAGTTACTTTCCTCATCACTGGGACAAAATCCTCAACATATACAATTTAGGGGAGAGGTTTATTTTGGCTCACAGTTTGTAGAGATTTCATTCATAGTCTGGTGTATCAAAGACAGGACAGCATGGCAGAGGGGTTTAGCAGAGGAATAGCTGCTCAAGTCATGGTGTCCAGAAAGCAGAGCAAGACTAAAGGAGGAGCCAGGGGGGAGATAAACCCTAAGTGACCCATCTCTTCCAAGCAGGCCTTCCTCCTAATAGCAAGTCTGACATAAGCCCACGTAATCCAATCACCTTTCAAAAGCCCACCTTTGAGTGCATGAGAATCTTAGAGGCCATTTAGACATAAGCTACAACAATAACATGTCTACATAAAAACTTATACACAGGGCCAGTGAGATAGCTCAGCGGCATGGGCGCCTGCTGGCGCGCGAGGTCCTGAGGTCGACCCCCGGTACCCACAAAAAAAAAAAAAACTTATACACAGATATTCATAGCAACATTATTCATGATAGCTGAAAAATGAAAATGATCTAAATGTCTATCCACTGGTCAATGGATAAATTGCGATGTATCCACACAATGGAATATTATTTAGCAATAAAAAATAATGCAGCTCTGTTACATGCTACCAAGGAATTAACCTTAAAAACACTATAATAAGTAGAAGTTAAACACAAAAGACCCTCTGTTGCACAAAAGACCCTCTGCATGTGTCCAGAATGGACACATTTATAAAGGCAGAAAGTAGATTACTAGTTTCCTAAAACTGGGGAAGTTAGAAAGTTACTGCTAATGGGTATGAGCTGTTTAGAGAATAAAAATGTTCTGAAATTAGAAGGTAGTGACTGTTGTACAAAACTGTGACTATAGTAAACATCATGAAGTGTATGCTTTAAATGTGTGAATATTATGGCATAGGAACTATATCTCAATAAAACTCTTTTAATAAGAAAAAGAGCTAAAATAACTTCCATAGAATCCGTGTACTACATAACTTGCAGGATATTTGAGAAATTTTAACTAGAAATGATTAACTATTATGTGTGGCAGAAGTAGATCATGATTTGTTATGTAGTAAAGACTAATAACTGCTAAACTTTGCCAATTGCTTACTATGACAGCAATAGTACTGACAGGCACTGTGCTGTATAAAGCAGATACTTCAAAAAATTGTCAAAATGGACAAAAAGTAATCTTATTTCTTGGAATCCAGCAAAAGAAAACAAGATAGCTTTGGTTTAAAAAGAAGAAAGTTAAAATTAAAAGTATATTCATTGCTGTATTATTTATAATTGTAAAAACCTAGAAGCCATTTAAATATTCAACAATGTCCAAGTATTCCTTTTATCTATGGCATATTACTCAGCATTTAATCAATGAAAGTTATAATTAAGAAGTCTACAGAGCTTCTTGCATAAGCAGTAATATATGTAGAAGGGGATGCTACAAAATTGCATATATATTATGATATTAGTAGCAACTATTTAGCATTTCAGACACTGCAATAAAAATTAATTCATTGAATCCTCATGGTAACCCTTGGAAAGCAAGATTATTGAGGAAACTGAGGCACAGACAAGTTAAGTAACATGCCCGATCACCAAGCTTGCAAATTCAGCATTTAAATATTGGTCATTTGATTACTTAGATCACAGCTTTACAACAGACTGCACTTCCTGTCTACCTTAGCTACACATTCATCGTTTACATGGTATAATCAAAATATATGGTGAATGTTTAAATTAGAAAATGTTTACTACAACAAAAGATACATTGCCATTAATCCCTCCCAAATTACTCTCCCTCATTTCCAATAAACTTAGCCCATTGTTCTTGCTGCTTGATGAAGCAGTTCTAGAAGTCTTCTTTCATGAATGTGTTTAGTTGTTCTGTCATGGCTTCTTCAATATCCTGAATCATTCAAGATGTTTACAACAATTTATATCAAACAAAAGCATTGCAGTGTGTCCACATCTACCTCATTCACTGAATTTGGGCACTGTGTGACTTCTTCCTCTTCCCCCAAATCAAAATGACCATGAAAGGTAAATATTTTAAATGGATTCAAGATATTAAGACAGCTATGACAGTGCAATTAAGTTACAAAAGATGACTTCCAGAACTGCTTCAGAAAGTGGCAAGAATGATGGGATAAATGTATTCAAAATAAGGAGGAGTATTATATGGAGGATTAATGGTAATGTGTCTTTTACCATAATAAATTTTTTTAAAAAACTTTTAACACCTGGTGCTTGTGTAAAACATGTTTATGGATTAAGATTGGGACTAGGAGAGACATTCAAATACAAAAATACTCAAGATTTACTTGGAAGATTAGTAGTAAATTTTTGTTGTAATTTTAATTTTTCTAAAATCCATATACATTTTTATCTTTATACAAACACAATGAGGGAGAAACCACGATCTTATATTCCTATGATTACCATTCTTTCCTAGCTCCTTTAAGATAAAATATTTCATGTGTATCAAGAAAACTTAACACAAATGCAACACCAAAGCAAAAAAGGTCATCTCGAGTCTATCTTAGGGAATGCATATTGTGATATACCATAGCAAGCAATTTTACCTTGAATATATCTGCACTGTTGGGGTTAAACAGCTGATGTTTCCCAGACCCCAAAATAATAGGACCTGAATATCTTGTTTCTCCATAGACATAAAGGAATACTGTTGCCGTGGTGCCAGCATTTTCAAGATCCCCAGTGGCAACAGTCACCTTCCAGTCTCCATCTGCAAAGGAGAAAAGAAATGAATATGAAGCAATGGAGGAAAACCCTATTAATATAAGGAAAATGCAGAATTTTACTTAGTCTACTTAGTTACAAATTGAATAGTTGGTACAATCAAGAAGTATTGAAATAATTGCTTATTATGGATCTCCTCTTTAATAGTAACCATATGAAAAAATTTTGGAAACACTATAGGATTTTAATTATAGAAAATAGCAGTAGGCTCCTCAGAACAACAGATACAATGGGCAAAACAGCTGAGTTGAAGGCATTTAACGCTATGCATTTGGCTGAAAGATTTAGGAGTTTGCTTAAGGTATCTCTTTCCAGTCTGTGGTTGGGATGAATGACAGACTTGTACTGGCAGCCATCATGATGTGAGGGCATTACTGTATCTGTATGCAGGAATAACCCTGCCAAGCTGGGGTTAGTGATCTTAACCAAATAGTGGTAAGGATGCAGAGGCCTAAAAACAAACAAACAAACAAACAAACAAAAGCTATGATTTTTTTTTTTCAAGAAAAATTGCTGCTGAGTCCCCTTGGAGCTGGAATGAACCAACAGTAAGGGGAAAAATGCTGTACCAGATAAATAGGGCCTAGTGAAAGGAACTGGACTTGGGGGAGGGCAGATGAAGAAAAACTGGATTGGAAATAGAGAAAGACAATGCATCACGTACGCAGAATAGATAATTGAGCTTCTGCCAGTGAACCTGGAAGCACAGAAAGGTTGAGACAAGCAAAGCATGACAGAAAACATCTTTTAAAAAGATCTATGCATTGTTCTATGATTGGTTTAGGTGGAAAGACAAATTGAAATAGTATTAAGCATTTCATGCACTGTGGGAAACTGCACCATGAACCCCTCAGCAGGAGACATGTCTGGCCCTGGTTCCTCACCACATGGTCAAGCATAAAAGGGCACAGCACCTGCCACAGTGCAATATAGGGCATGCATCTCTATTCACCATGCGCTACCCTTGGAGTGAGGAGCAATTTGAAGACATATTTGTTAGTTTCAAAGGCCACAAACATGCACTGCCTTGTGGTTAAAATTTACATTTCCAAACAGTGGTTAAAATCCATCACCATTCTGGACCCCTGAGTTTTCAGTGACTCTTCCACTAAGATGTTACTTTTCCTTTTAGTCCATTAATTCTACTCCCCTCTCCAACCCATATATCCACAAATATCATTGAAGATCTCTAACCAGTTTGATAAAATTTACATAAGTAAATTGTGTATAATGTTACATTTGCTAACAAAGATAGAAATTAAGCCTCAGTTCCAGAACTGAAAGAGCAGCAGATTCCAAAGGGTTGAGCTTTACTGCTTCTACCCCATAGCCAGTTTGCATTGAGAAAGGCAAACTCACTGTGAGGAAGCGGGAATCATGCAAATTTCAAACTATGATCCCATTGAAGATTCTATAATGATACCAAATCTTACAGCAGCAAACCTCACACCTGCGCTTTTAAACAATCTCTTTCCCTTTTTTAGGTCTTCTTTTCCACTTTCTCCTTAACTCCTTCTCTTCCCCACCTGGGCCTTGCTGTGGAATTTTCATCTCATGCTATCAAGGGGAGAGGGACAGGCATGAATTTACAGATAGGCTTGGATATCTTGTTCACTAAAATATAGACACATAGGAAGGATCCCTGATTCATGTAATATTTCCATGTTCCTCCCTTTTGGAATTAGCATATCAGCAGGACATAAGCCTTAATGGTAGAATAAGTAATGAAACATTTCTTACAGTTATTTTTTCCTGGTTTTCAAGTATTCTTTTCTGAAACTGGAAAAAAATCTTTTTCATAATTTCTAAAATAGATTTTAAAAATCTGATCACTTAACCTCTCTAAGAATGTCTCACTATCTAAAATACAAAATAATTAAGAACATTTGTACAAAATAACAGAGAGAAACATTCTGAGTCATTATTTAAAAGTTCCACTATCCTGTGAAACAGTTTATTTATAACAGGGCTAAAAATAGGTTTATAGCTTTTCTATTGCTTATATATCAAAATTGCAAGTTTTTTTGTAATTTTTCTAATGTAGAACTTCACCAAAAAAAATACAAATTTAGATATATATATCTATATCTATCTATCTATAGATATAGATATAGATTTTTTTTTAAATGTGGGTACCGGGAGTCGACCTCAGGACCTCGCTTGCCAGCAGGCGCTTGTGCCACTGAGCGATGTCACCAGCCCTTTTTTCTTCCTTTATGTGGGTACCGGGAGTCAAACTCAGGACCTCATGCTTGGCAGGCAGGCGCTTATGCCACTGAGCTATCTCACCAGCCCCACAAATTTGGATATTTTGTCCATACAAGCTTTTCTTTTTTCTTTTTTTACGCTGCTATCTGTTTAACTCCAAGGACTTATATAAAAAATAATGTCATCTGTTAATCTCTTTAGAAAATTACTTCTAACGCTCTCAAAGGAAAAAAGAAAATTCAATGTAAATGAAATTTAAATCTTTATCTAACATTTATCAGTGTTCTAGAAGGTTTTTAAAAAGTTGGTTGGTTATGCAATAAACAACTGCTGAAAATCTAACTTAGACTTCCCCATTTCATTCTTTTTTCACTGTCTCTCCAGGCTTAATCTGATACTATAACAGTGACTCCGTTTGAAGAAATCCTGCTGTAGAAAAAAGGAAACTTTTTGGGCATTACATTGCAAGAGGCTTATTTTTCTTTTGTGTTAAGAATATTTTAAAGGTAGTTTAGATACACTCTATGATCTCCAAATATTACATAATAAATTTGAATTTCTCCTCCAGTGTTAAGAAGTAAAGTTTAACACTTCCACTTTTGCAATGAAGTGCTCTGCCATTTCCATCGCCACGTAGCTAAAGTGTAATCAAAGCAGGAATAATTGAACTAGAAAATCCTAAAATTCATATACTGCTATGTCAACAACTGGAATTTAATAATTGTTGACCAGCTGATTTACAGATATCAAGTTCCCATATTTCACACAAGTATTATGTTGTATATTCAAGAGACATTCTAAGACATCATGTGAATCCCATGGTCAAATAAGACTTGATGCACTTCATAGGTCTTTTTAAATATCAAGTTTACTATTGATTCAATAACAAGGCACAGGAAAAAAGTTCTTCCTTTGAAGATATCAAGCTAAATCTGGCCCCTGGGTCAAATCTGTCATCTGTTTTGGTAAAGTTTCAATGAAACAAAGCTATGCTCACTTGTTTATATGTTGTCCTGCGTCCTTTCATGCAGCTGAGAAGTTGCAACAAAGACCACATGGCCCACAAAGCCTGAAATGCGCATTATCTAGCCCTTTATCATAAAAGTTAGCTGATTTCTCCCTGGATTGTCAATATATTCAAAAATGTTTTCTCTAGCCTGCATTAGAACATGTGCTGATTCATATTTGATATGCAAGATACAACCAATGGATGCGGAGATATTAAATCCCCTTGGTTTCCAGCTCATGTCATAGTCTCCAGGCATGCCCCATCAATCCATAAATATCTGGTTTACTTCACAAGAGATGATCCAGACATATCCTGGATGATTCAGGCATATCCTGAAGTGACACATTACACTGTTCAAATAAGTGCTCACTGATATCTCCCAACCCACTTCCTCTCTTGCAAGGTGGCTGTTTTATTAGTCTAGCAAGAGGTGCAGTCTATTTCTCTTGGTTGAGTCCAGGCTGCTTTGGGCCAATACGATGCAGCAGAAGTGATATTCTTGACAGTTAAGTTGACTTGGATCTGTCAGAGTACTTTCTCTTGCACTACCGCTTGGATCCCAGTAGCCAAGCTGTGGGAACTCAAGGTGCACAGAAAAGTCTCATGTAAGTTAGCAACTGCAGCAGAGCTCCAAGACTTATACCTGTACAGGCAGCACAGGCAAGCCATCTCAGAAGTACAGCTGTATCTTTCAAGGTCTGCAACCACAGCACTATCCTACTCAAATCACATGAGAGGCTCCAAGCAAAAATCAGCTTGATGAGCCATGTCAGCCCACTGAAAGGTGAACAGTAATAAAAGATATTGTTTTAAGCCACTCAACTGTGGGGTGATTTCTTACACAGCAATGGTAACTGGAACTGCTGCTGAAAGCATTTCACAGATAAAGGCCTCCCATTCTCTTTTTAATACAAGCTTTCTGTCAGGAGCCTGGTTATTAGCATGTATGTGAGGGAATCTGAATGAGGCACCCTTTCCATGTAGCCAAAGTAAGGGAAAAATAATAGATGGAAGGGCTGCCATTAACTGTTTCCTTCACAATGTTATCAGTTGGAGGTTGATTCTCAGTATGGCAGTAGTGAGTTACTGTACGTTGGTGAGCAAGTCCCTATGCCTAGTGAAGTCTGTAGCCCTTTCTTAGATTTTAACATTTTATCTTCACCTTCTTTTGTGCATTCTGCACCAGCAGTACACGCATTTGACTTTGCAGCTCAGAAAATTAACCCTGTTGTTGAATATAGAAACATCTGCGTCTAGACACATTTTCAGTTACTTGGCAACCACCCACTGAATACTCAGAGAAGTGCAGAGAAGATGCATGTAAATTAAGTTCTTACTATGTAATTGTTAGTTTGGCACACTGAGGGAAAAAACTAACATAACAGCTGTCTGTGTTGTCAGTGCCACACTGAGAACAAACTATAGGACAGCCATGCTTTGCCTGACAGCACCTCAGACAGCAAACATGGTTCTATGATGCTTAACAGAGCAGGACCCAGGAAGATGCCATGAAAGTGAGAAAACCCCACAGGCCTCTGCAGATTGCAACCTTCTACTCCCTAATTACAATTAAGACTGGGTTGAGACAGCCTAAAAAGACCACTAATGCTTTGTGTGAAATATTTGTACAAGTTTACCTGGGGGAGACACTGAGTGTTCTGGCGGGGGAAGATGGAGAACTGCAGGAAATTTGGGGGTCAAAACTCTTTATTTAACCAACTCTACAGAAGGGCCCTGCAGACGTGAGTTAATGAACTGACTGTACGCTCTTTGCTCTGTAAATAGGGGTCAGGATAAATAAAACTTTCTCCATCATAATGTCAATGGCAGTGTTTTAGTGTTACTTACAGATTAGCATGCCTGTCAAATGTTAATTTTAGCTTTTCAAAAATAACACCAATGTCCACTTCTCAAATATTTACAGCCTCGGCCCCTCTGCTGCCTGCTTCTCATATTGTGACCTTCCTGTGACAAGCTTCAGCTTTCTGAAAGGCTCCTTTCTACTTCCAGGTCTTTGCCAAAATCCTTTTGCCAAAATGCATGCTCTCTCTTTCACCTCTCTTCCTCCTCTCATGTGATGAATACCTCATATATGTAGGCTCAGCGCAGAGGTCACATACTCTATCAGAGGCATTTTCAAACATCCCTCCCTGTAACTGGAAAGAGCCACTGTCCTCCCTTTCATGCCCTACTGGACTTCTGCATCCTTATCCTTCACCTATCTGACACATGCCTCTACAGACCAAGACCCTCTCACCCTCCGCCTCTGCCCACCCAGCCTGCGAGTCCCTCAGATGAGGGCAATTTCCAGTTGTGTCTCTGCATCTCCGGTGCCCAGTACAACAGACGCAGAGCAGCCATGCAAAAAATGGAAGAACAACTTATAAAACCTTATGGAACCTGTTAAATATTTTTGAAAAGTGAAGTCTGCATATGTGAGAAAGAATATTCAAGGTATTATTAAGACTATTTCACCACAATATATAACTTTCTCAATGAAGAACAAGTCCTTCAGATGATGTGTCATTAGTGTCTTTTTATACTCAGGACTAGGACATCGCTATTTGCCTCATAATTGTTCTTATTATTAGCACAAGATAATGGAAACAATTTTGGCCTTGTATAACCCACACTTTGAAGGGCATGAAAATATATTTCAATGAGATTTAGCAAAGACACTGTAAACAAGACAGATTATTACTTCATTCTAATTTTTGATTCTTTTATCTCTAAATAATTCTATGTATCTAAACTTTAAGTCCTTCAAAACACAACCTTATAAGTGGATCATGCAATTTATTTATTTTTTAAGTGTTTTACAATTATTTTTATTCTTTTAAAAAACAAACATCATTAATCCTATTAGACATGTAAGCAACAGAGAAATTGTGTGCTGACTACCATGGGATTTGGGATAAATTTGACATAGAAGTAGATATAGTTATGATTCCTAGGATAAAATGGCTTCATACAATGCTCAATTTTCTCCACTTTAAGTCCAGAAAAAATTATCAGAAAACAATCTGTTACATATTTTATTTTGATCTTGGTTTAGGGTGAATCTCTTGTCATTGCTGGGATTAGGTTTATTATTTACAATTGTGTGATAGCGTAAAGGACGCCTCACTTTACAGGGCTGGAGGAAGGCCAAGAAGAGTGCAAAGACAACCAGTGGGTGAAGCATGTGCCTTCCCCAGCCCAAATGCATGCACAGTGGGACTACATACCCACTACAGACAAGGTTCCATCTGCCACAGTGAAACATAAGGGTTCACAGGGAAAAAAACTGAGGCACAGGGATATACAATGATTTCCCCAAATTATGTAGCAACTAAGTGGTATGATCAGGATTCAGAATCTGCACCGTTAACCAGGACATTCAGTGGCCTCCCCACACGTTAGAGTCTGCTACATATCACTGCTGAAGTAGGACTACTACACTTCAGTGCAGTTTATTTCATTTCACCTGCCTGTCTGTCTAGCACATTCAACTCTTCTTCAAATCTTCACACTGGCTGTAAAAGAGAATATGACAGTTAAATACCAAATTCTTGCCCAATGAATGCCCAGTTCTTGCCCAAATTCTTACACTCCCAGTAACTATCCTCAATCTGGATTGTAGTTTTTCAGCAATAGCATTTCTATCTTGCCATTATCCCAAATTTCCTTCAAGTTTATCCTTGATACTTGCTGCCAAATCTCTCCCTCTCTTTGCCTCTTTGATCATCCAACTTTCCTTAGCTTTCATGGAAAACTTGACTTGCCTTTCTTTGAATATTTACTGACTTTCAAGTACTTTGTGCTTTAACCTCCTAAACAAGTTACATTTGGAACTACATTACACTGTGCTGGTCATTAGGATAACAACTCATGATCCTCAATATAGTTAGGATCCAAATCCTGACTTATGTATTCAGACCTACATGAACTACCCAGTTCTGCTAGGATTATCTATTGCTACGTGACAAAACATCCTAAACCTAAAACAACAATTTCTTTTGCAAGTGAATCTACAGTTTGGGTCAGGCTTAGTTAAGAAAGATCATCTGCTTCAGTGTCTCCTGGGGCACCTCAACTGAAGAAGGAACATCCAGTTCCAATATGGCTCTCTCATGTAACCAGGAAGTTGAAGTTGGCTTCTAGCTGAAGTTTCAGTCAGGGCACAGGGCAATGGTCTTTCTGTGTCTCCACAAAAACCTTTTCATGTACTACACTAGCAGCCAACATAAGCTCAAAAGTCTGCCATGGATGACTGCATCCTTTGATAGGGGATTAGCAAGATTTTGGAAAAGCACATGGCACAGAAAGTGTAGTTGTAGTTATATACATTTTTAACAAACACGATCTGCCCTATCTACCTTCTCAGACTTGCCCATCTCAACATTTCTTAGTGCCCTTTTCCAACAGAACTCGTATGCTAGTAGTTATCAGTTGAGGGTGAGTTTGCCCCTTGGGGACATTTCATAATGTCTGGAGACATTATTTTGAGGTCACAACTGAGTGTATGCAATTGGCATCTAGTGGGTAGAAGCCAGGTACATCTTGTGATGTTTATACTGTTTATAACACTTCCCCACAACACAGAATTATCCAGACAAAATCTCAATAGTCCCAAGGTTGAGAAACCTCTGATTCAGCCTGATTTAAGTAATTCTACTTCAACCAGACCATACAATACTCTCTGTGAGTCATCTGGTTGAGAAGTATGCCCTTTGTGGCAATGTTTTTGCAAACTGGATATTCTAAGGACACTGAGAGATTTGTATTATTGTTTCCCTGTCAAATCTATTCATTCCACTGCTATGCTGAACTATGTGTATTCAGTGTGAGACAAGAAAAGGTGTGAACCAATGTTCTAGAATCAATGTGGCATAAATTAATACTCAAATACTAGCTCTTTAACATCCAGAGGAAATGAAGCTAAAGCCAAGAGCATCTCATTGTCCTCTTGGTTGCTCACCTGACTCTTCCTGGCATACCCATTCCACAGGGTCTAGGCACCAAGACTAAGGCACAACAAACATCTGGCCTCTGTAGAAGAGAATTCCTCTGAGCTTCCCTTTTCCCCTTTAATTACAAACAAGTTCACACATTGGCATCTCTTCCCATCTAGCCCCACTGGAATTTGTTTCAGGCTCTGCATGTTGGGAGTGATCCTGGAGACAATCCTGGAGATGGTTCCTGAGCATCTGAGCTTCACACACCATGAACACTTGTCTAAGATGCAGACCCCTCAGGTCCCCCTACCCTCACAAGCACCCACAGTGTTTCTTCATATGCAGGAAACAAGACCGAGCCAAGAGGCGGAAGGTTCCAGCATAAGAGGTTGGGCAGTCACCTCACCATTATCTATATCATTATAGATAATTGTGTTCTAAATGATTCAGAGCACTGGGCAATCCAAGCCATCTACATTTGATTTGGAATGCGTGATGATGGTTTAGGATATTGTAGGTTCTTAATTATGTTTAGCTGAAACTAATCATTAAATTTAATTTCCTGTCTTTGGGCAGACACTGTTTGGTTAGTGAAGCCAAATAAGTACAGATGGGCAAGTAGAATCAACAAGATCCTTTCACTTCTGGGCCACAGTTTACTGTAATGGCGTTTTTCTCTATAAAACAACTAGAGTCTGGATAAATTACAGAAAAAACTCGTTTCCATCCCCAAGTAAGAAAAATCCTTCATTGCCTAAAAACAACAAAAGAGACTACTAGCAAAAACTGAGTCATGAGCATTCAGCAACCAAGAAGAATGGAGATTACACTTGTGACAAATGCCAAGGCTACAGGCCGGGAGAATGGGAGGCTATGGCATACACAAGAGTTGGGACTGGACCTGAGGGTTTTAAGTAGAACACAAGGGACTATATCCTTAGCCATAGGTCGAGCTCCAAATAAATGTCAGCAAAGGAAACTCAGCAAAAACCCAATCTGTCTCCACAAAGGTTGTGAGTCAAAAAAATGATTAATATGGAAAACAACAGTAAGAACAAAAATCTCCCCTGACCTTTAAAGCCATCTTTTCACTTGGGTCTGGAATAAAGCTGAAAGCTAAAGATCTAGCCTAATGAATTACAAAAATAACAAAATAAATCCAAGGACATGGAAGATATATACCCATACACACACTGTTAGTGATTGGGGGTTGTTAGAAGCAGTTCCTTTTTAAAGCAAGAATAGTTCAGACTCTGGAAACAATCTACTAGCATTCAAATTCTACATTGGCTATTTGCCACCAGTGTGACTTTAGATAGCTTAAAAACCTCTGTGTCCTTTAGTTGTACCACCTGTAAAGTGAAGTAATGATACCAAGTGCCTCGTGGTTATTGTGAAGATTAAATAATTAGATTTAGCTAAAACACTTAGACTATACAGTAAGTACTGTGTGTGTTCACCACTGATATTGCCGTTACTACTTCAATTCCATATTGTACCAGGGACCTAGGAAGCACTTTAGGACAAGAAAAGATGCCATTCAATATATGATATGGCTACCTTCACTGATCATTCAAAAATATCTTGAGAGGAGGGCCGGTGAGATAGCTCAGCGGCATAAGCATCTGCCCAGAAAGTGCGAGGTCCTGAGTTCAACTGCCGGTACCCATCAAAAAAAAAAAAAAATCTTGAGAAAACATATTAGAATGAGCATTTAAATTTACTCTGCAATATA
The DNA here is from genome assembly GCA_028451465.1 of Erethizon dorsatum. Lineage (NCBI taxonomy): Eukaryota > Metazoa > Chordata > Mammalia > Rodentia > Erethizontidae > Erethizon > Erethizon dorsatum. Next base: position 54,789,987 of record CM051828.1, read on the forward strand.
AATTTATTAGCATCGATGAGGGGTTTACTGTAATGGCAAGAAGTAAGGACAATATGCAAAAGGCACTGTCAATAAGAAATTCAATCTAGTGATGTATATAAAAAATATCACCTCGCAGTGAAGTTCAGTCTAATTGAGTAATGCAGCAGTTCTTCCATGAAGAATGATTATTTTACCTATAATGCGTTATAAATATTTTGAATTATAAGGTATCATGATTAGGAACTATGTCTCAGATAACTGTAAGAATTAAATAAACATAGCTAAGAGTAATGATACATAATCGTATTCAATGTTAATCACTCAATATGAAATAAAAGTGAACTCAGTTGATTCCTTCGTCTTCCTTTCTTAAACTGAAATAGCATTTTGGTCTACTTTCTCCCCACTGCAACTACACAGAAAGACATGAATTTCATCAACATGCTTCATACACATTCAAAATCTACAAGTCATGTTTGCTTTCCAATACTCTTAGCCACAATACAGCCCAACCTCAGTATTACACCACTCAACCTCCCCAGCTTTCTTCCACACCATAGAGTATCTCACTGGCATAACTATAAGAGTACTAATGTATCTGCAGGATCATAGCTCAAGAAATATTAAAGATTACACTCTTCAGAATTTAAAAATCAAATAAAACGGAACCATTCAGAAATTGTGATAATACCTTATGAATAAGACAACAGGAATAATTAATTATAAGTAAACAAGTAATAACAGTTTATTTTAATCAACATTACACATGCTAAAGCATAACTAAGCAGCCTCTATGTAAACAAACACCTCTTCTGTATAAGGTAATTTCATTATATTCCATACATGGATGTTGATTAGGTGATTAGATTACTGACAAATAACTTCGGACATTTTCAGCTTTAATTGTAATATCCAGTTTAAAATTAACACATATGTCTCATCAAGTTCTGGAAGTAATGGATAATCTTTCTATTTAACATATCCTTTCAAGCTTTATTACTTAAAAGTTTAAGAACCAGACCATTTGAGGACTTTTAAAATTACTAAGAGATTCTGAAAGATTAGTAAAATTATGCCCATACATGCACAAACTTTTCCCTGTAAAATCAGTAACAAAAAGTAAAATATAAGCAGAAGTACAATCTCTAGTATAAATAAATGCAAATGAGACTTCAAGCTAGTTGCCACAGAGGACATAAACTGTATCTCTGTAGCCACTGTAACAAGCATAAGAGTTGAAGAATATAATAATATTAGCATTAGTCTTTGCCTAGTTTCAAATTACTAAACAAAATACACATTTTTTAAAACACAGAGGTTTATTTATCTGCATATATATATATATATTTGTTCATCTCATTCAGATCAACTTAAAATGTATACATATTAATAACACAATTCTTGGCTGATTTGAAGAGGACCTAATACACAAAGCTAACTGCAAAAGATTTAAAAAGAAAACTTAGAAACTAATATGCAAACCAACAAAAAAGTACAACTAATACAATTAATCACTTGGAAAATTGTTACTTCCCCCATATATTTAAATTAATTAAGGGAAGCACTAAGAAAGAAAGCGCTTGGTGCTAAAGTTGCTTGCAAATTTTTATAAATCAAACTATATTTTAATGCTTATTCCTATATCCATGTAAATTTTTTTAATCAATAGTTTAAGTGCAATAAAACTGTACTACAAAAGTGTGCAAGACAAGTGATCAGGAAAAAGTAATACATTATTTTAGAATATTAAAAGATGAAAAGTAGCAATAACATTTACCATTTGCTTCTTCTTGTATTTTAAGCTGATGATTTATTTGCATTTCTGCAAAAATAAAAGTGAAGTGCAGTTAATAATAGATCTGTCTGATGACATTGTAAGTGGGGAAAAAAAAGAAGTGTGAATTTAACTCTTTAACAGTGATAAATCCTTAGGTTGATTTTTAACAAAGTAGAACATAAAACATTGCTAAGACAACTCTTTACATGTTTTCATATTTTCACTGTGAAGAATAACTATAAATCTGATACAAAAAGGTAAACTAGCAAAAGTACTGATCTGAGGGTAACTGGGAAATCATCTTCCATGATGTCCAGATGTAAGAAAATCATCTTGTACTTTCTTCTACTGATGGTTTCATTAATCCTCACCTTGAAGATAAAGTTCAATTTCTGAATAAATTATTCCTTGAGACATAAAGGGAATCCACCTGAAAAATATGGAAAAATGAAAAAAATTTAATTTATTTTCTTGATTTTTTCCTGTAAGCCTGATTCTGCATTAATTTTGCATATTGCAAAGTAACTATAAAAATAGCTTTTGTACAGACAAACACGATCCAAACTATTGCATACTCAACGTTATGCTAAAAATAATATCAAAACTATGGCTGGAATAATAAAATATGATCTGTCCCAATTGAGGTTTATTAGTCCTCAATCACTAGCACTTGTAAATGGCAGTGGGGCTGCAGCAGAGCACACAAAGGACCTAGTTTGAACACAGGCAAGAACATGTTTAAGATCTTGAGCCAGCCTACAGAGTGTAGCCTTGTTACAGAAAATAATTCCATCATTTTAATCTTTCCTCTCTGAAAGTCTCTGTCTTGCATTTACATGGCTTCCTCTAAAATCTTCCTCAGTACCTCCAAAAAGAATTGTATTACCTTAAAGTGTAGTGAAAATGCTACCACTTTGGAAACTATGCTTCAGGTAATAGCTCACAGATACCTTCCCCCTAAATCAGACAAACCTCTGTGTTAGAAGATCCCTGTCACAGGAAAAGTCAAGACTGGATTCAATAAACCAGCTTTCCCACTGACTATTTCTAACCCTCTTACCCTCTTAAACCTTAGTTTTGCTGACTATATTACCTGCTCCGTAGAATTGTTATGAAGCTGAAATAAAAAGCCATACGAAAGTATTTTATAAGCTATTAAGTGGTACATAAATGTTATTATTTTACCACAAACCCCACAGCTATTGCTATCCTATATTGAACCATTTATTCCTTCCATTTACCCATCCATCTGTCCACTCAGTAAGTATGGGGAAAGTGCCTTCTGTGTGCCAGGCCCCTTGCTAACCGCTGAAGGTGCTTCCAAAGTAAAGGAAGGGAACCAATGTGTAAAGATATAAATGCAATGAAATATGGTGAATGATGTAAGAAATACAGACAGAATAGGAGCAGAAAAGACAATAATTTTAATGGCATAATGGGAAGTACAAAGGAATGAAGAGCAAGAAATTTGATCTATGAGGTGATATTTGAGGTGAAGTTTGGACAGTAAGTTGATACCTGACAGGCAAATGAGATCAGAAAGGACATTACAAAATGAGAGAGAGTGGCACCGGAAAAGGTATAGCGATATGATGAGATTCCATGTAGCTAAGCACAGAAAGCTGATGGACAAGACAGGGTTGGGGAGCGGGTGGGCAGGAGGATGTTGAGGCTGCGTGGGGCTTACTTATAGGGGCAGGGGTCACAGAATCTGAAAATGTCAAGGAATTTAGAGGCAGAACTATAGGGCTAACTCTACTATACTGGCCTTGAAATCACCAGATGAAAATCACATATGAGGTGTAAAGGAACTGTGGGCTCTTCCAGTCTCACCCAATTGTCAGGACCATTCATCTGTCCACTTTTCAAAAGCTACAAGGGATCCCATTTCCTTCTGACCACTGCAGCTCACAGTGTGCTTTCTCTTCCTCCTTGGGAATCTAGCCTCACATACTACAATGTATTTTTCACACGTAGTAAACCTATAATTATGTAAGATTGCTTTATTAGTTGAGTTTTGGTTAATGTAGCCATCTTTCCAGTTATATTATCTCCATAATGAGTTTACCAATGAAAATAAAGGCAGTTGGTTTTATGTTTAAGAATACAGTTTCTGGCCTCACATGGAAAGGCATACTTGTAATCCTAGCTGCTCAGAGGCTGAGACAACAGGATGTCAAATTTAAGGCCTGTCTGGGCAACTTATTGAGACCCTGTCTGAAACAAAAAAATAAAAATGGCTAGGATGTAACTAAGTGGTAGAGTGCTTGCCTAGCATGCATGAGGCCCTGGGTTTAATCCCCAGTACCACAAAACCCAAGGAGGAGAAAGGGAGTTAGAAAGGGAAGGAGAGAGGGAGGGAGGAAAGGTGGATACAGTTCTGGGTTAGAAGTGGAGTCAGACTCATTCCAAAACTTGCTAATTGTAGAATCTTAACCCATATTCTCTCTTGATCTTTATAAGCCTCAGTTTTCTTATTTGTAAACTCTGGATAATAATAATAATAATAATAATAATAATACACAATAGGAATGCAGGTTTAAATTCATATACACTTATCATTGTATCTGACATATGATAAATGGTTAATAAATGTCAGTTAATGCTGTATTTTTTCATTGCCAAATGCAATACCTTATACACAATTGATAATGTAGCAAATATATTTGGGGCGACTGGCAGTCAGCCAACAACCATTCTTCCTTTTTTAGCTACATTATGCTAAAAGTGCTGAAAAGAGGTGGGCCTTGGATAACAATTATTTTTACCAGAGGACGTGCTGGCTGGAGAAGGAAGGGATGCCTAACCCGAGCTCAGTCAATCTGATGTTCTCTCTTAATATCTTGACCTAGAGATACAGAACTGTAACCATACAGAGGCTCCACAGTATCACTGAGGCCAGTTGGTACTACTGAACCCAAAGCTAGTCACAAGCCAAAGACACCAGAGAGAAAGACCTGATCTACAGAAAGAACAGAGATTTTTGATGAAGAGACACCTTGACAATACAAACATGGTGAGTGGCTCTTCGATGATTTAGCTAGTTTGTAATGCCCAACTTTATTTCTTAAACTGGGGTCCTCCTATGAATGTCACCTGCAAAGTTGTCCGTTCTAAAACTAGCTTTAGTGAATTTCTCTTTCATGCAACCAAGCCAGAGTTTATAAACTGACTAAATTTTTTTAAAAATCACACTCTCTGGTCTTGTCTCTAATCCAGTCAATCCCTGAAAATCTCTCCTATCATTTTTTCACAAGATACTGGCCAAAAAGCAATATTATGACCCTTAAAGCCACAGAAACATTGAGTACTGGATACTTATTAAATATTATTCCTTCTAGATTACTGTAGGCTCAGACTTCTTAAAAACTTGCAGTCTTCAGGACTATTCACTCAGTCTCCTCCAGGGGCCATCACTTCTATGAAATACTTAAAAACAGTTTTATACTGCCATCAGATCTTTATTCTAAAAAAATCCTTTAACCATTTTGAATGAGAACGGGACAGTTTTCAGTTGCCCTAGATAAGGGTTAGCTGCAGCATTTACCTATTTTCTTCCATGTATATTTCTACACCAAAATGTGAACAATAAACCCTCAAAAAATAAAACCAAGCCAAAGAGAACTAGTCAAGGTTAGGAGTTAAAGATTGTGAGTCACAGCTTTGCATTAGGACAGGAAGGTTCCCCCCGCAACACACACCCAAAACAGATGGGAGAACTGGATGGAGCAGTATGGCTTGAGAGGAGTAGTGCCGATATTAAAGGAGTGGAACAAAAAGCAGGCAAAAAAACTTTCTGGCAGCAAAACACCATACTATTATGTAGGCACCAGCAAAAGAAAGCTTCAGTTCATGAAAGGGTTCCCCTTCACTGGTCTAGCTAAAAGAAAGACAGAAAAAAAAGTTCTCTAGGTCTCTTAAGATTAGAGTACACACACCAAGGAATGTGTTTGATGGCCCTCCACTTAAACATGCTGGGGAAGAAGCATAAAAAGGTAAGGAGTGATACGGATTACATATTGAGATACATTTTAGACAGGGCAACTGCTCATTCACACTGAAAATGGGAGAAGATATACTTGAAGGTTCTGTATCTCCACCCCCATTCTGAAAAATGAGCCAAGACTCATGCCTGTGCCTCATTCTGTCAGTTTCCCACCATCACTACTTGTCATTTTTGCACCAAGGAATGGCTCAAACTGACAAAGAAGAGCACAGAAATCTGCAGCAGCACAAATACATGCTCAGAATAGCAAGAAATGATTAATAGTGGCCTCTTTTGGTAAAAAAAATTAGTAAAGTTAAATGATTGCTCACTGTCTCATGATAATTTTTATTATTCTATTCTCTCTATAAAAATGATATTTTATATTTCTGTAGTTAATCAAAATCTCTACATCATTTTTTACTTACATTACTAATCATTTCTTCCTATTACCCAGATAGGGAAAATACAACTATTTGTACATAGGCTAATTATTTTGAAAGTAAATAAATTCATAATTTTTTTAAAGAGCCATCTGAGGATGCTATAGAAGGAACTCAAAGATTAGGTGACATCTAAGGTTTCTTCCAAAGTGGGATTCCATTATGTTTTTGCTTACTTTCTTCTTTCCTTCCTTTTATCCTTCCCCCATTTTTCTGTAAATACTGGCCAAATTCCTCCTTGGTATAAGAAACCCTGCTGGACAATAAAAAGAAATGTATAAGACCCTCCCCCTAAGAAATTTATCATCTGGTACCTGAGACAAACACATTCACTATGACAGTAACTAACATTATGTGATAAGTATTGTACAAGGTTTAAGTGAAGCCCTGGAGGATTTTTTTAAAAGGTAAAGATGAGCTCATCCTTGGTAGAGCAAGCACAGAAAGCTTCATGGAATGGACAGCAGTTTGTTCTAGGCCTTGAAAGGTAAAGATTTCAATAATAAGAAGGAGGAGGAGGAGGAGAAGAGGAAGAGGAAGAAGAAGAGGAAGAAGGAGAAAAAAAAGATTTCAATAAGCAGAGAAAGGATAAAATGAGCTAAGATCTGTGAGGCATGATTAGCAATGTCCCTGGAGACTATCTAGGCAAGGAAGCAAAATGCACTTTACTAAGTAGAACTGGAGAGGATACTGAAAAGGTCAATGACTAAGACATGGGGGGAGTATAATTCATTTTAAACCTGTCAACACAAACTAACACCTTTCACACAGGGATGGCCTAGGTGTAAAGTTCCCTTTCCAAATGTTGTTATGCAAAAGAAGGGTATTGTTTCTACAGGTTTCCCAGGTTCTATTCCTATTCCTCTCCACAAATGATTTTACTCAGCCCTGCTCCGCATAGGACTTAAATTTATAATTTATTCAAAACTTGACTAACTTACTGCATACTTCCTGAGCACCCACTATGTTCTGTTTGTCTTGTGGACACTGAAGGCCTTTGCTTATAATCTCTTAAAGGCTTTCAAGTATGATTTTCTTGGAATAACCACCAGAGACGACACAAGGCAATTAAGCAAGGAAAATGCTTTGTGAGTGGTAAGAATAGAATCATAGAAGGGTGACTATCAGCCTCTTATATCAAGATGTGGCCCTGCTGGTACTTGAGACCTCAGTAATGGAGCAATACAGAAAGTGCTCCTTCCGGCCAAATAGCCAGGGCAGGGATGTCATTGTCATAGGAGATCATCTAGCAACTTTAGTTTTTCAAGACTGCGATATATCCTAAGACAAATAAACAATAGTTTTCTTAAAAATCCATACCTATGCTAATTCTAAGAGTAACAATTAGGTTCTTTGTTATCATTAACAGTTGAATTTGAGAATTTAATGATCATTTTGTTTATATGTGTCTTACTGAGATCAAGGCAGAGTTAGACCTTTTAGACTTCATGTTCTAATTCCAAATATACCATACACTGTGATTTCCCTTTAGAGCTCATGGTGTCTTGATTAATACATGGCCCTTGGTTCCATTTATTACACGTATAAATTTAACCTATTCGATTCCAGGAACCACAGTAGTGACTGAAAGTCAAAGATACTGACCAGTCCAGCCTTGAGGGAAAGTCTACTGAGAATTAGAAAAGTAGGATAGATAGATAAACACATACACAACTAGTTCAATATAGTGAGTGCTGAGTTAACATCAGACACCTTGTGAAAGGTATATGGTAAAGTGACATTTACTCAATCTGAGGCTTCAGAAAAGACTTCCCAGCAATCGCAGTACAGTTTATGTCAATTCACTAGAAAATACAGTGGTGAAAGGTTTCAGGACTATAGGTACCAGGGCAAGGCCAAGAGTCAGGTGAACTGAGACAGGAAAGCATCAGCGGAGAACACATTGATGGCTGAGGAGAGCAGAGAAGATCTGTGTCTGCACGCTCTGGCACGGTCGTGGTCCTGCTGTGTAGCTAAGGCTGGTTTCATCTACTATTATCCCCACGGAGTGCAGCCCCAAGAATACAGTAAAGGGCTTCTTAGCTTCCCCTTCCCAAAGACCTGCCTCATCTACCCACAAGGGTTCAGTTATTTTAGTGGAGTAGCAGACCTTTTTTCCAACAATTAGTAGGAAGCCGTTGAGGACTGGGAAACAGTGCAGTGGACTTAGAATAGAGGCAGCATTCCATGTCCCAAAAATACCCAGGATTTGCTGATGGCTGATTCTATCCACAGTGGAAACTTCCTTAAGTCTTTTTACCTTCCACTTTACCCAAAGGAAATGAACTCAACTGTTTAAAAAAAAAAAAATAGCAACGAATACTGAATAGAAATGAGGTAAGAACACTTAAAAGGTGTTAGTTACAGTATCAACTCTTAAGAACACTGTAGCATCTCCTCTTTATTCTTTAGGTTAATATGCCTCAGGGTCACTCCACCTAAATGGCTGACCATGATTTAGTATTGAGAAGACAAAGCTGGTTATGCCTCTCTTCCCCGACAAATCAAGTTAGATTTGGATTTTTTAATCAGTTATTTGCATTTAACTTTTCAATTTCTGCATCCATAAATTCTCCTTCTATTTAGAATTGCCTTAGGTAGGGCCTTTATTTAAAAAACTTATTCCTGAGAGCTCACATCAGTGTCATCTCCCAAACCAGTCGGGACTAACGAGGTCAACCCTGAGGTCCCTGGCATTCCTCGTATACAGGCAGAAAAGGTTGGCTGTAACTGCTTGCGTATCTAGACCTTCCAAGACCAAGAGGGTTAACAAATACATGTTACAAATCACATTGTTTCTGCACACATATACTGACACACACAATATACATACATAATACTACCAGTTTGATAATGCAGAAAACATGGTCCTTACATTAATGCTAACTTACGACATTACGGTATCTACTCAAATAGTGTTCCCCCCAAGTTCATGTCTACTTAAAACCTCAGAATATGACCTTTTTTGGAAACAGTGACTTGCACATATAATTAGGTAAGCTGAGGTCACACTGGAGTAGAGTGGTCACAGTCCAATGACTAGCATCTTATAAGGACAAACACAGTCACAAAGGAAAGATAGTCATGAGACAGCAGTGGCAGAAAATGGCCTGATGCAGCTACAAGCCATGGAATGCCAAGGATTGTGAGCAACCACCCAGAAGCTGGGAGAGGTCAGGAGAGATTGTTTTCCAGGCTCTGTAGAGAAAGAATGGCTTTGCCAACATCTGGATTTCTGACTACTTGCCTCTAAACTGTGAGAGAATAAATTTCTGTTGTTTAAAAACACCAAGTTTATGGGACTTTATTACAGTAGCCATAGGAAACTACAGTAATACAATTAATACATAAGAATATTCAAATCAATTTGTAAATTTACTTGAATGTTGACCTTATTCAAATACCAATTTTTCTTGCTCCAAACCTCAAATAGCCAAACCTTCTGTATAAATGGCAAAAATTCAGTGGTGTATACTCTTATCTATAAAGGCAAAAAAATAGTTTTTTCAGGTATAGAAGTAAAATAAAACCATAAGGATGTGGGTGTTCACTGGAAGAGGGGAAAGAAGGATGTGAAAGCCTGCAGGAAGCACCTGTGGTACAAAGAAGCACCCTCCTCCAAAGCCCTGCTCTCCTTTCACCCAGGCATTTCCCCACTTAGTTCACCAAAGGACATGTATGTGGTGATCTTTCCACCCTAACTCAGATGCACTATGAATTCTTGCTCTTGAGGAAGCTCCAAGAAACATGACCAAGAGTATCTTTTCTTATCCCTTCTGGAATATGCCCACCTAGGCATTTCTGCCCCCTGCATCCCAGACCAATTACTCACATCTCTGGCTGCCCAGACCCTGTACCCCAGACTGCAAGGAGACTGCCCAGACCAGCTCCTTCATGCAGCCACAAGTTCTCTTTTCTCTTCCTTAATGCAGCCTTCCAGACTCTATCTGCCTTAGAGGATGCTATCATTGGCCTTTTGCATGCAGACAGAAGGCTCTGGGTGCACAGAAGTCACTATAAATAGATTCAGAGTAGTCCTTTCTGCTGTAGAAAGGAAGCTGCTATGCTCCTGTTCCATTCCTGGAGTTACATTCTTCTATTTCTTTAAGGATTAAGGAGGTAGGATCTATATATACTCTCTATATATCTACAGAATAAAAAGGAATGAGATTTTGTAACTACTTACTTCATCAGAATATTATATGAATGAGCACTGGCTACTATTTCTTCAGGACTTACCTTGGGCAGGGCATCAAATATTAGCATTTGATGGTCAGGATGGTGCATTTTGGCCTATTATTCTTGGCCATTTAATATATTTTGTAAAGTTTTTCAGATACAATCCATTGGCACTGATTAAGCTATCACTATGTCTCTTCCTTCCAGACAGGACCATGTTAACCTCATAATAAGAAATAAGGCAGTCAAAAGATAGCTGAGTGAAGGCAGTGGGGTAATGGTGGTGGAGGATGTACTGATTGTATGGAATGTATGTGCAGACATTAATTGTGACAATGCATAAATCTAGAGAGCCCTTCAGTAGATTTCATGTTTAAAAGAAATAAACTAAGTTGATGTGACAAAGTACAGCAGAATGGAGAAGGCCCTGGGTGAAGCACTCCCTAGTGATCAACAGATGTGGGGAATAATATACTGCTACCACCTAGCACCTGGGCTGCCTGGGCACTGGGGTGGGAGCAGGCTGGAAAGAGACATCCAAGTCCTCTTCAGTTCTGTGCCCCTCATTAGACATGGAGGCTTGTGACATGCAAAGCACTGAGTGACCACTGAGGGAAAAGAGAAATTATTTTTGGTTGGATTTCCTAATCCACACCCTTGGATCTCCCAATGCTTCTGTTTTGCCTAATTTATTTTTCTGCTTTTATTTCCTATTGATAATCCATTTGGACAAAAGGCTGTAGAGCCTCTCCCAACAATGACAAACAGAGCCCAAGTTTTTCACCCCCATGTCCACAATAGATAAGGTTTTAATCAAGAAACTATTCATACTCAATCCCATTCATGAGTCTGGGACCTGTCTTCTTCCCTGTAATTGAGAGCAAAAATAACAATAAGTGCCCATGCTGGCAAAGATGGGAATTTTCTTGAGATAATAGAGCTCAGCAATGAACTAAAGAGCAAAGCTTCTTCCTATGCAAATAAGTGCCACTGATCTAAGCAAGAAAGTGCTGAATATCTGATGATGAGATTTGAAGAGGGGAGAATCTTGAGACCTTGGGCTCATCCAGAAAAGCAGTAGGGCCAGGTCAGGAATGGAGGGAGTTTCTTCTGGGACTTACCTCATAGGGCTCAGAAGAAAGCACAACTCGTCTAGATGGGAATCTTTGTCTTCCACATATTCTGTACTAAAGTTCTTCTCTCTAAAATTCTCCACTCTAATCCCCTTATGAAATTGCTGTAACACTACAATTTTAGTAACTGAAAGAAGCCAAAATTTAAACAAATACTCTATTTATGTAATAATTTTCAGTATTAAACTTTTGACCTTTTGTGTCACACAGAATACTTTGGTAATAAGATATTACAAGGTAAGACTTTCTTAAAATGCTCAGCAAATGATTATTTATTGAAACACACTACCAATGACACATGTGGTATGATATGCAATCCTGAATGACAAATCCACAAATCCATAACCTACAATACACACACACACACGCAGTGTTATCCACAGTGCAACACACTCCTCTTGTGTACCATGGAGACCCGCCTTACCTTTCACAGGTGAAGATGGACTCAGATGCTGTACTGGGTTCTCTGACTACAACCTTTTCACAGTACCAGTACTGTGATTCGTCACTGGCCTCACAGCGCAACAGCACCTTCTGCAGTTTTCCAAGTGACACTGCTTCTACTTCAAATTTATCAATCTGGTGCAGGAGACAGAAAAACCTCACAGTAATAGCTAAAGTCCAGCAAATGACAAATGCTGGCAACAGTAATAGCCCAAGGCTGCCAGAAGCAGCACAGTTTTTTAAAAGAGATAATGTAGAAAAAAAAATTAAAAGAGATAATGTTACTAAAGTTAGCATCAAAGGGGGCAATAAAGAAAGAAAAATAAGTAAATTCTTTTTTATCTATTAAAGTATGTTTTGGCTGTTTTTTCTCTCTTGCAATTTTGTTTCATTCTATTCTACTACCTCCAGTGTGAAAAAACCAACACACGCTATCTATAAAGCTTCCAGTCTGCTGCTCTCCTCTCACTTCAACCCTTTCCCCTGAGAAGCAGTTCATTAAGATGTGAGGTTGACAATCACAGGACCTGAGGTAGAATATGTCCTTCCCACAAATACTGACATACTTTAAAGCATAAAAGACATTTTTTCTCATTTTCCCTCCTCCCTTTCTTCCAGAAATTCTTTTCTTGCATTTTTCTCTGAACATGAAAATAGAGCACATTCTTCAATTGGTTGTAAAAAAGCATTCTCTAATCTTCATTCCTAAATAGAAAGAATTCCATTACGGGGGCCTAGAAATAATATCATACTCATGTAATCTATGGCATTCACCCTTTCTTGCCCTATTTTTCTTTTTGCTTTTTATTGCTTTACATCCTTTCTGCTTTTCTCACTATACACTATTAGAATTCATCTGAATAATATTAATGTTTAATTTTCTGTCCCCTACTATATTATACTTCTCTCCTTGAATTCTCCTAGATAGTGAAATAATAGAGATCTTTCTAAATGAGTTCTTTTTTTTTTTATGAGTACCAGGGGTCGACCTCAGGACCTCACGCGCCAGCAGGTGCCCGTGCCACTGAGCGATATCACCGGCCCTTTTTTCATATGTGGGTTCCGGGAGTTGAACTCAGGCCCTCGCGCTTGCCAGGCAGGTGCTTATGCCTCTGAGCCATCTCACCGGCCCTCTAAATGAGTTCTTAATTACCTAATAATATTTGGTTAGCTTCTCAAGTTATATTACTCTTTCTTTTTTTTTTTCCTTTATTTTTTTCTCTTTCCTTTCTTTCTACCCCTACACATAACCTCTCAAACTCTTTCCTCCTTTCTTTCTGGAAATAAAAATGCCATGTATTATGAAAATCTCCTTTTTCCTCTTTCTTATATTCTCTTTGTTTCTCTGTGGCTTTTTCTTTATCTTTCTTCTTTGTTCTTACTTCTCCTAATTCCAAGTCTATTCTACATCAGTACTATTGCCTTGTTTTTCTGAGCTATTAAAAAGTTGAAAACTATTTAAATAAGTTTTATAAGTTGATACGGTATATGATTATCTCTTTGGATGTTGTTAATACCAGTAACAGTTACACTGCTAGGGACAGATCTTAGTACTCTGAATAGGATGAGTAGATTTCAGTACACTGAAGCCAAGGGCACGTCACATGGAGAAATCCACTTAATAAAGATATCTCTGCTACAGTGGTAGAGCTTTCTATCACATCAGATCTACAACCTTAAACACAATAGTGATGGGAAAACAATGCAACAAGATGCCTTCAAAATTCTTAACTCTGTAAAAAATTCTCACCAATACTGAAGATATGAATTTCCAAAGGACACAAAATACAATGAAAATTACTGGAGAGATCAAAAGACAGATAGGCAGCTGAGTGAGACAATTAGTAAGATGATCAACCAATATAAAGAAGATGTAAGTAAGTAGCTGAATGAAACATTCACTAAAATGATCAACAAGTTTACAGAAGAAAGAAATAAGCAGCTGAATGAATTAAGAAAGACAATGCAGGATACAAAAGACAACTTCAGTAAAGAATGAGAGGATATGAAAGGAATCAAGCAGAAATCCTAGAAATAAAAAAACTCAATTGAAGATTTTAGCAGTAGGCATAATTCAGTCAGAAGAGGATATCAGGACTTGAGGACAAAGGGCGATGTAGTAGAACATTTATTCAGTGATACACAAAACACAATAAAAGACAATCAGAAGATGACGCTAGATGACTCTAAAACAACAAACCTAAGGATTACTGGAATTGAGGGAGGGAGCTGGAATCTAATGGCCTAAATAAATATAGTCACATAAATTACTGCAGAAAATTTTTTCAAATGTAAGTAATGAGTTTGATACCAAGGTAAATGAGGCATCTAGAAACTAAAATCAACACGGCCAGAAAAGAATCTTTCTATGACACATCATAATAAAAAAATCCCAGAAGTTCAGAACAAAGATAGGATATTAAAAGCTGTTAAGTGGCTGGTGAGATGGCTCAGCAGCGTACGCGCCTGCCTGGCAAGTGCAAGGGCCCAAGTTCGACTCCCAGAACCCACATATGAAAAAAGGGGCCGGTGATATCGCTCAGCAGCACGGGCGCCTGCTGGCGCACGAGGTCCTGAGGTCGAGCCCCAGTACCCACAAAAAAAAAAAAAAAAAGCTGTTAAGAGAAAACATCAAATGACTTATGAAGGTAAATCCATCAGAATAACAATAGATTTCTCAGCACAACTTTTAAAGGCCAGGAAAGCTTAGAGTGAAGTTTTCCATGCCAAACAAACAAACAAACAAACAAACAAAAAACCCCCACCAATCCAGATTCTTATGTCCTGCAAAATTGTCCTTCAAAATAAATGAAGAAATAAAGACCATTCATAATAAAGACAAATAAAGAAATTTATGGCCTCCAAAGCAGCATTGCAGAAAATACTCAAGGGAATCCTAAAGACTGTGGGGTAAACATCACCCAAGATCCTAAAGGAAAGATTAACTCTCACAGGGAGAGTAGCTAAATGAAAGTAAAAGTAAATCAGCATTGGAAAAATAATACAATGACAGGAGTCATTAAATAATTCTCAATAACAACTCTCAATGTAAATGGGCATAACTCCCCAATCAAAACAAAGAATGGCTGCTTGGATCAAAAAACAAAACCCAACTATATGCTGCCTGCAAGAACTACACCTCATCAACAAAGAAAGACACAGCCTGAAACTGAAAAGATGAATAATTATACCCCATGCAGCTGGAACCCAAAAGGAAGAAGGACTAACTATTCTAATTTCTGAAGGTTGACATTAAACCAAAACCGATCAGAGGAGACAAAGAAGGTAAAAGATACTTTACTGATACCATACTGATAAAAGGAACAATTCACCTGGAAGAGACAATTGTAAATATATATATATATATAGAATGTGTTTCATAAAACAAAAACTACTTGCTAAAAACAAGATAGATACCAAGGCAATTATAGTAATGATTTTCATATCTCACAAATAGTTCAACTGGACAAAAAATCTACAAAGATGTATCAGTTAAATCATACCACAGAATAAATGGATTTAACAAATATCTATAGTGTTTCATTTGGCAACAGCAGCATATACATTCTTTTTAGGTGTTTATAAAACTTTCTCCAAAATATACCATATTTTATGCCATAAAGCATGTCTTAATAAATAAAAACTGAATAATCTCTTCCACCCTATCAGATCATGTGGAATAAAACTAGAAACCAATAGCAAAAAAATACCCACATTGGGCCGGTGAGATGGCTCAGTGGCGTAAGCGCCTGCCTGGCAAGCACGAGGGCCCGAGTTTGACGCCCGGAACCCACATACGAAAAAAGGGCCGGTGATATCGTTCAGAGGCACGGGCACCTACTGGTGCGTGAGGTCCTGAGGTCGACCCCCAGTACCCACAAAAAAAAAAAAAAAAATACCCACATGAACTACACAAACATATGGAGATTAAATAATACACTTTTGAATGATCAATGGATCATGAAAGAAACAAGCCGGCATGGTGGTGCATGCCTGTAACCCCAGCACTCAGGAGGCTGAGGCAGTTGGATCACCATGGGTTTGAGGCCAGCATGGGCTACATAGTGAGTTCAAGACTAGTCTGAACTGCACAGCTAGACCATATCTCAAAAAATAATAATAATAATAATAAAAGAAAAGAAAAAGAAATACAAATATTCCTAGAATCAAATGACACTAGAAATACAACTTTTCAGCATTTGTGGTACATATACAAAGAAAACAATTAAAAGAGGAAAGGCCATACCTGTGAGTGCCTATATTAGAAAAATGAACAATCCCAAATAACCTAATGATGCATCTCAAGGTCCTAGAAAAACAAGAACAATCCAAACATCAAACCAGTAAAAGAAAAGAAATTACAAAAAGCAAAGCAGAGATCAATAAAATTGATACTAAAAAAATACTAAAAAGCAATGAATCAAAGAGTTGGTTCTTTGAAAGAATAAAACTGATAAATCCTTAGCCAAACCAACCAAAGAAAAAGAGAAAAGACCCAATACAATGAGAAATAAAAAAGACAAATTACGAAAAACACTACTGAAATCCAGCGGATTATAAGTAAGTATTTGAAAATTTATATTCCAATAAATTGGATAATCTGGAAGAAATGGATAAATTCCCAGACATATATGACATACAAAATTGAATCAAGAAGATATAAAAGCTCCAAATAGATAAATAATGGGCAGTAAAATTGATATAATAATAGAAACTCCGCCAACTAAGAAAAGCCCAGGGCCTAGTGGATTCATTGCTGAATTTTACAGGAATGTCAGGGAAGAACTAATGTCAATATTCCTCTCTCAGATGAAATTTAAAGGGACGAAATATTACAAAACTCAATTTTATGAAGCCAGCAGTACCCTGATACCAAAACATACATAAGTACCCAATCAAAAAAAAAAAAAAAAAAAGGAAGAAATAAAGGAAAGAAAGAAGAAAGGAAGGAAAACAGGGAAGAAGAGAGGGAGGGAGGGAGAAAAATAAAGAAAGTGGTGGGGCGGGGCAGGGCAGGGTGGGGTGGGGTGGGGTGGGGCAGGAAAGGAGGAAAGGAAGAAAAGGAAGAAAAAAAGGAAGAAAGGAAGACTATAGGCCACTTTCCTTGAAGAATATATTTGCAAAAATCTTCAACAAAATACTTGCAAACAGAATACAACAAATCAAGAAAATTATTAAAACATCATACAATACATCATGACCAAATTGCTTTATCCCTGGAATGCAAGGATGGTACAGCACACATAAATTAATAAAAGTAATACAACACAAAAAAATAAAATCAAGGATGAAAATAACATGATCATCTCAACAGATGCAGAGAAGGTCTTTGACAAAAATCCAACATCCATTCATGATAAGAATCATGAAGAAAATAGGTATAGAAAGACCTTCCCTCAAACTGATAAAAGGGATTTATGACAAACCCACAGCAAACATCATACTAAATAGGGAAAAACTGAGAGCATTCCACCTAAAATAGAATGAAACAAGGGTATCCACTCTCACTATTTCTCTTCAATATAGTACTTGAAACTAGCCAGAGTCATCAGGCAAGAGAAAGAAAGAAAGGGGAAAAGAAAAGGAAAGGAAGAAATTAAATTATCTCCATTCATAGATGATACAATCCCTTACATATAAGACCCAAAAAACCTCCACCAGACTTCTCTTACAGCTGATAAGCATATTCAAAAAAGTGACAGGATCTAAAATCAGCACACAAAGATCAATAGTGTTCCTGTATACCAAAAATGAACCCAATGATAAAGAAGTCAGGAAATCAATCCCACTCACAATAGCTTCAAAAATATTGAATACCTAGGAATAAACCTAACCAAGGAGGTAAAAAGCTTCTATAATGAAAACTACAGAAATGTGAACAAAGAGATCAAAGAGTCCATTAGAAAATGGGAGTCATCCCCTGTTGCTCTATAGGTAGAATCAATATCATCAAAATGGCCATATTATAAAAAGTGATAAAAAGATTTAATGCAATTCTTATCAACATATCAACACCATTCTTCACAAAACTAGAAAAAAAAATCCTAAAATTTAGATAGAACCAGAGGAGACCCAAAATAGCTAAAGCAATCCTGAGCAAAAAGAACAAAGCAAGAAGTATCACAATTCCTAATTTCAAGTGATATCTTACCGTTATACTAAGAAAAACTATATGGTATTGGCACAAAAATAGACACATAGACCAGTGGAATACAGTAGAAGATACAGAAACATTGCCCTGCACCTCAGCCATCCACTTTTTGATAAAGGAGCTAAAAATATACCCTGGGGAAAAGATAGCCTCTTTAACAAATTGTGCTGGAAAAACTGCCTATTAATGTGAACAATGCAACTAGACCCATATCTCTCATCCTGTATTGAAAAATCAAATCAAAATGAACCAAAGGCCCAGATACAGGACCAAAACCTAACGTGCTTGAAGATAACATAAGGAAAATACCTGAAGCCACAGGCATAGGCAAGGATTTCCTGAAAAGAATGCCAACAGCATAACAAATAATGCCAAGAATCAACAAGTGGGATTAAATTTAAAAGCAATAACCAGAGTGAAGAGACAGCTTACACAGTTGAAAAAAAATTTGCCAGCTACTCTTCTAATAGAGAGCTAATATCTAGAATACACAAAGATGTCAAAAAATTAACCCCCCTCAAAATAACCCAATCAAAAAGTGGGCATATAAACTAAATAAACATTTCTTTAAAGAAGTAAAAATGTCTAATAAGTACATGAAAAATGTTCATCATCTTTGGCCCTTAGGGAAATATACTTATCAAAACAACTCTGAGGTCCCATCTTATTCAGAATGGATATAATCAAGAACACAAAAAACCTACAAATGCCAGAAAGGATGAAAGGAAAAAAGAACCCTTCTACCTTGTTGATAGGAATGTTAACTAGTACAACAATTATGGAAATCAGCATGGCTATTACTCAAAAACTAAAAATAGAAATTCCATTCAATCCAGCTGTATCTCTGCCCTATTCCCTAAAAGAATTAAAGATTATCATACTATAGTGATACATGCATACCCATGTTTATAGCAGTACAATTCACAATAGCTAAGCTCTGAAAACAGTTTTTCCATAGATGCCCATCAATGGACAAATGGATAAAGAAAATGTTGTAAATCTACACAATGGAATTTTATTCATCCATAAAGAAGAATGAATTCATATCATTTGCAGGAAAGTGGATGGATCTTGAGGCTATAATATTAAATAACTCAGACACATGAAGTTAAATTTTCCATGGTGTCTTTTTTTTGAGAAACCCAAAATGTAAATTAACGAGTAAAATAAAGGCAGACTTTGGAGATGGGGAACGGGATGAAGGGAAGAGTAGACTATGGGATGAGGAAGGGGCTTGAAAATGATAAAACATATATATATCAGTTCCCCAAAATGAAAGTAAATATTATGTATTGCAGACATATACAATTTTTTAAAATAAAATAAATAAATAGAATTGGTTTTTCATGTCAAAAATGCACTAACATTTCGGGAGAGATGTAGGATCTAAAGGAAATGCTATGTTGATGGGAATAAAAAGAAGTCCTTTATATACTACTTCATGGAATGTTGTTATTTTGAATAACTGTCCTAAAAGGAAAGGTCATAAATTCAATTAAACCTGAAAATTTTCTAGAAATGACAGTTGGCTATTAGCCACAGTTACTCCATTTCATTTTAAAAATTTGTAAATCCAGTATTATTTGTATTGCTCAAATGGAATGGGTTGTCTTAACTGCTGCCTGCATTTTTACCATGTTAAATTTCCATTCGATAATTGCATATATAATAAATGAGTTTCAACTTTTGGTTCTTTATTACTGATGGAAATCATCTCTTATTTAGGGCAGTTACTAGTCCAAAGACTAGTTACTAGTTACTAGTCCAAAGACGTTGTTTCTGTAAACCAGATAAGTATTGTTTGTGCATTTTACTAGATGTACCTTGATAATCTCATTTTCACTATCCTGGATTCCTAGGCTGCCCTTAGAAGGGGCATATTTCACGATGCACACCACCATTTGTCGCAGATGTAGCTGATGCTCTGTCCCCTGTCCTCTGGAACCATTCCTAGGTTCATTTGCTGCTGCGGTAGAGAGGTTAGGCATGCTACTTCCTACATCAGTGCCCTGTGCCTCATGCTTCTTTGCCTGAAGGCTTCACATAGTGGGATAATTCTGAGGGATGCTTCATAGGATTTCTGTGAAGATCCGTGGCAAGAAGGTGCCCTAGCAATAAGCAGCTCACTATTTTCCTTTACAGATATTTCTCCTGTAACAGCCTACCTGCTTAACAACTGTTCAGACTTAAGACTGAGGCTCACTGTTTGGACTTATAACCTGTCTTGTTTTTTGGTACAGTTCTGTACATCTGTTTATAGAGCCTCAGTGTCCTTTTTTTTTTTTTTTTTTTTTTTTTTTTTTTTTTTTGTACAGTATACCTTGTTAACACAGTACTGTGATTTTTGCTGACTGTACTGCATGGTAAAGTACTATAGCTCTATGCTCTGTTATACATTACAGTACTGCATGTAAGAGTTATGCAAATAAAAGCAAAGTCATCAAGTTGGAGTTTGACCATTTCTTTGTTCTGAATATTGTAATATACATACTATATACAATTCCTCATTTAGTGACCAATTCATTTAACAACCCAGTTACAGGAATGGAACTCAGTCCTCAGTCATTAAACAAGGAATGTGTGTATTGGCTTCTCTTCCTTTCTTGACTCAATGTCCCCACTCCTACATTTCCCAGGGGTTTAAGTAGATCATTTCCAGATAAACTACCTATACCCAAGTTTTTGTCTCATGCTCCTCTTTGGGGCAAACCTAAACTACTGTACAATACCATTTTTTTGTATCTTAAATTAACTTTAGGTTTGAAGACAGAATTTAAATGGAGTCTGTTAGTATGTTGCTGCTTTTAATTATACTACCAGACACTGTGTAAAGAAAATAACAACCAGCCCAATCAGTGATTTAGGAGGTGAGTAGTGGCTGGTTTGTAATACTTCTGATAATAGAATTCCAAGGTTGTTGCCAGTTTTTTTACTATAAACCTCTTGAGACTATGTGACAATTCCATTACATTCTATGCACTGAGGAAAATAACTTAATAATGTAAAATTTTAAATGAACCAGGGGAAAAAGCACTTTCATATCTCTAATTCTAAACTTTCAGATCGATAACATTAAATTCACACTTCTGGTCTTCTTTATACACTCACTGCAATCATAGTTCCTACCCAATTTTAATTTCAGTCTGTAGTATAGTATCTGTTAAATGATATACGTAATGATGAACTGAAGAAAATCAATCATGAAAATGAGTTAGAAAATCTTAGCATGTCATCCTAGTAACTTCACATGATGCAACACTGCCACAAAATGCTGCATGCTGGCAAAACAAGTAGCAGACAGCCAGGAGTGATTGAGCCTTCGCTATTTATCATAAAGTGGGAGGGTAGGAGTCTGGGACTGAAGCAAAGTTAGTAGTTCTTCAGAGAATAATGTCACTGATTACTTAGAGTAACATTAATAATATCATGGTATCTAAAATTTTGTTTCTGTTCTAGTAAGTTCACTTGTTGTATTAGTCATTCTGTTAACACTGTACAAAATACCTGATACCCACAACTTAAAGGAGGAAAGGTTTATTTCAGCTCATGGTTCTTAGAGGATTCAGTCCATGGTTGGTTGGCTCCAAGGCAGAAATACATGGCAGAAGGGCATGGCAAAGGAAAGGTGCTGGATCCACAGAAGCCAAGAAGCAGAGAAAGCAGGAAGGAGCAGGGGACAAGAATACACTCTTTTAGGTCACACTCCCAGTAACACAGCTCCTCACCTCCTAACAGCACATTCAGTTACTGATCTCATCAATGAATGAATCCACTGACGACTGTAGTGCCCCTTGATCCAATCACCTTTCAAAATCCCAACCTCCGAACACATGAGACTTGTGGGGGACATTAGAGATATAAACCGTAACATTCTTCCCCTGGCCCCAAAAAGGCTCATGTCCTTCTCATGTAAAATGTATTTAGTCTAGCTCTAAGAGTTGCCTGTCTTAACAGTTTCGGCTTCAGTTGCAGTTTGGAAAAATTCAAATCCAAAGTCTCTCTGAAACTCAAGGCAAAATCTTAATTCTGTAATTCTCTGTAAAAATAAAAAGAAATTAAATACTTCCAACATACACTGGCACAATGCAAACATTTTCATTCCAAAAGGGAGGAATAGGGCAACAAAAAGGAATCAGACTAAACCAAGACCAAAACCCAGCAGAGTAAACATTAAATCCATATCTGGCATTCAGGTCACATGGCCATGAGATGTGAGTTCCAGAAGGTGTGAGCAGCCCTGGCCCTTTAACCTTGCTGGTTGCAGTCCGCATGGCCTCTCTCTTGAACTGGTTGTACTGATAGCCTGTAGCTTTCCCCAGCAGAGAGGATCCATGTGCCTGGCAACTCCAACTTCCCAGCATTTCCACTATATCTTCAGCTTTAATCTTACAGCTTTAGGCATCACCCTCTAACTGGTACATTGCTTGGTTTCCCAGGCCTTACTTTGAAATTGGGGTAGAAGCCTCCATGACCCCACTACTCCTGCATCCTGCATGTCTGAAAAGTCAGCTTCACATGCCAAAGTCTGCTGGAAACTCAAGCCATAACCTGGCTTGAGTACCACAGCAACAGTGGCCTCTGAATGCCTGCAAGGCTGAACTCAGGGAAACATTTCCCTAGGCGCCCTGAATAAGCAGAACAACCTGGGGCACTCTTCTAAAGCAGTCTTTCAAAGGATTTTATCCTTTTACACTCCAGAACCTGTGATGGGTGGGATCTTTCTTATTCCTTAGATGCCCTCAAGGCATCTTTCTTCTTGTTCTTGTATAAAGTATCAGTTCCTTTCTAATAAATAGTACTAATCTTTTCAGCAGCCACATCTCTTCTGGCCCCATTTTTACATATAGTTCTTTATGAGCCCAAATTGAAGTTTTTCAATTATTTCTGCTCTTTCTTTTGCCCCTCATTCTTACTACAAATCTGGCTAAAAGTAACCAGCAGTACCCAGGCCACAGCCTGAATGATTAGGCTGTCTTGAAATTTTCTCCACCAGATTAATTAATCCACCACCCTTATTCTTAGTCACAGCAAAGTTTCAGGACGTGGGTAAAATGACACATTTTCTGGCAGAGTGTAACACATGGTTTTTAGTCCAATTGCCAATAGAATCTTTGTTCCAAACTGAAACCTCAGGAGCTTGACCTTTACCATCCGCATTTCTATCAGCATTTTGGCTTTCTGAACTCCAACCATAATCATCCATAAATCGCTGTGTATAGCTTTCTAGGGGTTCTCTACCTGGCATCTGAAAAGCTTTCCAAACTCCTCCAAAGGCTTCTAAACCAAACGGTCAGGTACAGTCACAGCAATGATCACACTTATGTGATCCTAATCTTCCGTATTAGTCACATAGCTGGGACAAAATATCTGCTACCCATAACTTCAAGGAGGAAAGGTTTATTTTGGTTCATGCTTTTTAGAGGACTCATTCCATGGTTGCTTGGCTCCAAAGCATAAACAGCAGAGCAGCAGGGCACTGGAGAGGACAGGTGCTCTCAACGCATGGCATCCAAGAAGCAGAGGGAGAAGGGAAGAGCCAGGGACAAGAATACATCCTTCAAGACCACATCCCCAATGATTCACCTTCAGCCAGACCCCACCTCCTAACAGCACATTCAGCTGTGGAACTCATCAATGGACAAACGTACTGATGATTACAGTGCCCCTATCATCACCTTCCCAAAGCCCCGCCTCTGAATACAAAAGACTCTTGGGAGACACTCACAATCTAAACCATAACACTTGTAAAAGCAAAAACTGGGCATAATTTTTTTTTTGTCTCATCCAAAGTGGAACTCCCTTTCCCATTCTTTCTAATGAAAGCTTCTGTGTAATCTATAGTGATAAATAAAATGCCGAGGTGATCTTTAAGATCTTTGATGTTACATAACATTTCACAAACTACACCAACAAATCTTGAGAAACAATACTCTCAAACTAGTTTAAGGAGTCTTCTTCCTTGAAACTTCATCTTTAAGTAACGACTCCTCAGTCCTTAATCTCAGACCTCCGACTAGTATCCTCTTTCCATATACACCAAAGTAACATTAAAAATTTACCTTATAATGGGATATCTATCCCAAATAGCTAATATATAGAAATAATATTTATATGAAAAGGACAAAAGAGAATAATAAGGGATTTTAAATGTAAATATTATGAAGTTGGCTTTGAGATGTTAAAAAGAACAGCTATGGTATTGTTATAAGAAATACAATGTTCCTTGTGTGGCCTGACATTTTAGAATAATTCTTTGTAGTTGTCAGTCCTGACAGAGCATGTTCACATATATTTTCTCTGATATCTTTTCAACACAGTTTGTTCTTTTCCTTACACTATCACTAATTTTTAATGTCTTTTTCTTTGTTCTATTATTCATTATAGGTTTTAGCATATCACATTTTTATCTGAAGAATAACTTCTAAAACAAAAAATATCATGAAGTCAGGTTAGGAAACTTTATGTTAAAGATGTCCCAAAACTAGACTTGAAGAGTGTCAAGCACCTTTTAGATTTTAAGTCACATGTGACCATGATCAGAGAGGTTGGCAAGAACTTGAAAGAGTCCCTTACACAGACTCACCTGTCCTCTTTGGAATCTTACTGGCATGTTAGATTTGTGCAGCAATCTAAGGCCAGAATCTCCCCTCTCCCCATAGAGACAGAGCGAGACCTCTGCCTCTGTTTCTGCTTGTTTCAACTGTCCAGTGTAGACATCAACATGGTATCTCACTACTGGCAAAGCAATGGGGAAAGAAAGCAAGAAGAAATCTATTACTTCACAGTTCATACAAGTAGAATGCAGATCCACGTGCTCTCATGCTATGTTTAAAAACATGATACTATATATTTCCTCAAATCTGGACTTTCTGCATATATCGAGAGACTGTTGACCCTTGGATTTTAACTGTAAGTGAGCATTTTTACATCATTAACAAATGCACAGTAGGTTAATATCTTTATCCAAAGGAGAAATAAAAGATTCTTTGACAGGCTCTTCTACATATGACATAGTACATTTCATACTCAGTATTTTAGAGAGGAGGCTGAAAATGTTATTGTATATAATGCTTAAAGTTCAAAGTGATGCAAGTTTTGATGAGGAAATAAACTCAAAGTGAGTAACGGTATGAGGTACCCAGCTAATCCCCAACAAAGCCAGATAAAACAAGGCCATGACATTTCTTATCTCTCACAGCCTCAGCCTCTATGACAGTAGCTGGACCATAAGAACCATTTTGAGATGTTTAATCCCAAATCCACCAATGATTCATGCTGTGACAATGAAAAAGTCACTTCTCACTGGGTAAAATAACTCCCTTATAAGTAGGAAAAAGTATTCTGCAAGTGAATAGTGCAGACATAATTTCAAGCAGCTACAAGATTAAATAAAATATACATACACACATATTGCTGAATATTAATAATATACCTGGAAAAATAGGTCGTCCCTCTTTGATTACAGGAAGCTCACAAACAAGGTCTCCATCTGCTTGGATCTGAGACAGCCATGCATTTGCTACAAAATCTAAGATCTTCTTGCTCTTTATGTGCTGCATGGTTACCTGGGATTAGAAGAAACAATGGTCAAGTTACATTTTTTCCAATTTCTCACAGAAGTCAAAATTCACCCCAGGCTTGGTAAAATATAATCTGCGTACTCCTGTGGTGGTTGTTAGCAGTAATAGCATTCTAGTGGCTATTCTTTATTAGGCTGTTATTATTTGCCAAGTATTATTTTATGTGATTTATTTTAATCATCTTCAATTATCATCAAGCAAACTGGTGAAATTCTTACATTACAGATAAGAAAACAGAAGCTTGAAAATTTGAAATGCACTCTGTCTGATCTATCTCAGTTTTTCCTCGGGGAGTGACCAAAAAAGTAATCTACATGAAAACTCCAAAAGAGAGTTTGTGTTCATATTAGTCACCAAAGCAAGCTATACAGCAGAGCCCTTTAAAGTTTTAATGCCTTTTCAATTTATTTATAATATCTGTAGGCTGTGCCCTCCACTGCCACAGCCAAAATGCCCACATGTTCCAGCACACAGTGTCTTTTCTTGCCTGTCCAGAGGATGTTCAATGCACACCTCCTTAGGGCTCACTCCTTTGGTAGCTATTTCACTCAAAGGCTGCCCTCCATTATGTTCTCCTTCACATCTCAGGAGACTAGCAGAGGACTTTCCTTCTCTCCTATCAAAATGGATGACATGCCCTTCTCCTTTTAAGATAGTAGTTAATACCCTAAATAAAGTCTTGACCCCCCCCCCTTACTTTCCTCTGCCTTCTCCAGGAACAGGTGCTACCATGTTTCAGGTGATCATTCTCAGACCTCATGACCATAACTCTCTGTCTGACTTTCTTGCTCTTTCTCAATCCTGCCTTTAGGCTTTTTCAAGAGTTTAAATTAAAAATCTGACCATTTTATACACTGCTCACGACTTTTTCAATAACCCTACTTTCATATAAAATCCACAGTCCTCAACAGACAAAGAGCTCATGGCTGGGTCTAATCTTGCTAGATATTTCTTTTTCATATCTAATACTCTAGTCCTGCTTATCTGTTCTTGGTCCCATGAGCTAGAAATATGTCTTCTTTTAAAGGGTTTCATAGTTATCTGCTTATCTCTTATCTGTACATACTCTTAGCTTTCTTCTGACTCACTATCGTGTTGAGCATGCCTGGCATTCATTACATAGCCAAGACATAACCTTTCTGAAAAGTCTTTTGTGAGCCCCCAGTCTGGTTAGGCACCTTACTTTGTGAACTCTGGCAGGCTACCCCTTTCATGACTTAACACATTCAACTGACTTTGCAAAAAGAGACCTTGTCTGACTCACGTTGGTACTTCCTCCAGCTTTCACAAGCTTAGTCTTGGGTTGTTTGTTGAACAAATGATTAAATGAATAAGTGAAACAGGTATTTGTCAATACAGGTGATGAGACTAAATCATAGATCTGATCATCAGTGCTTGATTTCATCTGTATTTCACCCAGGCAAGAGGCCATGAAAACACTTTTTAAGAAATAATAACTATTTCACAAGGTTATAGAGAACAGATAACATTATATATAAGAAATATGCAAAAGTTCTATAAACTGTATAAATTCTTCATGTTAACACTAGCCAAATTTATACATAAATATAAAAGATGTTCCTAAAATATATTCTCCTAAACTTGGAAATGCCCCCCCCACACACACCACAACATATCATACTTTACTTTTATGGGAATTAGATAGAAAATTCAGTATACCAAGAGAAAGAAATCAATCATAAGAACGTATATTCTTTTTAGTCCCAATCAGATACAATACTCAAATACAACTGTTTTTGGCCCTCTGCTTAATCATAAACGTTAGTTGTTCTAATGTTCCAGAGACTAGATAGATAGCAGGAATGGGTGAACGAAAGGAGAGTGATCATCATCCTACAGCTGAGGTCCTATTTTATAGCCATCTTTTTGCTAAAGTTTCAGCAGTGAGAGAGGGCATTTAGTCCTTTTTATTTCTCATCCTGGAGCCAATGAGATTTATTACTTTGCTTTATTTGGGGCAGAAAGAGATGCTGCTCCCTAAGCTAGGAATATACTCCGCAAAAGTCTGTAAATAAAATTACCAAAAAAATATATAGGTAACCAAGAGTGCAGGGGAGTTCCCAGCCCTACTGCCCGGTGTGTGCACAGGACTCTGTGAGTGGAAACACTGAATCTTACCTTCGCTGCGGGAAATTCCTTACAAGGAGGGGTACACCACACTAGCATGGTTGGGAGTTTAACAAAGAAAAACTGTCTCTATCATCAAGATTTTATAGGTTATCTGTGAGGTACAGACCCAGAATGTTTAAATAATATGAGGCTACATTACTGAAGAATATTAACAAACACGTATTAAATTCTATATAGGCTCTGTATAGGTTTCAAATACTGCAGGATACAATAAGAATTTCAGATGGAACCAGATGTTTTGTCATAAACAGTCAATGTAACTTTTAGATTCTAGACTTGAAGTCTTCCCTATGAAATTAAAATTTTTATGCTTATTCTATGTAAAACTCCACTAACTTCTTCCTCTATAGTATACTCTCTGTGGAAATTGGCAATAAGTCTGATTTCAGAGTCACCATACCTTCAACCTCAGAGGTACTGTTTGAGAGTCTCACTGATTTCACATAAGCACAATCCCACAAGCTCCCCTGGAAACCCTTTAGGGTGGGGGCTCGAAGTGAACTCCAATTACCTTCAAAGCCAGGATGTCTCAAAACAGAAAAAGAATCTAAGTTAATATAGTCTTTTTAAAGCACTAAAGGGAAAATGCAGTCAAGTGAGATTTTTGCCCCCAAGTGACATATGATAATGTCTGTAATCATTTTTGGTGTCACAATTTGATTATGAGGGGGAGAAGAGAGTATTAGAATGTATTTGGCAGAGATCAGAGATGACAATAAACATTCTCCAGTGCACAAGACAGCCTCCCACAGCAAAGAATTATCTGACCCCAACTGTCAGTAGTGCCAAAGTTGAAAGATCTTTGGATATAAAGATATTTCCTTAGTAAATAGTTCCATAATTAAAGAGTGATAAAATAGAGAGAGAGAGAGAGAGAGACATACATAGATCTTATCTCAAGTTGTGTTTATGTTTTCACACAAAAAAAATAGTTTTTCAATTGTTAAAGTAATAAAAGAGGGTAGAATTCCTGGAAGAACACAATAGATAAGCCTGGCCAATAAAAGGTATGTGACAAGTGGAACAAAAACATGGATTTGGATCAGGACCTGGTTTTATTGGTACTACTGCTTACCAGGTGTATGGCCTTAGGAAGAAGTTCCACAGATAACCTGTGATCTGCACGTCCTTGTTTGAAATATTAGCACTGTAACCTGTTTCACCAGACTAAAGATTGCTTTATGTAAAAAAAAAAAAAAATAGATGGAAACACCTCATGGAAAATAGTTTGTAAACTACAAATGACTAGACATATGGCATTACTTCCCAAAGCAGAGCTTTCTCATGAGATGGTCGTTAACAGGCAGGAATCCTGTAAGCCAGCGTCATCTCAGAACATGTCTGTCTGTCTCTTTCTCTCTCTCTCTCTCTCTCTCTCTCTCTCTCTCTCTCTCACTCATCCTATCCCAACAATAAAGTTCTTCAACTTTTTTATTCTCCCAGATCCCTGGCTGTAGAATTCTTACATGCTTTACATGCTTCCCTTAAAATGGCTCCCTGTCTGGTCATCTGCAACTCAGTCAAGAATACAGAAGAGGGCCGGTGAGATGGCTCAGCGGCGTAAGCGCCTGCCTGGCAAGCACGAGGGCCCAAGTTCGACTCCCGGATCCCACATACGGAAAAGGGGCCGGTGATATCGCTCAGCGGCACGGGTGCCTGTTGGCACGCGAGGTCCTGAGGTCGACCCCCCGGTACCCAAAAAAAAAAAAAAAAAAGAATACAGAAGAAAAGAGGGTCTGTTCCCGTCTAAACTGTAGATGCTGGCACTAACCCAGATATTCTTCCTGGCTTTACCTCTCCTGCTAATGTTCACCCCTTAGCTGTTCCCCTAATTGTCCTTTTTGCCTATTTTTAATGTCAACCAAGACAACCACTGAAGTACGTATAGAACTGGGCAGGTTCTAAGGATCAGATGGGAAACAGGGCTGTCCTGGGAGCCAGAAAACTTAGGGTCATGAGGATAGAGTGAAATTGGCCACACTGGACTGGCTCCTCATCTTTCCAGCTCATTAGAATTGAGAATAAATATAATTATTAATAACCAACAACAATTATCACCATCTACATTTGTATTCTACTATGCTTTAGAAAACATCCTTCACATACTTTTTTTAAGCCTAAATTTCATCTCGTCTTTTGTTAGAGGAGAAATGATACACAATGAAATCAAAAAAACACTTTCTTTTTTTTTTTTTTTTTTTTTTTTAATTTTAAAGAGAAGAAAAAACAAAACAAATCAAAAGAAGAACAAATTTTCAAACAAACATAATAGGAGGGTAACAATGGTTAATACATTACGTATTACTATCTTTAAGTTAGTTATTCAGGACACCAGACATTAGCATTCAATTGTCCAAACATTATTGGCACAAACCTTACTCTTCAATGAACTAAGTAAAAATGGTAGTGTATCTATCTTAACCATCTTATATATATATATATACAATTTTTTTCCCTTTCCCTTCTTTCTTTTCCCTATTCCAGTCTCTCTTTCCTTTTGACCAGTTTCTTTTTGATTCACCATGTCTATTGTACATTTTGGATCTTATTTACTCTTTCAGTTTCTCATACTAGAGAGATAATACGATGCTTACACATGTGCTTCTGGTTTATTTCACTTATGAGTATTTTCTCGAGTTGCATCCATTTACCTATAAAAGTCTCCAGTTTATAAAAAACACTTTCTGAGAGCTGCACAGCTACAGTTTTATGCTTGACACTGGATGTACTATAAAGAGCGTATTAGGATGAGAAAGGTTAAGAAAAGCTGATTGTAGAAATTCTACTCTGAAGTGGCATAAACGCTTTTTTCCATAAAATAAAAATGTGTAATACTTCCACTCTCATTATATACTCAATGTGTACAAAGCTTTCGCTAAAAAATAAAGACAAACATTCACCAACAGATTTGTTGGACATTGAAAATTTTTACAGTACTCTATGATATTTGGCACTGGCACGTGAAGCATGAGTACCAAGGTCAGTCATTAGTAGTTTCTGGAGTCAAAAGTATGAAAATATAATAAGATTTCAATGTGTTCTCAGAGAACAAGTGTCCTTGCAAACCTGGCGAATCAGAAGCAAAATCAACACTTGACTCTCAGTCTCCTTACTTCTCCTCCTAGGCCTTGTGCTAACACCCTATTTGTTACAAGGACTGTGTGAAGGATCAACTAGGGTGTTTACAACTGACAGAGTGACTATCAAATGCAAGAATTTATCCTTGGTTCAGATAAGCGGGTACAGCTTTGAGGGTGTTTCTATAAACTGCTGGCGTCTTCTGAGATTAAACATTTGACTAGAGATTTTGTGAGAAGAAGCTGGTGCTTCCTGCTGCTCACTGAACTAGAAAATCCTCAAAAACAAACTATTTTTCTTACTGCATTTCAGAAGTTGCTCTTTCCCTTCAGTGCTTCTTTCTAGAACTCTGAAGTGAAAAACTAACTTAAAATGAAAAGTTACTGTAAACACTCAGGAGATGCCCTAAAACTTCAAACTAACTAAAGCCATCTCTTACCTACTTTAGCTAATCTGAAGACAGCCTGCAGCTCATAATACATAGGTTATCATACTCTATCAAGTAATAGTAGTTTTACAGGAAGAAACTGTGCAAAAGGAAAAATATTGTTTAGATAATTGAATGCTGATAACTTGTACCCTGAGTAACTAATTTAAAGATAACAATATGGAATGTATTAACCATTGTTACCCTCCTATTATGTTGCTTTGAAATTTTGTTCTATTTTTTTCTTTTTTCTCTTTAAAAAAAATAAAAAAAAGTAATAGTAGTTTTAAAATATTAACAAATTCACCAAAACCTATGACTTATTTCAACGTAAAGACTCAGAAGAATCCAAAGGTTTCGAGAGACTTCCTTTTCTATTTGAGTCATTTTATGCAGGTAACATGTAGCACAGCCAACATGTGAAGAGAGCACAGGGCCCAGTGTCAAAAGCGGCTCTGGACTTGTCTCGTCACTCACCATGTGAATGGATCAGTGCTCCGGAACTCTCCAGACTACACCTTCACCTAACCGTTACTCACACCGAGGCTCAACCATGTAAGATTATCCCATATTCCCTAAACACCAAGCAAGACTGTAGGATTTTTCTTCAATTAACAATAATACTTCACAAAGTATTTCACATGTATGTTAAATACTTGTTAAGTGAACAAAATGTGTTTTATTAATTTATTTATTCCATAAATATTTATTCAATATCTACTACCTGACAGGCACTGTTCTAAGACTTGGGATTATAACAAAGTTCCTGTTCTCATGTTACTTTCTAGTAGAGGTTAAACAATAAACAAAACCTTATAGGTAATTGATATGTTATAAAGATTGTAAACAAGGCTGTTGTGATCAAGAGCCCTCAAGTGCTCTCTTTGGGTTTTAAGGCAAAGGCTACTCTGATACAGGAGACCAGTGTGACTTGAACATCATGAACAAGGGCGGAGAGGTGGGCAGGGGACAAATTAGGGGGAAAACATAATCAGACTGAAGTTCGCAAAAGCTCACCCTGCCTGTTCCCTGAAGCCTCGACACTACAAAGTGAGAGAAAAGTTGAAGGGCTAGTATAAGAAACTTTTTCAGCAAAGAGAAAAGAAAAAATGGCAACTTGGACTTAAATGAAGTAATAAGATGGAGAAAAACAGATTAAATTGAGATGTTTCAGTAACAGTCCACAAGATTCCTGAGAGACTAAATTTGGGAGCCAAAGAAATAGACAATCCAGGAAAACGTACAGGATTCTGGCTTAGATAACTAGATAAATGGAGGATGGTGAGTAAGACTGAGGGAGAAGCAGTCTGGGTAGGGGAATCTAGAGTCCTGAGTTTAACCTTTTTCAGTTGATATGCACAAATTGTGGGATAGAGCAAGTATAGTTGAGCCCTACTTTACAATAGGAAAGATGAAGAAAAATGATCAGCTGACTTTTGAGAAATTATACATCTTTCAAGTCTTGATTTCAACCCTAAAGTTTATGACCTCAATTTGAAACAGTCAAAGTAATTTGCATAAAAGAAAAAATATAAAACCTAAGATTCAAAAAAAATTAATCTGACCTGACAGTACCTGCTAAAACGCTTTCCTATCTTTTATTTTCAATATACAAAATAAATTGCTGTCTATGTTCAGTTATAGCCATCTTATTTTGGATCCAAGTTACCCAAAAGCTGAATTCAAATCAATTCAGTGACTTAGATAATTCTTTATTACATACAGTATTTTGGGCACTAGATAGCACTATTGGCTAATGTATATTAATATAGCTAAGAGAATGAGTCAGATCTCCAAAACAGCACCAAATGTGTGATAAAGGAAAAAGAAAAATTTGAAACTGACTGATATCACAGATCTACTACTGGATCAACAGCTCCAAATTGCCAGAGTGTATCAAGAACTGGGGCAGCTGGGCCTGCTCAAAATGTAAACGCTATGCAATAAAGGATTGGGTTTGCACTCCTATTAACCTGCACACTGAGTTGTCCAGGTTGGGGTAAAGAAAGGAAAGAAAAAGGGTGAATTATTAAAAATATTTAAAAAAATAAAGTAATTCCTCGAAAGGTCAAAAAAAAAATATTTTATATTGACACTTAAAATACTCATTTCTCTTTTTAAAATGAATAACTAAAACAAGGAAACATAGTATCTTTATCACACAAAATATTTAGCACTTGCTTTAATTTCCTAAATAGAAACAATTTTAGGAATGGTCTCAGTAGAACTAAAGTTCATTTGTTGAGCTCCCCCTGCTGATTTACAACAACAAATATTAGTTGTTTCACAAGAGAACATGACCATAAAAACTCACTCTTGGTTTCTTAGAAACTTAAAATTCCTGGGTTACTTAAAGAAATTTCAGCCAAGTAGTTAGATACATGTCCTAAAATTAGCTGAATGGAACAGACATATGGTGATACTTAGATGTCTGAATTAATATACTAGAATTCTACACTGAGGTTATAATAACTCAGTTAGATTGTCCAACCTTTCTGCTTAAAACCTGAGAGAGGGAAAAAATCAATTTAGTTCCTTCCATAAATCTTGGGGGATGGGGGTTTTTCACTGGTATAAAATAATTAAAATTACAACTCTAAGGAGAAACAAAGCATATAGTCAAATAGGTGGAATGAACTCTCTGAAGACAAGAACTGTACCTTAGTCATGTTGGTATGTTCAAGCATCTAGCAGACTCTTTCTAAACAGTGGGTGCATTAGCAGTACTTAATGAAATACATTAATACCTTGGTTCACCAATGCTTCTGTTCACGAACAATTTGGTTCTCAAACAAAAGCATTTGACAAAATTTTGCTTTTGTTCACAAACCCCACATCGGGTGACAAACACAACTGTGGCCATCTTCTCAAAAACTGTAAAATAAATTAAGTTCATGAGGTACCACTACTCTGAATATGAGAGCAGCTGTGCATACTTTTATGCACCTACGCTATTGTTTACTTCAGCACCAAAGTCCAAGACCTGACGCTCTCTTCTTCACATCCTAACATGCTGAAGTATAAAAGGAAAATTTGGGTCCTAAACTGTCCTAAAATTTGACTAGTATAGTCCACACAATATAAAAGGGCAAATATTGATTAAAAGAATGGTAGAGAAAACAGATAAATTACTAGATTGTGATACTGAGAAAATGTGTATGGATGAATAAAAGCTTGCTTTGCAGACCAATACATTTCCAATGCAACAGTGAAGAACTGAGCACAGAGATAGAGAATGGAAGTTGTTAGACAGAAGCAGGTAGGGATCTACAAAGAATCCTTCTACACACTTGAGTGAGAATGCAAGAGATGGTGATGAAAGACCTATAAGTCTATGTATTTATCAACTGAATTTACATAAACAAGGTCAAGCAACTTGGGACTCACAAATTCCAGTCTATTTAAAGATCACTCAAAAATAGTAAAACTATTTTACCTTTACAAATAGACACTTTCTCTCATTAGCAAAGAAATAATTTTACATATATGTGGCTACATAATATTTCAAGACAATCTACATGCATCCCTGATAACTAAAGTAGGCAATCTCCAAATAACATTCCACTCGCCATCTCTCCTAGCTTTGCCCTCGCTCATACCTCTCCACTCTTCAAATTTCTCTTTTCCCACAGAGTCTTCCCAGTTCTTCTAGAAAATATTTTCATCTTTCTTATTGTTAACCTACTGCTATTAGGGCTTGAACATTCACTTGGGTCTTAATTTCTATATGTTTGCTATTCAATCTTGTTTCTCTACCCAGAACTAAAAAAAAAAAATCAATATTCATTCTAATTCTGTATCACTGCAATGGCTAAGGCCAGATCTATGGTGAATTCATCATTTTCTCTTAGATGTACCATCATAATCCAACAATTCACCCACCTAGCGGTTTCTAAAGTAAAAATGATTCCTTGGAATCACATGTTTATCTCACCTCTCCCAGAACTTTCCACAGTCTTGGGGAGTTCAAAAGAATGGTTTAGCGTATTAGCTAGTCATTTCTAAATCATGTAGATTACAAACCCTTATATAATACTAACAATTATTAGTTTCATACAAACATAAATTGTTTTTCCTAGTGTATAACTCTTACACAAATGAGTCAAAGACCAAAGATGGCCTCTACATATTGTCCACTATACCGTTTATTTCTTCATGGAGGCTAAAATCCATTAGGACAAAAGCCCATGGCTACAAATGTCAAAGTTTTACACAGACAATAACTTTAAAACAGCTCAAATTTTTATCATAATAAAAACATAGCCCCAACAAGCAAATCTTTTGCTGTTAAGAGATTGCTCTGCGTGCCACACAAAACTTCATCCAACCATTGTTGTATATTTGGAAGATAGAGTCTTGTCATTCTAAGGCCATAGCTGCTGCAGCAGGCCTTCAAAGCACATTCTAACACACAATCAGCACTGCCAATGTATGCACAGAGATGCCACTCAGACTCCCAGGGAGTTCCCTTGCCCTCTTCCTCTCCTGAACACCCCCTGCAGTGAATCCTCTGGGCAGGCACCTGCTGGGAGGAACTTACCCACATACAAACTTGTGCAGGTATCACGCAGAAAAACTTGCATGTACCACTGCCTCTGTCCCATGGTCGTATCTTTTCCCTAGATTAGACCCCAAGCACCTCAAGTCCTTACAATAATGCATAATATTCATGTCATTGGATATTAATAGATTGTACCTCAAAAATATGTCTAATGGTGTGTTTAGTTTGGGAAATGTTTGTTTTTCTTGTGTGTGTGTGTGGGTACTGGGGGTCAACCTCAGGGCCTCGCGCGCCAGCAGGCACCCATGCCACTGAGCGATATCACCGGCCCTTTTATCGTATGTGGGATCCAGGAGTTGAACTCGGACCCTCGTGCTTGCCAGGCAGGCGCTTACGCCGCTGAGCCATCTCACCAGCCCAGGAAATGTTTTAAAGGGATGTGTTTACTATGGGGCATCCCAGAGTCTTTACTATATTGTGACTTTCTGAGAGAGGAATAAAAAGCTTGGTATTTCACAGACTCACTTCACTATGGAAACAATCATTGGGTGCATCTTGTGAAAGCAGATGGCATGGCCAAGTTATCACATCAAGCGAAGTGGCCTCTGGGCTGAAATGGATAGAAATAACATAGAGGGGAAAATAACTTCTCTGTATGTCTCACATAAACACTGTTTCTTCTAATCATCATTCTCCACTAAAAGAAACTAGAGCTTCTTGAAATATAGCTGATTCCAGAGTTGGGGAAAAGAAAGTATTAAATGAGCCTGAAATATCTTTTTTCTATGTAAGAAAGTAATGAACCCCTCATAGAATGAACAGTGACATGTATAGAAGCTTAAAGAGCCAAATCAAAGATGATTTAAGGATCAAAATAAATCATGATAATACCATAGTAAACCTATCAAATAAAATAAGAATCTGTAAGTACATGCTCATATAGCCATTCCTTGGTCCACAAGGGATTGATTCCAGGATCCGCTTGGATAACAGCATCCATGGATACTCAACTTCCTTATATAAAATGGCACAGTATGTACATCCTCCCATAAAGTTTAAATTATCTTCAGGTAACTTACAATAACCAACATAATGTAAATGCTACATAAGCAAGTTCTATCATATATTGCTTAGGGAATTCTGTACCTCTTCAGTATAGACACATTTTTTTATTGTTGTTTTGTTTTTTATTGTACTTTTTGAGGCAAGATCTTGCTATGCAGTTGAGGTTTGCTTTGAACTTGCTATGTAGCCCAGGCTGGCCTCAAACTCATGGTGATCATCCTGCCTCAGCCTCCTCATTGCTGGGATTACACTTGTGCACCACCACACCCAGCTGACACACAATTTTTTTTGTGTGTGTGGGTACCTGGGGTCGACCTC
The DNA here is from genome assembly GCA_028451465.1 of Erethizon dorsatum. Classification (NCBI taxonomy): domain Eukaryota; kingdom Metazoa; phylum Chordata; class Mammalia; order Rodentia; family Erethizontidae; genus Erethizon; species Erethizon dorsatum. The sequence continues at coordinate 54,827,201 of CM051828.1, forward strand.
AGGACCTCACGTGCCAGCAGGTGCCCGTGCTGCTGAGCGATATCACCGGCCCTTTTTTCATATGTGGGATCCGGGAGTTGAACTTGGGCCCTTGCGCTTGCCAGGCAAGCGCTTACGCCGCTGAGCCATCTCACTGGCCCCACAATTTTTAAAAATATTTTCCATCTATTAAATCCACAGTGTAGAATCCCAATATACAGATAGTAAATGGTATAAATAAATAAATGAAATTTTTAAGCAAGGAGAAGAGAAATTTTTACTTTGTAGTAGATTGACAATAAATGAACAAGTAACAACAGAATCCGAAAATCACAATTTGGTAACCATCAGAGTACTAAGTGATTGAGGCAAGAAACATCAATGGATACTAAAATCAATGGGTAAAAATTTTATGGTGAATAAGATATTACATGGTTAAAGTATTATTAGCCAATAATACTTGACGATAAAGTATTATCATGTCAATAAATCTGTTAAATGATTAACACACATATACATACACATATTTTAACAAAGAATAATGAAGCAAATGAGGTACAAGATTAACAACTGGGGAATCTAGGCGAAATCAAAGTTCTTCAATCTTGTGTTTTTTTAATAAATTTGAAAACACTTCAAAACAAAAACAAATTGAACTGTAGGAAATGTCCCTTTAACGTAACTTAGTATCCCATTAACATTACTTAATCTAGTTGCTCAATCCATTTGCTAGTTAATTAATGTCCTACTCACTTTACTCTTCACAGAAGCCTTTTATCACTAAGCAGAGGAGTGGATGATTCCTCCCCTGGACTTACAGCCTCCAGAACCACGAGCTAACAGATTTCTTTCCCCCGAGACAGTTATTTTGTTATAGCAACAGAAAATGGACCAAAACACACTCTCCCCACTCAAAGGCCCTATAGAAAGAACGATCCATATTAGTGACTGCTGGTTGCAGGCAGACTTAATTCCTGGGTAAGTTTTTCTAAAATGTTTATCTTTTCTAGCAACTCACAAGTAGAGAGAATGTAATTTTACTAAAACTTTGGAGGTTCCATGGCTTTTGCATCTTCTTAAAAGGTCATTCTTTGTGTCACTTCTGAAATGTTTCAGCGGTATGATTTCTTTCCATTCTCCACAGCATGTAGCACAATGCCGGGCAAATATTAGGTGCTAAGAAAAACCTCCTGACTGACTGCAGTGTACTCATTAACTCCTGTACTAAAAGAACACATTTCATCATATTGTGTATGTGCTAAAAATGATTTTCCATTTGCTTTCATAATACAACCAAAGATGCAACAATTAAATCACAGATATAGTTGTGAAATACTTAAAACAGAAAATATTTTATTCAAGTCTACCATTTTAATTTAAAATTTTAAGCCTCAATCATTTTAAAATAACATATGGACTCTAAAGAAATCAACGAAAGACATAATACTCAGAACTAGAAAACAAGGATGCTCTGTAATGCAAACTATGTCATGTTGCTGTATTATGATCTACTGTTTCCCCTGGAAAATCTCCAGATCTCTAAGAGTTTAATTACCATCTATTTTTAAAACAAACTTTAGGGCCAAATGGCAATGCTTAAGATTTTAGTCTCTGCAGTACAACATATACAGTAAGACAATTTACTAAGTGTACTTAGTAAAATTACTTAACTTTATTGAGCCTCGATAGTCTTGTCTATAAAATAGGGATATTAATAATTTCCTCAATCAAAGAGTTGCTGTTAGGCAAACATACAATTTTATTTTGTGAGGCAACTGGCATATTGTAGACACTCAACAAACACTTATTATTATTGCCATAGTTAAATAAAAGAACTCAAAAAATAGAATCCAAAGTGTATATGTGGCAAGATTAAATTTCATTAAAGGGCAAAATACATATATTTACATATAATGTATTTATGATAAACAAGTTTTACATATATTTATATTTTATTTACACATAAAATATATACATATGTAATTAAAGAAAGAGAAAAAGTACACAAGCACACATGACAGAGATTCACTGAAAAAAGATCTAAAGAAAAGGAACCATCAGAGTTATAATCTAAGACCAGTAGCAGCACATTCTTATTTTTACTTATTTTCACTGTATTCTTCAGATTTTTTTCCATGAAAAATGGTTACTTTTATAAATATCACTGTAAAATGCTATTTTTAAAAACTTACAAGAATGAGCCATTTTTAGGGTGTTTCATCTACAAAAATTTGTTCACATTACTTACAGAATTTTGTAAAATGTTATACTTCTCATTGCTTTACATGGCCTGCTTGCTTCTTTTCATCACAGAATAACTATGAAGTGCAAAATAAGAAACATGATTACCTTCTGCAAGCTCCACTCAGGTAGTCCACTAGTTCCATCATGTCCTATTCTTATCTTGTATATATCTCCAATGTTTCTTATTTCAACCTGAATAAGATGCAGAGAAGAAAAATTAGCAGAAGGTTTTAAATTTAGTACATTAAATATTTTTCATACTGAACACATTTTGTTGTTGTTATTGTTCCTAATAGTTGAAAAGCTTTTGGGGATCCTTTCAGAATCTAGAAATAAAGTTGTCTCAAGAAGTTATCAGTGAGCCGGGGATATAGCTCAGTGGCACAGCGCCTGCCTGGCAAGCGCAAGGTCTTGAGTTCAATTCCCAGTACCAACAAAACAAAACAAAACAAAAAAAGAAGCTATCAGTGAATCTCAAAACACAGAGTATGAAACAGAAATATCAAGCAATGACCAAAAATATACAGAAGGAGTCAGATGAAAGAACAGGATAAAGAACATTCATATGTTCAGTTCTCTGACTACCATACATTTCTCACTGGAAGCCAAGACTTTCTGAATTCCCACGACAAAAAGATTGGTTCTTATTCTGAGAGGGAAAGAAATCAATTTTAACCAAAGAAAAGCTAAATATGTAGTAATTTCTACAAGTTAATGGAAAGTACCTATGAGTCTAGAACTTTTTCTACTCTGAAAATTCTCTATCCTTTGCATTTTAGGCTAAAATATGGATGTTCTAAGTTTAAGGAACAAAAACAAATCTGTCTACAGAGTATGTGTACTTGGTTACTTTTTGACACGGTCCAAGAGTATTCATTAATCCAGGTAATACTGTAGAAAAATAGCATTACAATTACTTTGAACTAAACTTAAATGTTGCCCATTGTAAACTAAGTAAAATTTGAAGTTTTACATCTCTGAGCATCACTGTTTTATCTATTGAATGTATATAATGCTACTGCATAAAATTTTCAGTTCAACTAGTAAATGTTTATTAACAACTAATGTAGACACTGTGCAAGGCCACAGATATACAAAGATAAAAATGATGATGCAGTCCCCAATTTGGAGAAATGTATAGCTTACAGAGGGACACAGATCAATAAGCAGATATTTTCAGTATAATATATTCAGAATAACTGAATTGTGAGGATTTAAAATTGTACTGTATCACATTATTTAATGCCTTAACTAATAGCTACTATTATTATTATTTCTATTACAGATAACAATCTATTGCTACAGGCTAAAGATACGAGTAGGTAGGTACTTATAGGTTATGCTTGACTTATACCATTGCCTACCTGTAGCCTAGATCGAGAAAGAGCTGGGACAGTCAAGCAACCCAGAGGCCACCACAACTCCCTTTTTCATACACATACTCCATGCACTTAAGTGCCCATCACCTTTCCCTCATACAATGTAGCAATAGCCCTCAGCCTATTACAGCACCAGGTCAATTGGGATTATGATGACACCGAATAGAAGGAAGTAAAAGAAGGATGTTAATACCTCACAACCAATTTTCTCCCCCAGTTCCCAGAGCTGATTTCAAAGGTAGAAATTGGAGGTTAGCTCTTCTCACTAGAGGAAGTAGGAAGTTATCTCACATTTTGGGCCTGGTTTGACTCTGAAAGGTACACCAACATTTAAATATCTTTTTGGTGTCCCCAAAATCTATCAGCACTTCAGTGTAAATTTCCCCTTTTCCACATTCTAAGTGAACACAATTAAGGGATATCTGAGCAGGTGAGTTACCAAACTTGTGTGACTTCATGCCTGTCTGGTCGTTTAGCTCAAGAGAATGGAACTACCATATAGTGCCACTGGTTCTGTGCCAGGCAGGGTGCAAGTGCTTGACATGCATGGTTTCTTCCAATAGCATACCAACCCTGGAAAGAGTAAGGCTTTTTAAAGAGTCTATTTTAAAGGATGAAAAAAACTCAAAAAGATTAAGTACTATGTCTAACGATACATAGCAGGATTCATAGTAAGCTCCAAGAGTAAAATGTGAACTCAACTTTGTTATCACATATACTACACTGTCTCTCAAAACAGAAATAGTGTATATTCACTTCAAAACAGAAAGGAAGAAAAAGAGAATAGAAGGCCCAGAGGTGGCGAATGATGCCAATGAAAAGGATCAAGGGAATGAGTAGCCACAGCTGAGAGAGAGAGTAGCAATGAGCTATCTAATCATAATTTAGGGTTCTCAGACTATCAAGTGGCCCCAGTCCCAATGCCTCATAACCCCTAGTGCAGTACTTCTCAAACTTTAGTGTATACACAATTACCTGGGGAGCTTGTGCAAATGCAGACTCTGACCCAGTGGGTCTAAGGCAGGGCCTGAGATTCTGGAATCATCCCAGGTGACACCCATGCTTTTAGCTTGGAGTCCAAAAGACTGTAGACTCCAGGAAACTCTCAGCAAGCCTTTAAAGTAAGTATTACCCTGTTTGATCTAAGAAGGAAACAGGATTTCTAAGGACAAGCAGTCTACTCAAAGTAAGGGAACCAGTGACAGCTGACTTCAGTTTGGCGTGCTCCTATAACTCCAAAGCCTCTTTTCTTAACCAATTCACTACATTTCCTATTTGTCAACAACACTGTTTTTAAAGGTTTATACATTTTCTCTTTTTGTCATCAGACTACGCTAGAATTTAGAAAATGATATTATTGCCTCCATTGTACGTATAAAGATAATGTTGGCCTGGAGAAATTGTTACATATTCAAGGTCACACAGCTAATATATAGGGAGCCAGGACTACTATCCAGTTCACCTGATCTGCAGTCTGGTGTTGTAACTAGGATTCTGAATCTGAACAGCACTGTAGAATCGTTTGCAGAACTTTTAAAAACATCAATGTCCAGGCTGTACCCCAGACAAAATAAACTAGAGTCTCTGGAGTTGGAAACAGTCATCAATAGTTCTTAAAGCGCCCCAGATGATTCCAATGTACAATCATGACAATCCATACCATTCATTCTAAAAGTCAACCCTCAGTAAATTTTTCCAGAAAAACACTGATAGGATTTACCAGCACATAAATATATACGCCACAAGGTATATTATAAGAAATAATAGCCTTTTGTGAGAGGTCCTGGGGATCTCATCATAATATATGCATTCTGAATTCTAAACAACTACTTTTACATAACCTTGAAATATATATACTATGTGTACAAGGTTTGATTGCCTATGTATTGAGAAAAAGTACTCCTTCATGACTTCAGACAACTGGTTTTCTTCACTAAAAATTTAATGACAGCAAAAGCAGAATGACAAGCTCAGATACAACGATCTAGAAACCATTTCAGTATTAGTGAATCCCAGATACTGCAGCTCCAAGTATCTTGGTTTCCTAGTAACTTGGACAGGATTCAATTATTCTACATCCTCTACCCAGCCTTAGGATGAAAAAGGAATACTCTCCAGGGAGAATGACTGCTGTTTAACAGTGCACCAAAAAACTATACAGCTTTCATGCCACAGGGGGAGTGTGAATTAGTGAAGTAAAAAATAATTGTCCTAATTGAAATTTGGCCAAGCTCTGAAGAACTAGACAAGGCAACAAGCTGTATTTCAAATAAAACAGCCCATTTTTTTTCTGACACTAAGAAATAAAAGAGAGAAATTAGAATGGGCATGGGCAGAGCTTTAGAATGTGGCCTATAAAGGTGCCAAGAAAATGATTTCGCATCCATACAGCTCAGCTAAGAAACATCTAGACATACATGCAAGTATACAGAAGAGGGGTTTTCATTATCAGAAAGGTCCCTAGAAGGCTTATAATATGGTTATAATTTGAGTTGAAGTTGATGGTTTATAAGGCCACTTTCAAACCAGTGGACTAAAACAAATTATCTTTAAAGAAAGCAATTTTTTCTACAATTTTCCTTGCTTGTACAAGATATGTGAGCAAAAAAAAAAAGTTTCCTTTGATTATTGCAATAGGCATTAAGGTGACTAACTCAGGATGCTAAAACACTATAGATTTATTTTATACAGGACACACATATACTCACCCACTCCAAAAAAATCACACTCCTAGTTTACAGAACTGCCTTTGTAGTGTTCAAAAAGAATATTACTGTTGATTTTGTTTACCTGAAATTCATCCTCCTGTCTTGGAAGGAAGAGCTGCTCTGGGCTGTCCTTGCTAAGACTTACTGGTCCACTGACTCCTTCATCTCCATATACCCAGAGTGTGACATTGGCCCGAGTTCCTGTATTTCCTGTCAGCACGAACACCTTCCATTCATCTTCTGACAGAAGGATTTCACTGCTTTGGGAATGTCTGATTTCTTCTGCTGAAGAAAAAAAGCATTAGTGGCAGGTCAGATACAACATCAGGCTGACAGAATCCTTTGTCATACCAGAGCCCAAGGCCATCAAAACTGGGCAGAATGGAATGGGGTAAGGCAGGGCGGAACTGAATTTCCAGGACTCCAGGAAGCTGATGTGTTCTTGTCTCCTCACAGCAAGGCTCTGGTCAACTAAAGCTCAACTACTGAAGTAAAATGAATTAAAACAATAAACACCTGAAGTATCTAGCAATATTTTACTTGTTCTCAGTGCTACAACATAGGAAGGCATGCTAGGGCTTGCAGTTCTATGCTCATAGATTTTTCATAAAGCTGCTTACTTGCCTTATGGATTTTATATATAAATACTAAAAAAGTATAATTAAACATGCTTTCAAGCGAGATATAAAAATAGCAAATCAAGGACAAAAAACACTTCTGAAATATTTCTGAAAAAATACCTAAGTGGAGAGGGCAATGAAAGGATCTGAAGAGGAACTGAAGAGAGAATTTTCACATATACGAGTGGTCCCTGAGGTGCTCAGAGACTTTTCCTATGAGAAGAGGAGCTGCATAGTACTGATATTTCACAAGGCAGCCTCCATAAGTCAGAGCTACCCAAACAGCCACTCCTGGTTTATAAGGAGTGTGAGGAAGTCCCTCACTGGGATGACTGTCTTCTTCTCACTCTCTTGAGCCTGTTGCCTCCCCAAAGGAGATACTGGGGCCTGCAGTGCTGAGAGAAACTCCCAAGCTATTCTGTACTGGTTGTCTGGAATTGCCCCCATGTCAGCATCTTAATTCTTAACTGATATTTTAACATAGAACTATTATATAATCAAGGTAATGAAGTAAATTTTTTCATGGCAGATGTTAGAAGGTAGTCAGAACTCTTCTCCTTCCACTAATTCTGTGACCGGAAACTATAGGCAGTCCATATGCAGCACCCAGGATCTTAGGAGTACATTAACAAACCCAACAAATAACTAGTTATTTTGTGCTAATCTACTGCAAGCTAATTTTACTATAATAAAAACTATGCAAGAAATTATAAATGGAAACAAATACTATGAAAGAACTAACACTGCTTTTTTAAATGTCCTGCCTAATTTCTATCATTATAACAGCACACATTTTTCTCTTCATTTATAACAATAATCACCATTTATTAAGCTCTACTATATGCTGCTGGGCTCTGTGTTGAATGTGTCATAGGCATAGCTCATTCAATCTTCATTACACCCTGTGAGGTAAGTCAAATTATGAGGTTCATTTTACGATACAAAAAAAAAGGGGGCAGGTCTTAAGGAGCTAAGTAATATGCTCAAGTCACATAATAAGTAAACCACTGAAGTTTTAACTCCAGAGCTCCCGCACTTAAACAAAACTTGGTAGGTATTCTGTGTTCACCTAAACACAATTCACCAGGACACAGCAGCAGGGGCAGTGCTAGCATTTCAGATTACATTCTATGCTAAGCACTCTAAGTACTTAACATTCATTATCATGTCAGTCTTACTCCATCTTCACACTAGTTCTACAAGATAGTGTCCCCTATTAAGCAAGTGATCAAACCAGGACTCAGGATAAGTAACTTGCCCAGAGTTACATAGGCAGAAGCAACGAACTAAGCTTAAAACCCAAGCAGAGCAAGTGTGCATGCCAGGCTATGCTGGGTACAATACCAAAGGTAGCTGACCAGCAAAAGATCACAAAAGTTGGCCCAGCAAAATTTTATTAAGCAACCTAATTTTCAAAACTCAAATATTACACGTTAACTCCTTATTGCTTGCTCTGCTTGCCATTTCTAGTCAAACACACTTGTAATTTCCTCAGGGCCTATGAAACAGTGTAACCAGATTTCTACCAGACACACTCACAATTATGAGTCAAGAGAGTAGTGGCCCTTAGGGCAGCAAGACACTCTTTAGGATGCTAATCATTTATTTATTAACTTATGATGATCTTAGTCATGTGAAAGGATTGCTTTTACCCAGTTCAAGAAAACTTTAATTCTTATTATTTTCTGGCCACTCTGTGAGGTTTATTGTGCATATAATAGTAGCACTCATTAAAAGTTTGAAAGACAAATAACAAGAGCCTCACTCTGGAGACACATACTAGGGGAGAAGACAGGCACATAAATATTTATATTTGAAACATGCAAGTACATTTATAGCAAACAAAAGTATTGCGAAGTTCAAATGTGACAAAGAACAAAGAATGATAACTAAGGAGGAGTGAGCCGGAAGGGCTTCTTAGGGAGAACCTCAGTGCGGGATGTAGAAATATAAATCCTAATTTTGCAAAAACATGTGGCTGGGTGGGTAACTCATTGGTACAGCACTTGCCTAGCATGAACAAGGCTCTGTTCAATCCCCAGGACTGAAGAAAAAAAGCCTACAAGAATTTTACAAGAGAGCAGGAAGGGCATTCTAGACAGAGGGAACAGCCTGCCCAGCATGGCTTGGGCAGTGGGCATGCTGGAAGAACTGTAGGTGGCAATGTACAGCCGAACATCACTTAAGATACTATGTGTGAAGAGGAGAAAGGAGCATAAGATTGTGACAAGCATGGGCAAGTTGGAAGGGAGTTGTCGCATCCTTGTACAAACAACAAGGAGTGATGTTGAAGTACAGCAGAAATAAGATTTCAGTATTAGAAAGATCAGTCTAAAACAGGGTAAGCTGCAGCAGGGAGAAACTGAGGAAGACAGTCAAGTGAACAGTGAATACCAAACCGTAAACAAACACACAAACCCTGACATGAGTTCAAGAGAATTTGGTAGTGTTATATAGTTTTTTGGGGGTGTCCACGTGTGTGTGTGTGTGTGTGTGTAGCTTGTTTGATATAATCTCTGAATGAGCTGGTCACCACAGCTGCTTCTTCCTGTGCTAACATTTTATTACATCATTCGCACAAGCATAACACATAAGGTGCACTCATATTATAAAAATTTATGACAATATGGTATAACCTATTATACAGAATGATGTATTAAAGTTTGTGCTATTATCAATTAAATATGAATGCCATCTAATACCACAACATTTTGGAAATGAATCAAAATCCATTAGTCTCAGGCTATAAATTTCTGTATCTTAGAACCATAAAGCAGTTGCTTTTGTTAACCAGAAGTTTACAATACTCCAAGCTGGGAGAATACGTAGCCCTTGGGGCATAAGCCTAATTTTGTCATGAAGGTACAGAAACATGAGTCTGTCAGACCCACATTTATTCTTTAGAATATTTGTGTTGATGAACTATTAATTTTAATTGTATGAGTTTTACTATATTAAACAATGAGTGCTTAACAAGAAAAAAAAATCACAAAAATAAAGTATTGACTTTTTAATATTTATTTATAAAAAAGCATCAAAATTTTCAACATTGACTGGGTTTTGGTGTGCAAAGTCTAAAAAAGAACATCAGAAATAAATTGCTATCTGAACTACTTTGAAAATACCAATAGCACTCTACAAAAAAATAATCTTTACTTCAAGTTTCACACCTAAGGCAGTCTGCACACATGACAACAGCATGCTCCATACACACACATCACTTACACTGACAGCACGTGTCTTTTGCTTTCCCGGCCTTTTTGTAGGGCATACTTGATATCTCAGTGGTCTTGTTGTTTTGTCAGGAGGCTCTTATTATATTATACAGTGTTTAGTTAGCAGGAACATAAAATATCAATACAATAAATTCTTAAATTCTTAATATGTATTGTGCATTTAGAACAGACATCAACATTTTCACATCAGCTGTGTACTTGCATACAAAATCTAAAAGATAACATTAGAAATAAATTCCTATATGAATCACAATGAAAATACCAATAGAACTCTACCACAAAAGTAAGCTTTGCTTCAACTGTCACACCCAAGGCAGTCTTCACACATGACAACTACATGTTCCATGCACACGCCACACTTACACTGACAGCACATGCGCTTAGCTTTCCTTTCCTATGTGGCAGTCTTGTCACTTCTCTTCCTGTTTTGTCAGGAGCTTCCTACTATATTGTACAATATGCACTTAGCAGAGAAATAAGACGTCAATAAAATAAAATATCAAATATGCAATGAGTGCTTAAAATGCACATCAACATTTTCACATCAACTGTTTACTTGCTTACAAAACCTAAAAGACAACATCAAAAATAAAAACCTATGTGAACCACAGTGTAAACACAAACAAAAGTCTACCACGGAAATAAGCTTGGCTTCAACTCACACCCAAGGCAGTCTTCACACATGACAACTGCATATTCCATCCACGAATATCGCTTACACAGATAGCACGTATGTTTTGTTTTCCTGTACTTTCTTGTAGGGCACAGTTGACATCTTTTTTGTTTTCCTGTTTTCATAGTAGGTCTTTGTGATCCTGTACCTGCATGTTCACCTGTCAGCTCACCAGTGTGCTCCACAAATTTTTATGTAGTTCCCTGTGCAGAAACACTTTGTTTTTCCTCTGCTGTAAATTATCTCTCTTATGAGCTCCAGTCCCAATCATCTAAGAAAATTTCTCTGTGATATTTTGCACTTGTTATTATTTTCTTTGTAAACTATCAAACTATTTATGACAAATACATTTAGGATCAAGTAAAACACAACCATTGACCAATGCTTTGTGTTTCAAGTGACATCATAGTTGCTGCATAATTCATCAAAAACATCTACTCCACCTTTGGTTTTGTTGTTGAAAGTTTCCATCTCAGGCTTCTACTTTGTTGAGGTTTTCCTATCAATATTTCCATCATGGTGAAATGTTGACATCAGCAGTAAGAGTTTGCTTTTCTTTGCCATATAGGAAGCCAATGTTATATCTTTCTGAAATCCAAAGATTGTAGTATACAAGTCTCTGTTTTGAAATTGCAACGTTTCATTTGGAATTTCTGCTTTGTTCCTGTGCTGGTCAACTTGTGCTCTGTTAGCAAATGTAACATCAATTGGAAACTGGTAAAGCAATTAATTGTCCAATGTCACATTCCAATTAGTTTGGGAGATAGGAGCAACAAGTCTGTTCACAACATCATTCGGTTTATTACTATATGAATAAGGACTTGATGGCTGAGTTCCAGCATAAATGTCTAAACCGAAAGCATAATAAGTCTTCGTATCTACAAGGGCATAAATTTATATGCATATTTTTACCCTTCGCTTTGCCTTAAGTCTTTTTATATTCCTATGATCACCTTAGGAAATCTATAAGTACAGCAGACCTATGAATCCTTTCAGCGCAGCTAGTGAGGTGTCATAATAAATACGTTTTTGAATATGGCACACAGAATGTTTTACTTGCATCTCAGCTTTTGTCTATTTCACAGCATCTTGTAGCATTTCGTCTGTCACCATTTCCAACACTGAATGGCAATGCTGGCATTCTGTTCAATATGTTTTACCCCCGCCAAAACCTCACTATCTTTTCAGACCCAGCTCTAACACTGGATTGTTCCACTTGGTTGTGTGGCCATTTCACAACACTTCGACTAGTCAAATTATACTCACATTGCTGTTTCTTCATCATCTGAATCAAGGAGGTCTGCATTCCTTGTGTCTGTATTAGTTGATTCTTGCTCCATTTCACTGTCACAGGAACTTCAGCTCACATGGCCAATGTCAAAGCCATTATCATCATCATAATCATCATCATCATCTATCCACACCACTCTTCTGTTATGAAAGCATGTATTTTATCATAATGGATCATCTTCATCATCCATGCATGAGTAACTGATGACTCACTTTTGACCTCCTCTAAAACTTGTAACTCTGTTTTTTCATCTGTCATTGTATTGAATTGGGCTACTTCTACCAGAACAATCAAAAGAAAACTTTTATTTAACAAATCCTGGAGTGATGTGGATCTACTGAACCTTCTGTGATGCTCGGGTAAACATACACAAAACCAGTTAGATGGAGCATTTAGGTGGGTCCAAATCCCATTTTGCCACTCTTGCACGCGTAGACACTCCTTGCTGTTAGTCATACCAAATGGGTAAACACATAAATTGCTTCCTGTATCCATCAGGGAATACACGTACTAAGACGCACAGCCAGCTACTATTACACTAAAGTACAAATTTACAGTAGAGAAGTAAGGGATGGGTCCACTGGACCAAAGCTTAGGCCCCGATTGGGGATGCTAGGTTAGGCAACAAACTATTTTAAGGGCTCCCTGAACACAATCTATGGTACCTAAAAGGTATTTGACTGACTCAGCAATGTTCTCAGCAGAGTGACGGAATTTTTTAATTAAGCTACAATAAGGTTAACTCATAACAAAGCAAAAAACAAATATGCTAAACTACTTTTGTGCTGCTGGCCTCTTGCAGCTCTGAAAGAAGAAGAACAACCACAGAAATAAATAATAAATTTTCCAATTATAATAGTTCACAAGTAGATCAAAGCTGATGTCAGTTTAAGGCATAAATTACCATCAGAGTGTGGCCATAGAAAGTCAAGTCTATAAACTTTTGTATGCTATTCCAAGGCACTATTTGAGAAAGCTGATTTACACTAAAATGTCAAGTAGCAATTGAAAACAACTGCCCTTTACCACTTGATAACACAATACCAGAAAAAGAATCACAGTTTAATCCTAATTTCAAAAAAAAAGTAAAATCATCTAGAAAACATAAGAAGTTAACACATTCTCCCTATAGTTGTCTTGCAATGGAAAAAATCTACTTGTAGGAAATTAAACCAAAAAGTCATGAAGAGTGAATTCATCAGTTGCTCAATTTAAGGCATAGAAACCATTTATACAAAGCACAGGATACACAAAGCTGGTAGGAATAACTAATAAATAGAAAACAAGTTCAAATAATCAAAGAGAACTCTAATGCTTGAATGTTGGATTGACACCAACACAGGTACCTCACTGATACCTCTAATTAGTATCAAGATAAAGATCTGCCTCTTTATTAAAAACGTCATTTATATATTTTGCCTTGAAATGGTATTACACATAAAACATCCTAATGATCATAATATGCACCAGGAATGCAATAAAGACAAGCAAAGACTGATTAACTGATGTATCAGGACCACATTAAGGAAACGTCACTATTCTAAACTGCTCAGATTTCATGAGGGGTGGGTTTGAAGATTCAGACTTTAAAAGAAATGCCCATAAAAGTAAAGCCTAAACAGTATATTTTCTGAAAAAGTTTTAAAACAGAAAGAAAGGTACAGTGGTACCTTCTGTTGGTGGAGTTCTCCAGAGTCCAACTTGCTCGCTCTTCACTGCAGCTTCAGACGCTTCCACATCGCTGGCCTCGCTGATTCCTCTGCCCTCCAAAGTCGTGTGCGCACCCCTGCACCCAACCGGCTGTTGTCCGGTGGGTCCACCCACCAAAGGTGTGTGTTCTTACACTCCTCTTGCAGACATCGCCTTCCCGGGGCAATGGAGGAAGCGCAGAGCATGGACTTACACTCCTCTCGTAGGCGCCTCCGTCCCGGGGACAATGGAGGAAGCATGGAGTGCAGACTTACACTCTTCTCGCAGGCCCCGTCTTCCCCGAGCCCGTCCTGGGGGCAACGGAGGAATCGCGCATGCACAGATTGAGGGCTTACACCCTTCTCGTGGGCCCCGCCTTCCAGGGGGCAATCGGGTTTATTTTTTTATACTGATTATTTTGTAGTAAATTTTAATGTAAAGGTGGTGTCAGTTTTCATTTATAATTTATCATATCACTCTCCATTTGTTCATTGAGAATATGAAGGGATCTTTGATATGATCAAATAAATGAAAAAGTTTGCGTGAAGAGTGCAGAAATAAACCATACATTGCAAACAATACTAATTACTGAATGTACATCTCTGTGTTGAGCAGAAAACCCATTCATAAATTCTTTGGCCTACAAACATTCAATATAAGTAATATTTAGAATAACTTGTTTTTTCTTAGTATAATATAATTTTTTCTTACTGTATTTTTCACACACATAAAAGTGGAATCTTAGTATTTCATTTTAGTGGTGCCTGGTGCCTGGGTTCACAAACTCAGTTCTCACCACGATTCTGCTTGTGAACTGAACTGAATGAGGACCAAAACATTTTACCCATAAGGTCAACATTGAACCTAACCATTGACTTTGATTTGGTTCATTCAACTTGTTTTGTGACCAGCATCATAGAAAGAATCAAATTCATGAACCAAGGTACCACTGTACCAGCCCCCAAGATCAGCTCCATACCCAGCACATTTCTGGGATTAAACCTGGACACTATCACAGAATTATAAATACCAGAGGTATTTTACTAGTTTTATTCTCCCTTGTCTGATTGGCTACAACTTTCCTGTCTAGTTCCATGCCATCTTATTCTGTTTTGTATTCTGTGGTTATTTTTGTATTTGGGATTTTTCTTTTCCTCTTTTTCTTCTCTCTATCTCTAATCTCTTTTTTCTTTCTTCTTATCTTTTTTGTTCTTTTTCTCTTTCTTGCTTTTTTTTTAGGGTTTAAGTTTCTTACCTTTCTCGTTTTCTTCTATTGAACCTCTTTCTCTCTTTCCTCAACTACTTCTTCAATTTAAACTTTAAAGTGAGTAAACATTGCCTCTGCCCTTTCTGATTACTCCTTTGCATTCTATTTCATTCTTTCCCTCCTGTTTCCTCCAGTTTCCCAAAACTCAGGTGATCATCCTTTGACCTCCAGCCTTGACTATAGTATATTTGACCTCATTAATCACTTCAGCCTGTCCCCCACTCATCTTAACCCCTCTGCCCCCCACAGAAGGGTAAAATCACTCCACTAAGGTGAAAATCACTGCATACAAGTGCATAGTATATGTTTGATTTTGTTATATAACTTTAGAGTTTGCTCCTGTCGTCAGATATAGCAAGTTAATGGTTACCATAGTTTGCCAGTAGTTAAGCTGTACTCAAAAATATTGTTATTACTAACTGTACTACTTTAGCCAGGATGTCATACATGTTATAAACAATTTTTCTCCCCTGTATGATAACACTGTGATTGTATGGGGTCATAATAATCACCACAGCCCAGTACTAAAGGATTGGAAGCAGAGCCAAACAGTAATTTTGCATCCTTTACAAATTGGGAAGGTAGGTTCTTGGGATAGCTATAAAGAACCACCTACATCTAGAGGACATCCCTGAAGAATAGACATCTCCTAGGGAAGCCTCAATATTAGTGATAAAGCTACATATCATTAGAAATTGGCAAGTATCAACATAGAAAACAAAATAAAACAAAAAAGAGAAAATAGAAAATTACAAGATGCAAAAGCAAAATGCAACCCCAGACTCCCAGCCCACGCAGGACAAGCCCAGAACTCAATGAGATAGATAAAATTAGAAGTCAAACACTGGAGCTTTCTGAAATGATAGCAACAGAAGTGAAAACAACAAGTGGAAGAGGCTATAGAGAAAATAATCTCTCAGGTACAAAAAGAAACGATGCTTAAAATCAAAGATATTAGGAGAAGGCACAGATAAAAGAATAGATGAGCTTAAAAAAATGATGGAAACAAAAAATGCCCAACATAGGAAAGAAATGGAATCCATGAAACAGATCTAAACAGAAATGCAAGAGACTAAAATCTCCACTGAAAGTGTATGCAACAGATTGAATGAAGGAGAGGACAGAATTTCAGATCTTGAAGACAGAATCGCAGCAAGTGATCATGAAAAGAAAGATATCTTAAGAATACAAAAGACCATGAAAAATCACCCAACAGCTACAAGATGAGAAGAAGAATAACATAAAATTGATTGGGATCAATGAGAAAGCTGGAGACAGCATAAATGCCATAAAAAAAAAAAAAAAAAAACTTCACAGAAATAATGGCAGGAAACTTCCCAAGCATAGATAAAGAATTTGACGTACAAATAAATGAAGCATATAGAACTCCAAACAGCCATAACCAAAATAAAACTACACCAAGACATATAATAATCAAGATTCCAGAAATTCAGCACAACAACAGAATATTCAAAGCTGTTAGAGAAAAGAAACAGATCACCTATAAAGGAAAGCCCATCAGAATCATGGCAGATGTCTCAACACAAACCCTCAAGTCAAGAAGAGCTTGAAGTATTTCAAGTCCTGAAAGAAAACAACTTCCAACCCAGATTGATGTACCCTGAAAAACTATCTTTCAAAATTAATGGAGAAATAAGATACTTCCATGACAAAGAACTGAAGAAATTTATGACCACCAAACCAACCCTGCAAGGAGTACTAAAAGATATTCTAGACAGAGGTAAAAATGATTACAATTCCAAGAACAACAACAGAAAGAAACCACCAAGCAGGGCAAGCAATTCAACAGAGGGGAAAAGCAGGGAACCAACAGCAGGAAAATAGCATGACAAAGATAAGCCAATACATATCAGTTATAACCATCAATGTAAAAGGCTTCAATTCACCAATCAAAAGAAAGAGAATGGCAGAATGGATCAAGAAACAAGATCCAACAATATGCTGTGTACAAGAAACACATTTAACTCAAAAAGAAATTCAGAGACTGAAGGTCAAAGGATGGAAAACAATACTCCATTAAACAGGAACCCAGAAAAAAGCAGGGGTAGCCATTCTGTTTGCAGACAATGTGAACTTCAAACCAAGAATGATCAAAAGGGCCAGTGAGATAACTCAGTGGCATAAGCGCCTGCCTGGCAAGCACGAGGTCCTGAGTCTGACTCCTGGTACCCACATAAAAGAAAAAAAGGGCCGGTGATATTGCTCAGTAGCACAAGTGCTTGTTGGTAAGCGCGAGGTCTTGAGGTCGACTCCCAGTACCCACATTAAAAAAAAAAAAAAAAAAAAGAATGATCAAAAGAGATAAATAAGGTCACTACATACTTGTTAGGGGAAAATTTCAAGAGGAAGAGATAACGATCATAAATATGTATGCACCAAATATGGGAGCACCCAACTATATAAGACAATTATTAATAGACATGAAAAATCAAATAAGCAATAATACAATTGTTATGTGGGACCTTAATAACCCACTGTCATAAAGAGATCAACAAGTCAAAAAATCAACATTTCAGAACTGGACTAAACCTGTGAACAAATGGACTTAGTAGATGTTTTCAGAGTGTTCCACCCAACATCATCAGAATACACATTCTTCTCAGCTGCACATGGGACATTCTCTAAAACAGACTGTATACTATTTCATGCTTAAGTAAATGCAAAGGAATTGAAATTATCCCATGCATATTATCCAACCATAGGGCAATGAAATGAGAAATTAATGGCAAAAGAAACCACGAAAACCACATGAGCACATGGAAATTAAATAGCACCCTCCTAAACAACCAATGGGTCATAGATGAAATAAAGGAAGAAATTAAACAATATCTACAACTAAAAGAGAATGCAGATACAACATACGGGAACTTATGGGATGCAATGAAAGCAGTCCTAAGAGGGAAATTTACAGTGGTGAATTCTCACATCAGGAAAACAGAACAATCACAAATAAACAACCCAATATTACACCTCAAGCTTCTAGAAAAGAACAGCAAGACAAACCCAAAGCCCATACAAGGTAGGATATTATAAAGATCAGAGCAGAAATTAATGCAATGGAGACCAAGAAAACAATACAAAGAATTAATGAATCGATGAGTTGGTTTTTTGAAAGAATAAATAAAATTGATAAACACCTAGCCAACCTTATCAAAAAAAGAAAAAAAAAAAGACTCAAATTCATGCATTGAGGAATGAAAAGGGTGAAATCACTACAGATCCTGTGAAAATTCATAAGATCATCAATACCTACTTCGAAAATCTTTACTGTCATAGGATGGAAAACACAGAAGAAATGGACAGATTCCTAGATATGTATGAATTACCAAAGCTGAATCAAGAAGATATAAAAATTCTGAATAATCCTATATCAATTAATGAGATTGAAAATGTTATTAAAAACATACTAACAGAGAAACCCCCAGGTCCCGATGGATTTACCACTGAATTCTACAACAAATTTAGAGATGATTTAATGCCAATACTCCTCAAATTCTTTAATGAAATTAAAAGGGAATCAATACTACTTAACTCATTCCTGGAGGCAAGTTTCACCCTGATACCAAAACCACAGAAAGACCCAACCAAAAATGAGATCTACACGCCAATATCCCTAATGAACATAGATGCAAAAATCCACAATAAGATACCAGCAAACAGTATGCACCAAATCATCAAGAAGATTATACACCATGACCAAGTGGGATTAATTCCAGGAATGCAGGGATGCTTCAACATATGCAAATAAATAAATGTAATACATCAAATCAACAAAGTCAAAGACAAAAATCACATGATCATCTCAATAGATGCAGAAAAAGATTTGATAAAGTCTGACACTCATTCATGATAAAAACCCTACAGAAAATCGGAATAGATGGTCTTTACCTCAATCTGATAAAAGCCATCTATGACAAACCAACAGCCAACATCATACTAAATGGGCAAAAACTGAAAGCTTTCACTCTAAAATCAGGAACAAGACAAGGATGGCCACTATTACCATTCCTATTCAATATAGTTCTGGAAACATTAGACAGAGCAATTAGACAAGAGACAGAAATAAAAGAAATTATGATAAGAAAAGAAGTTAAACTATCACTATTCACAGATGACATGATACTGTACATAGAAGACCCCAAAAACTCCATGAACACACTCCTAGAGTTGATAACCAAATTCAGTAGCATAGCTGGATACAAAGTCAACACTCAAAAATCTGTACACAAAAAACAAACTCACTGAGAAGAAACTAGGGATACTACACCCTTCACAATAGCATCCAAAAAAATGAAATGCTTAGGAATAAATCTAACAAAGGAAGTAAAGGATCTATACATTGAAAATTACAGTACTCTGAAAAAGGAGATCCAAGAGGATATCAGAAAATGGAAAGGTATCCCTTGCTCATGGATAGGAAGAACCAACATAGTGAAAATGTCCATACTCCCAAAACTGTTATACAGATTCAATGCAATTCTGATTAAATATCATTAACATATCTCACAGATCTAGAGAAAACATTCCTAAAATTCATCTGGAGGCAGAAGAGACCTAGAATAGCAAAGGCAATCCTGGCCAACAAAGGCAAGGAAGGAGGCATCACAATCCCTGACTTGAAATTATACTACAAAGCTACTGTGATAAAATAAACATGGTACTGTCAAAAAAACAGACCTGAGGACCAGTAGAACAGATTAGAAGATGCAGACACAACTACAAACACACTCAGCCACCTTATCTTTGACAAAGGGGCCAAACATGTACACTGAAAGAAAGACAGCCTCTTTAATAAATGGTGCTGGAAAAACTGGCTCTCTACATGCCAAAGACTAAAACTAGACCCATGTCTATCACCATACATTAAACTAAGGTCAAAATGGATCAAAGATCTAAATATTAAAACAGAAACACTAAATGTATTGGAAGAGAAAGTAGGTAGAAATCTTGAAGACACAGAGGTAGGCAAAGAGTTCATGAACAAAACCCAAACTGCACGGGAAACACTTCAAAGAATCAATGACTTGGATCTCATATTATTAAAAAGTTTTTGCACAACAAAAGAAATCACCAACACAGTCAAAAGACAACCCAAATAGTGGGAAAACATTTTAGCCAATTGTCCCTCAGACAAAGGACTTCTATCTAGAACATATAAAGAATTGAAAAAAATCTGACCCCCCAAGTTCAAAGATCCAATCCAAAAATGGGCATCTGAAATGAACACACATGTCTCAGATGAAGAAACACAAATAGCAAATAAATATATAAAAAATGTTCAACATCACTGGCCATTCGAGAGATGCAAATTAAAACAACACTGACATTCCATCTCACCCCAGTAAGAATGGCTATCATCAAGAAATCAACCAATAACAAATGCTGGCAGGGCTGTGGGGAAAAAGGAACCCTTCTATACTATTGGTGGCAGTGTACACTGGTACAACCACTGGGAAATCAGTGTGGAGATTCCTCAGAAAACTAGATTTAGAGATCCCATTCGACCCAGCTATTCCCTTACTAGGTATTTTCCCAGAAGAATTAAAAACATCATACCACAGCGATATATGGGCACCCATCTTTATAGCAGCACAATTTGTAACAGCTAAATCTTGGAAACAACCCAAATACCCATCAACCGAGGAATGGATAAAAAATTTGTAGTATTTTTATACAATGGAGTACTACTCAGCTATAAAGAAGGATAAACTTGAAACATTAATAGGGAAATGGATACAACTTGAGAGCATACTCATAAGTGAAATAAATCAGACTCGCCTGTGTAAACATCATATTGTCTCCCCAGTGTAAGAAGCTGAAAGAGTAAGAAAGATCCAAAATGTACAATAGATATTGTGAAATGGGAGGAAACTGTTCAAAAGGAAAGAGAAACTGGGATAGGAGAAAGGAGAAAAGAAGGAAGGGAAAAGGGGAAAATATATATATATAAACACACACAAGATAGTTAAGATAGTTATAGTACTAATTTCTGTTAGTTCATTAAAAAGAAAGGTTTGTGCCTGTATTGTTTGATCAGCTTTTCATGCCTGTATCTTGTAATACAAGCAACTACATTGAAGATAGCAATACGCAATATACTAACCGTTGTTACTCTCCTACAATCTTGTTTTGAAATTTTATACCATAGTTTTTATTTTCTTTAAAATAAAAAGTAAATAAATAATAAAAAAATAAACTCATACTTCATTCTGAATGAATTGCTGTTTTTATATTTAAAAGGGCTCTAAGATAATAAGAAGAATAATTAATGTAACCTATTACATAGTAACCCATTTCTAGAAATTATTCTTAAAAAATAATATAGCCAGGTGTGGTCCACACCCATGATCCCAACACCCGAAAGGCTGAGGCAAAAGGATCACAAGTTTAAGGCCCGATGGGACTACATAGCAAGTTCAAGGCCGGTCTTGACTACATAGATAAACAACCTGTCTCAAATAATTAAACAAAAAACACAAATAATATAAAATACAAGAAAGTGTTCATTTTAGGTTATAGTAGAGAGGTACATAAATATGGTGTGTTTACAAATGGATTACATAGTTATCACATTCTTTTATAAAGTATATTACAGAAATGCTTGTGTTTCCTATCTCCCATTAACTGATTACAAAATCGAATACCCAACATAACATGTATGTATATGTGTATCTATATACATAGATACACACAAATACAAATAAAGTATTCTTTTGGGGCAATAACATGATACAATTTTAATTTTTTTATGCATTTTACATTTTTTCAAAATAACTGAATTACTGACAACTGCTTTTAAGAAAAACTGCATAATACATTTCTCTTTTTTTTGCCTATATTTTTCTGCATTTTAAAGTGCTGGCACCTAATTCAGTTTAAGCAAAGAATATGCGACAGATTAGACATCAGCACAGATTAAACCTGGTTCAGCAACACTGTTGGGCATCCATCACAGACAGACAAAGGACAGAATGACTGCCACACTGCCCTACTCAAATGCCTGTGCGCAGACACAAGCGGCTAGAAGGGGGACTCTGATCATAGTTACCATCCTGGACCTTAATTTTCTCATATGCAAAAATACAAGGTTATACTGAAGATTTCTAGGATGGTTTC
This sequence comes from Erethizon dorsatum, assembly GCA_028451465.1. NCBI lineage: Eukaryota > Metazoa > Chordata > Mammalia > Rodentia > Erethizontidae > Erethizon > Erethizon dorsatum. The sequence goes on from CM051828.1 coordinate 54,849,424, forward strand.
AGTTCAGAGCATTGAATCATAAGTCTTCTCTTTCTACATTTGGTTTGAACCTGTTTAGATACAATGTTTCTAAACTTAAAGTTATACAGAAATAATGTATATTCTCACTTAAATAATTTTTTAAAATATGAGTTTCCAAAGTATTTGCAAATGAAATGATACTGTGTCTTGGATTTGCTTTAAAATAATCCAACAGGAGTTTTGTTGGATAGTATAAATAAAGGATAAATAAAACAAAACTGGGTATATGTTGATAATTGCTGAACGTGGGTAATGGGGTAATGGGGATTCCTCATCCCATTTTCTCTACATTTGTGTAAGTTTTGAAGATTTCCATAAAAAATGTTTTCTTTTTTGGGCCGGGGATTTAGCTCAGTGGCGCAGCACCTGCCTGGCAACCGTGATGTCCTGAGTTCAATTCTTGGTACCCAAAAAAAAGAAAAAAGGCTTTCTTTAAAAAAAGAAAAAGACTTTTTTTTTCACATTCCCCATTCTAACAAAGCTAGTTTTATAATTCAATTTGAACCTAAAGGAAAACCCTGCAAAAGTGATGGTAATATACCCCTATTTATTACTATAAAAAAACTATTTATTCTATATGTGCTATTACAAGTTCTAACTGCTCATGTTCCCCTGATGTAGATGAGAAAAAATTTCAACTTTCTTTTTCATCAATAAGCATTTTAAACAAAGGGGATAAATTTACTTTGTCTATAATTCCTAATCCCCGAAGAGATAAGATAGATAGACAGATAGATAGATTTCTGAAAGTGTTCTGAAAATGCTTTTACATGTCTTTACAAAAAATGTTTTCTTAAATATTTTAAACTAATGCATTTTCATATGAATAGCTAATATAACCCAAACCTATCTAGCATAACAGCTGAATTGTAAAACCAAAAAAATATTTTTTGCAAGAAACAACTTTTAACTATTGCAACTGTTTAACAGAAGTAGAAAAAAGACAAAGGGATTAATGATCTAATTACTCAGTAATAAATGAAAGCCTTCTAGGTAACTGTTATCTTTTATACTATATTCTAGATGTTCCCCAAAACCTTATGTAGTCATAGGCGGAGAATTTCAAAGGTGGCTGGAATAGGGTTTGTGATACTGGGATTAAGGGTGCCCTACCCTTTGTATGGGTGGCACCATCCTAAAGGTGGATAGCCTGGGTGGAATATAAAGCAACAGAAGAAAGCTGCTTTGCTACTTTGCTGCCTTCCGCTTGCCCTGCTTTCCCATGAACTATTTCTCCTCTGCGATGCCCTCTGCCATCCCACTCTGCCTTGAGGTCAGCTGATGATGGACTGAAACCTCTACAAACTGTGAGCTGAAATAAACCATTCCTTCTTTAACTTTGAGTGTTGGATATTTTATCTCAGCAATGAAAAAAGTAAACAAGACAGTAATATTTACATAAGAAGATATTTTCTTTCCTATTGAAAGCCATGGATGTTTATAGCATCATTTCCACTGCAATCAAAAAAAGGTAAAGTTTAAAAAATTATGAACATTTGATAGATAGCATGTTTCAGAAGAGCTTCATCATCCGGATTTCTAGGATTTCACATTCAGGTCCAAAGTTTGTGATATGTCAATAGTTTAAATAGCTCATGAATAAAGTTTAAGTTCACAGTCCCTTTTCTCAGTCTTTGGCCCACCCTAATTTCAATTGTATTTCCATTAACTACAATGTGGTTTTAGATTGAATTAATGGCTCAAATTTTAAGTTGTGTCTAGCATACCCTGCATGTTTCCTTCATCTCAAATATCTACTTTTACCCTATATTTTTGTGTGGTTTAATGTTTATTTGACCTACTGAAGTAAACTTCAAGAAAGCTTGAGACCAAGTTCGCTTTACCCATCACTCTATTTCTTTGATATTTACTTAGGCACGCAATGCATATTTAATGATTGGTTAAATAAAAGAATGGTTTTAGATGTTCTATATTTATCATGAGGCCTAAGTTTATCCTTTTTGGAAATATCTGGTGTTATGGTTTGAATCAGCGTAGTATCTGATAAAGGTCCTTATGTTAAGGTCTTCGTCCCCAGGGTGACACTATTGGTAGGCGCTGGAAACTTTGGGAGGTAGAACCTTTTTGGAGGTCATGAGGTCATAATCTTAAGGGGGCTGTGGGACTCAAGTCTCTGTTTCTCTTTCTTCCTCCTCCTCCTTCTTTTTCCTTTCTCTCTCTCCTCCCCTAGCCTCCCTTGTTCCATTCCTCCCTACCTCTCTCTCTGTGTTATGGTTTGTGTCTAGATGTTCCCCCAAAGCTTCATGAAGTCATAGGTAGTGCTTTTTGGAGGTAGCTGGATCTAGGGTGTGTGATGCTGGGATCAAGGATGTGAGGCTGGTATTGATTCATGGTGTGATGCTAGGTTACAGGTGTGAGTGCTACCCCTCTAAGAGCAGGTAGCCTGGATAAAATATAAGGGAAAGAAAGAGGGCTAGTGTCATCCTTTGTCATTTGTTCCTTGTTGCCTTCTGCCTGCCCTGCTTTGCATGGACTGTTTCTCCTCTGCAATGCTCCTCTATTGTGCCACCCTCCCTTGGAGCCAGCCAACTATGAGTTGAATCCTCTACAAACTATGAGCTAAATAATCCTTTCCTCCCTTAACTTTGAGTGTCAGTATTTTGTCTCAGCAATGAGAAAAGTAACTAAGACACTCTGAGATGTAATCGCTTGGTTGAGTTTCCTTCAGTTTAAGATGTAATCACCTGCCCCCAACATGTACTGCCTCTTGTGCCACCCACACTATTTGATGATAAATCCAAGAGGCCATCATCAACAAGCTTGCACTATACCACTGTTTGGACTTTTAACCCTTAAACTATTAGCTAAATAAATATTTTCTCTTTATAAGTTAGCTGCCTCAGGTGTATTGTTGTAACAAAGCAAAGCTGTCTAATACAGTTGGCCAGCTTTAATAAAAAACTTATACTTTTCCACGCCTTAAAATGTTAACAATGGTACCATTTTAAAAATGATTTTGCAAGGACAAATGTTCACAAGCCATACAGAATGTTTTCTCTCGAGCATTTGCCATTCATTAAAAAAAAAGCATCTATTCCTAGAGATTTCAGCTAGCATGCTATTTTCATCCAAGTCAAATCTTGTTTGAGGTGGCTATCTCTAATGTAGGTGCCATTGCTTCCTGACACAAGATTGGATTCTTCTGTGAGAAATTTAAGCACTTGCTTCTCATGCAGTGTAATTCTTCACACTGTTCCATGGATTCATGATTTAACACAGAAATATAGTACTGAGACTGGTCTAATGAAGCAAAAAATTTAAATATTAATTTAGCTATGGTTGATGTGATAATACCATAGGCTAGTCAATGAGATATCAATTATGTGTTATTATCTGAAAGAAATTATAACACCCCAATAACTTATTTCCAAAACTCACTTTTTAAAAAGGAACATCCTAATTTCTATGTCTCCCAAAACAGGTTCAAAGACAGCACGGTCTACTACTTCACTGACTAGATTCTGATGCACGGAACTTGTCAGATATCATATATTTTACTTCCCAGTTAGAGGAATGTAATACATTTATGGTACATTTAAAAGCAAAAAAAAAAAAATTTACTGACTAAGAAACTAGAAGTTCAAATCTTTTCACCTAAAGTTCTGTTTTCTTTCCTTTTCTTTTTCTACCCTTTCTCCTTCTCCTTCTTTTTTTTTGGATGTGTGTGTGGGGGGGGGGTACTGGGGATGGAACCAGGGCCTCATGCATGTTAGGCAAGCACTTTGCCACTGAGCTACACTCCCAGCCCCCTAGAACAGTTTAATCATGCCTCAGTTTCTATGTCAGAGAAATGAAGATGACTTTTGTTGTTCCTTACTGTTTGGCAAGAATTTATATTTTATTCATAAAATATATTCATGAAATATTTTGTGGGTGAAAATAAAATATCATAATACTATCTTCTTTTGAAACCATTGTTCTGGAATGAACATTAAATTTAAGACAAAGAAATAAACACATTCTTAAATAAATTTAATTTTACAATATAAAACTAAAGCATAAAAATGTAAGATGACAGCTTAAAAGTAATTCATGTGGTATAATACATGTAAAAATAGTATGATGTTCTTCCTCAGGTAACCACAGGAAGAAGCAATGCAGACAAACAAGCCGAAAGAAATACATAAAATAACATAAAATAAAATAAAGTAACAAGAAAAAAAAACTGTTGCTTACTTGCAGCTGCAGAGGTTAAGAGATCACTGGCCTCAGATTCTGCTGGTGATTCTTTATGGTTTTTTGACTCTTGGATCTGTTTTTCCCCTTGGCTGGGTATTGCAGACATTCCCATTGGGTTTTCTCTGCCAACTGACATTAAGATTTTAAAAGATGCCATCCTTTCAAAATCACTTATTTCTTCTCAGAGTACTCACCATATGTTCAAATATGCAAGTTTAAGCTTTCACATTGTTTCCATTTCAATGCCTAGTCAAATCTTTTTCTGGTAACTGTGCATTACACAGTTACCAGAAAATGACTTTTATTCTCTCCAGCAGGCTATGCATGGATGGTCTTCCCATAAAACCTCTTCACTGCTTTGTAATCCAAGCAACAGTTTAACATCGCAATATAAATCAAATAACTTATTCAGGTTTTCTCATAAATTCTAAATGAAAACTACTTTGGTAATTTGGTGCTCTGCCTTGCTCAAAATATATAGAATGGTATAGCATATATACATATGATTTCTATATGAGTAATAGCAACTACTTCCTAATACCACAATTGCACTAAACAATTTAGGTGACTTGTGAAATAAAAAGGTATGAGGACCTCAGGAGCACGGGATGAGGGACACTCATTCACATGGAGTGAGGGCACAGAGTACACAATACCGGTATGTGAAGAACTGCCTGTGACCACACTGCTGCTCACAGCCTTCGAGTATTATGAAATATAAGTTCAGATAATAATAAGCTTTTAAATATTAAATCCTACGGAACATTGGACTTTTTCCATATGGTTTATTTACAGTACAATGAATAAATACTAGAGATTTATAATAATAAAAGAATTTCAAAGTAGTGAAAGGAACATCAGAAATAACTAGAAATATGTTCCCTGAGAGTACACGAACACTTGAAGATAAAAAACAAAGATTCCTAAATATAATTTAGGTTCCATTTGCCTAGGAACAAATAATATAGACATCTAGGATTTATAAGGGAATATAAATTTTCCATTCACTGCCATAGCTTTAGGAATAAATCAGTGCATAAGATATGGCTTTTGGCTTTGATGGGGTTACACCCTAGAGGGGACACATGAACAATGACCTGTGATATATGAGTGAGCGCTAGAACAGACTCAGGCACAAAGTACACAGGGAGCGTCAAAGAGAAAACATGTGCCAGTCCAGAAATGAGAAACAAGCTCAGAAAAGTCTACACAGCAGGGTCAATCTAGCAGAACTGAAATGAGAGTGAGTATCTCCAACCTCTACCTTCCCACACTGGCCTTGTGAGATTGTACCTTGGGTTTTCAAAACCAATACTGGCACCTCTTTATACAACACAATAGTAGGAAATTTAGGACAAGTATGATTTCTAGAATTGTTACCCAGGATGTTCTATCCCTCTGTATAAAGAGCTGCCCACTTTCCTTCAGTCAGGTGGGTCATCGAAGGTGATCCAAAATGCAAGTACTGAAGTGGCCCCTCCAGTAATACTCTAATGGAAACAACTGCTACCAGAATACTCTTTTTGTCTAACTTTCACCTTTTAAAAAGGAATGTGAAAATGTATCAACAGCAATGTAAAATAACACTGGAAATGAAGGTGAAAGAACTGGAATTGTCTAGCTGGAAATATTAACAGATGATTAATTATTTTCTTCAAATAGCATTTCATTATGTCCAATATTTAAGTTGTATCAAGATCTATCAGACTGGAAAGGCTGTAAATCTAAAGTCAACTAGTAAAAGTACTTTGTTTACACAGTTATTTAAAAAGTAAAACAAGTGAAAACTCATACACTACCAATTATTATAGTGTCAAGTTATTGATGCATGAATAATTTAAGTCCATGTACTCTATACTGCTATCTGAAACAAATTTTTGTCATTTTTTGAAATAAGATTGTAATACACATAATCACTTTCTGATGAGCTGAATATATGACAGTATGTTTTTACAGTATTTGAATGAGTATTTAGATTTTGCTAGATGAAGCAAAAATGATTTTTACAAACATATTTGAACACAAACTTCCATAAGACATGAGCTTAAAAGAAATTCTTATTGTAATAAAAGTGTAATGTGATTACATAATCTCAACTGGTGCAAAAAAAAGCCTTTGACAAAATTCAACATTCATTCATAATAAAAACCATGATGAAAATGCACGTAGAAGGACCTTACCTCACACTGTAAAGCCCCTATATGACAAACCCACAGCCAGCATCACACTAAATGGGGAAAAAGGGAAAATATTCCCTCTAAAGTCAGGAGAAAAACACAGGTGTCTATTCTCACAACTCCTCTTCAATACAGTACTAGAAACTTTAGCCAGAGCACTCAGGCAAGAGAAACAAAACGGACACAAATAGAAAAGGAATAAAGCAAACTATATTTATCTGCAGATGATATGATCCTTTATTTACATAGAAGACCCAAAAAACTCCACCAGAAAATTCTTAGCGCTAATAAAACAAATTCAGCAAAGTAGCAGGATACAAAATCAACAAAAAAATCAATAGTGTTCCTGTACACCAGTAATAAATCCATGTAGAAAAAAATCAGGAACACAATCCATTCACAGTAGCTTAAAAAAAAAAACTAAATACCTAGGAATCAACCTAACCAAGGAGGTAAGAGACCTCTATAATGAAAACTATAGTACTTTGAAATAAAAGGACGATTGAAGAGGATATTTAAAAAATGGAAAATACTCCTATTCCTGGACAGGTAGAATCAATAGCGTCAAAATGGCCATATTGCTAAAAGCTATAAATAGATTTAATGTAACCCCATCAATATATAAACAACATTCTTCACAGAACTAGAAAACACATCCCAAAATCTATGTGAAAGCAGAAGAGATTCACAATACCCAAAACAATCCTGAGCAAAAAGAGCAAAGCAGGAGATTACAGTCCAGGATTTCAAGTTGCACTACAAAGCTATTGTAATAAAAACAGCCATGGTACTGGCACAAAAATGAACATGTATATCAAATGGAATAGAATAGAAGATACAGAAACAACTCCATGTACCCCTACTTATCTAATCTTTGACAAAGGGGCTAAAAACATTCCCTGGAGAAAAGACAGCCTCTTTAGCAAATGATGCTGGGAAAATAGGCCATACATGTGCAAGAGAATAAGACTAGGCCCATATCTCTCATGATGTACTAAATTAAATCCAAATGCATCAAAGATGTACAAATTAAAAATAGAAGAGTTGAAACTTCTGGAAGGTAAAATAAAGAAAACAAAAACGCTTGATGCTTAGGAATAGGCAAGGACTTCCTGACCAGGACTCTTAATAGCACAAGAAATAATACCAAGGATCAATAAATGGGATTCTGTTAAATTGAAACACACAGCAAAGGAAATTATCAACTGAATGAAGAGACATCGTACGGCAGTGATGATGAACCTTTTAGAGGTAAGTACCCAAAGTGCAACCCAAAACCACTTAGTTATCACAAAATGCCAGCACTACAATTAAACCTGAATATGGAGGGTTTTGTTTAGAAAAAACAACTCATATATTCACTCATTTCATCTTAAAAGAAAAACAACATGTGTATCATAGGTTTGCCACCACTGCCTTATAGAATAGGGGAAAAAATTTGCCAGCTACTTTTCTGATAGAGGACTTATATCTAGAATATGTGAAGAATTCAAAAACTTTAAATCTCAAAAAAAACCAATAAAAATTAGGGAAATGAAATAGACCTTCTCAAAATAAGTACAAATGACCCATAAGTACGTGAAAAAAAATGTTCATTATCTTTAGCCATTAGGGAAATGCAAGTCAAAACAACTTTCTGAGATTCTGTCTTACTCTAGTCAGGTGGTTATCATCAAGAACATGAAAAAACAACAATAGCTAGCAAGGTTGTGGGGAAAAGTAACCCTCCTACATCACCAGTGGGAATGTAAACTAGAACAACCACTATGAAAATCAGTATGAAGTTTCCCAAAAAAACCTAAAAATATTCCATTTGACCCAGCCATGCATCTCTCAGATATTTTCCTCAAACAGTTAGACATTATACTCTATCAGATATTTTCCTCAAACAGTTAGACATTATACTATAGTGCTATGTGCATACTTATGTTTATAGCAGTATAATTCAAAACAGGTAAACTATGGAAACAGCCTAGACACCCATCGACAGATGAGTGAATAAAGAAAATGTGGCACATATACATGATAGAGTATTATTCTGCCACAAAGAAGGATAAACTTGTGTCCTTTGAAAAAAAATGGATGAGACCATGAGACCATAATATTAAGTGAAATGAGACGCAGAAGGTTAAATCTTGCAATGGTTTCTCATATGAGAAACCCAAAATACAAATAAGAATAAAGGACTGATCCTTGGCAAATATCTATATTCAAGTTGAAAACAAAAAAAGAAAAACCAACAATAAATAATAAAACCTGCCCAGAAGATAAAAAATAATTTAAATGAATTAATTAATTCAAACTTAAGAGATGATAGGAAACAGGGAATCAGATTTTTTGCAGATGGGAAAAGGGATTAAAATAATTAAGAATATATATACATATATATTCCCACAAAATGAATGCAATTATTATGTATCACAAAAATATACCAATTAAAAAGTCTAACATCTGACCCATATCTTTAGTTCTGCATCTTTTCAGGTTATGAATAGTTAGAATCTCATGATTTATAGACAAAAAGTCGCTCATACCATATAACTGGGCTGAAATCAGAACCACAGGAGAAAAAATTTTGTGCATAAGTAACTCTATCTCATAATAATTATAAAAGCTTAAAAATGTTCATTCTTGGTGCTGGTGAGATAGCTCAGTGGCATAAGCGCCTGCCTGGCAAGCACGAGGTCCTGAGTTCAACTCCTGGGACCCACATACAAAAAAAAGGCTGGTGATATCGCTCAGTGGCATGGGCCCCTGCTGGCGCGTGAGGTCCTGAAGTCGACCCCCGGTACCCACAAAAAAAAAAAACTGTTCATTCTTACCCCAGTATTCTATAAAAGTGACACAACAGTGAAGTTAATGAAAATTTACAAGTTATACTGATCCAAAGTCCTTTTAACAATACCCATCAATAAGGTCTTATCATATGAAATCATAAGTGTTGGCTTATTATGTAGAGCAACAGGAATGAATGATTCTAAGTAGTCCACATATCCAGATAATCAGGGAGAATCTTCTCTATGGACTCAGCATAACAGATTCAAGACACCAGGTCTTTTCATACTTCCTCCTGCATAAGGTTCCTAGTATGAAAACATAAATTCATGAAAGAGAACATGAAGAGGCTTCGCTGTGCAACCTAGCAGCTAGCACTGCTAGATGGTAGTGGAATAAATGACTTTTACTATAAACTCTTAATGAACAATAATTAAAGCAAGTCCTAAGAAAATTACACGTAAAGAAATCAAGTCATAGAGAAGTGATATACCCAAAGTGACTAAAAGAGGTGATGAGATGGTATTTTTGCCTTCTAAGAATCTGTCAACTCCATTTAAATTATAAAAGATACACCATGAGAGATGCTCTTCCTTTCTTTACTAATCATATCAGCAAATACTTGTATAGCACTTACTGAGTATCAGAAACTCTTCTGAACATCTTGTACATGTAAACTCATGTAATTCTCTTACCACCACTCTTGGTCCTCTATTTACAGAACAGTGGCATGTGTTCCTTGGGCTGTAAGAGCATACAGCTGGCAAGAGGCCAAACCAGGGCCTGGACACTGACAGTCTGTCCCTCAGAACCTGTGTAGTAAAACACCACCCTTGTCCCTCTAGCTAGCCATATTTCTAGGCTTCTCACTCACTTTTTGGTGAATTACCTATTCCACAAGCCTGCCCTCTCCTAGGCAAGACAGAGCAGTGCCGCTTCTATGTGATCATGAGCCAGGCCGGACCAACACAGTGTGCAATGCTTATATAAGGTGCTTCTAAGAAGGCCAGGGCTACTCAGTTAGGGTGTGTTCTTGGGGACAACAGGTACCTTCTCCACAAGAAGGTCTCCAATTGAGTCTCTTAAAGTACACCCTTACTATTCTTTTCCTACCACTATCTCTTCCCTTATCCAAGTCCCCTTGTTGCTCAAGGCACCTCACAACTTATACTCCATTTCCCAAAAAACTATGAGGAAAAGTTTATACTGTAAAAAAAAAAAAAATGGACCTCTCCTCCACCCACCCCATATTCAAATACAAACAAGTCAAACCTCACAATAATTTCTAGGAAAATTTTTATAGAGTAAATTCAATCTATTATAATAGTCTCATTAGAAAAGACCCTAAAATGATAAAATGACTTGAAGAATGACATTCAATTCTTAAATAAACATTCAATCATTTTTCACAAAACTCCATACTACAGAGTTTCAATCACTGATCCTTTTGAAATATTGAAAGCAGGTCATGTGCTTTCTCCCAAGTCAAATGAAAACTCAAGCACATCTGTATACTATTTACTCAAAACATGTTTACTTACACTTTCAAAAGATTCAAGGATTCATGCAAAGAGTTCTTACTGGAATGCAATACTATTTACAGATGACAAAACCGAAGTTGAGAAGTTAACTGAATTAGGAACATACTAATAACATATAAAAATAAAACCCAGACATGAAATCTCATGCATTGTATTCTACACCATTCACTCATTCAACAAATATACCCTGTGTACCTGCTCTGAGCTATGTGCTGTGCCTCACCCTGGCAAATAGTGCTGTTTGGTACTCAGTGGTTGGAAGAGCTACAACTAATGCCAGAACTCGAAAATAAAGTAATAAAAAGTTTAGAGGGCAACACAAACTTCTTTGTGTTTCTAATCTGGCAAAAATACAGCATTTCCTAGAAAAATGAGAGTAAAAAGTAAACACCAACAAAAATAGAATTTCCATGGGTGTGCTCAATATGGTGAACACAAGCCACCAGTTCCAGTTGTACTGGAACCATACTTTGTACTTCTTTTGCTGAAGTGTTCAGAGTCTAATGGTTAATTAGTCAAAATAAGTCTCTAAGAGGAATTCTAGCAGCTTCTTCTATTGGCACACTTTTCTATAGGCATGGTCCCAGGCAGGAAAAATACGAGTTTACTGTGAAGCCAAGGGGTTTGAGGTGCACACATGGATTTCTTTAATGCTAGGATTCTCTTCTCATAAAAATAGGAAAATATTACTTAGAAACTGTATTTTGAAGAAATGTTGATATTCCATACCTTTGCTTAGAATTCTTAGACTTCCAAATGCTCCAATAAAAATTCTAAAGCAATGTCTTCTGTATTCTTGCCCTTGCTAAAACAGGAAGTCTTCTCTAATAAATAGGGAAGAAAATACAAACTATTCATATTCTAGTAACAGAACTAAATTTAGACCTTGTGAAGAATGACTTTATTTCTATTGGTTCTAGGTTGAAAAATGAGGCCTCCTATTATCTCTTATGTATTCTTTTTATCACCTTTTCCTTTTTTTTTTTTTTTGGTACCCGGTATTGAACTCAGGACCTTGCACTTGCCAGGCAGGCACTGTGTCGCTGAGCTATATCCCCGGCCCTTTTCAAATTATTACTATATCATTTTTTTCTCATCTTTTCTTCTCTGCTCCCTTCCTTATAATTGATCCCTTCTTCCTGCACTTTTCCAGCACTGTGTTGTCCTCTGCTAGCTATTTCTCACTGCTCTTCTTTTACTACATCCTGCATACTTCTGGGCACATTCAAGTCATCTGCCTCCCTTCAAAGCTCCAGAAGCAGATGGCATACCCATTTTGTTGAGTGGGAGTGCCACTCTGTGCCAGCCTGTGGAAAAACAGAGCAAGGAGACTGGTGGTATGGGTGGCAATAAAAATACTGTCCTGCTAAATCAAGCTTATTATGTTCTAGATTTAATCATATGTATATTATATACACACATAAATATAGGTGGACTCTAATAAAGCAGAAAGAGTCAAAGAAAATTTTGTTTAAACCAAAACTCATGGAATAACATAAGGCAAAAATAAGACAGCAAACTAAACTCTGAGATAATTTAAAACATGATAGTGCTACCTCATTAACCTTGTGTACAAGCAAATATATTTTAAGCTTACATTGTTTAAATAAAGTCTCCATACTTCACTTCAATTTGCTAGATAACTTGAAGTTAGATATGAGAGAAACTAGCTTCAAAATATTTATATTTCTGTCCTATCCTTGGACGTTTTTTAGTTTTCAATTTCTTAATGCCAGCAAGGAAAATTTACTTTAGTTGGCTATCTTTATCTTTTCTGGTTTCCCCATATCTCTTTCCACTTAATTAACTCAAGTCCAAGGGTCTTGTTTTACTGCACTCTTTCAGAGTATATACTAGTGAGTAGCCACTGCGACGTAGGGCATGATTTCAGGAATACATTGCCCCACTTTGTAGGATATTTACAGGTAAATGAAGGTTTGGCTTGTGAAAAGCACAAAGCTTATGCTATTTAAGTCAAAAACAACAACAGGGCCGATGAGATGGCTCAGCAGTGTACACGCCTGCCTGGCAAGCGCGAGGGCCCAAGTTCAACTCCCAGAACCCACATACGAAAAAAGGGCCAGTGATATTGCTCAGCGGCACGGGCGCCTGCTGGCGCGCAAGGTCCTGAGGTCGACCCCCCGGTACCCACAAAAAAAATAATAATAATAATAATAGAGTCACCCTGAGACCCAACTCTGAGAACTTTAATTACTGTATAAAACTCACTACTGTGCTAAGCTTGAAGTAAAAGCTCTAATTCCATGTCCTGCCACAGGCACACACAGGAATTTCTGTCCTGAATAATCTGCATCTGAAGGACATGTATCTGAGCACCGAGTGGAGAAAGTGCCCAAATCCCAATAAGAATGGATATAAGAGGAAAGTTTTCATTTATTATTTCAAATTATTTTAGTAATTCACAAGCAGGCAGGCTACTCAGTAACATAACCAAGTTTTCTATTCTAAACAGTGGTATATCAACATGATTTGATCATGTTCTCATATTGATCATGTTTGATCAACAGATCCAAGATTTTGTCCTAGTGGAAGTTAACTTAAATGGCACAACTGAGCTTTATTGGATTTGAAGAATATTTCCCTATCCAATGCTTTCTAAAGTTGTAAGATTGCTTGAAGAAAGGTGTTTTACGAAAGATTAAGAAAACTTTAAGCCAAAACTCATGGAACCATCAGGCACCTTGTTTTAAGAAAATATTAATTAGCATTTATAGTTATCTTTCCTCTGTATTTGCATTAATATGTCGCTCTGCATGTAGTTAGAGTTGCGTGATTTTAAGCACTCTTTCTATTCGTATTATTGTATTATGTTTTAGTGTCTCTGAAGACTGTCCTCAATAGTCTTCTGTGTCTTGTTTTTATTATGCCCTTGGACTTCTTTTTCCAAACTCTACTATTTTTAATTCACTCATTATTTTTATCTTCAGGCTTTTTTTTTCCTGAGAGCATTAAAAAATAATAGCAATGGAAGATGGTGGAATAGAAGCCAGTAGCAGATCATAGCCTCTCCAGGACCTAGAATTAGAACACCTGGAAAATAACAATTCAGCAAGGGCAAACACAGTATAAGCTCCAGGAATCAAGAAAAAGCAGACAGGAAAAGTAAAAGTTATGGATAAACAGAAGACAATGTAAAGAAAAGAACAAAGAAGTCTCAATCCCTGCTCCTGGGGTGGGGAGGGAAACCTGACTTGAAAAGCACATGATGAAACTGGAAAGGACCAGCAGCCTCAGTGATAACTGCAGTGGCAGCTCCAGGAAAAATCCATGATTATCATAAGTTGTAATTAAAAGAGTGGGGTTTTATTCTGCAAGTGACTACTTCTGCATGGCAGGGTAGCATTGAAAAATAAATCTATTGCAGCACCCTCCATATTTAGCAGTGGTGTAAGCAGGAACCATTTTTTTCTTTTTTTTTTTTTTTTATGGGTACTGGGGGTTGACCTCAGGACCTCGCATGCCAGCAGGCGCCCGTGCCGCTGAGCGATATCACCGGCCCCTGTTTTTCGTATGTGGGTTCCGGGAGTCGAACTCGGGCCCTCACACTTGCCAGGCAGGCGTGTACGCCACTGAGCCATCTCACCGGCCCGCAGGAACCATTTTGAGACGCACTTCAAGGTCTCTGGGGTCACTCTATCAATGTGACTGGGTGAAACATGGTCACAAAATACTGTTGTGGAGAAGAGAAGGCTTAGTTGCAGACTTTCTGAGAACTTTAAGGAAAAGACAATACAAGCTGTGGAGAGCTCAGGCCATAGAGAACACAGTAGTCCTGCCCTCTGTTATGAGAAGACAGGTAGACACATAGTTTTGAAGGAATTAGGTGTGAAAGTGCTGGGATCAAGCCCAGTGCATTACTGGTTCCCTTTGTTGCCTTCTTCCAGTATAGGACTCAGCGGTGTGTTTGGTTTCCCCACCCAATAACATGATGAGAGATATGCCACTGCTTAGACACTTGCCACATCCCTAAGTATGCAGACTAAGGGGCCTCTAGAGCAAGAAGGGCATCTCACATGCCTAAGCCCACAGGCTGCAAAGCTACTTGGGGATACCAGTGGCTCAGGGTGCACGAAAGAAAACAAACACTAAAGCCTGTGGAAAGAATACAGGCCCATGCTGGACAATAGACTAACTAAACCCTCCCAGCAGGAAAGGTGAAGCAGGAGTCAGCATTCAAATAGTAACAAAGAGTGTGGAAACATAACAGGCACCAGTAGTCGTAACTCACTATCTGTTATGATTTGTGTCTAGATGTCCTGAAAAGCCTCATTCAGTTTTAGATGGGCCTTTTTCGGAGGTGACTGAACCTAGAGTGTGTGATTGATTGGTGGTACAATGCTTGGATTAAGGGTGCTGGGATTAAGGGGGGGGTGATTGCTGGATCAGTCCACTGATCAGATTGTCACCACCCTAATCCAGCAGCCTGGGTAGAGTATAAATGGGGCAGAAAGATGCTATTTAGGTTCAGTTGTTGATTTTGCTGTCTTCTGCTGCCATGAACTGTTGCCCCTCTGCTATGTGCCACCCTGCCTTGGACCCAGCCAATTATGGACTGAAACCTCTACAAACTGTGAGCTAAATAAAACTTTCCCCCTTTAACTTTGGGTGTCCGGTATTTTGTCTCAGCAATGAGAAAAGTAACTAAGACACTAACCCTCCTCTGTATCTAGTGGATTCCTATGTTACAGGTTCTGAAAAGAAATTACCCACACAAATACCTCAGTATAGAGGAAAATTTTGAACTCCTGTCTTTTTGGGGTTTTTGCAGGTTTATTTTGGTTTTTTCTTCTTCCTTTTCTTCTAAATTTATTGTTTTTTGTGTTATTATTTACCTAGTTCTACTTATTTTATTAATTGGATTTTTATCTTCCTTTTTTTCTCCTCTTTATCTTCCCTTTCTATTTTGAATTTTACTTCTCTCATTTTTCTCTTCTTCACATCAAATTTTTATTATTATTCTTAAGCTTCATTAATTTTTAACCTTTTGCTCTGCAGTATTATTACTGATTTCTATTTTTCATGATAGTGTAGTTATTTTTAATTGGTTTTTACTGTATGTCAATATTAGTATAGTTATTTTTAATTGGTTTTTACTGTATGTCAATATCTGGTTTGTCTTTTTTTTTTTTTAATATGTGAGTACCGAGAGTCGAACTTAGGACTTTGCGCTTGCCAGGCAGGCGCTTATGCCGCTGTGCTATATCACCAGCCCTCTGGTTTGTCTTTGTGTCACTGTCATTACTGTGGTTTGCTTTTTAGTCTCTGACTGGTGTATTGAGAAGCCCTCAAAAGAAAGTCATACACTAAGAAGATCCTCAAATAAAAGGGGAAGAAATGCATTCCAACAGATGCATACGTCTCAATACAGAAACACAAAAAGTATGAAAAAATGAGGCAACATGACTTCTCCAACAACCCATAACTAGTCAGTAACTAAATGCAAAATATCAAAGTCAAGGAAATATCAAACAATTTAAAAGACTGATTTTTAAAATTATTAATGACTTCAAGTAGGATACAAATAAATAGCTGAATGAATTTTAAAAGACAGTGCAGGATATGAAGGAGCAATTCTACAAAAAAGTTAGAAATTCTGAAAGAAAACAAAGCAGAAATCTTGGAAATTAAAATCAAAATAAGTCAAATCAAAAACTCAGTGCAAAGCCTCACCAATAGACAGGATCTAATGGATGACAGAATTTCAGGGCTTGAAGATAAGGCTGAGGAATTATTACACACAAACTAATAAAGAAAAAAAACCCAAAATTATGAGCAAAACATTCACGAAGTCTGAGACACAATTAAAAGATCAAACTTATGAACCTTTAGTGTAGAAAAAGGTGCCAAGGTTTAGGCTAATGGCACAGAAAATCTATTTAATGGAAAATATAACAGATAATTTCCAAAATCTTGAGAAAATTATAGCCATCCAGATACGGGAGACATTTAGAACCTCAAACAGGCACAACCAGGAAAGAACTTCCACATGTCACAAAATGCTTAAAATGTCAAGATCACAGAACAAAGAAAGAATATGAAAAGCAAGAAAGAAATATTAAGTCATTTATAGAGGCAAACATATCAGAAAAATTTCAGACTTTTCTGCAGAAACCATTAAGGCCAGGAGAGCATGAAATGATATATTTGAAACCCTGAAAAAACTGCCAACCTAGATTACTATACCCAGCAAAACTATCATTCAAGATTGATAGGGAAATAAAGACCCTCCAAGATAAGCATAAACTAAAGAGACTCATGAACACTAAGGCAGCATTGTAGATGATACAAACGGAAGAGGAAGAGTAGATAACCCATTGAGAATTAGGAAAAAATATCAAACAACAAAAAAGCAACAAAATGACATGAATTAGTATATACCTTTCTATAGTAACTCTTAATGTATAATGGCCTTAATTGTCCAATTACAAGACACAGGCTGGCAGATTGGATTTTTAAAAAGACCTAACTCCTTGCTGCCTGCAAAAAACACACATTACTGGTGAAGACATACACAGGCTGACATACTCCATACGCTCCGTATAAATAGAACACAAAAGCATTCAATGTAGGTATACTCATAACTGAGAAAGCAGACTTGAAGACAAAATTAGATGACAAAGAAGAGCACTACATACTGGTAAAGAGAGCAATCCACCAAGAAGATATAATAATTATACCCTATAGATATATAGATAGATAGATAGATATAATCTCAAACATCAGTAAGCACAATTTCATACCTCATCCTCTCAGTACATATGAAAATATCCTTAAACAACAAGATTCAAATAGATACACACGTGTGAATGCCCAGACAATTTCAAAAATTATAAAGGAGGTCACAGTGGCAAAAACACTATTCCTAACATTAAGTTGAGCAAAGTGGTCTTCATCATGCTTTTCTTCTACTACTTCTAGAATTATTACTACCATAAAGGCTAACAGAGATTTTTCTTATTAAAAAAATGTGATGAAGTTATCAGTCACTGTACACAAACCATCATAAAGCAAGAAAAATTCAAATGATTTCAGAGTAAACGTACATTGAATGACTCGTGGGTAGAAGCAAACATTCTCATCCTTGGTGTAAATGACTGGCTTTGCCTGTCCATTTGGTTGAAGTCCAACAAACAATCCAGGGTTCTTTACCGATTCCAGGCTTACAGATGCATTTTCCAAGTTCTTCTTAATTTTAAAATGACAGTCAGTATCTCCAGTACCCTAAAATCAATTCAGCATTATTTCACAAATGAGAGCAAACACTGAAGGACAGAATTAAAACCACTATCTTCATTAGAACATAATTTTACTTCATTTTCAAGTCAGCTTGGTATACCCAGAATATTTTTGCAAAAACTGCATCCTATTCTATGTGCAAAAATAGAGATCATGTGATGGGCTGAGTCTAGATCATATTCTTTGAACAAAGTACTCTGAATCACAGAGGAACTTCAACTAAAAAGTATGAGTATGCTATATTTCATTTCAGCATTTCTCACCTTTATAAGCAAACCTACAGCATTAAAATGTGAAATGTTCCTTTTAGAAATACAGTCATGCAATGCATGATGATGGGAATATGTTCTGAGAAATGCACCATTAGACTGTTTTGTCATTATTCAAATGTCATAGAATGCATTTACACAAACTTACATGTATAGTATACTACACACCTAGGGTGTATGTGTATGTGTGTATGTGTGTGTGTGTGTCCTATCAGCCTACTTCTCCCAGGGCCATGATGAACAAAACAACATAAAATTAAATCGAGCACAAGAAAAAATGATGCAATCAAAAGACAGCAAAAATAAGATGGTATAATACCTCATTCTGTTTTATAGTAAATATTTTTAAGTAAGAGTAATTCTGAAATAACAATAAAAGTACAGTAAGTACATAAACCAGTAATATAATTTTATGGTAACACCATCACAATATGAAGTCTGACACTGACCAAAATGCCATTATCTGGCACAAAACTATACTGTGAAATTATAGAAAAAGGGGCAGTTTTATTACAAGGCTATTTATATTTAAATTTAAATATAAAACAATTTTCTGTATTATTCTGCATCTTCCTGATTGAATTTTCATAAATAGCAATAAATAGAAATAGAGGTAAACTACTCAAATGTGTAGCAAAACATTCAAGAATCAGGAGCCTAATATCGCTTGACCAATTGAATGCCAATATCCTGCATTCTGAGTAACTAATTTAAAGATAAAAATACACAATATATTAACCATTGTTACCCTCCTATTATCTTGTTTTGAATTTTTGTTCTATTTTTTCCTCTTTAAAATAAAAAAAAAAAAGAATTAGGAGCCTCCTAAGAGTAATCTCTATAACCTTCAGATCATTATAATCATGCCTCCCTTTCTCAAGGCATTTGTTACTTGACATTAGAAAACATTTCACTACTCGTTTCTTTGAAAGTTTTCTTATAGGATTTCAAAGTTCTAGAAAATGAGTTTTGTGAGAATTAAAATTTTCTTTAGCAAGTATTATTTGCAACAGAAAACTGTACTCTTGTCCTCAGGTAAAAGATGAGTTTGTTATAAGAGCCAAGTGTCTGTCTGTCTGCCTTCTCTCGCTCCTCTTTCATTTTATAAATATGAATACCCTCTACCTTCTGTTCTTGTTATGGCAATAGTTAAGACTCTGGCCTTGATCTGTTCACGGTCAACACACAGAATAAAATATATATGTACACATACATATACATGTAATAAAAATACAAGTGCAATACAATAGCCGTATATTCCCAGAGTTTGGAGAGTATAGAAACATAGGCACCAAATTTAGGAGAATGAGAAAGAGCTTCCCGGAGAAGGTGAAGTAAGTGTTCAACAATACCAAACTGAGTAGAGGAAGACAGACTGAGGATGGAGGAAAGAAATTTCAAGCAGCAGAACACGTTAATAAAGGTGGAGAGGCAACAGGCAACCTGGTGGTCATGGTTTATAGTTTAATGTCATCCTAGACCCTCATGCACTCATAGGCAGAGCTTTTGGAAGGTGACTGAAGTATGTGGGTTTATAGCTGGGTTGCTGTTAGGAGGTGGGATCTGGTCAAAAGAGGTGGGTCACTGGGGGCATGGCCTGGAGGGGCTTATGTCTCTTCCTAGCTCCTCCCTTGATGCATTCTGCTTCCCCTCAGATCTCCTAGGGTCTCTCCCATGTCCTCCTTACCTTGGAGCCATAGGACTATGGACTGAAACCTCTAGAAACTGTGAGTCAAAATAAACTTTTCATCCTTCAAGTTATGTGTCAGGTATTTTGTCTCAGTGAGGAGGAAAGTAACTAAGGTACTGGTATGTAGATAAACAAGCTTCTTAAAGTTGTTGAAGACAAAGAGAGGAAGGAAAGCACAAACAGCAGGCTTAGTTTGTGTGCAACATAGGGAGTGGCGTAATACTAGACCATATGAAACACTGAAGGATTTTATGGACAGATCTCAAACTATCTTCATGAAAATTACTTAAATGCTCCTCTGATACCTCTCCAAACAAATTATCATTTACCCAGTTTCCTAATAACTACAAAAGGGTGCATAATCTCAAGTCTCCCATTTCTCAAGCATATAGTCTTAGAGCTCCCTTTTATATTTGAGTTTCTAAACTGTTCTGGATTTTCAGGTAAATTGAGAAGATGGTACAGTGTTTTTTATACCCACACCCACTTTCTCCAACTATTAATATCTTGCATTAGTGTAATATACTTGTTACAGTTAATGAACCAATTAGTACATTATCATTAACTAATATTCTATTCATATTTCTTTATTTTTTACCTAGTGTTCCTTTGCTGTCAGGATCCTGTCCATGATGCCACATTATGGTACTAATCATGTCACTCAGGCTGCTCTTGCCTATGAAGGTTTTTCAGATGCTCCTTTTTTTTTTTTTATGACCACAACAGTTTTTAAAAGTAAGAGCAAACAACAACCTTGAGTATCCCAATCCATGAACATGGTCCAGCTACTTAGATTTTCTTTCATTTCTTTACCTAGTTTTATAGTTTTCTGTATATTTACCCTATATTGTTAGATGCTTATCTTTTTTGTACTAATGTAACTGGCTTGTTTTTTCCACTTCGAGGTGGTTATTTTATTTTTACTAGTACATGCTTGCAGTACATAATATTTACATGTATATAACACATCTTAACTCTTTTTTTCATCCTCTTTCCCTCCCCTCCCTCCTTACCTCCCAATCTCTTGATCCCCTTCCCATTTGAGAAAGACCTTATGTCTCTACTTCCTCTTATCTTTTATTTTGTTCTTTATTTATATTTTTGGTTTCTCATATAAGAGAAACCATACAATATTTAAGCTTGTGTGTCTGATTTATTTTGCTTGTTTTTTTAACTTGAAATGCCAATTGTTCACTGTTAGTCTATAGAAAAAGCAATTGCATTTGTACATTAACCTGAGTATTGTAGCCTTGCTATAGTCACTTATTAATTCTAGAGTTTTCTGTTGACTCAGATTTTCTATATACTCAATCATGTCATATGTCAACAAAAACCATGCCTGTAACCCCCTAGGGAGCTGAGGCAGGAGGATCGCCACATATCTGCGGCCTGCTTGGGCTCCACAGTGAGTTCAAGGCCAGCCTCAACCACATTGTGAGACCTTCTCTTGAAAAAAAAAATTCTACATTTCCTTTCCAACCTGTATATAATTTATTTCTTTTGTCTATCTTACTGCATTTTATGGGACTTCTAGTACAATGTTGAATAGTAGTGGTTTAACAGAACATCCTTGCTTTTTTCGTGATCTTTTTTCGTGATCAACCAAGCATGATATTAGCAATAGGCTTTTGTAGATATTCTCTATTAAGTTGAGAAAGTTCTCCTCTAATTATCTAGATAAAAGTTTGTCTTTTCACAACCGATATTCAGCCACCCATTAACACAACAAGAGTCATCAAATGTGACTAAACCTCTTCAGTTTCATTATTACTTCCCAGACATCAGGTCCAGATCACCTCCTGCCTGGATCCCTACAATCACGAGGTGAAGAAAAGGTAGTATTTTTGGCTGTCACATTAATATATTTTCATGGTTTATTTTCCCAAGGCTCTCATAACTACCAGATCAATAGTATGCACTGTGACGTGAATAAGTAAAATGCAGCCTTGAACAAAGAAATCTTTGCTCAGTTTTGAGATTTCAAGTAGAATGGCTTTTAAAAATTTCTTTAGCAAAAGAATCAAAAGGAAGGTGTATTTCATTTTCAGAAATGAAATGCTTTATTGAGAAAGAAAATGGTTCCCAAGATAAATTCCAAAATTGGATTTAATATACCTAGAACCAAGCCCAGAGGATGGGAAACTATGGTTAAAATGCTGAAGACATTAAAATGTTGAAGACACTGAAAAGGAAGATAACATATTATGACACAGATGAAATTTCCATGCCACAAGAAGAGAAGCCTGTGTGATGGTAGGAGGGACCTGGAGTAAATGGGCTAAAAGGCAGATATAAATGTCCTTTTTCAGCTCCACCTGGAACTGATTTGTTGTGTACCAAAGAAATAAAGGACTGGGGCTGGTGAGATAGCTCAGCGGCATAAGTGCCTGCCTGGCAAGCACGACCACTGAGGTCGACCCCTGGTACCCACAAAATAAATAAATAAATAAATAAAGGACAGTAGAAACATTCATACATTTGAGGGGAGAATCTCAAGAGCTGAGGGGCTCCTCCAGAAAATTCACAAATTTCCCTTAGAATGTACTAGTACTTAGCAAGTACCAGGGCAACAAGAGCCACCCAGAGATGGATTAGAAATGTCTGAGGAATGAATTCGAGAAGGTGACACTGATATAGATTCCCCACAACTCACAGGAATACATTAGGGGGTCCAAAAGTTACCCTGTGTTTCAATGCCAGATTCAAATCCTAACAAGCCTACTGACCTAGGACAGAATTGGACTTACTGTAAGTTGGCCACAGAGTTGAAAATCTTGAGGCCAGAGACTATCCTGGCATCTCAAAATTCCCATGTGGCCCAAAATGTTAAAACTACAGTATCAATCTCATTTGAAATGACACACTACTATGGGTTGATACAGTTTGATTGTAAACTCCAAAGGTTCATGTGTTGGGAGCTTGGTCTCCAGTGCAGTAGTGCAGGAGGTGATGGAAACTTTGAAAGGCAGGGCCTAGTGACAAGACTTAGGTCAACTTGTGAGTGTATCCTCAAAAGACATCTTGAGACCCCTGAGCTCTCTCAGGAGTGAGCAGTTACCAGAGTGAACCTGACCACTGAGTCACTCCCTGGCTGCCTATTTCAAGATGTGATCTCTCCTTTCACATGTGCTCTTATTATTCACCAATGGGGCTTTGGCAAGGGCCCCATGGTATATATCACTGTAGAATTTCATTGCAGTATTCATGTATTCATGTAGTATTTCATGTAGTATTCATGTAGCATTTCACTGTAGTAACAAAAACAGACTGATACATACAGAACTGGCATGTCTAAAGATAGACAAATTAGAGACACTGCAGAAGAGACTGTTGTGGTCTGAAGAGTGGTATATGTCCAGTGGCCTTTTCCATGACATTTTTTTAAAGTCTTTACAGCCAGCTAACTTTCTTTCCAAGAAAAAAAGGAAAAGAGAAACAAATAAATAAATCCATTCCTGACTTAATTGTTGACCTATAAGGAACTAATCTTCGAACTGGATAGAAACAAACATACTGTATACTGATACATATATTATTTTAACTAGAAAGAAATCAATCAACAAGCTAAGCATACTGCAACTTGATAGAACCACAGTATTAGTGTACTTTAGGTAAACTGAGTTTTTGACTCAAATTGATTTTGTTACCAAACTTTCATTGTTATTCTTACAAACTTTAGGTTCTCCATAAATTAACCTCTTTTCTACAGAGAGGCCAGATTTATAGACATATTACAATATCATTATCAATCCATTATCTTCTCAAACTTAGAACAGATATCCTCTTGAAAATTGGTGTCATTTTGCCTTAAAGATTTCAAGCAACTGCCCATGACACACACAACTAAAAACCCTTTCCCAGCACATCTCTTCCCTTACTGGTACTGAAATAGATACTCAACTTGTGTTATTGTATTTTCACACTGTAGTGTAATTGTTTACATTCTTATTTCTCCCTTTAGATTGCAAGTTTCCTAAGGACAGGGGACATGCCTTACTACTATAGTGCTAATGACAACAGTTTCTGCCTTTCAGTAGAAACTCAATAAATGGTGGTTAGCTCTAAAAAACAAATTAAAAAACCACCTCTGCCTTGATAATGTCTAAGCTCATAATCTGTTCATGTAATCTCATTCCCTGTGTTCTTTGTTAGTGTAATATGGGATTATGCCTGTAAAATTTTCCAGTCAAGGAAACTTCTCCTGGCTTGCTCACTCTGCTCAAATCAATCTACCTCTCCTAAACTCTCACACAAGCATCTGAACCATAACTTGAGTGGAATTTCTGACATCTCTAGATTAGTGTTGCCTGCATATTTGATCCCTTCAATAGCACCTCAAGAAAAGGTATTTTAAACTTTCATTAAGTGTAATTAGTGAAAATAATGAAAATAAAATTTCATACAACTTTTTAAACAATAAATATTTAGGGTTTCCCTCTTTCCTTAATCTTTCACTTAAAATCTCTGTTTTATCCTCAGCCCAGATACAAACTGATAAAAAGAAATGGGAAAGTTAAAAAAAAAAGTTGCTTCTGAACACAAAATGGTCTTCTTTCTGTGCCCTCTTAGATATTAGTAACAAACACCAATTGGACAAAGCCACTTTAGAATGTTGGATGCACTGTCACACCACGACAAGCTAACGTATCATCTAGTGCCATTTCCCAGTGTTCAGCTCCTTTGCAGAAGGACAGTTCCTATTTACCATCACCCAAGTGGTATTTTAACTTTTCTTTCATTCAATATTTGTAGAGCACCTACCCAATATCAGGTCTTACTATAGAATTTGTGATATTTTAATAAAGCAAACAAGACTCTGCCATCCTAGTAATATACATTCCATACAATATTTGAGTATTATTCATGCTACTCATCAGCCTTCTCTTTTCCAAGATGAATCACTTAATGATTTATTCCTTTTTTAAAGTATATGTGCTCTTGACAAGCAGAAATCTTTGTTGCTATCTTCAAAGCCATCTGTGTATTCTCCCAATATTTTCATGCTTTAAATATCAAAACTAATGCATAGACTTTAGTCTACAATAACAGTGAAATGTAGGATCATTTCCTAGGAGACTAAACAAAATAATTTATCTTGCATGTAACCATGTATACAAATATAATTTTATTAAAATCAATTTCTCTAAAAATGTTTCATACCTGTAGTCAACACTTTTTTGCCTCATTTTCTTTTTAATGTGGGCACCAGGAGTCAACCTTAGGACCTTGTGTTTGCCAGCAAGTGCTTGTGCCACTGAGCAATATCACCGGCCCTTTTTTTCCTTTTTATGTGGGTACCGGGAGTCGAACTCAGGACCTCGTGCTTGCCAGGCAGGCTCTTATGCCGCCGAGCTATCTCACTGGCCCTGCCTCATTTTTAAATATTATAATACAAAATATTTTTAAAAAGGAAAATTTGCTACTTATATACATTAACTATTATATGTATAATTTATATGGAGCCCACAGCAGTTCTGCTTCACTCAAAAAAATGGCAAAAGAAACCCAAAAAAAACCTCAAAAATCCCAGCAGGCTGCAGGTTAGACACACTTGGAAGTAAAACATGACTTACATAAAGCAAAGTAAAGTTTGCAACTGAATTTTATACTTTTCAGCCCATTGGTCTAGTATTGTGTATACCTATCCCACTGATAAGAGGAAAAAGAATTCTGAGATGTCCTAAATTTAATTACAAGACCTAGAAAGTACAGGAAAGGAGAGTTGGAAGAGGTGAATCAGTTAACATCTAAGGGCCAAAACAATAAAAAATCATTTCACATTTCTGAATATACGTAAAAACTTTGAACTATCCCAACACAAGATGCCACTACATCCTGCCTACAACCCCAATCAATCTAGAGGCAATAAGTATTTACCCTTGTAACAGGGACGTAGAAGGAAAAGCAAGATGAAGCTTGGCATCTCTGCCTTCATGTTTTTTTCTCTTTTATCTTATTACTGTGGATCGGATGCCTGCTCAGCTCTGCACACAGCCATGTTAATCACTTAAGGAGTCTTCTATGTAATACAAAGTTTATTAGCTCTAAATTTACTTTGTCTATCTCATCCCCTTTCAAGACTAAGGACACAAAGATAAGAGTAATTTTCAGGGTTTCCAGGGTATCCAATTACCAGCTTTTACAAGGTCCAGTTCCAAACCTCCTGGGACAATGTCTAGAAATCTCCAGACATTGTCCTAAACCTGCAATCACTTTGGGTTTCAGAAAAAGCAGAGCCTCACAGACCACCCCATATGAGGTCACACCCCATACAGAAGCAATCACCCCATGACAGGCACCACATCCACTGCTCCAGCATGAACAATCATCTCTTGGGAAATCATTTGTGCCTCAAGCCATAAGGATTCCTCCAGACATAAAAAAAAAAAAAAACATCAGGATTGAGACAGCACCCCATAAAACTGGTCCCCTTTCTTTGTTAACGGGCAAGTCTGATCTTTACCATATCTGTTCTCCCTTCAATTCTTCAAACTGAATCCTTCCCTACTTTCTCTTACTTTCCTTTGTTAAGGCACCAGCTTGATCTTTGTCAGAGATGTGTCCCAGTTATCTTTCGGCTTCTCAAGCTGACATCCTTTACATTTTCTCTTACTTTTCAATTAAAGTTTTTGCCTGTAAAATTCATGCCAACTGCTGCAGTTTTGATTTCCATTATTACTGAAGCAAGGGCCTTCACTAGCTGGTGACACCTCAACGAACTATTCTATCCCAAAACCTTCCTCAGTTCACATTATGTGGTCCTTTTTAGCTATAACCACTGTAGGTTTGAGGCAGAGAGGGACCCTCATGGGGGCAAGAAAGGGAAGGATTCTTAGGCCTGAATTATCCACTGAAGATGAAGATATGTCTTTTCCCTATCCTCTCTTGCCAATAATACACTCCTTCCCTACTCTCCTTGCAAGTACCAGGTGCGCTGTACTCAGCAGAGTGGTGCCACAATGTCACAAAGGACAAAACAGCCTCTGATCCATATCTTACACATGGAAGGAACCTCTTAAAACATCAGGAAGAGGTTTCTAAAAAATTCCATACTTATGATTCAGTGGGAAATTACCACACACTAGACTACCCCACAGCCCCATAAAAGCTGGCCCCATCCATTGTTAAGGCCAAGCTTGATCATTCTCTGCCAGTGCTGCCACCCATCCACCCTCTTCTTCATAAGCTTCCACTGAAACTTCTGCCTAGTTTGTACTCTTGACTCAGTTTTAATTTCTGTTACTTATGAGACAGAAGTTCTCCTGCATCTGATATCAGGTTCAATGTCAACAACTCATGCTTTCCTTCTGCAAATATTTGTAATAGAAATACACTTAGTTCTAAGTCCACGAGACATTTTTCTAACTGCTATAGAGCTTTGTTGCCAGAGCTAGTGCCAGGACCTGTCTTTTCTGGTTGACATCTGTAATGTTTGATAATCCCTTTCACTTCAGAGATCCCCTCGTCTCAAAAGTTTAATGCTGTAAATATGCTCTTGTGTTTCAACTTCTTACCCATATGAGCTACCTTTAATTTTTAATTAGTTGCATGTGTATTATGAGTGAAGAGGAAAAATTAGATAAATCTGCAATGAGAGAAACTATTCTCATTTCTTCAAACTAAATTCTTCATGAACAAGTATCTTGCTAGTGTAAGATGATGCTGATCCCTTAGGTACCTGAGCTTGTTTTTCCTAAAACTCCAACATCTTTTATTACTTTGTACTCATGCTTAGCAAGTTCCACCCATGTTGTTTTGAGCCTTGTTTTTCTTCCTAAAATTAACAACCTTACAACTGTCCTTAGTGAACTGCATGCTGTTTGTTGCTAACTTGAATCTCTACTACATAAAAATCTATTAAAGTGATTTACTCCTACAGGATATAAATTTTATGGCAACAGAAAGAGAAACATTTGTTATAGGATCACTATCACTTGACTTAAAGTGTGTTTCACTATTATAAATGTTTTCAAACGTACAATGGCAAACACATTGGAACCAGTAATGCTTTTATTCAATTCTATTTCTTATTTTTTTAGACAACTTGATTATTTTCTTTATTTTTACTGACATATCAAATAATAAATTCAACTTTTCTAAAGATGTTAAAATGGATGATTTTAAACACAACTTACAAGATTTGCCTTTAACAAATAATAGGTTTTTATTGTCCATTTTTCTTGGCATTGCTACATTTTTCAGTATATAATTATACCTTCACTGTAGTATTTTCAACTGCATGGTAGTTCATAGTTTTAATTACTCTTAGCAACCAAGACTGAGGCACTGTTAAGTTTTTAAAGTACAGTGATATAACTGCATTACCATTTTACTTTGAATGCATCTTAAATCCCTTTGGAGACTATAAGCACACTTCACCATAGCCTCTAAATATATGCAAACTAGAGAAATATTACCGTTCTGTTTTCAAGAGCAATGTCATTCCAAAGTCTAGTAATTCCTGGTTAGATATATTGAAACTGAAAAATTATGTTCTTCATTGTTATGCATCAAATTGTACATTTAGAGCAAAAAAGCATATATTTTGAGTAAAAAGAGTCACTACCAAAATTGTAAATAGGGAATTTTAAAGTCAGACAACCAAATTAATGAATCATTAAACATATTACAACATAAGAAAACACTACCATAGAAGTAGCAGAATTAAAATATACATGACGAGTTTCCTGAGTACTTCTCTATAAAAGTACTAAAGTAAAAGTTTAAAAAGGCAATGTGATCTGGGCATGTTGGCATACCTATAATTCCAGCTACTCAGGAAGCCTGGAAAGGAGGATCAAATCTCAATGTCAGGCTAGGCAATTTAGCAAGACTCTGTTTCAAAATTTAAAAAAAAAAAAATTTGAAGGGCTAGGGGTATCGCTCAACACTAGAGCACTTGCACAGCATATGTGAGGCCCTGTGTTCAATGTCCAGCACCACAAAAAAAATTGTTTAAGTGACAGATATCATCAGCAGGTAGCCTCAGAGCACTCCTTCAGGCATCTGTTAATTACACAGGTCTGGTATGCACAAAACTGTCTGCATGTCTCCTCCCAGAGGAGGAGCCCTCACTGACTCCAATGTGCAGTGATGGCACGTGTGAGAGGCCACTGCCAAGTAGTCAAATCCAATAGAAAGCTAGGGTAGATTCACCTAGACTACTCCTGATGATTGTAATTGGGGGTAGGCAGCAGTACCCCATAATATATCATCTGGGCAACCTGATAGTTTTAAGGAAATTGGGAAAACCACAGAAAAAGAACTACCCACTCTTTTCTAACATTATATTTTCTAGGTGTATCCATTTTCCTACAAGTGTCTTGAATTTATCATTCTTTTTAGTCAAGTAGTATTCTATTATGTACTGCATATTTTCTTTATCCATTCTTCTGTTTTTGGGTATACAGGCTGCTGTCAGGATTTAGTTATTATGAACTGTACTGTTATAAACATTGGTATGCATGTATTGTTATAGTATGATGCCTTTAACTCTTTTGGGAAGATACCTAGAAAGAGAATAGCTAGGTCAAATGGAATTTCTAATTGTACTTCTTTGAGAAATCTCCATACTGATTTGGAAAATGATTGTATTAGTTTACATTCCCATCAGCAAGAGATGTAGGATTGTTCCTTTTCCACACACCCACACCAGCATTTGTTATACTTTGATTTCTTGATGATTGTCATTTTTTATGGTGTAAGATGAAATCTTAGCATTGTTGTAATTTGCATTTCTCTAATGACCAGAGGTGTTGAATACCTTTTCATGTTTGTTGGCCATTTGAACTACTTCTTTCTTCATGATTTTCCAATTTGTTGGAATACAATTTTTCACAGTAGTTAGTAGTTAGTAACTATCTTCTGGATTTCAACAATATTTGTTGTGACTTTGCCTTTTTCATCTCTAATTGCATCAAAGTGAGTCCTTTTTCCCTTTCTTTTGGTTAAGTTTGGTGAAGGGTTTATCTATTTTGTTAATTCTTTCAAAGAATCAGCTCAATTCATTGATTAATATTTTTAGTCTTGATTTCATTAATTTCTGCTCTGACCTTTATGATTTCCCTCCTTAATTTTGGTTTTTGGCATTGGATTGTTTCTCTAGTATCTTGAGCTTCCACATTAGGTTATTTATTTGAGTTCACTCTGTTTTCCTAATGTGAACATTGATTGCAATTAGCTTTCCTTCTTAGGACTGCTTTCATTGTGTCCCACAGGTTCCAGCGTGTTGTACAAGCATTGTCATTTGTTTACCCCAAAATTGTTTAATTTCTTCCTTGATTTCTTCTGTGACCTACTGGATGTTCAGGAGTGTGTTATTAAATTTCCAAATGCTTCTTAATTTTCTGTGGTTTCTTCTGTGGTTGATTTTTATTTTTATTTCACAGTGGTCTGCTAATAAACATGGGGTGATTTCTATTCCTTTATATTTGTTTAAGCAGGCTTTGTGGACTAGTATGTGATCTATTTTGGAGAAAGTTCTATGTACTGCAAAGAAGAATGTATACTGTGTTAGAGAAGGGAAGAACACTCTGTAGGTAACTATTAAATCCATATGTTCAAGGGAATGGTTCAATTCAAGGGAATGGTTCAATTTCTTTATGGATATTTTGTATAGTTGATCTATCTGTTTCCAAAAGTGGGGCATTGAGATCACCCACTATGATTGTGTTACCCACTATGATTGTGTTAGTATTTATTTGATTGTTTATTTCCAGCATTATGAAAATAGGTGCTCCAGTATTTGGTGCAAATATTTAACAGTGTTATTACTTTGTATTGGGTTAATCCTTTAACTAGTAGCTAGTGACCTTTTTTTTTTTTTTGTGGGTACCGGGGGGTCGACCTCAGGACCTCACGCGCCCGCAGGCGCCCGTGCCGCTGAGCGATATCACCGGCCCTTTTTTCGTATGTGGGTTCCGGGAGTCGAACTCGGGCCCTCGCGCTTGCCAGGCAAGCGCTTATGCCGCTGAGCCATCTCACCGGCCCGCTAGTGACCTTTTTGTCTCTTATGATCAGTTTTAGCTTGAAGTTTAGTTTGTCTGAGATTAAAATAGCTATCCTTGCTTGTTTTCAGGGTCCTAGTCCATGAAGTTGTTTTCCATCCTTTCATTTTTTTGTCTATGACTATTTTGTTGGATTACATGAATTTCTTGAATGCAATACTGTTGGAGTCTGGTTTTTTATCCAATCTGACAATCTGTGCCTTTAATTGGAGAGTTGAGCCCATTAACATTGACAGATATTACTCAGTAATTAATTCTAACATTATGCTCTTGCTCATTGTTCTTTCTTTTCTTGCACATTCTTTTAATGATAATGTATGTGGGTTTCTTTTTATATTTTTATTAGTATATATTTGCTGTACATAGTGCTCATATTCATCATAGGAAATTTGTACCTATAAATAATATATCTTAATTCTCTTTTTCCCCATTCCCCTCCCCTTCTTTCAACCATTTTTCCTCTCCCCATTTACAGAAGCTTTGTTTCCATTCTTTTCTTTCCATTCTTTGTTTCTTTAATCCCTTTTCCCTTCCATCCATTCACTTTCCCCCCTCCCTGGTCCCCTTCTCATGTGAAAATGTTCTTTCTGCTTCCCAAAATCCTCCATTTTGCTCCTTGTTTGCCCTTAGGATTTCTACACAAGACAAACAGTGAGATCTTTAAACTTGTGTGTCTTACTTATTTCACTTAAAATTAGTTCTGTAGGTACATCCATTTATCCACAAATAATTCAAGCTTATCCTTTATGGCAGAGTAGTACTCCATTGTATATAAAAACCACATCTTCTCTATCCATTCATCTGGCAATGGGCATCTGTGCTGTCTCCAAGATTTAGCTACTATAAATTGTGCTGCTATAAACACAGATATGCATATATCACTGTGATATGATGCTTTTAACTTGTTCAGAAAGATGCCAAGAAGAGGAATAGCTAGGTCAAATGGAAGCTCTACTTTTAGTTTTTTGAGGTATCTCCAAACTGATTTCCGTAACGGTTATACCAGTTTACACTCCCACCAACAATGGAGAGGGGTTCCTCTTCCCGCAAAGCCTCACCAGCATTTAGTATTGGTTGATTTCTTGATGATAGCCATTCTTTCTAGAGTGACATGGAATCTCGCGTTGTTTTAATTTGCATCTCTAGTGACCAGTGATGTTGAACATTTTTTCATATATTTATTTGTCATTTGTACTTCTTCATCTGAGAAAGTGTCTATTCATTTCAGATGCCCATTATTGGATTGAGTCTTTCAACTTGGAGGGGTCTGATTTTCTTGAGTTCTCTATATATTCTAGATATTAGTCCTTTGTCTGAAGAGTAACGGGTAAAAAAATTTTTCCCATTCTGTGGATTGTCACTACACTCTCCTGGTGGTTTCTTTTGCTGTGCAAAAGCTTTTTAATTTGATGTGATCCCAGTTGTTGATTCTTTGTTGTATTTCCTGTACGATTAGGGTTTTGTTCATAACGTCTTTACCTACACCTATTTATAAGAGTTTAACCTATTTGTCTTTCAGAGGATTGTTTCTGCTTTTTATATTTAGATCTTTGATCCATTTTGATTTTAGTGTAATACATGGTAAGAGATATGCATCTAGGTTCAGTCTTCAGCATGTGAAGTCATTGTTCCCAACACCATTTACTAAAGGGGTTATCTTTCTTCCAGTGAAGGTGTTTGGCCCTTTGTCAAAGATAATATAGCTGAATGTGCCTGGAATTGTATCTGCATCTTCTGACCCACTGATCATTGGGTCTGGTTTGTCGTTTCTTTTGGGGGTTTTTTGTGCATGTGTGTTTTGTTTGTTTGTTGCCAGCATCGTGCTGTTTTTCTCATGGCAGCTTTGTAGTATAACTTCAAATTGAGGGTTGTGATGCCCCCTACCTTGCCCTCATTGTTCAGAATTGCTTTTGCTACTCTGGGTCTCTTCTGCTGCATATGAATTTCAGGACTGTTTTCTCTAGTTCTGTGAGTTACGCTGTGGTATTTTAATTGGGATTGCATTAAGGCTGTGTAACACTTTTGGAAATATCACCATTTTCACTATACTGGTTCTGCTGTCCAGGAACATGGGAAATTTTTCCATTTTCTGATACTCTCTTCGATGTGTTTTTTCACAGTACAGTAGTTTTCATTATAAAGGTTTTTCACTTCTTTGGTTAGGTTAATTCCTAATTGTTTCATTTTTCTTGATGATATTGTAAAAGGTGTTTCCCTAATTTCTCTCTCAGTGAGTCTGTTATTTGTGTATAGGAATGCTATTGATTTTTGAGTGTTGACTTTGTATTCTGCTATGCTACTGAATTTGGTTATTAATTCTAGGACACTTTCTGGTAGAGTTTTTGTGGTTTTCTATGTAGAGTATCATGTCAGCAGCAAATAATGATAATTTAACTTCTTCCTTTCCTGACCTTACGCCTTTTATTTCTTTCTCTTGTCCAACTGCTCTGGCTAATGTTTCCTAAACTATATTGAATAGGAATGGTGATACTGGGCACCCTTGTCTTGTTCCTGATTTTAGAGTGAAAACTTTCAGTTTCTGACAATTCAGTATGATGTTGGCTGTTGCTTTATCATAACTGGCTTTTATCAGATTGAGAAAAAGACCTTCTATTCCAATTTTCTGTAGGGTTTTTTTTTTTATCATGAATGTGTTTTGGACACTATCAAATGCATTTCCTGCATCTACAGAGATAATGATGTGATTTTTGTCCTAGATTCTGTCAGTGTGGTATACTACATTTATTAACTTACATATGTTGAACTATCTCTGCATACCTGGAATGTATCCTACTTGGTCATGGTGTATAATCTTCTTGATGATTTGCTGCATTCTGTTTGCCAATATCTTACCAAGGATTTTTGCACCTGTGTTCATTAAGGAAATAGGCCTGAAGGTTTTTTTTGGTTGGATCCTCCTCTGGTTTTGGTATCCAAAATGCTTACTTCCAGGAATGAATTAGGGACTATTCTTTCCTTTTCAATTTCATTACAGAGTTTGAGAAGTAATGGCATTAGCTCTTCTCTGAAGTTCTTGTAGAGTTCAGCAGTGACTCCATCAGGAATATGGGCTTTTGTTAGGTTTTTTTATCAATTTCATTAACTGATATTACATTGTTTAGAATTTTTATATCTTCTTGATTCTGCTTTGGTAATTCATATATGTCTAGGAATCTGTCCATTTCTTCTAAAATTTTTTATCTTATTAGAGTACAGGTTGTCAAAGTAGGTACTAATGATCTTTTGAATTTCAGCAGGATCCACTGTGATTTCACCCTTTTCATTCATAATTGCATAGATTTGGGTTTTTTCTTCTGATAAGGTTGGCTTAGGGTTTCTCTATTTTATTTAATCTTTCAAAGGACTAACTCTTCGATTCACTGATTCTTTGTATTGTTTTCTTAGTCTCAAATTGCATTAATTTCTGTTCTGATCTTTATAATTTCCTTCCTCATATGAGGTTTGGATTTAACTTGCTCTTCTTTTTCTAAAACCTTGAGATTCAACATTAGGTTATTTGAGCTCACTCCATTTTTCTGATGTGGGAATTCACCACTATAAATTTCCCTCATAGGACTGCTTTCATTGTGTCTTATAAGTTCCAGTATGTCATACTGGCATAACCATTTAATTGTAAAAGCTGTCTGTCTCAGGCTAGGGATATAGCTCAGTGGCACAACTGCCTGCCTGGCAAGCCCAAGGTCCTGAGTTCGATACCTGGTACCAAAAAAAAAAAAAAAACTGTCTCATATCTTCTTTAATTTCTTCTGTGACCCACTGGTTGTTCAGGAGGGTGTTATTTAATTTCCATGTGTCTATGTTGTTTTTGTGGGTTTTTTTGCCACTGATTTCCAATATCATTATCAGTATCTGATAATATGCATGGGATACTTTCAGTTCCTTTGCATTTACTTAAACATGTTCTGTGAGTCAGTATGTGGTCTATTTAGGAAAACACCCTATGTGCTGCTGAGAAGACCATGTGCTCTGTTGTTGTTAGGTGGAACAGTCGGTAGACATCTACTAAGTCCATTTGTTCAAAGGTTTGGTTCAGCTCTGATATTTCTTTGTTGATTTTATTTTTTTGTCTAGTTGATTTGTCTATTTGCAACAATGGGGTATTGAGGTACCCCATTACAACTGTACTAGTGCTTATCTGATTTTTCATATCCATTTGTGTTTGTTTTACATAGCTGTGTGCACCAGTATTTGTTGCATATATATTTATGATTGTTATCTCTTCCTCTTGGGTTGTTCCTTAACAAGTATGCCGTGAACTTCTTTGTCTCTTCTAATCAGTTTTGGCTTGAAATCCACTTTATCTACAAATAGAATAGCTATCCCTGCTTTTTTCTAGGTTCTTGTTACATGAAGTATTGTTTTCCTTCTTTGACTTTCAGTCTATGCATTTCTTTTTGAGTTAAATGTATTTCTTCTATGCAGCATATTGTTCGATCTTGTTTCCTGATCCATTCTGCCAATCTGTTTCTTTTGATTGGTGAATTCAGACCGTTCACACTCACAGGTATAACTAATACGTATTGATTTGTCCTTGTCAGCATATTATTTTCCTTTTATTGATCCCCTTTCTTTCCCTTCTATTTAATTGCTTGCCTTGCCTGGTAGTTTTATTCTATTGGGATTCTTGGGATTGTTGTCTGTTGTGTTTTTCTGTAATATCCTTCAGAACTTTTTAGAGTGCTAGTTTGGTGGTCATAAATTTCTGTAGGTGTTGTTTATCATGGAAGTATCTTATTTCTCCAACAATTTTGAAAGATAATTTTGCAGGGTATATCAATCTGGGTTGGAGGTTGTTTTCTTTTAGGGCTTGAAATACTTCACTGAAAGCTCTCCTTGACTAAAGGGTTTGTGTTGAGAAGCCTCCTGTGATGTTGATGGGTTTTCCTTTATAAGTGATTTGTTTCTTTTCTATAACAGCTCTTAATATTCTGTTCTTGTGTTGAACTTCTGGAATCTTGACTATTATATGCCTTGATGTAGGTTGCGTTGGTGTAGGTTGTTTTTTTTTTTTTCTGACCATGGCTAACTAGAGTTCTATATGCCTCTTTTACGTCAAATTCTTTTTCCATGCTTGGGAAGTTTTCTGCTATTACTTCTGTGAGAAAGTTTTTTATGTTCTTTGTGGTATCTTCTGATTTTTCATTGATTCCAAATAATCTTACGTTATTCATCATTGCATGGTCTAGTAGCTATGGGATTGACTTTACTGTGGTCCCTTGCTGTTCTTAAAAAGTCTTTCTTAATTTTATGATTGCTAACTCTAACCCTGTCTTTCTAGATCTGATATTCTATCTTCTCATTAGTTGACTCTACTGCATATACTTTCAATAGAATTTTTAATCTCCTGGATATCTGTTTGAATCTGTTTTATGGAATCCTATTCTTTCTTATGTTAGGTAGTCATTGTTTCCACCACTTTCCTAAGCTCCTCCATTTTTTTTTTAAATCTGTATCTACTCTAGATTCACTAACCATGTCCATTATGGTCATCATCTCTTTAATTATCTGTGTAATTATTTGTTTTGTTTTCTAGGGACTCATTCATCTACTTTCTTACTTCTGCTGCTATTTCAGAAAGTTCAGCTGGGTGGATTTTGATTTCTTCCATGTCAATACCGCCTGGATCTGCCTTGCGTGAGCTGGTGGTCTGGAGTTGCATCTAGCTTCCATGTATTCTCATTTTCTATTTTTTGTTTGTTTTCTGCATTGATGCTTGAAATTGCTTATGATAGGTAGCTTTATTACTAATATTGAGATCTCTTTAGGAAATGACTGCTCTTCAGAGATGTCTTCTAAGAATAGCTGGCTTTTCCCTTTGAGTCTGTCCCAAGATCCTGCCTCTTCTGTTCATTAGGAATGAGAGGTTACAGTCTGTTTGGACTAGCACCCAGTTCTTTGGTACAGGACTGTAGTATTGTTTATGTCCCCCAGACAACATAGGTATTGGCATACAAGAAAGATCAACTGATGACAACAACTATGTCACCTTGGCTAAAGTAGTATAATCATCAATAAAAATAGCATCGAACACAGCCTGGAAAATGACAAAGTGTGGTAACCAATAATTTGCCACTTTTAACTATATGTACAAGATCTATAGTTGTATAACAAAATCTAAGACAAATCAGAAAATTATATACAGTAAATATCCATTCAATAGAGTAATTTTACCCTAAGAGGAGAAAATTAACATGGAAAAGAGGAAAAAATAGAGAAATAAAAAAAGAGATTAGATGCAAGGCTGAAGGACAGAGAAAGATTACCCAAGCTTTAGGAAACTGGTGAAGAAGACAGGAGAGAAGGAAAAAAATACAAGAACAAAAGCAAATACAAAACAAAGCAAAAAAAAATCTACACTGTTCACCCTTACAAAGAAACAAAAACAGAAAAAAAAAAAAGCCCAGAAGAACAAAAACTAAAAAATAAATAAATAAACCAAAACAAAGGAAAAATAAGTAAAGGAGGAAGAGTGGGGCAGGGGAGGGGGAGAAAAAAGCCCAGAAGAACAAAAACTAAAAAATAAATAAATAAACCAAAACAAAGGAAAAATAAGTAAAGGAGGAAGAGTGGGGCAGGGGAGGGGGAGAAGGAAGAGGAGAAGAGGAAAGAGAAAGAGAAGAGGAAAAAGGGAAAGGAGAAGAGGGAGGAAGGGGAGGAGGGAAGTGGAAGAGGAGGAGGAAGAGGAGAAGTAGTAGTAGTAGTTGTTATTGTTGTTTCTCTGGGATTTCAAGCCTGTGATTATCTTCTGGGGTCTACAGTCTTGTGGCAGTGTCCAATTCAAGGTGTGACTCTGTTCTTTCTGACTGACAAAGGATGTGGTCAGAGCCCAGATCTGTCCTGGATAATCCCAGCAAGCTGGGGAAGGATTAGAGTGGGGTGCTACATAATCACTACAAACCTAACTAGGATTAGGATGTGATGTTGGTTGCAGAAGTTCAAGGTGAACCTGAAGTCTGCTTGTGAGGTAGGGGCCTGAGTCATTTAGCTTATAACACTATAGGTGTCTCTTGCCGGCCTGCTCATGGCTCCCTGACCATGGATGTCTCTCATGATTGTCCCTCACCAAGTCACTGTGGTAGTTTAACACGGAGAATCCTGCGATGAAGCTGACCCACAGCTGCTCTGAGTCCTGGGCTTAGCTGGCCCCTTCCTAAAATGAGGTTTGACCAAGCATGCTTTCCAGGACACATGGCAGTTGCTTGGACTGGAGTCACTCACCAGGTACTATAGGGCACAGCATCCACTGCTCTGTTCCAGTGGTGCCTTTCTCCCTGGAGGTCTCTGGAGTCACCTGCTTTCACTGTGTCTCTGTAGATTCAATCTTCCTTTCTCACACAATGAGCCAGGAGCCAGGGCAAAAGTACAGACTGCCCCTTCCTTTTTCTGTATTATTGTCTGTCTCTCCAGTTTTTCTGTAAGGTCCAATTTTTCCTTTAGGTCCTTCCTAGGTCTCAGGGATCCACCTCTCTCTCTTTTTTCCTTTCCTTTCTCTTTCTTTTTTCCCCAAATTGTTATTTTCCATTGTCTGTATCTCCATTGTTCTCTTTTGTTTTTCCTTTCCTATTTTTTAAATGCATTTATCTTGTTTGACAAGGGAAAACAGAAGACTAGGTAAGAAATGGAAAAACAAGAGAAACAGAATGGAGAGGACAGATGGTTAATACAAGGAAAGGTAAGAGTGACTGAGAGAGAACAAAATATGGTGAACTAAAAAGCTTGAGAGGAAGAATTTAAAAAGTGGGAGAAACAAGTAAGAAGGAAGAAAACAGTATTGCTGTGGGAGTTTCAGGTGAAAAAGCTAGACACGGAGATGAGAAGAGGGAGAGAACATAGACACAAACTAAACCAAAGCAAACAAAACAAAACAAAGCAAAACACAGAAAATATATGGCAGGATCTTAGTTCAAATACTCCAAGAAGAGAATGTATATGCAATTCACGTGACTGCTTTGCCAAAATGCCTGGGTGTTCACACCATTCCCTTCTTGCTTTAATTGTGTACTGATCAGATGCAGCCTTACCTTTCCTTTTCACTACAAAATACAAACAAATCTAGTCTCAAGAATTCACTCTGCCTGCTTGCAGGCAAAATCTGACTTAGCAACTCCTCCCCCAAGGCAGGCATGATGGCAGAATCTGTGGGCAGGTTCACTAGCAGGCAAGGGACTACACAGTTAGGGACATGCTTGTGATCTAGTGGGAGTCATCAGGGATCTGTGAATATGCTCGCGCATAGACTGACGAGTCTGAAGGAGATGGCAGCAGCTGCTGCAGAAGCATGGAAATCAGTGATTTACTCTCAGATGGGTGTCCACAGAGCCTGCAGAATGGAAGTGCACACCCACGTGTATCCACAGTCCCTATTCACTCATTTATTCTTTTTCCACCCAGGGTAGGGTGGGGGAGTCCTTGCCCTCAGTGAGTGCTGGTGGGGAGTATACAGGAGATGGCAGGCCACAGGAATGAGCAATTCACCCTTAGGCCCGTAGAGTTTGCAGGGTAGAGGTACATGTCCCTGTTCACACATTTATCCTCCCTCCCTCCTGGGTTCATACGTCATCAATGAGCACTGGTAAGGATGCTGCCAGGCTGCACCATTCGCCAGTGTTTGGATTAGACCTGATGTGGGAGAGTGGTTGGTGTCTACAGAGTCTGACACAAGAGTTCAGTCTCTGTAGTGCTCGTTTGTTTGTTCCTTCCCCGAGGTTATTTGTAACGCTCTCATAATGGCTGCTCCCTGGAGGGGCAGGGGGCTGGAGAGGTGTTGACCAGCCATACTCACTGTTTCCCCCCTCCAATGATACAGTTATTAGGATTGATCCACCTGTATCATCTTTCCAATTAGTATTCTGATTCAGGATATAAAACTCTCCTCTACTATAGAGTACCTGCGGCTTCAGTGAGTCTTCTCCGAGCACCTCTGATGAGACTACTCCAATCAGCCATGTTGCACCAGGATCCATACCCATTTTATTTTATTTTATTTTATTTTATTTTATTTTATTTTATTTATTTTTTTGTGGGTACCGGGTGTCTACCTCAGGAGCTCACACGCCAGCAGGCGTCCATGCCACTGAGCGATATCACCGGCCCTTTTTTCACATGTGGGTTCCAGGAGTCAAACTCGGGCCCTCGCGCTTGACAGGCAGGCGCTTACGCTGCTGAGTCATCTCACTGGCCCCATACCCATTTTAAATACTAAAATACTTCCATGCTGAATAGTGAATAGCTGTAGACTGATCACCCTCAGGTCTTCCTGATGTTTTTGCTGCCCCAGTATGAGAAAGCTTCTGGAGGTCACAGCAACCTGCCAGGGTAGGAATCAGGGGCTGGATCCCAGCAGGAAAAATGGGTGCCTGAGAGCCAACCAATGTTTCACCCCCATCCTAGACCCCAAAGACTCCTTGCTCTTGCCCAAAATTGTACTCTAGGAGTTGCAATGTACTGAACTGGTTATTAAATGTAGTATTTTGAATGTCACCTGGACATATATTCTGGTTTGCACTTTTGCACAGCTCCCCCTACCAATCTCTTTTCTATTCAGATCCTGATTCAGACATGTGTTGCCATTGAAGACTTTAGAGTAATGATGTAACCCTCTGGACAAAGCACATGCAACTAAGATGTGATGTTTTCATCTCCAAAAGTCCTACAGAATCTCTGTCTTATACCTATAATTCTTATTTTAAAGTTCTATCTGCCATATCCTAGGTAACCAAACCATTTCTGTTCTTTTTACCTTTATCAGTAGATCTCACTGGGTTCTCCACTTTGGCTATCTTCATCCAAAAGCAAACAGAACAAAAGCTTCTGCTTTTTTTAATTGTAAAATAACTTTCAAGAGAAAAGTGATACTTGGTTTGAAACTCCAAGGCATGATTGCCTGTCTCAGCTCCAAAATGTTCAGGAAATCCTGAACCTAGCATTTCATTGCGCGGAGATCATCAGGGAAGGGAAAGACAAGGGCTCCCAGCACCGACACAAACCACAGTATAGACTGGAATGGACAGAGCGTTCTCCCATCTACCTGTTTCAGACCTAATCATTCACCCGACATGCTGTCAAGGCTGATTCTTAGCACGCTGCTAAAGGAGAAAACTCTGTATTTGTATTTGGAATTACTGTTTCTCATGTATCTTGACCCTGATCTTCTCAGAGAAATCAACTCAGTTTCTCCATCCTATTATCCTTAGTCCTCCAAAACAAGGGCTTAGGGAGTAGGCCAAAGTGCACAGAATCTCAGCTCTGACACCACTAGGGGATCTCAGCAAGTTATTTAACCAGCCTTACACTCAGCTTCTACATGTGAAGAATGACCATGTCAACAGCTCCTCTGTAACAGAACAATATTCTTTATTTTCCATCCACTTTCCCATGCTCACCAGCTTCTTTCAATTGAACACAAAGGAATTTTTCCATTCTCTTACCCTAATTAGATAATGCTGGCTCACTCATAGCTAAAAAGAGGAGGAAGGAGGGAGAGGAGGAAGAAAAAGAGGACAACAACAATATGAGTTTTTAGTATAGGATAAAAAGATTCTGCTATAAACTTACAGAGGAAGTTTACTTAGAAACAAGCTAAGACTGAGGAAAAATGGGGCAGACTTAAAAGGGAGGAATTAGAGAACCAAAAAAATCACCCTCTGTGATGGTTAATTTTGGCTGTCAACCTGACTGTTTCAAGGGATGCCTAGAAATCTGGTAAAGCACACTTCTGGGTGTGTCTGTGAGAGTGTTTTCTGAGAAGACTGATGTGTGGTCAGCAAACTGAGTTGGGAAGACCCACTCTGAATGCAGAAGGCACCATCTAATAAACCGAGGGACT
This sequence comes from Erethizon dorsatum, assembly GCA_028451465.1. Lineage (NCBI taxonomy): Eukaryota > Metazoa > Chordata > Mammalia > Rodentia > Erethizontidae > Erethizon > Erethizon dorsatum. The sequence goes on from CM051828.1 coordinate 54,891,206, forward strand.
GGAAGGACCACAAAAGCTGAAGCATGGAGAGGTTCACACACATGCTCAACACTTCTCTTAAGAGTGTATAGTTTTTCTGCTGGCATTACCTGTCAACATCAGACTCCAAGTTCTTCAGCATTTGAACATGGAATGGAAAACCAGCAGCTCTCCACAGGGCTTCCAGAACTCTCCGGAGGCTTCTGGCTACTGGTTCCCCTGACTCGCTAGCCTTTAGGTGGCCACAGTGGGACTAGTCAGGCTCTCACTGTGTAAACCAATCCAGTAAGTCTCCTCTTACAGCTACATGTATATTCTATTGGTTCTGTTTCTCTGGAAAACCCTACTATATCATCAAACTTGAGAATGAAGTAGCTAATGGAACAAGAATAATCACTGAACTGTCCCTTTAGTTACCATCCAGAAAAACCACAAACTTCCAATGATGACGCATCCCCCACTTTGAAGCTATACTTACCTGTATCCCCAGAAACACTCACCAAAACATGTGTCATATAGTAATGCACTATCTCAAGGAAGAGAAAGGTGTGTATCGAAAGGATGATAATGATATGAAGGGAAAGCTACTTTCTGATGCTTCTTCTATGGGGTGACTGAGCATCAGAGGAAATCATAATGTTACCTATTTTTATCCCAATTAGTGTACTTATCAGTTTAAAGACCATTAAAGACACTTTGTCTCTTAAGTTTGGCTTCTTCTGTAAAATGGTGATATAACTGACTTCATTATGCTCTTGTAAGTCAATAAGGGATGACAACTAAATATGTATGTGCTTGTTACGGTTTGTGACTAGATGCCCCCTCCCCTGCAAGGCCTCATGCAGTCATGGGAGGGGTGAGTTTTTCGGAAGTGGCTGAATCTAGAGTTTGTTATTGATTCATGGTCCAATGCTGGGATTAAGGGTGTGAGGGCTACACCTGCCCTAGAGCAGATACCTGCATACCATATAATGGATAGAAAGAGACTTGTCTGCCCTCTCTCCCTCTTGCTGCTTTTGCTATCTTCCGCCACCATGAACTGTTGCCCCCCTGCCACGTGCCACCTTGCCTCAGACCCAGCCGATTATGGACTGAAACCTCTACAAACTGTGAGCTAAATAAACCTTTCCTTCCTTAACTTTGGGTATTGAGTATTTTCTCTCAGCAACAAGAAAAGTAACTAAGACAGTGCTCATGTACTTTTTCCACTTTGCATTGTTAGCATTAGTGCTGCTCACTAAACACAGACACCCCAATCTACAACAAAATCAGGAACCCAGAGATCCAAGAAAGATTTAAGCTTTCCCTCTCCCTACCACCACAAACCCATATCCCATATAGCCAGATATCATACTGTTGAGAGAAAAAGGGAGAAACTCTGAGTTTATCTAAAACATATATATATATATCTATATATATATATAGATATAGATATAGATATAGATATATATGTGTGTGTGTGTGTTTTAAACTGTTTCAAACAAGAATACATAGAAAAATCACTAATATGAAGGTTAAGTTTTACATAAGCATTTAAACTTCATATAAGCACTCATACTATTCCACAGAATTATAAATATGTAAAAGATGTTATCTTAGTTGCATTTCACATATCCTCACTATGCTCAAGATGTTAAAGAAGGACTCCTAATGTTTAGAATTTAAAATTATTTCCTTAGTCAAGGTATACTTTTCAGAAGCACCTTTTAGAGGGTTAGGGTCCCTTGCTTATCATAGCAGCTATGTGGCGCATTCCCACTTACAAAAACAACAATTATGGGCAACTACCAGATATAACATCAAATTCCAAAATGTTTGTAGGTAAAACTGAAAATTAAAACACTCATAAAACTGTCATTTTCATGTCTATTACTAGCAAATATCTTAAACACCTGCTGAGACAAATAAAATCATATGCTTACTGCTCCATCACACTGACCATCCTTAATCCTTAGATACATCCGTGCATTTTTCACACTTTCAAACATGCAAATCCCAGAGCTGATTTTATGCACTTTCCAGTAAGATTTTTCAGACTGGTTTCCTGCTCCAGTGCAAGTCCCATCAGGCTGGAGACACAGGGCCTGACACAGGCTCGTAGCAAGTAGAACCACAGCACTGTTGTAGAACACTCCCTGCAAAGCAATGAACAACAGAAAGGCAGTAAGTTAATAAGCACACATTCTGTTAGAGAGAGATGGCTAGAGAATCAATTCTCCTATAAAGGTCACAGTTATCCGGATCTTATTAGGAGCTTGGTAGCTGAAAATGAGCAAAGGAAAAAAAATATATACACAGCTAAATAAAATTAACAGATTTACATTAATAATTATTGAGAGTGTAGGGTCAGCATCTGATGCTACAGAGTGTTTTGTTGTTGTTGTTGTTTTAAAGGTACAGATGCCAGTTAATCCTGATTGCCAACTTGACTGGATTAAAAGAGGTCTGGAGAAGTGACTAGATTGTCAGGGCACTAACCTCACAGTGAGTGAGTTCACAGCTGAATGGGTGATTAGGAAATGGGGTCTAGTAGGAGGAAGCCAAAATGAACCTCTGCCCCTTTAAATTGCAGATGTCAGGTATTTTATAACAGCAATGGGAAAGCTGACCAATACCACACACAATACAAATATTTCTCCTAAGGAATTTATAATCACTATAAGCAAATAATTTTTATATTAATATAAGGCAAAATAGAAAGAATGTGCTATAAAAGTGCCCACATTATGGAATGCAATCTATGGACAAGAATTAAATGCATGAACATAGGAATTAATGAAAAGAAAAGCAAACAACTAAGATATACTCCAGTAAATCCTATGCAATCATTAAGAGAACAATATAAAAAGTTCTTGAAAATTAACTAAAAATATATTAACACTGTAAAGAAATGGATAAAAGATAAACATACAAATCACAAAAGGTATAAATTCAATTGATGTATAAATATAAGAAAAGGTAATCCATACTAGCAGTGAATAAAAGCTTAAATTAGTTGTTTATTCTTCTAGGCAGCTATTTAAGATTTCCTCTTTCAGGCCCAAATTCAACACTGAGGTTAGTGAGATGAGTTTTTCTCCTACACTGCTCCAAGATGTTGGGAATAAAGAACTTAACCTTACCCAGACAAGTCTGGCCTTTGCCTCACCTTCTCAGACATAATCTCTAAGCCCCTGGAGTTGACATGCCTGATGGGAGTGTGTTTGTTTTCCTAGTGCTTCAGGCCAGCCAGAGACTAATAATTTGACTTAAAGTAGGGGGCTTTGGGTCATAAGGTAACAACTAACCTCCTAAGAGGCTGGAGACTGAAATTACCCACAAAGACTGCGTGTTGGAACTCCAATAAAGACTCCTGATACCAAGCTTGGGTGAACTTCCCTACTTGACAGTACTTCTGTATCATGCCACATCAGTGATGAGAAAGTAACTCTGCCTTGACTCTCATAGGGACAAGACAACTAGAAGTTCCACATCTGCTGCTTCTCCTAGGCTCTGCCCTATGTGTCTCTTCAAGTAGCCAATTTTGATCTGTATTCTTTCTCTGTAATAAACCATAACTATGAGTATAATGACTTTCAATGATTCTTTGAGTCCTTGTAGTGAATTACCAAGCCTTGATAGTGGTCTCAGGAACCCCCAAACTCTGCAGTTGATGTCAGAAGTGAAGTGGTAGACAGGCTTTTGCCTCTAACTTCATGATTGACTTAAGTTTCACAGAAAAATTGATACATTTTTGGAAAAAAGTTTGATAATGTTTCCAGAGTCTTTTTTTTTTTTTTATGGGTACCAGGGGTCGACCTCAGGACCTCATGCACCAGCAGGCGCCCGTGCCGCTGAGCAATATCACCGGCCCTTTTTTCGTATGTGGGTTCCGGGAGTTGAACTCGTGCCTTCGCGCTTACCAGGCAGGCGCTCATGCCGCTGAGCCATCTCACCCGCCCCCGTTTCTAGAGTCTTAAAAGTTCCATATTTCAACCCTTAAATTCAATTTCTAATTTTTTAAGCTAAAAAATTATAAAAGATATAGTCAAAGGTTAAAGTATATATTACAGTACCAAATGCACAAGGTATAAAATGAAAACAATAAATGTTTAGTTAATTTATAAATACATATATACACATACAAAATCCTCTTTGAATATTAAATAATATGCTATGAGTGAAACTTTTATTGTTTTGAGAAAGATAATGTTAAGAAGTATTTATTATATAACAGGTATAGTAAGAGTTTGGTTTGAAACATGATCTACCATTTAATAACTATGCTATAGTAGCCAAGATTCATATATTCATATTCTCTCTCCCTCTCTCTCTTCACTGGACATTGAGCCCAGGGCCTTTGCACAAAGCTACATTGCCAGTCCATTTATTTTTTATTTTTTTATTTTGAGACAGGGTCTAAGTCATTAAATTGTCCAGGCTAGGCTCAAACTTATGATCCTCCTGCCTCAGCATCCCAGAGTGCTCACGATACAGACATGCTCACTAAGATGCTTAATATCACTGAAAATCTTTCCTTCACCTTTAAAATATAAACATTTGTCAGTACTTTGCTGATTTAGTCTTATATGTGATAAAACTCTCAGTAAAATGTCTATAAACAACCAATCTCATAAATTATAGCTATTATAATAACATGGTAATAATATTTTTAAGACAAATCCATAAATACATACTATAAAGAAAGAGACAAAAGAATTAGGAAATGACTATACATGCTTAATAATTACAGGATACAAACCCAATTGTTAGAAAAGTTCAGTATATTCATTTGTCTGATACCCAAATGTAATATTCTCTAACTTTTTAATTAAGAATCTCCACATCCAAAGTTTTAACCTTTGGCTTCAATTAGATACAGGACATTATTCCCATCACAGTTGTATTGCTGCTAAAGCTGTGATCCCTATTGCTTTTCAAAGTCCAGGTAAACATAATGTTAACAGACATCAACGCCACCTAGTGGAAAGACATCTGATTACTACAGTATGATTCAATTCAAAATTTTCCTCAATAAGGCAAAAGAAAGTTACTTAGCAATATAAACTTTGATGATGAAACTCCATTTTACCTTGACAAAAATCACAAATTCTCTTGAAAGGTCTGCACAGCCTGCTGATGACTCATCAGCTATTCTACCATGGCGATTAAAAATCACTGTGTGACCAGGAACCAGTGCTGACTCCAGAAGTGCAGAGCGGTTGGGCTGATAAAGCACCCGCACCTCAGTGGGGGCTCCACCACCAGCCTAAAAGAAAACGTTGAAAAAGAAAAGAGAAGAAATCCAACTCTGAATTAGCAAGAGGAAACAATAAAATTGAAAATGTCCTGACATTACATGTACAGTATATGTAGGTCTACTCCGTGCTATGCAACTTTTGTGCCATTTACATACTCTCTTGCTTTTGTAATTCAATTGCTTTTATTCCCCAGCTTTATTGTCAGTGAACTGCTCCAAGGATTTTCTTCTCTTGATTTCTTAGAACCTATGGCAAAGCACTGCATAACAAAAATAACTCCAGCAGCAGGATAATTTAATGAAATGTTAATGTGTATTTTATTGTTGTTTTCATTTAATCATTTTAGTCCTTTTAACTATAGACTATTTGGAACTAAAAACTGTAATTAACAAAAGTCCTACTTCATTCCTAGGTTTGTTTTCAAAAGACTAAATGAAATTGCAGAGGTTATGCTATAGGGAGACATTCCTGGTTCAGGGCAGTGTTGGAGGACTTGCCCCATTTCCCATCAGTGTCCCAGGTGGGCAATAGGTACTCCCTGAATGGCCAGACCCATGAGCCTAGGTCTACCAGTTTCAGCAAAGTTCAACTGCTCGAGGATGGCTGGGAAGTAACAGAGCTCTTCACTTTTACGGAAACATATCATACGTCATGAGTCCATCACAATGGCCAGTGTGGACCAAAACTATAAAGGGTGACCCCAGATATTTCAGAACTCATACCAGGTGAAATTTGTGTGAAACATGGTAAATCTCTTAATAACTAAAATGGAATCTCCCAACAACCTAGTGGGACAGATAATTTGGCTTAATTTGATTTTGGAAAAATACAATACGGTAATTAGACATGGCTTTGACTCTTAATCTAGTATGTTCCCTATCAACTACATTCAAATTATTAAGCATTTACTATGGCCTCTCTTATGTCCTACTAAGTACAATACACAGTATAAGTCCAGAGCAAAGGAGAAATGACTTCATGGAGAACATGTGATTGATTAATCCCTTAGCCTGAATATTATGTATAAAAGTATGTATTTTTTCAATAGTTATTATTTTCCATAAAGTTAAATAACATGAGTTAGAATCATTATGTAATATTATATAACATTATATAAGGAAGCTGTAACATGAGTCAGATTGCTTTTGTTCAATTCTTGCCTCTACATTTACTACTTTGTGGACCACGGCCAACTCAATCCTATATGTACTTCATGTTCTACTTCTTTTAAATAGAGATACAATGGATTACCTTATGGAGTACATTTAAGGATTAAATATATATATTGTTATGGCTTGTTAGATGTGCCCCCAAAGCCTCATATCATAGGTGGTGCTTTTCTGAGGTGGCTGGATCTAGGTAGGGTATGTGATGCTGGAATCAACGATGTGAAGCTGGGATTGATTCAAGGTGCAGTGCTAGGATTAAAGGTGGCTGCCCTCATACCCTGTATGAGAGTGCTACCAGCCCTAAGGGTGGGTAGCCTGGACAAGATGTGAGGAACAGAAAAAGGCCTACTGCTGTCACTTGTCACTTTTCACTTGCTGCTGGTGCTGCTTGCTGCTTTTGCTGCCTTCTGCCTGCCATGAACTGTTTCTCCTCTGTCCTGCCCCTCCTCTCTGCTACCCTTCCTTGGGGCCAGTGAACTATGAACTGAAACCTCTACAAACTGTGAGCTACAATAAACCTTTCCTTCTTTAACCTTGAGTGTCATGTATTTTGTCGCAGCAACGAGAAAAGTAACTAAGACATATATTAAGACAATTATTTGACGTGGTCTTGTTTTTCAAAATCAACAACATGCATGCGTTTTTGTTTTTGTTTTGTTTTTGTGGGTACCGGGGGTCGACCTCAGGACCTCGCACACCAGCAAGCGCCCGTGCCACTGAGCGATATCACCGGCCCTTTTTCATATGTGGGTTCCGGGAGTCAAACTCAGGCCCTCGCACTTGCCAGGCAGGCGCTTACGCCGCGGAGCCATCTCACTGGCCCCCATGCATGAGTTTTAAAGACATACTTCTACATATTAAAAGCTATTTTTCAAACCTAAACTAGGCAACACAATATATTATCAGGCAAAATCATTAGAGGTTTTCTCTCCCCATAAATATTGTCCCTAAAGGGGCCCCAGAGAACTCACTTAGTCTCTTCTGAAAGTTCTTCAAAAATTTTAGTGTTATCAGAGAATTGTTCTAAATTTAAGTTGCTGAAATCCAGAACCACTTATGTCTCAGAATCTCAAAAATTAGTGAAACAGAAAAATGTAAAAAATATAAATATAAGCCAAAAAAAATAAGTTGATAATCTTATAAACGTACATTATATAAAAATATATCTATACAGATATAGTACTACTGATTAACGGCAAGGAGAAAATTTACTACTCACCATTCCAGTGACAGAGCCATTGTCAAGAGCAAGAGAAAGATGCTTCATCTCATGACTTTGAAAAATGCATATATTTCCTTTGTTGAAAATGACATCAAAGAGACCTAGAAAAGATTTTTTAAGTATGAACAAGTAATTCACGCTTTAAAAGGCTTTTCTCTTATTCAAACATACATTTAAATCTCCTGATAATATATTTTATGTTTCAATTAAATGTTTGCAATTAGTCAAAAGGTAAAATGCCTTACCTATACTATGTTCAGTTTGTAAAAATTCATAATATAGTGCACTTTTTCTCCAGAGGTATATTAAATAAAACAATTTTTTAAATAGGTGATTCTTTGAGTCATGGCTTAACTTCTTAATGAACTGGTGAAGTCTGTCTCTGTGGGTTGTATGTATGTGTGTATACATACGCACTGTATATACACACACATATGATAAACATATAAGAATAGGATATAAAATATATAATGCACATTCTATATCTATAGAGTGATTTCATCATAAAAATTAGATTTTCTAAAATGAACCTATCCCTTTCTTACCACTGTCAACATAACCCATTTTATATTAACTCAAAAATTTGAGTCTAGTCAATCCATATCAAATGAAGGATTACTGGTGTTATTAAATTAATTTAGGTTCCAAAATCCTAATTTTTATATAAGTACCTCACACTAACTGATTGTGCCACTGGAGCTTCTAAAATCCCAGTTTTTACCATGGAATTATGTATATATTTGCTTTTAATTATTCACCTTATCATGTGTGTACATCCATCTAGCATTAAGAAATACAATTTATGAATTCCACCTTCATATTTTTATTCCAATTAACTACACGGGGGCTGGTGAGATAGCTCAGCGGCATAAGGGCCTGCCTGGCAAGCGCGAGGTCCTGAATTCGACTCCCAGAACCCACTTACAAAAAAAGGGCCAGTGACATTGCTCAGTGGCACGGGCGCCTGCTGGCACGCGAGATCCTGAGTTCGACCCCCGGTACCCACCAAAAAAAAAAAAAAACAACTACATGGGCAAACATTTTTAATAAAGAACAAGGTCTAATGTAGAGTATAATTACAGACCTCCAAATATAAAAAGATTTCACTATGTTTTTTAATGATTTTATATTCATTTAAAGTCATTTCTAAAGTGAAAGATATGAAGATCATTTCAAAAGACCACTCCAAATGGAAAGCTTTCTGCCTCATTAATCTATAATTTGTCTACCCAATAAAATGCATCTAGTGGTTAAGAATTAAGGGCCTTCATAAAATTAAACCGTGGTTATGAGTAATAAGTGATAACAGATAATCCTGGGGGTTGTGGTGTTATTGAAATGAGGAAAGAACTAAGAGGCAGAAATTTAGACTTTCAGTCTCATATTGACTCCTTAGGTAACCTTGGACTAATCACATTGTAGCCATTTCAATTTTTCACCAAATAAGAGCAGGAATTCCCAAAGCAATGTTGTTCAGATGACAAACTCATCATGTGAACTAATGAGTTAATGATGGAAACGTCTGAAAACTAAGGGACTATTACTGCAAAGGTGCTAAAAATAACTTTCACAGTTTAATTCAATCTTCCATGTGAGGTCATGATTTCATAAATTCCAGAATCTAAATCCGTAAAACTCTCAAGGCATTATATTTGTTTTCGCTCTGTTTTTAAAATTATTGCAAGGATTTCATTCCCCAATTTTTGTGTTAAAACAGCTTTATTGAGATATAATTCATATATAATACAATTCACCCACTGAAGTACACAATCCAATGTTTTTTAGTATGTTCACAAAGTTGAGCCACTGTTAACTACATTCAATTTCAAAACATTTTTATCACTCTAGAAAGAAATTCCATCATTATGGTTTGTATCTAGATGTCCTCACAAAGCCTCATGTGCTCATAGGTGCATCTTTTTGGAGCTGGCTGGATCTAGGATATGTGACACTGGGATTAAGAATGTGTGGTATTAAATTAGTCCACTGGTTGGAATTAGCATATTCTGGGTGTGGATAATGGAAGCCCCAACCTGGGTGCAGGTGGCAGCAATCAATAGGCGTATAGCCTGGATAGATTATAAAGAGAGAAAGGGAAGGCAAGCTTGCTGCTGCTTCCTACTGCTTGGCACCTCCTGCCTCCCCTGCCCTGGACTCCTATGCCATGCTGCCCTGCCTTGGAGCCAGCTAACTATGGACTGAAACGTCTACTGTGAGCTAAAATAAATCTTTCCTCCTTTAACTTTGGGTGTCAAGTATTTTGTCTCAGCAAGGAGAAAAGTATCTAAGACAATCATTAGCAGTCATTCCCAATTTCTCTTTAGTTTTCCCCTCCTATATTGAACCATCCCCCTCCGAAGTCTTATCTCCACGTAATCATTTAATGTCTCTACATATTTGCCTATTCTAGACATTTTTTTTCCTTTCTATCTAATATTTTTATTTATCCTTTGACCAACATCTCCCTATCTTCCACTCCCCTCTAACCACCCAAGCATCAGGTAGCACCATTCTACTCTGTCCTTCTATGGAATCAACTTTTTTCTAGATTCCATGTGATTCTTTCTATACCAGGCTTATTTCACTTAACATTATGTTCTCTAGATTCTGTTTTTAATATTTCGAGGAACCACCATCCTTTCCACAACAGCCGCAGTAACTTACATTCCTACAAGTTGTACAAGTTCCCTTTTCTACACATCTTCACCCATACTAATCTTTTGTCTTTTTTATAACAGCCATTCTAACAGTTGTGAGATGATATCTTACTGTGGTTTTGATTTGCATTTCTCTGATGATAAGTAATTTTGAGCATTTTTTTCATATACTTCTTAGTCATTTGCAAGTTTTCTTTAAAGACATGTCTATTCAGACCTTTTACACATTTACATATAGGGTTTTTTTTTTGTCATTGAGTTTCTTGTATATTTTGGATATCAATTCCCTATCAGACATAAGGCTTACAAATATTTTCTTGCATTCCGTACGTTATGTCTTTATTGTTTTCTTTTCCATGTAAAAGCTTTAGAGTTTGACGCAATTTCATTTGTCTATTCTTGATTCTGTTGCCTTTGCTTTTGAGGTCGTATTCAAAAACACACAGAGCTTTTCAGGAACACGTTGTTTAATTTCTATGTATTTAAAAATTCTAGGGCCGGTGAGACGGCTCAGCGGCTTAAGCGCCTGCCTTGCAAGCGCGAAGGCCCGAGTTCGACTCCCAGAACCCACATACGAAAAAGGGGCCGGTGATATTGCTCAGCGGCACGGGCGCCTGTTGGCGCGTGAGGTCCTGAGGTCGTCCCCCCGGTACCCACAAAAAAAAAAAAAAAATTCTAAAATTCCTCCTGTTAATGAGTTCTACATTTATACCACACGGTCAGAAAAGATACTTGATATTATTTTTGTCTTCATAAATTTGTAAGACTTCTTTTATGGCCTAACATATGGTTTATCCTGGAGAATGTTAAGAAGAATGTATATCCCATAGCTATTGAATGGACTGTTCTATAAGCGTCCGTTAGGCCCATTTGGTCTAGAATGCAGTTAAATGTGACGTTTGTTGATTTTCTGTCGGAACATTGCTGAATATTGCTGAACACTGAAGCAACCCACTATTACTGTATTGCAAGCTATCTCTCCCTTTAGAACTAATATTTAATTTATATATTTTGGTCCTTCAGTGTTGAATACAAACATAGGATCATGTGTCAACAACACAAATATTCTGAAAAATGTGTCATAGATGAAGCCATCACGGTTCAAACATCATGGGGTATTCTCACACAAATTGCTCAATGTGACCTCTTGATGCAATCAAGAGCTATGGTAAATACACCACGTATAAGGCTGCTATCAGCACAACACAGCACATGGTTTTTTGTTTTTGTTTTTGTTTTTGTTTTTATTTTAAAGAGAAGAAAAAACAAAACAAATCAAAAGAAGAACAAATTTTCAAAACAACATAATAGGAGGGTAACAATGGTTAATACATTACGTATTACTATCTTTAAGTTAGTTATTCAGGATACCAGACATTAGCATTCAATTGTCCAAACATTATTGACACAAACCTTACTCTTCAATGAACTAAGTAAAATTGGTAGTGTATCTATCTTAACCATCTTATATATATATACAATTTTTTTTCCCTTTCCCTTCTTTCTTTTCCCTATTCCAGTCTCTCTTTCCTTTTGACCAGTTTCTTTTTGATTCATCATGTCTATTGTACATTTTGGATCTTATTTACTCTTTCAGTTTCTCATACTAGAGAGACAATACGATGCTTACACATACAGCACATGGTTTTTAACCTTAATAAACAGAAGGATTACGCTCTAAAATAATAAAAATTCAATAAATATATGAACTAGTAAGATAGTTTATTAACAAATATTATATACCACACATAATTGTATGTGCTGTACTTTTATACGAATGGCAGTGTCACAGGTTTGTTTAGAACAGCATGTTGTAGTCAGGGTTTGCACAGGAAACAATTTAATAAAGGACACATAATTTATAGGATTATTTTATAGTAGTCACCTAAAGAGTCAAATACAAAAGAGTGTAGGAAATCTGTCCACACACTACAGACCCAAAGAATCCACCTGAAGACCTGCATCCCATGGTAATGTACTTCATGAGGCCAGCTGAAGACCTAGAGCCCATGACAATGCCCCCACGAGTCCAACTGGAGGCCTAGAGCCCATGACAATGTCTCATGCAAGTCTGTTTCACAGATCTGCACTGGGAAGGCCCAAAGCTCAGTGGTGGAAGCTATAAAGTCTGTGCCAGCGGGATGGAAGAGCTGTGCCAGCAGGCTGAGGGATCTGCACTGGAGCCAGGAAGTGACGCTCAAAGTAAGGACCAGAGCTCCCCCGAAAAGTACCACAGCCATCCTCAGCAACAGCGAGGTCCCAAGCTCCTCCAATGACAAGAACAGCTGAGTTCATATCAGGAAAGCTAGCGTGACAAGCTTCTCCAGGATACCGAACAGCACACCATCTTCCCCTCCAGAGCCAAGAAGCAATGCTCAAATTAAGGACCAGAGCTCCCCCAAAGTGAACCGCAGCCATTCTCGGCGACAATGATGTCCCGAGCTCCTCCCACTATAAGAACAGCCAAGTTCATATCAGGAAAGCCAGCACAAGTCCTCCAGGAGAACCAACAGCACCACCTCTTCCCCTCCAGTTCTCCTTTATATGTTGTTGGCAACAGTCCTCAGGTGGACCTTCCACACCCAGCACCACACTGATTCAGTTCAGCTGGGTGTTACAAGTTGACCACCAGTTGTCATTCCACCACACAGCATCACTACAAACACACTAGTAATGCATTGTGCTAAGATGTTACCATCATTACAATGACTACAAGGTCACTAGATCAGAATTTTTCCTCTCCATTATAATATAAAGTCTGTTTTATTGAACATAACTATTGCTGCACACTTTTGGTTTCCACTTGCACAGAATATTTTTCTTTATTGCTTCACTTCCAGTCTGTGTGTCCTTTCAGGTGAAGTCAGTCTCCTGTAGGCAGCATATAGTTGGGTGTTGTTTTTCTTTTCCATCCAGTCATTTTATATCTTTTAATTGAAAAATTTAATCCATTTATATTCAAGGTTTTTATTTTACTTGAGCTATTTTTTAAAATTCTTTTCGGGTAGTTTTATAAACTTTGTTCCCTGTTGTTTATCTTTACGATTTGATAATTTTCTGTAATGTAATGTTAAGCTTTGATTCCTTTCTCTTTCTCATTTGTATATCTGTTGTAATTTTTTTCTTTATAGTTACTATAGGGCTTACTTTTAAAAATGTTAAAATAGGCTAAAGATAACAACTTAACATTACCCTCCCCCTAAAATTTATATTTTGTTGCCTTAATTTACATCTTTTTATATTGTGTGTTCCTTAACAACTGACAGTAGCTATACCAGTAATTATTGCTGACTATTTTGTCTTTTAACTTTCACATTAGAGAGATGAAAATTTTGTCTACCACAATTATAGTAATGCAGTATTCTGAACCTGATTATGAATGTACTTCTGTTCGTGATTTTTTTTCTTTTTTTTTTGTGGGTACTGGGGGGTTGACCTCAGGACCTCATGAGCTAGCAGGCGCCCGTGCCGCTGAGTGATATCGCTGGCCCTTTTTTCATATGTGGGTTCCGGGAGTCGAACTCAGCACCTTGCGCTTGCCAGGCAGGCACTTATGCCACTGAGCTATCTCACCGGCCCTGTTCGTAATTTTTATACCTTCATATGTATTCATTATTATTTTATCAGCTTGTTTGGCAAAGATGCAATATATAAAATCATAATTTTTTAGATATTTCACTATAAAAATTTCTCTTTTAAAAGTATATAAAAATATAAAATACAAGTTTATGAAGGGATGTCTATTTACCTGCTTGTTCAATGCTACTTGTCCTATCCTTAGGACATAGTAAGCATTTTATAAATATTTGTTGAATAAATGAATTCCCACTGCTGAGAAAAAAAAAATTAAGTGCCCTGTTTTGAGAAATTTAACACAGTAAAGAATGTGCTTGGATGTGAAAACTTACCATAGTGATATTTAATTTAAAATATGTATTAGGAACAGAACCTTTTCCAGTAAAATTATAATTAGGTCAGTATGATAAATGATATGCTCGGGAGTTTAAAATCTTTCCAATAAAATACACTATTTTTGAGTGACTCAACAATACTTTCATAGGCCTCTGATGTTCTTTTTTTTTTTTTTGTCTTTTTGAGACGGGGTTTCTCTAGGCAGTTCAGGTTGGCCTTGAATTCAGTGATCCTCCTGCCTCAGGCTCCTGAGTGCTGGGATTACAGGTATGTGCCACCACACCCAGCTGGGTCTCTGAAGTTCTACAGGGCACGGTTTGAAGAAAATAATGATAAGGGAAAGAGCACCACTATGTAAGTGAACAGATTAAAATTAAGATGAAAACATCTGAACAGTCTGCAGCCCTAAAAAGAAGCATTATCTAAACATAAACAGATCTTCCTTAGAATACACTGACCCTCTAGTAGAAGCCATATAAACCTCTACATCTTTCCACTGAAACTCTAAACAACTGTTCCCCAATTTTTAAGTTAAGTAAAAACAAAAGGCATTTCTTTCTCTAATTTTCTTACACACATCTCAAATCTGGCCTGCACTTAGCTACTAAGTGTTTCTACTCTACTTCAACTCCACACACGGCTATCTCCTACTGATAGGAGGAAAAAGTAAACTGCCTTTAGACACACACCTGGGCCTTATTTCCCAGACCCTTTCATAGGAGGCAAACAGGAGTTAAGGCAAAAAGGAGTTATGGGAGGATTATTATTTAAATTATCAAATACAGTAGACAGTTTTAAACTGCTAGAAGACTTCTAATATGAAGTGATAGTTTTGTACAGGTGGGTAAAGTATTTAAAATGTTTTATAGTGTGTATACTAATCATGAGATTAAGCACTTCCAAAATGCTGCAAGTACATGCAGTACACAACATTTGAAACTAATGTTGGGGGCCGGTGAGATGGCTCAGCGGCTTAAGCGCCTGCCCGGCAAGCGTGAGGGCCCGAGTTCGACTCCCGGAACCCACATACGAAAAAGGGGCCGGTGATATCGCTCAGAGGCACGGGCGCCTGCTGGCGCGTGAGGTCCTGAGGTCGACCCCCCGGTACCCACACAAAAAAAAAAAAACTAATGTTGGATCTATTTTGTGATTTTAAATTGAAAAATTCAGCAATTAGTGATATAAAACTGCCCTGATTTGCTGCAGATTAGTAAAATATGTTAATCTTCCATTATATGCTCTAAAGAAAAGTGACTAGCCATATGCCTTTCCCCTTAGATGGGAATTGGATGTCATTCCAAGACACCTCTTCTATCACCTTTCCCTGACATTTCTTTCTCTATTCAGACACTGAAGTTGTCCATAAAGAGAGCTGAATAAGACAATATCCAATCCAGAGCCCATTCATTCCAATCTAAAACAAAGGAATTCTTTCAAAATTGTCTCAGGAAATAAAAAGGTAAGATTAACTGCTTCTTGATTTCAGAGATGTGTAGTTAAAATACAATAAGAGCAGAGCAGAAACACAGTGGACAGTATACAGTTTATTTTAAAATGAACCTTTTTCAGATCCTTTTCTAAGCCTAAGTGCTAGACAGAGAAAAGAATTAGAACTCTTCTCACCATATATAAGAAATAGGGTTTTAAACTATAGATAAGTCACTAGCAATGATCTAAGAATTCCATTAGTACCAAGTAGATAGCTAAGAAGACAAGGAAAATTCAAAGAGGTGGCAAGTTCTAGAACTGGCAATACTTTTCTTTATTCAATAGGAATTACAGAATAACCATCCCAAGACCATTGTTTTAAAGTTGCAGCACAGTGGGAAAGGGTATTACTTTCCTCAGAATACTGTGTAAATTATTCATAAAGCATCGAAGAAAAATTCAGAAATCCCAGAAATCTATTGATTATTGATTATTGAGTATTAAGGAAGATGATGATTATTTGAATGGCCTAATCCAACTATCAAGCCCGATGAAAAAGAAGAAAAACTACAAATTAAGCTGTGCCTAGAAATCTGCCTTCCTGCAGCTCCCAGACCTGCCCGGCACCACACATTCTGTTAAATGGCTTTACCGTATTTATCTGTCTTTTCTCCATTAGCATCAACTGTGCCATCCGGATGCAGACGAACAAACCCCCTGGTCAGCCTGCTGTAGAACTGAAGAGTATTTCCTTTCATAAATTTCCAGCTCTCTGCAATCCACTAAAACAAAAAACAAAAGTGCTGTATGGGAACACATAAAGAGGAGAAATTACTAAGAAACATCCCTCATGACACATTACATACTGTTTTGTTTTAACACATGAAATTGCTATTTGAATATTGTTTGTATTACATAATTTAAAACCCAAAGAAAAATCTTACTGTTTTTTTTCTCTGAAGTTCTAGCTTCTGCCCTGAGAAGATAAAGCAAAGCAAGGACCATTACTTTCAACAGTGTCATGTTTTTTTCGGTCATCGTAAAACATAATTTTAATGACACTCACTTGCAGAGAAGATACTGTTATCCCTGGCATACAGTTCTCTGACAATTTTGCCATCATCTTCCCCTTGATCCAGCCATCTGTGGGGAAAAAAATGTATCAATTCTTATCAGGCTTTTATTTGCCCAAACTTTAGGCAATTATCTATCAACTCAGAAATAATGGATAGTAGAAATTGGAAAAAACTGTAGATATCAGTTTATTTCAAAAAAAAAACAGTACAGAATGGAAAATGAAATCCTAAAATGACTGTAAGTGTGCAAGGGTGGTGGAAAGAGGAAGAAGAAGCTGTTATTTGCTAAGGAGCAAATGTTTCATCTAATCCACACGTGAGTTACTCCATTTATTAGCCTGCTAACTGCAAAGATTAAAGATTTTACCACCACTGGATCAATATTTTATCCCATTATTTGACCACTAACTAGTTCAAACTCCAGTTAGTTATTTCATGAATGGCTAGAATTTGTTCCATAAGGGAAGAGGCAAAAAAGTGAAAGAGACAGCAAACCTATTACCATTACTGGCAAAATAACTTGAAAATCAAGGCCTACTGACAGTGGGTCAGCAATGTCATGGTTACTTAAAAAGCTATATACAACAGTTATTATGCACATTTATTATTTTTAAATCTAATTTGGAACCTTAATTTACCAATGACTATTAAATTTATATCATCAAGAATAATGATAAACATAATGGATTTATTTCTTCACAGAAGCAGCAGCCCCTAAGATTAATGGTCATAAAAGTTATATAACAAAGCGTCAATTATCAGGAATAGCTGAATAAACTACCTAGTTTGCAAAAATACATGAACTTGGAACTAATATGAAATGAAGTTACTTAATGTAAAAACACACCTACAAACCTGTGACAGAAGAAGGCATACTCATCATTTGTTGTGGGATCCTTGACCACAACATCATCAAGAAACCACCCATTTCCTGAATAAAATTGAAGAAAGGAAAGTGTGTTATGAATATATACAGTCCAGGGATTATTTTCAGTTTTGAGATACAGTTTCTTATTTCCAAATATGTGTGCAACTTTCAAAGAAAGGAAATTATAACATTAACTGTAAGAAACATTTAAATGTTTCTTGTGCATGTAACAAAAGCATAGCATTATTATAAAGCTTCACATTTTGTAGTATGATTTCAATATATTTTCCAAACAAATGAAAATAGAATAATTCTGCAGTTGCTCTTGATTTCATAAACTGTATTCATAATCCTGGACCTAACAGCTTCCAAAGAATATATACCTAATGAGTTAGTAATACTTTCTATTTCTACAAAAGTATTCAAGTTCATATTTGGATGATGACTGTATGTACAAAATATATATGTGTTCATTGGCCAAAAATGAACAGTTATTCGGATATCTCGTTAAAGTCCACAAACAGGTAAAGGGTAGTAACCATGAAGGCACTCATTTCCTTTGAATATATTATTCTTTTGAAATATTTATTTTTATATAAATTTGCAAACTGGGTTTAGTTAAAATACAATTTTATTTCATTTATTGATAAAATGGGGTGTCTTAGTCGCTTTCCTCATTGCCCAAACAAAATACCAGAAACCCACAACTTAAAGGTGGTGAGGTTCATTTTAGCTCATATTTTCACTTCATGGTCCGCTGGATCCAAGGCAGAAACTGCACGGTAAGAAGGGTCTGGTAGAGGAAAGCTGCTCATATCATGGTGGCCAGGAAGCAGTGGAGAAAGGCAAGAACCAGGGAGGGAGAACAGAATTCTAGATCATGTAAGCAGACCCTACCTACTAACAACACTAGCTGTGAACTCTAAAATGGATTAATCCACTGATGAGTATAGCACCTCCATGATCCAACATCCTTCCTGAACACACAACATTTTAGATCTAAAGCATAATATAGGGTATTTTAATCTTAACAGTTTTGTCTATACGAAGATACAGCTCACAATATAATACATTCTACGTCAACTGAAATCCTTGAGTTGTTAATTTCATACTAATCAGCTTTAGGATGCAACTTTTAACAAAGCAACAATGGCCTTCATTGCCTGGTCTCTGATTACTCAGCAACTTTCTTCCTTCATCACACATTCCCATAACTGAGCAGTGCCAGACTCCTCACAGTTCCCTAGATAAGCTGTTCTCAAACTTGAGCCTGCATCTGAATCACCAGGAGGGATTATAAAAATGCAGATTGCTGGGCCCACATGCAAGAGTTTCTGATTCAGTGGGCCTGGGATAAGTAGCCTAAGATGATCAATTATCCTGATTTGCACAGAAAAGAGGAATTTTCCAGAGTGTGGAATTTTTTGTGCTAAAAATAGAATAGACACAAGCAAACCAGAGTGGTTAGCCATCCTACATTGGGCCCTAAGAACTGAATTTTTAACAAGTTCTCAAACCATACTGATGGTCCAGAAATCACACCTTGAAAATCACTGCCACAAATGATTCACACTCACAAAAGTATACCTTTACACCTGCTGTCTCCTCTGCTTAGGATGTCATCCCTCAAAATGTTTTTATTTAATTTCATTTTATGCGCTACCAAAAAACATTACTTGTATTCTTTAAGGCAAATAAAATGTTGCCAGAATTCTGAAAATGAAAAGCCCATAAACTCTTGGAAGTAATGAGGGAATTTGATTTTTCAAAAACAATAATTTTGTTACTTTCTAAGTTAGTATAAAACTATCTATATAAAAACATATTGTCTACATTTTCAGCATACTTTTCCCCTGAGAAAGACTCAGTTCTGGAATAAGAGCTAGAAAAGAATTCCTAAAGGTGGCAGGGGCGGGAGAGGCCGATTCCTAAAGAAAGCCAAGCCATCTCTGCAGGAATTTGGCAGAAAGAATAGGAATCAAAGAGTTGACATTAAATTCTGAATGTGTTATTTCTTACATAATGAATAAAATAAGTAGCTTTATATTACTCAAAACATAATTTGTTACTTAATGGATTATTTACATTGCATTGGGTTGGACCTAAAAAAATGAACAAAAAAGACACTGAAATAATGTAAAATTTCAGTGCCTACAAAAAAAGTCCAGTTAATTTGGTTTACATACTTTCAATCTTGTTCTATGCCTATACTCTTCATGATACATATGTCTATATGTAATCAAATTGGATCCTACTGTGCAAAGAATTGGTACTCTACTATGGTAGATACAATATATGTGCTCACCATACTGTTTATTGTTATAAAAGAGAACCACACCTCTCAGCCTCCCCTGAAATTAGCTAGAGCCCCATATGACTCACTTCTTCACAGTGGAATGGGAACAAAAATGATCTAAGTCACTTGTGGGTCTTAAATACATCCTGCCAAGAGTCTCAGACTACCTCCATCTTCTATGGTGACCTTGGAAGTCATGTAGCACCTGAAGCAGCCACACACTAGCCAGGCCCTGATCCCTGATTAACTGCTTGAAGAACAGTTGCTCAGGCTACTTTCCAACTTGTGTTAGACTGCTGAGTGAACAACAAATAAACATGAGCTGTATGAAGCCTCTCAGATTTTTCAGTAATTTATTACAGCATTAATTGCCCAAAACATGTATCTACTCTGTTCATTTGAGTACTGTACGTCTGCATTTTTCCTAAATATTCTTAAACATGATTTTTCAAGTTTTATAATATCTCTGTATATCGATGTATTACATAAAGTATATTTCCTGTTACAAATTAAGGAATTTTTGTATTATGCATAACACAGACACAATTTTGAATATGCATTTTACTTGTATTTCTCAATTATTTTGGATAGCTTTCTGGAAGTAGAATTATTGAGTAAAATTACGTGTTATTTTGAAATAACACTAAGTAACAGTTTTTGCAATTTTTTATTAGTAAATGCTTACAATATATAAGACATTCCCTGTGGTGAACTGGTACATATACATATTGTATCTTAATCCTTTTTACTTTCCCTTCCCCTAAATAACACTAAATAGCGTTAATAACAAAATATTTCATTATATCCCCACAATGCTTTCTCTCCCAACCCACCCAACTCCACATAATTTGGTCTTGGCTATTTGGTTTGATTTACTTATCAGAGCTCAAAGCTGGCAGCAATCCAGATGCCCTTCAATTGGAAAATGATTAAACTGAGGAAAATCCATACCATAGAGTACAAAAAGCAATAAAAAAGAATTAACCATTGACATGAACAATTTAAATAAATGTCTAGGAAATTATATGGAGAAAAAGATCAAACCCAACAGATTACATAATGTATGGTTTCACTGATATAAATCTTAAAAGGAGAAATTTCATACAAATAGTAAAGATTAGTGGTTGCCAGAGGTTAAGCACAAGGGACTAGAGTAACAAGAGGGGAAGGGGCTTGGAGGTGGATATAAAAGTACAATGAGAGGGAATATAGCAGTGATGGTATACTTTTGTGTCCTCACTGTATCAATATCAATATTGTACTGTAGCTTTGCAAGATGTTACCACTGGGGAAACCAATAGAGAATTTCTCTGTATTGTTTCATACAACTTTATTTGAATATATAATTATCTCAAAATTAGAAGTTTAATTAAAATGTAGCTTAGGGCCGGTGAGATGGCTCAGCGGCGTAAGTCCCTGCCTGGCAAGTGTGAGGGCCTGCGTTCGACTCCCGGAACCCACATACAAAAAAAGGGCCAGTAATATTGCTCAGCGGCACGGGTGCCTGCTGGCGCGTGAGGTCCTGAAGTCGACCCCCGGTACCCACAAAAAATAAAAATAAAAATAAAAATAAAAATAAATAAATAAAATGTAGCTTAGACTTGATAAAATTTTAAGTATTTCTTCAAATCGTGCAAAATTATTTTTTGCTTAATTTGAATAGATTTTTAATATTCACTGCTTATACTTGCATTAAATCCACTTACAACCTGGTTCAGAACTTATTCTGTGTCATTTACTTAATTGTCTGCCTGTCACCAAACTGTGTCTTAGTTACTTTTCTATCATTCCTGAGACAACATACCCAACACTCACAAGTTAAGGGAGGAAAGGTTTATTAAGCTCACAGTTTGTAGAGGTTTCAGTCCATAATGGGCTGGTTCCGAGGCAGGGTGGCACAGGACAGAAGGGCAACAGTTCATGGCAGTGGAAGACAGCAAAAGCAATAAGAACAAGAGGGGGAGACAAGCCTCTTTCTGTTCCTTATATTGTATCCAGTCTACTGGGATTAGGGTGGTGCCAATCCAATCAGTGGACTGATCCAGCAATCACTCACCCTTAATTCCAGCACCCTTCATCCCAGTATTGAAATATGAATCAATCATACACTCTAATTTAGCCACTTCTGAAGAAAAAACTCTGCATGAGGCTTTGGGGGGACTTCTAGACACAAACCACAATATTCTGCCCCTGGTCCCCCAAAGACTCATGTACATCCCTTTATGTAAACAGAATTTAGTCCATCTCCAAAAGTTGTCAAGGTCCTAACAATTTCAGCATTGCTGAAAAGTCCAAGTCTAAAGTTTCCTCTGAGAGGAGACTTGCCAGCTAAGCCAAACTCTTAGCTGTGAGCCCTTGTACAAATGAAAAGAAAGTTAAACACTTCCATCATTCAATGGCACAAGATAAACATTTCTATTCCAAAAGTTACAAATGGGGATACAAAGGGATGAGACCCAAGCAAGTCCAAAATCCAGCAGGGCAAACATTAAGTCCTGTAGTTCCATGTGCAGCATTTGAGGCAATCTGTGGCAACATATGAACTCCAGAGGGCTTGAGTGGCTCAGCCCCTATGGCACTTCTGGTGGTTGGACCTCCCATGGCTTCTCTCTTGGGCCCACTCTGCTCCCTCCTTGCAGTTTTCCTCAGAAGATGCACGTTCCTGGGTTCTCCAAACTTCTGGGGTCTCCACAGCACCTTTGGCTTCACACTCACAGCTTCACACACTGCCCACTCAGGGGCACACTGCCTGGCCTCCCAGGCCTTTTGAAAGCTGGGAGGAAGCTTTCCTGACCCCACAACTTTTCCATTCTGCATGCACATCAAACCAACAGTACATGGATGATGTCAAGGTCTGCTGCCAGCTGGAGCAGCAGCCAGGCTTCCCTCTCTTTTGGCTGTTGGTTGAGTGCTTGGATCTCTGTGCACTCTGAATCCAATTCCAAGGAACAAATTCTCTAGGCTGCCACTATTCTGGAACATGGTGCTCTGGCAAAGCAGTCTTTCTTCTCAAAGCAAAGTCTTTCACTTTTGTCATTTTGAGGCTGCAAAGGGTGGAGTCCTGCTGCCTCTTGTGATGTCTTCAGGTCATCTTTTCTGTTCTCCTGTTCCTTCTCAGCAATCGAGATCTCCTTGGCTCTATCTTTGCATTCCACAGCTTTCCTAGAGCTTCCTTTTTGGCCAAACTCAAAACATTTTAAATCATTCTGCTGGCCTCTTTCTTCTTGATTTCAACACAGATCTGGTTAAAAGCCCTCAACAGCAGCCATACCACAGCCTCAACATTAGACTGTCTTAAAAATTTCTCCTGCAAGATTAATTAGTCTGCATCCCTTAATCTTAGACTCAGGCAGTCTCTGCACATGAGCAAAATGCAGACAATCTTTCTGCCAAGCTGTAATACACATCATCTGATGTCCACAACCAATGCAGTCCTTCTTCCCAGCAGAAACCTCTAGAGCCTGGTCTTTACCGGCAAGATTTCTATCAGCCTTCTGGTCTTCTGAGCTTTGACCAGAATCTCCTATACAGAACTGCCTAAGCCATTCCAGCTCTACTTTTTCAGCTGGTATCTCTGAACTTTTCCAAACTCTTCCCGCAAGCTATTCCCAAAGGCTCCTGAACCACATGATCAGATATGGTCACAGCAACAACCCCACTTCTCTGGTATTGAATTCTGTATCAGTCAGTGTTTACTAGAGAAACAGATATAACACAAGATATACAAGATATACACAAGATATACAAATGTGTAAGAATTACAACAGTCAGCCACAGAGTTAGATGAGGAAGTGTGCAGAGGGTGTCTGCACATTGGAGACTCAAGGTCTGGAGCTCACTGCAGTGTCCTGTGCAAGTCTGTATCAGGAGCCCAATGGGGCTACTATGGAAACCCAGAGTCTAAGATGGAGAGCTAAAGAGTCTACACCAGAAGGCTGAAAGAGTCTACACTGGAAGACTGAAGGATCCCAGGCAGAAGCTGAAGAGTCTGCACTAGAAGCCAGAAGATGATGTCCAAGCTGAAGGTGAAGACTAGAGCTCCTCCAAAGAAAAGAAGCAAGTCCATCCTTCCTCATTTCCCCTTTATACCATCCAGGCAACGACCCTCCCTAGGACGGGTCCTCTACACCCTATGGTGCAGACGAGCCGCCAAGAATTGCTGAACTGACTTACTTAAGCTTTTAAACTTTTCAAGTTGACACAATCAATTAACCATTACAATCCAACCCTTGTCAACTTGGCAACCAGACACATTTCTTTAAACCAGTCTCCAGATACAAAGACATGCTTATAATTATGCCTAACATGTTATAACACACTAATTCCCTTGCCAGAATAGAAGGTAAGTTTTCTTTGGGTGATGCTTACCCTTATCGTTTCATAACTTGAACATTATAACACAGGTGTAAAAATTCTTAAGAACCAATATTAAGTCCATCAACATTATATTACATTAGAAACACATTAGGAGAAATAGTACAATTACAATCCTCTTTTCTGTAGCTGATGATGGGGTCATAGCTGGTATTTAGAACTACCTTCTTCCACTACCCATTCTGTATTTCCTTGGCCTTCAGAAAGCACTTAGGCAGGTCTTGGTTCTTTCCCTGGTAGAATGACCCATACCTTCATCCCTGAAGGCTCTGGATCATTTGTCATTCTGCCTGGATTAGGTCGTTATAATTTCCCATTGACTTTAATACTAAGAGCGCCCTAAGGGATCTCCTGCACTCCACTTATATTCTTCCTTTCCTCCACTATGGAGTAGTAGTTCAATTTCCCCTTGATAGTCTGGCTCAGTCACCCCTGACAACACTTTTACTCCCTTTTTACCTTGTTTCCTCAGAGGCATGACCCTTAATCCAAACATTGCACTATGAATCAAGCACACACTCTAATTCAGCCACTTCCGAAGAAAAAACCCTATGACTGCATGAGGCTTTGAGGGGACATCTAGACACAAACCATAACACTGTATTTAAAAATTGTCATCTTTACTGCATTTTAACATGAGAATCTTCCTTTTTAATCTTTTCCAAAATTTTATTGGCTATTATATCTCTGGATTTTTCCAGATAAATAGAATCATTTGAACAGTTTCATTGAGAAATAATTTACAGACCATAAAGTTTACCTATTTAAATAGGTTTAATGGTCTATATAATCTTTATAAAGTTGTGCAGCCATCACTACACCTGAATTCAGTACACATTTCATCATCCCAAAAAGAAATTCTGTACCTATTCATATCTCTCTCCACTTCCCTCTCCCAGGCATAAGGAAGCACTAATACACTTTCAGACTTTAATGAACTTTCCATTCCTAGACATTTCATATAAATGGAATAATGTATTTTGTGGTCTTTTGTGACTAGCTTACTTAGGGATAGAAAAAGAAAATCAGTTATTCATCTCAGGACTCATTTTTTGGGTGAGTTCTGTTGCTCTGAATTTCAGATAATCTTCTCCTTAATAAAAACTACTATGTATAACTTTACATTAATGTCCCTACCTCATTATAATTCTCATATTTCTCCCCTTGTGGTGTTCCAATTGATTTTGATGCAACCAAACATCCTTCTATAAAGAAACAAGTGCAGCAGGCCCTTTTTATTAGAGTCTAGGATGTTGCATAAAATGAATGTAGCAACAGATTATTTTTGTCAAAATCACAGATCTGGATACAATTTTGTTTACCAAAATTCTGAAGTCCTTTTACTGCAGGTGCACCACAGAAACAAGCAGCCAGGGGCTGAATATGTGCAAGCACAAAACCTTCACCTCTCTCACCCAAAAAACAATGCCTCTGGAGCACCAAAACAGGTGGAATTACAGAACCAGCCATGATCACTGGTAAATAAATTGTTACAGAACAAATGGGTTCACTTAATCCAAAAGAACACCAGAACTTATAAGTCAAACTTTCTTGACTAGAACCCTTAGTACTTTTCAATAGGGCTTTCAGACAAGGCCATTATAATAATACAAATGGGCCTCCATTTGTTACTGTTAATGTTAATTCTTATACTATAAAGCTACTCTTAAGATGTTTACCTTATATTTTCTATCAAATATTGCTAATATGTAAAATAGCCTCCAGTTTTTATATAGTGAGTTACAACTAATCACTTCACTAATTCTCTTATTTCTTTTATTCATTTTTAGTTGTATATAGTAAGTCTCGAAGTTTCTATCTCCTATATATTTGTAGTTATATTCAATTTTTCAATCTAATGTTGGGCATTTATTTTCTTTTTCTTTTTTATTAGACATTTCAATGTCCAATTAAATATGGGTAAATTTTTCCCCCTATGAACACATTCTTGTTAATTCTGTTCTTCAATTTTTTATCTTTGATTTCTATTTTTCTTTATTGTTTTCCTTCATACATTTTTCTCAATATTTCCTTGTTTCTTACATAAGGTATACTTTTGAATGTTTAGTTCGTTTATTTTATTCTGGCTTCTTAAATACTACTTATGGTATTGTGATTCATAAAAAGAAATACATACTTTAGTCTTCTTCCCTGTTTCTTGGCACACAGTTCCTAAAACCCTTGTAATCTCCAAAGTTCTGTCTTTGCGTATGCTAATAAGATGACTGGTGGCAGGAGGTTCTGGGATGGGGGCTACTCCCCAGAGAACCTACCCCTGAATCCAGAAAAAGGAGCTGAAAGTTGAGTTGATCATCAGTGGCCAATAATTTAATTGATCATGTATATGTAATGAAGTCTTCATAATAACCCAAGAAGATAAGAGTACAGAGAGTTTCCAGGCTGCTGAATACAAAGGTTCTGAGGAGGATGCAGAATTTCCACCACACTTGCTGATTTTTGTTTTGGCCCAAAATTAGAGAGAGGACTGAACTTACCTAAGTGACTAGACTTTTTTTACTGATATCATTTTTATTAAATTTTGGTATCATTAAACTGTGATGAAAGAACATGGCCTTTTTTGAGAAATTTACATGAGTTTTCTTTCTCTCTCTCTCTCTCACTCTCTCTCTCTCTTAACTCAGAAAGAAAAAGATTCATGTAGCTCACAGTTGTACAGACTGAAGGTCCAAACACCAAGGCTCTGAATCAGGTAAGAGCCCCCTGGGCCGCACCACACATCAAGATTTTCTTTTTGGCCTAGTGCATTATAAAAATGCTTCATGAAGCTTTAGAATGAAACTGGTTCTCTGTTCACATAGCACAAGTGTTTTACAGAAGTAACTGAAGTCCCTGGCTAACCTGCCAAAATCTGAGATATATGATAAAATTGTATTCTATCTTCTTTTCATTTCTTTGTGACTATCTAAGAGGATTTTACTTCATCTATTTGGTTGTAATGTTCTTTATTGAATAACTGCTCATTACAATCTCTTTACAAGTCATAAATGCTATCAAAAGGAAATTACCCTCTTGTATCTCTTAATTACCCTCCTGTATCTCTTGTTTCCTTGAATTTTACTGTGTCTTATGATAAGATCAGAACTAAAACTTTTTGCTTTTTTAATCTACATACCCCTCATATATCATTAAACTTTTATTTTTAATGTTACTGAGTCATTTATTTTAAATATGTCTCTACATAGAACATGTAATTATAAATGGAGATTTTTTTCAGTCTGAGAATTTTTATCTTGTTTAGAAAAATTAACAAAAACTCAGAAATAAAGCAAAAAAAATGACTACATGCAGTTTCAATGTTGTACTATAGGACACTATCTAAAAAGCTTGCCTCAGAATCCTCTGACTCCTGATCTAGCATTTGACTTTAATATTTACTATGAGCTCTATTTGACTTAATATTTACTATGGATTTGAGCCCAGATGTTACAAAATTAGCTATCGACTGAAAAAATAAGATGTAAATGACTTGTGTCTAGTCAAAATATAAACGAATTTTGTCTATGAGAGAAGATGGATTCAAAGGTATATCTTTACTGTTTATAGAACATTACTCATATTTTACTTGGTCAATCTTATTCATCATTCTTTTCATTTTCACTGATTGTATGTGTATATTTTTCAGTTTCTTACAACCACCTCTGAACCAGCTTTGTCAACATGCTAAGTTCTCTTATTGTTTACACATGTTCACTACATATTTGTACAATAATTTTGTGCTCAACATGAAAAGTATACTTCGACACTTTTTAGTAAGAAATTTTATCATCTTATTTTGTGCGTTTTGATTTTTATATTTTTTTTGCTATGTGCCCTTTAGTACTCTGTCTTTTGTCAAATGGAGTTTACCATATGGCTGTTTTATATAGTAGCAGAAAATGAGTTTATTAGGAAGACGTGAGCCATCTCACAGGTAGGAAGGATAGGAAACCCATAAAGAAGCATAAACAAAGTAGTGGCAGGAAACACAGCTGAGACCTTGCTGCCAAGACAGTGTCTCTGACATACCACCATTAGCCAATCACTAGCCTTCAAAGAACATCACCCCCAGGAGACACTGCTGCCTCCACCACTAGTATGTGAGAATGCTGACACCTGTCACAACATATAAACCCCAAACTCCTCCCATTTTTCTGAATTACTCTCTAGCATTCCAGGCTCATCCTAGAATATTCACTTAGCCAGTCTATGTCATTTTGAAGAAAAATTCATCTAGTTAAATTTTTAAAAATATGTGGGTAAAATGTTTTTGTTTCAGATAGCCAATACTTGAGTATCAATTTCCCACAAATTTTCATATTATTTTCTAGACTTGTACATAAATTCACACAAATACAGTAGAATTAGACCTTTATTAATTCTATGGAAGAGCTTTACCTGGGCCAAGGCCATCATGTCCTATAACAATTTTGTACAACTCTCCAAGGTACACAGCTTCTAGGAAGAAGGTATCCGTCTACAACCAAACAAAAAAGTATAATTAGATCTAGACTATAACTCTGATTTCTACCAAGAGAATAAAATAAGTTGTGATAAAAATTGATTGTGAAAAGAAGTTCATTAGGCAAATCTGTCTATATTAAGAACTGATGGTCAAAACAATATTAATTTATAGTATATAAAGTCAGTTTTCAAACATATTCTTTCTTCCTTTTATTGTAAGTCTTTAGTTATGAAAGCATACATTTGGGGACTCTCTATAAGTATGTATTTCAAATAATCTAATATGAATGTAACAGGTATAAAGTATTCTAAAAGTTTACATTCATTTCGATGTAAATAACTCTAGTCTATCATAGGACACAATCTTCTTTAGCAATTTTTATGGGCCATATGCAAAAGTAATGCTTTTAACCTACTATTAAGATATTAATACAAAAAGTATTAAACTTTTGCCTGGAGTTCCAAATATGCTGCCAA
This sequence comes from Erethizon dorsatum, assembly GCA_028451465.1. Taxonomy (NCBI): domain Eukaryota; kingdom Metazoa; phylum Chordata; class Mammalia; order Rodentia; family Erethizontidae; genus Erethizon; species Erethizon dorsatum. Next base: position 54,920,365 of record CM051828.1, read on the forward strand.
AGCAAAAAGAACCATGGTTTGCTGCAATGGTTTATATACTGAGAATAAGGATAAAGTGAGGAACACAGAATACTTCTGATAGAAGTCTAAGATAATGCTATAGATTTCAATGCACAAAAACATATAATATAGCATTATCTGTTGAAAAATTATCAAGAAACAAACTTTTGCATTTGTATAATGCCCTATACATTTCAAAACATTTTCACATAAGTTCTACCTTATCCTCAAAAACTGCTTCATAAGAAAAAAACCCTTTCTACAGAACAGAAAGGTCAGACACAGATCCAGGATTAGAACTCATATTATTTGACATGTAACAAGACTATTTTCCTTTTGAGGCACTCTGCCTCTGTATGAAAATAATAAAAATATGTTATATGCATTTACCAATACACTGAAATAAATCTGTATTGCTAATATGATCCACTTAAAAATATATATAAATAATGGGTAACAAAACCATTACCATTCATTAACAATAATGACAAAAAAAACTCTGCCCACTGTTGGAATAGGTTCATGAATAACACTATCATCCCTTTATCCACTAAGCAGAATTATTAGAATATTGCATATTTCTATGCAATAACAGAATATATTACCAAAGAAACTTATGAGTTATGCTATTTATAATGATATAGTGAACTTTAAGAAAAAGAGAAAATATACAATGAAAATATCCTGATATTACTATGACCTATTTAGTACTTTTAATATTCTCACAGATGTACAAAATAAACAACTACATATAGATCAGTTCCCTTGAAGAGAAATCCCAAAACTTGTTGAGAAACTAAGAAAATAGTATCCACATCAAATTAGTTAGGAAAAGTGGAGACACACTCATGTCACATGTCATATAGTGGAGACAGTGCTGAGCAATCAGGAGGGATCCTCAACTACCAGTCTTCCCTGAGGACTTAAGTTTCTGGACCACAAATATGGTGCCCTACTTTTAATGACTGCCACCTAAGGGACTGGGCTCTAAACCAACCACCTCTGGGAGTGGACGGGACTTGGCATTTGCAAATCCCGAGACCACAGAGAACAACATAGCTGTCTCTCTGCATGGAATGCAGTAAGCAGGGAAAAATCACTTAACATCTAGTTTTCCCTGAAACAATCTGACTACACACTTTCCCAGATGCTGCCAGAAGGTCAGGCTTATAAATCGCCTGAAAGCCAAAGGGGCAGGTGATCGGTAAACTTCTGGGAACTGGAATAAGCATGGGGATTTTCCTGTGACTCTGCTTTCATTTTTATTCCTCACTCCAGCAATAAAACCAAGTCTCCAGCTTCTCCTGGGAAATACACTGTCCACACATCAAGTACTCAAACTTGGATAATTCCCACCCAAGGGACTCACTGCTAAATCACCTAGCTCTAGAAGTAGACAGTACCAGATATTTGTTAGTACCCTGAAAACACAGAGAACAAACAAGTGGCTGCAAATGGGCAACTGAAGTACTTCCATTGGCTATCTCCCCTAGCTCAGTGCAGAGCAAGGAGAAGGAAAAAAAAAAAAAAAAACAGCTCCCAGTTTCTCACCAAAAGGGCTTTGACTACACATCTAATATCTTACCTTTCCTGGCTGTTGTCAAGCTTTCACTTGCATCTTGGAGTTGACAGAACCACTAATCAGTAGTCAACTGAGTACCTGGATGGGAATGTGAATATTCACACCCCTCTTTCCCCTGACTTGCCCCAGAAATAGGATCAAGACTCCCAGCTAACCCCACCTGCCTTTCAGAGCTAACGGGACCAGACAGTTGGAAGGCCCTTGGGAGTAACAAAAAGCCAAGCAATGAGTTGAAACTGTGTGGTCTTAACAGTGCAGGTATTTACCGCAAATCCTCTCCTGCACTTAAGGTAGAGGGAGTAGGAGATAAATTCCAGCTCCCAGGTTCTCCCTGTGGAGAGAAGGAACTAGACCACATATTCAGCATCCCATCTCTTGAGGGACTGGATTCTATCCTACCTGTTTCACAGCACTGATGGACTTAGCATAACCTAATTTCCTAGGATCTACTCAAAACAAAGACAGCAGTTTGGACAAACAGGAAGGTTTAAGAGACACATTAATCTGTGACCAGGTTTCTTGTTGAGGTTCACTTCCTACATGAAGCCAGTCTGACAACACTAGGAGAGGTATTACCTAATGCATAGACACCAATACAGAGAGTAAAGGAAAAATGAAGAAACAGAAATATATTCCACACAAAATAACAAGACAAATCAGGAATCAGCCCTAATGAAATGAAAGTAAATGATTTAGTCAACACAGAATTCTAAGTCAGAAAGATGTTAGATCAGAAGCAATGAATGAACAAAATGAGAGCTTCAACAAAGAGATGCAAATGTCCAAGTAAGAATTTCAGTAGAAGAGATTCAAAGTATAAAGTTTTAAGATTCAAAATATATAAAGAACATCTACAACTCAACAACAACAAAAGGAACAAATAACCCAATTTAAGGAACAAACAATTTTAATTTTAAAGGCAAAGGGTTTGAATAAGCATGTCTCTTAAGATAATAAGCGAACAGCCAAGAAGCATATGAAAAATGCTCAACATCACTAATTATAAGAGAAATGCAAACCAAACCTACTTTTACCCATTATTATTTCAAAAAAATTTTTGGCAAGGATGTAGAGAAAATAGAACCCTATACATTACTAGTGAGACCATAAAATGGTGCAACTGCTATGGAAAAAAGTATGGTAGTTTTTCAAAATAATAAACTACCATATGACCTAGCAATCCCATTTCTGGGTATATATCCAAAATTACTGAAAGAATGATTTTAAAGAGATATTACCAGTCTCATTTACACAGCTGAATTATTCACAACAGCCAAGAGGGGAGGCAACTTAAATATCCATTAATGGATGAACTGATCAATGGAATGTACATACACAATGAAATATTACTCTTAAAGAGGAAGAAAAGAAAATCCTGTCACATAGAACATAGATGAATCTTGAGGACACCATGCTAAGTAAAAAAAGGCCAATCACGAAAAGACAATTACTGTATGACTCCACTTATGTAAGGTACTTAAAGTAGCCAAATTCATAGAAACAGAAGGTAGAATGGTAGTTACCAGAGGCTGCAAAAAGGGGGAAAAAGAAGCTGTAGAAAGCTGTTATTGAATAGAGTAAATTTCCAGTTTTGGAAGAGGAAAAAGTTCTGAAGATCTGTTACACAACAAAGTAAATACAGGAGCTTATTGACTCACAATGTAACAGGTTATATCCCAATAAATCTATTGTAAGTTTAAAGTACTATATGTTAAAAATGCATTTAACCTAACCTAACCTACTGAACATCATATCTGAGCAACACAGTGCCCTGCAGAGAGGCTGCTGTTTATTCTCACAATCATTTGACTGACGGAGCTGAAGCTCAATGCTGCTGCTTAGCTATGTGAAGGAGTATCGTACTGCAGATCACTAGCTTAGAAGATCAAAATTCAAAATTCAAGGTATGATTTCTACCCAAAGCATGTTGCTTTCACACTGCTTTTCTCCTAAAGTTGAAAAGGTGTAAGTCAAACCTAAGTCAGACACCATCTATATACTTAACACTATAAAGAGTACCCTTAAAATTCTACTTAATACACAGTTTAAAATAGTTTATATGAGAAGTTTATGTGTTTTTACCACAATTAAAATATTTTTAAAATCATACAAATGACTTGTTTACTTACTTGTCCTCTTAAAAAATTACAGGAACTCTTTGATCTAAACAGCAGCCTGGATCCTGTGTCTCCCTTTGCCCCACAGATAGAAATGTAGACATTTGCAGCTGTCCCAGCATTCCACAGCTCACCCGTTGCCACATACACTTCATATATTATCACTGGCAACAGAAGAAAAATACGCTTTAGGTGCCAAACATTACTCATGTAATAGAAAATTAAATACGTAAATCTAAGAAAGTGTTCCGGTTCCAGGTAAGATATAGTAACACACGCCACACAGTCATTCCCACTGAATATGCCTATCAAACCTTAACAGAATGAAGAGAACAGCTGGATGAAGACTCGGAACTGAACAGTAGCAGGAAGACTGGGGGAAGAAGACCAGAATTTAAAGTAACACCAAACATCAGTAATTTTACCATTTTTCTTCCATGACCCCTGAGCCTGGACTCAATGCATGAAAAACCTGCAAACAGGCACTAGAACTGAGACACAGAGGGCTCAAAAAAAGCCCTCTAGTTCTGCCTCAGGATGCAAGAAAGGAAATTCCTAACACATACAGAAGGTAAAGGTATTCTGCCTCCTCCTGCCACATTTATCTATTTTCTTACATCTTAGTCACTGGAAACAAGAGCGCCCAGGAACTGACCCTGATGGTGAAAAATTTTCAGCCTCAACAGAGTGGGGCCAGCCCCTGCTGCTTTCTTTACTTTCTCTTTCCTATAACTTAGCACTAGACACAAGAAGACTAGAGAAGTGCACAGCACAATAGGATAACTAAAACTCTAGCTTTATAGCTAGAAGACCTTTAAAGGCTTTAAAAGCACACAGAAGACAAATTCAAATTTGTAGCCTAAAACTTATGAGGAGCCAACTGCAATGCTAAAACAAGAATACGAAAATTCTCTACAGTCTTTAAATTAAAACTAGTGTACCATATACTAATATGTAAAATACCCAGGATATAATCTAAAATTACTCAGACTATTAAGAACCAAGAAAATTTCAGCTCACACAGGAAAAAAGAATAGAGACATGACCATAAAGATCACACTAGTATTGGTATGCCAGTGATGATATTGAGATGACACAAGTATTATGTGATAAAGATTTTAAAGCAGTTGTGGTAACAAATACTACTGCAAATAATCATGAACACTCTTTTTTTTTTAAAGAGAAGAAAAAACAAAACAAATCAAAAAAGAACAAAATTTCAAAACAACATAATAGGAGGGTAACAATGGTTAATACATTTCGTATTATTATCTTTAAGTTAGTTATTCAGGGTACCAGATATCAGCATCATGAACACTCTTAAAACCAACTCAAAAATAGAAAATCTCAGGAATAAAATGGAATGAAATTTTTGGAACTAAAAAAACACATAATAAACAAATTTTAAAACTCACTGAATAGGGCCAGTGACATAGCTCAGTGGCATAAGCGCCTGCCTGGCAAGGGTGAGGTCCTGAGTTCGACCCCTGGTACCAGCATATTAAAAAAAAAAAAAAAAACTCACTGAATAGCCTCAAGAGCACAATAGAAAGGAAAGTTGAAAGCACCAGTGAACCTGAAGATAAATAGAAAAATACTTTTATTCTGGGTATCTCCCCAAAGAATTAAAGATATATTACAGAGACACATGCATGCCAATGTTTATAGCAGCACAATTCATAATAACTAAATCTTGGAAGGAACACTGAAGTGAGTCATATAAATTTTTGTTTTCCCAGTAAATATAAAATTTTCTTAACACTGGACCAGATGTAGTGGCATGAGCCTATAGTCAAGCATGGGAGGCTGAGACAAAGGAAGATTATTTGAACCCAGGACTTCAAGGGCAATCTGCATTACATTATCAAGACTCCAACTGAAAAAAAAAATGCTTATTACTATACTGTATCTATTAAGTGTGAAATAGCATTATGTCTGAAAGTGTACATATATTAATTTAAAAATACTTCATTGCTAAGGAATGCTATCATCTAAGCCTTCAGCCAGTCATAATCTTTCTGCTGGTAAAATAAATCTTTGATGTTGATGATAAAATAAAACAACAGTGAAGTTTTTGTCACATTGATCAGCTCTTCTTCTCATAAAAGACTGCTCTTTAGCATATGACGCTATTGGGCAGCATTTTACCCAGAACAGAACTTCTTTCAAAATTGAGTCAGTGCTCTCAAAAACTGCTGCTGCTTTATCAACCAAGCTAGATAATATTCTAAGTCCTTTTGTTGTCATTTCAACAATGTTCAGAGCATATTCATCAGGAATACATTTCATCTCAACAAGCCCCTTTCTTTTCTCTTCCATAAGAATCAATCCCTTACCTTTTAAGGTTTTGTCATGAGGTTACAACAATTCAGTCACATCTTCAGGCCTGCTTGTAATTCTAATTACCTTGTCATTTCTATCATATTTCCACTTACTTCCTCCACTGATGTCTTGAACCCCTCTAAGTTATCCATGAGAGTTAAAATTAACTTCATCTAAACTCCTGTTAATGTTAATAATTTTGGTTCTTTCCATGAATCACAAATGTTTTTAGTGGCAGTTGAAGTGGTGAACTGCTTCTAGAAGGTATTCAATTTACTTCATCTAGATTCATCAGAGGCATCATTATCCATGGCAGCTATAGGCTTGTGAAATGTACTTCTCAAGTAAGAATCAAAAGTCAAAATTACTCCTTGATGATGGGCTGCAGAATGGATATTGTGTCAGGCATGAAAACAACATTAATTTCATTGCAGCTCTCCGTCAGAGCTCTTGGGTCCAAGGTGCATGGTCAATAAGCGTATTTTGAAAGTAATCTTTTTTTCTGACAATAGGTCTGAACCACAGGCTTCAAATATTCAGCAATTTATGTTGGAAACAGATGTATTGCCATCCAGGCTCCACAGAGCACAGGCAGAGTAGATTTATTATCACTACAAAGAGGCCTAGGATGTTCAGGATAGTAAATGAGCACTGACTTAAAGTCACCAACTGTCGAGAGAGTCACCCTCTCCTTTAAAGCTTTGAAGCCAGGCACAGACTTCTCTCTACGAAAGATCTAGGTGACATTTTCTTCCTTCTTCCAAGGCTGTTTCATGTACATTGAAAATCTTCCATTAAATCTTCATCATAATGATCTCAGCTAGATCTTCTAGATAACTTGGTGCTGCTTCTACATCAGCACTTTCTGCTTCACCTTGCACTCTTCTAGTATGAAGATGACTTCTTTTATTAAACCTCAAGAACAAACCTCTGGGGCCAGTGAGATGGCTCAGCGGCATAAGCGCCTGCCTGGCAAGAGTGAGGTCCTGAGCTCGACTCCCGGAACCCACATAAGAAAAAAGGGCCAGTGATATCATTCAGCGGCACAGCCACCTGCTGGTGCACGAGGTCATGAGTTCGACCCCCGGTACCCACCAAAAAAAAAGAACAAACCTCTGTAGATTCAAACATTTTTCTGGAGCTTCCACACTTAATTTTACAGAATGGAAGATAGTTAGGTCCTTGCTCTGGCGTAGGCTTTGGCTTAAGAAAATGTTGTAGCTGGTCTGCTCTTCTATCCTGACCATTACAACTTTCTTCATCTCAGCAGTAAGGGTATTTCACTCTTATCATCTGTGTGTGTGCTGAAGTAACACTTTGCATTTCTTTCAAGAACTTTTCCTCTGTATTCTGCCTTTGTCTAACTGGTACAAGAGGCCTAGCATTTAGTCGATCATGGCTTTCAACATGCCTTCCTCACTAACCATACTCATTTCTAGCTTTCGATTTAAAGTGAGAATGACATATGACTCTTCTTTAACTTCAACACTTAGGGACGATTGTAGCATTACGAATTGACCCAATTTTAACATTTTTGTGCCTTAAAAATAGAGAGGCTTAAGGAAAAAGAAAGACTTGGAGAAATGGCTGGTTGGTGAAGCAGTCAGAACACACACACACTAAAATTACTTCATGTAGGTGTAGTTTGTGGTGCCCCAAAACAATTACAATGGCAACGTCAAAGATCACTGATCACAGATTACCATAACAAGTATTATAATAATGAAAAAAATGTAAATATTACAATAATTACCAGAACATGTCAGACATAGAATTACACACTATTGGGAAAAAGGTACCTGTAGACTTGCTCAACACAAGACTGCCACAAACTATCAGTTTGTAAAAAACTCAATAGTGCATTAAAATGAGGTATGCTTGTATTTTTCTACCCAAAATTTCATTCTTTCTGTTTTTTAAACTAAATATCTAATATTGCTAAAAATCAGAGGGAGAAAATGGGCACTAGGGAACAGAGTAAGAGTGATCCATCATTTTCATATTATCAGAGGAACTTTACATATATTTTTCCATGTAAGAATTTAGAAAGCAAATATATAAGAAAAGTGTACTTCAATCTTCCCAATTAATTGACACATTCATTCAGGGGTCAACTGTATAAACTGAAACACAAAGTAGTTGTTTAAGAGCTCTCATAGGACATCAGCGAGATAGTGCAAAAGGAAGCCCCAGATCCACTTTCTCCCAGAGAGACACCATCATAAAACAATAGCCGGAAAAAACATCTTTTTCAGAACCACAGATATCAGGTAAGAGGGGTTTTGGTTTTGGATTTTGGAGATGTTTTGGATTTGGTTTCGGTTTCGGTTTCGGGGGGTTTTTTGTGGGGTTATTTTTGGGGGGATGGGATTTTTTATGTTTCTCTGGTATTTTTGTTTGTTTGCTTGTTTGTTTTGAGACAGGGTCTCACTAAATTGACTAGGCTAAGCTTGAACTTATGATCCTTCTGCCTCAGCTCCCAGAGTGCTGGGATTACAGGTGTGCACCACCATGCCCAGCCAGGTAAGAGGTTCTTGCAAAACAAAAGGTTATTTTCCAAAAGCAAGAGGAACCTTGTTGAAGCCAGTAGAAAAATGTATGTCATTTAACGTGCCTACATCCCTCCCTAACCCCAGCATATACACCACAAACAAGTTGGGTTTATACATTAATAGAGTTAAAGACAAACACCACATAATCATCTCATTAGTACAAAAAATAAAGCATTCTTAAAATTCAATATCCTTCCTTCATTAAAAAAAACTCAAAAAACTTAGAAGGAAACCACTTCAACATTATAAAGGCTATATATAAAACACCCCCAGCTAACAACATTTGATGGTGAAAGACTGAAAGCTTTTCCTCTAAGACAAGGAAAAAGAAAAGAATATTTGTTCTAGACACATTAATTCAGCATAGCAGTAGAAGTGATACCGAAAGCAATGAGACAAGTTAATAATATTTAAAGAAGACATTTAAGTCAGAAGTAAAATCATCTGTTTGCTAATGACATGTTTTCTACCCTAAGGATTCATACACACAAAAAATTTTTAAAACAACAAAACCAACACTACAAAAGGTTGCATTACGGTATGCTAACACTAGACAATCCAAAAAGGAAATTAAGAAAATAAGCATATTAATGATAACCTGAAAAAGGTAAAGTACTGTACTTATGACTAAATTTAACCAAGTCAATAATTAAAGCCTTGTACATTGAAAAGTTAAAAATACTGTTAAAAGCATTAAAGAAGATAAAATTAATAAAAAGACATCCTTTATTTATGAACTACACTGTTAAAATGTCCACAATACCCAAAGTGATCTACAGATTCAATGTAATCTCTATCATAATCCCAACATTTTTAACAGAAAATTTTTAAAAACTATCCTAATATACATATGGAATGTCAAAATAATCTTGAAAAAAAAAAAAAACAGCGGTATTAGCATAAAGACACATAGACCAATAGAACAGAATAGTATAGAGAGCCCAAAAATAAAACTGGAAGTGGTCAAATAATTTCAACAGCAGTGTCAAAACCATACAGTTTCTTCAACAAATGGTAATGGGCAAATTGGATATCCACCTGCAAAAAAATGTTAGACCCTTATCTTACAAGGTATGATCAACATATGGTGAATGTTTAAATTTTAAAAATGTATTGCAGTAAAAGACACATTGCCATTAATTCTTCTCAAATACCCCCCCACTTTATCCTAGTGTTCTTTGCTATTTTCTGAGCCAGTTCTGAAAGTCCTTTCTTATGAGTGTCTTTATGAGATGTGGTGAAAGCTGTGTTGAATGCCACTGCCAACTGCCATCCAATGAAAAGGAAGACTCATAAAAACATTATGATGTGTCCTTACCCATCTTATTTACCAGATCTGGTACTCTGAAACTCCTGGTTATTCCCCAAGTCAAAATGACCATGAAAAGTTAATGTTTTGAATCAATTTAGCCATAATAGTATAGCTAAAGACACAAAAGAAGACTTCCAGAACTGCTTCAGAAAGTGGCAAGAATGACATTTGAAGTGAGGGGGATTAATGGCAATGTATCTCTTACTGTAATAATTTTTTAACTATTCACCTTGTCTTTACATCACATCTCATATATCATATACAGATATTAACTCAAAATGGATTAAAGACCAAAATTTAAGACATAAAATCATAAAATTCCAAGAAAAAAAATAGAAGAAAAGTTTCAAGATATCAAATTCAGCAATGATTTCTTGGGTCCAGCTGCAAAATCACAGATATCAAAAGCAAAAATATACAAATAGAAGTTATACTGAACTTAAGAAACTCTATGCAGAAAAGAAAACAATCAACAGTATGAACAACCAACCAGTGAAATTACAGAAAATATTTCCTAAGTATCTGTTGCAACGTTAATATCCAGAAAATAAAAGCAACCTCTTCAAGTCAACGACACACACACACACACACACACAAATCAGAAAAATGGGTAAAAGGCTTGAATAAAGATAATTCCCCAAAGAAAACACAAATAGCTAGCAAGAATTTAAACACTCAAAATCACTAATTATTACAGAAACACAAATAGAAACTACAGTAAAAACCTACTGCACACCCATTAAGATGGCCAATATCAAAAGAAGGGAAAGTGTTGCCAAAAATATGGAGAAAGATATTGGAACTTCTGTGTAATGTTAATGGAAATGTAAAATTGAAAACAGGATAGAATATTAAAATAGAATTACTAATGATCCAGAAGTCCCACTTCTGAGTATACATCCCATAGAATTCAAAGGACTTCAAGAAGATATTTATATTTACTCACCCATGTTACTGTAAGATTATTCACAACAGTTTAAGAGGTAGAATCAACCAAAATGTCTACTGCCACATAAGCAGACAAAGAAATTATGGTATATACATACAACGGAATATTATAAAGTCTTTAAAAAGGGAATCTGTTTACATGTAACACCAGGAATGAACCTCAAGGACACTGTGCTAAGTGAAATAACCAAACCATAAAGGACAATAACTGTATGATTAAACTCAATTGAAGTATCTAGAGTAGCTAAAATTACAGAAACACAAAGTAGAAAGGTTGTTGCCAAGAGCTGGGTATGGGGGAGGATGGATTACCATGTAAAGAGTACAAAGTTTCACCTTTGGAAGATGCAAAAAGTTCTAGTTCTCTTTTGTAGAACAATGTGAATACATTTAACACTACTCAATAGTATGGTTAAGTACACATTAACCCGCACTTCTTAGTGCTTTACTTAACTTGACACTCAATTTTCTCTTGACTTTTGAAGAACTAATTTATTTTTTGATTGAGAAGCATTTCATTTGATCTTCCCACAGGACTGTGACAAGAACATATCCCTAAATACCAGCATGTGGAATGACTGAAAAACATTTAGATGCAGCTACTAAACCACCAGAGGTAACTGAAAGAAACTAGTAGTTCTTAATCACTCATTCATTCATTCACTTATTCAACATGCATTTATTTAGTTGCCTATCCTACAGCATTTAGGAAAACAACTTTTATTTGTACTGCCCATAGTTGGATCTTCCTACCTGGAAGGATGGGTTGTCCTTTATTTAAAAGAGGAAATTCTCGGCAGATTTCCCCATCCTCTTGATCTTGTGCCAACCATCGCTGAACAGGTATATAAAACTCTTTTCCAGAATTCATGTTCTGTAACTGTACCTACAACACCAACATTACTTGCAAAAAATATTTTATCAGAGAGTTGAATAAAATTTTGTCCAAGCCTGCCTCTTAGCTCAGAACATTTTACTTTTGTTAATACGAGAAATTGGTGATTACTTGACAAAAAAATTTGAATTATTTTACTTCCATCTCAAGTACAATGGCATTTCTTTTCTCTACTCTGAAATTTTTCTACTTTTAATTTCTCTATTCTAAAATGTTTAAATCAAACATGCCAATAACCTCCCAATTTTTGTCATTATCATTGTTCTGTTTAGAAAGAAATTTTAGTCTTTATAAATCTATTATTTTCCAGTTTCAACAACTTAAAATAAATTTTTCTTTTTTGTTATGTGGGTACCGGGAGTCGAACTCAGGACCTCACGCTTGCCAGCAGGTGCTTATGCTGCTGAGTGATATCACCGGCCCTTTTTTTCCTTTATGTGGGTACCGGCAGTCAAACTCAGGACCTCACACTTGCCAGGCAGGTGCTTACGCCACTGAGCCATCTCACTGGCCCAAAATAAATTTTACGTTTACTATTAAATTGTAATATATTATCATGAGATTAAACTTCATATACTACAGATTTAAAATGACACACTACTCAGATCCTTAGAGTAATTAGCAAACAATAATTATTCATTTGGAAAACTATTATACCATATTATATTTAATCCATTTACCTTGGAGTTAAATAAATATGTTATTAAATTCTAGTAGGAACTTTAAAAAGTCAAAAATTACTTAAAAGTAGAAATGACGTTTCGTAAGAAAAGTACTACTGTTTCTTTTAAAAACTTCAATGAGATGTTATTTTAGCTACTAAATTAACCTTAGTTTTGTTAATGTTTTAAATCAGAGGTTTTCAACTTTAATGTGTTTAAGAAATTACATTGTTTAAAAATGTATTTCAATAATGAAACCTACTAAAGTTTGTGGGTCTTAGGTCCATGAATTCATATTTAGAAAATCTTTGCCAAGTATGTTTCTGGTGCAATGTAATTTTTAAAAAAGCTCCTGAGAACCACAGAGAACAACCATTGGCTGCTACTGTTATGACTATTTGATTTGGCTATTTTGATCAAGCCCAAGACTAATCCTATGAGAAAGAAAAAACAAACCAACATTTTAAAATTTTGACTTTTAAATCTTCCCCAACTAAATTTGAAAGAATTAAGATTAGGTTCCTGAACACAATGTGTTTATTTTATACAAAATTTTATTGTTGTTGCTAGTATGTATGAAGCCAGTGGTTTTATCCAAATACCTTCAGATTATAGGTGCAAGTTGGCTTACTGTAAATTTCAAATCTCAGACTTCTAAACAGTATTATGACAATTGAATAAAATATTCCCCAACACATTATCTAGCATCTTATTGGGCCAAATGGATAAATTATGTAAGGGTTTTATATACTCAGAATTGAACTTTGAAGAATGTGTCTCAGAGCTGGGGGTTAGAGCACTGGTAGAATGCATACTAAGCATGCATGAGTTCCTGGGTTCAACTCTCAGCCACCTAAAAACACAAACACAAACACACACCATGTCTCTTCACTAGCACTCAAACAGAGGTGAACAGGCAAACAAGTCGCCTTGCAATGAAAAGGACACAGCGAGAAAGGCAATAGTAATTTTCAGCCTGATTGTTATATCAGTATATAGTCTTTTTAAATCATTTTAACAGTGCCTCAGCTTCCCATCTTAATAATGAATATAATATTGCTTATGGTTATCAATCAAATGAGATACCAGAAGCTTTAATGATTTTCATAAATTAGTGAGAGATCAAAAGGGAAAAGACATTATTATATAATCACTTAGTATAGCATAAAAGAGAACATCACTTCATATAGAAGCCAGGCAATAATTTTGAATTTGAAAATTTAACTTCCACATACTGTCTTTTCACAAATTGCATTTATTTTTTTTAATTCTGCTCCAGTATGCTTTGTGATTTAATGTAAAGAAAATACCATTATTAATGTAAGGCCCCAGTTGGACCTGACTCTCCCAGCCCCCAACCTGCTTGCCAGCAGAGATATCATTCTCAGCAGGGAACTCAGCTCAACACTACAGCCATCAGTGGCAAGCACAGGATGTAGTAAAGGAGAAAAAATAGGACAAGGAATTTCGTAGGCCCCTGGACATCTGAAAACTTCAAGCACTCTGCCCACTGACGTGCAAGACGGCCAGAGAATTCTGACCACAGATGTTTATTAAAATCTTCCTGCCTAATGTCCCCTGCCTTCTTTCAATCCTTATAAAAGGGGCCCACTTCTCTTTGTTCCCTACAGTCTTTTTGCCTTCTGTCTGCCTGCACCCAGGCACAATAAATTCCACACCATGTTGCCTTTACTCATGTCTAGTGGTCTCTGCCCCTTACACTATGTGTCACAATTAACTACTACTCATTCCCATTAATGAAATTTTAAAATCTGTTTTTAATTAGTCATCTTCCACAAATTTTACATTAATTCTTTCACATATTATAAAACTGTAAAAGAGCAAGTTGGCCAAGAATATCAACAATATGACTAGATATTCTTTGCACTTTGAGAACTTGTTTAGTTAAACACATTTCCTTTGAAATAATGGAAGATTTAAACATACCATAAACAAAAATGGACGACACATGTATTAATTTCCAATGTTGGAAAGGTGCATTTACTGACAATGATGGTAATGAGTAGAATTTTTTATTATGCATAACATAGAAAATTTACAACTGCTTTTCCTTTTCAAAAACACAGAAGGGGCATTATGTTGCTTAGCATGATGACACTAACTTCTACTACTGACACTCAAGTCTAGTATATTATTGTCATCAACATAATGATGTATCTTTATAACCAGTTTTAAGCATATGCTCTAGAGCTAGTCATTTTTTCATCAGTAGTGCAAGTTTATCAAGAAGCTATGTGAATTTACCCAGAGTCCCAAGAAATTTTTTTCTTTGCAAAGAAATGAAAGGATTCCTTAGCTGAGGTGCTTTCTCAATCAATTAGGGATCAATTAATTGAAAAGAACATATGATAGGGCCGGTGAGATGGCTCAGCGGCTTAAGCGCCTGCGCAGCAAGCGCGAGGGCCCGAGTTCAACTCCCGGAACCCACATACGAAAAAGGGGCCGGTGATATCGCTCAGCGGCACGGGCGCGCAGGCGCCCGAGGTCCTGAGGTCGACCCCCCGGTACCCACAAAAAAAAAAAAAAAAGAACATATGATATTGCTTCTGTGAGAAATGCAGTGATTTAAAAGGTCCAGGTTTGACTCCATCACTTCACTATAGGCATGAAATACTTCCCTGAGAGTTGAATTCTTAGAGAAATTTGCATAAAATTTTGCATACACACAAAAAAAGGAAGTGTTGATATATCCTTACCTTCTTACAATGCCAGGAAGGGGACAGGCCAGAGTTGGTATGTCCAATACGCATTTTAAAGGGTGTTCCAATGTCTCCAACTGTTATCTATAAAGGAGTCAAAGAAACATCTCTCAGTGTAATCATAAAATCCAAAAGCTCAGATTAGGACATTATATCTTGATAAAAGAGTCAATTCATCAAGAAGGCATTAGAGTTGTAAACATGTGCACACCTAGCAACAGAGAACTCAAATATATGAAGCAATTTTGTCAGTGTGTGTGGTGGGGACTAAACCTAGGGCTTTACACATGCCGAGTACATGTTCGATCACTAAGCCACACCCCAAACTCTATGAAACAAAATTTAACAGAACTGAATAATCAGAAAGTCCACTATAGTAGTTGGAGACTTCAAAACTTAACTCTGCATAATGGATAAACAACTAGAGAGAAGGGGGGAGAAAGAAAGGACTTGAACATTACACATAAACTAGATCTAACATCCACAGAACATTCTATTCAACAATAACAAAATCCATAGTCTTATGAAGGATCCACAGAATATTTCCCAGGATAGATTCTGTCATATAAGAAATCAAATCTTGAAAATTTAAAAAAGATTAAAATCATTTAGAATATGTTGTCATAACACAATGGATTGAGAATAGATATCAATACTACAAGGAAAATTGAAACATTCAAAAATATGTGTAAATTAAAGAACATATTCCTAAACGATGAATGGTCAAAGAAGAAATTGCAGAGAAATTAGAAACTAGTTTTACATTAATGAAAACAGAAATAACAACATGCATTAACATATGGAATATAGTGCAAGCAGGGCTCAGAAAAAAATTTATAGCCACAAACATAAAATTAAAAAGGAAGAAAAATCTCAGATAACCTAATTTTATGCCTTACAGAATTAGAAAATAAAGAGTAAACTAAACCCTAAACTTGCAGAAGGAAGGAAATGATAAAAAAGAGTAATGATGAACAATAGAAAAAACTCAATAAAATTAACAGACTTTCAGCCAGCCTTACTAAATTAAAAAGAGAAAATTCAAATTCAAATTGCTAAAACTATAAATGTAAGTGGTGACATTACTAATGACTTTACAAAAATAAAGAGGTTTTAAAAAATACTGTGTACAATTATATACCAACAAATTCAAAAATCTAAATAAAATGAGCAAATTTCTAGAAACACACAAACCAATAAAAATGACTCAAGAAGAGAAAATAAATGTAGGCCTATAACAAGTAAAGAGATTAGATCAGTATTCAAAAACCTCCCAACAAAGAGTAGCCTAGGATCACATTGTTCACTGGTGAATTCTACCAAATATTTAAAGAAGTATTAAGCCAGGAATTGTGGCACATTCCTGTAGTCCCAGCTATTCAGGAGGGTGAGGCTGGAGAATCATGAGTTTAAGACCAGCCTCGATGACTCAGGCAACACAAGTAGAGCCTGCTTCAAAAACTAAATAAAATAAAGAAAGAAGAATTATACCAAGTCATTTAAAACTCTTCAAAAAAAAATAGGGGCCGGTGAGATGGCTCAGTGGCGTAAGCACCTGCCTGACAAGCGCAAGGGCCCAAGTTCGACTCCCGAAACTCACATATGAAAAAAGGGCCAGTGATATCACTCAGCGGCACGGGCACCTGCTGGCGCACGAGGTCCTGAGGTCAACCCCGGTACCCACAAAAGAAAAAATTAATAATAGAAGACATGAGATGAGTTCCTAACTCATTCTGTAACACCAACATTAGCATTATGCTAATAATTAAGCCAGACAGAATGATATGACAAGAAAACTACAGACCAATACTATTAAATAATATAGATTCAGGAATATGCAACAGAACTAGCAAAGTAAATCCAGAAGCATACTAAAAGAATCGTAACACAACAGGCAACAGCTTAACAGGGATTTCAGCAAAGCCACCCACCATAAGCCTGGAGAGAGTACAAGGTTGGGCACCATTCCAAGAAAGGATTAAGTGAATCTGGGACTGACAACAGCCACAGGACAGCTTCACTTCAGAGTTCCCAATGTTACCCTTCCACAGTGACTGGATGAAAGACAGCCACAAGAGACAGCTTCAGACAGACAGGCAGCTAGAAAGAGGCCCCATGAGAGATTTGAGCTCAGAAAGGAAAATGCACCTCTCTCCAACATGCCTACAGCTGGAGGCCAGTCCTGGCTTGAGTTGCTCAGGGTTTGAAAGTGTCAGATTGAATACTTGAGCCCTCGCCCTACCACCTGCATCTGGCACAGATCTGGGGTCTGATTGCCTCCTTCCTTATCCACCAGATGAGCAGGGATATATCTTGGCTTAGCCATTGTCACAGTCTGGTAAACAAAGGGGCCTCTGGAATGGGGGTAGGGGCACACCTTGAAAAACCACAGGCAGAAAAAACCATGGTTAGACAGAGAAAACCATGAATTGCTAGATTCTGAAGTTGTGAATCTCAGGAAAAAAAAAAACTCATTCATTTCATAAAGAGAAATTGAGGTAGGAGGACTCCATTTTTTTCCTTTCCTCTTTCTTCTTCACTGATTTATTTGGATTTGGGGGATTTTCTTTTGTCCCCTTTCATTGTTTCCTTTTCTTCATTTTTTTCTGTCTTCTTTTCCTCCTTTTGTCTTTCTTCCCTCTTCTTTCTTTCATTTAATTTTTTTCTTATTTTTATTTTCTCTATTATTTTTTTCTGTCATCATTTTCCTCCTTGTTTTTTCTGATACCACTATCTAATTCTATAAATATCCTTGTACTCCCTAATAAGATCCTTTGTCTCACTTCTCTCTTCTCCTTCTCATCTCCTATAGTTTAAGTTTTCAAATTTTTCTTCTTGCATTCTTCCATTTCCAACTTACTTTATCTTTTTTTTTAGTACATGCTTGCAGTATATGATGTTTACATTCTTTGTGAGGAGTTGATACATGTAAATAATAAATCTTAATTCCTTTTTACATTCCCTGTTCTACCCCTCCTCCTCCCATCTCCTGATCTCTTTCCCATTTTTTTGTTTTTTTTGTTTTTTTTTGTACTGGAAATCGAAGTCAGGACCTTGCACTTGCCAGGCAGGCACTGTGCCACTGAGCTATATCCCCAGCCTCTTTCCCACTTGAGAAAGATCCATCTGCCTACTTTCTATTGTCTATCTCTTATTTTGTTCATTATTAATATTTTGTGTTTCTCATATAAGAGAAACCATGCACAGAGACTGGCCCCTCCCATTATGGTTACTAGGATCCAGATGAAAAGCAATGCAGGAAGGCTCAGAAACTGGCCCCTTCCATCATGGCTGCTGGGATCCAGGTGAAAGGCACCACACGAAGACACAGAGACCAACAGGAATCTCAGTCACACAGTAGGGCCCCCAGCCAGGGCACACAGGATGGACAGGCGGGACTAGTGACGTGAAATTGTCAGAAGCAACAGTAACAATACAAGCCAACAAGTGTTGTTCTCACTTCTATAACAATATTGGGAAGTTCTGGGGTAATAATTTCACCACACCCCAGCACAAAAGAACTGGGGACTTAGCCAAAAGATACCAACATCTCACTCTTAATTAATTGGAAAAGTAGGATCTTGGGACAGACACAAACCAAGAACCTCCTACACAAAGAAGGCATCATGAAGAGCAAACCTTGCCTAGAGAGGCCTTCTTGATACTAGTGATAAAGCTACCTACTACAAATATTTACAAGGATCAACATAGAAAATAAAATAAAAACTTTTGAAATAGAAAACGACAAGATGCAGAAGCAAAATGCAACCTCAAACCTCCAACACACCCAGAACAAGTCCAGGAGACAATGAGATAGAGGAAAATGGAATACATACACCTGACATTTCTGAAATGAAAGCAACCAAAGTAAAGAAACAAATCCATGAGGCTATACAGGAAATCAGATCAGAAATCATCTCTCAGGTAAAAAAAAGAAATGCCAACATCTATAAAGGAATTGCTCAGCAAATCTAGAGTAGATATAGATAAAAATATATCAGAAAATCTGGAGTAGAGATAGATTAAAAAAATAGACGATCTTAGGAGGAGGATGGAAACTGTGAATGATCAGTATAGGAAAGAAAGAATGCATGAAATGGATTCAAACAGATATACAGGAAATTAAAAATTCCACTGAAAGTTGGCAAAAACGCTTGAAAGAAACTAAAAACAGACAGAAGACAGGATCTCGGCTAGTGATCATGAAATGAAAGATCTCTTGAAAATAACAAAAGATCAGGAAATAACAATTCAACAGCTGCAAGATGATGCAAAGAAAAATAATATAAGAATAATTGATGTCAATGAAAAAGCAGGAGCCAACACAAATGACATAAAAAAAAAATACTTGCAGAAGTAATAGTGGAAAATTTCCGAAGCATGGGAAAAGAATCTGACATACAGATAAGTGAAACATATAGAACTCCAAACAGCCATAACCAAAATACATCTACACCCAAACATATAATAATCAAGATCCCAGAAATTCAGCACAAGAATAGAATATTCAAAGCTGTTACAGAAAAGGAACAGATCACCTTATAAAGGAAAGCCCATCAGAATCATGGCAGATGTCTCAACACAAACCCTCAAGTCAAGAAGAGCTTGGAGTGAAGTATTTCAAGTCCTGAAAGAAAACAACTTCCAACCCAGATTGATGTACCCTGAAAAACTATCTTTCATAACTAATGGAGAAATAAGATACTTCCATGACAAAGAACAACTGAAGAAATTTATGACCGCCAAACCAACCCTAGAAAGAGTACTGAAAGATATTCTATACAGAGATAAAAAATGACCACAATTCCAAGAACAACAATAGAAGGAAACCACCAAGCAGGGCAAGCAATTAAACAGAGGGGAAAGGTAGGAAACCAACAGCAGGAAAATAACATGACAAAGACAAGCCAATACATATCAGTTATAACCATCAATGTAAATGGCCTCAATTAACCAATCAAAAGAAACAGACTGGCAGAATGGACCAAGAAACAAAATCCAACAATATGCTGTATACAAGAAACACATTTAACTCAAAAAGAAATTCACAGACTGAAAGTCAAAGGATGGAAAACAATACTCTATGCAATGAGAACCCAGTAAAAAGCAGGGGTAGCTATTCTGTTTGCAGATAATGTGAACATTAAGCCAAGAATGATCAAAAGAGATAAAGGTCACTACATACTTGTTAGGGGAAAACTTCAAGAGGAAGAGATAACAATCATAAATATATTTGCAAAAAATATGGGAGCACCCAACTATATAAGACAAATATTAATAGTCATGAAAAATCATATAAGCGATAACACGATTGTAACAGGGGATCTTAATACCCCACTGTCACCAAGAGATAGATCAACTAGACAAAAAATCAGCGAAGAAATATCAGAACTGAACCAAACATGTAAACAAATAGACTTAGTAGATATTTACAGAATGACCCACCCAACAACATCAGAATACACATTCTTCTCAGTTGCACATGGGACATACTCTATGATAGATCATATATTAGGAAGAACATGCTAAAGTAAATGCAAAGGAATTGAAATTATCCCATGCATATTATATGACCATAGTGCAATGAAATTGGAAACTAATGACAAAAGAAACCACAAAAACTCCATAAACACGTAGAAATTAAATAACACCCTCTGGAACAACCAATGGGTCACAGATGAAATTAAAAAAGAAATTAAACAATATCTACAATCAAACGAAATTGCAAATACATACAACTTACCGGAACCTGTGGGACACAACGAAAGCTGTCCTCAGAGGGAAATTTATAGCGCTGAATTCTCACATCAGGGAAACACAATGAGCACAAACAACCTAATGCTGCACCTCAAGCTTCTAGAAAAAGAAAAGCAAGTCAAGCCCAAAACCCATAAAAGAGAGGAAATTATAAAGACCAGACCAGAAATTAATGCAATTGAGACTAAGAAAACAATATAAAAAATGGATGAATTGAAGAGTTGGTTCTTTGAAAGAATAAATAAAATTGATAAACACTTAACCAACCTTATCAAAAAAAGGAAAGAAAAGGCTCAAATTCCTGCATTGAGGAATGAAAAGTTTGAAATCACTACAGATTCTGTGGAAATTCAGAAGCTCATCAATACCTACTTCGAAAATCTTTACTCACATAGGATGGAAAACACCGAAGAAATGGACAGATTCCTAGAAATATATGAATTACCAAAGCTGAATCAAGAAGATATAAAAATTCTAATAACCCAATATCGGTTAATGAAATTGAAAACATGATTAAAAACTTATCAACAAAGAAAAGCCCAGGTCTTAATGCATTCAAGGCTGAATTCTACAAGAAATTTAGAGATAATTTAATGCCAATAATCCTCAAACTCTTTAATGAAATTGAAAGGGAAGCAATTCTCCCTCACTCATTCCTGAAGGCAGTTATTACCCTGATACCAAAACCAGAGAAAGAGCCAACCAAAAAAAGAGAACTAAAGTTCAATCTCCCTAATGAATATAGATGCAAAAATCCTCAATAAAATACTAACAGGGCCGGTGAGATGGCTCAGCGGCATAAGCACCTGCCTTGCAAGCGTGAGGGCCCGAGTTCGACTCCCGGATCCCATATACGAAAAAGGGGCCGGTGATATCGCTCAGCGGCATGGGTGCCTGTTGGCGCGCGAGGTCCTGAGGTCAACCCCCCGGTACCCACAAAAAAATAAAATAAAATAAAATAAAATACTAGCAAACAGAATGCAGCAAATCATCATGAAGATTATGCACCATGACCAAGTGGGAATGCAGGGATGGTTCAACATACGCAAATCAGTAAACATAATATACCATATCAACAGAGCCAAAGACAAAAATCACATGATCATCTCAATAGATGCAAAAAAGCTTTTGATAAAGCCCAACACTAAAAACCCTACAGAATATCAGAATACATGATCTCTACCTCAATCTGATAAAAGCCATCTATGATAAACCAACAGCCAATATCCCACTAAATGGACAAAAACTGAAAACTTTCAATCTCAAATCAGGAACAAGACAAGGATGTCCACTATCACCACTCCTATTCTATACAGTTCTGGAAACATTAACCAGAGCAATAAGGCAAGAGGCAGAAATAAAGGAATAAATATAGGAAAGAAAGAAGTTAAATTATCATTATTCAGAGATGACATGATACTCTACATACAAGACCCCAAAAACTCCACCAAAAGACTTCTAGAATTAATAACCAAATTCAGTAGCATAGCTGGATACAAAGTCAACACTCAAAAATCAATAGCATTCCTGTTCACAAACAACAAACTCACTGAGAGAGAAATTAGGGAAATCACACCCTTTACAATAGCATCCAAAATATGAAATACCTAGGAATCAATTTAACAAATGAAATAAAAGATCTATACATTGAAAATTACAGTACTCTGAATAAAGAGATCAAAGAGGATATCAGAAAATGGAAAGATATCACTTGTTCCTGGATAGGAAGAACCAACATAGTGAAAATGGCCACACTCCCAAAACTGTTATACAGATTTAATGTAATCCTGATCAAAATACCATTAGCATACCTCACAGATTGAGATAAAACATTCCTAAAATTCATCTGGAGGCAGAAGAGACCTAGAATAGCAAAGGCAATCCTGGGCAACAAAGGCAAGGCACAAGGCATCACAACCCCTGACTTGAAATTAAAAGCTACTCTTATAAAATCAGCATGGTACTGGCAAAAAAAACAGACCTGAGGATCCATGGAACAGACTAGAAGATGCACACACAACTACAAACACACTCAGCCACCTTATCTTTGACAACAGGGCCAAACATGTTCACTGGAAGATATCCTTTTCAATAAATGGTGCTGGAAAAACTAGCTTTCCACATGCCAAACACTAAAACTAGACCCATGTCTATCACCATGCACTAAACTAAATTCAAAATGGATCAAAGATCTAAATATTAAAACAGAAACACTAAATTTACTGGAAGAGAAAGTAGGTAGAAATCTTGAAGACATAGTGGTAGGCGGAGACTTCATGAACAAAACCCAAATTGCATGGAAAGTACTTTAAAGAATCATCAACGGGGATCTCATCTTATTAAAAAAGATTTTGCACATCAAAAGAAATCACCAACAGAGTGAAAAGAAAACCCACAGAGTGGGAGAAAAATTTAGCCAACTGTCCCTCAAACAAAGGACTTCTATCTAGAATATATAAACAATTAAAAAAAATCAGGCCCCCCAAATTCAAAGACCCAATCCAAAAATGGGTATCTGAGATGAATACACACTTGTCAGATGAAGAAATACAGATGGCAAATAAATATATGAAAAATGTTCAACATCACTGGTCATTTGAGAAATGCAAATTAAAACACTGAGATACCATCTCACCCCAGTAAGAATTGTTACCATCAAGAAATCAAACAATGACAAATGCTGGCAAGGCTGTGGGGAAAAAGGAACACTTCTCCACTGTTGGTGGGAGTGTACACTGGTACAACCACAGAGAAATCAGTGTGGAGATTCCTCAGAAGACTAGGATTAGAGGTCCCGTTCAACCCAGCTAGTCCCCTTCTGGATATTTTCTCAGAAGAATTATAAAGTCATACCAGAGTGATATATGTACACACATGTTTATAGCAGCACAATCTGTAATAGCTAAATCTTGGAAACAACCCAAATGCCCATCAACTGAGGAATGGATAAAAAATGTTGTGGTATTTTTATACAATGGAGTACTACTCAGCTATAAAGAAGGATAAACTTGAGGCTTTTATAGGTAAATGAATGCAACTGAAGACTTTACTCATAAATGAAATAAATCAGACTCGCCTGTGTAAACATCATATTATCTCCCTAGTGTACGAAACTGAAAGAGTAAATAAGATCCAAGATCTATAATAGATATTGCGGAAGGGAAAGAAACTGCTCAAAAGGAAAGAGCAACTGGGATGGGGGAAAGGAGAAAAGAAGGAAAAAAAATGTATATATATACATATATATATACACACAAGATAGCTAAGATAATTATACTACTAATTTCTTTTAGTTCATTGAAAAGGATGGTTTGTGCTTATATTGTTTCATCAATTTTCCATGCCTATGTCTTGTAATCTGAGCAACTACTTTGAAGATAACAATACACAATATATTAACCATTGTTAATTTCCTATTATCTTGTTTTGAAATTCTTTATCATTTTTATTGTTCTTTTCTCTTTAAAATGATAAAAAAAGAGAAACTATGCAATATTTAAGTTTGTGTTTCTGATTTACTTAGCATCATACTCTCAAGGTATATCCATTTTCCTAGAAATTACTTAAGTTTATCTTTATCCCACATTTTTAATAATATAAGCATTAAGCTTTATTAATTTTAGATAGTTAACTATATATAATTCCTGCTGAATTCTTTTCTACCATTATTGGAGGTACTGTTGTCATATTTAGAACATATTTGTTGTATGTCAGTATCTCATTTGTCTTAGTGTTTACACTATAATTGTGGACTTCTTTCCCATGGTTAAGGGTAGTATACTATGGGTTCTTTTTTTTTTTTTTATGCAGGTACTGGGAGTCAGGACCTCACACTTGCCAGGCAGGTGCTTATGCTGCTGAGCTATATCACTGGCCCTACTATGGGTTCTTATACTATGTCAATATCCAATTTGTCTTCCATAATACTACTGTTGCTGATTTGCTTGATATTGCCAGGGTTGCATAATTGTTGTTATTCAGGCGTTTTCTCTCTATGCTAACACCCAGAGTACCTTTGTGACATTAACAACACTGCAGTACACTTCCAGAGAAATGGGTGTTGGGCCAATTGCCCTGCATCCACAACAACCAAATTAATAGAAGTGGTCAGATCAGGCAGAAACAAAGGACTATAGTTAGCCAGACCCAAAGTGTATCAGTAAAAACCAGACTAAGATATCTCCATACTAGCAACAAAGTCCACTGTTAAGTGCCCCAAACCTCTCCACAAAAGAAAACAATAACAAAAACAAACAAACAAAAAAGTAGAAACATGAGAAGAGAAGGCAATGAAATGCCTCTCAAAACTCCCAGTTCCCTTAAAGATGATCCAGTGGGCACAAAGGGGGAGCAAAACCAACAACCAAATTATTCAAAAGAATAATAGATAAATTAAAAAACAAATCAAGGAGGTGCTTGGCAGGATCACAGAAGATATAGCTAAATGGATAATGGAAATAATAAACAAAATTATCAGGGAGCCTATAAGACACTAAAAAAAGCTAGTTAAGCTACACAAAACAATACAAAACATGAATGATCAGTTTAGCAAAGTATCTGAGTCCATCAAAAGATTCCAAACAGAAATCCAAGAGATTAAAAATCATACTGAGGCAGGACCAGCGAGACCAGGCCAGGCCCCAGTATGGATGCACACACAGGCCCAGGTGGGACCAGCAAAAGTCTGAAGCAGCAGCGAGGAGCCAGCAGTTGGTAAGTTAGGTGAACCAGCACTGTGCTTCGGCACACAAACACTCAGAATAGAAGTGGGCAGGCAGGGCTGCCATTCTATATCAAAGGGCTCTGGAGAACTCCAGCAAAAGAAGACCAGTCCCAGCCCCCACATTCAGAGGCCAAGATCAGCCCCATACCCAGCACAAATCCCACGGAAAACTTGGCTAAAGTACACAGCACACTTCTGGGATCTGATTTGGACACTACCACAGAACTGTGAACACCAGAGGAATTTTACTACTTTTATTTTTCTTTGTGTGTCTGACTGGTTATCCTTTTTCTGTCTGGTTGGGTGTTTTGTTTTGTTTTGTTTTGTTTTTTGTGGTTATTTTTGTTTTGTTTTTGCTTTGGGGTTTTTTTCTCTTTCTTCTTTCTTTTTTTCACTATTTAGGTTTCTTATCTTTCTGTTTTCTTCTACTTGTCTTCTTTCTCTCTTTCCTCAACTACCTCTTGATTTTATATTTTCTTTTTTTTTTTTTTTTTTTTTTTTTTTTTTTTGTGGGTACCGGGGGGACGACCTCAGGACCTCGCGCACCAACAGGCACCCGTGCCGCTGAGCGATATCACCGGCCCCTTTTTCGTATGTGGGTTCCGGGAGTCGAACTCGGGCCTTCGCGCTTGCAAGGCAGGCGCTTAAGCCGCTGAGCCGTCTCACCGGCCCGTGATTTTATATTTTCATGTGAGCAAACATCTCCTCTTTCTGATTCACTTCAATACTCCTTTGCTTTCTCTTTCATTCTTTCTCTCCTGTGTCCTCCAATTTCCCAAAACTTGGGTAATCATTCTTTGCCCTCCAGCCTTGCTTCTACCATATTTGACCTTATTCATCTCTCTGCCTTATCCCCTACCCTCTTAACTCCACCTCCACCCCCTGAAACAGGGTAAAATCACTCCACTAAGGGGAAAATCATTGCGTATAAGTTCCTGATATAGGTTGGATTTTGTTATATAACTGTAGAATTTGCTCCTATGGTTAAAGGTATCAGGTTAATAGTTACCACAGTTTGTCAGTAGCTAAGCTGTACTTGATGCCACTGTTATTGCTAACTGCACTACTTTAGCCAGGATGTCATATGTGTTATAATCTCCATTGTATGATAACACTGGTTGTATCGGGTCATAATCATCACCATAGTCGACTACCAAAGGACTGGGTGCTGAGCCAAATAAAACTTTTCATCCTTAACAAATTGGGAAGGTAGGTTCTTGGGATAAACATAAAGACCTATATCTAGAAGACACCCCTGAAGAACAGATATCTTCTAGGGAAGCCTCGATACTAGCAATAAAGCTATCTACCATAAGAAATCAGCAAGCATTGACACAGAAAAGAAAAGAAAATTAAAAAATAGAAAATGGTAAGACATAGAAGCAAAATGCAACCCCAGGGCTGGTGAGATGGCTCAGCGGTGTAAGCGCCTGCCTGGCAAGCACAAGGGCCTGAGTTCAACTCCCAGAACCCACATACGAAAAAAGGGCCGGTGATATTGCTCAGCGGCACGGGCACCTGCTGGTGTGCGAGGTCCTGAGGTAGACCCCCAGTACCCACAAAAAAAAAATGCAACCCCAGACCCCCAGCCCACCCAGGACAAGCCTAGAGCACAATGAGATACAGGAAGTCAGAAGTCAAGCACTGGAACCTTCTGAAATTATAGCAACAGAAGTGAAAAAACAAATGGAAAAGGCTGTAGAAAAAGATAATCTCTCAGGTACAAAAAGAAATGACAATCAAAATGAAAGATATCAGAGTAGACACAGATAAAATTTATATTGAAAGTAAGGGTAGCAAAAGCAACCAAAATGATGGCAGATTATCAGAATTAGAAGATAAGGATGCTTTCAGAGACATTTTACTCAAAGATACCTTATAAGCAACAAGAAAACGTGAAAAATGGATCCAACAGCTGCTAGATGGTACAAAGAAGACTAATCTAAGATTAATTGGAAGAAGTGAACATTCAGAAGACAGCACAAATGTCATTTATAAAAACCTGTTTGCAGAAATAGTGGCAGAAAATATCCCAGCTATATGGAAAGAAATACACAAATAAGTGAGGTATATAAAACCCCCAAAAGGAGAAGCTCACCACATCACATTATAGTCAACAGAAGTCCAACACAAGGACAAAACCTTAAAAGGTATTAGAGTAAACCCATTAAAATAACAGTAAACCCATTAAAATTACAGCAGACTTCTCAACACAAACCTTAAAGGTCAGGAGGGTTTGCAGTGTTTCAAGCCCTAAAAGACAACAACTTCCAACAAAGACATATATTCTGCAAAACTTTCCTTCAAAATGGATGGGAAAATAGGGTATTTCTATAACAGAGAGCACCTCAAGAAATTCATGACCACCAAACTAGCAATGCAAAAAAAAAAAAAAAAAAAAAAAAAAAACAACCACATCTATATAGAGGATCTTGTCATCTTCGTATGATAATTCAACATACGATAAAAGGGCCGGTGATATCGCTCAGCGGCACGGGCACCTGCTGGCACGCGAGGTCCTGAGGTCGACCCCTGGTACCCACAAAAAAATAATAACAATATAATAATAATAGTAATAATAATAAACTTGCTAAGAAATTAGGGAAACAATAGCTTTCACAAAAGCATCAAGAAAAATTAAATACTTAGGAATTAACCTAACTAGGGAAGTGAAGACCTCTACAATGAAAACTACAGTATTCTGAAAAAGGAGATTAAAGAAAACATTAGAAAATGGAAAGTATTCCCATTGCTGGATAGACAGAACCACTATAGTCAAAATGGCTGTACTTCTAAAACTGATACACACATTTAACACAATCTCAATCAAAATATCAATAGCATTCCTCATAGAAATAGAGAAAACAATCCTAAAATTCATATGGAACCAGAAAAGACCTAGAGTAGGAAAAACAATCCTGGCCATCAAAAGCAAGGCAGGAAGCATCACAATCCCAGACTTCAAGTTATACTACAAAGCTACAGTGATAAATATAGCATGGTATTGCCAAATAAAATAAATATATGGATCAACAGGACAGAATAGAGGGTGCAGAAACAACTACAGGCACACTCATCTACCTGATCTTTGACAAGGGGCCAAAAACTTTCACTGGAAGAAAGAGTCTTTTTAACAAATGGTGCTGAAAAGAACTGAGCATCCACATGTAGAAGATTAAACCTAGACCCATATCTCTCAACATGTACTAAACTAAAATCAAAATTGATTAAAGATCAAAATACTAAAACAAAAACACTTAACCTGCTAAAAGATAAAATAGGTAAAACTATTGAAACATAGGCATAGGCAAAGACTTTTGAACAGAATCTCAATATCACGAGAAATAATACAAAGAATCAACAAATTAAAAAGTTTCTGTACAGCAAAGGAAACAACCAACAGAGTGAAGACACAACCTACAGAAAGGGAAAAAAAAATTTGGCTAGCTATTCCTCAGACAGACTATATAAAGAACTCAAAAAAGTAGACTACCCAAATTAAAAGACCCAATCAAAAAATGAGAAACTGAACTGAACAGATACTTCTAGAAGTAGTACAAATGCCCAATATATACATGAGAAATGTTCAACATCACTGGCCACTCAAAAAATGCACCTTAGGACCGGGGAGATGGTTCAGTGGTATAAGCACCTGCCTGGCAAGCATGAGGGCCCAAGTTCGACTCCCGGAACCCACATACGAAAAAAGAGCCAGGGACATCGCTCAGCGGCACAGGCGTCTGCTGGCACACGAGGTCCTGAGGTCGACCCCCGGTACCCACAAAAAGAAAAAATGCACCTTAAAACCACTCTGAGATTCCATCACACTCCAGAAAGAATGACTATCATTAAACCAAAACATAACAAATGCTGGCAAGTCTGTAGGGAAAAAGAGACTCTTGTTCATTATTAAGAGTGTAAACTAGTGCAACCACTATGGAAATGAATATGGTGACTCCTCAAAAAACTAAAGCTAGAAATACTATTTGACCCAGCTATTCACCTTCTAGGTGTCTTCCTGAAAGAGTTAAAGACATCGTTTTATAGTGATACATGCATACCCATGTTTATAGCAGCACAATTCACAATAGCTAAATCTTGGACATGGCCTATGTGTCCATCAACAGATGAATGAATAAAGAAAACTTTTTATACACATTGGAGTACTAGTGTACCATAAAAAAAGGATAAGCTTGAGTCATCTGTAGGAAAATGGATGTACCTTGTTACCATAATATTAAGTGGAATAAATCTAGACACGCAAGCTTAAATATCACATGGCTTCTCTTATATAAGAACACCAAAATATAAATAATGAGAAAAATAAAAGAGAGACAATGCATGTAAAAACAATGCATTTGATATAATCCAACACCTTCTCAGGATAAAACACTTTAAAAACTAGGAATCAAAGGAATTTCCTGAACATGATAAATAGCATCAATGAAAAATGCATACTCAGTATTAAAGACTGAAAGCTTTCCCCCAATCCCAGAAGCAAGGACACCAGTTTTCACCACTCAACACTGTATAAATTTTGTAGGTGGAGCAATACATTAAAAAGAAGAAATCAAAAGCATCCAAATTTGAAAGGCAGGAAACACTTTAGATATTGCTAGAAAATGGGGGAAAAGGGAATGGAAAGTGACTGTTTATGGGGCTTCTTTTGGTGGTGACTAAAATGTTCTGGAAGTACTGGTTGAACAATATTATGAATATACTACAAGCCACTGAATTATATAGTACTTTATAAGTGTGAAAATAGTAACTTTTATTTTGTATTTTATCACAAGATCTATAAAAAGAACATATAAGGCAAAAGGAAAGGAGAATGAAAAGCAAGAGCTTGCCTAGGAACACTTACAAGAAAATAATTCAT
Source organism: Erethizon dorsatum (assembly GCA_028451465.1). Classification (NCBI taxonomy): domain Eukaryota; kingdom Metazoa; phylum Chordata; class Mammalia; order Rodentia; family Erethizontidae; genus Erethizon; species Erethizon dorsatum. The sequence continues at coordinate 54,950,834 of CM051828.1, forward strand.
CATAACAAATTAAACTATGATTAAAATTGAAATGAATTACTAAATTTAATGAAGCCAACACACCTCCACCAACAAGATACATTTAGTCATGCCAGAGCTTAAGCAAGAGAAGCCATGACGACAAAAAACTGAAATGTGGTGGAAGTACTCATAAAAAAGAAGCATCGAACTATGGAAATGGTTTCCTATGTGGGAAGGAAATGGGAATGAGTGCTTAAAAGTACACATTTCATATTATAAAATTCAAAATTATTTTTCCCTATAAGTCAAATGAATGCATAATTTTATTTAAAAGTAAACATGAAACATTAAACAGCAGAACAGTAACAACAAAACAAGTCAGACTACTGTATTTTTGGTATGGTCACTTCTAAAGTTATTTCTTACACATGAAAAATAATGACAAAGTCTTCATTTTCCACTTTTACTTATACTTGACGATCAAGAAAAGTGTTTCCTGACTCACATAAAAATTATGGAAGGGGTAGTTCACACAAATCTAACAGGAATGATAGTTTCAAGTGGTTCAGCCTCTCCTATGACATCTGTGGAATAAGTACACAGGTTGCTGTAAACCCCACACCCAGGATGACATGGATGTGGATGTCCCAAAGGTGCTTATGGACATCCTTTTCTGATTATTATTTTATTCTCTCCATCCAGTTCAAATCAATCCTTTTATGTATCTGGTCATTCAACAGACATTGTTAAGCATCTGTATACTATTAAATGTCTGACCTATTTTGCCACTAATTGCTAATATTTCTGACCTTAGTTTAACAGCATGGAACTAGTCCCCTCTGCTTCATCTTTACCCTCTGTTTCTTTCTAGCTAGACAACTACAATAACTTGATAACAAGTAATAACTAACAGCAACTAATAGCTACTTGTTATTACTTGATGACTTCTTTGCTCTCGTTTATAATTTTATTTGCCCTTTTTGACACTACATGTGAACTTTATCTGCAGAACCAGAAATACATTAGCCCTTGCTCCTGACAGCCACCCATACAAAAATAGCATATATGGAACATCTAGTACTTCTCTTCCCATATAGTAGATTTGTTTAAATTGGCTTGAGTTGAACTGCCATGAATTTCTTCTGATTGATTTCTATAGGGCACATGGTGTTATAAAGAAAGAGCCCAATCTGATAAAACCACACTCATTTAAAAGTACCTACTAGCTGTATCACTTCTACTAACAGGACTCACTCAGTTTTATTACTTACAGTAAAGATGTCTTCCTGGCCATCCTGAAATCGAGCCCCATCTGTTCCATAAAGATATATGGGGGCAGAACTTCTATGTTGTCCATATAATATAATATAAATCTGTGAGCTGGTGCCCGCATTTGGCAAGTCACTGGTGACTATGGTAACTTTCCAGTTACCACCTACAGAAGTACAAATGACACGCATTATGGCAATTCATAGAAATGAAAGACTCAAAACAACAGGTCATCATAAAACTAGGAGAGGTTGGAATAGACAGAGGTCAACTTCTCAGGAAAAGTACCATAAGAAAGACTGAAGACTTGGTTTTTAAACTACTCAAAAAACTTATTACATCCTACATTGTGACTTTGAAAACATTCCCAGAAGATCTTTACTAATAAGGCTAGACAAAGACCATTATCCTAATTTAACTGGTCATCCTTGGACTCTCAGAGAGTCACTACAGAAGCTCCAAGTATTTTGACAAAATATCACCACTAAACTTAACTCTAATATATAATATGTGCATTCAGAATTATACATTTTACATTTTTTGAGCTTGTATATTTTCTGAAAAAAAAGCATCATTAGAATCAGATAAAAAAAAGAATCAGATAAGTTAGAAAATATTTGAAAATCATCCAGTACAATTTCATTTATTTTGTGTCCTCAATTAATAGGTAAAGTAACTGAGTTTCACAAACACTAAGTAAATTAATATCATCCAGCAATATATAAAAACAGTGCTAAAAAATATATGGTTCACTGTGAATATAAGTGAGAATGATTAAACATTATAACACATTAATAGTGGTATGACGTAACCTCGTAAGATTTCTATCTAGTTTTGCCAGTTTTATTTAGGGCAAATACCAGAAAGTTAACCTATAAGAAAAGTGAAATAATGAGAATTAGGAAATATACTTAAGATTACATAAAAAGTATGAATACAGGGAAATAAAATTCAGAACTAGGGATTAAATGACATTCTACCCATCTGACTGTAATTTCTTCTCCCTTAAGTATATTTTCAATTTTGATCACTAAAATAAGTAATCAGATTCTAGGTTTACATAAGATACAATACATGTTAAATTAACATATGAATGTAAAATTCTATTTTATAAACAGAAAATTGTATTTTATTTGTCCCAAACATGATAAAAAGCTATATTTGGCTATCAAGTCTTCTTGGTAGAAAATCGTTTATTAAGTAAAAATATAATTTTTAAAAATTAGTAGAAAATGACTATCTTTACTAACAGAGAAGGAAGTTAAATTTCAATTATAAACTCAGAGATGAGAAAATTTGAGCTGTTTTATGTATAATACCTGGCATGTTGGTACTTATTTAAATAAAATGAAATGAAGCTCTTCAGATTCTGCTGTCCTAGAAATGCAACAAAAGAGGTCAGGGGAAAATCAATACCTGCTACATGTGCAAGAACCAAATCAAAAGGAAAAGAAATTGCATTTCCCAACAACTGAGATGGAAAAGGATAAAAAATGTATGAATAGAAATAAAAATAAAAATAATGAAATATGATGTCTGTTTACCATAGGTTTCTGCACCTCCCTAAATTACTAATTCATTAAAGCCTTATCCTTGCAAAGGAATACTATAAAAATGGAGTAGAACTTAAAGATGTTCACTGTCGGGGGGGAGGTGAATGGATGGAAAACTAAGATGACATCTTTATACTCCATTATATCATTGATATGAGGTTAGCATGGTAAAAAGATATGTTCAAATCCTAGTTCCTGAAATCTGTAAAGGTCACCTTATGTGGAAATAGGGTCATTGCAAATGCAACTAAAATATAAATTAAGGTCACAGTGGAGTATGATAGACTAGCCCCTCATCCAGGATATATTTAATGTAAGATTTTGACGAAGCGAGGCCACATCCCAGAAAAATTTAAAAAATGAATAGGGATAATTAAAAGAACGACAACAACAAAGAAGCCAGAAATGCACATTATTATAAATTAAGCTAAAAAGATACAAAACATATGCCATAATCTCTGCAAAGGTAGAAGCTAATAAGTGAATGTCATAAAACATTTCAAAACTTTGCAGGGTACCTAACCTAGCTTTCTCAGAAATAAAAGGGGAGAAAAAAGATTAAAAATTTAAAAACCTTAATACTTATACCCCTGTTAATCCCCAAGGTTAACAGAAGTACAGTGAAGAGGTTAGTGGACTAGAGAAAAACAGAATGCAGATAGTGGGCAAATAGTTAATAAAAGACTACAATGACCACAACACACACAAAATAAAAAATCTGAATAACCCTTTATCTTCTAAAAATAAGAATAAATTATAGTTTAAATTTTTTCACAAAGAACTTCAGGACCAGATGGCTTCACTACTGAGTATACTTTCAAACCTTAAATATATATATATTATATATATATAAATATATATTATATATATATATTTTTTCCATTCTACACAAATCCTTTGGAATACTTAGCTTATTGTATGAGAGGAACATTACTCTGTTACCAACCCAGAAAAAGGTATTATTTGAAAATTACAGAACAATAACCCTCATGAACATAAAAATATTCTCAAAAAATGTTACAAAAGTAAGTCAAACAACCTCCACGTTTATCCCAGAAATAGAAAAGTCAAACACAGCCTTCAAGTTTATCCCAGGAATCCAAAGGTTTTTTAACATTCAGAAATCCATCAATGTAATTCACGGTACTAACAGAATAAAGAAGAACATGATGGCCAAGGTCTACAAGGCAACTATGCTTTGTGGGTGACCAAACAGGACATACCAGGCCGATGCTGATATTAACCTCCTAAAGGAATAGAGAACCAGACCGAATCTCCATAATGCAATTCTATACTATGTCTTCTGGAATGGTGACAGGACACAGCCTGCTGTGTGCACACTGGTGTATACTAAATAAGCAAGCAGAGAAAGGGCTCAAAAAAATAATTTAAAGAGTTTTCTATTGGTTCAACTCATTTTTTATACTTTTTACTAAAAATTCAGACTAATTTTGCTATATTTAAATGAGTTGAAAACAAATTCCAATGTCATTTCAATGATATCAGATTATTCTTTTGGCTTATCTATGCCACATTCTTGAGAAGAGATGGAGTATACATGTACGCAAGTGTTATGACTGCATGGTCATGGTGTCTTCTTAACCACTGACCTGTCCAATTATTTAAATACACGATGACCAAAAATTGCATATTTTGTTAATTTTTATAAGATAATATAACAGGAAATATAAAAATGACAATTTTGTCAAATTTATTCAATACAAGAATCAACTGGTTGAAGTGACACCTGCCTGAGCAACACTCAGGATACTACATAAACAAATGCACTGCCCTAGTGATGCTTGGGGCAAACTGTTACATGGTTAGTTTGGTCTTGAGGTTGCTCTCTGTAAAGTGGCCACAAGCTCTAGCCCTTCCCTGATGAGGAATCTAAAGGATTTTGTTATGGATGTCTATACTGTGTCTTTCATGAGATACTCCTTTATCCTGGTAGACAACCTATGGCCTAAATGTCCAACCCATGGCCAGGTGCCCCTCTCACAGGAAAACTGGTTTTATTGGCAGACATCTTTGTGGCTCTTGTTTAACCTGTGTTCAGTTTATTCTTGCGAAGATTACCACTAAGAGATCCCTGCCTGGAAAGACAAATGAAGTTAAGGTTTAGTGTGTGTCAGGTGACAGGATAAAAAAAGTGAAAACAAAATGCATGAAAAAGAAGAAATGTATTACTCAATAATTCCCAGAGAGGTAGAGCTGCCAATAGGAGGGCAAAACAACTCCAGAGGAAGTAAAAAGCCATGGGGGCATGGCAAGTCTGAGCCTGTATTAAAGTCCGTGAATTATCCCTTAAGTCTTCTCTTGGAGGTTGTAGATTTGCTAGTTAAAAGAAGTAAGTTCCCCTCATCACTCCTGAAGGGTGAGTTTATTTAAATGACTCCGGTGTCAACCATTAGGCTTTATCACAGTCAGTAGCTATAGGTTATGCTAGGGTTTGGATCAGTGAGATGAGGAACAAGCATTCTACCTGGCAAATCAACTACATGGAGAGGTAAGGTTTGAACTAGGCCGAAGGTGACAGGATAGGAGTAGGTTTCCAATAATTTATGTCAGACCTAAAAATGAAGCTCAGGCAGCAATTACACTACACAAATATATGACCATGTTTATATATGCATATGAATATTCTTATATGAATATAAATATTGTATTTAACACCACCCATTTCTCATCAACCACTTTCAGTATTAACAATGAATTCCTGTATTCTGCAAGTCATGTTTTTCATGAACCTAACATTCCATTTTAATTTACTTGGTTTTATTGATTTACCTGAGCTTTAAGCAGTTCTACTTAGGTAGTAGTCTGTAGACTCCAGCCATTCATCAACATTAGTGTTACAAAAGATAAGAACTATTCTCAAGAGGAATAACAGTGAAGTAATTTTTACCCCATTGCTTTTTTTTAGTGATGCTGTTACTATTATTATAATCTCTATGCATGAATCAGAAGGTAAATATTGATAAGATATTGAAATGACTATGCATAGAGAAAAGGGCGATGTACATCCTTTAGGAAGAATTCCGATTGTTAAAAATCAGTTGCTGGGGCCAGTGAAATGGCTCAGCAGCGTACGCGCCTGCCTGGTAAGTGCAAGGGCCCGAGTTCAACTCCCGGAACCCACATACGAAAAAAGGGCTGGTGATATCGCTCAACAGCACGGGCGCCTGCTAGCGCACGAGATCCTGAAGTAGACCCCCGGTACCCACAAAAAAAAAAAAAAAATCAGTTGCTGTATATTGCATTTAAAGTCTATGTTGAAAATGGGCATCTGAAGTGAATAGACACTTCTCAGATAAGGGAACATAACTGGCCAGTAAGTAACATGAAAAAATGTTCAATATCACTGGCCATTCAAGAAACGCAAATTAAAACATTAAGATTCCATCTCACCAAAGAAAGCGTGGCCACCATCAAGAGATCAAGCAATAACAAATGCTGGAGGGGCCGTGAGGAGAAAGGAACCCTTCTTTGTTGCTGGTGGGAATGTAGACTGATACAACTACTATGGAAATCAGTATGGGATTCCTCAAAAAGTTAAAAATAGAAATTCCACTTGACCCAGCTACTCCCCTTTTAGGTACCTTCTCAAAAGAGTTAAAAACATCACACCATAGTGTTATTGTAATAGCTAAATCTTGGAAACATCCTATATGCCCATCAGCAGATGACTGGCTTAAGAAAATGCAATATTTATGCACAATAGAATATTACTCTGCCAGTAAGAAAGATAACCTTGAGGCATCTGTAGTAAAATGGATATACCTTGAGACCATAATGTTCAGTGAAGTAAATGAGATACACAAGCTTGAATATTGCATGGTTTCCCTTATATGAAAAAGTTAATAGGAAAAAAGAGAGACGAGGAAAAAGTCACTGTAGTCTAAGCATGTTTCTGCTCTTGGTTTCTAGTTTCAAATATGGTACGAGAAATCACTTTGCAGGATTTCCACTTCTTTGGATATGTTAAGGTCTTTATTGTTGCATGGTCTATTTTGCATAAAAAAAAAAAACCCAGAACAGGAAAATCTATGAAGATAGAGAGTAGCTCAGTGGTTGCCTAGATTTAGCAGAAGTGACTGGGAGATGATGGCTTCTGGGTAGAGTTTCATTTTGGGATAACGAAAATGATCAAAATTTGATTATAGTCATGGTTGTACAACTTTATCAATGTGCTAAAATCTACTGAATCTTACACATTAAGTTTGCCAATTGTGTGGTATGCAAATTTTAGTTCAATAATGCTGTTTAGTTCAATAATGCTGTTCTTTAAAAATAAAGTCTATGTTGAATACTATTTACTGTAAAAAAAAAAAAAAGATAAATAGATAAGCTTAACCATAAAGTGAACTAAGACTTGTCCTTGTTTGAAGGTTTATTATTTAATCTTTAAGTTTTTTTGCTTCTGTTTTTTGAGTTTGTTTGTTTTGGTTTGGGTTTTTTATTTTTGTTTGTTAGTACTGGGAATCTAACCCAGGGATGCTCTACCACTAGCCTCCAGCCCTAGCCCTTTTTATTTTTATTATTTTGAGATAGGGTCTTGTTAAGTTGCCCTCAAACTTGCAATCTTCCTGCCTCAGTCTCTCAGAATGCTGGAATTCCAAGCATGTACCACCAAGCCCAATGGAAAGCTTTTTTAGTCGTGTGTGTGTGTGTGTGTGTGTGTGTGTGTGTGTGTGTGTGTGTGTTTTGTACTGGGACTCAAACTCAGGGCCTTGCACATGCCAGGCAGGCGCTTTCTCAGTCACATACTGCTATGGCATAAAAACATCCCTTTTACAACTTAGTACTTAAGTCATGGAAGGATAAAATCTTTGTGAGGGGGGCCGTTTTAAGATGGCGGATGTGTAAGAAGCAGGCAGTGAAACTCTCTAAAAGTTGCCATTCGGCCACTGGAATACAGTGACTGGGAGAGCACAGGAGGGAGGCAGATGCCTCCCCTGGACCCAGGAAAGTTCTGAGGGACAGTTCAGGACTCAGGGAGCCAGTGAAGGGTACTTTCAACGACGAAGAAAGAGGAGACCGCAGGGCCTTCTCCCTGTCCCAAGAACCGAAGTGCGACAGAAGCTCAAATCTGTGGACACACGGTGACAGCCAGTGCCCCCGGGAGCCCCTGCAGAGAATCGCGGCACAGCAGCAGTGCAGGGGAGTGGCGGAGGACTGCACTGGCCGGCGGTGAGTGTCTCTCAGGCACAGCTGTCCTGCGCCAGAGAGCGGCTGGCTGGGCGTCATTGTGGGGGGTGTGGTGAAACTCAGAGAAGCGGGAAAACAGCGCTCGGGACTCGCGCTCGGAACTCAGCATGGTGCCGCGGCTCTCAGGCCTGCGGAAAGTGCGCTGACGGCGGCAGGCAAAGAGACTGGTCTCCTCCTGAGAGTACACGCGTCTGCTCACTGCTCCGCCAAAGGGCTGCTCCTGGCTTACTGGGATGGACCTGCACAGAACAGGACTCTGTCACCACACAGTGCCTGCCTACAACAGAGTCAACACCTGGAACTGATTCTTTTTATTTTTTTTATTTTTTATTTTTTTTATTTTTCATTTTTTTCTTTCATTTGTTTTTTGTTCTGGTGAAGGGTTTTTTTGTGGGGGGGGGTTTATTTCTGGTTTGTTTGTTTTGTTGTTTTTGTCTTCGTTTTTGTTTCTGTTTGTCTATTTGCTCCTTCCTTCATTATTCTCTCTAGTTTTTATATGAGTGTAAACAGAGCCTCTAACCTCTTTGTGATTGCAGTTGTGATCTGTTCTTCCTTTTATCCCTTCCTTCTCTTTTCCCCACCAGTCCTCTGCACCAGTTTCCCAATGTTAGTGGGATCCCTCTTGGTCCTCTAACCTTACATCTAATTCCTTCCTCTTCTCCCAATACTCTATTTCCTCCTTAACTCATTTTAAATTTAAACTCCTGAGGGCAAAATTGACATATTAAGGACTTGCATACTGCATATAATTTTTCTGGTGTGTTTTAGATTTTGTTATATAACCACAACTCTACTTTATACCATTAAAAGTGGCAAATAACTGGTTAGCTCAGTCTGTCATTTTCTAGGCTGTGTTTAATGCTTTAGGTACCATTATAGCCAAAAGTGAAATAATTGTTCTGAACAGCTTTCCTTCCTGATATTTCATGATTGAGATTGACTAATGGTCACAGAAAATAGAGTGGCACAGTACCAAAGAACCAAGGACTGGGCCAAACAGGTAGCAACTTCTCATATCCAACAAATTGAAGAGGTAGGATCCGGCAGCAAGCTCAAAACCCAAAAACAAGCTTCATTTGGAAGATACTGCAGAGAAGTAGTCATCTCCTAAGGATCTTGAACACTAGCAATAAAGTAACCTACCATAGGTAATTTACAAATGTCACCCCAGGAATTAAACTAAAGAAAGAAAAGAAAATGAGATGACACTTAAATAAGATGAAACCCCACACATCCAATTCACCAAAGGCAAACCTAGGGGGCAATGAGGTGGGACAATCCGAAAGCCACCCACCTGGCCTATCTGAAGTGGTAACAACAAAGCAACTGAATGAGGCTCTGGAAAAAAACAAATCGGAAATAATTTCACAGATAACTGCAGAGATAATGTCCACAATGAAGACCATGCTTAAGGACACTATAGCTGATACAGACAAAAAAATAGACAAGCTTAAGAAAATTAGAGAAACCATGAATGCTCAGCATAGGAAAGAAATGGAATTCATAAGGCAGATTCAAGCAGATATCCAGGAGAACAAAAATTCCATTGAAAGTATTTCTGGCAGATTAAGCCAATGTGAGGACAGGATCTCAGATGTAGAAGACAGGCTTGCAATTAGTGATCGTGAAAAGAAAGAATTCTTAAAAATAGCAAGGGACCATGAAAAATCAACTCAGCAGCTGCTAGATGACTCAAAGATAAATAACTTAAGAATAACTGGAATAAATGAAAAAGCAGGAGATAGCATAAAGGGCATTAGGACCTTGTTCACAGACATTATCACAGAGAACTTCCCTGGAAGAGAAAAAGAATTTGATCTTCCTATAAATGAGGCTTATAGAACTCCAACTAGACATGATTAAAAAAAAACTTCAGCCAGACATATCATAGTCAAGATCCCAGAAATTCAACAGAAGGGCAGAATCTTAAAAGCTGTTAGGGACAAGAGACAAATCACCTATAAAGGAAAGCCCATCAGAATCACAGCTGACTTTTCAGCACAAACCCTCAAGTCAAGAAGAGCTTGGAATGATGTATTTCAAGCTCTAAAGGAAAATAACTTTCAACCCAGATTGATGTACCCCACAAAACTATCTTTCAAAATTGATGGAGAAATAAAATACTTTCATGACAAAGAACATCTGAGAAAATTTATGACCACCAAACCAGCACTCCAAAATGTTCTGAAGGACATTCTAGAAAGAGATAACAAGGACTACAACTCCAGGAACCCCAACAGAAGGAATCCACCAGGCAGGGCAGATAATTAAATAGAGGGAGAGGGGAAAAACAAAGAGTGGGAAAAAACAACAGGAAAATATCATGACAAGTATAAGTCAATACATATCAGTTTTAACCATCAATGTTAATGGGCTCAATTCACCAATCAAAAGGCACAGACTGGCAAAATGGATCAAGAAGCAAGATCCAACAATATGCTGTATACAAGAAACACATTTAATTCAGGAAGAAATTCATAGACTGAAAGTCAAAGGATGGAAAACAATACTCCATGTGACAGGAACCCAGAAAAAAGCAGGGGTAGCTATTCTTTTTGCAGACAAAGTGAATTTCAAGCCAAGAATGATTCAGAGAGATAAAGATGGTCATTACATCCTTATAAAGGGAACAATCCAAGAGGAAGAGATAACAATCATAAATATATATGCAACAAATACCAGTGCACCCAACTATATAAAACAAATATAAATGGACACGAAAAATCAAATAAGCACTAATACAATTGTATTAGGGGATCTCAATACTCCACTGACACAAAAAGACAGATCAACTAGACAAAAAATCAACAATGAAATATTAGAACTCAACCAAACTTTTGAACAAATGGATTTAGTAGATGTCTACAGAGTGTTCCACCCCACAACATCACAATACACATACATCTCAGCTGCACATGGGACGTTCTCCAAAATAGACCAAATACTAGCTCATAAAACCTGCTTAAGTAAATGCAAAGGAATTGAAATTATCCCATGCATATTATCAGACCATAGTGCAAAGAAATTGGAAATCGATGGCAAAAGAAATCACAAAAACTCCCTAGACAGATGGAAATTAAATAGCACCCTCCTGAACAACCAATGGGTCACAGATGAAATTAAAGAAGAAATTAGACACTTTCTACAACTGAATGACAATGACAGTACAACATACCGGATCTTATGGGATACAATGAAAGCAGTCCTAAGAGGGAAATTTATAGCATTAAATACCTATATCAGGAAAATAGAGCAAGCGCAAATAAACAACTTAAGGGTGAAACTCAAACTTCTAGAAAAAGAAGAGCAGGCTAAGCCAAAAGCCCGTACAAGGGAGGAAATTATAAAGATCAGAGCAGAAATTAACGTATTGGAAACTAAAAAAACAATACAAAGAATCAATGAAGCAAAGAGTTGGTTCTTTGAAAGAATAAATAAGATTGACAAGCCCTTATGCAACCTTATTAAAAAAAGAAAAGACTCAAATCCATGCACTTGAAAATGAAAAGGGTGATATCACGACGGACCCTGCAGAAATCCAGAAGATCATCTATACCTATTTTGAAAATTTATATTCTACTAAGATGGAAAATGCAGAAGAAATGGACAGATTCCTAGATTCGTATGAATTACCAAAGCTGAATCAAGAAGATTTAAAAATCCTAAATAAACCAATATCAACCAATGAAATCGAAGATGTAATTAAAAACCTCCCAACAAAGAAAAGCCCAGGCCCTGATGGATTCACTGCTGAATTCTAAAAAAATTTAGAGAAGACCTAACACCACTACTTCTCAAACTTTTTAATGAAATTGAAAGGGAAGCAATACTCCCAAATTCATTCCTGGAAGCAAGCATTACCCTGATACCAAAACCAGAGAAGGACCCAACTAAGAAAGAGAACTACAGGCCAATCTCCCTAATGAACATAGATGCAAAAATCCTTAATAAGATACTGGCAAACAGAATCCAACAAATCATCAAGAAGATTATACACCATAACCAAGTTGGATTCATCCCTGGGATGCAGGGATGGTTCAACATACGTAAATCAATAAATGTAATACACCACATTAACAGAACCAAAGACAAAAATCACATGATCATCTCAATAGATGCAGAAAAAGCTTTTGACACAGTCCAGCACCTTTTCATGATAAAAAACCTTACAGAAAATTGGAACAGAGGGTCTTTACCTCAATCTGATAAAAGCTATCGATGACAAACCAACAGCCAATATTATACTAAACGGACAAAAACTGAAAGCCTTCCCTCTAAAATCAGGAACAAGACAAGGATGTCCACTGTCCCCACTCTTATTCAACATAGTTCTGGAAACTTTAGCCAGAGCAATTAGACAAGAGAAAGAAATAAAAGGAATAATGATTGGAAAGGAAGAAGTTAAATTATCATTATTTGCAGATGACATGATACTCTACACAGAAGACCCCAAAAACTCCACTAAAAAACTGCTAGATTTAATATGCAAATTTAGTAGTGTAGCTGGATACAAAGTCAACACTCAAAAATCAATAGCCTTTCTGTACACAAATAACAAACTTACTGAAAGAGAAATTAGGGAAACAATGCCTTTCACAATAACATCCAAAAAAATGAAATACCTAGGAATCAACCTCACAAAGGATGTAAAAGACCTATACACTGAAAACTACAGTACTCTGAAAAAGGAGATTGAAGAGGATATCAGAAAATGGAAAGATATCCCTTGCTCCTGGACAGGAAGAACCAATATAGTGAAAATGGCCATACTTCCAAAATTGTTATACAGATTTAATGCAATTCCAATCAAAATTCCAACAGCACATCTCACAGAATTAGAGAAAACAACCCTAAAATTCATTTGGAATCAGAAGAGACCTAGAATAGCAAAGGCAATTCTGGACAACAAAGGCAAGGCAGGGGGCATCACAATCCCCGACTGGAAATTCTACTATAAAGCTACTGTGATAAAAACAGTGTGGTACTGGCAAAAAAACAGACCTGAAGATCAATGGAACAGATTAGAAGATGCTGAAACGACCCCAGACGTACTAAGGCACCTTATCTTTGACAAAGGTGCCAAACACATTCACTGGAAGAAAGATAGCCTCTTTAATAAATGGTGCTGGAAAAACTGGCTCTACACATGCCAAAGATTAAAACTAGACCCATATCTTTCACCATGCACTAAATTAAATTCAAAATGGATCAGAGATCTAAATATTAAAACAGAAACATTAAATCTGCTGGAAGGTAGGATAGGTAAAACCCTTGAAGACATTGGTGTAGGCAAAGACTTTATGAATAAAACCTCAACTGCATGGGAACTATCCCAAAGAATCAACAACTGGGATCTCATCTTATTAAAAAGCTTTTGCACAGCAAGAGAAACCACCAACAGAGTGAAGAGACAACCCACAACCTGGGAAAAAATGTTTGCCAGCTGTTCCTCAGACAAAGGATTACTATCGAGAACATATAAAGAACTCAAAAAAATCAGACCTCCCAAATTTAAAGACCCACTCCAAAAATGGGCATCTGAGATGAATACACATTTCTCAGATGAAGAAATACTAATGGCAAATAAATATACAAAAAATTGTGCAACATCACTAGTCATTTGAGAGATGCAAATTAAAACAACACTGAGATGCCATCTCACCCCAGAAAGAACGGCTATTATCAAGAAATCAACTAATAACAAATGCTAGAGGGGCTGTGGGGAAAAAGGAACCCTTCTTCACTGTTGGTGGGAGTGTCGACTGGTGCAGCCACTGTGGAAATCAGTGTGGAGATTCCTCAAAAAACTAGGGTTGGAGGTCCCATTTGACCCAGCTATTCCCCTTCTGGGTATCTTCCCAGAAGAATTAAAAACATCGTACCACAGCGATATATGTGCACCCATGTTTATAGCAGCACAATTTGTAATAGCCAGATCTTGGAAACCAAATGCCCATCAACTGAGGAATGAATAAGAAAGATGTGGTATTTTTATACAATGGAGTACTATTCAGCCATAAAGAAGGATAAACTGGAGACTTTTATAGGTAAATGGATGCAACTCGAGAAAATACTCATAAGTGAAATAAACCGGATGCACATGTGTAAGCATCATATTGTCTCTCCAGTATGAGAAACTGAAAGAGTAAATAAGATCCAAAATGTACAATAGACATGGTGAATCAAAAAGAAACTGGTCAAAAGGAAAGAGAGACAGGGATGGGGGAATAGGGAAAAGAAAGAAGGGAAAGGAAAAATAATTGTATTTATATATAAGATGGTTAAGATAGATACACTACTAATTTTACTTCATTGAAGGGTAAGGTTTGTGCCAATAATGTTTGGACAATTGAATGCTAATATCTGGTATCCTGAATAACTAACTTAAAGATAGCAATACGTAATGTATTAACCATTGTTACCCTCCTATTATGTTGTTTTGAAAATTTGTTCTTTTTTGATTTGTTTTGTTTTTTCTTCTCTTTAAAATAAAAAAAATCTTTGTGGGGAAAAATTGTGAACTATCTTTTGTCCATTAGAATATCACTCTAATGGACAAAAGAGTGATTCTTTGTCATGCATCCTCTTAGGGGTTATCTTTGCTTTTCACTCTCTTTAAATTATCTTACAGTGCTGTAAGTTGTAAAAAAAAAATGGATAATAATGAAAATTATTTTTTTACATAGAAATATAAATTGGTTGTGTTCAGATCAATGGTCTGTTACTGTTTAGATCTAAAATGTCCCCTAAAATTCCACGTGTTTGGCAGGTGATTGGATCGTGGAGGTGCTATACTCATCAGTGGCTGAAGGAGCTGTTAGGAGGTGGATCGCTGGAAGTGTAACCTGGGAGGGATATATCCCTCCCTAGCTCCTCCCTTCGCCCTCTCTGGTCCCTGGCCACCATGAGATAAGCACTTTTCCTCTACCATTTCCTTCTGTCATCCTGTTTCTGCCTTGGATATAGCCAACCATGAACTGAAACCATGAGCTAAAGTAGACTCTTCTTTAAGTTTTGGGCATCAAGTATTATGTCCAATGACAGTAAGTAACTATAACATTGTCTTAGATCCACTTCATTTCAGTATGCCTTGTCCACCTATTTTTGGTGATACTAAATTCTCCTTTGAACCTATTTTAATATATTAATAGTTCCTTAATTTATAAGTTAAATAAAATCCTTGGCACATGTTCATGATATACAGAATTCATGATTCGCTTTAAAATTTATCCTTTAACCCAGCTATTCCCCTTCTGGGTATCTTCCCAGAAGAATTAAAAACATCGTACCACAGCGATATATGTGCACCCATGTTTATAGCAGCACAATTTGTAATAGCCAGATCTTGGAAACAACCCAAATGCCCATCAACTGAGGAATGAATAAGAAAGATGTGGTATTTTTATACAATGGAGTACTACTCAGCCATAAAGAAGGATAAATTTAAGACTTTTATAGGTAAATGGATGCAACTCGAGACCATACTCATAAGTGAAATAAATCAGACTCACATGTGTAAACATCGTATTGTCTCCCTGGTGTGAGAAACTGAAAGAGTAAATAAGGTCTAGAAGGTACAATAGATACTGTGAAATGGGAAGTAATTGTTTAAAAGGAAAAAGGAAATAGGATGGGAGAAAGAGGAAAGGAAGGAAGGGAAAAGGGAGAAAAATGCAACGTACCTATACTATTAGTGTCTCTTAGTTCATAGAAAAGAAAGTTTCATGCTAATGTCAGTTGGAGAAATTTTTATGCCCATGTCGTGTACTCTGAGTAACCACTTTGAAGAAGACAATATGCAATGTATTAACTATTGTTATTCTCCTATTATTTTGTTATGAAATTCTGTTTTACCTTTTTACAATAAAATAAAAAGAATTATCCTTTAATATCTCAGTAAACAAAAGAATATAGTGGGGGGAAAGTACTCCATATTACAATAACTTCAACTTACTATGATACCTTGGGGAGTCATAGGATCCCTCTTAGCCTCAACAAACAGGAAATAAAAAATAACTTCATATTTTCAGGGTAGATCTGTATACAGAAGATCAAACCACAAAACTCAGGACTATTCATGAGGCTCAAACACAGACATGAAAGTGAAAGTGCTTCTTCACTAGGTTCCCTCTGTGAGCTTTGGTCCCCTCTGGCTACAGTAAGATACTATTACCCATCTGAGAGAGTTACTGTGAGAATTGACTCAGACTGTGTATATAAGGAACCTAGAACAATGTCTGGCATCAAGCAGGACTCAGAACTGTATTTGGCACCAAACAGGACTCAAAATGTTAATCACTTTTACTTTATAAAGGATCAAATGAATAAATGTTGATTATACTGTATTCCTCTAAAAATCTTACCACCCACCAGAGCTAAAGCCTTCATTATTAGAAGAACACTAACTTTTGAAAAGCATAGCAAAAGTATTAACGCTAATATATTTTTAAATAGGTAAAATGTATTCAGCAATGTATGCCAGGGCTGTGCTAAGAATCTTATTAGCATTCTCATAGTGATTTGCTCATCATAACCTCATAAGGTACCTCTTTACAAGAACTTTATAGTGGCCCCATTTTATAAACAAAAAAGAGAGCCACAAAAAGGGTGCCACAAACATGAGATACGGCTTTAACACTTAAAACTTTAAACCTTTAAATGAGGTACATGTTTTGTGCCACTGAAAGAGGTAAACTATGAAAATGTCATATAAAAATTACCTCTACCCACTGAGACAATGACTCACTAAGATTCCATTTGTGTTAGGATTATCGATGGCTCTCATCCTCCTCAAATTAGGCTTTACTTCAGAAAAACTGATAATTCTTGATAGTTGGCATTTTATCTTGTAATCCTCCACTTCTGAACTTCAACTCCTTGCTACTAATAGTATTTCCTTTCATTATGAAAACTGCTACACCTTCTACATTTAACACTTGGGGGATGCCTATGCAGTTGAGACCTTAGCTCCTTCCAAGCAGAAGCAGGGTGCCCAGAGACTGCCACAAGGCTGAAGGCCACCCTTCAGCCATGCAAGCCTCCTTCTGAGAGCACCTGAGCACCTAACAGTGCACTGCGCAGCTGCCATCTGGTGGGCAGAGACAAAAGTTCAGCACTCCACTTGCGGACCAGAGATCCTGAACTCAGTTGTACAGTTACACAGTCATCCTCTGGCATCCACAGAAGATTGGTGCATCAAGATGTAACCCCATGATAAGATGAAGGGCATCTGTAGTTCCCAGGTTAAAAGAAGCCACACTCCCCTCCTCGGTCCTTCAGGCACATCATCTCTGAACAAAAAATGAGGTCTACACATCATTCTTAAATTTCCTCTGAAGTTTCACTTCTCCTTCTAAATTTCAGTGTTACAAGATATTTTTAATACAAGTCTTGTGAAAAAAAATTCTTTGAATGTCTAAAGGAAAAATTCACATTTTAAAGATGATTGAAATACTGCTTTATAGGGCCGGTGAGATGGCTCAGAGGCTTAAGCGCCTGCCCAGCAAGCGCGAGGGCCCGAGTTCGACTCCCGGAACCCACATACGAAAAAGAGGCCGGTGATATCGCTCAGCGGCATGGGCGCCTACTGGTGTGCGAGGTCCTGAGGTCGACCCCCCGGTACCCACAAAAAAAAAAAAAAAGAAATACTGCTTTATAAAATAAAAGAAACTTAGTACCATCTCTCAGAATATTTGTATATCCTTCAACATATACACATCAAAAGTTAGTAAGAAATAAAGAATAGGGCCGGTGAGATGGCTCAGAGCGTAAGCGCCTGCCCAGCAAGCGCGAGGGCCTGAGTTCAACTCCTGGAACCCACATACGAAAAAGGGGCCGGTGACATCGCTCAGCAGCACGGGTGCCTGCTGGTGCGCGAGGTCCTGAGGTCGACCCCCCGGTACCCACAAAAAAAAAAAAAGAAATAAAGAATAAATACTTTGGGGCTGGTGAGATGGCTCAGTGGCTTAAGCGCCTGCCCAGCAAGCGCGAGGGCCCGAGTTCGACTCCCGGAACCCACATACGAAAAAGGGGCCGGTGATATCGCTCAGCGGCACGGGCACCTGCTGGCGCGCGAGGTCCTGAGGTCGACCCCCCGGTACCCACAAAAAAAAAAAAAAGAATAAATACCTTAAAAGTACTAGTCATTCACGCAATATACATTTGTAGGTACTTAGTAGGCCCCAGTAATATTCTAGTTTTGGTATGTAACATGAATAAGATGTGGTCAGTCTCAGACCTCAGAATTCAATGTGTATCAACATATTCACGTAAGTAAGATGTAGTTATTTCATGTATTACTAACTCAGGATTGCAATTCCAATTTCTCTTTCCCAATATTACCTGAACTCTCCCGGGACATTGTCTGATATTGTATTATTGCCAAAAAGCATAGGCTACATCATTATATTTCTAAACCTCTTGGTTGTTGTGACTTCCCCAGTCTCCTGAGTATAACTAAATATCACACAGTTTCCAAATTAAAGAGAAAAAGAATTTCCTCATCTCTGCACCAAGGAATAAGGCCTAATTTTTCAAAACACTTTACTCCTTCTTCATGGGAAAAAATAAAGATGTAGTAAAAAGAGTATAGATTTTTTTGGACAAAAGACTAGGTTTAAATCTTGACATAACATCCACCAGACACCAGATTAAAGACATGTATCTACCTAAGTTCTTATATTGAAAAAAAAGGAGTAATAACACCAAGCACACTGTCTTTATAAGAAAGTATTTAATACAATAAATCTGTAATCTAAAGTAGTCCCTAGTATACAACAGGCACAAAATTAGTGTTAATTCTTCTCTACTGGTATTTCTCCAAAATTAATGCCCTTTTATTTCACTATAATTTCTCACTGCTCACTACAGGAGTTTATGCAGTGTTATACCTCCTGTACTTTGATCAGAAGAGGGCATCATTTAATATACTAAAAGCATATTCCTTATATTCTTTACCTGGTAAAGTAGCAATTCATAAATTTGATGGATTTATGATTCATGCTGAACTAAATCCAAAGTTATTCTTTATGTAATTAATTACATTAATTCCTCAATGCTCGAGTTGTTATTTTGGCACCTTCCTGTGCTGCTCCAAGAACATTAAGTACAGTACTCTACTTTGAGTCGGTCCTAGACGAGATTTCCAAGTTTCATAAGATTTACTTTTACATTATCATATAGTCATGTAATGGAAGGTATCTTAAAATGTTTCCTAGTTTTCTAGTCAAATGTATGTTTCTAGACAATTATATGCTTTTCTTTATATATATTTAAGTATTTTATTAAAGCAGATAAAGTTACAAAGAAATCTGTCAACTTCTTCATAGCAATTCTTTTAATTTCAAGAGAATTTTAAAGTCGCCAGTCACCATTCTTTTTCTTTTCTGGGTTAAATTATTCCATCTCCTTTAATTTTTCTTCAAGGGTTACTTGACCTCAGTTAATTTTTTTCTCCATTTTTTCTGGCCCTTCAGATTTCCTGACATTTTACTAATGTTTAAAACATAAAAATTTCTCAAAAAGGTACTGCAGAAGCAACTTAGTGGTGAAATATCTTTTTTATGAGAAAATGGTAACTCCTGCCCCATGGAAATACTTGCAACTTAATTAGATAGGTGTTCTGAGGGAGCTCAACATATTTGGCACATTTGGCAATGATCTTTTTATCAAATCTGTACTTAAAACTAATAAATGAAATATTTTAAGGCTATATCTATTCTGTTTATTCACCAATACCTTCAATATACATTTTACACAAAACTGACAATATAAAAAGAAGAAAAAGAATAATTCTTATCCAAGATATATTTTTGATGCCCTGGGCAAAAAAAAAAAACATAGACACAAAAATCATTTAAGTTCAGGACAAATTCATATAAAAAGTAATTATTAGAAAAATAAAGAACAGAGGAATGATGAAAATCAAATTGTTTATACCAAGGTAAGCTTTCTAGGGTAAGCATATTTTGAAAGAGCATGAAATTCTTGAAGGTTGTCTAATGAATATGTCCATCCCAAGTGCTTCATATTATTATGAAAAAGTGTATTAACAGAGAAAGACTTGCTAATATTGAAATTATAAATCATCTTGTTCATTATTGCTTTCAAGATCAGTGAAATGTAATTGGTTTTCCTCTTCCCAAATGAAAATATTTTCACCCTCAAAAATATAATGTATTTCTAATATATTTCTATTGCAAATAATTAAAAATGTTCCAACTTGGCAAATATCTAATAGGCAGGTTTCACCAAGTATTTCAAAGGAGAAATGACAATTGATATTTTCTCTTACTATATGCTTGAGATTTGTTCTTAAATTCTGGAAGCTGTTATTTAATAAGTCCTTAGTCTCACCAACTGTTCTAAAGATATCACATGTCCAACTGCTAGGGTTTTCTGTATTTGAATTCACATCACCCACAACAAACAAAAGTATGTACAAGAAATTCACACAAAACCTTTGCTTTAAATATGACTGAAATTTCTTTAAATTACTTTCTTCCTCTAAGTCCAAGAAGTTAGTTAGTTTGGGTTTCTCTCTCTTATCTGTCACACCAAACATGTTACTGAAACAAAGCTGATAAAATAAATCGCCAATGTCATTATCAACAAATTCTTTTCTCATACTTGCTTTATGGTTCTTATTGCTGAACACGTTTTTATTTGACACTAGCAAATGTGGGTATACCTTCATCCATAAATGGAAACCCAAGATATTTTCAATATCTGAATCTTTGCGATAAGCAAATCCTCGGTTTTCCTCATTCACAGGTTGGGTAATAACAGTTAGTATTGGGCAATGTTGACCACAAAGAGCATAGAGTTTATCCAAAGAGTCACCTTCCTGAAGGGCACCATGAGTCACACTGCTGCCAGGTAATGGTTGGGTTTTAATAGTATCATCAGAGACAGGGTGAACTTTGTTAGTAGCAGATGTAAAGGCATGAGTGACAGATGTGCATACTCTTTCTGACTGATGATTATTCTTCACCTCTGTGTGATTTAGTGTTCTCTCCTTGGCACAGGTTTTATTCTGCACATCTAGCAAATCCTCACAAAAAGGCTCAGAGTCACTACCATGAGGCAAGTTAAAGTAGTTGCATTTCAGTTCAAGGGGTTGAGTCAGTTCCTCTAGTTCTGAAGAGGATAATTCAGCCATAGTTGGGCCTGGGGCCAAATTCCCAAAATGTGAATATGGTACCTCATTACTATTATTATCAAGTAGGGTATCCACTGATGTGCTGTCTGCATTGCCATACATGCCAGGATTTTCAGACGACACCCTTAGCAAATGATTTTCTCTCAGTAGCCATTTGCCTTTGTCAATCAGTTCCCCTTCCTCTTCATCTCTAAGGATCCTATTACAATTACTTTGTTTTATACCATGTTCTACAAATTCATCTCCGTGATAATTGTCCCTCACACCATTAACATCACATTTTCTTTGTTTGTCCTCCTGGAATTCCTGTAACATAGGTGAAATACTAGATACCTGTTCGTAAGACCCAAATGACTGGCCTTCAGAATCATAAAAACTTGCTTTCCCTGCACGCTGAAATTCCACAGAATTATAAGGACAAACTTGAGATTTGTGTATAGACCCAGGAAAAAAAGATGATTTAACAATCTCTACTCTGCCATAAAGCTTTTCTATTGCCCTTTTAACAAATCCTTTATTATATTCTTTCTCTTGGGCAATGTCATCACTGTCACTGTGGTCATCACTGGATGTTTTGCACTGCTGCTCACTCTCACTGTCTGGTCTATAATCTGACCAGTCAGAAGTCACTGGACTTCTGAAACATTTTTTAAAATCATGTGAAGACTCTGAATAACTTCCCATTTCCATGTTTTTCACCATCATTTTAACTCTCACCTTACTTTCTCCTGAATTGATCTCTTTTTCAGTATTTTGATTAGAATCATAGCAAAAAACTAAAGATGGTGGTGTTCCCTGCCTCCTACTGATTGTCTCAGAAATTATACCATTCTTTCTTTCTTCTTGTATAACATTCCTACTAGATATGTCTATCAATTTCAAATTTCTACTAGCCTCTAACTCTTTTGTGAGTGATTCTTCAGTGGCTTGTTCACCTGCATTTTCCTCTGTATTACAGATATCGTTGTCTTGATTTTCTAATTCTTCAAAAGATTCCAATTCTGAAGTGTTATTTCCTTCACTTGATGTCATGCTGTTGGTTACTGATCCTGGTTCTTCAGAAGTCCTTGATTCTTCTTTACCAAAAGATGAATATGTATTTTTATCCTGAAATTTCTTTATTGGATCATTTTTAAATTGATCTAGAGAGCTGTGTTTCATATCAAATCCCAGATCACTTTTACTTAGGAAAATGCCACCGGGGCTTAAATTACTGACATTTTGTTGTGAGACTGATGTATTAAAGTCATTTTTATACCCAGGGTCTGCCAAGATATTTAGGTCTTTCTGAATTTCATCAACTCTTTTGAACTCCTCAGTTAATTCCAAGTTATCAATATATTTGTTTTCTCTGGAATTTAAAAAGCCAGTGGTATCACAGAATTTCGTGGGAATGTGGGTCTCCTCAGTTGGGCAAGCTACCTCATAAGTATGGTTCTCCTTTTGAGCACAAGCCTCGTGGGAAGACACAGCATCAGTAAATGAGGTCTTATCTGTGACACAACCAACATTAAGGGAAAAAGCATTACTGGGGTTACATAAGTCTTTTAGGGAATAAGTCTTATTCACACCGCACATCTCACACGGAGAACAAATCTCTGAAACACAAATTTCAGAACCACAAGTCTCACAGGCAGAGTAGCCTCCATCCAAAGAGATTTTCTGTATTCTTTCATTTTCATTGCAATCTGGAGCTTTCTGAAAGCTGACTGTTGCAGAAAGGTCTACTGGAACCATATCATGTTCTTTTTCACTGGGTTCAATACAATTTGTGGTGGACTCCACTAAACTGGCAATAGCAGCCTTCAAGTCATCAGCTTCCTCCGTGATGGCAATATGCTTTAGCACCTCCAACAACTTAAGTATTTCTGAAGAACTGTTGATAATCTTATGAGCATCACCTTGACAGAAGCTACTCATACTTCCCTTTAGATTTAGCACCAAGAGCCAAGCAAGCAGGATATTAATGGATGAATTACATATTGCAGAAGAGAAAGGAACATCTACAAGTGACCCTGGCATTTGAATAACTCCATTCTGAGTCTTGTGACTGCTGGGAACTGAAGCTTGCAGTTGTTGAAGCAACAGAAGTGGTAAGAGGTCTTTGGAAATATTCTCTTCCACAGGATCTACTTGAATGGCAGCCTCTACACTTTGCCCTTTCATAGCTAGGTTTATTTCATGGTAAACAAGGCTTGCCTCTGGTCCTGAATTTTCAGAGGATATCTGACTTTCAGTATCATGATCATTAATAGCTGACTGTGACACAGTACGATATTCTTGCAAAGAAACTAAGTAAGCATCATTCAGAGATCCAACCTGGCTCTCATAGAGATCTTTGTTAAATTCTTCACCATTAAAAAATTTACCACCTCCTTTATATAGATTATTTCCTGTCAAACTGGCACTTTTAGTTAAGTGCTTACTACTTTCTATAACAAAATTATTTCCTTTTACAGAACTTGTATGGACATTATTTCCTAGAAAACCATTATCATTATAATTTGCCATACTCCTTTTATTTTTGTGTATTGGAGCTGACTTTCTAGGTTCTAACGTTGGATATGGATTTATGTTCTGTAACCATCTCTGTATATAATTTTCTGAATGATGGGCCATATCCACAGAAAAATCAGCTTTTTTCAAAGAAGCTAAAGAATTCTCCCTGGTTTTAGCACATTGTTTACTTAAAACAGTACCTGATTTCAATTTATCCCCTTTTTGTTTTTTCTGGCTTTTTAAAGTTACACGTGAATCATTAAATTTTGGAACTAAGCTCATTTTTGCCATTCTTCTCAAATTCCTAGACACCATTTCTGCTTGAGATTGTGGTCCAGAAAAAGCTTTTGGTTTTTGCTCAAGGTATTTAACCATATGAAATAAACTTTGATTTTCCGAAGTGCTTTTGTAGTACTTAGATTCATAATGGGGAAATACTTTATCTCCTTCACTGATTTCTCTTTTTTTAGGAGCTCCTAAGCTTATTTTCTTTAGTGGTTTAGATTTTCTTTTGCCCACAAGTCCTTGAACCTTAAGATTCTGAATATCATTTAATTTATGTCTATGGAAATTCTTGGAAACTGCAGGATTGAGATTACTTTTGGTACTAAAATGATTTGGTTCAATTACCATACCAATTGTATGCAGGCCTTCCTCATGAAGTAGGCTTCCTTTAAGGGAACAGTCTGAATCTTGCAATACGGTTTCCTGTGCAATTGCACCTCCTGTGTTTATTCTTTTACTCTGCTTTGAGATTCTTTTGGTTACAGTCTCCCCATCCTGATACCTGGAGCTGATCATTCGCTGCTGTGATTTCTTCTTCTTTTTGCTGGCAACAGATGACAAGATCGGCTTTCCACTCTCTGGAGATTCTGTTAAACCACACTGTGCAAATTCATTAATTAGTCTGTCAATTCTTGTGGTTACAGTAGAGGATTCCACTGAAGCTGGAGCCTCAGAAATACTTTTGTCAGTTCCAGAGTTGTTACTTGAAGAATTATTTGCCTCTGCTAAAACAGGACTGAACCTATCATTCATATTATCATAAGTTCTGAAGTTCTTCATATCAGTTTTATTATCTGATATTACACTATCAACTACACCTTTCTCCACAATTGAGTTCTCTGATATAGCTGAAGGCAAGCCATTATTATGGGACATCTTTAACATCTTCTGACTTGTAATTTCTATCACACCAGCACTTACTGCACTTGACCTGAGGAGTTTGGTCTCCTTTATTCTTTCTAAAGGTGACTCCATCTGCTCATTGTTATTGATCTGAACAAGAACAGGTTGGTTAGATAATGATGACATTTTACTACAAGAATGTGTGAACATGTGATACTCTGATTTATTTTCCCCACCTTCCCTTTTTTCACTATAGGAAAACTGTTTCTCTTGAACTTCTGTTTCAGACACTAAGGTCACACTCCCTATCACAGATTTCTTTTGTCTCACTCTCCTTGGTCCAGGTGTAGGGGGCCTATGAAAATGATGCTTCACTTGAGCCTGAGTTCCCTGAATGATATCTGTGTCCACAGCAGCATTCTCCAAACTAGCAGAACTGCAAGTTTCAGGATCTTGATCGGTCATTTGAGTTTTTACTTCCTCTGCCAAACTGCCCTCTTGATTACTGCCCAAGACATCTGCAGACAATGAGCATGCTGCAAGCTTTAAACTAGATGATTGATCATCTTTTCTTCCCGGACAACTGCTTATCTCACTCTTTTCATCATTATTTAAAAGACCTGCTCTGTTGATGGTGGTTGTCCACTTTATAGTTTCCTTTTCTTTTATTCTGAATCGAACTTTCATCTCAACTGTCATAGTACCATCTTTATTAAAAATAATTGCTTTCTCAATATCATCCTCAGAAGGATATATTGATAAATTCTGAGAATCGTGGTTTTCTAAGCTCAAGTAATTTTCAGGAACTAAAGAACAGTCTGAGTAGCAATGATGTGTTTTATCAGAAGAAACAGAATATATCTGGGCTCTTGGGATTAAGGGTATATGTGTGCTCACTTTCAAGGTTTTAAGCGTATAAGATGCCCACATCAAAATACAAGTGGAAGATGGAGAAGTTATAAATATCCAATGAAAGAGGCAGCAAAGAAAGAAGAAAAGAAAAGAATTAGTACAAAAATACCATATTCTCTGAATTTCACAATACAATGTTATTGATACTTTTCTAAACTCTATGAATTCAATGGCTGTTTGAGAAAACTCACCATAGTTCCTTATATAGTTGTTTCAACCTCTCTTAAAAGAAACCTATAACTCTACTTCGATGATTTACAGAATTTTAATTTTAACTGTTTTAATAAGGTAATTTTAGTAAGAAACATAGAAAGTGAAAATTGCTAACAATTCTACTGATAAAAGGGTTTTTGTAGACTTTTTTAGTTTGCTCACCAGTACTAAAACAAGTCTAACCAAGTACTGCTTAACCATTTAAACAAAGCAAGTAACAGTATGTGGTGGTATTCTACCTGTGTATATAAAAGACATTTATATGAAAGTAGAAACACTTTGAATGAAAGTAGAAACATTTTGAATATTTAGGACTGAATTAATAAAATAATAATTAATTTAGAATTCACTTTGTCTAATCAATGCAGTTGATTTACTATATGACATAAAAAGAACATAGGTCTGGATATTAATTTTGATGTGTATCCTTATTAAGCTTGGCACTCCTTTCTTAAATTCAGTCAAGTTCTTATTAGTCATCTTCACAGATTTGCACATGCTAACCACCAAGTAATCACCTTTAATGTTTCAGAGTATAAATCTAAAAATATTTTTGTTACTTTTGGTATACTTTTGCCAAAATTATAAATCAAAATCCTTCACTCATAACTTTTAGAAGTAAAATTTAACAAGCCCTCAGATTCCCTGAAGTCATCAAAAATCCATCAGACACAAAATAATGAAATCACTTTAATAAATAACAAAGGTGAAATATAGTGCCACCATATGCATAATGTATTCATATATTTGACAGCCTAATACCTACCACATAGGAGCATTATACCTACTGTGTATAGCCATGAAATAATTTAATGACAAAAAAATGAGTTTTACCTATGTTAGCAATAAGTAGAGAGATTAGCACTTCTTAAAATGCAAATTATTCCATGTCTAAAAAGAGTGAGAATCCAAATTCAACAATATATGGCAATCAGTACATTAGCAAAAAGAGTTAAAGCGTCCCTGAAAATACTGAGCACAATCAAAAATCCCATACCCTTGGGCCAAAGGCACTCTTCTTTCCCTACCCAAAGGACAAAGCCACACTGTTTACCAGATCCTAAGGAAATGACGATCTAGATCAGCAGTGGTGAACCTATGGCACACGTGCTGCACTGGGCATACAGAGCCCTGTGTGTCTGCACACGAGCCAAGTCACCCCAGTATCGCTCAGCTGCTGAGCATTCAGGTTTCACTGCAATAAATTTGCGATATATAAGTGGGTTTTGGGTTGCAGTTTGGGCCCTCGGTCTCTAAAAGGTTCACCATCACTGACCTAGATTATTGCTAACCAGCGTAAATTGGCTGCGTTACCTTTTTTTTTTTTTTTTTTGAGACAGCGTTGCGCTAACTTTCCGAGCAGGACTCAAACTTGTGATCCTGCGGCAAGCCTCCTACAGCGCTGGGATTACAGGCATGCGCCACCATGCCCGACTCCAGATCTTAATTTAATAAATAAAACTGTGGTTCTAAAGACCTATGATTTTTACAGGAACTTCAGAAGGTAGAAAATACAGTTAAATTTCAAAATATAGTCACTCCACTAACTCGTTGACCTCAGCTAAGAATACTGGACAAAATTCTGCAACTATCAGACGCTATAAAATTCCTCTCCAAAGCAAGAAATTCTGGCATTCTGATTTTACTATTTTATGCAAAAACAAAAAGCCAACAAACACACCATAACTTATCAATTTAAACAGTTACATCATTAAGTGATTTGGAAAAATGTTTAGAAATTATTAGATAATCTCTATGACTCTTTCCAACTATAACATTTCATTTTAGAATATTTTAATCCTCTATACTTTCTGTGTTAATGAAAATGGTCATTTAAGCACAAATTTTTTGTTGCTGAGGTGAAAATAACATCTGGACTAAAAATAAATCCTATATATTTATAAATGACTTACTCTTTCTATTTTCTGATTTAGCATTTCCCTTCCGGTGCACATGATGAGAGATCTCTGGTAATCTAGCAGGAAGCAAGTACTTTTGGATGTCATAATTTCCTGGTTTAAATGGCTCCCTTCCTGCTGCCACCACTGCTCTAGAGCTCAGGATCACTGCCTGGAGACTGGGAATCTAGAAGAAACCAAAGAATCATGGTCTTACATGAGCAAGGTTTGTTCTTTCCATGTGATGATTTTATAATTTTGACTGAATCAATTTAATAACCTCCCAGGCTTGAAAGAGATCATCACCAAGCATTTTCTTAGGCACTAATGATGTACACCAAATAACTGTAAATATAAACGTGCATTAAGTCTATATATCACTAAAGAGAGACCGGCTGGTCTTCTGGCACAACGAAAGAAATATTCAAAGGTATGTAACATTCCTCACCAAAGTCTATAGCTGCGGCCAAGTCCCTACCCAGAATCAGCCGGGTAAGGGCCCCTGTGGACACATGTCGGCCAGGAAGGTGACCTCTTGCGGGCACAAACTGAGCTCTGACTTGAGGAGACCCTGGAATGCTCACCTTCCTTCCATCTATGGCGTACAGTTTGGCCACTGGGTACTGCATGACCACCGTCAGGTGCTGCAGAAAGGCCTCAAAGCTCTGGGTGACCTTCCTGCAGAGAAGCACCACGCGCCTCGTCTTTGGGTAGCCATTTCTGAAGACCAGGAGCCTCCGCGGGGCGCGGGGCATGCCGGGAGCGGCGGCCGCGGGACAGCGGGGTTCACGTGTACTGAGCGAGCGGCTGCTAAGCCAGGGCAGCGGGCGTCGGCGCGCCTTGTCCAGGTCCACTGGCTGCACCTTCTTACTGTGGGAGCACAGGTACGACTCGCCATCCTCCAGGTCCTCCAGCCTCGTGATGCTGTGCCTTCCTCGAGGGGTGCTGATGTTCCGCACCCCAAAAGGCAGGGGCACCTTCTTGGACAAATTGTCCAGCAAAGCATCAAAGGTCTTAAAAGAGCGAGGGTTGACCACGACCCTGACTCCGCCGAATTGGGGGTCTCCACTCTTGTAGAAGCTGATCCGTTTGGCCACGACAGGATGAGTGACACTTAAATGGCGAGGAAAAGAAACTTGACCTTCAGAAGAAGTCGCGTGAATCATGGAAAAACTAGTAGAAGGAGTTTCACTCATTTTGCTTGAGATCTAGACAGGGAAGAAGATTGTTTAGCTCAAGAATAGCAACATCCGGCCTGGGATATAGCTCAGCAGCACAGAACCTGCCTGGCAAGTTCGAGGTCGTGAGTTCAATTCCCGGTAATAGCAACATCACAGAGAGCACAGATGATGCTAATGCATGCTAATTATAGTTGAGGCATTCAGGATATTTTCTAAGATTATATTCACTTATTTATTTCATTGTCAATTTTTAAAGCCAATTTTAAGGAAGTACAATAAAAAGACATAAACAGTAAAATGAGAACGTTTATAATTTTAAAATTAAAAATAATCTGCAGACACTAATAAGAGCCAGTGTAAATAATGCTTATATACCCATGTAGTGGAAAACTATTCAACCTTTAATCATGGCTGTATTTTTTTGGTATGATCATGCCATATAACTAAGTGAAAATGCAATCTGTAGAACACATCGGCTTTAACATTGGTTTATTTGTAAACATACTTATTACGTAAGCGGGAAGAGGTCCAGAAATACCCCGGTGTTGATGGAAGTTATCTTAGGATGAAAAAGCTATTGAAAATATTTATGGTTTTTGTTTTTTATGATATTTTGTTTTATTTTTGTTTTTCTTTGCAGTGCTGGGGGTCAAACCCTGGGCCTCATACATACTAGACAAGCACTTTACCATCAAGCTATGTCCCCAGCCTTATTTGGGTTGTTTTTATACATTTATAAACGTAGTGAGTCTTTAAACTTTACAAAAGTTATTCTACAATTTTTAAAATGGCAAAAAAAAAAAAAAAAAAAGACATAAATTAGAAATCATCCAAAGAGAAAAGTAAGAGATTTTTGGAATTCATCAATTTAGTCTTGCATGTCTGAGCAGTGAGGAAAAAGAAAAGAAACAGGAAAAAGTTTTAAATTTCAAATTATCAATTGAATGGAACCAAATGAGTTTATCTGGAGGAATATGTACCTAACATTGAGTTGTAAAAGAAATGTACTACACAGCTCCGTAAATAAGGGCCATATTAAGATAATATCATATTTCCACTACAGATTGGAAAAAAATGCAGTCAAGTCATCTGACAGAGCACTTATCCTACTTTGGGAAATACTAAATAAATGTTCTTTAATAGCATTACTATAGGCACAGTCTGGATACTGCTCACATTAGTGGTTCTAAAATGAAAACTTGAGGAAGGAATTCAAGAAGAGCCATTTTCAGCCAACTACAAACTTTTTCCTTTACCATGTATCAGGAGAGTTGGAATCTAGCTGACAATAAATGAGCACCTTGTGGAAGGGTTTTGCTGGCTCTGGGCTTGTTTTTCATTTATAGTATTTTGTAGCTATTTTCTACTGTTTTTTGTTTTGTTTTGTTTTGTTTTTGTGGGTACCGGGGGTCAACCTCAGGACCTCATGCGCCAGCAGGCGCCCGTGCCGCTGAGCAATATCACCGGCCCTTTTTTCGTATGTGGGTTCTGGGAGTCGAACTCGGGCCCTCGTGCTTGCCAGGCAGGTGCTTACGCCGCTGAGCCATCTCACCGGCCCCTCTACTGTTTTAAATCAATTTAATTATTAGCGTCTTCTGACGAAGTAAGAAAACCCTGAAGCCTTGAAGACAAATCGAACAAACTAAATAGACGTAATTGGTATTATAGAGCTAGGCAAAAAAATATTTGCACTATAAATGGGGCCCAAATCACCTACTTAAATTGTTTGTAAGCTGTTAACTAAAATTCTTCCTGTATATCCAAACTGATTTGCAAACCTTACTTATATGCCATTTTGGAAAAAACATTTGAAGATCAGCCTAGAAATTAGACGCCACCCTTCTCCCTTCTCCAGAGGTTTAAAGTGATTATAATTCTTAAGAAAGGTCGCAGTAGCAGGCATGTGCATCAGAAGCTCCAGAATCTAGTTTTGCAATGCAGTCAGCAAAACTGTGAGCTCTTCTCATCCTCATCTGATAAACTGTGGCCTGACCTTGGGAAGGCTGTTTAATCTCCTTGCCCTCACCTGCAATAAGAAGATGAGAGGCTGGTTAACAGGGACAGTACAGTTAGATAGAAGGAATAACTTCAATGTTCTATACCAAACTAGGATCTATGACTGTTAGTTAATTGGATGTTTCAAAATAGCTAGTAGAGAGGATTTTAAATTTACCCAATACAAAGAAATGATAATTGCCTAGGGCAATACATGTGTCATTCACCCTGATTTGATCATTACACATCCTACATATGTATTGAGATGTCACACTGCATCCCCATTGCTACATGCCAATTAAAAATAAAAATGTGCTTTAAAAAGATGATTCCCTCAGTATTTAAATAAGAGACTTCAGAATTCTTTGCCTCTAGTACTTTTTAAATGAGTTCATTACATGTTTATTTGAAAATATTTTACATGAAGAGTATTTGAGACATTTTTACCTCCTTTTGAAAAATGGTATTTATGAGGTCTGATCAAGAAATGTGGTAAAGTTTTTAAAAATGTATTACAATAAAAGTCTCATGAGTGTCTAGTTGTGCTGTCGCGACTGCCTCTATGTCCTGAGTCAATTCAAAACGCTTACCTTTCATGGTCATTTTGACTTTGGGAAAGAGCCGAAAGTCCCCCAGTGCCAGATCTGGTACATAAAGACGATGAGGACACACTGTAATGTTTTTGCAAGCC
This sequence comes from Erethizon dorsatum, assembly GCA_028451465.1. Classification (NCBI taxonomy): domain Eukaryota; kingdom Metazoa; phylum Chordata; class Mammalia; order Rodentia; family Erethizontidae; genus Erethizon; species Erethizon dorsatum. The sequence continues at coordinate 54,982,504 of CM051828.1, forward strand.
TGCCTTTGGCGCTTGGCAGCAGTGTTCATTATATTTTTAATCACATCTTGTAAAGACACTCACAAAAGAAGAATTGCAGAAATGCTTCAGAAAGTGGCAAGAATATAGAGCATGAATTTTCCAATGCTCTTGGGCATGCCACAAGATAGGTGATTCGGTCCTTGGGTGTGAATGGGGTGGAGGTAATATCATAGTTACTATGATTGCCTGAAGCATAAAAAGTCAGAAAGCTCACTAGGCTTCCATGTTGACCTTTGACTGCCAACTTGTCTTAATCTATAATAAAAATTATGTTTGACCTCAAAAAAAAAAGAAAGTGGCAAGAAAATACAAAGTGGTTTTGGTTTTTGTGGTATTTTGGGATAAATGTATTCAAAGCAAGGAGTATTTTGAAGGGGATTAATGGAATGTGTCTTTTATTGTAATAATTTTTGAAACATACTGTAAGTTTAGATCAGCCCTTGTGTATGTAAATGCATTGTGGACACTTTTAATGTTGCTAATTTTCTGTCAGGACCTCACTACTTGGACAGCTATTAACCTAGTGATCATTTTGGAAACACATTTGTGTAACCCGATATGCTAAAGTTTTTGAGGAATTTTTATGTTCATTTTGGCTAAAGTAAGGTAAAGATTTTGTGCCAGGACCACAAGGAAGAACATGGAAGTTAAGGACACTAGGAGGGAAGAGGCAAACCCCATTGTCCCTACTTCACTACTCCTAGCCCTGAGCACTGGTTTTCAAGCTCAAAGGGCAGAAGCTGAAGGTACTATTGCCTGGGAAGATGCCACATGGCCAGAGGGGAGGAGCATCTGCAAAAAAAGTACCTGCAACAAAGCAATTGCCAAGCACCTTGATAAGGAGGCCATAGCAAAAACAAAACAAAAATACAAATCCACATGATGCTCATAACAAGAAAAAGAATCTCCAGAAACTCCTAGAAATCACTAGGAGACATTACAGGGAGCATTGAGGTTTTGCACACCTGCAAGTAAGGCTTAAGAGCCCATAGTAGGGTGGGCCTTACATGTGAAACAGAACATGATGAAGATTTGATATGATCATTGACAAAAAGGAGCTATGTTCATTCAGTGCACAATGTCACCGCTGGGCCAGAGGGCCATGAAATTCCTTTCCAAAGGAGTGAGTCAGCCCTTGTCCTGAAATAATCATGTGCATCTCCTAGAGTGTGTGGGAAATTCAGAGAGTAATTCAAAGGCACAATCTAGGATGAGTTAGAGTAACAAGAGATATTCAAGGAGGGATTCTAACCTATCTCAAGGAATTAAGAGTAGGAGTGGGATGAAGCAGCAATTTCCAGGAGAAAGCAATGTGAGGCTGAAGTGCCAGAGGCGCCAAGTGGTAGGACAAAATCCAGGAAGATGGCAGAAAGATTGCAGCATCTCGCCAATGCACACGAGTGAGCCCTGCAAAGTGGTCACTAAGTCTTGACAGTGGAATGTCCCCTTTTATGAAACTGAGCTACCAGCCCTCCACAACTTTAAATTATCCTGCATAAATTGTGCTCCCTCCTTATTTTTTTAAAAAACTAACCAAAATTTGAATGGAAATTAAGCAATATGTCTTCACAAATATTTTTAGTAATAGTATATATCCTGCCCCCTCTAAAATGGGTAATGCACTGAAGGGATTACCTAGGGGACAACCCAACTAAACAGCCTAAAATAGTTTAATTCTTCTCCCAGAAATTTAGACTGAAAGAGATATGGAGGTGTAAAGAGGTAACAAGAGGAAACTAGAATCTCGAAGTTCTCTGCTTTTCTCACCACTAACTTCTACAGAGGCAGCAAGGGATCTAGTTAACAAAAATCCCTTAGCTTTCAGCCCAATTCACATTTTATGTTCATTTAGGTTTTGGCTAAAATAAGATAAAGGAGATTTTGTGCCAGGATCACCAAAGAGAACATAGAAAATAAGGACAATATGAGGGAAGAGACAAACCATTAAAATCTGTTGCTTAACAAAGCGACAGCTTACTACCAGTATCTTCTCCTTTTCTCTACAGAGCCTCTTCATTGCCTAAATTTAGAACATGGGGCTATCATGAATACATTCATCACTTGTTAGGATGAAGCAGATATTTAAAAATATCTATGAGTTCACTGAGTTTAATGATGCTTGTGTTTGTGCCTTCCTGGGTCTCGGTCAATGGTGCACTTAACTCTGTGCTGCTTAGAGCTAAACATTTGCTTCTAGTAGGGCTGTACCTTTGTTCCCCCAAAGCAAATCATAGATCTACAAGATGCACCTGTCATTTCACTAGTTATATTTTAAATTACATTTTCTGTCACATAACTAATTCAGGAGATTCAGAAACAATCAAGTAGAAAACAAAAAATTCAGAATGTTGATCAATTCAGGATGTTCACTCTTATGACAATTTAGAAACTTGATGTTGTAAGAAAAACTAGTTCATTTCACAAATTTTAATAATTATGTTAGGAAGGTTGATGAAAGGGAGACTTAGAAAGGAAACACAACAATTATTCACCATGGTAGACATAGCTCTATCAGATTTCAAGTAGCATCCTTTTTTCTTCAATATATTATTGCACACGTTTCTATAATGAGTATCTAGTGCTTTTATAATCAGAAAAAAATAAACTTTACTCATTTTTAATAACTAGAATCACTTGATTCCCTAATACTGAATTTCTTTGCTATTTCAATAACAGCATATTGCATACATAGCTGGCATGTTTAAGTAAAGGACAATAATTATTAGTAACATTTATTCTTTTCCCAATGGTTGAAGATAGAATATAGATATGTAATCTACATATAAAATAAAACTAGCAAAACGCATTACTTTCAAAAGGAAGATTTTAAATAGTTGTATACTTACCAAAACTAGAAACTTCCCTTCAAAGAAAAGAAAAAGATGTTTAAGTTGTTTGAATAGTTCACATAAATGTCACTGGATATGTAACCTGCTCATTTCAGGCGAAGAAACTAAAGCCTTTGATTTATTCTTAGCATGTCCACTCAGGGATTTAGTACAGCCAATTAATTTAATCCAAGGTGATACTAATCACCAGACAGAACTAACCTTAAGAGGACCACAGCCAGAAGAAAAGCAGTTCCTAGCATGCTATGCAGTTGTGAAGCCTTTCTGACTAGAATCTCCATTACATTACCTCCCTTGAGCCATGTCATTCTCTGGAGAAAATACTTCGTCAGTTCACAGCACTTCTCTACCAGACAACCTTAAATCAACACTTATTTATGTTACAGGGGAAAGTTATCATACTGCTAAAAATGAAAGATCTGACATTTTGGGCCGGTGAGATGGCTCAGCGGCGTAAGCGCCTGCCTTGCAAGCGCAAAGGCCCGAGTTCAACTCCCGGATCCCACATACGAAAAAGGGGCCGGTGATATCGCTCAGCGGCACGGGTGCCTGTTGGCGCGTGAGGTCCTGAGGTCGTCCCCCCGGTACCCACAAAAAAAAAAAAAAAAAAAAAAAAAGATCTGACATTTTATGATTCCTGGATAAGCAATTCTGAGATACTGTTTGCTCATGGTATCATTAAGAAAAAGGACTTAGGCCTTTTTTATTATTATTTACTTAGACACTCCTGCTTATTACCACATGGAAGTAACTGTAATGACCGTGGCTATGCACGTAAACAATGTGGCCGGTCAGCAGAACACACAACAAGAGAAGTCGTTCAACGCTTCTGCGTAGCTATGACTCTCCAACCTCTGCTAAATCATGGTGGAATGTGAACATGTGTCAGAACTTCATCACTCATGAAGTCCCAGATGTCACCCATTCCTGTAATGACTACCTGTGGCCTACCCTGATTTAAAGAATTTTCCTTTAGTCGGGTTTCCTACTGGGCTTCCTAGATGCACTCTGAACAACAAAAACAAAGTAAGGGCCATGTGCAGTGCACAGACTTGTGAAAGAGTACAAATCCAAGGTCAGCCTGGCAAGACACTGTCTCAAAATTAAAAAATAAAAAGGGCTGGGGATGTAGCTCAACAGTAGAGTGCTTGCCTAGTATGTGTGAGGCCCTGGGTGAAATCCTCAGCAGTAAAAACAAATAAACAAAATGAAACAAAATAACATAAAACAAAACAAGATAAGGATCCTCTGGGGAAGGAGGACTGGGTGTGTGCTGCAGAATGTTGTCTCCAAACAGATCATTAAACAGAAACAGAAGTGGGGGGGAGTAGGTAAGAAGAACAACAGTGTTTACCTTAATACAAACTTTCATTTAAAATCCTCACTGTCCCCACAAAGACATGATTAATGATATCAATCCAGAAATTTGTGTTTGCAGGGTAACAATAGACTACCAATGAATGGCAGCTCCAAATTAAAGTATAAATTCTAAAAGTTTGAGGGTAGGTATAAAACGATCTTAAATAGCTAAGGATTATTGTAAATATTTCTGTTCACTCTACCATGAATCCTATAATCTATGTCTGATAAACAATTCATGTCCATTAACTTTATTTCAACACTGAAGGAAATTCACCTAAAGAGAATGGGGCACTTTAGGAAAAGTAAAAATTCTTACATGTAACACACCAAGAAGGGAGCTCTCCTCTTCTAAACCTCTCCCATAATACACACTACACTCCCACATCTCCAGTCAGGAAGAGATACCAAATATACCTTTGCCCAGCAGTAAGGAAGTTCTTCTCCCAGGGTGGCCCACAAAGCAGTGTGGGTAACCTGGACTTCCTCCAGGCCCAGCAGTGACAAGACCTGGCTTCCTTTCCAAATCAGCATAGGGTCCAAAGAAGCATGTTAACCAACAAGGTTTAAATGGGACCCAGAATTTCATAACACAATACCCAAAATGTCAATTTTTTTTACAAAAATCACACACCGAGAACTTCAGTGACAATAGACAGCAAATGCCAACATGAGTATAACACAGAGGTTTGGATTATCTGACAAGGACTCTAAGCACCCATTATAAAACTATCTCAACAAGAAATTGCAACACACTTTAAACAAATGAAAAAATGGTCTCAACAAAGAAATAGAAGATAAAAGAAGAACCAAGTAGAAATCGTAGCACTGAAAAATACAATAACCACAATTTAAGAATGCAATGGATGGACTCAACATCCTAATAGAGAAGACAGAAAATAATCAATGAACTTAAGATAAAACAATAGAAATAACCTGATCTGACCAACAGAAAAAAAAAAGATTTAAAAATTTGAACAGAAATGTGAGAGAGGTAAATATTATCATTTATTCAATGAAACAAACAAACTAGAAATTATAGATTAACAACCCTTATATGTGTAGGACCTATAATGGACAAGATAGTTTAGGCTCTTTGAAATAGCAAATAGATGCCAAAATCACAGTTGTCCTCAAAACACATAACCAAGCTAGGTTTAAGAGGTAACTCTTAAGCCACAAAATAGTTCCTAAATATAGAAAAACAGTAAAGCAAAATTTCTGTCTAGAGTAATCATGTAAATAGAACCTACACTTAAACTTTCCTCTCAATAAATAATACTTGTGATTGCAAATAAATTATTGGATGCAACCAATGGAAAGAGTGATTTTTGGATGAATGTTCTCTGTTTATTCCTAGCACACTGCCACAGGGGAATATTTAGATGCTAGAAGATTCCAATTTGCTGCAAATAGATGACACTAGAAAATCTCTAAGCAATTAGGTTGTTATTTTAAAACGTTTAAAAGGATCCTTCTTACTTAGAAGAACCACGTTCTACAATAAAATCATAGTATAGAGAAGGAATCATTTACTTTAAAATTACTTTTTTAAAGTGAGGGATGGACTGGTGATATAGTTCAGCGGCATAAACGCCTGCCTAGCAAGCGCGAGGTCCTGAGTTCAACTCCTGGTACCCGCATATATAAAAAAAAAAAAAAGAGAGAGAGAGAGAGAGGGAAAAAACCTTAAAATTAGTACAGACTGGCTTGGCATTTTGGCATTAAAAGGATGTTGAAATATTCTCCCTAAAAGCAGTTTTAGGGCCGGTGAGATAGCTCAGCGGCACAAGTACCTGCCTGGCAAGTGAGAGGTCCTGAGTTCGACCCCCGGTACCCACAAAAAAAAAAAAAAATAGCAGTTTTATTCTAAACCTTACCACTAAATGCTACTATGGAGTACTTTCCCTTCCTGTTAAAAGAATGCTGTTTAAAATTTCAGACATGGTCTTTTAAATTCATCTTAAAAATGAAAATTTCCAAATTCTGGTTTCAATTCTTAGTACATGTATCTCTGATGGATAACTTCTGTAATAACAACCATGCCTCCAGTGGCTCTTTATTGACCTTAAAATTCTGTTTCTCCAGTCTTTCCACTTAAAAACCCCTGGTGAATGAAAGGGATGAATAATCATAGGCTAGAGTTTTAATCAGAGCTGGAAATTTTAAGTCTTAATATTCCCCAAATAAAATGGAATCTAGCTTTATCTGTATCTATATTGGTTTTGGTTTTATTGTTTTGTTGTTGGGGTTTTTTTTGGTTTGGTTTGGTTTGGTGTTTTTGAGACAGGGTCTCGCTGTGTAGTTCAAAATGACCTTGAACTCACTATGCAGCCTAGACTGGCTTTGCACTCGGTTGATCCTCCTGCCTCAGCTTCCTGATTGCTGGGATTACAGGCATGTGCCACCATGCCCGGTTATGCTGTTTTGATGTTTAAAAAAAAAAAGTTTAAATTATTTTTCATCAAACAAATTGAGATGTATTGTCCCCGTGGATTTTCAAAATCTCCTTCTTAGCATAACAGCAAAGAACATATTACTAACAAAAACCGGAACCCTTGTAAAGGTATAGAAATGAAGGCAAGAGAAGATGGACCAACCAGTCACTCACTGCCTGATCTAACATAGGGTGGCTGCCAACAATAAGCTCCTACAGAGTGACTCAGCGTCCCAGCCTCAGACCAACTAGAGCCAAGTCTGACTGTCCATGTCCCAAACTCTCCAAGGGTTTAGAAATGGCTTGGTTCCTGCTGGACAGAACAGGGAGCTCTTAGACATGGGCATCTCCCTGACCTTCAGCCTTCCCCTGTAATCTCTGCCCTACAGACCAGTCTGTGTGATGATCTACTTACTATCTTGATCCTGGTTAATGCTCCATTTCATCTTTGGGATGACAAGACTGCTTGGGATTAGGATGAACTAGTCCAGACATGCTGAGCCCAGTCAGACCCTTTATCCAATATGAGTTCTACCAATGAAGCTTCAGGCTCAACACAAGTTCATGGCAAGTAGTACTTGGACCTACCCTTTTCAACAGAGCAGCTTGACTGCTCCTTACCAAAAGGTTGTCCCTATTCTGGTCTCAACTGTTCCCTTCCCAGTGCTGCCTGTTGCCTTTGTTCCAGCAAATCTGTCTCCCTATGTATGCTGGGTACAGCCGTGTGTACCAGATGGCCTCAAGATTAGCTGGATTTATGAGAGATTACCAAGTAAATTGCTAGTGTGGGGGAGGTGACACACCAGCTAATGCAAGGAGTTGGATTCTAGGCTGAGAGATGGATTTATTGCAACAGAGCTACAGGTAAAACAGTTCTGAGGAAGAGAAGGACAAGATGAAAATGGAATTCAGGACAATATACTAGAAGCAAAATGTAATCAAGGCAGAGGATGGAAAAGACTGGTGAAAGAAATGGAATGAAAAGCTATCTTTGGGCCGGTGAGATGGCTCAGCGGCCTAAGTGCCTGCCTGGCAAGCGCGAGGGCCCGAGTTTGACTCCCGGAACCCACATACAAAAAAAGGGCTGGTGATATCGCTCAGCGGCACGGGCACCTGCTGGCACGCAAGGTCCTGAGGTCGACCTCCGGTACCCACAAAAAAAAAAAAAGAAGAAAGAAAGAAATGCTATCTTTAATAATGTCATATGGCTCTAAATAAAATGGTGGTATTTTGTAATGAAAGTAAGAAACAACATCTTTTGAAGAAAGAATCTCTAGACATTGGTAGAGGATTAATGATCAGCCAGTCAGCCATTGCATTTTGAAATCACATATTTACCAATCACTACCCTTGGCCCTAAAGAGACAGTGCTCAGTAAAGCCCAGCCTGCTCACCAGGACACATCATTCTAAAGTTGGGAACCAATAATGTGATGGGCACCATTCATCACCTACTGTGATACACACTCTCAGGCTTTCCCCCCTTCAGACCCTCATTATTGGTGTTCTAGAACGAAGTACTCAGCCAGCCATGGTGGCACGCACCTGTAACCCCAGCATTCTGGGAAGCTGAGGCAGAAGAATCACAAGTTCCAGCCCCGTATGGGCAATATAGTAACTCAACACGACCTTGTCTCAAAAACAATTTCTAAAAGGAGAAAGGGCTGGGACTGCATCTCAATCTGAAGGCTGTTGGTTCAATCCTCAACACCAAAAAGGAGGCAGACAGAGGGAGCCGAGGACTCACCTGCCAATCGCATAGATGAATGAGGGGACCAGCTGAGCTACTTAGGCCAAGAGACTGCAAGGTACAGTGTACATAAGCACTTCTTAGAATCATTTGCTTTCTTGATAAAAAGAGTAGATATAGTTCTCCACTCCCCCACTCCCCGATCCTGCCTGGAACATAACAGTACAGTAATACCTGTAGCTACTAAGAGGCAACAAGCACAGCGATAAAAAGTCAATGCACTGAATCTCTCCAACTAGGAAGATCAAAGGAGAGTCCTTGGTTATTGTGTGAGCAGCTGGACTAATCTAGCAACCACCTAATTCTGCTTGTTCTATGAGAAAAATTAACTCTGATCTTGGTACCAATTGCTGAAAACAGAGCTCTTCATTGCAAGCAACCAAATCCGACCTTAGGGGATTACACGGTAAAGGAGTTTATTAGAGGACTACTGAGAGAATCATTCAGAAAACTAAAAGAATAAGGTTCAAATTTAATATTCTAAAAACAACATAGAAAACCTTTTATAAGAGTGAAGAAATAAGACGAAGAAAACGCGAGCATCTTACGGTGGGGTCCATAGGTGCCATGGCTTACACGTTTGCCACTTTCCCATCAGAAATATAATTAATGGCAGACAAGACCAACCTGCCACAGTCACCTTGCTATAATCCTAGGCAGAAAATCACTTCCATTTCGAGCCTGCTTTCTCAACTTCCTCACTTCCAAACTGCTAAAGAATTTGTGCCCTTCTGAGATGAATACACATTTCTCAGATGAAGAAATACTAATGGCAAATAAATATACAAAAAAATGTGCAACATCACTAGTCATTCGAGAGATGCAAATTAAAACAACACTGAGATACCATCTCACCCCAGAAAGAATGGCTACTATAAAGAAATCAACTAATAACAAATGCTGGAGGGGCTGTGGGGAAAAAGGAATCCTTCTTCACTGTTGGTGGGAGTGTCGACTGGTACAGCCACTGTGGAAGTCAGTGTGGAGATTCCTCAAAAAACTAGGGTTGGAGGTCCCATTTGACCCAGCTATTCCCCTTCTGGGCATCTTCCCAGAAGAATTAAAAACATCGTACCACAGCGATATATGTGCACCCATGTTTATAGCAGCACAATTTGTAATAGCCAGATCGTGGAAACAACCCAAATGCCCATCAACTGAGGAATGGATAAGAAAGATGTGGTATTTTTATACAATGGAGTACTATTCAGCCATAAAGAAGGATAAACTGGGGACTTTTATAGGTAAATGGATGCAACTCGAGAAAATACTCATAAGTGAAATAAACCAGATGCACATGTGTAAGCATCGTATTGTCTCTCTAGTATGAGAAACTGAAAGAGTAAATAAGATCCAAAATGTACAATAGACACGGTGAATCAAAAAGAAACTGGTCAATAAGAAAGAGAGACTGGAATGGGGAAAAGGAAGAAGGGAAAGGGAAAAAAATTGTATATGTATATAAGTTGGTTAAGATAGATACACTACCAGTTTTACTTAGTTCATTGAAGAGTAAGGTTTGAGCCAATAATGTTTGGACAATTGAATGCTAATGTCTGGTATCCTGAATAACTAACTTAAAGATAATAATACGTAATGCATTGACCATTGTTACCCTCATATTATGTTGTTTTGAAAATTTGTTCTTTTTTTGATTTGTTTTGTTTTTTCTTCTCTTTAAAATAAAAAAAAAATAAAAGATTTCGTGCCCTGAATGGAAAGAAATGACAAGAAAATATGTAGCCTGCTGAGCACCCAAGGAAGATATATTCTTTGCCCTACAAAGATTCTTAAAGTAATTTCACAAGCTCAAAAGGGAATTCAAACACTAAGAATCCAAAATAAATTGCAAATATGTACCATTGTGGTGGGTTGTTTGCAAAAGTGACTACAATTGTTTTCTCCCTATATCCATAGCACCTTGCAATGTCATCTGTAGCTTCCTTTATTAAACAAAAGAGTTCATCGTTCCCCTACTCTGATTGTGGGCTGCTTTGACCAATAGAATGAGACAGAATAAACATTATGCTGGTGTCAAAAGCAACTCTCAAGAGAACTGGTTCATGTAAGTTTTCCCAAGAATCCTGTTACCCACCACATGAATAAGCCTGGACTGACCTGCTCGATGATGAAAGAGACTTTGTCCCAAAACCACAGTCGCTCAACCAAGAGCCATCCAACTCCCAGAAGCATAGCCATTTAACCAACCTCAAACGTGTGAGCAAGCCCAGCTAACCCAGAAGGTCATTCATTTGAGCCCAATCCAGTGGGCTTGCCCAAAAAATGTGCTCAATAAATGCTTGATTTACCAAGTTTGGGGTGAATTTTTATGACATAAAAGCTAGCTAACAGGGCCAGGGATGTAGCTCAGAGGCACAGCACCTGCCTGACAAGTGCAAGGTCATGAGTCTGATTCCTGGTACCAAAAAAAAAAAAAGATGGCTAACAGAACTACAGACAGCACAAAAAGCAAATAAGCAAAGAAGATAATTTCGGAAGCAGAAGTGATTTGAAAAAGATAAAGCAGTAATTTCATAGCCAGTGATGCAGGCCACTAAATTTGTTAGGGAAGTCCCCTCTGAGAAGGGGACCTGTAAGGTGAAGCTTAAATCTGAAGGAAAGAAAACTATTCAAAAATATGGAAGAAATGTATTCCAAACAGAAGAAACGGCATGTGCAAAGGCCCCAAGACAGGAAGAGGGATATGTGAAGGCCTGAAAGAAAACCAGTGTGGCTGAGGAATGCAAGCAAGGTGGAGAGTAAAGGAAGATATTATCAGAAAAATATAAAGAGATTAGATTGTTTAGAGCAACTAGGGCCATGGTCAGGAGTTCAGCTTCTTTTCTGTTGAGGTATACTGATCTACATTTTGGAGAAGTTACTCTGGTTGCTATGAGGAAGAAAGAGGTAAGTACATGAGTAGAGTCTGGAGCCTTGTCAGGTAGTCATTAAAGTAGTCAGAGCAAAAATTTTGTTGGCTTTAGAAAAGGTGTGAAGCCAAGGAAATGAAAAGAAGTGAATTGCCCATCAACCAAGAAATGGATAAAAAAGGTGTGGTATTTTTATATAGTGGAGTACTACTCAGTCATAAAGAAGGATAAACTGGAGACTTTTATAGGTAAATGGATGCAACTCGAGACCATACTCATAAGTGAAATAAACCAGATGCACATGTGTAAACATAGTATTGTCTCCCTAGTGTGAGAGGCTGAAAGATAAATAAGATCCAAAATGTACAATAGATATTCTAAAACAGGAAGAAACTGTTCAAAAGGAAAGAGAAACTGGGATGGGGGAATGGAGAAAAGAAGGAAGGGAAAAGCAAAAGAAAATAATACATATATATATATAAGATAGTTAGAATAGATACACTACTAATTTCTCTTAGTTCATTGAAAAGAAAGTTTTGTGCTAATATTTTTTGGACAATTGAATGCCAATATCTTGTACCCTGAATAACTAATTTAAAGATAACAATACACAATGTATTAACCATTGTTACCCTCCTATTATGTTGTTTTGAAATTTTATTTTTTTTTCTTTAAAATAAAAATAAAAAAAAAAAGAAAAGAAGTGAATTATACTGTGATATGTTCTGGGTATGGAACTGTTTGGCACTTAATTACGTGGGTTATAAGATAAAGAGAGGATCTGAGTTTGACCTCTAGGTTTGAGTCTAGTGGACAGTAGGACTATCTACTTGTATGGGGAAGGCCTGAGGAGGGGAGAGTGGACAGGAACTGCCATCCAGAAGTACACTTGGGTTATGTTATGTTTGAGATACCTGTTGGATTTCAAAATGGAGGTGCCAAGTAGGTCATTGGCTATCTGTATCTGGAGGTCAGGCCACAGGCCACAGATGGAGATGTGACTAAGAGTAATGAGTTTATAGATGTTTCCTAAAACCATGTAACTGTGGTTGGGAACAGATTACATAACCAGAAAGAATATCCTAGAAAGAGAGTTTAAAAATAAAAGAGAAGAGTACCTTACCTATTCAAGGTCCTATAGAGAAGAAGAGCTCCCAAAGAAAATTGAGCAGTTGTGATCAGCAAGGTAGAAGAAAAACCAAGGGTCCTGAAAGCCTTCAGTAGGGGGCGCTCTAAGGAAAGGGGATGGTTGAGTTAGATAAGCACCACTGACTGAATCACTGTTAAGGCAACATGGAGGTCACTGATCACCTTACCAATTCCCATTATAGTGTACTGGTGGGAAGAAAGACCATTTGAAGGTAGAGGGTTGAAGAGAAACTGAGAGATGAGCGAAGTGAACAGATTTCCTCAAGGGATATTTCTGAGAAGGGGAACAGAATAGTGGTACAATACCAGTTGAAGAACATGGGATTAAAGGAAGATTTTCTTTAAACGGGTGATATAAAGCTGTATTTGTATGCTTAGCAAAATAATTAAATAGAAAGAAATAGATGATCTAAACAGAGAAATGATAACACTGAAGGGAAGTCATTAAGATGGTGAGAGCATAGTACCCGAAGACAGTGAAGAGGTTAACCTGAGGTAGAAGCAGGACTCTTCCTTCCTAGTAGCAATAGAGGGAGAGAACGTGGATCCTGATGCAAGCACAGTATTTGGTTGAATTATCAGGAAAATAGAGAAAGACAGAGGGAAAAAAATCATCTCTCAGGAGAGGTAGTAAATTGACCAGGGAACTGTATATGATTTTAGACTCATGTTGGGGGCCATTTGAAACTTGATATTATTCATTTTAAGCAAGCCCATCCCAATGACAGTGAAAACTAGAGGAAGTGGTCAAAATTATTCCACTGAGGACTAAAAGAGCATTAGAATGCAAAAACTGAGAAATATTTTAGTGGGAAAATAATGGAAGAGAAATGATGAAAGTGTCAAATTTTCACCTCTGAAATTCCAGTGAAATATGTCCTGAAGAGGGACTGGGATGTAGCTCAGTGGCACAGCGCCTGCCTGGCAAGCAGGAGGCCTTGAGTTCAATTCCCGGTAACAGAAAAATAAATAAAAAATAAAATAAAAAAAGATGTCTTGTAGACATCTAAAAATACACAGCTTGAAAACAGGCAAAAGAGCTGGCCAATGTACATATTTCACACTTGCTTGATCAAGAATTAAAAGTCAAGGGATGCAGAGGAAGGGAAAGGGAAATACGTAGACTAAAGATATGCCATGTACAGGAACCTAATAACCTTAAGGAATGTAAACATTATATACCATAAGCAGGAGATAAGATTAATGATATCAACAAGAATTAAAATGGGGAAAGGGGATTCACAGTAGAGAGGGAGTGGGAGGGAAGGGGATTAAAAAAAGAAACAAAGGGGCCGGTGAGATGGCTCAGCAGCACAAGCACCTGCCTGGCAAGCGCGAGATCCTGAGGTTGACTCCCAGTACCCACCAAAAAAAAAAAAAAAAGAAACAAGTTATATTATGTACATGTACCCATTCCCCAAGATGACCGTAAATGACATGTACTACAAACATGTACTAATAAAAAAAGAGAGAGACAGAAGAAAGAACTTAGCAGCAAAGAACAGACCACCATGATGTAGGAAGTGCAAAAGGCAGGTGGATGTTGAAATTGTGCCTGAGGGGCTACCTCATGAATTTTGAGTTACAGCCTTTTTTTTTTGCTACAGTATTAGAAAAGTTGGACAATCTCTTTATTTCATTAACTTTTTTTTGAGGTAGAGTCTCACTATGTACTTCAGGTTGGACTTGAACTCACTATGTAGCCCAGGCTGACCTCGAATTCATAATGATCCTCCTGCCTCAGCCTCCCAAGTGCTGGGATCACAGGTATGCGCCACCACACCTGTCCCTTCATTAATTTCTTAAAAGGAATTATATTTTGAGAGTCTGAGATATATAAACCCTCCATTAACTTTTCCTTCTCCTAAAAATAATCAAAATTTCTAAATTTAGGATATGATTCTGCTTCATGAAAAGAAAGAAAATATGCAGGTGACTTTATAATGTAATGCCATAACTCTACAGTCAACTAAGACACTCCTTAAAAATAAAATAATGGATTTTTAAGAGGCTAGTAGGAGAGAGAGGAAAACAGAAAGAATGAGAGATGGAAGGAATCAGGCATGGAGGGAGAAAGTCAATAGCCCCTAATTTACTGAAAGCCTGCTAAATGCCAGACCCAGTTACTAAAGTCCAAGGCTTTGACATCTGAAGGGAAGCAGTAGCATAGAATAGAAGAAGGGAAACTTTGGAATCACACTGACCTGGCAATGAACCTAAAGATGCACTAGGGTGAGTGTCTTAATCTACTACATTTTCCGTATCTTTGGTAGAGATAACCATGACTGTGTCCCTGGCTGCTGTAACAGTTCAATGAGAAGCATCTGTCAAGTATCTAGCCAGTTAGATTTCAATAGCAGATATTCCAGAAATGTTCATTTAATTCCCTTTCTCTTTAATTCCAAGATGGAGGATCCAGTATCCAAGTAAAGGCTGAAAGTCAAAAGTATGTAGAAATCAAGGCAGGCCCCTATCAAGAGGTATTTTGAAGTCAGCAACTATCTCCCTCGCCATAAGTCTCGCTCCATAATATTCCTCCTTGGTGTTCTTCCTGACCTACACCTCCCAGCTACAGACCCCAGCACTGCTGCTTACCTAACCTGACAGTTACAGAATGCCCGGGCTTAAGTGAAATGGCAGCTTAGTGCCAAAGCTTTTCCTGCTGCCAAAGCTATAATTGGCTAGTGAGTTCCTTTCTGGGTTCTTCTTCCAACTGTGGTGAGATCCTAACACTGCAGGTAGTTTCCTAAAACTTCACTTTTTCTGATCAACAGTACTAAATTTTCAGGCCTTGCTTCCTGCGTCACTCCCAGCCCTGAGCCCCACTGCAAACCTCAAAGCTATGATTAATCTTCTCTGGGTCTCTCTCAGTCCCATGCTGCTCTCTCCTACTGGAAAGACCTTGCCTTTGTTCTTTTGCACTCAACTCCTTTCTACATATTCACAACATTTTGCAGTCTTCCCTGACATTGCATCCTGAAAATGTTGTCTGCCATGGAGCATGTTTCTGTAAGATTGCTACTTTAATCTTTTTGCACAGTTTTCCTTCTGCATTTGAATCAGCTTTGTATTCCAGGAAATAACTTAAAGTGAAAGATGCTCTGTAATTTTCAGCTATATTCACAACATAAAGTCACCAGTTGATCTGCCAATGGATATTAAATTCTTTATCAAAAGTGGATTAACTCTACCGTATATCTAATTTAGAAATAGCAACAGACACAGGGCAACATTAATGGGACAGCTTTGCAGGAGGAGAAATTTGCAAGATAGGATTTAAAGTGGACTAAACTTAATAAGACATGAAATGGCACTTTCATTATCATTTTAAGTATTGTCAGTAGAATCTATAAATATCTGAGGGGGAAATGGCAAGAAGGATAACGAAAAACTACATTTGAAAGGATGGAGAAGAAATAGACCTTTCCATAGACTCCCAGAAATTAGAAATGAAAAAGTCCTGAGGTCACTTTGCTCACTTTCCTGCTAGCATAGCTCATTCTCAAGTGTTTGTCCAGTCTAATTTTAGATGACCCAAGAGTCTGGACTTTACGCACATCATTTATAAAGCTGGTCTTCTGTTTGTCTAATGAACCTTCGAAAGTTGTCAGTTCTTCTCAATAGGTTCCAAAGGTTTCCTTGGACTTTCCTGGCTACAACTCCAGATACAGAACTACAGGGAGAATTTTCACTGCCTTGTCAGATCTATTTTTAAAAATACCTAAAAAAGGTGAGACCTCATCAAAGCCTGGAAAACATTCTCTAAAGATTACCGGGGCTGATATAAGAGAACTCAAATCTTGATTTCATTGTTTCCAATCTTACCAACTGCCAGGCTGGCATAGGTTTAAGACTGTCTAAACTACAATTTGCTTCCCAGTGTTTGAATAGTTCAGTGAAAGATGTGCTAGCAGTTGTTAAAAGATTTGCATGTCAGGCATTACACAGATGTTTTAAAGACATTGAATCTGACTTTACAACAACTCTGCACCACAGTTAGTCACTTCATTCTACAGATGGGGAAACCAAGGTTTACACAGGTGAGCAAAGCCAGGTGAATGCAGGTCGGAGCCAGTATTTCCACCAACTCCAAAAAAAAAAGCTTTTCTTTGTCTGCCACCCTGTGCCATCACCACAACATTTATGTCAGGTGGTGTTGGGACCTGGTCTAGGGCTCTCCAAGTAGAAAAAGAACATTCTCCCCTGATCCAGAAAGAATGGGAGCGTGAGTATGTGGGAGAGTACTCTATTTCCTATCCATAGCAACAACAGAGACAGAAACAAGTGTGGAGAGAAGTGGGAAGTATCACTGCTCTGCACAAGTAGGTGAATCTGAGGAAGAGACTGATGCATGGGGTTAACTCAAAAGACCAAGAAACAGTCTTAGAATCTAGGGAAATACAAGATATGGAGGGGGGAATAAAGGCCCATGATTCCCTGTATGTGAGCGGGACAGAGGAACAGGAGTTCCCAAAACACAGTGACTTTTAGACTGCATACCATTTCACAGTAGCCTCAAGGATTCTGAACCCACCCAAAGCTTTGCATCAAAATCAGAACAGACTTATAGGATCAAGTGTCATAAAGAACATGACCCACAATTGCTCCCTAACACAGGCCCTGAGAGAATATTAGGAAACATTCCTATAGCGATCTCAAACAATCCCAAATGCCCCAGACTAGTCATATGGTGTACAATGCCACAAGATACCAAAGCTTTCCTTAACTAAAATAACAAGAGATAAAAAGCTCTGCCCAGGAAGGTGAGCCATCAGAACCTTCCAGCTGTTTGGCTTTCAGAACCGGTGCTACATTCCAATTTCTTGAATTGTACAGATTAAAAATGTGCTGACTAGACTCATCATCCATCATCGGTTTGCTGAGTTTTCGCTCTCCTTGGAGAGAATGTTGAGAGCCACCAAATGAGGCTGTCTGTGGTTACTGATTTGCAGCTGTGTGTCTGCTGAGATAACACAAAGTGGAAATCTGGACACTTCAGGCTGCTGATGTCTGTTTCCTAGACAAAGGTTATGGTGATTAGATTGGCAGTTCATGAAACAACACAAAAACACAGCTTTTCAAACTTCACATCAGATTTTGAGTTAGATCTTATAGTAACTATATCTAACCTAACATCAAGGATGAAACATGGAAACAAAGAAAATTGGAAACTAAAAGAACTTACTTATTTATGGAAATAGTTCAATTTCCTTCACTTTTCAGGGCACAATAAATCTACCTCTAAGAAGATGTGGCAGACATGGGTTGAAATTCCAACTACATGACTTACAATATATATGGCTTTTAAAGCATTTAAGCATTTAACATCCCTGACACTGTTTCCTCAGAAGGGAAAAAAAAAAAATGGTGACACTAATACCCAGCTCACAGTGTTTGTGAGGATTAAATGAAGTAACTTGCTTAGCTCGGTGTTTTGTGCTTAACAAATGCTGGAAGACGTCCTTTGATTAACTGCACAAAAACACAGCAGATGATTTGTAAAGACATGATATAGAATATTTTATTTGAAAAGTACCATCTGATCTTGGAATTCTCATTAGACTTTTAAAAAGATTTCACCTCCATAGTAAAATTCAGAGACAAGAGAATTAAAATACAGCATAAGATGCAGAGCTGCTTTTGTAAAATTTCCACTAATTTTTGTCAAGTAATATTCTTTAAAAATTAGTTGATTCCTCCGAGTCTCCAGTGAAGTACTCTGCTTAAAAGCATGGTTTGACAATAGGTACACCTGCATTTGAGGCTATTAAACTGATATGTTAGGCCTAATTCTGTTTCCATCTTGGGTGATAAAATTTGACTCATGGCTGCTTTTGTACTAAACAAACTACAACGTCATGTAGTGTGTAAACGAACAGCAAACTAACTTGAGCACATTCTGTAACAGATAGCTGAGTCTCAGGCAATCACAGCAGCAGTGCCGGAGCCCGTCACAGGCTGTCAGCTGTTAAACCATGTCTATATAATGCAAATGTCTCGTCAGTTCATGCCCATAGAAGGCAACCACTGTGATTACAACCAATCAGGCTGTTCCTATATGTCACTTATTTTCTCTAGATTAGGGCATTCTATATCACTTTCAGTCTGAAAACCTGCCTAGTTTTAGAATCATTTTCTTGTTCAAATAAACTTTGCCAAATTTAATATATCTCAGATATTTAAAAACTCCTCCTGTACGCTTTTCAGCTCTGTGAAGAGTAGTTATACAATCTAAGTCTCCATTTTCATCTACAAATAAGGATGTTACCGAAATATATAGCGTACAGTATTATTTTGAGGATTAAGCCTAGCAAAAAATTATTTTCATAATCATTATTAATAAATAATTTATAAAACTTCCTTGGCAGGGTAATTGCTTCCTAATATGCAACTTTAGAAGGAAATGTGAATTTGATAATTTACTATCCTAAAAATTCCATAGCAAAGTATATATTCATATAAAGAAAACCACATAGACTATTAACTTTCAATGCAGACTCATTATTTTTAGCATTTATCTATCAGTTTATACAATTATAATGACATTTTCCTTCTAATATGTAAATCACGTATAGGTAACTGACAGTTTTCAATCCAAAAATAGGTAAACAACTGTTTCCTGTCTATTCAGATAGTTTTCCTTTATGTGATGAACCATTTCATTTCATATTTACATTTTTAGAATATTAGAACAACTACAAAGAAAAGCATTTCAAAGAAACTTAAAATGTATTCTGATTTTATACAGAATAAACCAAGCCAGGTTTTTAGAAATGTCTATAAACTTAACCTTGGACTCACCAAGGCATACCTTTATTAAATTACCAGATATCCAGAAAAAAAAATTTTTTTTTTAAAAGCAGCCAGAGAGGGCCAGTGATATAGCTCAGCAGCATAAGCGCCTGCCTGGCAAGCGCGAGGTCCTGAGATCAACTCCCGGTACCCACATATAAAGAAAAAAAGCAGCCAGAGAAAAACGAAAATCACATACAAAGGTAAACCAATTAAATCATAGCAAACTTCTTAACACAAACCCTAAAGACTGGAAGAGCTTGGAGTGAAGTATTTCAAGCCCTAAGAACAAATAACTTCAAACCCAGATTAACATACCCAGCAAAACTAACCTTCAAAACAGATGGAGAAATAAGGTATTTCCGTGAAAAAGACCAGCTCAGCAGATATATGAGTGCTAAGCCAGCTCTAGAGAAAATACTTAAGAATATTCTTGACAGAAACAACAAATAGGACACAACTTAAAACACAGAGGAAACTAGTGAGATCAATGGACAAACAGCAACAAAAAAATCAGGAAAAGAAAAATAAAAGTAACACCAACAGATAAAGAAGGTAATGATAGTAAATAACCAACACATTTCAGTAATATCTCTCAATGTTAACGCCCCAACTTTTTTTTTTTTTTTTTTTTTTTTTTTGGTACTGGGGATCAAACTCACGACCTCACACTTGCCAGGCAGGCACTGTGCTGCTGAGCTATATCCCCGGTCCAGCCTCAACTTTGTAATTAAAAGACACAGATTGCCAGACTGGATCAAAACACAGAATCCAACAGTTTGCTGCACTCAAGAAATTCATGTAATCCAAAAAGATTGTAGGGGCAGCAATTCAGACATGGTAAACTTCAAGATAAAACTGATTAGAAGAGACAAAAAAGGTCACTACATACTAGTTAAGGGAACAACTCAGCATGAAGAGATAACACTGATAAACATATATACACCAAATACTGGAGCACCTATCTTCATAAAACAAAAACTGCTGAAATTAAAAGATCAAGTAAACACTAACACAATCATAGTAGGGAATTTTAAATGTCCCACTTTCGCAAAGAGATAGATCAACTAAATAAAAAAACCAATAAAGAAATTTCAGAGCTGAACCACACCCTTGAACATATGGACTTCATGGTATATACAAAGTATTCTAGCCCTCTATAACACAGTATACATTCTTTTCAGCAGCATAACCAAAATAGAGCACATACTAGTCCACAAATCCTGCTTAAGTAAATATAAAAGAATAGAATTTATCCCGTGCATACTATCAATCACTGTGCAATGAAAATAGAAATCAACAACAGAAGAAATTTCAGAAAAAGCAAAAGCTCCTGGAAAACTAACAATATACTCCTAAACAACCAATGAGTCACAGAAGAAATCAAAGAAGAAATTTTTAAAATTCTGAAGGTTAATGACAATGATGGTACAACTGATTGAAATCTCTGGGACACTATAAAAGCAGTTCTAAGAGGAAAATTCATCACAATCAATGCTCATATTGGGAAAACAGAGCAAGCTCAAATAGACAACCTTATGAGAAATCTTAAGATATTTGAGAAATAACAATAAACCAGCCACAATCCAAAAATTTTAGGAGGGAAATTATAAAGATGAGAGTGGAAACCAATGAAATTGAGATTAAAAAAAAAAAAGATAAAAAAACAATGACTAGAACAGCTAGTTCTTTGAAAGAATAAATAAAATAGATAAGCCTAGCCAGACTTATCAAGAGAAAACAAGAAAAGACTCACATCAATGCAAATAGAAATGAAAAAGGTGAAATCCCAACTGACATTGTGGAAATCCAGAAGATAGTAACTACTTTTAAAAATTATATTCTAACAAATTAGCAAATTTTAAAAAATGGATAGATTCCTAGACACATACAAACTACAAAGCTAATTCAAAAAGACCTAAATATGCTTAACAATCCAATAACAAGCAATGAAATTGACACAGTAATAAGCATCTACCAACTAAGAAAGGCCCAAGACCTGATGTAGTCACTGCTGAATTCTACCAAAACTTCAAAGATGTTTTATCACCATACTTCTCAAGCTCTTCGAAGAAATTGAAAGGGATGATGTGCTCTCAAATTCATTTATGGAAGCCAGTATCACCCTGATCCCAAAACTCAATAAAGACCCAACTAAAAAAGAAAAGCACAGGCTAATCTCCTTAATGAAATAGATGCAAAAATCCTCAACAAGATATTAGCAAATAGAACACAGCACTTTATCAGAAAGATCATATCATGATCAAGTAGGTTTCATCCCAGAGATCCAAGGATGGTTCAACATATGCAAGTCAATAAATGTAATACATCACATAAACAGAAGCAAGGTCAAAAACCATATGATCATATCAACAGATACAGAAAAGCTTTTGACAAAATCCAACACCCCTTCATGATAAAAACCCTGAAGAAAACAGGTATGACAAACCAGTAGCCAGCATCATAATAAATGGGGAAAATCTAAAAGCATTCCCCTAAAATCAGGAAAAAGACAAGGATGTCCACTATCACTCCTCCATTCAACATAATAATTGAAACATCAGCCAGAGCAATTAGGCAAGAGAAAGAAATAAAAGGGATACATATAGGAAAGGAAGAACTTGAATTATCATTATTTGCAGATGAAACGATACTGTGTATAGAAGACCCAAAACACTCTTAGAATTAATAACAAACTTCACCAATGTAGCAGGATACAAGATCAACATACAAAAAAATTAGCATTTGTGTACACCAACAATGAACAGGACAAAAAGGAAATTATGAAAATGATACCACTTACAGTAGCTTCAACAAAAATGAAATACTTAAGAATTAACCTAACAGGAGGACCTCAAGATGGCGGATGAGTAAGAAGCAGGCAGCGAAACTCTCTCTAAAAGTTACCATTGGAACACGGGAATATAGCGACCCGGAAAGCGCGGGAGGGGGGGAGATGCCTCCCCGAAACCCAGAGAAGTTCTGAAGTGCAATCTGGGACCCCCGGCACCAGTGACGGGTGACTTCCAACAAAGAAGAAGGAAAGAAGGAGCAGACCGCGCGCGCGTACCTTCTACTATCCCGGGAGTTGCAGTGCCGCGGAGGCTCAATTCTATGGACACACTGTGGCAGCTGGTGCCCAGGGAGCCCACACGGAGGATCCTGAGACAGCGGCGGGGCAGGGGAGCGGCGGAGAACGGCGCTGACCGGCGGTGAGTGTCTCTCAGCCACAGCTACCCCGCGCCAGAGAGCGACCGGCCGGGCGCCATTGTGGGGGGTGTGGCGAAACTCAGAGCGGCTCGAAAACTGCTCTGGGAACTTGTACTCCGGACAGGGCAGCACGGGGCCTCTCAGGCCCACGAAAGTGTGCTGAGGTCAGCAGGCGAACGAGACTGGACTCTCAGCCACACCTGTCCCGCGCCAGAGAATGACTGGCCCGGCGCCATTGTGGGGGGCGTGGAGAAAAACCAGAGCGGCGGGAACCAGTGCAGGGAACCTGCGCTCTGGACAGCACGCTGAGCCTCTCAGGCCCAGGGATCGTGAAAGGGCACTGAGAGCGGAGGCGAGCTAGACTGGTCTCTGCCTGAAAGTACGCGCATCTGCTCACCGCCCGCCAGAGGGCGCTCCTGGCTTACTGGGACGGACCTGCACAGAACAGGACTCTGTCACCACAGGGTAACTGCCTACAGCAGAGTCAATACCTGGAACTGATTCTTTTTATTTTTTTATTTTTATTTTTATTTTTATTTTTATTTTTATTTTTTATTATTATTATTTTTTTTTTCTCACTGATTTGTTTTTTGTTCTGGCGAAGGGTTTTTTTGTTTTTGTTTTGTTTTGTTTTGTTTTTGGTGGGGTTTTATTTTTGATCTGTCTGTTTTATTGTTTTTATCTTCGTTTTTGTTTCTGTATGTGTATTTGCTCTTTCCTTCATTATTCTCTCTGGTTTTTTATATGAGTGTAAACAGCGCCTCTAACTTCTTTGTGATTGTGGTTGTGATCTGTTCTTCCTTTTCTCCCTTCCTTCTCTTTCTACCACCTGTCCTCTGCACTAGTGTCCCAATTTTAGTGGGATCCCTCTTGGTCCTCTAACCTTACATCTAATTCCTTCCTCTTCTCCCAATACTCCATTTCCTCCTTAACTCATTTTAAATTTAAACTCCTCAGGGGAAAAATTGACATACTAAGGACTTGTATACTGCATATAATTTTTCTGGTGTGTTTTAGATTTTGTTATATAACCGCAACTCTATACAGCTAAAAGTGGTAAATAACTGGTTAGCTCAGTCTGTCATTTTCTAGGCTGTGTTTGATGCTTTAGTTAACATTATAGCCAAATGTGAAATAATTGTTCTAAACATCTTTCCTTCCTGATATTTCATGATTGAGATTGACTAAGGGACACAGAAAATACAGTGGCACAGTACCAAAGAATCAAGGACTGGGCCAAACAGGTAGCAACTTCGCATACCCAATGAATTGAAGAGGTAGGATCTGGCAGAAAGCTCAAAACCTAAAAGCAAGCTCCACTTGGAAGATACTGCAGAGAAGTAGTCATCTTCTAAAGATCTTAAACACTAGCAATAAAGTAACCTACTATAGGTAATTTGCAAACATCACCCCAGGAATTAAAGAAAGAAAAAATGAGACGACACTTAAACAAGATGCAACCCCACACATCCAATTCACCAAAGGCAAACCTAGGGAGCAACGAGGTGGGACAATCCGAAAGCCACCCACCTGGCCTATCTGAAGTGGTAACAACAAAGCAACTGAATGAGGTTCTGGAAAAAATTAAAACAGAAATAATCTCACAGATAACTGCAGAGATAATGTCTACAATGAAGACCATGCTTAAGGACACTATAGCTGATACAGACAAAAGAATAGATGAACTTAAGAAAACTATAGAAACCATGAATGCTCAGCATAGGAAAGAAATGGAATCCATAAGGCAGATTCAAGCAGATACCCAAGAGATAAAAAATTCCATTGAAAGTATTTGTAGCAGAATAAGCCAATGCGAGGACAGGATCTCAGATATAGAAGACAGGCTTGCAATTAGTGATCATGAAATGGAAAAATTCTTAAAAATAGCAAGGGACCATGAAAAATCAATTCAGCAGCTGCTAGATGACTCAAAGATAAACAACTTAAGAATAATTGGAATAAATGAAAAAGCAGGAGATAGCATCAACGACATTAAAACCTTGTTCAAAGACATAATCAGGGAGAACTTTCCTGGAAGAGAAAAGGAATTTGACACCCCTATAAGTGAAGCTTTTAGAACACCAACTAGACATGATCAAAAAAAACTTCAGCCAGACATATTATAGTCAAGATCCCAGAAATTCAACAGAAGGGCAGAATCTTAAAAGCTGTTAGGGAGAAGAGACAAATCACCTATGAAGGAAAACCCATCAGAATCACAGCTGACTTTTCAGCACAAACCCTCAATTCAAGAAGAGCTTGGAATGATGTATTGCAAGCTCTAAAGGAAAATAATTTTCAGCCCAGATTGATGTACCCTGCAAAACTATCTTTCAAAATTGATGGAGAAATAAAATACTTTCATGACAAAGAACATCTGAGAAAATTTATGACCACCAAACCAGCACTCCAAAACGTTCTGAAGGACATTCTAGAAAGAGATAGGAACCCCAACAGAAGGAATCCACCAGGCAGGGCAAATAATTAAATAGCCGGAAAGCAGAAAAACAAAGAGTGGGAACCAACAACAGGAAAATATCATGACAAGTCAATACATATCAGTTTTAACCATCAATGTTAACGGTCTCAATTCACCAATCAAAAGGCACAGACTGGCAAAATGGATCAAGAAGCAAGAGCCAACAATATGCTGTATACAAGAAACACATTTAATTCAGAAAGAAATTCATAGACTGAAAGTCAAAGGATGGAAAACAATACTCCATGCCACAGGAACCCAGAAAAAAGCAGGGTTAGCTATTCTTTTTGCAGACAAAGTGAACTTCAAGCCAAGAAGGATTCAGAGAGATAAAGACGGTCATTACATCCTTGTAAAGGGAACAATCCAAGAGGAAGAGATAACGATCATAAATATATATGCGTCAAATACCAATGCACCCAGCTATATAAAACAAGTACTAAAGGACATGAAAAATCAAATAAGCACTAATACAATTATATTGGGAGATCTCAATACTCCACTGTCACAAAAAGATAGATCAACTGGACAGAAAATCAATAATGAAATAGTAGAACTGAACCAAATTTTTGAACAAATGGACTTAGTAGATGTCTACAGAGTGTTCCATCCCACAACATCAGAATACACATTTTTCTCAGCTGCACATGGGACGTTCTCCAAAATAGACCACATACTAGCTCATAAAACCTGCTTAAGTAAATGCAAAGGAATTGAAATTATCCCATGCATATTATTAGACCATAGTGCAATGAAATTGGAAATCAATGGCAAAAGATCCCACAAAAACTCCCTAAACACATGGAAATTAAACAGCATCCTCCTGAACAACCAATGGCTCACAGAAGAAATTAGTCACTTTCTACAACTAAATGATAATGACAGTACAACATACCGGAACTTATGGGATACAATGAAAGCAGTCCTAAGAGGGAAATTTATAGCATTAAATACTTATATCAGGAAAATAGAGCAAGCGCAAATAAACAACTTAAGGGTGAACCTCGAGCTTCTAGAAAAAGAAGAGCAGGTTAAGCCAAAAGCCCGTACAAGGGAGGAAATTATAAAGATCAGAGCAGAAATTAACGTATTGGAGAATAAAAAAACAATACAAAGAATCAATGAAGCAAAAAGTTGGTTCTTTGAAAGAATAAATAAGATTGACAAACCCTTATCCAACCTTATTAAAAAAAGAAAAGAAAAGACTCAAATCCATGCAATTGAAAATGAAAAGGGTGATATCACGACGGACCCTGCAGAAATCCAGAAGATCATCTATACCTATTTTGAAAATTTATATTCTACTAAGATGGAAAATGCAGAAGAAATGGACAGATTCCTAGATTCGTATGAATTACCAAAGCTAAATCAAGAAGATTTAAAAATCCTAAATAAACCAATATCAACCAATGAAATTGAAGATGTAATTAAAAACCTCCCAACAAAGAAAAGTCCAGGCCCTGATGGATTCACTGCCGAATTCTACAAGAAATTTAGAGAAGAACTAACGCCCCTACTTCCCAAACTTTTCAATGAAATTGAAAGGGAAGCAATACTCCCAAATTCATTCCTGGAAGCAAGCATTACCCTGATACCAAAACCAGAGAAGGACCCAACTAAGAAAGAGAACTACAGGCCAATCTCCCTAATGAACATAGATGCAAAAATCCTTAATAAGATACTGGCAAACAGAATCCAACAAATCATCAAGAAGATTATACACCATGACCAAGTTGGATTCATCCCAGGGATGCAGGGATGGTTCAACATACGTAAATCAATAAATGTAATACAGCATATTAACAGAACCAAAGACAAAAATCACATGATCATCTCAATAGATGCAGAAAAAGCTTTAGACAAAGTCCAGCACCTTTTCATGATAAAAACCCTACAGAAAATTGGAATAGAGGGTCTTTATCTCAATCTGGTAAAAGCTATCTATGACAAACCAACAGCCAATATTATACTAAATGGCCAAAAACTGAAAGCCTTCCCTCTAAAATCAGGAACAAGACAAGGATGTCCACTGTCCCCACTCTTATTCAACATAGTTCTGGAAACTTTAGCCAGAGCGATTAGACAAGAGAAAGAAATAAAAGGAATAATGATTGGAAAGGAAGAAGTTAAATTATCATTATTTGCAGATGACATGATACTCTACACAGAAGACCCCAAAAACTCCACTAAAAAACTGCTAGATTTAATAAGCAAATTCAGTAGTGTAGCTGGATACAAAGTCAATACTCAAAAGTCAATAGCCTTCCTGTACACAAATAACAAACTTACTGAAAGAGAAATTAGGGAAACAATACCTTTCACAATAACATCCAAAAAAATGAAATACCTAGGAATCAACCTCACGAAGGATGTAAAAGACCTCTATACTGAAAACTACAGTACTCTGAAAAAGGAGATTGAAGAGGATATCAGAAAATGGAAAGATATCCCTTGCTCCTGGATAGGAAGAACCAATATAGTGAAAATGGCCATACTTCCAAAATTGTTATACAGATTTAATGCAATTCCAATCAAAATTCCAACAGCATATCTCACAGAATTAGAGAAAACAATCCTAAAATTCATTTGGAATCAGAAGAGACCTAGAATAGCAAAGGCAATTCTGGGCAACAAAGGCAAGGCAGGGGGCATCACAATCCCCGACTTGAAATTCTACTATAAAGCTACTGTGATAAAAACAGTGTGGTACTGGCAAAAAAACAGACCTGAAGATCAATGGAACAGATTAGAAGATGCTGAAACAACCCGAGACATACTAAGCCACCTTATCTTTGACAAAGGTGCCAAACACATTCGCTGGAAGAAAGATAGCCTCTTTAATAAATGGTGCTGGAAAAACTGGCTCTACACATGCCGAAGATTAAAACTAGATCCATATCTTTCACCATGCACTAAACTAAATTCAAAATGGATCAGAGATCTAAATATTAAAACAGAAACATTAAATCTGCTGGAAGGTAGGATAGGTGAAACCCTTGGAGACATTGGTGTAGGCAAAGACTTTATGAATAAAAACTCAACCACACGGGAACTATCCCAAAGAATCAATAACTGGGATCTAATCTTATTAAAAAGCTTTTGCACAGCAAGAGAAACCACCAACAGAGTGAAGAGACAACCCACAATGTGGGAAAAAATGTTTGCCAGCTGTTCCTCAGACAAAGGACTACTATCGAGAACATATAAAGAACTCAAAAAAATCAGACCTCCCAAATTTAAAGACCCACTCCAAAAATGGGCATCTGAGATGAATACACATTTCTCAGATGAAGAAATACTAATGGCAAACAAATATACAAAAAAATGTGCAACATCACTAGTCATTCGAGAGATGCAAATTAAAACAACACTGAGATACCATCTCACCCCAGAAAGAATGGCAACTATTAAGAAATCAACTAATAACAAATGCTGGAGGGGCTGTGGGGAAAAAGGAACCCTTCTTCACTGTTGGTGGGAGTGTCGACTGGTACAGCCACTGTGGAAGTCAGTGTGGAGATTCCTCAGAAAACTAGGGTTGGAGGTCCCATTTGACCCAGCTATTCCCCTTCTGGGCATCTTCCCAGAAGAATTAAAAACATCGTACCACAGCGATATATGTGCACCCATGTTTATAGCAGCACAATTTGTAATAGCCAGATCTTGGAAACAACCCAAATGCCCATCAACTGAGGAATGGATAAGAAAGATGTGGTATTTTTATACAATGGAGTACTATTCAGCCATTAAGAAGGATAAACTGGAGACTTTTATAGGTAAATGGATGCAACTCGAGAAAATACTCATAAGTGAAATAAACCAGAAGCACATGTGTAAGCATCGTATTATCTCTCTAGTATGAGAAACTGAAAGAGTAAATAAGATCCAAAATGTACAATAGATATGGTGAATCAAAAAGAAACTGGTCAAAAGGAAAGAGAGACTGGAATAGGGAAAAGAAAGAAGGGAAAGGGAAAAAAATTATATATATATATATATATAAGATGGTCAAGATAGATACACTACCATTTTTACTTAGTTCATTGAAGAGTAAGGTTTGTGCCAATAATGTTTGGACAATTGAATGCTAATGTCTGGTGTCCTGAATAACTAACTTAAAGATAGTAATACGTAATGTATTAACCATTGTTACCCTCCTATTATGTTGTTTTGAAAATTTGTTCTTCTTTTGATTTGTTTTGTTTTTTTCTTCTCTTTAAAATAAAAAAAAAAAAGAATTAACCTAACAAAGGAAGTGAAAGACCTCTACAAAGAAAACAACAGTACTGTGAAAAGAAGATTGAAGAGGACATCAGAAAATGGAAAGATGTCCCCTGCTCCTGGATAGGCAGAATCAATATTGTCAAAATGGCCATGCTCCCAAAGCTGTTGTACAGATTCAATGCAGCCCCAATCACAATACCAACAGCATACTTTACAGATCTAGGAAAAAACAATCCTAAAATTCATATGGAACCAGAAGATACCCAGAATAGCAAAAGCAATTTTGGGCAATAAGGACTTCAAGCTATACTACAAAGCAACAGTGATAAAAATGACATAGTGCTGAAATAAAAACAGACATGGATCAGTGGAACAGAACTAAGGATACAGAAACTTCCCGAGGCACATTCAGCTATTTGATCTTCGACATAGGGGCAGAAAGCATATGTTGGAGGGAAGATAACCCATTTAATAAGTGGTGCTGAGAAAACTGCTTAACTGTGTGCAGAAGATTGAGACTGGACTCTTATCTCTCATCATATACTAAATTAAAATCAAAGATCTGAACATTAAAACATTGTATTAAGCCTATTGGAAGATAAAATAGGTAAAACACTTGAAGACATAGGTACGGGAAACAATTTTCTAAACAGAAACTCAATTGCATAAGACATAACAGCAAGAATCAACAAATGGGATTATATCAGACTAAAAAGCTTCTGTACAGCAAAAGGTCAATCAGCAGAGTGAAGAGACAACCTACAAAATGGGAAAAAAAAATTTTGTCAGCTACTCCTCAGACAGAGAACTAATACCTAGAATAAACAAAGAACTAAAAAAAATTAAACCCCCTAAAATTAAATATCTAGTCAAGAAATGGACCAGAGAAATGAACAGACACTTCACAGAGGAAGAAATACAAATGATCAACAAATATATGAAACGATGCTCAACATTGTTCTGACCATTAGAGAAATGCAAATTAAAACAATTCTAAGATACCATCCTACTCAATAAAGAATGGCAGTCATCAAGAAATTAAACAATAACAAATGCTGGCATAGGTGTGCCAAAAAAGGAACCCTCCTTGATTGTTGGTGAGAATGTAAACTAGTACAACTATTATGGAAATCGGCACGGAGATTTCTCAAAGAACTGAAATGAGAAATTACATATGACCTAGTGATCATCCCATAGAGCTTAAGACATACTATACCCATACATCCATACCAATGTTTATAGCAGTACAACTCATAATAGCTAAATCCTGGAAACAGCTGGATAAAGAAAATGTGGTATCTATACATAATGGTATAGTACTTAGCTATAAAGAAGGAAAAATGGAGACATTTGTAGGAAGCTGGATGTACTTGGAAACTATAACGTTGAGTGAAATAAATCAGACACACAAGCTTAAATACCATATGGTATCTCTCACTTGAGTGAAGCAAAGTACAAAGAGAATAGTAATGATGGATAGAAGGGGACAAGGAGATGGCTTTCTTGGAATAAGGAAGTGGTCCAAAGGAAAAAGCACAAGGGGTGAGGAGGAAGGGAAGGGGAAATAAGTAGAATAGACATGTGCCATATAGATGAACATAATAACCTCAGTTAATGTAAACATTGTATGCCATAACATGAGCTAAGATTAATAATATTAATAAGAATGAAAAGTGGGATGGGGTATTGGAGGAGGGAGGGAAGAGGAAGGGGATTAAAAAAAAAAGAAGAAACAAGCTATGGTAGGTACATTAACCACTCCCCAAGATGACTGTAAACTTCATGAACTGCAAACATGTACTAATAAAATAAAAAATTAAAAAGAAAAAAGAAACTCAGTGGGACTTTTAGGGAAACGCTCAATAAAGCAAGTAATTTTTTATGTAAATAGTCTCAGCTAAGTTTAAGGATATAATCAATTAGTTTTCTTTACTGTGGTTCTTTGTTACAAAAAATAAAATGTGAAGGATACTGCTTTAAAAAAAAGAAAAACTTAACCTTGGACTATTGATAACACTATCCATGGCTAAAATTGACTTACCATCACTTCCCTGTAGGCCAGCGCTATGGAGTCTTATCTAAGAAACAAAGCCCATGAATTTCCAGACCCAAAATGAAGAGATTAACTTTTGCCCTAAAGATAAATCACTTCCCAGAGCTTTCACTTCCAGACTTTTAACATTTTCCCTGTCAATGTGCCTGTGATCTGATCTGTTACATGTCTGTAAAAAGAATAATTAATTATACTATCATCTCAAATTAAAATGGGAAATTGTAGATTCGACTCTCTTCATTGGGACCCATCTGACTTTATTATTTTAACATGGCTGGACGTGTCTGTAGAGTGAAAGAGGCCCAGTGTAAATTTGGTTGCCATTAAGTAGTGCAAAAGAAGTAAAAAAAAACATACTTTCACAGCTGCTAATTAAGCTGTTAAGCCAGCAGCTGTTGCCAAACTGATTACCAACATTAATCAGTGGTAACAGTCTAACATATTCATTCTTTCTTTTGCTCACTAGTATACATACAAATCACATAGGCTGGAAACTTTTCTAAAGCAGCAACCAAAGATTGATTGAGATTGTGGGACCTTCTTTTCACTGGTTTGCATTCTTGAGTGAGAAAGAACTCCTTTCTCACCAGCTGGGAATGGACATTTTCCATGTTTCCAGCTATAGAGAACATTGTATTTCCAGCAACTCACTAGTTTTTCTCCATCTCCATAACTTCAATACACTAGAGAAGTACATCTGGACATTTTGCTTCTGAATCATCATAAGACCACCCTCTACTGTAAGAGTCTTGGAGTAAAGATTTGCCTTTGCAGAATCCCCGAGTCACAGTCATTCATCCTCTATTTAAATCCATCTAATAATAATGGGCCTATTGGCTTAGGACCAAGTTCATAGTTGAATAGGGGTA
This sequence comes from Erethizon dorsatum, assembly GCA_028451465.1. Taxonomy (NCBI): domain Eukaryota; kingdom Metazoa; phylum Chordata; class Mammalia; order Rodentia; family Erethizontidae; genus Erethizon; species Erethizon dorsatum. The sequence continues at coordinate 55,014,565 of CM051828.1, forward strand.
AGAAAGTTATTACTCATGTTGAGTCAAAACTGGCCTCTGGGGCTGGTGAGATGGCTCAGTGGTGTAAGCGCCTGCCTGGCAAGTGCGAGGGCCTGAGTTCGACTCCCGGAACCCACATATGAATAAAGGGCCGGTGATATCGCTCAGTGGCATGGGCGCCTGCTGGCGTGCAAGGTCCTGAGGTCAACCCCCGGTACCCACAAAAAGAAAAGAAAAAAAACTGGCCTCTGAGTTCTCCATGCATTCATATAATTCTGTACTTGACAGCAGTGGGAGTTGTAACATGAGTCTATAGAAATGTCCCCAAATATGGCCTTTGATGAGACCTCTGGATAGGCTTAGCTGTTACCTTAAACTCTCACCGTGAAGACAGGCACTAAACATGGAGAGGACCTGAGAACAGGTGGCAAGGCCACCAACAGCAGGCTAACGAGCTAGGGCAAATTTCTAGCTCCTGCCTGAGCCAATCCTGATTGAAGAATTATGAAAAATAGGAAGTTGGCTGTTCTTTTGAGTTATTCAATGTTTAAATTATTTCTGGAGTGGTTTTTAATGCAAAAAACACAACTGAAACATGCATATATATTCATAATTTCAAAGAAAACTTCATAGATTGACTGAAGCCTATTCCTAGACTTCTTAGAGACCCATTAGACCAAGTTTGAAATCCCCAGAATGACAAGTCCCCTGGCTCCAGTCTTACAAACCTAGCACTGCATTTCCCAATATTTGTCTGAAGCAGTCCTCCTTTACAGAAATAGTTCCCACTTTTCTGCTCAAACTTGCAATCCTCCTGAGTGCTGGGATTACAGGCATGCACCTTCTTGCCTGGATTTAAACATTCTTAAATTTAAAGACCAGGCTATTGTAATGGGAACTTGTCTCACTAGCTTCATGTGTATTTTTGTGCTTTTCTCAAACATTATACTAGAGTTGAGCTCATTCATCAATTCATTCTCTTTCTCCTAAGGTTGTTATTTTTGGCCTCAATATTACAGACTAAATGCTGACAGTTTGACTTCCTTTTCTCTTCACAGTAATGATGGTCACATCCTTAAAACTAAATATCCACATAGCAGACACAGTATAGTTAGCAAACTTGGTCACCTTGGTTCTGTTTGCTTTGGAAAGACTGAATGGAAAGTAGTCTAACCCTCACTGAAACTGTTATTCCTCATTCTTCTTGGGGGAAAAAATAAAGGTGATGACTGATATATTCAAACTTGGTTAAGACATCTGTTCTATTTTATGTCCTCCCACAACCAAGGGTCACAGTTTTAGGGCAAAAAACAAAAAGAATTATGATACAATGAGCACTGTAATAGGCAATATAATAGAAGGAGAGGACATCTAAAAATCTCTATTTATAGTCAAGATTCTACTATTAGCAGGCTTTTTTAATGCCAAGATTATAAAGAATGAACACTACACCCTGAAGACTTCATTGTATAAGTAACAAGTAACTAACACTCTGATTTCTTTATCAACATGTTACCAGACACAGAAATAACTCTTTGGGCCTGGGGATAGAGTCACCGGCAGAGTACACACCTAGTATGCATGAGGCCCTGGGTTCAATCTCTTGTACTGCAAGAAAAAAAATTTAACTTTTTATAAAAATTGGTTATTTTGAAGAAGCAATCCATGCATATTCTGACACTGGACGATGACCACTGGAAGTCAGGAACAATGTCCTATCAGCACAGGCAGATGTCCTGTGTGCTGGTCCACGTCTTGCAAGGGATAGACTTAGAGTACATCAAAGTAGATCAGGGAAGGAATCCAATTTCTCTCTTCTTTCCAAGGATAGAACCACCTACTATCTATTGAGGCTTATGAAGAAGAAAAGCACTTCAACAATTAACTTCTTTTTATATTGTAAAACCCAAATCCTTAGAGGACCTTTCTGCTTTTAACACTCAAAGAGCCACATTACCCATAGAAGGTGCTAGCCAAAATGGTCTTTAGAGGTTACTCAATCCAGTGACAGAACTGTATCAATAGTGCAACGATATCCAGACACATAGATGATTTGACTAAGGCCACACCACTGCTATTTGGCAAAACTTGAATTACTTCTAATTTCAAAGGTTGGGTAACTTTAAATTGTTGACAGAGCCACTTTCTCTCAATAATTGTTTATTGATCCATGAGAATAAACAGACCACTGTTAGAGAGCACCATGGTAAGAATAAAGTTCTGCTGTCACAAGCCAAGGACTCAGAGATTACCAGGAAACCACCCAAAGCTGGCAGAAAGGTATGGGGAAGATCCTCCCTCCAGCCCTCAGATGTAACTAATCCTGTTGACACTCTGATCTTGGATTTCTAGATTCCATAACTTTCAGACAATAACTTTCTGTTGTCTAAATTACCCATCTCAGTTTGTGGTAGAGACTGAGCATCTTTAATCTGAAATGCTTGGGACCAGAAGTGTTTTGGACCTTTTTGATTTGAGAATATGTATGTGTGAGTGTGTGTGTGTGTGTGTGTGTGTGTGTGTGTGTGTGTGTGTGTGTGTGTGTGTAAAACTCTTAGCAATGGGACCCAAGTCTAACCATAAAATTCATTTATCTTTTATATATATCTTACACAAATAGCCTTATACAAATACTGTATACAAATGCAGTATTTTTAATAATTTTGTGCAAAAAACAAAGTTTCATGGTGTAGAATTTTCTACTTGTGACATCATGTTAGTGCTCAAAAATTATAGACTTTGGATAATTTTGAATTTCAGATTAGGGACGCTCCTGTGCATTTGTTTGGACTCCTAGCAAACTAATACCGTTGCCTCACCTAAAAGCAGGAGTTGAACTAGCTGACCTCAGCAGCCCTTCCAGCTATCAACTACAGTTCCAGGCAGAAGTGAACCACCAGGGGCTCTGAGTCTAAGCCTGGCCTTGGTAAAGTGGAGGGGCCACATCTCTCAGACAAGGAATAAATACCAAGAGCCTATTATATGTTGGACACTGTGCTTCCAGAAGGAAGACCTGCCCCTCTGGAGAGGACTTCCAGGTGCCAGGACAAACTTCCGGATTCCAGGGAGTACTTCTGGTTCCCAGGGTAGCACCAATTCAAACAAGAGACCACAAGTGTAATGAGCGCTGTGGAAATGCAGAGGCTCCTCTGACAAAATCAGACGAGTCTGTGGGTTAGGACAACTTCCTAAACTAAAAAGGTTTATGTAGAGACCAGAAATGAAGTGGCGAGAATAAAACCCCGCAAAGAGAAAGGAGGAGACGATGTGGTGGGCATCCCAGGTATAGCCAGCACAGGGCTGGTTTGAACGATCTGTGTTTCTCTAAGTGAAGGGACAGTTTGGATAGGCAGAAAACTGGGAGCATAGAGCTGGCAACAGAAGAGAAGCTTATCCTCCAAGACTGGTTACAGCCACCAGTCAACGAGTCCCACCCTGGCCCACGTAGGCCAGACTGTGCAGAGGACGTGTTGTTTATAATAGTGACCACAGCACAGTATTTCAGAGGGACCCCGCACTTTTAAACTCACACGATGACTCACTTCCAGACTTCAAAAACATATTTAGGTGTCTGTTGGGCCCAGTAGCATGGTTTCCGTGTTTGCCTAGGGATGGAGTCTGGCAGGCCAAAACCAGAAATTATCAATATTTGATCTAGAGAGCAAAGTCACCTTTCCTGTGAGAGTATGTTCTGTTTATTTGTTTGGAAACAGCAACAAATCTCTTACTAAATACTCCAAACTACACAAGAGTCACAGAACCACTAAATACTCAATAAATTTTTTTCTGAAAAATGATGACAATACCCTGCAGGGATTAATTTTGCAGTGCTGTCTTTCTTCTTCCCTCTCTCAAGGCAGTCCAAGAATAAAGCTTTTGGGTCATAAGGTGGTAGCACCAGGCTGAAGTGGCTGCCACAAGCCTCAGAGAGTTCTGGAGAACATGCAGAGTGGATGGAGAGTCTCTATTCAAGAGGACCGGACGAGGGGGCATGGCTTCCCCTTCCTTAGCCCACTACCCCCACATGACAAGGAAAGGGCAGAAAGAAGCACCAACATTGAAGTACAAGGCAGATGCCATCTCCATTCTGACTCTCACTTGCCCTGAAGGTCCCAACTATAGACTGAAAAGGGACCTTTTTTATACCAATCCCCTGCACACCAGATGATGTCCACCTACAAGTGTCTTACTACAGTTCAACTCTCCCTCCCACCCCATTCTGCTTTGAATTTCTTTGTTACAGGTTTGTTCACCTACTCTTTGTCCTGCTAAATTGTAATCTCCACAAGATGGGGACCATGTACCCCTTGTGCATCAATGTATCCCTGGTACCTAGCACAGTGCCTGGCAACTACAAGGCTCTTAGTAAATGTGTGGTAACAGCTTCCTGTGATAATTCTTGATGTAAAAGATTCTGAAAAAATGTTCCAAAAGAAGTTCCCCGTGAAGCATATGGTAGGCGGACAATGAAATTTTATAATTTTGCAGGGATATTCACATTAACCAGCCTCACAGGAAATGACGTATACCATCAGAATGCCAGTTCATTCATCTACATATAGCGTTGCACCTGAGTATTCCAACCAATATGACATATGCATTCTTTCCCTGCACAGAAATACAAGGCAAACCAAACCGTAATCAAATGTTTATGTAGTGAACAAGGAATCAAAATCAAATGCAAAAGGTTACTTCTATCTGTGATTAAGAAAGCTTGGACCCTGGGACTCAATGATGCAATCCAATTCATTCAGCAGGCCTCTGTGTGTTGTGGGGACAGCAGGTAGGCAGACAGCATGGCCTTCGTTCTGTGCCCTTTCTCAGACCAGCACCCTCTCCCACCAAGTTCTGGTTGATGCATTCTTCCAATAATTACATTAATCTTCCAGTCAGGATTTACTCTTACCTGGGAGCATAACTTGGAGTATTTTCATTCTGCTCTTTTTCATTATTAATACTAACAACTAATATTTGTTGAATGTTTAGTATGTGTTAGGTACTGAGCAAATCTTTTACATGAATTATTTTTGATCCACATAACAACCCAAGAAAGTTGGAGCTTTCATTATTCCCATTTTTTCAGATTAGAAAACTGAGCCTCCGCAAAGCTAAACAACTTCTTGGTCATGTAGAAAGTAAATTATGGGACCACTTACGATGTCAATGATTTTGAAATTCATAAGGAAGCTAGAATCTTCCCCAGATGTCATCCCTAGTATAGAACATATGGAGGAAAACAGAAAGGTGCCACATTGCTCTTATTCATATTCAGAGCCCTTGGTTTTCACCTCATGGAACTTGAAAGTGTTTGTCCACACCCCACTTAATTAAGGATAAAACAGCTCAAGGGTTTAATGTCACTGCCAAGAGAAAGTCAGGGTCAACCTGGATGTATTCTTGACCAGCGTCTTTTCTCCCAAGTCCATGCTTATCATACCAAGAAATAGAGAAACCTTCTACCTAGTTTTTCATGGGGGAAGATCCATCAACTGAGGAGATATTCACCAATTTTAGTCTGTTGATCCAATTCAATCCAACAATTATATTTTGAGCAGTACAATGAAGATTTCCAGCTAGCTAGCTCTCGAAAACTATTTCTCCTTTTCATTAAAAAGTTGCAATTTTTTTTTCTCCAAACTGTGCATATGTCCTAGTCTCTGCTGCAGCCACTTGTAACCATGCCAGTTTTAGTTACTAAGCCAGACGTAGTAGCATTACGGGATAGTTTGAGGAAGAATCCTACACAGGGAGGGATACCCTTTCTTTCTCTCTGCTTTCTGTCTTAGAATATGGTTGAAGAGTTAGAGCTCCAGAAACTGTCATGGGCCGCAAGGCAAACTTATAGATCCACCATGTAAGACCCAGACTGTATAGTGACACTTCTTTCTTAAGTGCACATTAATATTATGTGATGATCCAGTTTATTTTGGGAAGTTGGTACATGCATTTAACTTATCTTAATATCAATCCCCTTGACCTCCTCTCCCCTGTAGTCACATACTTTAACTGGAAAGAAATCTACTTAAATTTATTTTTCACATTTCTGTCATTTGTAATCAAAACTACCCAAAAGAAGCTCTTACTGTATGCCCAGCATTAGGCTAAACACAAATCTTCCCTACCTTTTTCACCCTTAACATATGCACAGACAGCCCCAAAATTCTGTTAAACAGTCTTTATAATAGAATTTTTCCAACACAAAGAAAGAGTGACTTTGTGAATTACTTTTCTTTGTACTCCTATATGGAAGATCCAGGCAACCTTGATGTGTGGGTGGATCCCACGAGCTAATGGGTCAGTGTGATGGGCTAAGGCCTGATGAGGTTTTGACAGCTTGCAGTCAGCTCCAGGATGAGCCCGCCTGTTGGGTACACAGCAATCGTCCTGGACCACACACACTGAACAGACCACAGGCGATACTCTTCCTTCTCAAAAACAAGTGCACCTTTCCCACAGAAAATCTCTGCCACTTGTAAATTCCATCCCATGGACACTCTCATGTCTGTTAATACCTTCCTCGGGAAGAGCCTAGGCTCCTGCATCCTACAGATATGCCCCGTGTATTAATGAAATTGCTGGAAACGCAGCTGGCTTCTACAGAGCAATTCCCATCTGCAAAAATATATTCAAGGCCCACCAAGTCTGCCTCACCAATTTAATTTGATTATTCCTGGAAGAGTTAATCATATTTCCAATAAAATAGCCAACATTTCTGCTTACAGATTAGCCCTTCCTGCTATTTACATCTGTTAGACAAATGTATTAAGCCCTGGGGCCAAAGTGTAAAGATTTATGTTGTGAAAAAAAAATAAATAAATAAAAACAAAAATCCAGAAATAACAGCTACCATTTGTAAAACATTCAAAGTGTACTGGCCTCTTAAATAACAAAGGACTCTATAAAGGAGGTGTTTTATTTATGTCAAGTCTAAGAAATAAAGGCCTGGGAGGTAATGAGCCTTGGATCTGAGACCCACACCATGTCAGTACCTCCTCCCAGAGGTAGATCACTTGAGAAGCATGTGCCCAAGCAAGGAAGGCTCTGAGGTTCTTCTTGAGTGACTGAGGGGACAACAGGTACCCAAATCTCCCCCCTCTTGGCCATTACCAATCTCACATCTCCTTGGGAGCCACAAAACTGCCAGAGAGGAACCCAAGGGAAGGAACTAACCCCTAAGACTGACTCTTCTGCTCTGGGCTGTGAAGGAAAATTTTCTTCTTTCTTTCTTTAGGGTTGGCTGAGGTTTAAAAGGAAGACAGAAGATCCAGATGTAGATCACTACTGGGGCTTGGTAAAGGGCAACTCCACACAGCCTACCTGCATGACTAGCAACTGCCTTCCCCATTCAGGGCAGTCTGTGGGAAGAAAAGGTTCTCACCTTGCTCCATGTTCTTTACACAGAACTCTCTCAGGGATTGGCAAAGACCTTTGCAAAACTTGAAGCAGATGACACTTGTTTAGCAACTACTGTGAAATGCTGTTTTGATCAATTAATATTAAAATTGCATATGATAAAGATTTATAGTAATATTTCACTAACCCTAATATTACTGAAATTTTATTACTTAGTCTAGAGAATGAATTATATATCATATGCAAATATTATCACATCTTCAAGGATGTGTTCTCTGAAATGTCAGGTAACTTCAGATGTGAATCATACAGTTGTTTAATAAAAAGCAATCATCAATCTCTCTTCATGTTCTTAATAAAAAAATGTTAAACCTACATTCACCAAGTTCTCATATGAACATAATGATAAGAAATTTGAAATTCTGAGTTCTGATCGTTTGAGTTATAAATTACTTCATATTAATTGTCTGGATCTCATCTTTCCCTAAGTATAGAAAGATAAGTTAGGAGATCCTCCATTCACTCAACAACTAATTTCTTTCTTTCTTCTTTTTTATGGAGGGTGTGGGGACAGTGCTACAGAATGATCCCAAGACTTTCTCACTGAGTAAAATATTCAGCCCTCTTTTTAAATTTTTTATTTTGAGACAGGGTCTTGCTAAGTCACTTTCTTACACATGCTGTCACTACAGCACTTTGTTGTAGCAATACTGACAATAATGTCCCTGAAATGCTCTAACATTTTGAAATACCTTTCCAAAGAGGAATAAAATTATTTTCACTTGTATTTCACCATATTTCCATTGAACATAGTTATTGTACATCTGATATCATGGTATTCCTTTGTATATTATCAGGATATATAATCAACTGAAATACAGCAGTCACCAACCATGCTACAAAGCAATTTGCTTGTAGATTGTTCTGGAAATGATATTTGTTATTGATTCTTCTTCTGTTTGATATTTGCTAAAATTCATCTTTGACTGAGCCAACCTGAAATAAAACAATCCAATTGGAAAATTTACATCCTCTGCCAATTCATCACCTGAAAAACCACAACTTCCATTTTAATATGCTGACGATCTGTAGTGGCTCACTTTCCCAGTGACTTGACCAGTTAGTCCTGCCTGCCAAACCTTTCTGGCATTCCCTTGTAGGCAGGGGTCCTTCTGTAGTAGTTATGTCCAGGTCTCCATTATATTTACAAGTTTCTAAGGGTGCTGTTTTGCTTTTATGTTATGCTGCTACTAAATGAATCTAAGATACTAAATAAATATAAACAGAAACTAAATACCTATTGCTATGGTGTCGATGCTAAGTAATCACTTTGTTTACTCAGAATCTGGGTTAAAATTTTTAGATTATATATAAACTCTGATGGGCCAAAAAGAAGTAATTCTGTGGTTATGCTATTAATTACAATTTTTATAAACTGTGATTGGCCAAAAAGAAGTAATTCTGTGGTTATGCTATTAATTACAATTTTAGCAAATGAAATAAGGAGTTTAGAAGTTCATTCAAAAAGTTTAGTTGTAGAAGCTTTTGATTAACTTGATTTTCAATCTGTTGGGTCAGATAGAACCCTCTTAGGAGCAGCCACATCTCCCAGGATCCTGTGGCTCATCCAAAGACACCACCCACTTTTGCTGTATGGCAGCAGTCTCTCTAGCATTCAGATCCTGTGCCACCTCCTGAGGCTACGAAGTGGTACCTGTCTCCAGTGCCAAATAGAGGACAAGAGCAAACCCTGGGCCTACACCCCACCTGGGGATTCTAGTTCTAGGCCCTACCTGAAGGCACTGAATACCATTGACAGAAATGACACCAATGTACTCCAGGCTACATGGGTCTCCCTCCTTGGACAACACCAGCATGTCAGACCTGGAACTAAGACTCACTTGTTTTACATTGAGTGCTCACCCTAACCTAAGCACCGAATGTGGTAGTGTTCCATGGCTACACTGGTGCTCCCCACTTAAGGATTTGGAAACAATAGCTAGGAAGGCGAAGTAAGATCCATAGGGTAAATATCTTAGACCAAACATTCTGAACCACTAGGCAATGCTGCCTCCCGTGCAAATCACTTTGGGTCCACAGAAATCTGATTCACTTAGAAACGAACACTATGTGCTAAAGACTGAGCGTGACACTGAGCTCAGTAGTAGGCAGCTCATTGGTGAACCCTGACTGCTAGGGTAAGGCGGGCTTGCTGGAGGCTGCACCTTGCTTGCATCTGTGTTAGTAGGTTGTGTTTCTACTGTTGTACTTTTAACTCTGGGGCTACATATGAGCACTGGGTCCCCATTTATGTCCTTATTTGTTTCTGCTGTGAAAGCACAAAATAGACACAATTCCTGTGAGGCCCTTTCCCACCATCTGTTCATTCTATCCTCTTTAGGTGGTTCCTGACTGTAAGTGAAACAAGTGGACTCAGTGGATCAGTAATGCCCTTTTCAGCTCCAACCTTCTAAGAGGTGTGTGTGTAAAAGCCTACACTGCAGTCATATCAGCTAGGAACTTAGCCAGAATGAAAACAAACTTCCATTTGAGCCCGTAATAAAAGAAATCTAAAACAATAACTGACATTCAGAGTGTTTGCCCTTAGACTATGTCACCCAGCTCCTCCACCCCCAACAGTCCTGGGGTGTGGAAGTTCTGACCCTCCCTGTCTGAAGAACTTGGTGGGTTACAGACACAAGCCCAGAGGAGGAGAGTGCAAACATAGCCCATGCCTGCTGATTCCACATCTGTGCTCCTGCTGTGATGCCCAGAAGCTTCTCCTCTGAACTACATTTTACAGATTGGAATTATGTTTGTGCTTTGACTATTACTAATTAAATATGAAAAATTGCAATCTCAACAATATAAGAAATTGGTATCACCCAAGTAAGAAATCACAGAGTCATATAAAACTTTTCCCAGTGGGCACTGAGTCCCTGATTATATCTCCACTCCATCCCATGCTCTGTATTCTTTCCATATTTTGGGGGCCTCGCCCTTTCTCAAGCCCTTTCTCAAGCCTAGTAGTTACCCCAAATCAGAATGTCTCAGTGGCCTCCTACCTGGTCTTCATGCATCCATCTGGTGCCAACCCACTGTGAGTTACTCTGTTTGCCTCTATAATTAATAAATATCAGTGGTTACTTTGAAAACCTGAGGCTGATCCTAACACTCCTCTGTTTATCATTCCCCAGTAATAACTTAGGCTCTGACGGACCAACCCTCAAACACCATGCCTGGTTCACAGGCTCATAAACTTGAGGACATTTGTTTAAACACTGTCAAAGTTAGACTATCTTAGAAATATCTGAAAAATGCCTCAGTGGAAGAACAGTTCACTCACCTTCCCTATAGCAATCAAGACAAAAGTTGCTTAGCCCAGACTTTTCCTGCTTTCTTTGCCACCTCTGGCAGATTTTCCACACCATTAAGCAATCTTCCACATTTAAATAAATGTTAAAGGTATCTTCCCTTCCTGAAACCTAATTATGCGACTTAACATTTTAGTCATTATTCCACACAAAAAAAGACAAGGGGAAAAAATAAGTATATATTTTACCTGCGATTTCTAAAACTTACGTAGAAACCCCTCAATTTCATGAAGAGAGCTAGAGTTTGGAAGATTCGGAGCAAAGGACTGACCTCGCTGTGAGCCTGCTGCTCAGCTGCTGCCGAGAAGCGAAGTTGGCCTCTATTTGTTGTGGTCAAAGGGACCTGTGATGTTTGCACGGTTGCGGTATTGCCTGTAGCAACAGCAGACACCTCACAGAACTTCTAAGCCACACAGCAGTGGTGAAGCACAGCACTGGCCTGGCATTCAAGACTGTTATTACTCATCAGGGAACAGAGCTCTCTCGCTCTGCCAAATGTTCAGACTACCGCCCACACGTTAGATGGCAAACAAATAATGCATTTTGTTCTTTTTCGAATAAATCAATCTTTCGCAGTACATAATGTGGCATAGATACATGAAAATCTTTTACACTATTTTAAAGTGGACATTTTCAATAGTTGTCTTGCGCAGTACGTTACAGTTTAGTCGGACAGCAGGAAGTGAAGGTCATATCCCATAGCAAGCAAACTGGTTCATTTCAACAGGCGTGGGTTCAGTGGCTGCTCCTTTTAAAATATGGGCGAGCCAGGCACGGTGATGAATGCCCGTAATCGAGCACTCGAAAGGCTGAGGAAGGAGGATCGCTGCAAGTTCAAGGCTAACCTGGGCTACATACTGAGTTCAAGGTCAGCCTGAACTACATAGTGAAATCCTGTTGAAACACACAAAACAAAACAAAAAAATGGGCCGGCAGAAAACAAAATTTTGACTTCAAAGAGTTCACAAGCCAGTTATTTTTTATAGGGAAGCAACTACCAAAATAGAAAAAGGCCACTTTCCTTCCCTCTACTTTTCATTTATTCTACAACTATGTAAGTACCATTTCAGGCCAGGCAGAGCTGGCCCCTGAGGTAGCCCAGAGATGTGGGAGCCTCAGAAGGGGATAATATATCAAATCACTCGTATCATCGCTGCTTTGATTTTCGTCACCAGAACCAGTGAATCAAGGTCTCATTTTTAGGGTGAGAACTGCTACCAGGAGATATACTCTGAAAGAATTTTGAAGCACAAAACACCTCATTGTTAACTACAGGCAGTATACAGTAGACCACTGAACTTATTCATCTTCATAACTGAAACTTTGAACGATATCTCCCATTCACCCTCTCTCCACCATTCTGCCCTGGCAGCCACCGCTCTCCTCTCTGCTTCTGTGACTTGACTACTTTAGATCCCTTACATAACGGAACCATACAGTTTTGTCCTTCTGTACCTGGCTGATTTCACTGGGCATAATGTCCTCTAGGTTCATTCATGTTGTTGCAAATGGCGGGATTTTCTTCCTTTATAAAGTTGAATAGTAATTCATCATGTGGAGGGAGATAGAGAGAGAGAGAGAGAGACTTTCCTTATCCATTCAGCTAGCAATGGACCCTTAAGTTGTTTCCACATCTTGGCTATTGTAAATAAAGCTGCAAGGAACATACGGAGTGCTATTATCTTTTCCAGACCCAAATTTTAGTTCTTTTGTATATATACCCAGAAGTGAAATTGCTGGGTCATATGGTAGTTCTATTCTTAATTTTTTGAGGAATCGCTACACTATTTTCCATACCTGCTGTACCATTTTACATTTTCATCAATGGTGTACAAAGATTCTAATTTCCCCGTATCTTTTCCAACACTTGTCATCTTTTGTTTCTTTATAGCCATCTCATTGTGGTTTTACATGTTTCTAATGATTGTGGCTAAGCAAGCAACTTTCAAGGTATCCACTGGCCATCTATAAATCTTCTTTGGAGAAATGTCTGTTCAAGTCCTTTGCCCATTTTTAAATTTAGTAATTTGGTTGTTAGCTATTGACTTGTGTGTGTCTCATGTTGGTTTGAATGCTTAGAACAAAGATAGAATCTGTTTGGTTTTTCCCTCAGTGTAGAACATGTCTTTTTTGGGCGGGGGATGTAGCTCAGTGGCACAGCGCCTGCCTGGCAAGTGAGAGGCCGTGAGTTTGATTCCCTGTACCAAAAAAAAAAAAAAAAGAAAAAGAAAGAAAGAAAATGTCTTTTCTGTGAAGTGGAATTCACAAAAAACAAAGTGTGACCTTGCTTCACATGTAACCTGGGAAAATCAATTGCAGAGAGGAAGAAACTATCTGGAAGAACCTGTGCCTTTTGAAACTTGATTTCTTGACAAGTAAAGCAGCAGGGGGCAGGATGGTGCAGCGGGAAAATGGATGGTTGGCCAGTCAGAAACCTGGGTAGGTCCAGTCCTCCTGCAATTCTTTTTACCTCCACTGAGCGTTGGTCGATTTGTCTGCAAAGCGAGGAGCTGGGTCAGATCCATGCACTGTTTTGCTTTCATTCAACACTATTATTGCAGGCTGGGGTGTAGCACAGTGGTAGAGCGCTTGCCTAAACATGCCCAACACCCTGGGTTTGCTCACCAACACTGCAAATAATAATAGTATCATTGCATATCTACTGTATGCCAGACTGGGATGGGTACTAAACAGTATTCATTAACCTGTTTAAGTTTACTGAAAGAACCACCAAAAATAAATGCATTAATTATATTTTAAAAGTTAAACTCAATCTGAGCTGTTAAGAAATTATGAATGAGGGGCCAGTGAGATGGCTCAGTGGCATAAGCGCTTGCCTGGCAAGCACGAGGGCCCGAGTTAGACTCCCGGAACCCACATATGAAAAAAGGGCCGGTGATATTGCTCAGCGGCACGGGCACCTGCTGGCACGCGAGATCCTGAGGTCGACCCCCGGTACTCACAAAAAAAAAATAATAAATAGAAGAAATTATGAATCAATAAATAGGGCATCCAGGACCACAGCACAGTTTCAACATCCCTAAAACAGCAACTTCAATTCTTAAATATGGACCGAGTCTCTGGATTTAACATTAAGTGATAGTTGGTGGAATAGCAAGATCTGTATTTGCTATTTCAAACTTTCATGGACATAGCTTTAATTCGGAAGTATCCATCCTTTACTATTATTAGATAATAGAAAGGGAATAGGGGAAGTAGTATAAGGGAGAGTAATAGAGGTATGGATATGACCAAAATATGTTATGTGCATGTATAAAAATAACATATTGAAACCTGGTATTTTTTTTAATTAATATGCACCACTAAAAATAAATTTAAAAAGAAGCATCAATCCCTTTTTCCAAGCATTACAGAACTTTGCTGAACTTTGATTTTTCCACTTTATTTTAGTGGCCCTGTTTTGCTCCCAGATTTCCCAATTTAGTAACCTGTGAGTGTTGCTTGACTCTTCTCTTCCCATTCCTTCCTGAATTAAATAAGCTCCCAACAGAACTGCTGTTGCTTGCACCAATAAAGGGCCCTCCCCAGCAACCACATTGATGCCAACCTCGATTGATGTAGTCACCTTTCCCTGGGGAATTCCAGGTTCATCGTGCACCCACACACACATCCCCTGCCAGTCTAGAAAGGACTGTCACACCTTTCACTGCCTCCTTCCCTGACTCACAGTGCTGGGAAGGGAGGAAAGCCACTGGGCAAGTGCTTCCTACCAGTTCAGAGTAGCAGGAACCGGGGACTTCCCGCAGGGCCCAGCCAGCGGAGTAGAGAAGTGTCTGCATTCCAAGGCCGGAGCCGTTACCACCCTTCCAATTCCTTTGAAGTTAAGCAATAGTCCTGCCAACAAACACCAAGCTTGAGAGCGCCTCCACTCACCCTGGGTGGGGCTGTTTCCTGCCTGCCTTGCACAGCCTCTCACATGAGAGAAGTGCTGTCACAGTATCTTTTGCAAGATTTTTACTTTAAACACCAAAAATCTAAAAATGCAATTGAAATCAGCTTTATGTGAGGTAACACATCAGACAGGTCAGGCCTGTTCACTCCTGAAAGGTAATTCTACTAATTTAGCAACCAACTATCACAATATACTTAATTTTAACAACTAACATGTTAAAGAATTCTTTATCTTCTAAATTAGATTGAATTCATATTCTGGGCTCCTAAAATAATTTCAGACCCTTCCCCATGTATTGTCTGTCTCTGAATTTGTTCCAGGTTGTTAATTTCTCTTAAAACACATCATCTAAGAGGGAACACAGTGTTCCTCGTGGAATTTAAAGTAAGATTTTTATCCTCACATTCCAAGGTTTTCACAGACTGACCTAGGCTGAACTCTTTACTTTTTATTACACGAGCTGTCCCAAGTCAAGATCATCTCCTCTGGGCTAAAGGGACTGAGTGTGAAGTTTGTTTTGGGGTTGTGTTTTTGTTTTCTAAGAGAATCAGAGCACATCAGAACCAAAGAGTCTGTAGAAATTGTTGGCTAGGTTGAACATCCCTAATCCAAAAATTTAAAATCTAAAATGATCCAAGATCAGAAATTTTTGAGGGCCACAAAGAGGAAAATTTCATACCTGACCTCATGTGATAGGTTGCAGCCAAAACACAGATGCACTAAAAATCTTGTATAAAGTTATCTTCAGGCTATGTGTATAAGGTATGCATGAAACAAATCAATTTCATGTTTAATCTTAGATTCTAAGATATCTTACTATTTATATTTAAATTTTACAAAAATCCCAAAAAATTAAACCTCCCAGCACTTCTGGTCCCAAGCAAGTTGGATAAGGAATATGCAATTTGTACTTCTTTTCAAGTTATGTGTTACAGCCCATTTGTGGGCCATGAAATCAGTTTTGTGGACTACCATGTGGCTGGAATATTTGTGTTCCTTCTTCTCCAATTCATGTATTGATATTCTGATCCCCATTGTGATGATACTAAGAGGTAGGGCATTTGAGAGGTGATTAGATCATGAAAGTGAGCTTCATGAGTGGACTTAGTGCTCTTACAGAAGAGACACCAGAGGGCTTCCCTGTCCCTTCTTCTATGTGAGGACATAGTGAGAAAAAGTGCCATCTTTAAGCCATGAGTGGTGGTGCACACTTGTAATTCCAATAGTCTGGGAGGCTGAGGCAGGAGGATCTCAGGTTCGAACTTAGCCTGGGCAACTTAAGAATTTAGAGACAGCTTACCTCAAAAGAAGAAAAAAGGAGGAGGGGCCTCGGAATGTAGCTCAGTGCCAAGGCCCTAGGTTCAATCCCCAGTACTACAAAACAAACAAAAAAGAGTCATCTTTGAACCAGGAAACGGTCCTCACCAGATACCAAATTGTTGGTGCCTTGAACTTCAAAACTGAGAGAAATAAATGTCCTAGCCGCCAGAACTATGAGAAATAAATGTTTGCTGTTTAAAATGCCTAATGTACCATGCTTTTGTTATAGCAGCACAGATTGCCTAAAACAGTCACCACCAACTCTTTCTTAAAAAAAATGAATGAAATAAAATGGAAACTATCAGAGTGCATTGGATATGTATATGAAAGGCAAATATTATTTCATTAAATTTTTGTTTCATATTTATACACACAAGTATTTATATGCACTATTATGTGTTTATAGATTACAACCATAATTGTGTTTCAGAAAAAAAAAAAAAAAGAAATTTAAAGGCCACTGGCCTAATCCAACCAGGAAATAGTAGTATGCTATAAAGAATAAGCATGTGTTTCAAATTTATAATCAGAAAATCCCCGATTTCCAGTCTTGGATCTTGGGAATTGTGTAACCTCCAAGAAGTTACTTAGCTTTGTTGAAACTCAGTTCAGGTTATCATCTATATAATGGGGTGGCAATAGGACTTTCCTCAGAGAGTTACTACAGAGAAGCACACTGATACGCACCACGGTGCACTAAGCACGTGACCACGCGCCGCAAGGCAAGGCACATTCTTCACTGCGCTGTCTCTTACCTGTGACAACCCTCGATGTCTTCATCCATTAGATGAGGAAATCGAGGCAGTGTGGTCCAGACAAATGTACTTGACTGTTCCCCCACACTGGCTCTAAGTACACTGTGTGTCTATAGAAATGTGATGATGTATTTGAAGTACCTAACACAATTAACCACTTAGTACCAACACAGAGAATCCTTTAAAATTTAACACTACCCACAGGGCAGGGTGTCCAAGAGATGAGGAGTTCATGCAGGAATATAAATTGATGCCCTGCTTTTTTCACCGAGAAATATGTGCTTGGTCATCTTCTGGGAATATATTCCACGACCTCCAGAAGATACCTGAAACCATGGATAGTATGGGAAATATATATACGTATACATTTAGATATATAATGTTTTTCCTATGCACATGTACCTGTGATAAAATTTAACTTATAAATTTGGCTAAGAGATTAAAAACAATACTTAATAAAATATGATAAATAACAGAATGTAATAAAATTGCCAGCAGCACATTTGATTTGGGCCATTTTTAAGTAAGATAAGGGTTACTTGAACACAGCACTGTGATTCCAGGACAGTCAATCTAATAACCAAACTGCCTATTAAGTGAGGAATGGGTAGGAGAGCACGGCCTCGCTGGACCAAGGGACGAGTCCCACCCCAGGCAGGACAGGGCAGGACAGAGCACAATGATGCACGATTTCACCACTCCTCAGCATAGTGCGTAATTTAAAACCCATGGAATCTTTACTTCTGAAATTTTCCTTTCATATTTTTGAAATGCAGTTGACTGTGGGTGACAAAAGTCGCAAACAGAAAAACTACACTTGAGGTTGGGAGGGGGACTACACAAAACAATGGACTTCGGGAAGTTCTCTGATGCTCTGGCTGGAGCTCCTCGCCTGCTCGGGAGGAGCAACAAGCAGTTTCAGGCTGCCCGTCCTCAGAGCACCCTGTGAATGAAGCTGTGTGAGAGGATGTCTTGCTAACCACCACAGTTATCACGATTATCTCCCCATTGCCAGGAACATATGTCCCGATCTCCTCTTGTACCATCCGAAGCTCTTTTTACTACTCCACTGAAGATAAACCTGTGCATTAGCATCTTTACGATGCCGTCCAAATTCACCAAGTGTCCTCGCTGGGTTTGTGTCACCAGCACACTTGCTCAGCATGTCTCCCTTGCCTTCGCGGAAGACACAGCAATTTAATTAGGAGAAAGCCAAGGACAGGTCTGTTTCCATTAGGACGACGACTACTAAGATCCTGTGCGCCTCCTCCTAGCTTTCCTTCTGCTTCTCACTCCCTTTCACTTTAGGAAGAGCTGGCGAAGAAGCGCTAAGAGATAAACCGCTTGAAAGGCTCCACCTTGCGGCGCACAAGCCTCGGTGCAGTTGGGTGACGGAGAGGGAGGAGGCGGGGAGAGAGCCGATTCTAAGTCTGAAGGACGCTTAGCCATTTGCGGTAGCTCTCTTGATCAACTAAGCGAATCTTTTTTTTTGGTCCCAACGTTACTAAGTAAAATCAGACTGGCCTTATTCCTTTTGTTCATCTCTGAGAATAGATAAATGTAACATTATATCTGTTAGATCAATGGCCTGGAGAAAAAAATTTAATAAGCTACATGTGTAAAAGAAGTTTTAAAAATGTGTTTTCGCCATCCACATTTCTAAATCTGAAATGAAAAAATATTTTTTTCTTCTGCTCTGCGCGGCTGTAGACAGCCTTTAGCAATTCGTTAAAAACTGTAAGTGAATTTTCTTAGCAGCTTGTATACAATCTGGTAACTGCTGCCCCAAGTAAGCAAAAGCTTGGGAACCGTTCCTCCCTGCACTCGTCAGTTTGTAAAGATTTCTCATGACCTCAGTTCTCCAGTGGAGTAAGGAAAAGTCGTTAGGTTCCCATTTGTTCAGGCTTTTTCTTTTTGTAAGGTGTTGTTATGATGCTTTCCCTCTTCTAGCTCTTTACTTTCTCATGCTGAGTTTGGAAATCCAGTGAATCTATTTTTCAATTCCTATAATTATTATGAGGATGAGATATTACAATATTAAAGAATTTTTTTTTCTTTTCTTTTCTTGGTGGTGCTGCAGATCAGACCCATGGCTTCATGCATGCTAGGCAAGTTCTCTACCACTATTTTCTTTAAATATTCCACTATCTTTTTGAGCAATTAAAACAAGAGTAAACTTTATTTTTATTTCATATTTTCCACTTCTAATACTCTATTTCTTTGTGTAAAGTTTTTGATCTATATTATATGCTTTATAACTGAAAAACTTCCCTTAGCTTTTCTGATAGGGCTGAGCTATACCCCTAGTCCAGCTGTTATAATGTTGGAGTTTATAAATCAATGAAGTAGAGGACTGTCAGGGAAAATGGCCTCTGTTTAGTGCCTGAGGGAAGCGATGCCAGGGAGCCCTTGCCAGACTTCACCTTTGCTGGCTGTTCTTTCAGGGAGTAGATAGTAAAAGACACATGTAAATTACTTATTTCCGTATTGAACTCTCTTTCAGACAGGGCAGGACTGGGTCTCACTGTTTTCAGGATTCTCCGAATTTACCAGCCTGTGTGCTGACTGAATTAATTATGATGCTATACTGATAGCTCATGTAAAAGTAAAATGTCTGACAACACAAACAGAGGTAGAGAATAGGTAAGACTACGTTGCTTTAAATTTCTTACACAGCATGTGGGAAGTGTGCTATTACCTGAGGGTTAATCCATGTAGGTGGTTATTTTAAAATTGTATGTGGACTCTAAAGGAAAAAAAACAACAAAACATCTTGGCAGTACTGGACATGAACCCAGAGCCTCTGCACTGAGCTACACTCCAGCCCTTTCTTTGGTTAAAAAAAAAAAAAATTGAGACAGGGCTTTTTTGGGGGGTGGGATCGTTTGGTTTTTGTTTGGGATACTAAGGATTGAACCTAGGAATTTAGCACTGACCTACATCTCAGCTCTTTAAAGTTCTTGAGACAGGGTTTTGGGTGGTTTGTTTTTGGTGCTGGGGACTGAACCTAGGGCCTTCGGACTGAGCTACATCCAGAACCTTTTTCTGTTTGTTAGTTTGTTTGTTTGTTTTTAACTTTTGAAACAGGATCTCAATAAATCACCAAATTACCCAGGCTGGGCTTGAACTTGTGATCATCCTTCCTTAGCCACCCAGTGCTGGGATTATAGGTGTGCAACACCATGCCTGGTTTAAAAAAAAATTTTTTTAAATATATACAAATGACATCAACTAAAAAGTTAAAGTGGAGCTCCATGTGGTGGTGCACACCTGAAATCCCAACACTGAGGAGAATCTGGCAAGAACGGTGCCTCAATCTGAAGCCAACCTGAGCTACATAGTGAGTTCAAGGAGAGCCTGAACTACATAGAAAGACCCTGTCTCAAAGGTCAAAAAAGAAGTTAAAATGAAACAATAAAAATGCTCAGAGGAGGCATTTGTAAGAAGGAAAATACATACAGAGAATAAATAGGGCAAACAGAAAAAAGAGAGCAAGATGATAAATGATAGATTTTAATCTAATCTTATTAATCACTTTAAATTTGACTAATATAAAAAAGCCAATTTAAAGAAAAAGATCATTGTACTGGACAAAAAAATCAAGACCCAACTACATGTTGTTTACAAGAAACCTACTTTAAACACTAAGATAGAAATTGGGAGTGAAATATGAAAAAGATTTGTATCACGCAAACACCAACCAAGAGAAAGTCGTCATGCTGATTTCAGGCAAAGTACACTGCAGAACAAATAAGATTATCAAAAACAAGTGGGAAATTAACTAATTATAAACATCAATTTTCCAAGAAATTTTCCAAGTAGAATAATAATCCTAAAGGTGTATGTAGACCTTCAAAATTAAATAACAACAGACCTTCAAAATTAAATAAGTAAAATCTGAGTGGTTTGAAAGGAGAGACAAATCCAAAAATAAACACTCTGGGAGCCTGAGGCAAGAGGATCACAAGTTATAGCCCAGTTTAGGTACTTAGCAACTTAGAAAGACCCTGTCTCAAAAAAAGAGGCATATGGGGCTGGTGAGATAGCTCAGTGGCATAAGCACCTGCCTGGCAAGCGCGAGGGCCCAAGTTTGACTCCCGGAACCCACATAAGAAAAAAGGGCCGGTGATGTTGCTCAGCGGCATGGGCGCCTGCTGGTGCGCGAGGTCCTGAGGTCGACCCCCCGGTACCCACAAAAAAAAAAAAAAACTAAGTTATTTTCCCATAGGATGGGAATAAGAACAAGATCTCTTCTCTTATCACACCAGTTCAGTATTATACAGGAACTCCTGGTCTTTGCATGATAAAGAAATAAAATCATACAAATGAGAAAGGATGAAATAAAATTGCCTGTATTCTCAGATGACATGATTATCTAAGAAAAAAAATCCCAAAGAATCTACAAAGTCATGTCTCAGAATGAAAAGAGCCCAACATTTTCATAGGATACATGGCCATTATATAAAATCAATGTATTATATAGGAATATAGAAATAAACAATTGGAATTTGAAAAAAAATTTTTTTAGAAATCATTCACAATAGCACCAAGAATTAAGTACTTAGATAAAAATTTAGCAAAATATGTGCGGGTTTGCATGCGAAAAATACAAAAAACAAATGAAAGAAAGTGAAATTAGATACATAAGGAGATATGCCACATTATGAACTGGAAGAATCAATATTGTTAAGATATCCATTATCTTCAAATAATGTATATACTTGGTGCATCCAAACCAAAACATCAGCAGTTTTTGGAGATATAGACAAACTAATTCTAAAACTTATATGAGAATTTAAAAGAATTTTTAAAAGTTAAACAAGTCTATAAAAGAACAAAATCGAGGGGCCAGAAATATAGCTCAGCAGCACAACACCTGCCTGGCAAGCACAAGGTCCTGAGTTTGATTCCTGGTAACAAAAAAAAAAAAAAAAAAAAAAAAAATTGAAAGACTCACTCTATCTGATTTTAAAATCCATTGCAAAGCTACAATTATCTATATCATACAATGCTGGCCAAAAGGTGGATGCAAATAAAATGAAATAGAATAAAGAGGCCAGAAATAAACCCATAAAAATACAGTGAATTGATTTTTGGCAAAGGTACAAAGGCAATTCAGTGAAGAAAGTTTTATCTTCTCGACAAACACTGTTGAAACAATTGAGCATCCATGCACAAAACGGGACCTTGACACATATCTCATACTCTATATAAAGCTCAGAGTAGATCACTGACCTAATTCTAAATCTGAAATTTTAAAACCTCTATAAGAAATGGAGGAAAAAAATCTGTGAGATCTTTGTTTTGATTGATAAGTTTTTAGATAGTCTAAAAACATGAACAGTAAAGAAAAATTGATAAATTGGACTTTAAAACATCAAAAACTTGTCTGTAAAACACAATGTTAAGAGAATGAAAAGAAAGCCAAGACTTGTAGAAAAATATTTATACATCCTGCATCTAAGAAAAGACTTGTAACTAGACTGTCACTATGGCCTAAATAATGTCTCCTCCAAAATTCATTTTGAAACTGAATCCCTAGTGCGTTTGGATGATAAAGTCATGAGGGCTCTGCTTTCATAAATGGAATTACCACCCTTATAAAATGGTGCAAAGCCAAAGGAACTGCTCTCTTGCCCTTCCATTCTTTGCATAATATGAGGACAGTGTCCATTCCCTCTGGCAGAGGCAGCAGCAAGGAGCCTTCTTGAAAGCAGACACCAGGACCCCACCATACACTAAAGTTGCCAATGTCTTGATCTTGGGCTTCTCAGTCTCCAGAAATATGAGAAATAAATTTCTGGCGTTTATAAATTACTCAGCCTATGATGTTTTGTTATATACCACAAAGAAACTAAGACAAGTACCTAAAGACCTTTTCAAAGCAAGAAACAATGTTCCTTTAAAAATGAGCAAAATATGCAACATCAATGGTCACTTTGAAAGACAAATCACCAGCACAAGAAGTACCACCACATACCTGAAATGGCTAAAATGTAAACATTAACAACGTCAAACCTGGCAAGAATACAGAGCAACAGAGACCCTCATGCACTGGTGGGAATGCTAATCATTTAGCCATTTTGAAAAATAGTTTAGTAATTTCCTACAAAATTAAACATACATTTGCCATATGACCCGGAAATCCCACTCTTGGGTATTTACTGCATGAACTGGAAACATATTCAGCTAAAAACCTCCATGAAAATGTTGATAACAGTTATTCATAACGTACCCAAACTGAAGACAACAAACACAAGCTTCAGGGGGTGACAAGTTAGACAATTTGTGGTACATCCGCACAACTGAATTCTTAGCAATAAGAAAGGAGGAAAACTATTGATTCAGGACCGGGGAGATAGCTCAGTGGCACAGCGCCTGCCTGGCAAGTGCGAGGTCGTGAGTTCGATTCCCAGTACCAAAAAACAAAAACAAAAACAAAACTATTGATTCATACAACTACATACATGGATTAAATCCTAAGTACATTTCACTAAGTAGAAAAAGCAGACCCCAAAACCTCTGTATTGTCTGATTCCATTTATATTGACTGTTTACTCACTGTAACAAAATACCTAAGATAATCAACTTAAAAAGCCGGGGGGGGGGCGGTGAGATGGCTCAGCGGCATAAGCGCCTGCCTGGCAAGCGCTAGGTCCCGAGTTTGACTCCTAGTACCCACCTACGAGGAAAAAAAAAAGGGCCAATGATATCGCTCAGCAGCACAGGCGCCTGCTGGCGCGCGAGGGCCTGAGTTTGACCCCCGGTACCCACAAAAAAAAAAAAGGAAAGATTTACTGTGGCTCAATTTCAGAGGTTTCACTCCATGGTCAGCTGGCCCCATTGCATTTGCATGGGTCATAAGGCAGAACATCATGATGGGTAATAGAACACACTGCACCTCCTGGTGGCTGGGAAGCAAAGAGAAAGAGGAAGGTGCCAGGTTCCCACTATTTCTTTCAAGGCCACGCCCCAGTGATCTAGCTTCCTTCCACTAGGCCCCACCTCTTAAGGGTTCTACCCCCTCCCAACAGCACCATCGGGGGACCAAGCCTTGAGCACACAGGCCTATGGGGCAGTCAGTTCCCAAGCTATAGCATTGGTGCTCAGAAAAGGCAAGACCATACAGAGAGCGAACACATCAGTGATTTCCAGGAATTGAGGGCAGAAGTAACTGACTCAAAAGGGGCTGCACAAGGGAGTACTAAAGTAGGACATGAACACAGCTTTGAAGAAAATGATAGATCAGGATGACAACCTATCTGTAAAGGTTTTTCCCATTTATAGGCTTACTCTAAAGGAAGTATGTATAAAACTGCATGAATGAAACAAACCTTAGAACATTTTAGAGTTTCTAGAACTAAAATCTGTTTGGAACACTCGCATCCAGTCTGATTTTCTCTACCTTCCCCACGTGGACATCCCTAAAGGAAGACACACAGTGGCAGGGTGCCACGGGGACTCAGGCTCTAGGCTCAGATGCAGCTCCAGCCCATTATTGTGTGCAATATTAGTTGGCTGCTATCATTTGAATATGATATGTTCCCTCCAAAACTCACCTTGAAATTTGATTGCCATAGTGATGGTGGTGGGAGGTAGGGCTTTACCGAGTGATTAGGTCATTAAGAGGCATTAATGCCGCTCTTGAAGGAGTAAATAAATTCTCACTCTTGTGGGACTGGGTTAGTTACCATGAGAGTGGGTTGTTTTAAAGCGATTTGCATTTTATGCACGTACTTTGTTGCCCTTCTGCTTTCCACCAAGCTAGGAAATAATCCAAGGCCCTTTCCAGAAGCCAAGCAAATAGCATCACTGTACTCTTGGATTTCCAGGGCCATGAGCCAAGATAAACCACTATTCTTTATAAATTACCTAATCTCAGGTATTCTGTTATAGAAACAAAAACGGACTAATATAGTAACATATTGTGGAACTGCAAATACAAAACTCTCACTATAATACTAACTGCACTCTAAAATTGATTTGTTCCATTTTCTCTTTCCAAAATAAAATACGTTAAACTTGTCACTATCAGTAGACTTACTTTCATTTTATTTCTAGGGGAGTTATTTCAATTTTTTTTTTTTTTTTAGACAGGGTCTAACTATGTAGTTCAGGCTGGCCTTGAACTCACTATGTAGCTTAGACTGGCCTCGAACTCATGGCAATCTTCCTGCCTCAGCTTCCCAAGCACTGGGATTACAGGTGTGTGCCACCACGCCCAGCCTTAATATCTTTTTTAATTTTTATTTTTATTACTACGTGTTTGTAGTACACAATGATTAAATTCATCAAAGGGGTTGATACATGTACATAATACATCTTAATTCTTCTTACGTCCCCTTCTTCATTTCTCTCTCTTCCCCTCCCTCACTCCTTCTCTTGCAAAAGATCTGTCTCCATTCCCTACTACCTATCTTTACTTTTGCTCTTTAATTTATTCATATTTGGGGTTTCTCATATAAAAGAAACCATGCCATACTTAAGCTTATGTGTCTGATTTATTTCACTTGATATTATGGTCTCAATGTACATCCATCAGACTTTACAAAAAAATTCTTGAGGTTGGGTCTACTCTGTTTCATGAACATTTTCTTACTTATCATGACTCTCTCATTCTTTGGACAGTACAAGTGATCATACAAAATTCTACATCTCAAATCCCTCAAAAAGAGAGAACATAATACTTCAGACATACCTAATGACTTTTAGCCTGTTTTGCCTGAGTTAGTAGTAACACCACATAGATCTGTTACGCATCAGAGCGTTTGACAGCACATATTTCTTTTAAAATCCTAATCCTCCATAGTCATTTTCTTAAAATTCTTCAAGTATGTCCATAAACGGTATGTATACCAAATGGGCTCTCATGAAAAATCTCATTCTAAAACCCACTAAAGTTTTCACTTCTTTTTCTAACATGGAGAGCATAGTAAGGCTTGGGATCCTAATTACTAAACATAGATGATGAACATTTCCTTGTGATAATTTCTATTTTTTTTTTTTTTAATGTGGCTACCGGGAGTCGACCTCAGGACCTCATGCTTGCCAGAAAGGGCTTGTGCCACTGAGCGATATCACCGGCCCTTTTTTTCTTTTATGTGGGTTCTGGGAGTCAAACTCAGGAACTTGTGCTTGCCAGGCAGGCACTTATGCCACTGAGCTATCTCACCAGCCCCCTTGTGATAATTTCTTAAACTACATTTTTTAAAATAATGCTACAATTTGGATTGTATTTACATATTTTTATTGCACAAGAAAATTTGAGGAAAAGTTACAGAATTATAAATATGTGTAATTTTTGAAATTAAAATTAAAAAGATAAATAAATTAAAAATTCAATTTAGTGAAATCATAGGAAAAAATATTTGAGCTCTAACTCAAATGTTAGTATTCTAAGTTTAATATAATAAGAGGCACTAATGTTTGATGAGCGTGGGAAGCTCATATAGTGAAAACAAAACAGGAAGGGGAGAGTTTTCTTGTCACTTTTGTTTGTTCCTCTTGGCTCCAACCTTTTATAAACACAGACACTCCCACTGCCATCAGATGTTAACACTGGCTCATGGGGACTGGAGGAGCCATCAAATAGGAGGGTCTTCATATTCCCTCCACCAAAGAATGATCACTCGCTCTCGCTCCCACGCTGCACACTCCATTGTACTGTTATCAGTGAAATGCCCCATCAAAAACCTTGTGCTTTTTCACTTCTTTTTTTTCTTTTTTTTTTTTTTTTGTGGGTACCGGGGGTCGACCTCAGGACCTCACGCGCCAGCAGGCGCCCCTGCCGCTGAGCGATATCACCGGCCCTTTTTTCGTATGTGGGTTCCAGGAGTTGAACTCTCGGGCCCCCATGCTTGCCAGGCAGGCGCTTACACCGCTGAGCTATCTCACTGGCCCAAGTTTCTGTTTTAGTGTTTATTTCTTTGATCCATTTTGATTTTAGTTTAATGCCTGGTGAGAGATACGGGTCTAGGTTCAACCTTCAGCATGTGGATAGCCAGTTTTTCCAACACCATTTGTTAAAGAGGGTATCTTTGCTCCAGCAAAGGGATTTGGCCCCTTTTTCAGAGTACTATAGTGTTCATTGGAGAGGTCTTTCACTTTCTTGGTTAGGTTAATTTCTGTGGATTTCATTTTTCGTGGTGCTATTGTGAAGGGTATTGTTTCCCTTTCCTCTCAGTGAGTTTGTTACTGGTGTACAGGAACACTATTGCTTTTTGAGTGTTGACTTTGTATACTGCTACACTGCCAAATTTGGATATTAGTTTCAGGAGTCTCTTGGTGGAGTTTTCGGGATCTTCTATACAGAGGAGAATGTCATCATCTAATAATGATAGTTTAACTTCTTTCTTTCCTATCCACATCCCTTTTATTTTTTTCTCGTCTTATTGATCTAGCTAATCCTTCTAGAACTCTTTTATTTTTTATTTTATTTTTTTTGTGAGTATCGGGGGTCAACCTCAGGACCTCGCATGCCAGCAGGCGCCCATGCTGCTGAGCGATATCACCAACCTTTTTTTCATATGTGGGATCCGGGAGTCGAACTCGGGCCCTTGTGCTTGCCAGGCAGGCGCTTAGACCACTGAGCCATCTCACCAGCCCACTTTTTCACTTCTAAATTCCATTTACAACATATATCATTTATCCTCCTTCTCTATTGTGTCAAACATGCACTAAAAATGCAGAAATTGTAAAGATAAAATTTGCTTCTTTGAAAAGGAAAAACTTCCTTTTCTTCCTTATCCAATCTCAGCTACCACCTCATTTTTGGTTCCCACTGCAGCAGTTTCTTGAGAGAGACATGCAGAGTTATTGCCCCCATCTCCTCACCCCTCACCTCTCCTCATCTCGTGCTTCTCAGTCTCTGCTAGTCCACTGGGATCGCTCTGGTATCACCCTACGCTGTCATCATCCATGCTGCATAACGACCCCAAAACTCGGTGGCATAACATCACAATTTGTTCTGTTCCCTCAGTTCCGTGGGTTGACAGAGCTCCTCTAGATGACCCTGCCCTATATCTGAGGGGAAGAAATGCTACATAGAGAGGCCAGGAATCTGAACAGACTGCTTCTGGTTTCCCCACCCCGTCAGTCTTTTAACATTAGACCCTTTTGTCTGACCACGTCTCTACATGGCTGTCCACCTTACAAAATCAGGCACATAATTACACCTATCATACAAATGGACAGTTTTCCCTGGGACTTCAATCTTCATTTTTGTACCCCCCTGTGTCATATAAAACTTTGATTATGGTAAACGTGCTATTCTTTTCTCTTGTAACTTGTCTTTTATTAGAGGTGTATGGGCTGGGACCCTTGCTGTGGGTAAGAAAAAGGTATGACATCTTTGTGTTCCTACAGGGGCAATCTTTTTTAGTTTGTATTTTTTTTTTAGTACACGTTTGCCTTACATAATGATTACATTCCTTGCAGGAAGATCATACATGTACATAACACACCTTACTTCTTTTTTACATCCCTTTTCCCTCTCCCTCTCCCTCTTCCTTCTATCTCTTCATCCCTTTCCATTTGAACAAAATCTATCTCACTACTTTCTACTATCTATATTTTATTTTGCTCTTTATTTATATTTTGGACTTCTCATATAAGAGAAACCATGCAGTGTTTAAGCTTGTGCTTCCTTTATTTCACTTAATGTTATGATCTCAAGGTGCATCCATTTTCCTGCAGATGACTCACATTTATCCTCGGGAAGACTATCTACCATGTGGCTACTTCACAGTTTTTACTTTACTTGACTTCATAGCAGCAAAAGACAGTAACCAAGCCCTCTTTCTTGAAATCCCTTTTTTCTCTGCCTTCCTTGACATTCCACTTGCATTTCCTGCCTCCTTGTGTGGTACCTCCATTATGGTCCACCTTGGGCCACTTCCTCTAAGATGTTTCACACTTTTCTTGGGGACTTTGTTATTTTCTGAGCATCCACATACTCAGCAAACGGCCTCATCTTACCTCACCTTACCTCCATTTTCAATACTTGCTGAGGCCAACAACTTCTAAATCTGCGCCACAGCTCACTCTCCCCCCTGCAACCTGTGTGCATCTCAAACTGCATATTAGAATCCCCATAGGTGGTCTAATGGGTATTTCAAACCGGGCATGGCCTCTCTTTATTCAAGCCTTTTATCAAATATCATCTTTAGGTCTTCCCTGACCACTATACATTAAACAGCCTTTTCATACCATCACCTTCTATTCTATGAATTATTTCTATGTCTAAGCATTTATCATCAACTGTTATATTATAAATTCCATTACAGAATCATCTGTCCCTTCTAACTGTATTGGCTATGTATCCCCAGCATGTAGAACAGTACTTAATACAGTACATTTCAAGCTTTTTATTGTTTCTTTGAGAGTTAAAACACTATCCCAAGGATTTAGAAAATGTTTCATTTAATACTTTTTTTCCCCTACCCTTAACTCCAAATGAAATTACAGAATTTCCACTGATTTGAACACGACCTATGATTCTGCTGGCTCTTAACTTGTCCTCTAATTTTATTCCTCAGCTAGGAATAAAAATGATTTTCTAGGGCAGGTGATATAGCTCAGCAGCATAAGTGCTTGCCTGGCAAGCGCAAGGTCCTGAGTTCAATTCCTGGTACCCACAAAAAAAAAATTTTTTTTTCTAAGGCCTTTGCTCTGCAGTTCTTACTCAAGACCAGCCCAGGGAATTTAGCAAGACCCTGTCTCATAATAAATTTTTTTTAAAAAGATGTAAGGCTGGGTTCAAAGGGCTCATCCAGAAGACTTCTTTCAAGTATAAAGATGATAGTTTAGATTTGGGATTAACCTCAAACGAAACAGACAGCTTTAAAGCCTGGTTGCTGGACCAGAGGCTGGGGTAGGATCGAAGCTCTCTTGTTCTGTTTGTAGCTATTGAGATGAAAACAAATTATTCAGCTCTTCTACACTGTGTAGCCCTCCTCCATAATATTCTCTCCCTTCTCACAAAAAGAATCAATATCCTGTATTTGGTCTTAAATATTCCAATGCATGCATTTGAGGTTTTTTCTTTTACAATACAAATGTATATCATTATAAATTACATATGCTAGTGTTTTGCATATTTTACACTTTAAATTAACAGGACACTTTTAATTCTTCTATACCTTACCATTTTGTTCTGTAACACCTTTGACATTTGTGTTAACAGAGAGCTCTAATGTATTTACTTTCATAAAAATACACAATATTCCATTATGCAAAAAAAAAAAACCTGAATTTATCAAGGCTGCTATTGACAGAAATTCTGGACATTTCCATTTTTCACTTGTGGAAATAATCTTGCAACAATCATCTTTGTGCATGTATCACTCACCTAAGAATAAAATGGTGTCATAGGTTTTGGGGCATTTTTAATTTTATTTAATATTGCCAAATTGCTCATAAATTAGTCCTAATTTGTACCTCCACCAGCAGCAAGAGTTCTTTCTCCCTTACAATTCCAGCACTTCACACTATCAGCATTGTAAAATTTTACTCACCTAGTAGGTGAGAAGTAGTATATACTGAAGCTCCAGCTTACATTTGCCTGCTAACTGGGGAGCGGAAGCATCTTATATTTCTTGGCCTTTCCAGTTTCTTTTTCTGTAGCTTGCTTGTTTATATATTTTGCCTATTTTCTCTTGGGTTCTTTTCTTTCTCTACTTGAGTTTTAGGAGTTTATTGCATATTTTCTGCACTAAAGCTGAATTGATTTTATGCCATACAAATATCTTATTCTACGGCCTGTGAGATGGCTCAGCGGCGTAAGCGCCTGCCTTGCAAGCGCGAGGGCCCGAGTTCGACTCCTGGAACCCACATACAAAAAAGGGGCCGGTGATATCGCTCAGTGGCACGGGTGCCTGTTGGCGCGCGAGGTCCTGAGGTCGTCCCCCTGGTACCCACAAAAAAAAAAAAAATATCTTATTCTAATCTTTTTTTTTTTTAATTGCACTTTCATGCTGGTGATTTTTCTTTTTTAAAATGTAAGCCATTAATATTTTAAGAAAAAAATTTAAAACAAAAGGTGCATATTAATATTACACACAAATTGAAACATAAGTGACTTTTAGCACAGTGTATACATGTTTACATAAACTCAAATAGTTACACATTTAAAACAATTTCCATTTAACATATGAAAGTTCTGAAATACATAAAAGTATTAATACTATCTATAAAACTAAAGTTGAAACATCAATTTGTTACAAGCATATAAAAACATCAAATGCTTTCTTGGAGTTTCAGGTTACCTCTTCAAAACACCATCTTGCTTGCATATATAGTCCTTCTCCAATAATCAGTACGGAATTTTTTCTCTCAAGAGGTTTATTTTCCAGGTACATTGTAAGCTTAAGAAAATGAACCCAACAATTATGCAGTATGATTATGTCATAACAACCTAATTGCACAAAATGCTTTAAAGTAGATTTCGGGCCGGTGAGATAGCTCAGTGGCGTAAGCACCTGCCTGGCAAGCGTGAGGTCCTGAGTTTGACTCCCGGTACCCACATACGAAAAAAGGGCCAGTGATATTGCTCAGCGGCATGGGCACCTGCTGGTACATGAGGTCCTGAGTTTGACCCCTGGTACACATCAAAAAAAAAAAAATGATAAAGTAGATTTGGATGAAGTTCTCAAACACTTTTGTATATGTTCTTTGGGGACTTCCTCCTCTTCTAACCTTTGTCTTTTAATTTTGATGATAGTTCCTTTTTAATTTTTAATTTACTTGAATTTATCAATAAGATTTATGCTTTTTCATTTGCATTTTTTCTAGAAATCAGTCTTTGCCCTGATGTTATAAAATTTTGTCCTATTTTTCCCAAAACTTTCAAGATACGGTTTTTCAAATGAAATTATGAAGAATATTAAAGCTTATATGTGTAAAGGTATGAAATGGCTTTAACTTTCTCCCACATCCATTCATCTTCCCTTTTTCTCAACCTTTAAGCAAGAGTAGATAGTATCAGAACTGACAGATGAAGAAAATACATTTGGTAGGCCCAAAGTCCTATAGCTTGTCGGTGGCCAGGAAAATCAAAGTATCTCTACCTAAATGATCCCAGGCATATCGAGTTCATCACTATCTAAATCTGCAGTCTTGCCTTTCCCCTCATTTTACCTCCCGCCCACACTTCTTCCCTCTGTGTCTTCAGATACACTCAAGGATTTTGCCACCCCGCCAGGCCGTGGCTTCCAACCTAGAGTTGGTTGCACATCAGAATTCCAGAAAGCTGCTTGGGCACCCTGCCCAACCCCCAACTAGAG
This sequence comes from Erethizon dorsatum, assembly GCA_028451465.1. Taxonomy (NCBI): domain Eukaryota; kingdom Metazoa; phylum Chordata; class Mammalia; order Rodentia; family Erethizontidae; genus Erethizon; species Erethizon dorsatum. Next base: position 55,046,540 of record CM051828.1, read on the forward strand.
ATTAGAATATAATCAGTCTGTGTGAGGCCAGACATTCATAGTTCCCAATACATCCTGGATGACCTCTAACACAGTGCCTTCCCACCCGCTGCATAATGCCCAGGGAAGTTTTTAATTGTGCCACTAAAGGAGTGCTACTGTCCTCCCATGGTCAGAGATCAGAGATGCTGCTAAATATCCAACCACGCACAAACTGATCCCCATAACAAAGAATTTTTAAAGAAAGAGATTTTCACTAGCTCAGGTTAAGAAACCTGGTCTAAGAGTATACAACACTCATTGTCAAAATGCAGTCCAACACCAACAGTATCCCTTCACCATCACCGGAGAGTTTGAGGTCACTGTGAGGTATCCGGCTGCTTCCCACATCTTCCAGTCAAAATCTACATTTGAATGGGAGACTCGGTGATTCATATGCACATCGAAGTTTGAGAGTATTGCACTGGACTCTCCCTCATCCCACCCCATATCCAATCCTACAACACATCCTCTTCTCTTTATCCTCCTGGAGACTGTGTTGGTCTTTCACGCATTGGGCAATTTCTCAACCCAGTACCACCATCTTCAGTCCTAATACAGCTCTTTGCTCTTTTTGAGTGTTATGAGAAACATTTTAAAATAAAAGAACTAGTCCTTCCCAGGGAAAGGCACACATACCCCCACCTGAGCCCACAAGCTCCGAACCTGTTGCATACAATTTCAGCAAGTTTGTGGAGCACCTGAAGTGCTGCTCAGATCCCTCCTAGCAAGAAAGTTTCTGCGGTCCCTTAGTTCCCAGAGCGTCCATCTGCCATTGCCCTTTCTGGAATATGTTACCTGGGGTGTGTGTGTGTATGTGTTTCTCATGAGCCTTTTACCACATGTGAGTCAAAAAGGGTATCTTTCATCTTTGCAACCTCAGGGCTTGGCACAAACAGACACTCATTAAAGGTTGCTAGTAAATTTAAAGGAACAATAGAGCCAGCATTCTTTCCACTCTAACCCATTACTTTCCAATTTAGGCTTTGGTATCTTGGTATTTTTCCTTTATAAACAAAAGTGTGATGCCTTATGTCTTAATCAGGGTGCAATATATGGGTGTTCACGATACTATTTTTTATACTTTTTTATATTCCTGGAGCATTTGATAACCATGATAAACGAGTGAATGTCTAGATGTCCCTCTGCTCCCACATTCATGCCTCCAGAAGATTGTCCCAAGGTCCAGCCCGCCTCCCCCCATTGTAGTTCTCTGCTTTCTCAGCTGACTACCGAGGTGAGAATGTCCAGGTGAAAAAGCTCATCAAGGACATAAGAAGCAGTTGTTGAATTAGGATGAGAAAAAGATTTTGGAGCCACTAATATTACCACAGAAACTATTTGATTGTCCTTGGGAAGATGATGAATTGGAGTATTCTGTTTCTTTTGAGGGGATAAGAGCTTCACTCACACTGGGTGACCAATTTTCAGGTTAAACTAGAATTTAACACACACATCATCATCTAGAGAAATATTGGGAAAGGTACGTTTATAAGAACTGGACGTATTCATTAACGAAAAGACTTTTCCAAAAAACTTTAAAGTATTCTGGGCAGTGATGTTTCATATCTTCAACCTTTTTTGCCATTACAGTAGCTTATTTTTTTCTGCCGTCTAATTCAAACAAACAAGAAATGTCCTTTGCTTTTAAAATGTCACCTCTTTTTTACTTTGATTTAGTGCCCTTTGGCCGCAAGCCCACTGGCCCCAAGCCAAGCGGTCAGACTCCTCTGCATAGCCTTGGCAAAAGAGGGGACAGAATCACAAGTCAGGAAACCTGCTGGGGCCAGCTGTCCTCCAAAGTGCCCTCTACATGTCAGCAGCCTCCTCTTGGCTTTCCCTCCTTAGACAGGGTGGTCCTTGGGATGCCCCTGCCCTTTCCCCTGAGACAAAGGCTCTGTCTGCAGCACCACCCCCATACTCCCACCCCCAAAGAGGGTGGAGGGCAGATCCTTCTTGGGGACCAACTTAGAGGAAACAGCCTGCGCATTTGAAAGTGTTGACAAGGTCCTATCTGGGGAAAACAACAACTAACAAAAAAAAAAACAATCATTTTCTCCTAAAACCCTCAATTCTGGAATCATTTCCACACTGTCTACATCAGCCACAGCTGTGCTGAACTGGCTCTTCAAACTGGCAAGATCACAGAGGAGAGCAACAGAAAATGACAGACAAATGTGCTTGACCAATATAAGGGGAGAATTCTGCCAGTGATTGGGGTATTCATGTATCTCCTTCCAGGTTGGCTTTTCCACTTATTGGTTGTGTCTTAAGCCACAGAAACTCCTTAAGCATTCATTTCCTCCCTTGTGAGCCAAGAATGGGGATAAACATTAAACTGACCTCTAGCAGCCTCTTAGCTATGCTCTTTTACTTCATTTAACAAATTTTGCTTGACTTATCAGAGTAAGGACAAAGAAAAGTTTTAACCGACACCAGATTCTCTGGGAGGAAAGTGCTCTAGATTATTGTTTTCCCAGATTGAGACTAGAAGTAAGAACCAATTAAAGATATGGAATATAAGGAAGATAGATTTCCCCCTTTTGGGTCTACATTCTTTTAACAAGCATTTCTCAAATTTGAATGTATATGATGGAGCTCTTTTTTAAGATGACAGAAGAAAAATTTCATTTTGGTTTGGAATATCTATCCAACTGCACATTAATTGAAAACCAGTATAGTACAAAATTGCTTGCATATATGCACACATACAGGTACACATACACATGTGTATATGGAAGCACATGTATTAGGATACAAGCTAAGCTGTTTCTCTTTCCTGTGTTACAACCTTTCAAATATTTCATCATTCAACATTGTATGTGCTCTAGCTCTTCACCAGGCAGGTAAGCCAGTGGACTGCTCAAAAGAATTCATGGTGTACAATTCAATTCTGGTCCATAAAGCATCAATTTAGGAGTAACACTTCAGAAATGTAAAAACCTTTGCAACCCAGGACCCACTCCTGTCTCTGGCTCTGAGGTCAATCATTCCCTTCCATTAAACAACTTCCTGTTTTTCTCTATAGTATCCTTTATCATGCTGGACTCTGACTGCACTATTTTCGTTCAGTTTTTTTTAACCAGCAAGATCGTTGCACCTGAACAAGAAACTGATTTTTTAAAAATACGTTTTCTCACAGAATCAGTGACATAAGACGATTGTTTGTTTTCAATCCTGACTTTTATCCTCCTAGATCTATTTTTGAAACATATTTTATTTTGGGATGTCCTGACTGGGATAATACTAAATTGGAAAGCCTGGTGCAAATTATATTGACCTCCATTTCCGACTATAAAGGATGTCCCCCACTAATCTGTCATCTACAGGGCAGACAAAGGCCAGAGGCAGGGAAGCCAAGCCAGATGGTGTGTGCAAGAGGCCCCAACCAGATGCTTTATGTTTTGTTGGTTGTTTTTTTAAATAGTTGACTAGAAGGAGGAAAAAACACATGGGCATCTTTATTCCAGGCTGAGTTAAATAAATGTTACCTATAATATGCATGGCAAACACAATGTCTAAGAATAGGTACTTAATCCATGTTCATTGGATGTGAGAATGAGTGGATGGAATGAGGCATAGATGGTTGGGTAGATGGCTGAATACTAAATGAATACTATTAGTGGTTTGTTATTTAAATAATCCAAAAACACAGAAAGATAAATATTATCACTTAGGAAACTGTAAGAGTTATAAACCAAATGTCCCCCTTCATCTACTTTTCAGAGACAGACAATGATTATGATAAACAATAATCATGATTATGTCATATTTTTATTGTATTTTATTCTTTATCTCATAAATTTCTCTCAAAACTATCCCCTAGTTCATCGTGATCTACATCTCTTACTCTCTACTTGTATATCCAGGATCTCTGTTCACGTCAGTGTGTAGAGATTCACGTTGTTCCCTTTTAAGGACTACATGGTTTTCTGTTATAGAGACATCTCATAAGCAATTCAGTCAGACTCTTGCTGAAAATTATAAGCTGGGGAATAGCTCAGTGGTAGGCTACTGGCTTAGCATGCGAGAGGCCCAGGGATCCCTAATACCACAAAAAAAAAAAAGAAAAAAGAAAAGAAAGAAAGGAAGGAAGGCTGGTCTAGTTTCATTTTTATGCCATGAACACAATCCTGTTATGCACTTCCTTGAACATATGTTACTGACCATCTGTACTTTTAATTGTAAAATGCTTTGCTGTTTGCTTTACTGGCTTGTCATTTTTTCTTTATAAGAATTCTGCACATTGGGCCGGTGAGATGGCTCAGCGGCTTAAGCGCCTGCCCGGCAAGCGCAAGGGCCCGAGTTTGACTCCCGGAACCCACATACAAAAAAGGGGCCGGTGATATCGCTCAGCGGCACGGGCGCCTCCTGGCACGCGAGGTCCTGAGGTCGACCCCCCGGTACCCACAAAAAAAAAGAATTCTGCACATTAAGATTTGTAACTTTGGGCCAGTGAGATGGCTCAGCGGCTTAAGCGCCTGCCCGGCAAGCACAAGGGCCCGAGTTCGACTCCCGGAACCCACATAAGAAAAAGGGGCCGGTGATATCACTCAGCGGCACGGGTGCCTGCTGGCACACGAGGTCCTGAGGTCGACCCCCCGGTACCCACAAAAAAAAAAAAAGATTTGCAATTTTTATCATTTATATGTGTGGCAAATATCTCCTCTCAAGCCATCACTTGACTTTTAACTTTGTCTTTTGACATCTTTCACTGACTAATGTCAACTTTTCTGTATTCCTATCTAATTTTTCTCTTTATTGCTTTTCCTTTTCTAGACAATCCTAAGAAATCCTCCCAAACCCTAAATTTATAAAAATACGTATTGATATTTGATAATTATACTTTAATTAGATGTTTAATGCTGGCTGAATATCCATTTATACCTCCAACACTTTCCAGTTTCTTCCCCCACTCATTCAGTACTAGGGATTGAATCGAGGGCCTTTACACTAAGCTACATCCTCTTCCCTTCTTTATTTTTTATTTTAATATTCTCTAAGTTGTGGGACTGGTGAGATGGCTCAGCAGTGTAAGCGCCTGCCTGGTAAGCGCGAGGGCCCGAGTTCGACTCCCGGAACCCACATACGAAAAAAGGGCCAGTGATATCAGGACCTGCTGGCGCTCAAGGTCCTGAGGTTGACCCCCGGTACCCACAAAAAAAAAAAATATATATATATATATATATATTCTCTAAGTTACATAGGCTGAGGTCCAACTTGGTATCCTCCTGCCTTAGCCTCCCAGCTAAGACAGCCCGTTTTAGAGTTGGGTTCCAAGTATGTGACTCATTCTAACTAACTGGATGTGGGGTGAAGTGAGATGCACGGGTTGGTGTCATATCCACTCCTGACCACGAAGACCCCTGTGTAACCTTCCAGCTCTGTCTTCTCCTTCAGTTGCACACCTCAAAATCAAATATTCCATATTGCACAGGAACAAGATGGCAGCAACGTTGATCACTGAATCTCCTCCTGGACCAGAGCTGCCTGGAACAGTCTCTAGACCAGTGATGGCAAAAATTTTAGAGCTTTCGGTGATACAAACAGCCTGTTGTGGCATGCGTGCCATTGGCTCGCCACCACTGCTCTACTGTCTTCAGACTTGGCATAATCAAGAAGCTTTCCAGAGAGGCCACTGTAATTCTAAGATATTTTTGATATTGCAACATAGTTAACATAACAATATGTTTTTTCCCTACATTGTAGATGTTCAATTCATCTACAATTTTTATATACTGTATAGTGTACAATGTGGAAGTTTATTGTTTTAAAACATCTTCATTATCATACTATTAAGTCCACACATTTCAATGTGCCTGTCTCTGCATTCATTCTGTTATGTATCAGTGATCTATTTATCTACTTCTGTACCATTATCCAACTATTTTAGTCTTACAAATGAAAACATATATTTTATACTTTTAATATCTTAAAGAGCAAATTCCCTTTCATAATTCTTCCTTTTTATGGTCTATCTTTATTCTTCCAAATACATTTTAGAAATAATCTGTTTCCCAAAACAGTTCATTGGGATTTTAATTGGATTTTCATTATAATTGTATATTGATTTGGGAAGGAGCAGCATCTGTATGCTATTTTGTCTTCCCATGAGGAATTATGTTATGTCTCTCTATCTTGGTCCAGTTTTATGTCCTCTAATTAAAAGAGAAGATACTCTTTTTAAGCAATTCTTTAGTGTTTTGCAGACTCATTTGATAATATCTTATATATGATTTATAAAATCAATAATATTATAGATTTTTTAATGATGCATTATCACATATTTCTTTCCTAAACCCTACCTAATCATACCTTTTTTTTTTAACAGTGCTGGGGGTAGAAGCCAGAGCCTCACACATGCTAGGCAAATGTCTACCACTGAGCTGTATTTTTAGGCCTGTGGCATATTTAAATTTTGATTAAAATGGGATAAAAACTTAATTCTAAAAACTGAAGAGACAATGCACTAGTCAACAACTGAAGAATGGTTTAATAAATTTGTGGGACAGCATGAAATATTTTATACGCACTTAAAGAGACGTTATAAAAATAAAGTGCATATATCTGTCTTAGCTGTAAAAGTTGCTGTAAAAGAATACTGCAGACTGGGTGGCTTATAAAGCACAGAAGGGTATTCATCCCAGTTCAGGAGACAAGTCCAAGATCAAGGCTCCCTCCAGCAGGTTCACTGTCTGGTGAGAGCTCTTTTTCCTGGTTCATGGATATCACTTTCTTGCTTTGTCCTCATTAGGCAGAAAGGGGAAAGGGAACTCCTCAGGGCCTCTTTTATAAAAATGCATTGTTCATGACCTAATCACCTCCTAAAGGACCGATGTCCAATTACTATCATATGGAGAACTAGGTTTAACAAATGAATTTTGAGGAACACAAATATTCAATCTCTAATGATACCTAATTCTAAGTTGAAATTTTAAAATACTTTCTTACTTTTAATGTTCTATGTTACCTTACAGCTCAACAGAAAGAAGGGAAATTTATCACTTTAAATTATAAATAATGCTGTTGCTCACACTGAACACTGCCTCTTCCCAAGGAGTCAAACCACAACCTAGCACATCATTTGGAAGAGTGATTCTGTTTTGTGTTAGAAGAAGGTTTATTGTTATAACCAATTCTTTCAAAACTCATATTATACAAACCCACAAACTGTCATGTGATAGTTGGATCGGGTGTATATTTCCTTGAGTTGTTTATCGGTGTTTTATATATAATACTGTTTTCTCCCAAACTGTACTTTTAACCGTATATTAGAGTCTTATTATTCCTCACACCATTATGGTTATGAGCCTATCGTAGGCATGCAATAAATATATATGAAGCCACTGAGGTTATCCTTCCTTGCTAAGACCTTAAAATGCTTAAAGATACCTGTGAACTGTTTATTACTATACTCATTTTTGAGTCAGAAGTGTATCAAATTCCTATAATGTCTTCATCAGGACCTAGGTGCTAGTTGAAGTGTGGTGTAGGTAATTAGTAATGAGTGGAAACTAAACAGTTGCTGCCTCTGGAGCTCGTCCTGTATATTGTATGCATGGAGTGTGAGGTCCTTCACCATGTACTCTCATTAATTCTCACCCCAGCTTTAAGGATGACAAGCCCAGACCTTCCAGAAGCGCTGCTTTCCAGGCACCTACCACTGACCTAAGCACTTTCACAAAGAATTTTATGAGCATCGTCTCTGAAGATTCTTCTTCCATTTGACTTCAAAGTCCACACTCATTCCACTTTCCACATTGCCCAGAGAAGACCCTTAGGTAGTGATGCTAGAGCTACGAGGCAACTCAAAGTCCATCTTTTCACTACATGGAACTCATTGCTGTAGTCAGAGGGTGTCAACAGGGAATTCAGGAGTGAACTCCAAATTGAACTTCAGAACTCCATCCAGGAAATGGAAGTGGCCGGATCTGCCTTTGCCCACATCCACCCTAAATTCAGAAGCATTCTTAAAACTGATCCCATGGGAGCAAAACAGGGCCCCTAACTCAGAACAAACCACCACCTAAAACTCACAAAGATTTCAAATAAAGATACAAATTTTCAGTTTCTTTTCATAAATTGAAAGAATCTAATAGCAGTAGGCCAGCTTTGTCACAGGTACTACAGCTATGACATAAGTGCCCCCTTGAGAAAGGTCCACCCTGCTCTGGTCACACAGTGCCATGTTGCCTGCATTCCAAGCTAGTTCCTTCTTGGGCCCTATAGGATTAAGATGGACCCATCCCCTAAGCATTCTTAACAGGTTACCCCAATAAGGACTCAATAAGAAGAAGCACAACAGGAATTATGTTGCCAGAAGTGAGTACAAATAAGAGCTGGATAGAAGTAACCCAAGAGTCCACTGATAGATGAATGGATAAACAAAAGGTGGTACAATTGACCCTCTGTATCTGTAGGTTCCACACCCACATATTCAACCAACTAAGGACTGAATCTTTAAAAATTACGTCTATAATGAACACCCATATTACATCTGTATTAAAGACTTTTTTCTTATTAATATTCCCTAAGCAATACAATATAACAACTATTTACATGGCCTTTACCATGTATGGGTATGATAAGAAACCTAGGGATGATTTAAAATGTATGACAGGATGTGTATAGATTATATTCAAATACTACACCATTTTATATAAGGGACTTGAGCACCCACAGATTGGTGACTGAGGGCAGTCCTGGAGCCAATCTCTTGTAGATATCAAGGGATAAACATTGATAAATGAAATAAATTATTATTCAGCTTTAAAAAAGGAGGAATATTCTGATACATGCTACAATACAAATGAAACTTGAGGAATGTCAAGCTAAGTAAAATAAACCAGTCACAAAAAAGACAAATACTGGATGATTCCAGTTGTGTGCAGTATCTAGTCATCAAATTCATGGAGACAGAGAGTGGTTGCCAGGGATTCGGGAAATAGAGGGTAAGGAGTTAGTGTTCCTTGGGTATGGAGTTTCATTTTACAAGATGAAAAAGTTCTGGAGAAAGACTGCATAATAATGTAAATATACTTAACATTACTGAACATTGCACTTAAAAATGGTTAAGATGGTAAATTTTATGTTATGCATAAATAGCCACAATTTTAAAATGTCTTAAGGGCAAAAAATAAGTGGGAACTGGATCTCAGAATAAAACTAGAAGCTTAGTTATAAAATCTTAGGTAAAAGCTGGAAGTGACCAGACCATATGGCTAAAGCAATTGCCTGTCTTCTGCAGAAGTCAGGATTGGTCCTGGAGACTGGAACAAGGCCGAGCCTCTCACGTGCCTCTCATGAAAACAAGTGGCAAGCTGGTTACAAAAGAGCAAATGCATTTACAGCATGGCTATACTGAGGTGACTGAAAGCTGTCGAGACAGTTTATGGCTGTCTGTTTTTATTACACATTTTGGTCTGGGGATCTAGCAATGCTGGGACCTCTTCACTCCTGCCAGTTTCGTTGCTATCCCAACTATCAATCATGTTGCACAGAAAGTCACATGTGTACTAGATTGTCAGTTGTTCGAAGCCAAATATATTTTAATTAATCTCTGTACCCCACCAGCTAGTTCAGTAACCAGCATTAAAAATATTTGTTGGCAAAATTAATATCTTAGAAAAATAAATCAGATTCCTAGAAAAATTATTGTCATTTTGATTATCTGGCTCATTTCTCTTCGTAGAGCCTTTGGAATCCTATTTACTCATCTATATTTGGCTAACCACCACAATAAAGATACAGAAAATATACTTTGATACAAAGATTCCCTTCATGCTCCCCATTTATACTTACATCTACTCTACTATCCCTAACTTCTGGCAACCACCAATCTGTTTTCCATCTCTGGTTTTGTCATTTCAATACTGGTTTTGGTAGAGTTCGGGTGTGGAATGTCCCCCAAGGTCCCATGTGCTAAAGGCTTGCTCCCCAGTTTGTGGCCCTTTTTGATAGGTTTTGGAAACTTTTAGAGGTGAGGCTTACTGGAAGGTCTTCAAGTTATTAGAGGCATGCCCTCAAAAGAGATTGTGGAACTCTGGTGTCCTCCTCTTTTCTTTTTTGCTTTTGGGCCATGAGGTGAGCAGTTTTGCTTGTCCACACACTCCCCACTATGTGCTGCCTCACCAGTCCTAAAAGCAGTGGTGCTAACTGATTATGGTCTAAAGCCTCTGAAAACACCAGCCAACATAGACCTTTTATTCAGTATAAGTTGGTTATCTCAGCTATTTGTTACGGCAACAGAAAGCTGACTAATACAGGTATACAAATGAAATCATATAGAATGTGATCTGTAGGGACCGAACTTCTTTGTTCAACATAATACCCTTGAGACCGCCTGACAGTTCATTCCTTTGTATTCCTGGGTAGATATTCCATGATGTGGATATTTGACTCTACTTATGGAGGAACATTTTCATTAACTCCACCTTTTTTGTTTTTATCAACAAAGCTACTATCAGTAATCATCCACATGTAACACGTTTTCATTTCTATGAGATAAAAACTTAGGAGTGTATTTTCTGGGTTTTACAGTAGTGTTTAGTTTAGTTCAGTTTAGTTTTGGTTTTTGTTTTGTTTTGTTTTCAGTGCTGGTACCATATTTCTTTCCCACCAGCAGTGTGTGACAGATGCAGTTTTACACTGTTGTCGGCATTTGATAAGTTCACTCTTTTTTCTAAATTTTTCTAAATTTTAGCTATTCTAGTAGATGTCTAGTGCTTTCTCATTTTTTTTTTTTTTTCGTCGACCTCAGGGGTCGACCTCAGGACCTCGCGTGCCAGCAGGCGCCCGTGCTGCTGAGCGATATCACCAGCCTCTTTTTCGTATGTGGGTTCCGGGAGTTGAACTCAGGACCTTGCGCTTGCCAGGCAGGCGCTTACACCGCTGAGCCATCTCACCAGCCCTCTCATTTCTGATAGCTAATGCTACTGAACATCTTTTCATATGTTTATTTGCTTATCTCTCTCTGTCTTTGCTGAAATATTTCTTCATGGTCTTTGCACATTTTCTACTTTTTTTTTTCTTTATGTGGGTACTGGGAACTGAACTCAGGACCTCGCGCTTGCCAGGCAGGTGCTTATGCCACTGAACTATATCACCAGCCCACCATTTTCTAATTACATTTTTTTTTACTGTTGAATTTTGAGGGTCCTTTATAAATTCTACATATGGTCTGTCCTAGTTACTTTCTCGTTGCTGGGGCAAAATACCAGACACCCACAAGTTAAAGTAGGGAAGGTTTATTTTAGCTCACAGCTCATAGGGGTTTCAGTCCATGGTTGGCTGGCTCCTAGGCGGGATGGCACAGCAGAGGAAACAACAACTGGTGGCAAGGCAGGCAGGAAGCAGCAGTGCTCAAGGGAGTAGGAGGGAGATATAGATCTATATATCTATATCTGTGATATAAATAGATACATAGCTCTCTCCAGGCCATGCCCACAGTGACCCACCTCTTCCCACCAGGCTTCACCTCCCGACATCACATCCAACCTACATCTTCAACAGTACATCATCTTGAGTGTCTTTCTTTTCTTTTCACATGCTATTACTTCTGTAAGAGATGCTTCAGAACATGTGAAATTGTTTATAACTTTGATGCTATTGTGGCCATTTTTTGTTTTTTTGTGGCTTTTAAAAAAGTACTCAGCTGGGTGTGGTGACACAGTCCATAATCCCAGAACTCTGGAAGCTGAGGTAGCAGGTTCACCACTAGTTTGAGGCCAGCTTGGGCTACATAGTGAATTCAAGGTAAGCCTGGACTACATAGCAAGACCCTATCTCGAAAAACCAATTAATTAATAAATTAATTAATTTAAAAAAAATTTTTAAAAATTTAAACAGAGGGCTAGGGGATGGAACTCAGTGTAGGGTACTTGCCTAGCATGCACAAGACCCTAAGTTCAATCCCCAGTAATGTATTGCACTGCAAAAATACATAAACTAATAAATGCTCAAACAGAAATTTAGTTAAACATCTATTACTAAAGCATGTGTATCTTACTTTCACACAAGGAAATACTATGTATCCACTAAAAATGAAATATGAATTTATGTATAAAAAGTCTAGGATATATTTTGATGAAGTAAAAACAAAGTGCACACTTAAAATTTTTGTGCTTTTTTATTTTGAATTTTAAAAAGAACTTTAAAAATAAAAAAAAGTTATGCTTGAGTCAAAGAAATTAAAATATTTTAGTTTTTTAACAGCTATGTTCTGGGGATTATTTCATACCACTTATCTCGTTGGATATTCACAGTATTACTTAAGGCAAGCATTCTTCTGAATTAACTTCTCACCCAACACAATTTCTAGATACCACACAATTTATTATAAATTTTGTATTTCCAGATGCAATCACATTTTCCTCTTTAAGGCCATCTGTCTGAAAACAATTGTAAAACAGCCTAGAACGTAAGATAAACAAATGTGGCACTGTATAGAGAACTAAAACTTGCAAACTTCTGCTGGATAATTCCTCACAATTCATTTTCAGCAAACAGGTGTTTCTCCTTCTCCATCTACTCTACATACATGACAGAAAAACAACCTTAAAGTTTTTGATCACAAGGAGGTCTCTGACATACGACTTTTCTACTTCAAAGGAGTCTAATAATAGCACGTGCATAGGAATAGAGCTCTCTGTGCAGAGTAAACAAACACTTCTTTCTCCGGAGAGAGATCAGATGATCCTGCTTATGTCAGATCTCTCCCAGAATTCCATTGTTGTCTCTCCAAATAGGCTGTAAGGAAAACCACTGAATCTGAGATCGGAGCTTGTCTCAAACGTGTTTCCTTTAAAAACATAGGAAAACAGGATTTTTGGCCCCAGGAGGTCAAGGTCGGCAATCTAACAGAATTGGTCCTTTTGAACTTCCTTTCTAAGAAACACATTATGTTATCCGATGAAAGTAATTGTATTGAAAATTTTATTAACACTCAGGCCATGATCAACTTTGTTCATTACACAATAAATGATTTCAGGAAGTGCACTTATTAAAATCCACAAGTCAGTATAATGATACAAAAATGCACATTTCCAAGATGAGCTTTGTAAGTTCTGTGAGGACGAGAATAATATCATATTGTTTCATGTGTGTGCCCCACAAAGAACTACATAGTGCTCCCACATAGGAAGTAATTAATAATTATTTATTTAATTATCAGGTATATTTTAACAATTAAAGAAAAAGTTATGAAAAATACAGAATGCAAAGAAATATATCTGTATAGACTACAAATATAACATTCAAACTGGACTCCTTGAAGATGATATTGCTTCCAGAGATCTAAATTTATATTGAATTATTTGCAAATGTGGGCATTCCTACCAAACAAAGTAGAAATGTATTTTTCACTAGGACTATTTTAATGCCACTGTCTTAGGTTTGTACAATACTTTTTGAGAGTTTTTAAAAAATTGCAATAAATCATACCATTTTAGTGTTACAGAATTTTCCATGTTATTGATATAGGAAAAATATGACATGTAACCTGTTAGATGTCAAATGTGTTTGTTGTCCCACAACATCGATGAATGAAGTCACAAACCAAAGGAAGAAGATAGAAGAGTTTTATTGGAAATAAGGACAGAAAGATAGCTCCTTGATTTCCAGAAGGGGTCCCGAATGGAGTGGTCACTGAGGTCCTTCGTCAAGGTTAATTATACAGCAAAGTCACAATGTGGGTACAACACGGATCAAACTACAATCAACCTATACAATCAGAAGTATAGCCATTTAGCTAACATTGATCCAGTAGGGAAACAGTCACGCACCGAAGATACATAGAAAGAACAAAGGCATTTTTGGAAAGGGATGGATCCAGATGCTCTGTTCACCCACCTTGGCAACTGATGTTTATCTGGGCATACTGGACCAGGCAGTGCTAATTACAATGTAATCTTCAGTTATTGTTTATCCCTTAAGGAGGCATATAGGTCTGGCTATTGCAGATTTACCTTGAGGCCTGGCCTTCTCCAGCCACAATTCTGATGTCTTTATTTTTGTGCTGACTTCCTCAAGAGCACAGTCCCTCTCTGCTGCCTATAATATTACTATTTTCATTATAAAGATAAGGAAATTAAGTTGCAATTTACTTAAAGGTACTCAATGAATAAGCAACAAAGTTGGCCTGTGATTTAGCTTTTGCCTGTAGAGACAGGACTATCTCACTTTTACCAAGGAGGGGAGTCCCTGAAGCGCCCATCTCATTAAAAACGGCTCGGACTGGCTCACGCCCTTATCACTTTTAACTGTAGTTTGACCCACTTTCAACCTGAAATGTTACTGAGCTTTGGTTTAGTCACTAAGTTAGAAACACCAAAAAAAAGAAAACACTTCAAGTCAGGGAGGTAGATATTTTTTCACACTGTCAGGTTTTCCTCCGCTTAACAGCCACGTTTCAGTTGACATTGCTTCTTCCTGCCCAGAAGGAGAATGTTCAAGGAAAGCGCCTGAAGCACATTTCCTTTTGCTTTAAATCAAGTCATCAGGACTCAGAAAGATGTCTCATCTACATCAGAAAATGAAAATTCCTGGGTATTGTTGCAATTCTAAGTTATGAAATATGAGGCATCGAGTAACAATAGTTTTGTTTACATGAACTATCACAGTATTGTTATTCGTCATTTAGCTTAAAACCTAAATTGGCCCTTTTTTATTTAATATAAGGAAGCATCCAATTTCTCTCTTTTTTTTTTTTTTATATGCAGGTACCAGGAGTCGAACTCAGGACCTTGCACTTGCCAGGCAGGCGCTTATGCTGCTGAGCTATATTGCTGGCCCCTCAGTTTCTCCTTTTAAAGATTAATTTCAGTAAGAATCAATTTTGAGTCTAGTTAATAAAAGGGGCCAGGACAATATCTACCGTCGACATAAGTATGGAAACTGCAATGAGATGAGAAATAATAATTGACTACTACGCTTCCTCAAGTCACTTTCCTCTTTAACTTCCCTTCAGTTTATTTGAAACAAACAGGAGACTGAATACAGGGCCACGAGTTGTCTTACAATAAGTTGGGGACTCACTTAAAGTGTCTTTGTGAAGCACGCAGAGTGTCTAATCAGTGATGATACTAGGTGCCCTGAAATGTGAAGAGCCTGTGTTCCAGACAGGGAGACACACAGGAAAGCGGCTGCTACGAGAGTATGACAAATGCACAATGGGGGGGACAAGAAGATGTTTGAGATTTACATTAAGGTTACTTCATGCCTTTCAACTCTCCCGACCACTGTCCTTGGGCTTTGAGAACTCCTATTCATCCTGTTGCTCAGCTCAGGGATCTCCTGGCCACTTCTTTTTCTGGTATAAGAATGGAACCCAGGGCCTGGCATGTTCTCTACCCCTGAGCTACACCACTGGCCCTTTCTGGCCACAGTTAATGGCCCTGTCTTTATGTTGCTCCAGCATACTGCTTATTGAGCTACTGCGATACTGCTTTTAAGGCTGGGAGCTTGGATGATCTGTCTCTTTAGTCCAGTCACAAGCACAATGCCTGGCACATAATACATCTTTTTTTTTTTTTTTTTTTGTGGGTACCAGGGGTCGAACTCAGGACCTTGCACACCAGCAGGCGCCCGTGCCGCTGAGCGATATCACAGGCCCTTTTTTCGTATGTGGATACCGGGAGTCGAACTCAGGACCTCGCGCTTGCCAGGCAGGCGCTTAAGCAGCTGAGCCATCTCACCGGCCCACATAATACATCTTGAAGTAAAGAACAGGCATCCACAGCGTGCCATTTTCCTCATGCAGGGCCTGGTCCCAGGCCCCTGTTTAGATTATTTTATGGGGTTTGGTGACAGGAACAACAGTGGTGGCTATATCGTGTATGATATCACCAGTGAAGGAGAATATTTTTGATATCACTTAAAAGAATTTACTCATTGGCAAAAAGAACATGAGCTGGCTGAAGGCTTGTATGGAGACAGCCAACTGGTTTTGATATGTACAACCCAAGTGGTAGGAATGTCCTCAGCAGGGGGCTCTCAGAGGAGGTCTATATAAAGACCTCCACTTTGCTCAGTGACAATTGTGTGCTGTACTTACTCTTTAATTCTTCGCCCTTCTTGTCAGAGCCTTTTTCTTAACCTAAATTTCTAAGACATATGGGTCTGGACATGTAGCTCAGTGGTAGAGCGATTATGTAAGAAGTGCAAGACTGTAGGTTCCAACCACAGCTCTGGGAGGGAAGAGAAAGAAAGAAAGAGAGAAAGAAAGAAAAGGGAGAAAGAAGAAAGAAAACAAAACAGTATAGTATTTTAGATAATATTTCGGTATTTGCAAGTGCTTAGTAAAGCATAGTAAACCACAAGGGGAAAACAACAATTAGTTTCAAATTAAAAAATCACTGCTACTAATTCTAGAGCAAAAATCAAATTGTCTTATAAACAAGACTAAGACAATCTAAGAATCTAGCAGAGAGGTCTCATTTATAACAACTCAAACAGTATATTGGAATGAACATCCAGAAACTATGTGAGGAATAGTTTAGATAGTATTTTGGGAAATAAAAGAGGATTCAAACAAATAGGAAATATGCCTTATCTTTGGAAAGGAAAATTATATCTTAAAAATTTCCAAGCAGCTTCATTCAAGAATAATGGCCATGGATGCAACTCGAGAAAATACTCATAAGTGAAATAAACCGGACGCACATGTGTAAGCATTGTATTGTCTCTCTAGTATGAGAAACTGAAAGAGTAAATAAGATCCAAAATGTACAATAGACACGGTGAATCAAAAAAAAAAAAACTGGTCAATAGGAAAGAGAGACTGGAATAGGGAAAAGAAAGAAGGGAAAGGGGAAAAAAATTGTATATATGTATAAGATGGTTAAGATAGATACACTACCAATTTTACTTAGTTCATTGAAGAGTAAGGTTTGAGCCAATAATGTTTGGACAATTGAATGCTAATGTCTGGTATCCTGAATAACTAACTTAAAGATAATAATACGTAATGCATTAACCATTGTTACCCTCATATTATGTTGTTTTGAAAATTTGTTCTTTTTTTGATTTGTTTTGTTTTTTCTTCTCTTTAAAATAAAAAAAATCAATTTATTCTACCCCAAATTAATTTTAAGCATATACTATTTTACATAGGAAATTGAATATTGTATATTGATATATTTCAAAACACTGATAATTGTGTCTTACTTTGAAATTTTATTACCAAATTATAGAAATAATTTGTTATTATTCCTGCTAAAGAAGAAATAAATCCTGATGTTCTGAAAAAAAAAAAAAAAAAGAATAATGGCCATACAATTAAATGCACATATTTAAGTTGTACCACTTGGTAAGTCTGAAATATGCACTCTTGTGAAACCATCACAACTATCCAGATAATAAAAATATCCATATAACACAAACATTTCCATGTGCTTTTTTTTTCCCTTCCATTTGACTTTTCCTCTTATTCCCAAGAAATCATTGATCTGCTTTCTGTCACCATAGATTAGTTTGTGACTTCTAACATTTTATACAATTAGAATCATGTACTATATACTATTCTTTGGTCTGGCTTATTGGTATTTATACATATAGTTTATTTATCAGTAGTTTGTTCCTTTTTTATACCATTGTATAAAAATCGTGAGAACATGCAGTGTTTGTCTTTCTGTGCCTGGCTTATTTCACTTAATACAGTGCTCTCTGTTTCCATCCATGCTACTGAAAATGACAGAATTCTTCCCTCCCTCACTTCCTCCCTCCTTTTCTCCATTCTTCCCTCCTTCCTCCTTTTTTCCTCCCTCTTTCCCTCTCTCCTTCACTCCTTTTGTCCCTTTCTCCACATTTTTCTTTCTTCCTTCCTTCCTTCCCCCCTTCCTCCCTCCTTTTCTTTCTTCCTTTCTTTCTTTTGCTATAATAGGGATGGAACCCAGGGGTACTCTACCACTGATCTATATACCTGGCCCTTTTTTTTTGAGACAGACTCTCACTAAGTTGCCCAAGTTGCCCTTCAACTTGTGATCCTCCTGCCTCAGCCTCCTGACTAACTGGGATTACAAGGTGTCCACCACCACCTCAGCAGAATTTCTTTTTTTATAAGGCTGAGTAATATTCCATTGTGTATGTATACCACATTGTCTTTATTCACTGATCTGTCGATGGACACTTAGGTGAACCTTACGTTTTGAATATTGTGAATAATGCTGCCATGAGCATGGGAGTGCAGGCATCTCTTCCATACACTGACTTCAAATCTTTTGTGTACTGAGAAGTTGAATTACTGAATTGTATGGTAATACTATTTTTGGTTTTTGAGGAACCTCCATACAGTTTTCTACAATAGTGGCACTAACTTACATTCCCATCAGTCATCATGTTTTAGTTTGCATTTTCCTGGAGACTAATAACATTGAGTATCTTTCAATGTGCTTATGTGCCATCTACATGTTTTCTTTGGCTAAGTATCCAAATCTTTGCTCATTTCAAAAACATTGATTTTGTTGATTTATGAGAGCTCTTCATATATTCTCTATACAAGTTCTTTATCAGCTGTATGTGTTGCAAAGATTGTCTCCTAGACTTTGGATTATCTTTACATTTTTTTAACAGTGTCTTTTGAAGAGTAAAACTGTTAGTTAAGGAAGTACAATCTATCAGTTTTTTAAAGAATGGATTGTCCTATGGCTTGTGTCTAATAAATCTTTGATTCAAGTCATGCAGATTTTTCCATGTCTCCTCTAGAAGTTTTCTAGTTTTTGGTGTTATGTCCAGATATATGATCCATTTTGTGTTAACTATTTTCATTTGTTTGGTACTGGGAATCGGACTCAGGACCTCATGCTTTCCAGGCAGGTGCTGTACCACTGAGCTAAATCCTCGACCCTTGTGTTAACTTTTTTATGTATGATGTGAAATAAGATCAAGTTTCATTTCTTTGCATATGGGCATCAAATTGTTCTAGCACCATTAGTTGAAAAAATTCCTTTGTTCGTTTATCAAAAAATCAGGTATACATTAGGTGTATTATATATATGCCCACATGATCAAACTGTTTTTCTTTTTAAATTTCATAATATCATAAATTATATTGATTTTAAAATTATGATAGGGCCGGTGAGATGGCTCAGTGGTATAAGCACCTGCCTGGCAAGCGTGAGATCCTGAGTTTGACTCCCGGTACCCACATACGGAAAAAGGGCCAGTGATATCGCTCAGCGGCATGGGTGCCTGCTGGCGTGTGAGGTCCCGAGGTCAACCCCCGGTACCCTCAAAAAAAATTAAAAAATAAAAAATAAAATAAAATAAAATTATGATATTCCTGTTTACATGAAAAAAGCATCATTTGGTCATGATGCTATTTAATATGCTGCTGTATTCAATTTTCTGAAAATTTGCTTTAAATACTTGCAACACTATCAAGGATGAATATTGAACAGTAGTTTTACATTTTTGTAATGTCTTTTTCTAATTTGAGTATCAAGATAATGCTGGAGGACTTTGTGTAGAATTTATATTATATTTGCTTAAAGTTTTGGTAGAATTCACCAGTGAATACATTTGCTTCTATAGGGTTTTGTTTTGCAGGGGGGTGTGGTGCTAAACTAAAATTTCTCTTTCTAGTAAGCAGGGCTTTTTAGGCAGTTTCTTTCTTCTTGAGTAAGCTTCAGTACTTTGTGTTCTTCACGAACTTTATCAGTTTCATGTAAGTTGTCAAATGTATTAGCATAAGATTGTTCACAATATTTCCTTATCATCACTTTGGTAGAATCCATAGTAATATCACCTCTCTCATTCCTAATATTGGCAATTTGTGTTTTGTTCTATGTGAGGTATTTTTTTTTTAATCAGTCCTGCTAAAGTTTATCAGTTTTAATGATCTTGAAGAACATGTTTTTAGTTTCATTATTTTATTCTCCCTTTTTTGTCTTCCTATTTTTTATTGATATTGTTGTTTTTATTTTAAATTATTTCATTTCTTCTGCTTACTTTAAGTTTAATTTACTCTTCATTTTCTAGTTTCTTAAGATAAAAACTGAAGTAACTGAGTTGAAAACTTTCTTCTTTTCTCCTTAAAATTTTTGGTAGAATTCATAAGTGAATTAGTGCCATTGAGTTCTTTTTCGTTCTGATTAATGGCCTTTTGACAAATCTTGAAATAATGTGTCCTGTTTTTATTCTGTTAAAAATACTTTAAAAATTCCATTTTGATTTCTGTTTTTGATATATGGGCTATTCAGAAATGTTTATTATAACATTCCAATACTTAGAAAATTTTCCATGAATCTTCCTATTATTGAGAGGAGGATATTCAGAAGTCTAACTGAAATTGTGGATTTTTATATTTTTCCTTGCTGTTATATAAGATTTTGATTCATGTATTTCAAAGCATTCTGTTCATAGGTATATATGAATTTCAGATCTTTATATTTTCTTGATGAATAAACTCCTTAATCATTATGAAATAATATTCTTTAGCCCTGGTAATATTTTTTTCCTGAGATATATTTTATCTGATATTCATACAGCCTCTCTAGATTTCTTTTGATTAGTATTAGCATGATATGTATTTTTCACCTTTTAATTCTTAACACACTTTTGACTTTATGCTTGTTTTTGATTTATTTTTGTGTTGTGCTGCATATAGAATCTGGGTCTCACACATGCAAGTGCTCTATCACTGACCTGCATCCCCAATCCCTCATTTCTAACCTTACCAGTAATTACAATAAGTATAAATGATATAAACATACTAATTAAAATACAGAGGCTGTCAGATTTGAATACAAATGCAGGGCTGGACTTCATGCTGCCTATAGGAACCCATTTCATCTTATTTGTTTTTTATTTGTCTTCTTTGTTTCCACATAATTAGCATAGTGATTTTAAAGTCTCCATTCTAGGGGCCAGTGAGATGGCTCAGTGGCATAAGCACCTACCTGGCAAGCGTAAGGGCCTGAGTTCGACTCCTGGAACCCACATACGAAAAAAGGGCCAGTGATAACGCTCAGCGGCACGGGCGCCTGCTGGCATGAGAAGTTCTGAGGTCAACCCCCGGTATCCACAAAAAAAAAAAAAAAAAAAAAAAGATTAAAGTCTCCATTCTAGAAATTCTTTTGGGTAGTTTTTGTTAATTTCTTTGCCAGGTTATTTTTTTATTGTGTACATAAACCTGTGTTATATTTGCAAAATACTTCGTAGAAATAATTCATGGCTTAAATAATTTTTTCTTTAAAACAATTTATGTTTATCTTTCAACTTCCTTTAAGAAACTAGAAAGACTTTGTGAATAAAACTCTAATTGCACAGGAACTATCACAAAGAATCAACAACTGGGATCTCATCTTATTAAAAAGCTTTTGCACAGCAAGAGAAACCACCAACAGAGTGAAGAGACAACCCACAACATGGGAAAAAATGTTTGCCAGCTGTTCCTCAGACAAAGGATTACTATCGAGAACATACAAAGAACTCAAAAAAATCAGACCTCCCAAATTTAAAGACCCAATCCAAAAATGGGCCTCTGAGATGAATACACACTTCTCTGATGAAGAAATACTAATGGCAAATAAATATATGAAAAAATGTGCAACATCACTAGTCATTCGAGAGAAGCAAATTAAAACAACACTGAGATTCCATCTCACTCCAGAAAGAATGGCTATTATCAAGAAATCAACTAATAACAAATGCTGGAAGGGCTGTGGGGAAAAAGGAACACTTCTCCACTGTTGGTGGGAGTGTCGACTGGTGCAGCCACTGTGGAAATCAGTGTGGAGATTCCTCAAAAAACTAGGGTTGGAGGTCCCATTTGACCCAGCTATTCCCCTTCTGGGTATCTTCCCAGAAGAATTAAAAACATTGTACCATAGCGATATATGTGCACCCATGTTTATAGCAGCATAATTTGTAATAGCCAGATCTTGGAAACAACCCAAATGCCCATCAACCAAGGAATGGATAAAAAAGATGTGGTCTTTTTGTACAATGGAGTACTACTCAGCCATAAAGAAAGATAAACTGGATACTTTTATAGGTAAATGGATACAACTTGAGAAAATACTCATAAGTGAAATAAACCAGACACACATGTGTAAACATCATATTGTCTCCCTAGTGTGAGAAACTGAAAGAATAAATAAGATCCAAAATGTACAATAGATATGGTAAAACAGGAAAAAACTATTCAAAAGGAAATAGAAACTGGGATGGTGGAATGGAGAAAAGAAGGAAGGGAAAAAAAAAAATATATATACAAGATAATTAAAATAGATGCACTACTAATTTCGCTTAGTTCATTGAAAAGAAAGGTTTGCACTAATATTGTTTGGACAATTGAATGCTGATATCTTGTACCCTGAATAACTAATTTAAAGATAACAATACACAATGTATTAACCATTGTTACCCTCCTATTATGTTGTTTTGAAATTTTGTTCTATTTTTTTCTCTTTAAAATAAAAAATATGGAGCCAGTGAGATAGCTCAGCGGCATAAGCACTTGCCTGGCAAGCGCAAGGTCCTGAGTTCGACTGCCGGTACCCAGATATGGAAAAAGGGCCAGTGATATCGCTCAGCGGCACAGGCACGCGAGGTCCTGAGGTCGACCCCCGGTACCCACAAAAAAAATAAAAAACTAAAAATAAAATAAAATAAAATAAAAACAGAGTCCTGAGAGACCACAATAAAGGCCACTTTCCTTGGAGTTTCTAAAAAAAAAAAAAGAAAGAAAGAAACTAGAACTTTGAAACTATCTTAATTCAATATCAAGCAGTAAAATGATTTGAACCTGCACTCCCTCGGTACCCACAGGGCCTCTGGTTTTCCCTCATTCTGGAGAGTGACTTCTCTGAGTCAGGCTCAGTGAAGGGTGGGTGTGAGAAATGACCACTGGGTCCTGACCAGGTCTGGATTCTGAGACCCATGAGCCTTTCAAAATTGCAGCTCAGCTCTGCAGCTTCTCAGTCTCTCTCTCTCTCTCTCGCTCACTCGCTCTCGCTCCTCTCTCTCATCGGCAACTTTCCCTATGAAACAAATAGTCCAGAGATTTAAGGAGGATCAAAGTATACTTAGGGACTGGGTTTGTTTTAGGTCAGAGACAATTGAGGCACATGAAAGCAAAAAGAGCAGTAGAGCAAAAAGGATTCCACAAGCAATAGCAGAGGGAGAAGCCTCAGGTACCTGCTCGGAAGACACATTCAATTGATGGAAATTGCCTGAAAAACTGCATCTGAGATCATCTGAGAGTCTCAAGATGCCATTTACAAGTATGGTGGGATTAGGCATATCTGGAACTCATTTTCTGATCTGTAAAACAAATGTGACACTGCTTCACAGAGCTGTTTGTGGATAAACTGTGTGGATAAACTTCTAGCATGATCGTTCAGCTTCCCTCGATGCTCTACAATAAGGAAATTTTGTCCTTCTCTTCCACTGGAAATAACTATCTATGCTCAAGTATACTATGGAGTGGAAGAGGGGAGGATTCTAAAGTAATTATTTTCAGCACTGAGATAAAAGGACATAGTCTCATAAAAATCAATTATTATGTTACTCTTAGGACAGTCCCTCTGGGCAGACTCCCTGAAGTTCCAAGGTAACCCAACGCAAAAAGAATATCAGTCTTCATGATTATTCTTTGTCACATCTCAGCATACAACACCCTGGATGCAATGCCCAAAACAACCCACTTTTGTGGAAGGCTATCTCAGTCATGACTCCTCTCTGCATTGCAATATCTGTGAGGACCCTCCCCATGCAGCCCTTTTCTCTATTGCCTTCATAGCCCACATTTCAAAATAAAGAACAGAGGCATTATCGAGACAGAGGAACCTAGTCCAAGCAGCACTCAGGCCCAAAGTGTGGAGCTCCACCCTCCGGAGTCCCAGCTGATGGCCTCTACTCTTTTCTGTTGTTCAGATGTGAAACACCCCTTAATCTGCAGTGAATACTGGTTAGCTTAGACTCTGGGCTCAAAGGACTTTAGTGTCCACCAAAGTGTGGAGACAGAGGTAGCTGAGTGAGGACTCCCTCCATCTGGGACAAAAGAACATACATCCCCTGGACAGGGAGTGTGCAGCAGAGAGAGAGACCCATGGAGATCCATGGGACAGAGAAGTCGTTATGAGACACTCAAGTTCATACTACTCGCTGTTCCCCAAGAACACGGGAGACAGTCTTTGATGAAAAGAAAGCATTTATTCAAAGCCAGCTCTGAAGGAGATAGTAGGGCTTTTTGTTGCCTCAAATCTCCATCTAACCATGTTCAGGTCTTTTAGTAAGGAGAGAGGGAAGGAATGCAATGAAGCAATAGGTGAGGAAACTTCTGTGTGGTTTCATCCCCAATCTCCCCCTTCTCAATTTCTTGCCTTCTTTGTGGAAATAAAAACCACTAACTCCCAACTTCTTGGTTCCAAAGTCACCATCTTCCCTCATGCACCATGAAGGAAGAAGGAAGGGGATATCTCAAGCTGACACTCACTATTTCCCCAACAGATAGGGTTTTGCACAAAAAACAGCCAAGTGATCAAAATGCCATCAGTGGAGATGGGGACTGTGGCTTAAGTTCAAGTGTACAGAAATTCCACACTTCTGCGTGGTGCAGGCTTATGAGATGGTAAATCTGCTCTACTGACATGCAGAATAGTTATACATCTCTGCAGTTATAAATTCTGCTTGATGCACATAGACAGCAGTGGAACAATAAATCAAATAAGTGAGTCTTTCCAGTTGAACAAAGGTGGATTCTGATGATGGGTCCACTTTTGGGAGGGGTTTTTTTTTTTTTGGTACCAGGAATCGAACTCAGGACCTTGTGCTTGCCAAGCAGGCAGTTGTGCCACTGAGCTATATCCCTGGCCCATGGGTCCACTGTTTAATGAGCACTGTTTTCTTCTTTTATGTGAGTCGGACAATAACACCTATCTCATGTAGCACAGTACCTAACACAAAGATTATAATGTGCCGGATCTCAGGCTATTTTACTTACCACATAAAATGATGGACTGTCTCTACGTGCCATGCACTGTATCAGACACTTTGCACACATTCTTTCTATTCCTAACCACATGTACATTCTTTCTATTCCTTAGCACTCTGTGGGGAAGGCAACGGTATTTAAGTACACCAGATGCGGAATGGAATAGATTTCAAATCCCAGCTAAGTTACATCCATGTGAATTTTAAACTGTACTATGAAAACCTCACTATTCATTCACTGAAGATGTGAATCAGCACTTGCTTAACATGCATGAAGCCATGGGTTCAAACCCCAGTACTACCAAAAAAAGGTAAAACTTTCACTACTGCATATACTGTTTAAATTTCACTATTTTAAACTTTACTGTCAGAACTTAATCTGTCTTGGAAATTGTGCTCATCAAGTGAATGCCTGCGCTGTTTGTTTTGTATACCTCCCATTCACTCTTCTTCTAGTGATTATACCTGGTTTCTCTCTGGAAGAGCATCTTCTCCCCCAATTACTGCTCCGCATTCTACTCCTTGGATCTCTGATCTAATCAGAGAAATCACTCCTCTGCTCAGTGCTTGGTTTAGTGACCAGCGTGTGACCAGAGTCCATAAAATGCATGAGAATTTCACTGAAGCCTTCAGGAGAAAGTCACTTCCCTTGGATGTGAATCTCATGCCACATAGGTATGGCAGCCACTTCAGTCATCTTGATTCCAGTTGGAATCTAAAAGTGGGTCCACCTCCAAGGAAACAGAGCCAACAACAACAACAACAAAAATAAGGAAAATTTTGGTCCTGGGAATAGTGTCTAGTCCTTAGAACCAGCCTTGCCTAAAACTAGTTTTACTTAAGTGAGTTAATATGATCACTACTGTTTAGGCGAATTTAGGTTGTATTTTCTGTTGTATGGAATTAAAAGTGTCGCTAAAACTATTATAACATTTTAATGTTGTAGAAGACCAAAGCTGGGGTGTTGGGTGGTGGGACAGATAGAGAAGAGGGAAGAAGCATGTTTGATTGACAAGAAAACAAAGTCAGAGAGAGCCCAGGGGATGAGTATGCTTGGCAGTAGAACTAGCTAGGGAGACCTGACTTGTCAGTAGAGAATGTCAGACTTTTTGCTGGAAAAAATAACCATAGACACTTTGTCATAGGTCCTAAAAGGAATATTAGCTTTAAAATAGCAGGTGACACAATTCTGGTTGACAGTTTTAAAGGAAACATATGTGGGACACGTAATCTCTCCCTTAAGACCACGGTTAGCACAAAAACAGCTGAGTTTCAAGGTTTACCTAAAACCAGAACCTTCTCTAGCAACCCATCAGTGGATGAGATGACCAGAGAAGGCAGATGCACCAGGCACAGAAAGACCTCTCTCAGCACGGAAGAGGAGGAGCCATGTTCAGGAGGAGGCCGCGTGAAGCACCAGGAGAAATCCTCGAAGGCAAGTGAAAGAAGTCATTCTTAGGCGAAGTCCTTTTTTCAGGCCAAGAAGTATCCTGATCTTCAACACAAGATTGGGGCTTTCCTCTTGATTACCTAAGAAAGGAAAAGAAAGGGAAAGATCTAAAAAGGAAGCAAACCTAGCACTCGTCACACAAGAGGACCATGGTAAGAGCCAGTCTGTATTTCAACTCTTTGAGCAGGCTGGGAGCGTAGCTCAGCAGTAGGGTAACATGTGTGAGGCCCTGGGTTTTATCCTCAGCCCTGGAAGGGAAAACAAAAACAAAACCAAAAACTACTCCATGAGATTCCCAGCAAGATATTCGCTAAGACTTTTACTTTTCATCAATGTTGACCATTGTTAACTAAATCGATCTTCAGAACAAGCATGTACAAATTGCATGTCATTTAAAGGCCCTAAACTGGAAAGCCTGACGTCTGTTCCACAAGCAGCCTTGGCAACTGTGAAGATGTGGACAAGCTCCCTGAGCCCCACGCACAGTGCGGGGAGCCTCCTGAAAACAGTACAGGCTGAGTATCTCTTATCTGAAATGCTCAGGATCAAAGCATTCATGATTTCAGACTGTTTCATATATTGGAATATTTGCATACACACAGTGACCTGTCTTAGAGATGGAACCTAAGTCTAAACTCGAACTTCATTTATGCCTCACATATGCCTTACACATATTGCCTGAATTAATTCTATGCTACATTTTGATTGTGCCTATGTTTTGACAATGACCCATCACGTGGGGTCAGGTGTGGAATTTTCAACAGTGGCATCAGGTCAGTACTCAAAATCCTTTGGATTTTGGAAAACTTGTTTTGTTTGTTTGTTTGTTTTATTTCATTTCACTTTGCTTTTGTTTTTGTTTTTTGTTTTTTTGGATTAGATGTGCTTAACCTCAAGCCAAAAGTAGTGGCATATGCCTGTAGCTCCACCTACTTAGGAGGCTGAGGTGGGAGGATTGCTTGAGCCCAGAAGTTCAAGACCAGCCTGGACAATATAGCAAGACCTCATCTAGAAAAAAAGAAGAAAGAGAGAGATATTCAACCTCTGTCTAAACTTTGAAATAGTATCCTGATGCTGTGCATGAAAATGTGAACTTCTAGAGAAGAGAAAATAGTGAAGAACGTGAAGGAGTGGGAAGAGGAGAAAATGGAAAAAGGAAGAGAAGAAATGAATTTTTTCCTTCCATATTTGTTAGAACTGCCACCCTCACTAAATTATTCCAGATGTAACAAAGCTACAGTTTCAAATGTATATTTGCTTTGTGCCCCCTTTGGCCATCAACCTGATAATTAAAAGCACCACAGTCCATTTTCATCGAATATCAAGGTGCAACCAATGCTATAAAATGCTCATTCTTGCATTCTTTATCTCTGCCTAGCAGAGGAGAAAATTCTGTTTTAAACAGGATGTGTGCAGCATAAATTTTGTTTTTAAACTGCAATAACAAGAAGCTTTAAAGTAAATCAGACACTGTAAAGTAATTTTACAATACCTTGGAAAGAGCCCAAGACTGTGGGTTCTTAAATAGGTTCTCCCTGGTAAATGGAGCTGCCACCCTCCTCATGAACAATAAGTCTATTCCCTTGATAACTCTAAGAAATATCCACAAGCCTGGGTTTTAATCTGATAAGAAGAAGTATGGAAATTTTTTCAGATCATTGCCTGTTTTTAACTCATTGTAGGAAAGTTCTTAATAAGAAGTGTTGTTTGAGCCTCCCACACCCACCTCCTATGATGTTGTGCTCTTTGGTTCCACTCCACCCCAAACAGGCTACTTGACTGGTCACTCCAGCATAAAACCTATCTACTTTAGATGCTTTGAACCCATTTTATTTTCCATTCCTGTGAGGATGGCAGAGCACTTGCACACAGTTACAATAGACTTTACACGCCCGTGGTTTCTATATTAAAACATGTAATGATTCTGCTTTGAACTACAATTCAAATACTTCAGTCTAATTTTCCAAAGTCTCTATAATCTGACCTCAACTCATGGCCATAAATAGAAACCCTTGGAGTTCAAGTATTTTCCATTTATTCAATTTCATGAAATTAAAACTGATTTGAATCTACAAATGAGTTACTGGCAGGAAGTACATTTTCACCTCTTATCCTTTTCTGGATCATTTAAGAACTTCAGGATCTTATACAATTCAAACAGAGCTCTTTCTAACATCCTCTTCCAAGTGGTTCCAAGACTCCAAGAGCCATGGTGGCTCTCAAATCATAGCCACTGGCATTTTACCTCTGCTCTGCCTCCCCGAACTGCCACTGCATGCTGTCTTCCCTTTGTCAAAACTAAAGGCTGGCTTACCCCAAATCCTACCAGGATGGCAAACACCTTTGAAGTTAGATATTGCCCCTATATGACTCCACTTCCTCAAAGCCACACTTGATTCAAAGAATTTTCCACTATATTGACCATGTTACAGCCTCAGAGCTCATCCCCATGTGATGAATGGCCATTCTCTGAGCCCAACTGCCCAGAAGATATTCTTAGAATCGATTCATGAGAAACTCAGTCACTGGGGGTACATTCCCAGAAGAGTCACCATAGGTATTAAGTCATTTACTTTTTCTGCTCCCAAACCACCAAAATTCATTCTATTCCCTACGTAAGCAAAGGTGGTCTGATAGCCTCTAAAGGTGGAGTTTGAAGGAGGCAGATCCCAGAAAGGTGTATTTGCCCTCTGGGAATTGACTTGCCAATGAGTTCTGTCATAAGAAAAGGAAGGAAAATTCTGATGTTTCTCCTTTTCAAACTACAGAAAGCCCTAGCCCGTACAAATAAGACAGGACAAAGAAATAAAAGGCTTAAAATTTTGAAATGATGAACAGATTTCATAGTTATCTACAAACAAAATCTCAAATACATTACAAAAAAAACCTACTAGAACTAATAAGTGAGCTAGCAAGGTTACAATATCATTTTTAAAGTATGTGTATTTTCAAACAATTGAAAATTGAAATTTCAAAGAAGCCGGTGGCTCTGTATCAGTGGAGGGTGAGGTGTCCCCAGCCCTTTCAGCAGTGAGCCTTCCCCAACTGCTTCAGCAAGGGCATCCCCAATGTGCTGCGCCGCACCACTGGGTCCATTCTCCTCGTGCACTCCGTGAGTGCCCCGCGGTGGTGGAGACCAGGTGCCCCCCCCAGCAGCAGAGGCGCAGCCATATGGCCGGCGCTCTTATGCCTTCCTCCATGAACATTGTTAACAGCTCTTACACTAGTCATATTGTAAAGGCTATTTTAATTGTAAAGGAAATTTTAAAAACTTTTATTTCTAATACTAGTATATTTCTAACATTACTCAAAGATAAGATTGAGAGGGCCGGTGATATAGCTCAGCGGCATAAGCGCCTGCCTGGCAAGTGCGAGGTCCTGAGTTTGGTTCCCGGTACCCACATAAGGGAAAAAAAAAAAAAAAAGATAAGACTGAGAAACACAGCCTGTTCCCATAATTAGAAAGTTACAAAACTTAACAAGGCTTAATATCCCAGGTGCCAGCTGCAAGGTAAGTGTAACTCAGCCAGACAGTGATGTTTTGCTTACTTTCAAGTCCCACAGACATCATTTCAAGGACAGCTCGACTCAGTCTAAGACAATGATTCATTCCTCCTGCTCGCCCTAGCCTTGACTTCCCTGTTACAGAATAGAAAGCCCCCAGTTAACTTGCCTGAATGAAACCTGCCTAGCAACGTATGACAAGACATATGTAGCCAACTGTAAAATATCATGTTATCTGGACTTTTGCATTTCCTTCTGAAAACCTACATAAGAAATGACCCTACCCCAAGACAGCGCTGATGATTTGAGACCTGATTCCCATCAGCCCGCTAGCGTTAAAATAAAGGTTGCCTTCTAACTCCTCAGGTGCAAAGAGTCTTCCATTTGGTTTGATATAAGATTTCTGTAACAATATGATGCCCAAACAACTGGACTAAGGTCGCTTGGGTGACTCCAACCTCTCACTTCGAGGTCATCTTTATCCACTTATCAGTGATGAACTGTCTTGTGTTAGATGTGCTGCAGTCAGTGCTTGCTAGTTGTGTGACACTGTGAATATGTTAAGAATCACTAAAGTGTACACTATTTTGTTTTGAGACAGGGTCTCACTATGTAGCCCAGGCTGGCCTTGAACTCGTGGTGATCCTCCAGCCTCAGTCTCCCGAGTGCTGGGATTATAGGCATGTGCCACATCTGGCAAATTGTACTCTTTTTTTTTTTTTTTTTTTTTTTTGAGACAAGGTCTTACTATGTGGTACAGACTGGCCTTGAACACGTGGCAATCCTCCTGCCTCAGCCTCTGAGTTCTGGGATTACAGGTGTGTACCAGCAGCTCAACCAAATTTTTTTCGATGAACCTTTTTGTTTTGGTTACTTGTAAAACAGGTTTGTAATGTAAACTTTCTTGGTGCTGCTGTACCTGAAAAGCTAGAGAGTAACAGGAGGGCAGAAAAGAGGACAGAGAACTGTGTCTTATTTATGCTGTCTCACTTTTGACTTTTAAAGCATTTGTAATGCTTTATCTTGTCTACACATAGGAGACCCAGGAGTTTGAGAAATCCAACAGGAAGAAACCAGCTGCATATAAAAATGACAAATAAGCAACTCATCTGTGTGACAGTTCCTGCTTCTGAAAGACCCTTCTTTGGGAGAGGAATCTGTATTGTCATTTCTTGAAGACACAATAAACTTCCTATGGGATGCACATTGTGACTCTGCATTTTTGTGAACAGAACACTTGGTGTGATTGCTAATATTCAAGTTCATGCGGCCTCCCCTCCTCAGCATGAGCCCTGAACAGTTATACCTAACGTGGGTTTTTGGTGAAGGAATGGGCTTACTCCTTACCCTATACCTAAAAGAAAGTACCTGCAGCTGCTGCTGCTAACCGTTTTGGGTGCTGTGGGTTGTGGGGAGTGTTGGTTCTTGGCCTTCTGCTCCCATTATAACCACAAAGCCTAGTAACTATATGGTAATTACTCTGCGTCAGGTATCTTCTAAGCCATACAAAGTTTTAAGCTTAACAAAAAAAAAAAAAAAAAGAAGAAGAAAATTGAAATTTCAAAGAGTGCCACTTAGAATAACAAACATATAAAGATGTAAATCTAACAAAATGTGAGCAACATTTAAGTACTGAAGAATAACAAATACTGATAAGAGAAATCAAAGGAGACCTAAATGCATGGAGAGATATGTTCATGTATTATGGTGTACTGTATTGTCAGAATGTTAGTATTGTTAGAATGTTAATTCTTCTCAAATGGATTTATAGATTTAACACATTCTTAATATTAATCCCTGTAGGCTTTTTAAAAATTATTGATAGACTGATGATATAATTTATATGGAAAAAGCAAAAGACTTACTGTTGCCAGTATAATTTTTGATAAAGAAAAACAAAGATGGAGAGCTCATAGTATCTAAATCCAACATCGATTGTAATTCTACAGTATTCAGTGTTAAATTTAGATAGATCACTTATAATTCAACAGAATGTAAAGTACAGAAATAGACCCAGACATGCTTTTTCAGTTGATATTATGACAACAATGCCAACAAAATTAAAAGGAGAAAAGAGAGTCCTTTCAACAAATAGGGCTGAAGCCTTTGAACACCCATATACGGAACAGTAGACCTTAATCCATACACAAAATTAACTCAAAATTGGTTATAGAACAAAAGTAAAACCTAAAATTATAAAATTTCTAAAAAGAAATTTAAAAAATATCTGTGAGGGCCAGTGAGATGGCTCAGCGGTGTAAGCGCCTGCCTGGCAAGCGCGAGGGCTCGAGTTCAACTCCCGGAACCCACATACAAGAAAAGGGCCGGTGATATCGCTCAGTGGCAAGGGCACCTGCTGGCGCATGAGGTCCTGAGGTCGACCCCCGGTACCCACAAAAAAAATAAAAATAATTTTAAAAAAATAAAAATAAAAAATATTTGTGAGCTTTGGTTAAACAAAGACTTCTTAAGAAATAAAAATCTGAACTGTAAAAAATATTCATAAATTGAACACTACCAGAATTTAAAACTTGTTGTCTATAAATCTCATTAAGAAATAAAAAGGTGAGTCACAGGGTAGGAGAAAAGATTTACAATACAAATATGTGATAGTACACTTGTATTCAAAATACACCAAAAATTCTTTCAACTCAATAATAAGAAGAAAACAAACAACTTACCTGAAAAGGAGTTAAGAAGAGATTTGACTAACATATAAAAAAGATCTATGAATGGCAAATAATCATATGAAAAATACTCAATATCTTTAATCACCAGAGAAATACAAATTACAAATACAGAATTACAAAAAGGATACCACTACATGCCTATTAGAAAAGCTAAAACTTAGGTAGGTGTGGTAGGATAGTTGGGAGGCTGAAGCAGGAAGATTGCCAGGAGTTCAAGAAATGATAAACACCATGCTAACTGTTGACAAGGAATTGAAGCAACTGTAACTATCATTTATTGGTAGTAGGAATGTACAATCACACAAATATTTTAGAGAATATATAATGATACTAATATTTTAGCTTTCCATAGGGAATTTTTGGCAGTTTCCTAAAATGCTGAACATATACTTACCATGTGATTCATATAAATATCATTCTTAACACAATTTATCTCAGACAGAAGAATGCACATGTTCACATTATGATTTTTTTATTAATGTTTATAAAATGATTCTTCATACCAGTCAAATCTGTAAGTCCTGATTTCCATCACCTAATGAATGGATAAACAAACTGGGATGAATCTATATACTGAAATACTGCTTAGCATTAAAATGAAAAGAACAACTGATACACTTATTAACATGGTTAAATCTCTAGAACATTATGTTGATCAAAAGAAGCCAGACATAAAAGAGTTAATTTAATATTATTCACTATGTATGAAATGCTAGAGAAAAAAAATCTTTATGTCTATATATAACATAAAGTCAGATCAGTGGTTGCCTGGGCCTAGGACTGAAGGTAGGATTAACCTTGAGGGACATAGGAAATCTTTTGGGATGACAGATACATTGATAGATGGTGGTAATATTGATATATATATTCATTTGAGTTACTTTTCTCATTGCTGGGAAAAAAAAAAACCAACACCTAAACGTTAAAGAAGGAAAGTTTTGTTGTAGCTCACTGTTTGTAGAAGTTTCAGTTCACAGTTGGCTGGCTCCAAGGCAGGGTGGCATAACAGAGGGGCACAGCAGAGGAGAAACAGTCCATGGCAGAGCAGGCAGGAGGCAGGAAGGAGCAAGCCTGCCTTCTTTTCTGTCCATTTATATTCCATTCAGGCTAAAAGCCTATTGGCTGATGCCACCCACATCCAGGGTTGGCCTTCCATCAGCCACACCCAGAACTATGCCAGGCCTATGTAGTTACTGTAAATCCTTACTCCAGTATAACACACCCTAGATCCAGCCACCTCCAAAGAGCCTCACCTATGCCTACATTAGGCTTTGTAGAGACATCTATATACAAGCCATGACAATGTTCCTCAAAACTCTGCAAAGTATAAACTTAAAGTGTATACATTTATACTGTATATAAATTAATTCCTCAATAAAGTTGAAAAATTTGCAAGTGTGTTTGGAATTTGACAGACCTACCCTAAAATTTATATCAAATACAAAGGTGCCAAAATAACCAAAATAATTTTGAAAAAGAACACAGTGGGACTGGGGATATAGCTCAGCGACACAAGTGCCTGCCTGGCAAGCACAACGTCCTGAGTTAGAGTCCCAGTACCAAAAAAAAAAAAAGAACACAATGGGTCCTGGAAAATCTACAAAATGAGTGTTTTGTGGTTTGTCTAGAATACAGAAAAATTGCTATTATTTTTGGTAAGGAAAATTTTGTATAGTTTATTTCAATCTAAATAAAATGTAAATTTTTTTAAAAAAAAGAACACAATGGGAGAAACTGCTGACCAGAAATAAAGAGTTAATAGAAAAAAGGACAAATTAGGACTGTAGTGACAGGAATAACATTCAGCAAATGGATCAGCAAGGGGAAAAAACAGAAACTGAAAAGACACCCATTAACAAAGAAACTCATGTGAAAATTGCCAGCAATCAAAAAGTAAAACAAAAAAATGATGGACTATGTTTAGGTCAGCTTTCCATTGCTGTGACCAAATATCTAAATTAAATAACTGTAAGAAGAAAAAATTTATTTTGGCTCACAGTTTCAGAGGTTTCAGTCTATGGTTGCTTGGTCTGGTTGCTTTGGACCTGTGGTGGCACAGTACATCACAGTGGGGCATGTGGCAGAGGAAGCTGCTCACTCATACTAGCTGGGAAATCAGAGAGAGGAAGTGACAAGCTTCCCAATATCCCTCAAAGGCACACCCTCAGTGACTTAACTTCCTTCCTCTGGGCCCCACTTTGGCCAATGGCTGTGCACCAAGCCTTTAGATCCTTAAAATCCAAACCATAATAGACTATTTACACAAGTAGTGCTAAGACAACCAGCTTTCCATAGAGATGAAACTAAACATCCACATTGAGATATCAGATACACAGCTTAATATATAAGTTTGGAGCTCAGAAAAGAAATCTAAATTAAATATTTAGCGTGCTGTGCCTATATGTTATATTTTAAACCATGATATTTGAGTAGTAGGAAATAGTAGAAATTGCTACTAGAAAGACTTGTATAGAGCTGAAGAACCAAAATAAAGACTCTGATGGAAATTCATATTTCAAAGCTACACCCTAGACTAGAAAATAATGTGAAGCTTGAAGTGCATCTCTGTAGGACCAGAAAAACCTCAACACAAGGACTGCATACAGTTTCAGCTGAACTTTCTCTTCTTTTTTCTATCCCATTTGTGAGCTACGTAAGATGAACAGGAAATACTCACCTGTCACAGATAGCTCACATGAAAGATGTACAGATTTCAGAAATGTTGGAAAGGAAAAACTGAAGAAATGACAGTATTAATCCTGTCCTTTTCAGCAGCATAAATGAGGTTAAAGGTCATTATGTTAAGTGAAATAAGCCAGGCACAGACAGGCAAGCATTACATGTCCTTACTCATAGGTGGAAACTAAAAAAGTTGACTTCATAGAAAAAGAGAGTAAAATAATGGTCCTAGAGCCTGGAAAGGATAGTTAGTGATGAATTAGCAGGCATAAAAATGCAATTAGATAAAAATAAGTTCTAGTGCTTGTAACACAGTAGCATAACTACATAACAATAATTTAGTATATATTTCACAATGGACAGAAGAAGGGATCCTTGAATATTCCCAACATAAAGAAATAAGTGTGTGAGGTGGTAGATAGGCCAATTACACTGTCCTGGTAATTACATGGATAATGTACACTTAGTTATGCATGCATGATATCATCCTTACACACTGTATACATGTAGCAAAGCATCACACTATATCCCATCATTATGTACAAATATTGTATCAACTAAAATTAAAATAATAAAATAAATAGATAATATGCTTGGACAGAGTTACTAATACCTGAAAAAACACAAAAAAAAACATCATGGAAATGTTGAAAACATAATGGGCCAGAAAAAAGAGAGGGGAATAAATAAGTCAGAATGAGGCATAAATATGTGATTAGCCCAGGGAGAAAATGTAATCCAGGAATAGAATAAAATGCCCTTCAGCAGTGTTACAACTAAACCATTCAGCGAATGTCTATAGCGCACTTGCTATGTGACACATACCATGTTGGTGATAAGGTATCTTAGTTACTTTTCTTGTTGCTGAGACAAATACCCCACACCCAAAGTTAAAGGAGGAAAGGTTTGTTTGGCTCACAGTTTGTAGAGGTTTCAATCCATAGTTGGCTGGCTCCAAGGCAGGGTGGCATGGGGCATTGTAGAGGAGAAAGAATTCATGGCAGGCGAAAGGCAACAAGCTGGAAACAGCAAGTGCAAACAAGCAGACAGAAGCCCTCTTTCTGTCTTTTACTTTTATCCAGGCTACCTACCCTTAGGATAGGTAGCACTCACACCCTTAATCCTAGCATCACACTGTGAATCAATCTCAGTCTCACATCCTTGATCCCAGCACCTCACATCCTAGATCCAGCCACCTCCAAAAACCCCCATCTATGACCACATGAGGCTTTTGGGGGATGTATACAAGTCCTAACATTTCTCCCCTGGCTCCCCAAAGACTCATGTACACCCTTTTATGCAAAAGGCACTCAGTCTACTTCTAAGAGTTCCCAAAGTCCTAACAGTTTCAACATTTCTGAAAAGTCCAAGTCCAAAGTCTCCTCTGAGGTTTAAAGCAAACTCTTAAGTGCAAGCCCTTGTACAAATGAAAAGAAAGTTAACTTCCAACATACAATGGCACAAGATAAACAACACACTTCCAAAAAGTACAAATAGGGGGATATAAGGGAAATGGGCCAAAGTAAGTTCAAAATCTACCAGGGTAAACATTAAGTCCTGTAGTTCCATGTCCAGCATCTGAGGCAATCTGTGGCAAGATGTGAACTTCAGAGGGCTCAGGTGGCTCCAGCCCTATGGCACTGCCAGCAATTTTAGCTCCCACGGTTTCTCTCCTGAGCTGGCTCTGCTCCCTCCTCGCAGTTTTCCTCAAATGATCCACACTCCTGGCTTTTGCAAACTTCTACGGTCTCCACTGTACTTTTGGCTTCACATTCACTCCTTCACACACTGCCCTCTCAGGGGGGACACTGCTTGGCCTCCCAGGCCTTCTTCCAAAATATGGGTGGAAGCCTTCGTAACCCCACAACTCTTGCATTCTGCACACACCTAAAACCAGCACCATGTGGATGCTGCCACAGTCTGTCAACAGCTGGAACAATATCCAGGCTTCCTTCTCTCTTGGCTATAAGGGTCAAGTGCCTATGAACCAAATCCCAAGGAAAAACTTCCCTGGGAGGGCCGGTGAGATGGTTCAGCGGCTTAAGCGCCTGCCCGGCAAGCGCGAGGGTCCGAGTTCGACTCCCGGAACCCACATACGAGAAAGGGGCCGGTGATATCGCTCAGCGGCACAGGCGCCTCCTGGCACGCGAGGTCCTGAGGTCGACCCCCCGGTACCCACAAAAAAAACAAAAAAACTTCCCTGGGATGCTACCATTCTGGAACATGGTACTCTGAGGCTTTCTTCTTAAAGCAAAGTCTTTTACTTTTGCAATTTTGAGGTTTCAAAACACTGGAGTCCTGCTGATTCTTGTGATATCCTCAGGCCATCTTTTCTATTGTCCTCTTCTGAAATACTTGGCTTTTTCTTGCTAGAATTTTCAGTGATTATTTTCTCCTTGTTCCATCTCTGTATGCTGCAACTTTACCATAGTTTCCTTTCTGGCAAAACTCAAAATGTTTTAAATCATTCTGATGGCTCTTTGCTCTTTCTCAACATAAATCTGGCTAATAGCCCCTAACAGTAGCCATGCCATGGCTTCAACATTATAATGCCTTGAAATTTCTTCTACCTGATTAACTAGTCCTTAGTTTCAATCTCAGGCAAAGACTCTGGACATGAGCAAAATGCAGACAAACTTTCCGTGAAGGAATAACACATATTATCTGGAGTCAACAGCCAATACAGTCCTTCTCAAAAGAAACCCTTCCTGAGCCTGGTCTTTACCAGCAGCATTTCTATCAGCATTCTGGTCTTCTGAGCTTTGACCAAAATCTCCCATCAAGTATAGCTTTAGGCATTCCAGGGAGCTTGTTCAGCTGACATCTCCAAACCTTTCCAAACTCTTCTCACAAGCCAGTTCCAAAGGCTCCTGAACCACATGGTCAGGTACAGTCACAGCAACGACCCATTTCTGTGGTACCAAATTCTGGCGATAATCCTCCCTAGGGTAGGTCTTTCACAACCAGAACTATGTTAGACATGTCAAACTATGTTTGACATAGTTCTCAAGTTGACACAATCAATCAACCATCACACAAGGATACAATGGTAAATTAAAAAACAGCATGGACTCTGGAATCAAACTTCCTGGTTTTGGATCCCAGCTCTGTTGCTTCCCAACTGTGAGATCCTGAGACTTGTGTCATTGTCCTGTCCCTCTGTTTGAGTAACAGTATTATAGAGCTATCTTCATAGAGTAGTGTGGAGATTAAATGTCACATACTTGCATGTAGAAAGAACCATACTAGTATCACTTACTCTTTTTATTATTATTGTTATACTCCTTATATTGTTAGGTCATTCACTGATAGATATAGGAACTTGAAGGAAAAATGATCATATAACAAGATGGTTAAAATAAATTTAGACCAGGGACTTCCACTTCCAGAATGCTGTAGTTGACACATTTTTCCCTATTCTTTTCCCTAAGGAAAAATAAAAACATGTACATTTTATACAAAGCAAATATAAAACTCTAACAGGTGGAGAGAAGTTGGCAGACCAGCAAGAGAAGTTGAGAGCCAGGAAATGACAAAGTGGTGAGTTCCCTGGTTCTTCTTTTTGCCTCTTTTATCCCAGACCTCCAGTCAAAGAGAGCAACAATGTGGAAATCTCAACAAACGTAGGGAAAAAAAAGCAGCAAACACAAGTACAAACAGCAAGTCTGTCTTCTCTAGACAAAAGACCAAAAAGAGGCAGCCTAGCAAGACAGAAAACTCTTAGATAATAATGGATCTACTCCAGGCAAACACCACAGAAGCACAACTGGGCAAACCCTTTCCTACAAGCCAAGGCCAAGCGGGAAGTCTGGACTCCCAACCTGTATGTAGTCTAGACTGTAAGGAAACATGTCAACTCTCTTCTGGGGTCAAAAAAGCCAAGTGAGAAGGTAGAATTTTCATCCTTACAGGAGGTAACAACCCAACCACCCGCTTGATAGTAGAGCCTGGGCTTCCTCCCGCACCAGCATTAACAATGTGTTTCTCTCACACAAGCTTGCAGTCAGAGGAGGTCAGGTGGTGGACCGTCACAATTACCTGGATGAAACAAGACCATCTTCCCCTACCCTGGGGAAATCACCAACAAAAACCACATCAGGAACCTAATCCTACCCAGCAGTAGTAGGGCATCCCCACTCAGGGTCAGTGCAGCCCCAATGGGGAACCCGGTCTTATCCCTCCACCTGGGACTAATAAGGAGGCACCTTCTTCTATCATTTGAGAACAAATCAAAGAAAGCAAGCTGAAACAGAGGCTTAAAATCCAGAGGCTCAGGCCGGTGAGATGGCTCAGCAGTGTACGCGCCTGTCTGGCAAGCGCGAGAGCCCGAGTTCGACTCCCGAAACCCACATACGAAAAATGGGCCAGTGATATCGCTCAGTGGCACGGGCGCCTGCTGGCACGCGAGGTCCTGAGGTCGACCCCCGGTACCCACAAAAAAAAAAAAAAAATCCAGAGGCTCATGATGTAATGTGAACATGTCCATGATCCTACTGAAAATCTTTCATGGTACCAAAAACTGGGAAGATATGAAACTGAACAGATAAAGACAATGAACAGATGTGAACACAATGAAGACAGAGATGTTGGAATTATCTGACCAAGTTTTTAAAACCTTAAAAATATTTCAATGAATAATTGAAAACATGCCTGAAACAAATGAAAATATAAAAAGCTTCAGAGAATAATTTAAAATTTGCAAAAAGGAGAAGGAGGAAGGAGAAAAAGGGTAAGGTGGGGGAAGAGGAAGAAACACAGAGGAACCGAAAGGGAAATTTGATTTGCTTTATTATGTGAGTTAGGGACTTGTTATGCGGCCCAGGCTGGCACAGAACTCCTTGGCTTGAGCAATTCTCCTGTCTCAGTCTCCTAATTGCTAGGACTACAAGCATGTACCACCATACTCAGCCAAAGAGGAATTTTGAACTGAAAAACACAACAACAAACCCCACTGAATAGACTTAATACTAGATGGAAAGATCAGAGGAAGGAATTAGTGAAGCAGAAAACAGAAAAATCAAAATTATTCAATCTAAACAACAGAGAAAATAGGCTTAAAAAGTTAATAAAATGAACAGTCTGCAGGACCTGAAAGACTTTAAAGATGAGCTAACGTTCATGTAAGCAAAGTCCTAGGAGGAAAGGAGAAAGAAGACAAGGCTGAAAAATTACTCAAAGAATTAGTACCCAAAAACTTGGCATATTTGTCAAGCGACAATTAATCTACAGATTGAAGAAGCTGAGAAAACCTAAAAAGATAGACTGAAAGACATTTAGGCCGAGACATGTCATAGTTAAACTAAGAACTAAAACAAAGAAAAATTATTGAAAGTAACCAGGGAAAAATTACATGTTACGTATAGAGGAAATGTAAGGGATCAGTGACAGTGGTACCATAAAAGCAACAGGAAATCAGTGAAACAAAGAGTTGGTTCTTTGGAAAGAGCAATAAAATGTATAAGCTGCTAGCATGACTGACAAAGAAGATAAAAATTACAACAGGAATAAAACAGAGGATATCGCTATAGACCCTGAAGACATCAAAATGATAATCCAAGAACAAGCAAATTTGCCAACTTAGATGATATGGGATATTTCTTTGAAAAGCACAATCATTAAATATGAAATAGATTGCTTGAATAGCCTGTAACTGTAGAAGAAAGTGCACTTATAATTTTAAAATGTCCCAAGAGGGCCGGTGAGATGGCTCAGCGGCGTAAGCGCCTGCCTTGCAAGCGTGAGGGCCCGAGTTCAACTCCCGGATCCCACATGTGAAAAAGGGGCCAGTGATATCGCTCAGTGGCACGGGTGCCTGTTGGCACGCGAGGTCCTGAGGTCGACCCCCCGGCACCCACAAAAAAATAAAATAAAATGAAATAAAATAAAATGTCCCAAGAAAAAAACCTGCAGGCACAGATGGTTTCACAGGAAATTTTTCTTAAATAGTCAAAATGGAATTCGAATCAATTTTATAACTTCTTCCAAAAAACAGGGTAAGGAAGACTTTCCAATTTATTTTATGAAACTTAGTATTACCCTGATCCCAAAGCCAGAAAAAGACAGTGTCAAAAATATATTCGGGGCAGAAGCATAGCTCAGTGCTTAAGCACTTGCTTAGCATGCTCTAAGCCCTCAGTTAAATCCCTAGTGTGCACACATGCATGTCTATATGCTTGCATGTCTATAGAATTTCAGAATCAAGTTGTCTATTTCTGCCAAAAAGCTATTTGAAATTCTGATAGGTATTGCACTGAATCTCTAGATCAGTGTGAAGGATGTTGGATGGGAATGCGACATATAAATCTCCCGAAAAGTAAGATACAAATGTACTGTGATTCCAATTTGAATTCCAGTTCTTTTTAAACTGGAAAAACACAATGTCTAACTTTAAAAAGAAGAATAAATGTCAGTGAATAGAAGGCAAATTTTGGTCACTTTGGTTTTAGCTGCATAAGCGCCTGCCTGGCAAGCGCAAGGTTCTGAGTTCGACTCCCAGTACCCACATACGAAAAACGAGCCAGTGATATCGCTGAGGTTGACCCTCAGTACCCAAAAAAAAAAAAAAATTTGGTCACTTTGATCTACTCTTCTGACCTATGAAATGATGGACAAGTAAATGGTGGTTGTTTAAGCCACTACATTTAGTATAGTTTATGAGGCATGAGTTAACTCAAACATTGTCGATGGGAGAATGGGAAAGAAAGCACTATTTTATATGACTGGTAGAAGTGTGATTAGATGGCAACTTGACAATATCTATCAAATTTTTAAACATCTGTATCAGTTGGAAGCAGATTCATCTCTAGGAATTTATTTTATTAAAAAATTATATGCTCACAAAAATAAAAGAATGAAGATTGTTCAAAATAGGGAAAAAATTGGAGACAAGTAATCCATCAACAGAGATGGGACACATAAGGAATGGTACAACCCTAAAATGAAATACAGGGGGCCCGTGAGATGGCTCAGCGGCATAAGCGCCTGCCTTGCAAGCGCGAGGGCCCAAGTTTGACTCCCGGAACCCACATACGAAAAAAGGGCTGGTGATACCGCTCAGTG
The DNA here is from genome assembly GCA_028451465.1 of Erethizon dorsatum. NCBI lineage: Eukaryota > Metazoa > Chordata > Mammalia > Rodentia > Erethizontidae > Erethizon > Erethizon dorsatum. Next base: position 55,088,873 of record CM051828.1, read on the forward strand.
GCACGGGCACCTGCTGGCGCGGGAGGTCCTGAGGTCAACCCCTGGTACCCACAAAAAAAAAAAGAAATACAATGAAGCATTTTAAAGAATGGACTGAATCTATACTGTAGATATTAATGAGTACTAGGCATCCTCTCACATTTTTCTAGAAATAAAATACCTACCCTGGGTTATCAGGACAGCCTGATAACCCAGCTGAGCCTAACACAATACTCAGTCCCCTGAGTCACAAAAACTGGCTAAAGGGTAGGGATAAGTCTTTCTCTGGATTTTTCTGGCTAGAGCTAGCAGAGACCACATCAGACTTGTGACAATGGATTTAATCTTCTGGGGATCCCCAGCCTGGGGAGATGAAACTAACATGACAAGAGAACCTCAGATAAGAAAACAGAAAAAAGTTCACCTGCCCTCTTCCTGTGCTTAGTTAAATAGCCAATACTTTCCCCTCCTTGTATTAGACCACTTAAGAATTGTTTCAGCACCGTCGAACAATACATCACGGCAAACACGATCCAGATCAGAAGACAGAAGACTGAACTATACAAGAAGTCTTGTTTCTTAGGGTCAGTGGTGGGTGGACAAGTGCCTGTTATCTGACACATGTGATTATATTGCTTAATTCTGAATGTCTTACATATTACATAACAAATAACTTTAAATATGTTTCTAAAAGCCAAAAGTTGCAGGGGCTGCAATAAAGAAAAGGTGAATTCCAGTCCCTGATTTGAAGTGTAAGAATCAGACTTGAGGCTCCAACCCAAGTGCAGGGAGGGAGAATTCAAGGGAAAGTGGCTGGGTAATGAGAAGGAACAATCTTATCACCTCCAGGGATATATTAATTTCTCTGGAGCAAAGTGGACACCATGGAAAGTGGCCAGGCCTTGACCACCTCACCGAAGCAACAGGAAGAAAACTTCCTTCCATGTGAGGCACCTCAGCTCGCAGACTGTGGGATTACTACCAGGGCAGGAGTCGGAAGAAACAGCCACGGTCAATCTCCCATGTCACGGAAGGAGCAACGTGGCAGGCTCAGAGAACCCTCTGAACCACTTGTATGTGGCCCAGGAGAGAGCCAGGCCCTGCCACAAGGGGATTTTGAGAGAACTACAAAGTAGCCTGGTAAGTAAAAGACACTGGTTCCCTTCCCTCTCCTTCCTCCACACTCCCACACGGAACGCACTCACAGTAGGAGCCTGCCTTAACAAGAGAGAAATGAGTGTATCCGCAAGGCAGAGATGTCCCACCTCCTGGTGACCAGGAGGTACAGCCTCACTTAAGTCACAAGGAGGGGACCAGAACGGATAAGGTTTAAACTAACAGTGAGGCTTCACTGTGAATTGATTCTTTGCCTTCTTGCTTTTACAAAATAATTAGATTTTAACAAGTAAAAATAACTAGAAAGTAATAAAATCTTCCTAAGACATCTTTAGAGAGCAAGAAAGGGTAATGTAAGACAGTATAGTCAAATCCACACTTGGAGAAAAACAGAACCATTTCTTGTTTATGTCCTGGTGAATTAAATTCAGTAAACCGGTTACTCTCCAGGTTCAGGCGGTATTGTCAGGTACAGAACTGGGCTGTTAGCCCTGCCCTGCCCTCCCCTTACCAGCTCCTCCTGATGGAAACACCAACTGAAAGAAACAGACAGGGACATCTCCTAACACCTTCTCACAGGTAGACGCTGTGCAAATATTTCTGATCCTTACAGTGACTGCCGGTAGGTACTACCCACATTTTATAGATGCAGAAAGTTCTGAGTGGTTGGGGTAATGACACAAGGCCAGAGTGCCAGCTCATGCCTCCCTGGAATGCAACCCTGGCCTATAGCCCTGCCCTGCCCAAGTACAGTACAGTGTACATGAATAGTTTAACTCTCACCTGTGCCCCTCAGAATCCCTCTGGGAAACCCCTGCTGCTCTCTCCACTGCACCCAGAACACCAAGAACCCCTGCCTCTTTCCATACATTGGGTGGCCCTTTGCCCACCTTCACCGATGGATTTTTCAAATTCCGCCTTTTCCAGGTTTCTTCCCAAGGTTCAGACTCACATTGATCTTTCTGCTTTCAAGTCTCCAATATCCTGAACCCTGAGTCCAGTATGTTTGATGTGATAATGGAGGGGCAGTGGAAACTGCTCTCCAGGAACCCCTGAAGCTAAAAAACAGCCTCCAGTTCTGAGGAAGTGGGGTGGATCAACCAGAAAGGATGTTGACCCCCACGGGTCAGCCAGAGGAGGGGCCCTGTGGTCAGAGGGAAGTGAAAGGGAGTGCCTGGAAGAGATTGTTCATGCTTTCAACTGGGGCCAAACTGTGAGTAAGGGAGAGAGGAGAGAGGGTGTGCTGGGCTTCGCTATAAAGAGCTACACCCAAAGCCTCCCTCATACTCGGTAGAGGCCTTCTGCCCTTTAAAAGTCTTGGGGTCTAGGTTTTGGCAATGGCCCCAACGACACAGCTCAGGAGGAAAGGCCGAGAGCCTGCTCTTCCCCTTTTCCCACTCCCCTGCGTGGCGTTAGTGGAACAAGGTGCGAGCCGCTGGGGCAGAGGAAGGTCTGGCTTCCGCTGCGAACGTGGCGTCTCCGAGGGTCGACTCGGAAGGACTCTGCGCAGGGCAGACTTTCGTCCCTGGAAATCTTTGGGTGACGCAGTCTCTCCGAGTGGGGAACACGTCTTGTAGGGCCTCTGCTGTACTTTGGAGATCAATGGACTTTGCCTCTCCCCACACCCCTGGAAAATTCTGGGCCAGCCAGCCAGCCATCTCGCGGAGTCACAGTGTACCTCGAGCCAGATAGTGATTCTTTTGACATAGGGTGTTGGCCTTGTGCACGTCCCATAAACAGCTTGGTCATGTTGCTTAACAGAAGGATAAAGAGAGGTTCTGAGGTCTGGGGGAAGGGAGGGGAGGAAAAAGTCAAGTAGGAAGAGCCAGCATCTTTCGGGGTGAGTGGGCTTTGCCTCAGGGTATCAATATTGGGAAAAAAAATGTTTATTTCAGTAGTGGAGATTGAACACTGGCAGTGCTGAACTATATCCCTAGCCCTTTAAAAAAGATTTTTTTTGTTTGTTTTAAATTTTGAGAAAAGGCCTCCAGAATTAATCCTAACAGGAAGTTCTCAAAAGCAGTGCATTGCTAATAACGCTTATCTGCAAATGCTACCCTGATTACAAAGTTGATAAGCGACCCCTTTATGCTTAGCCTCGGGCCACCAGTGAACAGTTCTGCTGTTGCTGAACTCCAGATCTTTTACCCCTAAGCTAAAAGAATCTCTCTCTAGGCTTCCAGCAGAATATGTAAGGCTTCCTTTTATCACTAGGAATTTCTGAGCCTTGTTTACCTCAATCTTTTTCTATCTAAGTAGGGTTTCCTGTTTCCCTATTACTCTATTTTACATTTCGATGGCATGTGCCTTGTATTCTCTGCTTCCTGCCTCTTTTTATATCCTGAACAGATGCGTTCAGATCGGCTCCTCTGTATCACCTTTACCTCTGCAGTGGACCCACCGGCAGGGTGTCTCCTGAACTGTGCAAGGAGGACCACAGTCTTCCTCTCCCTCTCCTCCCACAGTGGGGGGACCTGACCCACATCCTGAAGTTCTACTTTTCCAGTGACTTTCACCCTCCTCCCCTTCGGCACACTTTTTGGTCATTTTGATCTACTCTCCTGATATATTCTCCTGTCATCCCAGGATTTCCCAAGTCCAAGCTCCCTGCAGGTCTCTTTTCCCCTGTACTCGACTTTACTGAATTCACACGTGTGTGTTTTGCTGGTGACCCATTCCAGAGCCTCAAGCATGCTGCTTAGGTACATGCTGTACCAGCCCCTCACTGAACTCCTGAGCCACAACCTTGGCAAAGCACCCTGGGTGCCTCTGCTGCTGCTGCTGCTGAGAGCACAGCTTTGAGTGAGTCCTGTAGTCTCGTTTCTCTCTACACAAGAGCTCCTGTGCACGCACGCCTGAACACGAATGCCAATCTGGGAAAGCCAGTGTGGGCCCCGGGGCTCACTGCTCTTCTCAGGCTGCTTTCCTTCTCTCCCAATACTCCCTACCATCTCCTCTCAGGTCACGACTCCATTCAGATTTTACAAAGAAAACAGAAGAAGCCTCCCTCTGCTTCCCTGTCTCTTACCCCCTGTTCCCCAAACACACCCAGAAGTCCTTCCTCACCCCATCTCCCTCCCACCTTCTCCCCTGGGTTCTCTCACCTTCAAGGCAAACACACAAGCATCAGTACTTTCCTGGAGTCTTCTTGTTCCATTGTTAACTGCTCAATAAATATCAGCCACTGTTAATTTTATCCCATGCCCCTTCACATGAAACCCACCCTTTGACCTTCTTCTAAAACCATACCCTTCACACGTCATGTTATTGCACTGAACACACCACTACAAATTATTTGTCCATACACCTTTCCCTCCTACCATGTAAAACCGTAAGCTCCTTGAGGACAAAGAAATGTGACAATTCACAGTATCTGGCATGTACAGTATTAGGTACTCAATAAACATGCAATGAAATATATACCTAAATAAAAACTGATTTATCAAATACCTCTGTGATACCAATATATTCATCTGTTTAATGATCACAATTAGAATCACTTCAAGAAATTTTAAAAATCAAAATGCCCTGACTGCAAGCTAAATCAATTCGGTCAGAATCTCAGAAAGCCAAAGCAAGCCTCAGCCTTTTCTGAAGTTTCCGTGGATTGCAGTGTGCAGCCTTTGAAAATCACTGCCTTATACAAGGTAGTGAGACTTAGTGTCTAATTCTAATATGTTGTATTACAGGAAAAGCCCGACTCTAATATAGTGAGACAAACAAACAAGAAATAAATGAATGCATGTTAAACAATAACAACACTGGTCGTGAGTTCAGTGGAAATGAATGACGAGGGATGGGTGTTAGCATTGTGTATTTGTGATTGGCTCCTTCAGTCCAGTTCTGTAATATTTTGAAAGATGACTAACAAGTCAGGAAGTCAGGCTATATGGAAGTGAGGAGCAGGACTTGCCTGGCCTGTAAGAAAGAAATCACCAAAAGTTGAGCTGTTATCTATTCTTTTCTGAAACTACTCTTCAGAGTCTGCTCCAGAACTTGCCATGTTTTGGGTCAAGAATGGTCCCTAAGAAGTCATTATGGATCACAGCTGTCAGGCCTTGCCCTCAAAGTGCAGTCCATCAACCTCACCTGGGAACTTGTTAGAAGTACACAATTTACATGCCCATAATCCAGCTACTCCAGAGGCTCAGGTGGGAGCTCCCTGGGCAATTTAACAAGACCATGTTTCCAAAAAAAAAAAGTAATAACAAGGGTTGGAACTGGGCATGGTGGCACATGCCTGTAATCCCATCACTCAGGAGGCTGAGGCAGGAGGATCGCCAGGAGTTCAAGGCCAGCCTGGGCTACATAGTGAGATGCTGTCTCAAAAAAATGGGGGTGGGGAGGATACAGCTCAGCAGCACAAGCGCCTGCCTGCCAAATGCAAGGTCTTGAGTTCGATTCCTGGTACCAGAATGAAAAAAAAAAAAGGGGGTTGGAGATGTGACTCAGTGGTGGAGTATTTGCCTAGCATACATGAGGCCCTAGGTTCAATTTTCAGCAGTACACACATACAAATAAAAACTTTACAGTTTACTCAACCAGAACTGGCATTTTAGCAAAAGCTCCAGGAGAGCTGCATTATTCAAGTTTGGGAAGAACTGTCCAAAGGTAGAACCAACACAGCATTTCTGCCAGTCTCTCAGCCAATGCAAATGCTGCTTGCTGGACCAAGTCTTCATGTAAGTATTTCCTTCTGCCACCCCGAGGAATTAGCAATCATGTCTCCAGCCAGCACTATCTCCTGGCCTTTGATGCATCCTTTTGTTTCAAATAAGAGGAAAACCAACTGTAAAGGGCTTAAACAGTATATGAACTGCACTTTTTCATATAAAAACTGATGTATTCAGAGGTAGGGCTCACATAACAGAAGTCTGAACTTCAGAGTTCAGATACTGTCCCTCGGAATCTAGGTCCTCTCATGTCCCTGCTCTCCCTCTCACAATAGCTTCATCCGCATCCTCTACTAGGTGACCTCCAGCCTCTCAACGAGCAAAATGGCTGTGTTGGTCATAGCCCATCACTCCCCTGTGTCCAAGGAGAGCCTCTTCCAGTCATTCCCCTTACCTGAGTAACACACCCATCTCTTCCACTTGATAAAAAAAACACCTGAGGGCCGTTGAGATGGCTCAGCGGCGTAAGCGCCTGCCTTGCAAGCGCGAGGGCCCGAGTTCAACTCCCGGAACCCACATACAAAAAAGGGGCCGGTGATATCGCTCAGCGGCACGGGTGCCTGTTGGCGCGCGAGGTCCTGAGGTCGACCCCCCGGTACCCACAAAAAAAAAAAAAGCACCTGAGAGTGACCACCCAGACCTCCACCACAGATGTCAAAACAGCAACTTCCTAAAGGAAAAACCATGCTCCTGTTGGGTGTGGAAGAAAGACAGGCTGAGGAGACACCATCACATCCCATCTGGAGGGATGAAGAGGAGCTCTGTCCCAGTTCTTAAAGCACAATACGATGGCCATTATGTGAGTGTTAAAGTATCTCATCGTGAAATGTGTTCCTCTAGAATCCAGATGGCTGCACCACTGACCACAAACATGCTTCCTAAAGAAGCAATTTTTAAAAATCCTCTACAAAAACCATTCACCCAACATCCACACACCAATATTGGGGAAAGCACTCAACATGTCACAAAGCTTTTTTGAAAAACATAACTGATTTTTAGTCTGGAAATACCCAGGTTCATGCAAAATCTTAAGTAGCAAGATAGTAAATAATGAGATGTGAACTCTGCATTCAACATGGAAAATGGCATAACTAAGATTATTTTAATGTGGTCACCAAGCACTAATGTGGGCCAAACTTTGAAAAATCCTCCTTTGAGTCTGGTATTTCCAACTGATAACATTTGAGGGGAGGGGGGCATAAGCTTCTATGAGGGCATCACCTGAGCTTTCTAGGAAGTGATGTCAGCCAGAGAAAGTAGGAGAGGAACCTTCCTCCTGACTATGTTGTATTGTTATTCATTTTTTCCTGTGTCCATAAACCAGACCATAAACTTTGTGAGAATAAAAAGAGCAGTGGTTCAGATTTCTCCCCACTAAGCATTACATTTCACACAATAGTAGGGCAGTCAATTCATTCTAAAGTGCTATGCTACAGCGTGGCCCTTTCTGCAGACACACTGTCCCCCTTCTTCAGTGTCTGCATTCACAGGCCTCCAGCCCTCTAGGTTGGTGGTTAGGTTTGATCATAAAACCAGGAAAGCAACAGGATTTTCGCCAAGATTGATTTCCTGGCCTCATCCTTCTAGAACACAGTTGGTAATTGCTTCCCTTCTTCCCACTGAGAGCTCATAAGCAGTGCTTTGCTTTATTGATCATAAAACCAGGAAAGCAACAGGATTTTCCCCAGGATTGATTTCCTGGCCTCAGCCTTCTAGAACACAGTTGGTAATTGCTTCACTTCTTCCCACTGAGAACTCATAAGTAGTGCTTTGCTTTATTGGTGCCCTGTGGAGCTTCCAGTCCCTGGGCAGATTCGCCTATTACAAATTGTTCATCGTTTATTGGTTACACAGTCCTGGGGATTGAACAGCCTTCGCACTGAGCTTCATTCCCCAGCCCTTTGTTATTCATTTATTTATTTTTGAGGGAGGGTCTTGATACCAAGTGTGTCACCTGTATCCTGTGGGACCTTGGCTGACACACACTGCATTCGATTCTACAGAATATAAAATGTATGCATGCACAGATTTTTCTTAAAATCTTTATTTTCAAATTTATAAAGATGTCAATAATTTAGAACTTTGGGAATAATGACAAACTATAGAAGGTATTCAATAAATGTTAGGAAAATGTTTTCAAACTGGCTGGAGTGAGATCACGTTTGAAGGAAAAAAGTGCTTCCTACTACGGCTCATTAATTTTCCCCTTTTAGCAAAACAATCCAAATGTAATGCCAAAACGTACATAAATAGAAAATATAAAGACATTAACTATGCGTTTAAGCAGACCACAGCATTTTGCATTGCCTCTTTTGAGATCTTAACCATGTTAAACATCGTCCGTAGTGAGAAATTTCTCAAAATAGTCCATTTTGAGAAAGAAACATTTCCCATATTCTGACAGTTGTAACTAATACATGATAAACTGGCCTCAGATCTCGGAGAACGAAGCAATGGCACTTGAGCTATCCGTCCCTAAGGGACAGCTTCAACCTGGTTGGAGTTCGTACCTTCCCGGCAGGGGTGCGCTTGGGGAGGGGTCACGGTCGGCCCAGCCGTCGGGGCTGCTGCGTTGAAGACGATTGAGAGCAAATCGAGAGGACGCTGAAGAGGAATATCCATCGTGCTGCTGCACCTAAAGGCCGCGCCCGCCGTGCCGCAGTATGCGTCCTGGGCACTGGGGGGCGCCAGGAGGCCCTGCATTACGAAGCCTGCACAGACCCAGGGGTAGCACTGACTGCGAGCAGCCGACGGGCGAAAAAGGCCAGATCCGGTTCCGTGCAGCTGGGACTTGTTGGGAGCGGGCAGCGCTTAGGCACTGGGGATTGCGGTAGGGGCCCTCTTTGTGTGGGGCATTAATGGTGGGCTGGAGAGGACGGGCCCAGACCCTCCAAGGCTACGCTACTGGAGAGGGGTCCTGGTCGCTAGTCTGGTCCCGCGTGAGCCTCTCGCAGTGCTTCTGAGCCCGCGCTCGCCACGCTGCAGACCAAGTCGCTCAACAGCTCCCAGAGCGCAGGCATCCAATCTATCAAGCCCACAGGAGGCCCTCTAACGCGCTTCCGGGCACACTTTATCACACAAGTGCTAACGGTGTGATAGTGGAAGTTAACATCAATAATCACTAGGCCAGAAGAGGGATGCCGGACACCTCATCCCTGCGCTCACTGGGGCAGATCACACCACCTCAAGCGAATCAGCCGGTAGGGTTAGGGCCCTGGAAGTGTCAACAAGCCATCCCACAGGCCAACCCCTGCCCTGCTTAGGCAGGCAACCGCGGGGGACCGCTCTCCAGGAGGCAGTCACGCCCCCTGAGTGTTCCAGCACTGCTCGAAGGAAGCACCCAAGGAATCCGGTACGAAAAGAACATGTCTTTGAAAAGTTTGCTCTTACACAATTTCCACCCCTTTCTCTTCTGGTTCGAAATGTGTTCCCCATCGTGTCTTCTATATTTAAGTAAAGGTGCTTGCCGGGTCTTGTGCACAAATTTATTCTTTGCAGGTGTGGGGGGGCTTAGGGCTCCCCTAACTGTACCTGATAAATTAAGTCGCAGACACAAACTTCAGTGGGCATGAAGAACTGACGAGTGAGGTGAACCCCACGGAAGAGCAAGCGGAGATCCATTTTGTAGGAAGATAACGCCACATATGTTGTTACTGAAAAGGCGAGTTTCAGAATAGGACGAAAATGTGATCCCGTTGGTGAAGAGAGAGTCCCTTTAAGTCGGTGCAGTGTAGATGCAGAGAAAATGTGTACAAGGGGCCACAGGAAGGGTGTAATGAGCCTGAAATTAGCACTGGAGCAGGGTGACTTTGTTTCCTCCTCGCGTGCTGTTTAAATTGGCATGAAAATGTTTAAAATACTTATGCAGAAGATCAATGATTTTACACTGACTTGGTGAAATGAAGTTTAATCTTTTTATTTCTTCCCTAAAAGACCAAACAGAAAAAAAAAAAAAAAAAAAAAAAGCTTTCCCGCCTAACCGCAAAAGATTTTGGAAGCTCAAGCTTCTCAACAACTATAGGCCACCCTCTCAATTTTTCTAATACAAATGTCGGAAACAATAAGCAAAAAGGAAAACTCCAGACTACTCTGGCTAGCCTGAAATTCTAAAGCTTCAAGTGTTTTTCTGAAAGGCGATGTGGAATGTATTCTTGGCTCCATTAATGACAATCAGTTTACCTGTAGCAAATCAGTAACCTGTCTTTCACTTCCTCATCTGAGAAATAACGAACGCAGCTTTAAACCCAAAAATAATTTTTTAAAAACTTTGAAATAAAGTCCAACGTTTTTAGAGAAACTTGCCTGATTAGAGGGCACCTTAAAAACCTTTCCCAAGATCGCAAAATTCCCTGCCCTTTATCATTTATTCAGGTTGACCGTTTGGTTTTGAACCTTTTAATGTAACTTCGCCAGGCGATTGTGCCACTGTGCCACACCAGCCTCTGTTTCCCGAAAGATAAAAATTCACTGCACAGGAGAGTTCTCCAAGGGACAGTCACGGTCCCGCTCGTGCAGAAACCCACGCTCCCCAGGCCCTTGGTTTAGGCGCCTCCGCCCCGGCGCTCCCTCCTCCGCCCGAGTCCTGCCAAGCAAGGTTGTGAGGAAGAACAGGGTCCCCCGCCAGAGCCAGCGCTGGACTTTGGACACACCTCTAAGGCTCCGAAACCTTGAACTCGCCGGTCGCGACACTCGCCCCCCGCTCGGCCCGCGGCCCGCGGTCCTTCCTGGCGCTCGGCTACTCGCTGCCACCTCGCTCTTCATCTTCACGTCCTGAAGGGGTCCAGCTCAGCCATCACCGCGGGCAGCGCGCTCCCGGGCTGGCGCTGGTCGTCCTAGGCGTATCCCGCAACCGGGCTGCTCATGGGCTCCAACCTTGCCCCGCGCCCCGCTAACCGCCGCCTCCCCGGACCCGGGAGGAGGGCGCGAGGCTGCAGATGCCCGGAGGGCTGCGTCAATCTCGGACCGAACTTGCCGCTAGAGTTCCGGGCCAGTCCCAGCCCACGGCGCCGTCAGTGTTCCGGATCCGCGCAGTGACAGTGCGCGTCCCCCGGCCGCGGGGCCTTTTCTACCGCAACGTTGTGGTAGAGAATCTGCGCGCCTGCCGCGGGTCTCCACCTGCGCACCGGAAAACTTATGCTCAGAGTACGGCGACGCCCAGCTACTTGCTCACAACAGTTACTCGGTTTGGGTTTTTTCCCCCTTCTCAACAGAAAATGACATGCTGAGCCCCAAACCCCTCCCCTCCTCGAAGGAAAGTCAATCCCAGATGTCACATTTGGACCTTCGGAGTCTCAGCGCAGCAAGCTGACCCCTTCCACACCAGAAGCTCTGTCTTAACCTGGGAGTTGGATTCCTTTTCCTCTGAGTTCACGAGCGCTCGTTCTAGCGATAGCCGGCTCCGGGGCGCGGCGGGTAGCGCGCCAGGCTCCTGGGAGCCTGCGCACGACGTCGCGGTCCTTTTCATCCAGGCTACACTAGAGTGCGGTCCGCTCTTGGCCTGCTCTGCTGGATCCACACTCCTTACCCCACCAGCGAACCTACGATCATTTACCTTCTTAGCTATCGTCAATCCAGTGTCTCGTTAGACCGTTCCCCTAGTTAATAGCGCGAGTGAGGATTCCTGGGGAGGGGAGCGCGGCGCCGGCGGCCTTCAGCGCCTCTAGCGCTCGGACCTGACCGCCGCTGCCTGAGGCAGTCGCAGCAGCCGGCCTGGCATCCAAAGGCGGGAGGGTGGAGGGACTGTACGGCGAGCCCAGGTCTTACCCCCTTTTACATTATTTTATTGCTTTCTTTATGGAGAGCTTTTTCTTTTTTTCTTTTTTTTGCTACCGGGAATCGAACTCACGACGTCGCGTTTGCCAGGCTGGTGCTGTGCCGCTGAGCTATATCCCCCGCCCCTGTGGAGAGCTTTGGGGAAACTTTAGCTTTTCTAGTGGAGTTTATGAAGCGTGAAGGTGAAATTACAGCCAGGGAGATGAGAGGTCCTGATGCTCTGGGATTGACTGAAATGCTGCAAAAAGTATTTTTCAGCGGGGCTTGGTGGTGCATGCCTATAATTCCAGCACACTGGGAGGTTGAGAAAGAAGAATCGGAAGTTCGAGCCCAGCCTCGGCAATTTAGTGACTTAGCGAGACCCGACCTCAATTTTTTAAAAAAAAATTTTTTAATTTAAAGGGTTGGGTATGTAGGTCAGTGCGAAGGCCTTGGGTTCGATCCCCAATCTCCCCTCAAAAAGCTTTTCATACATTGCATGAATTCAGTATTCCGTCTGCTGCCTTCACCCCCCTCCCCAAAATGTATTTTTAAAATGCCCACCTTCGTAGAAGAGGGAAGGGTGGAAGGCAACGACGTCCTCACCTTCCCAGGTGCGAACTGAAGCCTTCCCTCTTGGGCGGTGATACTAGAAAAGTGGTGTGCACTCCTAATGCTTCGAAAAACACCGTTAATCCATAGAAGAAATAAAAATAAAATGTAGCCACATTCGCAGGATAGAGGAGGGCAGGAAATCGTTAGTTATTATAGCAGGAAGTAAATATCTAAAACTGATAAACCTAGAATTAGGCTATTAATTATTAATTAACTGCCAGATGAGCAGAATTATTAATGTAGGTGACATCCTGTAGTTCAAAAAAAAAAAAAAAAAAGGTTGATTCTGACATGCTGAACTGACTGACTCTGGGATAGAACCTTCTGCAACTTATTTATAAGCCCATCTGTAATGGAGCTTGAAGTTTTTCAAGCATGTGCATCATCTAAGTTGTGAAGTTATTTTATTTTATTTTATTTTTATTTTTGTGGAGGGGTACCGGGGGTCGAACTCAGGACCTCGGGCGCCAGGAGGCGCCTGTGCCGCTGAGCAATATCACCGGCCCTTTCTTCCTATGTGGGTACCGCGAGTAGAACTCAGGACCTCGCGCTTGCCAGGCAGGCGCTTATGCCGCTGAGCTATCTCACCGGCCCTGTTAAGTTATTTTAAATGAATAAATAAAAAATATCTTTTCCATACCCACAATCTCTTTATTGAAACTACAAACCTGAATTTTTATTTTCTATTACTTCATCCTGTAATCTCAGTAAGTCTTTTCAGTGTAATGTTCATGGAATTCTTGTGTGCACCTGAAATCCCCACCTACCATTGTATTCAAATGTGCAGACACATTCCGAGTTTTAAGAAGAAAAGAAGAGTCTACCATACAAGGAACGACAGTAAAACTGTTTCTTCATTTTTCCTGTGTCTCTGAATTTTCTTCTCTTCAGCCCATGCATATTGCCTTGGGGAAATAACTTTCGAATTCTTCAAGATTTAGACACTGAATATCAGGTTTCAGCATTACTTAGAACTGCTGGAAGCCAGAATCTATTTCTTAATTTGTTGCACATCCTCATTTCACTCTGCTTATTTGGTCTCACTGATTCCGAATTCTGTTTTTAAAAAGGAAATGACTTGGAACTACCATTCAGAACTTCAGAAACCATGACTGTGGAAAGAGGGGCTGGCAGAAAAACGAATGTTGGTAGTTCCAGTGTCACATTCAATATTGCCTTCAAGCTGTTCACCATGAGATTTTCGTTCAAAATGCAAGTTTATAGATATTTGGAAATTCTACACAAATACTGCAAGTGTGGGTTATTTTTGTTCTCACTCTATAATCAAAGAGGCCAAGCTGTCCAAAGTTCAGAGTAACTCATGGATGCCCTGTCTCCAACAAATATAGACAGTCTTATAAGGCTGTAAAATCTTCATTCCACTAAGCAAACGCACAGGAGGTCAGTTGTCTTTGTTTTCTCAATGGAAGAACGAAATCAAATCCCTCCTAGTTGGCCTCAGGTAGGTAGAGAGATACATCAAATCAAAAGACAGAGAGGAGGGACAGAAAGAGACACCTCCTGTGCACGAGTGCACTCTCTTCTGTGTAATCACTTTGGATCCCTGCAACAATCCAGTGGGCTTTTATCATTGTCCAAAGAGCTCTTGTCATTATCACTTTTTTCAACAGATGAGCTGGTCAGAGTTCAGAAAAGGTTCGTGACTTCTCCAAACTCACAAAACTAAGTTGCCGAGTGAGTAGAACCTCTGATTAAAAATGCAGAGATTTCTCTTTTAGGACACTGCGGCTCCCGACTGTTAGTCAGCCATTCTTTGCTCCTTGCTCCAATAGCTGATTGTCTTGTGTTGTTTTTTATGTCCCAACGTTATTTGACAGAAAGAAATTATAGCAATGAGGTGACTGCTTAAATAGAAAAGATAGGCAAAGCAGGCCCCTCTGAATTCTCTGGGATGCCCCAGTGGAAAGCTGAGGTACCAACAATGGGATAGGTTGTTTGATCAGTTTTCTGAGCACCTACCAGGTGCCAGCTCAGGGATGCAAAAGGTAAATGCTAAATTCCCTGCCCCAGAGCACTCCTAGTAGCCAGAGAAATTAGATAGACTGACCTTCCTCTATACGCTATCAGGTTTATGAGAAGGTCCCGACTCCCAGGAAGAGTGGGCAACCACACCCATCTACTGGCATTTGTTTGTTCTTATCTGAATCTCCACACAGAGAATAACTTCACAAAATAATCTTTACCAGTAATATCAATTTTGGTGGGGACTATTTGCTATGAAATAAACTTTGGCAAAATGTTTAAGACTTAAAAGTAGAAATATAATCCTTAAAGCTAAAATTACTTCAGAAAGAATAATCAGATTTTTAAACTTTTTTCCTTTTATTTAGTCAAGTTGCTTGGCGCTACAGAGAACTTTCTATACTTTGTTCTTTTTTATTTTTATTAGTACATGTTTGCAGTACGTAATGATTACATTCATCATGAGGAGGCGGTAAGAGCTTTCTACATTAAGGAATATAATTATTATCACAAGAACGTATTTAGCCCTCACTGTATACTAGGCACTGGAGCCAGATATTTTAATTTCTAGTATTTTGAACAAAATTGAGAGAATGCTAGTGATGAGGATCCTGTGTTTGTGTACTGGAGATGGTACAAACAAAATTATTTAATCCCATAAAGCTGTTTGTTAATTCAGAAGAAGGACATAACTTCCCATTAGAGAGGGTAAGGAGCTGAGTGGGGCATGGTGGCACACATCTTCAACTCCAGCACTCTGGGAGCCTGCCTCCTGAGGTAAGATGATCATAAGTTCAAGGCCAGCCTTAGGGAAAGCCTATCTCAAAATTTTAAAAATTTTTAAAAGGGCTAGGATATAGTTCAATGCTAAGGACCTAAGTTCAATTCTCAGTACCACAGGAGGAAGGATGGAGAGAAGGAAGAAAGGAAGGAAGGAAAGAAGGAAGGAAGGAAGGAAGGGAGGGAGGGAGGAAGGGAGGAAGGGAAATCCTATTTCAAAATTTTAAAATTCTTTAAAAGGGCTGAGATATAGTTCAGTGCTAAGGCTCCAAGCTCAATTCCCTGTACCACAGGAAGAAAGAATGAAGGAAGGAAGGAAAGAAGGAAGGAAGGAAGGAAGGAAGGAAGGAGAAAGGAAGAAAGAAAGAAAGGAAGGAAGAAGGAAAGAAGAGTTTTATAGTGAAAAAAGCAGAGATGCAGCTGGATCCCAGGCCAGAAGATCTAACGAAATACATTAGTATTCAGTTGGCCACAGGCTCATCCTGTGGGAAGGAACTTGAACCAAATGAGCAGTCCCCATCTTACTCCAGATGGGGACTGGTAAGGACATAAATACCATTTTTCCTCCGATGAATATTATAGACCCAGAAGGAAGCACCTTGTAAAGCAGGAAGAATAAATCTGTGTTGAAATAATGGATGTAGAATACCTCTCCCTATCCACTATTGTCAAAGCAAATTAAAAAGGAAAGGGGTAGGAAGGGAATGGTGACTGTCCATGATGTGACAGGCACAATTCTGCATATTAAAAACAAAGTGAAATAAGACCTATAAAAATGTAAGACTGTGATGATATCTTTTAGATTGTGCGGATGTCTTTTGCAGTGAGTCAAACTAAAGGTACAGTAATTTTCTGATCTCGTGGTGGTAAGACTCAAAGATGGTGATAGTTGCTCTTCCCTGACCTAGGATATAGTAATCTTCTGCGATAACGATAAGTAAAATGTTCACTGTGATATCATCTCTTAGGCACTTGTGAAATTTACAAATTTATCTCTCGTTTGTCAGACCCATGTGGTAGCTTTAATAGAAATTTGTCAGTGTCTCGTGGGGGAAGACTACCCTCTTCCTCATTGCTCTCAAAAGTGTGTAGATTCTATATGGGCCTGCCTGGATATCTCAGCCCAGGAAAGGGCTGAATTCTTACTTCCTGACACATTTCTGAAGTAGCTCAGAAGTAGAGGTGGGGGAAGAACAATGTATTCTTTAAGTATTTGTTTCTGAAATAAAACAGTAAGACTTCAAGGCAAACTTAATGTATTTTTTTTAATCACTAGCTAGGGGCTGGGGGTGTAGCTAAGTGGTACAGTACTCATAACACAAATAGGCCCTGGGTTAGAGCCTCACTAGCTGGTAAGTACCTGGGTCATTTCTGAGTCTACTTGCAAAAAGAGTGGTCTCATGTATTTTGAGATGTCATTGAGTCTTCCAACCTGGGTCCAAGTCTTACATTCTGTCCTTCACAACGATGATGTCTGTGATGGCCCTAAAGCCTTTTTCCTGATTTTGTCCCCCTTTCCCATTCCTATACTAAAAATGAGAAAGTCTTTAAGGGTAACAACTATTGCAGTAATCTGTTGCTACATGATAAAGTACCACCAAACTTAGTGGCATATAACAACCTTTCCACTGCCTCCCCCCACTTTTTTAAAGAAAAGCCCTCCCACCTGTGGATTGCCTGGGCACTTCTGGGTAATTTTATTTTGGTGCTGCTGGGGATTGAACCTGGGGTTTTGAGCATCCTAGGCCAGTACTGCACCCTGAGCTACATCCCTAGCCCCCTTCTGGGTGTATTTTACTCTCCTATTCTTGGGTTCCAATCAGATGGTGGCAGATAGGAGTGAGCTGGGGGGGGCAGGGGGGTGTTGGGCTCTCCTCTCCCCCTTTATGTAGCCTCACCCCTTTAGTAACTGATAACTGGACATTTTACAGTTTCTCAGGACTCCCAAATGTGTAAGCCACAAAATCCACCGAGCCTTCCTACAAGTTGGTCCAGGAACTAGCATAGCCTCACATCTGCTATCTTCTGTTGGGCTGAAGTAACACCCAGATTAAATGTGAGAGGAGATTATACAAGAATGAAAATTCCTAATTAGGGTTCACTGGGGCCAATCTTGGAGACTGGCTGCTCCCACCACCACAGATACACAAAGGAAAAGATCATTTTCATCCTGGCAGCACATTATGGGTTTCTTTTACAACTGAGAGAACATCCTATTCCTCGTGCCTTTTGAATCATATACCACAAGAAAGGAGAACTCAATATAGGAAATTTGAAATATTGTTTTTTATTTTCAAATATAGAAAATTGCTTTTTTGCTTTGATGCTTGGGTGTCATCCTTGCCAACAAACCTCCATTGTTGGGGCTTTGGATTCCTACAATCCTTGGATGGTGATAAGGGGTTATAAACAAAGGGGTCATAGCATAAACATACAGGGTCATATCAAAAATATAAAGTGTATGTGCATTTGTACTCATTCCTGAGGAGAGGACTCCTTTTTTTCAGGCTCTCATCTTACGGTGAGTTTAAATACGTAAAACATCTCATGATGCTTAGAACTCAACAAAATGAGCAGGGCCAAATGGCATGTGCCTAGAATCCCAGGTACTTGGGAGGTTAAAGCAAGAGGTTCACAAGTTTAAGGCCAGCCTGGCAACTTAGCAAGACTCTGTCTGGAAATGAAAACTAAAAAGGGCTGGAGTGCCCTTGGGTTCAACCCTCAGTATTTAAGTGCCCTGGATTCCTACCTCTAAAACATAATATCTCAGAAGTAAAGGTCAGGGAAAAGCAATTTATCCTTTATATATTTGCTTCCAAAGTAAAGGAGTAAAAAATTGAGATAAAAATTTTAAAATATAACAATTGCTAGCTGGTACTTGTCACTTTCTAAGCATGTGAGGAAAGAGAAGGAATTTGCTTGATTCCCCTACTCCCTGCCTCTTACCCCCAAGAACTATCCATGAGGATGAATGACCCACCAACCAGATAAATGCACTGTGGTTATCTTGACTGCTTTAGCTTTTATTATTCTGCCACCTGTACTTGGTGAATAGTTAAGTATACAAAGTAACTTGAGGGCTGGGTGTAGTGGTGCACACATGTAATCCCAGCACCTGGGAGGCTGAGGAAGGAGGATCACTGATTTCCAGGCCACCCTGGGCTACATAGTGAGCTCAAAGCCAGCCTGCACTACATTGCATCTCAAACCACCCCCCAAAAAAGAATATAATTTGAGCTGGGGATGTTGCCTAGCATGCAAAGGGTTTGATCCCAAACCAGGTGTGGTGGCACACGCCTGTAATCCCAGCACTCAGGAGGCTGAGGCAGGAGGACTGCTACGAATTCGAGGCCAGCCTGGGCTACATAGTGAATTCAAGGCCACCCTAAACTACATAGCAAGACCCTGTCCCACCACAAGAGATTTTTCATAAAAAGGATTTTGACAAGACTTTGCATCTTCCTCCCAAGCACTCTTCCTTATTTTCTCCTCTCCTCCCTTCCCTATTTCTTAGTGTTAAGAGATAGCAACCCAGGCCGGTGAGACGGCTCAGCGGCTTAAGCGCCTGCCTTGCAAGCGCGAAGGCCCGAGTTCGACTCCCGGAACCCACATACAAAAAAAGGGGCCGGTGATATCGCTCAGCGGCACGGGTGCCTGTTGGTGCGCGAGGTCCTGAGGTCGTCCCCCCGGTACCCACAAAAAAAAAAAAAAAAAAAAAAAGAGATAGCAACCCAGAGCACAGCTTAAGTCTCCTTGAGCACATGCACTAAAATGCCTACAAATTCGTGAGCTGAGCATATGGCCTTGCCCTTGGCAAGGTAAGGCCCCTCTGCTCACTTAACCCGCTGGCAACACATCTGGGTAAAAGACCTCATGATGGAGAAGGACAACCTCTCTGGGAATAGAGGAAGAAAAAGCATGGTAGAGCAAAAAATCAGGGCCGGGGATTTAGCTCAGCGGCACAGCGCTTGCCTAGCAAGTGCGAGGCGACTGAGTGCAATTCCCAGTACCAAAAAAAGAAAAAATTGAAAATTGAAAATTGGATTAGATAATAATCCTGGGGTGACCTTCATAATTTTAAAACTATTACGTTAGCCTCTGCTGTTTCTCAAAACACTTAACTTTTCCTCACTAAAAATATCACATTCCTAGTGTCCAGGAATCTGTTTCAGAAAACGTTCCCTCCCATTTCTCAAGAGAATCCTGAGGAACATTTCAGCTCTGATCTCTCCCACAGGTAAATACTTAAATGCTCCTCCAGCCCCTTTTCTCTGTAGCACTTACCAGATTGGAGAATTATATATTTTCTCACCGCCCAGAATGACAAATTCTCCCAGGCCCACAGATATAACCTGACACAAAGGAAAACAGTGAACAAATAGTGTATGGAGGTTAGGGGTGTGTTCGAGATACAGCAGCTTGCCTGAGGCCCTAGGCTCAATCACAGATGCCAACACCTGGGGTAAGAAAAGAATTTGTATCGCTCCACCTTTCTATGTGTGACATGACTGGAAGGGCCTGTTGTCTCCTATCCCTCGTAAAATAGGAACAGCGCAGGAGTCTCCAGGCTTCTTGGGCGCAACCCCTGCAGAATGGCATTGAGGAAACATCTGCCACAGGAAATACCCAATACAAGTCATCCGTTCTTTAAAGTGTGTGAAAAATGCCACGCAATTAGCACTAAAGATTGCAGACTGATCTACTTAAAACCCTGTAACTCAGTGCCGTCCCTGATAAGGGTGTGATGATGATGCGCCGGGGCTGCAGTTTTAGTCACATTTGTAAAGTATACTACACTTGAAATCACGTAGATTCTCTTCAAAGTTTAGGAACCTCAGGTGCCAGGAAATACCATCATCCACATATGTACAGCAAAATAAATTATTGAAATTAAGATGCTAGGGCCGGTGAGATGGCTCAGCAGCTTAAGCGCCTGCCCTGCAAGCGCGAGGGCCCGAGTTCGACTCCCGAAACCCACATACGGAAAAGGGGCCGGTGATATCGCTCAGCGGCACGGGCTCCTGCTGGCACTCGAGGTCCTGAGGTCGACCCCCAGTACCCACAAAAAAAAAAAAAAAAAAAAAAAAAAAAGAAATTAAGATGCTAAAGCTAAAAGTTACAATGCAAATTTTAATGAGTTCCTGTAGCTCCAATTATTTTTTACTCACCCACTCCACACTTCCAAGGGTGTAAAAATGTGAGAATTAAAGGCAAGCTGTATTGAATGACAGTATGAAGATTGGTGGAATTGAAACAAAAAACAACATGAACTAAAAAGCCTTTCGAGGCAGGTCTCAAGGTTATTTAACAACTAGAATTAAGAACTAGAAAACCCAAACTACTCAGAACATCCTTGTTAAGTTGATACACTAGAATTAGAAACAGTTACAGTATTAACTATTACTTTTTGGAGGCAACTATTACTTAAGTATCTAAAGTTAGGATCATTCCAGGAAACTTTTTGTAGAAAAAACAATTACATCAAATGCACACCCTAATGTTCATTTTTAGGCTTCTTCTTGAAAATATTTGTTTTATTGTAAGAAAATGCAAAATTTAGTTTTATATGCTTCTAATTGTAATATTGACCTTAAAATTGGTTTCTGATAAAACTAGTGTGACACAGGCAATGGTGGAGTGAAAAAGCAGAATTCTAGATTTATTTTTTAAAATACTTTAAAAACACACACCCAGGACACAATTTCTTTGATCAGTAAATTTTCAAGAAATGGAGCAAGAAATTTAAAGAAATGGACACATTAAAACTGGCTAAATTGAAATTGAAAACAGGGTTTTGACAATGCTATGGGGAATAAGTCCCTGAATATATTTTAAACAAGACCTCACATACCCCCCAACTGTTCAAGTGGTAGACAAAATAAATTACCATAAATTAGGTGCTAAGGCAACTTGAAAACAAAATGAAACAACAGGAGGATAAGGATTTCCTTAGCTTTTCCAGGAAGTGTGTAACACTGTGCTTCTGGCCTGCAGGCTGGGGCGGATTGGGAGCTGTCAAACGTCGGGGTAGTTGCAGTAATATACCGCAGAGCTGGCATCGGACACCACGGAGGAAATGGCCCCGTGGCTGTCCGGGAGATTCACGCTAGAGTCGTGTCCCTGGTAGGGGAGACCCATCTCGGGTTTGCACACGAAGTGCAGATACTGTTCGAATTCCGTGCGGTCCACCTCTCCGAGGAGCTCGGCGGCGGGCTGCCCCGGGTCCGTGCTGTCCTGGCAGGGCAGCGCCTCCGGAGGGGGCGAAGGCTGGCCCGGGCCCGGCGGCGCGTGCTGCTGCTGCGGGGGCTGCAGGTGGAAGCCGCGCGCGCCGCCCGCCGCGGGGGAGCCCATCGCGCCGTAGTACATGTGCAGGGCGCTGGGGGGCGCCAGGAGCCCCGGCATGGCAGGGCCTGCTGCCTCGGGACCCAGCCGCGTGTGCAAGGGCCCGGCGGGCTGCTCGGGAGGTACCGCATAGTCCGAGACCTGCGCGTAGCTGTAGTTGCCTGCTGCTGGGCAGTCCCCGGGCAGCGGCGCAGCGAAGAAGGAAGGGTCCGGCTCCACGCTATCCAGCGGGGACGTGTCGGGCGTGGGTAGCGGGTAGCCATCGAGCGGGGACGCGCCCAGGCCCTGGCAGTCACGGTAGTGGCCGCCCATGTGCGGGGGCAGCAGCGGCGGGCCCGCGGGGAAGCCCTGCTCTGGGAAGGGTAGGCCCAGGCCGTCCATGGCCACGTGGCCGCCCTCGGGGCCCAGCGCGGCGCCCTGCGTCTCGGCGAGGCCATGCAGGAAGCCTCCCTCCACCCGCTTCAGCCGCTTCACCTGCTTGCGCCGCCGCGGCCGGTACTTGTAGTTGGGATGGTCCTGCATGTGCTGCACTCGCAGCCGCTCGGCCTCCTCCACGAAGGGCCGCTTCTCCGCCAGCGTCAGCGCCTTCCACGACTTGCCTGCATGGGGTGGGAAGGTAGAGAGGGACGCAGGGCTTACGGGCGGCGCTCCCGCCCCCAGGCATCACCTGGCCTCACCTCCCACCCCCAGTCTAGAACTGCACAACCCAAGGTCTACCCCGGTCAAGTTAGCGTGAAGGTCTGGGACTCCTTCAAATCCAAACACTCGGAAGACGCCTCCAAGGGTATCCTGCACTTCTTTAAGTATCCTGCACACAGCTTCCCCACATCCCAGTAACCCATCTCCCCGTTGTTCGAAAAACTGAGAATGCCCAGTAGGCTGGAAAAGGATCGGGGACGGGCACAACCCAATTCAGGCCTAGAAGTGCTCTCAACCCCTCTGAGACACGCCGGGAACCCGCCTCCCCAAAGCCTTTGGATTCGCCCCCAGGCTCCCGGATTATCCGCGCGCTCTGACGATCAAGGCCGAAAGCCTGTTCGAATAGACCGGGACTGAGAGGTGGGAAGGGAAAGGAGGGGCGCCCAGGAAAGAAAGAGGGTACACTAAATCCAGGGTCTGGGCTTGGCTCGCAAAAAAAGCCCCACCCTTTTTGGCCCAAGGAAGCGGCTCTGAGACCCGCGCCAGCGCGCCTGGAGCCCTAGGTCCGCGGCTCACTCTCACCTAGCATCTTGCTCAACTCCGCGTTGTGCAGATCCGGGTTCTGCTGCGCCAGGCGCTTGCGCTCGTCCTTAGCCCACACCATGAACGCGTTCATCGGCCGCCGGATGCGAGACTCGCCCTTGGCTCGGCCCGCGGTCCCCCCCGGCGCTCCGCTGCTCGCCGCCACCTCGCCCTTCACCTTCATGTCCCCGAGGGGACTCAGCGACTCGGCCCAGGGGCACGGGCCCAGCCCTGCCATCACCGCGGGCAGCGCGCTCCGGGGCTGGCTCTGGTCGTCACTGGCGTACCCCGCATCCGGGCTGCTCATGGCGTTCCAGCCCTGCCCCGCGCCCCGCTACCCTCCGCCGGACACGCCGCCTCCCCCGGCCCGGGAGGAGAGAAGCGAGGCTGGAGATGCCCCCGAGGGCCGCGCTGCGCTGCTCCCCGCGGCCCGAAGCTGTCCGCAGAGCTCCCGGTCAGTACCAACACCCCGGAGTAGGCAGCGCCCCCGCCCGCCCAGTGACAGTGCGGGCGTCCAGCGCCTCGGGGCCTTTTCTGCACAGATGTGGCCAATGGAGCGGAGGGGGCGGGCCGGGAACGCGTTGTAGGGACCACGCCCCGCCAGCGCTCAGAGTCCCAAGTCCCAGTTCAACCCCGCCCGCCTCTTTCCCCTCCCTCGGCCCGCGCTCTGACCTACACCGGCCCCCAGAAAAACTGGCTGGAGCCGGGCTCTGGCGCCACGTCCTCTCGACCCGGGAAAAAGACTGAGGCAGAACTTTCTGCGGGTGCGGACTGCACCGCGCTAGAGAGGTATTTGTCCAAGGCACTACGTGTTAACATACTAAGCATCACGCTATTCTCTTTGAAAATAACATCTTTATTGTATGAACCAATGGTACTTCGGAGTGTATATGATCTACCATTGCATAGGTGTCTCCTTCAAATGTATTTTCTGAAAGAAGATACTGAGGACGATAAATGAATACATTCTCACCCCAAGAGCGCATCCTGCTTGTATTAAAAATGTATGTCCCCGAGTTAAATTCTTACTTTTAAAAATAAGATGACGGAATGGCGTTGTCTCTTAATATTCCATCTTGAAGAATTTTAAATTTTTATTCATGATATATATATACATAAATAAAAATAAAGGAGAGATAGGAAATTGGAAGGTAAACTAGAGATGGGGAAAGGGAAAAGAGAAAGGGAGGAAAAGTGAGGCAGTAAAAAGATTCTGTATTATAAACATGTGCTAATAAAAAAGGAAAAATTTTACACAAAATATGTAGGATAAAACTAACAAAACAATTTCTCATATGTGTTCGGTAAAAAGGGTAAGACTTAGTGTTGGTTTCTAAAATGTAAAGACGAATGAGGCCCTGCATTCAGTCTCTAGCAGCACACACACACAATTAAAACAAAAATAAAATGTAAGTTGGGTGTGATGGCACGCGCCTGTTGTTCCAGCACTTTGGAAAGCTGAGGTAGGATTGAAAATTTGAACCCAGCCTGGGCAATTTAGTGACTTAAGAAGCCCCTGTCTCCAAATAAAGCTTTCAAAAGGAATGGGAATGTAGTGAGTGCAAAGGCCCTGGGTTCAATCAAGGGGGAGGAGCAAAAACAGTAGTTTGTCTGCATGGTCAAGTTTATTAGCAGAAAGAGAGCATCCATTTGACAGCAAAATAACTGTATCTCTTACACTCAGTAGAGGTGATTACCCTGGCAGATAATTAGGACATTTCTCTACATTTCTTTAGACTGGAAAGAAAATCCGAATGACTTTTAAACTTGTGTTAAAACATGAGAAAGCTTTTCTGTGGGATTTAAAAACAAACACTTACATGAGACACTATATGCTGTTCAGATTTGCTAGCATCCTCCAAACCTTAAGAAACTAGTTTATCCTCCAACCAATCCCATGAGTTGGACAATATTATAACATACAGATGAGGAAACTGAGGCACAGGTTAACCCACTTGCCAGAGATCAAAGCATTGGGAGGGTGAAATTTATACCCAGCAGTCTCCCTTCAGAACGGGAGCTCTTAATCACTATGCCGGGCTATTATGTTTCTGTATTTGTATTATTTTCAAAACCATCACAGCCTTTCCTGCAGAGGGGAAACATCAACGTATGTATCAGTCTCCAGAACAGATTTGAACAGATTTTCGTTGCATGTTACCAAGAGGTAATGAAAAAGTAGTGCTGCTGGGGTCTGAGAGCTAAAATGCTGTAGGTTTTTATGTGATATTTCAGGGACAAAGTCATTTATCACGTCCGGGCTTTTTATTCATTAAAAACATAGAGCTTTTGCTAACACTTGGCCTTTGGTTTCTGTGGCATTGCGTTTTCTCTGTAGAGCTCTGAAGTCAACCTGTCCAGCTCTCCAAAGATCTGTACGGCTGTGGCAGCTGTCTCTTCCCTTTAGCAGCAGTCTTTCTCCAGGGTCACGTTAAGGCAGTGGTTCTAGTCACTGGGTCTCTCAGGCTCAGGCAAGAAAACTTTAAATCTGCTTAAAGAAATCGGTAGAGGAATGTGTTTTCAATTGGTGGCTTTAAAGCAATTGAACTTAATTTTAACTAGTGATGTGTTTTCAAGCTTTGTTTTTTCCTGAAAAAAAAAAAAAAAACTGCTTGAAAACACAGCAAAGTGCACTGAAAATGGTTATATAAGTAAGGAAATTATAGTAGAGACAGCACTATTACAAATTAATCTAGCACATTCCTCCTTGCTGTTTTTTGTTTGTTTGTTTTTCAAGATTTTTTTCCCCAATCCTTTTTAAATTTTTTATTTTGAGACTGGGTCTCACTAAATTGCCCATGCTCAGCTCAAACTTTTGATCCTCCAGCCTCGGCCTCTCAAAAATTCTTAACTTTTCTAGATAGTAATAAATACATTTTTAAAGATCTTGAAGCAGAAATTTCTCTTAGTAAAAAATATTTTATGAATTAAGAGGGTCATTGAGAATGAAAATTGAAGACCAAGCAAAAAACAATGCCTGGTCCGGAATCCATTTTCTCTGTCTAAAATAATCCATTTGACTAATTTCTTCAAAGATAAGATAAAGTACAGGAAATATAATCCAGGTGTGGATCCAGAAAACGTATATGCACAATTTTACCCTCGTTCTTCCTTCCGTGCTTCTGTGCTCAGTCCAATCTAGGAAGAAGTGTACGTCCTGGAGCCAACAAGGCCAAGCAACTGATGGAGAAGAAAACCTAGCGGTTCCTCAACTTATTTTTTAAATTTTATTTATTTTTCTTCATTTATTTTTTGCTGCACTGGTTCCTGGAGGCCAGCTACTGATCCTGGTCAGATATAAGGTTACTGAAAAATCAGATCAAAGCACACATCTCTAGGATGAAGTTGGAGCTTCAGATTTTGGCATTTCTCCCTTCTTAAAACACCCTCCCTGGGAGTCATAATGTAGCAGTTCACTAAACAAATTAACCACAAAGGAATTGTGGTGTCTTTCCAAGACCCGTCTCCTTTTACATACCGATACCTAGGTCTCATTTCTTCTTAGCATTCTCTTGACATGTGGGGGGCGGGGTGGGGGGCTGCAGGCGGTGCCTCGATGTGTGTACTAGTATTTCAGTCTTCTTACTAAACGGTGTTGGAACTCCTGACGTTATCAGAGCCAGCCACAAATGCCACATGTAAAGAAGCAAACATCCGGAGTGGCTTCCTGCAAGCCTTGCTTTTCTCAACATAAGAGATTTACGGCGCGGGGGTGGGGGGGTGGTCAGTAGCCGGAGCCTAGTACACCCGCTTTGTAGCCTGCGGTGCGCATCGCAACTCACAGTGCAGGAGTTCTAGGCTCCTGCCTTACTGAATTGCGCCCACACTACAGGGTGCCCCAAGACTCGAAAGACTGGGCGAAGAAGCGAATAATGTAGCAAGAAGCTTTGCCCGTTGCCACTTGGGGCCTTTGGCCAGCGGGTGCAGAAATGAACCCTGGTAGGTGACAAACTGTGGTTCACACCTGGAGTCAGAGCCACGCTTTTCCGCGGGCCTCTGACCAGGCCGGGTGATTTCTGACCGACTTTAGTGTTTTCGACGCTTAGAAAACGGGAATCTAAAAGAGACTCATCAGGAAGGCTCCGTGGGCACCCAGGCAGATCCGGGTTGTCTCTGGAGGGCAAGGTCGTTGGGGCGGGGAAGGGGGACTGTGCGCCACAAACTCAGGGTAAACTCAGGGGCGGCCCTCGGATGGTAGACAATGTTATCCCTAGAGTAAAGGACAACAATATGGCCCGTACCTTTATAAGTGGTGCGGCGGCAGCGACCGCTCCCGGACCGAGAGGGAGGTGGTGTGCGGCGTCCCCCAGGTAGGGCCCGCAGCCCCTAGCACCGATTGGCACCTCGCGCCCCGGCGCCGACTGGGCGCCATCGGCACCTTTTGCGTCTCCTCCCTGTCCCCGGCCAGTCCCCCCAGGGTCCGGGATAGAGGTCGAAGGTTGTGGGCGGGAGGGGAGAGGTGAAGAAGGAGTGGCCCGCCCGGAAGATAGCGGTCACCTGCGCCTTAGCCGGCGCCGCGCACGCCCGGCCCAACGTCCCGCGCCAGACCCTGCAGTCCCCTCTCCACCAGTCCCCCCCCCACAGGGCCAAAAACGGGCGACGGCGAGAGTGGCTTTGGGGACCCCAAAGAAGGTGCACGAGCTTTCTTTCTAGTTTCACGCCATCTCCCACTCCCTTCGCCCGCATCCCGCCCCAGTACCGCCCTGGTGGAGGGCGACTACTCGACTCGGAGGCGTCCCGGTTCCCGCTCGACCCCGCCTGGCGTTTACCCTGGCGAAGCAGGAAATGCGCTGTTCCCGGTCCACTTCCCCTGCTTAGAAACTGATCGGGGTGTTTCTTAGGTCCCTCTCCACAACTGTGGTCCCTGGGTGAGATGTGGGCTCCTTTCTTT
The DNA here is from genome assembly GCA_028451465.1 of Erethizon dorsatum. NCBI lineage: Eukaryota > Metazoa > Chordata > Mammalia > Rodentia > Erethizontidae > Erethizon > Erethizon dorsatum. The sequence continues at coordinate 55,116,224 of CM051828.1, forward strand.
TATTGCCTGGTGTTTGGAATATCTTGCTGTCATAAGGAGGTGGCTCTGGGGGTGAGGAAGAGCCCAGCTCCTAACCCAGGTCAAGTTAAATACACACGACCTCCTTCGTTCTTTCGTGTCTGCCTAGCACTTTAAACGCAATTGCAAGTGCGATTTGGTGTCTGTGCAGACTGCTGCTGCCGCTGATCTACTAGCCCCTTCGCTTCACCCGCACCCTGGAAGAGGCCAGGGCTTCCTCGGTGAGGTGTACCCCACCTGACCAGACAGCCTTATCAGCCGCAGGTCCACTGTGAGCAGAACACTGCCACTCCCACCCCAGAAGAGCAGACACGGCCCCTGCCTCCAAGGAATGCACAGGCAGTGTCATTAGTCTTCTTCCTTGATTTATTAACGTCCAGCTGGGTGTTGTAGGTCTCTGCTCCTCTAATAATTTGTTCCTGGCATGTGGAGGTATCGCTGACTTTAGTAAGTCGAGCACTTGGAGTTTTTTTTTTTTTTTTTCTAGTGGAGGTAATTGGTTGCCTTTCTACCCTGAAAACTCTGCCAAGTTTCCCCAGGAAGCGGGGCTGGATTGTACCAGATGGTTGGTTAGGGCAAGGTGTGCATTCTGTGATCTTGGAAGTGATCAAAGTTAGACAGGTCACAGGACAGGCCACTCCTGACAGCACTACTTACCTGCTCTTCTGTGTAACTTTAGCCACAAATATATCAGAGTTTTGAATTAGGACCTGAGTTAGCTTCCAAAGTTTCTAAATAAGAAGGAAAATATGGAACACTTAACAAATTTTCGTGTCATTCTTGTGCAGGGGCCATGCTAGTCTTCTCTGTATCATTCCAATTTTAATATATGTGCTGCCAAAGCGAGCACTAGGAGGGAAAATAATAGGACTCTTGTTGGAAGGCATCTCAGTAAGTTTCCAGTTGATCAGTTACCTAAAGTTTCTCCTCAGTCCATTTGTTGTCTTTGGTGCATTCAAGTAGCAACACAGGGTCTTTGGTTCATTTCATCTTTATGTCTCTAGAGCACACACAATTCATCAATCTTTAATGAATATTTACAGATACTATACTGGCTGTCCATTTGCAGCAAGTCCTAGGGCTCTCTTTCTCATGGCAGGCCACTGAGAATGACCTCTGTAGCCCTCAGCAAATCCTCTGTTCTTTTTTTTTTTTTTTTTTTAATGCGGGTACCAGGAGTCGAACTCAGGACCTTGCACTTGCCAGGCAGGCGCTTATGCCACTGAGCTATATCACTGGCCCTTATCCTCTGTTCTTATTGCAGACACATCTGTGTAGGCTTGTGGTTATGATTTCACGCCAGTAATATTCTCTCACCCTCTCCTTCACCAGGAGTTCAGTCTCTAGACATTAGACATCTGACATCTCCTGAGGATTAACTCAAATTCTGTTGCTTTTTTTGAACTCATTTGACTTGGAAGTCCAGGCCAAGAATGTACAGGGATAATTATACCTTTGGATAGAATGCAAAAGCAAATGTCTGTCTTCAGGGGATTTTTCAAAACTAATTTTTAATATTAGTTTTTTATACTCATAGAATACAGTTTACAAAGCAGTTTTCCTAACTCATCTGACTTTTCTTTGAGGTGGGGAGGGCAGCCTGTGCTTTAGCACCATTTAAAAATATATTCTATCAATATCTATTAACTTTTACAAAACATTGAGTTTCAAACTGCTATTTTCATATAAACATATAATGTATTTTGATCATATCCATCTCCCAATTACCTTCCCTTACACCTCTCATTACCCTATCCTTACTCCCACTCTTGTCTAACAGTCTCTTTAGTCCTTTCATGACATCTTTTTCCTTTTCTTTTTCCTTTTTTTAGAGTGTACATGTTAGGGAAAATATGAATACTTATCTTTCTAAATCTGGCTAGGTCATGCAACATGAAAATCTGCAGTTCCATTCATTTTCCTACAAATGATGTGATTTTTTCTATTTTATGACCACATAATACTCCATTGTGTGTACAACCACATTTTCTTTATTCATTCATCTGTCGAGGTAGCCCCATTTTTTGAGAATAAGACTAAGAGAAGATCAGTGACTCAAGGTCACATGACAAAAGTGCTTGGGCCATTTACCAGCCCTTGCTAACTGTACTGGGTCTTGTTCTGAAATTCTTTCCATGCCTTATATATAGCTAGTGAAGGGTCTACTGAAATTTGTAGGGACTAAAGACAGTAGATAAATTAACAGGGATAAATTAAGGATCCCTGACAAAGAAACTTGCAGTGTTGTCCCTGACTGGATCATGATTTTTTTTTTTTTTTAGTATCAAAGATGCATCACTGTAAAGAAGAAAGGATTTTCATTTAGAACATCTATAATTAGGTCTTAAAGATCACATCATCTAAACCTTGTAACATCCATTTATTTTGATTATTCTTTCAAATAAACACATTCTAATTCAGCTAAAAAATGGGAAGAGTTAAAAGAATTCAAAATATAAGAAGTTGAAGTCTTCAAAATTTTTGTCCTTATGTCACTTTCTTTCAGACTATAGGAGACTTAATTATCCTGAATTTTTATCATCTTGTTCTTCACCTCTTTAAGCTATTGCCTACCTCAGTACCCATTTATGGACCCAGTCTTAAAGACATAAAAATGGCTAGCAGCTGGGTAAATTCTCTCCACTTTTACTGTTATTAGGGAGAGAAAGGGATGACAAATGCTATCTATTCTATTTTACAAAGTGGAAAATTAAAACACAGAACAGTTTGGTAATTTGCCTAACGCTTCCATGTTATCCTAAGCAACGAGATAATAATCTATTCATTTAATCAGCAAATAATTATCTAACACCTGTAGGTGCGAGGCTTAGCACAGCATGGCACGTTGGTAATGAGTATAAACGTGGGAAATTGAGCTGCTTAGGATCAAATTCTACTTCTACAGCTTATCAGTTATGTGTCTTTGGATATGTTACTGAACCTTTGTATATCTCATCTGTAAATTGGAGGATAATAGTAGGGGTTTGTTGTTTTTTCTTTTTAAAAATTATATATTTTCATTAGTATATGCTTGCAGTACATAATGATTATATTCATCCTGGGGAGTTGATTACACAACTTAATTATTTTTACTCCCCCCTCCTTCTCGTCCCTCCCTCTCTTTCCATCTCTTTTTTTTGTGTGTGTGGGTACCGGGGGGTGGACCTCAGGACCTCGCACACCAACAGGCACCCGTGCCGCTGAGCGATATCACCGGCCCCTTTTTCGTATGTGGGTTCCGGGAGTCGAACTCGGGCCCTTGCGCTTGCCAGGCAGGCGCTTACGCCGCTGAGCCATCTCACCGGCCCTCCTTCCATCTCTTGGTCCCCTTCCCATTTGCAAAAGATCTATCTCCCTGTTTCCTAGTAACTATTATTATTTTGCTCTTTAAATTATTTATATTTTGAATTTCTCATATAAGAGAAACCATGTGGTACTTAGCTTGTGTGTCTGATGACCTCAGAGAGTTTATGAGGATGAAATGAGTTAATTGTTCATAAACTGCTTAAAATAGGGTCAAGCATATAGTAAGTGCTATATGGGCATTTAATAAATAAAGTAAATTTTAAACTAATGCATTAACTAATTAATTAAATTAATACCATAGGATTGATAGTAAATGCATGATAATGACCAAACAATTTCATAATGTGCAAACATCTACAATAGTAATAACTAACATGGTCATACTTCAAATTGTCTGTTACTACTGTTACATTCACGAAGCTTTCAGGGATGTTTCTATAAACTATTGTGCATTTTCTGATTGCATTTGAATGTAAACATTTTTACTCTGATGGTTAAAAAATCTTTTTGTATATCAACCTTCTAAAACCCTAAAAAGGCAAGGAAAAATATGTAGAACTGTAAAACATTAAACATTCTATTTGAAAGTTTTGAAATGCAAAGAGACAACTTGCAAATCAGTACTTACCTGGGTAGGCTTAGATTCCTTTTTTAAAGACATAGAAACAAAGTTTAATTTAGATAACCATGCTTGGTACACACGTATTTCAAAGGAAGAATAATCTACAAATGTCCTAACCTAGCCTAGACCTTTGTGTGTTATATAGTGAAAAAATTATGAATTCTAGTCTCAGTTGTTCAATAACTTGCTTCCATGTAAACTACAAATCACTTAAACTACCTAATACTTTATTTTCTCAAGAAGAAGGGGGGGAATATTTTATCTCTTTCTAACTTTTCCAGATAAAGAAATGAACAAACAATCACAAGGACTTTACAAAGTAAAAGTGCTGAGTGTAACAGTGCTGGTGTGTGCACACGCACGTGTGTGTGGATGTGTGTGGATGCATGCACAGACCTATGTATGGCTGTGGATATTCAGGAATATATACTTAGAGAAGATTCATTCTACAGAAAGAAAACAGCAAACTGACATAAAATCAAAATCAATGATTTTAAGGAAAGCTTATGGCTTTTGGTTATAACAGAATGTTATTGTGTTGAGGAAAAACTTTTTAACATTTTTTTTAAATTAATTACTGCACCGAAGGTCTCACCTTTGATGTAGGAGAAAGTAGGTTCTACTTTTGTGAACTAAGACTATGGATTTATTGCAGTACCATTATGTTAGTAAAATTAATAGATTATTTCAGTGGCTAATTTAAAAGTAGAATATCAAGACAGAATTGACATCTTTCTTGACATTTTTCTGTTATAAAACATTTCCCTAAAACTTACCTGACAGGGGCCAGGGATATAGCTCAGTGGCACAGTGCCTGCCTGGCAAGCGCGAGGTCCTGAGTTTGATTCCTGGTTCCCAATAAAGTAAAATAAAACTTACCTGACATTTATGAAATAGTAGGACTGAGAAGGATTACATAAACCATACCCTGACTTCCAAGTTCCACAATTGATATGAAACATGTCTCCTATGCGAACTATTGTATACTGTGCTATAAATGAAAGTGCTTGTTACTTACATGGCTATATAAATACATGTGTTCTTTTAAAGTTATTTATTTAGAAATAATTTTGAACTTGCATAGAAGTTGCAAGAGCAGTACAAAGAACTACGTCACCTTCACTGAGACTCTCTACTTTGTTATTTTATTTTATTTTTTATTTTTTTATATGCGGGTACCAGGAGTCAAACTCAGGACCTCATGCTTGTCAGGCAGGTGCTTATGCCACTGAGCTATCTCACCAGCCCATGTTATTTTTTGACCCATTTATCCTTTTCTAAATAAACATAAACACTTTTCTGCACTTGCTCATCTTGTTCTCCCTTAGAAAGTGGAGAGAGAGAGAGAGAGAGAAACGGAGAGTCCACCTAGACAATGTATACGTACTTTAGCAGTTCACTGGACTAATAAATGTGTGGAAGGTAATGGCCACCACTTTGAGCACCTCTTGTAATTTTAGAGGCCAAAGGTAACTTGTATTAATCTCATGATGTCTCAAAAAATTTAGTATTAAAATATTTAGGCAAGTTTTTCTTTTCCTTATGTATACATTTTTTGGTGGATTCTCTCTCTTTCTCTTTCTCTCTCTATATATACATACAACAATACTGTATAAGTATATATTAGTATATAATACATATGTTCACTGTCACATAACATTATCATATAACTAGATTATAGATACTACATAAATATATAACATGGATATATTGTTTTACCTTATATGTTAAATTGTATATATATAATTAGTCTATTTCTTAGCTTTTTTTGAGAGCAAGCTGCAACATATCTCATCACTCTTCTACATACTCCAGTGTATATTCCTGAAAATTAGGATGATTTCCCAATAATCACCAAATAACTAAACAAATCAGACAATGAACATTACTACTTTATACCTCAACCATCTGAGCCACACATCCAATTCTGGCAATTTCTCTGCTCTGACAGTCTCTTTTCTCTTTCTGATCCAACATCCAGTTGAGGCTCCCCTGTTGCATTTTACTATCAAGTCTCTTTAGTCTTTTTCTACTTTACAACGTTTATAGTTTTAATATCTACAGACATTTCATTCAAAAAGGATGCCCCACAGCCAGGTCAAGCTGATGTTAGCTCACGAATTCTTTGTAGGAAAGCCATGAAAGTGGTGGTGTTCTCCTTTCAGGGCACAGCATGGGAGACAAGATGTTAGCCATTTGCTGGTCACTGGTGATGTTAACCTTGACCACCTTATCAAGTTGTGTCTGTTCAGTCACCATTTTCGCTTAGTAACTAAACAATGTTTCTTTGTAGGAGGATCTCAGACATTACACTAATATCATTGTCCTCATCAAACCTCCACCCACCTGCCTTGGCATACACTTGATGAGTGACAAATAGTGACAGATGGTGGTTATCTATTCCCATCACTCCTTCTATCTTAATGCATTCCTTCTACTATGAGGCAGCTTCCCATTTATTTATTTTTGTACTAGTATCAGTATGGACTCATGGGTTCCTTCTCTGTTCAGTAGTTTGCGGTCCTTAACTAATGATATTAGTTCAGAGGCCCAGCTGTTGCAGATTTGGCCAGCAGGGCACCTCTCAAGCTAGCTCCTGTATCCTTCTGATATTACCTTATCATTCCTTGGCCATTTCCATATACTTCAGCATAAGAAGATATTCCTGGCTCATCTTGTGTCCCTGCCTCAACCCAGTATCCAGTCCTTTCTCCAAGGAGACAAGTGTGTCTTTTGGTGGAGATGGCAATTAGAATTGACGATCTGGGCTCTCATTGACACTGAGGTATCACTGCTTCTAGGAGCTTCAGCAGACAGAGCTAGGAAATATCTGTGCACATACATGTGAAGTAGCCCCCCACCCTGTTTTCTTTCCATAGTTTCAGTAACATGAGGTCAACCATGGTCTGGAAACAGTAAATGGAATATTCTAGCAATAACCAGTTCATAAGCTTTAAATAACTTTTATCAGAGTATGTTGTTCTAATTGCTTGATATTATTAGTTATTGTTAATCTCTTAATATGCCTCCTAACTTGTTAATTAAATTTTATCATGGATGTGTATGTATAGGAAAAACATAGTATAAGCAGTGATGGTGAACCTTTTAGAACTTTCAATGATAACAAACAGCTGGCTGCAGCATGCATGCCATAGGTTTGCCACCACTGATACATAGAGTGGTCAGTACTATCCTCAGTTTCAGGTGGGCACTGGGGGTCTTTAAATGTGTCCCTCATGAATAAGGCGAGACTGCTGTATATTTGTGCAAGTCCATACACACACACATCTATCTGTAACCATTTCTATATGTACCTAATGATATTTCTATATACAAACATACATATATATATACCTTGAGTTAATTCAGAATACTTCCAATTCCAATCCAGCATCTCAGTGTTCTTTCTAGCCTGCTACATTTCCATATTTGTAAATCCTTTTTTCAGTGGCTCCTGTTCCCCTCAGTACATGTACATAATTTCTCACTGTAATCCATCTCCTAACCACTCCATCTGCCTACTCTTGGTCCCCTTTCTTGGCTTCAGGTATGCCAGTACCTCTGCATGGGCCTTTGCCAGACCCTAGCCTCCTTCAGGCCACAAAGCAAGGGAGAGAAGAGTTAGTGGTGTAAGTTTACTTGAAAAGTTTTTGAAGTATTTAAAGTGATCATAAACAAGAGTCAAAGTTTTCTTCCTTACTGTTTTTAAGACCTGCTGGCATATTCCTTAGGAATAAGCTAAACACTAAATCATGAAGCATTTTTTTGTCTTGGAGAAGGGTCACTTGCAGTTCTGAAACTACAACATTGCACCATGAATAACCCAAAAATATTTCCTGGGCTTTCACTCATGGCTAAAGCAAAACTGGAGATTGGCTTGACCTCTTAAGATTTTTTTTTCCTCAAAACCATAAGGAAGACTAAAAAACTGCTAGATTTAATAAGCAAATTCAGTAGTGTAGCTGGATACAAAGTCAATACTCAAAAGTCAATAGCCTTCCTGTACACAAATAACAAACTTACTGAAAGAGAAATTAGGGAAACAATACCTTTCACAATAACATCCAAAAAAATGAAATACCTAGGAATCAACCTCACAAAGGATGTCAAAGACCTATACACTGAAAACTACAGTACTCTGAAAAAGGAGATTGAAGAGGATATCAGAAAATGGAAAGATATCCCTTGCTCCTGGATAGGAAGAACCAATATAGTGAAAATGGCCATACTTCCAAAATTGTTATACAGATTTAATGCAATTCCAATCAAAATTCCAACAGCATATCTCACAGAATTAGAGAAAACAATCCTAAAATTCATTTGGAATCAGAAGAGACCTAGAATAGCAAAGGCAATTCTGGGCAACAAAGGCAAGGCAGGGGACATCACAATCCCCGACTTGAAATTATACTATAAAGCTACTGTGATAAAAACAGTGTGGTACTGGCAAAAAAACAGACCTGAAGATCAATGGAACAGATTAGAAGATGCTGAAACAACCCCAGACATACTAAGCTACCTTATCTTTGACAAAGGTGCCAAACACATTCAGTGGAAGAAAGATAGCCTCTTTAATAAATGGTGCTGGAAAAACTGGCTCTACACATGCCGAAGATTAAAACTAGACCCATATCTTTCACCATGCACTAAACTAAATTCAAAATGGATCAGAGATCTAAATATTAAGAATTTGTGCCCTTCTGAGATGAATACACATTTCTCAGATGAAGAAATACTAATGGCAAATAAATATACAAAAAAATGTGCAACATCACTAGTCATTTGAGAGATGCAAATTAAAACAACACTGAGATACCATCTCACTCCAGAAAGAATGGCTACTATAAAGAAATCAACTAATAACAAATGCTGGAGGGGCTGTGGGGAAAAAGGAACCCTTCTTCACTGTTGGTGGGAGTGTCGACTGGTACAGCCACTGTGGAAGTCAGTGTGGAGATTCCTCAAAAAACTAGGGTTGGAGGTCCCATTTGACCCAGCTATTCCCCTTCTGGGTATCTTCCCAGAAGAATTAAAAACATCGTACCACAGCGATATATGTGCACCCATGTTTATAGCAGCACAATTTGTAATAGCCAGATCTTGGAAACAACCCAAATGCCCATCAACTGAGGAATGGATAAGAAAGATGTGGTATTTTTATACAATGGAGTGCTATTCAGCCATAAAGAAGGATAAACTGGAGACTTTTATAGGTAAATGGATGCAACTCAAGAAAATACTCATAAGTGAAATAAACCAGACGCACATGTGTAAGCATCGTATTGTCTCTCTAGTATGAGAAACTGAAAGAGTAAATAAGATCCAAAATGTACAGTAGACATGGTGAATCAAAAAGAAACTGGTCAATAAGAAAGAGAGACTGGAATGGGGAAAAGAAAGAAGGGAAAGGGAAAAAACTTGTATATGTATATAAGATGGTTAAGATAGATACACTACCAGTTTTACTTAGTTCATTGAAGAGGAAGGTTTGAGCCAATAATGTTTGGACAATTGAATGCTAATGTCTGGTATCCTGAATAACTAACTTAAAGATAATAATACGTAATACATTGACCATTGTTACCCTCATATTATGTTGTTTTGAAAATTTGTTCTTTTTTTGATTTGTTTTGTTTTTTCTTCTCTTTAAAAAAAAAAAAAACCATAAGGAAGAACTGGGAGTGTAGCACAATAGCAGAACATTTTTGCCTAGCATTTACAAGGGCTTGGGTTCAATCCTTAGCATCACATTAAAAAAAAAAAAAAAAAGGAAGAAAAAGGAATAGCATTAAATAAGATTTTCCAGATGTGTTCATAGACTTAGTGGCAGCTTTAAGGAAATACTTTGAAAATATATTGCCTCTCCCCACTGTCAGTCCTACCCTCCCCCCAATGTACACACATTTCTCTCTGTGATCTTAAAGGAAGAAAATAATATGTGACAAGTCAGATTTCTTGACTTACCCCAAGTTCAGAGGTTGGCCAATCTAATTTATACCACTTCTATGCATGATTGAATTCCCATGAGTCATTACCATCTTCAGTGTAAGAGAAAGTTCAGTAGAGACACATAACATGAAGACCAACCACTGTGTCTCCAAAGCCGGCTCAGTCACCCTCTGAAATCTGCACCCACCCTGGGGTGCTTTCTCTAAGCAGAGCTCAAGAGCTGTGCTTGCCTGCAACCAGGGACAACCTGACAGCAAATGGGGACAGGTACGACCACAGTGGATGACCCAACACACACACACACACACGCGCGCACACACACACACACGCACTCACGCACACACATACAGGCTCGTCTCTCCTGCACAAATCTTTCTCTCAAATGCGGAGGGTTCCCATGGACTCCTGTCTGCAGAAAAGCTGATGACAAAATATTCCAGAGCCAGAAGGAGCAGCTGCTGGTAAAGCAGACTCTAAACATGAAGGATGTGGTAGATGTTCATCACACATGCAATATTAACTGGTTTGATCTTCTGTGCAGTGAGGCAGCATATACCAACTCAGTTGTAGGTGGTTGCTCAAATTGAGGCTTTAATTCTCGAGTAGTTCAAGTCTTCCCTAGTTGGAAGTATTTATTCTATTCTGTTTAACAAATAAATTATAATTGCTTCTTTATGAAGGTGATTAATGTAAATACTTTTAAACAGTTTCACCTAGGATTTAATTTAGGTACTTTTTTTTTTCTTGGTGCTGGTCATTGAACTCAGGGCCTTGAACATGCTAGGCAAGCACTCTACCTCTGAGCTGCACCCCCAGCCCAGTCTGGGTACAGACGCTACAGAGTGGTCCTTGTGTTATCCAGTGCACATGCACAGCATCGCAATCACCAGTTCCAGTTCAGTCCTTTGTAAATGTCCCACCCACAATGGTACCTCATGGCCCCACATGAACTGGTCCTCTCTTTCTACTTGGCTACCTTGGGACCCTCTGTCTCCATTGTTAAAGTCTAGCCAAATGGCCTCTGACTTTTCTAGAACATGTCAAGCTTCTTCCTCAAAGCCTGTGTCCCTTCATGTGGAATTAAAGTCTCCAATATTTTCTTATAACAAGCTCCTTTGTTCACCTATTCTGAGAGAATGTCCTAGATAGCTGATGTTCCCTTTCTCTTTCTCAAACTGTGACACACTTTTCTCGCTTTATAATTTCTTAAAGCACTTATTTAGCAGCATATTTATTTATCCCGTCTGGCCCCCCCAGATGTTACCTGTGTTGCTCATGGTTGTACAACACCTTCTGTCCACACTGTTTCCAAATGGCCCACAGTGGCAACTCTGCAAAATTTATTGAGTAAAGGATCACTGAGACGGAGCACGGAAATTAAAGAATTTCTCATGGACCCTCAGTTGGACCAAAGCTGGGGAAGTTTTGACTATACATTTTCATGTCTCAAATTTTTCTTAAAAACATTCTTTTCCCTTAAAGCTTGTGTTGGTTTTATTGAAGCCTCATCTTGTCACTTTAAGAAGAAGAATGTCCCTAAAGGGAATACCCCTAGGAACATGTATTTCATTAACAGAGTATTATCTTATGGGGTAACTAGGAACTTTCCAAAGAAGGGCGACGCTTATAAGAACCTCCAAATAATTTTGACTGATTAGGTATCTTAATTCAGTTGCCAGTTAATTGTGTTTGTTTGTGATTAAGAATATGATTTGCACCTACTCCCCCTCCACAATCTCTCTGTGTTTGGAGAAAGCCAACTTCATATCTGCAGCGCACTCTTTGAAGGTGTTTGTGGAGAGGATGAGACCTCAGCTATCACCTGGAGCCAGGAGCTGGGAAGAAGGAATCCCTGTCAAGCCACCTGCATTCTGGCTAAGAAAGATTCCTGCGCCCATAGCAAACACGGAGATCTGAGGACGGGCGTTCCCTCCCCACCCCCTCTCTCTTTGCAGGTCACTTTTTCTAGGAAGAAAATGACTCAGTCCTTGAAATGCCCATCAGGACGTGTTCTTTAAAGCAAGGCTTCTCGGAGACTACCTGGGGAGAAGGAGGACGTTTCCTTCATCTTTGGTCTGTCAGAGAGTATTACTTTTAAAATACAATAAAAATGCAGTACGTCCTAGAAAAAGAAAGTGAAGGCATATAAATATAATACGGGCTCACATTTTCTACGTGAAGTTTCACCAGGCACATCAAGTTACTCTCAAATTTTGCCTAGCGTTTCTATCTGCTTACGACAGAGTTTGAAGTTCTTTTTAGGAAACACTGAGGGTCTTGAAACAGCAGCACCCTCTTTTTTTGTTGTTGCAATTTTAAATTACCAGTCCTTATTTAAAAAAAATAAAAAGAAGATATCAACAGATTAAAAAACAAAACCTATCACTCATAAGCACCAAACCAACAGTAATGCCATTCATTGATAGTATCAACTGCTGCACTGCTAGGTATCTGCCTGGAGAGTCAGATGCACTGAGTATGGTGAGTGGCACTGCCGCGCGTTCAGCTTCTCTGCTGGAACTTGGTTTTGTTGTGAATGGGGTAGAAAGACTGAACAGCAATCTGTGTGGTAAAGAGGAAAAGGGGATTCAGAGCTTTCGGGTTAACCTAACCTTCCCATGACCTGCCTCTCAACCACAGATTTGAATTCTTTCTTCTGCTGCCAAATATTTAAACCTATTTTATTAACCATAGCTACTCCTACATGGCAAATATTTCTCTTTCTGATCTACTGATGAAGAAACTGAAGGGGCGTGTCCAGTAGCTGGTCCATTTGGGGAATCTGGTAGCAGAAGCCACAGCTAAAGCTTTGAAAATTGTACCCACGTCTTTTTGGCAGTGACTATCACAAAATTGTCTCTGTGCTTCTCAGCCTGTGACATAGTGTAAATGTGATCCACACTTGGGAGGTGCTGCTTGTGCATCTAATGGGATCAAGCTTTTTGGCCGAAGAACTCTCCTTTGCTAAAAGTTTCTAGACATATCTCCTCTTCCTAAGGATACTTGGAATGCTGGCTGTGGAAAAGCCTTTGGATTCTCATCTTTCTTTTGTTCCCACCACAAATGGCTATAGTTGCAAGTTTCCATATATGAAAAATTATCATATATAAATTGCTGATTTTTTTTGTACTGCTTATTACCATACTAAGACCTCTGTTCACACAGGGTGTTTTAAATTGTTATTGTATTTTTCAGGCAGACACTTTTATCTACAATTCTTGTATATAATATTTTTAATTATAACCAGCTATGTTCTCAAAGATGCTATATCCCTTAAAATTTCTTTTTTTGTTTGTTTGTTTTGTTTTATTTTTGAGGTAAAGTCTTGCTGTGTAGTTCAGGCTGACCTTGAGTTTACTATGTAGCCCAGGCTGGCTTTCAGCTCAAAGTGATCCTCCTGCCTCAACCTCCCAAATGCTGGGATTACAGGCATGTACACCATGCCCAGCTAAAATTTCTTTATAAATAAACTGGGCATGGTGGAACATGCCTGTAATCCCAGCACTCTGGGAGGCTGAGGCAGGAGGATCACAAATTCAAGTTCAGCCTGGGTGATTTAATGAAATCCTGCCTTAAAAAAAAAAGAAAGAAAGAAAGAAAGAAAGAAAGAAAGAAAAGGACTGGGAACGTAGCTCAGTCCAAAAGCCATAGGTTCAATCCCTAGTACCTCAAAGAAGAAGGGGGGCTAGGGGTCTTTATAAATAGCTTTCCTTAATTCAAATGATCTGCAGATGGTATTACTTAGCTATTTACATATCTGTACATTTTCTCTAAGTCAGATATCCACAGTGTTTTAGAGTGAAATCTCCCTGTAAGGAAGAGGGATAAAACTGTGACACTGGGGCCGGTGAGATGGCTCAGCGGCTTAAGCGCCTGCCTGGCAAGCGCGAGGGCCCGAGTTCGACTCCCGGAACCCACATACGAAAAAGGGGCCAGTGATATCGCTCAGTGGCACGGGCGCCTGCTGGCGCGCGAGGTCCTGAGGTCGACCCCCCGGTACCCACAAAAAAAAAAAAAAAAACTGTGACACTGTCAAAATTGCCACAACATGGAGGAATACACAAAGGAAAAATATGGGGGGTTTTGTAGAATTATTTTTAGATATAATGGACTCCCAAAATACATTTAGGATCATATATTGCTTTGTTAAATGAATTTGTTACAGTAGTTAATGTAGCTTTTTAAAGGATGTGAATTTGGAAAAATTACCTATTGTTATGTAAAATGTAATAATATTTATGTAATATTTTGTGAGTATTTTTATACACATACTTTCATTTACTTTTAAAATAACTTTACCAGTTGGATATTCCCACTACTTCCAGTTTTGGGTTTTTTTGCAAGAAGAAATGGAGTGCAGACGTGAAATTATTCCTGACAGTGAAAACCAGAGATTTCTCAGTTCCTTTCCACAGCTGGTGCTCTCTTTATGTTGCACACAGTTAACATGGTTTTACACATGCAAAAAAGACATTCTGCCGTCGTTCCATCCATCGTCCACGTTGTTTTTCTACTGCTGAAAGACTCCAGTTCACTTAGATTACCATGGACACTTGAGGGTTGAGGGCATAGTATAATATGTTTCTTATGGGATATTTTTGCAATGATACTTTGTATGTTCATAGACTAAGCATCAACAATGAAATATGGTAATAAAAAGTGTCCGACTTTTAGCTCATAAACTCCAAAGGGAGCATGCTTTCAACAGTTTTCCAAATTCCTCCCAACAGAGGTCCTCTCAGTAGATCTCCACAGAGCCCTGGGAATCTGTATTATAAGCACCCAAGACTTCTGCTCCCTAGCCAAAGGAGTGACACAGTAACATTAAAAGTATAAAACCAACAGCTAAGGGTGTAGCTCAGTGGTAGAGGGCTTGCTTGGTAGGTGCAAAGCCGTGGGTTTGATCTCTAGCACCACCACCCCAAAAAAGTATTAAACCATTAGTGATACTCCATAGAATTTTTGCAACATAGATGAAAACTGTAGTGAATGTTAAGTTTAAATCCCAGGTACCTTGAATCATTATTTCTAGAAAAACTACCTTAGTGCTGGGAATGTAGCTCAGTGGTAGAGTGTTTGTCTAGCATGCACAAAGCCTTGGGTCTGATCCTCAGCACCACCAAGGGGAAACAAAAAGCCACCTCAGGTTCTTAGATCCCTGATTATCTAAAATAAAGCTGAGAAAGGAATCTTCCTAACTGCATGTTTTCACTTTTTCCATAAAACAGATTTTTATGCCTTTTGCCAAAGAAAGGAAAATAGGTGATTCAAAGCTTTTTTGAGGTACATTGTCTTTTGCGATTCCCGTAGTGTTTTCCTCTTAGAACTGTGAATATCTTCCAAAGCTATTTGTCCTAATTTTACTAACAGAATTCAGGTCACGTGGTTATTTTTGTAAAAACTTGATCATCTTTACTTGTTCCTCTTTATACCACTTTTTAACACAAAATAGGTGCTTACTAAATACTAACTCACTATAACTCTAATTGAAAATAATGGAAGAAGACTTGGTATCCCTTTGACCTTCTGAAGCTCAGTTTCCTATGTGTTCATTTTAGTTGCTAAAGTCTAAACTTTAATGTACTGCTGATTATTGCTGGGCACATAGAAAAAATCAATCTGCCTGTATGAAGTACATATCTGTCACTGAATTTCCATAGCCTTTATGTTCCATTTCTTAAAAGATTCAAAATGGCAATTCAAATTATTTATAAGCATTTGTGGACCATTCATTACAAAACTATAACCATTTTTAATATATTGTTGCTATAACAAAGGCATTAAAACCTTTATACATTTGTTTACTAATAGATTAATTTGGTTAAGGAGTATATGAAGGGTTTATGCAATTTCTATTTTAACAACTCTTCTGTAAATTTGAAATTATTCCTAAATAAAGGGGTTTTTAAATTAAACATTCAATCTTGATGATGGGCTGGTGAGATGGCTCAGCGGCGTAAGCGCCTGCCTGGCAAGCGCAAGGGCCCGAGTTCAACTCCCGGATCCCACATACGAGAAAAGGGCCAGTGATATCGCTCAGCGGCACGGGCGCCTGCAGACAAGCGAGGTCTTGAGGTCGACCCCCGGTACCCACACACACACACAAAAAAAACCTTGATGAGTGATAGATGCCTGTCACAGAGGATCACAGATTGCGTGATCCTGCTGATATGGGATCGTGCAAATGTATGGACAGAAAATAGATTAACTGTTGCTTAGGGCTACAGATTATTAAAGGATTTTTTTCAGGGGGGTAAGGATTAAAATATATGAGGTTTATTTTTGGAGTGATGACAATGTTATAAACTTGATTGTAGTGATGATTGCACAACTCTACATACTAAAATTTGTACACTTTAAATGAGTGAATGAATGTTCTGGCATGTGAACTATATCTCAATAATACAGTTATTTTAAAAATTAAAAGTCAGAGATAATCAGGAAAAGACACAGACACTAAGTTTTATAAAATTGAAAACAGGGGCCGGTGAGATGGCTCAGCGGCGTAAGCGCCTGCCTTGTAAGCGCGAGGGCCCGAGTTCGACTCCCGGATCCCACATACGAAAAAGGGGCCGGTGATATCGCTCAGCGGCACGGGTGCCTGCTGGCGCGCGAGGTCCTGAGGTCGTCCCCCCAGTACCCACAAAAAAAAAAAAAAATTGAAAACAGGTTGACAGGAGCAGCCCCTTTTAATAGCACCAATCAGGATCTTCTCCCTCCCCTCCACCGCCACCCCTACCTCTGTGCATTCCGTGTTAGCAGTGAGTGGATTATCTTCTCTCTTAGTGCGTTTAATAGAAAAGTGCTCTGGCACATACACCTTTAAACTAGTAGATAGAATTTTACACTTTATCTGCTACTTTGTCTTATTTGCGACCTGAATTCATAGATATTTCTGAAAGAGCTTTTGCCTAAGGCATTGTGCAAATCTATTTCAGAATCCTAAAGGAGATGCAGCTTCTCTTCCTGTCTTCCCAGCTAGAGTGAGTAAAAGCAGTTTTCACCCTCTTACCCTCTTTCTCAGTCTTATTAAGTTCAACTGGCAATCAAGGATTGTGCAGAAATTCTGATGAACTAACAAAAACAAACAAACAAAAAGAAGGTAAGTTTACCTTAAGTTAATAGAGATAAAAATAGTAATTGCAGGAATGGAAGACGATGTACTTAACATGCAAGTCTTCTTTGTTCTTCTGTAGGTATCTGTTCGTGCATTTTTATGAAGCATTCTCACTCTCTCTGTTTTTCGTTTGGGGACTTAATGAAATCTTCCAGAAGAATCTAGCTTAGTTTTATGTAAGAATTGGGGTTGGATGAGCCTGAAAAATATCTGTGTAGAAAATTTTCGTCAGTAGTCAATATTTTGCCTTTTCCCATAGGAATGAATCAATTTTACAAATGGACTTAAAGGCACGTGACAGTGCTCGAGTGAAAATGCTTTCTTCAGGTGCCTGAGCAGTTATTTCTGTACATGTTGAGCTCCGTGCTAACCAGACTGTTTTCATTTAAGCATGCGTGTCTGTGACAAGGCGACAAAACATGGAAATAGGGCTGGGGGTGCAGCTCAGTTGTGGAAAGCCTGTTTAGCATGCTGAGCCCTTGTGCTTAACCCCCAGCCCCACAAGACAAACAAGCAGACAAAAGCATGGCAATCACCAGAGGGTCCCACTTGAGTGTCACTGCACTGTAAACCAAGGCATCACAGGGACAAGGATGTCGCTGTCATTCTACCACACTGCGGCTCAGCAAATGATTTTACCAGCTGCTGTTTAAATATCTTACTTGTCCTCCTTGCTTCAGAGGGGAATATTTTTTCTAAAGTTGACTGTATAATTTTTCTGTTTGGAAGTATTTTTTAGAAGAGAAAACAAGAGTTCCTCTAATGTTCAGTGGTAAACTATTCTGTCTTAAAATCTGTAGATTGTTTTTCCTACCCAAACAAGTAGTATATTATAGTCAAAATGAATAATTTTTACTCATTTTTGGTTCTCTTATCACCCTGTATTTTGGAGAATGTAGTCATTTTTATTTTGGGCAAGAAACAAAAATGGAAAAAAGGAAAGAGGAGCATAGCCTTAGCAAAATATCAGATTTCTTGACAGCCAAACGAATGATTTACATTAACCCACTTTAAACTACTTTTCTGAAATAAAAGTAAAAGGAATTCTCTGCTTCCATTGAACCAGGTAATTCCTAAGATAAATAGAAAAACATTGTGAATAAAATTTAAGATCCAAAGACACTTTCTTTCTACAGCTTCAAACAAAAAATCCCCAACAATGAAAACTCTGAGTTGGAAATTGTGTCTGTGCTATTTATATGTGCTTATTTACACACAGTTACTCTTTGTTTTCTTTTTCTGATTTCAGAAAGTTAATTGGTGGAGAAGGGCTTAATAATTATTATTCACTATATTATTCTTATTTATTTATTTATTACTAATGGGAATCGAACTCATGACCTCGTGCTTGCCAGGCAGGCACTGTGCTGCTGAGCTATATCCCCAGCCCTCATTCATATTTTTTAAAAAGTTTACATAACTTCAGAAAGCATAACCTTGTATTACTGTTTGATGATATTTAATTCAAATTGGGTAAGGCTATTCAGCAGTATAGATATCAGTTACTCTAAATACTTGCTACTCTACTACTAAATACTACTAAATACTTCCATGTTCTCATTTATAGCCACATTTTGAATTTTAATTCATTGAATAGAAGAGAATTTTGTAGAATGGTCAAGCCATTGAGTTTTACTTAGAATGGGTTCTGAACTTGGAGACGTTTATTCACCTTACAAATTGACCTCAACATATTAGCAGAAGGTACTCCCCCAAGATATCTAACAAAATATTTTACCTAATATATATGACCATTAATTGTATTTGAGATAAATGCCATTTCTCTCAGTAAAAAGAAAAACTTGAATTTTAGAATATAGTCATGTTGGCCTACTTTTCATACTGGAATTACTTTATTAAGTTAGATCAAACACAGGCTCTTTGCCTCAACTAAATGGATATGCTAAGCTGGCTCCAAAGTTGATTTGTGGAACTCATTATGGACTTCACAAAGTGTTCAAGGTTACTTTTCAATTTGTTTCAGCCAGAATCAATAAATCTCTCACCTGTCTTCTTTGCTGTACGTATTGTACTGGTTAATCATGTATATACACAGCCTAGCATGTTAGATTCAGAGAAAGAGCTTTCTGAGGGGAGCCAATTTTTAACTACCATTCTGTTGAAAATTGAAAACAAAGGAAAATTACTTCTGTTTATTATTAAGGTGTGATGTGAACTAAGAGCCATAAATAATCCTGCTGGCCAATTTCCAGGGCCAGAAGCAGTAAGGGAAGACAGAAGGGGTAGGGGAAAAAATGATCTAAAGTTGTTTTGTTGAGGAATCACAACATTTAGAAAATCCTTAACATAGGGAGAGATGGTACCCAGCAAGAAAAAATGAAAATAGTCAACTCTACAAATATAAAAGCAATCTTTCTTCTTTACATGCATATATTGAAATGCTTTCTAAAAGACTACATGTCAAACTTCAAATTTATGTGGATAAGTAGAAAAGAGCTATGGCAGAGAAATTCTTTTAAAAATCATCTCTGCAGTAATCCCTTTCTCCTGCTAGCTCATTTTTGTTTTTTCTGGACTATGCTATTTATATTTAGAGTAAAATTGTAGGTTCTCTCTAATGGTGGGTGGATGTAGCATGTACTTCAATGGTGTTCTGTCAACCTAATTCTCCCCAAATGGCTGGGAGGATTGCTACTCTGATGTCAGAAAACCTGAGCTCCATCTTATCCAGCTCCACATTCTTGAGCTCCATTTTGTACCCAGGGTGTCACTGTCTGCATAGCTTTTGGTCAGTCATCTGGCTTCTTCTTCCATAAAAGAGGGGCTTGTGGTAAATGACCTTTAAGTGCCTTTCAGTTTCCACATTCTAAGCTATCATACTCTATATGGCAATGAGATTTCAAAACTCCCACCTTTTTATGAAGTAGGGAAATGGAACATTTACCACATCGTAGTATGCTTGAAAGTCATCCTGGGGATGTGATAGGTTTGAAGTTACTTTCCTGAACCAAATTCTTACTTAGTATGCAAGGAATTCTTACCCAAAGGGCTCATAAGATTAGGGTTAGGGTAGACTAGCTCTGGGCTTTTAATGCAAAGGAAGGAATACAAATCAAGACACTTTATCTGTATTTTTTAATTTTTTTTTTTTTTTTTTTTTTTTTTTTTTGCAGTGATGGGGATTGACTCCAGGACCTTGAGCGTGATAGGCAAGACCTCTACGATTGAGCTACACCCCACCCTAAGATTTTTACATGAGTTTAAAAGGAGGTATCTTCAACATTCTGAATGAAAACAGCTTTTGCATTTAGGAAATTAACAAATATAAAAGGCAATCCCAGAAAGAGTCATAGTTGGGAAACAATTTCTAGAACTAAGTCACTTATTTATGTTATTTGCTAGAAAATAAGAGTATAGGAAACAGAATGTACAAACTCTCTACCTTTATTTAATTTTAGTGGACATTATTTACTGTAGATAATAAATATTTGGATTATTAAGCATTGTAATAACCTCTCATTCATTCAGTCTAAACATTTTGTATGCCATAATACCATTGAAGATGTTTAGCATTTCTCTCTTCTAGTCTTGCCTAGTCAAAAGTTATTTTTTAATCAATGTCACAAGTTAATGATGACAAATCTAATGACTCACCTTTTTTTTTTTTTTTTTTGTGGGTACCGGGGGGTCGACCTCAGGACCTTGAGTGCCAGCAGGCGCCCGTGCCGCTGAGCGATATCACCGGCCCCTTTTTCGTATGTGGGCTCCGGGAGTCGAACTCGGGCCCTCGCGCTTGCCGGGCAGGCGCTTAAGCCGCTGAGCCATCTCACCGGCCCATGACTCACCTTTTTATAACAGCTTTTTTTGAGATTTAATTCACATACACAATTCATTCTTTTAAAGCCTACAATTCAGTTGTTTTTAGTATATTTACAGATATCTACGACCATCAGAACTCTGTGTTTTTAAGTATTTGTCATCCTCAAAAGGAAGCTTTAGCAGTCACTCTAATTTTCCCCAAACCTTACCCTAAGAAAGCACTAACCTGTTTTCTGTCTCTATAGTTTTTTTGATTTTGAACATTTCATATAATTGGAATCATATAATATGTGACCTTTTGTTACTGAATTCTCCTAGTAGAGTGCTTTGAAGGCTCATTCATGTTGTAGCATGTATCAATACTTTGTCTTTCTATAGATGAATATTATTCCTTCATATACTTATGTCACATTTTATTTATTCATTTACCATTTAACAGTTACCAGATATTTGGGTTAGTTCTACTTTTAAGGCTATTATGAATAATGTTGCAATGAGTATTTATGTACCAATTTTTGTGTAGACTTATGATTTCAATTCCTTTGAAGTAGAATTGTTGGGCCATATGATCCCTCATGTTTAATTAACCATTTGAGGAACTGCTAGAATGTTTTTCAAAGTAGCTGCACCATTTAAAAATCCTAGGAGCAGTACACCAGTTTCAGTTTTTCCATATCCTCTCCAGTACTTAATATTATCTTTCTGATTAGCTGACCTACTGGGTCTGAAATGGTATCTCATTGTGGTTTTAATTTGCATTTCCTTAATGACTAATGATACGGAGCACCTTTTCAGATGTTTATTGGCCATTTGTGTGTCTTTTTTGGAGAAATGTCTATTCAGACTCTTTGCCCATTTTAAATTGGATTATATTTTTACTATTACATTGTAAAATTTCCTTTTATATTCTAGACACAAGTCCCTTAAGGGGTATATGATTTGCAAATGTTTTCTCCCTGGTTGTTTTTTTATTCTCTTAATGATGTCCTTGGAAGGACAAGATAAAAAATTCATTTTGATGAATTTCATTTTGTATGTTTTTTCTTTGGTCATTTCTGTTTGTGTGTCAGATGGAAGAAACCATTACCTACACCAAGATGACAAAGATTTATGCTTATGTTTTCTTCTAGTAAATTTTAAATTTTAGCTCTTATGTTTAGGTGTCTGATCTATTTTTTAAACTTTTTTTTAGCTGGGCAAAATACACATGACATAAAATTCTAGTGCCTTAATCATTTCAAGTATTTCAGTAGTGTTAATTATATTTATGCTGTTGCACAACCATCACCACCATCCAACTCTAGAATTACTTTATCTTCCCCAGTTAAACTTTGTAACCATTAAACAACATCTCCCAATTGCTCCCTCTTTGCAGCCCTGCAGCCACCATTCTACTTTTGTCTTCATGAATTTTACTACCTCACAGAAAGGAAATCATCAAGGACAAATCCTTTTGTGACTGGCTAATTTCACTTAACGTAGTGCCCTCAAGGTCCATGCATGTTGTAATGTATATCAGAATTTCCTTCATTTTAAGGCTAATACTCCTTTGTATAGGTGAACCGCATTTTGTTTAGATACATGATCTATTTTGAGTTAAGTGTCACTTATGGTGCAAGGTAGGAGTCCCACCTTACTCTTTTGCCTGTGGAAATCCAGGTGTCTCAGCATCATTTGCAACCCATTCATTCTTAGCAAAAATAACTGAATTTAAATTATTATTTGAGAACCAGGCATGGTGGTGCACACCTGTAATCCCAGCACTTGGGAGGCTGAGGCAGAAGGATCACTGCGAGTTTGAGGCCAGCCTAGACTACAAAGTGAGTTCAAGGCAAGTCTGAACTACACAGCGAGACTCTGTCTCAAAAAGACAAAAATATATATATGTATTATTTGAAACTCTTAAGGGGGAAAAGCTGTTTCAAAAGATACAGGACATATTCAAGGCACTTTGTGTTGTAGGTGACAATACGTATTCAAGATAAGCTTATGTGATATCATAATTGTTTCTTTTTCTTTTTATAGTCGAAAAGTAGACTGTTAGTACTTCTACTGCTTTAAAGGTATTGTGAAACTAATATAAACAGAATTTAGAAAATTCTATATTTATCACTTTTATTTCCAATATTTAAATATAATAGTCTTCATAAAGCGTGCATGTGCACATATAAATTGGAAGAAATTTATGAAAGTTTTCTGGCTTCCTCTTTAGCTGGAATGTCAATCAAGAATTAATATATAGCTGATTGCCAATAGGTGTCGCTAGACATTTATTCAGGATTGTATTCTTTTTTAAATTGCCTGAAATACACATATAAGCATAAAAATTTCCTGCTGGAAAAGGAAAAAAGCCTCTAAAAAAGAGACAAAATAACTGGAAGAAAATAGCCTATTTTCCACATCCCAATGCAGTCACATTCAAATTGCCAATAAGTGAAGGAAATTAAATTAACAGACAGAAACATGTTTCCAGATTTGAGTTGCTTCAGCACTCCAAAAGAAAGACTCTCTTATAATTACTCAGGTGGCCCTTGAAGCCAAGTACACAATCAAGCTCTCTTGCATCCATCAAGCAAATTGGAGTATCTGAGAAAATTGGAGGATTTTTAAAAATTTTCTTTAATTCTTGAGAGAGAACAAATTAAATTGCAGCAGAGAAAGACATACAACTGGCTCCATGTAGATTGTTGCATAACTGAACATAAATGATTGATAATCAAACAGAATTAAATCATTTGTATGCATTGCCTATGTTATTACAACAATTGTCAATCTTAATCCTTGGTACATTAAATTATACACACACATACACACTATTGTTTGTTGTTACAGAAATATTGGAAACCTGGAATCATTTAAAAACTAATCTGGGGGCTGGTGAGAAGGCTCAGCGGCTTAAGCGCCTGCCCGGCAAGCGCAAGGGCCTGAGTTCGACTCCCGGATCCCACATATGAAAAAGGGGCCGGTGATATCGCTCAGCAGCACGGGCGCCTCTTGGCGCGCGAGGTCCTGAGGTCGATCCCCCGGTACCCACAAAAAACAAAAAACAAACAAAAAAACTAATCTGGGCTGGTGAGATGGCTCAGCGGCACAAACACCTCCTGGCAAGCGCGAGGTCCTAAGTTCGACTCCCGGTACCCACATTAAAAAAAAAAAGACAAAAAAAAAACTAATCTTCTACATTAAATACCTACACATTAGAAGAATATTATATATTAAGCATAGTGTTTGGGCTCTACTTTTATTTATGGTGCCTTTTACCACAGAGGAATTTAAACAAATAAACCTCATGATATCTATCATTAATGTACTCAAGGAAACAAATTCAGTACGGAAATTAAAGATTTAAACTCGTAACAGAATGATTTTTCAAGGATACCAGTTCAAATTGAGATGGTCTCTCGCCACATGGAAATCTTTCTTTGTTTAGAGTGTTAGGTGGCAGGATTAATATGTAAATGGGACCTACTGGCTTGAATGTGTAAATAGATGATCTTTCTGATTATGAGTAACATCCAGCAAAACTGCTTATTCTCAAAAATATTAAGAGCTCTCCATCCTTAATGACGTGGGAAAGACAACTAAGTACTTGCCCGTGACAGAGTTTTCTATAATTTTATGAAAGATTATTTATTTTCGTTGTCCTTTTTAAAATTTTTGGTTAAACAAGTGGGTGAACTTCTTCTGACTGCAAAACGATGACACTGTATTCTTCAGCCCAACCCTAGAGTATGTTCAGCTCTTTATATCGCTCTGGAAAAACTTAGGATGATACGAGACTTGTTCCAGAGCCCTGAACCAAAGACTGAACTTAAAAGTTCTCTGAAACTTCACCTAATCCTAGACCAATCCACTTCTGTGCATGTGGATGACAATACTAAACCTTTTCCAAATGTCTCTGAAACAGAGAAAATAATTTCATTTTTTCCAACATCTATGATGAGAGTAAAAAACTTCTATTCCTTTTTTCTGTTTTTCCTGAAGTTCAATTTATTGTCATGCAAGATCCTCACCATTCCAGTAGAAATTATGTACTGTTTATTCTTACTAAATTGGAGATATGTGGCTAGATAAGGAAAATAAGTGTAATTTCTTCACAAATTTTTCCCTCCAGCAATAAACCTGTGCATTTAAAATTTCAAATAAACCCAATTTCAATTAAACACACATTAGTTCATTTAAAAATTTTATTGGATTGCTTGAATTCACTTCTGGATATCTTTAGCAATATATGTTTAGTGTTTGATTTAGCATTCATAAGAAACAATTGCCCTTTAGTGGGGGCTCCATCGGATGGTAAGTATACTTACATTTCTATCACAATCCAGGGAACTCCTTGAAGGTAGGAGAGCTGTGGTTAAATTAAACATGTTCAAATCTTTAGATAGCATTGAGATGACACAGAGTTCTGGGGTTAACTTGAATCTTAAGTTTTTTTCTTGGTTTTCACGTATAATGACAGAATTAGCTAGTATTTTTCAAAGTAAAATCCCTGGGTCTTAGGAAACCTCAAACATATTTTTGGGAATCTACAGATTTGTTAATGTAATTGCTTGTTTAAAAAAATCAATATAACTCTAACCCACCTTCTAAGCAAAACTTTCAGTCTCCTGCTTGGCTTTGTGTTTGCATACAATGGCTCCAGTTAAACCACTTTACCAGTCAGGAGATAGCTAAAAACAAAAAAGGAAGAGCCAGAAGTACACTTTAGTCACACATTTTTGCTATTGAAATCACACTTCTGTAGTTTGTTTGTTTCCTTTTCTGGTTGTTTGTTTGTTTGTTTGCATTACTGGGGATAGAACCCACCTGTGATGTACATCCCTGTTTTTGCTATAGGTTTTCAAAGTTTAGATGGTGTTTAGGATTTTCTAAATTTAAACCCTTTTAGGTTTAGAAAAAGCTTTTTTAAAATTCCACATCAAATAGTTGATGCCACACATTGCTCACAATATTATAGTGTCTGTATGATTGTTATTCCTATGAAAAGTATATTTCATTTACCTAGCAAGTATGGTTAGCTAGCACTTCAAGTACCAGAAACCTCACTGTTGAAATGGCTAGAAGATAGTATGTTACTAATTTGACCCAAAAATGTATTCACTAATTTGAATGAGATACGTTTTTTTCTTTTTACTACAGCTGTGGATAGATCTCGGTGTTTCCCTCATTCTAAGCACGCATTCTATCACTGAGCGTACAGCTCCAGCCTTGTAAAGAATTTTTTGTTGATGAAACTTGTGCTCTAGATGTTCGGTAATGAAAGATTACACGGGTCTTTTGTTCTACATGAACAAGTTACAAGATTTTAATCCCGTCTTAAAAGGCTTTGGGCCAAGTAGAAAGAAAATAGAACACATAACTCATAGGTTAATTAATAACCCAGAGAAATCTGCAACAGTACTCTTAAGCAAACATGTTAAAATTTTGGTTCAAAGCATGAATATTTACATTTAATGGATAAATGAAATTGTAAAGAACTCTCAACATCAGTTTTTTTCTGCCTAATAAACTGTAAAAATCTCTTTGATTTTCAGTGTTGGATTTTGTTGTTGGCTGTGGTGATTTGTTTGTTTTAGAATGTCACATTAGGAGACAGATCCTCCGAAGAATTTGCTCACCTCACTGGTCCTCACGTCGGAATACCGCCGCCCTCACAGTTGCAGAGTGAGCTGTCGGTCACGTGGCTGTTCTTTGGCGCACAGAGAGGGAGAGCTATTCAAAGCACAGAAGACCAGAAAGCATGGATTTTTAAAAATTTCTTGCTAAACGTTTATACATTTAATCCATATAAATCAGTAGGAGCTATTGATATTTACCAAAAAGAGCATCTAAACGTGGGTGCCCATATGGGTGCCGGCCAGTAGGTTCATGGCAGATAGGTGACACATTGAACGTGGAGAGGGCATGGCATTGTGTGAATCACACCAAATGGAATTTTAGTGTCATTATACAGGCTTAAGTAACCACCTATCAGGTCAAGCCAGGGCTTGCCTGTAGTTTATAAAGTTACTTAGATTTCGGAATTTTGGATAAGGAATGTTGGTCTCCAACAGAGTCTACTGCTTGGTCGGTTATGTGATTTAGAGAAAATTACTTTCTGAAGCATCAAGATATAGTTGTTTCTAAATTGAGAAATAGTATATCTCCAGGTTCAAAGCAGTTGCTGTCACATACAATGCCACAAATTTTATAAATATCCCAAATATACATTCCTTGAATGTTAGTTACAACAACCAAATCTGGCTAATTTCTGCAAGAGGGGAATTGATTGGGGTAATATGGGTGACAGAAAAATGCCAAAGGACAAGCTGAACCAGGAAGAAGGGTGGGACCCAGAGAAGGCACAGGATTATGGTGGAAAATTGGATCCCACACATTAAGAGCAAGGTGGAGCCCTGCAGGCAAAGCTAAGTAAAATGTCTGCCAGTCACTCTTCTAAGCGGGTAGGGAGTGGCACTTTCTTAACTGCAGATGGAGATGGGGCAGTTTCCATTCCTGTACTCAAAACTCCAGCACCAAGACCTTGTCCCAGAAGAACCCACGCATTTCCTGTGCTTTCTATGTTCAATAAATAATGCATTATAAACTAATAAGGAAAGAAACCAGCAAGAGAGGGATAAAAATCATTTATGTAGCATAGTGGAGAGCCAGTGTTTAAAAGTCTAGTTGCATCTCTTGCCCTTGCCACTGATTGTGTGTGACCCTGGGCAAATCATACTTAGCCTCCAGTCTTTCAAGCAGGTGATTACGGTGCTGGCATCCTGCAGTTGCTGTGAGACGCAAGGTGAAGATGGATTCTGAGCGCTTGGAACAAGGTAAGGCAAGTGATGCTCACCATACTTCCTGTGCCCCCATGCCAACTCCAACATTAATCTTTCCTTGGCCCAGTTAAACTCAAACGTCTCACCAGTCAGTCAGGAAATCCTACTGTTGTATCCTTAGCTGCCCTTTGGAGGGAATGCAGTTTGCAAAGGTAAATACAGCAGCCGGGAGAATGAATAACTGGGCATGGAGACCACTCCCAGGGAGTGGCCCTGGTACAGGTGGCAGAGAAACTGGCCGAGGGCGCGCTCTCACTTCGCTTCTTCCTTCATTCAATCTCTATTATCTCTTGTGCTGGGAAGCTTCAGCCACACTGGGAACATTGGGGGCTTAGAAATGTATTTCAGATATGTTTTAAGATTCTAATTGAATTCCTCCCTTTGAATATCAGTTGGTTATTCATTAAACTAAGATAATCTGAAAAGACGACAAATTTCAATACCACACCTATTATTTAAAAACCAAAAATTCTGCATCGTAAGACAAAAGATTGAAAGAGAGTCTTTTTCGCCTACGATTTGTACTCTGAGTAACATTTTGGCCATTCTTTTAAGATTATGGTACACACTGTATTAACAACTGTATCGTTATCTCTAATTATTTTGTTATGAAATTTTTATCTTTTCATAAAAGAAGAGTACTTTTTCATATTTTCCTTATTAGTATTTACTTGTATTTCATTAAAATAAAGAAAAGAAAGGAAAGGAAAGAGAAAAGAAAAGAAAAAAGAAGAGAAAAGAAAGTCTACCTGTTTCCAAAAAAAAAAAAAGAACTGCACCAGGGTCCAACTCACCAAAAGTGGCGGAGGGGCACTATGTCCCACCCTGTGCAGAATTGCCATTTGCAGGCTTTATGTGGGCCAACTGAAAGATTATAAAATACTAACTTTTCATGTTAAAAAAAAAAAAAAGGTACAAAAGAAGGCCAGTTCTGAAAACAAAGAATCGCATCTGGAGAGAAGTGGTGTATTTGAGCTGGATAAGATAACCCATAGGGAAACTCAGTCCTAGGGTTCCCTGCAGCCTTCTCTTCCTTCTGAAATGAAGATGCACATCAGGAATAATAAACTATCAAACCAAACAAGTTTAGGGGATAAAAGTTTGGAAAAATAAAAGAAGAAAATGTGACCTCAAAATGTGGAATTGTTCTCAAGGCACAGCAATCGTTTCCTTTGCATGGGTCACCAATGCCTGCCTGGCCTCAGCAACCGATTCAGTTTGGAACTGCTTTTTCTCACTGCCTGGCTTTGTCGGGGCCCTGGTAGGGTGGAGGCAGACAGAGGGTGCTGGATTCGTCTCCCCGCAGGGGTGTCCAAGAAGTCACAGCACAGAATATGATTCCTGGACTGTGTCTGAATTTAAAACACGCAACAGCTGAGATCTGAGACGACCCATGTTCCTAGGGCGTGTATTGCGGTGAAAGAACGATGGTGACCCCACAGCGGGGTTCACTCATTCAGGGGAAGCCTTTCTAGGAGCAGCTGCGCGATCTGAGCACCTCAACTCCACTCACCAGGATACAGTCTCCACCACTATGTCACTGACTTTCTCTGAAATAAGCAATCAGAGATAACATTCAGCCTGGTGGATGATAAGATAGCGGCCGGGAGAGAACTTTTCTGAACAAAGCGAAACAGGAATGTCTAAGGGTCCACAAGGTACAAATGGTCACCCTCACTCTGACTCAGTTGGTGAGGGGTGGGAAGACTAAGAAATGAGAGGGATTAAGACCCCATTTAAAACACGGGAGTATGGCAGGTGCCGGGAGCAGGGAGGGAGAAGGAGGTGGACAGTTTGATGGTCCTTGGGGAGGAGACACAGGGACACTCGTCAGAGGAGCTGGCCTACTCCGCAGCAGAGAGTTTGGGAAGGGGCAGAGCTAGATCTCCACCCTCTCCTCCCTTGGGATGAGGAGGAGTAGGGAGAATGGGAGGAGGAGTTGGGATGAGGCTGACTTGGGAGTAGGGAACTCTGGAGAGCCTTTGGGTGGGGAGGTGTTCTGTGATTTAGAAAGAGCCAACCAGGACAAGAAGCTTGAGGCCGGAGTAAGAAAGAGGAGACCAGCACTGGAGGAGGGATGTTTGCTCGTTCTGCTGATTTTTTTCTGAAGGCAGCTCAGATAGGGACAGTCCTATACAAGATAACTGGTCACATTCCAAAATAAATGTGACAGGGCCGGTGAGATGGCTCAGTGGCTTAAGCGCCTGCCCGGCAAGCTCGAGGGCCTGAGTTCGACTCCCGGAACCCACATACGAAAAAGGGGCCGGTGATATCGCTCAGTGGCACGGGCGCCTGCTGGCGCGCGAGGTCCTGAGGTCGACCCCCCGGTACCCACAAAAAACAAAACAAAACAAAATAAATGTGACAATCTGGAAGCATCACCTACCTTTTTCAGAAATGCCCCAAACTTCGGGAGCTCTCTCATAAAAGATTATTGAGAGCATTTTGTTTTCTACCAATTATTCTGTAAATGACCTTTGATTTTATCGGTGCATGCTGTAAACTCATTCGCATTCTATCCTGCCAAGTTTTGATCTCTGTAGTTTGTGCGCAGACTCTCCTCAGTTTGGCTCAGATATCTAGGGAGACGGGGCCAGTTCAGGGCTAGGAGTGGAGCTCAGTGGTAGGTTATCTGCCCAGCATGCAACAGGTTCCGGGGTCTGCTTCCCAGCAACACAAAAGTGAGGGGCAGTTCTTTTTGGTTTCTCAGAACTCCTGGCCAGGGCCTATGAAAATAGGCTTTTAAATATACTAATTTTGATACTTACAATAATTAAGCCTTTGGTTATATTTATGAAAGGAAAATCAAGTTGACTGTCATTGACTGATGCAATAAAATTAATCCTTAATGTGAAATAGGGGAGTTTATTAAGATCCTGATCTACCAAGAGGAATGACCTAGGTAAATGGATGCACCTTGACACCATACTGTTAAGTGAAATAAACTGGACACACGTGTAAATACTGCATTGTTTCTCTGGTGTGAGAAACCTAAAGTGTAAATAAGGACCAAAATGTATAATAGGCATTGTGAAATAGGAAGAAAATGTTCAAATGGGGAGGGTAACAAGGGAGGGGGAGGGGGAAAGGAAAGAAGGGAAAGTAAAAAAAGTGAGAAAAGAAGGAAAAATTGAAACAAAGCTTTTGTAAATGGGGAGGGGAGAGGGGTTGAAGGGAGGGTAGGGGAATGTGAAAAAAGTTATATCATGTACAGGTACAAATTCTCTATGATGAATGTGATAATTATTTATATCTAAAATATACCAATAAAATCTGATTGAAGAAAAAAAAGAGCAGTGATCACTTAGAGCATGAAAAAAAAATGCTTAAATTACCAAAATCAGTTGATGCATAGACCATTTTTAGCTTTAACAATACACCAAAATTTCTCTCCAGCTTAGGAAAGATGTTCTTTGGTGACTTTGGGAAAGAGAATATCATAAACTACTATTTAAGAATATAGGGCAATTAAGCTTCATCTGTAGAAAACCCAAACATATTTTTAGGTGAATTGTAAGTTAAGCACATAATGATTTCAGTGAATATGTAGCTCTTATTAATATAATTGTTTAATAATTTATTTTTCTAATGAATCCTGAAATTTTTCTTTCAATACAGCTGGCTAATAGAAGACATAAGTACATTGGCTGGCCACCAAGATGACTTTTTCTGGCATGAAAAAATGTAAATATCATGCTTTGTAGTATGGGCTTAAAAGTAGTTACATATATTCAAGCTTAAAATTGTTGCTACATTACCTTAGCAAAAATTTAGTAAGAAATCAAGAAATGAAGGTCATCGTGTGCTTTATCTATTTCCTATTAAAAACAATTCTTAGATATTGCTGGATACCAGAGTTTTGAATCACAGTATTTTAACTGGTTTCCACGACTGTAGACCCTGACATTGTGGGTATCGTATTATACACACTGCCTGGACCCTAGGCCTGGAAGTGTGATGGATTGTGCTCTGACGGAGAATTTCCTGGCAACAGGGCCTCAAGCATCTTCTGGCCAGCTGGTCCTGTGAGGAGATAAGCCATTTCAGGCAAACATGTCTTTATCCAGCCTTGGATAAAGCCAAAGGAAACAAGAAAAACTTGTGACATCAGAAAACACCTGTTGACATTGGAGCATCCATATCAATAACAGCAGAACACATGGCAGATGTGCCGAGGCTGAGCCTGCTCCAAGAGAGCAAAAGGAATGTTAACTATGAGAAAAGCAAGAGGAAATGGAGATAGAAACTTCCAGATTCTTCTGCCTTCTTGTCTACATGCAATTAATTGGGTTACTTTTTTAAAATTTAGCCTCAAAATAATCCTAGGATAGCATTTTCAGTTTTTCCTTTCTGTAAACAAAAATATATTAGACATTTTAAAATATCAGTAGCTGGTTTGGTGAGATGGCTCAGCAGCATAAGCGCCTGCCTGGCAAGCGTGAGGTCCTGAGTTCGACTCCCGGTACCCACATATGAAAAAAAGACCGGTGATATCACTCAGCGGCACGGGTGCCTGCTGGTGCACGAGGTCCTGAGGTCGGCCCCTGGTACCCACAAAAAAAAAAAAAAAAAAAAAAAAAAAATTTTTAAATATCAGTAGCTATAAGATCGTCCAAATCCATCCCAAACGTTTTCCTGAACCCTAGACTTTTGTGTTCAATGGCGTGCCAGATACCTAAAACTTAAAATTTCAGAAATAGAGCTAAGACATCCCAAAACTCTACCAGAGGTAATAAATGACTTCAGCAGACTGTGGGATATAAGATCAATTTTTCAAGTCAGCTGTATTTCTATGCAACAGAAATAAAAAATCCTGGAAGGAAATTAAGAAAGCTATTCTATTTATAATAATACCCATAATAATAAAGTATTTATGAATAAATTTAACAAAAAGTACAATAAAAACAGAAAGCATTATTGAATGAAATTAAAGAAGTAGAAAGATACTCTGCTTCATGAATCAAAAGACTTAGTATTGTTAGTACGGCAGTACTCCCACGTTGGCTTACAGATTCAACGCAATTCCTTTCAAAATCCCATCTCTTTTATTTGTACAAGTTGACAAACTGACCCTTAAATTCATATGGAAGTTAGTAGAATCCAGATTAGCCAAAACTGTCTTGAAAAAAGATGAACAAAGTTGGAGGACCCACATTTCTAAATTTCAAAACTTACTAAAAAGTTGCAGTAATTAAGACAGCGTTGTTCTAGCATGAGTATGGACATATAGTTAAATGGGGTAAAATGAAGAATCCACAAATAAACCTCTACACTTAATGGTTAATTGAATTTGAACAAGTGTGCCAATACGATTCAATGAGGGAAAGAACAATTTGTTTCCAATAAAATGGTACTAAATATCCACAGGTAAAAGAATGAAGTTATACCTCTCACTCATAAAAATTAATGCAGAATGAATCATAAACCTAAGGTTAAGAGCTAAATATACACCACTCTTAGACAAAACATAGCTTAAATCTTCATGATCTTGGTTTTTCTCAAAGGGGAAAGGGATCAAGAGATAGAGGGAATAGGGAGGGAGGAGAGGGAAAGGGGATAAAAAAGAGTTAAGATATGTTATGTACGTGTACCAAATCCACACAAAGAATGCAAGCATTATGTACTGCAGACACTCATGAAAGAGGACTTCTAGAACTGTTTCAGCAAATGGCAGGGATGATGGAATAAATGCATTTGAAGTAAGGAAGATTATTTTGAGGGGGGTTTATGCCAATGTGTCTTTTACTGTAATGAATTTTTTTAATTAAAAAAAACATCATGATGTTGGATTGGGCAATCATTTTAGATGTGAACACAATAAAAGAAAAATAAAGAAATTGTGTTGTTTGAAGGACACTTTAAAAAATATATATAACCCATAGGGGTTGGAAATGTAGCTCAGTGGTACAGCATGCTTTCTGCAGAGTTCAGTCCCCAACACACACACACACACACACACCCCAGAACATCAGAGAAAATATTTGCAAATCATATCTCTAATAAGGATATAATATCCAGAATGTATAAACAATTATAATTCAACACTCCATAACAAAAAAAAAAACTCATTTTAAAATAGCTTTATGAATGTTCAATTTCTTTTTTGCATTCCTTAAGAATGCATTTATTGGGCCGGTGAGATGGCTCAGCGGCTTTAGCGCCTGCCTAGCAAGCACGAGGGCCCGAGTTCGACTCCCGGAACCCATACACGAAAAAAGGACCAGTGATATCGCTCAGCAGCATGGGCGCCTGCTGGCACGCGAGGTCCTGAGGTCGACCCCCGGTACCCACAAGAAAAAAAAAAAAAAAGAATGCATTTACTTAACCATAAAAGCAATTCAGATATAAAAGATGCTTTTATACTGGAAGATAAAAGCAATCTAAATATGAGGCAGAAACCAACATATAATTCTAAAGTTTCCTAGGGTAATCCATATAATGAATATTCAAATACAGATAAATGAGAGCTGGTAGTGTATTAGTCATAATTTTGTAGTGTCATAGTTTTGCATTTTTTAGTAACTCATGTTACCTTCCTCCCACCTCTTGTATTATAATGTTTTTTAAAAAAAGGAATATGACCCAAATAGATATTTTACCAAAGAAGATACACAAATAACTAAAAAGCACATGAAAGCATGCTCAATGTCATTAGTCATTAGGGAAATGCAAATCAAAACTCTGATGAGTTACCATTCACATTCAGTAGAATTGCTATATTGAAAACAACAGAACATAACATGTTGGAAAGATTTCGGAACCTTCATAAACTGCTAATAGGAATGTAAAATGATGCTGCCAATTGGGAAAATGGGCAGTTTCTTAGAAATTTTGAAATACTATTAACTGAGCAGTTCCACACCTACATGTATACTCAAGAGAACTGAAAATATATGTCTATGCAAAAACTTGTACGCCAGTGCTTATAAACATACTACTCACAATAGGCAAAGAATGGTAACAACCCAAGGTCCATCAATTAACAAATGGATAAACAAGTTTTGGCAGGGCAGGGGATATAGTTCAGTGGCACAGCACCTGCCTGGCAAGCGCAAGGTCTTGAATTCGATTCCCGGTACCAAAAAAAAAAAAAAAAAAGTTTTGGCAAATCCATAAAATGACAATAATCTTAGCCATAAAAATCACAAAGTATTAGTGCATGCTTTAATAAAGGTAATACACAAAAACATGCTAAGTGGTAGAAGTCAGACACAAATGGTCACAGATCATGTGATTTCTATTTATATGAAATGCCCAGAAGAGCCAAATCTTTGGAGACAGAAAACAAATTAGTCATAGCCAAAGGCTGGGGAGGATGAGGCAATAGAAATGTCTGGTAAAGTTGTTTTGTTTTTGAGAAGTGATGAAAATATTGAATTAGCTAATGATGATGGTTAGAAACTTTGAGGATTGCTGGGTGTGGTGGCGCATGCCAGTAATCCCAGCATTTGGGAGGCTGAGACAGGAGGATTGCACAAGTTCGAGGCCAGCCTGGGCTATATGGTGAGTTCAAGGGCAGCCTGAACTATATAGCAAAAAATCTGTCTCAAGAAAACAAACAGACAAACAAAAATCTTGAGGATATATCATAAGCCATTAAAAGGGTGAATTTTACTATAAAAGTCATATCTCCATTTTAAAATTTAAAAAAATCCCAGAACTTTCCCTAACTCCAAAATTCTTCCTTCTTGTATGTTTCCCTGCCTCCAGAAATCTTAAGTCACCTACATTTCTTTCTGCTGTTTGTCCTACATTTTCTTAATATTTGATTTTGTTGTCTTTTGAATTTCTCAAATCTATCACTTCTCTCCAACCCCACACTCACAAGACAGACACAATTTCTTGCCTAGACTGTAATGGTGACCATGTTTCCAAACTTGTCCTTGCCTCAAGACAAGTTCTCTATGATTTACCCAAAGGAAATGATCTTTCTAAATACACATATCACATTTTAAATCAGACCAAGACAATCATTTCTCTTTTGTCTCTCTTGGATGTTTTAATTTTTCCTTCATATGGGAAAATGAATGAATATATGCGTTTCTAGAGATAGAGCTGTGAAAAGTCAAGGCGTCAGCCTGAGAGAGCCTGTAGTCTAGAGGAGTCCCGGAAAGAAAACAATCAGGATCTAGTGTGGTAAATGTTATGACAGGGTCATGACCAGGGAGCAGTCAGAAGAGGCTTCTCAGAGGTGGCCAAGTCTTGGCTGGTTCTTAAAGAATGAATAGGAGTTATTCAAGCAAAGAAAAGGAAAGGAAAGTCCAAACAAGGAGGTACATTGTGTGAAAATCTGGAGGTAAAAGAAAGCATGAAGTCCTCAAAAGACTGAGAGAGACCTGATCACTAAGGGTTTTATGTGCCACAAACAGTAGTCAAGTCTCTTGTTCACAAATTGAAAATTGACAAAAAGGGGTGTGAGTGACCAAAAACACTAGAAGTGAAGCGGTTTGAGCAAGTCTGGACCTAAGTGCTCTGATATGGCAGATTCTGTGGAGTCCACCATGTCCAGATGGCAACCAGCAGCTCCAGAATTGGATTCTTGGGGTTTGCACACTAAGCAGAGGGAACTGTTTCTGACCAGTAGTTCCCAATCCTGGTTTTTCACTGGGCTGATGCAAACAAATGGCCAAGTCTGAATCAGTCATTGTGCCTAGGGGACGACATTTCCTCACTTCCCAGCCCTAGGCTGGGTAAGATATAGGGGTTGGAGAGGATGGCAAGGACCAAAGCAAAAGGTGCCATGTGGAAAACCAAAGACTGTGCCCAGAGGTAGGAGGACTGGGTGAGGACACGGTAAAATGATGGCAGCCCATGAAGCCACACTAAGGCTGCTAGGTTCCTTCCAGTGGGCAGGAGCCACAAAAGGATGTGAAGATGTGGTTCCTCATGATGACACTGATAAAACGCTGTAGCATTGAGGACAAAGACACAAACTTTGAAGCTGTTGCATTAATTCAGTTAACATAGTATCACTGCTGAAGTTAAGGTAGGTGTCAGTAGCAATGTGGGTGGGGGCTTAGAGAGGGAAACTGAGTATGACACAAGTTTAAGGCTTGGGCAACCAAGCGAATCAGGACCTGTTGACCAGAGCCTGAGGAACAGCAGCAGCTCTGAGGAGGGGAGGAGAACTCAATGATTTTCATGTACATGCTGAGTATCCTTTATCTAAATGCTTGGGACCACAAGTGCTTTAGATTTCAGATGTTGGAATATTTGCATACACATAATGAGATATCTTTGGGATGAGACCTAAGTCTAAATAAGAAATCCATCAGTGTTTCCTATACGTATTATATACATAGCCTGAAAGTAATTTCATACACTATTTTAGTGCACCTGCATTTTGAGTGCCACCCATTATATACAGCCTAAGACAGAATTTTCCACTTGTGGTGTCATTGACAGTGCTCAAAAAATTTTGGATTTTAGAGCATTTTGGGTCTTGGATTTTCATATTAAAGGTACGCAACCCATACTGGTGTGATACCCAAGTGTAGCTGGTTGGTAGGTAGATAGAGTTCTTAGTCTGAAACTTGAGGTAGGACTGGGATTGCTGGGCAGACTCAACTGAGAAGGAGCCCTGCTGTTCAAGGAGAAGGAACAAGGTAGAGACCTTTTTCTGACTCTCAAGGGCTCGTAAGTGACCGGGAAGAAGGCTGCGCACATGAATGACTAGCAGTGGAGTGCTAATGTGGGGACGTCTATCCTGTACTGAACTTGCAAGAGTAGGCAGAGGCAAATGCTTCAGAAGACATGAGGATGAGAAAAACTTAAGAAATCATAATGGTATCTGGAAATCTTTCTTTTCCCTGTGAAATTGGCCTATCTATAAAGGTCAGTATATAGGAGGCAGAAACCAAGATGGCCACACAGGACTGTGCCTTGACTGAGGGACAGCAGTTGGGGACACAGTTTGTGGCAGTGGCACCTGACAGATTGGACTTCAGAAATGCCATGTCCTTACCAATTCTGCATGAAGAGATAGAAAATCTTCTGACAGACTCCTGAGTATCTCTAGATGAAAGGACTCCTCTAGCCAGAGACCCCAAAAAGCCAGCCATCCCTAAAGCTCACCTACAAGGTAAGCCCTGTATTCTCCTTTCCGATCTCCACATAAAGAATAGGGAAAGGGCTCTAAGAGTTAATGTGAAGACTGAACCCTGGGTGTCAGGAGAGGAGAGGGGGCAAACCTTTGCCAGGACTCTGCAGGGGCCATTGCCAGGCATGGTGGCAAAGGCCTGTAATCCCTGCACTTTGGGAGACTAAAGCAGGAGGACTGCAAGTTTGGGCCTACTCTGGGCAATTAAATAAGTTAGTGAGACCCTGTCCTAAAATTTAAAAAAATTTTAAAAGCCAAGGATATAGCTTAACGTGAAAGTCCTGGCTAGAAAAAGTTTAGGCACGCTGACACGCTGCAGCTTGTACATCTTCGTTCCTCCCCAAGGCTCCTTAGTAATCTTCGGTGTTTCCCTTCTAAAAAAAAAGGTGTCAGCATGGGATTTATGAGATACTCCTTAACACAACCCAAGATAAAATTTAAAAACAACTTTTACTTCTGGACTGAAAACTGTCCAGAAAACCGGAGGTGAAGTCCTGAATGTCACTGTAAGGAAATGGAAAACAGGAGGCGATACGTTTGTGTTGGGCAGATGGGAAGTGACTTTCTGCATTTCCATAGGTAATTATAACATCATTAAGGAAACACGAAAAAGCCATCAGCATTGCACAGATGCTTGTTAATCTGGCTGTTTTTTTTTGTTTTTTTTTTTTTTTTTTGTGGGTACCGGGGGGACGACCTCAGGACCTCGCGCGCCAACAGGCACCCGTGCCGCTGAGCGATATCACCGGCCCCTTTTTCGTATGTGGGATCCGGGAGTCGAACTCGGGCCTTCGCGCTTGCAAGGCAGGCGCTTAAGCCGCTGAGCCGTCTCACCGGCCCAATCTGGCTGTTTTTAAATGGTGTTCAACAGAATTCAACCATAGTTGCTTGGATAGTTTATCAGTGTACATAAATGATATTTTGGTTTTGCTAATTCATCTGAGTTTAAATATATGATTGATTTTAAGTATTCCATTTCTAAATTACCTTCAAAATTAAGGCTGAAGTAATAAATGCATGTAACGCCAACATTTCAATAAACAGCTCCACTATTACTAATGGCAGAATTATGTAAACAAAGTCTTTGTAATAAGCAATAAAGTTTGTCAATATTTATTTGAATAGCCAACTGATTGTGTACAGGACATGTACAGTATCGACTTGCAAGCCTAGGATGCTAGAAAAATAAGGAAACACAGCATTTCCTTTCTTTGGCAAGATCTGTATATCTGCTATCTGTGGGGACCTCTTGACAGCTGAGCAAATGGCTCTGTTCTATGTTTAGCCATGTTGATCTGCGTGGTTCTCTAAAAGGCACACACCCAGCATTTTTTTTCAAATGAATAACACTGGGAAACAAACTCCCTAATAAACCCAAAACATTGTCCGAGGAGATGGGGAGAAAGGGAAGGTATCTGAAGGCATCTGGATAATTTAGGCAGGTCTTTTCCTTGACCTTGGAATCTTTCTGTCTCAAACTAATTTGAAGGTTAGACTCTCCCCGAGTTCAATTAATGAATGCATGGAGAATTGATGGGAATGAGGTCACTCCTTGCTTTTCTGAAAGCAGAGGTGTCTTGCTCTTGAGTGTGTGTGGGTTAAATAAGCTGCCTCCTTACAGCCATTAACAAGTGAAAAAAAAAAAGAGAATTGAAGGAAAAAAATGGAAATAGTGGGCCGGTGAGATGGCTCAGCGGCGTAAGCGCCTGCCTTGCAAGCGCAAGGGCCCGAGTTCGACTCCCGGATCCCACATACGAAAAAGGGGCCGGTGATATCGCTCAGTGGCACGGGTGCCTGTTGGCGCACGAGGTCCTGAGGTCGACCCCCCGGTACCCACAAAAAAAAAAAAAAAAAAAAAAAAAAAAAAAAAATGGAAATAGAACTGTTGTAATCGGGGTGGGGGAGACAGGTTGGAGGGAGAGAAGAGGTAGGAGATGAAACAAAGAATTAATATGTGCTATGTACATGTACAAATTCCTCATGGTGAATGTGATCATATGTGCTGCAAACATGTAAATAATAAAAGAAAATAAAGAAAGATTTTTTTTTTTTTTAAATCTTGGGTGTTGGGCGAGGTGGGACATACCTGTAATCCTAGCCTCTCAGCAAGCTGAAGCTGGAGGATCACAAGTTCGAGGCCAGCCTGGGCGCTTAGCGAGACCTTGCCTCAAAATAAAAATAGAAAAGGACTGGCAGATGTAGCTTAGTGGTAGGGTGCTAGCCTAGTACGTACAAGCCCCTGGGTCTGATCCCCCACACCACAAATAACAATAAAATGATGGGATCTCTTTTTATATAGATTACTTACAGTCACACTGAAAAATGGCATCTGAGTGACCTGGAGGGGATATAAATGTGAATGGTCAGAGAATCCAGCTGGAGAAAGAACTAATGAAAAGACCACCTCTTGGGCCGGTGAGATGGCTCAGCGGCTTAAGCGCCTGCCCGGCAAGCGCGAGGGCCCGAGTTCGACTCCCGGAACCCACATACGAAAAAGGGGCCGGTGATATCGCTCAGCGGCACGGGCGCCTGCTGGCGCGCGAGGTCCTGAGGTCGACCCCCCGGTACCCACAAAAAAAAAAAAAAAAGAAAAGACCACCTCTTTACGTGTGAACGACTCTGTACCCATTTTCAGGTGTCACCAAGTTGTGTAGGGCTCATTGTAGGACAGCTAACACATGTGTTTGCTGTGTGCCAGGCCCAGTTGTAAATGCTTTAGCTCACTTCATCATCACAGAATCCCAAGCCACTGGTCCGGGTCACACAGTATTTGGTAGAAGGCAGAGCAAGAGAAAAAAGCCAGGCAGTGGGAGGCCAAGTCCTTGCTCTCAGCTGCTAAGCTGCACGGCTTCCGTGCCAGATGGGCCTACTCTTGTCCACCTACCCTCTCTCTCTTTCCTCGTAAGCATAGACAGAGGGCTGCCGAGTCATCCTTCTAACATAAGGCGACAAAACCGAGGCTACTAAGCCGGGCTGGCTCATGAACCTGAACATGCACACCAGCCTGTGGTAACTGCCGGCCCCCCGATCTTTTCAGTGGGCAGCAAAGCTCAAAAAGTGAGGGGTTATGGGGCCAGTGAGATGGCTCAGCGGCCTACGTGCCTGCCTGGCCTGTGCGAGGGCCCGAGTTCGACTCCCGGATCCCACATAAGAAAAAAGGGGCTGGTGATATCGCTCAGCGGCACGGGCGCCTGCTGGCGCGCGAGGTCCTGAGGTCGACCCCGGTACCCACAAAAAAAAAAAAAAAAGAAGTGAGGGTTTAGGATGTGACAGAGGAGGCTGGAGGCCAGAGACCCGCGTCGCCACCTGGCTCCTTCTCCAGCTGAACTGGTGATGGTGAGCAAGTCAGCATGTCTCTCTCTGTCTCTCTGTCTTTGTCTCTCTCTCTCTGGCATTCAATTATTTTGGGCTGCGGTGGACTAGATTTCTCCATTCCCTTCATACTCTAACACCACGATTCCATGGTACAAGATTTGGGAGATTTGGATACAGCATTAAAGAAATCAGGTACCTGGGCACAGTAGCACACATCTGTAATCTCAGCACCTCGGGAGGCTGAGGCAGGAGGATTGCAAGTTCAAGGTCAGCTTGGGCAACTCAATGAGACCCTGTCTCAAAATAATACAATAAAAAGGCTGGGAATATAGCTCAGTGGTAAAAGCATCCCCGGATTCAATCCCTGGTACCAAAAATAAAAGATAAAATAAAATAAAATATTTAAAAAGCAGGTGGCAGATAAAGAAGAATGTTATGCCTCTGCCTCTGTTTCCTGCCAACAAATCTATTGCCTCCCGATGGACAATGTTTAGACAGAACTAATGAAATCTTATTTGAGTGATAGAATTTGTGAAACTGCTTGTTTCTAAGTGCTTAGTGAATAGTTTGATATTTGAAGAACACTAGAAAGAAAGATGGAGACCAGTAATTCTTTTTTTTTTTTTTTTTTTTAGGGGACAGGGTCTTACTATGTAGTTCAGGCTGGCTTCAAACTCATGGCCATCCTCCTGCCTCAGCCTCCAGAGTGCTGGGCTCACAGCTATGTGTCATCATGCCGGATGGAGACTAGTAATTCTGAATTGAAAATAAATATATGAAAGAGATTTTCCCACAATCTTTAAAAATAGGTGGGAGAATACTTTGAAAATAAAAGTTATTATAAATAAAAAAAGAAATGACAAAAGATTGACCAGAAGATTAACTCTTGAAGAGGAGGAAGGGTTTAGGGGAGGAGAGAGAAAAGAAGAGGGCAGTAATGGGATTGAAAATGATTAAGATAGGTTATATGAAGTTTCCCAAAATGAACCTCACTACTGGGTATTCCTAACATGTACTAATAAAAAAAGAAAATAAAGGTAATTATAATTGATATCTTTGCAAAATATTTAGCTTTTTATGTATTCTATTGACTAAAATGATGAGATGTGTGTTTGTT
Source organism: Erethizon dorsatum (assembly GCA_028451465.1). Taxonomy (NCBI): domain Eukaryota; kingdom Metazoa; phylum Chordata; class Mammalia; order Rodentia; family Erethizontidae; genus Erethizon; species Erethizon dorsatum. The sequence continues at coordinate 55,158,371 of CM051828.1, forward strand.
TTTTAATAGCAGGCAAACCCCATCATCATGTAATATTAACATATACACTAATAAAATATGATTTAAAAATACCAGGCAAGTGTTACTAGTAGGTTCAATAGGAAAGTATGTTTTACTTTAAAAACGTTATCGCATAATACTCTTCTCACCTTTTGGATCTATTTCATTCAATATACAACTTATTGCTAAATAAATAATAAATATCCTGATTCTGGAGAAAGCTGTCATTTTAAAAAATGAGACATCTCTACATTCAAGTCTTACATCCTTTTAAAATTATGATTAAATGTATACTTGTATCCCTTTAACTAGAGAAATTATCAACTCTAGCCTTAGTCTTTTATATGTTCTTTTTTTTTTTTTGGTACCAGGAATTGAACTCAGAACCTTGCACTTGCCAGGCAGCCACTTATGCTGCTGAGCTATATCCCTGGCCCTTATATGTTCTTTAACTAAGAGTTATTTCTGATTTTTTATATCGGGGAGTATTAAAATTTGGTATAGGATGTTATTAAAATAATATTTAGATGTACCAGGTAGAAGAAATTGAATACAGCAGTTGGAGTCTGAGGGCATCTCATCAATATCGCAAGCCAAACTCATCATTATTGGAACAGTTTCGTCAAATGATCAGGGTGTTTTTGCTCCCAAGATGGTGCCTATGTTCAGAAAAGTCAGTTTCCTCTTCTAACATGGGGCTCTGGCCTTTTGACCCCAAAATTCCCTTTGGAGAGAGCGTCCCTGGATCTGAGCATGGGGGTGAGCGCACACTTCGGAGACAATGTCAAGGAGCCTGCCTGGGCCTGAACTCTGAAAAGAATTGTGAAGCTGCATCCTGTCAGAGTTTCCTCTCATTCCTGTATTTCTTTTTCCTTGTAGCGCCTTATTGGCAGCAAGTGGACTATTCTTTGGTACTGTTTCTGTACATTCTTTCCCACAATCTTTTTTTCTTTTTCTATCTCTCTCATCTCCTTCAGTGCCTTTCTTTCCAAGTACTCACCTCATTTTCCTCTTCTTCCCCGTGTGTTCTTTCATCCTGGCCTTTCTTTTTCTCCAAATTTTTGTTCACATTGCAAATCTATGAGAAGAAGCAAACGACAGGACTACAAAGAACAACCCTCGATCCCTCTATGAGAGGAAACTTCATTTTGTCTGCGTCACTAGACTTCTTTGCTTGGTATCCCTTTTTCTCCATGATGAAGCAAGTTACTATTTATATCTTGATTTAACCGCAGAGAGAAATCAATGTCTCTGCAGCTGGTTCAGATAGAAAGCAAAGAAGCCCTCTTCTGATTTCCCCCACCCAACTACTTCATTTGCACTCATGTCAGTGGGCTTGGACAGTGATTAGACACCAGGGAGACAGCCCTACCCTCAGAGTCTGGTGGGGAATTAACAGATGCAAACAAATTCCTATACTACAGTGAGATATGATAAGAATGGATTGATTTGGAAGTTTGCGATATAAAACAAGCAAATACTCATTGTGCTGAGAGAGGGGGAAGATCTGAGAAAGGAGATGACCTTTAAGGAGAGTCCAACAAACAAGAAGATATCACAGGAGTTCTGCTGGTAAGGGATGGCCACTCTAAGCAGAAAAACCACCTGGACAAAGGTTCAGTCTTACTGCAAGGCATCCTGGGGAAATAGGGTGGAGCAGGGTGTGGCAAGAGACACAATTGGAAAAGGAGCAACCAGTGAAGGACTTCATGTGCCTTTGCCTGCTTGAGGACCATGGGGAAGACACAGAAGAATTTTAAACACCCAAAATGTAATGGACATTTGTACTTGCTTGAAAGAAAACTCCAGTGAGCAATTGGGAAGAAAATTGGAGGTGGGCTGATCAGTGGTTCAGGAAAAGCATGATGTGAACAGAATAAGAGGAAAAACAAAAAATAGACAAGAGTGGCATTTTGGAGCTAGAATTGACTTTGGAGTTCCACTACCTGTTGGGATGGTGTATTGGAAGAGAAACATCAATGACAATCTTACGAGTTTTTTTTAAAGCTATTGAGTTTCTAAATAAATGGACAATGATAATATTACTAACCAAAATATGAATGCAAAGCAGAAAATGAGTGCAGGAAAGGAAAGTTTCTTTCATTTGGAAATCTTCCCTTTGAACTGTATGCTGGAGATTAATATACATTTGGAAATAGTAATATAAAATTCAGGAAAGAAATGCTTGGAAATCATTAGATATTGGTAGCAGTGGAAGCCCAAAAGCTGAGGAAGGCACTGCAGGAAATACATAGGGCAGTGAGAGAAGAAAGTCTACACTGGTCCCCAGAGAAGTTGCCAATGCATCGGGGTAAGAAGTAAGCAAACAGGATTGGAAAGATGGGAAGGTAGCAAGAGATATTGAGAGGATTGGTGTCACAACATCAAAGAGACTAGGATTTTCAGGAAGGGAATGGACAGCAATGTTAGGCTTAAGGGCAGTCAAATAAGGTAAGGAATGCAAATTTGGAATTTATAAGGAATCTTACCAGGACCAGCTTCAGAAAAGTAGTAGAAGACAGAAATAATACCAGAGGGCTAAGGAAAGTGTGGGACTCGAGAGGAAGTCAAGATGATAAGGATGTTGTGCCTCTTGGTCTTGAGAACACTCAACATGCTAACAATTGAAAAGAGAGGATTTATTCATTCTTCTAAAATGACAAATCTACTAGAGTCAACATAAATAACATATCTGTGAAAATAACTATTTCCAACACAAAATTAGTATTTGAGATGCTGCAGGCTCAGTTTATGTTTACGGCTAACCAACCTTTCTCTAGGTATAAAACCTGAACAGCCCACTTATCTTTTCATAGTATAATATATTACCACAGATTATCATAGATTCATCATAGTGAATGCCAAGTAAGAAGGCAGAGGCTCCTAATAGACACGATCACCATGTAATAGAATTTAGGAAACGCATGTAAGTGTCCTTTCCTCCTATTCTCTTTAGTAGGGCATCAACTTTTAGCAGGGCATCAGCTGAATACAGTATTAAGACTAAGATAAAAATAATTCATATCTAACAGCATACTATCCCTGCATATGCATCACATTCAGCATGTTCTTGGCTTCTCTAGGTAAAGTTATAAGAAGGCTTCAATGCAATATTTGAAGTTCTGTCTTTGTGCATGAGAAACCTAAGGCCCAGAAATGATAACAAAACTTATCTATTCCAGCAATTTAGGGACTCAACTGGAGGCTGCAAGCTCTTTTGTTGTTGTTGCTGTTTATTTTTGTTGTTGTTCTTTTGAGACAGAGTCTCACTGTGCAGTCCAAGCCAGCCTTGAACTCACGATGTAGCCCAGACTGGCAATGCATTTGCAATCCTCCTGCCTCAGTCTCCTGAAGGCTAGGTTTATAGGCATGCTCCACCACTTTTTCCAGTGCTATGTTTTGAAAAATAATAATAATACAGTACTCTTTGAATTTGCTGTGGAGTGTTTTACTCATTCTGGACATTACTTTTCTTTTTCTCCTCCAAACAGGGAAAAGATGTGGGGTTCTCAGCTCTCCCACCCTAGCCCCACCCAAGTCATTCTCAGTACAGTGTGCCCCAAGACTGTTGTGACACCCAACAGGAATGTAAAGAACATCTCCTGGGTCACCTCTGCGGTTTCCCATTGGACAGCAAAACCCATGATGAATTATTTCTGGCTTTAAAAGAGTAGATCATGGTGCACCTGCTAGAATGGCTAAGAGCAAACAGACTGACAGTGCTGACAGACTGGCAAGAATGCAGAGAAAACTGAAGTCCTCATACATTCCTGGTGGAGGTGCAAGTTCCGAGTTCTCCGTGTCCTCATCAACATTGTATATCTTCTTGACCATAACCACCTTCGCAGATGTGAACAGGTGTTTCAGAGTGTTTTGATCTTCATTTCCCTAATAACGAATAGCCCTGAGCATCTTTTCATGTACTTCTTGGCCATTTGTATAACTTTGGAGAAGCGAGTAAGATCTTTTTGCCCACTTCTTACTTGGGTCATTTGTCTTTATATTATATTTTAATTCATTCTTTTATTGTGGTAAATATATAGACATAACAAATTTTATCATTTTAATTTTTTTTATATGTGGGTACCGGGAGTCGAACTCAGGACCTCGTGCTTGCCAGCAAGGTGCTTATGCCGCTGAGCTATATCACCAGCCCCATTTTAATAATTTTTAAAGTATAAAGTTTGGTGGAATTAAGTACCACTTTCAGAACTTTTTCATGTTTCCAAACTGAAACTCCATGCTCATTAAACACTAACTCCCCACTATTCCCTCTGCCTAGCTCCTGGTAACCACCACTGTATTTTCTGTCTCTATGAACATGACTATTCTAGGTATAGCATTAAGGGGAATCATATAATATTTCCCTTTTTTGTGGCTAGTTAATTTTAGTATAATGTGACATATGTCCAAATTCCCTTCCTTTATAAGGGTGAATATTTCACTTTATGAATATGTATATACCACATTTTGTTAATCCACTCATCAATCAGTGGGTACCTGGGTTGCTTACACCTTTTGGCTATTGCAAATTATGCTGCTATGTATATAGGCGTACAAATATCTGTTTGAATTCATACTTTCACTTTTTTGTAGTATTCTCAAAAGTGGAATTGCTAGTTATTCTATGTTTAGTTTTTTGAGGACTCATACCATTTTCCACAGTGGCTTCACCATTTTACATTTCCCCCAGGCATGCACGAGGGCTTCAATTTCTCCACATCCTCTACCAAACTTATTATTTTCTCTTTCTTGTTTTGTTTTATTTCTCAATTATAGCCATCCTAGTAGATATGAACTGGTATTTTATTGTGAGTTTGATTTACATTTTCCTAATTATTAGTTATGTGTTACATATATAGAGTGCTTGGGATCAAACCCAAGGCTCCCTAATGCCAAACATGAACTATATCACTGAGCTATACTGCCTACTCTTAAGCGTCATCACTTGCATATTGGCCCTTTTCATATCTTTTTTGAAGAAATATTCATTCTTTATCATTTTCCCATTTTTAAATAGGTTGCTTGGGTTTTTTGTTGCTGTTGAGCTGTTTTTTATTATTTAATTATAAGAGTTCTTCATATATTCTAGATGTAAGTTCCCTACAAGATTTTTGATTTACACAAAAAATTTCTCCTGGGCCGGGGGTATAGCTCAGCAGCACAGCACCTGCCTAGCAAGTGCAAGGTCCTGAGTTTGATTCCTGGTACAGTTTTAAATTTTTTTTTTTTTTTTTTTTTTTTTTTTTTTTGGGTACCGGGGGGACGACCTCAGGACCTCACGCGCCAACAGGCACCCGTGCCGCTGAGCGATATCACCGGCCCCTTTTTCGTATGTGGGTTCCGGGAGTCGAACTTGGGCCTTCGCGCTTGCAAGGCAGGCGCTTAAGCCGCTGAGCCGTCTCACCGGCCCTTAAATTTTGATTAAGTCCAGTTTATCCATGTTTTCCTTAGTTGCTTATACAGTTTGTACTATATGCAAAAATTATTGCCTTATTCAAGGTCATAAAGATTTATGATTTTGATTTTCCTAAGTGTTTTATAAGTTTTAGCTCTTCCATAGGGAAGGAAGAAGTTAAATTATAATTATTTGCAGATGACATGATACTTTATATAGAAGATACCAAAAACTCCACCAAAAGACTTCTAGATTTAATAACCAAATTGAGTTATGTAGCTGGATACAAGTCAACATTAAAAAATCAATAGCATTCCTGTACACAAATAACAAACTCACTGAGAGAAATTAGGGAAACAACACTTTTCACAATAACATCCAAAAAGATGAAATACCTAGGAATCAATCTAACAAAGGAAGTAAAAGACCTGTATATTGAAAACTACAGTACTCTGAAAAAGGAGATGGAAGAGTATATCAGAAAATGGAACGATATCCCTTGCTTTTGGGTAGGAAGAACCAACATAGTGAAAATGACCATACTTCCAAAATTGTTATACAGATTTAATGCAATCCTGATCAAAATACCATTTGCATACCTCATAGAACTAGAAAAAAAATTCCTAAAATTCATTTGGAACCAGAAGAGACTTAGAATAGCAAAAACAATTCTAGGCTACAAAGGCAAGGCAGGGGGCATCACAATCCCTGACTTGATATTATACTACAGAGTTACTGTGATAAAAACATAATGGTATTGGCAAAAAAACCCTGAGGATCAGTGAAACAGACTAGAAGATGCAGAAACAACTCCAAACACACTCAGTTACCTTATCTTTGACAAAGGTGCCAAACACATTTGCTGAAAGAAAGACAGCCTCTTTCCAGCCTGGAAAAACTGGCTTTCCACATGCTGAAGACTAAAATTAAACCCATGTTTGTCACCATGCACTAAACTAAAACAAAAATGTATCAAAGATCTAAATATTAAAACAAACACTAAATCTGCTGGAAGATAAAATAGGTAGAAAACTTGAAGACTTAAATGTAGGCAAAGATTTCATGAACAAAACCCCAACTGCACAGGAATCAACAATTGGGATCTCATCTTATTAAAAAAACTTTTGCACAGTAAAAGAAATCACCAACAGAGTGAAAAGACAACAGCCAGTTATTCCTCAGACAAAGGACTTCTCTCTAGAACATATAAAGAATTGAACAAAATCAGACCCCTGAAATTTAAAGACCCGATCCAAAAATGGGCATCTGAGATGAATACACACTTCTCAGATGAAGAAGTACAAACAGCAAATAAATACGTGAAAAAATGTTCAACATTACTGGTCATTCAAGAGATGCAAATTAAAACAACACTGAGATTCCATCTCACCCCAGAAAGAATGGCTATTATCAAGAAAACAACCAATAACAAATGCTGGTAGGGCTGTGGGGAAAAACGAACCCTTCTCCACTGTTGGTGGGAGCCTAGACTCGTGGAACCACTGTGGAAATCAGTGTGGAGATTTCTCAAAAAAACTAGTACTAGAGGTCCCATTTGACCCAGTAATTCCTCTTCTTGGTATCTTCCCAAAAGCATTATACCACAGCAATATATACACACTCATGCTTATAGCAGCACAGTTTGTAATAGTTAAATTTTGGAAACAACCCAATTGCCCATCAACTGAGGAATGGATAAAAAAGATGTGGTTTTTTAATACAATGAAGTACTACTCAGCCATAAAGAAGGATAAAGTTGAGACATTTATAACTAAATGGATGCACCTTGAGATCATACTCTTCAGCGAAATAAATCAGACTCACGTGTAAACATTTTATTGTCTCCCTGGTGTGAGAAACTGAAAGTGTAAATAAGAACCAAAATGTTTAATAGATATTTTGAAATAGGAAGAAATTGTTCAAAAGGAAAGAGGAACTAAGGAGGAGGGAGGGAGAAAGGAAGGAAGGGAAAAGAAAATAAATGAGAAAAGAATAATAAAATGGAAACAAAGTTTTATAAATAAGGAGGGTGAGAGGCATTGAAGGGAGGGGAGGTGAATGGGAAAAAAAGAGGAATCAAGATATATCATGTTGAGGTACAAATTCTCTATAATGAATGTGATCATTATGTATATCTAAAATGAACCAATAAACTTAATTTTTAAAAAAGTTTTAGGGCTGGTGAGATGGCTCAGCGGCTTAAGCGCCTGCCCGGCAAGCGCGAGGGCCCGAGTTCGACTCCCGGAACCCACATACTAAAAAGGGGCCGGTGATATCACTCAGCAGCATGGACGCCTGCTGGCGCGTGAGGTCCTGAGGTCGACCCCCCGGTACCCACAAAAAAAAAAAAAAAAAAAAGTTTTAGCTCTTCTGTTTAGGTCTGTAATTAGTTTTGAGGGTTTTTTTTTTCCTTCTTTCTTTTAATGTGGCATAAGGAAAAAGTGAACATTAATCTTTGGCCTATGAATATCCAGTTCTCCCAGCATCATTTATTGAAAATATTATACTTTTCCCAATGAAGTATCTTGGCAAATTTGTCAAAAATCAACTGTTTGTAAGTGTAATGGTCTAGATCTGAGCTCTCATTTCTATATGTCTAGCTTTATGCCACTACTACCCTGTCCTGATTATTTTTGCCTTGTAGTAAGTTTGGAAATTTAGAAGTGTGAGTTCTCTAACTTTGCTCTTCTTTTCAAGATTGTTTTGGATGTTCTCAGTCCCTTGAGTTTTCACATAAAATTTGGGGTCAGCTCGTAAATTTCTGAAAATAACATAAGCTGGGATCTTGATATAAAGTGAATTGAAATTATAGACCAATTATTAGAAGAGTAGTACCATCTTAGCACTAGTAAGTCATCTAATCCATGAACATGGGATATCTTTTCACTTATTTAGAACTTCAAAAAAATTCTTTCAACAGTGTTTTATAGTTTTCAGAATACAAGTTTTGTACTGTTTTAATTATACTGAGTATTTTTATGCTATTCTTTTTTTTTATTTATTTTAAAGAGAAGAAAAAACAAAAATGCTATTCTAAATGGAACTATTTTCTTGATTTTATTTGGGATTACATGCTTGTTTCAACAACAAGAAGCTCAATACATGAGCTTCATTTCTGGCCTAGGAAAGAAAGCACTGAGTGAAGAAAACTCTGTTCATTCTGGGGGTCTTATGTCTGGCCAGAGAATAAAGTTACAAATTAAATTCAAGCTCTGTTAAAGATCTTCGATGACAAGTCTAGAGCACATTTGGACACACTTTTTATAAGTACATCTAATATTAGAAGGTGCAGAAATAGGAATATGCTAGCCTGGTGGGTAGTTTCCTGGAAGTGCTTGTGGAAAAGCTACAGAACTCAGTGAGGTCATGAGGTCACAGGGTGTGTAGAGCAGCAAATACTCAGCCCCACAGTAATAACCTAATGGCCTTGGGAAAGAGCTTCACCTCTTCATGCTTCAGTCTACTCATCTTCAAAATGGAAATAATAACCGTACAGTGTTTGCAGACTGGTCCTCAACCTGGAGTGTCCATGCTCCAGGAGTAGATACTCTACTGTTATACAAGAAGAAAATACAAGGACTTCTGGGCTGGAGATGTAGTTCGATGGTACAGCACATGTTCAGCTTGCACAAAGCTCTGGGTCTGATCCCCAGCACCAATAAAGAAGAGAAAAGAAAATACAAGAGCTTCTATTTATGTTTTTGTCAATCCTTTAGTTTTTATTTTGGTTTATGCTTTATAAATGTTCATAATATAATATGACGGTATATTTATATAGTTTATATTAAGTTAGAAAACACATGTTTTATTGATGAAGAACGACTGTCAGCTTAACGCATTGCTTGGTATACAGCAAGTGCTTGGTAAATGTTAGCTATCACTAAAATAATAGTATAAGACTGGGGACAGGTAAAGTTCAGTGGAAGAGTACATGTTTATCGTGCTTGAGGCTCTGGGTTTAATCCTCATTACCAAAACACAGTATAATTACTATAATGTCATTATGATGAAGTCTAAACATATACTTTTCTATGCCTTTCTTTTGTTGCCAGCACTGAGATTATAAAGAACATAAAAGTCAAAGATCAAAATTTTCAGAGTGAATGGCACATCAACTCAATCACAAAAGTAGTGCCTTTATTATTATCATTTAAAAGTATGGGGCTGGCACAAGCACTACCTGGCAAGTGCAAGGTCCTGAGTTCGATTCCAGGTACAAAAAAAAAAAAGGGGGGGGATATATTAAGGTCCAAGAGAGAAGACAATATTTTAATTTGGATGTCCTTAGTGTGTAAAACACTAAGCACCCTGAACAAATATATGTCTTCACTATAATTAATTTAGGCAGAATCAAGTTGGTCTTCTTTTGTTTTTACATTTTAATTTTAAAAATTGATTGATTGATTGATTGATTGATTGATCGATTGTGGTGCTGGGGGGAATCTAACCCAGGGCCTCACATGTGCTAGACAAGCACTCTACCACTAAGCTACACCCACAGCTCTTCTGTTTTTTGTTTTTTGGTTTTTTTTTGAAACCCCACTCTTCTGAAGCACGGGAATTGTGGGAATTCCAGACACTTCTGGGTTCCTCCAAGCAGCCAGGTCCAAGGTTTAGGCATCTAATCTAGGAATGGCTCTCTTGAGCCCAGCCAGCTTCCCTGCCATTCTTTGCAAGGTCTGTGTGTACAACACCGAATTTACTTTCCCAGAAGTGCTTCTGGGACCTAAGTCTGCACAAAGGGGCTGTTAAATGTGTTCTCCTCCCTTCTGGCTCAGCTGGCTCCTGAGCCTCAGGTCACATCCAGCTCATAGTTCCTATCAACTTCTCCCAAAGGACCTCCGGGCTCCTGCAGGAGCCAGCACTTCCCTGGAACAGGAAGCTCTATTTACACTGTCTTGGAGCCTGGTGCTCATCCATAAAAGGGAAAAGAGCTCTTTAGGAAAAGGGCAGGGTGCTTGGAAACTCTTTAAAAAAAGTGAAAGCTTCCCAACGGGTTTCTGTTGTTTTACACTGTTGGTTGATACTGTTTTTCGGAAGATGAAAACACATGCTCTTTGGACTAGCTGAACAACACATCTGAAAGCTGCCATCTAATAAATAAAAAATACGGAGAGAATGTCCTGGGAACCCTCCAGAGTGCACGCTCAGGGCAGATAATTCTCCCATCAGCCTTCTGGAACAGACTCATTGGTGTATACATGAATAATCTAATTGTACTTTAAAGGAAGACTAGGGGCTAGCTAGACTTTGGAATATCACGATCTTTAGGTCTATGGAGGGTTGCTTCCCTACTGGTGTTTACTGCGTACGTTCTGTCTCAAAACCTCACAAACCCACTTGGTGAGTAACGCAAGTCCCAAACGAACAAATAGTTCAGAAGAAGGATGCAGCTGGATGGGAGCCAGGGCTTTAGCATTCAGAGGTCTTGGGGGATACAAGCATAATGGCCAATCATTATTTAATCATCATTTAAATTAGTATTAATAATTAACAAATTAATTTGTTAATGGTAATTAATGAACAAACATTGTGAATTGTTATAAGGCTTTGGGGTAGGTGCTTTGCACAAGTGTCATTACCCTTAAGATACTTGTGAGTTTGGTATTCTGGGAATTCCTAGACACAAAGAGGTTAAGAAACTTGTCCAAAGTCATAATAAAGAGTGAAGCTAGGATTGGAACCCTGCGTATGCCAGCCTCTAGATTGATGCCCTAAAATAAACATTTTCTTTATTCACACTTATATTCTGTGCTTAATCATGTTCGAAGTACTTTAAATGGATTTCTACTTTTAATTTAAAAATCACAAATAATGTAGCAGTTTCATAAACTAAGATAATTATTTAACCATTCTTCGTTTATTCAACACCTGCTAACACTTAGGATCACATCTAGGTAACATATAGCATTTCCAGAAAAGTAGGCCAAAGCCGGGATTTGAGCACTGTGCATTTGTGATCAGACATCTCTATCTATCCAGCCCCATCTGCTTCTCAACATACACACACACACCACACACACATACACACACACACACACACCACACACACCACTCCCACCCCAGGCTTTCCCACTACCACATGGCATGAGGTTCTCTGCATGTCACACATGTTGTTTTCACTGCTTCCAACTCTCAGAACTGGCTCCCCAACCTCTCAGCCAATCTACTTCATCTCTCAAACTTCAGGGTAGGAATCACCTCTCTTTTGATGCCTCTGCCACCCATGCCAGAGAAGTCCAGTCCTCCTTCTTCCATTGTAGCCCCTGGATCTGGGCTTCTTCAGTCCCTACATGTGGCCCAGTGGGTCTTCACTGCATTTTCCAGTGTAGCCTGTAGCTTCTGGAGGATGGAGCTATGTCTTGTGCTACTGTAGATCCCATCCCTAACCATGCACAGTATTCAGGAAATAAATGTGGCATGGATTTGTTAAACCAGTTGGATCATCTTTGGGAAGTTACTTTGCCAGAACTGCAGGTCCTCTGCCAGGTACAGTGAGATGGCCATGGCCAGCAGACTGAGGCACCCTATGTGGCCAGTGATACAGAGTTTGTAGTGATAACCCCCTGCCAGCTGGGGCCATTTTTCAGCTGTCTTCAGAGCCCAGTAGAAGGCTGGAGGGTGAGTGTAGTTAGGTTCATTTGGATTTCAAATTTGCCAGGCTTGTGTATCAAAAAGAGGGCATGGGAGCTTGGAGTGTTTGCAAGAAAGGGATTGGCATCCAACTTGAATGTCAGGAAAGTTCACAGAGGAAAGCCATGAACAGGGAGAAGGTGGGGGTGGGTAGAAGCCGGAGGTAGGAGGACGGCTGTAGCGGGAAGATTGAGCAAGACACTGCGGGGACAGGGTCTGTGGTCAGGCAGGAGGATGTCTAAATCTGTGATTTTGGAGGTGGGGCAGTTTCAAGAGATAATGCGTGGCTCGGAAACCGTATTCTGCACCGTGAGAACAGGAAGCCATGGCTGAGAGGAGAACAAGGTCACTGTGTCAAGGAGCTAAGAGGTCACAGAGTCAGATGTGCCAGAATGAAGGCAAACTTGGAGATGAAGAGAGAGGTTCTGAAGTTTTCCTCGAGCTGACTATGTGTCTAGGGGAGGCCTCCGCAAAGCTCCAGCATTCTCACTGGCAAAGCTGCACTGTTTGACAGTGAGAGCATGTGAAGCAGGCTGACCTTGAAATGGCTCAGTTGTTAAATTCCCAACTAGGGTGAATATACCATCAGCTTAAAAATATTATTTATTGGTGCCATGAAAAGATGGTGACCCCTAATGCAAACTGTGTCACTGTAGGTTCATCAGCTGTTACCAATGGACCACTCTTTGGGGAACACTGACAGTGGGGGAGGCCGTGCATGCAGGAGGGCAGGGAGGGTAAGGAAAATATCTGTACCTTCCACTCATTTTTTTTGTGAACCAGAACACTTTATTTTATTTTTTTATTTTTTAGAACTACTTTAAAGAAAGAGTTTTTTTTTTTTTAATGAGATGAATTAGCAGAATAGATCTTAAGAAAAATATCAGAGAAGCTGGTGAGCAGTTAGGCCACACTGTTCATCTCGCGGTCTCAGTGGGAGCCAGCTTGGTCTCCGTCTTAGTCTGTTTTCTGTTGTTATAAAAGCATACTTGAGACTGATTAAATCAGAAAGGGAAAAAGTTTATTTATCTCACAGTTCTGGAGGCTAGAAATTCAAGACCAGGCAGCTGCTCCGAAAGGGTTTCATACTTTGTCGTAACACGCTGGGAGAGCAGACGTCAAGTGGGCGCTTCTAGAAAAGGCAGAGGCAGGAACTACTGGTTTACTTTATAACAACCTGCTCTTGTGATAACAAATCCAGTCCGGGTAAAAAAAAGGTTTAATCCCTCTTATCACAATCAACTCTTTAAGGGTCCATCTCCCAACACTGGCACAATAGCAATCAAATTCCAAAATGAGTTTCGCGGGGAGACACCATATTTAAACTATGGCGTCCTCCAACATTGTAGATTGAACACCCCAGAGGGACTGAGGCGTGAACATCCTCATTTGCTGTTCCTTTGCCCTGGTTCTGAAATGGGGGGCCCACAGCCCATTTATCCTGGCTTTTAAAGGAAATGGGTTCAGAAGAGAGTCATTCTGATTTCCAAAACTAGAGGTGAGGCAGCACTCCCTGGATCAGTTCCCTCCTTGTGACAAGTGTGTCCATAATGTGTTCTTAACATCTTGAGGGAGCTCTAAAAGAATTAGACCACGTTAACCCTTTATTCACCTCAGGACTCTCTGACTTCCAGTTTTCCCCAAGAATAATAACTAAAGCTGAATGAGGTTTGGGGTGTGCTGGGCCCTGATCCAGTATTTACATGCATTAATTTATTCCACACGATAAAGTGATATTTTGTGAGGTCTTTGTTACCATTATCCTCACTTTTAGAAGAATCTGAGGCAGTGGCAGACAGGCAGTGTCGTTTCTAGGACCACAAGTCTGGCAAGCACTGGAGGTAGGATTTGGCACCAAAGGTTGTAATTCTAGCGTCCCATCACAAATAGCACCTCAGTCCTGTCTTCCCCTTCTCTTCCTCTCCTCACTACCATACCAGACACTCACCAGTCCTGTCCTCCATCCCTAGGATGCTGACCCTGACTGTTTCTGGTAATGACACCCTCCTCCAGGCTCCCAGCCCTTCTGACTCCCAGTTTCCAGTTTCTCTAAAACACAAATATCAGAGGCTTTCAAGTTCTTAACAGGACATACAAGGTCAACCCTCCTCAGTGTCCATCCTCATCTCTTATCTGGCTGTCCCCACAAGTTCCCTACGTCATCCAGAATGGAATTATTTTGTAACACCCTAAAGGCAGCACTCTGTCCCCTGCAAGCCTTTGCCTGCATTCTCTGTCTAGAACACCTTTTCCATCTTTCCCACCATGCTACCTCCTTCCTGCGTACAGATTTCTCTGCATTCTCAGGATTCAATATCCTCAGCCTCTCTTAGAAACATTCTCTAAGATTCTTGCACTGTTCAGCACACTGAAATGTAATTCCCTCCCCCTGACTATCAGCCCCAGGGCACGAGATGGTATCCTGTTCATCCCAATGCTCCTGGTGCCTAGCAAATCTTCCTGCCCAGAGCCACCAGGTATTCAGTAACTTTGTTGGAATAAGTGATGAAAAATAGAAGCAATGGGAGGCCAAATGATCCCTGAAAGTGTGTGAGACCAAATGACCCCTCCAAGTGTCTTTCTGCCCTATGTTTGAGGGACAAACCAAAGAGCTCAGTAATATCCAAATAGTGGCACTCTCTGTATCTGCAGTTCATTTACCTGTTTTAACTCAAGTGTCATCTATACCAGTATTTTGGACGTTCTCCCCACTGGAATGTAGGTTCGATCTGAGCAGAGTTTGTCTTGTTTGTAGCCAAATAACCAAGTAAGGAATGTGGTACTCACTATATGTTCGTTTCATAATATGAATAAATAAAAAAAAGTCTAATCCTCACAATAACCCAACAAAGGTTATTATTACCCTCCCTATGGTGCAAGCAAAGCAATCCAAGCTCACGTAACTAAATATTCAAGGCTAAAATAGAAAGCAGCAAAACCAGGATTCAGCTTCTGCCTTGGAAGCCCATGCTTTCATATTCAAAACATTTTAAAATATGAGAACTGATCATTCAAGTCCAAGAGAAGAATTAAATTATTTTAAAAGATATGCAAAAGGGCAGAACTTTTCTGTTTAAAATCAGAAAACCCACCACTTATAAAACTAGACTGGTGAAAACAGAACTGATGGTGGCTTTAGCCCTGGACGAGGGTGAGCTTTGAGAGCACAGGGGCTTTCACCCATCCCCGGGGAGCCCAGTGCAGGGGGAGGCTGCTCTCTTCTGAGTCGCACCTGCCGTGCAGAAGCTGGCTTGTGTGACAGAGCTGCTCTGTGGCAAATGTACGGCTGCTTGGCCAGCATCACAGGGCATCAGGATTAAGACAGTTTTGTTTCATGGTCCAACAAAAGAGGTTGAAGAAAAGTCTTCTATTTTATTTAAGTACCAAGCAAATTCTTATATGATGAAATAGGTGTTTTTCTCTCCCGCTTTATCTGAAAAAATTGTAATTTCTTAGTAAAGATTACTCAATTCTTACCATAACCCATGAAGGCAGTCTATATTTTTAGTTTCATCTACAGTGTAGGAAGGAAACACTACCGGATGGAAAATTATTTCACTAAGGTCATCCAATGAGTCAGTCACAGGACTGAGTGGGACAAATTAGGCATCTGTGTCTCTCAGTTATTAAACTGTGAGGTCCTCCTAATAAACTAAGACAAAGAAAGGCAGACTTAGAATATCTCAATATCTCCCGAAAATAATTTTAATGCCAAGTTTTGTTGTACATTGATATCTGCTAAACAGCATTCTTCCTGACTGAAAAACTCAGTATTGCCATAAAAATGACGAGACAATAAGTGTAAAGGACTGAGAACGTCGATGATGTAGCAACCACTCAAATATGGTGACTGAAGTTTAAAAAATGTATTACAGTACAGGAGAATGTTTACTTGTTGTCTTTTAAAAAGATTAATTAATTAATTTTAAAAAATGTATTACAGTAAAAGATGCATTGCCATTAATACCCCTCACAGTATTCCCCCTTGCTTCATACACACTTATCCCATTGTTCTTGTGACTTTCTGAAGCAGTTCTTGAAGTCCTCTTTCATGAGTTTCTTTAATTGTACTGTTGTGGTTGCCTCGATGTTCTGAATCAATTCAAAATGTTTTCCTTTCATGGTCATTTTGACTATGGGAAAGAGCCATTGGCAATGTGTCTTTTACTATAATACATTTTCAATTTAAACATTCACTGTATATTTCGATCACACCCAAACAAACCAACAGAATGTGCAGATTCTCCTATGAGAAGAAGGATAGAAATCTCAGTCTTCCCTCCCTTCCTTGGCCAAGCACTTGGTGACCTTTGTGGTTATGCTAGGGTAGTCAGTACTGACTAGAAGCCGGGTGCATGGGACCTCTTTGGAACTGGTATTGCCAAGTTTCTTGATTGGGGTGCTGGTTATGCAGGTGTGTTTTGCTTGATAGAGTTCATCAAGCTGCACCTTGAAGACATCATGCTAACCGAAATAAGCCGTGCACCAAAGGACCATAACTGAGATTTCATTTATATGCGGTACCTAGGAGAGTCAAGTTCAGAGACAGAAGGTAGAACGATGGTCACTGGGGCTGGGGTTGCCGCAACGGGGAGTTTGTGTTTAAAGGAATGGAGCTTCGGTGTGGGCAGATTTGGTTCTGGCAGATGACGGGAGGTGTGCAGCAGTGTGAATGCACTTAATGCCAATGAACTGTGCCCCCAAAATGGTTAAAATGGTATGGTTTGTATTATGTATACCTAACCACAAATTTTAATTTTTATATTTAATTTCTAATATTTATAATTCGTACACTTTTCTACATGTAAAAGTTTTGTTTGGCTTGGTTTGAAGAAACCTAACCAAATCCGAGCTTTCACGCTCACTCTAGAAATCCTTGAAGCATGGTATTTCTCCATGAGCCTGTCCCATGAATGATTAAAAGATTGTTCCTGCTTTTTCATCTCACCTCCAATATCGGACAAACCAAGACTGCGGTGATCGCCTTTCTGCTATTTCCTGATGTGTCCGGGGCTATTTGTGCTTGTGTTTGGCCCTCCGTCTGCCCAAGTGGCTGGGTGGGCCAGCATGCTTTTCACTGACGAGGAGACTCCTCACCCTGACTCCCTCTGCTATCCACGAGGGAACCCCGAGATTAGACCTTCCCGAGTGATGCCCAGGCCAAGCTTGCAAAGATTCCGTGATTATCATGAAATCTGAATTGTTCTTTAAACTTCCCTGGCAGCAGAAATAATCCTTCTGAAATAAATTACTCATTTTGAGCATGAAAATGAAGGGAAAATGTCAGAAGATATTTATTTAAGATACTACTGCTGATTTATCAACCTAATTTTTAAGAGAACATTAATGAACCACTTTTATTTGAAAAGAAAAGCCACTTGCTCTTGAACAATGTACCTTTGGGTGAACACTTATAATTCTTATGAATGCTCATAATTATTATTCTTCTCCATAATGTTTTGTTTAGATAAAACTTAGATTTGGTACAATTATGACACTATCCAACATGAAATGACACTATCCAAACATTTTGGTTTTGGAGCTTTGTTTGTGTATACTCCTAATTCTCCTTGATGATAAGAAATTAATTATAAGTTGCTTAAAAATCCTATTTACTTAAATGTGGACTTGAGTGTTTCTTAACTGTGTAAAGTAAAAAAATAGGCAGAAAGTTAAAAATTAAGACTGTTTAAAGACAAATTCTCTATATTTTGTAATTTCATTTTTTGTTAGTTTGCATTTTAAATTTAATCTTTCCGATATTTAAAAAAGTTTTGTTGTGTTGAAATATTAGCATGTTTTCTAGTTTTTATATTGAAATGAACCTGTAAACTATTTGTGTCCACATACACATCCTGAAACCATTAATACAAAGTTATATATATAAAATATATTATATATATACTATATTTTATATATATATATGTATAATTCCATATCTTGGCTACTGAATAGTGCAGCAATAAACATAGGTGTACGGGAAAATCTTTGATATATAGATTTCATTTTCTTTGAATAAATAACCAGTAGTGAGATTGCTGAATCATGGTAGTTCCATTTTTAATTTCTTGAGGAATCTCCATACTGTTTTCCATAATGGCTCTACTAACTTACATTCCCATAAACAGTGTAAAAGTTTCTTTCTTCCCATTCTTATCAGCATTGGTAACTTTTTGTCTTTTTTTTTATAGCCATTCTAAGGGGTGAGATATCTCATTGTGGTTTTGGTTTGCATTTCCCTGATGACTGGTGATGTTAAGTGTTTTTTTACAAGTTTATTGGCCATTTGTATATCTTCTTTTGAGAACTGTCTATTCAAGACATTTGCTCTTTTTAATTGATTTTTTTTATTTTCTTCTTTCCTTTTTTGAGTTCTCATAGCTTCTTGATATTAATCCCTTAATGGATAGTTTACAAATATTTACCCCACCCTGTAAATTGTCTTTGCAAGATTAAAGAATCAAAATGAACTATATGAGAAAGTGCTGAGGGAACCAGATTATTAGCAACTAGATTAAATGAAGACTGGGAACTAAGACTGGAAATGGAACATATCCTGCTTTTAAAAGTTAGTGTCCAGGCATGTACACCTGTAATCACAGAACTTGGGAGGCTGAGGCAGGAGGATCTCAAGTTCAAAGCCAGCCTGAGCAACAGCAAGACACTGCCTCAAAAAAGAAAAATTATAGCTTCACTTAATACAACTGTTTTACATGTTCTATATGTTCTTTGGCCTATTAGTCTAGTTTTCAGTCTGTATATATGATAATTAACTTTATAAGTTCTTATAAATAAATAAATCTGATGCTGGAAAAATAAAGGGGGGGAGGAAAAGGAAAAAAGAATTAAAATATGTTACGTACATGTAACAATTGCTTACAGTAAATGTAATCATTATGTGCTACATACAGGTACCAATAAAAATTAAAAAAAAAAAGACTTCAGGGGCTGAGAACTTGCTAATACTAGAACATTATGTTAATCAATATTAAAAATTTACATGGCTTATTTAAAATATGCACCACACTAAAAATAGTCTAAATCATCGACGACATAACATAGCCAATAACACTGTACAAAGAAGCCATGTATTCTTTGGGGCTATTGATACACAAGATTGCCACAATCCCTTGGTTCTGTATAACAAATAACAACCCCAGCAGCCTCTCTGTTCTTCCATGGCTGTCCCCACTTGACAATCAATAAGGCTATATTTTAAAAACAGCAGTAAGTTCTAATTTTATGCCCATCTGAATAACATAAAATTTCAAACAGTATCAAATGTTAACAAAGTTGTCTTGCACTCGGATCTCTAATACACTGCTGATACAATAAAAAAAAGAAAACAAAATTGTTTGAACATATTTAATAAACCCATAGATATCAACTTTCCAGTGACAGGGTACTTCACGCCTAGGTATTTACCTAACAGACACTTGAAAATGTGCTGTAGGCAACACGGACAAGAATATTCATGGTGGCATTGTCATAGCCCAATACTGGAAGCAGCTGAACTTTTTACAGATAGGATAATGGGTCAATAAATAATCCACAGTATGTATAGTATCGAGTACTGTCACAGACATTGAAATTGGTGAAAAGTTAATATACTCATGTCATGTTCCATGTTTCTACTTGGATAATTCTCAAAGTTTATTAACTTTAGAAAAGTTTCAGAAGGTTAGGTATAGCACAGAACAATACAAAAGTGAAAAGACAGCCTACAAAATGGGAGAAAATAATTGCAAATAT
Source organism: Erethizon dorsatum (assembly GCA_028451465.1). Classification (NCBI taxonomy): domain Eukaryota; kingdom Metazoa; phylum Chordata; class Mammalia; order Rodentia; family Erethizontidae; genus Erethizon; species Erethizon dorsatum. The sequence continues at coordinate 55,178,154 of CM051828.1, forward strand.
ATATATTTTTACACCTGATGGTAAAAAGATAAGTTATTCTATATAAAAGTGGACAAAGTATTCAGAATATACATTTATCCAAAAAGATATACAAATATTCAAGAAGCACATGAAAATACAGTGCCATTAGTCATTCTGGAAATGCAAATCAAAATTATCATGAGATACATTTTCACTAGGGTGGGTATAATAAAAAGACAGACATAAGTGTCGGTTGAAGATATGGATAAATCAGAATCCTTAGACAAAACTGATATGAACATAAAATGATGCTGCTCCTTTGGAAAAGGGTCTAGCATGTCCACAAGAGGTTAAACATTGAGTTATCACAAGACCCAGAATTTCCTTCCCTAGACATATACTCAGAAGAATTGCAGCACGCACACACAAACTCACACAGAAAAGTTAATAGCAGTATTACTGTTTTTCTGAAGTTGAAACAACCCAAATGTTCATCAATGGATGAATAAATATATAAAATCTAAAATTAATAAAATTAGCACATCTATACTATGGAATATTATTTGGCAATAAAAAGGAATGAAATATCAGTACATGCTAGAATATGGATAAACCATAAAAAATTACTGTGTTAAGTGAAAGAAGCTAGACTCAAAAGTCATCCAGTATGTAAGATTCCCTTTGTGTGAAATGACCAGACGACACAATTCTCTAGAGATGGAAAGCAAATTAGTAGTTATCTAGATCAGGGTGAGAAGGAGTGACTGTTAGTTGGTACAGGTGGGGTTTTCAGGCAGAGGCAGGGAGCGATGGTAATGATAATGTTCTAAAATTGTGATGGTTGTGCTACTCTCTGAATACATTAAAACCCTGTACAATACTGTGGTGGATTAACTAATGGTCAACTTGTAACACCCAGCTGAACTGAATCAGCATGGTTCGGGGCGTGGAAGGCCCACCTGAGGATTGTTGCCAACAGCATAAAAAGCAAACTGGAGGGGAAGACGGAGTGCTGTTGATCCTCCTGGAGAAGTTTCTCACACTGGCTCTCCTGATATGAACTCGCTGTTCTCATCGTCTGAGGAGCTCAGGTCTTCGCTGTTGCTGAGGATGGCTGTGGTTCTTTTCAGGGGAGCTCTGGTCCTTACCTTGAGTGTCGCTTCCTGGCTCTGGTGCAGATCCCTCAGCCTGCTGGCCCTGATCCTTCATCCCACTGGCACAGACTTTCTAGCTTCCACCACTGACCTTTGGGCCTTCCCAGTGCAGATCCTTGATACAGACTTGCATGAGACATTGTTGTGGGCTCTGGGCCTCCAGCTGGACTCGTGAAGGACATTGCCATGGAATCCAGGCCCCCAGCTGGATTCTTTGGGTCTCTAGAGTGTAGACAGATCTCCCGCACCCTTTTTGCATTTGACTCTTTGGGTGAATATGTGTCCTATATTAAATCTTTTCCCTTGTAAACCCTGACTATAACAAACACACTTTAAATAGATGAACTGTATGGCATGTGAACTACATCTCAATAAAACAAGAGGCCGGGATTATAGGCCTGACACTGGGCTGTACTGGGGTGTATTGCTCGGAGCAATAGTCATCTTGATCTTCTGAAATCTGGGTTTGTACTGCAGTAACAGGAATCCTCATGAAGAACACAGAAGAGAGCCCGGATCCTGCTGAAGCCAGCCTCCAGCCAGCACTGCCTGTGGCCAAGTCCAGCTCTGAGGGATAGCGGCCTGCCAAAAGCTTCCTGACCTGGAAGCACAAGGTTTAAGAGCATTTCTGGTAACTGTTGGATTAAACTCTTGACTTCTTGGAGCAAGTTGCTAAAAGTTTTATACTTCGTAGCATAGGCACGTAGTTTGAAAAACTCAGTTAAATACTTAATAATGTAATTGAAATATTCCAAGGGCAAGAACAGCAAATACATTTTTAACAAAGAAAGTTCTCCTCAGTCTCTTGTCCTCTTTGAGACATTGGTAGTGCCAGGATTTATCGGCCTTTTTTGTTTAATCCAATGGCTGTGTTTATGAGTACCATGAAATTGAATTAAAATATACTTGACAGTGAACTGGGGATATAGTTCAGTTCTAGAGCACTTGCTAGTAGACCGTGACCCTGGGTTCCATTTCCAATGCTGAAGAAAAAAATTATATAGATAGATTAGATATAGAGATAGAGATATTAGAGTACATACATTAGCAAGATTAACAGCACGCTTTCTTCGTCTCATTCACTCAGATTTTTTCTCTCTCCTGCAGTCCCCTGGCTTTCCTCATACAGAAATGAGCCCAGGAATTCAAAAGTGACCAAGTGAGCACGATGGGGAGCTGAGGCCTCAAGACAAGCGTGGGCAACGGAAAGAGACCACAATGTCAAAAATAAAATCACAGAAAACAAACAAAAAACCCTGAGAAAGAGTACAAGATGAGAGACCTGCAGGAATAAACTGTGAAGCTAACGTAAACTGCAGCGACCTTTCTGCTTTCCCTTCTGTAAGAAGCTCTGGGCAGGGTCTATATTACATAAACTGCTTTTAGAGTTAATGCCTTTCTCCGTGTGACTCACAATTGTGCAGATCCTTCCAGAGGGGATAAAAATACAATGGATTACGGCATTGCAGCGTCTGCAATTCCCAGGGAAGAGGTGGCTCTAGACTTTTCTACTGCAAGCCTGGCGGCGGAGCGCGGCTGAGGGTGTCCGCGAGCAGTTGGAACCCGGACAGTTTGTGCCGCAAGGCCAGGACAGGAAGCCTTGCGCGTTTCTGCAGCCGCGGTCGGCCTGAGATAATCCCATTGTATACCCGGCCCAGCGACCGCTCCCACTGCTGAGAGCCGGGCCTGGCGTCTGGCTCCTTGGCCGCGGGCCAGGCTGAGGTCCTGCCGTCTGAAGGCGGGGTGTGCATCCCCTCCCAGGCGGTCCCCACACACAGAGCCGGCCACACCTCACCTTCCAGAGGAAATCTGGCCAGAGATCCAGACTTCGTGACTTCTCCTTTATGAGCTTCACCCCCGCCCCCAGCCCTTGCCCGGGCTTTTGTTTTCCGCCGGGGTGCAGGGGTGCAGGGGTGGCGGGGGTGGGTGTCCGCTGCGCTAGATGGGGATCTGAGGTCCGGCGCAGCGCAGCTGCTGACAGGGTTATTGGAAAGATACAGTATCTCGCTGCGCCCTGCTGCCTGGCAGGGCAGCGCTCAGGCCTGGGCTCTCATCCCTCCACACACCGCCCGTGCATAGACGCTTCCATTAGGCAAGAGCACTTACCGAGGACTATTTTAGTCGTATTTAGAAGCAATATTGTTTTATTTTAACTAGACATTGTTCTAAACACACAAAAGAGTTCAAGGATGTGGCTGCTGGGTTTTGTTCTTCCTCACACCACCCCCTTCCCTCCTCCCTGGGCTGTCAGGTTTCTCTGGGAAAATGGGATGAAGATGTTTGAGGACATTTCCACAATAAAACACTCTAAAATATATATTTTTAAAAGATTTCCTTTCTAGTCATGTCAAGATTATAACTCAAATCCGCAGAAGTCAGGAAATTCCAAATTTATGTTGACACTTTCCCCTTAAAACCTTCAGCAGATGACAAACAATGTAAAAATTTTGTTCCTATTCAAATGTTCCCCATGTGACGCTGGTGCCAGATTCTGTCTGTGAGAATATATATATATAATCTTGCCGGCCAATAATTTTTCTAAATGATTTCTCAGTATAGAAGGTGAAATAATCATTTCAGGTTGATTTCTTGATTTATTTTCTACAAATGAAAGATGGGAGCAAAGGAAGAAGTGGTGAGATTTCCAATTATTTTCCAGAGGGTCTGTACCATTTTGCATTCCCACCAGCAATGGGAATGATCCAATTTCTCTGTATGATCACCAAATCTTATCACAGTTTTTTTTTTACTTTGGCCACTCTGATCACCATGTAATTATATCTCAAAGAAGTAGTGGAATTTATGTGTCCATGCAATTCATGGTTCTGAAGGTAGGAATAATCCCAGCCCTTCTGGCTGCCAGCCGTGTGGCCAAGACCAATTATTTGATATGTCTGAGTCTTAGTTTTCTCACCTATAAAAGGATAATGATGACAGAACCTACCTCATGGTTACTGGAGATAAAATGAAAGAGTACATGCTAAGACAAGGTTTCTAAAATTCCTCTACAAATGGTGATAGCAGTCATCTAGATAACACTATTCATGGTATTAAAAGAAAAAAAAGCACAGTCAGCATGAGCTTCAGAAAAGCCCATTTCAACATGCTTTAGACATGAGCAGAAGGAATCAATGGGAAGAAAAGTTTAGGAAATCAAGTCTGACAAGGAAACTGAAATGTACTTTTCTTTTTTTGTTTGTTTTGAGACAAGGTCTCTCTGTGTACTTTAAGCTGGCCTTGAACTCACTATGTAGCCCAAGTTGGCCTCAAACTCACAGCGATCCTCCTACCTCAGCCTCCCAAGTGCTGGGATTATAGGCATGCACCACCACACCCAGCAAAATGTACTTTTAATAGTCATTCCTAAGGTCACAGAAATTATACTGACAGAAAAATGTAGTGACACAAGCAAATATCAACCTGCTCTGTCCAGGATCTGAAAAACCCATTGGGCTCCAGATAAATAAAGAAAACAAAAAGAAATACGACGTGGCTTCCAAGTCATGATCACAAAACCAAACCAGAAAAACAGATGGACCCTTAGGAGATACAGGCAACAGCAGGAAAAAGATTCAGAAATTGTAAGAGCCCAGGCAAAACTGCAGAGGTAGTATGTGCCCAGGACAAGACTCACCCAGCTTTCTAAAACCATGAGCTGCTACAACAGAGGATTTTAAATGTTCCCAATACAAAGAAATGATAAACATTGAGGTGATGGATATGCCTGCTTGGATAAATACACATTGCGCACATGTATTGAACGGTGGCACTGTGCCCCGTAAATAGGTACAATCACTAGGTGTCACTTAAAAATGTTTAAATATACATTTTTTTAAAAACTGGTGAGCTGGAACCTAGAAGGGAAGTCAAGTGCCAGCAACACAGCAAATATGGACACCACATGCCTCCAGTGAGACAAGATGACTCAGGAAAATTAAATCACTTTGTAAAAGTTATGATAAGGAAATCTTAGAGGACCACAAAAGGCAAGTACAATGTCTCTCAAGTTAAAATAGAAAGAAAAAAAAAAAGTTCTGGACATTAAATGGGGTAGATCAGCTTAATTTTCATATCTGTAAGGATGTTATATTTAAAAGTCATATATCCATAGCCAAGAAGACTGTGGGAAGAGGAAACCATTCCAGACCAATTTCATTTCCGTCTATGATAGACAGTGAGGCCGAGTAATAAGGCAGAACAATGGTTGTGAAGTCTGCTCCCAGGGCTGGGGCCGAGGAAGCTCTGAGCCCCTGCTGGCACTCCTTGGCACCTTTCTCAGGGCCTTCTCTTGGCCCACCTGCTGGTGGAACCTGCTTCTCCTCCAAGCTTGCTATGCTGGTGCTGTTTGCTTTTAGATTTGTTTCCAGAGCCACATGTGTTGCTTCCTGGGTTTAAGTGGTAGTAAAGATTCGGTGGAGAACTGTGGATAGGACTTGGGATCAGAATAATAAAGATGCCTGGCCCTGTCATTTACTATCATGTGGACTTGGGTGGGTCCTGATTTTCCTAACTTTTGTATCTTCTCTTATTAAATGAAGGTCTGAGTACCATTCATTCATGATCACCATGAGGACAGAAATCAAAGACTGCTACAGTGTGCGGGTCAGGATATGCTTTCCTGATTCTACATCTTCTCCAGGTCCGAGTTTTACCAGGTTCTAGACCCTTACTGACAGGTATGTTTTATATTTCCAAAAGTTACTGTCATGGTTGATACCTTGTGTCAACTTGAGAAGTCTAGAAGCTTAACTAAGTAACTCAGAGTTCTACATCCTGGGGTGTAGGGGACATGCCCTTACCTTCTAGGATGTTGTTCATTGTGTCACCTTGAGAAGTTTAGAAGTTTAACTAAGTGACTCAGCAGGGGGCCAGGGTCCTCACTTGGTAAACATCCTCAGCCTGTGCAAGAGGAGGGCACCGAGATGGTGCGAGTGCTACACCCACCCGAGGACAGGTGGCCTGCATACAATATAAGGGAGAAAAAGAGGCTTGCTCTCCCCCTTTCTCTGCTCTTGTTTTTGCTGTCTTCTGCCGCCTTGAAGTGTTGCCCCTGTGCCATGCCACCATGCCTTGGAGCTGATTATGGACTGAAACCTCCACAAACTGTGAGCTAAATAAACCTTTCCTTCCTTAGTTTTGTGTGTTCGGGTATTTTGTCTCAGCAATGGAGCTGGGATGTAGCTCAGTGGTAGAGCACTTATCTAACATACACAGAGCCCTGGGTTCCATTTCCAGCACAAAACAAAACAAAACAAAACAAAGCAAGAACCTGAACATTAAAGTGACCTAATGACTCCGTGTATTATCAGGTGTTGATTCTTCCCATGGACCCCTGCCATTCCCATATGTAACCTGGGTGGTGGGGAGCAAGCTCCAACCCAGAGACCCCGCAGTATCAAAGAAAGTAAGTGCATCCATCCCTCAGCCAACCACACACTGCACGGCCTTTCTTCTCTTCCTCTGCACATTCTTCTCCTTTCCTCCTTTTTCTTCTTCTCTTTTTTCTTTCCTCATTCTAAGGCCTTGATGTTGACAATGAGGACCCTCCTAGAGACTACGACTCATCCCTGAGACAAACCTTGTTTTCCAGGCTGATGACCTGGGGGTCCAGCTGACCACGGCTTTTCAACACCTATGTAAATCAACTTGGAGTTAACCCCTCTCCTCCTCTCTACTATTGATCACCCCTTGTCTGACTCCGGGCTGACTTGTTGAACAGCACCGTTTGCCTTTTTCATACTGACAGACCTGGATGCGCACAGAACTGGTAAATTTTTGCCTGTGCAGGAAGGGAGGAAATAGTGGCTTCTGCACAGTGTGGGTGATGAGGCAGCTCATCTTTCTAGGTCAGTAGTGCAAAATGAACAGTGGCACTGTGCAATGATGACACTCTTTTTTTTTTGTGGGTACTGGGGGGTCGACCTCAGGACCTCGCGCGCCAACAGGCACCTGTGCCGCTGAGCGATATCACCGGCCCCTTTTTCGTATGTGGGATCCGGGAGTCGAACTCGGGCCCTCACGCTTGCAAGGCAGGCACTTACGCCTGCTAAGCCATCTCACCAGCCCAATGATGACACTCTTAAGTGTCTGTTAGGTTCAGAGAAGGGGACTGCAGATGACTGTGACCACCAGACTCCATCTTGTGCTTTCGGAGTGACCATCTAAGAGGAGGCAGCTTTCTGCCCTGTGAGGCAGCTCTTGACTTCATTACACTGTCCTCCACCCCCTAGAACAGCTGCAAGGACATGTTAAATTTTGCAAAAGTCTCAAGATTAAATATATCCATTGCTTTCTCATTATTCTCAGTCTGCTTATTGCCTCCACTGTGTAAGTCTCTGCCCAAAGAGAAGAAAAGAGATGGGAGAGAAGAGATGGTCAGATGAATAAAGAAGCAGATGTGCTCAGGAAAGAGCAGAACTAGGCTGCTGGAAAATGCAGAAGCATCTAATGCAAAGTTTAAGAAACTGCCCCCAAATTGTACATCTGAAACAGGAGGGGATAACCTAGCTACCAAGTGAAAGGAAAACTAGTAAGATTTCCCGGATTAGCAGTCTAGATTTCTGTTCAGTTGTCCCTTTTAATTTGGGTAAACAGCATCTCAAAACAAAGGGGAATCAACACCTTGAATTCAGCACATCTGAGGGAATCACTCACCTCGCTCAGGCATAAGAAGCTTTCCAGGATACCATCATATGAATTTATAATAAAATGACTTCTACTGGAGAAGAAAATGCAAGTCAGCATTACTAGCTGTTGCTAATGGAAATGCATTCTACCAATGCAAAAATAAAACTAATTAAATAATGCTTTGTCCAAACAAAAATGGTGCAGTATACACGTTTGTTTCAAGTTTCATAATATGTAAAGGTGATAATCTTTTTAAATTTTAGCTTGAGGGAGGAGGCAAGGAAAATTGGGGAAAAATAATGTTCAAATGGCAAATATTGGATCTGTTTCAATGAAGAACTTATTAGAAACTCACTGGCTGACCTTAACCAGAATGATTGCGTCACTTGTCTTTGACTTGCTATAGGTGGCATGCAGGAAGCATTTAGAATAATGATTAAGTCTGTAGGCTGTGGGGTAAGAATACCTGGCTTTAGAATACTGGCTCTGCCACTTTGCCACCTTCCTAGCTGTGTGACTTTGGGCAACTTATTTAATCTGTCTGTGCCTCCATGTCTGCAGATGTAATACGGAATGAGCAATATCACTGTCTTCGTTGGGTAGCCATGAAAATTAAGAATGCTAAATAGGGGCCGGTGAGATGGCTCAGCGGCTTAAGCGCCTGCCCGGCAAGCGCGAGGGCCCGAGTTCAACTCCCGGAACCCACATAGGAAAAAGGGGCCGGTGATATCGCTCAGCGGCACGGGCGCCTCCTGGCGCACGAGGTCCTGAGGTCGACCCCCCGGTACCCACAAAAAAAAAAAGAATGCTAAATAGGTCAATCATTAAGCACAGTTCTTGTTACATAGAAGACAATAAAGCTGAATAATAATAATATCTAATTATTAAATTAAGCCATTTAAATGAAAACTTACAGCACATGCAATTCTGTATGCTTGTCAACTGTATTTATAATAATTAGAAGTAAAAATTATTGAGCATTCTCCACATGTAGGGCAAATTACCAAGAGCAGAGGAACAAAGAAATCAGGAGAATACAGTAAAGCCTTGGTTTGTGAGCATAATTCTTTCCAGAAATATGTTTGTAATCCAAAGCACTTATATATCAAAGCAAATTTCCCCAAGAGAAATAATGGAAACTCAGACGATTTGTCTCTTAACCCCAAAATATTCATATAAAAATTATAATATTGTAGTGTAATACAAAATAATAAAGAAAATATAAAATATAACAAAATAAACAAATTAACCTGCACTTACCTTTGAAAATCTTTGTAGCTAGTGCGAGGGAGACAAGAGAGGGGGTTATTGGGTAGGATGTCTCACTGTCACTAGCGGAATCGCCGCTATTGGCTCAATGGAATCTTCTGTGTGTGTGTGAAACTTTAACAAAGAACCTATCTAATGACACTTGCCCTTGCCTCCTTTTGAGGATTTCTAGGAAAACTGACATTGCATTGTCATTGAACAGGTTCATCGCTCGCACTGCTACAGCCTTATTGGGAGGGTGCTTTCCTAAAAATTTTGGACTGTTTTCCACATCTCCTTTATCTTATTTGAAGTGAGCGACTCCTCTGCCTTTTTCTCCTCCTCCTCGGTAGACACGATCTCCTCCATCACCTTTCGCTGTTGGGAGATGACCTCCCACAATCCCGCGGGGAGAGGGAAAGAGAGAACTATAGGCTCTGTTGTGATCATGTGACATTCCATGTCACACACGACTTGTATCGTATCACTTGTTCATCAAGTTAAATTTTATTAAAAATGTTTGCTCACCTTACAGAACACTCTCAGGACAACTTACTAGCAATCCAAGGTTTTACTGTATTTACATTAAACAGAAAAACAAATAAATACATCCTCATGGTTCCTCACTACCCAGCAATTTCATTTGAGTATGTACATGAAAGAAGTGAAATCAGCGACTTGAAGAGATATTTGCATATTCATGTTCACAGCAGCATTATTAGCAGTAGTCAACAGTACAGAAACAAGTATCCATTGGTGAGCAACTCAAGGGTCCCCTTTTACTTAGCATAACATTTTCAAGGTTCAGCCATGTTGTAGCATGTGTCAGAATTTCCTCTTTTAAAAAGCAGAATAAACACTGCATTATATGTACATATTACATTTTTATTTAGAATATTTTAAAGACATAAAAGTAGCTGATAACATAATGAGCACTTACTACTTACTTATTTTTAATTCACTGAATCTTTATCACTTTTCTAAGAAGTTGTTGTTCACTTTTTGCAGGAAAAATAGCTAGGCCCGGACCAGTTCAGGAGCTGCCCAAGATTGAGCACCTTACACGCCGCAGAGCTGCAATTCACAGGTGGGAGAGCAAGCGGCCCAGAAATCACATCTTCGTGTTTCTCAGTGCTGGGAATAAAGTCTAGAGCCTCCTGTGTGTGAAGCGAGCCCTGTACCACTGAGTCACACTCCCCACCCACAAGCTCACCCTTCCAGGACAGGCCTATCCGTCCTTCTTCTCAGACAGCCCTGCTCGCTTCCCTGCACAAGCCTGTCCCCAGTGTCCCTCACACCAAGAATGGCACCCACGCTGCAGCCTTGCCATCACCACCTGCTTCCTGGCTGTCTTGGCTCATTCTACGGCACCACACCAGCCTCCCTACTCCTCTGCTGGGGGTTCCAGCTGGGTTCCTGTACTCACTGTACCCCCAGGCTGAGCACTCACCCTGATCTCCCCAGAGCTGGTCCTTCTCATCAGCAGGACTCGCTCCTCAGCAGCAGCTCAAGAGCCTTCTCCTGATGGGGGGATCAGCAGAGGTTCTCTTGCCTTCTCTTGGCCTTAGCATTGATGGCAGGGATTACCACCCACAAGAGTGCGCCACATTGTCCATCCTAGACATGCATTTGTCTCTCTCTCTTCTCCATGGCCACCTGAGAACCACCTGGCTCTGCCTGGGGATCAGTAATCATTGGTTGAAAGAATATGCAAAACCAGTTTTTAGATTCTAGGATGTAGCTCAGTGATAGAGTGCCTATCATGTGCAAGGTCCGGGGTTTGGTGCCTGGCACCATGCAAAAGAATAAAGCGGTCACTTCTACAATATTAGCTATCAGATTATTTACCTGCACTGTGTCTAGCTATCTAATTAGTTATTTAGTTAATGATCACTTTAAAAATAGACTTGCTTATTTTATTTTTTTTTTTTTCTGGGTACCGGGGGTCAAACTCAGGACCTCGCACGTCAGCAGGCACCTGTGCCACTGAGCGATATCACTGGCCCTTTTGCTTATTTTTTAGACTATCTTCTTCAGGATTATTTTAAACTATTTTTTTGTTTGTTTATTTTGTATTGGGGTTTTTGTTGTTGTTTCTTTTCGAGATATGGTCTTGCCAATTCAGGCTGGCCTTGCACTTACCATGTAGCCCAGGTTGGCCTCAAACTCACAGCAGTCCTCCTGCACCAGGCCTCCTGAGTTTTGGGATTACAGGTGTGTTTAGACTGGCCTCAAATTCACAGCGATTCTCCTGCCTCTGCCTCCAGAGTGCTGGGATTACAGGCATGCGCCACCACGCCGGCTTTAAACTGTGTTTTGATGATCAATTTAGGTGTTCAGATGAATAGCAAGTTTTTAACTATAATCTCTCTCTCTCTCTTTCTTTCTTTCTTCCCCCTCCTCCTCCTTCCTCCCTTCCTTTCTTTCCTTCTCTCTCTCATAATAAGGAGTGAGGTTTTCATTATAGAAAGAATTCAAACTTGGGATCAATGTCATCTTATCAAAGTTACAATATAAAGAGACATACATACATTTCATGATAAGCTATCACAAGTAAATATGGAAGGTAGCTCCCAATTCTAAGAGTTTGTGGTTATTAGGTAGAATTAACTGTAACATAACAGGAAGTAATTTCTGATTTAAAATATCTCATTTGGGGCCACAGAAATAATAAATCATGCTTTCTACCCTTCATTTCAATTATATAAAACTAATTCCATTGAATAAATCATACTAGAAAGAGGAAATGAGCCAGGCATGGTGGCACATGCCTGTAATCCCAACACTCTAGGAGGTTAAAGCAGAAGGATCAGAAGTTCGAGCTCAGCCAGGGCAATTTAGCAAATTATTGAGAACTTGCCTCAAAAAAAACCATAAAATCATACCAAAACCCAAAACATGTTTGAGATTTCAAATGCTTTACTCTTTTCCCTAAAGTGATTTTAGCAATATCCTGATTCTAAATGAAGAATTTGTAAGTGTGTGGGAACAAACAACAGAATTGAAAGCCTCAAAAAAAAAAATTTTTTTATGTGGGTACAGGGAGTTGGCCTCAGGACCTCACACTTGCCGAAAGCCTCAAATTTTGCAGGCATATAAAACACAACTGAGAGTCTATGGTTTGCTCAGATTATAAAAATAATCCATATCATTGTTTGTTTTTGTTATATCTACTTTATAATCATATGCACTCAATAAATTTTTAATAAGTGAATTAAATAAAATGTCCAATACCAGGTGGACTGCTTATTACGGATGATATTCAGTTAGAATAGATAAACATCTATATTAGAGAAAAAAGGAACTAGCTTGTGTGAAGTTCTGATTAAACCCCTGATGCTGAAAAAAAAGATAGAAAAAGGAGATATAAAATGCAAAAGACGTTATGGCTTAATGTCTTAAGTGGCTTCCAATTCTATGAGTTTACAACTACAATAGGAGGAATGCAATTGTAATATAAAATCACATTGGGAATAGAAACCATTTTCTAAATGAGCTATAAAAATTTAATATGTATTCTAAGTCCTTTATTTAACCTATGTAAATGTATTCTAGAATAAACCATCTCAGGAAAAACCAGTGGGCTCTGATTGAAAACCTATCCTACTACTCAACACGCAAACACATTTCAAGACTCCTACTGGCCAAATATTCAATAATCCCATGTCAAAATAAAGGAAGAGGGCCGGTGAGATGGCTCAGCGGCGTAAGCGCCTGCCTTGCAAGCGCGAGGGCCCGAGTTCGACTCCCGGATCCCACATACGAAAAAGGGGCCGGTGATATCGCTCAGCAGCACGGGTGCCTGTTGGCGCGCGAGGTCCTGAGGTCGACCCCCCGGTACCCACAAAAAAAATAAAATAAAATAAAATAATAAAGGAAGAAAGTATTCAGTTACAATGCACTGAACAGAATAAGAATCCATGAATTTGTTGGGGTAATAGGCAGGCAGGCTGCGAGGAAAAAAAAGAAGAGAAAGAGGAAAGAAAGAAGGGGAAGAATGAAGGAGGGAAAGGAACGGGGAAGGAAGAAGGAAAGAAGAAAGAAAGAAAGAAGACAGAAAAGGGAGAAGAGAATGCTCTTTTTTAGGTAGAAAGCTAACAAATACAAAAGAAATACAAAAACGCTATTTTGGACCCAGGCTCAGTGGCACATACCTGTAATCTCAGCACTCTTGGAGTCTGAGGCAGGAAGATAGCAGTTTCAAGCCCAACCTGAGCAACTTAGTGGGATTCTGTTTCCAAACAAAAAATTTAAAAAAAAGGCTTGGGATATAGCTCAGTGTGAAGGTCCTAGATTCAATCTCTAGCACCACAAAATAATAACAACATTTTGCAACTATCACAGTAAAATCTGATTTTGGCAAGAATCATCAATAAATATAAATGTGTGATCAGGGAGTTTAATGAAGAAAAAGATAGTCTTAAAGTATCTTCCAACAAAATGCTGAGTAAATAAGAGAGAAAATAATGTTTAACTAAAAATCAAATAACACTTTAGTTATTTGATGATCAAAAGTAACATCAGCAATGAGAGGACAATAGGTGATTGAACGACAGGTATCTCCAGGTAAGATGTCTAAAGAAGCATAACACTCCCATGTGCAGGCTTCAAGCCAAATGCATAGCCTGAATCTAACTGTGAAGACTCGTCCGAGAAACACAAATTGAAAGACCCTCTAGAACTGGCCTATATTCTTCAAAGACATTGATAGTAAAATATAAATTAAGGAACTGTTCCAAATTTTACAAGACTCACAAGACACATCAGACAGGATCCTGGACTGGATCTTATTCCAGAAACAAACTGCTGTAAAGAACATCATTGAAATAATTGAAAAATTGGACTATGGAATCCATATTAGAAGGAAATATGCTATCAACTTCAAATTTTCTAAATTTGATAACTAATCTGTGTATACATAAGAGACTATTCTTGTAGAAAATACTTATTGATGGACATGAGATAAGAAACTATTCAAATGTTTTAGAAAAATATACAGGTACAGCTAACACATTCAGAAAAATGAAAAGGTAAATATGTCAAAATGCTGAACATTGGCGAATTTGTGTAAAGGGTATACAAGGATTCCTTGTAAAATACTTAGAAATTTTCTGCCAGTTTGACATTATTTTGGAATAAAAGTTTTTTTATATTTTATTTTGTTTATTAGTACATGTTTGCAGTACATAATGATTACATTCACTGTGGAGAATTGGTACATGTACATAACATCGCAATTCTTAATAGAAGTGTTTTTAAAAACAAAGCTTATACGTATTTCAAAACACATCCATGAATTCTCAAAAATAACCAAGTCAAATTATTGTAAGAGAGAACCACTTAAATAATTAAATTGGTAGCTAGCCAGAGCACAAGTAAGCGATCATAGGATACAGAAGCAACCACTGTATTCTTTAAACATTTGTTCAACCACTACTGAATTAGAAACTGGGTGCTTCTAAGATGCTGGGGACGTGGCCATGAGCCAGGGAGAAAGGCCCTGCTCCACAGAATTGAGACCTAGTAGTAGAGAGAAGTACAACGAGGTCCACCCAGATGCACCAGGTGAAAGGTGCTGTTCATGATGAGGCGGAGAGAAGGCCCCAGGAACCGCTCCGGGCAGGTCTTCTGGAAGGCCTCTGGGAAGTGCCGCCATGGGGCTGGGTAGTCCTGCTGGTGAGAAAGACCAGCTGTGGAGAAAGCCTAGGGTGAGTGCCCAGCCTGAGGTGTGGTAAGTGCAGCCTTGATGCAGAGACACTCCAGAGGCTAGAGGAGCAACCCCAAACCCACATGATTGGTCAAAGTATTGATTAGTTACTGGAAATGACCTAAAGGAAATGGCTAAACTCATTGTTAAATAAGAGGATAAATTGGGCTGGGGATATTGTTCAATGGTAGAACCCTTCACTTGTTCAATCCCTAGCCCCACAAAATAAGTAAATATTCCTAGCACCACTAAACAAACAAGCAAATAAAATAAAAGAGTGAATGTGACCAGGAAGTCTTGGTGACTCCTCTATGTTGCCTAAGAAGTTAATAAGAAAAGTAGAATAAGATCTAAATTCTTTTTGGAGGTGGGACCTGATTTTCCTTTAGGGTTTTCCAAGATTTACTTCTTTTATGTCTTACTTTGGTTTCTCAAAGGTCATCTTCCTTCCTGGGTTTTGAGTTCTCAACAGCAACTGCCCCAAACTCATTTGTAGTGAAGATCAAACAAGAATTAAACAAGCGAAGAATAAACATTGTATTGACTTAACCTAATCACATCAGGTTAATTCCTGAGGGCAGATTTTACTGTCTGGAGACATGATCTAATGGAGTGAGTTTCAGTTTCATCATATGTTCATTGGACAAGCAGGGTTCACATGCCCAGGCACTGTTAATTAGTGACCTAGAATTGCTAGACAACTGGAAAGAGCCAACCTTCAGCAGGATTTAGGAGCAGTAGGGTACAAAGTGACCACGTCTTGATTGACATTGTCTTCAAAGGTCTCCTAATCCTGGTAGTATCTATGTGAATTGTTTTATGACACAAGTTGGATCACCAACTGGGCTTGATGTTGATGGAAAATACTCTAAAACAAATAGCACTTAGATTTCTTGTTTATCATGATAAAGGTTAGCATTTGCAGATAGACTCCTGAAAACCACCCTGTTTCTTTCATGATGTCATTAAATTGACACTGGAGGAGTACTGAAAAACTTTCTTTGCTTCCGTGAGGTTAGTTTGTTACAATCTAAAATATGGATAAACAGCTTCTATGTCATTCTTTTTATATCATTTTTTCTGGAAAAAAAAAGGTTTTACATTGTACTAATGATTTAAATATTCAGGAAAGTTGGGTGCGTGAATAACTTTTTTGTTGTTTTGTTTTTGGTACTGGAGATTGAACCTAAGCCTTTGCACTGAGCTACATCCCCAGACCTTTTTAGTTTTTTGTTTGTTTTATTTTATTTGCAAAAGGATCTCACTAAAATCACTAAGTTGCCCAGGCTGGGCTTGAACTTGCTACAATCCTGCCTCAGTCTCCCAGAGTGCTGTGATGTGCCACCATGGCCAGCTAAAAAAAATTTAAGGGAGATGGAGGGAATGAGCCTCTCAGCAAATCTGTGACATTCTCATTTCTTAGCAGGACCCTGTGATTACCACCTTAGTCCATAGAGTTAATCCCCTCTGAGCCTTGACCAAGCAGTGCCTTGTATTTAGTTTTACTGAGCTCATTATGGAAATAATTTCCAATTCTGCTTCCTGCACCCAAGGATTTTAACTGAGATACAAGCAACATCCTTTACTACCCTGGGCGCAGGAACAGCTACACACTAAAACACCCACTCCCTGGCTTCTATGCTGGGACCTGAGGACAATGAGTGGGAGCTACTTTAGAGGTAGATGAAACAGGGTTTGAAGGATTGTTTTGCAGCTTCCGGAAAGGGAAGGAGCCTAAAAGCTACTGTCCTGAGACCAGAGAAACCTGCCTGTCTTTCTTCTCACAGAAAAATAGGCAAAGCAGAGAGGGAGCAGGGAATGTCAGGTACTGTTCTGGGCCCAAATCTCAAGTGCATTTTCCCCTTGCTACAGATTCAATTTACACTCTACGCATTTATTACTTATCTGCAGCTTATTGGCTATGTTGCCTAGTCATATATTCAGAGCACCAAAACCTAGAGAAAACTTCAGAGATATGAGTGCAAATACCTTCTCTTATTTGATCAACGGGAATATAAATCACCTCCCTCTTCATCTGTGAGCACCCAGGAAACTGATCCCTATTGTCATGATCCTAATTAATCCCAGCAATTTCTGCCTTTGTCTTACCATTTCCGCTAGGCATTCTTCCAGCAGGTGTTGGTTCTAATCAAGGGCCTGGAAGAAAATGGAACTCAGAGTGCAAATGGACAACCCTGACTCTTCGAAGCAGTATAATTTAGTGTGCAAGATCTGTCCACCTAATTTAAAATCCCGGCACTACCACATACCAGCTAAACAACTTGAGTAAACAATTTGATTTCTTTTTGCCTCAGTCACCTCATCTACAAACTGGGCTTCTTGGGGTTGTTGAAAGGATTAGAAGGAATGCGATACATAAATCCCTCCAAACAATACCTTTCACATCCCATCCTTTTGATTGCTAGCCACTGTTATTGGTAGATAAATTAGATGACATAATTAAAGGACAGCATTCTGGCTTTCATTCACTTATTCATTCTGCATACATCAATTTGCATCTCAGCTATGCGCTGAGGGTACAGAAACAACAGAGGTCATCTTTGTTCTTGGAGAACTTAGAGTCTGCGGTGGGCAAGGGATGGGGAATAGGAACAAGCAAGAATTAAACAACACGGCTGCCAGGTCCCAAAAGCCACATGGTCAGTACATTGTCAGTACAAAGGAGGCACAAAGTTGGGGCCATGTGGTTCCAGTTGTTGTAGGGCCTGAAGCTTAAGCTTTAGAGACCTACTTTAAAAAAAAAAAAAGGATCAAAAAAGATGAACTTCCACTAAGTGCCATTCTTTGGAAGGATATGTGGAGTGAGAAGTCCTTAAACTTAAGCCACACTTGCTTCACAGCACATCCACCTTCGGTTGGGGAAAGACAGAGACTAAGATTTAGAGAAGCCGCAGTCTGCAAAAGCTATTGTCTAGCATGCCAAGGATTTTAGTATACATATAGCTAAAGTAACTGGAGGACTATTGGAAGGATTTGTGTAGGGGCATTTCTAGGGGAAAGGAGGGTAATAGAAGGTAATATGCTCATAATGCATATTTGTGTGGGGCGATAATCTGGGACTAAAAAGGAGAGAACTTACATGAAGTATTCACAGATCAGCAGAGTTCCATGATGTGACCTTGTTTCTAAAGCTTAGTTACTGAGGAGCTACAAGAGGGGTGAGTTAAGCCAAGGCCACCTGACCTGCTGAATTTCTCTGGGCCATTCCATGGACCTGGGTAAGTAATCGCTTTTTGTTTTTTTTGCATTCTTTCTCTTAGTTTCATGAAACTTCCTTGACCCTCTCTGCTCTGGTTCAACAACGAGATCAATGGCCTCATCAGAACTTAAGAGGGAAAAAAAGAGCAGTCCCAAGCTCTCCATGTTCCTTTTCTCAGAGGAAATTGATTTGGTTGTTCTTTAGTCAATGCCTAAAAGCACTGAGTTCCTATGACAGATGGAGCCCCAGCAGTGTAGGCAACAAATGAAGAGCCCGGGAAACATAAGTTTTTACCTAAAAAGGCAACTGTGCTTAACAACAAACAATCCATCTCTCCCAACGAGACACTGAGGAAGAGTTCTGCTTCACCTAGGCCCATGCATGGAGCTGGGAGTAAAAGTTTTCCATCTTAAACTCCAAAGACAGATGTAAACAGAAGCTCAGGGTTTCCTGGAAGGCTGACTACAAAGAAGAACTAATCAGAAGCCTTTCATCTCTGACCCTTTACCTTTCAGTCTATTGTGGGGCATGAAGGTGACAGGGCTGCTGTCCTTTGTGCCCAAGGAAGTAACAGGCAGCATGTTGATCAATAGACTCCTTTGGTAATGTTCTCAAAACTTAGAAGGGCAACAAACTGAGGCAGAAATCAATACTCATGTCTGGTGAGGAGGTTATCATTATATTAATTTTACTTGTAAAGAAAAAAACAACAAAGGCAAACTGATCGCCTTTGTGTTTACCAAGAACTGAATGTGCTTCCTAAGGAAACAACATGCTGAGGGTCTTAGATTTTAGTTGCTTTTAGGTCAAGCTGGGATGTGGTGCATTGCTGAGTTCCCATATCCTCTGTGCAGGTCACAAGCGTGGTCCCACTTGATTTTCTTCTGAGCATCATTAGTTGGGTGATAACTCGTAATAGAAAAACATAAAAGAGAATTTCTGACAACAAATATGAGGCTTTAGGAATGACCAGTTCAATAGATAAATGGGGACGTTTGGAAGAAATCAACAAAGCAATTCAGAGAATGGAGGGATTGAATTATGGAGAAGATCATGCCTTTGATGTTTAGCTTGTCTAATCAATGATTCCTTTTTTCCTTTTGGACATGGATTAGAAGACAGGAGATGAGTGAAGGATTAAGATTAGTAACCTACCAGTGCCCAAAATAAATAATTTTACAGGACAGATGTAGAATTCCTTTTAAATTGGATAACAAGATCTACAAAAATTCTTTCAAAAAAGTATATGTGTCACAACCAATCCTCTCCTTTATTACTTCTTATATTAAATATACACTCAGCAGCTCCTTGTTAGTCTAAAACAGAAAAATAGAACTTAATTCTTAATAGGGTGATTTTGAAATATTAAAAAAATTGCCTATAATAAACAGTTTTTAAAACCTCAGTCCAGATATAATTAAAATTACATTCGCATGTACTCTATATATTGGAGCAATAAAAGGACTGCATTTGTCTCTTCTCTCTGGTATGCAACATTGCATTTCTTATAGCAGATATGTTTCAAATTGTTTTAAAGATATGTGCCATCGAGCTTAGAATTTAATAAATTTACTCTTCTAATTTGTACAAGATTAAATGAAGATTTTCAGGGTAAATACATTTCTAAAACTTAAAAAAATTCACTGTCTTGAGTCTGACAACACAATATCAACTTGCCTCTTATTTGTAAAAGTTAAAAAACAAGCAGAGAGGCCAGCAATTAGGAGCGCCCTCCTCACAGTCAGCGCCGGGTGATGGCGCTGCTCAGCTAATCTTTGTGGAGCAGCCACTCTGTGTGTGTGTGTATGTGTGTGTGTGTGTGTGTGTGTGTGTGTGTGTGTGTGTTCATGTGTTCATGCATACGTGCTGCAGCCACCCACCCCGTCTTCCTGCCTCTTCTCCTATACTTCTCCATGGCATCACCAGCATGGAAGGCTTTTAGAAGTGTGCATCCGATCACCCTCTCTGTCAACTTGACCATATCCGTGCTCCTCTAAATGATTTTCCATCCTACTTGGGAAGAAAACCTAAGCTTCTTGCCATATCTTCTAGCACCAGCAAGACCCACTGTCTTCTCCCACCCACTTACCTGACTTCATTTCCAATGGCAACCCTGTACACTCCGTCCAGCTCACCTCACATACACACCAAGCCTCGTCCAGCCCTGGGGCTCAGCTGTTCCTCTGCTCAGATTGCCCTCCCCAAGGGTCAGTGCTGGGCTGATAACTCAGTTCTTCAAGTCTTGCGCAGGTGTCACCTATTCAGAGAGACTGCCCTTGACCAGCTACAACCAACAACACACACCATCACTGTCATACTATGTGATTTTTTTTCCCTTGAATCATATTATTTACTCATATTACTTATGCATATATTATTTCCTTCTCCATTAGCTAGTATACCCTAGAGGAGTGTGACTGCCCTATCCACCACAGGGTACCAGTATTTGTAGCAGTACTTGGCACAGGGTAGATGCCTGACACAAATGGAAGAAGGAAGGAAAGGAGGAAGGAAGGAAGGAAGGAAGGAAGGAAACAGGGAAGGAGGGAAAGAAGGGAGACAGGGAAGGGATGGAGAAAGGAAGAGTAATACAGTGCCCAGTACCAAGGAGCTCTTGAAAGAGACATAAATATATACTATGCACTCCTGAAGAGTACAGGAAATGGTTTGGGTTTTTTGTTTTTTGTTTTGTTATGTCCCAGTGTACTCGTTGTGTGTGGCATACAATTAAGCATGCAAAAATATTTAATAGAGTGCAGAAATGTAATATATGAGTTAAAGTTTATAATTCAGTTGAAGATAATTACGAAAAGAGAAATTTACAGTAATAATTGCACAGCGTGGTCCTGTGAGAAGCACTTTGCAGATGCAATGTCAGACTAATCCTTGCAGCCCAACACTGGTTACAATGCTGTCATCCATGTCAAATGGTGTAGAACTGAAGCATGATCCACATAAGAGTGATTTATCCTGGCCACAAGCAAATCAGTGGCAAAGCTGGGATTTGAGGAGCGGCCATCTAGTCCCAGAATCCACTCATACCGCAAGTGTAGGGTGTGCATCCCACCAGCACTTTGAGATGAGCCTCACTGAAGTGGGATACGAAGAACGTGTCTCCATTGTGAGGAGAGTGTGGGAAAGTGGAAGGGAATCCTCACGCTGAGTTCCAGCTTTTCAGGGTGTACTTCTCGATCATCTGTGTGCCCAGAGCACAGTACTCTCCCACTGAACTAATGTGGAGAACGGAGGACCAGTGAAAGTGGTGAAAAATAAGGCTATAAGGGTTGGTCAGACCCAAGCTTTTGAGGGATAAGGCTTTGGGATATGGAGGACGATGGAGCAATGGTTAGAAACTTAGGTAAGGATAGGCACAGGATAGATCAGAAAAAGAAAAATCTTAAAACAATTAATTGGACACACCCAGAAATTAAGGAGTTGGTAAGTGAACTACAGTAATAAATTAATTATAAAATAGTAATTCTTTAGGTTAACATATTATTAGAAATGCCGATCGATGGGTCCCTGGGTAAACAAAATGGGGTCTATCCATGCAATAGAATATTACACAGTCTTAACTAGGAAGGAAATTCGGATATATGAGATGTGATCAAAATATATGGCTAATGTTTAAAATTTTTAAATACTACAATGAAAGACAAATTGCCATTAATCCCATCATTCTTGCCACTTTCCAAAAACAGTTCTGGAAGTCCTCTTTAGTGAGTATCTTTACAAAGTGTGATAAAAAAATACAGTGAATGTCACTGCTGAGTGCCATCCAGCAGAAAGGCAGGCGTGTAAAAACATTATGGTGTATCCTCATCCCCCTTATTCACCAGATCTGAGGCACAGTGAAGGCCCTATGTTTATTTATTTACTACTTGACTACTTCTAGGGCAAATGATATGCTAATAAAAGATTGTCCAGATGATAACCTTTGGGGATGAATGTCTAAGGCTGCTCTGATGGAATTGGCACATACGAGAACATTTATTGGCACCAAGTACCTGGCACTGCCCCATGGAGTTTTCTCTGTGGATGGCTCTGTGACAGTTGAGTTCATGGATCCTACAGTACATGGACTGGGTGTCCAGATTGTGCAGATCCGTTACAGCTCAACCCCAACCTTTTCTTTACTCAAGTAGCGCTGGCCCAGCAGGACTACTCCCTTGGCGTCATCAAGAGCAACATGATAAAATGGGTGGTTGCCTCACCCCTTCTTTGGGCTCATGGAGGTATTTCCAGAAGCCTTATCTGGGCCCTGGAATCAGCAGCTCAGGCCTGACTCACCCCACATTTGCCAACGGATCCTGGAGGCCTACAATGTGAGGAAATAAGCAATACACAATTGGGGAGGTCTTTTGTATGGCAGCCGAACTTCACTTTTCCTGGCTCTAAATAGCACGAATGCTGTGGCAACATGATGTGCAGGGTTGCTTCTATTTTCAGTTCTTCATGCTAACCTTCTACAGTTTTGTGTTGAACTAAGTGTCAATGAGTGCTTTTTTAATTTTATATCACGGGTTTATCTATAAAGCGACTGATACATGTGCCCTCTTCAATAATTTGGAAAAATTATTTCCTAGCTTTGCACGTTGGTAGATCGTCACACAAAACTTTTTACCTTAAATTTAAATTGTTGCAAAGGATGTGATTTCAAATGTATTGAAAATGTTTAAATATTCAAATGTGTAAGTAAAATTCTTTATCTCACATTCAAGTGCATACAGTAGAATACAAGCAGCTAAGTCATTTGTTCCTGACCATTATCTCTGTAAAATACTAGAACCAGGTTTTAACTGTCAGAAATCTAAAATCAACCCATTTTCTCCTTAGGAACTATATTCCATTCCATGCTTCTCTCATAATTTTATCCTAATGCAATGTATTTAAATGTTTGAGAGTTTATCTTATTATCAACCATTGTATGGTTATTATGGTTTAGATTTCAAGTGTCCCCCACAGGCTCATGGGTTGAAGTTTGATCACCAGCCTGTGGTGTTAATTAAGAGATAGTGGAGACTTTAAGAGGTAAGTCACAGTGGAAGGAAGTTAGATCACTGAGACATAGCCTGGGAGAGGTCATTGCGACCTCAGCCCTTTCCTTTCTCTCTCTCTCTCTCTTTTTTTTAATATGTAGGTACCGGGAGTCGAACTCAGGACCTCATCTCTCTCTTTCTTTACTTCCCAGCCACCATGAAGCGAACAGCTTTGCTTCACCGTGAACTCCCTGCCATGAACTCCCCACCATGATGTTCCACCTCACCACAAGGCCAAAGTGACAGGAATAAAACTTCTGACATTTTGACCCAAAATAAATCTTTCCTTCTTTCAAGCTGACTTATCTCGGGTTTGTCACAGCAATGGAATACTAACATAATCTTTGTGGGAAAATGTGCATAAATCAAAACTTAACGTTTTTAATAATTCATGACCAAATGGTCTTCAATGCCAAAAAGTATTCTATAAGGAATAATCCATATAAATTTTCTATATAATTGAGCAAACCAACACAATTTTAATGTTAAACATGATAGTAAATCTTTGTGGGAAGTATATCCCTTCATGAGATATAGAGGTGGAAATACTAATTTGTTTAAAGAGGCAGTATTTCAAATGGTTTCACTTTTTGATGCCAAGGAGATTTTTGCCTCTCAAGGCAATGTGTCATAATCCTATGCTCTTCTCTTGTAAGTTAAGGTCAGGGTTCACATGACAGTAGAGAGGGGAAAATGTACTGAGCACCATTAAGCCAGGTGGCTGAAGAAGCCATGTGAATGCATGTGCACAAGGGGACAATAGGAGACTGACTCTGGGGAGCATTCATGCCCGGAAACACTTGGACAGTCTTCAGATGCCATGGGGATTTATGTACCCTGAGGTAAAGACTATTTTTCGAAAAGTCAGTCAGGGCATTGGAAAGAAATATACAGAATCACGTAATGCCCTTTCTCTACTTCCTGACTGAATAATGTCAGAAATATGAAGTCAGGTGATGTACGCACCCTACTCTGAGTGATGACTATTCATTATACTAGTGAGGATGATCATCATATGAGATTTTGCAAAATTCTTGTCTTTCTTTGATTCAACTAACAGTCATCGAGCTTTTACTGAATCAGGCACTATACTAATGGGTTCCCTCCAGAATGACCCTGCCACCATTTTGCCAAGGCAGCAATGGTGGGGTCCAATTCATACTGACACACCTCAAGAGCCTTTTTCAAATGTCAGCATTTCACAGAATCCCAGGTCACTTTACCAGCTTATATATAAGCTTAAGCTTTTGTTTTGTTGCATGGGAGGGTCTGCCAAAGATTCAGCTCAGGCAGAATATTTCCTTCTATTCTCAGCGGAACTGTCTGGCTCCAGGACACTGAGGCTGGCTGCAGGGCATGAATTTCCCTCCCTTAGAAATGGATCCCCTCAGAACACATTGTTTTCAGTTCCTAAAGCCTGTTTTAAAGCAACCTCAATTTCCTTGAATTTGTTTCTAACAATTACTTCTTTAAAAAAAGAATGTGAACCTGGATATATACTCCCATTCATATATACTGAAATAAAATAGTTTTGTTTCTTTCTTTCTGAACTCGGTATTTTCTCCCCAAGAACTGAGATTGTAGGTCAACAGTTCCATGCTTACTGACTGATAATGAGTAGATACAGTCACCATAACGAGCAAGAAAGGTAAGAGAATAGCTTCCAGAAAGTTTTTCAGGTTGTAAGATGTATGAATTCTAATAACGTGTCCACTTCAGTAGAATATTCAACAACCAACAATTGTTGAATGTGAATTTCATCAGAAATGTCCACAGGATTTGTCTTGTAACTGTGCATACTAGAAGCTGAAGATAGAAACATGAAGTAGTGCTTACTAATTTGTGTATATTCTACTGATACCCTTTTTAGATAAGACCAATTACTGTTTAGAGATCTATAATGCTGGAAAATGTAAAATGCTCCAGCCATTATGAAAAATAGTATGGCAGCTCCTCAAAAAATTGGACATAAAATTACCATATGATCCAGGAATTCCATTTGTGGGTACATACACAAAAAGAATTGAACGCAAGGTCTCAAATACATACTGAATACTCCTGTTCATAATAGCATTGTTCCCAGAAGCTAAAAGGGAGAAACACCTCACATGTCCATCAACAGATACATGGATAAACAAAACGTGATATATACACACAAAAGAATGTCATTTAGCCTTAAAGAGGAAGAAAATGCTATAACATGGATGAACATTTATGACATCATGCTAAGTGAAATAAACCATGTGAAAAAAGATAAATACTACTAGCCAGACATAGTGGCATATGCCTGTAACCCAGCACTCAGGAGGCTGAAGCAGGAAGATCACCATAAATTCGAGGCCAGCCTGGGCTACAAAGTGAGTTCAAGGCCAGCCTGAACTGAACTACATAGTGATAAAGTGATAAAAAGATAAATACTATGATTCTACTTACATGAGGTAGCTAGAGTAGTTAGATTTCTAAACATGGAAAGTACACTGGTGGTTGCCAGGGACTGGGAGGAGAGGAAAATGGGGAATTGTTGCCTAAAAGATACAGAATTTTAGTTTTTTAAGGTAAGAAGTCATTGAAGTTGACAATGGAATGGTGATTACCAGAGGTTGGGGAGAGTTAGGAGGGAGAATGGGATGTGGAAAGGTTGATCAATGGGTACTGAGCTACAGTTGCATAGTGTTATGGTTTAGATCTAAAAGTCTCATGTATTCAGAGGTGCAGTTTTGGGAAGGTTATTGGATCATAGAGGCACTATAGTCATCAATGGATTCATTCATCCATTGATGAATTCATTTAGCCACTGATGAGTTCACTAGCCGAATGTGCAGTTAGGAGGTGGGGCCTGGCTGGAACTGGGGGAGTGATCTGAGGGTGTATTCTTTGTCCCTGGCTCCTCCTCTCTCTGTCTCCTGGCTATCCTGGGTTGAATAGCTTTCCTCTGCAATGCCTTTCCACCATGCCATTTCTGCCTTAGGGCCAGCTGGCCATGGCCTGAAACTGTGAGCCAAAATAAACCTCTCATTCTTTAAGTTGGGGGTGTTAGGTATTTTGTCCCAGCAATGGGAACATGACTAAAACAAATAGGAACAAAAAGTTCTCATATGGTATTGCACAGTAGGATGAATATAGACAATGAAAGTATACTATATATTTCAAAAAGCTAGGAGGAAAGATTTTGAATGTTTTCACCAAAAATAAATAATAATGTTTGAGCAGATCCGTGTAATCTAATTTATTTATTTATGTTTTTTGGGTACCAGGAATTGAACTCAGGACCTTGCATTTGCCAGGCAGGCATTGTACCACTGAGCTGTATCTCCAGCCCCTGTGTAATCTAATTTAAACATTATAAAATGTACACATATAGTGAAACATCATATGGTACCCCATTAACATATATAATTTTATGTTTTTATGTATCAGTTCAAAATAAACGTAATTTGTTGCGGGAGTGGTGGTACATGCCTGTAATCCCAGCACTCAGGAGGCTGAGGCAGAAGGATCGCTGTGAGTTAGAGGCCAGTCTGGCTACATAAGCGAGTTCAAGGCCAGCCTGCACTACATAGCAAGACTCTGTCTCAAATAAATAAATAAATAAACAAACAAACAAACATAATTTACATTAAAAAAAAAAAAAGAAAAAATACAAAAATGGTGAAAAGTGGGGCCAGGGATATAGCTCAGTGGCACGACGCCTGCCTGGCAAGCATGAGGTCATGAGTTTGATTTCCGGTACCAAAAAAAAAGGTGAAAAGTGTTCTAAAGATTGATTTCACAACATGAAGTTAGTTAATACTACTAAACTGTATGCTTAAAATTTGTTAAGGTGATAAATCTTATGTTATGTGCATTTTACCACAATTTTTAAAAACCCATGAGCTCTAAAAGTTACAAATTAAGATGCCATCTCTAAAGGTATACAGTATACTAAACTATTTCAGAAAGATAACAAGTTAATTTTCTTTAAAAATCATTTATTAGTCAAGTTTTTTTTTCAGATTATGAGTGACAGAAAAACCAACTGAAACGGACTGGACAGGAGACAAAGCTTTGAACCCATCAAGTAGAAACTGCAAGAGGGAGCCTGGGAGGGGACACGAGGTCACAGCCTACTCTCCTTGGTGATGGCTTGAATGCCACAGAGGATCCCTCATGGGGGTAGGACTGCTACCAGCAATTTTTGAGTGAGTCTACAATCAAGGCTCACAACTCCAAACACAGCTGAAAAAGTGAGTGTGCCTTTCCCAACCACCCCAGCGGCAACCCCAATGACTGGGTCTTCGGATTCTAGTGAACCAACCTCAGTACCAGTTATTGGGGCCAGAATGATGCTGATGGTCTAGGGCCAAGATGACAGTGGATGCTGGTTAAGTAGATAGTGGGCAGGAAGAGCAATTGCTCAATTCTATGGCTTGAGAAGATTTCATCCCCTCCAAAATTTGTGCTGAAGTTTAATGCCCATATGAGATATTAAGCAGAGGGACCAGGTGGGCCCTTTAAGAAGTGATTAGGTCTCCAGCCTCATAAGTAGATGAATACACTCATACAATTAATGAAATAATGGGTTATCCTGAGAATGGGTCTGCTCTAAAAGTCAGTTTGGCTAGGTCTTTTGTGCTCTCTGTCTTTCACCAAGTGATGCCCTGCATTGTCTTGGGATTCTGCCAATAGGAAGTCCATCTTCAGATATGGCCCCTTGCTTGATCTTGGGCAAGGAGCTTAGCAGTCCAGGCTCTGCTAACATTTCAGTGTCAGATGTAAGACAAAGCACTGAACACCTGATATAAAGAGGAGCCAAAATAAGCCTTTTTAATCCATTTACCCAGTCTGTCATTTGTGATGTGAGCAACAGAAAGTGAACAAGATATTCATTTGATTACAGACTGTAAAAGTGGCCACTGGATATGAAATTTGTTGAAGTAGGGTGTCTTAGTTACTTTCCCCGTTGCTGGGACACAGTACTCTACACCAGCAAATTACATGAGGAGAGGTTTATTTTGGCTCACATTTTGTAGAGGTTTCAGCCCATAGCTGGCTGGCTCCAAGGCAGGGCAGCATGCCAGAGGGGTGCAGCAGTAGAGAGCTGCGCATCCCTTGGCACACAGTAAGGAGAGAGAGAGAGAGAGAGAGGTCAAGGAGGACTGGGGGAGGAAGGTAGACCCTTCCATGCCACACCCACGGTGACTGCCTCTTCTGACCAGACCTCACCTCCCGACAGCAAGTCAGTTATAAGCACGCATAATCCATTCACCTCTCAAAAGCCTTGCCTATGAGTGCAGGAGGCTCTTGGGGGACATCTAGATATTAACCGTAACATGGGGGTTCTGCTTTGTCTTGTTTTGAGTGTGCTGCTTACATGGAAAATGAAATGCCTACAGTCTACGGTGGTCAGTGAAATTAGAAAGCAAGCAGCACAGGTGAGAGTGGGAGAGAGAAATAGAGATGGCAGATCCAAAATAGGTATGCTGACGTTTCATGTGCTTCACTGACTCTGTCCTGTGGCCTTCATAAATTTCACCCCGAATTATTGTCAATAAAAGTAATGAAATCATAGGCTGCTCAACAAAAGTAGTATCAATCTGTAGTTTCCTGTCAGATCAAGTAGACCTCAGCTTGCTACAGGTGTGCTTCATGTTACCAAGGGCAGAGTGCCAGCTTTGCTTAAACATTAAGGAATTTCAAGAAAAGTCTATATCAATGTTTAGAACAGAAAATTCTGTGCTAAAGACAAAAACAAAAAGCCTTTGGGTTTAGTAAACTAATTTCAGTCCCAGTATAAGAATTTAAGAAACAAAAAGGTTTTTTTTATGTACAAAATTTGTATGCATTATGTATAATATATGATAAAGTCTGACATGAGAGAAAACATAGCATGCTTGTTTCTGATAAAGGAAAATAGCAACCATGAGGGCAAATTTACACTGAGAATTGAACTTATATTTTTTATTTTTTGCTAGATCTACAATTTATTACTTAGAAATATTTCATGTAATTACTACCTCTATATCTCCATGAGGAGAATTCTATTCTTTACTTAATTATTCTAACATATGAAAACCTAACAATGATCCTAAAAAATGGAGAGTTAATGTTCTGTTCTCATTATTAAAGAATTTTGAGTTTTCTTTCCATTGGAATCTATGGTAAAGTGTTTTTCTTTGGATCAAGTTGCTTTGTGTTGTGCCTATACGAACTCGTTTTCCATCTAAATCAAGATGTCCTCCAGGGGCATCACAGATTTTCATCTGAAATTCCAAACCATTATACTGAGAAATATTCCATCTAACTTGCCTAAAATGTCACCTTTTCTGTGTTTAGACAAGCTTTACTTCTTCTCCCAACGAAGGGATGGAATTTAAGAAATAGAATTTTTACTTTATTTATGTACAAAATTCATATCCATTCCATGTATGATCAAGTCTTACATTAGAGAAAAAACACAGCATTCTTGTCCCAAAGTGAGGTGTCCCATGTGTAGCTTTCCTATCATGAATAACGAAGCCCCTTATCTGCCACCACTATTCCTACAGCGACGTAAAGTTTCTACAGTTTGGGGCATAAGAGCCACAGTCCAACTTGGCTGTCGGTAGGACCTTCACCAAAAATCCAAGGACAATGGTAGAATCTCCCTTTTCGGGAAGTAAAAGACACTGAGTGTTTTTTTTTTTTTTTTTTTTTTTTTTTTTACACTGAGTGGTTTTTGATGGACATTTTACTAAGGTATGGTCCCTTGGGTCTGTCTCTACCTGACTTTAATTTAGTGCTCTTCTGTGAGAAGGAGAGGAGGAGGAAGAAAGAAAAGGAGGGGGGAGGATGGGAAGAAAGAAGGGATAAGGGAAAAGGGGAAAAGGAAAATGAAGAAAGCCAAGTGCTACCACTTTGCCAAGTACTGTAAGAACGTTAAGGTCTCTGTAGATGTCATTAAGGACAGAAGCAAGGAGCTTAGTGGTCCAGGCTCTCCTAACATTTCACTGTGAGACAAAACAAAGTATTGAAAATCTGATATAATGAGGAGCATGGGATTTCTGACCTGTGCAATGGCCATGGTCAGCATCCACGATGTACCACTACTCTTGTTCTTCCACTTCCTGAGGAGCAATGTCACTTCACAGAGGAAAAATGTTTCCATGGTTCTTTTAAAGATAGTTAAATTGTGGCCCAGGAAAGTAAAGAACCCAAACCCTGACCAGCCGGCGCACCCCGGCCAGCCTATGCTGTTATCTGGTGTAGAATTTCAGTCCCTGGATCCTCATGCGGTCCTCATCTACTAGACCCTACCTCCTTGGCCAGATTTGTCTTCCATCTCCCTTCCATCCCCCTTCCCACCTTTCCAAACCAGACAACTATTTCTCTCAAGTTAACCTGTTTCTAGGAACTACTCTCATCTTAAACCAGAGTCCCCTCTCCCAGATCGGATTACAATGAAATCTGAATTTTTCGTGTGTACACATTTGTAGAATGAAGGCACATATCAGAAACAGAAATAAAGGCACTAATGGAACTAACAAGAGATGGCATTCTTAAAGAAAACTTTCCTAACAAGAAAAACTCAAAAATTGAATGGTAACAGCAGCTGCCATTCGCTCTCCTGTGTGAGCAGCACTGGGTAAGTACTTCACAATGACTACCTCATCCACGCTCCTTAACAATCTCTCAGACTCGGAATTGTGATGCCCAGTTTATGAGCAGAGAGAATGAATTTTAGAAAAGCCACCGCACCTGCCCAAGGTTATATAGCTGGCCAGCACTAAGCCTGAAGTCAAGTCCCGATGTGGCTCATTACAAGGCTGGACTCAGAACTACTATCAATTACTAATTTTCCTGTGACTTTTTCACAATATCTGAATATCTAGTGTGTTTTAAAAAAAAAGTGGCATTTGATATGTCTCCCTTAGAAGCCAGCGCTTGTGTGTCCTAAGACACTAATAGTCATGACCTGCTACAAGTGTTGGTGAGAATGTAGAGAAATAGCAAGCCTCAAGCACTACCAGTGGGAGTGAAAAATGGTGCAGCCACTGTCAAAAATGGGATGGTGATTCTTCAAAAAAGTAAACATACAAGAGGCTGAGGCAGGAGACCACAAGTTGGAGCCCAGCCTGTACAACTTAGCAAGTTTGTGAGACCTTGTCTTGAAAAAAAAAGGGGGTGGTGGTGGTAGGGATATAGCTCAGTGCAAAGGTCCTGGGTTCAATTCCCAATACAAAAAAAAAAAAAAATTACCAGATGATCCAGCAATAGCATTTTAGGTATAAACCCAAAAGAAGTAAAAGAAGAGATTCCAAAAGATATTTGTCCACTCATGTTCATAGCAGCATTACTCACAGTCCCTAAAGTGGAGGTAACTCAAGGCCTCTCGATGATGATTGCATGTAATGGAATATTATTCAAGCTTCAGTAAGGAAGGAAATTCTAACACATGCTACAACATGAATGAACCTTGAAGACACCATAAATAAAATATACCAGCCACAAAAGCACAGATACTATAAAATGTCACTTATATCAAATATCTAGAATAGTCAGACTCATAAAGACACAAAGTTGATGGTGATCACTCGGGGCTGGGGAGTGGGATGGGTACAGGATTTCTGTTTAGGAAGACAAAATAGGCCTAGAGATGGAAAGTGGTGATGTTCACACAATATCATGAATGTACTCAATGCCACCAAACTGTACACTTAAAAATGGTTACAATGGTAAATTTAATTTTACCACAATTTTGAAAAAAGACATCCAGATTCCAACAATTTGCATACAGACAGTCACCTCCTCTGCAGTCTCTCTTTTGTTTTTTCAGGTCTACTTCAGTGTGAAGTGTTGATAATCACAAATTTCATATGCAAATCACACTAACTCTCCTTTTCATTATGATCTGGTATCGTGAACTTCAGTACTGAATTAGCAAGTCTCTTTTTAAACGCTTATTTACAAAGTAATATTATGTCCCTGGCCTCACTCATATTGTTAGATGGCATATGAGTTCACAAACAAGTGTGCTAGAAGGAAGCTAACAAATGCTAAGAACTGACACGTTGGTCTCTTTTATCCTCATCACAATTTTTGGAACTGATTCTATTATTACTTTCATTCCACACTCAAGGCACATTTAGAAGGTTCAAGGAAGTTTGCTTAAGTTCACAGAGCAAGTAGCTGTTGAAACTGAAAGAGAAGCCTGGCGTGGTGGCGCACACCTGTAACCCCAGCACTTGAGATTGCTGTGAGTTTGAGGCCAGCTTGGGCTACATAGTGAGTCCAAAGCCAGCTTGGGCTACATAGCAAGACCCTGTCTCAAAAACAAACAAACAAACCCCAAAGAAACTGAAAGAGGTTCGTGAGTGAAAGTAAGGTGAAGTTCGGGTTGTAGAGAAATTTTCTTGAGAAGGATAAAGTTTGAGGGCTGGGTATAATCTCCAAGGGTAAAGAAAATGAAAAGCTAACCCCCCACCTACCTATGAACACAGGGAAAGCCATTTTGCATGACAACAATACCAGCAAGCCAGGAATGTGAAAGATGATAGTTTCAACTTCAAAAATAATGAAGTGCTAATTCTAATTTCAAATACTGAAAGCCTCTACAATTTCTAAAAAATCATCGAGTACCACCATTGTGAAAATCACAAATTATTTTTATCTCATTGTTGGATAATAATAATAAAGAATATTACTATATAATTATATCTATCTACTGACCTATATCTTTATATTCCTTAAGTAAAATTATAAACTGTATTTCAGACATCTCTTTTCTATTAATAGAATTACCTGTACTTGGGCCAGTGAGATGGCTCAGCGGCTTAAGCGCCTGCCTGGCAAGCGCGAGAGCCCAAGTTCGACTCCCGGAACCCACATACAAAAAAGGGGCTGGTGATATCGCTCAGCGGCACGGGTGCCTGCTGGCACGTGAGGTCCTGAGGTCGACACCCGGTACCCACAAAAAAAAAAAAAAAAAAAAAAAGAATTACCTGTACTCTATAAACAAAGGCAATAAAATCTTATTTTTTTCAAACTATTCTACATATGATTTTTAACTCTTCCCCAATTAAAGAAAATTTCTGAAATTTTCATATAATCAATAAAATCTGCCCCAACCTTTCACAAATATTATTGTAAATATATTTTATCTATATAAAAGTTCCTTAAAATTTACCTTTAATGATCTCCACATAGATATGTTTCGCAAACTCTCTTCATAATGGTTCATATCAAAAAATCAAATTATACTTTCCTATGGAAAATATATGGATAGTCAATGTATAGTATAGACGTTTTATGAACTGACTGCTGCTACCAATGATTGAAAGTGTTTTGATATCTTTTACTAAACAAAGTCTTAGCTTTTAAAACAGAGACAGGAGAGAGTATATGGGGCGATGGAGATGTTCTGGAACTAGATAATGGTGAAAGTTGCACAACATTGTGAATTTACTGAGCTATACTTTGAAATCGTTGAAATGATGAATTTCTATGTTGTATACATTTTACTGCCATAAAGAAAGAGAAGAGAGCATATTTAATTCTGCTTGTAGATTGTACCCTACTCAGCCTAATTGTCCCTTTTCTTATTTTCCTGGTAGTGGTATTTAGTCTGAGGGGGACGAGATCAAATTTAAATCCTAATTATGGAGCATAGTTTAGAAGAGTATTCCAAGACAAATGGGAAACTTGGAAATTTACTGGGAGAATGGAAGTAATTTAGCATCTCCGTGGGAATTCCGACTTACGATCTTGCCTTTGTTTGAAAACATTGAGCTTCCATTAAACCCCAAAATCAAAAGTGGGAGTCCAGATATGCTGTGGTCTACCCCCACAGACGTGTCCCCAGGCAGCTTCTAGACGACACATAAACAAGTGTCTGTGACAGAAAGGCCAGCGGCTCCAGGCACCGACAATAGCGCACACTAACAAAGCAGGGAAGTGGAGACCCTGGTTTATTTACAAAGCCCACACGCTTTGATAAAGCCATTCCCAGGAGGAGCAACCTCTGCACTAGCCTAGCTTAGTGATGCTCCCGTTTCTCCCTTTTCTGAGAGAATATCCAAGCTGCGCAGTTTCAGGCAGAAAAAATAACAAAAGAGGCAAAGGAGGACAAATTCTCACCCTGTCCCCTGCAGGATAATGCCACAGACATCCAAAGAGGCTTCCACCTCCCCAAACCTATCTTCAGTGTGCACCTGTGAAATTGCAAGTGATCCAGAGATGTCATTAAATTCCATGAAGAATGCAAAGGATGCAGTTGTTCCAGGGCAATAATCTAGTACCTTTAAAGTGACAAGCTTTCTCCCTTAAAAGAACCCCATTCCCACACACAGTGGCCTATCTGGACAGCCATTTTACTTGGGAAAAACTTGGAAAATAAGCCTGGAAAGAACGGAGAACCTGGAGCTTGTCCTCCCCATCAGTGCCTGACGTTCTGACAAGTTCTCCCAAGACTTGGGCTCCTGTACACAAACAGCCTGGGTTCCACATGGCCCAAGTCTCTTCTGGGAGACAGAGTTAGCAGTTGACTCATCTCCACCCACACCCTGAACACACACACACACACACACACACACACACATACT
The DNA here is from genome assembly GCA_028451465.1 of Erethizon dorsatum. Taxonomy (NCBI): domain Eukaryota; kingdom Metazoa; phylum Chordata; class Mammalia; order Rodentia; family Erethizontidae; genus Erethizon; species Erethizon dorsatum. Next base: position 55,212,665 of record CM051828.1, read on the forward strand.
CACTCGCTCTCTCTTTCCTTCAGCTGCTCAATAGTTGTTTTGTGCCAGGTCTTGAGTTGGGCACTAAAATAAAACCATGGACAGAACAAGATACCTGATTTTAGGCTTTAGTAAAGGACAGAGACAACCACAGGGTATGATGGTGCTGTTTTGCGTGTTACGACCAGGAAGGGCACAGAGGCTGGAAGACCCCAGAGAGAGCCGGCCTCTTCCCTCAAAGCTCAGTAATGGAGTGAAGCTTGTGGAAGCCCTGGGTTGCAGCTGTGCTGGGATGAAAGTCTGGTGAGCTGGAGCCAAGTCACCAGAAAGGTTTAAGGGTGCGGCTGGAGCCGTGCAGGTGTGTTCAGGTGAGAAGGTAGGGTAGCATTCCTCTGTGTCCACTCCTGTATGAGACTTCTCTGCTACCTGGGCTATCAATGCCAAAATAGTGAATCCCTCTGGCCTGAGATTAATAAGATAGAAACTTAGAAATACTCAGATCAATTGAAACAGAAGGACAATTTTAAGAGTGACTTTAAATATCGAAATTTAAATATCTATTAGTTTAATTAGCTAAATTCTAGATCCGTAAATAAAATTCCAGAAACTGTGAACAATCAGCCCCCTGTATCTGCAGGTCCTGCAATCCAAAGGATCAACCAATCACAGATCAAAACATGTAGTTAGACTTTTATGTTTGCATCTGGACTGAGCATCTGCAGACTTTTCTCCTTGTCATTCGCTAAACAATACAGTATAGGAACTATTTACATAGCATTTGCATTGTGTTAGGTGTTACAAGTAATTCAGGGATACTTTAAAATATACCACAGGATTGTACAAGTTATGCAAGTACTATACCATCCTATTTAAAGGATTTGAGTACCCTCGGATTTCGGTATTCACAGGGATCCTGGAAGCAATGCCCTGCAGACACTGAGAGATGACTATAGTTGTCTTTTCTTATTTACAAGAAAAAAACATACTCAGCTTCTCTGAATTGTAGGATCTAGATATAGGAAAGCAGAAAACATAGAGAAAGACAAAGAAGAGGAAGAAGAGTAAAAGGGAAAAGAAAAAGGACAAGAGAAGGAAGAAGAGGGGAGGAGATAAAGAACAGGAAGGATGAAAAGAAGGAGGAGAATGGAGAGAAAAGAGAAGAGGAAGGGAGAAGAGGAATCATAGCCTCTCACCATGAGTCACCATGAGTAAAAATTCTTCTTATCCTTAAAGAGAACTAACAATATGAGCCCCAACTCTTTGGCTGTCACTGGGTTACTCATACAAATGGTAAGCTGAACAACTGCAACTCCGCACAACCAGATACAATAAGTTCCCACTTATGAACATTCAAGTTGCAAACTTGCACAGGTATACTGTACAGGACTCACTTTGTCAGCTTACAAACCAATCTAACTTATGGATAGTTCTCCTGGAACGGAACTCGTTTGTAAGTCAAGGGCTTACTGTATTAGCTGTGTTTTATACTTAAAGAAATAAACATAGAAAGTGGGTGATTTACCCAAGATATAGCGAGTAAGTGACAGCAACAACCTGTTGTTGGCTTGTTCGTGCAGTGGGAGACTGTACATCTTGGTTCATTTACGCAAAATGCCTGAGGCTGAGTGATTTGTAAAGAACAGAAATTTATTTTCCCACTGGTCTGGAGGTTGGGAAGTCCAAGATCAAGGTCCGGCAGGTTTGGTTATGAGGTGAGGGCTATGCTGTTCTTCTAGGATGGCACCTACGGGCTGCACCCTATAAGGATGAGCACTGAGTCTTCACATGGTGGAAGGCAGAAGGGGAAAGCTATCAGAAGGCTGCATGAATTCTCTTTGTCAGGGCCTTAATCCCATTCACAAAAGAGGAGTCCTCACCACCTGGATATCCCTTAGAAGCCCCTCTGCTGGGCGGGGGACATAGTTCAGCGGCACAGCGTCTGCCTGGCAAGCGCAAGGTCCTGAGTTCAATCCTCGGTACCAAAAAAAAAAAAAAAAAAAAAGTCTGTCTGCTGAATACTATCACACTGGCAACATCTTCTTTTGTAGAAAATACATTCAAACCATATCACTGTAGAAAATAAGGTAAATTAGATGCTTTTAAAGAAAAATTTGATTTTTTGGAAAATGATTTTACCTGTACTAAGCTTAAATTCCACCCAACTAAACCAAAATGTGGTTTAAACATTGGGCTGTTAGGCAAATCTTAACAATCATGCCTCAAGTCGAAGAGAACCTTCATTCCCACACCCTCCTTCCACTCAGGCCATTGTCTCTGAGGATCGTTACCAGGACCCCTAAATCCCGCTAACCCTCAACAGTCCACAGGGCCAGGCTGCTAGAGCAATGCTTGTCACCCTACTCTCAAATCTTGACTGGGTCTCTTCTGCCTATGAGAAATAAACGTGCACTTGTGGGCAGTCCTAGGTCAATTTTGGATCAGGCAGATTTAAGTAAGAAATTCACATAGACAATCGTTCAGTCTACAACACACATTCTAGCCCATTTCCCACTTATCCCCCTCCTTATTTCTCTCCCTTTCCCAAGTCCCTTTAGGGACCTCTATGTTTGCCCACACCGCCTTCTGCCTGGCCTCCCCTTCCACTCCCTTCCTCACCTGGCACATGCCTGCTCATCCATCCTTCAACCAAATATGGTCTCTTCTATTGAAACCTTGGCTCAGGCCTGCAGACAAAGTGAAATCAACTTAGTTAAAAAGAATATAGAGGGCCGGTGAGACGGCTCAGCGGCTTAAGCGCCTGCCTTGCAAGCGCGAAGGCCCGAGTTCGACTCCCGGAACCCACATACGAAAAAGGGGCCGGTGATATCGCTCAGAGGCACGGGTGCCTGTTGGTGCGCGAGGTCCTGAGGTCGTCCCCCCGGTACCCACAAAAAAAAAAAAAAAAAAAAAAAAAAAAGAATATAGAGTAATGCTGCATCCCTGCACCTCCAAAGCACAGGGACAAAAGCACAGCCCCAAAGAGCACTTATTACACAGTTCTTCATAAACTTCATGTCTGTCTTCTCTACCAAATTAGGTCTTCTTATAACTTTTGTACCCCACGTGCCAGTACTTGACACACAGAAAGTGTTTTGTAAGTTCGTTGGATGAAGATACTGGAAGCCTGAACAGCTGAGAGGCAGAATCTGATTTTCCAGGAACCAAATAGATGGTCACCTACAGGATAAGTCAGTACTTTTAGAACCTGACCATAGAATTTCATCACCCTTTACTATATTACTAATATGCTTTTCTTTTTTTGTGTGTGGGTACCGGGGGTCGACCTCAGGACCTTGCGTGCCAGCAGGCGCCCGTGCCGCTGAGCGATATCACCGGCCCTTTTTTCGTATGTGGGTTCTGGGAGTCAAACTCAGGACCTCGCGCTTGCCAGGCAGGCACATATGCTGCTGAGCCATCTCACCGGCCCCTAATACACTTTTCAAAGAGCACCAGGTCTTAATTTCCAGCATGGTAGGGAGTTGGTTGTTATTCTGTGAATATCCTGTGTCACTCCAGGACCCTAGTGATGTGCACCAAGGAAAGGAAATCTCAGATCTGAGAGTAGCCACCTCCGTGTCCTCACCTGAGCCACCATATCACCAGAGTCAGCCTGTTATGGCTTATATCTAATTGTCCCCGCAAAGTCTTATGTGCCCATAAGTAGGGCTTTTGGGAAGTGGTTGTATCATGGATGTGTGATACTGGATTAAGGGTGTGATAACTGGATTAGCCCATTTATTGGTTTAGTCTAGTTCTGGATATGGCTAATTAAAGCCCCCTGCCCCCACTGAGTATAGGTGGTACTGACAAGTAGAACCAGGCTACAAAGTCTGGATGGAATAAAACGAGAAAGGGAAGCTTGTTGCTTGCTGCTTTTTTCTGTCTGCCCTGCCATGGACTGTTTCTCCTCTGCCATGCCACCCTGCCTTGGAGCCAACTGACTATGGACTGAAACCTCTACAAACTGTAAGCCAAAATAAACTTTGTCTCCTTTAACATGTGGGTGTTGGGTATTTTGTCCCAGCAATGAGAAAGCAACTTAGACACAGCCCCACTGCTATAAACAAAGAGCTAAAAGGATTTGAGTTTCACCCTATTTCCTTCTTTCTTCCTTTTATTCTGTCACATTTCTCTCATTTTTTTCCATCTTTCTGTGTGTTTTTGCATTTCCATTTTATCTCCTCTCTTCTCCCTCTTTCATCCCCAGTTGGACTGGTGAAGCCATTTTGCACTGCATCAGAACGCAGACTGACAAGACTTCCACCCGGCTCCCTACCCAGACATTTTGGAGAATATGCGAACTTTGGGGAACATTGGAATCCTCTGCCAATAAGGCATCAGGCAGCATCCTTGCTATGTGCGTCATAGTTCCCTGAATTTTTCTTTTTGTTGCCCTATTTCTATATTTTTTCTATATTATATTACAAATTTAAGTAACCCATTCAAATACCCTTCCTTAATCAGATAATAAAGCAACTCTTTAAAAATTAGAAGGGGTTAACTAAATAATCTGTAATGGGTTTATTCCATGCCTGCCAAAGGGCAGTTGATTCTCAAAATTCCTTCTCTTCCCAGCATTTTTTTTTTTTTTAGTACCGGGAATCAAACTCAGGGCCTTGAGCTTGCCAGGCAGGCGCTCTGCCACTGAGCTATATTCCTGGCCCTTCCCAGCCTTATTGGTAGAAGAAGATTCCAATATTCTTGGCTCCAAGGCAGTTATTGTGATAATTAAAGAAAATACTATGAGAGAGGTAAAATATGCGAAATGATCTTTTTTTTTTTTTTTTCTGGCCAAAAAGTCTCCTTTCCTCTTTTTTTTTTTTTTTTTCCTCTGCATTATCTTGGTCACTCAGAGTTCTTGCCTTCTAATATGAAAAAGTGATAACAGCCTGTAACAGGTTTGCTCAGTGCTGGTAGGTGATGCCCTGTTGTGAGCGCTTTACTGATGTTAATTGATTTAATCTGTGAAGAACCCTTGTAAGAATCTTTGGAAGTATCACTGATTTTATAGGTGTGACAAAAGAAAAGCAACACAGTCAGTAATCTACCTAGTGTTTCTGAGATAGGCTGCTCCTTAGCTTGGGGTTTGGAATCCAATAGTGTGCTTTCCCTACATGGCGACTGAAGGAAAAGAATTAATTCCACCATCGCTCTTCCCTCTTTCTGTACAGAAATCTAAGCGTTTTGTTTTTTTTTTTCCTATGGTACTGGGGATTAAACCCAAGGTCCTTCCCATCAAGCTACATCCCCGGGCCCCTCCCTCTTTTTTTTCTTTTGAGACAAAGTTCTTGCTAAATCACTAAATTGCTCAGGCTAAGCTCAAACTGGTGATCCTCCTCCTGAGCCTCCCAAAGTATTAGGATTACAGGTGGAGCTAGAGATTTTATTTTTTCCTAATTCTAAGACCCACTTAGACATGCTCCACTGTTCTACCCAAAGCAATTACAGCCACACATTTTGATTTAATTTTTCCTTCTTATATTCAAGAGCTTTACTCATAATCCATGGACTCAGTCCTACTACTTGTGCACAAGCTTGTTTCCTGAGGACTGGGCCTGATGGGCAGCCAAATGGGCTTAGTATAGTGAGGAAGAAGCTTGCTGCAGGTCCTCGATCACCAGGAGCCATCCAGACCTGGGGCAGGAGTGGCATGTGTGTAGAAACAGACCACCCAGGCATGAGGCTGCTCTTCTTTCTTCTGGTTTAAGAAATGGATAGCTTCTGCACCACTGCTGCTAGCTGGGGAGAGAGAGTCTCTGAAGCTATTTGAAGAAAGGAAGGTGATGTGGGTCCTGGGCAGAGAATATTTGTCCCTCCTATCCCATCTCTAGCCCAAGCCAAGCCCTAGCTCTACAGCAAAAAGAATTGTGCATTTCAGACAGGATGCTGGGAAGGAGGACTAATACATACGGTCAGGTCTCCAGCCCCACAGCCAGCCCCTCTCACCCGCCTGGACTTCACTGTGGTTCTCGAGACTTCCTCCAAGCCCAAGATGGTGGGCTCCCTTGGAGACAGAAAGCAGGAGGACCTTTCTAAGGGGTGGGAGTGTAATGAGGGAAGACAAGATCTACACATACCAAGCATCGCTGTCGGAGCAGTTTGTATTTTGGGGTGCAGACATTCCAAATTGAAAAAAAATGCTTTTAGCTTCACCATAGACCTTTGTAACTATATTTCCCCATATTTATGAAGGGTTTCTTGCAAGTAAGGCTCCAAATGACTTTAGTGACAAGATAATAAATTCGTAAGTAGCAACTTCAGCCCTCATAAGTATGTGTCTGGGCAAAAGCAGTGGATTTGCCTTCAAGGAGAAAGAATTGTTATCTTGCTGATGCTGTGAAACTGTTCAGCAAACCCTCTCTCCTAGCTTGGTGCATTGTATGGAGGTAGCTCTGTTTAGGTGACTATAAATTATCACAGATTCCAGACAAGCAAGATCTTTACTGATAAATGTGTTCTGTACTTCAAATGGTCTCTTCTGGCCCTGGTAATAAGCTACGATGAACACAGCATTTGATTCTCATGTCAACTGCTTGCTGTCAGATCTAAGGGCAACTTGAAAACTCCCTTTGCACTATATAGAAAATAGATGTTAAATAAATATTTGCTGAACATGAAAAGAAATAGAGAAGAAGGAGGAAAGGGGGGAAGACAAGAGAAAGAAAGGACAAGAAAAGAGGAATGGGATCATTGTAGTTTTTGAAACAAACTAAAGCCATAAAATCATTCACCAGACTCATTATTTTTTTAACCAGTCAGTTTTCTACATATTTCTTAAATATTATAGACCTTTAGGGTTATAAAGAATTCTAAACATACCTTTAATTTCAAAGTATCTAAAAATAAACATGAAATTAATGTATTATAATTAAGACATACAATATAATTAGATGGCTATTAGAGTTATTAGATAAGATCATCAGAATGAGGCTTCATAAATATTGGGTAAAGATACAGTAAGATATTGTAATTCTAGAATGCTAACAATCTACAGAATACTTTTTATGAAGTTCACCCAAAATTGAAACCTTAAAATCTAAGGTTATTTTTATATGCAAAATATGTTCTGAGTAGATAGGTATTTGATTTTCACCTGGACAAACTTATATAAATGTGTCTCTTTTTAAAAATGTTACAAAGATGAGACAAGAACACCAAAAAGTTCTGTAAGATCAGAATAAATTTCTGATGACTACTTTCTTTTGATTATTTTTTTAGAGGCATGCTGCTAGAAATCTCTGGGTGATTACATACCCACTCATGTATTTCCTCCCCATGTTTATTTTGGAAAGATGGCAGGTTATTTTGAAAGAAAGGAAGAAAAAACAGACTGCAGAGGAAACAGAGTTGCCTCATATCTCATAGGGCAGCGGATTACTAAAATTACCAGACTTCACGGAAGAGAACAGAAAATTCATTGCTTTTGCACATTTTCTTATGTTTCCAAGGAGTTTTATCAAGATGATGCGTCCACAGCGGGGGGGGGGGCACCAAACACAACATAATAATAATAATTTTTAATTTCAGAAATTTCCCCCCCAGAACAGAACCAATAATGATAAAGGCAACATTTTTCATGAGCTTTAGCTATCAGGCAAAAAACTTTCTTCCAAAACTTCCCAGACAAATTCAGTGTTATAGCTGATTATGGCAGTGATAAATCAGAGAGATTAGATATTAGTAAGAAAGTACTGATAGTATAAATATTACAAAGTTTAAGTTTTAGTTAATAGTTTTGCCTAGTAAGGGTTTATTTGAAGCATTTGCTTAGACAGTCAACAGAAATTTACAAAGCCACAAATCTGCACCAGGAATGCAAAAGTGAATGACACAGAGTTCCTGCCCCAAAACACAGTCTCCCCCGGTGTCCTTGGATTTGGCAGAGAAAATTATGATAAACAGTGGGGGCTGATGAGTGTAATAGAGCCCCAATACTATTCGTTGAGGGCACTTCTAAAAGTATTGCTTTAAATATTTCTGAAAAAGAAGTAGATTTTGTGCTAGTTTACCTCTAAAACAAATCGTCCTTCCTGCAACAATGAACACTTTCTACTGTACAACATTATTTTAATTGTGTCTCTGCAGGAAGAAACAAGCCCAGGATGACCAAGACAGTTGTAATCCATGACCTCTTCCAAGATACCTTGAACTCTCCTTTGTTGATGGCATCTCCTAAAAGTGTTCTGGGAGTCAAGTTCCTCTGGCTTACACCCATTTTAAACATCGCTTAATCTCATGATGCGACAATTCGTTATCAGATGACCCGTGCTTGTACACAAACATAGCCACTATCAGACACAGACAGGCTATAATCTGGCAAAACCTTGATGAAACGGAAACAAACACAATATGTAGTGCATATTAATAAACTCAGGCATTCTGGCACATACCAATATTACAAACACCCTTGAAAAGAAAGGGCTGTGAAGTTTGGTTTCCTTGTATGAATCTTTCCATTTATATAAACAAGGACAGAGACAAGGGAAAGAAGTACATCTTTGGAAATTGTATCTCCTCTTCCATCTTGGAAATAGCAACTCCTCTCTTGAGAACTACAAATTTCTGTAGGATGTCATTCTCAGGGGGAGGGGACTAAGGGACAGCTACCCTCCCTTCTCCCTTCCTGCCTGGAAGCTCACTCATTTAAAGGGAACCAGGAAGTTAATTAGGATGGAACTTCTCAGAAGCCAATTTGCAGCCTAGCTCCAGTCTCAGTGTAAAAGTTTTACTCATCCAAGACTAAATGAAAAGTAGACGTGGGAACTAAATTTTCATGAAGCTCATTTAAAAATTTATGTTTTTTGAATGTACATGATACAAACTTCAAAAAATGTAAAAGGACATTCAATGAAAAATCAGTGTCTCTCCCAATCCACTTAGCAAACATCCATTATTATTGATTTCTCATGTACCCATTTATGCGTACTTATGAGCATATATCTTTTGTATATATGCATTCTACATAATGTTCTGAACTTTGCCTTTAATAGTGTATGTGTTCGTGTGTGTGTTTGTTTTGTTTTACAGTACTGGGGATCAAACTCAGGGCCTCTTGCATGCCAGGCAAGAACAAGCACCCTACCATTGAGACACATTTCTACCTTCATCTTTTTCTTTTCCTTTTAATTTGTTCTGAGTTTTGTTTTTGTTTTGTTTTGTTTTGTATTTTTGAGACAGGATCTCACTAGGTAGTTCAGGCTGGCCTTAGACTCATGTCAATCTTCCTGCCTCAGCCTCCCAAATACTGGGATTGCAGGCACTGCCCAGCAGTTCTTTGGTCTTTTGAGACAGAGTCTCACTATATACAGGTAGTTTAGGTTGGTCTTGAACTCACTGTGTAACGCAGGCTGGCCTCGAACTCACAGTGCTTCTCCTGCCCCATCCTCCCAAGTGCTGGGATTACAGGCCTGTGCCACCAGGCCCAGGGGTCCTGAGTATCTTTATCAGTGGACAGCAATGCCTCATTCCATAAAGTTAAATGCATCTACATGGCTTTATATTATCACGCCATTTTTTTGATCCAGTGCTGATATTAGTAAGTGGAGCTTTTGGGAATAAAAATGGTCCTACTTACCAAAATCAAAAGTTGACTGCCCTGTTTCTGAGTTCGCACAGTGTATTCCACTCCCCACACTCACCGTCATTCTCTACTAGTTTGTGAAATCTAAACATCTAGGAGCCAGTGGGTTAGAGTATTTGGTTTTTTAGTCACTGAATCCAGAGAACCAGAAAATAAAGGTTAATGATAAAAATAATGTTTATATTAATTTTACCCTAGATGCCATTATATTAATAATATATATATATTAATTGCTGGTATGCACCTCTGAAAGTTGAGATTTCTATTAAAAAATAAATTGATTCTATACTTAGAATAAGACTCCACATTATCCAAGGCAATTCCCTCGGGGGTCTCCATAAACTGTTGCAAACTCTAAGAAGGGTTAATTATTAGGTACGTGGGGAAGCCAATACTCATCATATGCAGCAAATTTAAGAGGTGCCATGTACTCCACTAAAGACACTTTACAATTTATTTAAAAATAAAAGCTAGCATTAACATGAAAACAGTAAATAGAAAGGCTAAAGTGAGTTTGAAAATAGTAAATACAGACAAAACTCAAGCTGACTGAAACAGTTGATATGCATTTTACTTAGGATGGGTTGGATCAACTTTAAAGGAAAAAATTTAATATTGTTTTCAAAGCATTTTTGTAGTTTTGCAACCTTTTTGGTGTAAGCACATTCTGTATATCTGAGACTCTAAATTTACATAACCTGTCCAAGAGAAAACCTACATTTGAGGCAACTGTCAAAAAGATGATTATTTGGTAAACTTAATTTGCCTCGTATCCCTTTTCTAATTAAAACTAAAGACTATTCTAAAGACTTCCTTCACCCACTCAATCCTTCAGGTTAACTTGAGGATGAGGCTTCTCTGCCCGTCTATGAAACTGGCCCTTCAATAGTCAGGGTGCCACAGCAGCAGCAGGCACCTCGCCTTCCTGAGCCCCAGTACCGAATTCCGGACTGACACTCGGGCCTGCCTTGAGTGTTGCAATCCTGGGCACTTTTCTTGTTGGATTTCTACAGTCTGAAAAAACAAAATTAAAGACAAAAATTCTTTCCGTTAATGTCTTTTTTCTCCTGCTCCACCATGCAGTTAGTCTCAAAGTTCCTCCACGGTGCTCTAGTTCACCACTGGATTCTGCCTTACCTTGAGTGAGCAGGTCTATTTCCCGTCACATCTACCGCAATCTCCAACCTCCGTGCAAATGGCCTCAGCCCCCTCCTACTATTCCAATTGTAGAACCTTCCATAAACCACCAGTCTGCGCTCCTAAACACCTGATGATCACTGGGTGACCTCAGACTCATCCTGTAACTCACAGACCACTTCCTCCTGCCTGCAGCTGCTGACCCAACCACACCACACAGTCCGGCTACCCACAGTGTGCCTGCTCTGCCCTTTTATTAACCAGTCAGATGCTGTTCCAGGACTGTAAGAGAAAGAGCCAGAGAAACAACAGAATATCTATGCTTTCAATCAGGAAGAACCTCATTAAAATGTGGGTAGACCTATGAACAGTTCAAAAGGAAACCAGTTAAAAAGATTAACCCCCCCCAAAAAAAAGATTAACCAAACAAGTGCAGATAATAAGTTGAAATTCTTCGTTTACCAAGGATGATTGTAGATAGGAGATTATTTTAGGAAGTGGTCGCAGTAGAAGGACATCCTTGATTTCTCAGAGAAATTTTGAAATTTGAAATTATTGTGTTCAGTAATGTGATTAGTTTTCTTTTTCTTTATTTTGTCACCATTATTCTTTCCCTGAGAGGAAAAGAGAAAAAGATAAACTCAGGATGACTACTGGTTACTGATAGCTATCATTCATTAATAGCCTAGGCTAAACCTAGCTGTAACTCAGCACTTCATATGCCTCTCAGAATCCCTTAGAAGAGATAGTCTCGTATGCCCAGGAGGATTCCAGAAAACATGCCGTATGTCCTCACTAAAGAATCCTAGGCCTTTAAAACCGTAAAGCTATTAGCTCATGCCTCAGAAGCCATTAATTATGTAAGTAGAAAAACTTGGGCCTGCAAGATGGCTCAGCGGCATAAGCACCTGCCTGGCAAGCGCGAGGGCCTGAGTTCGACTCCCGGAACCCACATACGAAATAAAGGGCCAGTGATATCGCTCAGCGGCACGGGCGCCTGCACGCGAGGTCCTGTGGTCGACTCCGGGTACCCACAAAAAAAAAAAAAAAAAAACTTTTTCTAATTTATCCAATCATGTTATGTATTTAATCCTAAAAAGCATCAAAGGATGAAAAGTCACTAAATTGTTAAGAGAACTGGACATTTAGGAAGACAGCATTACTATATTCAGTAACTATAAGGACAGTGTAGATTGTTTAGCTGCCTCTCTAGTTCCTTGACACTATCATGCTAAATTACCAAACTGTCCTTTTTTGAGGATGCTCAGCCTTTCTCCAGAGGTAAAACATTTAGTCCATAGTTACTGTAATGATATTTTTAAAAACTGGTGTTTATTAAGCTGAGCCCTTTATATGTGACGTCTGGTCTAACCCTCACAGCACCTCTCAGATACAGACACCATGTTTTTTTCTTTTACAGATGATGAAACTGAGTATCAGAGAGATTAAATAACTAGGCCAAGGATACCCTCCTAGTCAATGAGTTCAAACTTGTTTCTAATTTCAGAATCTCTCTTGTTAACCTTTATGTTGTAACCACTTATCTCTTCTGGTTCATCACTGTCAACATCTTATATACTTGGTACATGTTTGAAATACGTAATAATGACGTTCATCTTGGGAAATTGGTACATATACGTATTACATCTTGATTTCTTTCCCTAGATCCCCTTCCCATCTCCACAAACTCTACTTCCCTGTTTCCTACCATCTTTCTTATTTTACTCTTTATTTATATTTTGGGTTTCTCATATAAAAGAAACCATGAAATATTTATCTTTCTGTGTCTGATTTATTTTACTTAGCATTATGGTCTCAAGACCCACCCATTTTCCTAAAAATGACTCACATTTACCCCTCCTTACAGCTGAGTAGTACCTCATTGTGTATATATTTTCTTTATCTATTCATATGGCAGGTTGGCATATAGGCCACATCCATAATTCAGCTATTATGATTTGTGCTGCTATAAACATGGGTATGCATATATCACTGTAATATGATGCCTTTAACTCTTTTGGGAAGACACCCAAAAGAATGACTGGATCAAATGGAATTTTTATTTTTAGGTTTTTGAGGAATCTCCATACTGACTTCCATAGTGGTTGTACTAGGTTATATTCTCAACAATGTAGAAGAGTTCTTTTTCCCCACAACTTGCCAGGATTTGTTGTTTTTTTGAGTCTTTGATGATAGCCATTCTTATTGGGGTAATGTAGACTCTAGTGTTGTTATAATTTGCATTTCTCTAATGGCCCAAATTGCTAAGCATTTTTTCATGTACTTATTGGTCATTTGTACTTCTTTTGAAAAGTGTCTGTTTGTTTCAATTGCCCATGTTTTGATTCGGTCTTTTATTTCAAGGGGTCTGTTTCTTTTCAGTTCTTTTATATATTCTAGATATTACAGCTCTGTCCTAGGAGTACCTCTGTTGATTGTTTCCTTTGCTGTGCAGAAGATTTTTAACTTGATACAGTCCCATTTATTGATTCTTAGTATTATTTCTTGTCCAGCTTGGGTTTTGCTCAGAAAGTCCTTGCCTCTGGCTACGAGAGTTTCACCTACTTTATCTTACAGCAGATTCAGTGTTTCTATTTTAATGTTTAGATCTTTGATCCATTTTGATTTGATTTTAGCACAGTGTGAGAAATATGGGTCTAGATTCATTCTTCTGTATGTGGATAACCAATTTTTTCCACAGCATTTGTTAAGGAGGCTATCTTTTCTCCGTTGTATGTTTTTGGGCCCTTGGTCAAAATTGGATGGCTGAATATTCCAGTGGTTATTGCTGCATCCTCAATTCTATTCCATTGGCCAACCTGTCTATTTTTGTGCCAGTATCATGCTGTTTTTATTACTACAGCTTTATAGTATAACTTGAAATCTTGGATTGTAATGCTTTCTGCTTTGCTGTTTTTGCTCAGGTTTGCCTTACTTTGGGTCTCTTCTGGTTCCATATAAATTTTAGGATTGATTTTACTTGTTCTGCAAAGAATGTTGTTGGTATTTTCATTGCAATTGCATTAAATCTATATATCATTTTTAGTAATATGGCCATTTTGACACTATCAGTCCTACCTATCCAGGAACAAAGTGTGTCTTTTCATTTTCTAATGTTCTCTTCAGTCTCTTCTTTCGGGGTACTGCAATTTTCATTATAGAGGTCCTTCACTTCTCTAGTTAGGTTAATTCGTGAGTTTTTTAAAGCTCCTGTGAATGGAATTATTATCCTGATTTCTTTCTCCATGGGTTCATTGTTGCTGTACAGTAACACTGTTGAGTTTAGTGAGTTGATTTTGTATATTGCCACTTTGCTAAATTTGTTTATTCTGAGTCTTCCGGTGGAATTTTTTTAAAATTTTTGAACTCTTCTATGTAAAGGATTGTGTCATCCATACATGAGGATGTTTGACTTCTTCCTTTCCAATTCATATCCCTTTTATTCCTTCCTCTCATCTAATTGCTCTCACTAAAGTTTTGAGATCATATTGAACAGAAGTGATGATAGTGGACACCCTAATCTTGTTCCTAATTTTAGAGGTAGCGCTTTCCCCATTTAATATGATGTTGGTAGTGGGTTTGTCATAAATGACTTTTACTGGTTTGAAGTACAGTCCTTTTATATATATTTTTGTCGAGTTTTTTTTAATAAATAGATGTCATACTTTATCAAAGGCCTTTTCTGAATCTAAAGAGATAATTATGTATTTTTTATCCTTACTTCTTTTTATGTGGTGCATTACATTTATTGATTTATGTATGTTGAACTATCCTTGCATCCCTGGGATAAAGCCAATTGGTCCTCATGTGTGATATTTTTAATAATTTGTTGCATTATATTTGCAAGTATCTTTTTGCAGATTTTTGCATTTATGTTCACTAAGAAAATTAGCCTGTAGTTTTCTTTTTTAGTTGAGTCTTTGCCCATTTTTGGTATTGGGGTAATACAAGCTTCAAGGAATGAGTCTGACAGTGTTCCCTCTCTTTCAATTTCATGAAAGAGTTTAAGCTCTAAAGTTTTTGAGGAAGAAAAATATGTTCATTGCTTCTCAGCAGTAGGCAACTAGATTTTTTAAACTCCATATATGTGATTTTTAAAGAAGAATCTCTGTTCAATTGTTGCCCACCATTTTCTAAATACATTGTTTTATTTATTCTCAAAAGCTCTTCAAGATTTGCACTCTGAACATCACACTAATCACTGATTTTCCCATTCATTACTACAGACTTTCCAAAGCAGATTAATGTAGTCATTGGTCCAAATTCCTGCAGACTGAGCTGCTCTGATTGGAAGGTGATGACCTAAAGTGGAGAAGACCACGGTGAGTATTTCAGACAATCTTGGGCTCCCACCTTGACTATGTCACCAGCCTTTGGCTGTGCGATCTTACTTACGATTTCTGAGTTGGTTTCCCAAGTCTCTACTTTACAAATCCAATATTCTGTTTCTTGATGTTGCCTTTGAATATTTTTAGGCATTTGCTGTCCATTGGTAAAATTCCTTCTCCCCGGTCTTCATCTCTAAAAATATTGCAACATGCACCAACTTGTTTTTGCCACAAACCTCAGGCCATTTTTTTTCTTTATGTGGGTACCGGGAACAAACTCAGGACCTCGTGCTTGCCAGGCAGGTGCTTATGCCGCTGAGCTATATCACCAGCCCTCTCAAGCCATTATTGATTCTCCTCTTTTGCAGCAACCTCTACAAGACCAATAAATTGCACTGCTAAAGTGTATCTTGAATGTATTTGCTTCTTTTCTTCCCAACTTCTACCTTAGTATATGTCACCATCATCCCTATCCTGGACACCAAATTCCCTCATAATTAGTCTGCACAACTGCTTTCATCTGTCCCTTCAAGCTGTCTTCTTTCCTCTAAAGCAAACAAAGTGAACATTAAAATAAAAGGAATTGGATCATTTTTTGTTAAAATCATGCAACAGCTTCAAACTTAATAATTTCCAACTCTACTTCACATCCATGGTGATGGCTATTATTTAAAATAAAACAAAAGAAAAAACAGCAAATCACAAGTGTTAGCAAGGATATGGAACGACTGAAACACTTGTCTACTGCTGGTGAGAATATAAATGGTGCAGTCACTATGAAAAACGGTGTGGGCCAGGGCTACAGCTCAGTGGCACAGCGCCTGCCTGGCAAGCACAGGGTCCTGAGTTCAATTCCTGATACAAAAAAAAAAAGAAAAACAGTGTGACAGTTCCTTAGAAAACTAAACAGAATTACAATGTGATCCAGTAATTCCACCTCTGTGTGTATACCCCCAAGAACTGAAAGCAGCAACTGAAATAGATATTTATATCTCAATGTTCACACAGCCTCACTCACAGTAGTCAAAATGTGAGAACTATACATAAGTCCATCAACAGGTGAATAGATGAATAAAATATAGTACATGCTGTGATGGAATATTACTCAGTTTAAAAGGGATGAGATTCTGCCACATTCTACAACATGAATGAAGCTGGAGGACATTGTGCTAAGTGAAATAAACTAGTCATAAGGGAGAAATAGTGTATGGTTCCACTTATATGAGTTACCTACAGCAGCTAAATTCCTAGAAACAGAAAGTTGAATAATGGCTACTGGGCAGCGGGGGTGGAGGAATTGGGGAGCGGTTGTTTCAGGGATATGGAGTTTCAGTTTTTGGAGATGAAAATGTTCTGGGGATGGAGGTGGTGATGGTCATACAACAATACGAACGTACTTACTGTCACTGAACTGTAAAAAGAGTTAAAAATAGTTAAAATGATAAAGTGTATGAATATTGACTACAATAAAAATTAATACCCTAAATTCTTACCCTACCCTCGGAGGTCACACATAATGTAGCCTTACCTTCCTCTTTGATTTTCTGTCTGACTTCCTCTCCCCTCCTATCCTGGCTGCACTCTCTGGACTCGGGGCCCAAAAGACCCTGGGGTCTGTACGGTTACCTGACAGGGTCTTTCCTGTCCTCTAGCCCGGTCCTTTCCCTACTCTACTCTGGCGTGCTGCTTCTTCAGGCATGTCTCCTCAAAACCTTTCCCTCACAGGTCAGTCTTAGTCCCCTTTTCTTTTCTGTCCTGTTCCTCTCCTTCTTAACACAGGACTCTTCACATTCACACTTAGTGGCTTCACTAAAGCTGCCTTATTCTCAGAAAATACCTAAAGGCTCTAAGCCATCATCACCCCCTGGGGCCCAGGGGCCTGCCTCATGTGACTGAAGTAATGTCCACTTGGAAATAATAACTCAAGATGGTTGGGTACCTTTCAAAGGAATTTTTGAGTGTTCAACATTTGTTTAACTTGCTCATCCTAAAAAAGAGACCTCAAAATGTTTTCCCTGACTCTGTCTTTAGTAGTTTCCACAGACAGAAAAAAAAAAAAAAAACTTTCAACTTTTAGTCTAAAAAATAAATACATTTCAAAAGGATTCCTCCATCCCCTGCCTTCCAACGTGGGAGTTGTTCTTCAAGGGGGAATTCCTCTGAAATAACAAAATCGGGAATGGCTCCAAGAGAGTTCATGTTTCCAATATTAAGTCTTCTGACTTCTGAGGACATTGCTCCGCCCACTCTTTAATCATATCTGAGGAAATTCCCCTGGCCTGGGTAAAAGATCATAATATCTTAAGAAGGTTGATGAGCTCATGAAAGGCAATTGAATTTAGAAAGCCAAGACACTCCCAGAAATCTCCTTGAAGCTACTTTTCCTTTTCATTAACCCCTTAAATTTTCCAGATCAGTACCGTTCCAAATTTCAAATTATTTTCAAATAGCTTTTACTGAATACTGTATATTGCAAGTCAGTGAACAGCTTTTGCTCTATGTCCCCAAATCTCTTTCTGTTGCACTGTCTTCATAAATATTAAACTGCTCAAGGAAGACACTTTAAACATTTTGTGAGCCCCATCTGGTCTTTAATGGATTTGGCATTCTACATTTTAATTTTCAGTGTTGGGATTATCTAATGCCTACCTTGAATTTTTTGAGGGAAAGCAAGCCATATAGCAAATTGCATATGATGAAGGAAAAAATGACTTCTGAATTACTAAGATGCTTAAATTTTGCCAGGGAAGTCAAATATGTCAGTACTAAAAGTGTGTTTGTTTACATAATATTATTCACAACCTATCTACTTCCCCTCCCTCTTTAAGGCAGGTGCTAATAAATGAAGGAAATGGCATAATGTATAATTCACACGTGTGGGAAGCCAGTCCCCAAAGCTGTTGTAAACACCTCAGCTTCTTGCCACTTCTCTCTGACTAATAATTACACAAATGCCATGTTTATTATTTATTTTCTTGGCTAATAAAACAGAAGTTTAGAATTTCAGATGAAAATGAAGGTCAAGAAGAGAAAGTGCTTTTGTAGGAATCATACTCTGCTAGAGTAAATGAAGTGTAAGTCTGAGAATAAAGAAAGTGTTCAGTAGATGACAGTTGTTTGTAAATGTAGAAAGCAAGAGATTTCCATTTATGGACCCAAAGTGCATTCCAGTCCAGTGTCAAGTTTTGTGTGGCGATAAGACCAGAGCAGGAAGCCACGCGAGGTCAGGAAGGAAGTGCTATCAGGCTTGGAGCGGGCAGGGTCGAGCAGCGCTCTGGGCAGGCTCAGGCCTCAGCTGTGTAGCCACTGCCCTATTTTTAAAAGATAAACAGCCTGAAGTGCACGGAATCAGTGGAGTGTCTCCTTCAAATTCATACAAACCGCACAAGGAGCTCACTCTTCACTTTTTTCAGGCTTTGCAAGTCTCCCCCAAATGTACACAGGACAGAGGTGGTTTACGATGGTTTGATTATGGCCTTTTATCCAGGTTCCACAGCTGGCTTTAAGGGTCTCTTCTTATCCTAGCAGTCTTTCAGTTGTCCCACTTCTCTTATCCACTTCAATCCAGCACCAAAACCAGTGGCAGAAGTCTTAATATGACATAATGGTAAGAAAGGAAATTTCCCACTTTATTGAGTCAATGGACATCTCTAAATGCAATCAGCCTATCAAACTCATTAGGCAAACAACCTTGGCTATGCTTTTCACAATTCATGTCTAGATAAAGAGCAGTTGTTCAGTATCCATCATGTGCTTAGTATTGTACTGGGCCTTGGGCTCAGGAGGATTATTTGGCTGTCCTGGTCCTTGTAGAGCACACAGCGTTGAGTGCTATGATGTTTACTTTTTTAAATACCCAGCATGCATTGTAGTCAGGGTAGTGATATGATATAGAATGAGCCCAACACCAAAATTGATGAGGTATCCTTATTTAATTTCTGGGGCAAGTGGGCACCAAGAGAGACTCAGAGATGAGCAGGCATTGCCCAAAGAAGATGGGAAGAAAAGCAAAGAAGGAAAGTGCTTCCAACCAGACCAGTACCATTTTCCAAGGCACAAAGACCAGAGACAAAATGTAGCTAAGATCATTAAATGTGATTTGTCAGCTTGACTTGAGTGAAAACCACCTAACAGATTAGTGAAGCTCTGGGTGTGTCTGTGGATGACTGACACATGGGCCACAAACTGAGGAGGAAAGACCCACCCTGGAGGTGGGTGGCACCAACAAATAGGCTTGTAGCCTGGATGGAATAAAAAGGGAAAGAAGAAGGAAGTCTTCCCTTTTTTCTTCAGAGGAGTTCTGGTCCTTACCACTGCCTTTGGATATTAGTTTCCAGTTCCTTCAGCCTTCCAGTGTGAACTTTTTAGCCTCCAATACAGACCCTTTGGCTTTCTGACAGGGACTTGCAAAAGACTCTGCAGAGAGCTCCAGGTCTTTGCTGTTGAACTGGATCTTCCAGCTCTTCAGTACACAGACAGCCGTTTTGCATTTTTCCACCCTTGATTCCACAGGTGACCATTATAAGTCCATTTACTAAATCCTTTATACAATCATGTGTATTTTTATATTAAATCTGATCCCCTAGTGCTATAGCAGCCAACCACAATATCTCAAAAAGTAAGAATGAGCCATACAACATTTTGCCATTGCTGTGAAGGGCCAGTAGCACACTGGACTGGGACAAAGAGAAATTATCAAGATTATAGACTCAGGGCTCTAGAGCCACCCCTGAATGCCCACTATTTAATACTATACCTTGCAGCTGTACCACCTACTGAACAGAGCTTGTACATCCATCAGAATCTAGTCACTGGATTATAATAGAGAAATCGAATCAGAAAGACTCAACAATAGCACGGCTTTATGCAGAAAAACTGATAGACATGACTGCATAAATTTAATTTTGTTCATCAAAGATATCAATAAGACAGTGAAATATTTGTGATGAATCAAGAAAGTAAGGGCAAAAGACTTTCACAGGAACTTTGCAAAAGGGTAAATTAAGTGGAAGGTACAGAGATTTTCCATATATTTATTCCCTGCCCCATTATCAAAATCCCTCACCAGAGTAGTACATTTGTTACAATTAATAAAACTACATTCACATATCAGTATCACCCAAAGTTTGTATCCTGTAATAGGTTCCCTCTTGGTGTGTACATTTTACGGGTTTGGACAAATGCATAATGACATGCATCCATCATTATACCGTCTGATACAGAGCATTTTCACTGCCCTAAAAACTCCATGTGCTGCCTATTTATCCCTCACTCCTTGCAAACCCCTGGTAACCACAGATCTTCGTACTGTCATGTAGTTGGAATCACACAGTATACAGCCTTTTCAGATTGACTCCTCTCACTTAGTAATATGCATTTAAAGATCTTCCATGTCTTTTCATGACTTAGGAGCTCATTTATCTTTAGCGCTCTGTAATAGTCCATTGTTTATAAATGCCATAATTTTCCTACATGTACATCAAAAGATGAATGGATAAAGTAAGTGTGTTATTTATGCACAATGGAGTACTATTCTGCCATAAAGAAGGATAAACTTGAGTCATTTGTAGGAAAATAGATGCAACTTGAGACCATAATAAGTGGAATAAATTGGACACACCAGCTTAACTATCACATGGTTTCTCTCATATAAGAAGCCCAAAATATAAATGAAGAGTGTTATGGTTTGTGTCTAGATGTCCCCCAAAAACCACATGAAGTCAAGGGGCAGGCTTCTAGAGTTTGTGATTGATTCGTTGTCTAGTGCTGGGATTATGAGCGTGAGTGCTATACCCACCCTGGGGCGGGTACCCTGAATGTAATATAAGGGAGGGAAAGAGGTTTGCTCCTCCCCTTTTGCTGTCGTTGCTTTTGCTGTCTTCTGCCACTACGAACTGTTGCCCCTGTACCATGCCACCCTGTCTTGGAGCCAGCTGATTATGGACTAAAACCTCCACAAACTGTGAGCTAAATAAACCTTTCTCTCTTTAATTTTGGGTGTTGGATATTTTGTCCCAGCAATGATAGAAAAGTAACTAAGACAGAACTTGGTACGGGAGAAGTGGGGTCATTGCTGTGACTATACCTGACCATGTGGTTCGAAAGCCTTTGTGAATGGCTTGTGGGGAGAGTTTGGAAAGGTTCAGAGAAGTCGCCTGAAAGAGTAGAGCTGGAACGCCTTAGGCTGTTCTGTATGGGAGATTCTGGTCAGAGCTCAGAAGACCAGAAGGCTGATGAAAACCCTACTGGTAAAGATCAAGCTTGGGGTCCGGTGAGATGGCTCAGCGGCGTATGCGCCTGCCTGGCAGGCGCGAGGGCCTGAGTTCGACTCCCGGAACCCACGTACAAAGAAAGGGCCGGTGATATCGCTCAGCGGCACGGGAGCCTGCTGGCACGCGAGGTCCTGAGGTCGACCCCCGGTACCCACAAAAAAAAAAAAAAAAACAGGCTTGGGAGGTTTCTGCTGGGAAGAAGGACTGCATTGGCTATTGGACTCCAGACGACGTATGTTATGGCTTGGCAGAAAGTTTGTCTGTATTTTGCTCATGTCCAGAGACTTTGCCTGAGACTGAGATTAAGGGCGGCAGACTAATCTGGCAGAAGAAATCTCAAGGCAGTCTAATGTTGAGGCAGTGGCATGGCTACTGTCGGGGGGCTTTAGCCAGATTTACGTTGAAAATCAAGAGCAAAGAACCCAGGGGAATGACTTAAAACATTGTGAGTTTGGCCAGAAAGGAAGCTCCAATAAAGTTGTGTACTGAAAAGATAGAGCTGAGGAGATCTGGATTGCTGAGAAGGAACAGGAGAATATAAAAGATGGCCTGAGGGGATCACAAGAAGGAGCAAGTCTCCACCCTTTGCAGCCTCAAAACTGCAAGAGTGTGAGACTTTGCTTTGAGAAGAAAGCTGCAGAGTGCCATGTTCCAGAGTGGTGGCAGCGGCCGCACCAGGTTCCAGAATGGCGGCGGCGTAGAGAATTTGTTCCTCAGAATCAGGTTCAGAGTGCTCAGCCATCCAGGCACTCAACTCCTACAGCCAAGATAGAAGAAAGCCTGGCTACGGCTCCAGCTGGCAGCGGACCTTGGCATCACCCACTTGGCACTGGTTTTAGCTGCATGCAGAATGCAAGAGCTCTGAAGTTAAAAAGGCTTCCACCCAGATTTCAAAAGAAGGCCTGGGAGGCCAGGCAGTGTGCCCCTGAAAAGGCAGTGTGTGAAGCTGTGAGGATGAAGCCAAAGGTGCAGTGGAGACACCAGATGGTTGGAAAAGCCAGGAATGTGGATCATCTGAGGAAACCTGCAAGGAGGGAGCAAAGCCAGCCCAAGGGAGAAGCCATGGGAGCTACAACCACCAGAAGTGATGCAAGGGTGGAGCAACTCAAGCCTTTTGGAACTCGCAATTTGCCACAGGTTGCGTTGGATGCTGCACATGGAACTACAGGACTTAATGTTTGCCCTGCTGGATGTTGGACTTGCTTTGGTCCCATTCCTTTATATCTCCCTGTTTGTAATTTTTGGAATGGAAATGTCTACCTTATGCCATTGAATGTTTGAAGTATTTAACTTTCTTTTCATTTGTACAGGGCCTCACAGCTAAGAGTTTGCCTTAGATCTTGGAGGAGACTTGGGACTTGGACTTTTTAGCAATGCTGAAACTGTTAGAACTTTGGCAACTCTTAGAGATGGACTAAAATGCCTTTTGCATACAGGGATGTGCATGAGTGTTTGGGGGGCCAGGGGCGGAATGTTATGGGTTTGTGTCTAGATGTCCCCCCAAAACCACATGAAGTCAAGGGGGCAGGCTTCTAGAGTTTGTGATTGATTCATTGTCTAGTGCTGGGATTATGGGTGTGAGTGCTACACCCACCCTGGTACGGGTACCCTGAATGTAATATAAGGGAGGGAAAGAGGCTTGCTCTCTCTTATGCTCTCTCCTCCCTTTTTGCTCTTGCTGCTTTTGCTGTCTTCTGCTGCCATGAACTGTTGCCCCTGTGCCATGCCACCCTGTCTTGGAGCCAGCTGATTATGGACTAAAACCTCCACAAACTGTGAGCTAAATAAACCTTTCCCTCTTTAACTTTGGGTGTCGGTATTTTGTCCCAGCAACAAGAGAAAAGTAACTAAGACAAAGAGCAAAATAAAAGATAGATAATAGGAAATAAGGAGATAGATCTTTCTTATATGGGAAGGTGACCAAGAGGTACGAGGAGGGGGAAGCAGGAGGGAAGTGGATAAAAAAGAATTAAGATGTGGGTTTTTTCCATGTACCAACTCCCCACAATGAATGTAATCATTATGTTCTGCAAACACATACTAATAAAAAATGAAAAAATAATAAAAAAGAAGTGCCACAATTTATTCATTCACCAACTTACAGAGAATTTGGTTACTTCCAAGTTTTAATGATTATAAATAAAACTGCTAGAAACATCCAAAGACCATTTTTAATCAGCTTGTTTGTTTTCTTATTGTTGAGTTTTAAGAATTCCTTATATATTTTGTATAACAGTCCTTCATTATATGTGTCATTTGTAAATATCTTCTCCAAGGTTGTGAAATAATTGTCTGTTTATTCTCTTTATATTGTCTATCACAGAGTAGAAGTTTTTAATTTTAATGAAGTCCAATTTATCAGTTAGTTTTCATGGATTTGATGTATGTAGAAGGTTATCGTGAAACCCAAGGTCATTTAAGTTTTTTCTTATATTATCTTGTAGTTTATTGTTGTACATTTTACATTTAGGTCTATGATCAATTTTGAGTTTATTTTTGTGAAGGTATGAGGTCTGTGTCTAGAATTTTTTTTTTTTTTTTTTTTTTTTTAACGTGGGTACTGGGAGTCCACCTCAGGACCTCGTGCTTGCCAGCAGGCACTTGTGCCACTGAGCGATATCACCGGCCCTTTTTTTCCTTTATGTGGGTTCCGGGAGTCAAACTTAGGACCTCGCGCTTGCCAGGCAGGCGCTTATGCCACTGAGCCATATCACCGACCCTGTGTCTAGAATTTTTAACATCTGAATGTCCAGTTGTCCCTGTACCATTTGTTGAAAAGGAATTGTCGTTGCGCTACCTTAACTTCTTTGTTAAAGAGCAATTGACTATATTTATGTGGGTCTACTTCTGGGTTCTCTCTTCTGTTCTGTCTACCTATTTCTCTGTTCTTTTGCCAATACCACACTGCATCGATTGCTGTAGGAATTACAGAAGTCAGGTAGTGTTAGTCCTCCAGTTTTGTTCTTCACTTTCAATATTACATTGGCTGTCCTGGATCATTTGCCTTCTTGCATAAACTTTGCAATCGGTTTGTCATTGTCCACAAAATAAATTTTGGACTTTGGATTAGGTTGCATTGAATACATGGATCAAGCTAGGAAGAGCTGACATCTCGAGAGTACTGAGTCTTCCTATCCATGATCATGGGACAGCTCTCCATTTATTTTGTTTCTTGATTTCATTCATCAGAACCTTGTAGTTTCCCAGATGTACACCTTATACATATTCTGTTAAATGTATACTTAAGTATTTCAATTATTTCAGTGCCTTTTCGGTATACCTTATACTTTTGCTTAATAGCTGAACATGATGCACTACATGAAAAGAATTACTGTCCCGGGGCCTTCAGCGATGCGGTGGCCCTGTGTGGGTAAGAGAAGTGTTCTATAGCCCTGGGATGAGGGCTGAGGCTTTCAGGGAGTCTGCGCCTCTGCTCTGTGAGTTCATGCACGCTCCTCGGTGTTTGCTCCCCCCTTTAGAAAAAAAGCATAGCAAGGGTGAGAGGAAATTGAGTATTTTCCTTCTCCTAGGTCAGTTAGGCTCTGATAAAGCCCCAGCAATTCAGGTTCTGGTGCACTAGTTTCTCCTGAAGGCAGGCCTTGTGAAGAAACACTTAGAACTGCAGTGGGTTTCAGAATGGTTTCTTACCCCTCTCCCTGCCAGAAGCACAAGGGAGTTTTTTCTGTTATTTGGTGTGGGAACCTGGTGAAACTCCTGAAAGGAGATATAACAACACATGTGCAGGCTTCCTAGGAGCCTCAACTACTCCTGGAGCTTCAAGTCTCAGATTTGGATATGTGGAGCCTCCAGCAATCGGCTGGTTCAGTTGTTGAGCTCAGGTTTTCCTTTGCTGTTGCAAGTTCAGAGTCTCCCCTCTGGTGCGCTGTGACTCCTGTACTCACTTCGTCAGCCTGATCTGGAGGCAATGGTTTGTTGTGTCCTCCCCTCTCTTACAGATCCATGAAGAGTTGTTGGTGCTTCAGTCTGTTCAGCATTTTACTTGTGGCTAGGACAGAGTGATGGCTTCTAAGCTTACATGCAAGTCCAGAAACCAGAAGTCCCAGGGCACAATTTTTATGTCTGAATCTCCTTGGAGAGGCAGAAAGTCCACCCAATCTCTATTTCTTTTTTGTGGGTACCGGGGGTCGACCTCAGGACCTCGCGCGCCAGCAGGCGCCCGTGCCGCTGAGCGATATCACCGGCCCTTTCTTTGTACGTGGGTTCCGGGAGTTGAACTCGGGCCCTCACGCTTGCCAGGCAGGCGCTTACGCCGCTGAGCCATCTCACCGGCCCCCAATCTCTATTTAAAGGAATACCTGACTCTTATCCTTTGTCTCCTAATTATGCTTTGTTGTCCCATTCCTTTTGCAATTTGAAAGGTTACATCATTATTTATTTGCCACCTTCCACTAGAATGTAAACATACCTAAGACAAGGATGGTATGGTGGATTAACTAATGGTCAACTTGTAACACCCAGCTGAACTGAATTAGCGTGGTGCTGGGTGTGGAAGGCCCACCTGAGGATTGCTGCCAACAGCATAAAAAGAGAACTGGAGGGGAAGATGGAGTGCTGTTGATTCTCCTGGAGAAGTTTGTCACACTGGCTCTCCTGATAAGAACTTACTGTTCTCATGGGAGGAGCTCGGGTCCTCACTGTAGCTGATGATGGCTGTGGTTCTCTTCAGGGGAGCTCTGGTCCTTACCTTGAGTGTCGCTTCCTGGCTCCAGTGCAGATCCCTCAGCCTGCTGGCACAGATCCTTCATCTCCCTGGCGCAGACTTTCTAGCTCCCACCACTGACCTTTGGGCCTTCCCAGTGCAGATCCTTGATATGGACTTGCATGAGACATTGTCGTGGGCTCTAGGTCTTCAGCTGGACTCATGGAGGACATCGCTTGGGATCCAGGCCCTCAGCTGGGTTCTTTGGGTCTCTAGTGTGTGTGGACAGACTTCCCTCATCCTTTTGCATGTGACTCTTCAGGTGAATATTATAAAATAATCCTATAAATTATGTGCCCTGTATTAAATTGTTTCCCTTGCAAACCCTGACTACAACAGATGGGATTTTAACCATTTTGTTCATCACTTTTCCCCCAAGACCTAAATCACACAGTAGGTCATCGATGAACATTGATGAATTTGATCATAGTATAAGTTGATAAAATTTGGAAAAAAAACTTGGCATTATCCTGTAAGTTAAAAGCTATGAATGGGCCGGTGAGATGGTTCAGCGGCATAAGCGCCTGCCTGGCAAGCGCGAGGGCCCGAGTTCGACTCCCAGAACCCACATACGAAAAAAGGGCCGGTGATATCGCTCAGCAGCACGGGTGCCTGCTGGCACGCGAGGTCCTGAGGTCGACCCCCGGTACCCACAAAAAAAAAAAAAAGCTATGAATACAGGGTGACCATCAGTGAGACCCCAAAAGATATAGGTCAGCCCTGCATACATGTGTACAAGACCATGCAGAAGAGCATTCACCATAGCTTTGTTTATAACAATCAAAAATGAGAGCCAAGCCAAATATCACCAGTATTGATCAATAGACAAATTGTGGTGTGTTTTCACAATAGCGTAATATAGGTATCCCTCAGTATCTGAAGGGAATTGGGTACAGGACTCTCTACACATACAAAAATCCAAGGATGCTCAAATCTCTTAAGTCATCATTCTATGTCCCTGGAGGCTGAATCCATGATTACAGAGGCCTGATTTTATAGCTGTTCATACACGATGGATGACACCTACTAACATAGAGTGAGCAAAAAAGCAAAGACGTAAATGAATGCATGCAAAATATACTTTTCCTTATTTAAACTTCAAAAGGCTAGACTAAGCTGTAATATTAAGGTAAAATCATAGGTGGTAAAAATCATAAAGAAAAACAAGGACATTATGACAGTACAATCTAGTCATTACCTCCAGCAAAAGAGGAAACACATGGGAATTTTAGGGGGCTAATATCTAGTTTTGGTATTTTTATAGGTGTTATGTGATTGCTGGTTAAGTGGTACCTATATGTTTTATGTTTAATATTTATGTTCGATTTACAGTTGAAATGTTTTTAAAAATAGAAGTGCACTAACTAGGTTTTTTAAATTTTGGGATTCCAAAAGGAATTACCTTGGAGATTAGAAATCAAAAAGGATGTCACTGGGAATTTTCCAGATATGTGTGTGTCATCTGTCCTTGAAGAAATGAGAGCCTGATCAGTCTCAGCTCCATTTTCCCTTCATTTAATGGAGCTACTCTTCTTTTATTGTCTGAGGTCAACATTTCCACATCCAAAATCATCCTGGTGACCTGCCCCAGGAGATGCAAAACATTATAGGAATGTTTCCCTTATTTCTTTTACATTTGTTTTTCTTATAATTTTATGGTGAAAAATTCCAAAGGGAAAGGAAGTCTAGCAGGTGAGCCAATGGAGGTAGGAAAATATCTTCACCTACCATATTTTCTGGGAGGAAAGGGAAAGACTGCAGAATGTGAGCAATAATAGAAAATGTCACATATTTAGTGATATGACTTCTGTTATTATTTTATGTACCTAATCAGCATAATTTGAATAGAACCCTTGGCTCTTTGGGTTTTGGTACGAATCCAGGTTTCCCCCCAGGGAAGTTGCAGAATATATGGGTCTAGGTTTACACACGTCCCTGTAACCTGCCATTCTATGTTGAATGAGTGCCTCCCGGGGCATACTCCACTCTGGCTGAAAGCATGTCCCAGGGCTGAGCCTTCGAAAGTGTCTGGAAAACCTCATCTCTAGCAATCATTCTCTGAAGAGGGTTGGCTACTGCTTTTTCACCACCACCTTCCAAGGCTTTCTGTCCCCTAGACCCCATCTCACAGCATCCAACCGTCACAGCTCCCTTTTAGAGGATGCTCCCTTCACAGTCTAGGAAAGCAATCTGCAGCCCTTGCCCCTACTCCTGTACTTTTCCCGTTCATTAAACCCGTTGCTTTTCTCATCTCTCAGCCTCACACATGCTGCTCCCTCTGCCATATTTCACCATCCCCACTTCATCAGTGCCTGCTTCCCACTCCGATCTCAGAGCTGACATCTTTTCCCGTAGGAAGCCTCCCTTCACACCCTCAAACACCCACCACTCCTGGAGGCCACTGCTTCTGTGCTTTCCTCCCTACGGTATAGTCTCTTAGTTGTCTGGTTAATTACATATTAATCGCAATCATTACCATTGCGTTCATTACCTCTAGATTATAAATTCTACAGGGGATGTTTTATCAAATCTTTCTTGTCCACTATTGATTCCTCAACTCTTAATATAGCGATCACTCTTTACTGAATGATGAAAAAATGAATGAATGTGTCCAGTTCATCTCTCAGTTGTTTACAAGACATGAAACCCCTTGGAAATGTCTGTACATAGATACTGATCAGTGGACTGGATTCTAGCAGTCACCTGAGCCCCACTGTCCTTGTCCAGGCTGCTTGTCCTAGCTGAGGCTGAGCTGGGCTGGGTGATTGTGAAGTTGTTCCTATTCTTCATGGGTCTCAGAAGCTTATATGGGAAATAGTGCTCCCAAAGAGGGACCTAGAGACGGTGGTGTCACGATGTTTTCATTTGACACAGCAGAGAATGGGATATTATAGATTTAGTGACAAATTTAAGGGACATTTGGGTTTCAGATACAATATTTTCTCTAATCCTTTCAACCATCCTATAAAGCATTAATCTCATTTTACGGATAGAAAACTAAACCCAAGAAAGGTTAAGACACTGGCTCAAAGTCATGTCCCTATAAGAGCAGAACCAATAGCAGAACCGGTAGCCACATCCACTGTTTTGACTTCCAAACCCTGTCCCCTCAACAACCCATTTCCCATCAGTCCCCTATAGCTGTAATCAGCACTGCTTCAGGGCATGAGTATAACATACTTTTGGCAAAACAAAGAAAGAAACAAACACACCGTGGATACCTGAATTTTACAAAAATTTGTATTATGCATATGAAAATACACAAACAAAAAAATATTATTTTGGAGAAGATGGATGAGGGGTGGATCTTTTCCAAATTCAGTCAGGAGACAGGAGGCCCTGAAGCCAAAAGAAGCAGCAGAGCACCCTTCTGATGTTCAGTAGCGAAGGAGCCCTTCTGTTTCCATGGATATCATCACTGCACTTCCCATTTCTAAGCCCTACTTTGTGCACCACACCGAAGACTAGACATGCAAGGGATTTTCCGAGAAATAGTATTTTGAAAAACTCTGTGCTCACTAAGATGTACAAGCTGGGGACCTTTCTTTCTACGTTTCCATGGTCTAACTACCTGTGTTTCTGGCAATATTTCCACTCATGGGCATTTTGGCTCAGAAAATGAAAGTAGATCTCAGGTTTCAAAGACCCAGAAAAAGGGTCACTATCTGAGCACGCCACTATTTATTGTTGAACTAACAGCATTTAAGTTGTCAAATTCAGCTTTGATTTTAATGTTACTGAGCGAGGAAAGCATGTTTGGTAGTTGTGTTTCTTTCATCGTGTTTTCGGTGCTCTACCCACACCCCTTCGTCCCAGCTCAACGGCACACATTTTTAAAGCGAAAGGAGTACAGTATGTAGAGTCAATAGTCTGTTTTCACTTCCCAACCTAACCTGTTAGTCACAAATTTATAAATTTGGTTTAGTTTTACAGCATGTCCCTAGTGATTTATGTAATGTTTATATTGAAATTTTCATTTAAAAATTGAAAGCACTTCAAAGATTTAGATTATTTTCTACAAAATATTCCTTTGATAAGCACATCAACAATGTTCAGACAGGCCAAAAGTTGAATTATTGCTATTTTTATTTTTTTCTCTTTAAAATAAAAAAAGAAAGGTGCTATTTAGAAATTTAATAAATAGGGCTGGTGAGATGGCTCAGTGGCGTAAGCGCCTGCCTTGCAAGCGCGAGGGCCCGAGTTCGACTCCCAGAACCCACATACGAAAAAGGGGCCGGTGATATCACTCAGCAGCACGGGTGCCTGTTGGTGCGCGAGGTCCTGAGGTCGACCCCCCGGTACCCACAAAAAAAAAAAAAAGAAAAAGAAATTTAATAAATAAATAAATAAACTGTCCTGCTACAATGTTTATTATAGAAAAGTGCTTCCCCTGTGATCTTTTCAGTATAAATATTACAAAGCTATTGCCCACCTTCAAACATTAAAAGGATAAGGAACACCCCACCCCCTGCCCCCAGTTTTTTTTTGCAGTGCTGTGGATTGAACTTCAAGTTTAACCAATGGTTAGGCACGCCCTGGTCCACTAAGTTCTATCCCCAACATAATTCCCTTCTTTTAAATGCAGTTTGGTTGATTTTAACAATTGTATATAGTTGTATAATTACCAGCAAAATGAACATGTACAACATTTCACTCTCCCTAAATGTTTCTTTTCTGTCATCTTGCAATCAGTTCTCTACCCTGATCCCAACATGACTGCTTTGTTTATGTCATTGTAGTTTTTGCCATTTCTAAGATTTTACATAAATTAAATGACACAGATGTAATGTTTTCCTTCACTTAGCATAAGTTTTTGAGATCTTTCCATACTGTTACATGCATCAGCCTTTTGTTCTTTTTTTCTTGCAGAGTAATAGTCGGTAGTGTGGGCATGCCACACTTTACCCACTTACAGTTTGGGGGGTTTTATTTGATTGTTTTGCAGTCCTGGACCTCGAATGCAGGGCTTCACATATGCTAGGCAAGCATTTTACCACTGAGCTGCAGTCCCAGCCATTCATTTACCTCTTGATGGGCATTTGGAGCTAATATGAACAATTTTTTCATTAATATGTATAGAAAAATCTTTGTGAATATGTTTTCATTTCCAAAGGAAGACTATCTAGGATCAAGATTGATAAATCATAGGATAAAGTCATTAAATAATGTTAAAGTATTTAACATTATAAAACACTCAAAGTGGTTGTACAATAGTGAATTCCAATATGAGAATTCCAGTTCCTCCATGTCTTACCCAACAGCTGGCATTGTCACTCCTTTTAATAATGGGCATTCTCATAGGTGTGCACCGGTATCACTGTAATTCTAGTTTTAATTTCCCTGATGACTACAAATGACGAGCATCCTGGTACATGGTTATCTCTCCTAGGTATCTCCTTTTTGAAGTATTTCTTAACACATTTTGACCATTATTACTTTTAAGTTGACTAAAGTTAAATATGTTGCAAATATTTTCTCGGAATCTATGGCTTGCTTTATTGTTTTCTTAATTTTATACTCCTATTTTAATTTTGATAAAGCCTATTTTATCACTTATTTTCTTTTATACCACTTTACTTTTAAGGACACCAGAAGTAAACTTAAACCTGGAAATAGATGTCATTTTCAATTTCTGTCCATCTTTCCCATTTATCCTCTCAATTCTCTTGGGTATCCTGATTACTAAACCAAATTTTGTGAACATCATTCAGGTCCCTTAGCACTTTTAAAGATGTGTAGCAGAAGTTAACAAACCAGAATAAGCAAAGATAACATATGATAAAACTAATATTGAAAGCCAAAAGCAAGAAAAGCAAAAGTCTGAGACTTGGAATTGAAAAAATAGAGGATAAGAATAACATGGAATTACGTGCTTGTGAGTAACTGTCAGAAAAACACATTTGGGTAGGGGTTCAGAGTCATGTTTCCAGCCAAGACAGACAATCAGGAGTCAGATCTACCCTCCAATCCGAAACAACTAAAAAATATAAGAAACAGGGCCGGTGAGATGGCTCAGCGGCGTAAGTGCCTGCCTTGCAATGCGAGGGCCCAAGTTCGACTCCCGGATCCCACATACGAAAAAGGGGCCGGTGATATCGCTCAGCGGCACGGGTGCCTGCTGGTGTGCGAGGTCCTGAGGTCGTCCCCCCGGTACCCACAAAAAAATATATATATATATATAAGAAACAAAATGTATGAAACATGGTTTTTAAGACACTCACAGTCAGGCGATAAAGAACAATGACCCCTGAAAGACCACCAGAGAAGATAAGCACATGAAGATACTCACTGTTCGTAGTCATCAGGGAATGCAAATTAAAGCCACAGTGAGACACCTCCTCACTTCTATTAGAAAGTGTAAAATTATAAAGATTAACCACTCCAAGTGTTGAAAAGGATGCTAAGGAATTCAAACTCTCACACATGCTGGCAAGAACTTCCAATAACTTTTGAAAACTATTCATTGACTTTTCAAAATTTAAACATAAGCTTGTATGACCCAGCCATTTCACTCCTGCACTTACACGAGAGAAATGAAAGCATATGTTCAGGACAAATTCTTCTACTGGAATATTTGTTCAGAGCAGTGAATTTGCTTCCCAGGGGATTCTCAACTTGAGGTAATTTTGCTTCTCAGGAGATATTTCCCAATGTCTGGAAGAGTTTTTGGTTCTCACAACTGGGAAGGGGGGTGTACAACTGGCCTATTGTGGTTAGCAAACAAATATGCATGTGCTTATCATTGATTAATTACTTTGAAATAGAAAAACATTAAACAAGGAGTCTATAGGCTTGAGTTATGGTCATAGCTCTAGCAAAACTTGTAAATAATTTATTTATAAGATGCCATGGGGCCAGTGAGACAGCTCAGTGGCCTACGCGCCTGCCTGGCAAGCGTGAGGGCCCGAGTTTGACTCCCGGAACCCACATACGAAAAAAAGGGCCGGTGATATCTCTCAGCGGCATGGGTGCCTGCTGGCGCGCGAGGTCCTGAGGTTGACCCCCGGTACCCACAAAAAAAAAAAAAAAAAAAGATGCCATAGTTGGACTCAAGTGCTTGCAGTCCTACATTTGAGAATCTTTCTTCCCTTCTATGAGCTACATCTTTACAAATTTTGGCATTATTTAGTTACTCCATCAATCCACTGTTATAACCTTGAAATCATATAATGGCAGCCAACCACAAAGACAGCATATAATTGTGTAAATCGCTCATGTCCAAGGCCACCTGCTATTGATGGACTTCCTCTACCCAGTTCTGCCCACTGAGACCAAGGGCATTTAACAATCCAAGCCCAGATAAGCTGCTCTGAGTTGTCTCCGTACTACTTGAGAGTCTGGCAGGACAAATGTTCTGGTAAAGGCTATGAACATGTGATGGAAAATGGGAGGCTCTCGCCTAGAAAAAAAACTTCACTAATTGATGGAAAAAAGCAGAGTCTGAGTAGAGAAATTAGGGGCACAGAGAAAACCCAAAGAAAACTTGGGAATAACTGTTCCACGTACTGGATTAATGAGCCCCGTGGGAAAGGACAGACAGGGAAAGGAAGGAGACAGAAGAAGAGAGGAAGAGAGGCAAGATTCTGGAGAAACAATGTAAGAGCCCAGGTATGGAAGTAGAAAGAGAGGGGAAGAAGGAAGAGCAACAAGAGGAGGAGAAGAAGAAAGGAAGAGGAGGGGACAGGAGAAGAGAAATGGTAAGAGGAAGGAGAAACAAAAGCAATTCAGAATGGCTGCAAGCTCAAAGCCTGTGGCTCGCAGATCCATGTAGAAGTGGTCAGCATGTGGCTACATCTGGGCTATAGACTCCTCTGTTGGTCTCAGGTACGAAAAGAAAAGGAGAAAAGTAGAGAGAGGCACCAAAAGAAAATCAATCTTTGGCTGAAATTTTGCTTGAATTTCTCAAGTTCCTTCAAGAATTTGATATCATGTTAAGTAATAGAAAAAGCCACATTAATACAGCTTTCTCTCCTCCTACAATGGACATTTTAAGCTAACTTTATACATCTCTAAATTGAAATGTCTTTTGATTTTAAACCTGTCACTTGGGCCGGTGAGATGGCTCAGCGGCTTAAGCGCCTGCCCGGCAAGCGCGAGGGCCTGAGTTCGACTCCTGGAACCCACATATGAAAAAGGGGCCGGTGATATCGCTCAGCGGCACAGGCGCCTGCTGGCGCGCGAGGTCCTGAGGTCGACCCCCCGGTACCCACAAAAAAAAAAAATAAATAAAAAAAAATAAACCTGTCACTTGAAACTGGTTCACTACTAAATGGAAAAAACAAGTACTGAAACTTGGCAGAAATACAGATTAAATGTAGATTATAAACAGAATGATCTGTCACTATCAGGGAACATAAACCAGAGCATTACATGGCAGGGTTGTTGTTGTTGTTGTTGTTTTGTTTTGTTTTTGTCTTTTTTGAGACAGGGTTTCTCTATGCAGTTCAGGCTGGCCTGGACTCACTGTGTAGCCCAGGCTGCCCTTGAACTCACAGCGATCCTCCTGCCTCAGCCTCCCAAGTTCTGGGATTACAGGGTGAGCCACTATACCCAGTCTAAATAGCAGTTTTAATTCAACTGTCTAGATGGTAGGAAATGACCAAAACTACATGAGGAGGGCCGGTGAGATGGCTCAGCGGTGTAAGCACCTGCCTGGCAAGCGCGAGGGTCCGAGTTTGACTTCCGGAACCTACATACGAAAAAAGGGCCGGTGATATCGCTTAGTGGCACGGGCGCCTGCTGGTGCGTGAGGTCCTGAGGTCGACCCCCGGTACCCACACACACACAAAAAAAAACCTACATGAGGAAAATGAGGGAGGTTACTCTATGAGAAAGAGTTTTATATAAAATTAACATGGATGTGTTTATCTGTTTTTGTACTAAAAAATAAGTAGAAAATAGCTAAGCAATGGGTGTGGTGGTGTTCATTTTGGAAGAAGGATGGAAAATGTTTTACTTGAACACTAAGTATTAGCTCAAACCGAGGAATGGATAAAAACGATGTATTTTTATACAATGGAGTACTACTCAGCCATAAAGAAGGATAAACTGGAGACTTTTTAGGTAAATGGACGCAACTCAAGACCTTACTCATAAGTGAAATAAAACAGATGCACATGTGTAAACATTGTCTTGTCTCCCTAGTGTGAGAATCTGAAAGAGTAAATAAGACCCAAAATGTACAATGTACAATAGATATTGTAAAACGGGAAGAAACTGTTCTAAAGGAAAGAGAAACTGAGATGAGGGAATGGAGAAAAGAAGGAAGGGAAAAGCAAAAAAAAAAAAAAAAAAAAAAAAATATATATATATATATATATATAAGATAGTTAAGATAGGTATACTACTAATTTCTCTTAGTTCATTGAAAGAAAATGTTTGTGGTAATACTGTTTGGACAATTGAATGTTGATATCTTGTACTCTGAGTAACTAATTTAAAGATAACAATACTCAATGTATTAACCATTATTACCCTCCTATTACCTTGTTTTGAAATTTTGTTCTATTTTTTTCTCTTTAAAATAAAAAAGAATTAGCTGAGAAGACTCATTCTCCATTTAGCTGCCAATTCATTTTAGTTGATCTCTGTAAATTGTCACTTACCTGCTTCTATTTGTATTGCTTTTATTCATTTATGTTTTATCTCCCAAGTCAGATATATTTTCCTTGATGATACTTGTGTTTGTATCCCATCTATCTTGTGTGTGTAAAACTATTTTCAGCACAGGTATATGACACAGTGTGTGTCAGTTCTTCCTATTATAGTGATTTTGTGCTATGAAGTTACATGGAGCACATGGTTAGCAAATACTGAAACTTTGCTCCAGGCAAAAGACAACAGGAGGCTCCCAAGAGCACCCCACACACAACATTTTTGCCAACTGATCAATACACCACCTTGTGGTTGCATTATCTTAGTCATTTTTCTTATCACTGAAACAAAATACCAGACACCCATAAATTCAAGGAGGAGAGTTTATTTTGGCTTATGGCTTTTAGAGATTTCAGTCCATTGTGGCCTGGCTCCAAGAAAGAAATAGCATGGCAGAAGGGCATAGCAAACAAAAAGTTGCTCAGGTCTTGGCAGCCAGAAAGCAGAGAGGGAAGGAGGCGGGGAGGGAGACGAGCCCATCCAGGTCATGCTTACAGCGACTCACTTCTTCCAACCCGGTCCCACCTCCTAACAGCGCATTCAGCTATGGATTCATCAATGGTTTAATCCACTGATGAGTACAGCACCCTCATGATCCATCACCTTCCAAAAATCCAATCTCTGAACACGTGAGTCTTTTGGGGGGCATTCCAGGTCCAAACCGTAACATATATGTTTCTATTTAAAGACCCCTATGTAATATATACAGTTCATTCATTAACATTGAACTCCAAGCCAACAGCACTGCAGCTCAGGCCTAAACCAAGCTTATCTACCATGTATTTTCTCCATAAGTCATATGGGCTTCAACATTATATTCAGGGGCCATTTTAAGCAGCAAAATCACTAACAGAA
This sequence comes from Erethizon dorsatum, assembly GCA_028451465.1. Taxonomy (NCBI): domain Eukaryota; kingdom Metazoa; phylum Chordata; class Mammalia; order Rodentia; family Erethizontidae; genus Erethizon; species Erethizon dorsatum. The sequence goes on from CM051828.1 coordinate 55,249,190, forward strand.
AGTACAGAACTGCAAAACAGTGTAGCACTAAATAAATCACTAAAAGGATGCTTGTTTATAGTAGTAGGAAGCTGAAAGAAGGCAGAGCAAGGCCTTGTACAACCTCAGGACAATTGGGCAACTTAAATTTCTCTCTCCTTTGTGCATGTCTACAAGTAACTGCAAAAGCACAGAAGGTATTAATCTTGGGGTTACAAATAAAGTTTAGCAAGTATGAGAATTTGTACATACAGAATCTGCAAATAACGAAGATTAACTGTATATATGTATTTCTTCACAGCAAGCTCCTAATAGGGCATATTTCTATCCTAAGTGTAAATACCAATTTATTTTCCTTGAAGAGAGTTGCTATTTAATACATTACACTAGTTCCCCTACCTTTCTGCAGTTTCAGTTATCTATGGTGAACTACAGCCCAAAATATTAAATTTTAAAATCCCAGAAATCAAAAATTCATGCCCTCTAAGTAGCATGGTGAAATCCTGCACCATCCTGCCTCATTCTTCCCATCCCACTGAGGACCCAAATCATCCCTTTCTGCAGCATATCCACGCTGTGTGCCGCCTGCTCACTGGTCATTTAGCAGCTACCAGTTATCGTATCAACTGTTCCAGTATCATAGTGCTGTGTTCAAGTAGCCGTTATTTTACTTAATAATAGCCCCAAAGTGTAAGAGTAGTAATGCTGGCAATTAGCATGTGCCAATGAGAAGCTGTAAAGTGCTTTCTTTACATGAAAAGTTGAAAGTTTTTCACTTAATAAAGAAATTTTAAAAAACACTATATGCTGAGCTTGCTAAGATCTATAGTAAAAACAGATGTGTCTTTAAAATTGTGAAGAAGGAGAAAGAAACTCATGCTAGTTTCACTGGTGCCTTAAACTGCAAAAGTTAGAGTCACTGTGCATAAGCACTTAGTTAAGATAAAAAAGACATTAAATTTGTGGATGGAAGACTTGAACAGAAAATGTGTTCTAACTGACGGCATCATGTCATGTCATAAAGCACTGAGCTATAAAGACATCAGCAAATGATGTCCTCAGACCATTGACACCAAACTATTTGCTGCAAAAAAGGGATGGTTACACAGATTCAAGAATAGGTTTGAACTTAAAAATATAAACATTACTAATGAGGCTAGAGGAGCTGTTGCCACATTTCTCGCGGAGTTGAAGAAGTTGGATAATGAGAAAGGATAGCATCCAAATCAAGTCTTCAAATGAGCTCTTCTGGAAGAAGATGGCAATAGAAACTACATTCACAGAAGAGCAAAGGAGGGACCAGAACCTACATACAGAAGGGCAGATTGACTCTACTACTGTGAGGCGACACTGCAGGATTTAAAGCCAGGTGTAGCGTACAGAGCTAAGAACTCACACCCTCACCAAAACAAAAATTATCTAACAGTGTTCTGGCAACATAATCAGAAAAGTGTAGATGATGACCATCTTGTTTTTAGAGTAGTTACACTGATCCTTCATCTCAGAAGTGGAAAAAAAAAAATACTTGGAGGAGGAACGATAGGAATTTAAAGTCCTATTAATAACAGACAATATACCTGGCCATCCTAAATGTGTTTGCTATAAAAATGAAAAGATGCAGGGTTTTTTTTTTTTTTTTTTACCTCCAAATACAACCTCATTGCTTCAGCCCCGTGAGTAAGGCATTAGTTTATTTGTCAAAGCCACAGACACCAGCCTGGTATCTGATCACGTTTGAACAGCGATTGCTGCAGACCTAAACGGACAGGGTTAAGTACTGTCCACAGGTTCAGACATCCACTGCAGGCCTCAGAACACATTCTCCACACATACTCGAAACTTCCATAGTACATATTTCTCACTGCAAACTCCTAGCAGAGGGCACTATCTATATGAAGTTCTTGTTTTAAGCCCTAAAAGGTTTTTTGGGGTTTTTTTTGTTTTTTGACAAAAACAAAAAAAACTATAAGCAAAGATTTAATTCAACCTGGTAATTTCAGAGCCTATACTGAGGTAGAGGAAAATGCCTAGCATAAAACAGGCACTCAAAAAAAGATTATTCTTTATTCCCAGATTCATGTTATTCTCTATTTTTTCTTATTTGCTTTCATTTTAGGAACTTAAATTGTCCAGTATATGAATAAATGTGGAAGCAGGAACTTCAGTTTCATGATACAATCCTGGCACAGCATCAATTTAGAGATACCATTTCGTATTTGTATTGATATCTTCTTTAGTTTTCCTCAGAGTTGGCAACTTATCAGAGTGCTGATTGCTGTCCTCCACCAGAGCAAAAACGAAAACAAAATGGAGATTCATTCTCAGAAGAGAACTAAGCCCAGGCTCTACACTGAGTCTAAACTCCAAGAGGAAATAATGAAAGATATAAAGTCTACATAAATTTAAGTATTTTAACAATAAAAATAAGTAGCAGTTACAACTGTCAACACAAATATTTGTGCAGTTTTCAGTTGGGATTTAGAGAAGTATTAATCTAATTAAAGTAATATTGTAATGATTAAGGCTACAAAGGGATCTCATCTTATAGAATGTGTCTTAAATGTTATTTTTATTACTATTTTACTACTGCTTCCAGTGGTAAAGCACTGTTAAAAAGGTAAGTCAACAAACTCCAGTAGACTTTTGCCTTTGTAGAACTTATGTAGTAACTTTGCACCAAATAATTGTCTAAAGACATTTTTGCTGGGGAATTGTGTTTTATTACAAGCACTTTTCACTTTTGAACCTATTGACGGCAAGCACCATTCATCTGGTACTTAACTATGGTAGTATATTTGTTGTGGGAATGAAAATTTGTTGAATAAGATAATTGGGACATTTGACTTGCCACATTCCTAAGACTTCTATAATCATTTAATTTTTCTTTTCCTTGGTCTCTGTGTCATTAAAATGAAATCAGAACAATTTTGATCAGATAAATGCTTTGAAATTATAATTGAAAAACTGTTTGTTTAAAAGTCCTGGGTGAACTCTCTCCTAAGTGCAGAGGCATGAGATGGACAAGTAGAGTAGTAGAGTGACAGTGACGAAGTCAAGAGAAGAAAATAGTAAGAACAGCGTTAACATCAGTATCAGCTGCAAAGTCAGCAGGCGGCATATATGCACCCACTGAATGTTTTCTACTGAATATTTTTTCTGCTGAAATCCCACTAAAATGACAGAATCAGATTTTGTTACAGCAGAAATGCACAGACAAAAAAAGAAGAGGACAAAGAGAAGACAACAGCAATGGCTTTGGATGCTAAAAAGTAAGTGCAGGAGCCACAAATGGATGAGCAGGCTCCGGTCCACGTAATCATGTGAAAGAATTGAAGATCAAATTGATTCATATAATGCTTCAAAGCCCTATTAGGGCCTCTGAAAATAGGAGTAAAAGGGTGACCCCAGTATAGAGGATTGACTGGCAGGCTACATAAGCAACTCATCAGAGTGCCAGTTGCTCTTCTGCACTGCAGCGAAAACAGAAACAAAATGGAGATTTATTCTCAGAAGAGAGCTAAAGCCCAGCGTCTACGCCGAGTCTTCTCAGGCCTAACAGTGGGTTTACATGTGTGCAACCAGGGAACCAGCTACTGAGGCTGCGCCTTCCTCCACTCGGCTTTTGAAATCCTGGCCACAGGCTCCCCCTTCCAGGCAGGAGATGAGACAAGTCTTCTCTGGAGAGTTTGACTTACTCAGGAGGAAACACCTGACAACACTTTATAACGGAGGTTGCCCAACTCATCAGCCCAGACCTATCGCTTGACAGCAGCAACCTCGTGCATCAGAGCTTCCTGTTTGTTGTTCTTTTACAACCCACTTATTAACTTTTTAATCAGTCCTGTGTGTGCATGCTGAGTTGTAAGGAAATGGTCTATCACTACATAGCGAGTGAGAGAAGAGGCCAAAACAAACAGAAAAAAGCAACTTGGAGGAAACAAGAGACTATGAAGGGGGAAGATCTATCTCCCTAAGAAAACTCTAGTATTAAGCAAGAAAAGACATTGCAACAACAAAACACAGAAACATGAACAGGTAGCACTAAAAGGAATATACAGCCAGGTGTGGTGGCACACGCCTGTAATCCCAGCACTGGGGAGGCTGAGGCAGGAGGATCGCGGTGAGTTTGAGGCCAGCCTGGGCTACATAGTGAGTTCAAGCCCAGGCTGAACTGCATAGCAAGACCCTGTCTCGAAAAAAAAAAAAAAAAAAGGAATATACATGGGGGGAAAACTGCCAACAATTAAAAAAAAAAAAAAAAAGATGAGGAAAAAACCAAATAGATCTGTCACAAAGTCTCTTAATTAGAATGGCCTCAGATATCCCAAGAGCAGCATGGGAACTGAAAGGGAAATTCTGTATAAAGCCTGCTTATCAACCAAGTATAAAGCTAGAATAGAGATATTCTTAGACATACAAAATTTTATTTCCCATGTATTTTTTTTCTCAGAAAGCTATTTTAAAAGGTTATGAATGAGTGAACCAAGGATGAGAGAAAATATTGGTTTTAGGAACAGGAAATCTAGTCCAGAAGATAGGGGAGGGGAATCCTCAGGCAGGAAGGGCAGCTGGTTGGGACTGAAGAAGGATGCAGAGGGACTTCCTCAGGAATGTTGTTAACAGATTCCTCAACAAGCCTGAACATCTTGAGCTAAGGTTTATAGAGATGGTATTCATCTGGGGCTGAATACTTAGCACCAAAAAAAAAAAAAAAAAAAAAAAAAACCCTAAACCAAAAGGAAAAACCATATGTAGATACAGATATAAATATATAATATGCATATACATGCACCTTGCATTTATTCTATGTACGTACACAGATAAAGTAATAATGGGGGAAGCTGGGAATAAGGGAGATAAGGGACATTTTATACTATCTTTACAACTTGTTTGTAAATCCAAAATTATTACAAAATATAGAAGTGTGATTTTTAAAAAAGTCACACACTAAATTAAAAGTACAAGAATTGTTATATGCATCTTATCTATAGGTGGGAGCAGGGAGAAAAGACAAAGCCAGAAAGAAAATCTGGAAATCAGAGCCCCTACTCATGCATAATCACTGCCCTAGTTCACCCAGTTTTCACAGAATGAGTACACAGGACATCCAAACAACGGAACATGCAAGAGAGGTGGTTTCCAACAGCTGGTGGGAAATGCTCTCTGCCTAAGGTAAGTAGGCTTCCCATTTCTGATCTCAACCAGCAGAAAATATCCCCAGTGCCCTACTCCAAAGAAAACAACTGCTTGCTTTTCAAGAGTTAAATACTAGAGTCTATAGAGATGCCTGGATCCTGATATCCCCATTTTACCATCATCCAAGGAGAGGCCAAGCAGGCTTTGTCATTCGTGCAGGGTCCTGCAGTCAGCAGAGCCCCGTCAGCAACTTCCCATGAAAGACCCCTTCCTATGTCATCCTGCAAAGGTGAGCCAGAGCTTTCACACACACAGCTTCATTTAACTCAGTCTCCTTCTCTTCTGTTTTTTTTTTTTGTGGGTACCGGGGGGTCGACCTCAGGACCTCGCGCGCCAACAGGCACCCATGCCTCTGAGCGATATCACCGGCCCTTTTTTCGTATATGGGTTCCGGGAGTCGAACTCGGGCCCTCGCGCTTGCAAGGCAGGCGCTTAAGCCGCTGAGCCATCTCACCGGCCCCTCCTGCTCTTCTTAATAAAATAAAATTAATGTAAAGCATTTTAGAAACACATAAAGTATCTCCTATAATCGTACAACACTACACACAGAAGTAGCTTCTTGAGTTCCCCCCATGCTTATTCCCCTTGCACAAATAAGGAAACTGAGTCCCAGAGAGGTGATACAGGCTGAGCTGCTAAAGGGTGGAGGGGCAGCAGATCGACTGCCCAGAGTGCACTCCTAGCTGAAAATGTTTCTGAAGGTAGGGCAGCCACCAAAACTGGTGGCATGTATAAAGCCATCAATTTTAGCTGTCTTGCAACATTTTGCACATGATTTCATTCACTGAATATTTTTTCAAAGATTGAAACATAAAAAACCCCACATTCAGACAACACTTGACTGAATTTGAACAGCTCAAGATGCAGCTCTTAAGGGCCTATTGTTATTTGGATCTTTCTCCTTGTTAACCTTACCCCTGTCCTCAGGTTTTGATGTTTCCAGAATGCACAAGGAAAACTTTTTAATCTCTGTAGATTGCTCTGTCATGAACATGAGCCTAATGGCATTATTTATATTCTAGAAGGCTTGGTTTATCCCCCATTCCTTATTAGATTTATCTCTTTTTTACTATGTAAATTCTGTTAATTTATAGAGGGCAAGGAATACAGAAAGGAAATCTTTTGCTTGAAGGGCTTTTACTTTACAGGGAAAGGGCTCAGATAAATTCAACTGTTTTGCAAAGAGAAACTTCAAAGCCTTTGAGAAGACACCTCCCTTTAATTCAGTTTAGGAGACTGGTCTATTTAAAAGGTAAAAAGATGAAAGCAAGTTAATCCTTCATAAATTCTCCCTCTTGTTATAAACAGATCTTCCATACAATGCCTCTTTGCCTAGTAGTTCTAACAGTAAAAGATAGGCAGAGTCAATAATTAGCAGAGCTGCAAATTGCTATTGTTAGCAGCTCTCCAGACACACCTTAACCTCAGGATCCCTATCAGCAGTAGATTCCACTCTGAATCTCCGCGTTTCATTCTTGAGTTACTCTAACTTTCCATGAAAGTGGCCCACAAGGTAGAAATAGAAAACTTCAATGCAACCTTCCACATGAATCTCTCTTCTCTGGGCAGTCATTTCAGGGCAAAAATTTATTGTTTCCTTAGAATCTTCTAAACAGATTTTGAAGTACAGTACTTCTTAAAAGTGCCACACCACTTCCGGTAAACCAAACCTCATTTAGAATTGAGTGATTCTTGGCAAAAATGGAGAACCGCTCCATATTTTATTTCTAGATTGGAATTCCAAAATTCAAAACAAGTTGGTCTTGCCTTATTTTAAATTATGAGACGAGAAATTTTCATTTTGATTGAGAAGCTCTTGTTTATTACAAAAGGACGTTCTTCTGGGTCTAGGAAGCCCTAATGGTTTTCATTCTACGGCACTGTGAGAGGGCGCATTATTTTCTCAAGCTCCTTCCCCGGCATAAAGATACACGCGTGTTCATAGCAGTTGCCTTACCACGGAGTCAAGGTTTTAGAGTCACTTGTTATTGTTGCTGCACAGAAACGAGATAAGCCCAAACTTCTTTCCTAAAACATACAACAAATTCTCAAAAAATAGATGAGAAGGGAGAAATGGAAAGTTGTTCAGTAGGTACAGAGTTTCTGTTTGGGATGATGAAAAAGAGTTCTGGAAATGCACAGTGCGAGTGGCTGTGCAATATCGTCAACATACTTAATGTCCTTGACTTGTATATTTAGTAATAATTAAAATAGTAAATTCCATTTTGTACATATTTTGCCACAAAATAAAAATTTTTATAGATAAGTGAGCTTCATATTAAAAATGTTAAATAATTTAGTCCTAGGAAATAAACACAAAATTTACATGTTTCTGTTGTATAAATTGACTGTAATAGATATCAAACATCTAACAACAGGAAAGTCTTTAACAGAAATTCCACTTTTATCAATTTATCCTCAGAACATGATTTTCTTTTTTTTTTTTTTTTTGTGGGTACCAGGGGGTCGACCTCAGGACCTCGCGCACCAAGAGGCACCCGTGCCGCTGAGCAATATCACGGGCCCCTTTTCCGTATGTGGGATCCGGGAGTCGAACTCGGGCCGTCGCGCTTGCAAGGCAGGCGCTTACGCCACTGAGCCATCTCACCGGCCCCAGAACATGATTTTCAAATGTGCACAAAATCTATATGCAAAATGTTTATGGTGACATTGTTGACAGAAACAAATTGTTAAGAAAATGTTGGGAGGAGCTAAGCGTCCAACACAATAAATTCTAGCTAAGTTTAATAAATTACCTTTACCTCCTGGCCACTCCTCCCTACTATCTTTGAGTACTCTTCTCCCTCTGACTTTACACTAAATTTGGACATTTCTCTACTTTCTAAGTCTTTTAATTATCATTGGTTCACTCAACAATAACTTACTTCCATCGCCTCTGCCTCAGTAGCCACACTAGATGGTAGGTGTAAAGCTTTGAGTAGCTCGGATAAAATGCCTTTTCTGATGAATTTCATAAACTTTGGGGGAGAACACAAAGAAGAAAAAGGCAATTATAATATCACACAGCAAGTGCTGCACTGTAGGAAATCAGGATACTCTGGGAGCATGTGACTTTTCTCCTAAGCTAGGTCCAAATGCATCCCAGATGACCTCCAGAATGAGTAGAAACCAAGTAGAGAAGCAGGAGGCAGGGGTAACAGCATGTATAAAGACTCAGAAATTTGAAAAAAAAAAGCATGAGGTATATTTAAGAAACTGGATGTGGTTCAGAATGGTATGATTATAGGATGGCAGGAAATTCTAGCATGAAACACATCTGTGACCAAGTTGTTTCCCCTCAGTCTCAGCCTCAAACGAAAAGTGCAGACTGAGCATCCCTAATCTGAAAATCTAAAATTTGAAATTTTTTGAACACTGATATGATACTACAGTTAGAAATTCCACATCTGACCTCATTTGATAGGTTGCAGGCAAAACATAGGCACACTAAAAATATTGTATTGTAGAAAATTACCTTAGACTATGTGTAACATGTATAAGAAACATAAATAAATTTCATGTCTAGACTTGGGTCCCATCTCCAAGTTATATCATTATGTATGTCCACACATTCCAAAATCTGGAAACATCCAAAATGCGAAACATTTCTGGTCCAAGCCTTTGAGATAAGGATACTCAACCTGTACTCAACCATTCCTGGGTTCAGTTACTGGGGGTCGCTACAGAAATAGGCTTCAAGCCTCCCAGTCCAGGTGCCCCACACTAAGCTTGCCTTTGCATCCCTCCCTGCTCCCCTGGGCCTGCCCCAGTGATTGGACCGCACACTGGTTCTCAGTCTCTGTGCGGCTTATGGCCTTGCCAAGGACCCTCCTTCAGGGTCCCAAGGAAGCCATGTGAGACGGTTAGTGCTCAAGAGCTGTATTTGGATGTGGCCTTGGGGTGCCCCCTGTGATGGAAGGAGGTAGAGGCTATATTTACTATGCCAAGAGCAAAATCAAGCTGCGACACAGCTCCAGTGACAGCCTCACTGAGCCCATAGGGAATGAGATGTACTGGCCTGAGAAGGCTCTCCGAGTCAGGGGTCCTTACAGCTCCTCAGTCAGTGTCAGATGTGAGTCCCTGGAAGAGGAGATGCCACAGGAGACCGCGTGAATGGCTGCAGCCTGCCCTGCATTGAGACCAGTCCTTCCTCAAAGGGACGTGCACAGCGCATCTCCACACCACCACAAACACAAAGTCCTCTCCTTTATCCCTGCTCAACATGTCTTGCATCAGTCTTCCCTCTGTCTCTCTTTCCACTTTCCAAACCTCTAGAGAGACTTCCTCCCCAGTGTTATCATCTGACCCTAGCACCCATCCAAGCCTTTCTCCACTCTCCAGTCGCAGTGATCATTCCACACAAATCTGATTACCATCCCCTGTTCAAAACCCTTTCGTAGCTTCTTCACGCACTTAGGGTAAGTATGCACTCCACTGTTAGAGAGTGAAAAGTATTGAAAACCAACGTGACAGTAGTTCATCCTCCCTCCATTCTTTTTTTTTTTTTTTTTTTTTTTTTGGTGGGTACCGGGGGGTCGACCTCAGGACCTCGCGCGCCAGCAGGCGCCCGTGCCGCTGAGCGATATCACCGGCCCCTTTTTCGTATGTGGGTTCCGGGAGTCGAACTCGGGCCGTTGAGCTTGCAAGGCAGGCGCTTACGCCGCTGAGCCATCTCACCGGCCCCCTCCATTCTTGATCTGGTTGGTGCTGACGTATCTCTCAAGTCTCACCTGAAACACCCCCCTTTCAAAAAGTTATACTTGTAGTCTATGCCTATTCTTCTGCATTATGGTAGAGGGTATTTGAGCTTCCTGGGTCTTTATTCTTCACCAAACTGTCAGGTTTCTCGGGACAGAAGGTAGTCATTTTGTTAATACTGTATTGACAAGCTAGCCTGCAGGCACAAACCTTGGTTTAGGAATCAGGTACCTCAAGAATGCTGGCCTGGGGCCATGCTCAGGGCACATCGCTCAGTGAAAAACACAGCTTCCAGACAAGATTGATGTTTTTCTTCCACTTGACAGGGCAACAATTCTTACAAAAAAAATTTCAAAGAACAACATCACCTTAATAACTGAGATTGTCTCAGGTACACAGCTAACCTACTTGGTAAAGGGGTGGAACTAGCAGTTGTGGTTCTGTTGTTGTTGTTTGTCTGTTTACCTGTGTTTTCTGGAATTTTAGGAACACAGAGATTTTTTTCTTTTGCTTTCATAACAAAAAAACAAAGAAGACTTTTTTTTTTTTTTTGTGGGTACCGGGGGTCGACCTCAGGACCTCGCGTGCCAGCAGGCACCCGTGCTGCTGAGCGATATCACCGGCCCCTTTTTCGTATGTGGGATCCGGGAGTCGAACTCGGGCCCTCGCGCTTGCCGGGCAGGCACTTAAGCCGCTGAGCCATCTCACCGGCCCAAAGAAGAGTTTATAGAAAAATAATTTAAGCAATTCAAGATTTGGGCTGTAAACCTTATTATTCCAGAATGCATAAACTTTGCCAAAAACAGACTTCTGAATTAATTTGTCAAATCTACAAAAATAATAAAATTTACTTAACTCTTGACTTTTGAGTTCAGAGATTGGAATTTTCGAAGTTCTTTGTCGCAGTCTGTTTCTATTAAAAAGGAAAATATTGCTGCTTCCCTAGAAACAGGCTTTGTTTTTCAATGATGGTGTTATCATCACTAAATTTTTCCTCTTTTCATTAAATCTGTATATTTTGGAAGAATGTTTTAAGTACTATCAGAAAGCACTTCACCTTCAAGTTATTTGTACTAATTGACCATTTAGTACAAATAATATTGCATTATCATAGTAGTACAAATAATACAGTACATATAATATATAATAATAGTACAAATAATACAGTCACAATATTGGCGACTGTAGCAAAGCAAGACCAAGCACGCCAGGATCCTTCAGCAGGTGGGACCTGTTTTGGGTCTATTAGTTCATTAATCAGGGTAAGACAGTTGCATATTTAGACTGCATTTCTGCTTATTCAATGCCAAATATCTTAATTTTGGGGAACAGCATTGTTTTATCAGTCACTTGTGAAAACCACTTCACAGTGTATAGTTGATCTCCTCTCTTTGTAGGCCTTCTCAGAAATATTTGTTTCCTTGTTTCTCTTCTCCTCCAGCCCCTTGATGAAGAGCAGGATTCTCAGCAGCTTGTTCTTTTGGGAGGCTGGGGGTAGGCCCTGTGTCTACTGATTACAGGTTGGTGGAGAAGGTTAACCAAATACTTACCAGCACTATTAACACTTAGCCTCTGGCCAGTTTACTTTGGCACCTAGGTGAGAATGGTTTTTGCAAAACTGCAACACAAACCTAGCTGGGCTTGGAAAAGGGGGACTGTGGAGGGGGTGTTGGAAGTCGCTTAAGGGAAAAGGTTCTCTGAAAGATGAGTACAGAGGACCAGCCTCAGAGTGGCAAAGTGTAAGGCTTGAAAAAGGACCAAAAAAGCCAAAGCTGGTGGGAAACCTCTACCTTGTCATTTTCCCAGGCTTTCCAGAGAGGTCCTTTGCAACCAGATTGTCCCTGAACTGGCTGTGGGCCTTGTTGCTTCTCCTACAAGGAGACTGCAGACAAGAACTGGGCACCAAGGCATGCAGCTTCCAGGCATTAAGCACTTCATTAAGCACTAACAGCCTGTGAGGTGGGGCAGGGGTGTTATCCTCTCTCAAACAGAAACAGAGGTCTGAAGCTCCATTTGCCCCAGGCAGCCCCCACTCTATGCTCTTGTTGTATCCCTTGGAGCCAATAAGAACCTTGGGCCTCCATTTATCTCCAAATGTCCACACTCCCTGCAAGTCTTAGCCCATGGGCTGGTGAGATGGCTCAGTGGCGTAAGCGCCTGCCTGGCAAGTGTGAGGTCCTGAGTTCAACTCCTGGTACCCACATACAAAAAAGGGGCCGGTGATATCGCTCAGCAGCATGCAGCATGGGCGCCTGCTGGCGTGCGAGGTCCTGAGGTCGACCCCCGGTACCCACAAAAAAAAAAAAAGACTTGTCCCAGGCTATCATCTAGGTTTGAACCTCTGACTCAAACTGCCGCCTTTCTTGCCCACCTTCACTTCCACCACGGTGTTCTATAGGCTGACCAACTTATTCTCCCAAACCAAGCCTGTCCTCTCAGAAAGCCGCTCTATGCTTGCAGTAAACAGACCATACATTTGCAGTCATATTTGATTCTTCTTTATCTTACTCCCCACCTCTGATCCAAGGGGGAATAATTCTGTTGGTTTTACCTTCAGAATACATTCTCACTGCAGCTACCTGCCCCCCATCCTACCCTGCCTTACAAGGCCTCCCTAATTGCCCTCCTGCCCCCCACCGGTACTCTCTGTGCCTCAGTCCACCTCCATCAGCTCCCATCTCTCTCCCTGAAAGCCTAAACTTTGCCAGGGGCCCCAGACGGTGCCCAAGTGCACCAGAGGTGCCAGGGCCTTTGCATAGCCCTCCCTTTCCTGGGTCTTTGCCAGAATATCACTCAGGGAGGCTCCTTTCTTTAAAATAGCATCTCCCTGCCTCTTTCCAGCATTATTCACCTACTTAGTCCTAGCACCATCTAGTCTGCTCCAAGTGCTCCTTGACTTACAATAAACCCACCCTAAGCCAAAAATGCATTGAACCCACCTAAACGCCAATCATCTTAGCTTGGCGACACAGCACACTGTAAGCCCCCCAACCCCAACTCCCTTCTGTATAATTCTTTTTCATTTAATTGTGGTAAAATACATGTTTTAAAATTTTGTCATTTGAATCCCTTGTAAGTGTACAGTTTAGTGGCATTTAGATACATTTATAATATTGTGCAACCAGCACCATTTTACCCATTTCCAAAATGTTTGTCATTCCAAACTGAAACTCAGTACCCATTAAACAATCGCTCATTTTCCCCCTCCCTCCAGCCCCTGGCAACCATCACTGTACTTTCTGTCTCTGTGATTTTGATTCCTTCAGGAATTTAATGTAAGTGAAGTCAGGTGGTGTTTTTATTTTCATGGGTAGCTTATTTCACTCAGCATGTCTCCAGGGCTCATGCATGATAAAGTATTTGACAGAATCACTTCCTTTTTAAGACTGAATAATGTTCCATTGTATGTATTCTACATTTTGTTTATTCATTCGTCTCTCTAGGAAATTCTCACAGAAGGATGTTCCTTTTTTTTTTTGTGGGTACCGGGGGGTCGACCTCAGGACCTCCTGCGCCAACAGGCACCCGTGCCGCTGAGCGATATCACCGGCCCCTTTTTCGTATGTGGGATCCGGGAGTCGAACTCGGGCCCTCGCACTTGCAAGGTAGGTGCTTACGCCGCTGAGCTATCTCACTGGCCCCAGGATGTTCCCCTTTTGAGAATAATGCTGCTGTGAACGAGGGTGGACACATATCTGACTGAGTCCCTACTTTCACCTTTGGGTGTTGTATGCAGAGAAGTGGCCTTCTTGGATTATAAAGTGTCCTGTTCTATTTGAGACGCCAAAACAATAACACAGAACCCATGGCTAAAAAAACAGAAATGTGCAGACAGATCTGACATGCGATAGAGACACTTGTCCCGTTTTCAGACTTCTGCCTTCTTCTCACATCCTCACATGAACAGGGGAGGCTGTCTTCTTATAAGGGCTCCACCCTCATGATTCAATTACTTCCCAAAGGCCTACCTCCAAATAGCATCACATGAGGGATTCAGGCTGCAGCACAGGCCTTTGAGGGCTACGCAGTCAGTCCATAGTGGATGAAATTCCGTTTCATTTTTTAGGAACCCACCACACTGCCCTGTGTCTCAGCTGGAACTCTGCGACCCATGGTCCCAACTCCCTCACGCGCTGGCTTTCCATGACATTTTTACCGTTGATCGTATACCAGAAACTGAAAGGGGAGAAGCCAGCAGACTCTTCTGTTTCTCTTCCTTCCTATTTCTAGCTCTCCTTGAACGCCTAGCAGCAGGAAAAACTATGACTCTGGGTTTCTTGACCGCAGTCTGTCTGTCCCCCCAGAGGAACCCCTTCTGCTAAGCACCAGCCCCCTGACATTTGTATTAAAACTTCCAGGATCCGCCATGGGGAACCCCTTCTATAAAATCCAAAGTTCTGTTAACACCCACTTCTTCCCATCTGTCCCCCAAGACCTGAGAGTAACAGCCCCTTGCTATAGTTCCTAATATCTGCTTCACCTTGGCATTGCCAATTTGTTCTTTCAGCCTTCTACATCTCTGTAACTAATTTCCCGAGTTAAATCCCTCTGGTTGTGATACTTATCACGGCCTCCATTTCTATAACTGGAGCAATCTCATGTTTACTCTTTATTCTCCAGCGACAGGCTCACTGCGTGAATAGTCTGCATTTGGAAATGTTTGCAAAGCCTGTAAGTCAGTCTACCATATTTGCAGCCTTCTTTTCACACTTCTCAAGTTTTCATTTAATAAGTACACATCCCTCTCTGTTTTTACTTAAAACCAATTCATTTCCTCCAAGACTTCTATGTCATCCAGAATCTATTTGCCTTCCAAACAAAAACAATATGTTGCCTTTTGAAAGTGAGTGGAGAAGAAAGGAGAAAAGAAAAAGAAAATAAGAGGCCCCAGGAATGTGTCTGAGAGAAGTAGGGAAATAATTCTGCCTTCCGTGGGAAGCACTGTGCAGGACCCACAAGGTGTGGGTTTCAGGACAACCTGTAGCCACATAAATCTGCAGATGCTCGAGTCCCTGATTTAAAATGGCATAAAATTTGTATGTAACGTATACATACCCCTTCATGTACTATTAAATCATTTCTAGATTACTTACATCATTTCATCCAAGGTGAATATTATATAAATAGTTGTGTTGTTTAGGGAATTATAACAAGGGGGAAAGTCTGTAAATGTTTAGTGTAAACACAGTCTTTTAAAACCATTTTGATCTATGGTTGGTAGAATCCATAGATGCAGAACTTATGGATACAGAGTTGACTGTATTCAAAAGCACTGAGAACAAAATAAAGTCGGTTCTACTTTCGACCTTGACAAATTCCTATCCTTTTGTGGTTCAGTTTTCTCATTTCTAAAAGTGGGACGGAAAAGATTTTCAAGATTCCTTCAGAGTGCTAAAGAGTACAATTTCGTGTAGACAGAAGACCATAAAACTTCAGAAAATATTGTGAAAACCTTATGTATCAAAGAACTGTATTAAATGTGGGTTGCACTATTCTGAAAACTTTGCTAATTCTCCCAAACATCAATTGCTATGATTTAGAAATTGAAACTTCAGCTTCCAATCCTGACCGAGTAATTTCTACCCACCTCAAATTCCCCATCGTAAACAACTATGAAGCTGTACTGTGTATGAAGCAACTGTTGTCAAGCTTTGGAGAACAGGAAGCAGAAGGTGGTAGTCCCAAAGAAAAGGGAAATGCTCTAAATGAACCCAGTCTGCCCTGGCTTTCAGGCAGGGGGAGCCATCCAGAATATACCACAGGGAGGTAAGCTTAGGCAGAAAACTGATCTGTAGGATTTGGGGAAGCAGATATTGGGCAGCTGAGCTGTTGGAATTATGGGGGAGAAGTTGTGGGGAGAAGAAGGTAGCTGAAGTCTATGAGCATTCCCATGGGTTCTGGGTTGCTGACATGCAGAGCAAATACTAAAAGCCCTGCCAAGAAGAGCTGCTATAGGCCGGGAAATCTTCAGGCGTCTCGTGGGCCAATCAGGCATACGTTAGATTCCTGCAGAGTCAGAGTGGAGAGCCTCTCCTGAGTGCAGCAGGCTGCAACTCACACCCCTGGAGGACCATGCATTCCAGGTTAGAACATAGCCCAGAATAAAAGTCAGACCCTAGGACTAAGGGCAAAACAGAAAGCCACCTGAAAGGATCAAGAGTATCCACTAGTACTGAACCGCTTGCTAGGACAAAGCACTCTTTAAAGGAAAACTGTATAATGTAATACCCATCATGGTAACATCCCTACTGTTCAGAATACAGTGAAAAAATACTAGATATGCAAAGAAGGAAAAGTGACCTACAACCCACTTGTATATCCATTCCAGTTAAAAAAAAAAAAAAAAAAAAAAGACTGAAGATATCTGCAGTAGTAAAATAGCCAATGTGCCCCCGATCTAGAAATAATTTGTAAAAACCCACTAAATGCTAACTGTACAGCGTTATATGTACACCAATGTTTATAGCAGCACAATTTGTAATAGCTAAATCTTGGAAACAACCCAAATGCCCATCAACTGAGGAATGGATAAAAAAGGTGTAGTATTTTTATACAATGGAGTACTACTCAGCCATAAAGAAGGATAAACTGGAGACTGTTATAGGCAAATAGAGGCAACTTGAGACCATACTCATAAGTGAAATAAATCAGACTCACATGTGTAAACATTGTATTGTCTCCCTGGTGTGATAAATTGAAAGAGTAAATAAGGTCTAAAATGTACATTAGATATTGTGAAATGGGAAGAAATTGTTCAAAAGGAAAAAGGAACTAGGATGGGTAAAAGGGGAAAGAACAGTACGGAAAAGGGAAAAAATGCAAGTTAGTTATACTATTAGTGTCTCTTAGTTCATTGCAAAGGAAGGTTTGTGCTAATATCGATTGGAGAAATTTTTATGCCCATATCTTGTACCCTGAGCAACTACTTTAAAGATAACAACATGTAATGTATTAACTATTGTTATTCTCCTATTATTTTGTTATAAAATTTTGTTTTACCTTTTTTCAGTAAAATAAATACTAACTGTATATAGTCAATTTGGTACTTTTTACTCATTTTTAATGAGATGCTAAAAGATCCTAACTCTATAATCCTGCACTGATATGAAATTAACTGTATTGCTAGGTGTGGTGGGACATGCCTGTAATCCCAGCACATGGGAAACTGAGGCAGGAGGATCACCATGAGTTTGAGGCCAGCCTGGGCTACATAAGTAAGTTCAAGGCCAACCGGTACTACTTTAAATTTTTTTTAAAAGCCGGGCATGGTGGTGCACACCTGTAATCCCAGCACTTGGGAGGCAGAGGCAGGAGGTTCACTGGGAGTTCAAGGCCAGCCTAGCCTACATAATGAGTTCAAGGCCAGTCTGAACTACATAGTGAGACTCTGTCTCAAAACAAACAAACAAACAAACAAAAACAAAAATTAACTGTATCTTACTTATAAAATAGTAACTTTAACATAAATTTATAAGCTTTAAATACTGTGAGTTTTGAATGTCCTGCTTTTGTTTTCTTTTTTATTCCAGTGGACAAATTTGTTTGCTAAAACTTCTAAACAAGGGACATGATTATAAAACTTGCTTTGGGAACCTGGCAAGTTTCTTTTTGTGGTAAAATAGGTTCTGATGCTTGGTAGTTGTCTGACTTACACAGGGCACCTCAGAACAAGGTGCTGGAGGTATGAGCAATGAGAATCCAGGGGTGGGCTTAAGAGAAGGTTCTAGAACTGATTATGCTGACTGGGCAGAGACAAGGACCATCAGAGTTGAGCCCTCACTGCCAGCCATCCAGCTTGTCCTTGTCCTGCATCACCCAGCTCCTCTCCTGCTATGGGAGAGCTGCCTGTCCCCTTTGCCACAGTCAGCAACAGATCTGTGTAACATAACCTTCCACTTTCCAAAATGAAAAGAATTTGTTAACATGGTGATTTGAAGGATTGTTTACTTAGCTATCATCACCGTGGACTTTTTTCTATAAGTTTTATTTGTTATCTACCCATGTTGTCAATTTCACAATTAAATTGTGAGTGCAAATTAGGCAAGTGCCCTACCATTGACCTATAACCCCAGCCCTTTTTTTTTTTTTTTGGCACTGGGAATCGAACTCATGACCTCATGCTTGCCAGGCAGGCACTGTGCCGCTGAGCTATATCCCCGGCCCCCAGCCCTTTTTAACATTTTTAATTTTGAGGCAAGTTCTTACTAAATTGCCCAGGCCAGCCTTAAGATTGTGATCCTTCTGTCTCAGTTTCCCTAGTGGCTAGGAATACAGCAATGCACCACTGCATTCAGCCACAATCAACTTTTATAGGAGAGAAGAAAACTACTTAAAAGTGGAAGAAGGGGTGTGAGGATGTAGCTCAGTGGTAGAGTGTTTGCCTAGTATGTGCAAGGCCCTAGGTTCAATTCCTAGCACAGCAAAGAAATATAAAATAAAACAAAATGTAATAAAATAGTACATTTATATAAATGAAAGGACAATTATTTTTGCAATAAGTAAAGAGGAAATAAACAAAATAAATGGGAAGTAATAAAGTTCTTGTAAGCTAGAGTTTAAGTTATATGACATTTCTAGACTTAGAAAGGAAAAGTTATAAAACAATGGGAAAATCTATCAAGATCAAAACCCAATGAGAGTTCAGAGGAAAGAAAAAAATCAACTTTAAGTGCTTTTTTTTTTTTTTTTTTTTTTGAATGTGGGTACTGGGAGTCGACCTCAGGACCTCACACTTGCCAGCAAGCACTTGTGCTGCTGAGCAATATCACTGGCCCTTTTTTTGTGTGTGGGTTCCGGGAGTCAAACTCAGGACCTCGCGCTTGCCAGGCAGGTGCTTACACCGCTGAGCCATCTCACCGGCCCACTTTATCTTAAAAGAGAAAAACCAGAATTAATATTGTTCATAATAGCAAAAGTGGAAATAATCCAGTGATCAATGATGGATGACTGTATAAACAAAATGCAGTTGATATGTGAAATGGAATATTATTCAGCCTTCAAAAAAGAAAAAAATTTTGACACATTCTACACCATGGATGATTTAAGGACATTATGCTAAGTGAATATCAGTTACAAAAGGACACATGCTGTGTAATTCCACTTATGTGAGGCACATACAGTAGTTAAATTCATAGGGACGTAAAGTAGAATAGCAGTTGTTAAGGGTTACTCTTTAATGGGTACAGGGTTTCAGTTTGGAAAATGAATAGTTCTGCAGATGGACGGATGGTGCACAACAATGTAAATGTATTTAATGCCACCAAACTGTACATTTAAAATAGTTTAAATGGTAAATTTTATGTTATGTGCATTTTACTACAATTAAAAATAAAATAGAGAAAACAATGATAGCAATTCTACTGCACAGTGTGTATTAGGATGTTAATTTTGCTTCTCGGGAGCTCAACACTTTCATATGCTTTTTCTGTTTTACATTCATTTTTCTTTTTCCGTGCAATGGGGATCTCACACCAGGCTTTAAATGCTTCAGCCCGGAAGTGTCTCAGCTCAGTGCCAGATCTTATTCATAAGGACTCCTCTAGCAGAAAGGGAGACATGGGGCAGACACGGTGATAAACTGAAAACAGTGTAGTGTTTATTTATAAAACACTCATTTTTCTTTTTAAGATGTATATTTTAAGCAAAATTTAAAATGGAAGGGGCTAGTGGTGCAGCTCAGCTACAGAGTGCTTTCCTAGTGTGCACAAGGCCCTGAATTTAAACCCTAGCACTCAAAGCAAACAGACAAAAACCTCCTTTTTTTTTAAAAAAAAAAAAAAAAAAAAGAGGGCTGGTGAGATGGCTCAGCGGCATAAGCGCCTGCCTGGCAAGCGCAAGGTCCTGAGTTCGACTCCTGGAATCCACATACAAAAGAAAAGGGCCAGTGATGTCGCTTAGCTGCATGGGCGCCTGGTGGCGTGAAAGGTCCTGAGTTCGACCCCCGGTACCCACAAAAAAATTAAAAAAAAAAAGAAAAGAAAATTTACTAAATTAATAGGTCATGTCCAACTTCTGAGGAAAAACTACAAAACTATTTCATCTTGGAGAAGGCTAAAAGGTACTAACTATCCTAAATAATTTAAATAGAGGAAACAATCTTTTAAAAATCTCAGAATAGCCAACAGTGGTGGCCCACACCTGTAATCCCAACTACTTGGGAGGCTGAAACAGGAGAATGCAAGTTCAAGGCTAACCCAAGCAATTCAGTGAGACCCTGTCTCAACAAAATAAAAAGGACTGGGATGTAGCTCAGAGCTCCCTGGGTTCAGTTCCTAGTACTACCAGAAATATTCAAAATGGCCAATATTTACAATAATCAATTCGGACCAACACTTTGAAAATAAGTTGTATTCTATTGCAAAATAACCAGGAAAAAGAGATGGAGTTAAAATACAAGAGAGAGGGGCTAGGGATTTAGCTCAGTGGCACAGCACCCGCCTGGCAAGCATGAGGTCCTGAGTTCGATTCCCCGTACCCCCTAAAAAAAGTACAAGACAGATCGGTAAATCTAGAAAACAATACTCATCAAACTGCCAAATATAATATCTTCGCAACATCTGACAAATTAAAGATGTGTGTAAAAAAATTATTTTACATCATTCTCATTAGACATTTGAAAATAGTTCAAGATTCAACATTAGTCCATCTGATTTGTTTTGTTTTGCAGTACGGGGGGCCAAACCCAGGGCCTCACACATGCTAGGCAAGCCCTCTACCACTGAGCTGATCACCTATGACTAAAGAACAAAATGCCCCAAAACTTGGGAGCTGAAAGCAATAGCCACTTGTTTGCCTGTGATTCTGTAACTTGGGCTGGCTGGTGCGGCTTCTGATGGGCTTGACAGTGGTCACACTGTATGGACACATATGCTCGCAGGTTAGGGCTCAGCTGGGACGTGGAACAGCAGAACTTTTCTCGATATTGTTTCAGGATTTTCTCTCCACATGTGGCCTCTCTATATGGTCTCCCCAGCAGCCAGGTTGCTTACAGGGTGACACAGGACTTTCAAGAATAGAAAGAGAAAGCGGGCATGGTGGCATGCCCCTGTAATCCCAGCCCTTGAGAGGCTGAAGCAGTAGGATTGCCACACATTCGAGG
Source organism: Erethizon dorsatum (assembly GCA_028451465.1). Classification (NCBI taxonomy): domain Eukaryota; kingdom Metazoa; phylum Chordata; class Mammalia; order Rodentia; family Erethizontidae; genus Erethizon; species Erethizon dorsatum. The sequence goes on from CM051828.1 coordinate 55,270,161, forward strand.
CCAACCTGGGCTATGTAGTGAGTTCAAGGCCAGCCTGAACTGCATAGCAAGACCCTCTCTCAAAAAAAAAAAAAAAAAAAAAAAAAAAAGAATAGGAAAAGAACTTCTGTTAGCCCTTTGTCACGCCTGAACTCGTTGTGCCAGAACACAATTTCCACTCTTTTATAGGCATCAATACAATCACAAAGCCAGCCCAGATTCGAGGTGTGAGAAAGAGTGGTCATCGAGAGTAACCAGGCCATATTGCAAAAGATGAGAAATGCTGCAGCATTCTTGGAAATGTGATCTACCACATCTGCTCCATGACCTAAGAAGGGCTTGACAAGCAAGTGATGTATGTCAAAGGAAGCAAGGATCACATTTACCCACCTAAAAGGAAACTTCGCTGAAATGAGCATCTTACATGGAAGCCATGTTCTATCTCAAGGGAGTGGAAAATAAGGTTTCTACCTTATTGTGTAGTTAGGAGAAAAAAAATACACAAAAGAACTACAGAGATAGTTATTCATTCAAAAATGTTTATTAGGGGTTGGGGATATAGCTCAGTGTCACAAGCCCCTGACTGGCAAGCACAAGGTCCTGAGTTCGACTTCCAGTACCAAAAAAAAAAAGTTCATTGGAACTAGTCTTATGTAAAATGTAATTTTTTCCAGATTCCTTTAAGGCCACGGCTCATACTTCTTTTCTAACTATAACCCCAGGGACTGATGGTGTAGCTCAATGGTGGAGTGTGCACTTAGCATGCTGAGATTCTGGGTTCAGTCAACACTACACACACCAACAGAAAGACTAACTACTACAACCACCAAAGCTTTTAAGTAAGAAGTGATGCCCGCATAGGAATCACACACTAGCTGTTGTTTTTTGGGAGCCCACTAGATGTTAGGAACTATGCCAACCAAGAACAATCCTCTTTAATCCTTTCAAAACCCTGAGAAGAAAGCCCTATTATTAGTTATTTTATAGGAGAAAAAACTGATGTTTTGCAGGCCAAAAACACAAAGAAATTCAGACTTTTAAAAATATTTGGTAATTGGTCAACTGAGGAATCCCTAGTTATAGAGAACATAGGACATAGTTTATAAATGTTATTGTTCATTATTTTTAAATTTCCAATTTTACCCAATCAAGGTAATTGAATAATTAGAATAATTCCTCACAAAGATGTAGGGCTGGGGTGTCAGTCTTAGAATAATTCCTCACAAAGATGTAGGGCTGGGGTGTCAGTCTTCAGGGTGCCCAGGGTCTTCAACAGGACTTGAAAACCTTCCTGAAGCATCCACATCTACATCCAAAAGACCATTATTCACTCCATCAAAGAACACTCTAGTATTTATGGCCAAGGACACCTTCCACCTGGGGACTCCCAACACTATTCAAGCCTGGGTGGAAAAACACCAAGCTGTTCTCCAGTAACGACAGGATTGTCTCAGGTCAAAATTGGAAAATGTTCCCTCTCCGTCTTCCTGCCTTTGCCTCCCACAAGGCTGCAGCGTGGATCTCTGCTGGTCCAGGCTTTTCCCCTCTTAGGGTGGGATGCTTCCTCACACATTCAGCAAGAGGAAGAGGTGGACAGAAATGGAGGTGGCCCTGGGCAGCAGGGCCCTGCAGCCTGGAGCTTGTGTGGGCTGAAGCCAGAAGTCCCTCGAGGGAGGAGGGGAATGGCATGGGCTGGGGTGAGGCCTGGGTAGATAAGGATCTCTCATTCTCCCTCCTTTTCCTTGTTCCTCAGTGCTGGCGACTGGGGCTCGCCCGCCCTGGGCCTTTTAACTGTCAGGGAGCCGGTGCCAAGCACTGGGCCAAGTCATCGTCGATGACATGTGAGTTGTGTGTGTTCCAAATTGGCCTTCCTGCCTTTCTGCAAGAAAAACAAACTTGAGCTGGACCCCAACAAACATGACAGGAAAAATAACAACCCTTGTTGAGGACTGATAGGAAAAAGGCTGTTCTCCCCACCCCCAAGCCAGCCCCTGCTGAGGATAGGAGCAAGTCCTCACCTCAGAAACCCGGGGGCCGCTGTGGCATAGTGTGTGTGGGCAACCTGGCCATCCTTCTGAGATAACCTATGGGGGCCATCTTGAGAGGCCCTTTCTAGACCTCACAATGTCACCAAGAGGCATCAGACCCATTCCACAGATAGGTAAGTACAGAGTGAGAATCTCTTCTCAGAAATACTTGGGACAAGAAGGGTTTTGGACTTTGGATTTTTTCCTATATGTAGTGGTATAGTTTTGGGATGGGACCCAAGGCTAAACACAAGAGTCATTTATGTTTCATACACATCTTACACACTAGGATGATGATAGTTTTATACAATATTTTTAATAAACTTATGCATAAAACAAAGTTTCATGGTATTAATGAAAACATGATGCCATGTTGGTGCCCAAAGTTTCAGATTATGGAGCAGTTCAGGTTTTTGGATGTTTTAATTAGAAATACTGAATCTATGTATGGTTTAAGCAAACTATAATTAAACAACAAAGCCACATTCATATTTATCAGTATCTAATAACTCTTCAGTATCAATATCTTCCTGCTTTTAATTTTTAGTTACATTAGAAAAATGAGAATTTAGAATGAACACTGTAATTGGGCCTACTTCCTAGATAATATTCCTAAAATTCTTTAATGAAAACTATGGGCATATATATTAAAAGGATAATGTGAAATATCATTATTATTTTGAATATTTCTCCTTCATCAAATTTGTAAGTTCTGCACAAGCCAGCTTCTGTTCTATTTTTCACTGATACTTGTCACATGACTTGGCACAGCACACATACAAAAGTTCCCAAATATTACAGTGAACTAAAATGAAAATGACATTGTCTAGGCTACAAGAATCAGCATCTATCTATACCTAAACAAAATGAAAGCAGAGATTCAAAAGAGGTAGCTGTATACCTATGTTATAATAGCCAAAACGTGGAAACAACCAAAATATTTGTCAAAGAATGAGTGCACAAATAGAATGTGGTAGAGACATATCATAGGATATTATTTAGCTTTAAATAAGAAAGGAGTTCCAACACGTTACCAATAGAAGAACTTTGAAAACATTATGCTAAGTGAAATATGCCAGTCCTGAAACAACAAATAACAATTGTGTAAGTCCACTCAGGAAAGATGCTAAGATCAGACAAATCTATGAGGCTAGAAAGTAGGATGGTGGTTGCCAGGAGCTGGGCGATGGGGAGTTAGTGTTTACTGAGTGCAGATTTTTGGCTTGAGAACATGATCGTATTCTGGAAATGAAAATGGTGATGGTTACACAACAATGTGAATGTACTAAACGCCATTGACCCGTACACTTAAAAATGGGTAAGTTGGTAAATTTTATTTCTGCGTATTTTACTGTAATTTCTTTAAAAAATCAATATTGAGGCATCTTTCAGATCTGTATTTAGCCCTGGTTGAAAGAGAGAAAATACTCATTTATGCTGCAGCCTCCATGCATGATTCTGGGGTGTTCAACGAGCAATAGTGACACATTCCGCACATTACCGCCACCAGGACTAACGTGTAAAGTGAGGTCTAGAACAAAACTCCATTAAGAATTTTGCACATCTTTTTCTGAATATTTTAGAATATTCCTGAGACAACTGTTTCAAGGCTAAGGACACAGTAGGCTACTAAATCTTATGGTTTAATATGAAAAATAGACAACAAAAACTTGATTTTGCCCATCCATACCACACTAATAAACTTTTCAGAAAGAAATGAAAATTTTTTACCCTGTGATGCTTCCTATCTTGAAAAGTTCTTCTAAACATAAAATCTTCTGTTCTTTCAATTTTTTAGGTGGCTTGCACAACTGCATTCCAAAAAATGATAAAGACATTATGAAAAAGGAAACTTTTGGAGTTGTCTCATACATAACCTTCAAAACCAAATATTAGCCTGCTGATTCCAGCAATCTGGAAAAAAGAAAATATGTTAATATTAACTGAATGTATCCCACATATTAAAAAATCATTTAACCAATTAATCACTAAATTGCTCAATTATTAGATTAACAGAATTAAGAGAAAATTTGTGTGAGCATCTCAATATATGTAGAAAAAGAGTTGATCAAAATCCGTTATTGGGGATGGGGATTTAGCTCAGTGGTAGAACGCTTGTCTAGCAAGCTGGGAGCCCTGGGTTTGGTCCTCAGCACCAAAAAAATAAAAAGCTAAAAAAAAAAAAATCCATTATTGATTTATAATAAAACTATTCTTCGACTAAAAATAGAAAAGATGGGCTGGGGATATAGCTCAGCAGCACAGCGCCTGCCTGGCAAGCTTGAGGTCCTGAGTTTGATTCCCAGTACCAAAAATAAAAGTTGAGCCAGGGATATAGCGGCACAGAGCCTGCTAGCAAGCACAAGGTCCTGAGTTCAATTCCTGGTACCAAAAAAATAAAAATAGAAAAGAAAGACCATTACCTACCAGAGCATTTAGAAAAACCCTACAAGGAACATTGGGCTCTGTGGTGAAGTGCTGAGAGCATGCCTTCTGCGAGTGTAATGAGAGGAGAATATCTGCTGTCACTACTTCTAAACACTGGCGGCTTAACTGTGTGGCAAGGTAAGAAAAAACATGTATATCCAGTGGAAAGCTAAACATACAAATTTTATCCACAACTAATGATTTTGTGTTAAGGAAATGCAAAGGAATTTCAGTATACACTTTTAGAATTAATTAACTCAATGAATACCAACATAAATACAAATGAAAGAGTAGTATATTAGACATGCACTTTCCTAAAACCTTTTGTGTATTTTGAAGAAAAGAGTAAGGATATAAATGAAATAAGGTTCCATGATTTAAAGATTGTCAAAGCTGGGTAATATGTATATAGAATCTACTGTACTATCCCATTTACCTTTGTGTTTATATTTTTATAATAAAAAGATTTTTTTAAATACAAGTGAATTTGATAACTGGATACAAATTCAGTAGACAAAAATCCTCTAAATCAGTAAAAGGGGGCCGGTGAGATGGCTCAGCAGCCTACGTGTCTGCCTGGCAAGTGCGAGGGCCCGAGTTCGGCTCCCAGATCCCACATACAAAAAAAGGGGCCGGTGATATCGCTCAGCGGCACGGGCGCCTGCTGGCACGCGAGGTCCTGAGGTCGACCCCCCTGGTACCCACAAAAAAATAAATAAAAATAAATAAATAAATAAATAAATCAGTAAAAGAGCTAGAAAGCATTTTAATATATCACTTACAAGAGCATCAATTATGTCAAGTAGCTATTTCTATCAAAAATACACAGAATATCTACACAGAAGTCTGTAAGCATTAGTCAAAAAATCAAAGAATCCATAAGTAAGTGGATGTGTATACAATATTCATTGGCTCCAAAACTCAGGTGCTCCTTTAAAAATTTCAAATCTTCCCCAAAAGTATCCATAGATTAAGCACAATGTCTATCAAAATCCTGATAGTACGTGCATGCAACATCAAAAATTAATTAAAATAGAAGTGCTAGGGCCGGGGACATAGCTCAGTGGCACAGCACCTGCCTAAGCGTGAGGTCCTGAGTTCAACTCCCCGTACCAAAAAAAAAACCAAAAAAACAAAAAAACAATAAGTGCTAAAGACTAAGAAAATCTAAGATATCTTTCTAAATTTACATATTGTACATATTTATGAGGTACAGTGTGAGAGCACTGATGCATGTATACAATGTGGAATGATCAAATCAGCAGTTAACATTTTTACATCCTTAAACATTTGTCATTTCTATGTGTTGGGAAATTTCAAACTCTTCTTCTCTAGCAAACAACATATAATAAATTGATGCAAACTATAGTCACCTTACTATGCTATAGAACCAGAATTTATTCCTCCTATCTACCTGTATTTTGGTACCTATATAGCCTCCCTCAATTCTCCCTCCCTTCTACTCTTTCCACCTTCAGTGACCATTATTCTACTCTGTTCTTCTACAGAATCAACCTTTTAAAGCCAAGGCATTTTGAACAAGTAAAGGAAGATCAGAAGACCTGCTCTACTAGATACCATAATTTATGAAGCTACAATAATTAAGAGAGTGTGATACTGACACAAAGATAGCAAAAAAAATAAAGCAGTAGAACAGAATTAATAGCCAAAACAAGACCCTCCAACTTCTGATACCTGAAAAGAAACACACTGTATGGAGGAAAGGAAAAAACAGTGTGAAGTGCACCAGGATAATGGTATGTCTATATGGGGAAAAATTACACTCAACTCAATCTTACAGCATATACAAAACTAAGATTTTTGTATTCAAAAAGAAAAATGATCAAACTTCTATAAGTTTGAACAGTTTCAAACTTTGTGATAAAGATATGTGTTTTTAATATGCAAATACCATGAACCATATTAGAAAAAGACTTTATGTATAGAACTACATAAAAAATAAGAATTTCTGCTTATCTACAGACTAATTGTATAAGCGATCAATATGTAAGCTAGAGATTAGAAGATATTTATAATATATGCATACAAACAACAGAGGATCTGTGTCAAAATACAAGAATATATGAGAAAAACGAAGATAACACAGTAGGAAAGTAGGCAAGGTATCAGAAGGGCATGTACTAATTAGTCAATAAATATATAAAAATGTACTCAGCCACCTTATCTTTGACAAAAGGGCCAAACATGTTCGTTGGAAGAAAGATAGCCTCTTTGATAAATGGTGCTGGAAAAACTGGCCCTCTACAAGACGAAGACTAAAACTAGACCCATGTCTATCACCATGCACTAAACTAATGTCAAAATGGGTCAAAGATCTAAATGTTAAAACAGAAACACTAAATCTACTGAAAGAGAAAGTAGGTAGAAATCTTGAAGACATAGGTGTAGGTACAGAGTTCATGAACAAAACCCAGACTGCACAGGAAGTACTTCAAAGAATCAGCAAATGTGATCTCATCTTATTAAAAAGTTTTTGCACATCAAAAGAAATCACCAACAGAGTGAAAAGACAACCCACAGGGTGGGAAAAAATTTTAGCCAATTGTCCCTCAGACAAAGGACTTCTCTCTAGAACATATAAAGAATTCAAAAAAAATCAGGGCCCCCAAATTCAAAGAACCAATCCCAAAATGGGCATCTGAGATGAATACACACTTCTCAGATGAAGAAATACAAATGCAAATAAATATATGAAAATATGTACGACATCACTGGTCATTTGAGAAATGCAAATTAAAACAATGCTGAAATCCCATCTCACCCCAGAAAGAATGGCTACCATTAAAAAAATCAACCGGTAACATGCTGGAGGGGCTGTGGGGGAAAAGGAACATTTCTCCACTGTTGGTGGGAGTGTACACTGGTGCAACCACTGTGGAAATCAGTGTGGAGATTCCTCAACAAAACTAGGATTAGCGGTCTCATTTGACCCAGCTATTCCTCTTCTGGGTATCTTCCCAGAAGAATTAAAAACGTGGTACCACAGCAATATGTGTGCACCCATGTTTATAACAGCACAATTCGTAATAGTTAAATATTGGAAAAAACCCAAGTGCCCATCAACTGAGGAATGGATTAAAAAGATGTGGTATTTTTATACAGTGGAGTACTACTCAGCCATAAAGAAGGATAAACTGGAGACTTTTATAGGTAAATGGTTGCAACTTGAGACCATACTCATAAGTGAAATAAATCAGACTCACATGTGTAAACATTGTATTGTGTCCTTTGTGTGAGCAATAGAAAGAGTAAACAAGGTCTAAAATATACAATAGATATTGTGAAATGGGAAGAAATTGTTCAAAAGGAAAAAGGAACTAGGATGAGTGAAAGGAAAAGGGACAGTAGGGAAAAGAGAAAAAATGTAAGTCAGTGATACTATTAGTGTCTCTTAGATCATTAAAAAGGAAGGTTTGGGGGCCAGTGAGATGGCTCAGCGGCTTAAGCGCCTGCCCGGCAAGCGTAAGGACCAGAGTTCGACTCCCGGAACCCACATAGGCAAAAAGGGCCGGTGATATCACTCAGCGGCATGGGCGCCTGCTGGTGCACGAGGTCCTGAAATCGACCCCTGGTACCCACAAAAAAAAAAAAAAAAAAGGAAGGTTTGTTCTAATATCAATTGGAGAAGTTTTTATGCCGATATCTTATACCCTGAGCAACTACTTTAAAGGTAACAAAATGTGATGTATTAACAATTGTTATTCTCCTATTATTTTGTTATGGAATTTTTAAAACTTTTTTCCATAAAATAAAAAACAATATAAAAATGTACAGAATGTCATAAATTATTGGGGAAATGTGGATTAAAATTACTATGGTTTATAGCAGCACAATTTGTAATAGCCAGATCTTGGAAACAACCCAAATGCCCATCAACTGAGGAATGGATAAGAAAGATGTGGTATTTTTATACAATGGAGTACTATTCAGCCATAAAGAATGATAAACTGGAGACTTTTATAGGTAAATGGATGCAACTCGAGAAAATACTCATAAGTGAAATAAACCAGAAGCACATGTGTAAGCATCGTATTATCTCTCTAGTATGAGAAACTGAAAGAGTAAATAAGATCCAAAATGTACAATAGACATGATGAATCAAAAAGAAACTGGTCAAAAGGAAAGAGAGACTGGAATAGGGAAAAGAAAGAAGAGAAAGGGAAAAAAAATTGTATATATATATATATATATATATATATATATATATAAGATGGTTAAGATAGATACACTACCATTTTTACTTAGTTCATTGAAGAGTAAGGTTTGTGCCAATAATGTTTGGACAATTGAATGCTAATGTCTGGTGTCCTGAATAACTAACTTAAAGATAGTAATACGTAATGTATTAACCATTGTTACCCTCCTATTATGTTGTTTTGAAAATTTGTTCTTCTTTTGATTTGTTTTGTTTTTTTCTTCTCTTTAAAATAAAAAAAAATTACTATGGTTTAAACTAAAAAGACTGACAATAACAATATTTGGGGAGAATGTGAACACTCATATACCACTGTTGGGAGGACTAATCTGGTAAGACATTGTAGAAAATAAAGGCATTGTCTATCATAGTGGCTCACAAAGGTTTTTCTCTCAGGACCTCTATATACTTAATGACTCAAATTCACAAGAGGGAGCTGCTTAGCTGCTCACAGTCAGACTGACTCCAGTGTGGAAAGCTGAGTGGACACCTTGGACTAATGCTATAATAATTTTGAGACAGTTTTCTTCTTTATTTATATTCATATTTTGGTTGCTGTGGATGTTTCCTTGCTTCTTTGTTTGATTTGGGCCATCTTAGATTTTTTTTTTCTTTTTTTTCATTTTTTCTTTTCTTTGTGTTCTTGCTTCTTTACCGGTATTGTTTTGTTATTATACTTTACTTTATTCTTCAAAGTTTTCTCCTTTGGACCTGTTCCATCTTTTAGTGATTCTTCTATTTTTTTTTTTTTTTCATGGGTACCGGGGGTCGACCTCAGGACCTCGCGCGCCAGCAGGCGCCCGTGCCGCTGAGCGATATCACCGGCCCCTTTTTTTCGTATGTGGGTTCCGGGAGTCGAACTCGGGCCCTCACACTGCCAGGCAGACGCGTAGGCCGCTGAGCCATCTCACCGGCCCCGATTCTTCTATTTTTTTATACTCTCCTTCCTATTTTTTTCTCCTCTCTTCTTCATTATCTTGCCTCCTTGCCTTCCTCTTCCTCCTTTCTATCTACCTAATGGAATAAATATAACTAAGATCCAACCAAAATTACCTACAATATCAACAGATTCTGAGAACCCCAATTGCATAGGAATTATCACAAAGAATCAACACTTCTCCACTGTTGGTGGGAGTGTAGGCTGGTTCAACCACTGTGGAAATCAGTGTGGGGATTCCTCAAAAAACTAGGATTAGAGGTCCCATTTGCGCCAGCTATTCCCCTTCTGGGTATCTTCCCAGAAGAATTAAAGCATCATACCACAGCTATATATGCACACCCGTGTTCATAGTAGCACAGTTTGTAATAGCTAAATCTTGGAAGCAACCCAAATGATCAACCAATGAATGGATAAAAAAGATATGGTTTTTTTATATAATGGAGTATTACTCCGCCACAAAGAAAGATAATATTGAGACATTTATAGCTAAATGGATGGACCATGAGGTCATAATGACAAGTGAAATAAATCAGACACACATGTGTAAATATTGCATTATCTCTGTGGTGTGAGAAATTGAAAATGTAAACAAGAAAAAATGTACAATGATATTGTGAAATAGGAAGAAACTGTTCAAAAGGAAATGGGAACTAGAGAGGGGGGAGGGGGAAAGGAAGGAAGGATAAGAAAAAATAAGAAACGAAGGATAAAATGAAAACAAAGCTTTGGGCCGGTGAGATGGCTCAGCAGCATAAGCACCTGCCTGGTAAGCGCGAGGTCCTGAGTTAGACTCCCGGTACCCACATACAAAGAAAGGGCCAGTGATATCGTTCAGCGGCACGGGCGCCTGCTGGCGCACGAGGTCCTCAGGTCGATCCCCAGTACCCACAAAAAAACAAAAAGAAAACAAAGCTTTGTGAATGGGGAGGGGGTTGAAAGGAGGGGTCAGGAATGGGGAAAGGAAAGCAGAATCAAGATACATCATGTACATGGGCCAGTGAGATGGCTCAGTGGTGTAAGCGCCTGCCTAGCAAGCGCGAGGGCCCGAGTTCAACTCCGGAACCCACACATGAAAAAAGGGCCGGTGATATCGCTCAGCGGCACGGGCACCTGCTGGCATGCGAGGTCCTGAGGTCGACCCCCGGTACCCACAAAAAAAAAAGAAAAAAGATACATCATGTACAGATACAAATTTCCTATAATGAATGTGATCATTATGTATATCTAAATTATATCAATATTAAAAGGTTCTGACAAACTCACAGCCTTCCTCAATCTCTAAATGCATACCTCTCTTTACCTACAAAAATACTCTCTCAACCCCCTCAACACTAGCCCTTTACCCCAGCTATAAAAATAATTACAACAGAGTCCAACCTCCTATCTATTTTTTACCTATTGACCTTTCTCGTACATCCCTCTCTTTCCACTGACATACTCATTTCCGTTTCCCATTCCTCTCTTCTTCCCTCCATCATCCACGCTCCAGATGAACCACAAATAGTAATATAGTCTGTAAGGGGTATTAACAAAAAGATGAAATTATCAAAACAAGTTTTAATGTTTATGACTGATGAATGGTTGAATCTGTTGATGGTATTATAATCAGTAGAAATTCTGTCCATACAATACAGTGATAGGAACCAACATAATTAAATTCAATAGGTTAAAGTAGCAAACAATAACTTTTGATAAATAAAGCCAAGGACACATCACTAAAAAACGAAACCTATGTAAAGAAATTGTCTACTTATAAATTCTTTTACTCTATTTGACCTCTGCCTTCAACACACACACACACATACAAAAATAAGGGAACAAAATGCCTCCAAAGATTCCTAATTCTCCCAGAGCAGATCCAAAGCACTGGTGTGGAGGAAATGAAACACTGTATAGCTGAGATGCATGAGATGATTCAAAAGGAAGCAAAGCAACTTGGTGAGCTCAAAGATGACATCACTCAAAAGATAGCAGAACTATCAAAAACACTTACCAATGTGGTTATGAGAGAAATAAATAAATGTTGGGAGAGCTAATCAAAATGGTTCAAAATATAGATAACAAATTTAACAAAGAAATAGAATCCATGAAAAGCTATCAAATAGAAATCCCACAGATAAAGAATTCTATTGAATTCATAAACAGCAGAAGTGATCAATGTGAAGGTAGGGTTTCAGAAATTGTGGACAATATAGAATCATGTAATGATATACTCAGAGAAACCTTAAAAATTATGAAAGAGCAAGAAAAATTCATTCAACAAGTATGAGATGACACTAAGAAGACTAAGCTAAAATTAATTGGAGTTAGAGAGAAATTAGAGGACAACACACATGGAATTTAAAAAACCTGTTCACAGTTTACAGAAATTATAGCAGAAAACTTTCCAGTCATAAAGAAAACTCAACAAGTGAGCATTACAGAATGCCAAATACCTATGATGAAAAACAGAAGCTCCCCACATCACATCAGAATCAAAATTCCAGAAATCTAACACAAAGACAAAAATCTTAAAAACTGTCAAAGAAAAGCAAAAAAATCACTTATAAATGTAAATCTTATAATCCTTATCAGGACTACAGCAGACTTTTCAACATGAATAGTAAAGGCCAGGAGAGATTAAAGTAAAGCATTTCAATCCCTCAAAATAATAATTTAGTTTATTAAATTATTAGTTGGAATAAACTAATTCCAACCCAGAATAATATATCCTGCAAAACTATCTTTCAAAATGGATGGATAAATAATGACATTCCATGACAAAGAACACCATAAGAAATTTATGAACACCAAACAGGCTATCCAAAAAATGCTCAAGAATATCCTAGAGACAGACAATTAAGCCAACAAAGCAAAGAATTAGATGAAATGAATACATCAAGCAGGGTCAGTAATTAATCAAAGAGGAAAAAATAAAAGAGTCAACAACAGAAAAAAAATGCAATGACAGGAATAAGTCAGTACCTTTCAGTAATAACTCTCAATGTAAATGGCATCAACTCCCAAATTAAAAGACTTGGATTAGCTGACTGAATGAAAACACAGAACCTAATGGTCTGCTATATGCAAAAGACTCATCTAAATAAAAGAGAAATTCATACACTAAAAAATCAAAGTATGGAAAACACTATTCCTTTCACTAGGACCTGAAAGCAAGCAGCAGTGGAAACTGTAATCTCAGATAAAGTAAAATTCAAGCTAAAACTGATCATAAGAGGCAAAGAAGGTCACTACATACTAGTGAAAGGAACAATTCAGTGGGACGAGTAACAATTGTAAATATATATGCACCAAATGTTGATGTACCTAACTTCATAAAACAAATGCTACTAGACAAAAAAGATCAAATAACACCAAAATAATCATAGTGGCTGACTTCAATATACCACTTTTACAAATTCACAGATCAACTAAACAAAGCATCACCAAAGAAATATCAGAGTTGAAGCACACCTTCAAACAAATACACTTAATAGATATCACAGAGTACTCTACCCTACCAACAAAATACACATTCTTCTCAGCAGCAAATGGAACTTTCTCCAAAATAGATCACATACTAGTCCATAAAGCCTGATTAAATAAATACAAAAAAATGAAAATCATTCCATGTATATTATCAGATTATAGTGCACTGAAACCAAAAATGAACTGGAAAAGAAACCTCAGAAATTTTACAAACACCTGAACATTAAGTAGCACACTCCTGAACAATCAATGAGGCACAGAAGAAATCAAGGAAGAAATTAAAGAAGAATTTGTAAAGGTACAAATTCCCTATCTTCAATGTAATCATTATGTATATCAAAAGCATACAAATAAAATTAATTAAAAAAACAAAAACAAACCAAAAGAGGTGAAGGGAGACAGAGAAGAGGATTAAAAAAAAAAAAAAGAATCAAGATGTGTACATGTACCAACTTCCCATAAGAAATGTAATCATCATGAACTGGAAACATGTACTAATAAAAACCTGGAAAAAAGAAAAAAATTCCTCAAATCAAATGATAATGATAGTAGTATAGACAAAAATCTATGGAACACAATGAAAGCCATCCTAAAAGGAAAGTTTATTGCTATGAATCTTCCCATTAGAAAAATAGAGCAAGCTCAAATGAATAACCAAATGATGTATCTCAGACGCTAGAAATACTACAACAGTCCAAACCTAAACCTAGTATAAGGAGGGAAACCATAAAGATCAGAGGGGAAATTAGCAAAATTGAGACTAAAAAATATACAAAGAATCAATGAATCAAAGAGTTGGTTGTGCAAAAACAATTTTAAAAAGTAGATAAGCTCTTAGCCAAACTTACAAAATGGAAGAAAAAAATACCCACATCAACACAATTAGAAATGAAAAAGGTGAAAACACTACAGATCATTAGAAACTACTATGAAAAATTATACTCTAACAAATTGCAAGATCTTGAAGAAATGGACAGATTCATAGACACGTGTGAATTTCCAAAACTGAACCAAGAAGACATAAAACCTCTGAACAGTTCAATAACAGGCAATGAAACTAAGGCTGTAATCTAAAAAAAGATCTACCAACTAAGGAAAGCCAAGGACCTGATGGATTCACTGCTGAATTCTATAAGTAATTCAGAGATGACATGATACCAATACTCCTCAAGCTCTTTAATGAAATTGAAAGGGAAGGAGTACTTCCAAATTCATTCCTGGAAGTTATCATTACTCAAAACCAGAAAAGGACAAACTAAAAAAGAAAGCTCCAGGCCAATCTCTTTAATGAACATAGATGTAAAATTTGTCAATAAGATACTAGCAAATAGAACACAAGAAATCATTCAAAAGATTCATAGATCATGACCAAGTAGGATTCATCCCAGGGATGCCAGGATTGTTCAACATACATAAATCAATAAGTGTAATACACCACATAAACAAAAGCAAAACAAAAATCACATGATCATATCAAAAGATGCAGAAAAGCTTATAACAAAATCCAACATCTATTCATGATAAAAAAAAAATGAAGAAAATAGGAATGAATGTTATCTCAATCTGATGAAAGTAATTTATGACAAACCAATGGCCAACATCATATTAAATGGGAAAACTGAAAGCTTTCCCTCTAAAATCAGGAACAAGACAAGGATGTCTACTATCGCCACTCCTGTTTCAACATAACTCCTGAAATATTAGCCAGAGCAATCAAGCAAGAGAAAGAAATAAAAGGGATATATATAAGAAAGGAAGTCAAGTTATCATTATTTAAAATGACATGATACTTTATATAAAAATCAAAAAAATTCCACCCAAAGACTCCTAGAATTAATATCTAAGTTTAAAATGTAGCAAGATACAAAATCAATACAACAAAAATAAATAGCGTTCCTGTACATCAATAACAAGCCCGCTGGAAAAGAAATTACTGAGTTTCCCCAAAAATAAGACCTATCCAGAAAATAAACCCTGGTGATGGCCAGTGTCATGCAGATTATACATGGTAGCTATTGCTTGGTAGCTACTCTGTAATGGCAAGTAGGGCAAAGATAGGCTGACTGGGGCTGGCATTTTGTGTGTGTGTGTGTGTGTGGGTACCGGGGGGTCGACCTCAGGACCTTGTGCACCAGCAGGCGCCCGTGCCGCTGAGAGATATCACCGGCCCCTTTTTCGTATGTGGGTTCCGGGAGTCAAACTCGGGCCCTCGCGCTTGCAAGGCAGGTGCTTACGCCACTGAGCCATCTCACCGGCCATGGGGCTGGCATTTTTGATCTCTAGTTTTCAATGCTGATTATTTTCTAGTTAGATCTTATTTGAGGGGGAATGTGGTAGGAAAACAATACCTTTTATATTGGTAATGGCATGAAGAAAAATTAAATAGTTAGGAATTTACCTAACCAAGGAAGTCAAAGACCTCTACAATATTATAGTATTCTCAGAAAGGAGATTGAAGAGGACATCAGAAAATGAAAGACACCCCCTATTCCTGGATAGGCAGAACCAACATCGTCAAAATGACCATGCTTCTAAAACTATTATTTATTGCAATCCTAATTAAAATACCAACAGCACCCCTCACAGAACTAGACAAAACAATCCTAAAATTCACAGGGAAATAAATAGAAGAGACCCAGAATAGCAAAATCAATCCTGAGCAAGACAAACAAAGCAGGAGGCAACACGATCCTGGATTTCAAGTTATATTACAAAGCTGAAGTGATTCAAAAAGAGACAGCATGGTAGTGGCATAAAAACAGACACGAGATCAATGGAACAGAATAGAGGATGCA
Source organism: Erethizon dorsatum (assembly GCA_028451465.1). Lineage (NCBI taxonomy): Eukaryota > Metazoa > Chordata > Mammalia > Rodentia > Erethizontidae > Erethizon > Erethizon dorsatum. The sequence continues at coordinate 55,286,013 of CM051828.1, forward strand.
GGTCCATTCAACTATCCGATCTTTGACAAAGGGGCCAGAAAACACATATTGCAGGAAGGAGAGCCTCTTTAATAAATAATGTTGGGAAAATTGGCTATCCACATGCAGAAGATTTAATCTAGACCTACATCTCTCACCATGTACTAAACTAAAATCAAAATGGATCAAAGAACTAAATATTTTTTTTTTATTTTAAAGAGAAGAAAAAACAAAACAAATCAAAAGAAGAACAAATTTTCAAAACAACATAATAGGAGGGTAACAATAGTTAATACATTACGTATTACTATCTTTAAGTTAGTTATTCAGGATACCAGACATTAGCATTCAATTGTCCAAACATTATTGGCACAAACCTTACTCTTCAATGAACTAAGTAAAATTGGTAGTGTATCTATCTTAACCATCTTATATATATATATATATACAATTTTTTTTCCCTTTCCCTTCTTTCTTTTCCCTATTCCAGTCTTTCTTTCCTTTTGACCAGTTTCTTTTTGATTCACCGTGTCTATTGTACATTTTGGATCTTATTTACTCTTTCAGTTTCTCATACTAGAGAGACAATACGATGTTTACACATGTGCTTCTGGTTTATTTCACTTATGAGTATTTTCTCGAGTTGCATCCATTTACCTATAAAAGTCTCCAGTTTATCCTTCTTTATGGCTGAATAGTACTCCATTGTATAAAAATACCACATCTTTCTTATCCATTCCTCAGTTGATGGGCATTTGGGTTGTTTCCAAGATCTGGCTATTACAAATTGTGCTGCTATAAACATGGGTGCACATATATCGCTGTGGTACGATGTTTTTAATTCTTCTGGGAAGATGCCCAGAAGGGGAATAGCTGGGTCAAATGGGACCTCCAACCCTAGTTTTTTGAGGAATCTCCACACTGACTTCCACAGTGGCTGTACCAGTCGACACTCCCACCAACAGTGAAGAAGGGTTCCTTTTTCCCCACATCCCCTACAGCATTTGTTATTAGTTGATTTCTTTATAGTAGCCATTCTTTCTGGGGTGAGATGGTATCTCAGTATTGTTTTAATTTGCATCTCTCGAATGACTAGTGATGTTGCACATTTTTTTGTATATTTACTTGCCATTAGTATTTCTTCATCTGAGAAATGTGTATTCATCTCAGATGCCCATTTTTGGAGTGGGTCTTTAAATTTGGGAGGTCTGATTTTTTTTAGTTCTTTATATGTTCTCGATAGTAATCCTTTGTCTGAGGAACAGCTGGCAAACATTTTTTCCCACATTGTGGGTTGTCTCTTCACTCTGTTGGTGGTTTCTCTTGCTGTGCAAAAGCTTTTTAATAAGATGAGATCCCAGTTATTGATTCTTTGGGATAGTTCCCGTGCGGTTGAGTTTTTATTCATAAAGTCTTTGCCTACACCAATGTCTCCAAGGAGAACTAAATATTAAAAGAGAAACACTTAACATGCTGAAGGATAAAATAGGTAAAACTACTGAAGTCATGGGCACAGGCAAGGACTTCCTGAACAGAACCCCAGTTACACAAGAAATAACATCAAGAAGCAACAAATGAGATCCTATCAAATGGAAAACTTCTCACAAAAAAGAAAACTTTATGTTGTGACACAGCATCAAGCCTTTACAAGAGGTGGTCTCCCAACTCTGCCTCCAGAACTGTAAGAAAAAATAAACCTCTTTTCTTACAAAGCACCAGCCTCAAGTATTTTTGCTATGGTAACATACAACAGACTAATACAGGAGGAATCCACTAAGACACGAATGCCAGGAGATGGAGACCCAAGGGTCATCTCAGCAGTGTGCCCCCCACATGTATTAACATGTTGTCTCAGTGGATATTGAAGAAGATCCAACATTATACAGATGTGCAGTTGAAAGAATAAGATTATATTAGCTTTTTCGGAGTATTCTTTGATACTACACTGAAACTCAACAAATGGTTCTTTCTTAAAGATCAACTGCAATGTGGAATCTGATATATCAGTGAAATTCTTGTAATCTGTTACATTAAAATCCACCAGTCCATTTTATACTTTGCATAGATTGTTTGACTATATATGATTTTTTTTAATATAATGAGTTGGTCATTAAGAGAGTATTGGTTTATTGACTTAAACAGATTTTTCAAATAGTAACACATTTCATCTTATGTTATTTTAAAAACACAGTTCTAACTATTATCATTCAGTCTCACCAAAAAAGACTCTTTAATCATTGGAAGTTGAAGAAACTCACAGTAGCAGACACTAATTTGCAAAATGCTAATAAACTTTCCCTCAAGAGAACCACTGTGACTTTTTCTACACTTCTTTCAACGTACAGAATGGTTAAAAAAAAAATCGCTTGTGGGCTGAGATTTAATAAAGTTAATAGTATTCCCTGTTGCCTCAGAGATGTTCCTAAGGAAGATGGACATTTTCTTCTGAGAATGACTAGCACGGAAGTAGTGAAAACAACTCCTACTGAAATTTGGTGTCATTGCCTTGAGCCAGGCTAAGGAATATTCCCAACCAAGAATCTGAAATCTGAAAATCCTCCAAAATTCAAAACTTTTTGAGCACTTTGTTTCATGTATAAAATTGTTTAAAATATGGTATAAAGTTACCTTACAATATGTATTCAAGATGTACATAAAACTTAAATGAATATTGCATTTAGATTTGAGTCCTATCCCCAAGATATCTCACTCTGTATTTGCAAGTATTTCAAGCTCTGAAAAATAAAAATTCAAAATTGAAAATATTTATGGTCCCAGTGTGACTTTTGTAACATTAGTTTGAGAGCCACTGATCTACCTAATTTAAACATTCATAATGTGGCCCTTCACCCAACTAGCATATTCCTAGGAATTTACCAAATAGAAATGTATACATAGATTCATCAAAACATGTGCAAGAACATGTATAGAAGTAACCCTCACAATAGCCAAAATTAAAAGCCAACCCAGAGCACCAACCCACCCCAGATAAGAAAGTCTAGCTGCACCAGAGGAGAGATGCCCTGCCCCTACATGACAGGGCCCACTGGCTCCAGAGGGGTGGTGACCCACGCCACGTGCAAGAGCTGACCTGTGCCAGAGGAGTGGCATTCCACCCCCAAGGGAGCATAGGATACCAGAAGTAAATCGTAAGCAACCAACATGACCCTGAAGGAAGACAACACCTGGGGATAGAAGGGAGCAACCAAATCCCACAACTGTCAACATTAAGGCCAACAGCTCAAACTGAACCCCCACTTTGTGATCTATATCCAGCAGAGAACAGAAGGCTGATTGTGTTCCCCATATACCAGTAGAAGCAAAGGCAAGCCTTAGCTTTAATGCTAAGCATCTGGAGGGAATGCACAGAGGGGCTCCCAGTGCAGGGAGGGCCCCTAAAGACACACAGACACTAAAGCTATGCAGCTGTGCCTGACTGGACCCCAAGACTGCAGACCACGGGAAGGAACCACTCATTCAATAACACAGGACATTTTTTCCTTTGACTCAATCTTTTTTTGATTTTCCTATTTTGTATTACTTTTGTGTTTTCCTTCATCAGTTTTCTTGGGGGTTTGGGGTTTTTGTCTGACTTTTTTTCATTTGTTTCAGTTTCTTTTTTTCACCTTTTACAGCTTTTATCTTTTTTTCTTACAATTTTTTTCTCTTCCTTCTTAATTTTCTTTTATCTCCTGATTTTGCAATTTGTTTTTTCTCCTTTTCTTTGCTTATTTTTTCCAGAAACTGTCCACTATCACTATTAATTTCCCTTTACCCTTCAATAGAACCCTCATCTTAGTTTTCCCTCCTCCTTTTCATATCCCATTGATTAATTTTTGTGTGTGTGTGTGTGTGTGTGTGGGTTCCGGGGGTCGACCTCAGGACCTCGCGCACCAGCAGGCACCTGTGCCACTGAGCGATATCACCGGCCCTTTTTTCATATGTGGGTTCCGGGAGTCGAACTCGGGCCCTCGCGCTTGCCAGGCAGGCGCTTATGCCACTGAGCCATCTCACCGGCCCTGATTAATTTTTAAATTTTGCTTTTTTTCATTCTCCAGTTCCGCACACTCTCCACCTTTACTAGTGTAACTACTAAGCTTTATGAATCTCTAGATAGTCAACTTTATGCTATGGTTGTAGAATACTGTGCTATTTTAGGTAGAAGTAAAGCTGTTTCATTTAGTATGTACTTACTCTAGGTCAATATTTGGTTTGCCCTCGTGTTCATACTATAAATATAGATAACTTTTATATGGAAAAGGATGGTGCTTTGGTTTTTTTTTTTTTTTTTGTGGGTACTGGGGGCAGAATGTCCACCCAATCTCTATTTCTTTTTTGTGGGTACCAGGGGTCGACCTCAGGACCTCGCACGCCAGCAGGCACCCATGCCACTGAGCAATATCACCGGCCATTTTGTGTATGTGGGTTCTGGGAGTCGAACTCGAGCCCTTGCGCTTGCCAAGCAGGTGCCTATGCCGCTGAGCCATCTCACTGGCCCAGGATGATGATTTATCAGCCCTTAGAGTTTGTCAATATGCAGTTTGTATTCAATGCTATAATTGATATTGATTTTAGTACTATAGCCAAGGTAACATAGCTGTTGCTATTAATTGGTTTTCTTGAGATGCTATCTTAATTACTTTTCTCGTTGCTGAGACAAAACACCTGATGCCCAAAGTTAAGGGAGGAAAGGCTTATTTAGCTTAGGGTTTGTAGAGAATTCAGTCCATAATTGCTGGCTCCAAGGCAGAGTGGCACATGGCAGCAGAAAACAGCAAAAGCAATGAAAGAGAGAGAGAGAGAGAGAGAGAGAGAAAGAAAGAGAACAAGCCTCCTCCTGTCTCTTATATTTTATGCAGGCTACCCACCCTAGGGTGGGTGTAGCACTCACACCCTTAATCCCAGCATTGGACCATAAATTAACCACATACTCTAGATTCAATCACCTCTGAAAAGCCTGGCCCCCATGACTGCATGAGGCTTTGGGGGGACATCTAGACACAAACCATAACAGATACCAATATCTAGATTGCCTTGGGGTCATTAATGATACTGGTCCATTCTGGGAGAACTGGATACTGAGCCAAATACAGTGATACCTCAGTTCACAAACTCTATTCTCTCCACAATTCTGGTCACTAACTGAACTGGACAAAAACTGAATCAAATTTCCCTATAGGGTCAACCACTGAACCTACCCATTGAATTTGATTGGGTTCTCATCCAACTCAGTTTGTGACCAGCATCAGGGAAAGAATCAAGTTTGTGAACTGAAGTATCACTGTTTGTTGCAGTCTTCTATCCTTAGTGAAAAAGGGTGATCAGATTCTGGGATAGAGGCAAAGGCCAATAGTTAGCCAGGATCAGAGGACACCACTGAAAAGTAGATATTAACTAACAAGGTTTCCATACTAGAAACAAAGCTTTCCATTCATCAACCCACAAGCCTCAACACAAACAAAGAAGTAGAAACATGAAAAGACAAGCCCACAAAAATGCCTCCAAAAACTCCCAATTTCCCCAAAGCTGATCCATGGGGCATCAAGAAGGAAGAAATCAAAAGCCACATACACAAATTATTTAAATGATATCAGGGGAGTAACAAAACAGATCAATAAATCATTTAACAAGCTCACAGAAGATATAAATAATAAGATATTGGGCCAAAGAAACAAAACAATCAGTGTGTATATGAAAGACATCAATAAAAAGCTAGCTGAGCTAAACAACATGGTACAAATCATGAAAACTAAACAATAGACTCTTAACTAAACAATGAGTTACTGAAGAAATCAAAGAAGAAATAAAAGTTCCTAGAACTAAATTGTAATACCAGCACAATATACGATAAAATATGGGGCCTATGAAAGCAGTCCTAAGAGGGAAGTTTATAGCTGTGAATGCCCACATCACAAAAACAGAGCAAGCCCAAATAAATAACCTGAAGATGCACCCCAAGTTCCTGAAAAAAACAAGAACGGTTCAAACCCAAAGCTAGTACAAAGAAGGAAATTATAAAGATCACAGCAGAAATTAATGAAATTGATACCAAAAAAAAAAGAAAGAATCATTAATTCTTTGATGATTAATCTAAGAGTTGGTTCTTCAAAAAACCAAACAAAATAGACAAGCCCTTGGCCAATTCACCAGAAAAAAAGGAGAGAAAAGACCCAAATCAATGCAATTAGCAATGAAAAAGATGAATTCACAATGGACACTGCCAAAATAAAAAACATTATTAACAATTATTTCACAAACTGTGAAAATAAGCTGGAGAATTCAGAAGAAATTGATAGATTCCTAGATACATATGAATTACCAAAATTGAACCAAGATTTTAAAACCCTGAATAATCCAGTATCAGGAAATGAAATTGAAGCACCAATAAATAACCTACCAACTAAAAAAAGCCCAGGTCCAGAATGATTCACCGCTAAATTCTTCAAAAACTGCAGTGAAGTTCTAATATCAATACTTCTCAAGCTTTTTAATGAAAACAAAAAGGAGGGAGTATCCCAAAGTCATTCATGAATGTTGCCATTGCCCTAATTCCAAAACCAGGATCCAAAGAAAAAAGAGAACTATAGACAAATATCTTTAATGAATAGAGATGCAAATATCAGCAACAAGATAATGGCAAACAATGCAATGAATCATCAGAAAAACTATACATCATGACCAACTAGGTTTTACTCCAGGGATACAAGAATGGTTCAACATAAATAAGTCAATAAATGTAATACATCACATAACAATCTCAAGGACAAAAATCACATTACCATCTCAACAGACACAGAGAAAGCCTTTGACAAAATCCAACATTCTCTCATGATAAAAACACAGAAGAAAATAGGTATAGATTGTCCTTATCTCATACTAATAAAAGCCATTTATGACAAACTTACTGCCAATATCATATTAAATGAGGAAAAATTAAAAAGTTTCTTTCTAAAAGTAGGAACAAGACAAAGATGTCCATTATCACCACTCCTGTTCAACATAGTACTCAAAACACTAGCAAAAGCAATTAGACAAGAAAAAGAAAGAAAAGGGATATGTATAGGAAAAGAAGGCAAATTATCATTATTTGCAGATGACATGATCTTCTACAGGGAAGATAAGGAAAAAATCCACCAAAAAACTCTTAGAATTAATAAACAAATTCGGTAATATAACAGGATACAAAATCAACATTCAAAAATCAATAGTATTCCTTTACATGAATAACAAACTCACCAAGAGAGAAAATGGGGGGAAACACCTTTTGCAATAGCAAAACTTAATTTAATTTTTGGAAAAATTAAATACTTGTGAATTAATATAACCAAAGAAGTGAAAGACCTCTAAAGTAAAAATTATAGTGCTCTGAAAAAGGAGATCAAGAAGGATATCAGAAAATGGAAAGATATCCCCCCAGTTCCTGGATAGGCAGAACGAATATAGTGAAAATGGCCATATTTTCAAAACTGTTACCAAGAGCTAGAGAAAACAATCCTAAAATTTATTCAGAACCAGAAGAGACCTATAACAGCAAAAGAAATTCTGGGAAACAAGGGTAAGGAAGAGGGTATTACAATCCTTGACTTCAAGTTATACAATGAAGACACAGTGATAAAAGCAACATGGTATTGGAAAAAAAAGCAAAACAAACAAAAACAGACTGTGGATTAATGGACCAGAATAGAGGATGCAGAAAGAACTCCAATTCAATTCCTGGTACCAAAAAAAAAAAAAGAAGAAGAAGAAAAGAAAAGAACTCCAAGCCTACTCATCTACCTTATCTTTGACAAAGTGGCCAAACACCTTAACTGGAGGAAAGATAGCTGCTATGGCTTGTGTCTAAATGTCACCCCAAAACCTCATACAGTCATAGGTGGGGCTTTTCAGAGGTGGCTGGATCTAGAGTATGTGATGCTGGGATTAAGTGTGTGATGCTCAGATCAAGGGTGTGTGTCTACTAAATTAGTACACTTATTTGATTTGGCATAGTTCTGGGTGTGGGTAATGGGAGGCCCACACTGGGTGTGAGTGCTACCCATCCTAAGGGTGTGTAGCCTGGACTGAATATAAGGGATACAAAGAGGGTTGCTGCTGTTGCCTGCTGCTTGCTGCCTTCTTCCCACCATTAACTGTTTCTTCTCTGCAATGCCACCCTGCCTTGGAATATCTACAAACTATGAAGCAAAATAAACTTTTCATCCTTTAACTTTGAGTGTCAGATATTTTGTCTCAGCAATGAGAAAAAGTAATTAAGACTAGCCTCTTTAACAAATGGTGCTGGGAAAACTGGCTATCCACATGCCAAAGATTGAACCCTAAGGACAGACATTAGGAAGTAGGAAAAACTTTTTCCAATGGGGAGGGGAACAAGAGGTGGGGTGAAGGGAGGAAGGAAGGGAAAAGGGATTTAAAAGAATTGAAGGAAAAAAATGGAAATAGAGCACCTGGAAATGGGGAGGGAGGAGAGGGGAAGAGGACAAAAGAAAGAATTAAGATGTGTTATATACAGGTAAAAATTCCCCATGATGCATGTGCTCATTAGGTACTGTAAACATGTACTAATAAAAAAGTATGACAGGAAAAAAAAACTGGTTCTTAAAAATGAAGTCAACCCTTATACATGCAGGAACTTAGTATTTTGCAAAAGAAACTTTACAAATCAGGGGCTCTGAGATGGTTATTACTGTTGGGAAAACTGGATAACAAAGCAGAAAATTTTATTTATATGTTAGTTTGCTAAGTCTTCAATAACAGAGTACCACAGATCGAGTGACTTAGATAAATAGAAACTGATTCTGTCATATTGCTGGAAGCAGAAGTCCAAAATCAAGGTGTACACAGGACCACGCATGCCAGAAAGGATCGAGAAAGATGTGTCCCACCCCTCTCCTGAACTCTTAACAGATTACTTGTACACCTATGTTCATACCAGCCGAAAGGTAAAAGCAACTCAAGTGTCCATTGACAGATAAGTGGATAAACAAAATATGTATATACACACAACGGAACACTATTCAGACTGAGAAAGGTGTGAGAGTCTTCTGACACATGTTACATGATTGAACCATAAGGATATTACACAATGAAATGAACCAGTATCAAAAGGACAAATACTGGAAGATTCTACTTACATGAGGCACTTAGAATAGTCAAATTCATAGAGACAGAAAATAGAATGGTGGCTGTCATGGGCTCAGGGTGTGAGAATGGATGGTTATTGTTCAACAGATACAGTTTCAGGTGGAGGAATGAAATGCTTTTTGGAGATGGGTGAAGGTGACGGCTGCAAAACAAAATGAGTATACTTAATGCCACCAGGCTTTATACTTAAAGATGGTTAAGGTGGTCCAACCAAATGGTCCAACAAAATATACTTCTACAATGATCCAGTCAACTTGCTTGATAATTCCAATAGTCCTATCAAGAGCTTCCTATTTAATCCCTTTAATAGTGTAGGTTTCAAAAATGAAACAAAGAGTACCAGAAATAAAAGAAAAAGAAAAGACAAAGTCGAACTACTACTTCCTAGACAGGCAAGAAACCACACACCAAAAAAGAAATTCACTAGTTGTTCACTCAGGGAAAAGTCAGGTGTTGAAGGCGGTGGCAGTGGAAGTAAATGGTTATGTTAACTAAGGAACAAAAACTAACACTTCAAATGGGCAGAATCCTTAGATTTCTGTAAACTATTAGTTAGAAGTTCTATTGTAATGGAGAGGGGAAGAATTCTGAAGGGAGGGAAGGGAAATGGGAAAAAAAGAAGAATTAAGACATATTATGCACAGGTACAAATTCTCTATGATGAATGTGATCATTATGTATGACAAGCATGTATTAATAAAAATTATTTTTAAAAAACCAAAGTCCTGTTGTTCACTGGTCAAGAAAAATCATTTAGCTAAGGTCTGATGTACAAAGGTCACTCAAAGCTCATGCTGCTTTATCAGTGTCGGTTGATTAGAATCAATTTGATGAAACAGCAGCCAGTTTTTCCTAGTGAAATTCTGATTATAAGTAGAAATTTTTCTTAAACCGTACACAGAATAACAGCCACATGCAATGCATAACATCAAATTGCATATTTGCAAAAAAAATGACAGTAAAGACATTTGAAGGAAATCTGAACATGGTTTGGAAGTGACTTAGAAGAAAATGTACTGAAATGGAAAACGGTTAACTAACAAAACAGGTCACAAAACATTGTGTACAAAATAGTGTCATTTGGATGATAATAATAACAACACGTCAATATGTGCATGTAGATAAATATCAGGAAGGATATGCAAAAGTATTAGAGTAGTAAGTTTAGAAGAAGAGAGTGTGATGTTTCCACTTTTGTTCCACTTTCCCATTTTCTACAGTGATCACGTGCTGTTCCTGTAATAATAAAGTTATCGTTGTAGATTTAAACAGTATAAAGCAGCCCACGGGGTGGCCATGGTGCCACAAGCATGTAATCCAAGAACCCTGAGAGGCTGAGGAAGGAGGCTCAAAAGTTCAAGCTCAGCATAGGTAATTTAGTGACTTACTGAGATCCTGCCTCAAAATAAAAAAAGGTTTGAGGGGGCCGGTGAGATGGCTCAGCGGCGTAAGCGCCTGCCTTGCAAGCGCGAGGGCCCGAGTTCGACTCCCGGATCCCACATACGAAAAAGGGGCCGGTGATATCGCTCAGCGGCACGGGCGCCTGTTGGCACGCGAGGTCCTGAGGTCGACCCCCCGGTACCCACAAAAAAAAAAAGGTTTGAGGAAGTAGCTCAGTGAGAAGACCCTGTGTTCAATCTCCAGTACTACAGGGAAAATATAAAGCAGCCCACACTTTTCTCCCCTGAGGATTTAAGGTAAAAATATGGTCTGAGGTTATATTTTCTTCCAGGTTCAAAACTGCTATGTACTGACAGAAATCACAACTTGACTTCTGCTTGCTGGTTGCCTCAAACCAAAAATCCTTGCCTTACCACACAACAGGCCCAATGAGTCAGACCTCGAGGTGGCTATGGAACAGCAAGAAATTTCTGGCAACATTTCCAGTTTTTCATACTACATGAATACCTGGAAGCTAAGTGTTACCATGGTAACCCTGGCCACTCAGACGGGACAGGGCCCTGGCATCCAGCACAAGGAATCAAAGGCTAAGTACAAAAGCAATAGGTGATTGTCAGTCTGCCTAATATGGGGTCAAAATCAGATTTCATGACAGAGAGACGCAACTCCCACTGATTTATCTTTCCTTTATCCTGTAACTGGTGATTTTAAGAAGTCTATTTCGTGACTCTATATCAGTAATTGTTGGGTGGAGGATTTTTTTTTTTTTAATGCACAGGAATGTCTTTTCTAAACCAAAGCAGACCTGTAATTTGCAAATCCCAAAAGTGATCAAGCAGAATGGTAAGGGCTGGCCCTGGGTTTATCAAGACTAAAAAGAGGGTGAAGTTCAAAGATTCAGGAAAATCAAAATAGGCAACGACTGGATGGTATTAGCTTAAATAAAACAAATGTAGGGTTAAATAAGCCTGCTGATGTTAAAGGTTACATCATTACTCAACTTCAGCTTTCTAAAACAATGTAGAAATGTAGAAAAAAATTACCTACTAACATAAATCATTCCCAGCCAACTCAAATCCCAAGGAGGACCAATGAACGACCTACTTGTACAAAGAAAGATAGATTTTCTGGGCTCTTTGCAGTAGTGGCCAAAGATTAACCCAGCCTTACCACAAAAACGCAGGTCAGGATAAAGAGCAGAGAGAGTTGGAGTTCTCCAAAATGTGTCACTGGGAGAAATTTTTTGTTGAATTTAATATTCTCTTATTTTAAGACTATAAAATAGAACATACAATGCATTGATTTTCTTCCATGCCAATTGTGTTTTTTAGAAAAGTAATCTGTGTTCAAAAGTAAAAAAGTTTTTCCCCTAAATTTCTAAGAATGTATTTTCTCCATGAATTTTAGTCAGGATCATTACTTCAAGGTCCTTTAAACTTACAAGAGGGGCCGGTGAGATGGCTCAGCGGCGTAAGCGCCTGCCTTGCAAGCGCGAGGGCCCGAGTTCGACTCCCGGAACCCACGTACGAAAAAGGGGCCGGTGATATCGCTCAGCAGTACGGGCGCCTGTTGGCGCGCGAGGTCCTGAGGTCGTTCCCCCGGTACCCACAAAAAAAAACTTACAAGAAAAGTAATACACATACCAATTAGTTATAGATTTGGATGACGAGAACTTGCATATTATTTTTTCCTATCCATTTTCATCGAGAGTGTCCAGTGATAAGCTAATCACTATTGAATAATTTAATCCACAGTCTAATAATTTAATCTTTAGAAATTTCAGATCATAAAGAGACTGGGCACTGACCAAACATCCTACACTGTAAATATTTACTTACTAAACCATGTATACTAACATAATAGTTAAGTTTATATTTTAGAACACTTTCAAAATAACATTTCAAAAATTTTTTGCCAATAAGAGATTAATTTATTAGCCAAACTAACAGAACAAATCTGTTAGCCAAACTAACAGAACAAAACATAAAAAACACATAAAACAGTTATACCAAATCAAGGTATATTTTTAGACACATTGTACATTGCTGGATTACAGTAACATTTTTCTTTCTCTTTTTTTTTCCTATTGTCTGTCTTTTATTTTGCATTTTATGCACTTTATGTATAACATTGGGTTTCTCATATAAGAGAAACTATGGGATATTCAAAACTCTGTCTGATTTACTTCTCTCAATATTATGGTTTCAAGGTACATTCATTTTCCTATAAATGACTCAGGTTTATCCTTCTTTATAGCAGAGTAGTACTCCATTGTGTATAAATATCACATTTTCTTTATCCATTCATCTGTTAATGGACATAGAGGTTGCTCTTAAGATCTAGCTATTATGAATTGTGCTGCCATAAACAGGAGTATGTATACATCACTGTGATATAATGTTTTTAACTCTTTTGGGAACATACCTAGAAGGGGAATAGCTGGATCAGATAGAATTCTTATTTTTAGTTTCAAAAATTCTTTTCAAAAGGCAGCCAAGTACAGTGGCATACACCTGTAATCACAGCGACTCTGGAGGATGAGGCAGGAGGATCATAAATTAGAGGCTAGCCTGAGCAACTTCACAAAGCCCTGTATCAAAATAAAATTTAAAAGATTTGGGATGTAACTCAGTGGTATAAAATTTGCCTAGCATGTGTTAGCATCTGGGTTCAATTCTCAACACTGCCAAAACATTAAAGGAAAAGGAAAAGCGGCAGTCATATATCAGTTTTCAACCCATTCTATGAAGTAATTTTCTAGTTCCTCGAGGCCAAGTTAGATCCACAACACACTTATGGAAATAGTTAAAATTCCTCAAACTAACAATACCACTTGCTTGTGAGGATATGGAGCAATAGGATTTCTCACTTGTGGGTAAGAATGCAAAATGGTACTGCCAGGAGGGGTAGTGCAAGCTTGTAATCCCAGCATTTGGAAAGCTAAGACAGGAGGATTGCCATGAGTTCTAGGCCATCCTGGGATACACAGTGAGTTTGAGGCCAGCCTGAACTACCAAGCAAGACCCTGTTTCAAAAAAAAAAAAAAAAAGAAAATACAGTAACTTACAAGACAGTGTGACAGGGCCGGTGAGATGGCTCAGCGGCTTAAGCGCCTGCCCGGCAAGCGCGAGGGCCCGAGTTCGACTCCTGGAACCCACATACGAAAAAGGGGCCGGTGATATCGCTCAGCGGCACGGGCGCCTGCTGGCGCGCGAGGTCCTGAGGTCGACCCCCCGGTACCCACAAAAAAAAAAAAAAAAAAAGAAATAAAAAAAAGACAGTGTGACAGTTTCTTACAAAACTAAACATAGTCCTATCCTATGATTCCATCATTGCGTTCCTGGGTATTTATTCAACTTCCTGGAAAACTTATGTCCACAAGAAAACACTTGATAAGAATGTTTATAGTAGCTTTATTCAAAATTGCCAAATACTAAAAACATCCAAAATATGATTTAATAGATGAACAAATAAACATCCATATAGTAGAATACTATTATGAGATAAAAATACATGTACTCTAAATCACAAGAAGACATGGAAGAATCTTAAATACATGTTGCTGTGTGAAGTAATCCACTCTGACAACATTATATACTGTGTGCTTCCATGCATTATGTGACATTTTGTGAAAGGCAAAAGCACAACAATGATAAAGCACCACAGTAGGTACAAGGGTTTGAAGGAGAGGGCTGAATAGGTGAAGCTTAGAGGCATTTCAGGGTGGCAAAACTATGCCAATGATGCCCTAATTGTGCACACACACGGCTATGCATTTGTTAAAACCTATAGAACTTTACAGCATAAAGAGTGGTCCTCGATGTACACAAATTTTAAAAAATCATTAGGGAGGTAGGGCTTCCCAGAATAAATGCAGACTATGACAGAAAAATCTGACTGTATTACAAATGTATATAGCAACCTCACAGGTAGGGCAGAAGGAAAAGGCACGAACCTAAGTAACTCTGGAAATGAGTGAAGTCTACAAGCCTGAAGGCAAATTACACTGTTGGTACTCTACTGCTGACTCAACTGTCAAACTCTAGTTGACAAAGTCGTTTCCCATAAGAGAACAGGTTGACAATTCCAATACCACTATACATGGATCCTGGATCTGAACTGCTAAGTAAGTGGATGGCAAGTGATGGGAGTCAGATTTCTCACTGCTGATACCACTGCTGGAGTGGTAGTTCACAAACAACGAAAGGAGAAGACTGAAGTAATCCATGCAATAATATTCTAATGTTGGAGACTTCTATATGAACTCAAGTTTAGCTTGATATAAATGTAATGGTTACATACAGAAATAACTACAGATATGTTTATATATACATGTAAGTATGCAAACTCATCTTTCCTCACTCCGTCAGCCAAAAGGGTCTAGAAGCAATGACACCTCAATAGCAATAAGCATACCTAGCACCAGATTTTAGCTCCTAATACCATTTGCCGATAAAAGCAACCAGAACTTCCAGAAGAAATGGCTGAGTCCATGACCAAGACAGAGAATATACAAGATGAGTCTAGAACATTTTGTAGCATCACTTTGTAGTGCTTAAAAAAGGCCCACATTAATGGGACTAGGTCAAAGGAACACAGAAATTGACTAAAGAGCTCCTAATAAAGTTGGAGCTACAAAATAAGTAAATTAGTATTACATTATAATATAAAATAAGTATTCATAAGTCCATACTGATACAAATACATAAGCATTTGAATAGATAGATAGACAGACAGACACACAGACAGATAAATGAGGCCAAGCTCGGGTGCAGAAGAATTCTAAAATCTGTACACACAGACTCTCCCCGAAGGGAGATGGAGCGTGACTCCCCACTCCTTGAGTGTCCGTTACCCATGCTACCTTCTTATCAAAAAGTACAGCCCAGAAAGAGGGGAAAGTAACTGCACAGGAGGGAAAACTGACCAACACTGCTTCGGTCAGGTGATCAAAGTCCACACCACGTGATCAGTCATGCCGACAGTGTGTGCTCTTGGTACGTGATGACAATAGCACTTCCTTCTTTGGCCTTCATCCTATAAATCCATAACCTCATGCTAAGCATGAAAAAAAATCAGGGAAAAAAAAAAAAAAAGCAAGCAAACAGCTGAAGGTTAGTCTACAATTACCAGGCCAGGGCTCCTCTAAACTGTCATGATCATCAAAATCAAGGGGAGTCTGAGAAACCACCACAGCCAAAAGGAATCCTGAAATGACACAATAATTAAGCACAGTGTTGTGTCTGGGTTGTAGCTCAGGGGTAGAGTGCTTGCCTAACATTCGCAAGGCTTTGACTTTGATCTCCAGCACAGAAAAAAAAAAAGTAATGTGGTATCCTTCACGAGGTGCTAGAACTGAGAAGTTCATTAGGAAAAAACTCACAATAGGGCCGGTGAGATGGCTCAGCGGCATAAGCGCCTGCCTGGCAAGCGCGAGGGCCCGAGTTCGACTCCCGGAACCCACATACGAAAAAGGGGCCGGTGATATCGCTCAGCGGCACGGGCTGTTGGCGCGCGAGGTCCTGAGGTCGACCCCCCGGTACCCACAAAAAAAAAAAAAAAAACTCACAATATCTGAATAAAATATGGAATTAATAATAATGTATAAAGTTACTAATTATTTTAAAATGTATCATAGTAATGTAAGATGCCAGCGATAGGGGAAACTGGATGCAAGATATATAGGAAACCTCTGCGGTATTATTCAGTTTTCCTATAAACCTAAAACTATCCCAAAAAAGAAAATTTATTTTCAGAACATCCAAGAACTGGGGATGTAGCACTTGGCTAAACAAGCGCAAGGTCCTGGATTCCCTGAGCCCAATCCCCAGCACTGTAAAACAAATGCACAAATGATAATTCAAGCAATACTAAACAGTATGAAAAAGATGCCAGTACAACTCCATTACTCGGAAAAAAATATTGAAGGTCTTTCAAGATGTCAGTCACATTAGAATTTTACTCCAAGGTTAATTTAAACATCTCTGCCCTTCCTTTACAGTTGGAAAGTCAAAGAAATATTAATATTATTGTTGGGAGGCTATCGTTGGTAAAAACTAAAATAAGAAGTTAAAAAAAAAACAGAGGTAGTAGGAGATGATGCTTGCTTACTGCAATAATTAATAAGTCTTTTGTCTCAGTAATTCTGACATTGGCCCAACACAAAACAGAATAAATCACCAGACACAAGGAGCTTTGTAGTCCATATTTTAAAATATTGATCTAGTGTCCAGGCTGTGACAACACCATAGAAACAGGGACACAGCATTCAGAAGAAGGGGCAGAATCCAGGAGAGAGGGTGTTTTTAGTGAGCCTCCCGAAGCCAAAAGAAACCCCCGAAATGACGCTTCTCATCAGAACTGACCCAGATCATCTGAAATCCCTCAGGAGCCTGAAGAATGAGGGCAGCTCCCTCTCCAGACCTCTGGGAGCAAGTTGTTTACAATTTTCTTCACAGTCCTCCTAAATCTGTGTTCTCTTTCCTCCCTTCTCTGAGCCCTAAGTTCTCCTGCCACTTGGGTAACATCTCCTCTCACCAGACGGAAGGACCGAACTGTCTGCTTAAGATAAAACCTCTGAATACAGCTGGACAGGATTAAGTCCTAGTGTCCTACAACACAGAAGGGAGACTGTAGTTAACCGTAGTTAACAATACCTTATTATTTATTTTGAAATAGAAGAAATGATTCTGAGTGTTCCCAGCCCAAGAAATGTTTGAGATGATAGATATGCTAATGACCCTAATTTGATCATTACACATCATATATATGTTTCAAAAAAAGCATACTGTACCCATAAATACGTCCAGTTATTGTGTGTCAAACAGAAAGATAGCGCCTCTGAAATCAAAAGTCCTCTCCATTTATCTTCTCCTACATTGTTTTCAAAATATTAACCCATTAGGCTTTAAAGTAAAATATTTTCTAACACATTGTGGAAGCTACTTAAAACACAAACCATGCACAGCTGAAATAATTACAAATCAAAACTCATCAGCTCGTAGTGCAGGTCCCGCCACAAATTAGCTTAACATCCCTCTCTAGCTCCTGTCATCGGAGCCTAACCAAACCAGAACTGGAAGAAACAAAGCCTTTTTTTTTTTTCTGTTTTCCAAATGCACTGGCTTCTTGGACTCATATTTGTAGTTTCTTTCTCTCCTGCCACCCAAATCCCTACACAGGATCAAAGTCCATGCATTAGTGCTCTGAGCTGTTTTCAGTGGGTTCTACTGATTTTAAAGTCCATAATTTTGCATGGATTCAAACCTCACTTTTCATATATTTATTTATCTATTCTGCAAACATTCACTGAGGACACACTGCTGTGTGGTAGGCAATATAAACCAAAACAGTAAGAGAAGCAGGTAAACACAAAGGAAAGAAGGATATCAAAAAAAAAAAAAAAAGGGAGTTTTGCCAATGACTTCCCAAGTCATCCCTCAAAGACTTACATGGCCAGTGACAGCTGCTGCAGTGGCAAAAAGAAGGAGCCCGGGGAAGTTAGCAAGCACCCGATCACAAAGCATACTTCTCCATGCCTTGCTCAGAGCTTTGAATTTGACACAGGGCAATGATATTTCCTTGAAATGTTTAAGCAGAAATATGGCATAATTTAAGGAACTGCTCAAGAGGTAGACAGAGGCAAAGGAGAGAACTGGAGTACACAATGGTAGAGACCTCAGATAAAATAATAGCAGAGAGAATGGAGGGAAGAGATAGACCTGGAAAACCTTTCCTACCAGCATGTAAATGCTGAAAATCAACAAGAGTTGGCAGTGGAATGATATGAACATGAGAAAAAGAGCAAGGTCGACTCCCATGGATCTGGCTTGAACCACCCAGGGGAGGATGCTGCTCTTCATTAAGAGAAAAAAACCAAGGAGAAGAAAATGACAAAAGCATGATTTGGATCATGTCAAGTTTGAAGGGCATGTAACATTCAAGTAAAAAGTAGAGCTTGGGAACTGGATTTAGGAAAGTGTAGAGACAGAGGTCTTTAGCAGATAAGTAGTCACAGGTAGGGTCTCTGAAAAGCATATTTTAAGACAAGTTTGTTGTCCTTGAAGTTTATTGAGGAAGGGTCTTTTTTTTTTTTTTTTCTTTTTGAGACAGGGTCTCACTATGTTGTTCAGACTGGCCTTGAACCTGCTTATGTAGCCTCGGCTGGCCTCAAACTCATGGTGATCCTCCTGCCTCAGCCTCCTGAGTGCTGGGATTACGGCATGCACCATCACGCCCGGCTGAGGGAGGTTCTCATGGTCAGTATATGTGGGGGAATAAAAGAAACTGGATTCTCCTGATCTTAAAGGAACCTTTGCAGTGGAGATGGATCTTCAGAATTTATCTGAAATGGGACAAGGAAGTGGATATTTAAACCCTAGGTCAAGAGGGTATGGGATAGAGCCACCCCTGGGAAGGTACATGACCTTGGGCCAGAAGGCTCTCTTAACCCAAGGGCCAAAGAAGGACTCAGCTGAGAGGAGTGTTGCAGTGGGATGAATGGGTGCCTCCATCCTGGGAGGCTCATATCTGAAGGACCCACAGAATCTTCTACCAGAGAGATTTAAAGACCTGGAAGTACATAAGCACCGCCACAGAAAGACTGGGTAATCTGCAGAGTCCAGCAAAGGCAGAAGAGAAAACTTAAAGACAGGTGCAGTGAGAAAGAGGCCCATGAAGGAGAATTATAAAGAGTGAGTGAATAGAAAGCCCTCTTTTGTGAGTGTCTTTATGACATATAGTCAAAAATAAGGTAAATGCTGCTGCCGAATGCCATCCAACAGAAAGGCAGCTTTGTAAAAACATGACAGTGTGTCCTCGTCAATTTTATTCACCGGATCTGGCACCACGTGAGTTCTGACATTTTCCCTAAGTCAAAATGGCCAGGAAAGGGAACCATTTTGAATCAATTCAGGACACAGAGGCAGCCGTGACAGTGCAACCAAAGACACTCAGGAAAGAGGACTTTCAGAACTGCTTCAGAAAAGTGGTAGGAATGATGAGTAAGTGTGTTCAAAATAAGGGGGAGCATTTTGAGGGGGATTAATGGAATGCGTATCTTACTGCAATAAATTTTAAAAATTTAAACACTCGCCGTATTGTTTGATCACACCTCATAAATGTGTATTTTTGTTGTTTTGCTTTTTGCAGGGCTGGGGATGGAACCTGGGGTCTTGTGCTTACTGGGCAAGCACTCTCCCACCTAGCCACATCCCCAACCCTTGCTTTATACATATTTATTTCCTCTTCTATTGCTTGGAATCCAAAACATAAATTTTAAAAACCTAATAATTTTGTAATTTTTGGTTCTGGTTGCAAGAATGTTTTCTGAGAGGCTTTTGATTTTAAACATGACAGATGCATACGTACCACACTTTGTTGAGGTCCCCAATTCTCAGGAAAGAAAGTCTGCAAAGAGATAAACATGAGAACATTGTATTCAAAAGTGGGTGAGATGGGGGCCGTGAGATGGCTCAGCGGTGTAAGCGCCTGCCCGGCAAGCGCGAGGGCCTGAGTTCGACTCCCGGAACCCACATATGAAAAAGGGGCCGTTGATATCGCTCAGTGGCACGGGCACCTGCTGGCGTGCGAGGTCCTGATGTCGACCCCCCGGTACCCACAAAAAAAAAAAGTGGGTGAGATGTCCCTAAAATTCACTGTCAGTGAAAATTTCCTTCCATTTTTACTACAGTAAGTAACAGAAAAAGGAAGGGGAAAGAAACTTTCTGTTTTCCATGATTTATTTGGCAGACTGAAATTGTAACTCCATTTCTTTTTCTTTTTACATAAAAACTCAACTTTATTGAACATAGGAATAGATGGATTTTCAAATCTAATCCATGGTAGAACTTATTAATTGGTACTATATGAAGATGCTCATCTATTACTTCAATTCTATATTCATAAACAAATATATTTAAATCTAGATAGAAACATTAGTGATTAGATTAGTGCACGGTAATCCCTGCTATTTGCACCACTCAAACTGGCAGTAGGGGACCATCCACTCTACAGCAAATTTGAAGCACAAGCACAAACTTGAATTTTATACAAAAATTCAGTTTTTCTCTTATTCTTACATTAGTGGGAGCTGACATCTGCAACTTACAGGCAAGCAAATACTTTTGTTTATTTTCTACCTCCTAGCTGAACAAAAAAATACATAATGTATTGTTTTCATTAAGCAAGACTTGCTTTTTATATTTCAATAACAATGCCATGTAACCCTTTCGTGAACAAAATGACCAGGGTACCAATGAAACCATCTTTGGAGGAAGTACTTAATATGCATATCTTATTTAAATAAATCCTCCAGTAAGAAATGGAGAATTCACTGCCTTTACTTTGAAGGCTTTGTAGTTATCTGTCAAATTTCTATGTGCAGTTCACCAACTTTCCCTTATTGGAAATATCAGTATTTCCGTACCATAGTTCTCAAAAGGACTTGAAAGTCTCAAAATTCTGTGTGTCCTTCGGCTTACTTCTCTCTTCATTCCGCCCAGGCTTTATTAATGGTTCGCTTCGTATCATCTCTCCATCTTCATAAATTTTATTTAGAACATTCATTAATCCCTCACCAGGATCTGTCTCAGCATCGTAGGATGGCTTTTCTTTTTCTTCGCACTCTTTTTCAACCTGAGTCAAGTACTTCCACCGAGTGTTTTCCGCTTTCTTTCTACACAAGGTAAGAACTGTACCAGTCTTGATTTTTTTTTAACTGCCTTCCGCTGAGATGGGTTTCAAGAGAGTGTTCACAATCATAGAGTAACTCTTCCCATTTAGATTCTTTACCAGAAGATAAAATGCCCTCCCTGTAAAATGCACCTGCACGTTCTCAGCAGCAACTTGATGAACTCCAGTTAAGGTAATGTAGATTTTCACAAACTTATCTGACTGATCCCATCCGTAATTACTGATTTTCACTGCATATCCTGTTGTGATGGGAGCAACCACAGCAGCTGGTTTGTCATTGTCAAGAAGTTCTGGTTTCTTCTTTGATTTTTGTCGCATCATATTCTTTATTTCTGTTTCAATCTTGGATTTTTCAGCTGTCAGGGCATCACGTGTTCTCTTCCTAGCGGCCTTTTCCAGCAACGCCTTTACCACTTCTAGATCATTCTGCAACTCCTCCAAAGCCGAAGCCATGGTCGCGTGAGGTCGGACCGGAGGCCCGGGCTGCAGACGTGCACGCGAGGAAGGAACCGCCGGACCCAGCGCGGCCCCCTCGAGCGCGGACCTCACCGGCGCGAGCCGCTGGGCCGGCCGCTGTGCGTGCGCCCGACCTGCGCCCATTTCTTTTTCACTTACACCAGTCCTCTTAACACTTCTTTCTTTTTTTTATTGGTTATACAGATCAATGAGTTTCATTTTGACAAATTTGTACATGCACAAAACATCTTTTGATCATTCTATTTAAGAGCAGTTTGGGGATTTGCTCGGTTTTAAATTATCTCTTTTTTCCATAGGAAGCTTAGGAGCTTAGGAAATATGTTAGTGCCTAGAAAAATGAATCTCCGCTGGCAAAATAACGACAAACAATGTAAGTATGGATAAGATGAAATAAGTGAGAAACAAAAATGCCATGAAAAACAGAACTTGGTGTCCCTGTTTCTTACCCACACCCAAAGTGATAGCAATTCTTTTGTCACACACACCCAAAATTTACATAGCCAAGACACCTCACTGAGGCCAACTAAAATTAGGCCTTATAGCAATCGGCTTCCAAGACCCTGGAGGTCGCTGTGTGTGGCCGTGGGAGGCCTGGCTTTACCTTTCTGGCCATAGTGGTGGTCATGCCTCACCAAGGACAGGGCAGGAAGCCAGTGTACCTGGAACAGGTGTAACAGTTGCTGTAATGGCAGCAAGCCTTGAAACCACACAGCGAGTCACACACCATACCATTTCTCAAGTTCTGTGTTTTTAATAGCTTTCCTCACATTTTGAGGAGTTCACCAGTTTGCCAGGTATTGGTGAAAAACAGTAGGAACAACTAGGCCCCCTGTGGGCTGTCGTCCTGGGCACTGGTGCCAAACTACCTACAAATGACAAATGTAGCTGTCTCAAAAGCCAGAGTCAGAGTAAAAATCTGAGTTCTCGCCATGTTGTCAAGCATCTTAGGCAGTGAAACCGGACTAAGAAAGGAAACTTCAAAACTGAGTAAAACCATCTGGCAGGCTGTGAGCAGAAGTCTTTCTAATATTAGTCTGAGTCACCTGAAATTGAGGAGGCCGGCGCAGGGGCATCTTGATTGAGAAAACAAAAGGGTTTCCTTTTAGGCATTCTATGTTTGTTTGGAATCAATCCTCTCTAGCTATCTTCTTCCAAATTCTACCCATCTCAAATCTTATTCCCTTCATTATCAAACTCCATTAGCAGGATTTAAGAAGTCTACCACCCTTTATGAGGAGGAGACTGTTCTTTGCAAGTGCCTTATACAAAATAAGTCCTCCATAAATGTTTGTTCTGGAGGTCTGTCACATAATATCCCTAAAGGGCTGCTTATCCTGTCTTCATCACCAGCTTGTGGGTGTGATGTGAAGTGCCCTCTCCTTGGGGGTGGAGGGTCCCTCCAACAGCTCAAAGCTAGATGATAGAGAATGCAAAACAAACAAGCAAACAAAACCTGAAACCAGAAATTTGCATCTGATCGGGCCCTTGCTGGGAGCACCTTCCATGTGTAAGACATGCTTTTGTAATTGGAGGGGAGAAGGCTAGAGCTTGCACATTTAGGGCAGCCTCAGGCTGACTTTTAAAACCTCCCAAGTAGTCTTCTTTCCTCTGGTGCCTTATCAGTGTACCTCGTTTGAAATGTGGCTTGTGAATGAATGAAAATAAACCAAGCGTTAAAAGTTGATTACTAGGAGACTTAGCATTACTTAAATTCAGAGTGCTTAAATGTGCATGCAGTCACTAGTAGAACCTGGAAACTTTGTCCCCCCAGATGTAATCAGCACTGTCCAAACTGAAGCCAAACAAAAGCTTGAAAATAATTATAAGGGAAGTATCCGAAACAGTGGACCTTTTTAACATTTTTTTTTAATTATGTTTATTTTTTTCCAGAGGTGGTAGAATAAAATTGTTGAGAGCAGGACTCCAGATGGCCTGGGTTTGAGTACAACTCCGCGGCCTTTGGGATGTCTGCAGTGACTTGTCACTCTTTACACAGCTCGCCGTTTATAAAATGAGAATAATGGTCTCTACTCCATAGGTCGGTGGGAAGATTAGTTAGGTTAATATATACTAAGCACATAGAACTATGCCTGGTATTACACATGTCAGGTATTATTTCTAGTTTCTCAGTACGTGGTTTTTGACTACCTAAGCAATCAATCTCTGACAAGTACACAACATTTACACTTTGTCTGCATTTGAAGTCAGCCCAAGGCTCAGACGAATCCATACTTGAACCAGAGATCTGCACCCAACCAATCCAACAAAGAAGGTACATCGTTCTGTGGTTCTCAGTTATTCAAAAATACATATGGCTGGTGTGTATTGTAATCCCAGCTACTTGGGAAGCTGAGGCAAGAGGACCAACCCGGGCAGCTTAGCAAGATCTGTCTCAAAATAAAAAATAAAAAAGGCTGGGGTTGTAGCTAGCAAGGAACTAGGTTCAATTCCCCATACCAAGGAGAGAAAAGGCAATGGAAGGGGAGGCAGAAAGAAAGAAAGAAAAAAAAAAAAAAAATATATATATATATATATATATATATATATGATTCATTTCTAAAGTTTTGTATTTTGCTTTGGGGTTTTTGTTGTTTTGTTTTGTTTTTTAGACAGGGTTTCACTATTCAGTTCAGGCTGGCCTTGAACTCACTTTGTAGCCCAGGCTGGTCTTGAACTGGCAGCAATCCTCCTGCTTCAGCCTCCTGAGTGCTGGGATTACAGGCATTAGCCACCACACTTGGTTGCTTTGGTTTTTTAATTCTTTTAATTAAAAAAAAAATGGGAAACCTACCTTTTATTTCTTGGTGATAATAAAAGGTAAACGAAAAATCAGTTCTGAAATTACAGAAGAAAAATTTAACAATCACATTGAATCATAAAGGAAAAATAAGTAAAGTTTTCTTATGCAGTTTAAATTTGGACAGAATATTTTTTTTTTTTTTTTTTGGTGGGTACCAGGGGGTCGACCTCAGGACCTCGCGTGCCAGCAGGCACCCGTGCCGCTGAGCGATATCACCGGCCCCTTTTTCATATGTGGGTTGCGGGAGTTGAACTCGGGCCCTCGCGCTTGCCGGGCAGGCGCTTAAGCCGCTGAGCCATCTCACCGGCCCTGGACAGAATATTGTGTGTCGGGAGTGTTCTAGATAAAATTCTGCAAACTTCAAGATTCCTACAGTTGTCTTTTTCTTAGGTGAAGAATCTAATAAGCACCTGAAGATCAGCAGGATCTGGTATAAATATATATAATTCATCTAGAATACAAGAGACCCGAGTCCTAGATTTGGCTTATCACCAACTTAATGTCTTACAAGTGACTTGCTATTTCGTGCTTCAACCTCCTCATGTATCAGATGGGGATAAAACATTTAGGGCAAAGTAATACTGAGAATTAAAAAATGGTTTTTAAAATTAAGGTTTAGGGCCGGTGAGATAGCTCAGCGGCACGGGCGCCTGCTGGCGCTCAAGGTCCTGAGTTCGACCCCCGGTACCCACAAAAATAAAATAAAATAAAGGTTTAAGTGACCATATGATGCGTTATTCTCCACCAATAAGAGATTCACTCACTCTTCTTAAAGCTAAGTCCATAGAAAAATAATCATGTTTTGGCAAAACTTCAAGTAAAACAGCACTTTAAAAGTGAGTGTAACTGTCCCATCCTCCCCTCTCCCAGCATCTGCAACTCTTAAGGATATCTTGCCACCCCGAAATCTCCTACATATCCCATCTACTATACTTAGTTTCTAAAAGTAAAAAGCCCATCATGGCTACTGAAAAACAACAGGATAATCATTTAATAACTTCTTCAGAAACCTTCCGTTATGGAAAATAAAAATATTTTTCTTAAGAGTAGAAGACACATTGCAGATATCCTAACAATTGGTAGGCAATGGTACGAAGCCAAGACAGAAACTGTCACATAAATATTTGGGGCGCATGTGCAGTAGCCTTGACACACACAGACGAGGACTTCGCGTGTTCATAGCCACAGTAGCAGGGGCAGCCCTGCTCCTAGACTTTACTGGAAGCAAACTGACACACTTTCCCCAACCCCTGCAAATGCCTTG
The DNA here is from genome assembly GCA_028451465.1 of Erethizon dorsatum. NCBI lineage: Eukaryota > Metazoa > Chordata > Mammalia > Rodentia > Erethizontidae > Erethizon > Erethizon dorsatum. The sequence goes on from CM051828.1 coordinate 55,311,767, forward strand.
TCCATTAACTTGCTTGCAATAAACTAGTCATCAATCACCACCATAATGCGTCCTAGGAATCACACTAGCTTCTTGGATGTGCAAGAAGAGAATTCTTATTCTGTAAATGAGACCTGGGAGGCCATTTTCACTATCTACTTTTTGAGCACCAGAAACACTGATTGAGTGGCAATTTTATGGTGAAATTACTTTTGGTGGGAGCTGTTCATTTTGAGGGAAGCTACTAAAATGAGCATTAATTTGTAATTACACTAAAATATATTTGTTTCTAAATGTATAATATGTACGTATATGTAAATCATATAACAAAAATCAAATATTCTATAATATTTATACATCATAAAATTTAAAAAATAAGTAAACCATTTTGTAATTCCATTTGGAAGCTCTCATTCTCCCATTCACCCACTTTCATGCAGTTCTCTTTTCTCCCTCCCAGAGGTAGTTACTAATCTGAATTTGGAACTGTGTATCTTTCCCTTCCATGGTTTTACACTTTTAAGTGATGTTTCTGTCCATACACAATTTGGAGTATTATTTGTAGACTATTTTAAGTTTACATATATTGTAGTATAAATACTAAAATGAAACATAGACTTTCACAGATTTTTAAGAATTAGAGGTAATGTATGTAAAGCATCTAGTATATTAAAATTTAATACACTATGCTTAATATTATTGTCCATAAAATATCTACATGAAACTAAACAAATTCAACAGATCTAGGGCCACCGCAACAGAATGAGGGCTGAGGACGGCTGCAGCCACACTGGCCTCCTTGTAATCCCCCGTTCCATCAAGCTCACTCCCGGCCACTGAGTCTGCTCTTCTCTTTACTGGAAGGTCTCGTCCCCATTTTAGTCAAAAGCCTCCATCCTTCATTCCATTCAGATTTGCTGGAATAGCAACACTATCCCCCTCTCTCACTCTTTGTTCCACTTTATTCTTTAAATTAGTCATCATTGCCTCTGTTTCGTGTCTCTTCCCCCACTGGAATATTGGCTCTTAGAGCACACGTTGTACAGTCGATTCTATCACCTGGAAGAGGACCTTGCACACAGCAGGTCCTGTAGCTCAATTACCAATTGATCAACAGCTCTATCCACAGTTGAAAATGTTCTTTAGTCCCCATAACCAAATTTGCATATTATTAAAACACTTTCTCTCAAATATGCCTTATTCTCCTCATCTTATGCCTTATACACAGTAGGTGCTCAATAAATATTTTACTGACGCATTTTTCCTAACCAAAAAGTACTCCTTTGATAAAAAATTATATGGCTGGATGTGGTAGCACATGCCTGTAATCCCAGCACTCAGAAGGCTGAGACAGGGGGATCGCAGCAAGTTCAAGGCCAGCCTGGGCTACATTGTGAGTTCAGGACCAGCCTTAACTACATAGTGAGACCCTGTCTCAAAAAATTAAAAAAAAAAAAAAATTGTATGGTAAAAGCAAGATTGGGCCAGTGAGATGGCTCAGCGGCATAAGCGCCTGCCCAGCAAGCGCAAGGTCCTCAGTTCAACTCCCAGTACCCATGTAAAGGAAAAAAAAAAGGCTGGTGATATCGCTCAGTGGCACAAGCGCTTGATGGCAAGCGTGAGGTCGTGAGGTCGACTCCCGGTACCCACATAAAAAAAAAAAAAAGTAAAAAGCAAGACAAGAATATAAAATGTGCTTTTATTTTTATTTATTTATTTTTTTGTGTGTGTGTGGGTACCAGGGGTCGACCTCAGGACCTCGCTGCGCCCATGCTGCTGAGCGATATCACCGGCCCCTTTTTTGTATGTGGGTTTGGGGAGTTGAACTCGTGCCCTTGCCCTTGCCAGGCAGGTGCTTACGCCGCTGAGCCATCTCACCAGCCCTAAAATGTGTTTTTAAAAAGGGCTCTAGGGGGCCAGTGAGCTAGCTCAGCAGCATAAGCACCTGCCTGGCAAGCGTGAGGTCCTGAGTTCATCTCCCAGTACCCACATAAAAAGGGCTGGTGATATTGCTCAGTGGCAGAAGTGCCTGCTGGTAAGCATGAGGTCCTGAGTTTGACCCTTGATACCCAGTTTTCAAAATTAATTTTTGAAACTGTCATCCCACAGCTTAGTTGATTCTTTGCACCATTCTACTCATCAGTTAGTCTTAAACCAGTCTCTAGTTATGTCCATAGCTGCCATTTCTCTTGCTTCTTAATTTCCTTGTCCTTTGTGAAAAGTGAAATTTTGGTAAAGTTAAGTTCATGTAGCTGAACTTAATTCAAACACCATTTTATGTATAAGTTTATGGCTTTTGTTTTTCACACATTATTTGTCATAAATTTGCCGTGGTTTGGTGAAATGATTTACTTCTTTGCCAAAGCTGAATTTTATTATTTTAAGATCACTCCATTTTTATACGTTCTGTAGCAATTACTTCTTTTACAAAGTCAGAAAATCTTGAAGTCCTTCACCAAATGAGGCTGGCTTACTTTTAGTTTGGACATATAAATGAAACTTGGATTAAAAGTCTAATTGAAAGGTTCGCATAAGAGACATAAAAACTAGACTACCCTCTAAACCTTTTTTTTACTTTTTTGGAACATTGCTGCATCACCTATAGTTCCAAAACATTGGAATTCAAATTTGAGCAGCTTATTATAGGTACACTTGTTGTTATACTTGGTGTGGTACCAGCTACACTTAGGGACTCCCTGGTAAGCATCCAGCTGTGAGATTTGCTATAAACCTCCAGGTGTTGCTAAATCCTAACAGGGAGATGTTGATGAAACTGCAATGCTATAAGTGTTGGGCAGTTCCATTGTTCCACCCAGTTTAAACAGTGGAGAAACAAACAGCAGAGTCAGATAGCCATGGAAATGAGATCAGGTGCACAATAGCTGTGAAGATAGGAAACTTCACCGGGACACATCAGATGGGGTGGGGGGGGGCGGTCTCAGCGTTTTCTAGTTCTTGGGAGAAATGAGATGGTGGTAGAGAATGCTTCTTACAGAGTCAAACAGAAATCCATGTCTTGAAGTAAATATACTAGCCTTGAATAATTCAGGAGTTGCTGGCTGTGAAATAGCTTTTTGCATTTATCTGTTTTAAATTTAATTGCTTTAAATGTAATTATTCATAATAGCTAATGCTTATACATAGAAAATAATTTGAAAGGAAAAAATAGATCTGTCCCTTTCCCTTATCCACCTGCCCAGCCCCACAACTCTTCCCCAAGCAATCCTTTTTACAGGTCCCGGGAACAATAAAGGTAAAAGTTTTTATACATCTCTGCAAGTCCAATTGAAAAGTGAAGAAACTGCCTCCTTTTCCTCTCTCTTTAGCTTTTTCTCCTTCCCTGAGACCCCTTTCTCTCCCCTCCACCTGCCTTGGTGAGTGTCTTCTTACCAGGAGCTCTTCCTGCCTCTGTTCCAGCGCCTGGCTTCTAAAATAGCACTGAGTCCCACTGAGTTGTTCGCTAAGATGCCATCCTTTGTTGAAGTGACAAAGGGGCTGTGGATAATACACATAACACATGCCAATATACAAAAGGACAAACTTCTTCAGGCTGCTAACATTCATGCCAACACCAGGAAGGAGAATTGAGACTGAAAATTGTAGACCCTGTAAATAAAACATGAGAGACTTGGAAATAGTTTACTCTCCTATTAAGGTCCATCAAAAAGCAAATACTTGTGACATTTTTCCTGATTCGCTATCACATGTGCATTTTCAAAGGAATTGCATTTATCTTCAATTATATTCATTATATTAATTTAATAGGCCCAAATGTAACTTCTTGATTAAAAGGAGAAGGAACTTTATCTCACTGATAATTATAAGCCCAGTTCCCAACATACCTCCTAGGGTCACAATAAAGAATTAACCAAGAAACTGATAACATAATTTCCTGAGTACCTGCTAGGAACAGGACAGATTTTGGAGCTGTACATAGATTAAAATAACCGAGTCTCACCCTTCAGGAGCTCAGAAATGGATATTTATTTTCTTCAAGCTGACTTAAAGTATCATATGAATTCTTTTAGTAGGATTCTGTTCTGCTAGAAGAAACAGAAACATTTCAAAGTTAGAAGACTTGTTAAAATTAATGTCCAAAACCAAGAAAAGCCTGAGCAATTATCCCAGCCAAGAGAAGCCTAAGGAAACATGACAACTCAGTGAAACGGGGTGTCCTGCATGCTCTTGGAACATAAAAGGGACACTAGGAAAAAACTAAGGCAATCTGAACATAGATTTGAGTTCATGATAACATCAGCATTGGTTCATTCATCGTGACAACTGGGCCACATGTTAACAATGGGGGAAACTAGATGTGGGTATATAGGAACTCTCTGTACTGTCTTCACGTTACTAAAAATCTAAAAACTATTCTAAAAGTAAAAGTTCACTAAAGAAAAAATCATATGTTCACCACTAAATGAATGCCATTTCAGCTCTCGAAGAAAGATTCTGACATGGACTCATGCTAATGCATGAAATTCATGGAGCTGGAAGGTATCCAAAAACAGGCTTTATGTCACCCATTGATGTGTGTCTGGATCTTGCCCATGTACCTTAACCATCCTGTGATTATACCAAGCTGTCCTTTGCAAGGTCACAAGGTGTGCTATTGAGAAGTGTTTGCTTTTGGCGTGGAAACTATTTTCCTGTTCTTGACATTTTCACTTTTTCAATAATTCACAAGAAGCTACTAAAAATTCAATGCATAAAAATGTAGAGAACATTAAAGTAAAGAGTGATTGGACAAATTTCAAGTAAAGTTAGTAGAACTGGGGGAATCTTGGCATCCTCTGGGGAACACATACCTGAAAGAGCACTTGAGTCCCCTGAGGGCCTGGGGGAGATGCCTGTTTTGACCCAGTGGTTCCGGGTGAAGTCTGAGCTACTGTTTATTTCTAGCAAACTCCCACTTGTCCTGGGACCTGCAGACCACAATTTGATTAGGCAGGATCAAAGTACAGAGGAAATTTGAAGCTAATGAGCACCACCTTGTGCCAGTGGGGACTGGCTTTGCCTGCCCTCTTCCCACCGTCTGTCAGTAGGAGCCCATGCCAGCTTAGGAACACACTCATTCCCAGGGAACAGAAGATGGACCTGTTTCTCAAGGGAGGGACTGGGGCAAGAGCACTCCGAGGAGAAACATTAGCTGCTGTCAGAGTGCGGAGAGACACAGTGTGACCAGCATGAAGATTACATGGGTTTCAGCACTGTTGAGCATGAAGTCTCAGGTGGGGAGGGCCAGCAACCAGGTGGTGAAGATGCAAAGCACAAACCCCAGCTCATAGCCCGCCCCTCCCGTGTTTTGACTGGCCACCTTGGTGTGCAGTTATTTCTCGGTTTGCAGTTGAATTAACTCTACTGCTCATCAGATGTTAGCTTGGATTAGTGGTGTTTTACAAATGGTTCATTTTGATGTTTTTTAAAAATCCTAAAGAAAAAGAATAATGCTTGATTTTTCTTTGTGGCATTGTCTTTCATACAGTTGGTGCTCAATAAATGTCTCCTGAATGAATAAAAAACATAATGTGGGATGCCAGGATTTTTGTAAGTACACCAGATTAATGTCTTTTATTCTTTAAAATTTCCCTGATTTACTTCAAAGTCTCAAGACAGCCTAAGCACATGTTGTTTGGTTTTGCTCTAGGTCCTTTTTCTGTATTTTCAACAGTATTGCACAAAGCAGTTTATCTTTCAAATGCATTGTTACTTCCTTTCCTACAGTCAGTCTCCTGATGAGTTTTTCTGGGGAATTCTGGCCAGCTTTCTTTTCTTCCAAGTTGCAATGCTACCTAAATTGCATATCCCAGCTGGGCCTAAACCAGAAGGGGGGAGCAACCAGTGGACCAGAGAAGGCCACACACTCCCAATTCCCCTTCCTCTTCTCCTGTCCACCTCCTTCCTCCTGCTCCCCTCAAATAGAGCTCTGTCCAGGGCCCAGCTCTGGAACCAGTTTCTAGGGGGTCTGTGTTAAGTAAGACTGAAAGCTGTACCAGAGTCCTATGACTTACGACTGTTTTAATCACTTCATAAGAGCTAATTTAATCTTCATGGAAATTCCTAAAGAAGATACTATTCTTATGCCCTTCTCCTTTTTACAGGAGAGGAAACAAAGCCACAAAGTTAAGCTCAGAATCCAGCCTCTGAACCACAGGAAACAAACCAAGGGAAAAGAACCAAATGCCACCAGGTGTGGTGGCGCATGCCTATAATCCTGGCACTCGGGAGGCTGAGGGAGGAGGATTGCCATGAGTTCAAGGCCAGCCTGGGCTATATACTGAGTTCAAGGCAGCCTGAACTACATAGTGAAAACTTGTCTCTAAAACAAAAAAAAAAAAAAAAAAGAGGGCCGGTGAGATGGCTCAGTGGCCTAAGCACCTGCCTGGCAAGCGCAAGGGCCCTAGTTCGACTCCCGGAACCCACATACGAAAAAAGGGCCAGTGATATCGCTCAGCGGCATGGGCGCCTGCTGGTGCGCGAGGTCCTGAGATCGACCCCCGGTACCCACAAAAAAAAGAAAAAAAAAGAACCCAAATGCCATCAGATTTCTTAACAGCAAAGCTGGATGTTTTAGAACTTCGAAATTCTCAAGGAATTCTATACCCAGCCAAGTTATTTATCGAGTATGAGTATAGAAAAAAAACATTTTCAGACATGCAGAGAATTTTGGGGGGGGATTACAGGCATGCGCCACCATGCTCAGCAGCAAAGAATTTGAAAATAGTGTTCTCCTCTGTCCTTCCTCAGGATACTATGTACTGAAAGGAAACCAAGGGGATGAACCAAGAAAAAGGGGAACAAGAGGGGCTGGGGCATGAAGCAGTGGTAAAGAACTTCGGACAGGCAGGAGGCTCTGCGTTCCATCCCCAGCTCTGCAAAAGGGATGGGGGGAGGGGCAAGGGATTCTACTGCAAATGTATAAAACTGAACCCTCAATTACAACAGCATAGAAGCATAGAAGTTATTTAGAAATTTGGAGGCTTTGTGGGGGGAAAATAGCTGGAAGAAACCGAAGAAATTGTCCCTATGGTTTAAGCTATGCGTACAGAAAAATGGAAAACTATTAGCTTTGAGCATCAGTTTAAGCATTTTCATAAAAAAGGAAAAATTAATAAGTGGCTTTTTGTTAATCACCTTACCACATTTCTTCTTTCTGACCCTACTCCAGAAGTCTCCAGAAGTCTCCCTCCTTACAGTCCCAGTAGATTCACGCCCATGCACCCATTCACTAAACTGTCTCTTACATTTCTATCTGCCATACATTGTGTATAAACTAATGAATATATAAATATGTTAGAAAATTCCTGCCATAAAGAATTCCCCATATGACTAAAGAGGTACACAGTGAAGAATTAAATCACGGTAAGAAATGCATAAGAATGTGGTGCAGATGATATTGTTACAGGAGATAAGAAATAAAAGGAATCTTTTTGAACCATTGTGATTAAGCAAAGCTCCGGAGGAAAATGGGTGTGCATGCATGGTGAGGACTTGGGGAGAGAAAAGAAGTGGGCATTCTAGACCAGGTCAAGTGCGAGCAAAGACAAAATCAGGGGTAAGGCTCTGCTCAGTGTATCTGAGACCCTAGATTTACTCCCAGCACCCCCCCCAAAAAAATCAGAAATTACTTAAGGAATTTTGAGCAGATTGTGATCCCTAACAGGAAAGAATAAGAAATAAGTTTAGAAATCTGGACTGATTCTAGACAGGGAGGAGTCAGTGAACCACTGGAATTCTGTCCAGAGTTCCAAGGAGCCACTAAAGGATTTTTCCCTGGAAAAATAATAGTGGTATTTTAAGCAGACAAACTCAGTAACAAAGCTCAAAGGTCAGAGTAGCAGAGAAACTTGAGGCAGGAAAACCAATAAAAAGGCTCTTTAAACCTGAGCATGGCGATGCACATCTATAATCCCAGTACTCTGGGAAGCTGAGGCAGGAGGATTACAAGTTCAAACCCAGCCTGGGCAACTTAGTGACTTAGCAAAATCCTGTCTCAAAATAAAAGATAAAGAATGGCCAAAAGGCTGGGGATGCAGCTCAGTGCTATGAATGTGGTTTCAATCTCCAGGACTGAAAGAAAAGAAAAAGCTCTTTGAAATCACTGAAGCATGAAGTTCTAAGGGTCTGGATCAAGATGAGTTACTGGACCAGTCGCTGCTGTCTTCATCCTCACAGTGAGCGCTGACCATGCTCATCCTGTGCCAGGCATGATGCTAGCGGTCAGGGGGGCAGTGGTGTCTGTCCGAGGACCCACATTCAGCCAGGTAAGAGACAGCAAGACTAGCATGAGACCTAAAAGATTTGTTCTTGTTATGCCTCCTTGCTGAATCTCCACCCCTAGAAGAGATCCACACATGTCTTAGGCCTTCACAGAGCTTTGCTAATGAAGTTCGGTAGTTTATTAGAGGATCATAGGATTATTCAGTCACAAGGCTAAGCGCACAGCTTGCTGTACAAGCACTCAGAAAGGTGTCTGATTCAGTCTTCGTAAAGCCAGCAACCTCCCCAGGGAAGGTGGCTTAGACTGACTCAAAAAATACAAGTACTATGGCTTTTCAGTTCTAATATACATATTTTTCATCTTTTTACATATCTGACCTTGAGAAATCTTATGATCCATGGCAATTCTATTGTTTGGGTGTTTTTTTTTTTCCTTTTCGGTAGCATATAAAATAATGTTGCATCCTGCAATAAATTAGGATTGACTGAAATGTGGCATCCAAGCCAGAGTCTTGCCTTTCTAGAAGTCTGCACAGCTAAGAGAGTCACCAAATCTTATAGACTCCGCCTTTATAAAGACTCTTCCACACCCACTCCTTTGCATGTCAATTATAGACTAATTTAACAGCCTCCTTCCATTCCAAACTTTGTTCTCTTCTGTATGTTATCCATCCCTCAAATGGCTAGATGTTCCAAGTAACGAACTTTGCTTATGTTACTCTCCTCCCAGACAATGTCTAAACTCCATAGAATGGCATACGAGGCATTTCAAGATCTTTCTACTAACTGTACCAGCATTTCTCTCCCTCCTCTGCCTTTTCACTTGGCCAATCCTTGCTTATTTCATGGAACCTAAGACACTATCAATGGTAAGTCACACCTTTGTGTTATGAAACGTTAGGAAAGAAAAAGAGACTCCCTTTCAAATGGGGCCATGCTGAATGAGACTGGTTCCTGGGAGGGAGAGACACGAGTGCTGAGATTGACTGGGAGGGTGTCCTCGAGCATTATGTGTGAGGAGTGAGGGCAGCCAGGTGGCAGAGGGAAACAGTGCGCCATAGTGGAATAGAAATAGCCTCGGCAGACCCACACTGAGCTCTGCAGCTGGTGGTCCCTTGATGTCCCACACAAAGGCAAGGGACCTGGACCTCTGTACCTTCACATTATCTAGTCACTGCATGTGGAGTGCAGACTTGAGTGAGTCCCCCTCCAACAGCAGGCAAACCCAGAAAGGGATGTCCAGCTGAGAGCTGGCCTCTGTCAATACTCCAGGAAACTGAACTTGGAGGAAAAACCTGGGCAGCATTCACTGAATCCACTACAAATGCCGTCAATTATGAGACCGAGTCTAATATTAGCCATGCTAGGATGGGACAAAGTTACATTTTAAAATCCAGTGAAATATGGTGTGTTTGTCATTGATTCCTTTTCTGCTTCAGTCATTATTTTTGCTGACTTACAACAAAGAATTCTTAGGATGCAGAGGAGGAAAGGAGACGAGAAAAATGATACACTCAGTTTCAGTAGTTGTTTTATTTGTTTGTTTGTTTTGTAGTACTAAGAACCAAACAAAGGGACGCTCTACCATTGAGCTATATCCCTCACCTTTTTTGTTTTTTGGTTTTTTAAAAATCTTTTATTTTGAAACCAGGTCTTGCTAAGTTGCACAGGCTGGCCTCCAATTTGTGATCCTCCTGCCTCAGCCTAGCCAGTACCTTGAATTACAGGCATGTCCCATGACACCTGGTCTTGTTGTTGCTGTTGTTGTTGTTGTTTTAAACCATCTTAGCCATTTTTTAGTGTGCAGTTCAGAAGTGTTAAGTACATGCACATTCTTGTGCTGCCATCACCTCCATCCATCACCAGAAGTTTTTTATGTTCCAAAACTAAAACTCTGCACCCATTAAACGCTAACTCTCCACGTCCCCCAACCCCTAGCAACCGACATCCTGCTTTTTGTCTCTATGGATTTGAGCACTTGAGATATAGGTGAATCATGTAATATTTATCTTTATGCTCCTGGCTTTCTTTGCTTACCATAATGTTCTCAAGTTGTGACCCCTCTTTGCAGCAATATGACCAGATTTTCTTTCTTCTTAAGATGAAATAATATTCCACTGTGCCACGTTTTGTCGATGCATTCATCTATCTATGGGCACCTGGGTTGCTTCCACCTACCTGTTGACTACTGTAACTAGAGGCACGTTTGTGCAAGAAGCTCTTTAAGACCCTGCTTTCAATTATATTAAATATACACCTAGAAGTCATGTGGCTAGATCTTATGGTTTTACTTTTAATGTTTTAAAGAATTATCACACTGTTTTCCATAACAGTGCATCACTACAATCCCACCAACATTGTACAAGAGTTCCAATTTCCCCACATTATAACCAACATTTATTTTCAGGGGTCAGTTTGCTTCTTTTTTTGTTTGTTTTTGGATGGTGGCTACCCAAGTGGCTTTGAGAAGATATCTCATTGTAGTTTTGATTTGCATTTCTCTAATGAATAGTTATATTGAACATCTCTCCTTTCAGGTACTTCTTGGCCCTTCGTGTATCTTCTTTGGAGAAATTCCTGTGACATCTTCTCACTTTTTTGTGTAATACTGGGGATTGAACACAGGACCTTCACTGAGCTACATCCCAGCCACTTTTTATTCTTTGTTTTGAGACAGGGTCTCACTAAGCTGCAAGATTGGGCTCAAATGTGTGATCCTCCTGCCTCAGCCTCATGAGTGTTGGGATTACAGGCATGCATCACCACTCCTGGCGATGATGTAGTTTGATTCTTCTATTTTGCTTTTACTGCCTATGGTTTTGGCGACCATGTCCAAGAAATTACCAAGTCCAGGTTTTCAACTGTGGTTTTTTTCCTAGTAGTTTTATAGTTTCATATTTAATGTTTAAGTTTTTAATCCATTTTGATTTAGTTTATTTTGAGGAAATTGTGTATGGTATAAGGTAAGGATTCAACTTCAGTCTTTTATATATGGATATCCAGTATTCCCAGAAACTGTCACTGAAGAAACTGTCCTTTCCCCTCACTGAGTGATCGTAGCACCCTTCTTTTTTTTTTTTTTTTTTTTTTGTGGGTACTGGGGGTTGACCTCAGGACCTCGTGCGCCAGCAGGCGCCCGTGCCACTGAGCGATATCACCGGCCCTTTTCTCGTATGTGGGTTCCGGGAGTCGAACTCGGGCCCTCGCGCTTGCCAGGCAGGCGCTTATGCTGCTGAGCCATCTCACCGGCCCCGTAGCACTCTTTTTGAAGACTATTTGTGAGTTTATTTCTGACATCTCAATTTTATCCCAGTAGTTTACATGTCTGTTCTTTTTTTTTTTTTTTTTTTCTTTTGTGGGTACCGGGGGGTCGACCTCAGGACCTCGCGCGCCAGCAGGCGCCCATGCCGCTGAGCGATATCACCGGCCCTTTTTTCGTATGTGGGTTCCGGGAGTCGAACTCGGGCCCTCGCACTTGCCAGGCAGGCGCTTACGCCGCTGAGCCATCTCACCGGCCCTGTTCTTTTGCCAGTAAGTACCACACTGGCTTCCTTGTTGTAGCTTTGTGATATGTTTTGAACTCAGGAAGTGTGAATCCCCCTACTTTGTTCTTATTTTTAAAAATTGTTTTGCGTATTCAGGGTCTTTGGAGGTCGTATATAAGTTTTATGATACATTTTTTTCTATTTCTGCAAACGAGAATGCCAGTGGGCTTTTGATGTGCACATCGGATCTGCAGTTGCTCTGGGATATCCAAGCGCAGAGACAACTGACAGAGCTCTCCAAGTCGCTGTGGACAGAATCTGTCACATGGCATTCCTGCCTCCCTAAGAAGCTTCAGATTATCAGTGCCTTCCAAAAGAAAAGCAGGGAAAAACCCACAAAAGACAAAAGCATGTGAATTGTTGATATTTTTCTTGCCAGTACAGCTTCATCCATCCATGGGGTTCAGTCACCACATATTTAAAATAAAGTCATTTGGCTTGATTCTTCTCAAAGAGCAAGATGAGACATTCCTAAACTTGAGGGAAATCATACTCTTAAACAAGAAGGCTCATGTTTACCCTACTGCTTTCCTCTGGCCCAGGTACAGCTTGGCAATTTGGTTCGGTGCCCAAGCAGCCAGTTGCTGAGGCATTTCCCAGTCTCACCTGCCCAGTGCCACGGCTGTGTCCATATCCTCCCGCATGGAAGGAGATTCAACAGCCACCCAGAGCTGACCGCTGAGACACTCCAGAGGAGACGCACTCAGCCCGAACGCGAAATCTCAGGGTTTCATAGACGTGTTCTCAGTAAGTTCCAGGCAAGAATTTTTATTTTTTGCTAGGTCCAAAACACTTCTAGACAGTCTACCAAGCGCTATGAGGAAACTGCTACTTCCATGCTTTTCCTCCTTTTAAAACCGTATGCCTCTCTGGGATGCTAGACAATGGAGTAAAAAGGGTTTAGGAGGTTGTTATTCTGGGCAAGTATGTTTATAGAGCTTAATTACATTGGCATTCTTATTTTTATTTCACTGTCAGTGTTCAGAGGGTGAGGAAGTATTGGCAAAGAAGATCCCATCTCCACTAGCACTGAAGTGACTAAGCACATATTTAGAATTCATAGTCTGGGACCCCATCCATACCCACTAAGTTCTGAGGATGTGGTCCAGGAAACTGCATTATGACCAAGCTTCCCAGGAAATTCTTAGACATATTAACTTCTGAGAAACACGGAATTAGAGCAAATAAAAGTTCTACCCAAAGGAACTCAACTGAGAAAACAATTTTCATAAACACGGAATAATGATTCTTGCCTGGTTTTTATTTTGTTTTGTTTTGTTTTGTTTCGTTTTGAGACAAAGTCTTGCTATGCAGTTCAGGCTGGCCTTGAACTTGCTTATGTAGCCCAGGTTGGCCTTGCACTCATGGCAATCCTCCTGCTTCAGCCTCCCAAGTGCTGGGATTACAGGCATGCGCCACCATGCCCGGCTCTTGCCTAATTTCTAACATATAGTTGGATATTTATTTATATAGTAAGGTATTTTGTAAATTTAGCATAGTAGATTCTCTATTAGATTCCTATACTTTTATTTCTCTTTTAGCATAGGTCAATTTTCCATTCGACTCCTATACCCTTAATTCTGTTTAAATCTTTCAAAACCTGAAGCTTCTCTTTTAAGAAATACTATCATAAAATTTGCTTCTAACTGCATTACTTTCTCTTTGAGACTTAATAAATTCTCAATTTTATTTTATATCATGATTTATAACATACTTGGGAAATCCTTTACACTCACTGTTAAAATCATTAAGTCAATGTCCTCGATTTAATCTTTAAGGCTGGCCCAGCCAACACTGAGTCACTGTAATCTTCTAGGTCAGACAGGAAAAGAATTGACGTCGTTACAAAATACCACTGTATAAGTGTCACTGAGAACATGGCAGGTGAGTGTACACAGTTGGGTAATGAGATATGATGAGCAACACCCAGTGCTAGAAGGTGAGCTGGAAGACCCTGGCACCTTGAACTGTGCCCCTGGGATGCCTTGGTGTGAGCTGTCGAGGATCCATGACACAGTTTCTCTGACATAACCCATCTCAGTGAGTTATCAAGATGTTTCCTCTCTCCAGAAAATCAAGCAGCCCAAGACAAATGATAATTTGGCATATGCTATGCTCAAGGGACAAAGGTAGTTGGGGATGTTTCATACAAAAGGGCTTCCACCGTGAGCAGGCAAGGCCGGACTGCAGCTAAAAACAGAGGTGTATAAAAATAAATCTTTAACTTCTCACCCCGAACAATGAAAACATTTTCCAGAAAAATACACACAATCTAAACAGCCTTGGACCTAGCCAGCTCCTTTCTCCAGCTTTTACTTTTTAAAAAGGAAAAATAAAAATGTGGGTCCACTGGCCAAGCTGGTTTATCTCTCTGAACTGTAACACGGCGCAAAAGTGAATTGTAATACAACCGTGCTCAAAAGTCCTGCTGGGGGTTCCAGGTTTCAAACAAACAAAAAAAAGTTATTGTTAATCATTAATTTAATGTCCTAAATTAAAATGAATATTTCCATGTCAGAAATTAATGTCAGCCTACAGCTGGATTTTAATGAGATATGACAAGAAAACCAAGTTCCAATCATACCCCTTTGTTTCTGTCTCTCTGTCTCTCTCTGTCTCTCTCTCTCTCTCTCTCTGCCTCCTGTCCTCAGCTCCCTTCCTTCAATTTAAGTCAAAGGGAGGAACAATGTAACATGACTCTCTGAGGTTGGAAAAGTAGGCAACCATATTGGTCTACATTGCCTAAGGCATGGGATGTTTTGTACAAGCAAATCTAGGAAATGATAGCAGCCCAAAGAGCCAAATATTGAAGACAAGGTAAATTTCAAGGTAATTCATCTCAAAATTAATTGTCTAAAATATCCTGTAATATCCTGGACCTTTATGTCATTGTCTGCTTTCACCTGCCCTTGGGCCCTGCTCACAGGACAAGATGATGTGGCCTCTGCAGGAAACCTGCTGCCGAGAACCGGGGCTTTACCCTGAATCACTGCACAGGGGAGGACTTTGCTGCCCTGAATCTGCCAGGCCCCACCGAGGCAGCCAAGGGCAAGCTGGTCAGGGGCTAGATATCCTGAAAAGAGGGCCCATTGGCTGATTTATGTGTATAGAATGTCCTTTGTTACTACCATCTTCTGATCCCTGTCCTGTCCCAGAACTAGGTCTACTCTACATTTCCCCAGTCTCTTCCAACTTCTCATTTCCTTCTGTAAAGGCCTGCAATAAAAACCCACATTCTATTCATGTCTTCTTCTTTTTAGAATTCCAGCCAGTCCCAGAGAACATACTTAACTCTCTAGTCACAAGGAGTAGATACGAAGTTTGTTGATCCCTGTCTCTGCCAAATGTGCCATTGGCTGCTCCAGCAATCTGCATGTCACTTAGCTCCTCATGGTCCAGTTCTCTCCACCTGCCCAGTTAGCGTCCACCCT
Organism: Erethizon dorsatum; assembly: GCA_028451465.1. Taxonomy (NCBI): domain Eukaryota; kingdom Metazoa; phylum Chordata; class Mammalia; order Rodentia; family Erethizontidae; genus Erethizon; species Erethizon dorsatum. The sequence goes on from CM051828.1 coordinate 55,326,942, forward strand.
GGTGTTTTTTGTTGTTGTCGTTGTTGTTGTGTGCAAGTTGTTTGTTTGCAGTGCTGGAATGAAAGCCATGGCCTCCCACACACTAGGTAAATGGTCTATCACTGAACTATATCCCGTCTTCTGGTGAATTTTTAAGCCCCTTTCACCTTCTAATTCCTAGAGATAGAAAGAAAAATAGCTCCTATCTCTGCTATCCAACCATAAATCCACCTGCCCACCCCCATGTCCATAGTCATCCACAATGTAAAACTGCGCATAACCAGTTCCGCATTACACCCCTCCCTGCTGTAGGCCTCTGGCCAGATTTGGGGGTAAGGGAACAGGATAAGGAGCAAGCATTCAGCATCACCTTAAGTCTCAACACAAATTCTGGCGACTGCTCAAAGGCATATCCGTGCGAGAGAATGAGGGAGGTCTCCTCCAGCTGCTCATCAGAATGGAATTCCATTTTCTCTGCACCAGTCAACCCCGGTATAGGCCTGCGCACTGCCCGGGTACCAGGAAGCTGGAGAGGGAAAGAGAGAGATGGTGAGTCTACAGTCTGTGAAATTCTATTTTTTTAAATTTTTAAATTTTTTTTTTTTGTGGGTACCAGGGGTCGACCTCAGGACCTCACGCGCCAGCTGGCGCCCGTGCCGCTGAGCGATATCACTGGCCCTTTTTTCGTATGTGGGTTCCGGGAGTCGAACTCGGGCCCTCGCGCTTGCCAGGCAGGCGCTTACACTGCTGAGCCATCTCACCGGCCCCTAGATATTAGTCCTTTGTCTGAGGAAAGGCTGGCAAAAATTTTTTCCCACTCTGTGGGTTGCCTTTCACTCTGTTGGTGATTTCTTTTGCTTTGCAAAAGCTTTTTTAATAAGATGAGACCCTAGTTGTTGATTCTTCCTGATAGTTCCTGTGCTATCAGGGTTTTGTTTATAAAGTCTTCACCTACACCTATGCCTTCAAGAGTTCTACCTATTCTATCTTCCAGCAGATTTGGAGTTTCTGTCTTAATATTCAGATCTTTGATCCATTTGATATTAGTTTGGCCCATGGTGAAAGATATTGGCCTAGTTTTACTCTTCACCGTGTGGAAAGCCAGTTTTTCCAGCACCATTTATTAAAGAGTCTGTCTTTCTTCCAGTGAAGGTGTTTGGCCCCTTTGTCAAAGATAAGGTGGCTGAGTGTGTTTGGAGTTGTTTCTGAATCTTCTAATCTGTTCCTTCATTGATCCTCAGGTCTGTTTTTATTTGCCAGTATCATGCTGTTTTTATCACAGTAGCTTTGTAGTATAATTTCAAGCCAAGGATTGTGATACCCCCTGCCTTGCCTTTGTTGCCCAGAATTTTTTTTTTTTTTTTTTTTTTTTAAGACAGGGTCTCACTATGTAGTTCAGGCTGGCCTCGAACTCACCGTGTAGCCCAGGCTGGCCTCAAACTCACAACAATCCTCCTGCCTCAGCTTCCTGAGTGCTGGGGTTATAGGTGTGTGCCACCATGCCCAGCCAGAAGTGCTTTTGCTGTTCAAGGTCTCTTCTGGTTCCAAATGAACTTTAGGATTGTTTTCTCTAATTCTGTGAGATATGCTATTGGTATTTTGATTGGGATTGCATTAAATCTGTATAGCAATTTTGGAAGTATGGCCATTTCACTATATTGGTTCTTTCACCCAAGAGCAAGGGATATCTTTCCATTTTCTGATATCCTCTTCAATGTCCTTTTTCAGAGTATTGTGGTTTTCAATATAGAGGTCTTTTACTTCCTTGGTTAAATTGATTTCTAGGTATTTCTTTTTTTTTTTTGGATGTTATTGTGAAAGGTGTTGTTTCCCTGATTTCTCTGTCGGTAAGTTTTTATTTGTGTACAGGAAGACTATGGATTTTTCAGTGTTGACTTTGTATCCAGCTATAATACTGAATTTGGTTATTAAATCTACAAGTCTTTTGGTGGAGTTTTTGGGGCTTTCTATGTGGAATCTCAGGTCATCTGTAAATAATGATAATTTAACTTTTTCTTTTCCTATCCTTATTCCTTTTATTTCTTTCTCTTGTCTAATTACTCTGGCTAGTATTTCCAGAACTATATTAAATAAGAGTGGCGACAGTGGACATCCTTGTCTTATTCCTGATTTTAGAGTGAAAGCTTTCAGTTTTTGTCCACTTAGTATGATGTTGGCTGTTGGTTTGTCATAGATGGCTTTTGTCAGATTGGGATAAAGACCATCTATTCCAATTTTCTATAGGGTTCTTATCATGAATGGGTGTTGGATGAGATGATCATATGGTTTTTGTCCTTAGCTCTGTTAATATGGTGTATTACATTTATTTATTTGCTTATGTTGGGCCATCCCTGCATCACTGGGATGAATCCTGCTCGGTCATGGTGTATAATCTTGATGATTTACTGCATTCTGTTTTCCAGTACCTTACTGAGGGTTTTCAAGTCTATGTTCATTAGGGACACTAGCCTGTAGTTCTTTTTTTTGTTTGTTTGTTTGGTTTCTCTGGTTTTGGTATCAGGGTAAAGCTTTCTTCTAAAATGAATTTGGGAGTATCGCTTCCTTTTCTATTTCATTAAAGAATTTGAGAAGTAGTGGTATTAGGTCTTCTTTAAATTTCTTGTAGAATTCAGCAGTGAATCCATCAGGGCCTGGGCTTTTCTTTGAAGGTAGGTTTTTAATTACATCTTCAATTTCATTCACCGATATTGGTTTATTTAGGATTTTTATTGCTTCTTGATTCAGCTTTGGTAGTTCGTATGTATCTAGGAATCTGTCCATTTCTTATGTGTTTTCCATCTTATTAGAATGCAGGTCCTCAAAGTAGGTATTGATGATCTTCTGAATGTCTGCAGGATCTGTTGTGATTTCACCCTTTTTATCCCTAATTGCATGAATTTCAGTCTTTTCTTTCCTTTTTTCAATAAGGTTGGCTAAGGGATTGTCAATTTTATCTAATATTTCAAAGAACTAACTATGATTCATTGATTCTTTGTATTGTTTTCTTAATCTCCATGCCATTAATTTCTGTTCTGATCTTTATAACTTATAATTTCCTCCCTATGAGCTTTGCACTTGAGTTGTTCTTTTTTCAGAAGTTTGAGTTTCAACATTAGGTTGTTTATTTGAGCTCACTCTGTTTTTCTGGTATGTAAATTGACCACTATAAATTTCCCTCACAGGACTGCTTTCATTGCATCCCCTAAGGTCCAGTACGTTCTATTGGCATTATCATTTAATTGTAGAAACTAATTTCTTCTTTAATTTTATCTGTGACCCATTGGTTGTTCAGGAGGGTATTATTTAATTTCTATGAGTTAATGAAGTTTTTGTGGTTTCTTTTGCCACTGATTTCCAATTTTATTGCACTATGGTCTGATAATATGCATGGAATAATTTCAATTCCTTTGCATTTACTTAAGCATGTTCTATGAGCTAGTATGTGATCTATTTCAGAAAACATACCATGTTAAGCTGGGAAGAATGTGTATTCTGATGTTGTTGGCTAGAACACTGTGGGCATCTACTAAGTCCATTTGTTCAAAAGTTTGGTTCAGTTCTGATTTTTCTTTGTTGATTTTTGTCTAGTTGATCTATTTGTGACAGTGGGGTATTGAGGTCCCCCATTACAATTGTATTAGCACTTATTTGATTTTTCATGTCTGTTAATATTTGTTTTATATAGTTGGGTGTACTAGTATTTGGTGCAAACATATTTATGATTGTTATCTCTTCTTGTATCCTTCCTTTACAAGGATATAGTGACCTTCTTTGTCTCTCTTAATCAGTCTTGGCTTGAAATCCACTTTGTCTGCAAATAGAATAGCTACCCCTGCTTTTGGGGGGTTTCTGTCACATGGAGTATTGTCTTCCATTGACTTTCAGTCTATGAATTTCTCTTTGAGTTAAATGTGTTTCTTGTATGCAGAATATTGTTGGATCTTGCTTCTTGATCCATTGCGCCAGTCTGTTTCTTTTGATTGATGAATTGAGACCATTAACATTGATGGTTATAACCGATATGTATTGACTTATCCCTGTCATGTTATTTTCCTGTTATTGGTTTCCCTTTTTTTCCCCTCTGTTTAATTAGTTGCCTTTCCTGGTGGATTTATTCTTTTGGGGTTCATGGAGTTGTAGTCCTCATTATCTCTTCTAGAATGTCCTTCAGAACATTTTGGAGTGCTGATTTGGTGGTTATGAATTTCTTCAGTTGTTCTTTTTCTTGGAAGTATCTTATTTCTCCACCAATTTTGAAAGATAGTTTTGTGGGTACATCAATCTGGGTTGGAGTTTATTTTCTTTTAAGGTTTAAATGCTTCATTCCAAGCTCTCCTTGACTTGAGAGTTTGTGTTGAAAAGTATGCTGTGATTCTGATGTGCTTTCCTTTATATGTGATTTGTTTCTTTTCTCTAACAGCTTTTAATAATCTGTTCTTTTATTGAACTTCTGGAATCTTGACTATTATATGCCTTGGTGTAGACTTTTTATCATGGTTAGTTGGAGTTCTATATGCCTCACTTATCTGTATGTCAAATTCTTTTTCCATGCTTGGGAAGATTTCTACCATTACTTCTGTGAATAGGTTGTTTATGTAATTTGCATTATCTCCTGCTTTTTCTTTGACTCTAATCAATCTTATGTCATTCTTCTTTACATCATCTAGCAATTGTTGCATTGATTTTTTGTGGTCCTTTGCTGTTTTGAAGAAATCTTTCTTTTCGTGATGGCTAACCACAATCCTGACATTCTATTTTTGACATTCTGTCCTCACATTGGCTCATTTTGTTGCATATACTTTTAATGGACTTTTTAATCCCCTGGATATCTGTTTGAATCTGTTTCATGGATTCCACTTCTTTCCTATGTCGGACATCCATGGTTTCCATCATTTTCCTAAGTGCCTCTATTTTTTTTTTTTAATCTGTATCTGCTCTAGAGTCACTAAGCATGTCTTTTATTATGGTCACCATCTCTGTAGTTATTTGAGAGATTATTTCTGGTTTGATTTTGTCTACAGCCTCATTCATCTGCTTTGTTACTTCTGCTGTTACCACTTCAGAGAGTCCAGGTGGGTGGCTTTTGAATTGTTCCACCTCATTGTCCCCTGGGTTTGCCTTTGGGGAGCTAGAAGTCTGGAATTGCATGTTGCTTAAGTGTCTTCTCATTTTCTTTCTTTTTTTTTTTTTTTTTTTTTTTTTTAGTTTAATTCCTGGGTTGATGCTTACAAATTGCTTATGGTGGGTAGCTTTATTGCTAATGTTTAGAACCCTTAGGAATTGACTTCTCAGAGATGTATTCCAGGTGTAGCTGGCTTTTGGGTTTTGAGTTTGTTACAAGTCAGGGCTCAGGGAGAAAGTGCTGCTTGCCACCTCCTTCTTTTGCATTGAGGTCTCTCTCTTCGCTCTCCCCATGGGCTTCGATTCTCAGTTCAGATCCTTGCTGGGTCTCAGGGACCCACTTCCCTCCTTCTTTTCTTCCTCATGTTGCTATATTCCAGCCTCTGCACACCAAATCTTGGGGAGGCTGTTTCTCTGCTGTTCACCACTCCACCATCTTCCCAAAAGTCCTTAACCACCAATGAAACTCTATAGAAGTGGTGGTAACCATGCCTCCACTCTGGCCATCATTATGTATGTTGCAAACAACATATTTACCTACCATGCTCTTAATGAAAATACAGGATTTTCATTTTGTATCCTTTTTGTACATATACACAAAACATATGTATGTATATAATGAATGAACACACACACACACTTCCTAGGTTTTTGCTTATTCCGAATATTCTATTTCTTGCCCTTGATCCCTTTCCAAAAGCAAACATTGGGCTGCTAAGCCAGATATTCTGCCCAATAATGGTATAGAAATCAATCAAAGTGGTTGATCCCGCCCAGAAGGAAAAAGATTGGAAAGCTGAAAATTCTGTATTTTGCAAATGGCTTGATGCTTTGCAGGTGGTTCCTCCTACCCAAATTGCACAACTCTCCTCTCCTTATGTTCTCAAAAATAGCTTACAACACATAACCATGTATGCTAAACAGACGTTGGGACCCATCGTGTGACCATATTGTGTTCTTAAGGAATAAAGTACAGAATCAGGAAAGAAACACCAGGGAGTACAAACAGAATAGGCCATAATAGACTCCATGGTTCTTCCATGACAGCACCTCAGTGAGGTTACTGCCTGAACTTTGGCCCTTTCATGTGTAACACACAGATTTGGGACCAAGTGATCTTCAGGAAATTCCAGCCCCCAAATTCTCCAACACTCCTTTCCTTAAGCTTATGGCTGGAGTAGAAAATTCTTACTTATTGTTAACCAGTACTTCTTGGAGTCTTATCACAGCATGGTCAACAAATCAACTCATTATTTAACAAATGTTTCAGGCATTCCTACAATGAAAGAATGCAGCCTTCACAAAAATGAACACTGTAGTTAGTGATAAGGCAAATGAGAGACACCCATGTCCTTGTGGGATATGAGAGCACTGGCTGATGTGATGAATGCTTCCTCTTCCCAGGAGAAGGCCCCCCTCCCTTCTTTCCTGAAGCAGGCCAAAGACAAGATCAGAACATAGGATCTGAACCTTCCAACAGCTGGGAGTTCTACCAGGATCTTTACACCCTATGTGGAAAGGTCAGTTGTTATTCTTTGAGAGTTTGATGGAGAGAGAACAGAAAGGAGCCATATACTCTGCAACAGCGTTTATTCTCAGCTGACCTTGCACAGCTGTCAAACTGATTGAAAAGCTAAAAGTTATACCAGAACATACCCAGAGTCAAACCCATCTGAAAAACCTGGATAAGTAGCCAGTAGATGTGAAAGTGGAGAGGATAGTTGTAGAGACATGGTGTTGGGACAGAATTCTCAAGTTGTTTATGAGAACCTGAAGTTAGGATTCCTAACTAGAGTTTTTCAATCCATATAGGCCCTGCAATCAACTTAAAGAGTTGTGATTAGAATGGTTTCATAAAAAATAAAAAATACATTGGCATGGGTAAGAATAAACTAGCCATTTTGCATAACTTTTATTTCAGCTCTGTGTATGTGTGTCTATAGCAGGTTATATATAAGATATATTTTCAGCCAGGTTTAGGAGCACATACCTACTCCCAGCTACTTGGCAGGCTGAGGCAGGAAGACCACAAGTTCGAAGGCAACCTAGATAGCTTAGTGAGATCTTGTCTCAAAATTTTAAAAAATGCCCAGGGGCTGTGGCTCAGTGGCAGAGTACTTTCTTAGCAAAGGCCCTAGGTTCAAGCCCAAATTCAAGATACATTTTCACTGTGAGTCTCAGGTCCCTTGAATGCCTCTGCCACATATGTCCAGTTCTTTTTATTCAAAGTGAAATAAAGCATTCTTCATTAAAGGAATGAGATCTACTTGAGGGTGGAAATAAGGGAATTCATTTTTCCCAGGGAGGAGATGGAGTGCAGAAGCAGCCCCCTGGGGGAGCTGGGGTAAGTGAGCTCAACTCACAATGAAAGCCACAATGAGCTTATCTCCTGAGAGGTTTAGGCATTTCCTTGGTTAACCTACCTTTTAACACCTTTAGTGAATCAGAAACAAGAAAGTCTTTTTATTTATTTATTCATTCATTTATTTATAGATATGATGGATGGGTGTTTCCTGATTACACATATCTCCTCTGATTTGCCTTAGATCCAAGAAATGCAGAAAATGTTTTTTATAGTACTTTTTAGCACCTGTGGTATTCTAGAGCCAGACATTCACAGCTTTGCTCTGTCACTTATACACTATATAACCCAGCACGGATTGCTCCCTTCTCTGGGCTTCCATTTCCACTACAAAATGGGAATAGTTACATTGTGAAGATCAAGTTAGAATATAAAGTGCTTAGAATAGTAAGCACCTTTGACCATATTCCCCTATTCCTGGAGAACAGCTGTGGAAAGAGTCCTCTCTTGTCTAATGAAGTTATGTTCCATTATTAAGAAACAGGAAGGTGTGCTAGGGTAAACACCTTTTAGGCAGCAAAATGGAGTAGTGAGAAGGATATGACCTTTGGAGCTTACACCTGGCTCAAACTCAGCCCTACCTGTTTACTCACTGAGTGACCTTGGGCATTTTAATTAACATTTGAATCCCAATTGACCCCTATTCTAAAATGAGTAAATAATACCCGTGGGATTTAAAGTGAGGCTTGTAAGGTGTTGTCTGGGAAGGACTGACTTCAGTTTTTTTCCCCTTTCCCCTTACAGTGTAACAGGAAGAAGAAGAAATAACCCTAGTTCCCAGGCTAGGACATTCCAGAAGCCCTGAGTGACTATCTCAAGGTCAGGGAGTAACCCACAAGTCCGGCCTCACTGAGCATACGCCATAGGCAGCTGTAACTTGTAATAGTGATGCAAACTATCCTCATGCTTCATAAAGCTTAATCCAGGTCCATGAAACAGTCAATTTCACAAAAATTGTCCTATGCCATAGGCAACTGTAACTTGTAATAGTGAGGTAAAGTGTCCTCATGCGATAAAGTTTAATCCAGATCCATAGAACAAATAGACATTCTCACAAATGTTGTCCTAAGAATGTTTTTCTTGATGAAATTATTTGAACTGTTGAAAATTAAGATTTTTAAAGAGTCATAATTCTCCTTCTTATCATGTACAACTGTTTTATGTTTAGTTATTACCTTGCAGCCTCTGTCCACATGCATACATGGTTTCCCATAGTTTCTGTCAAGAAATAAACTATTTATATTCTACCTTTTTGCAATATTATTTACTTGCCAATACAGTGCTCACATTATCCCATAAAATAGCTCCAGAAGAGATTATCTTGTAAAAGTTTTACAAGAACCCTGCTTATAAGCATAGTTCTATTCTTTTTAATTTTCTCTTTGGGAGGTTATATTCTTTGAAAAATCAGGAAGACTTTAATCCTTTGCATTTAGAATGTGTTCCCATATAAAAATGAGCACAGTTTGAAGGCTCTGGGTTCAATCCCCAGTACCGCGGGGTGGGGGCTGAGTACCGTCCTTTGTTAGTGAAGAGTAAGAATCTTCATCTCATACAGTCCATGATTTGGCCTGAGTTCTGATTATATTCTTGGAGAAACTAGGGTACAAACACTTTCAAAATGACCGAGCTTAGAATCCATCTATGCAACGCACTCGTCCCATTTTAACATGGCCTATAAAAGCAATGCTGTGGATCTCAGCCGTGGAGGCCAGTGACATATCGCCGAGCATTTCAAGAGGTCACAATTACCCTGGACTCGCTGGAAATGTAGAATAGACAAAGTCATGGGTGTGGGGGCAAACAGGAAAAGAGTTCGACCAAATAATCTGTAACACACACATTGTGTGCAGCCAGAGCAAACTAGAGCTCAGGTGCCCAAGAGCCAGGATGCAAAGCTGTCCTCCTGAATGGGTATTCTGTCCTATCAAAGACTATTGTTTCATGGGGCCCAGGCCTAACAATGTCCCATTGTGGCAGAAACAAGGCCGAGGTGGTTAAATCCCAGTTTTCCAGGTCTCTCCCTTCATTTTCAGTCTCCACGACTGAACCCCTGAGGAGGGTTCTGTGCTCACCCTCTGCACTGCCATCCCACTGCCGTGTAAGTAAGGGTGGTTCAGGGGCTACTTGATGTGGGTTGGGACACTAGAAATCCCTCACCCTTGCTCTGATTTTTTATTAAGTATAAAGACTATATTTTCAAAAAGATGTCACAAGAAAAACTATCTCTGGAATTACCCCAAAGTCTGCTGCCTACCTGCCCAGCCACCCATGGGACTCTGAGGACATTCCACCCAGATGAAAGATGCACACCCGGATTTTGTACAAATCGGTAGATGCTTTGATATTTTCATTTTAAAGGAAATTTAATAGCCAACTTCAATCGCAAGAGACTGTTTTGCTATAAATAAGCCTGGAATGGACATTTATTCACTAAGTGGATTTTAAAATCTCTGGACTAAAACAACAACATATGGCTATGAGCTGTTCTTACTGCACATGGATTTCTGGGTCATGTGAATCTTCGTGTGGCCAGAATCTGCACAAGGATTAGAGAACCGGCCAACTGGAAGTGGTTAATAAGGAGGCCCTGGGATGATGAAAACTTGCCTAGAAATCATCTCATTCATATTGTGCGTCACTTCCTACGTGGAGCAGGTGAGGACTTCTACTGGAGTGGTTTGAGGGTTGACGGTCCCAACAGAGCAAAAGGGAAAGGGAAACCCAAATGTTTCCAGAGAGTAGAATGTTGTGCTGCCAATGTGTTCTGTGTACTTCGCCCTTTGCTTCCTACAGCATCTGAGTTAGAGGATCTTGATACAGATTGATCTTGATGCTAATGTCCCATATCCCTCAACAAGAATGCTTGCCTCACTTGGAGAGATTGAGAAAAAGACAGGGTCTTGGGACACTCAGACTGGGCCCTTTCAGAAAGATAAGTGTATACAGTGCTTTCTTGTGCCTGGCTCAGGAGCCCTTGAGGTGTAACTGGAGGAAAAACACATTGCCCTGTCACCCATCTTCCCTGGGCGACCTCAGGCTAGCTACTCAACCTCTCTGCTCTGTCTCTTCCTCCATTTTTACAATGGGGTGATGACTGTCTTATCTTTTTCCCCTGGAATATTGTTAAGAAAGAAAGAGACCTACTGTAGGTGAAGCTGCTTTACTAAAGTGAGTCATCTGTGTTTTATGCTAAACATTTCTGGGAGGATGGTACCTGAGTCTGCAGCCGTGTCCGGGAGCCACCAGTAACGGGTGGCTGAGTCTCTTTCAGCCCCGCCACCTTCACCTTTTTACAGGCATTAGTTGAGGGCTGTTTTTTTACATCTGCAACCTTTGTATTTCTTCCTTTCCTCTGTGAGAATGGGATTGTTAGAGCAACGGAGGGCTGAGGCCCACCAGGGAGCCTGTTAAGTCTAAGCTCTGAGATAAAAGGTGGAAATAGGCTGAGGGAGGTGGGGGACTTATTGGAGGGAAAAAGCACAACAAACATTTCAACCATTTGGGACAATTTAATCAAACCAATTTTGGATAAACAAGACTAAGGAGATACTGTCTCCATTGTTTTGTGTTCTTAATGCAAAAATGTCTGCTTTTTACATGTCTAGCTATGTTAAGTATTTTAAGATTCTTTAGGTCCCACATCTTTAGATCTATAACCAACCTCCTGGTTCATCCTCTTTCCTAACTGATTGGTAAAGAATAGAAATATATGTTCTATCTATGACATTCCTGACCAAATGTCACACAGAATCTTCCTCGTGACATAGAAAACATGAAGCCACAATTCCTCTGTGTGACCGTGTTTGAGCTATTTCCCCATTGGTGAAATGGAAGAGTGTATTCGATGATCTCTTTAAGTTCAAACACAGAGTAAACCATATCCTTCGGCTATGGGAGTCGCCTCTTCCCCTCCTGCCGTCATCCCTTCCCACCCCTCCCAGGCTTTAGTAAACTCTCAATCCCTTCATCCTGGGATCTCATGGATTCCTCCGATCTGCCCCACCAACCTTTCCAACACTGACCAGTGGGAAAGCCCAAGGCTTAGTTCAGGCCAGCAAACATGCCCCACAAGTAGTTCCTAGACAGCAAACTCTGCTGGCTCTGGGAATAAAAAATAAGTGAGTACCTGTCTTTTAAAAGATCTTTTAGGCTGGTGAGATGGCTCAGCGACGTAAGCGCCTGCCTGGCAAGAGCGAGGGCCCGAGTTCGACTCCCGGATCCCACATACGAAAAAGGGGCCGGTGATATCGCTCAGCAGCACAGGGGCCTCCTGGCGCACGAGGTTCTGAGGTCGACCCCCGGTACCCACAAAAAAAAAAAAAAAAAAATCTTCTAGTCCAGTTGAGGAGGTAGTCAGAGAAACAAAGTTTTAATATAAGGAGATCAGAGCTCTGCCAGGCACATGCTAGGGAGGTAGGTACACAAGAAGCCTGTAACCAGTCAGGCAGTGATCAGTCAGCGCACTGGACCTGGCCTGCATGCTAATGTAAGGCTAGTTTTTACCAAGTGGACTGCACGGTGAAGAGCTGGAAATCCAAGGACTGTGAGCTGCTTTCTAAACATTCTGATATAATCAGATTTTGTTTGTGGGAGGTGAGAGACCAGTAGCCTGAGATCCAGGTCTCCATCAGCCTTTACACAATAGGGCTGGTTAAGCCCTCTCTTCAAACAATGCCTTGGCAAACACTTTATCAGATGTAATTACATTTTCTAATCTTATAGTGATTTCCTTGCAGGTACTGAGGGAGTCAGGTTAAGGATCTTCCCCAAACTGATCTGGTTAGGTTCTGTCGAGTCGAAGATTGCAGGACAAAGCTTTATTAAGCATTGTCTTGGCTCAACAGGTGGTGTCACAACCAAGCAACCCCTGCACCCCCGACAGACTGACCCCTGGTGGTGAGGGTCATCTAGTCAGTGCCCATCTTTGAACAATGCTGTCACTGTGCCTGTCCTCCTCCCTGTTGCTGGTGGAAGCAGCCTCACAAGCACCTGCTGAAACACCGACTCAAAAGTGCCTGGGGCAGTCAATGTGGTCAAAGTAAGCCACACTTACTTTGCAGGAAGTCTGATTACACAAGATTGAGAGACCCAAAGATGTCACAGGCTAGGAGGCTGTCGGTGTGATGGAGTAATTTAATAAAAACAAATGACAGTAAAACCTATCCTGATCTGACAATGCATTCAAAAATAGGAGGTGGATGAGTGACCCATTGTGGGCACATTCCTGGTTGTCACCCAGTGCTTCCTACTGTGAATGGATTAACATGGGGATACTGCTATATACAGCATGAGCACAAAATATGTTAAAATTACCCAATTCTCTTTCTCTTTCTCTTTCTCTTTCTCTTTCTCAGGGAATTCCTCTCTTTTTGTGAACATGTTTTAGATGTTATTCAGTTCTGATCCCACTATTTACTTGGCCCTGATTTAATTGTAAGAGATTTTATCCTTTTAATAAAAACAACAAAGGGATATCACTAGCACCGTATCTAAAGCTATACTGTTAAAATGCTCAGTGCTTCTATTTTCAAGCAAAAGTCATGAATACCTGCTTGGTTTAACCCTGTAAATTTGCAGGTCCTTTGCTTTGAAATAACCATGTAATGCTTTCTTTTCTAATGCTTGATCTGTCCACACTGTAGAGCCATTCTCTTCACCTTTACCTGCAGGTTACACCCAAGGTCTGTCAGGGCAGCTGCCAAAATGGGGAACAGCAAAGAGTTCTTCTGAAAAAGTTCTGCTGTATTTTTTTGTTTTGCAAATTTGTCTTTTCAGAAATGATAAATGTTTCCAACTTTTATTTAATTCTAGGCAGTCTAAGATGATAAACATTTATATGGAACAAATCAGCATCTGGTCTGGCATGGAATGGAAGGTGGGCATCACACCCAGTGCAATTTGGAGACTTGGTTTGTGGGAAAACATGGAAGTTGGAAGGCAGTGCCACTAAGCCAGCTCTGTAGCCCAGAGCCACTGACTTTTAATGTCACTCCTAGGTCTAAATGTGTGTTGTGAGGGGCATGTTAGTCAAGCACAGAGTCCATTGTGAACCAGCACTTGGGCATAAGCAGAAAACCTCCCTTTTTTTTTTTTTTTAACCAGGAATCAGACTCATGACTTCACACTTGCCAGGCAGGCACTGTGCCACTGAGCTATATCTCTGGCCCAATCCTCTCTTTTTTGTGCCATCCTTATGAGGGCTAATTCGTCTAATCTCTCTAAAGAAACTGGCAGGATTAACATCAAGATGGATATATTGCCAGAAAAAGAAAAATATTAACCATCTTTTTTTTTTTTTTTGTGGGTACCAGGGGTCGACCTCAGGACCTCGTGCGCCAGCAGGCGCCCGTGCCACTGAGCGATATCACCAGCCCTTTTTTCGTATGTGGGTTCCGGGAGTCGAACTGAGGACCTTGCGCTTGCCAGGCAGGTGCTTATGCCGCTGAGCTATCTCACCAGCCCTTAACCATCTTTTTTAAAGTTAGTATTTATCAAGTACTTACTAAGATCTGGGTAAGGGATTCACAAGTAATCACTCAGTTAAATCTCACACCAACCTCTAAGATAGGTACTATAATCACGCCCACGTCTGAGATGAGGAAACTGGGGTACAGAGAGGTTAAGAACATGCTCAGGGTCATACACTGGTGAACAACGGGGTTGGGATTCAAATGGATCTGGACCCCATGCTTTTTACTATTACTCATGGCATCTACAAACTACACCTATGTGGATTGCATTTCGTACTAAGGTCACCTGGGTTTGTGAAATACAGGGTTGGGACTGGGCTAACCAAAATTCTCCCTTACTTACATGAACTTGGGCTTTTATTTATATATGGTCTATAGACTTCTAAGGTAAAATCATTAAGTCCTTGCATGAATCAGAAGAAGAACATGTCAAGAATGCTTGTGGAGAAAGGAGGAGTATAAGAGGGTCGAAGGAAATGATCAGCATCAAGCTGCCTTTGCTAATCAATGGAAGAGCTCCCTATCTCTTATACAAATAGAAGGGGGTGATCTGAGCCAATTTTATTCCTATCTTTGAGGGGTGAGCACTGCAGCTGGTACAGTTCCTGAAGATCTTTAGCACTCCCTCCCTGCCTCCACCCCTCTCTCCCCAGTTAGGCAAATCAAATCTAGAGGGCTGAGGAGCAACCTCTCTGTAATATGTAGAGGAGGGAGAAAGTTGCAAGGGAGCTATGCAGAGAATTTGTAGAGGACACAGAAGTTCACAAATGGAATGGACTCCAAGGTTCTCAAAGTATCTCGTTTCTAATCTTCTTTCATATTGGAGAACATGTCTGGAGCCACAGCTGGCCAGAATTACAAGAGAAAGCCCATTTTCCATGAAGGAAGGCTGTTCTTCCCATTCTCCGGGTAACACCCTTCCTCTCATATTCTTACAAAATGATGATTTACTGGCCCTCAAACCTTCCTTTGGCCTATCCTGCCTCAAAACATCCGAACCCCTGATAGCCTCATCTTGTAAGTGTGAACCAGCAGTCAGAAGAAGGAGGTGGGAGAGGACACCCAGGCCAAGAGTCAGCCTATGCGAAGCTCAGGAGTTAGGAGGATGCACAAGCTTGACCAACAACAGGAAGGTCACATAGACCAAGCAGAGGTTTTCCAACCTGGCTGCACGTTAAAATCACCTGGGGAGCTTAGAGAGATCCCCATGCTCGTGTTGCACCCCCAGATTAATGAAATCAGTACTGCTGGGGTCGGGTTGCAGCCATCCATGGTCCTGAGTGCTGTAGTTGAGAACCAGTGGCCTGGTGGGCACAGAGTAAGCACAAAAGGAAAAGGCTGAAGGGCAACATAGTGAAGTCAGTTAAGGAGATAGTGGGGATTTCAAGGGTGTGCGTGTGTGTGTGTGTGTGTGTGTGTGTGTGTGTGTGCGCACTGGGGATCAAACCCAGGGCCCCATACATATTGAGCAAAAGCCCTACCACTGACTACATCTGCAACCCCAGAATTCTCTATTTTTTAAACTTGAGAGAAGTATCAGCTGATGTTGCAGGTAGATAAGTAGTGAATGGGAAGAAATTTCAGTGAAGCAGAAAAGGCAGCAATAGGTAGGCAGAAGACGGTAGTGTCTGGCCAGGCCTAACTTAGACACAGTGAGAATTCAGAGCACATAGGTCGGGGTACAAATAGAGGATGGGATGTGGGAAGACTCCGGGAATGGGAAAGACAACATGACCAAAGGGCACACAGAGGGAAGAGTGGGCCATGACTCAAAAGCAGCCTGGCTCTTTCTTTTCTAGTCCTAGGCCCAGACATGGACAAGTCCCTAAGCATCAAGAAACCTGAATCATAAAGATACAAATCTGCTAAGATAGTGGACTGCACATGCCGAAGGAACAGGTATTTTGCCAAGAAGCACAACAAGGAAGGCCTGAAAAAGATGCAGACCAACAACACCAAGGCTGAGCCCCCAAAAGTGCCCAGGCACCCACCAAATGTTCCATAGGGAAGGCCTGTGCCTGCCAACCTGAGGACAGAAAGATGGGCGTAACTGCTGAGGCTCCTCCATGCTTGGCGAGATTTGCTAGCTAGGGCAACCACTGTGACCAGCAGCCTGGGGCGCTGCACACAGAGCTATTGCCCTGGCCATGGGAGCCACTGCTCCCCAAATGGGAGGGGACAGACAGGAGAGCAGGTCTTAGAACACTGAGCAGCTCCCCCCAGCATCACGGAAGTATCTGCAGACTGATCATCTTCCCAATCCACACACTGAGCCGGTTACAAGAGCTAATGATGTATGCATACCATCGTCGGCCCAGTCTGGAGATATCATTTGGGCACCAAAGTATTCAAATTTCTTTTACTATTGATGTGAATGTACAGACAAGATGTTTAAAATAGGACTATCTCAGAAAGCCTTGGACCGATGATCTCCACCACATCATGTATTACATGTATTGTATACTTTGATAAAACATGTTGCTTTTGAACTTTTATCAAAAAAGAGGACATCAGAGCTGAGGAAGTAGCTTTCTTGCTCTTACGAATAGCATGAGAAGCAATTCTCCAGGTGGTCACCTAGTTCGATGTAGTTGTACTTTGTACTGTTTTTGCCATGATATTTTTAGTACTTGGTTCAACTTTATAAAGTGAGCGTGAACATCAGTCTTTCATTGCAAATTTACACCAAATTTTCTGACTGAGGATGGAAGAGCCAAGAAAGTACTTTCCAGTACAAAATAAAAATAAAACCTTTTGATTATGTTTGTAGAATGGAAAACTAATTTAAATTATGAGATAAAGCTATGAGGAAGAAATCTAATCCATGATTGCAAATAAGACCATGATTTAGCATTCGGTCCCTTCCTAGACTTACTCCAGGGTAGGGCACCAATAAATCCTCTAACAGAATGAGCACTGCTGAAATAGAAGCTTGGAGGCACCATTTCCAGCCTGTCCATGCCTCGCTGTCATCAGGGAAGCCCTGTACCCTCTCCTTTCAGCTCTCTGATGCCAGGTCTGTCTGATGAATCAGTGATTGTTTCTCCTCTGCTGCCTGTTAAAATCACCACGGGAAGTTGTTAAACATACCAATCCCCCAAAACTCATCTCTAGAATATTCAGAACAATTACACTGGACTCTGGTTAGGGATTCTAAAAAAAAAAAAAAAAAAAAAATTCCCTCAAGTGATTCTAATGCATTTCCAGAGTAGAGAATTACCAGAGGAGCTAGATGATTTCTA
This sequence comes from Erethizon dorsatum, assembly GCA_028451465.1. Classification (NCBI taxonomy): domain Eukaryota; kingdom Metazoa; phylum Chordata; class Mammalia; order Rodentia; family Erethizontidae; genus Erethizon; species Erethizon dorsatum. The sequence continues at coordinate 55,344,119 of CM051828.1, forward strand.
TGTTTAAAAAAAAAAAAATCTTAGTGGCTAGACAGAGGCTGAGACGGGAGGATCTCTTGAGCCCAAGAATTCAAAGTCAGCCTGGGCAACATAACAAGACCTCATTTTGGAAAAAAATATTATGTTCCTATTTCACGGGGCATTTTCTCAGATTCTCATGTCAAAAAGAAAATCCAGAATAACACGAGCTTCCTTTAGTTTTCAGCTATGAAACATACACGTGCAAGAGTCAATACCAACATTTTAAAATGAGAAACCACTTTCAACCCTTACATACGACGCTCCAAGAGGAATCACGACAGTTTTATTCAAGGAAAATTTCTAAAATTTTAAATTGCTTCTTAAAGTGTGTCCAGTGCTTTCAGGGCACCAAAAGGTCCTCAGGTGAGCAAAAGAAAATGCCAGTGGGACAGAGCCCTTGGCAGGGAAGTGCCGCACCGCGGAGCTGGCCCTCTGTGCTCACGTGGGAAACTGGCTCGAGGCACCCGTGAAGTCCGGCCGCAAACCTTTATGCCAGCAGAGCAGCAGCTTCTCTAAATACAATGGGACCTCTGCCACTTTGAAGATAAGCTCTCACAGGCTGCTTAAAACAATAATTCTGTACTTTCTTTCCTGTTTCTAGATTTATTTTAAGTATTAGTATAAAATGTCAGAGCAGCTGATAGTGGCCAGATCAGTTTGTATAAAGCTCGACTGCCTGTTTGTAGTATATTACAGCTATATTTGACACAGGAAAGCACTTAATCATGCCCGCTATCAGCACACCACACCCACCTTTGTGAGGACCCTTAGAGGCTGTGAGATTTATCACTGTGAACTTGAACTGTATGGACAGGCCCTAATGGACAATGCAGGCTGCTTCTGAGAAGTTCAGGCTAAAAGTGTCCCATCCATGACCCAACCGCCAAGAGAAAGTTCAGGAATGCCATGCCGCCTCCCAGGGCAGGCTCTAGTAGGTCCTTTCTGCTCAGACTTTTCCTTAACTTACTGAACTCTGATGACAGGGCAAGAAATGCCCTGGGCCCCAATCTGCCTCCAAAATGGCCTCTTCTGAGGTTCTCCTTAGCCACATCATCCTTTGCACACAAATAAACAGAGAAGGCAAGGAGCATTCCTGTGGTGTTTTTGCACTCAAACAACCTCTCGAGTTGCCTTTCACCTGGACCTCAGTGTGCCCCAGGTGGCCGGCCCAGCACAAAGGGTCACACCATACATTTCCACAGTGGATTTCTGGGACATGTACAGGTAAGTGAGCTGACCATGGAGACATGGCCCACAGGGACCCTCAGTCCAGCATCCCAAATCATTTCTCTGCAGGATTGGCCACGAGGTCTGCTGTTTGCTTCTGAGGAGAAGTCAAGAAATCTGAGTCCTCCTCCTGGTCTCTGCATTCCATAGTGAACACCTGACTTCTCAAAACTCCTGCTTCCCTGGCCTCTGCTAAAGGGGTGACTGTGCCCTCTGGGTAACGCAAAGAACTGGCTTAGAATGGATGAGAGGGCATTATCACTTAGCTACTGAATATTAATATTTCAAAATATTTCTTTGGAATTACATTCTGAAGCCACTGACTAGTCACAGCTCAGGTTCCAAAGCACTTGCTAAACCTAAGTTTGTTTCCTTATCTATAAAATAGCAGCTATAGAATTCCATAGATTTTTTTATCATGGATATTTCCAAACTTTTTGGACGGTGTGCTATTTTATTCTATTTAAAAACATTTAATGGGCAAATGAATATTGTGTATATTCAAGATCCCCTATGTAATACTTTGATATATGCACACATTATGTGATTATTACCACAGATTAATTAACATCTACTATAGTTTGGATCTTTGAGTGTCCCCCAAAGGGCTGTGTGTTGAAGGTTTCTTCCCCAGCCTGTGGTACTATTGGGAAGCGGTAAAACTGAGAAGACAGGGCCTACTAAAAGACATTAGGTCACGGGAGTGTGGCCTTGAATGGGGATATTGGGGCTGTGCCACTCTTCCGTCCACCCAGAGATGTGCAGATTTGCTATGTCACACACTCCCCACCCGTGGAGGACCACCTGGATGACTCTCCTTAAAAGAAGAGAAATTATCTCCATTTTGGCTAAACCTGGCCCTGTTTCCATATATTGATATGTACAGAGCTGGCTAGGACTTTTCCTTATCCCCTCAACTGGCTTTAAGCAATGCAAATCGGTCCAGCTGAGGTGCTGATGTGTAGTCTTTGAAGCAAGGCAACAGGTCAGTGTTTCCCTACCCCATAGCTCCCAAAAACATGTGTGAGGTGGGCGGGAGGGAGAGCCATACTCCACGCTAACAGCTGGGATCGAGCCTCGAGATAAGAGGCTACGACTTCCCAGGGCATAAAAGATTACACATCAGAGCTCAAGCACCAGCCCCAAAACATTAGATACCACCTCAAATTGTGTTATGCAGATTACTCCTGCATATCCTTCTCTCTGCATATTGCAGAGGTGATTTCAGGCACCTACCTAGCCCAGCTCATGGCACTCAACGCACTTCCAGCCACTCTCATAGTTACTCATCCCTGAGCCACTCCCCTCTTCAAGAATTAATAAAACCCGGGTTCGGCTTTGGGTCGAAGCCTTTGTTCTGGTAACCACCACCCTGGCTGGACTTAGGATCCCTTGGCTCCCCACAGCTACAAATATGTCTTAGTGTCTTTATTCTCACCATGGGTTGCACTGGAAGTGTAGATTGGAATTAACTTGCTGAAATTCCAATAACTTTTCCATGGGATTACAAATATAAACTTCCCAGACCACGACAAGGACCAGGAAGGGCTCTCTATATCCACCCATCATGATGTTCTGCCCCAATCCCACTGGCCCAAAAGCAATGGAGTCAAGTGATTATGGGCTAAGACTTCTGAAACCATGAACAAAAATACATCTTTCCTCCCTGTAAGTTGATTATCTCCAGCATTTTGTCACAGTAATGGAAAGCTAACTAACAGCACCTAGTACCACCCCTGCTGTGCATTAGATCCTCAGAATGCATGAATGTTACAGCAGAAAATTTGTATCCTTTAACCAACATCTCCCCATTTCTCCCACCTCTCAGGCCTTGGTGACTGCCTTTCTGCTCTCTAGTTCTATGAGTTCTAGTTTTCAAGCATTTTGTGAAAGGTCAAATAGTAGAGTGAATCACCATTTATGTGTCACCTGGCCCCAAACATTATTTTCTGGATTCCTTTAATCCAGTTCCTATTTCATCCTCGTGGACAATTAGAATATGCATTATTAATATGATCACACTGTTACACCTAGCAAAATTAACAATACCTTAACATTTTTTATATCTAGTCCATAGCCAATTTCTCTAGTTGTCTCAATAACACATCAGAATGCAAACAAGGCCAAAATGTTGGATGTGGTTACTGTCTCTTAAACCACTTTTATTTTTCTCTAACAGTTCTCTGTCCCTTACTTTTAAAAATCACACCATTGTTTTGTTTGCCTTGTGAAATGTTCCACATTCTAGATTAGGTTGATTACTTTACTCTAATAGTGTTTTTCTACTTTACATGTCTCATAGATTTGATTATAAGGATTAAAGGAATTAATACCTATATAATACTTAGTAGGTGCACTTATTTGCCAAGACTGCCAACTAAGTATGAGAGACTGAGGGGCCTGAAAACAGCAATTCATTGTCCTACAATTCTGGAGGTTAGAAGTCCAGGTCCAGGTCTTCTGAGGAGCATGAAAGAGGGATTTGTCTCAGGCCCTTCCCCTTGACTTGGAGATACCCTTTTCTCCCAGAATTCACATCATCTTCCCTCTATGCTTGTCTGCCCTTTGTTTAATTTCCCCATTTTATAGGGACACCAGTCACATTGGATCAGATTTTACAACCTTACTTCCAAATAAGGTCCTATTCTAAGGCACCAAAGGCAATGAATTCAGTATATAAATTTTACAGGCACATAGTAAAATTTCTGTAAATATGAGCTAATTTGTTAATCATTTAATCAGTAGATATTATACTGTTACATAAGGATTAAACGAGTTAATATATATAAAATTCTGGGCATAGTATTTGACACATAGTTAAGTTTTTATCAATATTAACTATGAAGTTGTAACATGCTCCAATGTGACTTAGTAATGTTCTAATACTAGTTTATATTCATGATAGAATTTTATTCAAGGAAAAGGAAAAAAAAGAGAATGGAAGGAAAAAAATAGAAACAAACTTGTGTAAATGGGTCACTAAAGGATGGGGAAGGGAATGGAGCAGGTACAAATTCCCCCTGATGAATGTGGTCAGCATGTATGACAAATATGTACTAATAAAGTTTAAAAATTTAAAAAAAAAACAAAGTATTCTCAAAACATTTTTAAAAGAATGTTATTTAGTAGTTTTTTGTTTTGTTTTTTTTTTGTGGGTACCGGGGGTCGAACTCAGGACCTCGCACGCCAGCAGGCACCTGTGCCACTGAGCGATATCACCGGCCCTTTTTCCGTATGTGGGTTCCAGGAGTTGAACTTGGGCCCTCGCGCTTGCCAGGCAGACACTTATGCCGCTGAGCTATCTCACCGGCCCTATTTAGTAGATTTTAAATATTAGTTTAAATTCACAATGCTCAATAGAAATGAACCACAGAAGTGTTAAGTTTTGAAAGGGCAAAAGGAGTAAGTCTGAAAATTGGAGGCCTTGGTGGGCACCGGGGCCCTGGAGCCGTAACTCAGGCGTGGTCGTGTCCTGACTTTCGTGGACCACCAGCTTCATGACCACGAGCACGTCACATCTCCAAACTGAGGGTTCTTTTCCTCTGAAAGAATCAAGCCCTCGATATTCCCAAACCTCTTTTCATGCCTAAAAGTCTAGATTCTATAAGGAAAAGGACTGTGAGAGGCATAGCACGCAACTGCCATTTAAAATAGCAAGAGAGTTATTTCACCACATTATTAGTATGTCCAAAAGTCTCACGAAAGGATCTGCTGAGGGCTGGGGTGTAGCTTGGTGGTGGAGTGCTTGCCTAGTATGCATGAGACTCCGAGTTCAATGTCCAGCAACACACACACACACACACACACACACACACACAACCTACCAGTTGTTAGGCAATAAATTATTCTTAAAATAGATGAGGAAAAAACTTTTCATAAAAGCAATCCCTTGACATATGTCAGTATCAGATTACATCACTTTCTTTTTCAGTTTATCTTTACTTTTTTTTCCTATTTCATGGACTATTTTTACTTTCTTTTTACATGTCAACTTTTTTGGTCCCAGAGGGTTTTTCGTTTGGTTTTCATTTTGACACAGGGTTTTGCTATGTAGTTCAGGCTGGCCTTGAATTCACTACGTAGTTTAGGCTGGCCTAGAACTTGCAGAGATCCTCCTACCTCAGCCTCCCAAGTGCTGGGATTACAGACGTGTGCCACCTCGCCCAGCTCCCAGAGTTGTTATGGTTGTTTATTTCTTGTTAGATAAACCTCTGACCAGTCATTTGTCTTTTAATTCCATTTTGTCTTCACCAAGCACTCTCTCGTAACCTGTCTTCTCTTTTATTCCCCTCCTTGGCCCACTTTCTTCTTTTATATATTTCTTTCTTCTCCAATTTTGGTGAAAGAGCCAAAATTTCTCAACATGGAGATGGACTCACCCAAGACACCACAACAAAACTTCATCCTGAAAATATCTGCCAACTTTTTTCAGACAAAATTGGTAACCCAGGGAAGGGGATCCTGTCTGGGAATGAAGACATAAGAGCGCCATGTAGACTCACTGCTGTGGGGCACAAGTCCTCTGCCTCACTCCCAGCCAAAGGTCATGGTCCTTTGCGTGAACACTTCTCCCCAAGACAACTTTACTGGGAAGCTCGACTAACTGCCACACAGCCTTCCGGGCAGAATGGCCATGGGGTGATGTTGGTGAAGACAAGGAGATCCTGCTGCTCCAGGCAGGAGAGAACACAGCCTTCACTGGCATTGAACACCATGTGGGTGTGATGATACACTGTCGGCTCATTAGAGATGATTACTAATTGAAAAGTAGGACTAAACTCTGCCAAGTGTCCTCCACACCATTGCATGGCCATTGCCATCCATGCAGGAGCCAGGAGTGCAGGCACAGCATGGATGTTTAGAGAAGGGGGACAGGGCTCTCCAGAAGTTGGAAGATCAGAGGCCTCCCCCAGACCAGAAGATGCATATAACTAAGGGACTGGGGACTTTGTGCCAATTTTTACCGCCCTGTATTTGTCTGTCCCCATCCACCACTAAGCAGCCATTTGACCTTAATGTAGATTCTCTGGCAAACTTCCCTGCTGAAAGACACATTTCCATGAAAGAGAAATACATGGCCTTTCTGTCTCAAAACAATTTCATTTGCTTGGTTGATATAAAGCAGTTTTCTTCCCAGAACCTATCTACTCTGGATAAGCCAAAGTATTACGACAAGAACTTGACAACTCCTTGGGGCTAAATGATGAGGAAAGAGTCAATGATAATATCAAATTTCTAAGTCAGAATTCCCAAAAGGAATTCTGTATTCCATACCATGCCTTCCCTCACCGCCAACCCTCTATCTTAATATCTGAATGATAGAGGCTCAATTGGAAGTTTCTTGTAATTTCAGGGGCTATATTTCACTTCCACATTTATTTTAAAATTATGTATTAGTGTTTTCTATGTGCAAAATACTATACTAGGTGTTAGGAGATTGAACAAGGATGAAAGATATCCAAGAAGAACATAGAGTTGAATAGGGAATATAAACTACATATAAATAAAATGCAAGTATATTTAATATATATATATATAATTTAAGCTGCTGTCAGCTGTAAATACTTTTAATCTGATTTAATAGATAAATTAAATTTATTATCTCTCCCAGACATTTAGAAATATGATAATTACAGGGTTCATTGATAGCACAGATTAAGTATATCACCATGGGCTCAAATTCTTTCCATCTTTGACTTCCACCATCTTGGCAATGTTGTCCTCGGTCCTCAGGTTTGTCCCCACATAGACACAAGATGGTCATATGGTCATAAAAACATTGGGTGAAAGGACAGAGTCCACTGTCTTGGTATATTCTTCTCTCATTTTTACATACATGAAATCTTCCCTGGAACTGCCATCCCACTTCCTCTATGTCTCACTCTACAAAATTATGTCACATGACCACCATTCTTACAAGAGGCAGTAGAATGGCAAATATTAACTACATGGCTTGGGAGAGTTTGTTCCTCGGCAGGGATGACCAAATGCCTAAACAAAATCTGGCTTCTGTTATCAAAGAAAAGAAGGGAGATGTCTTTAAGTGGATAATCAAAAATATTTATTGCAACATATTTTCTTGATGCTGTGTAGTGCTATCTAACATGTTTAGATGGTGGTGTGTCAGAGATCCTTCCATTGTTTTGCAATAAAAAAGGGAAAACATCATGTTCCCCCAGCACTGAGGACAGCTCTTGGGTATGAACTCTACTCTTTATCACAGTACTCTGTATGCCCTGCACCACGATGTGCTAAGCATTTGAGACCCATTAGCTCATTTGGCCACTAAAACAATTCCATAGAGTGGAAGCTATTACCTCCACTTACACAGATTAAAGAAAAGAAAAACAAAAACTTGCATTCAGGAAGCTAAGCAACTTGCTAAAGTCAGTAAGAAGTGACAGAGAGGAGAGCCAGCCCAGACACAGCCATCTCAGGCCAAAGTCCCTTCTCCTCCCCCGCATCTAACTATGGCATAATTCCTAAGACAGACTTGTGGGAGGCCAGGGGTTTTGGGGACTTTGCTCAATGAAGGGGGGGGGGTAAAGGATAGTTTGATGCCTTCCCATAGGTGCTATCCAACTTCAGAACTGGAAATTGAGGGATGGAGTAAAGAGAAGCCCCAGGTTATTTGTTCCTGGAGAAGCCACTTTTGACCAAGGACAGAACTCTAAGAATTAGTGTGGACAGGAGCTTCACTCCCTGCCCAGGCAGCTGAGGTTTCAGCACTGCTGATTACAATGGGGAAAATAGGGCTGATTTAGGAAACCATTAGAAATACATGCCAAGAACTTGGTGTGGTGGGACACACCTGTAATGCCAGCACTTGGGAGGCTGAGGCAGGAAGATTGCCCTGAGTTCAAGGCCAGCCTGGCTTACATAGTGAGTTCAAGGCCAGCATGAACTGCATAGCAATACCCTGCCTCAAAAAAAAAAAAAAAAAAGGGTTTAATGTGTCAGATGACTCCTGTACTGAGTGGCGCTCTTCTGGACAGGGAATGACATGCCCAAGTGTGTTGTTTAGTAAGCTGCAATGCCTGATGCCTCTACTTGTAGGAACAGGTTGCAACAAGAATTCTTCATGGGTTTCTTCAGTAAATCATCAACCTGATTTAAATGCTAGAAACTTAATTGTGTTGTGAAAACTAATCAAGTATGAATGTGATAATGAGAAAGGACCAAAAATAGTTGAAATGAACTTTCCCGTATATCTGAACTCATTGGACAATAAGACCATAATATACATTCCATCACCTGGGTGAAGTTTTCCACCCGGGATGTGGGTGAATTAATGAGCCTGAGCCCAACATCATAGGTCATTGCCAAAAATAGCCTATTCAAGGCTCTGAGTTTGATCCCCAGCACTGCAAAGAAATAAACATAAATAAAAAAGCCTATTCATTGAAAGTCATGTCCATAACTATCATTCACCTCTGGAAGAAAAGAAAACAGAATCAAAACCTGTCTTATGATTCCCTGGCAACCATAAATTCCAGAAGACTCTGTGCACCAAAAAAAAATCATTATCGCGTTCTATTTCTGCTCATCTACAGGCTGACTGAGGGGACACAGAAAGGGTAGAAGAGGTTCAGGAAGGGATGAGTGTTCCCGCTTTAATGAAAAAGAGGGATAAGGGCAATAAGAATGACAGCACGTCCCCAGGAATGACATCTCATCCATTTTGACGGAGTGAGGATAGTCCTGTGTTAATCTAAACCAACAGTTTATCCTGGAATACAAGGACTGTCACCTCACTCCCTGTAAGGCCCCCAGGACTGTTTCTTTATCTGGACACTTTGCTAAGGGACTTTAGAATTAGATAGGAAAATCTGCCAATGACAACACAGACACCTCCGGCCCAACCTCGACCTTCGGGAGGCTTGGGTCACCCTGTTGCGTGAGGTTGAGGGACTCCCAGCGTGCTGAGCATTCCTATCTCCTTAGCCTGCCTGCAGATAGGTCCCTTCCTTCCTGGCCAGATAGAGGCGTGGGTTAGCCAGGCAGGTGACCCTCACCTCCACCCCGGATTTAGTCAGACTTCATTTCATCATCATTATTAATGGCTGGGTGTGCTAATGTTTCCTGAAGAACACGATAAGCACCTCACAGAATCAGAAGGAAACAAATCCATGACTCCGCATTTTTCCCTCCTACCCAACAGCTATGGAAAGTTCCTGGTTGACCTAAGGGTATCTGTAGGGCCTGGGACTCTTGCCCAGTGTCTGCTCTTGAAGATCTAATGTCATGTGGGATAAGGGTGTGCAGCCACTGAAATTCAGAAAAATAGTAGATAATCTCTTCATAACTCACTAGCCCTCTGTTCATGCGAAGTTGATTAGCAGAGCTGCCTGTTTTACTGTGCCAGTTTTCAGGGTTTTTTTTTGTTTTTGTGTGTGTGTGTGGGTACCGGGAGTCGACCTCAGGACCTTGCGCGCCAGCAGGCGCCCGTGCCGCTGAGCGATATCACCGGCCCCTTTTTCGTATGCGGGTTCCGGGAGTCGAACTCGGGCCCTCGCGCTTGCCGGGCAGGCGCTTATGCCACTGAGCCATCGCACCGGCCCCATCAGTTATTTTTTAATTTTGAATTTCTGTTTTAGTATTTTCCTTTTTTTCTTTTCTTCTTTGTGTGTGTGTGCGTGTGTGTGTTTGTATATGCATGCGTATGTGTGAGTATTGCTAGAGACTGAACCCAGGGCTCCACGCATATTAGGCCAACACTGTACCCCTGAGCTACATCCCCAGCCCCGAGAGTGCTAGTTTTTCTTTCCTGAATTCCAACTAGTCTGCCAAAAAGAGGTAGCTAACATTTACTGAGTGCTGGGTTCAAGGCTTTTACGTATGTCTTGGGTCACAAGCCTTGTGGATCAGCCCTTTCATCTCCCTGTGAGACAAGAAATACTCATTCCAGAGATGGAGAAGCCAAGGTTCTGAAGGAAGCAGAGCACCAGGATAGAATCTTATCATTGTTTCTAAATGAGAAGTAGAGCAAAGTCTTGATGGTAAGGATGATCTTGCAAGGAGGGGGGTCTAGCTGGAATGGGACATTTACCACACGATAGCTTGGAAGGACAGAACATCGAGGGGAGGGGCTTGTTCTCCTTATCAGCAACCAGATGAGAACAAAAGCTTATTGAATCTCTGTATTAAGTGCTTCAAGTATTGTTTATCATTTCATTAGAAAACTACCATGTGGGTACCATTGTTATTCCCCTTTTTAGGGTGAGGAAACTGAGATTTACAGAAATTAACTTACTCAAGGTTAAAAAATTCACAAATACAGGGCCGATGAGATAGCTCAGCGGCATAAGCGCCTGCCTGGCAAGCGCGAGGTCCTGAGTTCGACTCCCTGTACCCACATACGATAAAAAGGGCCAGTGATATTGTTCAGCGGCACAGGCGCCTGCTGGCACACGAGGTCCTGAGTTCGACCCCCAGTACCCACACACACAAAAAAAAAAATTCACAAATACAAAATGATTCTCAAAAGTCAGGTTTTTATAACTCAAAGCACTATGCAACAGCCAAAGAGAAGAAACAACATTGATGGATGAATATACTAATAAAATATAGTATATCTACACAATGGAATATTATTTGGCTTTCAAAAAGGAGGAAAATTTTGACACATGCTACAACATGCATGAACCTTGAGGATATAAGGCTAGATGAAATAAGCTGGTCAAAAAAGGACAAATACTGAATGATTGCATTTATATGTGGTTCCTAGAATAGTCAAACTCATGAAGATAGAAAGTAGAATGATGTGTTAATAGTAGCACAAGTCATAATAGCTAAATCTTGGAAATAGCCTATATGTCCATCAACAGATAAATGGATAAAGAAAATGTGTTATTTATATGAAATGGAATATTACTTTGCCATAAAGAAGGATAAACTTGTGCTATTTGTAGGAAAATGGATGCACGTTAAGACTCTAAAGTTAAGTGAAGTAAATTAGACATACAAGCTTAAATATCACACCACTTCTCTTATATGATAAACTCAACATACAAAGTACCATATAAAAGACAGATAATAGGAAAAAAGTACAAGCAGCTGCCTGGCAAGCACAAGGTCCTGAGTTCAATTCCCAGTACAAAAAAAAAAAAGAAAAAAAAAAAAAAAATATATATATATATAGGAAAAAAGTATAGGAAAAAAATTACTATGATACAGCATGAACAATGCATCTAAAAGTGTACATTGATTTAGTATAATTGTCTTACCTGTTTTATGTTTTTTTGGCCTGTTAGTCTGGTTGTTAATCTGTATATATGATACTTACCTTTATAAGAACTTATAAATAAATGAATTTGATGCTGGAAAAAAAAAGTGGGGGTGAAAGGGAAGGGGAGAAAAAAGAATTGAGATGTATTATGCACATGTATCAATTCCCCACAATGAACATAATCATTGTGTACTGCAAATGTGTACTAATAAAAATTTTTTTAAAAAAGAAAGTAGAATGGTGGTTGCCAGAGGTTTAGGGAAGGAAGAAATAGGAAGTTATTGTTTAATGGGTACAGAATTTCAATTTTGCCAGATGAAAAATCTTCCCAAGATGGATAATGGTTATGCTTCAAAACCTTGTGAGTATACTTGATGCCACTGAACAACACGCCTAAAAATGGTTAAGGTGGTCAACTTTGTGTTGTGCATAATTCACCATTATCTTTAAAAACTGCACTAAATAATTGTAAAAATGGATAACCTCAACGAAAGGGATAAATTTCCAAAAGCACACGATCTCAAAATTGACTGATAAATAATTAGAAAACCTGAACAAATCTGTAACAAATAAGGAATTGAATCAATAATCAAAATCTTCCCTCTAGGGCCGGTGAGATGGCTCAGTGGCATAAGCGCCTGCCTGGCAAGCGCGAGGGCCCAAGTTCAACTCCCGGAACCCATATACGAAAAAAGGGCCGGTGATAACGCTCAGCGGCACGGGCGCCTGCTGGCATGCAAGGTCCTGAGGTCGACGCCCAGTACCCACAAAAAAAAAAAAAAAAAAATCTTCCCTCTAACAACAGCATCAATAAAGCCGAGGACTAAATAGTTTTACTGGTGAATTACAATACACATTTACAGAAAATTAAGAGCCGGGCGTAGTGGTGCATGCTTGTAATCCCAGCACTCAGGAGGCTGAGGCAGGAGGATCACTGGGAGTTGGAGGCCAGCCTGGGCTACAAAATGAGTTCAAGCCCAGCCTGAACTACACAGTGAAACCCTGTCTCAAAAAGAAAAAAAAAAAAAAATTAAGACTTTCTGAAACTCTTTCAAATATTTGAAAAGAACAGAACTTTCCTTAAGTAATTTTGTGAAGCCAGTACCACCATTATACTGAACCCATAAAGACATTATCAGAAAAATAAAAACTATAGACTAATACCCTTTATGAGTATTGATCCAAAATTATCAACAAAATGTTTGTTGATATTGAAAGGATTATTACAGCATCATATTGAAAGGATTATTACACACCATGACCAAGTGAAATCTACTTGCATAATGCAAGACTGTTCAATGTACAAACATCAATCAATGTAATATACCAAATTAACAGAAAGAATGGGGGAACTCATGAGCAATGCAACTGATGCAGAAAATAATTTTCACAAAAATGTAGCAAACTTTCATAATAAAAATACTCAATTTACAAGAGCAAAAAAAGAAAGTCTAGAAATACATCAAGAAATATGTAGTTGTCTTAGTTACTTTTCTCATTGCTGAGACAAAATACCCAACACCCAAGGTGAAAGAGGGAAGGGTTTATTTAGCTTACAGTTTGTAGAGATTTCAGTCTATAATTGGCTGCCTCCAAGGCAGGGTGACTTGGCAGAGGGGCATCGCAGAGGAGAAAACAGTTCATGGCAGGCAGAAGACAGCAAAAGCAGGCAAACAAGGGACCATAGCAGCTTTTTTCTGCCCTCTTCATACTCTTTCTAGGCTATTGGAATTAGAGAAGTGCCAAACCAATCAGTGGACTGATTTAGTAATCGCACACCTTTAATCCCAGCATTGCACCATGAATCAATCACACAGTCTATATCCAGCCACCTCTGAAAAAGCCCCACCTGTGACCACATGAGGCTTTGGGGGGACATCTAGACACAAGCCATAACAGTAGTCAAGTGATTTTTGACAAGAATTCCAAGACCACTCAATGAGGAACAGACATTCTCTAAGAAATGGTGCTGGACAATTTGTAACAGCCAGATCTTGGAAACAACCCAAATGCCCATCAACCGAGGAATGGATAAAAAAGATGTGGTATTTTTATACAATGGAGTAGTATTCAGCCATAAAGAAGGATAAACTGGAGACTTTTATAGGTAAATGGATGCAACTTGAGAAAATACGCATAAGTGAAATAAACCAGACACACATGTGTAAACATCGTATTGTCTCCCTAGTGTGAGAAACTGAAAGAGTAAATAAGATTCAAAATGTACAATAGATATGGTAAAACAGGAAGAAACTGTTCAAAAGCAAAGAGAAACTGGGAGGGGGGAATGGGGAAAAGAAAAAAATTATATATATATATATAAGATAATTAAGATAGAAACACTACTAATTTTGCTTAGTTCATTGAGAAGAAAGGTTTGTGCTAATATTGTTTGGACAATTGAATACTGATATCTTGTACCCTGAGTAACTAATTTAAAGATAACAATATGTAATGTATTAACCATTGTTACCCTCCTATTATGTTGTTTTGAAATTTTGTTCTATTTTTTTCTCTTTAAAATAAAAAATAAAAATTAAAAAAAAAAAGAAATGGTGCTGGAAAAACTGGATAGTCACATACAAAAGAGTGAAGTTGAATCCTTATACCACGTAAAAAATAAACTCAAAATTGGAAAAGATCCAAACTTAAGAGCTAAAACACTATAATGTTTAGAAAAAATAGGGAAAAATCTTTTGGGTTGGTATTAATTCACTGGTGAATTTAGAGCTGTACTGTTAAGAGGCAGGGCCTGGTTAGATGATGTTGCCACCGGGAGTGTGACCTAGAGGGGAATGTCTCCCTCCCCGACTCCTCCTTTCTCTCTCCCTGCTTCCTTGCTGCTGTGATATGAGCACTTTTCTTCTGCCAGGGCCCTCCACCATGCTGCTTCTGCCTTGGACCCAACCTACCACGGACAGAAACTGAACTACAATAAACCTCCTTTAAGTTATGGATGTTGAGCATTTTGTACCAGCAACAGGAAAGTTACTAATGTAGCCACTAAGCACGTGAAAAGATTCTCAACATCATTAGTCATTTGTGAACTGCAAGTCAAAACTACAGTGAGATACTTCCTCACTTCCATTAGAATGGCTATAATTTTTTTTTAAAGTAAAGTCAGCTTTGACAATAATGTAGAGAAATTGGAACTCTGGTGCATTGCTTATTGGAATGTAAAATGGTGCCGTTGCCAAGGAAAAGAATTTGGGAGCTCATGAAAAATTTAAACGGAATTCTCAAGCAAGTCTACTTTTAGTTATATACTTGAAAGAATTGAGAGCAGGGCTTCAGCCACATACTTGTACTCCAATATTTATGGCAATATTATTTATAATAGCAAAAAATTAGGCTTGTTTCAAGTGTATATCACTTGAACGGTGATATATACAATATGTATGGTGTACATATACAATGGTATATTATTCAGCCTTAAAAAAGAATGAAATTTTGATATATTCTATAACATGAATGAACCTTGAAAACATTATACTAAGTCAAATAAACCAGACCCAAAAGGATGACTATTTTGTGATTCTACTTGGATAGGGTATCTAGAATAAGCAAATTCCTACAGACATAAAGTTATCAGGGGGGCCAGTGAGACGGCTCAGCGGCGTAAGCGCCTGCCTTGCAAGCGCGAGGGCCCGAGTTTGACTCCCGGAACCCACATACGAAAAAGGGGCCGGTGATATCGCTCAGCGGCACGGGCGCCTGCTGGCGCGCGAGGTCCTGAGGTCGACCCCCCGGTACCCACAAAAAAAAAAAAAAAAGTTATCAGGGGCTGGACCAAGGGAAGAATGGGGAGTTATTATGTAATGGGTAGTGTTTCTGTTGGGCAAGATGGAAAATTTCTGGAAACAGGGATGATGGTTGCACAAAATTTGTGAATGTACTTAATTGTCAGTGAATTGTACACTCAAAAATAGTTGAAATGCTAACTTTTATGTTGTATATATTTACCACAGTAAAATAAAACACCCTAACAGAAAATTCTCCAGCCGTCAGCATGGGTCCTACCTGCATTACTTCCAATCTTCCTGTGGCTCAGCTGGTTTTCAGTGCCTCAGTCTTTTATGAACATTAACTTAGCCTGAAATTAAAATCTTCCTGCAATTATCAATAACCTTTGGGCTTGTCGATGTGATGAGAAATAGAAGAGATGAAAGTAAGGGGAAACAGAGAGATGTAAAGAAATGCAAACACAAACAGGTGAACAAAAAACTCCAACCAAACAAAAAACAGGAAAATGGGTTGTATTAGCCCGAGAAGGACTTTCACTACTTTGGGAAATTTAGAAAAATGTGCTTAAAAATTCAACAAGTTCCAAGGATTTTAACTTTTTAAACTATGAGAAGAAACTCTGTATATACACACTAGTTCTTCCCTTCTCTCTCTCTCTCTAATCCATGACTTATAGGAGTACTGTGACAAGTCTGAGATTTTACCCTACTTAGAAGCTGATTAGTTAGCTGATACTGTTTCACAGTTGCTGGCAAAAGACACAAGACTCCTGGGTCAGAAACAAAGAATTTTTTTATGACTCACATAATAAGCACCAGCATATTGGTGTCAATTCTTGCTCCCAAGTCCCACGGGACAGATGCAGATGGACCTAGATGGATACCTGCACAAACAGAGTTGCATTTCGGTACAGAAAAGCACTTCTGAGATTAGGAAACCCAAATCTTTTGTCATTGGCAGTAAGCATGCCCTTTGCTCCAGAGGAACATGTGATATCTTCCAAGGAAGTTTGCTATATAAGTAATTCTTGTAAAGACAGTATGAAACAAAGAGCAGTGTTTCTGGTAGCAAGATTTGAATGAACTCGAAAGATTCATGGAGAATTGTTTCAATACATACACACACACACACACCTTTGTGCACTTCGATCTATTTTCCCCTAACTTAGTCATTCTGTCATCCACTCGTTTATTTGACCACCAGAAGCTGGGCCCAAATTCATTCAATTTGTTTCCTATGGCATTTAATTTCGACCTACAGGACTCCAAGTAACAGCGTAAGATAGGCCAACCTGCAGTGTTAACTTCAACCATACCTCCCAGGATCCCAGATCTAATTAACTACAAATAACCCACAGGCCATCAGGTCTACCTTGGAAATAAAAGTCACTTTCTCCTTAATTTTCTGTAGTGATATTTTAACTTGGCCCTAGGCATTAATCCAAGTACAGAAGGAAGAAGTTTAGGGTAATTTTATCACCTATAACAACCCTGGCCAGTGAGATTTTTTTGGGCTTTTGGGAAGAGGGCTTGAGGAAAGTTTTGGGGTTTTGTTTTGTTTTGCTTTTGTGGTGCTGAGAATAGAACCCAGGGCCTTGTGCATGCTAAGCTCATGCTCTACTGGCTTGCAGAGGGACAAGATTGTACCGTATCATCTTTTTTCATTGGATGCCTCCCCTTGTAAGGAAAATCTGCCCACAGGGTGCACAAGTCGGCTCTCCCCCACCCAAGACACTTGCTGGAAAACCAAAGGTAGCTGCTCTTACAAAGGTCTCCAAAGTCATCTGAGCACTATATGATTTCCTGATGTTTCCTTCAACATTTGTAGTCCCTTCTGACCACCTCTAGGATTCTAGTCTCTTTGCTTTTGTACTAAAGCTTAGCTAGCTTGTAGACCTGAGGTCCCTAGTTCAGGTTCAATAATGGAGTCTAGTGCTTGATTTGGGATGACCGCTGAAGGGTGGTCAGTACAGCCTGTCCTGTTCTTACATGCCACCAAAGGAGCAGTATTCACCTCCCCACAGGATGATGGGGCCACAGCTATGAGATTAGGATGAGGAAGACATTGGTGATACTGAAGTGTGTGGGCTTCCTCTGCTATTTCTAGTAGGCTTCTCAGCTGTGTTGAGGGAGAAAGATAACCAAATCATGATCAAAGTCATCTGGAGAGGATGACAGACCCAGAAATCTTGAACCCCGGGCCTTGCAACAATGTAA
This sequence comes from Erethizon dorsatum, assembly GCA_028451465.1. Lineage (NCBI taxonomy): Eukaryota > Metazoa > Chordata > Mammalia > Rodentia > Erethizontidae > Erethizon > Erethizon dorsatum. Next base: position 55,361,555 of record CM051828.1, read on the forward strand.
CAGAGCTGCACCAGGGAATTTTCCTTTTTGAGAAAGGCTCTACGGAAAGATCATGAACATCTTTTTCTCCAGTGAAGTACAGAGAAAACACGTGAGGACGCTGCAAAAAATGCCATCAATAAGCTAGGAAAATGGGACTCATCAGAAAACAATGCTGGCACTTGGATCTTGCATCATGAACATCCCTTGCTTACCCATACCTCCTGAGGTCTGTGTTCCCTTCCCAAGAGCCGGGGCGTTGCTGTCTCTCTACCACCACAAAATCAGTGTGGCCCATGCCAGCAGCTATAACCTTTGGTCCAGTTATTTTCATACATCAAGACCTTTCTCTGGAAGGGTTGATATAAGAAGGATAAGGATAGTGACATAAAATACACAGAGAACACTTGTGTTTGTAAACTTGCACTGCCATGTCAAAATACTACACAGTGAGCAGCATAAACAACAAGCATTTATTTTCTCCTAGTTCTGGAAACTGAAAGTCCGAGACCAAGGTGCCAGTATTGCATCTTGTTTCCATGTCTTCTCGTTTTCTATTTTTTAAATTCGTTTTCTGCATTGATGCTTGTAAATTACTTATGGGAGGTAGCTTTAGTACTAGTATTGAGACCTCCTTGGGAAATGACAACTTTTTAAGAGATGTCTTCCAGGTGTAGCCGGTTTTTGGCTTTTGAATCTGTCCCAAGATCCTGCCTCTTTAATTTATTAGGGATGAGAAGTAGCTGCCTATTTGCCCTAGCACCCAGTTCTTTGGTAGTGGACTATGGTATTTTTTATGACCCCCAGACAATCTCAGTATTGTCATACAAGGAAGAAAAGCTGATCGCAACTATGTCACCTTGGCTAAAGTAGTACAATCAGTATTAACAATACCATCAAGCTCAGTCTAGGAAATGACAAACTGTGGTAACAGCTAATTTGCCACCTTTAACCATAGGCACAAGATTTATAGTTATATAACAAAATCTAAAACAAATCAGAAAATTATATACAGTAAATACCCTTCAGTAGAGTGATTTTACCCTCAGGGGAGAAAATTTAAAAGGGATAATAGGAAAAAAAGAGAAATAAAAGAAGAGAAAAAGATTAGAAGCAAGGCTGAAGGACAAAGGAAGATTACCCAAGCTTCAGGAAACTGGTGAAGAAGACAGAAGGGAAAGAAAGAAGGAAAAAAACAAAAACAAGAACTAAACAAAACAAAAAAAACTGAAAACAATATTCATACTCATGAAAAAACAATTAAGAAAAAAGGAAAAAGTGAAAGCAGAGAAAAAAAGACTTCTCTGTGATCTCAAGCTTGTGGCATCTTCTGGGGTCTACGGTTTTGTGGTAGTGTCCAATTCAAGGTGCATCTCTGCTGTCGCTGGTGGGCAAAGGAGGCAGACAGAAACCAGATCGTTGCTGGGTGGTCCCAGCAAGCCTGCAGTAGGAATGGGTCAGGGTGCTGACTCTGGTGCTTTTTTTTCTTTTTTTTTTTTTAATGTTTATTGAAAAGCAACTATACTTCCACTTTATGGTAACAAATGAAAACAAAACACATCTGTTACAAGAGTATTAAAATATAAATAGTGATAAATCTCACCACAAAACTTATGACACTGGTGCGTTCAACTCCACAGAAGTTCAGGCTGATCCTGGCTTCTGGTTGTGGAGTTGGGGTTTGAGTTGTCCAGCCTACAACACTCTGGGTATCTCTTGCCAGCCTGACCTCAGCTCCCTGACCCCGGATATCTCCCACAGTTGTGCCTCACCCAATCACTGGGAGGCCTGAGACAAGCCAAGCCATGGCTGCTCCGAGTCTGGGTTCAGTTGGCCCCTCGCTGAAATGGCACTGGGCTATGCACCCTCTCCAGGGGAACTTGGGCTGCAGTCACTCACCAGCTGCTGTAGCTCACAGTATCCACTGCTCTATTCCACAGGCGTGTTTCTCCCCGGAGGCCTCTGGAGTCATCCGCCCTCGCGGTGTCTCAGTAGATTTGAGCCTGCTCTCTCACACTGCAAGCTGGGAGTCAGTGAGAAAGTGCAGTTTGCCACCACCTTTTCTGCTTGAAGTCTGCCTCTTCACTTTCCCTGTGGGCTTGAATTCTCCCTTTAGATCCTTCCTGGATCTCCCTTCACCTCCCTCCTTTTTTTCCCAAGTTGTTATATTCCAGTGTCTGGATTACGAATGTTGGAGAGGCTGATTTGCTGCTGTTTTCCGCTCCTCCATCTTCCCAGAAGTCTCCAACGTATGAGTTTTACGGAGACACAGCTCATCCCATAACAATGCTTATTTTCCAACTTTGGCCTACGCAGTCCACCATAGGAAAATTGGAAAACAATGTGCTTATTATTTTTGTGACCCAGAGCCATGTTAATCCAGCAAGAAAATCTAAACAGCTGAACCAGCGTTAAGTTTGAATCCTCCAGGCTACCTTTTTGACTGTGCTGATGCCTAGAGGGTACACCAGCAGGCCAGTCTGTAGAGGAAAGCTGCAAGAACACTGTGCGGTTATGATAAAGGCAAAATTCCAAATTTTCAAAATAAGTTTATTGGGAGACAATTCCTCACGACTTGTCTCTGCATAGCTGTGAACAAAGGCACTGATTTCCTGTGTTCTAGATTCTTTTTTCTAAAATGTTTGTCTGGAAAACAGCCTTGAAGTAGAGCCTCTATCCAAAGCAAAGGCAGCTCTACTAACTTTCCAACATAATAATGTTTTTCTCTATGGCAAAGAACAGACAAGTTCATTGCCTCTTACTAGAGATTTGGGCTCCTTAACTTTGAGGACCCTTTCCCTACACAGCCTATTTCACACTTATATTCCACTTGCCCCTCCATCACATTGCCCTGTGTGACCTTGGCTAAGGGAACTTGTACAAAAACACTAAACTCTAGCTACTGTCATTGCCATGAGTAATAAAGTCCTTTGCCTCTGACCCAGGATTCTCATGTCTTCGGCATCCATAGAACATGGCAGGGTCACTTGCTAGCTTGGAAGCAGGATAAAACCTTAGGCCTTCGCTGTTCTTGATAATTACTCCCACCTCTTTTGTCCTAACTATTACTCATGAAGCGGCCAAGGAAGATACTACTTTCTGAGGCCAACCAAATTCAGTGACCAAACAGTCTTGAGAAGGTGTGGGGAGCAGAAAAATGTGAGAGTAGAGTAAGAAATTTTTTCGGTTGATTTTTGAGGAGGCAGTTTCAATACTCGGCCACACAGGATGCCCCTGAGCTGTAGGAAGAATTGAGAGAATTGAAGCTTCATCAAACACCTTGATGATCAGGCCACCATTGAGTGCTTTTTGGGGAAAAAAAAAAAAAAAAAATTCCCCATTGTCAGAATGTAAATGGTCCAGAAAACCAAACAAATGACATAGATCAGTTTCACAGGCCACAATGATCTGGCAGGGGTTGGCTGATCAGACTGGAACAACAACATCATAACCTGAAAGAGTGTCAACAGTGTGAGGCACCACCGACAGCCCCGATAGGGACACAGGCTCCAACGCAGTCGTTCATCCAGGAGCAGTGGAGGCTAGAGTCTCGCGCACCACGGTCTCCTGCCTTGGGAGAAGAAGGGTGGACAGTCGGAGGATGAGAACCTCAGTGTAGTTCTGGAAAGGTCTCAGCAAGGTTAATGGAGGGTCCTGGAGCCAAAGTGCTACGCCACAGGTGTCCGAGGAACCGGCTTGCGAATCCCCACTGTGCTCAGCCATTGGCTGTGAGCAGCTGTGGGCACTGATCCTTTGCACGAACCTAGTGACACGTATCAGAACTCACCAACTAGAATTGTGTCCTGCCACACTCTCTGCACTTAGAAAATCTAAAAGCTGTCTCTTCATGCTGTCACAACAGCCGTAATTAACAAAAAAGTTTCTGTAATAAATCACATGAAAAGAAAGGAAATCAGACTCTGGAACAGCAAAAGTGCTAATTCTTACATATGTAGTTTTTGGATATAAAAAAGGAAAAGAATTAAGAGTGTTATATGTGGTGTCAATTTGTAATGTGTAAGTTTGTTTCCTTTTCTTTTTGTTTTCAGTCCCGGGAATTTAACATGTGCCTCCCCACTAAGTTACACCCCAGGACCTCCTTTTTTCTTTTTTCTGTTTTTGTTTGGTTTCATTTGTTTTGTTTTGTTTTGTTTTGCTTTGTTCTGTTTTTGAGACAGAATCATACTAAGTCACTAAGATGCCCCCGGTGGACTCAAACTTGTAATTCTCCTGCCTCAGCCTCCTAGAGTGCTGGGATTATAGGATAAATATTTGTATTTTTAAAAGATTCTTTGGGGAACTAAAACTGATCTTTAAAGCTTGGAAAGAGTAATACAATAACAGGTATTTAGAATATTTTGATGTGTTAGATTATCTTGCTCTTTTCTTCCTAACCAAAAACTGAATGAAAGTTTTCTTCTGGCCTCTCCTCTGCCTATGAGACTCAGACAAGTAGGAGGAGAAGTAAGGAAATAGCCCCCTCCATTTCTCACTGCCCAGCTGGATAAGGCCTCCCGCTGTCCCAGTCCAGGATCTGGTGAGAGGGAGAAAAGAGAAGCACAATGTAGCAGGCCTAGAAAGCGCATTGTTAATATCTACCACCTACATACCTATGTGTCAGTTATTTTAAAAGATTTATTGAGATATGACTCACATATTTTAAAATTCACCCATGTAAAGTATACTATTTAGTTTTAGTGTTATTCACAGAGTTGTACAACCATTACTATGATCTGAGTTTAGGATATTCTCAACCCAAAAAGAAACAGAAAACCTTTTACTTATTTACTTATCGCATGATGGACATTTGGACTATTTCTACTTTTTAGCTACTATGAATTATTTTACTAAGAATATCCCTGTAAAATGTTTTGAGGACATCTATTTTCAATTTTCTTGGGCTTAGAGGTAAAAGTGTACTGTTGGCTCTCATTTAACATTTTGAGGAACTGCCGAACTATTTTATCTACCAGGTTCACCAATTCAATTTCCCACTAGCAAAGTATAAGGGCTCCAACTTCTCCATATCCTGGTCAAAATTTGTTATTGTCTTTTTTTCTGTTTAACTGACATATAAAACTGTTCAGAGGGCCGGTGAGATGGCTCAGCAGCGTAAGCGCCTGCCTGGCAAGTGCGAGGGCCCGAGTTTAACTCCTGGAACCCACATACGAAAAAAGGGCCGGTGATATCGCTCAGCGGCACGGGCGCCTGCTGGCGCACGACGTCCTGAGGTCGACCCCAGGTACCCACAAAAAAAAAAAAAAAAACAAAACTGTTCATATTTATGGAGTACCACATGATGTTACATGGTATTACAATACATATATACATTTGTGTGATGTTCAAATCAGGATAAATACATCTACATAGTGGATTCTAACTGATGGTCAGCTTGTAACACCCTGCTGAACTGAATCAGCGTGATGCTGGGTGTGGAGGACCCACCTGAGGATTGTTGCCAACAACATGAAAAGGAGAATTGGAGAGGAAGAGGTGGTGCTGTTGGTTCTCCTGGAGGGGCTTGTCGAGCTGGCTTTCAAGATATGAACTTGGCTGTTCTCATCGTCAGAGGAGCTTGGGACCTCACTGTCACTGAGGATGGCAGTGGTACTTTTTGGGGGAGCTCTGGTCCTTACTCTGAGCATCGCTTCCTGGCTCCGGTGCAGATCCCTCAGCCTGCTGGCACAGATCCTTCATCTCACTGGCACAGACTTTGTAGCTTCCACCGCTGACCTTCGGGCCTTCCCAGCGCAGATCCATGAAACAGACTTGCATGAGACATTGTCGTGGGCTCTAGGCGTCCAGTTGGACCATGAGGGTATTGCCATGGGCTCTAGGTCTTCAGCTGGACTTATGCAGTACATTGCCGTGGGATCTAGGCCCTCAGTCAGATTCTTTGGGTCTTTAGTGTGTGGACAGATTTCCTGCACTCTTGTATTTGACTCTTGGATGATTAATATAAAATAATCCTATAAATTATGTGTCCTGAATTAAATTGTTTCCCTAGCAAACCCTGACTACAACGATCTATCTCCTCAAACGTATATCATTTCTTTGAGATGAAAACATTCAAATCGTTTCTTTTAGCCGGGCGTGGTGGTGCATGCCTATAATCCCAGCACTTGGGAGGCTGAGGCAGGAGGATCACTGAAAGCTCAAGGTTAGTGTGGGCTACACAGTGAGTTCAAGGCCACCCTGAACTACGCAGTGATACCCTGTCAAAAAACAAAAACATTTCTTTTAGCTTTTGCTGAAATATATAGTGCATTATTATTCTCTTTAGCCACCCTACTATGGAATAGAATACCAGAACTTATTTCTCTTATCAAACTATTAAGTACACACTGACCAACATTTCTCCATCCCTCCTTCCCCCATACTCTCAGACCTTTGGCTAAAATCAAGTGTAGTATTTGCTCTTTACAGTTGTCTTCTTGATTACTGTCAACCTAGTATGTCTGAAGTGGTACCTCATTATGATATTGATTTGCAGCTTTGTTTTTTGGGGTTTTTTGGTACCGGAAATCGAACTCAGAACCTTGCACTTACCAGACAGGCGCTTGTGCTGCTGAGCTATATCCCCAGCCCAATTTGCAATTTTTTAGTGGCTAGTGACATTGAGTGTCTTTTCATTTGTTTATTGGCTATTTGTATATCTTCTTTGGAGATGTGTCTATTAAAATCTTTTGGCCACTGTTCACTGAGTTGTCTTTTTGGGTGTGAGTTGTAAGAGTTCTTTATATGTTCTGCATATCAGTTCCTTACAAGATATGATATGTGATTTGTACATATATTCTCTTATTCTATAATTTGTCTTTTCACTTCCGTATTATTTGCAGCATGGAAGGTTTAAATGTTTATATACCTCTGGTTATGGTTTAATATGAAGAGTCTCCCAAAGACTCACGTATTGAGGGCTTGATCCCCAGTGCAGCAACATTCAAAGATGGGGCATAGAGATAGGGATCATGAGGATGCTGACCTCATCAATGGGTTAACACATTGATGAGCTCACAACTGAATGGGCTGTGAGGAAGTGAGGCCCAGTTGGAGGGAGTAGGTTACTAGGGGTCTGCCTTGAGGGCTATATCTGATCCCAGCCTCTTGCTCTCTGGCTCTGCCCTCATAACTCTCCAAAAGATGAGCCCCTTGCCTTCGTAGCTTATGCTTCTGCCTTGTACCGAGACAGCCACGCACTGAAATCCTGAACCAAAATACACCTTTCTTCTTTTAAATTGTGCATGTCAGGTATTTTGTCCCAACAATGTAAAGGTGACTAATACAGTCCTATTTCTCTATTTTTTAATATGTTTGCTTGATTTTGGTGTCATAACTAAGTAACTGCTTCCTCATGGTTTCTTTGCTCTTAGACTTAGGTCTGCTCTCTGTTCTGAGCTGGCTTTGTGTATGATGTGAGAAGTCGCAACTTCATTCACCTGCTTGTAGAAATCTACTATTTGCTGAAAAGATTATTCCTTGTCATATTGAACTGCATGTCATCTTTAAGCAAAAATGATTATTTCTCTATGGCCACAGTCTGAGAGGAGGACAATCAGCCTCTTTAATTCAGGCTTCTCATATCCCAGAATTTCTAGTTCTTGTTATTTTGTGAAACAAACCTCCTCCAAACACATTTGTTAACTAAACAAATACAAGAACTGTACTTAACCTTGCTGAACTACCTAAGAACTTGAACCACTTCTGTTTGCTATAAATATTTAGTCCTGTGAAGAAGGCTGCTGGCTTCTATTGAAACTCAATCCTGGAGTATTTGTCTGGGAAGCTGGGGGACTGATTTTCCTGTTTTACCCATGACCTCTCCCAATAAATGCATTTATTAATTTCCATGAATTGTTGTGGCCCGTGGGAGGTGTGTAGCAGCCACCAGTTGTGTAACTAGAAAAAGCAGGCTGCCAACAGAAGCCCACAAAGACTGAGTCCTCACTCCCAGTTTCATTATTGCATCGGCCCCTGTGAATTTATACTACTCCTGGGCCTTCCATCTTACTGTAGAGAAAATAACAGGAACATTTAAGTGTACTTCAGGACAATCCTATTGCAGCCATTCTGAAACATCAAATAATACTTTTGAGAAAAACTGGAGCTGGACAGTAAAGTGTTAAAAATAGGTTTTATTCAGAACTATTGTAATAGAAAGAGACTTCATTACAGAATGGGGCCTAACTCAGAATAGACTGAGGAAAAATGAGATTTATAGCCAGGGGAGCAGGGTGGGTCAGTTGATGGAAAATTACCAAGGGAAATATCAGGGGCCTCGGGGATTTATGGTGAAATTGCTGTGACTAGGTTCTTGGCTGAAGACAGGCCAGGATAATCAGGCATTGCATGGGGCTGATGGAAAATAAGGCCAATCCGATATTGAGAATGGGAGATTCTGACTAAACCGAATTTTCAGGATTCTTTCTAAAATGGGATAATGCAAAGATGGAGACAGAAGTCCAAAAGTCACAGCCCCATTGGGAAGAGGACACAGAGGACCCCAATCAAAATTTGGTCAAGGAAAGAGCCTCTGTCAATGGGCAACCTCAAGCAAGCTACTTAGCACACTGCAGCACACACATGCATGCACAAACACACACACACACACCATGAAACTTAACAATAGGAAAAATAAAGATTTAATGCAGGTCTCAATTTCTCATATTGGACTTCAGAAAAGCATAGCTATTAAAGTGGTCTTCAAAAATCCCAGAAATAATCTCAAACGGTGGGTTATTTTAAAGAAGTCAATATCTAATTTAACCAGTACTGATCTTCCAGCCTGTCATGGCTCATTCCAGCTTATACACTACAAAATCAGAGTAGCAAATATTCGAGGAAAGAACCTCAAACCATGACATCCACAGTCCTAGGCACACCCTAAAAATCCATGGTTCACCCCTCTCCCACCCAGTTAGTGTGCCAGATGGTGCTTGCGGATGTGGAATCCTGGTATGTTAAATCTGGAAGAGTAAGATGCAAAAAAATCCCTTCTTTCCAGATGAGACAACTGAGGCCCAAAAAATTAAGGGAGCTGACCCATGCCACAGAGTGAATTGAGCTTGATACAGAATTATTTGAAATGATTGGGGGCATGTTCATACTTTCAGTTGAATTCACTGATGTAAGACAGTTTTCTTTTAAAATCTGATACTTGAGGCTGGGAATACTGCCAAGTGGTAGAGTGCTTGCCTAGCACGGATGAGACTGGCTCCACTCACTGGGTCTAAAAAAAAAAATTTTGACACATCAAACAGGCCTCTGTCTTATCTAATCTTTAAAGTGGAGGTCTTGATAATTCATAACTGCTGGGTAAGGCGGTAATAGTACTATATGGATGGGAATAGGGGCTCCAGTTACTACAAAGAAGTCGCGTCTAAATATAATTCTCTACTACCTTGTTGAGACACAAAAGACATCCTTTTACATCTTCTTCTCTGCATTAATATATTACAATGAGAACTCAGCTGACCTTTGTCCCTTTTGACATTGTTCAAAGGGTCTCCCAGTCTGCATCTCCCAGGACCAGGTGCTGAGCCACCCCTCAATGGGGTCCCCAGACCTTACTGTTGCATTCAGCAATTATTTGTCTCTCTCTCTCTCTTTGCAGCTGCACTCAGAAGACTGCTTTTGTGGACCACCAGGAATTTCCTGTGATAGAATAGCAGAAAGCTACTGGTGACTCGGAGGAGGTGACTTCACAGGGCAAAAGTTCCCTTTCTACAATAAACATTCTCCGTGTGGCCATGTAGGAGACTTCCTACATGGACCCCACACCTACAAGCCACTTGTCATCTTGACACCAAATAGCCAGGGAAAGAAATAGAACTATTTGTAAGAGATTATCTTTTTTTAAAATAACCTCCCTATGGCTTCTGAATATGTTAATATCATCCAAAGGAGAAAAAACTTACCTGAAAAGAATTTTAAGACAACACACAAGTTTTATAAAGCAAACAGGCAAACCAATTTGCTTTCTTTCCCCTCGGGCCTAGGGCCTTGAGCATTCAAACAGACCTCCAGCCCGCCTATTTGCATTTGTTTGGGTTTGTTTGGTTTCATTTATCTCTTTGTCTGTTTGTTTGGTAGTACTGAGGATTAAACGCAGGTCCTTGCTCATACTAGGCAAGCATTCTACCACTGAGCTACAGCTACAACTCTGTTTCGGTTTTCTTGTTGTTTGTTTGTTTGTTTGAGACAGGGTCCCACTCTGTAATTCAGCCTGGCCTTGAACTCACTATATAGGCCAACCTGGCCTGGAACTGGCAACAGTCCTCCTACCTCAGCCTCCCAAGTGCTAGGATTATAGGCATGCACCACAACGCCCTGCCCTATTTGCATTTCTAATGAGAGATAGAGACCATCAAATGATAAGTAACAACACAGACAAGACCCTTTGTGTGCAATGACTTTATGTTTCATGGGGAGCTGGATTAACCTGCAGTTCTCCTAAAGGCTTCCAAGAATGCGTGATGAGCTTCCCAACCTCTACCCTGATTTCAACTTGTTTCTGTATGAACTGAGATCACAGGCAGGTTTTGTAGCAGCATGTTCACACCTGTTACAGTAGTTCTGGGCCAAATACAGTTGGTCTTTTATGTCACTTCTGCCACCTCTATCCAAGGATCAGCAGTGGCTCCTTCTAGACCACAAGTGTGGGTGACCCTGCCCTCACTCATTTGGGGCATGATGCTCCATCCAGCCAGTTGTGACAAAACGGAAAACAGTGGACACCAGACGTAACGTGACTTCAGACACCCTCCTTATCAAAATCGCAGCTCTGTGTTCAGAGGTGACTTGGTTTTAGGTGCCTCCATTTGGTAACCCACCCAGGTTTGTTGTTGGAAAAGGCACAAAGGGCAGGTTGGAAGGCTTGGGAACAGGGTGAAGAGTGACACCGGTTACTCACTCTTCAGGAGCGCCAACTGCACTCTGGGTGGCAGCTGCCCTTCTTCCCACTCAGCCTCGGGTGCCTCACTCCTGGGCTGCTGCCCCATTTTCTCTCACTCACTGTTTCTTCTTTCCCGGAGTGTGTAGCTTCAACCTGGACTTTCACCCGTGGCTTAGCTGTCTCCCAGTCAGTCTCCAGTCCTGGCTGAACCACTGCAAACTGACATTTACAAATGCATGCAACTGGCTCTCTTTCTTCTCTATAGAATACTCAGGAAGGTCATATACCAGGGGACCCAGATAGAACCAGGAACCGGACACGGAGTGATGGGGGTGGTTGCAGCACTGATAGCCCCTTCCTGGCTGTCATGGAGAACAAGGCACATCGTCTCACCTGACCCCAGCCTGAAAATATCATTTGTAAAATAACAGCATATGATCAGACGATCTTAGGCTGGAAAACTTTAGTCTCACAGTTTCTGAGCACTTACTGAGTGCTAGGCATAAACAGCCCAGATCCCCTCCCCTGTGGACTTGGAATAATGGGGAAGGTAGATAGTAAACAAATATTTTTAATAATAAACACATGTGTCTTGATTATTACAGAGAAAAACTCAAAGCATTCCAAAAGCAAATAACATCACTTGGATATTATGATGGCAGAAACTTTCCCAACCGCCCCATGGAGCTGCTTGGTTAAGAAAATAGCATGGATGCACAGGTGGAGGAACTATAGCCAAAATGTGCCAGTGAGTGTCAATGGGAATCTGGAAGCCTCAATGGTTTCACCATGACTAGAGCTTGAGAAAAAACAGATAAAAGCAAAGGTGCCCACTTAGGCCCCCTAGTTCTTACTGCCCAGGCCCACAGAGCTCCTTCAATCCCTCCATATTGAAGGCCCTGTGTGGGCACAGTTACTTCCTGGTGGAATCAGAGGGCACTTCTTGCTGTCATCGTATAACAGTACCTGGTGTCCGCATCAGCAGCATGATCTGACCCTGGCCAACTGAAACAGGAAAGTATGACTATGAGATGGCTGAGGAACTAAACTCAGAAAACAGGAAAGAATAAAGGAGGCAGGCTACGTGGGGGAAGCCCAGTGTGGAACCAGAATGAGAGGGACAAAGAGCACACTCCACAGTCCTTCATAGCCTAGGTCTGGTAAGCAGCCCGTTTTTTTCACATCTTAGCTCTCTCTCCTCTTGGCTGTACAATCTTAAATTGCTTAACCTTTCTGTCTCAGTTTCTGTAAAATCTACCTTTAAAATGCCACATTTCAACTTGTCTAAAACATTGTCAGCTATAAGATGTTCTGATTTTTATGACACACTAAGAGAGGGGGAAAAAAGATGCTTTAAACCAATTAAAACCATGACAACTAATGACAGTGCTTTCCCATCACTTCAAATGCTTGTTTTGTTTCCTTTAAAATTCTTAATAGACTTTACTTAGATATTGGTTTTTATCATGTCACCCTTATTCAGAGAAGAAAAGGAAAATACAAGTTATGTATGTGTTCTCAAGTGCTTGAGACCAAAAGTGTTTTAGATTTAGGATTTTTTTCAGATTTGGGGATATTTGTATATACTTAATGAGAAATCTTGAGGATAGAACCCAAATTTAAACATATGTACACCTTAATCACATAAACTGAAGGCAATTCTATACATTATTTTTAATGATCTTATGTATGAAACAACATTTTGCGGTGTGGATTTTCCACTGTTGGCATCACATTAGCACTCAAAAAGTTTCACATTTTGTTTTTTGGGGTTTTTGGGTTTTTTGGTTTTGTTTTTGTTGTTGTTCTTGTTTTTGGTACTGGGAATCGAACTCAGGACCTTGCGCTTGCCAGGCAGGTGCTTGTGCCGCTGAGCTATATCCTGGCCCCACATTTTGGATCATTTCAGATTTTGGATATTTGGAATAGGGATGGTCAAAGTATATAACAAAAGTAAGTTTATTCCTGTAGTCCCAGCTACTTGAGAAGCTGAGGCAGACAAATGGCTCGAGTACAGGACTTTAAGACCAGCCAGGACAGCATAGCAAGACTCTGAATCAAACAAAAACAAGAAAAAGAAAGTGAATTAGGATACTTACAAGTCTTTTTCAGTCCAGAGCCCTCCTGAATTGCTTGTCAGCTGACCACTACTAGCCACATGCTTCTGTGGACGTGGCTGTCTGTGCCATCCTCACCTCAGGCAGCATTTCCTCAACGATTCTCCACTGTTTTCTCCTGGACTTCTCTCAGGCCTTGGCCAACCATCTCCAAGTTTGGTGCTGCTGCTTTCTTGACCTTACCTCAAGTGTCAGAAGCTTAAAGGAGACATCCACAACCCTTTCCAAATGATCCTTATGGGGTTTGTTAGCAGAAGCAGCAAGGACATGTGGCATTCTCTTATGCCCAGCAGGAAGATGACTAAGTGCACATCGCTGATGAGGATAGGGCAACAGCAGGAGCAGGTGGTCCTCTGGTCACTTAGCCCCACTACAAGATTCTCCATGGGCAAGATGGAGTCTCCTACCTGATGGACAGCAGGAGTCCCCACATCCCCCAGGAGACTGTTCGGAGGGGTCACTGAGATCGTTTACATAAAGCACTTAGACCTGGCACATTGTAAACACTCACTAAATGCCAGTTATTTGTTCTCCTTTGTAGTAAACTATGAGTGACTTATAAAATTAAGCCTTTGGTTCTTAGTTTTGTAGAGCCAAAGACAGCTAAAATGAATCTGACTACACTGCCATTTACATGCTCTCGAAAGTAATTTGTTATGTGGGAAGGCTGGGAGTGAGAAGGGAAACAAGCAAAATGATCTTCCTTTGGTTCTGCCAGATAGCTGTGAGGTGTGCTGTCCCCTTGATGGCAACAGAATCTCCTCTTGGTGACAATGAAGTGGCCATAACCACGGAGCTAGTATTCAGACCAGCTGAAAGTCACCACATAAGGAAAACATTTCCTATGGTCCAGTGCCAGTGTAAATAAGCCTTTTTCCCCCATTTTTTTCCACCTCTACCAATTTAAACTTATCTCAGTTATCACATAGTGTACTTAGGAACCAGAAACAGCCTCCTTGGTTTTCTTTTGTGTTGTGCTAGGATTTGGAACACTGGGTTCTATTTTTGACCTTGACACCTACTACACCTTTCTTGCCCTGTCAAGGCTGGTTGTAAGATGGAAAAGAGAGTGAGAACACAGAACAGGACACTCTCGCCCCAGGTCCCCTTGTGTGAGTCATCGGAAAACGGCAGAAGGCAGCACAGCTTGGCTGACTGCTAGTGTTTGCCCAAGTGGAAAAGCCTTTATTTTACAGTCTTTATTGAATACCAAAGACATTTTAATCTTTTTTTTTTTTTTTTTGTGGGTACCGGGGGTCGACCTCAGGACCTCGCGCGCCAGCAGGCGCCCGTGCCGCTGAGCGATATCACCGGCCGTTTTTCGTATGTGGGTTCCGGGAGTCGAACTCGGGCCCTCGCGCTTGCCGGGCAGGCGCTTAAGCCGCTGAGCCATCTCACCGGCCCCAGACATTTTAATCTTTAAACACTATTAGTTCCTTTATCTTGCATCTGCTTTTTGGTGCAATTTGGTACTTTTAAGGTAAATATATGAGAATTATTTTGAAATCTGAATTTCACAACTCATTGGCTACAGAGACTAAATTCTGCTCTCTTTCTGGGTTTATCTATGAAATGTGAATCAAAGCAGGGTGTGGTGGCACATCCCTGTAATCCCAGCACTCTGGAGGCTGAGGCAGGAGATTCACCACAAGTTCAAGACCAGCCTGGGCTACATGGTGAGTTCAAGGTTGGTCTGAACTACATGGTGAGACCCTGTCTCAAAAAAACAAAAATAATAAATAAAATGTGAATAAACGGTGCAGACCCAGGTGGAATGTGCATAGGAAAGCAAAAGTAGCTGGAGGCACTTGCCTTCTTTCCCTCACCCACACAGTTGCAGAACACTGTCAGGACCCCAGTGTTACCATTTCCAGCTTAGAACATAGCTTTGGTCAAAAGATATGAAGATTTTAAAATTTTGGTAAATACAGTCAAGCAGCGCTTAAAGGCTGTGCCAAAATCTAGACCTTATGATGGTACACATTCTCACCGGCGCTGGATTCCTGAAAGAAGTTACGATATCTTTTCCTGGTGAGGTTGTGCCCACTTCCTGTGCTTATCAGCTCCTCCTTTGTATTTCTCATTTCTCTATCAGAGTGTTTCATCTATCACCACCCTTTACATGTTATAGCCCAAACCTGAGATGAATATCCCTGAAGACAGGCTGAGCAGCTGGGGCAATAGAAACAAGTGCATTAGGGCCGGTGAGATAGCTCAGTGGCGTAAGCGCCTGCCTTGCAAGTGCGAGGGACCGAGTTCGACTCCCGGATCCCACATACGGAAAAGGGGCCGGTGATATCGCTCAGCAGCACGGGCGCCTGTTGGCGCGCGAGGTCCTGAGGTCGACCCCTGGTACCCACAAAAAAAAAAAAAAAAAAGGAAACAAGTGCATTAGGCCCAAGGTGAGCTGGGTCTCTCTCCCAGAAGCTTGCACCTAAAATCTGGAGGTGGAGAAGACAGTGCTTTAGGAAGCTAGTACTGTGGATCTCCATGACAAAATTCCACAGCGTGTCACTGTTTAGAGGAAGCCAGGGGAGCCAGGCCTGTGACATTCGCCTGGCGGCCCGTGAGCACAGTGCAGCAGCAGCTGCTGTCATTAGCCTCGTCTCGGAATTCCATGTAGTTGTGAGCCTGGTGTCTCAATTTATACATTGCTTTGTTTATTCTAAAGGAAAGAAGCAGGAAGTTCATTTTTATCAGTGACCTTGACTAGATGTCTTTGATGATGATGTTTAATAGGTTAAAGGTTCAGCTTAGTTTATTTATGTCATTATAAAATGACGCCATCCTTGTTGTTAATTTTTTTACATTTCTTTAATGAGCGTACTTCCTGAAATGAATTACACACACACACACACACACTCACACTGACAGTTTAAAGCAAAAGTTTTTTAACTTAAATCTATTTTTACTATAACTTCATCCCAAACTATACTACAATATAAAACTATTTTCAAATATTTACTTGCACTTTTAGAACAGTAATTTTTTAGTCTTTCTAAAATGTTTTATACTTTTTAAAATTTTAGTTTATTGGTCCATGTGTGTAGTACATAATGCTTACATTCCTTGTGGGAAGTTAGTACATGTATACAACACATCTTAACTCCTTTTTTTCATCCCCTATCCGTTCCATCCCTCACCCCTTCCTCCATTTCTTGACCCCCTTTCCTTTTCAGAAAAATCTATTTCCCTACTTCCTATTATTTATCTTTCAGTTTGCTCTTTATTTTTACTCTGGATTTCTCATATAAGAGAAACAATGTGATATTTAAGCTTGCGTGTCTGATTTATTTCACTTAGCATTGTGGTATTAAGCTGCATCCATTTTCCTAAAAATGCTTCAAGTTTACCTTTCTTTATAACACAGTATCCCTCCATTTTGTGTAAATACCACATTTTCTTTATCAGTTGACCTGTTGATGAACATACGGGCCTCTTCCAAGATTAACTATTATGAATTGTGCTGCTGTAAACATGGGTATGCATGTACCACTGTAGTATGATGTCTTTAATACTTTTGGGAAGATACCTAGAAGGGGAATACGTGGGTCAAATGGAATTTCTAGTTTTAGTTTTTTGAGGAATACCCAAACTGGTAGCCGTAGTGGCTGTACTAGTTTACATTCCCACAAACAATGTAGAAGTGTTCCTTTTTCCCACACAGCCTTGCCAGTATTTGCTATTATTTGACTCTTGATGATGGCCATTCTTTCTAAGATGGAATCTCAGTGTTGTTTTAATTTGCATTTCTCTAATGGCCAACAATGTTGATATTTCTTCCTGTATTTATTGGCCACTTGTACTTCTTCTGTGAAGTGTCTGTTCAATTTGTTTGCTCTTTTTTTTTTTTTTTTTTTTGTGGGTACCGGGGGTCGACCCCAGGACCTCGCACGCCAGTAGGCGCCCATGCCACTGAGAGATATCACCGGCCCTTTTTTGTATGTGGGTTGCAGGAGTCGAACTCGGGCCCTCGCACTTGCCAGGCAGTTGCTTACACTGCTGAGCCATCTTACCGGCCCTGTTTGCTCATTTTTGATCAAGTCTTTTATTTGGGGGGGGTGCCTAATTTTTTTTTTTTTTTTTTTTTAGTTCTTTATGTGTTCTAGATATGAGTCCTCTGTCTGAGGAATTACTGGGCAAATTTTTTTCCCATTCTGTAGGTTGTCTTCTCACTTTTGCTGTGCAGAAGTTTTTAATTTGATACGATCCCATTTGTTGATTCTTGGATCTGTTTCTTATGTAACTGGGGTTCTGTTCGGAAAGTTCTGGCCTACACCTGTGGCTTTGAGAGTTTTATCTATTTTGTCTTCCAGCACGCTAAGTGTTTCTGGTTTAACATTTAGTTCTTTGATCCATTTTCAATTTTAGTTTAGTACATGGTGAGAGATATGGGTCTAGATTCAAAGTTCTGCATGTAGATAGCCAATTAAAATGTTTTAGACTTTAAAAAAAGAAATTTTAAAACATATTTCCACAATTAATCATCAGATGCAACTTGCATATCATGCATAACATTTTTGTATTATCTTTGTTTTCTCTTCCTATAAAGAGCAAAATGTTGTCAATGAAAAAATTAATATTAAAACAATTAAAAAAAAAAAACAGGGGCCGGTGAGATGGCTCAGCGGCTTAAGCGCCTGCCTGGCAAGCGCGAGGGCCCGAGTTCGACTCCCGGAACCCACATACGAAAAAGGGGCCGGTGATATCGCTCAGCGGCACGGGCGCCTGCTGGCGCACGAGGTCCTGAGGTCGACCCCCTGGTACCCACAAAAAAAAAAAAAAAAAAAAAAAAACAGGGCTGGTGATATAGCTCAGCGGCATAAGCACCTGCCTGGCAAGAATGAGGTCCTGAGTTCAACTCCTAATACCTGCACATGAAAAAAAAAAAAAAAATGTAAAGCTGTGATTGCTAAACGCACTGAAGTATAAGAAATTTAAGGAAATAGCTCTACCTAGTGTTTGGGATGTGATACTGCAATAAAGCTTGTAGAACTTTTTTTTTTTTTTTTTGAGACGGCCTCCTTATTAAGTGCAGGCTGGCCCAGAGCTTGTAGTGGTCCTCCTGCCTCAGCCTCCCACTGCTGGGATTACAGATATGCACCACCACGCTCAGCCAGAACTTGTATCAGAGCCTTTCAACAGTTAACCTGTACAGCAATCATCCCACGATCTTGTTAAAATGTAGATTTTTATTCAGTAGCTGCAGAGTAAGCACTGACATTCTGCGCTGCTAACAAGCTCCCAGGGTAACCCAGGCATGCCAGTGCACTGACTACACTGAGTGTAGCAAGGGCTTCATTTATATTTATGTAGTGAATTTCAATGAGTTTGTAAGTCTAGCTTCCTGTAGAATTAGAAAGTGTTAATGCTATGTAAAAATCATTTTAGATGTTAAAAATTTGTCAGCCAGCCATGGGCATATGTCTGTAATCTCAAGACTCTGGGAGGCTGAGGTAGGTGGATCACAAGTTCAAACCCCAGCCTGGGCAACTTAGCAAGACTCTGTTTCAAATTTTTCTTTTTTAAAAGAAATTTAAGGGCTGAGGATATTAGATCAGTGCAAAGATCTTGGACTCAATCCCCCCACAGTACTAAAAAAAAAAAAAATTTATAAGTCAAACTCATTTTCTCTCTTTCTGTAAAGAATTAGTTGAAATAAATGTGTTATGTTCAATTGTTACCAAAAAACTAATTATCCTGAATCAATCAAAAACCTTATTTTTATAAGCACAACAATTAAGAACTTGCCTACTTATTCCTTTACCCTTGACTTACTTCTAAGATCAACATTTCCATGTTTTATTTCATCTCTCTAGTGACTGCATAAGCTAAGTTTACCAGGTATCCAGGGGAAATGGATGTCCCAGGTAGGAAAACAAAAAGCAGCTGAGTACTAAATGACTCACCTTTAGCTATAACAGTTGCAGGGAGACTCAGCCTAACTAATATTTATTCCGAGGTTCTGCTGCATAGAGGAAGAAGCCTTCATCATTAGGGACCATTAGGGACTCCCTGAAGCAGTCCATGTAATTTTCTTACCATTGGCCACCATGCTTATTGGACACTCACTCTGCCCAGCACCTGTTCAATGATTTATATCACTTCTCCTTTATGCTCAGCACGACAGCCATAAGGAAAAGGTACTGTTCTCCCTGCCATTTCACGGATAAGCTTGCTGAAGCTTAAAGTTTTAATAGCCTTCCAGGGTAAGCTGCCAAGTTAGGACGTGTACCCAGGACCAGCTCGTGCCAAAACTCTGGCTCTAAACTACTTTGCCACCAAGTTAACACTAGCTTGTGAGTGTTCACTCTCTGAGGCTTCTCCCTCTTAAGTAGTTGGTAGCTTTCAGATATGTATATATAACATGTAGTCTCGAGAAGTAAGAGTTTTGGGCTGGTGGTGCACACCTGTAATCCTAGCACTTGGGAGGTGGAGGCAGGAGGATTGCTGTGAGTTTGAGGGCAGCCTAGGCTACATAGTGAGTTCAAGGACAGTCAGAACTACAGAAACCCTGTCTCAAAAAAAAAAAAAAGAAAGAGTTTTTTTTGTATCCTTAAGATACAGAAATGTAAGTTTAGGAAATGGGATATTGATGTCTAAAAAAATAGATAATGGAACCCGACTTACAGTGTTTCTGATGAAGTTAAGTGAAAATCAGTGTAAAAGCCATTACTTCTTTGGGTTTGGATGCTTTTTTACTTCTTTTGTGGTCATGAGCATTATCAGTGAAGAGCTTATGTTTGTCACAGTCAGACATCCAATCCTTTCAGAAAGGAAGGCAAACCAGTATGGGAGTAGATTACCTATAGTGTTTGCCACACCGTGTTTTAATGATTTCTTCACTTGGTGATCTGTTTCCTTCTCCAGGTCTCTGTACCCTGTATGACAATAATTCTGCCTTTCTAAATTTAGTGCCTCCATTTTTCTGGTACATGAGCACTTCAGGTTTGTTGAATATATAAATTCACAAACAATAGTGTCCTAATTAAGTAGGACCAACAGCAAAACAAGAAATCCCCACAGAAAGATCGCTGGTGACCCCTCCCTCCATCCAGAGGGCCCCAGCGGGCTCCGAGATTGCCAGTGACACCGTAGGGCCCCAGCTAGGGCACACACGATGGACAGGTGGGACTAGTGGCCTGGACAAATCTGAAGCAGCAGTAACAATACAAGTCAATGGTTGATTCACATCAATACTCCTAGGCTGGTCAGCCCGGGAAGAATCCAGGACTCAGCAACCGGCCCACAGGAGGAATCCAGGTGACAGGCCCTTCTCCCTACACTGCAGGACCTGGTGACTGGATGAACACCAGCCACATAGTAGGACCCTGACTAGGGTGCATACGATGGACAGGCGAGACTACTGAGATTGAAAAGACCAAAACACGAACCAACAGGTTTTAAGTTAGTCAAACCAGCGTTGTGCTTAGGGACAAAGACAGACGGAACAGAAGCAGGTAGGTGGGGTGGCCCTCTTTTTCCTTTTCTTTCTTTCTTTTTTTTTTTTTTTTTTTTTTTTGGTACCAGGAATTTTTTAAAAATTTATTTTATTTTATTTTACCTTGATTTATTTTTGTTTTTATCTTACTTTCTTTTCCTTTTCCTTTTTTCTTTTCTTTTTTTCTCAATTTTTTTTCTTCTTTCTTTTTTCTTCTCCTTTCTCTCTTTTGTTTTCTTTTATTCTCTTTTTTCTAAACTGCTGGGGAGAACTCCACCTACAGAACACTAATCCCACCCCCCAAACCCAAAGACCAAGTTCAGATAATCCCTCAAATACTCCTTCATTCTTTCTTTTCTACCCTCTTTGCTAGTTTCCCAAACCTTGCAAGATCATCCTTTGTCATCCAGCCTTGCTTCTACTTCCTATCCAGTTATCTTTGTTTTATACATTATCATCCCTAAGTTTCCCCACCACAGGGTAAAACCACTCTACCAAGGGAAACACTTTGCATATGAACTCCTAATTTACGATTGGTTCTGTTATATAACTACAGACTCTGCTCATATGATCTGAAGTACAAAATCAATAGTTACCACAGTTTGTCAGTTTCTAAATTGTGCTTGATGCTATTGTTATTGCTAATTTTACTACTTTAGCTAGGCTGATATATCTGTTGTAATCAGTTGTTCTTCCTTTTGTAAACACTACTGTGAAGCTCTAGGGTAGTAACCTCACCACAGCCCTATACCAAAGGACTGGGGACTGAGCTAAACAGATACCTACATCTCACTCTTTTCTTTTTTTTTTTTTTTGTTGGTACCGGGGGTCGACCTCAGGACCTCGTGCACCAGCAGGTGCCCGTGCCACTGAGCAATATCACCCGCCCTTTTTTCATATGTGGGTTCCGGGAGTCGAACTCAGGCCCTCGCGCTTGCCAGGCAGGCGCTTATGCTGCTGAGCTATCTCACCGGCCCCATCTCACCCTTAATTAATTGGAAAGGTAGGATCTTATGACAGACACAAACCAAGAATCTCCTACACACAGAAGACATCCTGGAAGAACAGACTTTTCCTAGAGAGGCCTTGATACTAGTGATATAGCTACCTACTACAAAAACTCACAGGGATCATCATAGAAAACAAAATTTTTAAAAATTTTTTGAGATAGAAAATAACAAGATAAAAAACCAAAATGCAATCTCAGACCTCCAGCCCACACAGAACAAGTACAGGAGACATCGATATAGAAGAAATTGGAAGGCACACACCTGAAATTTCTGAAATGATAGCAAGTGAAGTAAAGAAACAAATCCACCAGGCTATAGAGGAAATCAGATCAGAAATAATCTCTCAGATTAAAAATAAAAGTAATGACAACCATAATGGAGGAATTGCTCAGCATAGCTAGAGAAGACATAGATAAAAAAAATAGAGGACCAAAGGAAAATGATGGAAACTTTGAATGAACAATACAGGAAAGAAATAAAATGCATGAAACAGATTCAAAGAGATATCCAGGAAATTAAAAATTCCATTGAAAGCCGGCAAAACCGCTTGAATGAAACTGAAGATAGACTTCCAGACCATGACAGGATCGCAGCTAGAAATTACAAAAGCAAAGATTTTTTTTTTTTTTTTTTGTGGGTACCGGGGGGGTCGACCT
Organism: Erethizon dorsatum; assembly: GCA_028451465.1. NCBI lineage: Eukaryota > Metazoa > Chordata > Mammalia > Rodentia > Erethizontidae > Erethizon > Erethizon dorsatum. Next base: position 55,383,649 of record CM051828.1, read on the forward strand.
CAGGACCTTCCACGCCAACAGGCGCCCGTGCCGTTGAGCGATATCACCGGCCCCTTTTCCGTATGTGGGATCCGGGAGTCGAACTCGGGCCCTCGCGCTTGCAAGGCAGGCACTTATGCCACTGAGCCATCTCACTGGCCCGAGATCTCTTAAAAATAACAAGGGACCAGGAAATAACAATTCAACAGCTCCAAGATGATGCAAAGATAAACAATATAAGACTGATAGGTGTCAGTGAAAAAGCAGGAGTCAACACAAATAACATAACAAGACGATTTGCAGAAGTAATAGCAGAAAATTTCCCAAGCATGGGAACAGAATCTGACATACAGATAAGTGAGGCATATAGAACTCCAAACAGCCATAACCAAAATAAATCTACACCCAGACATATAATAATCAACATCCCAGAAATTCAGCACAAAAACAGAATATTAAAAGCTGTTAGAGAAAAGAAAGAGATCACCTACAAAGGAAAGCCCATTAGAATCACGGCCGACTTCTCAACACAAACCCTCAAGTCAAGAAGAGCTTGGAGTTAAGTATTTCTAGCCCTGAAAGAAAACAGCTTCCAACCAAGGTTGATGTACCCTGCAAAACTATCTTTCAAAATTAATGGAGAAATAAGATACTTCCGTGACAAAAAACAACTGAAGAAATTCATGACCACTAAACCAACCCTACAAAGAATACTGAAAGATATTCTAGATAGAGATAAAAATGACCACAATCCCAAGAACAACATCAGAAAGAAACCACCAGGCAGGGCAAGCAGTTAAACAGAGAGGAAAAGCAGGGAAACAACAGCAGGAAAATACCATGACAAAGATAAGCCAATACATATCAGTTATAACCATCAATGTAAATGGCCTCAATTCACCAGTCAAAAGAAACAGATTCCATCTCACCCCAATAAAAATGGCTATCATCAAGAAATCAACCAATAACAAATGCTGGAGGGGCTGTGGGGAAAAAGGAACCCTTCTCCATTGTTGGTGGGAGTGTAGACTGGTGCAACCACTGTGGAAATCAGTGTGGAGATTCCTCAAAAAACTAGGATTAGAGGTCCCATTCAACCCAGCTATTCCCCTTCTGGGTATCTTCCCAGAAGAATTCAAAACATCATACCACAGCGACATATGCACACCCATGATTTTAGCAGCACAATTTGTAGTAGCTAAATCTTGGAAACAACCCAAATGCTCATCATCCGAGGAATGGATAAAAAAGATGTGTGTATTTTTATACAATGGAGTGCTACTCAGCTATAAAGAAGGATAAACTCAAGGGTTTTATAGGTTAATGGATGCAAGTAGAGACCATACTCATAAGTTAAATGAACCAGACTCACATGTGTAAACAACGTATTGTCTCCCTAGCGTAAGAAACTGAAAGAGTAAATAAGATCCAAAATCTACAATAGATATTGTGAAAGTGAAAGCGGAAGAAACTCCTCAAAAGGAAAGAACAACTGGGATGGGAGAAAGGAGAAAAGAAAGAAGGGAAAAGAATATATATACATATGTAATATATATATACACAAGACAGATAATTATACTACTAATCTCAGTTTACTGAAAAGAATGTTTTGTGGGGCCGGTGAGATGGCTCAGCAGCATAAGCGCCTGCCTAGCAAGCACAAGGTCCTGAGTTCGATTCCCAGTACCCACATACAAAGGAAAAAAAGAGCCGGTGATATCGCTCAGCGGCACGGGCGCCTGCTGATGCACGAGGTCCTGAGTTCGACCCCTGGTACCCACAAAAAAAAAAAAGAAAAGAATGTTTTGTGCTTACATTGTTTGATCAATTTTTCATGCCGATATCCTGTAATCTGAGCAACTACTTTGAAGATAACAATACACAATACATTAACCATTGTTAATCTCCTATGATCTTGTTTTGAAATTCTGTATCATCATTTTTATTGTTTTTTCTTTTTAAAATAAAAGATAAAAAAAAAAAAAAAATCCCCAAAGGAAAGTTCACATTTGGTCACTGGGTGGCAGCCTTGCCTCTCTCAGGACGGCTACATTTATTTTGTGAGGAAGATTTTCTACTTTTCTCCTTGAGAAAAAAGGAGGAAGATTTGGAGCTCTTTAACTTGGAAAACAACTCAGAAGTTATTGCTCATGACTTGAGGGCCCCTCACACTAGTCTGTCAAGGCAGAGGGCAACATTTTGTCCTCAACAACTGGTGTATACAGGTAGCCTCAAGACCAGCAGTTAAATGCAAAAAAAAAAGGCGGGCAGCCCATTCAACTAAGTTCCCAACCTTTGGGAACTATCAGAGCAGGAAGCACAGTGAGACCGAGTCCTGCTCAGAGGAGCTTGGTGTGCAGCGGGAGCCCAGCCGTCGCACTGCAGGCAGCAACACTGGACAGCCAACCCAACACTGAAGACTCACAAAGTTTCTGTGACAAGGACCTGCCTTTGTGAAGGTGAGGAGAAGGTAGGGCAGCAGCTTCTCCAACTTCAAACAGTATCTAGCAGTCACAGACCTTCCCATTCTCCAGGCAAGTCAATCAAATTGCATGTGGAGATGCAACTTCAATATTTACAAATGACACACAATAGGGAGGTGTGCATTCAAATGACTCCCTGGCCTGTGCCAGGGACTTACTGTGACTCTGGGCAGGAACTGAACTCACCACCAGTATCACTGAGGGGCAGCTGCCTGGGCTGGGCTATGGCCTAATTCTAATGCTTGAAGAGAAGAAATACAATAGGAAGAAAGGAGACGAGGAAGTTGTCATTTTTAAGTTGTACTTTTAAGAAAACTGATGCTTCAAGACACAAAGGTACCCAAAATTACAATGCTTTTTTCACCCTATGGCCTGCTTTTCCTTTTCAAGTTTCTCACTCCTAAATTCCCAAGAGTCTAAAAGATACAATGAGTCTGTAAATTGTACCTGTGCTTTTCTTCCCATACTATAAATTCACAAATTCCACAGACTCTCACCCTCAAGGAAACAGCACTATTAGTTGGGTACCGTATCTCTAAACTTCAAATGAATGCAAATGGTTTGCATTCCTGACAGACACTAGGAATACACATCCTAGATTATCCATCTTGAGGATGCTCCTCACAACACAGACACTCCCAATCCCGATCGTAATGCTCCTGATGTTGAAGGGTCCACACTCCTTTCTGAGCGTATACTTCTTTGATTTCACTTAATTAATCTGCCTGTGTATCTCACTGGTGTGTCCTGAAATACTTTTCTGTGGTGACAAGAGTTGACAAACCTACTCTGGGGTGGGGGAGGGGCAGGCTGAGGTCCCCATCTCCTCTTTGAGGGACCTCCTTGGGCCCTGCCCAGTGACACCAGACTCCCTGTGCAACATAACAAATTCCTACCTCTTTCTTCTGCAAATTCTCTGTCATGATTATAAAACAAAAATAATAATCATGACCCACTTCCAGGTAGCTCCTTCCTATATCACAGCAAGAGCTTGTGGAAGAGCAATGATTGGCACCTCCTGGCTGCAAACAAACAAGAGAGGCAGAGAAAGGGGCTGGGAATCCCACTGTCTCCTTCAAGGGTATGTCTCCAGTGGCCAGAAAAGTTCCCCTAGGCCCCACTCTTCAAGTTTCTACTTCCCAAAGGTGCCATGCTGGGGACTAACTCTTTAACATACGCACCTTGGGTAATATTTAAGAACCACACGATAGCATTCTGAAATGGAGACTTGCTGTTAAATGGGTATACAGTTACAGTTTGCGATGATGGAAAAATTCTGAAATGAATAATGAGGATTGTTGCATAACATTGTGAATGTACTTACTGTACACAAGGAATTTAATAGCACTCAAATACACTTACAAATGGTTAAAATGGTAAATTTTATGCTATATATATTTCATCCATGGTTTTTAAAAAGTTCAATCATTTTAATGTAGTATGCGTATACAGCAAGTGTTTGTCTAGTATCTAAGAATATCATCTCTGGAGTGTGTCCTGGGTTTGAATCTTAGGCCCAATACTTCTAGCTATAGGTCCTTATGCCAGCTACTTAATCTGTCTGTGCCTCAATTCTTTTCACCTACATAATGGGAATAATAAAAGAGCTCTAGTGAATATTAAATAAGATGAACATATAAAAGCACTTAAAATAGCCTGATATACATAGGTGCTCAAAATGATGGAAATCATCAAAACTTTTTTATAAAATTTCAAGTACACAGAAGAGGAAGAATATGAATACTTCTACTTACAAGTAGCCTATACTATCTCTAGTACCAAAAAATAAAATAAAATACTGAGACTTATAAGGAAAACAAAAGAAATGAGACTAACTAAAATAATTTTGAAAAGATCAAAGTTGGAGGATTCATATTACCTGATTTAGAGCCTGACTACAAAACTCCATAATCAATACAATACTGACAAAAGTTAAACACATAGATTAACGGATCAGAAGAGTCCAGAAATAGACACACACACCTGATGATTTTTACCGAAGGTACGAAGAGATTGTCTTCAGCAAATGATGTTGAAACAACCAAACATCCTTATGCTCCCCTAAAATGTTTCAATAAACTTCTACCACACCTTATGCCCTAAACCAAAATTAACGTGAAAAGCGTGATAGGCATAAATGTAAAACCTAAAAAACCTAAGAAAATTTCTGGAAGAAAAAAGAAATTTTTTGTCGCTTTGGGGTAGGCAAAGATATCTTCGACATAATATTAAAAGCATCATCCATAAAAGAAAATTAATAAACTGCACTACATCAAAATGAAAAGCACCTCTTCAAAAGGCAGAGTCAAAGCTAGTTATGGTGTGTACACCTGTAATCCCAGCATTCTGGAAAGCCTGAATCAGCAGGAAAATCACAAGTTTAAGCCCAGCCTGGGAAATGTATGACACCCTGTGTCTTAATTACTTGTTGCTGAAACAAAATAACCGACACTCAAAGTTAAAGGAGGAAAGGTTTATTTAGCTCATGAGTTTGTAGAGGTTTCATTTCATAGTTGGCTGGCTCCAAGGCAGGGTGGCAGGGCAGAGGAGCATCACAGAGGAGAAACAGTTCATGTTAAAAAGCAGGGCAGGCAGAAGTCAGCAAGCCCCAAGCAACAAGCACTGAGCGACAAGCAACAACCACAGCAGCTCTTTCTGTCCCTTATATCTTACCCAGGCTAGGGTGGGTAACACTCACACCTTAATCCTGGCATTGCATTGTGAATCAATCCCAGCCTTACATCTTTGATCCCGGCCACACACACCCTATATCCAGCCACCTCCGAAAAGCCCCACCTATGACTGCATGAGGTCTGGGGGGACACCTAGATACAAGCCGTAACACCCTGTCTCAAAAATTTTACAAACATTTAAGAGGTTGGGGGGGGGTTGGGGACATAGCTCAGTGTGAAAGCCCTGGGTTCAATCTGCAGTAACACACACATACACACATACACACACACAGAGGCAGTATCAAGAAAGTGAAAACACAAACATAAAACAGGCAGAAAATATCTACAAAATACAGATCTAATAAAGAACTGAAATGCAGTATATATTTTTAAAATATTCAAACATATAAAAAAATACTCAAACATCAATAATAAATAATCTAATTTTTAAATAACAAAAATAGGAATACTTCACTTTTTACCTAAGGAGATACATGAATGGCAAATAAGCACTTGAAAAGATATTAGGATCATTAAATTAAAACTACAAGATAACTTTACAGCTATTATGATAGCTGAAATTGAGAAAGCCCCTCCACGTGTTAGTGAGAATGTGGAGGAATGGGATCTTTCATTTGTTTTTAGTGGGAGTGTGAAATGGTACAGCCACTTTATAAAACAGCTTAGTATATGATCGAGACATTCCACTCCTAAGAATTTACCCACAAGAAAGGAAAATGTATCCGTACAAAGACTTGCACACAAGTGTTCACAGCAGTCTCTTTTTAATAGACAGACTGTAAATAATGCAATTATCTACCAACAGGGGATGAATAAACAAATTGTTTAATGGAAGATATACTAACGAATAAAAAGCTATGTCATTTATATACACATTAACATAAATAAAATACAATTATTTATAATTATAATGTCTCTATTAATAATCACTAAAAGCTGGAAACAACCCAAATATAAACAGATGAACAAGTATGACACATCTATGTAATGGAACTGTACTCAGCAATGCAAAGAACTGAACTACCTGGAGAGGCAACAACATGGATATATCTTGAAAATGCATGATGCTAATTGAAGAAGGCCAAACTCGAAATGCAATACAACACATGGTTCAATCGATGGCACTTCTGGAAAAGGCAAAACTTCAGGAAGAGAAACAAGCTCAATGATTGGAAGGTACTGGGATTTGGGAGAAGGGACCACAAAGAGACTAGAGGCAACTCTGGAGGTGTTATGGTTTGTGTCTAGATGTCCCCCCAAAGCCTCATGCAGTCATGGGGGGGCGCACTTTTCAGAGGTGGCTGAATCTAGAGTTTGTGACTGATTCATGGTCCATTGCTGGGATTAAGGGTGTGAGTGCTTCACCTGCCCTAGCTTGGGTAGCCTGCATACAATGTAAGGGGCAGAAAGAGACATCCCTTCTCCCCCCTTGTCGCTTTTGATGTCTTCTGCCGCCATGAACTGTTACTCCTCTGCCATGTGTCACCCTGCCTTGGAGCCAGCCAATTATGGACTGAAACGTCTACAAACTGTGAGCTAAATAAACCTTTTAACTCTGGGTGTTGGGTATTTTGTCTCAGCAACAAGAAAAGTAACTAAGACAGGAAGAGACAGACATATTCTATATTATGCTGGGAATTACACAACTACAGATGCTTCAGGAGTACACCTAAACACCTTTCCTGGATATAAGTCATCAAAACAATCTGTCTTTTTAGATTAAAAAACAAAAAACAGTATTGACTGGAGAGACACAGGCCTTAACCAGGCTTCTTGGAGGAGAGGATGGAATTGTCTGAATGGAATGGAACACCCCTGGAAAGTTTGCCTTGGGGGCAATTAACAAGAGGGGTGGGAAGGCAGCAGAAGGAAAAGACAGATAGAGGGTATGGCCAAAGCTGTAAAGATAGAAAAGAAAGCTACATGGAGATAATGAATCAACACACAAATAGCTCCCTACTGATTTTTTTCATTTAGGAAGCAGGAATTTCTTTCTTGTCACTTAGAAGAACTAGCAAAATCATGGCTAGTTTTGTATTTGATTTAGAGCAATGCATACAGCCAGGTTCTTTGATCAAAGCCTATTTGAAAGCTTGGCCTCAGGTGACTGACATCTTATACTGTCTATTGTCTCACTTAAGGGTACAATTTAGACTGTATTTAACCTTCATACTCTGCACCAGTCACACTAGAAAATGTACTCGTTTCTCTAGACATAAAATGGAAAATATACTTACTTCACAGAGCAGTTAAGAAAATTTCTAGCTCTGGACTTAAATTACCGTTAATTATGAGAATAGTCTCTGTACAGTCAGAAGAAATCAAGAAATGTTAGGTTTTACCTTTTGATTTAAACTTTAATGCTACTAATCTTTTATACTTTTTAAAAATAATTATTCCTATTATCAAAAATGAAAATTGTTTAAAAATTTAAAGAAAAACAAAATTAAGTTTTTCTATTCATCTTTGTGAGTTCTAAACCTGATATTCATTTAAAGTGTCTTTTAAACAATATTTAAAATATATATAGCCAAATATAAGAAATTTAAGCTATTTTGATATTTCTAAATCTATCCTAAAAAAGACACAAGGATCTTCACTGATGAGAATGAAAAACCATCAGGTATATATATATAGACAGAGAAAAAACAAAGACCAAAGACACTGTCAAAATCTTAAAAGACTAACACATTTTTTTTCTTCTTTCAGTAGTTTCTGAGTTTTCTTCAATACGTAGAACTTCTAGAATCAGATAACATTAGTTATTTAAAATGTCTGTAATCCCAACACTCTAGGAAGCTGAGGCAGGAGGATGGCACATTCAAGCCCAGCCTTAGCAACTCAGAAATAACAAAAAAATAAAAATAAAAAAGATACAGATGTGTGAAGTCCCTGCATTCAATCCCCAGTGCCACCAAAAACAAACCAGAAAATTATCCATTACAATACCTTTTCATGACAAATGGGCCCCTTTTATAAATTAATGTGACCTGAAACCAAGTAAACTGCTCCGGGTGGCTTTCCAAGTCTGGGTGGAAGGTTGTGTGACTTTTTTTCATGCTATGTCTCTCCAGCAAGAAAGTACTGTACCCACAGGCACAGCCATTCTGGTATTTGCACTCACATTAGAGAGCACATTTCATTCTCTGGCACAACTAAACTGAGTGACACTGCTCTTATCTGATATTATCCTACTATAGTAGAACCACTCATTTTCCAAAGAATATACAGTAATACAGGATTATGATGAGAAAAAAAAAATCCAGGACCTCAATAAATGGGAAATGCATAGAATTATTTCTCCCAAGGAATTTAAAAATCTTTTAAAATGCATATTAACTTGTTTTGTCTTAGACACCAAAGCCATGTATACTGAAAACAGCTGAATCCACATCCCAGAAAAAGGACAGAGATCTAGACCAAAGCACTTTTGCTTTTGTCTATTTCCAAGAAATGTGTACTCTGAAGATAAAGCTACCGTTTGCCAATCCATTCTCTTCCCCATAATCCTTGTGAATTGCTAGAGGGTCACAGAAAACCAATACCTTGGAACTCAGCATTGTTGCATAAACTCGAATCTCCCCACCACACAGCAATTTAAGTGTTACCTCTGTTTAACAGAAAGGACAGATTCTGGGGGAACATGTCTGTTTTGGCTAAGAATGATCCACGCGACTGTAAATACTAAGATCAGGATACAGCTGTTCGTGACTAAGCCCAAGCTCACTGAATAAGGACCGGCAGAGCATTATGTATCACCAGACATCTGTTTCCTGTTTTCATTCTTCTCTTTATCATTCTATCCCAATTTCCTTTTACCTGTAGGCCACCTATAAACCTGCAATTAAGCAAGACTTGTGTTTGACTTTTTTTTTTCTTCTATGCCCAGTGTCTGGGTAGTTTAGTTCATTCTACTTAGGCAGGAGAGGGAACCCAGGGCCTTTAGTACATTCTGAGACTGGAAGGCTACAGCCTGTGCACCCCACCTCTAGGTGACTTTCACATTTCCCAAGAACTTTCCCTGTTGAGGAAGTACCCCGCCCTTTGAAAGGTACTGTGGTAAACCACATCACAAAAGGAAAACGTACTGCAGTACAAATAAGGCAAGGCAATAAGTGACTTAAGGCCAGGCACACAAGATGGTATTTCTTGGGTTTATTTTCACATTTCATACTCAGATACAGAACACTATATGTTTACACTTAAGGAAGTTCATTTCTATGTAAATACGTTAAGGTCAAAGTAGTTTTCTTCAGCCCAAAGCAACATCTTTACCATTAACCACATAACAGTTTACCCCAGCACCACTGGACAGGTAGCGTTTATGTACTATCCTGCGCGCCATCGCTCAGGCAGGTGTCAACGTTTATTCTTGAACAAATTTGCAAGAATTGTCATTTTTATATTCCCTGTTATCTTATAAAAAGTAACAAAAAATATGCAATTTTTGGTCACCCTGTATTTAAATAATTGGAGTGGTAAGTGGTTAAGGGCTGAGGATACAACTCAGTGGTAGACCCTTTGCCTAGCCTGTTATGAGACCCTGGGTTCAATCCCCAGCACTGCAGAAGAAAAGGTATTACAATGGAGACCATTGAGTTCATTTTATACAATCCTTGTATTCTACAGATTGTCACTGTATTTCATATAGTTTAGGAAATGTGAAGTAACTTGTCTTAACGTGTTCCGTGTTACAGTTTACAAATAAGGGAACACAGTTTAAATAGCCTAATAGGAAGTACTCAGAAAAGTACAGTATCTGTAAAATACATTTGATACAGAGGTGAGGGATGTAACTCATGCTTAGCATTCACAAGGTACTAGATTCAATCCCTAGGACCCACATAAACTGAATTATATTTAATATAACAGGTGAGCTCAGAATAGTATATGTATCTCCTTTTACCTTTGGGAGGTAGGCTAGGGACAAGCAACTGTAAGAGAATATGGACTCTGTTGCCTTTAGTGTTATTGGACTTTAAGGTCTGTGATAGTGAACTGATTGTGTCAACTTGAGTAAGAAACGCCCAGCTGGGCCGGTGAGATAGCTCAGCGGCATAAGCGCCTGCCTGGCAAGCGTGAGGTCCTGAGTTCAACTCCTGGTACCCGCATAAAGGAAAAAAATGGCTGGTGATATCGCTCAGCGGCACAAGCGCTTGCTAGCAAGTGTGAGGCCTTGAGGTCAACTTCCAGTACCCACGTTAAAAAAAAAAAAAAGAAAAAGAAACGCCCAACTACACTGGATCAGCATCGTTCTGGGTGTGGCTGAGGGAATTTACTGGAGATGTGATTCACTGGGCGTGACTGACAGCAACCAATGGGCTCGGCACCTGAATGGTATAAAAGGGAAACGAAGAAGGAAGGCTCCCTTATTTCTTCGGAGGAGCTCCAGCCTTACCTTCACCTTGGATGTTGTCTCCTGGCTTCCAGCGCAGACCTATGAACCTTCAGCCTCCGAGGGACTCTCATGGGGCACTACAGTGAGCTCCAGGCCTTCAACTGGGTCCCTTGGATCTGCAGTGTGCAGACCTTTTGCACTCTTCCACACCTGACTGTGGATGGCCATTGTAAACCAATCCTGTTAATTCTTAGATATCTGTATGTCTTGCATTAAATCTGTTTCTGACTGACACAAGGTCCATACTACTTGCTACTTAACCGAGACTCAGGAGACAGAAATTAATGGAAGAAAATAGATGTATTCACAGCTGGCCCTGAAGCTAGGATGCTTCTTTGTTGGGGTACAGTGAGACAGTGGGTAGGAAGCCCCAGTGCTGAGCAAGGATCTTCTTCAGAGTAGTTTTTATCTAGTAGGTCATTTTCAGCTCCTCTTCCTGATCTAAAAAGATCCAACAGGGCTCTGGGAGCCAGCATCTGGATGTCGTTTTCTGGCAGAAATTATGACTTTTATTTAAGTCAATTCACATGATCTGAGGAAAAGACAGGATTCAAGGTATGGCCAGTAGATATAAACAAAACCTGTGTGGCAGCTTCTAGAACCTTCCTTAAGAAAAGCTGACTTATTCCTGCCAATCCCTAATCCCTATTTGGATCATGAAAATGAGGCTCTCACTCTTGGGATGGGAGCATTTACCAGGGAAAAGCCTTGGGCTCTGTGGCTTTGTGCAACAGAATCAGCAAGAAGCCCTCGGATGGAGTTTGGCACTTCATGAGGAAAAAATAAACTGTACCTCACTCAAGCACCGTGGTTTGGATTCCCATGCAGTGTAGCCAAAAGTAACCCTAACACACCAAAAGCATGCTTGAAAACTTCAGCTTAGCCTCTAGGATTCCAGGGATTTCATACGCCACTACAGAGGATGACCAAAAAAAGATGATTCTAAGTTCTAGCTTTTTTTTTGGTTTTCTTTTTTTTGAGACAGAGTCTCACTATGTAGTGCAGGCTGGCCTTGAACTTGTTTGCTTATATAGTCCAGGCTGGTCTCGAACTACTCATGGCAATTCTCCTGCCTCAGCCTCCCAAATGCTGGGATTACAAGCGTGCGCCACCACTTCCAGCAGTTATAGGTTCTAAGGAGTGGTTTAATAACTAGCCAGACTACATAACTTTGGTAAATAAATTTATAAATAAATTCATAAATTTATAAATTCATAAATTGAATTCCAGGTTAGCAATATATGAGCTAAAAATGTTAAACAAGACAAAACAATGCATGGTTCAGGTTTTTAAACTTTTTTTTTTTTTTTTGGTACCGGGAATCAAACTAGGTCTTTAAACATTTTTATTTTAAGAAAATAATCAGCCAGGAATCATTTTATCTCTCTGGAAGAATTATCATGAATTATTCAAGGATTTTTTTTTTTTGTGGGTACCGGGGGGGTCGACCTCAGGACCTCGCGCGCCAACAGGCACCCGTGCCGCTGAGCGATATCACCGGCCCCTTTTTCGTATGTGGGATCCGGGAGTTGAACTCGGGCCCTCACGCTTGCAAGGCAGGCACTTACACCATGGAGCCATCTCACCGGCCCTCAAGGATTAATTTTTAATCACGCAAGGTAAATAAAAGCATTCATGAAATTTAGGTATATCACCGAAAAGCTAAATAACCTTTTTAACTTCTGAATCTTTTACATTAATTGAGTTGAAGCTGGGCATGGTGCTGTGCACTAGCCTCAGCTGCTCAGGAAGCTGAGGAAGGACAGTTTGAGCCCAGGAGTTCAAGGCCAGACTCAACATGGCAAGGACCCATCTCAAAAAAAAAAAAAAAAAAAAAAAAAAAAAAAGGATTTACGTTTCCTATTACTAAATGATTTTATGGTTTATGTAATCACTGAAAAGTTTTTCCACTATTTGAAATTAATGAAATAAAAAAGTCTCCAATGTCTGAGACAAGTAAAATTGTATCAATTAGAACCCTTACCTTCTTCAAGAAAAAAATGCTAATAGCATTCAGAGTACTAAGAAAAGAAATTCACTTGAAATTTTTGTTTTTCTAATATCCAGTGTTGCCAGAAAATATAGACTAGATATGGTGGCACATGGCTGTAATCCCAGCACATCAGGAGGCTGAGGCAGGAGAATGGCAAGTTCAAACCCAGCCAGGGCAACTTAGCGAGACATTGTCTCAAAAAAAATAAAAATAAAATTTAAAAGGGCTGGATCTGTAGCTCAGTGTGAACGTCCTGCGTTCAGTCACCAGTACCATAAACAACCAAACAAAACCAACACCCACACCCACACGCATTTATCCACACAATTTAGAAGCTATTCCCCAGGTTTAAACTCACATTCCTGATTCTCTCCATCTTGCCCTGAGGGTTCTCCCTCCTGACACTCAATAGCAGTGCTGTCCCGAGGCTCCTAAAAGAAGCCACTACCTTTTTTTTGAGACAAGGTTTCAATATGTAGTTCACCCTTGGCCTTGAACTCACTATACAGCCTAGGCTGGCCTCAAAATTGAAATCACAGCACTCCTCCTGCCTCAGCCTCCCGAGAGCTCTAGGATTACAGGCACCTGCCGCCACGCCCAGCTCCACTACCTTTTCACCACTGGCTCTAATTTCAATGAACAGGCCTACTAATCAATCCCATTCCACATTCAAATTCATTCTGGCTTGCAACAACAATAAGAAAAGGCTGGAGGAAAAGACATGAAAAGGTGAACTAGAAATATTTTAAAATAGTTACAATCATCACTCAATAGACAAGCAGCAAGTTTGAATCTCTGAGACACAATCTATATAGGCTCAGTTCCTCTATGCAGTCTTTGCTTCTTGCACTTTTATTTTCATTTTATTTTATTATTATTATTTTTTTGGTAGGTACTGGGGGTCGAACTCAGGACTTCATGTGCCAGCAGACGCCCGTGCCACTGAACGATATCACCAGCCCTTTTCTCGTACGTGGGTACTGGGAGTCGAACTCAGGACCTCGTGCTTGCCAGGCAGGCGCTTATGCTGCTGAGCAATCTCATAGGCCCTTATTTTCATTTTAGATGAATATGTATTAAAAAAGATATGATTATACTGACAGCTAACATCAACCCTGGAAAAGTATTATACATTTGGGAAATCCATAGTTCAGTCCCTTTTCTGGTACTCTTCACAGCTCTTTCCTGGGAGGGAATTCATGAGCTGTAGTATTTGAGGAGCTCCTCATCTATAGGCTTTAGAATTTTCTTATCTGCCATATTTACCACCCATCCAGGAGCAAGACCAAAGAAAATCTGCCTTGGATCCTTTCGAGTACTGAGCATTTTGAAGACTTCATCTTTGGTGATATCAGGCAGAACATAACCATACTTCCTGGCAAGTTCAAGTCTTGCTTCAGGAAATTTGGCAGGATCCGCCAGGTAACCACGGTTCTTTGCATCGGTATAATACGGAACCAGCTCTTCAGGTGGGAGCATTCGTTTTGGAATGGGTTGTCCACGCAGAAAGAATGGAACAGGTTTGCACAGAATTTCTGAAAAGAAATATATAAATAAGAAATACAAATATTCGTTCTATACATCGTTTATAACGATGACTACGTTATAAATTTAATTATTTATTTTTAAAATCTACTAAAATTAGATAATCCACATGAGAGAGGTACATCTCTAAATCTGCTATTCCATAAGTAATTAAAAAATAGCAGCTAACAGAGGAGAAAGAAAGAAGAAAACTACCCACGAACAAGCTTACCAAGACTTCTCGGATCATAGAAGGCTGTAGTAACCACACCACCATTTTTTTCAATTGCAGCAATGGCTAGTTCAGAAGCCAACTGTACTTCAATATTAATTTTTGCCTTAAAGGTGTCAGCACCCTGTCATGAGTCAAAACGAAGACTGTTAGTAAATGGCTTGGCTAAAGAAACCTAATTACATCAAGATTCCTTTTTAAACTGTTTCCCCTCCAAAGTACCTATAATGTAATAATAGTAATTCCTGTTTTTAAATACCTCTATGGGGCCGGTGAGACGGCTCAGCGGCTTAAGCGCCTGCCTTGCAAGCGCGAAGGCCCGAGTTCGACTCCCGGAACCCACATACGAAAAAAGGGGCCGGTGATATCGCTCAGCGGCACAGGTGCCTGTTGGCGCGTGAGGTCCTGAGGTCGTTCCCCCGGTACCCACAAAAAAAAAAAAAAAAAAAAAAATACCTCTATGTTGGGATCCTACCAATTTTTTTTTTTTTTTTTACATTTAGGCTATCCTGTTTTTATCAATTTTCAATCCCTATAAATATGAATGACTATATTCCCACTTTATGTATTTAGCAGATACCAATATAAGCTCCCATTCCTGATAACTCATTAAGAGGAAGATTGTTTAATTCTCGTAACAACCCTCAGAGAGGATTATTGCTTTATCAACTTCACAGATGAGGATACTGAAGCACAGAAAGGTTAAATAATTTGCCCAAGACCATTAAGCTAAAATTCGAATCCAGAGAATCCAGGTGGCACACACCTGTAATCCCAACACTTGGGAGGCTGAGGCAGGAGGACTGCAGCAAGTTTGAGCCCAATCTGAGCTACACAGTGAGTTCAAGGCCAGCCTGAACTATATAAGACCCTATCTCAAAAAAAAACAAAAAAGGGCCGGTGAGATAGCTCAGCGGCATAAGCGCCTGCCTGGCAAGCGCGAGGTCCTGAGTTGACTCCTGGTACCCACATACGAGAAAAGGGCAGGTGATATCGCTCAGCGGCACAGGCACTTGCTGGCGCACGAGGTCCTGAGGTCGACCCCTGGTACCCACAAAAAAAAAAAAAATCTAATCCGTTATTCTAGGGATTTTCTTGGTTTGTTTTTATTTTTGCAGTGCTGGGGACTAAATCCAGGGCTTTCTAAATGTTAGGTAAGCATTCTACCACTGAGTAGCACCTGCAGCAGCATGTGTTCATCCACATACTATACGATACAGACAACACTAATCCTCCTTGTAGCTAAATAAGCAAGAGGACAAGAGAAGGCTAACGAAGGGACAAGAAGATTGAATCAGGTAGAACAACAGAACATTTGACAATATCTGAGCTTTGGAGGGTTGGTTCTGTCTAGGAAAAAAGCAAATGCAGACTTTTTTTCAGCACTGGCAATTGAAGCCAGGGCCTTCAGCTACATCCCCTGCCTTCTTCATTTTGAGACAAGATCTTGCTAAATTGCCCAAATGGCCTTGAACTTGCAATCCTTGAGACCCCACCTCTGGAGTAGCTAGGAGTATAGGCATATGCCGTTGCATCCAGCCAGGAATTCATTTTGCATTCACTACTGACTGTTAAGTTTCTAGGCTGGAGGTAAAGGGGAAAAAAAAAGGTCTACTTTTACCTAGAATGTTCAATAACTGAAAATGTAATACTGAACTTTTGAAAATAATGTTTTTCATCGCATCAATCAGGATATGATAAATTTTTCTCTAATTTCAAAACAGATTTTTTTACTACTTCAAAATAAGAAGATGGCAGAAATTACTACTCTTTTGTCACAGAAAAGTCCTTTTCTTGATGTGGATGAACCTGGCTCCCAATCTGGTTCTTTTTTTGAACTTTTTGCATATTTTAAAAATGTTCCACTATATCTAAGATGCATTTTTTCCCACATTTTTATACCTGATATTGGTGTGCATTTTTATAATCAATGGCATCTTTGATTTGTAAAATAAGGCCTTACTTGTGATTTTAACTTTTATTCTACAGAATGCTTAACCATCTCCTATTCTTGGGCATTGGAGTCAGTTCTAGTATTTTCGGTATTACAAACAGCATTTTTAGGAAGGTTTTTAATCACATTTATTTTAACTTTCCTCGAGAATATATATTTCCAAATTGATAATTTTGTGTTAAAGGATTGAAATAGTTTTTGGTTGTTTTTTTTTTTCTTTTTTTTTTGGTACCAGGAATTGAACTCGGGACCCCGTGTTTGCCAGGCAGGGGCTGTGCCGCTGAGCTACGTCCCCAGCCCGGTTGTTTTTTGTTTTGTCTTTTTCAAAACAGTTTTTGCCAGGTGTGTTCATGCATGCCTGTAATTCCAGCACTAAGAAGGCTGAGGCAGGAGGATCACTGCAAGTTCAAGGCCAGTGTGGGCTACACAGTCCAGGCCAGCCTGAGCTACATAGGGAGACCCTGTCTCAAAAAAAACCAGTTTTACGTTCTGAAGGACATTCTAGAAAGAGATAGGAACCCCAACAGAAGGAATCCACCAGGCAGGGCAAATAATTAAATAGCCGGAAAGCGGAAAAACAAAGAGTGGGAACCAACAACAGGAAAATATCATGACAAGTCAATACATATCAGTTTTAACCATCAATGTTAACGGTCTCAATTCACCAATCAAAAGGCACAGACTGGCGAAATGGATCAAGAAGCAAGATCCAACAATATGCTGTATACAAGAAACACATTTAATTCAGAAAGAAATTCATAGACTGAAAGTCAAAGGATGGGAAACAATACTCCATGCCACAGGAACCCAGAAAAAAGCAGGGGTAGCTATTCTTTTTGCAGACAAAGTGAACTTCAAGCCAAGAAGGATTCAGAGAGATAAAGACGGTCATTACATCCTTGTAAAGGGAACAATCCAAGAGGAAGAGATAACGATCATAAATATATATGCGTCAAATACCAATGCACCCAGCTATATAAAACAAGTACTAAAGGACATGAAAAATCAAATAAGCACTAATACAATTATATTGGGAGATCTCAATACTCCACTGTCACAAAAAGATAGATCAACTGGACAGAAAATCAATAATGAAATAGTAGAACTGAACCAAACTTTTGAACAAATGGACTTAGTAGATGTCTACAGAGTGCTCCATCCCACAACATCAGAATACACATTTTTCTCAGCTGCACATGGGACATTCTCCAAAATAGACCACATACTAGCTCATAAAACCTGCTTAAGTAAATGCAAAGGAACTGAAATTATCCCATGCATATTATCAGACCATAGTGCAATGAAATTGGAAATCAATGGCAAAAGATCCCACAAAAACTCCCTAAACACATGGAAATTAAACAGCATCCTCCTGAACAACCAATGGGTCACAGATGAAATTAAAGAAGAAATTAGTCACTTTCTACAACTGAATGACAATGACAGTACAACATACCGGAACTTATGGGATACAATGAAAGCAGTCCTAAGAGGGAAATTTATAGCATTAAATACTTATATCAGGAAAATAGAGCAAGCGCAAATAAACAACTTAAGGGTGAACCTCGAGCTTCTAGAAAAAGAAGAGCAGGTTAAGCCAAAAGCCCGTACAAGGGAGGAAATTATAAAGATCAGAGCAGAAATTAACGTATTGGAGAATAAAAAAACAATACAAAGAATCAATGAAGCAAAAAGTTGGTTCTTTGAAAGAATAAATAAGATTGACAAACCCTTATCCAACCTTATTAAAAAAAGAAAAGACTCAAATCCATGCAATTGAAAATGAAAAGGGTGATATCACGACGGACCCTGCAGAAATCCAGAAGATCATCTATACCTATTTTGAAAATTTATATTCTACTAAGATGGAAAATGCAGAAGAAATGGACAGATTCCTAGATTCGTATGAATTACCAAAGCTAAATCAAGAAGATTTAAAAATCCTAAATAAACCAATATCAACCAATGAAATTGAAGATGTAATTAAAAACCTCCCAACAAAGAAAAGTCCAGGCCCTGATGGATTCACTGCCGAATTCTACAAGAAATTTAGAGAAGACCTAACGCCCCTACTTCTCAAACTTTACAATGAAATTGAAAGGGAAGCAATACTCCCAAATTCATTTCTGGAAGCAAGCATTACCCTGATACCAAAACCAGAGAAGGACCCAACTAAGAAAGAGAACTACAGGCCAATCTCCCTAATGAACATAGATGCAAAAATCCTTAATAAGATACTGGCAAACAGAATCCAACAAATCATCAAGAAGATTATACACCATGACCAAGTTGGATTCATCCCAGGGATGCAGGGATGGTTCAACATACGTAAATCAATAAATGTAATACAGCATATTAACAGAACCAAAGACAAAAATCACATGATCATCTCAATAGATGCAGAAAAAGCTTTTGACAAAGTCCAGCACCTTTTCATGATAAAAACCCTACAGAAAATTGGAATAGAGGGTCTTTTTCTCAATCTGGTAAAAGCTATCTATGACAAACCAACAGCCAATATTATACTAAATGGCCAAAAACTGAAAGCCTTCCCTCTAAAATCAGGAACAAGACAAGGATGTCCACTGTCCCCACTCTTATTCAACATAGTTCTGGAAACCTTAGCCAGAGCGATTAGACAAGAGAAAGAAATAAAAGGAATAATGATTGGAAAGGAAGAAGTTAAATTATCATTATTTGCAGATGACATGATACTCTACACAGAAGATCCCAAAAACTCCACTAAAAAACTGCTAGATTTAATAAGCAAATTCAGTAGTGTAGCTGGATACAAAGTCAATACTCAAAAGTCAATAGCCTTCCTGTACACAAATAACAAACTTACTGAAAGAGAAATTAGGGAAACAATACCTTTCACAATAACATCCAAAAAAATGAAATACCTAGGAATCAACCTCACGAAGGATGTAAAAGACCTCTATACTGAAAACTACAGTACTATGAAAAAGGAGATTGAAGAGGATATCAGAAAATGGAAAGATATCCCTTGCTCCTGGATAGGAAGAACCAATATAGTGAAAATGGCCATACTTCCAAAATTGTTATACAGATTTAATGCAATTCCAATCAAAATTCCAACAGCATATCTCACAGAATTAGAGAAAACAATCCTAAAATTCATTTGGAAAAAGAAGAGACCTAGAATAGCAAAGGCAATTCTGGGCAACAAAGGCAAGGCAGGGAGCATCACAATCCCCGACTTGAAATTATACTATAAAGCTACTGTGATAAAAACAGTGTGGTACTGGCAAAAAAACAGACCTGAAGATCAATGGAACAGATTAGAAGATGCTGAAACAACCCCAGACATACTAAGCCACCTTATCTTTGACAAAGGTGCCAAACACATTCGCTGGAAGAAAGATAGCCTCTTTAATAAATGGTGCTGGAAAAACTGGCTCTACACATGCCGAAGATTAAAACTAGATCCATATCTTTCACCATGCACTAAACTAAATTCAAAATGGATCAGAGATCTAAATATTAAAACAGAAACATTAAATCTGCTGGAAGGTAGGATAGGTAAAACCCTTGGAGACATTGGTGTAGGCAAAGACTTTATGAATAAAAACTCAACCGCACGAGAACTATCCCAAAGAATCAATAACTGGGATCTCATCTTATTAAAAAGCTTTTGCACAGCAAGAGAAACCACCAACAGAGTGAAGAGACAACCCACAATGTGGGAAAAAATGTTTGCCAGCTGTTCCTCAGACAAAGGACTACTATCGAGAACAAATAAAGAACTCAAAAAAATCAGACCTCCCAAATTTAAAGACCCACTCCAAAAATGGGCATCTGAGATGAATACACATTTCTCAGATGAAGAAATACTAATGGCAAACAAATATACAAAAAATGTGCAACATCACTAGTCATTCGAGAGATGCAAATTAAAACAACACTGAGATACCATCTCACCCCAGAAAGAATGGCTACTATTAAGAAATCAACTAATAACAAATGCTGGAGGGGCTGTGGGGAAAAAGGAACCCTTCTTCACTGTTGGTGGGAGTGTTGACTGGTACAGCCACTGTGGAAGTCAGTGTGGAGATTCCTCAGAAAACTAAGGTTGGAGGTCCCATTTGACCCAGCTATTCCCCTTCTGGGCATCTTCCCAGAAGAATTAAAAACATCGTACCACAGCGATATATGTGCACCCATGTTTATAGCAGCACAATTTGTAATAGCCAGATCTTGGAAACAACCCAAATGCCCATCAACTGAGGAATGGATAAGAAAGATGTGGTATTTTTATACAATGGAGTACTATTCAGCCATAAAGAAGGATAAACTGGAGACTTTTATAGGTAAATGGATGCAACTCGAGAAAATACTCATAAGTGAAATAAACCAGAAGCACATGTGTAAGCATCGTATTATCTCTCTAGTATGAGAAACTGAAAGAGTAAATAAGATCCAAAATGTACAATAGATATGGTGAATCAAAAAGAAACTGGTCAAAAGGAAAGAGAGACTGGAATAGGGAAAAGAAAGAAGGGAAAGGGAAAAAATTGTATATATATATATATATATAAGATGGTTAAGATAGATACACTACCATTTTTACTTAGTTCATTGAAGAGTAAGGTTTGTGCCAATAATGTTTGGACAATTGAATGCTAATGTCTGGTGTCCTGAATAACTAACTTAAAGATAGTAATACGTAATGTATTAACCATTGTTACCCTCCTATTATGTTGTTTTGAAAATTTGTTCTTCTTTTGATTTGTTTTGTTTTTTTCTTCTCTTTAAAATAAAAAAAAAACAAAAAAAAAAAAAACAGTTTTAAAAATCCATCATTTCCTTGCAAATCTGAAATTAAGAAAAGGTAAATATTTTACAGACCTATAAATAACATGTGACTGCATTTATTCCACCACTGCCTTGGGGTAGAGTTTTCAGAATAATTTTTGCTGGTTTAACAGACACCTAAAGACTATTGGGGTGTGCTAATGAAGTCATGGACTTCTTCATATGTTAAGATACATGTCTATTTCCTTAGATAGACAAAGTAAAATACTGAGGCTTAACCAGGTATTTGGCATTCTGTTTTCAAACTATCTTATCTGAAAAGCTTTTGTCCATAGTTGTACTCTTTAAAACAAATCTACAAGGTTTTTCTATCATCATATGCTTCCCTCTAGTGGACACTTAAGTTTCTTGTGCACTACATGAAAGAAGCAATGGGGCCAGTGAGATAGCTGAGCAGCATAAGCGCCTGCCTGGCAAGCGCGAGGTCCTGAGTTCGACTCCCAGTACCCACATACAAAAAAAAGGGCCGGTGATATCGCTCAGTGGCACAGGCGCCTGCTGGCGCGCGAGTTCCTGAGTTTGACCCCCAGTACCCACAAAAAATAAAAATAAAAAAATAAAAAAATAAAAGAAGCAATGGTTGATTAACAATATACAAAAAATTTATTTCCTTATAAACTCCTGGCCAATTCCTATAAACAGAAAACTTTACTGCAATTAGAGTAGAATATGATATATTCCTTTCCCTCCTAATTTTTTTGTTTTGTTTTGTTTTTTGAGACAGGGTCTCACTATGTAATTTAGGCTGGACTTGAACTCACTATGTAGCCCAGGCTGGCCTTGAACTCGTAGCAATCCTCATGCCTCAGCCTCCCCAGTGCTGGGATTACAAGTGTGCACCACCACAACCTGCTCCCCCATAAATATTAACTGAGTGACTATCATGTACTAATATTTCCAAAATTGAAAATATAGCTGTCAAATTACCTGAGCTCAAGGGAGCTTACACTCTAGTGATGAAGACAATGAAACATAAATGCATAAGTTGGTAATAAATGCAAATGTTCATAAACATTCAAAGGAAAATGTTTTGGGCAGAGTAAGGCAGACAATGTGATCGCACTGTGGGGCAAGTGCTCTTTTATAGAAAGTTGTCAAAAAAGACCTTCCTGATATGTTGATATTTGGGCAGAGACTCAAAAGAAGTTGAGGGAGTAAGCTATACCAATACAGAGAAGTGCATTCCAGGACGAGGGAACACAGTCCTACAAGACAGTGTGTTTGGCTTTCCAAAACTAAGTAATGCCTAAGAACACAACTGAAACTGGATAAAAACAAGAGGGCAGGATGTTAATTGTAGCAATCCCCCATTACTCTTAGTTTTGCCTGCCTTGGTTTCAACTACTCAAAGTCAACCATAGTCCAAAAACTTCAATGGAAAATCCCCGAAATAAACAATTCGTAAGTTTTAAATTGTGTTCTGGGCCGGTGAGATGGCTCAGCGGCATAAGCGCCTGCCTGGCAAGCGCGAGGGCCCGAGTTCGACTCCCGGATCCCACATACGAAAAAGGGGCCGGTGATATCGCTCAGCAGCACGGGCGCCTGCGGGCGCGCGAGGTCCTGAGGTCGACCCCCCGGTACCCACAAAAAAAAAAAATAAAAAAAAATAAAAAAATAAATTGTGTTCTAAGGAGTGTCCACCATATCCACATGGTATACACTACCTGCCCTTTAGTCTCTTACAATATCACAATGCTTCTATTCAAATGACCCTTACTTTACATAATAATAGCCCCAAAAGTGCAACCGTAGTGATAATGGCAATTCAGATATCCCGAAGAGAAGCCATTAAGTGCCTTAAGTGAAAAGTAAAAATACTCATTAAGGAAAGAAAAAAAAAATCTTTTTATTTTTTTTATTTTTTTTATTTTTTGAGACAGAGTCTCACTGTGCAGTTCAGGCTGGCCTTGAGCTCACTATGTAACCCAGGCTGGCCTCAAACTCACAGCAATCCTCCTGCCTCAGCCTCCCCAGTGCTGGGATTATAGGCATTTACCACCATGCCTGGCTAATGGAAAGAAAAAATCTTACGCTAAAATTGCTAATATCTGTGGCAAGTTATTGATATTAATCTCTTATGTGCCTAATTTACAAACTAATCTTATCACAGGTACATATGTAAAGGAAAAATCATAGGTTCTGATGATATCCATGATTTCAGGCATCTATTTGGAATCCAGTAAGATGGGAACTACTATATATAGAAATAAAAAATACATGTCTACATAATATCAAAGATCTAATGCAGACTCACCTCCTCAACCAGTTGCACACCATAGTCCCTTTTAAGTGGCTGGACAGTCACACCTCTCCCATTGACAAGCTGGGTCAAGTCAATAGGTGCAGTAGGATCAACTCGACCCAGATCAATAAGATACTGCAGTCTCTTGAGACTCAAAGGCTGATATTGACGTCTGAAGCTAAGAATCAAGAAAATAACAATCGGAAGATAAAAGTAAATTTTCCTGCAACTTCTCCAAATCAACTCAATGCTTTATCCTATGTTTTTCTCCACCCTTTTTGATGATTTGACAAAATAAAACCCTCCTGACTACCTCACAAACAAGTAATATTGATGGATTTAGGGTACTTCACAGTAAAAATAATTTGCCTCTGTAAGCACTTAGTTTACTCATACATACAAATATAAATTTATGAAAAATGTTATTATCTGAATTATACAGTGAGGGTCTACAATGGGCCAGATATATTATCTTTATCTACCTACATGTAATTTTTTTATTGCTAATCCTTTATGCAATCGTAAGAACAGGCATAATCTCCATTTTGCAGGTCTGATTATGTCTGGGCTTTCTTTCCCTACTAATCCAGGCTGTTTCATTACTGAAAATGATTCAGAGAAACAGTAGCAAAAAAAAGTTTGTTTTAAAATGAATTTTAAATTTCTACAAAATTACTTTTTTAGGTGATTCTAAATGGAAATCAGGGGTCTGTACTTTAAAAAGCTGAGCAACATTACCTATGTCCTTCATTAAATCCATATTTTGGGATTCGGAGGTAAAATGGTGTCTGGCCTCCCTCAAAGCCCAGTCTGGGCCGGGTTCCTCTTTGCCTTTCTCCTTTATGGCCTCTGCCACATTTTCTACCTCTTCTTCGACCTCTTGGTCGTCTCTCCTACAAGGAAAAAAAAGAGTTTTAGGATATTAAGGTACATTTCTAAAAACTGTATTTCACCTTTTTGCTGAATATTTTTGGTCATGCTATTCATTCGTCCAATCAACCAGTACTAGCTAATGCTGCTGTGTGTCACTGTTCTGGCTGTTCTAATATCCACATACCCCATTAGCATCTTTGCCTCTGAAGATGTGTCAATTTTTGTAACCAAAACACAAACTATGTTTCAAAGATGAAGTTCCAAAAATAAAGGATGGGATATGACCAGATAGGGACTAAAAATATCCTAGAATTAAACATACAAAACAAGCTTAAATCAATATTCAAGAAAGAGTTATTTTGGAATCAACTGTAAATATGTAACTGTTACACATTATTTGGAGACTAACATATTTTCCCTAAACTTACTTCACGGAATCAACAAAATTATTACGTTGACTGTTAAAATGACAGTCTGTCGATAACTAACAGTTTTTCCAACTATATTCAGTGAACTGCAGGAGTAAGTCAATTTACATATTTGTAATGACGATAGATACATTTTCTAGGAAAGGGCTTTATTTTAAATGAAATTTTAAACAATCATTTTGCAGTTACTGAGTTTGTTCCCCTAACATTTTTGTGCTCTAAATATAAACCTTATTAAGAGTTGGGAGCATGCGGGAAGATTTTCTCTGGTTAGTGAAGGGCACCTGGCTCAGCAACCCTCCGCTTAACGCAGCACCCTTTGGCAAAAGCTGTTCTCGACCACGACAGAGAGCGACAGGCCGCGGCCATTGCCCGTGTCCCCAGCGCTCCCCAGTCCACCATCAGTCATTTACCGGTTTCCTGGAGCCCGGACTGGGCTTTAGGTTGGCCAGGCTCACACGCGGCAACGACCTGAGCAGGTCCAGGGACCGGGCCCCACCACCCTGCAGTGGACTCGCCATCACCCGCCAGCCCCAGGACTCCCAAGTACGCCCGGAGTCGCCTCGGAGGCCACGTGGTCTCAGCAAGCTGCTTTACGGCCGCGGCCCGCCCCTGCCGCGCTGCAGCCGCCGCGCCGCAGGCCTCGGAATCCGGCAGGAGCTTCGCAGTTCGAGGCTTCTGTGGCAAGCTGGTGGCAGTGGGTGCTTTTGGGGGGGGGTTTCACGCGCTAGTCTGGACGAAAAATACTCTTTTCCACCTAACTAACGCATGCTTTGAACGACCTTTCAGTATTTGTTTGGCCCTGCATATGTTGCGTAAGTGTATCATGAAGCTGCTATCTTCTCTAAGCCTACTGTGGAGCCCAAAATAATGTGAACGGTAAATTACTAGCTTTTGAGCTTGGGTAATGTAAGATACGAAAATAACACTTAAGAGTCCAGCTATTAAAGTGGTTCTAATACCAATCTTTGAATAAGATTAAAGCTATGAATTCTCATCCCTGTGTCTATATACTGTTTGCTATTAATCATGGGGAACAGCGGGGCATGGTGGTGCACGCCTGTAATCTCAGCACTGGGGATGCTGAGCCAGGAAGATTGCAGCGAGTTGGAAGTCAGCTTGACCTACATAGTGAGTTCTAGGGCAGTGTGACCCTGTTACCAAAAACAAATAAACGAACCAAAAATAATAATAATGGGAATCATACTTAGCGTCTGGTATGTGCCAGACGTCGTATAAAATTAGCTTTATTCAATTTATATAACCAAACGACCCTGGAGGTAGATGTTATTACATTTGACAGAGAAGGTGTGCTCGGCTAGGTCGGGCACAGTGGCCCAGATCTCATGAGAAGCAGCAGAGCTAGGATTTAAACTACCTCCTATTATAAAGGCAGTATTTTTAGAATATAAAGTTGAATCACCGCATCACGAAACACGCGTTGTTTCAACTCCAAAAATGAGTGGATTTAAACACATTTCTCATAAGAGACTTTAAAAGGCTGTTCCCAGCCTGGCATGGTGGCGCACGCCTGTAATTCTTTTTTTTTTTTTTTTTTTTTTGTGGGTACCCGGGGCCGACCTCAGGACCTCATGCGCCAGCAGGCACCCATGCTGCTGAGCTATATCACTGGCCCCTTTTTTCGTATGTGGATTCGGGGAGTTGAACTCGGGCCCTCGCGCTTGCCAGGCAGGCACTTACACCGCTGAGCCATCTCACCGGCCCACGCCTGTAATCTTGAGGCAGGAGGATCGCACACTTGAGCCCAGTCTGGGCGATTAGCGATTTAGAAAGACCCTGTCACAAAAAAGAAAAAGGATTGAGGGGATGTAGCTTAACGAAGGCCTGGAGTTCAATGCCCAGTACCAAAAACAAACCAAAAACCTGTTCTTTTCAATATTCTTTTACTAGTTCACTGTCTTACGAGGGAAGATGTTCCTGCTGGCTCTTGCTAGCAGTCACAGTGAAGGTAAGACAATTTTTGGAGAGCAGCTATTTCCATGTTTAAACCTTTTTGAAGTTACTTTAAATCAAAAGTAGATTAACTACATTAAAAAAATTGCATTCATTCCTTTAGTTAAGCAATGTTTATGAGCATGACACTGAATTACAAAAATACACATGGAAGAAGTCTAGTAGGATTTCACCCCCAGGCTGTCTGGAGAAAGTTTTCAAAATTGAATTTTTTTTAATGCTAAAAAAATTGTAGACTCTTGTTGACTAGAAAAAACTGGAAGAAAAATATAGATATTTTAGTTCTGCAGAATGATGTGAAAGTAAGGTCCAGAGTCTACTTAAAAATGCAAAACACGCTAGACCTGATGGCACACGCCTGTGATCCCAGCGCTCAGGAGGCTGAGGCAGGAAGGTGTCCAGGAGTTGAGGCTAGCCTGGGCTGCATAGTGAGTCCTTGTCTAAAAAAAACAAAAAATAAATAAATTAAATAGAAGCTAATTGCCACCCTTAATGATTTTTAATTCATTGGTTTACATCATCTTTTTATTAGAACCTTCATACTATTATAGACAGCTAAGTTAAGATAGAAATTAATAGGCAGTCAGAGAGGGATCAGGCCCTCAAGAGAGCGCAAAAGGGCCGGTGAGATGGCTCAGCGGCATAAGTGCCTGCCTGGCAAGTGCAAGGTCCTGAGTTTGACTCCCGGTACCCACATAAAAAAAAAAAAAAAAAAAAAAGAAAGAAATCTTTGGGCTGGTGAGATGGCTCAGCGGCATAAGTGCCTGCCTGGCAAGCGCGAGGGCCCGAGTTCAACTCCCGGAACCCACATACGAAAAACGGGCCGGTGATATCACTCAGCGGCACGGGCACCTGCTGGCACGTGAGGTCCTGAGGTCGACCCCTGGTACCCACACACACAAAAAAAAAAAAAACAGATGGAGCTGCATTGGCCAAGCCTGCAAACCTCGCTAGATATAAGCAGCAACTTGAGATTACACTGTTATTAGCACCATCTAGTCCAGTATGTAGGGCATCAGACACATAGGTGGGTGACCAAAACGTCCAAACCCATACTCTCATCCCTTTCCAGGAATGCCTTTATTCTTTTTATGTTAGAAATTATAGGTCAGCTAAAGTTAATGATGCTCATCATATACCTTTGCCATGTCCCTCACTGCCCTATTGGATCAGTATTAACTTGTAATCCTATAGGTTGATTGTAGTTTGACCCATGGCTACCCACGTTGCTGTAATAAATACCTTTGAAAACAGCTTCAGCGACCATCCACTCAGGATGCCTCCTGGAAATCCAGGAGCTATTCTTTTTATCTCCAGTAAAACTCTCCTAACTTCCTCTTTTGGTTTACAACTTCATTCTTTTTTTTTTTTTAAAGAGAAGAAAAAACAAAACAAATCAAAAAAAGAACAAATTTTCAAAACAACATAATATGAGGGTAACAATGGTTAATGCATTACGTATTATTATCTTTAAGTTAGTTATTCAGGATACCAGACATTAGCATTCAATTGTCCAAACATTATTGGCTCAAACCTTACTCTTCAATGAATTAAGTAAAATTGGTAGTGTATCTATCTTAACCATCTTATATATATATATACAATTTTTTTTCCCTTTCCCTTCTTTCTTTTCCCTATTCCAGTCTCTCTTTCTTATTGACCAGTTTCTTTTTGATTCACCATGTCTATTGTACATTTTGGATCTTATTTATTCTTTCAGTTTCTCATACTAGAGAGACAATACGATGCTTACACATGTGCATCCGGTTTATTTCACTTATGAGTATTTTCTCGAGTTGCATCCATTTACCTATAAAAGTCTCCAGTTTATCCTTCTTTATGGCTGAATAGTACTCCATTGTACAAAAATACCACATCTTTCTTATCCATTCCTCAGTTGATGGGCATTTGGGTTGTTTCCAAGATCTGGCTATTACAAATTGTGCTGCTATAAACATGGGTGCACATATATCGCTGTGGTACGATGTTTTTAATTCTTCTGGGAAGATGCCCAGAAGGGGAATAGCTGGGTCAAATGGGACCTCCAACCCTAGTTTTTTGAGGAATCTCCACACTGATTTCCACAGTGGCTGTACCAGTCGACACTCCCACCAACAGTGAAGAAGGGTTCCTTTTTCCCCACAGCCCCTCCAGCATTTGTTATTAGTTGATTTCTTTATAGTAGCCATTCTTTCTGGGGTGAGATGGTATCTCAGTGTTGTTTTAATTTGCATCTCTCGCATGACTAGTGATGTTGCACATTTTTTTGTACATTTATTTGCCATTAGTATTTCTTCATCTGAGAAATGTGTATTCATCTCAGATGCCCATTTTTGGAGTGGGTCTTTAAATTTGGGAGGTCTGATTTTTTTGAGTTCTTTATATGTTCTCGATAGTAATCCTTTGTCTGAGGAACAGCTGGCAAACATTTTTTCCCACGTTGTGGGTTGGCTTTTCACTCTGTTGGTGGTTTCTCTTGCTGTGCAAAAGGTTTTTAATAAGATGAGATCCCAGTTATTGATTCTTTGGGATAGTTCCCGTGCAGTTGAGTTTTTATTCATAAAGTCTTTGCCTATACCGATGTCTTCAAGGGTTTTACCTATCCTACCTTCCAGCAGATTTAATGTTTCTATTTTAATATTTAGATCTCTGACCCATTTTGAATTTAGTTTAGTGCATGGTGAAAGATATGGGTCTAGTTTTAATCTTCGGCATGTGTAGAGCCAGTTTTTCCAGCACCATTTATTAAAGAGGCTATCTTTCTTCCAGCGAATGTGTTTGGCACCTTTGTCAAAGATAAGGTGGCTTAGTATGTCTGGGGTTGTTTCAGCATCTTCTAATCTGTTCCATTGATCTTCAGGTCTGTTTTTTTGCCAGTACCACACTGTTTTTATCACAGTAGCTTTATAGTATAATTTCAAGTCGGGGATTGTGATGCCCCCTGCCTTGCCTTTGTTGAAAAATGGCAAACTCTTACAGAGAAACAAACCATATGCCCAAACCAAAAGCCCCATTAATGAAAGACCAGTCGGTCAGTACTCCAATGATTCAGACCCAGTTAAGCCAGTTGTATCCAGTCCAAACCAGACAAACAACAGTCTCTGCTGGGATGGGTGCACAGCAAAATCTTGCTTCTCTTGTTTCCCTGGTCCGGTGGACAAATCAGAGTGCAAAATTAGGTTTACCAGCGGCTTCTTGCATTCATTTGTTTGGGGGAGAAAAGCCAAATTTAATTCCCACTGAAATTTCCACTCCTGCCCTTAACCCCGTGCGTAAAGCTGGTAGAGACAAGCCTTTAAGCAAGGAACTTTATTTTTCCCAGGGTATTTCAGTTCACAGACCTACTTGTACTATTAAGCTAAATTAAAAAATCTTTTACTGGATTGATGGATACGGGAGTTGATGTCACTGTAGTAAATAGCCAATCAACTAGACTTGTCTCCACAGCTTTGATAGGCTTAGGCTCCCTGAGTCTGTTTCTCAGAGCACACTGCCACTCCCTTATATCGGCTATGATGGACAGACAGGCATTGTAACACTATTGCACCCATTCCTGTCAATCTATGGGGCATAAACCTTATTAAAGAATGGGGGACCTGTGATATAGCTCAGCAGCATAAGCATCTGCCTAGCAAGCACGAGGTCCTGAATTCAACTCCCGGTACCCGCATATTAAAAAAAAAAAAAAAAAAAAGGAAATTTTGGGCCAGTGAGATAGCTCAGTGGCATAAGCGCCTGCCCAGCAAGCGCAAGGTCCTGAGTTTGACTCCTGGAACCCACATAAAGGGAAAAATGGGCCAGTGATATTGCTCAGCGGCACAAGTGCTTGCTGGCAAGTGCAAGGTCCTGAGGTCGACTCCTGGTACCCACATTAAAAAAAAAAAAAAAAAAAGAATGGGACCCTCTCTTAGTTACTTCTGCCCCTCAGAGGTGTGTGTCACCAGCTAGAAGGATGATGGCTAAGATGGGATATCAAGAAAGCAAAGTTTTGGGTAAAAACTTGCAGGGCTGTACTCTTCCAATTGTACCTTTAATTAAACAAAATAAATCTGAAATTGGATTTATAATGAAGGCCATTGGTACTCTCCACAGGAAAGGTTAAGGATTTTATTAACAGTGGTAGAAGAACAACTGCAATTGGGTCATGTCAAGCGTACTTTATTACAACTATTTTTAAAACTGCTAAGGGCTATATTAGGTAGAACTGCTGCATTCTTTATTGATCATATTGGAACCCATTCTAATCTCCCAGGTTTGTTGTCACTAGGTAATTATAATGCAGATACTCTTGTAAATCTGGTTTTCATTTTTAATAAACTGAGACAATCCCATGAATTTTTTCATCAAAATTCTAAATCTCTGCAAAAGCAATTTAAAATTACCAGAGCACAAGTTAGACAAATCATGATGTCATGTCCTACCTGTCAGCTCATTCCTAGGCCTATTACTCAATAGAGTTGCAATCCCAGAGGTCTTAAAACTAACCAGTTGTGGCGAATGAATATTGCCCATCTAGCCTCTTTTTTTTTTGTTTCTTTTTGTTTTTTGTGGGTACCGGGGGTCGACCTCAGGACCTCACGTGCCAGCAGGCGCCCGTGCCACTGAGCGATATCACTGGCCCTTTTTTCGTATGTGGGTTCCGGGAGTCAAACTCGGGCCCTCGCGCTTGCCAGGCAGGCGCTTACGCCACTGAGCCATCTCACCGGCCCCAATCTAGCCTCTTTTAACAAACTTAAATATATTCAAGCTTCTATAGATACCTTCCCACATATGATCCATGCTACCTGTCATTCAGGTAAACAAAGTCAACATGTCATACAATGTTGTCTATCAGCCTTTGCTTACTTAGGAGTGTCACAAACAAGAAAACCTGATATTGGTCCTGCTTATATTAGTAAACATATTCAGAGTTTTCTTGATAACTGGAATATAAAACATGTTACAGGGACCCCCTGTAATCCCCAAGGTCAAACAATAATCAAACACACTCATCTTAAACTAAAAAATCAACTAGCTAAACAAAAGAAAAGGGGAACACAGGGTCAAAACTTTGCTACATATGTTTTAACTTTTCTGACTCCTGCTTGGCGTGACCTCCAAACAGGTGTTTGGAATGGACCAACATCACTTTTAAATTGGGGCCAAGGACATGCTGGTATTTCCACAGATAATTGAGAGACATTATGACCATCAGAGCTGTTCTGCGGCCAGGATCCAACCCACCTGCCTAACGTGTCAAGCTCTCTGCCGAGACCTCAAGCAATGAACCTGACAGCGCATCATCCACTGTCCTGTGAAGGCCTGCAGCAGACCATTTGTGAGGCTTCCCACCCTGTTAACAGCCAGGGTTCAGTTCAATCACCTGAAAATCTTTTCTTTGCAATGCTTGCTCTCCTAGTGCCTACAGTGTGTATTCCTGTGGTTCAGGGAGAAAAGTACTGGGCCTACATACCTAACCCACCCTTACTTAGACCCCTTACGTGGATGGACAGGCCCCCAGAGATTTTCCATTCTATAGAGAGCAGTAACCCTACGTATACTATGCTGCCCGGCCCACAAATTTTATTGTATTTACAAGAAGAGGCTAAGCTTAACATTACCTCTCATTTTGTATATCCACCTTTATGTGTAGCCCATCTACAGCAGGATTCTAGCCCTTGCATGTTGGCTGTGGCTCAGACTTGGAAAGTACAACTGTCTAAAGGACAATTTGCCTTATTAACCTTAAATTCTATTCCCTTAGATGGTAACCTTGTAAGAGATTTTAAACCTAACATTTCTATCTGTAGTCCAGAAGCTCACACCCCTCAATTTGAGGAAGGTGATTTGGAACCCTGGCAGACTTGCAGGGATCCATGCCATGGGCGGGCTATATGCAAATTTAATTATTCCTTTGTAGATTGGTCCCTCAGAGAATTCCTTCTGGAAAAAGATCAAAATTGGCATAAGGTTTCCTTTTCAGGCTCTCCTGACTACACCATGACCTCAGAGGCCTTGTCCAATGTTACATGGTCAGGTAGAGGCCTTAATCCTCCCATCACTGGACTCATTATCAATGACAAAACTGGATCCATACAACAAACTTTATTGAAATTAGCCCTACCTTTTCATGCTGGACAGCTGCAGACTGGGTATCTGCAGCCGGCAAATGGAGGAAAAGTCAAAGTAGTATTATGAGGTCATAGGTATATAAAAGTATAGGTCGTAGGTCATATAAAAGTAAACATATGTGTTTATGGTCCTCATGTACTGTTAATAGGGAAGATAGAGTGGCAACAAAATATGTCCTCATGTACTAATTGTTATCTAACCCATTGTATCATGCCTAAACATCTTTCTAATGACTCCATAGTAGTAATCATGAGCAGGATGCCTGGAGTTTGACTTCTTGTCAATCTGACAGCCTTAGTATCATTCACCTATTTCCTTCTTGGTAGAGACCTTAATTAAGACATTTAGCAATTGGACCAAGAGGATGATTGGATTAATTATAGCAGGGATAACCTCCCTAGTGCTTTTTTTTTTTTTTAGAGGGGGAATCGGGAATCAAACTCAGGACCTTGAGCTTGCCAGGCAGGCACCATATCACTGAGCTATATCCCCAGCCCCTCCTAGTGCTTTTGATAGCCAGCACAGCTATTGGCTCTGTGGCACTAGCTCATTCAGTACAAACTGCTCACTTTGTAGATAGACAATTGGACAAGAACTGCGGATGAGAGCTAAATAATTCAGAGAGAAATTGATATAAAATTGCAAACCCAGGGCCGGTGAGATGGCTCAGCGGCATAAGCACCTGCCTGGCAAGCGTGAGGCCCCGAGTTCGACTCCCAGAACCCACATACAAAAAAAGGGCTGGTGATATTGCTCAGCAGCATGGGCACCTGCTGGCACGCGAGGTCCTGAGGTCGACCCCCAGTACCCACAAAAAAAAAAAAAAAATTGCAAACCCAAGTAAGCATCTTAGGGACCTTCATCCTTTGGATGGGAGAGCAAATTAAAAGTTTGCAATTGCAACAAGTATTAAAATGTCACGGTAATATGACTCGCTTTTGTATCACTCCTTTACCTTATAATAAAAGCCTGGGTCCTTGGGGAATGATCAAAAAACATATACAAGGAGCAATCCATCAAAATATTACTATGGATTAGATGCTGTTCAAAAAAAATGCTGTCCATGTCACAACAGACAGCCACATTCTATGCCCAAATTAAAGATTGGGATAAGTTTGCTGATGCTATAAAACAATTAAATCCATTTACATATCTCAAGGCTCACTTCTGGTTTTATGTTGGAATTAGTGTGCTCACTCTTTTGTTCATAATTCCTCTCATTAAAGTGTGTCATAGAGCATTCACAACCCAGAGATGACTAGAGGCCACACAGCCAGGACCGACCCTGCCCCAGCTTCTTCAAAACAAAGCAGTGGGAGCTGTGGAGGACCACCTGGACGACTCTCCTTAAAAGAAGAGCAATTATCTCCATTTTGGCTGAACCTGGCCCTATTTCCCTGTATTGATATGTACAGAGCTGCTAGGACTTTTCCTTATCCCTTCAATTGGCTTTAAGCAATGTGTAGTCTTTGCTGCAAAGTGACAGGTCCCGCCCCATAGCTCTCAAAAAACATGCATGAGCCAGGCGGGAGGGAGAGCCACACTCCACACTGTCGGTGGGGATGGAACCTCGAGATAAGAGGCTATGACTTCTGAGGGCATAAAAGATTACAGTGAGATGGCTCAGCGGCATAAGCACCTGCCTGGCAAGTGCGAGGTCCTGAGTTCAACTCCCAATACCCACATACTAAAAATAAGGGCCGGTGATATCGCTCAGCGGCACGGGCGCCTGCTGGTAGGCATGCGCGGTCCTGAGTTCGACCCCTGGTACCCACACACACACAAAAAAATTACACATCAGAGCTGAAGCACCGACCACAAAACATTAGACACTACCTCAAATTGTGTTATGCAGATTACTCCTTCTGCATATCCTTCTCTCTGCATGTTGCAGAGGTGATTTCAGGCCACCTACCTAGCCCAGCTCATGGCACTCAATGCACTTTCAGCCACTCTCACAGTCACTCATCCCTGAGCCACTCCCCTTGTCAAGAATTAATAAAACCCGGGTTCGGCCTTGGGTCGAGCCCTTTGTTCTGGTTAACCATTACTCTAGTTGGACTTAGGACCCCTTGGCTCCCCACAACTACAAATATAACTTAGTGTCTTTATTCTCACCATGGGTTGCACTGGAAGTGGTAGATTGTAATTAACCTGCTAGGTTTCCAATAACTTTTCCCCAGGATTACAAATATAAACTTCCCGGACCGTTACGAGGACCAGGAAGGGCTCTCTATACTGCCTCACAGACACACCAAGAAATAATGCTTAACCAGGCAAATTGCTTGGCCAGGCAAATTAACATATATGATTAGTCATAATAAAGGGTTTTGAAAATATATGCTGGAGCAGTTATTGGGCCATAATCATCTACATCTGCAACCTTACCAGATTTTCCCAAATTTCATGTCAAGCTCATTCACTTTTATGCTCTCATCATATACTATATTCAGTTTTATATTCTCATCATATACTATATAGGACTAAAGTGGTAAATTATTTATGAATTGTACAATTGTTTTATAAAATTAAAAAGTCTTATTGTGATATTTAACTATAATTTTATTAAAATATAATCTATTGAGATTTAATGGGGCTTGCATTGCATTGGTAGATTAATTCCTAGAAAATTTATAATCTTATAGTATTGGATCTTACTATCCAGTTATTTGTCCTTTTATACCATGATAGCTTGGCACTTTTTTTGATATAGGTCCAATACATTCAACTTTTGTTTATGTAAAGTAAAATGTTGCAATCTTTTTTCTTTCCTTTTCCTTTCTTTTTAGTACTGGGGATTGAACCTAGGCCCTTCTCACTGAAATAAATCCCAAATCTTTTCAAATTTTATATTTTGAGAAAGAGTATTACTAAGTAATTCAGTTGCCCAGGCTGAGTTTGTAATTCTCCTGCCTCAGCATCCCAGAGTGCTGGGGTTATAGGCATGTGACACTATGCCTGGGTCAGGTGTCACAATCTGGTATATAGAAAACCCCAACATCTCCATCAAAAAACTGTTAAAACTAATAAATTCAGTAAATTTTCAGGATATAAAATCAACACAGGGGCCGGTGAGATGGCTCAGTGGCGTAAGCGCCTGCCTTGCAAGCGCGAGGGCCCGAGTTCGACTCCCGGATCCCACATACAGAAAAGGGGCCGGTGATATCGCTCAGCGGCACGGGTGCCTGATGGCGCGTGAGGTCCTGAGGTCGACCCCCCGGTACCCACAAAAAAAAAAAAAAAAATCAACACAGAAAAATTAGTTGCATTTCAATACACTAGCAACAAATTATCTGAAAAAGAAATTAAGAAAACAGCCCCATTTACAATAGCATCAAAAAGTATAAAATTCTTAAATGTAAATTTAACCAAGGAATTGAAAGATCTGTATGCTAAAAACTGTAAAACATTGATGAAAGAAATGAAAGTAGAACCAAACAAATGTATAGATATCCATGTTTATGAATTGGAAGAATATTGTCAAAATGTCCATACTACCCAAAGAGATCTACAGATACAATGCAATCCCAACATCCTAATGGAATTGTTTTTACAGAAACAGGAAGAAGTATCCTAAAATTCATAAGCAACCACAAAAGACACTAAATAGACAAAGCAACTTGAGATAGAAGAAACTGCTTCTTCTTGATTTCAAATTATATTAGAAAACTATAGTTATCAAAAACAGTGTGACACTGGCATAAAAATAGAAAGACCTGCGAAGCAGAATAGAGAGCCTTAAATAGAGAAATAAACCTATGCATATAGTCAACTAATTTTTGACAAGGACACCAAGAATACAAAATGAGGATAAAACATTCTCTTTAATAGGAAATAGGATATCCGCATGCAAAAGACCCTCATACTATATACAAACATCAACTGCAAGTGGATGAAGTCTTAAAGTCCAAGACTTGAAACCATAAAACTTGCAGATAAAAACACAGGAAAAAAGCCCAAACCTTTCTGGCCTTGGGAGGCTGAGGCAGGAGGATCACACAGGAGTTGGAGTTCAAGGCAAGTCTGGGCTACAAGTGAATTCAGAGCCAGCCTGACATACATAGTGAAGCAAGACCCTACCTCCAAAAATGAACAAATAGGGCCAGTGATATGGCTCAGCGGCATAAGCGCCTGCCTGGCAAGTGCAAATTCCCAAGTTCAACTCCCAGTACCCGCATATAAAAACAAACAAACAAACAAACAAACAAGTGTTGGTGAGAATGTGGAAAAAAGAGACTTCATATTCTGCTGAGAGAAGTGCAAATTGACACTGCCATTACGAAAAATAGTGTAGCAGTATAGAGGCTCCTCAAAAAATTAAAACTAGAACTGTCATACTACTTCTGGGAATCCACCCAAAGAAATTTAAATCAGGTTCTCAAAGAGATACCTGCATTCCCTTATTTATTGCAGCATTATTCACGATAGCTAAGATATGGAAACAGATTAAATGTCCTTTGACAGATGAATGGATAAAGAAATTGTGTCATATACATACTATGGAATATAATTCAGCCTTTTCATTGTTTTGTTTTCTTTTTCTTTTTTCTTTCTTTTTTCTTTTGTGGGTCCCGAACTCAGGGCCTCGCACACCAGCAGGTGCCTGTGGCACTGAGTGATATCACCGGCCCTTTTTTTCGTATGTGGGTTCCGGGAGTCGAACTCAGGACCTCGCACTTGCCAGGCAGGCGCTTGTGCCGCTGAGCCATCTCACCGGCCCCCATTGTTTTGTTTTCTTAGGACAGGGTCTCGCTATGCAGTTCAGGCTGGCCTCGAACTTGCAGCAATCCTCCAGCCTCAGCTTCTGTGGTGCTGGGTTACAGGCATGCAACACCACTCCTGGCAATTCAGCCTTTAAAAAGAAGAAAACTGCCATTTGAACAATGTAGGAGGACATAGATTGCATTATATTAAGTGAAATATACCATGCACAGAACCACAAATTATGATTTCACTGAACTCTAGCATCGAAAATATCAAGCTGATGGTTTCCAGGGGCTGGGGAAGGGAGAAACGGGGAGGTGTTGGTTAGAGGGTACAAAGTTCCAGTTATGCAAATAGGTGGTATTGTAGAGCTATACAGCATAGTTCCTGTAGCTAATAATACTGTATTGAATACTTCAGATTGCTAAGAGGGTTGATTTTATGGTCAGTGTTTTTACCAAACACACATAAAAAAACTCACAGTAATAGAGGTTGGCAGGAAACTTTGGGGAGGTGATGGACATATTTATAACCTTGGTGGTGGTGATAGCTTCACAGGCCTATACTTATCCCCAAACTCACTGAAATGCGCACAGGAAATGTGCATAGCTATCTATATGTCAATCATAACTCAGTAAAGTAGATTTAAAAGTTTTGCTTGTGCATAGTTAATTTTTAAATTTCTATTTTTAAGTATTTTTTCCTGCTTTAGATACACTAGCCAACAATTGTTTGTAACTAGAAAAACTGTTGTTTGCATATTGCTTTAGTAATTGACTATATTGCTAAATATTCTTGTTAGTAATTTAAAAAACAGCCATGATTTTTCTTTTGTACAATCATATCATCTGAAATATGTTGTCTCTTTTTGGTTATTTATTTCATTTCCTTAGGAAGAGAGAGATCATTCACTTAGAATAGTAAAAAACAGGCTCCTTGGAGGCTGTAGGACTTTGGTGAGCCTTGTGGGAACAGTGGCATTTAGCTGGGAAGAGGAGATGGGTTGTAGAGTTGCCTCAGTTTAAGCTGTCCTGCTCCCCACTGATGGAGCTCATAGAGTGACACCTAGCTCCTGGAATTCTACAGATTACCTCATAGGAAAATTCACATAGCGTCAGGTATGGTGACTCATACCTGTAATTCCAGCTACTTGGGAGACTAAGGCAGGAGGATCCCAAATTGGAGGCCAGTCTGGGCAACTTATTGACACCCTGACTCAAAAAACAACTTTTTACTTTTTACTTTTTAAAAATTAATTTTATTGGTACATTTTAGATATACATAATGATCATGTTCATCATAGGGAATTTGTACCTGTACATGTTAGATCTTTCTTCTTTTTTTCTCATTCCCCTCCCCTCCCTTTGACCACTTTTCCTCTCCTTATTTACAATAGCTTTGTTTCCTTTTATCCCTTCTATTCTCTCTTTTTTAAAAAATTAATTTTATCAGTACATT
The DNA here is from genome assembly GCA_028451465.1 of Erethizon dorsatum. Taxonomy (NCBI): domain Eukaryota; kingdom Metazoa; phylum Chordata; class Mammalia; order Rodentia; family Erethizontidae; genus Erethizon; species Erethizon dorsatum. Next base: position 55,422,531 of record CM051828.1, read on the forward strand.
TTTAGATATACATAATGATAATACTGTGGAAATCAGTGTGGAGATTCTTCAAAAAACTAAAACTAGAGGTTCCACGTGACCCAGCTATTCCCCTTCTTGGTATCTTCCTGAAAGAAAAGCATCATACCACAGCCATATGTGCACACTCATTTTTATAACAGCAGTTTGTAATAGCTAAATCATGGAAACAGCCCAGACGCCCATCAACCAATAAGTGGATAAAGAAGATGTGGTTTTTAACAAATACAGTGGAGTACTACTCTGCCATAAAGAAAGATAAACTTAAAATATTTCTAGGTAGATGGATGCACCTTGAGACCATACTCTTTAAGTGAAATAAATCTGTTTTTTTTTTTTTTTTTTTTGTGGGTACCGGGGGTCGACCTCATGACCTCGCGCGCCAGCAGGCGCCCGTGCCGCTGAGCGATATCACCGGCCCCTTTTTCGTATGTGGGTTCCGGGAGTCGAACTCAGGCCCTCGCGCTTGCAAGGCAGGCGCTTACGCCGCTGAGCCATCTCACCGGCCCTAAGTGAAATAAATCTGAACACGTGTAAATATCGTATTGTTTCTCTGGTGTGAGAAACTGAAAGTGTGAATAAGGACCAAAATATATAATAGATATTATGAAATAGGAAGTAAATGTTCAAATGGGAAGGGGAACTAGAGGGGGGGAGAGGGAAAGGAAGGAAGAGAAAAGAAAAAAATCTTTTTAAAGGGAGGGGAATGTTAAGAGTGCCCCTGGGCTCAATCCCCAGCACTAAAGAAAAAAAATTTTTTTCAAATAATAGTTATTTTTTTTTTACTCATTTTTTTTATTATTTTAAAGAGAAGAAAAACCAAAACAAATAAAAAAAGAACAAATTTTCAAAACAACATAATATGAGCAAATAATAGTTATTTGACATGTTGCGCTCATAATAAGAGCTAGAGTTTCATTTTCTCTAGTAACAGCACAACGAAATGACCTAAAAGCCTGACGTAAATGCATACTAGTATATGTCATGTGAGTTCCATTATTGTCATTTAAATCAACATAAACAACATTTTTTAAAAGTCCACAAAATTCTCATCATTCAAATCCAAAATAAGAACATGTAAAACAACAAAAGCTATGATTAAGACAGCAAGTCCCTCGGCACTGTTGTTATCATAGATATAAAATGGAGCGTGGTTTTCTTTCAATCTTTTGTTCAGCAACTCCTCCCAGTGTATTACAGCTTCAAGTTTCTTCATTGAATCCTAAACTGAAGGTCACAGCATTTTAGCTTTAAGTGTTTCTATCTCTTTCCTTCTTCCGAATCATACCAAGTATGCAATAAATTATACAAGAAACTCGTTTGAATAAAGTCCATTTTAGACCCTTGAGCCACTGTGCAGGAAAAGGCCTGTCTAGTCTCCTGCTTAAATCAGTATTATGGCAGTCAGCATCTGTCCATCGGATGGTAGCGTCCATTAGTTTAAGGAAGTTGAGGATTCTTGGTGACAACGGAATGTTTTCCTTTCCCACTCAAGTTTAAAGTCAACCCCACATCTACACACTGGTGTAAGTCCCCAGGGGAAACCTAGCAGAGCTCGGCTGGTCCCTCCCGGCCCAGCCCTTCAGACTCCATCAGTGAGTAGCCCCGGCCGTGGGAAACAAAGGAGCGTGTCGGGGAGACGACAGCTGATTTGGGGGCTCCTTCTTCACTACTGCCCTCAAAGAGCGGAAGCCTTTGCCAGGATGCACCGGCAGCTGCAGGCCTGGGGCGGATGACACCGAACCCAAAGTTTGCCAGGCTCCGGGGCGCACGGTAGCGCCGGAGGCCGAGAACCAAGCACGCGCGGGCAGGGAGGAGCCGCGACTTTGTGACGGGGCGGGGGGGGCCGAGGTGGGGGCGGCAGGGCGCGGGGGGCGGAGCGCGGGCGCGCAGGGCCAGCCGAGGGCGGCGCGGCGCCGCGTTGGCGCGCACGCGCCCGAGCGCGCGCCCGGTGGGGTGGGCCGGGACTCGCCTCTCTCACGCCCTTGGGCCGCAGCCGAGCGCGCGTTCTCCCTTCCGCTTCCGACGCGCTGTCCGCCGAGCCGGTGGATGTGCGGCAATAATATGTCTGCTCCGATGCCAGCCGTGGTGCCCGCCGCCCGGAAGGCCACCGCCGCGGTGAGTGTCGGCGGCCGGGTCTCGGAGGGGGCCCACTGGGCCCGCCGCCGGCAACTGTCCCTCACGCGACGTCGCCGTCGCAGGCCGGGGCGGAGGTGACTGGTCGGGGAGAGCGCCAACGCCCTCCACGCCGGAGGGGTCGGGAGCGGCGCGGCCGGTGGGGCCGCGAGGGTGGCCGCCGGCGGAGGCGGGTGTCGCCGCCCCGGGCCCTCTGCATTGCGGAGCGAGCGCGGCCGGGACCCCCGCGTGCGGGGAGGCGGGTCAGTGGCTTCACGGCGCGTTTCTGCTTGCTCTGTGGGGCAGCAAGCCGAAGACCGCAAGAAAATCTCTCTATTGTCCTACCTTACACTCTTGTCATCGATGAGAGAAGTTTAAGATTTAGTGTCTTAAGAGACCAGAGATGCTGATTTTTAAAGGAAACTTGTCTGTGAGAATTTCAAACTTAAGTTTTGCGCCCGGAAACTCATTTTTGTGATGGAAAAATTCTCCAGTGTGATACTCATGGTTTGACTTGAGACAAATTATTTTTCTTAGAACGTGATAATTTGCACTTGAGAGTGGCTAACTGGGACCTCTAAGTGCTAAAACCCCACATTGATTATCTTAGGGACCAAAGGGAAGAGAGTTGATTCGGGTTTTTGGCCATTTAAGAGATCTGTAGAGATTAACCTGCTAAATAGTGTTTGGAAATCCGACATAGATTTAAGAACATTTCCTTTTCCACTTTAACTGAAGCTACAGTGCCTAACGTTCTGGGTGGACTTATTTAGGCGTTGCTTATTATTTTTCCCTCTTCTCTTTTAGGTTATTTTCCTTCATGGATTGGGAGATACTGGGTAGGTAATCATTAGTAACAGTAATGAAATGGGGTCAAAGGTTTAATGTTTTCAAAATGCTGAAGTTGTAAGAAAAAGATTGTTAGTAAATGTTTCTTAAGAGTTCAGTAGTCAGATACAATCTTTTCTGTTTATTAAATGCCCAGAATTTTCCTCTTATCTTGAATTTATCATTTTTTAGCTGCTGGCATATATTAAAATTGCAAACTACTCCTTGGTTACTTTGGGTATTGGATACCAGAGAAGAGTGGAATGTTTGTAGAGGCAGTATGCAATTAAGAGCTTTCCAGGAGGTATAAAATGTCAGAGTGGGTTGAGAGGGACTAGCTTTTTTTGTTAAGAGAAATAGTGGCAACATAAAACATACAAAATTCTAAATGAGGGAGTAGATGATCCCTTAATAGAGAAAATCAGTTGAAGGGCAGGGTAAGCAATTTAAAGATTTAGAGATTTAGCAGGGTGTGGTGGTGCTTGCCTGTAATCCCAGCAACTCAGGAGGATAACCAGGAGTTTGAGGCCAGTTTGGGCTACATAGCGAGTTCCAGGCTAGCAAGAATTACGGAGTGAGACCCTGTCTCCAAAAATAAAAAGAGAGGAAAAAAAAAAAAAAAAAAAAGAGGCTTATGAAACAAATTTTGTCAAAGTAACTTAAGATTATGATTTCTCTTTTACTTAAGCTTTTTCTCTACTGAGAGGCTTTTTGTTTTTACATTTGAATTGTATTTATCTGTTTGAAACTTAGGTAAAATATGAATTTGTTAAAAATTGCAGTTGGAGGAAAAATAGAATATAAATACATTTTGATAAAATAGCTAAAACAGAACTAAGTGTTCCTTAAAATGAGACATTTGGCGGGATATGGCGAGATATGGATAACAGGCCTGTTAACCCAAGTACTAGGGGACTGAGGCAGGAGGATCTCTCTTGTTTTTGCATTTTTTTCTTTTTTTTTTGGCAGGAGGATCTCTTCAGCCCAGGTGTTTGAGGCCAGCCTGGACAACATAGTGAGACCCTGTCTCAAAATAAATAAGGAGGCATTGGACTAGGCTGGTTCTCCTTTCTAACCACGAAGCAGGGCCTGACCCTACTTGGCTTCTGATATTAGACAAAAGCAGACATTTTCAAGGTTATATGGCTAGAGACATGGACTTGATTAGTTTCTCAAAGGGCTTCTTCATAGTTTTTTATGCCTACTGTGTTGAGTGTAGAGTTAGAGAAAAGGTTATAGGACTCGTGGCAGCCAGATAGTCCTGTGAAAATGACAGGCTTATTTTCCTGAATGGAAATCAAATAGTAGAGCCCCTGTTTTACAACCAAACTTTTCTTGATTCAGCAAGTCAGGTAGATGCTCACTACCTTATTTATTACCTTGCCCATAATGAGAGCTTCTGGACCTGAAGGACCAGTCCAAACAAAAACAAAAACAAAAACAAAAAAAAAATTAACAGGAGGCTGGTTCTGTGTGGATCCAGCACAGCCAGATTCCCTGGGGACTACAGTATACTTGACAGATAGAAGTTGAGAGAATGAAAATGGTGAAGAAATCAAGATCAGGTTAAAGATTCCAGGAGCATCTAGGACATCTTGGCTGAAGTTAAATTTATATATAAGAAACTAAAAGTCTTGTTGAGTATGGTGATGCATGTACATTGTCCAGTCTATACTGGAGGCTCTGGCAAGAGGCTCACAAATTTGAGGCCAACCTGAGCAACTGTTTGGAGACTGTTTCAAAATATAAAATCAAAAGGGATGGGGATATAGTTTGGTGGTAGACTGCTTGCCCAGCACATGCAGGCCCCTGAGTTCAGTCCCCAGTACTGAAAGAAATAAAACAAAAATCTCTGTAAAAATTAAAGGCTTCCAATTCTGAAAGACTTTGTGAAATAACACTAAAGAAAAGCTGACTCTGGATTGGTTCCATGAATACATGATAAAACTCAAAACCAGCTTATCTGACAAGTGGCAATTTAATGTTTAAAATACGTTTAGAGAGTGCATTTATCAAAGGCTCATATTTATAAACTAAAAGTAATAAAGAAATACTTTTTTAGACCATGTTGTAGTAACTTCAAAAAATAGCTTTTGTGATTTTTTTTGTTTGTTTTTTTGAGACGGGGTCTCGCTATGTAATTCAGGCTGGCCTTGAACTCACATACCCAGGCTGGCCTCAAACATGCAGCAATCCTCCTGCCTCAGCCTCCCAAGTGCTGTGATTACAAATGTATGCCACTACGCCTGGCACCCTTCGTGATTTGTATTGTAAAAAATTCAAAATGCCAATGTGTTTTAAAAGAATAAAAAGCCAGGCATGGTGGTGCACACCTGTAATCCCAGCACTCAGGAGGCTGAGGCAGGAGGATCACTATGAGTTCTCCAGCTTGGGTTACATATGAGTTCAAGGCCAACCTGAACTACACAGAGAGAATCTGTCTCAAAAAATAAATAAATAAATAAATAAATAAATGACAATGAATTAATGTCATAACTTAAACTATTTTTTATAGCATTTAAAAAATATTTGCTCAACATGGTGGTATATGCCTATAATCCCAGCAACTTGGGAGGCTGAGGCAGGAGGATCACAAGTTTGAGGTCAGCCTGGGCTATTTAGGAAGACTCTGTTTCAAAATAAAAAAGGACTGGAGATGTGGTTCAGTGGTAGAGTGGTTGGTTCAAAAAGCTTAATTTAAAATACTTTATTTTTTGTCACACTGGGGACTGAAACCAGTCTTCACAGTGACTTACATTCTCAAGTCCTTTACTTGTTTATTTAATTTTATTTTGAAACAGAGTCTTAAGTTGCCCAGGCTGGGCTTGAAGTTGTGATTCTCCTGCTTCAGCCCCTCAGAGTGCTATCCTGCACCACCACTCCTGGCTGAAATATTTTCAAATTTATAGAACTGCTTTGGGATGGAGGTGTACCTCCATGGTAGAGCTCTTCCTAGTGTGCAGGAGGCCCTAGGTTCAAACCTCAACACTGAAAATGTTTCAGTAATGCTAGATTCTTCAATCCCTTTATCTAGAGTTACTAATCTGTTCTTTCTGAATATAGATTGTGTTTGCTGTACCCTTTGAAGTTACATTGCAGATATGACTTTTTACTTTCATGTGCTTTAGTGTATATCTGATATGCTGTTATATAAACTAAATATAAACACTATGATTATGTAAAGAGAGTCTCTTATATAACCGCAGGATAGATACCAAATTCAAGACATTTGATATTATCTAATATACCACATATTCAAACATTGCCATTTTGTCCCAGTGATGTCCTTTATAGCCCCCTCCCCCCATGCTAGGATTTCTCAGCATTTGTTGTTCATGATAGTATTGACATTTTTACAGAAAACAGCTAGTCAGATTTTTAAAATATTTCCTCATGATTAGATTCGTTTTATGCATTTTGGTTATGAACACTATGTAAGTGGTGTATCCCAGTCACTGAGACAAATGTGCTGTTTGTTCCATTGTTAGCATTCTTTTTTTTTTTTTTTTTTTGTACCAGGAATTGAACTCACCACCTCACGCTTGCCAGACAGGCACTGTGCCACTGAGCTATATCCCTGGCCCTCCATTGTTTGTATTAACTTGGATCACTTGATTAAGGTGGTGTCTTCCAGGTTTCTCTACTGCAATTATATTCCTTTTCTCATTAAAAATCAAATTGTAGAACGATAACTTTGAGATTTTTGCAAATTGTTTCTCATTAAACTTTCAACTAGTATTTTTAGCATCCATTTGATGGTTCTTGCTTGAATCAGTTATTATTATTATTATTATTATTTGTTTTGTTTTTGAGATAGAGTCTTACTATGTAGTTCAGGCTGTCCTTGAACTCCCTATGTAGCCCAGGTTGACCTCAGACTCAGATTCTCGTGTCTTAGCGTCCCTGAGTGCTGGTATTACAGGCATAGACTACCATTACAGGCATGGACCACTTCAGGTTTATATAAAAGTTGTAGAAATAGTGTTTATAGCTCCATATACCTTTCATCTAGATTACTTAATTGTTAATATTTCAAACCATTTAAGAATAAATTGCAAGCTGGGTGTGGTGGTGCATGCCTGTAATCCCAGCACTCAGGAAGCTGAGGCAGGAGGATTGCTGTGAGTTTGAGGCCAGCCTGGGCTACATAGTGAATTCAAGGCCAGCTTGAACTATATAGCAAGACCCTGTCTCAAAAAAAATAAATAAATAACATAAATTGCAGACATGTTGCCTCATAACTCTGTAATATTTGTGTTTTTTTAAGTACGAGAACACTTCCACATAATCAGAGCATAACCATCAATTGAGAAGTTAACACTGATCTAATAGCACTGCCTAATCCACTAACTCCATTCACATTTCCTTGATTTGACCCAGTGCAGTAATGTCCTGTATCTGGTCCAGATTCCACGCCAGAATCACATGTTACATTTAGTTGTCATGTTTTCTTAGTCTAAAACAGACCTCCTTGTCTTTCATGACCTTGACACTTTCCAGGAAGACAGGTCAGTTACTTTGTAGAATGTCCTTCCTTTTAGATTTATCTGATATCTCCTTGTGATTTATGCATTTTGGGCAAGAACATCACAAAAATGTTATTGTGCTTTTTTCACTGCATCATGCTAGGCCCACACTTTGTTGATTTTTGTCCCATTATTGGTGGTTATGTATTTATTACTTGGTTATGATGATGTCTGCTGGATTTCTCTACAGTAAAATCAATAATTATGAAACGAAATTTATAACGTTTATATATTTAATATTTAAAATATTACGAAGTATTTTATAGGGAGATACCATGACATTATGAAGATATCTTTTCCTCACAACGTTTTTACCCATGGATTTAGCATCTATTAATGGTTCTTGTCTGAATTTATTATTGTGATAAGTTGACAACTGTCATAGGACACTTTCCTCATCACCAAGACACAGTACCCGACACCTACAATTTAAAGGAGAGGTTTATTTTGGCTAACAGTTTGTAGAGGTTTCAGTCCATAGTCTGGTGGCTCCAAGGCAGGGTGGCATGGCAGGGGGACAATGTAGAGAATTAAGCTGCTCACGTCCTGGCATCCAGGAAGCAGAGAGAGAAATCAAGGGAGGTGCTAGGGAGGGAGATAAAACCTTTCAGGCTGTGCCTCTAGTGACCTGCCTTTTCTGACCAGACCTTACCTTCTAAATCTGCTGTAAGCCTCTGTAATCTAGTCACCTTCCAACGCGCCCCCCCCCCGCACTGTGAGTGCATGAGGCTCTTGGAGGACATCTAGATATAAACCACACCACCAAATATCTTGTGACATTTAAGTATCAAAAGGCAAGATGTGATTTTTTTTTTTTTTTTTTTTTTTGTGGGTACCGGGGGGTCGACCTCAGGACCTCGTGCGCCAGCAGGCACCCGTGCCGCTGAGCGATATCACCGGCCCCTTTTTCGTATGTGGGATCCGGGAGTCGAACTCGGGCCCTCGCGCTTGCAAGGCAGGTGCTTATGCTGCTGAACCATCTCACCAGCCCAAGATGTGATTTTTTTAAAGAATTCCTTTACTCTAGATTTATTTTGCACTCTATCATGGGGTAAAACTTTCTATTCTTCTTTACTTATTGTGTATGTATATTTTCACTTAAAATTTTTAAATCATTATAGACTCTTGGGTTTTTATTTAACTCTAAGGTTTACAATCTTGTTAGATCTTTCATTTATTTTGATGCTCAAATTGTCTTACATTTGACCAGTGGGGATACCTTCAGGCTGGTCTTTAGTGTCTTTTAGATGTAGCCTCATCATTTCTTTTTTTTTTTTTTTTTTTTGGTGGGTACCGGGGGGTCGACCTCAGGACCTCGCGCGCCAGGAGGCGCCCGTGCCGCTGAGCGATATCACCGGCCCCTTTTTCGTATGTGGGTTCCGGGAGTCGAACTCGGGCCCTCGCGCTTGCAGGGCAGGCGCTTAAGCCGCTGAGCCATCTCACCAGCCCCTAGCCTCATCATTTCTTGAGCACTTAGTTACTGGTCCAAAACTGCCCCCCGCCATCATATTTTGCTTCTCCAGTCCTGGACTCAGTCATTTTTCCAAGATCCCTAGTTTCTTTTGGTAGAGAATGATATTTAGGAACCAAGATCTGGGTGCTATGTGTGCTCATTGATTGCTTCAGTTGTTTCTTCTAGGCCCTTTCAGTGGATAGATCAAGGACTATGTCTGCATACATATATTTCTAGTGCTTTTGACATTTATAAATATTAAAAATCTTTGAGTTTACACTGCTTACTCCAATTTTAGCCCACACCACAGGATTTTTTATAGCCTTCCCCCTTTCCATATTTGTAGTTCCAATGGGGAATGTGACTCCTAGTCTGGCACTTCTGGCCAATAATACAGCTCTGGTACGCTCCTTCTCCAGCTGTACCACCCCACAACTATGCTTCATACATGAGGACCCTTCCTACCATCTCCTGAATATGACATCTAAATACTCAGTTTCAATTAAGGGGACTGGGGAAAGAGGAAAGGTCAGGTGGAAGGCCTAATCCTCTTCATGCAGCAGCAACACCACCATCACCACCATTATGCCCACTCCTTGGTATATTCCAGGAATTACTGGTCTGTGTCACCCATCTCAGATTTTCTAGGCCAAGGAGATTGTAAAAGCATAGGAAAGAATTTTTAAAGTTAAGAACTGATTGGCTTAGATTTTACTGAGAGGTCAAACAAGGCGAGGACTGAAAATAATAATAGGATTGGCAACATGGATATGTTTTGTAACAAATAAGTTTGCTAGTCTTTCTGAAATCAAGAGCTAATGGAATTATACAGTGTGATTTGGAGATCATATGAGATGAAAAAATCTTTCAACTACTTTAAGCAAAAACTGGAATTTGTGGGCAAGGATATCTCACTAGTATATAAAGTCCATGCAGGCAAAGACTTTAAAAAAAAATGATGGAGATAAAATTCACATAATATAAAATTCATGTGAACACAGGGAATTTAGTTGTGGATGGTGAACTTAGTACACAGTATCTCCAGAGTTACAACAATGTGGAGTGTGTAGTAGCAGTATTTGTTGAACAAATAAGTGAGTAAAGAGCAAGACATACAAAGAGCATCAGACACCAAGTTCTTTAATTTCCTAGTACTGCTATAACAAATGATCACAAACTATAAGGTTTAAAGTAGCAGAAGTGGCTGGGTGTGGTGGTGCACACATGTAATCCCAGTACTCAGGAGGCCGAGGCAGGAGGATTGCTGAGTTCAAGGCCAGCCTGGGCTACATAATGAGTTCAGTGCCAGTCTGAACTACACAGTGGTCTCAAAAAAAAAAAGGGTAATAATAATAAATAAAATGATAAAATAAAGTAGCAGAAGTTTATTTTCACAGTTAAATATGTCAGAAGTCCAAAATCAGGATGTCCACAAGGCTGCCTGCATTCCCTATGAGTCTCTTTCCTTGCCTATTACAGTTTCTGATAGCCCCTGCTGTTCTGTGTCTTGATGCTGCATACTGTACCTCTTAATCTCCATCTTCACATACCGTTCTCTTATCTGTGTGCTCTCCTCTGTGGTATAAGGACACTAGTCACTGGATTCTAGCCTCACCCTAATAAAGTATGTATGTATGTGTTCATTTAAAAATGTTAAATCAGTACAGACTCTTGGGTTCTTGTTCAGTAGATTCTTAATTAAATCTGCCAAGAGCCTATTTCCAACTAAGGTTACATTCTGTGGTTCCCCGTGGACATAAATTTGTTGGGGGGGCAGGTATTAACCAAGTACATTTATTTATTAATTAATTTATTAAATTTATTTTCACTACCTTTCCTTGGTTTCTTTTTTTTTTTTGTGGGTACCGGGGGGACGACCTCAGGACCTCGCGTACCAACAGGCACCCGTGCCGCTGAGCGATATCACCGGCCCCTTTTTCGTATGTGGGTTCCGGGAGTCGAACTCGGGCCTTCGCGCTTGCAAGGCAGGCGCTTAAGCCGCTGAGCCGTCTCACCGGCTTTCCTTGGTTTCTTGACCTCTCCTTTTTGCTTATTTTAGTATATTTGCATAGTTTTTTTTGCTGTCACGTTTTGTCACTCAAAAGTGAACTGACTCATCTCTGACTTTCTATCACCCCAAGTTCTGGTGGTCTTTTAAGAATCCGACCCATCCTAGGTCATTTTGCTCTTGGCCAGTTAGTTGGAGAGAATGATGAGGATTTATAGGGACATTTTGTATGAATGCTGTGCTACAGGGATGGAAATGAGAATGGGCATTTCTTGTTCAAATTTGGACGGAATCACCTGTTAATAGAGGAGAGCAAACATAGTGGAAATAATGCATCAGTTATTTTGCAGTCTTTTCTGAAAGGGCATAATTGAGAAGCAGATTAAATTTTTGTGGTATTTGAGTTTTGCCCTAGGGCCTAGGCTCTTTAGACTTTTATAAACCGTGCACATCCATGCCTGTGTTTTGCTTTTCATTTTTTGAGTAAGAAAATGAAATGCATTCTGATTAATCTAAGTTTCTGAATATTAGTTTACACTTAATTGAAGCTTTGTAAAGTTCTTAAATCTTAAGATTTTTCAGTTGACCTTGAAAATTATCAAAAGGACTGAATGAACACAGGTTAGGTTTACTTTTGTATTAATATGGTTGCAGTCAAAAGATTCTGAAAACCTATGAGGACCTTTGAAATCATGTAATACAACTAGGTCAGGGTATGGATGGGAAAACTGAGGACTAGAGAGACATTGATTCTTATGGATTGGCATACATCAGAGTCATCTTAAAGACGTCATCATTGGGCCTGATCCAGGTGTTAATCTATATTTATAATAATTAACTTGATAAAGACTTATAAAATAAATAAATGAATCTGGCAAAAAAAATTTTTTAAAGGGTGAAGGGGAAGGCAGAAAAAGGATTGAGATGCGTTACATACATGTACCAATTCCCCACAATGAATGTGATCACTCTGTACTGCAGGCATGTACTAATAAAAATTAAATTAAAAATTAATAAAAGACTTTAATCAGCGGGCCCCACTGCCAGAGTTTGTGATTTAGTAGGTCTGGAATGGTACTAAGGAATTTACATTTGTAACAAGTTCCTGGTTTGGGGAATCATACTTTTGAGAAATAGCTAGACAGTGAACTGTCTGAAGCTTTATTTCCAGATAATGGCAGAGTTGAGACTAGAACCCAGAATTCCTTTTTTTTTTTTTTTTTTTGTTTAATATAAAGATTCTTAGTATAGCTTGTGTGGAACAACATTTGGCAATTCAGTTCTGGCCCATCACTATTGTTTGTTATTATTTATTGAGATGTAATTTGCAGAGTATAAAATTCTATTTTATTTTATTTTTTGTGGTACTAGGGATTGAACCTAGGGCTTTGTATATGCTTGGCAAGTGCTTCACCACTGAGCACTTGCTCAGTTTCCCCCTCCTTTTTTTTTTTAATGGTGGCAAAGTTTTACATTTATTAAAGGTAGGAGAAAAACAGGCTCTGCAGAGTGAGTTTGGCTCAAGTAAGAGTAGGAAAAAAGGGAGAAAAAAATTAAAAATACACCCTACAGCATAGGGCGGACTGTCATGAACGGAGAGGACAACAAATGCTTAATGGTGACTGTGAGCATAAAAAGGGATAAACTGGGGTACGCCACTGTTTAAGCAGGCTTGCTGACTCATACCCACAGAGTGACTAAAAATGGGAAAGAGAAGAAAGAAAAGGAGGGAAAGAAAACAAACAAAAATCTGTCTTACCCGATGCTCTCCTGGCTGGCTAAACCAAATATGTTACTGGGCTTTTGGATGCTGGAGTCCCCTTCTAGAGGTGATTTCTAGGTTCTTTCTGTCCTGAACAAAGAATTGAACAAAACAAGCATAAATGGTGACAGAGTTTCATATTTACTAAAGGTAGGAAAAAACAGGCTCTGCAGAGCAAGTTTGGGCAAAATAAAAGGAAAAATGGAGGAAACATTATATATCTGCAGCTATCACGAAGAGACAGGATGGCTCCTCCTTATTTTTGTTTGAAGACAGGGTAATCTTCCTGCCTCAGGCTACTGAGTAGCTTGGATTACAGCTGTGCTTGGCTAACTTGGAAAAATTTTTTCCCAGTACTAGGTATTGAACCCAGGTCCTCATGCATTGCTAGGGAAGCACTCTTCCAGAGAGCTACAGCCCAGCACTTTTTTCCTTTTTAGTTTCTTTACGTTTTGCGACAGGGTCTTGCCGTGATTCCCAGGCCTCAAATTTGTTACCTTTGCCTCAGCCTCCCTAGTAGCTAGGGTTACAAACATGTGCCACTAGGCCCAAAATTCACCCTTAAAGTGTACAATTCCGTAATTTTTAGTATACTGTATTTACAAAGTGGTGAAACCATTACCACTACCTTAATGCCAGAATATTTTTAGCGTTCTAAAAAAGAAACCACGTACTCATTAGCCTACTACTTACTCAATCCCTCCTTGGCAGCAACTAATCTCCTTTCTATAGATATTTTGTATAAATGGGATCAGATAATATTTTGATCTTTTGCATCTAGCTTTTTTCACTTAACATACATACATCTTTTTCAGATTCCTCTATGTTTTAACATATGTAGGTACTGCCTTCCTTTTATGACTGAATTCATTGTATGGATATACCACATTTTAAAAATTGAGAGCTGATTTTGGTGACACACACGTGTAATCCCAGCTACTAAAGAAGTTGAAGCAGAAGGATCACAAGTTTGAGGTGTAATTGATTCCCCATCTCACAAAAACAGGGCTGGGGGTGTAGCTCAGTAGTAGAGTGCTTCCCTCACATGTGCAAGGCCGTGGGTTCAATCCTCATTACGGCTAAAAAAAAATTTTTTTTGTTTTAATCAGCTAATAATTATTTGGGTTGTTTGCACTTTGGAGCCATTATGAACAATACTGCTGTGAACATTCATGTACAATATATTTTTTTTTTTTGGTGGGTACCGGGGGTTGACCTCAGGACCTCGTGCGCCAGCAGGCGCCTGTGCTGCTGAGCGATATCACCGGCCCTTTTTTCGTATGTGGGTTCTGGAGTCAAACTCAGGACCTCACGCTTGCCAGGTAGGCACTTATGCCACTGAGCTATCTCACCGGCCCTCATGTACGATATTTAGCATGGCCTTGTGGATTCAGTTTTCTAGGGAGGTAAAATTGCAGGGTCTGTGATAACTGTTTAACCTTTTGAAGAACTCTGATGATTTTCTGAGTGGCTATACCATTGTAAATTCTACCAACAGTGGAGGAAGATTCTGACTCCCCCATCCTCATTAACCCTTGTCATTTTTCTTTCAGTTGTAACCATCTAATTGTGTTTGCACTTATAGCGCATGGTGGTTTCGATTTGTATTTCCTAATGGCCAGTAATGTTGAGCAACTTTTCATAGGCTTCTTGGCTATTTGTGTATTATATTTGGAGAAATATCTGTTCATATCCTTTGCCTACTTTTCAAATTGAGTTGTCTTTTTATTGTTGATTTTAAGAGATTTTTGTTTGTATTTAATTAATCTATTTATTTATTTTGCCTTCCTGGGGATTGAACCTAGGGTCTTGAGCATGCCAGGCAAGTTCTCTACCACAGAGCTATGTCTCTAGCCTGAGAATTCTTTATTCTGGACTCCTAACTAATATATGACTTGTAATTATTGTCTTCCATTCTATGGGTTGTCTTTTTATGTTCTTGATAATGTCTTTTGAAGCACAATAGTTTTCTTTTTTTTTTTTTTTTTTTTTTTTTTGTGGGTACCGGGGGTCGACCTCAGGACCTTGCGCGCCAGCAGGCGCCTGTGCCGCTGAGCGATATCACCGGCCCTTTTTTCGTATATGGGTTCCGGGAGTCAAACTCGGGCCCTCGCGCTTGCCAGGCAGGCGCTTGTGCCGCTGAGCCATCTCACCGGCCCCCACAATAGTTTTCAATCTTGATGAATTCCAGTTTGTCCTTTTTCTTTCTTTCTTTCTTTTTTTTTTTTTTTTTTGCTGTTCATGTTATATCTAGAAATCATTCCCCTATCTAAGGTCTTGAGTTTTTATAACTTTTCCTTTCCTTTTTTTTTTTTTTTTTAAAGAGTAGGAAAATTTATTGGGGACTAGGAATGAGGAATAGGAATAGCTCCTGAGAGAGAGGAGGGATCCTGAATGGGTTGCCCGACTTTCTCTTTTTAAATGGTTTATAAATAGTTTATAAGTTTAGCTCTTACAGTTAGGTCTTTGGTTAAATTTGAGTTCATTTTTACCCATAGCGTAAGAGACCAGCTTCATTCTTTTGTGAGTATGCAGTTGTCTCAGCTATGTTTGTTGAAAAAACCTACCCCACCTCTGTGATGCAGGATTCAAGCTTAGGGCCTACTGAATACTAGGCAAGCGCTTTGCCACTGTGCTATACCCCTAGCCCCCAAAAGACTATACTTTTCCTATTGAATTGTCTTAGATCCTTTGTTAAAAATCATTTGACCATTGATGTAATAAACCCCACTATTCCGTGTGTGTGTGTGTGTGTGTGTGTGTGTGTGTGTGTATGGGGGGAATGGACTTTATCTTATGGTTTCTGTATAAATCCTTTCTTCACCCCCCCATGGCTTCTTCATAGATCCTTCCTTTCTTCTTTTACTCCTCCTTCTTCCCCCTCCTCTTCCTCGAACCCAGAGCCTCACACATGATAAGCAGGCACTCTGAATGAGTTGTAACCTCAGCCCCACTCTTCCATATTTTGACATTCTTCATAACTTGTTTACAGTGCTTATATTTTTATTTGTAGGGTGGTATATTTAAGTTTTGTATTTCCTATTAGATTGTAGACCCACTGAAAACAGCCCATATCTTAATCTTTGTTATCTTTCATGAATATAGAATGTTATAAAAATTTGTCTTCTAGTTTTTTTTTTTTTTTTTTTTTGTGGGTACCGGGGATCGACCTCAGGACCTCGCGCACCAGCAGGCACCCGTGCTGCTGAGCGATATCACCAGCCCCTTTTTTGTATGTGGGTTCCAGAGGTCGAACTCGGGTCCTTGCGCTTGCCAGGCAGGCACGTATGCCACTGAGCCATCTCACCAGCCCTGTCTTCTAGTTTTATTTTTAATATATTTTATCATTTAAAAAGAGTATTTTCAGCCAGGCATGGTGGCGCATGCCTGTAATCCCAGCACTCAGGAGGCTGAGGCAGGAGGATTGCTGCAAGTTCAAGGCCAGCCTGGACTACATAGTGAGTTCAAGGCCAGCCTGAACTAAATGGTGAAACCCTGTCTCAAAAAAACCAAAAATAAATAAATAAATATAAAATTTAAAAAAAGTATTTTCTTTGACTATTCCATTGAGCTAGAGCTTTTGGCTAAAGATATTGGGGGGAGTAGTTTGTGTGGTGGCAGATGCCTGAATTCCCAGCACTCAGGAGGCTGAGGCAGGAGGATGGGGTGAGTCTCCAAAAGAAAAAAATCAGTAATTAATAATAATTTTGGGATTACAGTTTTGGACACAAATAGAATCATGAATAGTCAAGATTTAACATGAAATACTGCTACAATTCTCCATGTGTTTGGGTTGATTAATAGAAAGACAACGTTAGCCTCTCTTATCCCAGAAAGGGCCAAGAACTAGTGAGTAACCAAAAGGCCTTTGAATTGCAGAGTATGTGTTAGTGGTGGAGAATCTATGGCACGTGTGTCGCAGTGGGCTGTTTGTATCATTGAAAGCTCTTAAAGGTTTGCCATCACTGGCTCTTCATATTACCACAATAGACTTCAGTTTTTTTATTCTTGGTCAGATGTATATGTGCATATATGAGATCTACAAAAGGCCATGAGAATTTTAAAAGCTAGCAGTGTAGAACTATTTGGTGTAAAGAAAATGGCCAGAGTTTCATGTGTTAAGAACAATTCTAAAATTAACATTAAATTTACAATCTTACCTTATTCTGTTTTTTTAGTCATCATGGATTTATGTTGCTGTTTCTCCATAAACTTTTTATTAGTTTGCAGTTCATGCAGTTTATAATCATCTTGGGGAGTGGTTCTGTGTACATATGACAACTAGTTTCTCTTTTTTAATTCCCTTCTCCTTCCCTCTCCCTCCCTCCCTCCTCCAATTCCCCTAACCCATTTTCATTCTTGTTATTATTAATCTTAGCTCATGTTATGGCATATGATATTTACATTCATTGAGGTTATCAGGTTCCTGTACATTGCATATCTTTATTCTACTTTTTTCCCCTCACCCCCCACCCTTTGCCCTTGTTCCCTTGGACCACTTCCCTATTGCAAGATATCCAATCCCTTGTCACTTTCTTGTTTTTTGTTGTTGTTGTTGTTGTTATTGTTTGTTTGTTTGATGGATGGATGGATTTTTGAGACAGGGTCTTTCTATGTAGTCCATGCTGGCCTTGAACTCTGTAGCCCAGGCTGGCCTTGAATTTGCAGCAATCCTCCTGCCTCAGCCTCCTGAGTGCTGGTGTTACAGATGTGCACCACTACGCCTGGCTCCCTTGTTCCTTTCTGTCCATCTGTATTATTCTGTTTGTACTTTGCCTCATTCAAATGAGAGATACCATATGGTATTTAAGCTTGTGTGTCTGGTTTATTTCACTCAACATTATATTTTCCAGGTGCATCCATTTTCCTACAAATGTCTCAAATTTGTCATTCTTTATAGATAGCCGAATAGTATTCCATTATACAGTATATAAATACCACATTTTCTTTATCCAGTCGTCTGATGAAGGGTACACGGGCTGCTTCCAGGATTTAGCTATTACGAATTGTACTGCTATTGTATAAACTTTATAAAGTGCCTTTACTTTATAAAGGAATAAGGCTGTCATCTACCCTAGGCAGCCATGTTAAATGCTATAATTATATATAGTAATGTTTTGAGGAATATAATTGAATATTTGTCCCATTTGGATTGTAACACATAGGTGGAAAATTGTTTTGTACACTTGATTTTTAGTTGCTGTGCATTCCCAAAGCTATAATTAGCTAAAATAATATCGTGATGTTTAGGGCTTAGTTATCCCTGAGGTAATTAACACAAATCTTGAAATAGAAAATACACTAATGATACAGTTAGAAATTGAAAAGATAGAAACTAAACTAGCATTCACAAAATAGGCATTGACAGTGAGCATGGAAAAAACATTTTATAATGTGGCTATACTTTAAATAATTTTTTAAAATATTGCTTAGATCATTTTGTTGAAAAGGACTCTAGGGCCGGTGAGATGGCTCAGCGGCATACGCGCCTGCCTGGCAAGTGCGAGGTCCTGAGTTCGACTCCCGGTATCCACATATGAAAAAAGGGCCAGTGATATCACTCAGTGGCACGGGCGCCTGCTGGCATGTGAGGTCCTGAGGTCGACCCCTGGTACCCACAAAAAAAAAAAAAAAAAGAAAAAAAAGAAAAGGACTCTAAATGTTAATGCTCTAAAGCATAGAGTTTCTAGATTATTTGATAGTTTCTGGTCTAGATCCGTGACTTGGGAGTGGTAACCCATATCCTAGGTATTTATTATTGTTGCATAATGTTGCTTAATGTACCCATTAAAATGTAAACCTACTGTCTGCAATGCTAACTATAAACATAATGTGAAATATTCTTTGCTTCTTTTTTGGGGGGCTGGTCTAGAGACAGAGTCTTGCTATGTAGTTCATACTGGCCTTGAGCTCACTATGTAGTCTAGGCTGGCCTCAAACTCATGGTGATCCACCTGCCTCAGCCTCCCAAGTGCTGGGATTATAGGTGTGTACCATCATGCCAGGTTTCTTTTTTTCTTAAATTTGTAATATTTTATTAGTACATGGTTGCAGTGCATAATGATTACATTCATCATGGGGACTTGGTACATGTACATAACACATCTTAATTCTTACTACTTCTCTTTCCCCAACCCTCCCTTCCCTCTCCTACCATCGGAATATTATTATTATTATTTTTTTTTTTGTGGGTACCGGGGGTCGACCTCAGGACCTCGCGCGCCAGCAGGCACCCGTGCCGCTGAGTGATATCACCGGCCCCTTTTTCGTATGTGGGTTCCGGGAGTCGAACTCGGGCCCTCGCGCTTGCCGGGCAGGCGCTTAAGCCGCTGAGCCATCTCACCGGCCCCATTACTATTGCTTATACACAAAGTCTTTTCTTGAATTTAGTTTTTTTTCATGGCAGCATATTCTTCAATAAGATCTAAATGTTCTGAATCATTATAGGTCAGAAAATGCCTTTATTTTGCTCTCTCATTTGAACGCTTTTTTGGCTAGCTTGGTTAATAATTCTAGGCTCAAAATTATTTTCTTTCAGTTTTTGAGGTTATTGCTTCATTGCTGGCCAGCACTCAGTTATCTTTCAGAAGTCTGAAACCAGACTCATTTTTGTCCCTTTTAGTAATTTGTCTTTAGTCTCTGAATGCTTTATGGTTTTCTTTTTGTCCTTTTTGATTCTGAAACATCCCTAAGATTTGTCTAAATAAGGATTTTACAACTTTTGTCTTACTAGATACCTGGCAGGCCCGCTGAAGTCTTGAGCCTTTTTGGGGGTTGGGGAAGTTTTCTGTTATTTCTGTCAGTCTCTTCCCTACTGATGCTCAGTTTCTCCAGACACTTCTTTTGAATGAAGGGGGCATTCTGAATCCATCCTCTTGTCTGCTAGGGCTGCCATAACAAAATACCATAGAATCAGCTCATCACCTTGGGTGGCTTCAACAACAGGAATTCAATTTCTCACAGTTCTGGAGGCTAAGAAGTCTATATAGCAAAGGTGCTAGCCAGCTCAGTTTCTGGTGAGGGCTCCCTTCCTGGCTTGCAGATGGCTGCCTTCTCGCTGTATCCTCACTTGACAGGGAGAAAACTCTGGTGACTCCTCTTCCTTGTCTTAGTTACTTTTCTCGTTGCTGAGACAAAATACCCAACACTCAAAGTTAAAGGGGAAAAGGTTAATTTGGCTCACAGTTTGTAGAGGTTTCAGTCCCTAATAGGCTGGCTCCAAGCCAGGGTGGTGTGGCGGACAGGCCTTGCAGAAGAGAAGCAGTTTATGGTGGGCAGAAGGTAGCAAAACAAGGGAGGGTCACAGCTCTTTCTATCCCTGGTATCTTATCCAGGCTACTTAGGGTGGGTAGCACTCACACCCTTAATCATAGTGCCCTTGATCCTAGCATTGCACCATGAATCAATCCCAACATCACACACTCTAGATTCAGCCACCTCTAAAAAGCCCCACCTGTGACTGCATGAGGCTTTGGGGGGACATCTAGACACAAGCCATAACACACCTTTTATGAGGGATTAGACCCAACCTTTATGCCCCACGTAAGTTTTATCACCTCCTCATAGGCCCTAATGTCCAAGTATAAGTACAGTCACATCAGAGGTTAGAAATTCAAACTTTGAATTTGGGGGACAGAGGCGTAATTCAGTCCATAACAGTCTCTTAATGTTCTTTTCTGTATCTTTAATTATGTCTCTTCTCTAGGATCAGCTTTTAGTTTATTCATCTTAGTCCTTTAGAGCTGTTGAATTTCTTCAAGTATCTGGTGATCCTTGGTTTTCCATTCATTCCTGTCTTTCCATATCTTCCTTGTTTCTCTCATGTAGCAATTCTTCAGATTGGTTAAGTCTAGCAGTCTATTTGAGTTAGAGGTGCTATATTAAAAAAAAACACTATTTTGAAGGTTGTATTGGGGTATAATAAAGTCAAGTATTCAAATTTTATCTTTTTTTTTTTTTTGAGACAGGGTCTTGCTATGTAGTTCAGGCTAGCTTTGAACTATGTTGCCCAGGATGCCCTTGAATTCACAGTGATCCTCCTGCCTCAGCCTTCCGTGTGCCACCACGCCCAGCTTTTAAGTATTCAAATTTTAAATGTTCGTTTAAATAAATTTTTACAACCACACACCCATGTAAACACATCCTGCTGGTGAATATAGAATAGTTCCTGTTCCCCAGATTCCTTCATTCCCCTTTCTAGACGTTACCCTCATCCCAAGGGGAAACCATTATTCTAACTTCTATTACTATAGTTTTGTCTGTTCTTGACAGTCATGTAAATGGAATCATTGGTATATTCTCTTCTGTGTCCAGATCCTTTTGCTTATTATGTTTGTAAGTTTTATCCATTGTGACATAATTTTTACCATCATACTGTTATGTGAGACAAGAATTTTTAAAAAATAGATGTGTGATTTTTGTACCAAAAAATCCCATATTGCTGTCACAGAGCTTCCCAGATTGTTAATCTTTACGGCATATGTTTCTTTGCACAGTCAGCTCTGTGCGTGCCTGTGCTTTCTCTCCCTACACACACACACACACACACACACACACACACACACGCACTCATATTATCTGGTGATTATAAGTCTTTAACTCTTGAGAACAATGTGCAGGTGTGATCTTCCATCACCTCTGAATACTCTAATGTGCATTTCTCATGCTCAAGAACACTTGTGCATGGGCCGGTGAGATGGCTCAGCGGCGTAAGCGCCTGCCTTGCAAGCGCAAGGGCCCGAGTTCGACTCCCAGAACCCACATACGAAAAAGGGGCCGGTGATATCGCTCAGCGGCACGGGTGCCTGTTGGCGCGCAAGGTCCTGAGGTCGACCCCCCCGGTACCCACAAAAAAAAAAAAAGAAAGAACACTTGTGCATAATATGGCGTGCAGCACTCCAAATTAGGAAATCAGAACTGATCCAACACTAACACTTAGTCCGTAGACCTTATTAATGTTTTGCCAACTCTCTCAGCATGTGTCTTTCCTGGTCCAGAACCCTTTCCAGAAATATGTATTACTTTGTTTTGATGGTGGGATTGAATGTAGGTCTTTGAGAATGCTGAGCCTGTGCTCTGCCACTGAGCTACGTCGTTAACTTCAGCCTTATGTTCTTTACATTTTACAGAACGAGCCTCAATTTGAATTTGTCTAATGGGTCCTCATGACTGGGCTCAGTCGTGCATTCTTTTTCTTTATTTTTCTTTTTTGTTTTGCAACAGTTTTATTGAAATATAATTCATATGTCACAAAATTCATCCATTTAGAGTATGCAGTTAAATGGTTTTTAATACCTTCTCACAGGTTATGCCACAATCACTACAGTCAATTTTAGAACATTTTCATTGCCCCAAAAAGAAATTATGTTCTTTAATTATCACCCTTAAAGGACCCATGCCCCCAGCTGTAAGGAACCATTAATCATTCTACCATTGTAGACTTATCTATCCCAGACATTTCATATAAATGGTATCATCCTACATGGTCTTTAACTGGTTTCTTTCAGATGACATTTTGAAGGTTCATCCATGTTACAGCATGAATCAATAATTTATTCCTTTTGTTAATTGCACTATATTGTGTAGTTATGCTACAGTTTGTTTATTCATTTACTTGATGGACAATTAGGTTGTTTTCTCATTGGGACTGAGTAATGCTACTAAGAACATTTCTTTTTTTTTTTTGTGGGTACCGGGGGGTCGACCTCAGGACCTCGCGTGCCAGCAGGCGCCCGTGCCGCTGAGCGATATCACCAGCCCCTTTTTTGTATGTGGGTTCTGGGAGTCGAACTCGGGCCTTCGTGCTTGCCAGGCAGGCGCTTAAGCTGCTGAGCCATCTCACCGGCCCATGAGCCATCTCACCGGCCCAAGAACATTTCTGTGTAAGATTTTGTGTGGACATGTTTTCAGTGCTCTTGAGTAGAGACCTAGAAATAGAATTGCTAGATTATATAGTAACTTCATATTTACTATTTTAAGGGTTTGCTAGATTGTTAAAGTGGCTGAACCATTTACATTTCCACCAGTAATGTAAGAGGGTTTTGTTTCTATCAGTCCTCTTGAACACTTGTTACTACATGTATCTTTTTTGTGGTGCATACCTGTAATCCCAGTGCTTGGGAGGCGGGGGCAGGAGGATTACCTTGAGTTCAAGACCAACCTGGGCTACATAGTGAGTTCAAGGCCAGCCTAAAATAACAAGGCCCTATCTTTAAAAAAAAAAAAAAAACCATATATCCATGTTTTTTATTATAGACATCATGGTAGGTATGTATGATAATGAGATCCTGCAATGGTTTTGATGTATATTTTTTAATGGCTAGTGACACTAAACATCTTTTTGTGCGCTTAATATCTATTTGAATATCTTGGAGAAAATATCTGTTCAAGTTCTTGCCCTGTTTTTAATTGGATATCTTTTTTTTTGAGGCGAAATTCACATAACATAAAACAGGTCATTTTAACATGAACATTTAGAAAATTCACAATATTATGCAACAGTCACTACTATCTGGTTTCAAAACATCTTCATCAGTCCTTGTAAACATCTCAAGTCCATTAAGTGATCACTCTCCATTACCTTCTTCAGCCTGTGGTAACCTCTGATCTACTTTTCTGTTTTGATTTTTTTTTTTTTTTTAGACAGAGTCTCACTGTATAGCTCAGGCTTGCCTTGAATTTGCTAAGTAACCCAGGCTGGCCTTGAACTCCTGATCCTCCAGCCTCAACCTCCCAAGTACTGAGATTACAGACGTGGGCCACCACACCTGGCTTAATCTGGTTTCTGTTGCCATGGATTTGCCTATCTGGAGATTTCGTATATTATATTTTCATGCAATATATGACATTTTATGTCTGGCTTCTTTTATTTAACTTGATATTTTTGAGGTTTATCTACTTCGGTCATGATCATTATTTTAAATTTTTTTGGTGGTAGATTAATACTCCACCATATGTATATTAGCCACTCATCTGTTGGTGAACATTTGAGTCATTTCCATCTTTAAAGTATTAAACACATTCATATGCATGTGTTTGTTTGAGTGCCTGTTTAGTAATTCTGTGTTTAATTTTTTGAGGAACTGCCAAACTTGTCCACAGTGACTGAACATTTAAATTTCCACCAGCAACATACAGTGGTTCCAATTTTTCTACATTCTATTATGATTTTAAGTTTTAAAAAATTAATTTTATAGCCATTCTTGTGGATATGAAATGGATTCTCATTGTGATTTTGATTTGTATTTCCGTAATGAATGATGTTTTCTCATGCCTGTTGGCCATTTGTATATTTTCTTTGAAGAAGTGTCTCTAAGTTTTTGTCCATTTGTAAATTGACAGTCTTTTTGTTTAAGTATTCTATATATGTATACTAGACCTTTATTATGTAGATGATTTGCAAATACTTCTCCCATTCTTTAGTTGTCTTTTCACTTTTTTTGTAGTGTCCTTGGCTTTTTTTTTTTTTTTTTTTTTTTGGTGGGTACTGGGAGTTGACCTCAGGACCTCGCGCTCCAGTAGGCACCCGTGCCGCTGAGCGATATCACCGGGCTTTTTCTTGTATGTGGGTTCCGGGAGTTGAACTCGGGCCCTCGCGCTTGCGAGGCAGGCGCGTACGCTGCTGAGCCATCTCACCGGCCCTGTAGTGTCCTTTGAAGCACAACTTTTTAATTTTTGGGGGGGGGTACCGGGGGTTGAACTCAGGACCTCATGCGCCAGAAGGCGCCCATGCCGCTGACCGGCCCTTTTTTCTTATGTGGATACCGGGAGTCAAACTCGGGACCTCGCACTTGCCAGGCAGGCGCTTATGCTGCTGAGCTATCTCACCGGCCCAACTTTTTAATTTTGATGATTCTAGTTTATCTGTTTTTTCTTTGTTGACATGCTTTCAGTGTCATCTGAAAAAATCATTTCTAAATTCAAGGTGCCAAAGATTTACATTTTTTTCCCTAGGAGTTTTATCTACTATATTTAAGTCTTTGGTCTATTTTGAGTTTATTTTTATATATGGTGGGAAGTGGTAGTCCAACTTCATTCTTTTGTATGTGGATATTCATTTGTCTTAGCTACTCCTTCATTGATTTGTTCTGGTGCTTTTAGGTTGACAATAAATGTGAGAGTTTATTTCTGGATTCTCAATTGACTTCTGTATCTGTCCTTACTCCAGATGTATAGTCTTTCTTACTTTCTTACTTAATATAGTTATTATGTAGCAACTTTTGAAATTGGGAAGTGTTAGTCTACTGACTTTGTTCTTTGGCAATATTGTTTTGATTATTCTAAGTCTCTTGAGTTTCCTTATGAATTTTAGATTGATGTCAATTTCTGTAATATCATCTGGGATTCTCACACAGATTGTATCGACTCTGTAGATCAATTTGATTATCTTCCAAATATGTTTTCCAATTCATGGATGTATTTCCACTTATATAGCTCTTCTTTAATTTCTTTCAGCATGTTTTAAGTTTCTGAGTAAAATGTTTGTTGTCTTTTTTTTTTTTTTAAGTGGGTACCGGGAGTCGACCTCAGGACCTCGTGCTTGCCAGACAGTCGCTTATGCAGCTGAGCTATCTCACTGGCCCCCCTCTGAGTAAAATCTTTAACACACTTATACAAATACATACACACAACACATATACACACATAAACTTGCACATATACACATGAACAAACACACACAGAATGCCTAAAATAACCTGGCACATAGTTAGAATTTGTATATTATGGTAAACACTGATGTTTTAAATCTTTTTATGTGTCTTTGATGCTTACAGCAAGATACATTAAAACAAAAATAGAAGAGTATTGAACATTCATGTCCAGACACTTTTACAAAAGAAAGACTTAAATTACTTCTGTTTTATCCTTTAGTAGAGATAAGAGGTCAAAAAGTGTCTGATGTAATGTCAAATGTAAACAAGCTTAAAACTGTGTAGTGTGATCCCATTTTTGTCAAATTTGTCATCTGTTTCTTGTTTGATAGATGTGGGAAAAATCAGAAAATACAAACAAAATTAACTATTTTTGGTTTGAAGAATTATGGTGATTTATATTTTTTCAATTTTTCTGTATTTTTTGAGCATGTATAGATTTTTGCATATACACACAAGAAAGAATATTAATTAAAGTTGCTTTCTTTTGGAGACAGGGTCTCACTGTGTAGTTCAGACTGGCCTTGCACTCACTATGTAGCCCAGGCTGGCCTTGAACTCATGCAATCCTCCTGTCTCAGCCTCCCAAGTGCTGGTAGTACAGGTGTGCACCAGTATGCCCGGCTTAAAGTTGCTTTTTGTAATGTAAGCGTATAGTGATGTTAGATGACTGATTTACTTTATTCCTCTGAGGATTTTTCATATATAACCTGAATGATATTATCTGTCTTGCCTACTGCACTGCACATAGTTATAAAGCGATAAAAATAATGTATTTTGAAAATCATAAAGCCGAGTGGAAATACATGAAGGAGCACACATTGCTGTTCAGAAATCATGAAAGATCATCTGTTGGTATAGATTAAATAATAGCTTTTTGGGTTGTTTCTAGGTTTGTGGTGTTGTTTTAATAACATTAATGACCTACACTTTTAAGATATGTTCAGAAGCTAATATTTATCCTGACTTTTTTTCTTTTTTTGAGGCAGGGTCTCACTATGTAGTACAGGCTGGCCTCAAACTGACAGTGATCCTCCTGCCTCAGCTTCCCAAGTGCTGAGATTACAGGCCTGTGCCACCACACCTGGCCTGTCCTCACAAAATTAAATAATGTTCTATTACTAATTTATCAGGAATGAAAACAGTATCTAATAGCATTATTCAAATAATTTTTCCACCAGGCATGGATGGGCAGAAGCCTTTGCTGGTATCAGAAGTTCACATATCAAATATATCTGCCCACACGCGTGAGTATTCCTAATGTTTAGGTTTTTGATGTAAAATCTGGGGATAATTGTGCTGGCTTTGGTTTTTTCAAAAAAGACTTTGAATATGATTAATTTTTATTTTTTAGATAATCAGTTTAAGAATAAACATTAATGGACTTCATAAAAAAACTACAGTAGTCTTTTGTTTAAATTGAAGATTTTTTTTTTGAGAAATTGAAAATATTGTTCTCCTACAGGTCAGTCTAACTTAAAGCCAGAAAAATTGTTTTAGATATGTAAGTATCTGTCAAGTTCTGAGGATACACATGGGTTATCTGTGCAGGGAATTTACTTGCCAGATTTTTGAGAAATCTTTATTATATTGAGAACATTCTTGTATTTTATCAGTTAGAAGCAATGTGATGTACTATGGACAGAACACAGACCTTCAGTATGGTAGATTTGGTTTCAATTTCTGACTCAGAAAATGTTTATAGATGCCAAGAAGGAACTAGCAAGTTTTGAGCAAATGCAGAAAAACCAGTAAGCTTGGCCAATGCTAGATCAGAAGGTCTCTGAGAAGCAATAACCAGAAAGGCAAAAGGGATTGGATACACGCTAGTAGGTTAGTAATTCAACCTCAGAAGTGGTAGTAACAATAGAGTTGGGGCAGATACATGAGTAAAGGAAAAGGAATAATATTCGAAGATTAGGAAAAGAAACCTTCCTTCCTCTTTTTGTCCTGAAAGTCTGTCTTATCTATGTAGGGTACAACAGAGTACTGTGGCTACTATGGCTGTGTCCTCTGTTTTTTTGTAAGAGTAGGAAAGGTTTATTGGGGCATAGGAATAGCTCCTGAGAGACAGGAGAGGTCCCAAGTGAGTTGCCCCGTGTCTTCTGTTATTGAGCTCAAACAAAAGACAGAATTCTTAACTATGTTGGAATTTCAGCTATATTATTTGCACCAAGATTGAATTGCTTTAAAGCTATTGCACAAACCAGGGAAGTTTATATTCTCAAATTCTGATAAAATTTTGTAACTTCTATAATAGACTTGTTGCTAGAATCAGGAGGATAGTGCTGAGATGTAGTTAGAGTATATATATTTTTCTTTCCTTTTGTACCTGGCTAAATTCAGATTGTCAAGCATAATTTTCATTCCAGACTTGAATCAGATGCAGTGGACATTTAGGCAAAACTGATACTTATTTAGAGGTGTATTAATTGAGCAGATATGTAGCTAAGAAATAGAAAATGAGTAAAATATAATCTGAGCATAGGGGAATTGATGGTAGGGTATCTGTGCAATAAATTGCCCTTACCAGAGTCACATATTTTATGCATTTCTGTCTGTTTTTTTTTGGTACCAGGGATTGAACTCACTTCCATCTGTCTTGATTCCTAGTTTCCCTTCTCATGTCTGAGAAGTTATAAGTATTAAGTTCATTGAGAAAGGGAAAAAACATTTATTTGCCAAGCTTAGTCTTTTGGAGCTACTTCTGTGTCTTCAGAACACATTTGGGAAGGCATAGATAACAGAATTGTTCAGGTGTGAATACTTTTAAAACAGCTCATGTTAAAATTGTAGCATAGAGTTTTGTGTGAGCCTCAAGTAATTACCTATTTTGAATTGATGGAATTGATTGTTTTATGCCTTGTTATTCTTATTTTGCTGCTGTTCTTTCCTTTGTAGCCCTGTTACGCCTGTAACATTAAATATGAACATGGCTATGCCTTCTTGGTAAGAAAGAATTTACTTGTTCATTAAGAACTTCTTAGTCTTTTATCAGAAGTACTTTTAGGTACAGTTTAGATTTTTTTTTCTTTTTTCTTTTTTCTTTTTTCACTATAGGGTATTGAACTGAGGGCCTTTGCATCAAGCCACGTTCCAAGCCCTTTTTATATTTTTATTTTGAGACAGAGTCTCACTAAGTCACTGAATTGCCCAGGGTGGGCTCAAACAGTTATCCTGCCTCACCCTTCCACAAAAATACACCACTATACCTGTCTCTGTTTAGCTATTTTTAAATTGTAAAGTTATATAATTAACTTTAAATTTAAACTTTCTTATTTAATTTTTTTTTTTTTTGTGGGTACCGGGGGTCGACCTCAGGACCTCGCGCACCAACAGGCACCCGTGCCGCTGATATCACCGGCCCCTTTTTCGTATGTGGGTTCCGGGAGTCGAACTCGGGCCCTTGCGCTTGCAAGGCAGGCGCTTACGCCGCTGAGCCGTCTCACCGGCCCATTATTTAATTTTTATGCTTTGGATTTTTGGGTAAATATAAGGACCTGTACAAACAGATAAAGAAACAGGAGAGAGTGGGTGAATAGAAGTATTGTGGGAAAAATCTCTCATGGCTTTGTAAGCCTTTGTTGATTTCAGTAACTGAGTATGTGAGTGATCCCATTGGTATACACTCTGATTAAGCCACAGGCTCTTCATCCTTCCAGCTTTTTGCCTTCCTAAAGAGCTGGCTAGTTTTTAAGGAAACCACTTCTCTTTCAGCCCTCTCAAGATAGTCTCACATTCCTTGTACACTTCATGGTCAGGAAATAGAGTAAGTTTCTTATTTCTCTGTCCAAGTGTCCATAATGTGAGTACACAATCTGACAGAAAAGTAGAAAGCCCTGGAGGAAGGCTTCCCTTGGTTTCTGGTTTGAGGTAGATACAATGCATAATAAAAAAGTTTTGCAAAATATGGATAGAAATCAGTATAAATCTGTATGTTTTATAGATATGAGGTAGTGGATGCAAGAGCAACATAGTACAGAAAAGTAACTGTTCCATTAAATTGATAATAGAAGAGGAAATTAATAGCTGAAATTTATTAGAAACTTTTCAGGATTGTGGATTGAGTGTAAGATTGAACTAAGTAATTTTTTTTAGGCTGTCCTCACCCTAAAATTTATAACATCGAGGCTTTTTAACATTAGAATCCGTATCTAGTTGGAGTGAAAGGAACATACAGAATGTCAGGTTGAAGTTAATTGTATAGCCTCTGTAGACATTTTGAGTTTCATGTTCCGGCAAGTGTCTCTGGTTAGCGCTTTTTATCCATGAGTTTAGTAAAACATGCTTACCAAGAAAAGACTCAAAGCCAAATGGTTCTTGTAAGATTTGGCCTTATTTTCTAGGTTTGATATCATTGGGCTTTCACCAGATTCTCAGGAGGATGAACCTGGAATTAAACGGGCAGCAGAAAATGGTAAGTTTAGAAGATTTTATAAAGACAGTTGCACTCATAAATGCTTATAGTAGATTCAGTAGTTACACTAATACTGATTAAATGTGGCACAGTTACGTGATCCCAGTAGGTAGTGCTCTTTCCTTCCGGTCTGATCACTCTAATGTGTTTGCCACCCTGTCAACATGGACTCACTTAACTATGGTCAGTGGAGGTGAGGTAGGTGGGGAGCATTTATTAAGCTGTAGCTCTGTCAGATGCATAAGAATTTTGCTTTGATTAAATAGGCAAATGGAGAAAACAGCACTAATAGGACTATAAGGTTGAGCCCAACCTGGACTACATAGCAACTTATTGAGACTCTGTCTCAATAAAAGGGCTGGGGGCTGGGGATGTAGTCCAGTGTGAAGGCCACATGTTCAACCCCAGGACAGAAAAAAAAAAACAAAAAAACTGTAAATCATAAATTGTAATTCATTTAACTATATACTATTTAAAAAGACAGCTTTTAGGTGTGAATATGCTATGGTTTATTAAAGAAATATAAAATGTATGTGAGCCAAATTAACTATAAATAAATAAAAGAATATCCATCTTTTGAAGAGAGAAAACTGTTATTACAAAGTATATAACAAGAAATTATTGAAATTTTGGGTTAAGCACCACTTGCAAAATCTGAGAAATTTCATAATGAAAATACATTCTAATTTTATATTTTATGGAGTGCTTCAAGTTTTTCATGCATTTTCATCCTGGATGTACTATGTGCTTTGCTGTTATTTTTTTCCTATTTTAAATTGCATTAATGGGCTTAACTCTGAAGGTATATGATTAACTTCTTGTTTTTAGTAAAAGCTTTAATAGATCAAGAGGTGAAGAATGGCATTCCTTCTAACAGAATTATTTTGGGAGGATTTTCTCAGGTAAGATAAAATTTGGGTGGTATGTCTGTGTACCATTTGTGTATTTATCTAGAAGTCTGTGGTTTCAATCCTTTCTCTATGGAAGAGTCCTTTTTTAGAAGATGCTGTAGGTTCTTGACTGATATTAATGCTGAAGGACGTTCAATTGGACTAGAACTAATTAATTTCTACTTTGTGTACTTTTTTACTTTTCTCATTTTCTGTCTCCTCAGCAGTAGACTTTACTTTTATTTATTAAGTAAATTGATTGGGACCTGGAAGATATTTTCTTTTTTTAAAATTTTTATTTTTATTAGTACGTATTTGTAGTATGTAATGATTACATTCATCATGAGGAGTTGGTACATGTATGTAACACATCTTAATTCTTTTTATGTCCCCTACCCTTCCTGGTGGACCTGGAATATATTTTCTTAAATAACTGTAATATGCTATAGTTAGGTTTCTAAATTAGCATTCTGAATACCCTTTTAATTAAACAGAACTCTTAATATAGGCTTAAATTCTGTGTCCTAGGAAGAGACTAGTAATAGGAACAGTAAGGTGATATGAGAATTTCTTACCCTTTTGGATAGATTTTAGATATAAATATGTGATATTTGTTTTGGCATCTTTCTTCCTCTCTGTACCTTTCCTCCAATCATATATACTTTCTCAACAGTAAGTTTCCATTTATTTATTTATGAGACAGGGTCTTGCTATGTAGTGCAGGCTGGCCTTGAACTTGCTTATGTAGGCTGCCCTCAAACTCACAGTGATCCTCCTGCCTCAGCCTCCGGAATGCTGGGATTATAGGTGTGTGCCACCATGGCCACTTTTCCTTATAATTGATCTTGCATCTTCAGCTTTTCACCTGTTTCCATGTAACGCATCTTCAGAATGCTTTAGCTTCTAATCTCTTTTAAGTCTTCTAAATAACCAACGTACTGTTTCGATTACCTTACTAAGGGAAATTTCAGAATTCTGGAATCATTTAGACAATAGAATTCAATAGAAAAGATATGTTGTTGATACAGTATAATAAAAAGGTACTATTAATGTGATTTAATATAATAGTATACATCTTTTTTTTTTTTTTTTTTTTGTGGGTATCGGGGGTCGACCTCAGGACCTCGCATGCCAGCAGGCGCCCGCGCCACTGAGCGATATCACCGGCCCTTTTTTCGTATGTGGGTTCCGGGAGTCGAACTCGGGCCCTCACGCTTGCCAGGCAGGTGCTTACGCCACTGAGCCATCTCACCAGCCCAACAGTACACCTCTTGACACAAACATAGGGACAGAAATTAATACTTGATTAAAAAATAGGAAGTATGCAGAGGAATTTTATTTGAAATTGATTATAGCCTATAGAAACCAATTCCTAAAATACCTCAAACAAAAAGAGAGAGCCAAGCATGGTGATGAAGCACTCTGAGGGGCTGAGGCAAGAGGATCACAAGTTCAAACTTAGACCAGGCAATTTAGTGACACCCTGTCTTAAAATAAATAAGGGTTGAGGGTGTAGCTCAGTGCAGAGGTCCTGCATTCGATCCCCAATATAGGAAGAGGGGTGCTGGGAGGGGAGAAGAGAAGAGAAAAGAAGGAAAAGAAAAAAATAATGCAAAGCCTCAGTACCTAGGACTTGAAAAACTATCTGGAGTTTTCTCTCCATCTTCATTTGTTTCCCTGCTCATCTATTTTATTCGCCTCTCCATCAACTAGTGGCCTTTTTAGCTTTTACAGACTGTAACTTTTCCAGTTGTTGAATTTACATGTTATAGTTCTGGTTACACAGAGACTGCCCAGCAATCACTGAATCCCAGTCCCAAAGTTCTAGGAGAAGGGATATCACTCTCTGAAATGAGAAAACCTATCATGTCCTCATGGGCAAGGTTAGTGACAGGACATCTAGGAGGCTGACAAGAAAGTTCCCAGGACATGGTGTCACAAACTGGGTGGAAAGGTAATGTAAAGGAGTCTGCTACACAGTCCTTATTATCTTGAACTCCTATGGTAGAAAATAACATCAGTAATT
Organism: Erethizon dorsatum; assembly: GCA_028451465.1. NCBI lineage: Eukaryota > Metazoa > Chordata > Mammalia > Rodentia > Erethizontidae > Erethizon > Erethizon dorsatum. Next base: position 55,455,224 of record CM051828.1, read on the forward strand.
GGTGTGTTCTTTTTGGTGTAAGGAACTGTGTCCTTTATGAGAGTATATTTCCATATTTGCCTGATGTGATTTGACATCAGCTACCCAGTTTCATTTTCTTATGGATAAACCTTAACAACAAGAAGTCTTTTATATTGTTCTTGGCAGTGTGTGTGTTCCATTGATTTGTCCCTGCTTTCTTTCCAGGGAGGAGCTTTATCTTTATACACTGCTCTAACCACACAGCAGAAACTGGCGGGTGTCACTGCACTTAGTTGCTGGCTTCCACTTCGGGCTTCATTTCCACAGGTAGCCTGGTTGAAACCAAAACATAGGATTATTGAGCAAAAAAGTAGCAGATAATATTGGGAGAAGGTCTTTTTAAATTTAATTAATAAACTTTAGGGGTTTTTAGACCAGTTTTAGGATATTAGTAAAATAGATGGAAAGTACATGGTTCCCATATCCCCCCGTCCCCATGTAGCACAGCCTACCGTGGCTCCTTCATTGTAATGGTGAACCTGCATTGACACATCATTATGACCAAATCCGTCATTTACCTCAGTTGTCTTTTTTGTTGTAAAGTTTTCTTTAGACTTTTGTTATTAGGCTTTATTTGACACTATACTGTCTTTATGAGTTACACAGAGTGGAATAAGAAACCTTGTGATAAATCTCGTATTTGAAGATTTGGTAGGTTTTAGAATATGTGTGAAAATCAAGCCTTTTTTTTTTTATTTCTGCATTTATTTATTTATTATTTATTTATTTATTTTTCCAGTACCGGGAATTGAACTTACGACCTCGTGCTTGCCAGGCAGGCACTGTGCCACTGAGCTATATCCCCGGCCCCTATTTATTTTTTAATTAAGTTTATTGGTACATTTTAGGTATACATAAAGATCATGTTCATCATAGGGTTCCATCCCCAGTATGGGATGGATGGATGGATGGATGGATGGATCTATCAATCTGTCTGTCTATCTAAAACCACTGAGCCACACCCCTAGCCCTGAATTCATTTTGAAATGTAGGGAGTTTTGGCTTGTTACTATTTCATAACTTGGTGTCTTATATGTAATAGGTATTGTTTATTAACTCTCTTATTTATACAAAATAGAAGCTGAGGAAACATGATGGTGAAAGTTATTGATTACCTTGCATATCAAGACACTGAAAATACAAAGATGAATTAAGATATAATTGGCTTCAAGAAACAAATTCGTTAGAAAGATATGTATTAATATAAGGCAAAGTAATCATATATCCTATAGAAGTTTCAATAAAGGGATATGAGGAATATAGGGATGGGAGAAACTTTATTTCTTTGGCCAAATATAACCTCAAGTGTAAATAATATATATATTATTACATGTATATATATATACATGTCTAAATATAGTTTTAAATATTCAGCATAATGCTTCATACACTTGACTAAGTAATAGTATTTTTTTTTTTTTTTTTTTTTTTTGCAGGGTTCTATCAGTGGTGTTAACAAAGATATTTCTATTCTCCAGTGCCATGGAGATTGTGACCCTTTAGTTCCCCTAATGTTTGGTTCCCTTACTGTTGAAAAACTAAAATCGTTGGTAAATCCAGCCAATGTAACCTTCAAAACCTATGAAGGCATGATGCATAGTTCATGTCAACAGGTAGGTATCTGGAAGCAGTGTTTAAAGCCAGAGTTTCAACTTCTTCCATGTGATATTTTCAAGATGAATGACATTTGATGCTTGGGGATATAAAGGAATAAATATGAATTCATTTCAAATCATAGGTTATCGAGATTTTCATTGAAAGATTATTCAATTAAATTCAATAAATATCTGATTGCTTATTATATAATCATTGTACATTATTCAAAGACAAGTATTCTATTAAAAAGTAAGATACAGTTTAATAGGTGAGAAAGATGTGTATACAAGTAGCTATACAGAAAACAGAGTATGATATGTATTATATTAGCAGTTTTTGAAATGCGCCCTAAAAAACTAAGAGGGAGATTAATTTTATCTTAAGCACTGAGATCATAATGAAAGAGCGAGATTTTGAAGAATGACTAGGATCTGGATAGCAAGTATGCAGGAAAGGGACTATTGCGCTGGAGTCTTACAAAAAGCTAGATGTCATAGGATAGAAAACAGGGATCAGGGACCAGGGACTCAGGGATCAGGGACTGAATTGTAGAAAGCTTTTAGGTTGTGCTGAGGAGAGGGAGGTTTTCTCTAGGCAGCAAGAAGCCATCAGTGAGTTTGACTGAAATGAGGTGTGATCTAATTTATATCCTAGACAAGGTGAAGCAGAATCCAGTAGGATTTAGAGGTTAATTCGATGCATGGGAAAGGAGGTATCAAGAGGCCTCAGATTTGTAGCTCAGATGACTAAGAAGATGCAATCATAGAGTAGGTACAAGAATAGTTTTTGAGTAACAGGAAGGAGATAATATTGAGTTAAGTAAACATGATACCAAAACAGGATTTTGGAAATACTTATCTGAATCTCAAGCCTATAAATGGAGATTTGGAATACAGTAATCATCAAAATTGTTATCTAGGGCCAGTGATATGGCTCAGCAGCATAAATGCCTGCTGGTCCTGAGTTCGACTCCCGGTACCACATTAAAAAAGAATTGTTATCTATGAAGAATTATGAGAGAACATCATGAGAAAAGCTGAGGAATAGAACTCTGGGTGATACATTTAGGTTTTGGCTAAGGATAAAAGGAGTTAAGTGTTAAGACTGTAAGAGAGAATTTCAGTAAGAGAGAGCAGGGTCATGTGTTTCAGAGAAGGATTAAGGAGAAATAGCTCAGGAAGAAACTATCCACCCATGACCCGAACGTTGAGAGGGAGAGGGAAACTGCAATGACCTGTGTGGTATGGGTAGGAAAATGAAATAGAGGCAGTGTGTATAGACCTTTTAAAAAAGGTTTTGATAAAGAGGTAGAAGAGTAGGCAGCCTTTTTATGAGTAGGGAGAAGGAAGAGGATGCAATAAGGAGAATATAATTCATGGAAAGTGTTAGAAGGAACATATAATAAAACAAGGACCATAGTTAGGTTGTGCTACCTTAAAGAGGAGAAAATACTCTGGAATCAAGATAGAAGAGGATGGATAAATATAAACAAGAGATGTCAAGATAGCAAAGAGTTCTTGAGTACTTACATTCGATGCTCTTTATCCTTTCCATAAAGTAGGAGATGTGGTCACTTGATAAAGAATGTAGGAGGCCTGGATAGTTTGGGGGGCTTGAAAAAGTCTAGAATAAAAATTGATTAAATTGCTAAGCAGTGAGTAGTCTAAGCCAATAGCACTGTTTTACAGCCCCTCAACGTGGTTAAATCATTTGCTTTAGGAGCAGAGGAGGTGGGTAGTAATATATTGAAAAAGACAAGGGGGCCTAAGACAAGGGGTGTCTCTCTACTAAGATGAAGAACTGAAGTACTAAATCCAGTAACGGGAGGTGGGGAAGGGGCCAGGACCATGATTTCCCAGCAGGGACTGAGCGGCCAGTGTGTCACAAGTACCCTCATGTCGGTGAGTGCTGTAGCATCACATTTGAGGACACTGGACTGAACGAGCAGGAGCAGAAAGTGAGGCATGGTAAGATGGGAGAGGCAGTGTCACAGGAAACGGTCAGGACTTCAGGGCATTGTAAAGTGAAACACTTTCATGCCAAAGCTCTTTTCTGAGTAACTAAAAGTTTGAAGATTATGTGCATGGCTAACTTGTGGAGTGGTGAGGCCTTGAAGTACAAGAGCTGATGGTGGGAGGTAAGAAAAACTAAGCCAAATGTAGTTTTCCAAGAGAAAGTTTAAAGTTTATTCTGTAATAAACCCTTGGTGTGTTCACGTTCACATCTTTCCAGTGCTCTCTGAGGTTCATGATCTTTCACACTGTTAATTATATGCATTTCATGTGAAAGGCATAAAATAGTTTAAGCTATGAATTTAGCGTTTTATTCTAATGAGAAGCTAGGCATTTTCACTGACATTTAATTGTCAGTAATTGTATACTTAATGAGATTTCTCAGTATAGGTACTGTCACTTCTATATTTCCTCACTCCCCAATGTTTTATTTAAGTGTGCGAAAATGCATGCCATTTTCATGGAACTAGATAATAGATGGGCATTATTTCAATGTAAAATAGTTATCATAGAGAATATCCTGAAATTTCTACTGGAGCCTCATATTTTTGTCTTTTCATTGTAGTAAAAATGTGGTTTCTCTTTATGTATGCACACCACATGGATTTTGTTAATGACATTTTAATGGGGATGTAGTTTCTGACTTATATAGCTGCTCATTAAATCACTTTATTCCAAACAGGAAATGATGGATGTCAAGCAATTCATTGATAAACTTCTACCTCCAATTGATTGACGTCACTTAAGAGGCCTTGTGTAGAAGTACACCAGCAGCATTGTAGTAGAGTATAAACTTTTTCCCAAGCCCAGTCTTAAAACTTCTAATGTTTGCAGTGTTAAAATGTTTTGCAAATACACATCAATGATATATAATAAATAACATTTCCTTGTGGGAAATTTATGATCTTTTAAGTTTCTATACATGTATTTGTATAATGTGATCCAGAATATACTAGTATTAAAATAGGTGAGGCAGCTAGGTTCTTTTTCTCAAATATAATTCAACAAAATAATAAAATACTGCAACCAGATTTTTTTATTACATCATTTGAAAATTACCAGTACACTAATGAAAATTTGTTCAGGTAAAATGAACAGTTTAGGTATAAATGATTTATGCATGCTGTGACTTAGTCTATGGATTTATTCCAAAGTTGCTTAGTCACCATGCAGTGTCTGTATTTTTCTATATGTGTTCATTATACGTAATGATTGTAAAATGTAAGAATTAGATGTTATTACATTATTCTTGATAATTGGGATAATGCTTTTGTCAGTAAAGAGTAATATTGCTCTCTTCATTTAATGGCCCCTTTATTTGAGGGGCCAGGTTTTTCTTTTTCTTGGTATTATTTCTATTTAATATTTTCTCTTCTCAAGAAAAAAAAAAGTTTTCTTTCATGATTATTCTTCATAGCAGACCAAATATATTGCCTCCCTGCCATAGACCCTCAATATATGCTGTAATTTGACATTCTGAATTATAGACATATGATATTTAAAATCTATATACACTTCAAAAGAAACCAAACATTACTTAAACTTCTTACATTATATATTTCAAATCATTATACTTTAGTTCAAATTTAGATTTACTTATTTAGAATTTTCAATTCTGATAATAATAAAAGCTTATTATTTTTCTGTAAGCAATTGAATGAATAATTAGATCATATTTGTCAGGTGTAGTGGCGCATGCCTGTAATCCCAGCACTTGGGAGGCTGAGGCAGGAGGATCACCCTGAATTCGAGGCCAGCCTAGACTACATAAGCAAGCGCAAGGCCAATCTGGACTACATAGCGAGATCCTGTCTCAAAAAAAAAAAAAAAAAAAAAAGTCATATTCTGGTATGTACAGAAATATATAAGACTGATCTTAAAAATTTCCAAAATTATTGGGGCTCTTTTGTCACATTATTTTTTCTGTACATATGTTTGAAACCAACTACTATAGAAAATGAACCATCCACTAGACAAAATTGTTTTATTTTTATCCACCAGTGGTCTTACTTGAAATTTTCACTTCAAATTATTTTTAAAAATTAGTCTTCTGTGCAAACATAAAAATGGCAATCATTTGATTTTAAATAGTCAATTTCCAGATTAATAGTAAAAAATTATTTGAAAACAATGTTATGGGTAATAAAGGTTAATCAGAACCCTATAAATATGGTATAGTTACCATACAGTTTAAAATGTAGCAAAAATGTATGCTTAATATTTCTGAACTATTACTTTTTCTGCTGTATTTCAGTTTACCAAAACAATATTAAGAATGCATCTTTATGGTGCTAATTGTTCATGGAAGTAATCTAGTAATAGACTACATAGGATGTTTATAATGAAGCCATATGTTTATTTCTGTATTTAAAAATTTTTTTAAATCATTTACTAAGTCATTCTGCATTACCTTGAAGAACTGTAGACTTAGTTCAGTTATACAAATCAGTAAGATCTTATTTATAGCAAGAACTATTCCATTGAAATGTGCTGTAATGTGGGACAGTGTAAATGTTTTTCATGATTTCTATCAATGTGAAATAAAATTTAATTCTGAGTTCTTTGTGACTTTTTTTGAGTATTATTTTAACTTTAGGATTTACTTTGGAATGGGTATCTCTAATGAAATGGAGAAAAATAACAATGTAATCACAAGAAAATACATTGGGAGAGAAATTTTGATAATGGTGTGATTAGCTTGGAATGGAGAAAGCCATGAAAAATGTTATTCAATTTTAGTCTAATTAAAAAATCTTCATATTTGGTTTTCATGGTTCCTCACCTATTTAAGCAGGTTATGTGTGTAGTGAACCGCCTACATCCCTGTCCCCAGGTCCCTTTCCCAGGCACCATCCGAGGGGAACCAACCCACTCCGGTCTCTTCCCACCCCCCAACCCTGGTCCCAAGCACCATTTGTAGGGACCTAGTCTTGCTAGTTTGTCACTCTGATCCAGGGATGGACAAACAGACACTGAGTTACTTTTTTTTTTTTGTGGGTACCGGGGTCGACCTCAGGACTTCGCACGCCAGCAGGCGCCTGTGCCGTTGAGTGATATCACCGGCCCTTTTTTCATATGTGGGTTCCGGGAGTTGAACTTGGGCCCTCGCACTTGCCAGGCAGGTGCTTACGCTGCTGAACCATCTCACCGGCCCTGAGTTAGTTTAACAGGCAAGCAGCCAGGGGTCTCTTGCCTCTAGTAGGCAGAGGAGCTGGAGTGTCTGGCTCACCCTGCTTTTATTCACTCAAACATGGGTACAAGCAATAAAGTAACACAAGATTCATCTGCCTTCCATTATCCATTAGATCAGGTAAACAACCTGATCTCAGCTGTCTTGATTTTTCCCTAGAACCTGCAACATGCCATCATCCCTGTGTGCTGCTTTTCTGCTTTATGCTCACAGAGGTGGCCAGTTAGGTCTCAGTTCTTCTTAACTGGACCACATATGTGGTCTTTTTCTTTAATGTATTAGTCACTGGGATTTTAAAATTAGTATTATACAACAGTTATTCAAATAATTTTTCCTGTGTTTCACCATTGACTTCTAACTTTTGCAGTTCAGGAATCCTTTCTGTTCCATCTCTTACTTAGTCTTTCAGTTTCTGCTTTTTTTTGTGTGTGTGTGTGGGTACAGGGGGTCGACCTCAGGACCTCGCGCGCCAGCAGGCGCCCGAGCCACTGAGCGATATCACCGGCCCCTTTTTCGTATGTGGGTTCCGGGAGTCGAACTCGGGCCCTCGCGCTTGCCAGGCAGGCACTTAAGCCGCTGAGCCATTTCACCGGCCCTCAGTTTCTGCTTTTGAGTACTTGCATCGATCAGTCATCTTTTTGTTGGTCTGCTTTTTTAATTTTTGCTTAGTCCTAATGGCCAGAGTTTTATATCAAAAATATTATATCTAACTTCTACTCTTTAGTAGATTTACCCTCCACAGCAGCACCTTATTTCTTTTTTTTTTTTTTTTGTGGGTACCGGGGGGTCAACCTCAGGACCTCGCACGCCAACAGGCACCCGTGCCACTGAGCGATATCACCGGCCCCCTTTTCGTATGTGGGATCCGGGAGTCGAACTCGGGCCCTCGCGCTTGCAAGGCAGGCGCTTACGCCACTGAGCCATCTCACCGGCCCTTATTTCTTGTAATAATCTTTTTCCATATATATATTTATATACTTCTCAACATCACACCCAGCTATAAACCCATCATCAGTGGGCTAATCCAGCATCACACCCCTGTGATCCAGTCACCTCCCAAAAGCCCCACCTATGAGCACTTGAAGCTCTGGGGGGACATCGACACATAAGCCATAACACCAAGTTACAAACCAAATGAGGGAACAATCTACTTACAACAAGTGAACACCAGGTAACACAAAAGATCAAAGGATGATTAGACGCCCAGAAACTTTTAATAAAATTTTTTACCTAGTATGAAAATATTAAAGACAAATAGTAAGTGAAAAAGAATTACAGCATAAAATGAAGATTTGAGCTGGGCACAGTGGTGCATGCCTGTAATCCCAGCACTTGGGAGGCTGAGGCAGGAGGATCACTGTGAGCTTGAGGCCAGCCTGAACTACAAACTGAGATCCTGTCTCAAAAAACAAAACAAAATGCAGATTTGAAAAACTAGAAAACCACTCATGAAAATTCAGTGGTGAAACTGCAAAATATCTGGAACAACTCATGTCAAATAAAAGTGGACCAGCTAAATATACTCAAACATCTACCCAATGCGATGTTACACAATTATAAAAATAGAATGATGGGGCCGGTGATATAGCTCAGCGGCATAAGCGCCTGCCTGGCAAGCGCGAGGTCCTGAGTTCAGTTTCCGGTACCCACCTAAAGAAAAAAAAAAAAAAATAGAATGATGATGCACTGTATTAGTTTGGAAAGGGTTCATGATACCTTGTCAGATGAGAAAAATAATAAGCAGAAAGGGGTGGAAAAAATAAGGCCAAACCTCTGACTTGATTGTATTTTTTAAAAACCACGTACTAAAAGAATACTGCAGTCTAGTGGAACATGAATGAGAAAAATGTGAATAAGGAGCAGTGTGGAAGCCTGGCATGGTGGTGCACACCTGTGATCCCAGCACTCGGGAGGCTGAGGCAGGCAGATCACTTTTGAGAGTTCAAAGCCAGCCTGGGCTACATAGTGAACTCAAGGCCAGCCTGAGCTACACAGTGGGAGCCTGTCTCAAAAAAACAAAAACAAAAACAAAAACGGTGTAGGAGAGAGCAAAACTGCCCTTGATATACATTGCTTATTCAAAAAATTTTACTGTGTTAGAACATACATAAAGTTACCATTTTAACCATTTTAAGTGTATAATTCTGTGGCATTAACTACATTCATCACCACTGCAACCATCACCATTATCCTTATCCCCAAACTGAAACTGTACCCATTCTTCAAATTTTCAGTCATGTTCATCTATGGCCTATCAAATGTATGAGTTAAGCAGTTCATTAGACCCAAGAGAACTGAAATATAGCTCTGTGGAATTCACTCAGAAGGAACCAAAGGGAGGGTAAGAGACTATACCAATAAGATGTCCAATATGAAGTTTAATGGAAATTCTAGAAGGAAAAAACAATGAGAGAAGCAGTATTTAATGATAAAAAAAAAAATGGAGTAATATTACCAAAGTTGGAGAGAAACTGCCACTTTAGAATTTTCTGTAGAAGTAAAGATAGTAAAAGAAACAATTTTTAAAAAATAAATGGGAGTAGGGTGTAGTGGCACATGCCTTGTAATCCCAGCACTTGGGAGGCTGAGGCAGGAGGAACGCTGTGAGTTCAAAGCCACCCTGGGCTATGGAGTGGGTTCAACACCACCCAGAACTGCATAGCAAGACCCTGTCCCCAAAAAACAAAAAACGAAAAAAAAAAAGGAAATTTATAGGAACAAGGACTATTGAGAGAACTTTAAAAAGATGCCCTTTGGGAAGAAAAGTGAACAAGGGGAAAGAAAGAACGGGGAACAAAGAGTAGTAAACATTTGGATAACTAAACAATCATCACTGCATAAACCAAAGTAGTTGGGGGCTAAAATATTGGATAGAAATAAAGTACAAGTAAAAATTAATTGGATTTTGTGGGGTATGGTACCCACAACTATAATGCCAGCAGTCTGGGAGATTGGGCAGGAGGATCACAAGTTCAAACCCACCCTGGGCGATTTAGTGATTTAGGGAGACCCTTCCTCAAACCTGAATGTATACATTCAGAGCATATATATATGGGGGGGGGAGAAGGAGATATCTCTATTTATCTCAGTATGAAGGTCCTGGGTTCAATTCCCAAGTACTGCACCCCGCATGGATTTTATATCCTAGCAATTAGGATATGGAAATCAAAAAACTAAAATGACATAATTGCTCAAAATAAATATTTTAAGTAGTAAAAATCAGTAAGATGTGGAGGTTAAACTATAAAATACTGGTGAAATACATCAAAAAAGTCTTTAGAGATGGATATATCATACTAATGGATTACGCTACAGTTTGGTTAGGGTTTGGATGTATTCCCCAAGACTCACTGTTGAAATTTAATCACTATTGTGGGATATGAAGAGGGTGGAAATTAGCTGGGTGTGGTGGCACACACCAGTAATCCCAGCGCTCTGGAAGGCTAAGGCAAGAGGATCAAAAGTTCAAGCCCAGTCTGAGGTGATTAGAATTAGGTAAGATCATTAAGAGACCTCTTACTGAGTCCTGGTGGCTTTTTAGGGAGAGACCAGAAGATGCACACATGCATGGCACCATCAGGAGACTTTGCCAGCAAGAAAGCCATCATTGGTTGCACCCCCTCAACCTTGGACCTCCATGAATCAAACCTCTTTACAATGTTATCCTACCTCAGGTATTTCACTATAGTAACAAAAAATGAACAGTGGAAGACTCAACATAGTAAAGATGCTAATTCTCCCCAACACAAATTTAATGCAATGGCTATCAGAACCCTAATATGAGTATTATACAAGATGATTCAGAATTTATGTGGGCAGGCAACAGAATTTAGAATAATTTAAGTGATGTTTAACAATTAAGTAGGAGGACTCTGCCAGATTTCAAGATTTATTAAATAGCGACAGTAATCAAAACTGTGGTATTGGCACAGGGGTAGACACACAGATGAACTTAATGAAATAATGAAAATGAAAAATGAAAAAATGAAATAATTCTGAAAGGCGCACAAACAATAGAGAAAGCATAGTTTTTGACAAAATGTGCTGAAGCAATTTGGTATCCACAAACAAAAAACAAAACAAAACCTTCCCTCAAAACCTTACACCAGGGCAACCCATTCAGGACCCCTCCTGTCTCAGGAGCTATTCCTATTCTCTATTCCTTTCTCCCAGTAAATTTTCCTACTCTTAAAACAAAACAAAACAAAACAAAACAAAACAAAACAAAACAAAACAAAAGAAACCTTACACCAGCCAGGCGCGGTGGCACACGTCTGTAATCCCAGCACTCCAGAGGCTGAGGCAGGAGGATCACTGCAAATTGGAGGCCAGCCAGGGCTACATAGTTCAAGGCCAGCCTGAACTGCATAGCGAGACCCTGTCTCAAAAACAACGACAACAACAACAACAAAAAACAAACCCAAAAAACCCAAAAAAACCGCAAACAAACCTGATACCAGCTGGGTGTGGTGGCGCACACCTGTGATCCCACACTCAAAAGGCTGAGGCAGGAGGATCACTGAGTTTGAGGCCAACCTGGGCTCCATAGTGAGTTCAAGTCCAGCCTACACTATACATCGAGACCCTGTCTAAAAAGGAAAACAGACCAGCTGGGTGTGGTGGCACATGCCTGTAATCCAGCACTTGGAAGGCTGAGGCAGGAGGATTGCCATGAGTTTGAGGCCAGCCTGGACTACATAGTGAGTTCAAGTCCAGCCTGACCTACTTAGCAAGACCCTGTCTGAAAAAACCAAAAACCAAAACCAAAAACAAAACCAACAAAAAACCCCAAAACAAATGAAAAACAAAACAAAACAACCCTTATACCAGATAGAGAAATGGACTAAAAATGGACCTAGTTTTTTTTTTAGATTTAAATGTCAAATGTAAAATTCTAAAATTTGGAATAGAAGACATAATATCTTCAGAGCCTACAGCTTGAAGTATTGTTAAATATGACAACAAAAGCATACTCCGAGAAAAATTTGGTGGACTGGACTTCACTGAAATTAAAAACTTTTAAAAAAAGAAATTAAAAACTTAATTTTGGGGGGACAGGGCCTCATTACATAGTTCAGGCTGTCCTCAAATTTGCAGTGATAATTTGTTATCATTCTGGCTGACCTAGAACTCACTATGTAAGCCCAGGCTAGCCTCAAACTCATAGTGTTCCTCCTGCTTCAGCCTCCGAGTGCTGGGATTACAGATGCCACTATATCTGGATGAAAAAACTTTTAAGACAGGCGTGGTGATAGATATACAGTAATAGACACAAATCCAAAAGTAATAGTAATTACAAATATGAATGAAGTAAAGTTGCCAGTAAGATTAGATTATCAGATTAGACAAAAAATATCAAGTTATAATTTTGAAAGACATCTAATATAAAGACTGAAAGTAAAGGGATTAGAAAATACGACAAACTACCAAAAGTAAACTGGATTAAATCTATTACTAAGAGGTAAAATAAACTTTAAGGCAATAAACAAATGTTCCCACAAAAACTTGTACGTGAATGTTCGTAGCATTATTTATAAGAGCAAAAATGTGGTAAAAACTCAACTGTCCAACACTGAAGAATAAATAAAATATGGCAGAGCCACAGGATGTTCAGCTAGAGAAAATGCTACAGTATTGACTGAATGAACTTGGAAAACACACTACCTTAAAGAAGCCAGTTACAAAAGACTTTGTATTGTGATTCCGTTTATATGAGAGAGCAGAATAGGGTAATCTACATGACAGAAAGTAGATTAGTGGTCGTCTAGGGCTGAGAGGGGGTAGTAGCGGCAGTAATAGGGTGTGACTGCTAATGGGTCTGGAATTCCTGTTGGGAGTAACAATGTTCTAAAATTAGACTGTGATAAAGTACAACCTTGTGAATATACTCAAAACCAATGAATTATATTGCTTTTTGCAGTCATAACCCTACTTCAAATTTAATTCCCATCACATGAAATCTACCACCCGATAATACTATTTCTAACGGAGACGGCAAACTTTTTCGAGTTTGACTCACTCATTTGGGGGCAAGAAACATTTAGACCATTTTCCTTTCTCTTTTAATTTTTTTTCATTTTAAAATTATTATTAGTGATTTGGAATTTACATTGTAGTAAGAACATGGTTCTAAGGTACAGAAATTTGTCGGTTTTTATAAATAATCTATGCGTGCTAAAAAATAATTGGTATTCTATTAGGCAAGTACAAAATTTTATACAGGTCCATTGGTCAGAAATTGTATTAACTCGCTAAACTGTGATCCTCCCGCCTCAGCCTCTCAGAGTGCTGGCACCGCAATCCCACTGATTTTAAAATCGCCAAAGTTCCATTCTCTCGGATTCGAGATTCGCAGGTTTCCGTAGGTTCTGACCTCCACGCTGTATTGAAACTCTGGAGGCGAAACCCGCCCCAGCCATTCGGTCCTTTCTCGTGCGGAGGCGGGACCAGAGCCTAACGCGCGGAAACACGCGCCGCCTGCCAAGACTCGCTGGCCAGAGCCAGGCCCGCCATCCTCTAGACGCCCGTCTGGCAGGAGTGTTGGTTCGCCCCGCCCCTTCGCGACCATCTGCGGTCGATTGGTCGCGCCTGCACGGCGCGCGCGTAGCTCGACTGGCGCTGCCTGCCGGGGAGGAGCCTTCGCCGCCGCCGCTGTCGCTGGCCTGGTGTGTGAGGAAGGCCCGGGCCTGCTGCGGTGGGGCTCCCACGGCGCCGACGCTCCTCTCTTACCGTCTCCTCTCCTTCAGCTTCGCCTGCTTCCTGTCCCTAGCGGGCTGGGCGCGGGGAAGACCTGCCGGAGCCATGGACGATGAGGTGGTTCGCATTGCCAAAAAGATGGACAAGATGGTGCAGAAGAAGAATGCGGTGAGCGCGGCGGGCGGCGGGCGGGAGGCCGGGAGGCCGCGGCAGCGCCGGGCCGGGCCGGGCGCTAGGGCTCCCGTGGCCCTCCACCCCCAGCTCCCGAGCTCTCACACCGTGAAGCCGGCGCCACCCGCTCCCGCTTCTGTGGAAGCGCGTCCTGGCCGAGGCGCGCGGGTCCCGCTCCCGGCGTCGGGACCGGGCTCGGGATGTCGAGGTCCCTCCCTGCGGTACGGCGTAGTCAGCCTAACCGAGTTAGGACGAGGGACGTTTCCCTTTGGTCTTAAACTTTGGCAGAAGTAATACCTCGCCAGTGTGGGTTGAGAATTGGAGAGTATCGAAAGTCCTCACACTGTTTGAAAGAATACGCTCTTGGTCGTAATCGGTAGTTAACAACTAGAAATAGCATCAAATAGAGGTTTGCGATCTGTTCTAGACGTCAGGCTGATAAAAGGTAAATCTCCTAGGTCTTACTTTTGAAGAAGGCTAAATAGCCATTTGGTTATCTCAGAAACGCACCAGGATGGTTTACCAATTAGAGGGGTGAATGAACTATGCCAGTCTCTGGCAAGTGGCTGAACGTTTCTTTTTCAAAGAGGACCTTGTCAGGTGGCAGAGCTCTGATTAAAGCACACATAGCAGCCAGGGTGCTGCCTTACATGGATTTTGACAAATATCGTTTCTGGATGCTTTGTAAGTGGCTTAAGGTTACTACCGTTGGCATTATCTTGTTGATGTGTGTTTATGTGAACATGTTCTCTTGTGTGTGTGAGGTCGTCAAACTACCAGTTTCTACTTTTTTGTCCGCCTGTGTGTGCTGCTTTCAGTCCTTTTGCTTCAGGCTCGACTGTTTTCTGCTTAACTTCCATGATCGTCTTCTCCTAAATTTGTTCCTCTGCACGCAGCACATTTTCACTCAGTATACCTGAAGTAATTTTCCACGAGTGAAATAAATTCCAGGTCAAACTAATGTGGGGGAAAAAAAGGGATGCCCTGTATTTCAGAACACTTAAGAGGTACAACCATGTGTGTCAGAAATAAGTACTATTTAAGTTAAGTACTGTGTAATTCAGATTAAGCTAGGAAACAGGTTCTGTACCGGACAGCATGGTTGTGGATGTTCAGCATGCATGTGGAACGTGACAGCCACATGAAATGAATTAATGTTGACACTAAATACTTAAGACTTCAGACATCCTCTTTTCCTCTTTCTTGAGCAGGTTCGTTGCTCATATTTGATTTCATGCGCTGTTAATCTATGTTTGCATTTCTTTTTTAAAGTATTTCCTGTTTGTTTTCTGTTCAGATATTACCCGCACCATTTACTTTACTTTTCTTTTCTTTTCTTTTTTTTTTTTTTTAATGTGGGTACCGGGAGTTGACCTCAGGACCTCGCACTTATCAGCAAGCGCTTGTGCCGCTGAGCGATATCACCGGCCCTTTTTTTCCTTTGTGTGGGTACTGGGAGTCAAACTCAGGACCTTGAGCTTGCCAGGCAGGCGCTTATGCCGCTGAGCTATCTCATGGGACCCCCCATTTACTTTTCTTATTGATTCACCCTTTCTTTTCCCACTGCTAATGATGAGTTCTGGTTATTCTGATAGGTTGAATGTTTCTGTTATTTTGATTAAATTGGGAGATTTTTGTCTTTGCTTGAAGGTCCTCATACTGTAGAAGCTCCCAAGGAAATATGCCGTTTGGGAATTTGTTTTCTCAAATTCACTCTGTAATGTGTATCCTTTAATTATCTACATGTTCAGCATATTTTTTTGTTTCTTCTTTCGTTGTAATAGATTATTTCTTAAAATGAGTAATTTCCTAGTGGACAAGTATGGGGAAGATAAGTATATTTATATGCAGTTCTCAAATTGGTCTTTAGTAATCCAACTGGGAGAGAAAGAGGATAAACTGCAGGCAATCCTTGTGACAATTTTTCATCTCAAATCTAAGTTTTCTGATAGTTCAAAACTTTGCCAGTATGAAAACTTGTTCCCCCAACAGAAAGGTAAAATTGGGTTTTTTACTTTGTTTTCTTTTGTTTTCCTGTTTGTCTTTCGAGATTTAGAACAGGCTGATGAAATAAAGAGAAAGGTGAGAATACACTCTCCCTCTCCTCAAAATACATAATTAACTCACAGCTTTCTAAATCTTCAGTAATTTAACAGAAGTTCTTTGGGCATTGTAAGAGTATGGTAGATTTACTTTCTTTCTATGGTTTCTAGATTTTATCTCATGAGGTTTTTTTGTTGTTGTTATTAAACAGGTACACCAAAGTGAGTGTTTTAACAGGGCCTTGCTGCTGTACAGGAGGGGTCAGTATACAGGAGGAAGTCCTCCTACACTAAAACTCAAGAAGTAGCTGGGAAGTGCTGCTTCTGTAGTAACTGGCTGGGCTCAAACTTGGGATCCTCCTGCCTTAGCCTTCCAGAGTGCTGGGATTACAGGTGTGTGCCGCCATGCCTGGGATTTTTTTTGGTGTTTGTTTTTGGATTTTTTTGTTTGTTTGTTTGTTTTTGAGACAGGGTCTCACTATGTAGCCCAGGCTGGCCTCAAACCTGTGGCGATCCTCCCGCCTCAGCCTCCCAAGTGCTGGGATTTCAGGCATGCGCCACTACACCCAGCTGGCATTTTTGTATTATTTTTACACTATGAAAGAGGAAACTGCTTGAAGAATAATAGCTGCTGTATCAATTGACAAGTTTTTTTTTTTTTTTTTTTTTTTTGTGGGTACCGGGGGTCGAACTCAGGACCTCAAGTGCCAACAGGTGCCCGGGCCGCTGAGCGATATCACTGGCCCTTTTTTTGTATGTGGGTTCTGGGAGTCGAACTTGGGCCCTCGCGCTTGCCAGGCAGGTGCTCACGCCGCTGAGCCATCTCACCGGCCCCTCAATTGACAATGGTTAAGCGCAGTTATTGATTATTGCCTTAATAAAATTGTGGGCGTCATACTTAAGTAGAACAAAAACAGCTACCATTTGTTGAGCTGTTACTGAGCCAGGTATTCTGCTAAGTACAGAACTTACCTACTTCATCTAATTAATTGCTCAGAAAGGTATTATGTCCATTCTAACAATGAGAATTTATGACACTAAAACTCCCCTGAGAACCGTTTTTTACTTTCTGTCTCTATTTGCCTATTTTGCAAATTTTGTATCATATAATATGTGACCTTTTTAATATGACTGGCTTCTTTCACTTAGTTTAGTTTTTTCATTTTTATTTTTATTTTTTTTTGAGACAGGGTCTTACCATGTAGTTCAGGCTGGTCCTGAACTCACTCTGTAGCCCAGGCTAGCCTCGAACTTGGCAGCGATCCTCCTGCCTCAGGTTCCCGAGTGCCGGGATTTTGTTCAATGTTTTAAAGGGCAATCTACGTTATATTCTGTGTCAAAACTTCATTCCTTTTTGTTGGTGAGTAGAATTCCACTGTGCTTGTGGATATACCACAAGTGGATTTTTATCCTTTAGTGATTTTTTTTTTTTTTTTGTGGGTACCGGGGGTCGAACTCAGGACCTTGCGTGCCAGCAGGTGCCTGTGCCGCTGAGTGATATCACCGGCCCTTTTTTTGTATGTGGTTACTGGGAGTTGAACTCGGGACCTTGTGCTTGTCAGGCAGGCGCTTATGCCGCTGAGCCATCTCACTGGCCCTGGTGATGGTTTTTTTCTACTTTTTGGTTGTATTAATAAGATTAAGAACATTCCTGTACCAGTGTTTGTGTGGACATAATTTTTTTCTTTTTTTTTGGAACCGGTAATTGAACTCAGGACCTCGTGCTTGCCAGACAGACGCTGTACCACTGAGCTACACCCCCGGCCCATTTATTTTTTCTTGAGAGAAGCAAAACTTTTAATAGTTTTACAAAAAGAGGCCTCTGAAGGCCATGCTGAAGTCTCAGATGTGAGGGGTAGAAAAATTTCCTGTACAACTTCACAAATGCAGGAAGCATCAGGGACTCACTTGACACAATCTCAGAGAATGAGACTTCACTCCTATCTTCCCTTTTCTACCAATAAAGACATTTAAGAGTTCACAAACACTGGAAATAATGACAGTTGGGCAGGTCACACAAGAAATTGTCTAGGTCTTCATCACCTATCTGCATGATTCTCAAAATTTAATGTATAAAGTAAGATTCATGGAGAACTTTTAACAAATGCTTATTTCTAGACACTGCACTGAGGGTGGATCTCCAAAATCCAGTTTCAAGAGTGTGAGACAGCTAGGCATGGTGGCACATACCTGAAATCTTAGCACTTGGGAGGCTGAGGCAGGAATATCGCCGTGAGTTTGTGGCCAGCCTGGGCTACATAGTGAGTTCAAGCAAGAGTGTGAGACAAGTGGCCTGTAAATATTTGTCCTACCCATTTAAATTACCTTTTTTTTTTTTTGAGACAGGGTCTTGCTATGTAGCTCAGGCTGGTCTTGAACTCACTGTGTAGCCCAGGCTGGCCTTGAACTCATGGCGATCCTCCTGCCTTAGCCTCCTGAGTG
This sequence comes from Erethizon dorsatum, assembly GCA_028451465.1. Classification (NCBI taxonomy): domain Eukaryota; kingdom Metazoa; phylum Chordata; class Mammalia; order Rodentia; family Erethizontidae; genus Erethizon; species Erethizon dorsatum. Next base: position 55,473,394 of record CM051828.1, read on the forward strand.
CTGGGATTATAGGCGTGCACCACCATGCCCAGTCTATATTTTCATTTGTGTTGGATACCTAGGGGTAAAATTACTGGGTCATGGAGTAACTATGTTTATTCCCCCCAACCCATTCTGGGGATCAAACCCAGGGTCACCTGTATGCTAGGCAAAAGCTCTACCATTGAGCTACATCCCCATCTTCGTTTGACCTTTGGAGGAATTGCCAAAAAAAAGTGATTCATTGTATTCCAAAATACCATTTTATAATCCCACTAGCAATGTATGAGGGTTTCATTTTCATCACATTTTCACCAACACGTAGAATAGTTTAACTGCAAATTGGAGATGACATAGTAAAATTATAATAACTAGTTTTATAGTAATGTTACTGAAGAATAAAAATATAGGAATGTTTAAAGTTATGCTTAATGTTTTTTTTTTTTTTTTTTTTGTGGGTACCGGGGGGTCGACCTCAGGACCTCGCGCGCCAGCAGGCGCCCGTGCCACTGAGCGATATCACTGGCCCCTTTTTCGTATGTGGGTTCCAGGAGTCGAACTCGGGCCCTCGCGCTTGCTGGGCAGGCGCTTAAGCCGCTGAACCATCTCACCGGCCCCATGCTTAATGTTTTACAGTAATGTTTAAACTATAAATATAGTTTTCTGATATTACTCAAATTTATAATTTACTGTTTTTTTTCAGAAAAATAGGTTACATCTTGGTTTTTTTTTAAACCTTGCACTTTCATAATAAATTCTAAGAATATTTGAATTAATTGAGCTTAAATATGCCCACTTAAAACTCCTTTATGGCTTTTTGAGAACATTGTTATGGTAGGCATAAAAAATTGCATTTCTTTGTATGCATGTCAGCTGTGTCCTATGTGTTGGGCCTTTTCTGTATTTTTTTTTTTTTTTTTTTTTGTGGGTACCGGGGGGACGACCTCAGGACCTCACGCGCCAACAGGCACCCGTGCCGCTGAGCGATATCACCGGCCCCTTTTTCGTATGTGGGTTCCGGGAGTCGAACTCGGGCCTTCGCGCTTACAAGGCAGGCGCTTAAGCCGCTGAGCCGTCTCACCGGCCCCTTTTCTGTATTTTGATACTTCATCTGTGTTGCTTTTTTTGAGCATTTTTCCTACTCCTTAAGTCAGTATATTATGCTCACCTATATATAAACTAAAGCTTGAAAAGCAAAAATAACATTCCCAAGCTCTGGTAATTAGGAAATGACAAGGGCATGGATTTGAATCTGTTCTTAACTGTCAAGTTTCTGGTCGCTTCCTCTTTACATCTCCTTGAGGAGAGCAGTGTTCATATATACTGGGCATTTGATACAAGCTTGAGTACTTTGTTTTGCAGTAACACAGATAGTAACACCAAGAATGTAATATAATTAAGTAGTGTGATAACTAGTTTATTTTTCAGTCAGTACCGTGAACTAAATATGGCTTTGGAAGTCAGAATCGCCTTTCTTTCTCTTGCATCATTAACTATAGAAGATGCTGCAATCTTACAGACTTGGTGTTTGGAAATAGGTGATGATTGGGAAAGGACAGGATGCCACTTCTTGTTTGGGTAATGCTGTTCACTTGAGTTTACACGGCAGCACTACACTGGTGGGCCAGTGGAAGTGGAATGGAAAGCAGTGGTGTAAGGGTCAGTGCTACCCACTGGAATGACCTCTTGTAGTTGCCATTTCTGGGTTTAAGTTTCTTTGTATTACTGGGAGTTTGATGTAGCTCAGAGATTTCTGTTTGTTTTAAAATTCCTTGGGCTGGGAGTTTAGTTGAGTGGGTTCAGTCCCCACTACCAAAATAAAATTCCTGAAATCCAAAAGTGTTTCTGTCTTGCTCACTGTTGTAATCTTGGTATAGCACACAGCTTAATATGTAGTGTAAATGTGTATTTTTTTGAGTGATTATAGAAGATAATTCCACAGAAATAGAATAGATCTCACCTTTTCTGTTCATATGATCATATATGACCATGTGGAAGTTTCTTAACATATGTTGGTTTTGGTTTCTGCATCTGCAGAATGGAGGTACCGAATTACCTGCATCCATAGGGTATATAATGAAGGTGGAATAAAATAATATAACATATGCAAAGTATTTAGCATCATGCTTGGCACACAGTAACAAAGATCAGTTGTTGTCACTGAATGTATAGTTATCTACTTTTTGTCACTTTCACTCATTCAGATCATGATAGTTGTTTATTTCTTTTTTTTTGTGGGTGCCGGGGGTCGAACTCAGGACCTCGCGTGCCAGCAGGCGCCTGTGCTGCTGAGCGATATCACCGACCCATTTTTCGTATGTGGGTACCGGGAGTCGAACTCAGGACCTTGTGCTTGCCAGGCAGGTGCTTATGCTGCTGAGCTATCTCACCGGCTCAGTTGTTTATTTCTTAAAGAATCTCGAGTAAAATGTTTGTCTTAATTGATTAGAACACAGTGTAATTATGAGAAAGGGCACTGTAGGTTTATCCCAGGAGCACTGTTTTTTTAGCTTATTCTTCCTGCTATGTATGGCCTGTATCTCTAAACCCAGTATCATCAAAGAGGTCTGAATAGAAATAGAAAATAATAAAATTAATGTAAATCTGGAAACTAATTTAAACCGTATGTCACTTTGCTGATGTGTTAGAAGAATCAACTTTATATGCGACAGACAGCATTATGTAATGCTTATGACCAACCCTGCGTTTTAAAGAACTCCTAGAAATGTGACCCTTTTTCCTTCTTTTCTAATTGATTCTTTTTTTTTTTTTTGTGGGTACCGGGGGGTCGACCTCAGGACCTCGCATGCCAGCAGGCGCCTGTGCCGCTGAGCGATATCACCGGCCCCTTTTTCGTATGTGGGTTCTGGGAGTCGAACTCAGGCCCTCGCGCTTGCTGGGCAGGCGCTTAAGCCGCTGAGCCATCTCACCGGCCCTCTAATTGATTCTTGGTCAGAGATGGATCAGAATGTTCATGGAGATGTGGGTAGAGAAAAAATGCCTATGGTGAATAGAGGATACAGTCTGTAGTCTTAATCAAAGCCTATTGGATCTGATATATTTGGAAATTCCGAAATTTTCAGATTTTACAAAGATAATATCATATATTACATAATGCCCCTGAGTGGGTGTGCCTAGTTCCTAGTAATCAGACATTCAACATTTCTATAAAGAAATGCAGTACTTTTACATTAAGTGAGATTAATAGAACATAAATAGCTTTACATCTGTTGAGGTTAGGTTTTGCTACCAAATGTATTAAAAACCTAAGAGAAAATTTTTTTCCAAACTATAGCAGCTTTTATGTAGCATAATGTTTCTGGGTGTGGTGGTGCATGCCTGTAGTCCCAGCACTTGGGAGGCTGAGGCAGGAGGATCACTGTGAGCTTGATGCCAGCCTGGGCTATATAGTGAGACCCTGCCTCCCAAAAAGAAAAAAAAAAAATTCCATCAATGGTTTAGCATAATATTTTTGAGATTCATTCATGTGGTTGTGTTTATTAATAATCCATTCCTTTTTAAAAATAATTTTAAAATTTTATTAGTACATGTTAGCAATTCATGCGGTTTACAGTCGTCTTGGGGAGTGGTTACATGTAAATATTACAGCCTTTTTTAATCCCTTTCCCCTTCACCTCCCTCCTCTGGTTCCCCTATCCCTTCTTTTGTACCTGTTGATATTATTTGTCTTAGCTCATGTTTCGGCATATAGTGTTTACATTAATTGGCGTTATTAGGTTCCTGTACCTGGCACATGTTTATTCCTCTCATCCTGTGAGAAATTTATAACCTTTTGTTGTATGAAAGTTTTTGGTTTTCGGGTTTGCAGATGAGTGATTGAAGACCTCATCTTCTCAAAAATATGTAATGCTGTTGAAGTACTTGATTTTTTGTTTGTTTTGTTTTGTTGAGACAGGGTTTCCCTATGTAGCCCAGGCTGGCTGCCCAAGTGCTAAGATTACAGGGGTGCGCCACCACCCCTGGAGAAATTCTTGTTTAATTATAAATTTTAAGTCAATATTTTCTTCTCTAACAACATTTACTGTTTTAGTTAGTTTGAAATAAGTTTATAGACTCTTAAGATCAGAAAGGAGCTATAAGCTATGAATTGTTAAAACACTTATAATCTATTTTATAATTCCTATTGAAATTAAATTTTTTATTAATGAGATACTGAGTTAAAAGAATCTATATGTTGTCAGAAAAAAGTTAAAACTTTTTTTTTTTTTTTTTAGGTCTAAGGTCAACCAATCTAAAGTGGAAAAATTATATGACTGGAAGCCTGTGCTTGATTTTAATTTTTTTTTTTTTTTTTTTTGGTGGGTACCGGGGGTTGAACTCAGGACCTCGTGCGCCAGCAGGCGCCCATGCCGCTGAGCAATGTCACCGGCCCTTTTTTCGTATGTGGGTACCGGGAGTAGAACTCAGGACCTCGCGCTTGCCAGGCAGGCGCTTATGCTGCTGAGTTATCTCACAGGCCCTTAAATTTTAAGAAGTGTAATACCATGAAAGTTTTTTCTTGCTTCTTCTTGTAGGGTGCATTGTGAGGACTTTGTATCTGGGGTGTACTGTGTTTCATTGGTTTGTAGGATGCCTAGTTTTCAATATTAATATTTTGGACGAGTTATACAAATTGTTGGCCAGATGGCCATTGGGGATACTTTCATCAGTAGATCGTGAAACCCAAAATCAAAACTTGTGAAATTGGCTTTCAGAACTTTTGCAATTGGTGGTCATTGGCTTGGAAGAAAATCTGAGATGTATTAATAGAATACTCTTGAGTTCTGAGGAACTAAAGAGTTGTGAACAACAGTGGGGGTGAAAAATAGCTCCACACACTTTCCATTGCTTGAGAGCTCATGGCATTAGCTCTTTAATGGATTTTTTTTATGAAATGCTGCATTATTAGCCTTCTACGTAACACTTCTTTGTGGGACAAAAATAGAAATTGTTGAATCTGAATCAAAAAGTGATACTTAAGTGCTTAACTTTCAGTGCAAAGTAGTTTTAGTAATGCCTCAGGTGATTTGTTTCGCTTATATTTTTAATTTTCTCTATATAAAAGGTGATATGTAATAAAAATTGTAAGTCTAAAAATTCAGCAAATAAAAGTAAAAAAATGATAAGAAAACATTGTCATAATTTTTCTTTATTGCTGATATATGTGATTATGTGTCCAAATATAGTACAGTAAATGAATATTAGATTAAATGCAATGTGTGAATGTTATTGTATTATGTGATTCTGTGAATGTGTTTGATAAAATATAAGATTCAATATATACCAAGTTAAGCTATTTGGCCAAAAGCTATAGGTGGTGCTGTTACTTCTCAACTAATTTTATTCCTCTTTTATTTATTTATTTATTTATTTGTCTTTTTTTGAGTCAAGGTCTTGCTATGTAGTTCAGTCTAGCTTTGAACACAATGTACAAACACTATGTAGCCCAGACTGGACTCAAACTCTCGGTGATCCTCCTGTCTCAGTCTCCTGAGTGCTGGGACTACGGGTGTGTGCCACCACACCTGGTTTGTTCCTCTTTTAATTTTAGGTGTTTTCTGTAGTTCTTTCATGAGTCATATTTTGTTTCTTTTTTATCATCTGCCTGGGAGCTTTTGACTCTAGATGGGAATTGGTAGTAGATAGGCTTATTATTATTATTATTATTATTTTTGTGGGTACTGGGAGTCGAACTCAGGACTTCGCGCCTGGCAGCAGGCGCTTGTGCCGCTGAGCGATATCACTGGCCCCTTTTTTTCCTTTATGTGGGTGCCGGGAGTCGAACTCAGGACCTCGCACTTGCCAGGCAGGCGCTTACGCCTCTGAGCCATCTCACCAGCCCTAGATAGGCTTATGATTGTAACATAGATCTTAATTCTGAATTTTCTTTCAGAATTCGCTCTTTGCTATACATGAATCAGGCAGGTAGCAGTGTTCTTGTGACAGACTATGAGATACAGTCAGTAAGATAGAGAGAGACCTTATGAGAATTGTAGCAGAAATCCCCTTTCCTACTCTCCATTCGTCTGAGTAAATGCTAGAAGGGCTGTGACATCTGTCGGACCTCCCAATTTCCCAGGGTTGGCTCCTTCCTCAGGCTGGAGTTCTCCATGGAAATTTGGGGCATGTTATACTACCATGATAAGAAATTTTACAGTTCTAATCAGGACACAAATATAAACAAATACTATTGAAAAATAAATGTTGACTAAACAGTATATGTTAATTAGTTCATAAGTGCTAGTCATAAATCAGTAAGTAGATTTTATGATGGGCGTCAACCCCATTTGAAAGACACTGTATGTGTATGTATGTATCTTTGTTGTCAGAGCCACATGAGTTAGTTGGCTAGTCCTTGCTTTAGTGTCAGAGGAATTCATTGTGAAACTATTTTATTTTATAGGCTGGAGCATTGGATTTGCTGAAAGAGCTTAAGAATATTCCCATGACTCTGGAGTTATTACAGGTATGTGCTTATATGTATTAGTTTTTGAATTGCCAATTGTTTGTAAAATACTAAGACATCTTTACTACTGGTATGAGGTTTTAGAACTGTCCCATTATGGTATGAATCACCATTAACTTTTTTTTAAGATAGCAGTATAAATCAATAATCTTCTAAGTTGCCATTTTTGAAATTTGTCATCTGCTTCAAGAAGAATAAAACTTGAATTTAGGGTTGGCAGTGGAAGTGAAATCTTTTTTTTTTTTTTTTTTTTTCTTTTTTCTTTTTTGAGATAGGTTTTCGTTATGCAGTTCAGGCCGGCTTTTAACTCACTTTGGAGACCAGGCTGGCCTTGAACTCACAGTGATCCTCCTGCCTCAGTCTCCCGAGTGCTAGTGCTGGGATTATAGGTGTGCGCCACCACGCGTGGCTGGGAGTGAAATCTTGTGAGAGGATTTTGAACTCATGGCCGTGATTTGGTCTTCCAACATTTCACTTTCTTGGTCTGTCATCCGTGGCTGCTGCCAGCATGAATCTAGCCTCAGGGTAAGGATGAGAGAGTGTCACTCTTTTTTAAGCACTAGTCAAGCATGTACACAATGGAATGTCTAGTAGACATTACATAGATTTAGTAGTGAAGTCTCTTTTTAATATTCCATCAAGATTAAAACATAAAGCTGGGTGTGGTGACCCATACCTTTAGTAATTCTAGCACTGTGGGAGGCTGAGGCAGGAGGATTGAAAATTTGAACCCAGACTGGGCAATTTATTGACCTAGTGAGACCTGTCTGAAAAATTAAAAAAAAGGGGGGGGGGGGCTGGAGATGTAGCTCAGTGTGGGTTCGATTCCTAGTACGACAGTACATACTTACATACATACATACAACTTTAATAAAAATCAAAATACTAAAGGAGAAAGTAAATCTAGTCAGTAACATGAATCAGACTATTTTCCATTAGACATATCCTATTAATCCATGAGTGTCTTCCTTGATATTTCTATTTCATTAAGTGAGAATTTAAGATTGAGTCACACGGATATGTGAACATGGTTGGAGAAAAAAGTCACGTTTATTTTCACTAATATCTAACTGAAATTGAACATTTCTTTTAATCATCAGTGCAGTTAATTGCAGTTGTATTAGTAGTATTTATGACCATAACTAAAAGAAATCACAGATATTTTAACTTTAGTTAACTATGGTTACAGATGTATTAAAGTACCTTTTTGCATATCATAATGGTGCTCTGTTTTTTTTTCCCGGTACCGGGAATTGAACTCACAATCTTGTGCTTGCCAGGCAGGCACTGTGCCACTGAGCTATATCCCCGGCCCCATAATGGTGCTTTTATACCTTATGTTAGATCTTATTTAATGTTTTGATAAGGAAACAGGTACATTACTATATTACATTTTAAAATATTTTATAATTGCATTTAAAATAATTGGTTTTCTTTTTAATCCTACTATGTATTTTAGTTAATGCATTTTAAGAGCGTTCTCAGAAGGAAGTCCATAAGCTTCACCAGACTGCTAAAGGGATCATACACCCATGGTGGGAGAAGAACAAAAAGGAAAAATAAGAAAACAGGTTAAGAACTCCTCTAAAGATAGATTCAAGAAAGAGAAAGGAAGCAAATTATGAAGTACTTACTTCCCCCTTCAGGTTCCTGCCCAAGGATCAGTAACTTTTTTTCAAATCAACTCTGATAATAAACTTCCTTTTGAGACAGTACCCACCTAGGTGTGAGTCCTCCAGGTGGGGATTATCCTGACAGGCTTTTGTGGGTAAAAGCACATCAAAAACAATTTAGTAATGTCAGCATATATTTTATTTAAGAGATATGAGTAGTGTTATAATGGGTGCAGAGGTTGGATAGACTTTTATTTATACTGATCTCTAATTTTCATATGCTTCTTTTTTTGGAAAGTATATGTATTTATATAATAAATATTTGAATTTTTATTATGGTTGAGAATTGTGCTTTGGGGTTAATCTGATCACTTAATCTGGGAGGTTTAGGAAAGCTTTTATGTAGGTGGTAAATCTGCAGTTCAGGAAACAGTAGTTGGAAGTGAATGTCAAGAAAGAGCTAGTCGGGCCGGTGAGATGGCTCAGCGGCATAAGCGCCTACCTGGCAAGCGCAAGGTCCTGAGTTCGACCCACCAAAAAAACAAAAAAAAAAAAAAAAAAGAAAGAAAGAAAGAGCTAGTCACATTTGGGCTTAAAGATAGAAGCAGGATGGCATGCAGGATGCAATCCCTAGAGCAGTACTACTAAAAGGTATTATTAGGCAGGAGAGTACGTGATCAGATTTGTACATTGGAAGAAGTGGGAGGCTGGAGACAGGAAGACTTGCTGACTAATACAGTTATTCGGGTGAGTAGTAATAAGGATTTGAACTAAGATATTAGTATTAGAAATGGAGAGAAGAGGAATTTCTTGATAGCGATGGACAACTCGTAAGAATAGGTAGATAATTAGATGGGGGTGGAGGGAAGGAGGAATTTAGGATGACTGAGATTTTTGCCATAGTGACTGGGTACCTGCATTTAACAGCATATGAAAATCCAAGAAAGGTGATGTGAGGTGGAATTGGGATGAGAATGAAATAAAGGTGGCAGAGTGAAGAGATACAGGATAATTTCGGATACATTTGGATTTGAGATGCCTGTGAAACAAATATATGCAGATGTATGAGGGGAAGTTGAGTATATCTTCTGGAGCAGTACTGTTCAACAGAACTTTCTGCAGTGATGGAAACGTTTGATGACTGTGTGTCTAAGATGGTAGCTATTAATCCATGAGTGCTTGAAATGTGACTGAAGAACTGAATTTTAAATTTTATTAAATTTAAATTTAAATAGCCATATGTGTAAACATCTATGGAGTGTTGACAGATGGACAGGTTTGGGAAATATTGAGAGTTTAATAGCATGGGGATGGATTAGATTCTCTTAGGAAGAAGGGTAAGTAGTGTTAGGATGCAGCAGACTGGTTATATTAAATGTGAGTTGACTAGTCCATGGTGTTTATAATTAGTACAGGCAGTGACAGAGTAGAAGGCTAATTGGTATGTATTCAAGGTCAGGAAGTCAACAGACAGATAATACAATAAATAGGGCTAGTTTTGTAAGTTTTTTTTTATGTAGTAGATAACTCATTTAGTAATTACTAATTCAGAGTGTGTGTGCTAGGTATTCCATATGCTAACTATAGTGGAGAATAAGACCAAGTCCCTGCCTTCATGAAACTTAGAGGAAGGACATAAACTTAGAGGAAGGACATATGTTCCTCCTTCCTTTTTTTTAGTGGGTTTATTGAAATATAATGCACATACTGTACAATTCACTCCTTTAAAGTGTACAATTCAGTTGTTTTTACCATATTCAAGAATTCTGCTACTGTCACCATAATTTAGGATATTTTATCACCCCCAAAAGAAACCCCATACCTTTTAGCAGTAATTCTCCATTTCTCCCTAACTAGTCCCCTTCCTTCCGCCATAGACAACCACTAATCTGTGTTCTGTTTGTATGGGGATTTGCCTATTCTGTAGGGTTTATGTAAATGGCATCATCACAATATGTAACTTTATATGTCTGGCTTCTTTCACTTAGCATGTTTTCAAGGTTCTTCCATCTTCCAGTATATAACAGAACTTCATTCCTTTTTATAGATGAATAATACTGTATTCCGTTACATGATACCACATTTATTTCTTTGTCAGTTTATGGACATTTGGGTTTGTTTTTGCTTGTTACGAATTATGTGGCTGTGTGTACATGTACAAATTTGTGTGAACATATGGTTTTGTTCCTCTTGGGTAGACCCCAGCAGAATTGCTGGGTAAGGCAGTAACTATGTTTAACATTATGAGGACCTGCCAGACTTTACCCAAGCAGCTGCACCATTTTACATTTCCAGTAGCAATAAGGGTTGTAGTTTTTGTACATCCTTGCCAAAAGGCTGTGATCTTTCATTATAGCCATTTGGGTTGATGTGAAGTGATATTTCATTGAAGTTTTGATTTCCGTTTTCCTAATGACTTTATGGTGTGAGTGTCTTTTCATGTGCTTCTTGGCTTTTTCTGTATTTTATTTGGAGGAATAATTTATCCAGATCCTTCGTCCATTTGAAAGTTGGATTACCTCTTTATTACTGAGTTGTAACAGTTCTTTATTTATAGTCCCTTATCAGTACAGAATTCACAAGTATTATCTTACATTCTGTGGATTATCTTTTTACTTTCTTGGTGGTTTTCTTTGAAACACAAGTTTTAACTTTTCATGTGGTCTAATTTATGTTTCCTTTGGTTGCTTGTGCTTTAGGTGTCATATTTAAGAAACCATTGCTTAATCCAATATTATGAAAATGTACTCGTGTTCATTTTGAGGTAATTTTTCTGTGTGGTATAAGGGAAAGGTCAAATTTCATTCTTTGACATAAAGATATCTAGTTGTTCTAGCAAATTTTAGGAATATTTTCTCAGTGAATTGTCCCAATATTCTTTTTTTTTTTTTTTTTTTTGTGGGTACCGCGGGGTCGACCTCAGGACCTTGTGCGCCAGCAGGCGCCCGTGCCGCTGAGTGATATCACTGGCCCCTTTTTCGTATGTGGGATCCGGGAGTCGAACTCGGGCCCTCGCGCTTGCAAGGCAGGCGCTTATGCCGCTGAGCCATCTCACCGGCCCCGTAATATTCTTATCTAAAAATCAATTGATAAAAATGTAGGGTGTTTGTTTTTTTTTTGAGACAGGGTCTCACTGTGCAGTTCAGGCAGGCCTCGAGCTCACTATGTAGCCCAGGCTGGCCTGGAAGTCCGTGGCAATCTTCCTGCCTCAGCCTCCTTAGTGCTGGGATTGTAGATGCGCACCACCACACCCTATTTTTAGAATTTTAGATCTGTTCCATTCATCTGCATGTCTGTCCTTATACTAGTATTACACTATATATATATATATATATATATATATATATATATATTTTTTTTTTTTTTTTTTTTTAAATATATATGCGGGTACCGGGAGTCGAACTTGGGCCCTCGCGCTTGGCAGGCAGGCACTTACGCCGCTGAGCCATCTCACCGGCCTGATCCCATCCGTTTCTATCTGAACTGTAAGATAAGCTGGTCAGTTTCTGCATAAAGACAGATGGGATTCTCATGCAAATTGCGTTGAATTATAGTTTGGCTTGATTAGTACTGTGATCTTAGCAGTTAAGTTTTCCAATCCCTGGATGGGTTAGGTCATCTTTTAATTTTTTCAACAATGTTTTACAGTAGCTGTGTAGTAGCTATATGTTTTTTACCTTAACATTTAGTGGTTACCTTCACAGCATGGCAAAAATTCATGAGTGATCATGGAGATTTTTTTTCTAGAGTACTCCAATCTGCTCATTTCCTGTAAAGTTAAAGTAACTCTTGATTTTAGTACTCATTCCTTTCTGCTTTGTCATCAGTATGCAGTTGATTTTGAGTCTGCTTAATGTGTTGCACTCTCCGCCTTTCCAAGGCAGTGTCTTTCTTTCCATATCTCTGATGGATGTAGAAACACCTACTTTCTCTGCTGGAGTTTCACAGTACATGTGGTAGTTCCTCTTGAAAACTGTCCTTAGACATATAGTCAAGAAAGCTGGTTAGCCCCACAGTTCTTAACATTCTTCTGCACTTTTATAAGCTCACCTGTTGTAAATTTTAGCATACCAATTTTAGGAAAAATTTCTGTAGTGTAAAGAATTTTTAGAAGCAAATTCAGTCTTGGTTATCCAAGTAAATAGCTTCCTAATCCTTCCCTCTATGTACTTTCTTCCATTCTTCCTGGAGTACTCCCTAAAGGAAAAAGAAACATACCTCAAACCTTATTTTACTCTACCCCATTAGCCTAATTTCTTATTTTGACTGGATAACTTCTTCCTTAGGTAAACATGTTTATTATAAATAACTGTATTCTCAGTATGGATTTTCATAGGTGCCAAGTGAAGTAATCATTGACTTTAGTAATCAAAACATCATATAATAATTACAGAGCAATCATATACAATTTATTCATTTTGTCTTTTACCTTTGCTTTCCTGCAGGCCCTTCCTAAAATGCCATTTTCTTTGCCAATCCATGTCAGTCTTAAACTTCAGAACTATGTTAATACTGCAGGTCAGTTCCTCCATTCATTCAAAAAATAGGTTTTCTTCTAGAAGATTTTGTTAACTCCAAACAAAGCCTTTAAAAGCCTTTATTTTGAGCCTTTAAAATTGTGAGGTCCCCTTTACTTTTCTTCTATTAAACCTTATCTGCTTTGTTCAGCTTTTCAAGAGATACAACGCAGGACACTCCGGTCAAGTACATATTCTAAATTCTTAACAAAACTTTGTCCTGAATCTTTCTTGTGAAAGTTGAATAATTTAGAAGGAAACCTTTAGTATCTATTTATTTTTCTGCCTCAAAGCTTACAGCAGGGGTTTTCTTTCTCTTTAACCACTAAGAATTTTTTTTTTCTTCCATAGACCATATCTTTTGAAAGATTGTCTACTAACAACCGCAACTTATTAAATAATTTACTATTTAAAAAATTTATCATCCATAATTGGGCTGCTATAGCTTTTGTGTTCTTTGAGCACAGTTTGAAAATCATTGATGAGTTGGAAAGAGTGTGGACTTCGAAGGTGGCCAAACCTAGATTAAGATCCCAGCTTTGCCAATTAGTAGTGGTGAATGCTGGGCAAGTTACCTATTGGTACTTAAACTTTGCTCATCTTTAAAAATAGGAATAATACCTTCAACTTTGAAGGGTTTTTAGAAAGATTAATGAATGTGGGTATTCCCAGTATAATACTGGGCACATATTTCCCATGTGGTAAGTATTATCTATATTCTTTCAGTTCATTTTAATATCTCTTTGCCATATGCTAATTACAGGCTTCTTAAATGCCTTTTAAACCTCTGTAGGTAGCAGTTTTTGTTTGGATAGCTTCATTATAAGTTGTATCAGGTGCCTTATGAAGTAGTACAGATAGAAGTAGTACAGAAACAGGTACACATATAGTTCAGGAGTGTTTCAGCTTGCCTTGTATATAAGTATATTTTATATTTTATTCCCACTTCTGTCTTGTGGAAAGACTGATCTCATTTCACTAGTTAGCTAGCCTTATTACAGTAGTGCACTGCGGGCTTGCAGATCTCTCAGTGGTAGAGCATTGATGAATCCAGTGTTTGATCTAAAGGAGTATGTGCCTTAAGTGTATAGGATGCCATTGTAAGAATTCAAATAATAGGAAAGTAAAACAGGAATCTGAGAAAGAAAAAAGTGTGAAATACTAAATTGTTTGAAATAAAATTGGTGTACAAATTTTTTTTTGTTGTCTTACAGTCCACAAGAATTGGAATGTCAGTTAATGCCATTCGCAAACAGAGTACAGATGAAGAAGTTACATCTTTAGCAAAGTCTCTCATCAAATCCTGGAAGAAGTTACTAGGTATAATTGATCTTCCTTTACATGTATTTATGACATTCTGGTTTGTTCAAGTGATGGTTACATTTTTTTCCTCTATGAATATCCTGAAATCAGTGCCTCCTAATACAAGTGAGGGGAAGTTGGGTGTGGTGGTGCATGCCTGTAATCCTAGCACTTGGCAGGCTGAGGCAGGAGGTTCAGCACAAGTTCGAGGTCAGCCTGGGTTATACATAGTGAGTTCAAGGACAGCCTGAACTACATAGTGAGAGACCCTGTCTCAAAAAAACAAAATAGAAATGGAGGGAGGGAGGGAATGAGAGAGAGAGGGGGAGGGGGAAAGAAGGAGGGAAGGAAGGAAAAAGAAAGAAAGAGAGAAAGGAAGGTAGGTAGGTTGGTTAGGGGATTAGTTTAACACATTCCTGCTGGCAAGTTCATGGTTCAGTCCCATTGGGTGGTGCAATGGGACAGTCATGCATGTTCGGCCCCAGCATGAACATGTTAATCTCCTTAAAAGTTGCTTTTCAGGCTAGTAAATTAAGCTCTCTTCTCTTGACTTTGACACACTTAAGAAGATAAGCTCTTTAAGAATTTTTTTTTTTTGTGTGTGTGTGTGGGTACCAGGGGTCGAACTCAGGACCTTGTGCGCCAGGAGGCACCCGTGCCACTGAGTGATATCACCGGCCCTTTTTTTCGTATGTGGGTACTGGGAGTCGAATTCAGGACCTCGTGCTTGGCAGGCAAGCGCTTATGCCACTGAGCTATCTCACTGGCCCTTTAAGAATTTTTTTGCAAGGGAAAAATTGTGCATACTCTTCAAAATAGTTTTTAAAATAACTTTTTTCTTCACTTTTTTTTAAATTAGTACACATTCATCTTGGCAGATTCATACATGCACATAATATACAGTACTTTAACCATTCCCTCATCACCACCCCCCCCCATATGCCACCCTCTCCCCTGTTTCATTTTTGGGTGAGAGGTTTTAATGTGAAATAATTTTTTTTTTTTTTTTAACGTGGGTACCAGGGGTCGAACTCGGGACCTCGTGCTTGCCAGCAGGAGCTTGTGCCGCTGAGTGATATCCCCAGCCCTTTCTTTCCTTTATGTGGGTACCGGGAGTTGAACTCAGGACCTCGCTGAGCCGTATCACTGGCCCGAAATAATTTTTTTTAACTTTAGAAAACTTGCAAAAGTAATAAAAAGAACTCATACTTCCTTTATTGAGATCTTTTAAAATACTTACCATATTTATCATCATCTCTTTTTTGTTATTTTTCCTGACCATTTAAGAATGGGTTGAGTATACCATTTTTTTTTTTTTTTTTTGTGGGTACCGGGGGGTTGACCTCAGGACCTCGCGTGCCAACAGGCACCCGTGCCGCTGAGCGATATCACCGGCCCCTTTTTTCGTATGTGGGATCCGGGAGTCGAACTCGGGCCCTCGCGCTTGCAAGGCAGGCGCTTACGCCGCTGAGCCATCTCACCGGCCCGAGTATACCATTTTTTAAATTCTGTAATACCTAAATGTGTTTTTTTTTTGGGTATCGGGAATCGAATTCAGGACCTGGTGCTTGCCAGACAGGCACTGTGCCGTTGAGCTGTATCTCCAGCACCTAAATGTGTTTTTTTTTTTAGAACAAGCTTGTTTTATTAATACAACTATAGTATAGGAAATTTAACATTTGTATAATTCTTTAATCTATGTTCCATGTTCCAGTTTTGTCAGTTTTCCCAATAATGTCCTTTATAGATTATTTTTTCCTCCTTCAGGACAAGAATCACATATTTATTTCTTTTTTTATATGCGGGTACTGGGAGTCGAACTTAGGACCTCGCGCTTTCCAGGCAGGCACTTATGCCGCTGAGCTATATCACTGGCCCAGAATCACATATTTAGTTTCCTAATCTGGAATTCTTAAGCCCCACTCTCCTTTTTTTACTTTTTATGGCATTGCATTTGAAGAATATGAACACTTTTTTTTCCTCTTATTTTTAGTAGCATGTACCTTCTTTGTGCTTTATCCACCACTCTCTTATGACTAGATGAGGTTGTACATCCACATTTAGACTTCTGCTGAAGTGTGTGATATTCTTCTCAAGGTATAAAACCCATACAAGGTGTACACCTTATAGTTTATTTTCTTTTTGTAACAGCTAGGTATTTTGTGGGAGATGTTTTAAGTTTTTTTTTTTTTTTTTTTTGGTACTGGCAGTCGAACTCAGGACCTTGTGCTTGCCAGGCAGGCACTTGTGCCTCTGAGCTGTATCCCCGGCCCTGCTTTAAGCGTATAAAACCATTTTATACTTTATTAGCACCTCTCCCCCAATTTAGTATCTACTGACTTTTTTAACCAAACCAGTCTTCACAAAATGATAGTTGCAAAATTGTGGTTTCCTTTCCTTTCCTTTCCTGGTTTCTTTTGGTACTGGAGAATTGAACCCCATGACTCCTTGGCTTTCATACTGAGCTACATCCCCAAGGGAGACACACACACATGCACACATGCATGGATGCACACACACATCTTTGAGACAGAGTCTTGCCAAGTTGCCCAGGCTGGACTCCAACTTGTTATCATCCTGCCTCAGCCTCCTGAGTACCTGGGATTATAAGCATACCACCACATCTGTTCACAAAATTATGATTTTTCTAACTCTTCTACTTCTATGTATTTATAAGTCATCATTACAATATAAGAAAGCACTGTCCTTTTACCCTCTTCCCCTAGTTGTGTATTGCTGTGGACTTGTGGTTTCCTATTCTATATGATGGGTTATAATCCATTACATTTCAGATTTATTTTGGTATTTACCTTGTCCCAAATTTGGCTAGTGGTACCTCTTCAAACTGGTTTCTGGCTTCTTTTGGAAAGTCCACTTCAGTATTTTGATTATTCTCTTACATTCTGCAACTACAAGATATCAGTATATTGGGCTAATAATCTAGCTTCCTGGCTCTAGCCCTGGAATTAACCATTTCTCTAAGCAGCTTTCAACCTTTTATGGAAGAAAAAAAACAGGAAAAGTGAACCTGTTGTAATTTCAAAGACAGTAGTAAAATAAAGGTCTTACTTGTAAGAGCTTTGAAACAAACTAAAAATTATAAAGCCTACAAAATTTGAGGAATTTCCATAATGATTCCAGTTGTACTAGTTTAGAAGGGCTCCCTTTTCCCCTACAGCCTCTCCAGCATGTTATTATTTGATTCCTTTATGATGGCCATTCTTTCTAGGATAAGATGGGATAGGAGTAATTTTAATTACTTGAAAATAGAGAATGAAAATAAAATGAACTATAAACCTGGTTTCCATTTGTCTTTAAAGACCAGACTCTGAAAAACCTTTATTCCGAAACAATTTCAAATTTTCACAAATGTAATGAGAATAGTACAAAGAACTTGCATATACATATTACAGAGAATTCCCCAACTATGAACACTCTGGTACATTTGGTTTCTCATTCCCTTCTTCATTTTGCTATAAACAGACATTTTTTTATGGCTGTTATAACTAATGTCTTAATGAATACCTTTCTGAATAAGCTTTTTCTTAACTAGATTTACTACCACTGCTAGTAGGTAGCACATTTTTGAATACTTGGGATAGTCTAAGTAATCACCTTTATTAATGCACTCAGTTTTCACTACAGTGCAATGTTGTGGGTGTTATTATAATCCCCATTTTATAAGGAAGTTGAACCACTGAGTAGTCCTGTACCTTGCATATAGTTAGATCAGTGGCGAATAACCAAGCTGGAATCTCACTGTATATGGTTTGAGTCCAGAGCTGGGGCCCTTCCTTCCCAGCTGGCTGTGCTGTATTGCCTACAATACTGTATTGGATAGTAGGGATGCTTTTAAATCTGTTCTCATGTCTCTTAAGTCCTCAGCTTCCAGAAAGGATTGTGTTAATTCTCCGTGCCAAAGCAGGGTGGGAAATGTTTTACTGCTCTTTTGGCAACACTGGATCCTTGCTAGGTCATATATCATTATTTTATCACTTTTCCTTTTTAAAATGCTTACTACCTTATTACTTTCTACCCCATTATTTTCGGACTGTTTCTTAGTTTTTGCTGTATGTCATTATTCTGAGGCTTTAAAGATGAATTATAGAGAATAACAAGGAAGAAATAAAATCAGCACATGAAAACCAAAGCATACGTTCATGTTACATCACAAAGGGCCTCAGTTATATTTTAGGTTTGATAAAGCTAAACTTTACAAATGGTATATAATTATGATAAGGAATCTATCTCTATCAGTGTTTCTCATCCAGATGGCATATTAGAGTTGTCTGGGGAACTTGAAAAGCTTGTACCTTACTGCCAGAGGTGGACCAAATGGGTCTGCACTGGAGCTTGGCATGATGTGTTCCCTAAGTATTCTGATATATAGTTAAATATGTTTTTCTGTGTTCTACACAGAAAGATGTGAAAAGTGAATTATAGCCCTTTTTACTTATATAGGAGCCAAAATGTAGATAAATGAGGTCATTTCTATACACACACATTTTCTGCCTAGTAGCTTCAGAGAGTTTTAACTGATTTAGAAATAAATGTTTCTTTTCATAGCTACCATAGTTCCCTCAAAATAAGACCAGGTCTTACATTAATTTTTGCTCCAAAAGATACAGTAGTGTTTATGTTCAGGGGATGTCTTACTATTTTCGTGTACAACAATCTACATTTATTCACGTACAAAAACCTAGATTTATTCAAATACAGTCATGTCATCATCTTCTGGAACATCGTTGTCACTCTAGACCCTGAATTCTGGCTTGAATTTCTTGTCACTCCATTTCCTGTAGCACCATTGGCCCCAATCTCTCATTTCCAGCAGTTGAGCTCTCCATAAACGAGCACTTCTTGTCCATGTAACCTGCTTATAATATAGTGTGTTGGCGGCACAGCTGCCAGTAATTTAATCCCATGAATTCATTCTTCATTTCAGTCACAATCTCTTGCAGGCTAGGCTTCACAAAGTTTCCATTAAATAAAGTGTTAATTGATGACTTATGAGACAGAAGTGGCAGTAAAAATGATGAGTTAAAAATGATGGTCCAGGGCCGGTGAGATGGCTCAGCGGCTTAAGTGCCTGCCCGGCAAGCGCGAGGGCCCGAGTTCGACTCCCAGATCCCACATACGAAAAAGGGGCCGGTGATATCGCTCAGAGGCACGGGCGCCTACTGGCGCACGAGGTCCTGAGGTCGACCCCCCGGTACCCACAAAAAAACAAAAACAAAAACAAAAATGATGGTCCACACAAAATCTGTGAAAAATTGCAGGCACGAAAATTCAGAAAACATTTCTTTATTTCCTACCAGTGCATTAAATACATACATTACAAACATGGTGTATTGAATTATGAAGATTTGTATTACAATCATGTCCATTATCAAGTATGCACATTATTCGCACGGTGTGTCTGTACTGTGGCTGTTCAGGAATAAATCTCGAGTTCATCTGTTTAGATAGGCATTTACTTCGTGTTCAAAGGTGCCCACTTGGGTATTTACAAATACTTAATTATAATTTATATTATTTACTTTAACTGTTAATGTCAACAATATTGTTTATAGTATTTATTTATAGTATTAATTATATATTAATATTTTATAATTCACCATGTGTGTTGTGTGTTGCAACAGACATACTAAATGTGTCCATCTGGCTGACCATCTTAAGTGGGGCTTGTTTTGGGGCTAGGGTTATATTACAGCATCCTGAAAAAAATCATGCTAGGGCTTATTTTCCACTTAGGTCTTATTTTGGGAGAAGTAGGGTAACATTACATTGTCTCAGTCTGCATTGCATCTATTTTCAGTGCCTAATGGCTTACCTCTTTTAGTCTTTTTTTTTTTTCCCAGTTTTTTTTTTTATTGATACCTGTTTACACAGTACATAATGATTACATTCCTTCTGTGGAGTTGGTACATGTACACATCTTAACTCTTTTTTCATCTCCTTTTCCTCCCCTCTCTCCATCTCTTAGTCCCCTTCCACTTTGCAAAAGATCTATCTCCCTATTTCCCATTGCTTACCTTGAGACCATAATGTTAAGTGAAATAAATCAGACACACAAGCTTAAATATATCATGCTTCTTTTATGAGGTACCTCTTTAGGTCTTAAAACTTAGGTACCATGTGTTACTTTATAGATCATTTAAAGATAGAGAAGGTGCTGGGTAGGTCTTCCTAATCCTGAGGTGTTTTCTATGAAAATGGTCTTTGTTCACCAAACTGGAAATATTTATACCACCTTAAATTTTTTGATTTCATGAAAAAGTATTAAAAACCTTACATTATGTACTTAGCGCTATCATTTTAAAAATAACATTGCTCGTATTTTTTTTTCATATTTTTTTCCTTTCCTTTGTTCTATATACATTCTTCCTAAACTTTTAGGTTCCCGTTGGCATATGAATTTGTAGGTTCTACCAAATGCGAGAACTTACAGTTTAGGAGTGCCAGTGAATGTGCATTGAATTACCAGTGTAATATGCTAATATAATATGCATAAACTTTGTTGTGGGAAATAGGATTTTATTCATAAATAGCCTGTTAATCAGTATTTAATTTGTTTTTATTTTTAACAAATGCTAAAAACTTAGAGATTTTGTATTTTCAGATGGGCCATCAACTGATAAAGACCCTGAAGAAAAGAAAAAAGAACCCTCCATTATGTCACAGAATAGCCCTGAAGCAAGAGAAGAAAGGTATTTCACTTTATGTTAATTCATTCATGTTGAAGTCCGATAGTTTTACCTGCTCCATCACTTCCTCCATGGTCTTCTGGTCATATAACTACACTCCTCTTTTAATTTTGTAATCAAATAAAACTAGAACATTTATTCTAAGATTTTTTGCAAGATTTCCTAGAAATGTAAGAGAGACATGGGAGACTGCATAAATAAAAAAAGTTACTCATATTGTACTCAATACGTTTGATTGAATGGGATTGCTGGGATAGGCAGCTATAAAATTGATAAGGAATGTACAGCAATTCAAATGGTTACTTCCTCTCTTTACTACATTTTTTTTGTTTAGATTTCTTTTGGCCCTGGATCTCATTACCCTTGCTTTTTTTCCTTCCAAATTTAGCTATTTATCCTTGGAGCTTAAAATGCAAAGTTTACTTGTGAAGGGTTCAAATTGTTCCTCAGCTCCTATTGATATAGGAATGATATAGGACCTCCAAATGATACAAGGGAGATATTTTAACTCCCAGCCTACTAGATGTCCAGTACACGGAGTTCGTGTTCCCCAAAATCAAGGAATGAATTCTAAGGAACAACAGCGTTTAAGAGTAGGAAATATTTAGTGAGGGAAAGATAGCTCCTGCCTAAGAGAGACTGAAGGGGACCCGGAAAGTGGGTTGCCCACGAGCCCACTTCTCAAAGAAGTTTTATAGAGCAAAATCACGAGTTGGGTACAAGTCATGAGGTGGGTGTAAGATGGGACAAAACTATGACCAACCAATAAGATTACAAGTATAGTAGCTTAGGTAATATTAATCCAGTGGGGAAGCAAGTCCTGTAGCAAGTGTGCATGGAAAGAACAAGGACCTTTCCTGGAAGGGATAGGTCAAGGTCTTGGTACCCCACCCAGGTGATTCATGCCTATTTAGAATATCCATCATTGTTTATCCCTGAGGAAGTAGGTACAATCACCTCATCTTTGTCTCGTTGCCTGGCCTTCAGCGAATGGGACTTCACCCACAGTTGTAATGTGTCCTCATCTTCTGCACTGACTCCTTTGAGGGCCTATCCCTGTTTGACTGTCTATAATATTTCTACCTAACTTAGCTGTCTATAATACTATGAGGCCTCTGCATTTATTCTTTGCTAACACATACCATGAACTGTGTAGTCCCTACATGTTGACACCATGGATATGTGTAATAAATATGTACAACTACTTCCTTTGTCCTTGGGAAGCTTAAAGTTTTAACAACTGACACTGACTTATAGCAGTGGTTCTCAAACTTTAGTCTCTAGAAGAGCAAGAAGCCTGACACCTGGGCCTTAACCTGGAACTACTGAGTCAGGAATCCTGGTGGTGGCCCAGAATTCTGTTTTTAATAAGATTTTCAGGTACTTATGAGACACCCAGGTTTTACAAGCTCTGCTTTACAGCAGTAACTTCAAATCAAAACTCTTTTCTGTCCCTGAACTAACTTCTTTACCCTCCCCCTCTAGTTCCCCCTCCTTCCCCCTCCTTTTTGAGACAGGGTCTTGCTATGCAGTTCAGGCTGGTCTTGAACTCACTATGTAGCCCAGGCTGGCCTTGAACTTGTGGCAATCCTCCTGCCTCAGCCTCCTGATTGCTGGGATTATAGGCATGTGCCACCATGCCCGGCCTGTCCCTGAACTTTAGACTATGGTATAACCCCACTTAGAGTCTTAGAGGTATTTAGGACATTAAGGTATTACCTATTTTAACTTTATGTCTCAGTCCTTTGCCAAAATTGATCACATAGTCATCATTCTTTTATCACATACACTGTAATTTTATATATGATTAATGCTAACTATACTTGGTATTAAAAAGAGGTAAGCCAGTGGGCTGGGGGTATGGCTCAGTGATGAAGTACTTTCCTAGCATGTTTGAGTCACTGGATTCCATCCCCAGAACTGAAGGGGTAAGTCAAAGGTAGAGTTAACAGCAGTTGTTCATAAAATTTATGCGTTTTTTTCTTATTGTTTTGAGATAATTTTAGACTTTTAGAAAATTTCAAAAATAGTACAAAATTTTTTTCTTTCCTACTTCGATCTTTTTTTTTTTTTTTGTCTCTTTGAGACAGGGTTTCACTATGCAGTTCAGGCTGGCTTTGAACTCACTTTGTAGCCCAGGCTGGCCTCAAACTTGCAGCAGTCCTCCTGCCTCAGCCCCCCGAGTTGGTGGGATTACAGTCGTGTGCTACTACGGCTGGCATCTTTTTTTTTTTTTTTTTTTTAATTAAGTTTATTGGTACATTGTAGGTATATATAATGATCACATTCATCATAGCAAATTTGTACCTGTACATGATATATCTCTTTTTTTTTTTGGTCCCAGGAACTGAACTCAGGACCTTGCGCTTGCTAGGCAGGCGCTGTGCCGCTGAGCTATATCCCTGACCCCTTCATGATATATCTTGATTTTTTTTCCCATTCCCCTATCCTGCCTTCAACCCCTCTTCCCCTCTTTATTTACAAAAAGTTTGGTTTCCATTTTTTCCTTTTCTCTTTTTTCCTTTTCCTTCCTTCCTTTCCCCCTCCCCCCTCCCTTGTTCCCCTTCCCATTTGAACATTTTCTTCCTATTTCACCATATCTGTTACACATTTTGGTCCTTATTTACCCTGTCAGTTTCTCACACCAGAGGAATAATGCGGTATTTACACGTGTGTCCGATTTATTTCACTTAAGAGTATGGTCTCAAGGTGTATCTGTTTACCTAGAAATGTCTCAGGTTTATCTTTTTTATGGCTAAGTAGTACTCCATTGTATAAAAAACTACACCTTCATTCATTGGTTGATGGGCATTTGAGCTGTTTCTAAGATTAAGCTGTTATAAACTTTGCCTCTATAAACATGGGTGTGCATATATTTCTGCAAAGACTTTTTATAAATTTTTAGCTAGTTGCTCCTATTATATACTTGTTTGTGTATCCACATGAACTGATTTTAATTTTGAACTAAGAATGATTGCAGACATTATTCCCTTTATACCTCTAAATACTGTACATCAATTCGTTTCCTAAGAACAAGTATATTTTCTTACATATAACTACAGTACAGCTATCAATATCAGAAAATTAACATTGATACAGTACTTTAATCACAGACTTTTTTCATATTTATACAGTTCTCAAAACGTCATCTATTGGGGCCGGTGAGATGGCTCAGCAGCTTAAGCGCCTGCCCGGCAAGCACGAGGGCCCGAGTTCGACTCCCGGAACCCACATACGAAAAAGGGGCCGGTGATATCGCTCAGCAGCACGGGCGCCTGCTGGCACGCGAGGTCCTGAGGTCGACCCCCGGTACCCACAAAAAAAAAAAAAAGTCATCTATTGCAAAGGAAAAATATTTTTCTAAACTACCATCCAGGACCATATATTAATGCATTTAGTTATTTTATCTGTTTGGTTTCCTTTCACTGGAATAGTTTCTTAGTCCATTGTTGTCTTTGCTGATCTTGATAATTTTCAAAAGCATAGGCCAAAACTTAATGAATTTTTTAAGTGTGCTTTTAACTATTTTACACTCAGGGTCACTGGTTTAATGCCTTGAAAATATAAAAATATAGACAAATATTTTAAATATATAATGAAGGAAGAGCAAATTCTTAACATATCTTCATCAGTTTTATATACCTGAGGTTTAGGCATATACCCTCTCTACAAACCCATATGGTTGTGTATGAAGGCTGATAAAATAAGTGGTTGGTGTCTGTCTATCCACACACACACACACACACACACACACACTCGCTGCACACATACACATGGAAATAAAAGAGGATTGGGGAAAAAAGTCAGGTGCATTCTAAATAATGATGAAAGCTTAGATCTAAATGACTTGTAACTGAGCACAGTTTTACATTTTGGGTGGAAGAAACTGAGATGGTTATATGTTTAAATGGTTAGACAGAAGCAGCAGAATGTAAAAGACCAAGGGGCCAGCAGTAGTGAAGTTAGGAAAGGGTCCATCAGTCCACTTGGGAACTTTCTAGTAGTTGAGCTAGGCATATGACTTCAGCAACAGAGAAGCAAATGCCATTAAAATATTTAAGAAGTGGATTTTTAAAACATTGATTTGTTCCTTTATTACTGACAGCTAAATATTGAAAATACAAAGATTAAATCCAGTTTTTCCTGTTGAGAAATGCAGTCTAGTAGAGGAAAATATATGAAAAGCTATTTGCAAACCTGTGTATAGACATTATTTTGTCAATACAGGGGGACATAAAAGAAGGCTTTAGGAAGAAATGACTATGAAGTTGGAAGCCACAATTGACCTTGTCCCTAGAAATCTGTTTTCCAAGTTTAACAATAGTTATGTTTTGGAGAGAATCAAGGGTGCCTATCCTTACAGCAAATGTAGCAGGTTAAATCTGTGGAAGAGGAACATTTTAATCAATCTTGGGAAAGATTGATGGCAGATACCTTTAATGTGATAAAATTTAATTAAGCTGGGCCTGGTGGTGCATATCTGTAATCCCAGCCGTCCAGAGGCTGAGGCAGGAGGATCATAGTGAGTTTACGGACACTTGAAAGAAAATTTAATTGAAACTAGTCAGAAGAGTGTTTTGGAATGAAGCTATTTTGGTAATAATCCAATATAAGAAGTTAAGGGCCAGTGAGATGGCTCAGCGGCTTAAGCGCCTGCCCGGCAAGCGCAAGGGCCTGAGTTCGACTCCCGGAACCCACATATGAAAAAAGGGGCCGGTGATATCACTCGGCGGCACGGGCGCCTGCTGGCGCGCGAGGTCCTGAGGTCGACCCCCCGGTACCCACAAAAAAAAAAAAAAAAAGAAGTTAATCAGAAGGAACTGAAATTATTAGATTAATTGGAAAATTACAAAATTGTCCTGATATCTGTATTGAATTGATGTTTCTAGGGAGATGAGACCTTTTCATAGTCTGTAGACTTCTCAATACACACGGCTTTCCCCTGAAGAGTGTTTGTCTTGTTAGAACCCTGTTATCTAATTGAGATAGGGTTTTCAGTTTTTGTTTCTCACCCTCTAGTTTTTGTGGCATTGACATATTCTCTGGTTTCATCCCTTCACTCTTTTCCTCAAACCAAGATCTTTGCTTTTCATGTGTTGTAATGAAGTATAAAATATTAAATATTGTTTAGTTATTAAAAGGATAATCAATGTAAAATATATCGTGTTTTAAAAAAGACATAAAACTTGTTCTTAATCTATTTGCAGTAAACTTTTTTTCTTATATGAGTCACTGAAACACTAATTTATTTAGGCAAAAAATTGTTTTTAGAGTGAAAATAATGTTACTTTAAGACCATTTTTCCTGAGGTTTTTTGTTTGTTTGTTTTCTTTTCTTTTTTTTTTTTTTTGGTGTGTGGGTGTATTTTTTAGTAGTTCCAGTGGCAATGTAAGCAGCAGAAAGGATGAGACAAATGCTCGAGATACCTACGTTTCATCTTTTCCTCGAGCACCAAGCACTTCTGATTCTGTGCGGTTAAAGTGTAGGGAGATGCTTGCTGCAGCTCTCCGAACAGGAGGTGAGTTTAGTGTGTGTTGTTTATTTGTCAGCCCTTTCATCGCCACCAACATTTCCACCTCCAAATGACTGTTTCACAAGCGTCATCTTTTTGATAGCTGCCCCGTCTCTGCTTAGCACAGGGAGTTGCTGCTAATAGTAGTCTTTGAAGGTTGAGAGAAAAGAGTAGTGTTTGCTACTTATTACCAGGGCATCTGGTTATTACTACGTAATTCCAAGAAGTTGATTCCTTTAATATGGCTGTTTTTCCTAATTCATAGTAATATAAACTTCCCCCCACAAATCTTTCATTTCCGTGCATTTAATTGTGCATACTACTTACTCTGTCCTTACATTGAGAGTTAACAATATAGATTGTTAAAAGTTAGTGTGGCATATGGTATGCAAGTTTTGTATACATAATTCCATTTTCCATTTTTTTTAAGTGGGAAAGCAATCTTGATTTTTTAATGAAAACTTTAATTTGAAGGTATCTAGACATAGTATATAAAATTTTGGCTTTAAAGTTCCATATAGAGTGAAATATAACATGCTACTCCATAAATATATACAATTTAAGTTTAAAAAAGAACAAGTTTCATATGCATGAATAAATGTCCTACAAATCATACTTTTCTATTATGCTGAACCATAGCTAGTTTGACCTTTTTTCTTACTCTGCTCTTTCTACTTCGATTTCTTTACTCTCTTTATATATATTTTTTTCTTTTTCTCTCTAGTTTCTATTTATTTCCCTCTATACTTTTGAATATTTGTACAGGACTCTTCTGAGGGTATCCATGTATGTGACTGGCAGATGAACTGATTGGTTTCCTAAAGGAGGAGCCTAGTGGGTAGTAAGAGAACAGATTCTCATGAAACTAAACTAAAAGGATTCTTTATATGTTGCAAATGGGGTTGAAGAAATAATGCAGTTTTAACTTACCTTGCACTGCACTTTTGTTTTAATATGTTACAATAACTTGATGATTCTTTATGCCTGTTTTTAGATGACTACATTGCAATTGGAGCTGATGAGGAAGAACTAGGATCTCAGATTGAAGAAGATATCCTTTGTGTGCATAAGCATAATTGTTTGAAGTAATCCAAGTTAATTACGATTTTTTTTCTTTTGATGTATAATTTAAAGGTTTATTTTTCAGTTTCTTTTTTGATTGTATTGTGTTTGTCAGGAAGGAAAAGAATATTCATGTCAGGTTTTTTTTGTTTCTTCCTGTCACTCAAAAGTAAATAACACAGTTGTGTTGGCATTTTTATTTTTTTGCCTTAAAAATTGGGAATATAGCATCTGAATTTAAGTTATGCAAAAGGGCAGGGGAAACACACATATCAGTGTGAAGATTTCTCAGCGGGGGTACCTCAGTGGAGTGCACACAGTGCCCTGAGCTCATTATCCTGGAGCAGTGATGGTGAACCTCTTAGAGCTTTCAATAATAACAGCTAACTGCGGCATGCGTACCATAGGTTCGTCACCACTGTCCTAGAGGGAAGTGTATTCATGCTGGGTACCGTAGAAAGGGCTCTGGGAAACAGATCCTGCATATGGGGAGAAGAACAGAATGTCTAGGTGACAGTGTGACATGATGCTATCCAGAGCTCAGTGTCTGCTGTGACCTGACCTTTTAACTACTGCTTGCTGAGTTGGGAGAAGTGAACTTTCTGGGCCCTATGAAAGGTCTCCTCTCAGAAGGCCCCAGTAGAACCATGGAACCATGGCTGTTGAGACTTAGGATTCTTATTGGAGTTCATATTTGGGCAGGTTAAGGCTGTATAATTCAAATTCCTTTTCAAAAATATGTTCACTGGATTGAGTAACTGCATTTTTAAAACCTGTTGACTTTGCATGTTGCTAGCATTAAACATTGAGAAAAAAGCATTACTCATCCAGAGCATAAAAGCAGTAACACTAGTATTTGCCAGTTACAAATAAAAGAATCAGACAAATTGTTTTGTTTTTAACTTAATTAAAATTAGAAACAATTTTTGTGAACTGCTTAGAAATTTCAGGAATTCTTATTCGGCTGAACAGAAAAAAAGTGATCTTATCTTCATAATTTATTTTCCATTTTTCCTTAATGGTCAAGTACCTATATATCAAGAAATAAGGAATACAGACATGAAATACAAAAATAGAGTACGAAGTAGGATATCAAATCTTAAAGATGCGAAGAATCCAAATTTAAGGAAAAACGTACTGTGTGGGAATATTCCTCCTGACTTATTTGCTAGAATGACAGCAGAGGTGAGCATACCTTTATATAAAGTTTACATGATATAATTCCATGATGTCAAAGGTAAAACTTATTTAGCTCATAAAAGTACTAAATAAATACTGTATATATAATAAATTCTTACTAGCTGTTCTGATATTTTATCAGAATATTCTGATTTATATTTAATTCTAATTTATATTTAATTTATATAAATACCAAGGTTTACTGAGTCTATTGATATAAATGCTTTACCCCTTCTGTAGCTGTTTTAATGTTCTTTGGGTAATACATTAAATCATTAGCTAAAACCAAAAATGTTTCACTTTTTATGAATTAATGTAGGATTGTGAATTTCTTTTTTTTTTTTTTTTGTGGGTACTGGGAGTTGACCTCAGGACCTCGCGCGCCAGCAGGCGCCCGTACCGCTGAGTGATATCACCGGCCCTTTTTTCGTATGTGGGTACTGGGAGTTGAACTCAGGGCCTCGCGCTTGCCAGGCAGGCACTTATACCTGCTGAGCCATCTCACCGGCCCTAAAATTTTTAAAGCTGATTTAATTTTATAAATATTAACTGAGCATAAAAGCATTTAGGGTATAGGATGGAGATATGTATTTATTTATATTTATATTTCTAATCATGTGATATTGCTACCTCTCTCATAGGAAATGGCTAGTGATGAGCTCAAAGAGATGCGGAAAAACTTGACCAAAGAAGCCATCAGAGAACATCAGATGGCCAAGACAGGAGGAACCCAGACTGACTTATTCACATGTGGCAAATGTAAAAAGAAGAATTGCACTTACACACAGGTTTGTGATTACTTACAGATTCTTATTTTCATATTAAGAATGTTTTCAACTCCTGCCGGGTGTGGTGGCACATGCCTGTAGTCCCAGCACTTGGGAAGCAGAGGCAAGAGGATTGTCACAAGTTCAGGGCCAGCCTTGGTTGCACAGTGAATTCAAGAACAGCCTGAACTACATAGCGAGACCCTGTCTTATCCCCCACCCAAAAAATGTTTGCAACTCCTGTTGTTTTATTTATTTATTTTTTTTTTGTGGGTACCGGGGGTTGACCTCAGGACCTTGCGCGCCAGCAGGTGCCCGTGCCGCTGAGCAATATCACCGGCCCTTTTTTCGTATGTGGGTTCCAGGAGTCGAACTCGGGTCCTGGCGCTTGCCAGGCAGGTGCTTACGCTGCTGAGCCATCTCACTGGCCCACTCCTGTTGTTTTAAACAAGTAACAAAGATAATTACTAGTACTTTGTGTGATATTTTTGAAGAGATGTGATAAGAATGCTTTCTTTTTTTTTTTTTTTTTTTTTTGTGGGTACCGGGGGGACGACCTCAGGACCTCGCGCGCCAACAGGCACCCGTGCTGCTGAGCGATATCACCGGCCCCTTTTTCGTATGTGGGTTCCGGGAGTCGAACTCGGGCCTTCGCGCTTGCAAGGCAGGCGCTTAAGCCGCTGAGCCGTCTCACCGGCCCAAGAATGCTTTCTTAATACCGATTTCAGTTAATGAAAATAAGTTGATATATTTATACCTTCATGAAAACAGTTTCTGTAGAAGTTACAGCAATTAAATAAAATAGATAAAATATAGGAGGTAATAAAAATAACCATGTTGTTTACTAGTAGCTTATAAACAGTTGGTTACTGGTTAGTATATAAACTTTAAGGCCATAATTCCTTTTCGTTTGTGGGTGTATATAATATAAAAAAAGTTCTTGGGCCGGTGAGACGGCTCAGCGGCTTAAGCGCCTGCCTTGCAAGCGCGAAGGCCCGAGTTCGACTCCCGGAACCCACATACGAAAAAGGGGCCGGTGATATCGTTCAGCGGCACGGGTGCCTGTTGGTGCGCGAGGTCCTGAGGTCGTCCCCCCGGTACCCACAAAAAAAAAAAAAAAAAAAAAGTTCTTTGCTGTCTCACACAGCATGCAGGTACTTCAGGCTGAACTGGCTTCCAGATGTCTATTCCTTTTTGTCACATGTTGATGACTTTTATGTGCATATATGATGTGATTGACTTTTTTGTTCTTGAAAAGCTGAAAAAAATCATGTTATAGTTTTTTGATTGTATATGTCTGTGCAAAAATGGTTATCACAGTCTTAATTTCATTTGCCCCAAGAGTTTTTATACTAACAATCTGCTGAACTCAAAAATTTCCCCGTTACAGAGCACAATATGTTTCATTTCTCAGGTTTAGTAGTATATGGTAGAATGTTATATGAGCTTCTGCCTCTTACTTTTTATGGGCATATAGTAATCATCTTCAGATATACTTGATTTAACCTTGTTTGTAGCCCTTTACCTTTTTGAAGTCTTTATTTCATCATAGTTGTAAGTTGGTATTTTAGTGTTTCATTTTGTAGAAGTTTTAATACTGAAATGTATCAACATATAGTGAAAGTAGTTTCAGAAAATTTTGAGTTTGCATTGCAGTGTTTTCTTTTAGTCAACTAGAAAAATCTCAGCAAAGTAGAAGTAATATAGTTATATTGTCAGATTATAAACAGCTAAGATAAAAAATATAAATATCAATTTTGTTTCTTTTAAGAGAAAGAACCTAGAACCTAGTCTAGAAGTGAATGAATCTTTAGATTTTTTTTTTTTTTTTGTGGGTACCGGGGGGTCGACCTCAGGACCTCGCGCGCCAGCAGGCGCCCGTGCCACTGAGCGATATCACCGGCCTCTTTTTCATATGTGAGTTCCGGGAGTTGAACTCGGGCCCTCGCGCTTAAGCCGCTGAGCCATCTCACTGGCCCTGTTTGTTTGTTTTTTGTTTTTTGAGACAAGGGTCTTGCTATGTACTCCAGGCTGGCCTTGAACTTGTGTAGTCCGGGCTGGCCTCGAACTTGTGGCAATCCTCCTGCCTCAGCCTTCCGAGTTCCGGGATTACAGGTGTGCATCATCATGCCCGATGCATCTTCAGATTTTAAAAAAACCTCCCAAAATTCTCATGAAAATAGCTAATGTAGCAAATTAAGTGTGACTCTTGGTTACCATATAAACAATAAAAGATTAAAAATTTTCCCAGTGAACAAAAGATTCCTTACATCTATTTTGAGGCCCCAGGTAGCAATAGTGAATTTATATAAAGACTTACAGAAGGACTATCTTATCTAAAGGCCTCTTAAATAAGCAGAAGGTGCTATTTTGAGAATGGTGCTTGTTTACCTTACTTTGGGCTTTGATTGAACGAAAAGTCATGTTGATAGTTCACAAGTTATGAAATTTCTGTCTTTGAAGTGGTGATAAACTGAGATTTCACCATCTCCCAGTAAATTGAAATATATTCAAGGTACAGTATTGTTAGTATTTTGGCTCATGCTGTGACTTAATTAAATTTAAGAATTTAGCAGCTGGGGATATAGCTCAGTGGCACAGCACCTGCCTGGTAAGGGCAAGGTCGTGAGTTGGATCCCCGGTATCAAAAAAAAAAAAAAAAAATAGAATTTAACTTTCATATCTTCATAGGTTTAGAGAAAACCTTTTCGTCATTCAGACATTTGATTTCAGTAATTCTTTTTTTTTTTTTTTGGTGGGTACCGGGGGAATGACCTCAGGACCTCGCGCGCCAGCAGGCGCCCGTGCCACTGAGCGATATCACCGGCCCCTTTTTCGTATGTGGGTTCCGGGAGTCGAACTCGGGCCCTCACGCTTGCCGGGCAGGCGCTTAAGCCGCTGAGCCATCTCACCGGCCCGATTTCAGTAATTCTTTTGAAGAAGTTGAGAAATCTATAATCGTGTATAAATCTTTAAAAATTTTATTAGCTTTTTTATTCTTGCTGCGTTATCTATGGATAAGGATATATATGTTTCTGTCTGTCTGTCTGTATTTGAGATGGGGTTTTGCTGTGTTGTCCATGGAATCACATGTATATTTGCCACTGCGCCTGGTCTCTTTAATTTTTTTTTTTTTTTTTTGTGGGTACCGGGGGTCGACCTCAGGACCTCGCGCGCCAGCAGGCGCCCGTGCCGCTGAGCGATATCACCGGCCCCTTTTTCGTATGTGGGTTCCGGGAGTCGAACTCGGGCCCTCGTGCTTGCCGGGCAGGCGCTTAAGCCGCTGAGCCATCTCACCGGCCCTCTTTAATTTTGTTTTGAGAGTCTTGAGGGTCTCGTTATATAATTCAGTTTGAACTCACTATGTAGCCCAGGCTAGCCTCGAACTTGCACTGATCCTTCTGCTTCAACCTCCCAGAAGCTGGGATTATAGACCTGAGCTTTTCTTAGTTATAATAAAATATTCATGACCAGAAATTTGCTATGTCAATCATTTTAAAGTTCAGTAACATTTACAGTGTTGTTCATCCAATCTCCAGAATGTTTTTCCATTTGCAAAACTAAAACTCTGAGCCCATTAAACAATAACTCATGGTGGCACACACCTATAATCCCAGCTAGTCAGGAGGCTGAGGCAGGAGAATTGCAAATTAGAGGCCATCATGGATGACTTAGTGAGACACTCTGTCCAAAAAAAATAAAGTTGGAGTTCAGCACTCCCTGGGTTCAATCCCCAGTACTATAAAACACAAGCCCAAAACAAAAATCCAGTAACTCCCCACTTCCCTCTTCTTCTCCCTTCAGCCCCTGCCAGCTATCATTCTACTTTCTGTCTCTGATTTGACTATTCTGGGTGCTTCATAAAAGTGGAATCATAAAGTACTTGCCTTTTTGTTTTTTTGTTTTTGTGGGTACTGGAAATCTGAACTCAGGACCTCGCGCTTGCCAGGCAGGTGCTGTGCCACTGAGCTATATCCCTGGCCCAAGTACTTGCCTTTTTGTGACTGGCTTGTTTCACTCAACATAATATCCTCAAGTTGATCCATGGTGTAGCATGTGTAAACATTTCCTTCTTTTTAAAACTGAATGGTATGCCATTGTATATACCACATTTTGCGTATCCATTCATCCATTGGATGCTTGGGTAGCTTTTCTCTTTTTGCTATGATTCTGTAATGTATTTGAGCTTACAAATACCTCTTTGAGACTCTGCTTCATTTCTTTTTGTTGTATATTTAGCAGAAGAATTGCTGGATCAGATGATCTATGAACTACTTAAGCAACATAATACCTGCTTATAGGAAATACATAATAATATGAACAAAGGTTTGGGGGGGTTGGGTGCTGGCAATTGAACCCAGAGCCTCATGTGTGCTAACCGTGCACTCTACTTCTGAGCCACACCTCCTAGCCTATGAACAGATTTAAAATCATGCATTTATCTGCCATCTAGAGGAAACAGTTATCAATATCTTGGTGTCTGTATTTGTAAATATTTTTCTGAATATAGTTGGAGTAACTAAAGCCAAAACTATTATATACTATTTTTACTTAATAATTAAAATGTATTATCTTCCTCTGTAAATATATGACTAGCTACATACTATTCAATCAAATGGATGTACTCAGATTAGTTCATTATTTCCTTATTGCATATTTAAGTTCTTTTCAGTATTTGTGCTATTACAAAATTATTTTCCTCAAATATCTTTGTATATAGATATTTATTACTGTCTTAGAGAAGATCTGATATCAAGGTTCTAGGCTACAGAAAATAGGTATTTAAAGCTCTTACCTTAGTGTTTAATTTTAGAAAGATAATGACAGTTACATATGTCAAAATGAAATGTTCTTTTTTTACATCTTTGCAAATTTTTAAGAGAATATTAACATGTTTAAGCTTCTTCATCTGTGTTCTTACTGATGAATTTTTTTCATATTTGTTAGCCATTTCTAAAAGTATAATTTAATGGGTGGCTTTAGAGTATTAGTTTTCTACTTATCTGGCATAAATTAAACATGAAAGACAAGGAAAGATTTAGAAAAATGAAGTTTAGACTTACATGCTTTTTTGACGTTATCTAGCTTATTTGAACTTGTTTCAGAATCTTACATATTTTATTGTGATTCCATTGTGATTATTATATATCTCTGTGTAGAATGTTCTTATTTAGGTTGGATATTTTAATAATACTACAAAAGGTAATATATTGTACTTAATTTTGTTACAGGTACAAACACGTAGCGCTGATGAACCAATGACAACATTTGTTGTCTGTAACGAATGTGGAAATCGATGGAAGGTATGGCCCCTTCTTGGATTCATAGTATACTCATTTATAATAAAATAATTCCTTCTGGGCTTTTCATACGTCTACCTAGATGTTTAAATTATACACATATGCTCACACTGTCCAGTACTCTAGAAGCCCCTGATTAATTACTTGTAATAAACTGTGGTACTAGAAATAGTTAATTTGATTTTACCAACCAACATACATATTTTGGTGCAGAAGAGAATCTTAAATGTTTAGTTTGCATAACACAGTCCTATGTATACTATAATTCATTAAATTGTTTCCACTTTGCCCATGGGCTTGACCCCAGGGCCTTAGCACTGAGCTACATCTCCAGCCCTCTTTAATATTTTTTTTTTTTTTAAAGAGAAGAAGGGCCAGTGAGACGGCTTAGCGGCCTACATGCCTACTTGGCAAGTGCAAGGGCCCAAGTTCGACTCCCGGAACCCACATACAAAGAAAAGGGCCGGTGATGTCGCTCAGTGGCACGGGCTCCTGCTGGCGCGTGAGGTCTTGAGGTCAATCCCCGGTACCCACAAAAAAAAAAAAAAAAAGAGAGAAGAAAAAAAGTAAAAAAGAACAAAATTTCAAAACAACATAATTTTTTTTCTTTTTCCTTCTTTCTTTTCCCCATTCCCCTCCCAGACTCTCTTTCCTTTTGACCAGTTTCTTTCTGATTCATCATATCTATTGTACATTTTGGATCTTATTTACTCTTTCAGTTTCTCACACTAGGGAGACTATATGATGTTTGCACATGTGCATCCGGTTAATTTCACTTATGAGTATTTTCTTGAGTTGCATCCATTTACCTATAAAAGTCTCCAGTTTATCCTTCTTTATGGCTGAGTAGTACTCCATTGTATAAAAAGACCACATCTTTTTTATCCATTCCTCGGTTGATGGGCGTTTGGGTTGCTTCCAAGATCTGGCTATTACAAATTGTGCTGCTATAAACATGGGTGCACATATATTGCTGTGTACGATGTTTTTAATTCTTCTGGGAAGATACCCAGAAGGGGAATAGCTGGGTCAAATGGGACCTCCAACCCTAGTTTTTTGAGGAATCTCCACACTGACTTCCACAGTGGCTGCACCAGTTGACACTCCCACCAACAGTGGAGAAGGGTTCCTTTTTCCCCACAGCCCCTCCAGCATTCATTATTAGTTGATTTCTTGATGATAGCCATTCTTTCTGGGGTGAGATGGTATCTCAGTGTTGTTTTAATTTGCATCTCTCGCATGACTAGTGATGTTGCACATTTTTTTGTATATTTATTTGCCATTTGTATTTCTTCATCTGAGAAATGTGTATTCATCTCAGATGCCCACTTTTGGATTGGGTCTTTAAATTTGGGAGGTCTGATTTTTTTGAGTTCTTTGTATGTTCTTGATAGTAATCTTTTTTTTTTTTTTTTTTTTTTTTTTGTGGGTACCAGGGGATCGACCTTAGGACTCATGCGCCAGCAGGCGCCCGTGCCACTGAGTGATATCACTGGCCCCTTTTTCGTATGTGGGTTCCGGGAGTCGAACTTGGGCCCCTGCGCTTGCCGGGCAGGCACTTAAGCCACTGAGCCATCTCACCGGCCCGATAGTAATCTTTTATCTGAGGAATAGCTGGCAAACATTTTTTCCCACGTTGTGGGTTGTCTCTTCACTCTGTTGGTGGTTTCTCTTGCTGTGCAAAAACTTTTTAATAAGATGAGTTCCCAGTTACTGATTCTTTGTGATAGTTCCTGTGTGGTTGAAGTTTTAGTCATAAAGTCTTTGCCTACACCAATGTCTTCAAGGGTTTTACCTATCCTACCTTCCAGCAGATTTAATGTTTCTATTTTAATAATTAGATCTCTGATCCATTTTGAATTTAGTTTAGTGCATGGTGAAAGATATGGGTCCAGTTTTAATCTTTGGCATGTGTAGAGCCAGTTTTTCCAGCACCATGTATTAAAGAGGATATCTTTCTTCCAGTGAATGTGTTTGGCACCTTTGTCAAAGATAAGGTGGCTTAGTATGTCTGGAGTTGTTTCAGCATCTTCTAATCTGTTCCATTGATCTTCAGCTCTGTTTTTTTTTGCCAGTACCACACTATTTTTATCACAGTAGCTTTATAGTATAATTTCAAGTTGGGGATTGTGATGCCCCCTGCCTTGCCTTTGTTGCCCAGAATTGCCTTTGCTATTCTAGGTCTCTTCTGATTCCAAATGAATTTTAGGATTGTTTTCTCTAATTCTGTGAGGTATGCTGTTGGAATTTTGATTGGAATTGCATTAAATCTGCATAACAATTTTGGAAGTATGGCCATTTTCACTATATTGGTTCTTCCTATCCAGGAGCAAGGGATATCTTTCCATTTTCTGATATCCTCTTCAATCTCCTTTTTCAGAGTACTGTAATTTTCAGTGTAGAGGTCTTTGACATCCTTTGTGAGCTTGATTCCTAGGTATTTCATTTTTTTGGATGTTATTGTGAAAGGTATTGTTTCCCTAATTTCTCTTTCAGTAAGTTTGTTATTTGTGTACAGAAAGGCTATTGATTTTTGAGAATTGACTTTGTATCCAGCTACACTACTGAATTTGCTTATTAAATCAAGCAATTTTTTAGTGGAGCTTTTGGGGTCTTCTATGTAGAGTATCATGTCATCTGCAAATAATGATAATTTAACTTCTTCCTTTCCAATCATTATTTCTTGCTCTTGTCTAATTGCTCTGGCTAAAGTTTCCAGGACTATGTTGAATAAGAGTGGGGACAGTGGACATCCTTGTCTTGCTCCTGATTTTAGAGAGAGAGCTTTCAGTTTTTGTCCATTTAGTATGATATTGGCTATTGGTTTGTCACAGATAGCTTTTATCAGATTGAGATAAAGACCATCTATTCTAATTTTCTGTAGGTTTTTTTTTTTTTTTTTGTGGGTACCGGGGGTCGACTTCAGGACCTTGCATGCCAGCAGGCGCCCATGCCACTGAGTGATATCACCAGCCCTTTTTTCGTATGTGGGTTCCAGGAGTCGAACTCGGGCCCTTGCGCTTGCCAGGCAGGCGCTTACGCTGCTGAGCCATCTCACCGGCCCTTCTGTGGGGTTTTTATCATGAATAGGTGCTGGACTGTGTCAAAAGCTTTTTCTGTATCTATTGAGAGGATCGTATGATTTTTGTCTTTGGTTCTGTTAATATGGTGTATTATATTTATTGATTTACGTATATTGAACCATCCCTGCATCCTTGGGATGAATTCCACTTGGTCATGGTGTATAATCTTCTTGATGATTTGTTGGATTCTGTTTGCTAGTATCTTATTCAGGAATTTTGCATCTATGTTCATTAGGGAGATTGGCCTGTAGTTCTCTTTCTTAGTTGGGTCCTTCTCTGGTTTTTGTATGAGGGTAATGCTTGCTTCCAGGAATGAATTTGGGAGTATTGCTTCCCTTTCGATTTCATTAAAAAGTTTGAGAAGTGTTGGTGTTAGGTCTTCTCTAAATTTCTTTAGAATTTGGCAGTGAATCCATCAGGGCCTGGGCTTTTCTTTGTTGGGAGGTTTTTAATTACATCTTCGATTTCATTGGTTGATATTGGTTTATTTAGGATTTTTATATCTTCTTGATTCAGTTTTGGTAATTCATACATATCTGGGAATCTGTCCATTACTTCTGCATTTTTCATCTTATTAGAATATAAATTTTCAAAATAGGTATAGATGATCTTCTGGATTTCTGCAGGGTCTGTCGTGATATCGCCCTTTTCATTTTCAAGTGCATGGATTTGAGTTTTTTCTTTTTTTAATAAGGTTGGATAAGGGTTTGTCAATCTTATTTAATCTTTCAAAGAACCAACTCTTTGATTCACTGATTCTTTGTATTATTTTTTTAGTCTCCAATACGTTAATTTCTGCTCTGATCTTTATAATTTCCTCCCTTGTATGAGCTTTTGGCTTAGCCTGCTTTTCTTTTTCTAGAAGTTTGTGGTTCACCATTAAGTTGTTTATTTGCGCTTGCTCTATTTTCCTGATATAGGAATTTAATGCTATAAATTTCCCTCTTAGGACTGCTTTCATTGTATCCCATAAGTTCTGGTATGTTGTACTGTCATTATCATTCAGTTGTAGAAAGTGTCTAATTTCTTCTTTAATTTCATCTGTGACCCATTGGTTGTTCAGGAGTGTGCGGTTTAATTTCCATGTTTTGTGGAAGTTTTTGTGATTTCTTTTGCCATTGAGTTCTAATTTCATTGCACTATGGTCTGATAATATGCATGGGATAATTTCAATTCCTTTGCATTTATTTAAGCAGGTTTTATGAGCTAGTGTGTGGTCTCTTTTGGAGAACGTCCCGTGTGCAGCTGAGAAGAATGTGTATTCTGATGTTGTGGGGTGGAACGCTCTGTAGACGTCTACTAAGTCTGTTTGTTCCAAAGTTTGGTTCAGTTCTAATATTTCATTATTAATTTTTTGTCTAGTTGATCTTTTTGTGAGAGTGGAGCATTGAGATCCCCCAGCATAATTGTATTAGTGCTTATTTGATTTTTCATGTCCTTTAATACTTGTTTCATATAGTTGGGTACACTGGTATTTGTTGCATATATATTTATGATTGTTATCTCTTCCTCTTGGATTATTCCCTTTAGAAGGATGTAATGACCATCTTTGTCTCTCTGAATCATTCTTGGCTTGAAATTCACTTTGTCTGCAAAAAGAATAGCTACCCCTGCTTTTTTCTGGGTTCCTGTCGCATGGAGTATTGTTTTCCATCCTTTGACTTTCAGTCTGTGAATTTCTTTCTGAATTAAATGTGTTTCTTATATACTGTATATTGTTGGATCTTGCTTCTTGATCCGTTTTGCCAGTCTGTGCCTTTTGATTGGTGAATTGAGACCATTAACATCGATGGTTAAAATTGATATGTATTGACTTATACCTGTCATGTTATTTTCCTGTTGGATCCCCCTCTTTTTTTTCCCCCCTCCCTCTGTTTAGTTATCTGCCCTGCCTGGTGGATTCCTTCTGTTGGGGTTCCTGGAGTTGTAGTCCTTGCTATCTCCTTCTAGAATGTCCTTCAGAACATTTTAGAATGCTGGTTTGGTGGTCATAAATTTTCTCAGATGTTCTTTGTCCTGGAAGTATTTTATTTCTCCATCAATTTTGAAAGATAGTTTTGCAGGGTACGTCAATCTGGGTTGAAAATTATTTTCCTTTAGAGCTTGAAATACATCATTCCAAGCTCTTCTTGACTTGAGGGTTTGTGTTGAAAAGTCCGCTGTGATTCTGATGGGCTTTCCATTATAGGTGATTTGTCCCTTTTCCCTAATAGCTTTTAAGATTCTGCTCTTCTGTTAAATTTCTGGGATCTTGACTATGATATGTCTGGCTGAAGATTTTTTTTGATCGTGTCTATTTGGAGTTCTATAAGCCTCATTTATATGAAGATCAAATTCTTTTTCTCAACTAGGGAAATTCTCTGTGATAATGTCTGTGAACAGGGTCCTGATGTCCTTTATGCTATCTCCTGCTTTTTTATTGATTCTAATTAATGTTATTTCTCTTTGTGTCATCTAGCAGCTGTTGGATTGATTTTTCATGGTTCCTTGTTATTTTTAAGAATTCTTTCTTTTCATGATCACTAATCGCAAGACTGTCTTCTATATCTGAGATCCTGTCCTCACATTGGCTTAATCTGCTACAAATACTTTCAATGGAATTTTTGTTCTCCTGGATATCTGCTTGAATCTGCCGTATGGATTCCATTTCTTTCTTATGCTGAGCATTCATGGTTTCCATCATTTTCTTAAGCTCATCTATTTTTTTGTCTGTGTCTGCTCTAGCGTCCTTAAACATGGTCTTCATTGTGGACATTATCTCTGCAGTTACCTGAGAAATTATTTCTGATTTAAATTTTTCCAGAGCCTCATTCAAATGCTTTGTTGTTACCACTTCAGAGATGTCAGGTGGGTGGCTTTCGGTTTGTCCCACCTCGTTGCCCCCTGGGTTTGCCTTTGGTGAACTGGATGTGTGGGGTTGCATCTTGTTTAAGTGTCATCTCATTTTTTTGTCTTTCTTTAGTTTAATTCCTGGGGTAATGTTTGTAAATAACCTGTGGTAGGTTGCTTTATTGCTAGTGTTTAAAATCCTTAGGAGATGACTACTACTCTGGTATCTTCAGGTGTAGTTTATTTTTGGGTTTTGAGCCTGCTGCAAGATCCTACCTCTTCAATTTGTTGGGTATCAGAAGTTGCTGCTTGTATGGCCCCAGTCCTTGGTTCTTTGGTACTGTGCCACTGTATTTTCTGTGACCCTTAGTCAGTCTCAGTCATGGAATACCAGGAAGAAAAGCTGTTTAGAACAGTTATGTCACTTTTGGCTATAATGGTACCTAAAGCATCAAACACAGCCTAGAAAATGACAGTCTGAGCTAACCAGTTATTTGCCACTTTTAACCATATAAAGTAGAGTTGCGGCTATATAACAAAATCTAAAATACACCAGAAAAATTATATGCAGTATATAAGTCCTTAATATGTCAATTTTGCCCTCAGGAGTTTAAATTTAAAATGAGTTAAGGAGGAAATAGAGAATTGGGAGAAGAGAAAGGAATTAGATGTATGGCAGGAGGACTGAGAGGGATCCCGTTGACATTGGGAAACTGGTGTAGAGTACTGGTGGAAAGAAGAGAAGGAAGGGATAAAAGGAAGAACAGATCAGAACCACAATCACAAGGAGGTTAGAGGCTCTGTTTACACTCATATAAAAACCAGATAGAATAATGAAGGAAAGAGCAAACAGACAAACAGAAACAAAAACGAAGACAAAAACAACAAAACAAGCGAACAAACAAAAAACCCACAAAAAAAAAAAAAAAAAAGAACACCTTCACCAGAACAAAAAACGAATGAGAGAAAAAGAGAAAAAAAAAAAAAAAAGAATCAGTTCCAGGTGTTGACTCTGCTGTAGGCAGGCACCGTGTGGTGACAGAGTCCTGTTCCGTGCAGGTCTGTCCCCGCAAGCCAGGAGCAGCCCTTTGGCGGGGCAGTGAGCAGTAGCCTGCACTCTCTGACGGAGACCAGTCTCACTCGCCTGCGCTGTCCATGCAGTTTTCCCAGGCCTGAGAGCGGGGGCGCCGCACTGAGTTTCCAGCGCTGTGTTCTGGCGCCGCGCTGTTTCTCTGCCCCCCACAATGGCACCGGCCAATCTCTCTCTCCCGCGCGGGAGGGCTGCGCCTCTGAGGCACTCACCGCCAGCCAGCGCAGTCCTTCACTGCTCCCCTGCACCGCCGCTGTCTCGCGTTCCTCTGCGGAGGCCCCCGGGGGGGCACCGGCTGCCACCGTATGTCTGCAGATTTGAACTTCTGTCGCGGCGCGATTCCTGGCACAGGGATAAGTTGCCCGCGGTTTCCTCCTTCCTCTTCCTCCAAACCACTCTTCACACGCTCGGTGAGTCCCAAGCTGCGCCTCAGAATTTTCCTGGGTCCAGGGAGCCACCTCCCTCCCTCCTGTGCTCTCCCAGTCACTATATTCGGGTGGCTGTGAACGGCAACTTTTAGAGAGTTTCGCTGCCTCCTCCCTTTTTAATTTTTGAGATAGGGTCTCATTAAGTTGCTGAGTTGCCCTGACGAGTCTCATACTTGCAGTCTTTTTGACTTATCGTCTCAGAGTCCTGGGATTATAGGCGTGTACCACAACACCTGGCTTGTTTCCACTCTTACACTTCTAAAAAGTCTATACATGTTTATTACTTGTTTTAATTGATTTTGATTCTGGAAAATTAATGTTATATA
Source organism: Erethizon dorsatum (assembly GCA_028451465.1). Lineage (NCBI taxonomy): Eukaryota > Metazoa > Chordata > Mammalia > Rodentia > Erethizontidae > Erethizon > Erethizon dorsatum. Next base: position 55,515,554 of record CM051828.1, read on the forward strand.
AATAATTCATTTTTGAGTGATTTATGAGCTACAAATAAAATTTAGCATAGGGAGGAGGATTACATATCAATCCCAAGAACATTTTTATTTTTAATATTTAGATTGGAAATGTGAGGAGTGTGGGGTTGGTAGGCTCCCATGGTAGGAATAAGTCTTTGGAGGCATACAAACTGATTTTGAACTCCCTTACCAGCCACTTACCATCACTGAACTGTAATCTTCTCATATATTAAGTGTAAATAATACATTGCAGGTTGTAATAAGAGATAGTGTAAAGTACCTGTCAGTGTTCCAAAAATGCTCATTTCTGTCAGTTTTTGTGAAGTTTGTATAAGATTTTTTTCTTCAGTTATACTTACAGAATTTTCAGTTTATTGCTCATTTTGAATTATTCATATAGCTTAAAACATTTTCTGATAATTAGAAGTGAGTTGAAGCTGGGTGTAGTGGTATATGCCTGCATTCGTAGCACTCTGGGAGGCTGAAGCAGGAGGACTGTATGATCAAGCCCAGTCTGGGCAGTTTAACAATTTAGCAGACCTTGTCTTAAAAATAAAAAGACACATCAAAAGAAATCACCAACAGAGTGAAAAGGCAACCCACAGAGTGGGAAAAAATTTTAGCCAATTGTTCCTCAGACAAAGGACTTCTATCTAGAACATACAATGAATTGAAAAAACTCAAACCCCCCCAAATTCAAAGACCCAATCCAAAAATGGGCATCTGAGATGAATACACACTTCTTAGATGAAGAAATACAAATGGCAAATAAATATATGAAAAAATGTTCAACATCAGTGGTCATTCAAAAGATGCAAATTAAAACAACACTGAAATTCCATCTCACTCCAGAAAGAATGGCTGTCATCAAGAAATCAACCAATGACAAATGCTGGCGTGGTTGTGGGGAAAAAGGAACCCTTCTCCACTGTTGATGGGAATGTAGACTGGTGCAACCACTGCAGAAATCAGTATGGAGATTCCTCAAAAAGCTAGGATTAGAGGTCCCATTCAACCCAGCTATTCCCCTTCTGGGTATCTTCCCAGAAGAGTTCAAAACATCATACCACAGCGACATATGTGCACCCATGATTTTAGCAGCACAATTTGTAATAGCTAAATCTTGTAAACAACACTAATGCCCATCAGCTGAGGAATGGATAAAAAAGATGTGGTATTTTTATACAATAGAGTATTACTCAGCCATAAAGAAGGATAAACTTGAGACTTTTATAGGTAATGGATGCAACTTGAGACCATACTCATAAGTGAAATAAATCAGAACCATATGTGTGAACATCGTATTGTCTCCCTGGTGTGAGAAATGGAAAGAGTAAGTAAGGTCTAAAATGTACAATAGATATTGTGAAACGGGAAGAAATTGTTTAAAAGGAAAAAGGAACTAGGATGGGGGAAAGGAGAAAGGAAGGAAGGGAAAAGGGAGAAAAAATGCAAGTTGGCTGTACTATTAGTGTCTCTTAGTCCATAGAAAAGAAAGATTTGTGCTAATATCAATCGGAGAACTTTTTATGCCTATATCTTTTATTCTGGGTAACTACTTTAAAGATAACAACATGTAATGTATTAACTATTGTTATTCTCCTATTATCTTGTTATGAAATTTTGTTTTACCTTTTTCCCATAAAATAAAAAAAATAAAAAGCGTGCTGTGGAAGCACTGTGTTCTATCCCTAGTACTGGGTGGGGTTGTGGGTGGTTTAAGCCAGACAAATCTCTTCCACAAATATAGTTTGGGACTTTGGCCCTAGATACTATGTAAGGATTAAGTCCAATACCTGTTTATTATATACAAAAATTCAGTTTAGTCACCTTTTTTTTTTTTTTTTTTTTTTAAAGCAAATTTGGCTTGTCCAGCTAGCGCTCTTACATTTGTTTTGCATGCTGGATCATTTTTATTATTATGAGTACATTTAGTATAGTTTGTTTTGAAAATAAGCAACTTGTAGCATAAGTTCTGGCATAGTATCTGATGAATTTCAAAACATTTTAATGTAGAAAGCTGACTGAAATTAATTTTAAAAGGTAAAATCATTAAGAAAAGAGATACTTAATAAAAAGTACTTAATAAAATGTTTTTGTACTGTTCTTTAGTTATGCCTTCTAATTTTTTATTTTTATGTTTTTGGTGGTACTGGGGATTGAGCCCACAGTATTCACATGAGCTATCTCCTTGGCCCTGTTTTTATTTTTTAATTTTGAGACAGCGTCTCACTAAGTCAGTCTGTCTGGGCTTGAACTTGCAGTTCTCCTGCCTCAGTCTCCCAGAGTGCTTGAATTACAGGTGCATGCCACCATGCATAACTGCCTGCCTGTTGTCATCATCCATCTGTCTGCATCTGTCTGTCTGTCTCTCTCTCAGTATTGGGGATTGAATTTGAATCCAGGGCCTATTGCATGCTAGGGAAATGCTCTACCACTGAGCTATATCTCCAACCCTTTTTAAATTTTATTTTGAGAGAGTCTCAGTGTGTTGCCCAGGCAGGGTTTGCATTTGTGATTTTTCTGCCTCAGCCTCCCAAACCTCTGGGATTATAGGAGTATGCCACCATGCCTACTCCTACTAAGTGGGAAAATCAAACATTTACCATAGGTGATGAGTGTGTATGAAAAAAAATACCGTATCTTCTCAAACATGCTTTTTAAAAAGCAATATAACGTGTATGCTAAGTGGGAGATATATATCATTGTTTAAAGTTCTTATAAAAATATTTCTTCTTTTTTCACAGTTCTGTTGAGTTGGAAGAATTGGATCTGGACCATTAAGAAAATGGATTTTGTAATTAGCTTTAAAACTAGGCCAAGCAATTAGTTTTCCTGCAAGTCAGATTTTTAAAATGACATACATCCCACAAATTAGTTTTTGGTTTTTGATCTAACATCCCTTCCTCAAATGCCTTCTGTAGTTTCAGATTAGTAGGAAAACCATACAATAATTGTATGATATCTGTTTCAATACTTCTTTTTTCATTTTTATAAGTAAGTTGGTATTAATCTTTTATCAATTAAACTTTTGACAATTTATTTTTATTTTTTTCTTGAAGTGTTCTTAACTTTTTACAGTGTGAAACATACATAGAAATTGTTCTTTGTTAATAAATACATAAATAGAAATTACTTTTTTTTCATATTGGCGTGTACCTACAAATATTAGAGGAAGAAAAAAGGTAATATAATTTTAGGTTTACCAAATATGGTATGTATTCAAGTAATACTTGTCCAGCTTATCTAAATTGTACATATTTGAAATAGTATCTGAATTTGATTTTATTATTATGTTCACAAACCTGCAATAATAAGATACTATTTTGTATCTGTAACTAACCCTTGCTCATCATTTCTTGTACATGTATATTACTTGTTCTTAGATTTTACTTCTGGAAGTATGGCTTTGTTGAAATCAGTTTGGTTTTATTGTTTATTTACCTGTTTGACTTTGTGTAGTATATTTTAGTTTTGCAGAAACTAAAATAGTGTAGTAGGCTTTCATAAATCCTCTCACAGGCAAAGAATAAGAGCTTCTGACGATCTTTTCCCTCGTAGGAAGACATCCTGGGAAGAGATTGTTAGCATATTGGTAGTGTCATTATTGTAAACAGTTCATGACTTGATTTTGATGTGAAATCTATACTGACCAAGGATTAAGCATAAAAATTGTATAGATCATTAAAGCTGTGGTCTTTTTTTTTTTTTTTTTTTTTTTTTTCCTATTTTTGGTACTCGGAATCGAATTCAGGATCTTGTGCTTGCCTGGCAGGCACTTGTGCCGCTGAGCTATAGCCCCAGCCCGGTCTTTTCATATGGAGATTGGTAGAAGGTATTTTTGTTCTGAGTCTTACTTGTTGGCTTTTTCTGTTATATGATAAGATTATGAACCAACTGAAAATGTGGGCTATAGCAAGTAGTCTTAGGTACAGAGTACAGATCTTACAATTAAGTTTTACTTTTTGTTTAAGTATATACCATTTGTTCTGTTAGGAATAAGAAAAAATGGTTTTCACATAGTTTCCTGGGTACAGTTGCTGTAGCACATCTTAAAGGCCACCAGTACAAAGTCTCCAATTTATCATGCTGGACCTGCAGAAAGACCTCTGTACATGCTTTGCACTCTCCTTTGCTCCCCTCTTCCTGTTTCTTAACTGAAAATCATTTTGTGGTAATACAGAAAATAACATTTAAATGTCCATGATAAGGATTGGCCCATGGGTACCAACCCACTTCTGCTTTATTAGTTCACAATTGAACCATTTGCTTTATCATTTCAAAAATAAAGTGCATTTTTGAGAGAATGGGTTTAAGAATAATAAAGTTAAAATAGTGCCATTTTTAAATTAAGTGATTCATCTTAAAATTTGTAATTCAATAAAGTTTTGTTGTTGTTAAGTGTGTATCACATTTTGTCATTTTATTTATACATTGAATTTTGTTTTACCTTTCATTTAAGAATTTCCCATTTTCCTCTACGAAGGTATTTTTAAATTACAGTTTTACTTAGGTGAAGCTCGGTCTTATTTAAGTAAAATCCAGTACTGAGTAGTTTTCCTTTCCTGGACCCCTGGTGATGGCGTGGTTCTGAGTAGACAGACATGCGAGTGCTGCCCTTAGGTGCTCTTAACATAACATGTAATGTAAGTCTTATTATTGAAAGATACTAGCCCATTAAAAAGTAACTAGAAGTTAAGAATTATCACAAGTAATATTTTATATAATATTTACTTTCAGGACAAAGTTACTGTTAAATGAACATACCAAGGAATTAAGTTAGACAGGTATTGTGGCAATAATGAAGAATTGTCCTGGAAAAGCAGAAATTAACAACCTTGGTTTTTTTCTTGCTTACTTGAGTGCTGATGAATATTAAATTATAAACTTTACAAAGCCATAGCAACAGTTCTGAAATATTTATATGTGCCCCAAACATTTAAATCTCTATCCACCTTACAAATGGAAAATGGTTTTTTTGTGTGTGTGGGTACTGGGGGTCGAACTCAGGACCTCGCGCGCCAGCAGGTGCCCGTGCCACTGAGCAATATCACCTGCCCTTTTACGTATGTGGGTACCGGGAGTCGAACTCAGGACCTTGTACTTGCCAGGCAGGCGCTTATGCCGCTGAGCTATCTCACCAGCCCGAAAATGTTTAAAGTATTAAGACAACAAAAGAAATAGGCTGTGCTTTTGCATTTTTATGGTTACTCAGTGATTGTTCTTAAAGATCAAAGTATAATTTGGGATTTGAATTGATTTTTCAAAATAAAGCTGCCATTAAAGAGTTGTGATTTGTGGAGTTTTTATTAACAGTTATTCTCCACTGTTTAGCTGTAGAAAAGTAGCCATTCAGGAGGAATTGAATATCCCACTGGGAAATGTGATTGGGATAATCACATTATCCCAGTCATAGGAGATTACGTGTGAAAATCTCATATCAAGAAATAAAGCACATCCATTTAAAATATTACTATACAGGACATAGAGTTATTGACAAATTCCTAGGGTAATAATGGGAGAATTATGTTGAAGAACCTTAAAATAAGCAAATGACAAAGTCAGAAGCAGTGGGGAAGTGCATTGGAAGTCTCATGACTGTGGCTATGTTAGATAACCAACAGCTATAATTTGGTAAAGATGGACTCAGTAAATTCCTGTGAGAAATTTCTTTGCTGCTGTTATGGCTTGTGTCTAGATGTCCCCCCAAAGCCTCATGTGGTCAGAGGTGGGGATTTTTCAGAGGTGGCTAGATCTGGAGTGTGTGACGCTGGGACCGATTCATGGTGCAATGCTATAATCAACGGCACTAGGACGAAGGGTGTGCGTGCTACCTGCCCTAAGGACAAAATTGAAAAGGCAGGAAAGTGTGAGAGCTGCCAATGAACTCTGTTCTCTATCACAAAAGGTAATTGAAATTAATGAAGCACTTGTGGAAAATCCAGGGCTTGTTAATAAATCTTGTAATGAAAATGGTTGACATAAAGATGACAGTGAGCGACCCTTCAGAGCTAGATGAGCTCATGAGTGAAGAAGCGTATTTTATTTATCAGTGTTTCATAGTTTTCAGTGTATGTCTTTCACCTCCTTACTGTTTATTCCTAAGAATGTTTTCTGCTACTTTAAGTCAGTTGCTTTGTTATTTTTCAGATAAATTGTTAATGTATAGAAATTCTGTGTGTGGAATATGTATCTTGCAACTTTATTGAATCTCAAATTTCTTTATTCTAACAGGTTTGTGTGTTGTTTGAGACTAGGATTTTGTACTTAAAGATCTCATTCGCAAGTATCATTTGGATGCCTTTAATTTCCTTTTCTTGCCTCAGTGTTCTGGCTGTAATTTCCAAGTGCTACGTAGAATAGAAAATGGCTTCCATGCCATGGCAGGAGCAGACATCCTTCCCTTTTTCCCGGTCTTAGAGGAAACACTGCTTTCTTTTTTTTTAATTGTTGAGTATGATGTTCATTGCGGGCTCTTCATACATAACCTTTATTATTTTGAGGTAATTTCCTTGTATTTCTAATTTGCTGAGAGTTTCTGTCTGAAATTATGTTGAATTTTGTTAAGTGCTCTTTTTTTGCACCTATTGAGATTATGATTTTTATTTTTTAGTGTGAATCACAGATTTATTTTCTACTGTTGAAACATTGTGCATCCATCTCAGAGATAAATCTCACTTGTTGATGGTGTGTGGTTCATTTAATGTGCTGTTGAGTTCAACTAGCCACTATTTTTAAAAATATAAAAGAACTTTATTGAACTAAGATTTACATACCACACAGTTTACAAAGTTAAATGTAAGGTTCAATAGATTTTAACACATTAACAAAATTGTACAACTATAACCACAATCAAATGTAGGTCCTTTTTGTTATCCCAAATCAAAACACTCTACCTTGCTAGCTGTCATTTCTCAATACCAGCTTGCTATTATAGTTTGTTGATGTTTTTTACATCTACCTTCATTGGGGTTATTGGCCTGTAGTTTTGTTATGTCTCTTTTCTGACTTGGTTGTAAGAGTAATTCTGTTTTAATGAAATAAGTTTTGTTTTGTTTTGTTTTGTTTTTGAGACAGGGTCTTGCTATGTAGTTCGGACTGGCCTTGAACTCATGGTGATCTTCCTGCCTCAGCCTCCCGAGTGCTGGGATTTCAGGTGTGTGCCACTGTGCCCGGCATGAAATACGTTTTTAAATGCTCCCTCTTCAGTTATTTGGAAAAGTTTGGGAGAGTGGCATTAGTTCTGCTTAAAATGTTTGGTACCAAACTATTTGTGGTGGCACACACCTGTAGTCTCAGCACTCGAGAAGCTGAGGCAGGAGGATCTCTTCCGAGTTTGAGGCCAGCCTGGAATACATAGCAAGACTTGGTCTCAAAAAAAACAAAAATAAATAAATACTAAATGTTGGGCAGAATTTACCAGTGAAGCCATCTGCCTTGGGGTTTTCTTTGATGGGAGACTTTATTACTGATTGTCTCCTTAGTTGTTATTGGTCTGTCCTGATTTTCTATATTTTTGATGATTCTATCTTGGTACATTGTATGTTTCTAGGAATTTATCCATTTCTCCTATGTTATCTAGTTTGTTGATATATTTTTCATAACGTTCTCATAACCATTTTTATTTCTATAGTGTTGTCTCATTTCTGATTATATTTGCATCTTCACTTAGTAATCTAGCTATAAGTCTGTCAATTTTATCTATCTAAAAAACTCAACTTCAGTTTCATTGGGTTTTTTTCCCTCTTGTTTTTCAGTTTTTTATTTCTGCTCTAATCTTTATTATTTCCTTCTTTCTGCTAACTTTGGGCATGGTTTTATTTTTTTCTAGTTTCTTGAGGTATAAGGTGAATTTGTTTATATATTTTTTCTTCTAATAGTTTATTGTTATACACTTCTTTTTTTTTTTTTTTGTGGGTACCGGGGGGTCGACCTCTGGACCTCGCGCGCCAGCAGGCGCCCGTGCCGCTGAGCGATATCACCGGCCCCTTTTTCATATGTGGGATCCGGGAATCAAACTCGGGCCCTCGCGCTTGCCAGGCAGGCGCTTACGCCGCTGAGCCATCTCACTGGCCCGTTATACACTTTTAGTACTGCTTTTGCTGCATTCCTTAAGTTTTTGATGTTGTGTTTTCATTTGTCATAACATATTTTCTAGTTTTCCTTCTGATTTCTTCTTTTACCCATGGGTTGTTCAAGAGTATGTTAGTTCCCACATACTTGTGAGTTTTCCAGTTTTTCTTTTTTGTTGTAGTTTGAATCCATTGTGGTTGGAAAAGATTCTTGGTGTGATTTCAATCTTAAATTTGTTAAGGCTTGTTTTACGACATCACATGAGAGCTGTCTTGGAGAATATTCTGTGTGTATTTGAAAACACGTATTCTGCTATTGTTGTGCGAAAAGTTCTATATATGTCTGTATATGTCTATAAATGTTCTACATATCTGTAGTCTTTTAGAGCTTGAAGTTTATCAATTTTTTTCATGGTATGAAATTTAAAAATATTTTATAATCAGATCTTTAGTATTTTATGGTTTCTGAATTTTGTCTTGCTTAGGAAAACTTTCATCAGAAGTTATAAAAATATTTCCTATATTTTCTTCCAGTATTATGTATTCTTTTATTTATTTATTTATTTTTAATATGTGGGTACCAGGAGTCGAACTCAGGACCTTGGCTTGCCAGGCAGGTATTCTTACTTTTAAAACTTTCATATCATTAAACCATTTGGGATTTATATGTATACATTTGTCCAGATGGAGAGACAACCATCCCAACAAAATCACCTCCTCAAATTTTATTTAAAAGCAAAAATCTTGGAATTGCATTTATAGGATAATTTGAGATTCATGCAGAGTTTACCTGCCAAATTGATCCGTAGCAGCAGTGAACTCTTTAGTCACATAGGTGATGATGGTATCTGAGTAGTGACACATTGGAAACAATTTGGAATGGAATTTTTACTTTGTAGCAAATCTATAATCCTAATGTTTATTGATTATGGCTCTAAGCTATGAAAGATAAAACGAGTAAAATATATTTAGAGTTCATAGTCTAGTGAAATAATATACTGTATATGTAAGCATAATGTGTAATAACTGAGATGATAAATATTTGCACAGGATATTCCTGGAACACTAAAGAGTGGCACCGAATACAAATGTTAAATATGACTTAGGGTCTAAGTCTTAGGCTGTCAGGTTAGGGAGGCTTCTTAGAGTAGATAATAGTGAGGTAATTCCTAAAGGACTGATAGGAGTTAGCTGGATAAAGGGTGGCATTTTAGAGTGAGCAGGTAAGAGGCAGTAGAAAGTATGAACCAAGTTCTTATATGCAGTTATGAAGGTCTGAGAGTTATATATGCCTTTTCTACAAACATCTAGTCTAAAATGTAAATGAGGCTGGCTAGTGATCTGTTAGCCTGACTAGAGGTCTTTGCTTATGTGCTGGGCTAAGGATTTGGTATTTGTACTCCAGGCAATCAGCAAATACTAAAAAGATTTTGAGAGGAGGATTAGTGATAAGTAGATTTGTACGTGAGAAAGATCACCTGATGACATGAAGGGTGGATTTGAATGGGCTGAAATGATGCAGGAGTGAGGCGATGTAGGAGTGAAATGATGTAGGAAAGGTATGATAGAAGAAGAAAGGAAGGATAGAAGAAGAAGGAAGCAGAGAGACACATGTACATTTGGGAGAGTACATTTGGGAGGAGAAAGAGAGGAGTTAACACCTAGATCCGAGTTTGGATGAGTGGCATGGTGACTGGATTACAAGCGAGGGGTAGGCTTGGAGGGTGGGGTGGCAGTGGGGTGAGGAGTCCAAGGCAGAACGCTGTTTCACTCATCTGAGGGATATACCAGTGGAGATGTCAGCTGGCAGCTGATCTCAAGTTCAGGAGGCAGTTGAGACCAGGTCTTGATTTGGTAGTCTTCAGTATATTTGGTAGGTATTTTAGGCAATGAGAAGGGGATATGAAAACCAACAGAAAGCATATAGATTAGAAAGAAAAGTAAGCCAAAGCCCAAATCTTAGGGCCATCACATTTAATGAACAAGTAATAATAGCAATAACTAATAATATAGTACTTATTCTATTTTACATGGATTAGGGTTTTTGTTTGTTTTTGTTTTTTGAGACAGGGTCTCACCATGTAGTTCAGTTCAGGCTGACCTCGAACTCACTATGTAGCCTAGGCTGGCCTTGAACTTGCTGTGATCCTCCTACCTCAGCCTCCTGAGTGCTGGGATTACAGGCGTGTACCACTATGCCTGGCTACATGGATTAGTTTTAATCCTCACAGCAATGCTAAGGGCAGGGTACCATTTATTATCCCTGTTTTTACAAATGAGGAAACAGGCCCAAGAAGGCTAAGTACCCTCCACATGTCAGTGGAGGAGTCTGAAAGCCTGGCTGCAGAGCCCAAGGCCTAAGTTATTAGGCTCCGTTACCTGGGGAGCAAGTAGATGAAGATGACAGAGAACATGAAGAACTAGTGGGGTGCCTCAAAAGATGGGGAAGTAGGGTTTCAAGTAAGGATGTCCACGATGTCAGAAAGCTTAGCACTCCACTGAGATGAGGCTGAGGAATAGTGTGTTTCAGACTTGTAGGTACCATAGAGGCCTCTGTAGAGCAGGTTGGAGCCTCACATGGTTTCAGTGGAAATGAGGAGGTGAAGAAATGGAGGCATCAGTGTGGACCTGGGTAAAAGAATGGTGAGAAAGAAGAACCAACAGCTGCAATGGAAAGAGGGCTTGTGCTTAACTGGGAAATGCAGCGTGTTTTCAGCGCAGGGGGGAGGGGGAGCCAGGGAGAAGCTGATGCGAGAGAATGGGAAAGCCAAGGGAGCAACCCTAGGCGAGAGTGGGTGACCACCATTCACCACCCCCAGGCACACACACTCCCATTCGTGGGCCGTCTTCCCACACAGCCCTGACCTTCTCACCTATGCCGAGGCAATCCTACATCTCCTTTAGGACTTGAGTTTCTCCTTTTGCCCTCACAAGGATCTATCCTCGGCTCTCTTCATACTGTACCTCTCCAGGCACTCTCATTTGTTTATGTCTGAAAAATTTCAAATCAATAGTCCCGCCTAGAGTCTCGACTGTCCAGGTCCTGCCACCCAACTGATTTCTTGTCATCTCCTTTTATATGTCTTACAGTGACCTTATCCTCACCATGCCCATCGCTGGACTCACTTGGGGTCACTTCAGTTACCTCTCCTTTCATCTGCAACCACATCCCCATCAGCACATACACATTCTCTTTGTTCTTTGGGTTTTTGCTTTGGTGCCCCCTCCACCAAAATCTTTCCATAACCCTGCAGTCTCCCATGGCTCTCTTCATCCCTTTATTTTACTCATTACACTGTATCGTAATTGTCATTGTCTGTTTCCTTACTAGTGTAAACTACCAGAGGACACTGTGTCTTAATTACAAAAAAATTAGATAATGGAATCAAAAGCCCATGTAAGTGGGCCGGTGAGATGGCTCAGCGGCGTAAGCGCCTGCCCGGCAAGCGCGAGGGCCCGAGTTCGACTCCCGGAACCCACATACGAAAAAGGGGCCGGTGATATCGCTCAGCGGCATGGGCGCCTGCTGGCGCGCGAGGTCCTGAGGTCGACCCCCTGGTACCCAAAAAAAAAAAAAAAAAAAAAGATATCAGTCTCTTACATGGGGTGATATCACCGGCCCCTTTTTCGTATGTGGGTTCCGGGAGTCGAACTCGGGCCCTCGCGCTTGTCGGGCAGGCGCTTACGCCGCTGAGCCATCTCACCGGCCCGAGAGACTAAAGTCTTGAAAAGAAAGGAAGAACACACTGTTTGCTGGGACTGGACTGAAGGAGGTGAGAATAGATGCTGATCTGTATGTACGTAAGAGTACACAGGAAGTGCAGGGAGTTACGCACACAATTTTCATAGTAAAGTAGATGATTTACCAAGAATGAGGGAGCGGGGCATAGATTTGATGCTTGAGTTGAGTGAAGATAGAGTCAGACTGCTGAAGGGCCAGGTAAGGGAGATGACCAAGAAGATAGCTGGGCATGATGGCACACAGCTGTAATCCCAGCTATTCAGGAGGCTGAGGCAGGAGGATCACAAGTTTCAGCCCAGTCTGGGTAGTAATTTAGCTCAAAATAAAAAACAAAAAAGGGTGAGGAATGTAGCTCAGTGCAAAGGCCCTGGGTTCATCCCCTGTACTGGGGGGAGGGAGGAAAGAGGAGCTATCCCATATGGGGGCTGAAACATGGGATGGGCCTCTTGCAAATTAATGGCTAACCTACTACTGAAATCAGCCCAGATTTTGTATCTTTTCCATTAATTGTGTACATAGGTTTCTTCAGGATGGTTTAGAGCTACAAGCTATTTTCACTTGTAAGCTATGACATTATTCCATTCGCCTGTGTTAAAAGTAGTGGGATCTAAAAACAAAACACTGGTCTGGGAGCTAAGATACGTTGCATGTATCCCTACTTGTTGTTATGTTTCTCAAATATTTACATGTGAAAAAAATAAAAATTGAGATAAAACTCTTGTGCTTTATTTTTTAGAGTGAAAATGTCCATATTTCTTTCAATAATAAAAATGGAAATATGCTTATTTGAAAGTTTGTTGTAAACATGACCAAGTTGTGAACCCTAAAACTCATTCTTTTTTTTTTTTTTTTTTTTTTGTGGGTACCGGGGGGACGACCTCAGGACCTCGCGCACCAACAGGCACCCGTGCCGCTGAGCGATATCACCGGCCCCTTTTTCGTATGTGGGTTCCGGGAGTCGAACTCGGGCCTTCGCGCTTGCAAGGCAGGCGCTTAAGCCGCTGAGCCGTCTCACCGGCCCTAAAACTCATTCTTTAGGTTGGCAAATTCTGATCATAAAATAACAGTTAACTTTTCAACAAAAGAATTTTCTGAGTCCTGCTTCTCCTACCAAACATTTGAGACCGATCCACTTAAGAGCACAGTGCTTTCCATTAACCAGGTGTAGGTGCTCACGCGCACATTTCTCTAGGTACATACATACTCTAAGATATAAAGGGGATTACTCTTTGTACAAGTAGTGGTCATATCTTTATAAAATGTGAATTTGGGTCTTGTCATGGCAATGATAAGTGAAGTATTCAGACGCAACTTGATGGAATGAGAAGGCAGCTGAGAAGCACTGGAATGTCTTCTTTTGGGGATAATCAGTTGCTGAACTCATGCAAAACAAAGTGGTCCCGCTTGCTCCTGTGGACGGAGGTACATGCTCTGGGCAGTTTGTGCGTCCTTTGCCATTGGGAACATGCTACTGTTATGGTAAATGTAAATATACTTTCTTTCTTAAACAGCCATATCCCAGTTTTCCTCAAAAGTATCACTAAAGGTGGCTGCAATTTACATTGTGAATATATAGCCTTTTTGTTGGACGAAGGAAGCATTTGTTATTAAAATAACCCGAGTATTACTCCAGCAGAAGGTATTACTACCTCTAAATTCCCTGTGCTAGATGTAGTCCATGTAGTTCTTTTATTGTCTTCTTAATAATAAATATATTTGAAAACTCCTATGCTTCAGCTGATTTCTCAGATAAGGACTGGAGCAAGTGCTTATAGACGGCCGAGTTCATGAATCGGGGGTAGGAGTCTCTGTGCATGAGGGTGTAGATCTGAAGCTGGGCGTCATCGAATATGTGTGGGGATGGCTCACCCATGTTTCTGTTAATGATTTCTCTTACTCGAGAGTCCAAGCTGACCTGTCAACAGAAGCCCAGAAGAGCTGCATTAGACACTTCTCTTCATAAATCCACCCCTATTTCCCGCAGCTTATTTTGGTTTTTGAAAACTCCAAACCTAACAAGTTCACCCTAAAATCCAAACTGCCAAAAAAGAAACAAAAGCACAACGAACAGAGATTCTCAAGCTTCGGAGCTATGGGCATCCCCTGGAGGGCCTGTTAAGCAGATTTCTGAGCCCCAACCCCACGGATTCAGACAGTAAGTTTGGGGAAGGGCCAGACCCTGTATTTCTTAGAAGTTTCACAAATTCTAAGTCATGGTGGCAGGTAGCACACTGCCTTAGAAAACCACATTTTGTTTCTTTAAAATGAGTGTGCACACACATCCTTGCTAATTTCCTAGTAATAGAAGGGCTAAAACCTGGATGCCACAGGCTTTTCCCCAGCTAGAAAACAGTTGCAGAGTTCTAGAAACAAGCACCCAGCCAACTGAAGGGTTGGGCACAGGTGTGGAGCAGAAATGCTGAAGTCACAGGACCTACGCAGCAGTGATGCCTGTGTTTAAATCCCAGCTGTTTTGTCTGTATCAAGTTAAATATGAATTCCTGCTAATGAGCTCATCTCATAAAGTGAGATGACGATGGTGGTGGTTTCTAGCTTTTTGTTGAGGCTTTAATAAAAATGTACTTAAAGCGCTTGTGATCCACTTTGTGCCCTGGACATGTCAGTGTTTTTGCTCTGATGTTTTGCTTATCCCATATTAGACTCTCATCAACCAAGGCAAACTGCTGGGCTCAGGCTTCACCTGTAGGACACCAGACAAGAATCCAAACCAAAGCTGTAACAGTAAACTCCGTATCTTCTCTTCTGAGTAACGAACCTCAGCCAGACCATCCCTGCAGTAGCTGGCCACGATAGTTCCAATGCCATGCACTGAATATGTTATTAACATAAAACTAGGAATATGATTAGCTGTATTGCATATGGTGCTAATATCAAGCTGGAAAGACAATTACCCAAGCCATTTATTCCAATTTTGACACCAGTGAGCTATCTTTCCAGCTGCATAAATCCATCATCCTCTTGAAGGTCTGTTGCCTGCCCACAGGTGGTCTCTCAAGCCCAGTATGTTCAAAACAGACTCAGCATTTCCAGATCGCCTTGCGTAGCTTGTGAAGGAACATAACTATCCATCCCCATCCAGCTCGGAGTCCTGCTTATTCTTCATTTTCCCACTAGCTCTATATCTGTCACAACATCCTGTTAATATCCTACCTCTTTATTATTCAAATCTGTTGCCCTCTTCCTCCTGCGATGACTTGTGGGAACTGCTCACTGTTGGCTGCCGGGTTTGGTAGCAGCCTCCAAACTGGTCTCCCAGAGCCAGCCCAGCGCCTCTCCTGTCACTCTCCAGGGTTCAGCCAGGGGCTCTTTCTAAAGCGCAAACCCCATTCTAACCTTGTAGTTTCAGTTGTGTACCTTACACTGGATTGTTGGTGCTCTCAAGATCAAGTTCAAGGCTTACCTGTTCCAAGGTTAAGCTTCTGAAATCCCTGGTGATCTGCTTCCACTAATTCCCAGCTCTGTCTCACTATTCCACTCAAAAGCTGTCGTGAACTATTTGAGATTAGAGAAGGAAGGAACTAGAGCGATCTTGTTTTTGTCCCTTCTGTGTGGGATAACCTTTTCCTGTACCCTGCCTGACTAACTCTACTTACCTTGAGGTCTTGGCTTAGAGGTCACTCCCCCCGCCCTACAACATACAGTCCTTCTCCAGCTCCCCAGATGGAGGTAAAGTTTCCTCCTTGTCCCCCGAATTTGTCTCATGGTACTACTCACCACACAATTTCTCACAGATTTTGTGGCGGGGGGCACTTTGAGCCCATCTGGGGGACTGCATTCAAAGTGATTTGAATGCTATGAATGGAGCAGAATAGTTTTCTATATTTTGGAGTAGCTATAACCGCAGGTGAACACGAAGAAACACAGAAGAGGTTAATTTTACTAACAGTTCCAGGGAGAAGACCCTTTTGTGGGCACAAACCTCTTTAGGAGAAAGAATAGAAATGTAGTCTTCATATATTATCCTTGCTTTCTCTTCAATAATGTTTTTATTAGCTTCCTTTTTCAGTTCCTCACAGGCCATCCAGAAAAGCATATTTTCTTCACTGAATTCTGTGCGGAGGAATTCCCGGAAAGCATTTCTTCCGGCAGGAGTGACCATTAAGTTGTCGAATGACTGAGCCCAGGCACTGACCTCCTCCAGAGTAGGGGTTGAGCTTAGGGGAGGCCAAAAGAAAGGAGGCAAGAGGGGTCATTATTGGTAGTTCAGCAGAATCTCATCACTAGAAACATTATCTTTCCCTCTCTGGCAATGAAAAAAATGGATGGATTTGGCCCTTTTAGGCAAGGAAAGACCTGTCATCATTTCCTCAAGTCTTTGGCAAAAGACTTCTACAAAACACATAGTCTGGTAGATTTTGTGACCAAAATGCCTGCAAACCAAGTTGCTAGAATAACTACTATGAGTATACTTACTTATTCACATCTAAACAGATCTAGCAATGTTTTTACATTAGAGAAGTAAATCTTACAACAACCTGACCTAGATCCCTTAATTATTTATGACAGAGCCAAGACTTAATACTAAATCTCCAGGACAGTAAGGGGGCAAGGTCTACTTAACACTTTTTAAAAAATTATGTAACATTTGAGAAAGAGAAGAACATACATAAAATAAACACAGCTTATGAATGGGAGCAGAGAAGTTTCTATATGAAGGGTGACAACAAAATGAACTCTTGGGAATGTAGCATTTAGGGGAATATTGTTCACAAAGTGGCACTTGTCACTTCATGTGCTACCCTCTCACACCCCATCCAGAGGGAACTGGTACACTTGGTTTCTGTCTTATTATTTTGGGGTCATATTTTACTTCTATTTAAATTATATTGAGATCAGAAGGCACACTCTGGCCGGGGATATAGCTCAGCGGCACAGCACGGCTGCCTGGCAAGCACGAGGTCGTGAGCTCGATTCCCAGTACCAAAAAAAAAAAAAAAGAAGAAAAAAAAAAAGCACGGTCTGCTTAATAGTGATCCTTAATATATTTCGCCTTTACATTTCCCCCCCCAGTTTTCATAAATGTATGTTTCTACCCATGAAGAATGTATTCTTTCTTTGATTTGGGACCCTGAGCCTCAGAACTGAAAATAGATTTCTGCTGCTTTAAGCTACCCAGGTTTGGGTGCTTTGTTACGGCAGTCTTAGCAAACTAACATAGAAGTTTATTAATTGCTGGTATGGTTTAGTTCTAGAACTATTCTGAGCCTTTACTTCTTCCTGAGTGTACAGTCTCTTAGTACCCTCTTTAGGAATTTGCTCCGGGTGTCTAACTGATCATTTTCGCGGGCACAACTTGTTCCTAGTCTTAGCATATAGTCCATCCTTGCTAAGTATACATTTCCATTTTGATTTCTAATGAAATTTTAATTTCCATTTTCATTTCTAATTTTATTTCATTGAGCTTTCGTCGTATTTTTTGGACCTAGCAGAAGATAATATATTTTGTAAGTCTTTTTATAGAGAATCAGCTTTTGCCTTGTCTTCATTATATCTATTTGTTATTTAATTAGTTTCTGGGCTTACATATTAACATCTTCTTTCTTCTACTTTCTTCATGCTTATTAAAGGGAACACTTAACTCAGTAATGATTAGTTGCTTGTCTTTTCTTACAAATATTTAGGGTTATGTATTTTTCTCTACTTACTGCATTCTCTACATTCTCAGGTTGATACATAGTACTTTCATGCAGATCGATTATAAATTTTTTTTTTTTTTTTTTTTTTTGCGACAGGAAAAAAAACTATGTAGTGCAGGCTGGCTTTGAACTCACTGTGTAGCGCAGCCTGGCCTTGAACTCATGGTGATCCTCCTGCCTCAGCCTTCCTGAGTGCTGGAATTAAAGGCATGCACTACCACTCCTGCATAAGGTTTTTTTTTAACTTTATGATTTGCTCTTTGAGGCGCTACATGGAAGTGATTTTAAAAATATTAAACCTGAGGATTTTTAGATTAGAATTTTTAAAAAATTCCTGACTTTGATTTTAATTGCATTGGGTCAGAAAGAACAGTCTGTTCAATAATGATCCTAAAATATATATTAAGATATTTTATGAGGTAGCACTTGTGTCAGTTATTATAAATATTTTATGTGTGCTTGGGAAGAATAGGTCTTTTCAAATGGTTGGAGGCAGCTTGCCTAATTTTTTAATTATTTGTTTTTTTTTTTTGTGGGTACCGGGGGGTCGACCTCAGGACCTCGCGCGCCAGCAGGTGCCCGTGCCACTGAGCGATATCACCGGCCCCTTTTTCGTATGTGGGCTCCGGGAGTTGAACTTGGGCCCTCGCGCTTGCCGGGCAGGCGCTTAAGCTGCTGAGCCATCTCACCGGCCCAATTATTTGTTTTTTTGAGACAGGTCTCGCTATGTAGCCCAGGCTTGTCTTGAACTCTCAATGATTCTCCTGCCTCAGCCTCCCCAGTGCTGGGATTACAGGTGTGCAGCACCAGGCCTGGTTTAAAATTTCTATCTCTTAAGAACATCTATAACTGAGAGAAGAATGTGGAAATCTTTTGTTATGGTAGCAGATTTGAAAATTCCTTGCTTAAGTGATTTTTGTTTTTTACATTTTGGGTCTATTTTAATTAGTTATACATAAGTTGTTATAATTTATTTTTATTTATTTATTTGGTACCGGCAATCAAACTCAGGACCTTGTGCTTGCCAGCCAGGCACTGTGCCACTGAGCTACATCCCCAGCCCAGTTGTTATAATTTACTCATGAACTAAACCCTTTAATATTTTAGTAGTGATTCTATCTGTAAAGTGTTTTTAAATTTTTGTTTTTTGAAAAAAAATAAATTTTCGCTTTTGAGAGAGGGTCTCACCATGTAGCCCAGGCTGGCCTTGAATCCCTCATCTTCCTTCCTCAGCCTACCAAGTGCTGGGATTATAGGGATGTGCTACTGCACCTGGTGCTTTTAAAGTTTTGTAAAGTTTTTGCTTGATATTAATATTGGGAAGCAATATAGAACAGTGGATAGAAGCAGAATCTGGGGGCAGACTGAATTTAGATTTTGCTACCACCATTTCTGGAAGATTGCCACTAGTTGATGTGACACCTTCCCACAAAGCAGGAAAACGTGTCTCTTTTCTAGGCAGGACACATTTTGCTGATAGGAATGCAGGCTGCATATAAACTCACACTTGCCCCCGGCCAGGTGCTAGAGGGAAGAGAACAGTGTGCACAGATGTGGGTGGGAGTCTTTAAGATCACGGACAAATTACCTAATCTCTTTGAAATACTAATAGTACCTACGTCATAGAGTGGTGAAGATTCAATTAACATTTGTAAAGGTCTTAGTTTTGGGTAAATGGTAAATAATATGTGTTAATTATAATTATCCTGGCTATTCCAGCTATTTGTCTGGTAGATTTTTATTTTTAACCCTTTATTTTCCATGTTTGATTTGACGTTATTTGGGCTTGTCTCTGCTACCTTTCTCCCTAATGTTATTCTATAGTAATTCAGTTCTGTGTTTATTTTAGCTCCCCAGTATCACACTATAATTATTTTATCCCAGCAGTAATTGTTTATATCTACTTATACTTGTGTTAATTTCTTTGCTCAGCATTTCTTCTTACAATTCAGACTTTCCATTTGGGATCATTTTCTTTCTTCCTGGAAATTAGCCTTCAGAAGTTCTTTGCACATCTGTTGGTGGTAAACTCTGTTTCTGTTTATCTGCAAATGTCTTTGTTTCTCCCTTACTCCTGAAATATAGTTTGGCTGGATACAACATTCTAGGTGGACAGTGTCTTTGCATAGCATTTGATAATTCTATTTCTGGTGCCCAGAATTTCAGTTGAGAAGTCTGCTTAGTCTTATTATATATCTATTTTAGGCAACCTGCCTTCTCTTTGTAGCTGCTTTTAAGTCTCCTCTTTGTTTTTGGTTATTCTACAGTTTGAGTACAATTAGGTCTAGATGTAGAGAACATTTATCTTATCTGATATATATTGTGGGACACACACACACAACATACATGCACACACACACCACATTTCTGAGAATTCATGTCTTTCATCAGATCTGGAAAATCTTAACTATTATTTCCTGCCTTTCCACCTTTAATGGGGAACTCTGACTAGATGTTATGTCAACTCTTGTCACTTAGCCTTCATTTATTTATTTTTTATATTTCAATCCCTTTGTGACGTGGTCTTTTTGGATACCTTCAGATTCACAAGCTAGCTCTTTAGCTATATCTAATCTTCATATGTGAATTCAATGCTGGGCATGGTGGCACATGCCTATAATCCCAGCACTGAGGAGGCTGAGGCAGGAGGACTGCTGTGAGTTTGAGGCCAGCCTGAGCTACATAGTGAGCTCAAGGCAAAATGAGATCCTGTCTCAAAAAAAAAAAAAAAAAAAAAAAAGTAAAAATATGTGAATTCAAAAGATATCTTTTTTTCCTATCACTTAAGAAATATGTATTAAAGAATGATTTTGAAAAAGTTAAAGGTAATGATAGTAGAATATTTTTAAAATGAGAGGTCATAACCTATGTTCCATACTAGTGAAGAATCTATAAACAAAAAGAAAGGATGGTTCATACAGCAAAAGAAAAAATAAGGAAATGAGGTATTGCAAGAAGTCACACATAGGGCCGGTGAGATGGCTCAGCGGCTTAAGCACCTGCCCGGCAAGCGCGAGGGCCTGAGTTCGACTCCCGGAGCCCACATACGAAAAAGGGGCCGGTGATATCGCTCAGCGGCACGGGTGCCTGCTGGCGCGTGAGGTCCTGAGGTCGACCCCCTGGTACCCACAAAAAAAAAAAAAAAAAAAAAAAAAGAAGTCACACATAGAATTGGCTGAAAAATTAAACATACTAGAAATGATCAAAATAACTGACTTAATATAACTGAATCTATGCCCCATTTAAAGACAGAGACTCAAACTGGGCCAAAATCTGATAAAATGCTATTTTTACCAAAAAATTAAAAATGAGTAGACAGGCAAGATGTATGGGGAAAATGCAAGTAA
Source organism: Erethizon dorsatum (assembly GCA_028451465.1). Taxonomy (NCBI): domain Eukaryota; kingdom Metazoa; phylum Chordata; class Mammalia; order Rodentia; family Erethizontidae; genus Erethizon; species Erethizon dorsatum. The sequence goes on from CM051828.1 coordinate 55,536,372, forward strand.
GTATAATAATACCTAAGTAGAACCGGAAGAAAATGGCATTAAATTGGACAAAGACTCGCTTGGTATTAATTGGATATGACTGAGAACAAGCAAAGGGCAGCATGCATTGAGCGCTCGCCTCTTGACAGGCTCTGTTCCGAGTGTCTTGTTTTACTCAAAACTCACAACAACCCTTTATTGGTTTAGCTACAGCAAACCATTGTTATCCCCATTCTACAGAAGAAAACTGAGGCAGAATGCAGCTACTAAGTCAAGCGCCCAAGGTTGCATGGGCAGGACAGTCAGAGCCAGGACCAGATGCAGGCATTCTGATTCCAGATGTGACCTTCCCAAAGCGTTGGCACAAAATAGGATGTGTCAGGATCGATACGTCACCTACCTTTTTTTGACACAGGGTCTCGCTATGTAGTCTAGGCTAGCCTTGAACTCACTATGTAGCCCAGACTGACCTCAAACTGGAGGTTATCCTCCTGCCTCAGCCTCCCAAGTGCTGGGACTCCAGGTGTACACCTCTACGCCCAGCCTTACCTACCGTTTTTAATAGACTCATACACAGTGGACAATTTTAACATACCTCCTAGACTTTGAAAAATCTGGGCAAGAGTAAATAAGAAAAATATTTAAGAAATTTTGGACCATTAGTTTTTTTTCCTCTCAAAAATAACCAATTTAGGCCAGGTGTCATGGCACATGCGTTAATCCCAGCACTCTGAGAGACTGAGGCAGAAGGATCTCAAGTTCGAGCCCAACCTGGGCGATTTAGCACGATCCCATCTCAATGTAAAAGAGGGGCTAGTTATGCAGTTCAGTTCAAAGGCCCTGGTTTCAATCTCCAGTATTAAAAAAAGAGGTGATTTAATATAAAACTTATTTGATTAGTGCTTTTAGGATATTTGTCTAATGTCAGCAATTATACAGGTATAGAGAATAAGATTAAAGTAAAGTAAATCAATTGATAATATAGGAAGGAAAAAAGAAATATAAAGTTTGGCATTAAATAAAGTAGTTCATGTGCTTTTTCAAAACACTGAAATTTAATAATACTTTAGCCATTTAGTATAAATTAATAATTAAAAAAAAATGAACTCCTAACTATTGCTGAAAACTAAATGTTTCATTATAGTATTTTATTTTTAAAAGTATATAAGAATAAAATTATATCATTATGGCTTGTCAAGAAGGATCAATTTTTTTTTTTTGAGACAGGGTCTCAAAAAAATTCGAGGCTGGCCTTGAATTCATAGTGACAAAAAGGATCAATTTATGTTTGTGATTAGCAAGGGGATTAGATTAACAGACTTTTCTTTTCTTTTCAGTACTGGAGCTTGAACCGAGGGCTTTTGTATTAAGCTACTTTCCCAGCCCATTTTTATTTTTTAGACACAGGTCCACCCTAAGACACTGAGTTGCCTAGGCTGGGATCGAACTTGCAGTCTTCCTGCTTCAGCCTCTCAGAGTACTGGGATTAGAGGTGTGTGCCACCTTGCCCAGTTTGGAATTAGCCTCTTAACTCCATTTATTACTCTCTTAACTTCATTTACAATGAATTAAAAGGTGTTCTGCCCAGGGAAAATTAAGCCATGCTGAGATTCAATACTATTAAATTGTAGAAAAATTGTGTAAGTTCAGTTGAAACATAAAATGCAACAAGAAAAAGGTATTTTTGTTAGTCAGTGAACTAAAATGCTACATTTCACCTTTCTTCACAGGTTGGGAAGTTTATTCTGAGTTCATGGGTAGCTCTTGTGGGTCTCTGTTCTTCTTGGTTTCTAACAGTGAGGCTGTAAGAAAAAGACAAGATCAGTCTGTATCAAGGAAAGTTTTTTCTTTTTTGTACCAGACATCAAACTCAGGACCTTGTGCTTTCCACACAGGAGCTTGTGCTGCTGAGCTATATCCCCGGCCCTGGAAAAAAATTTTTTTTTAATAAATATTTTAAAGAGAGTTTAGATCAAGTAAAATTTTTTTCTATTTTTTATAAACATGATTCTGATTGCTTTTAAGAAAACCAAAATTTGACAATAAGGTATCTGTGTTAGTTTTCAATCACTATAACAAAATACATGAGATAGTTAACTTATAAAGAAAGAAGAGTTATTTTGGCTCACAGTTTTGGACTTCCAGTCTGTGATTGGCTGGCCCCACTGTTTTGGCCCTGTGGCAAGGCAGCATATCATAGGAGGGGTGAATGGCCTAGCAAAACTGCTCCTATCACAAGCAAAGAGGAAGAGAAAGGAGCTGATGACCCCACATCCCCTTGGAGGGCATACTCCCACTGGCTTAAGTACCACCCACTAGGCCCTACCTCTCCCGGTTCTACCATCTCCCAATAGCGCCACCCTGTGGCCAAGTATTAAACACACAAGTCTTTTGGCGACATCCAAGATCCAAACTATAGCATTGTTAGAAAAATGAATTTATTTATAACACTGAAGCCTATAGTAATTGAGGGAAGGTTATAAATTATTATGGTTGCCTGATGTGGTGGCACACACCTAACATCCCAGAACTGGGGAGGCTGTGGCAGTAGAATCACCATGAGCTCGAGGCCAGCCTGGGCTACATAGTGAGTTCAAGGCCAGTTTAAACTACATAGTGACATCCTGTCTAAAAAAAAATTATTATGCTTAACTGGATGAAGAAAATACTAAAAAAAAAAAGACTGCCAGGAATGTTTTGAGTTTTTATTTCATTTTCTGCACCTTAAAAACATTATATATCCTATATGCATTGTTTCTAGTCAAAATGGAGCTTTTATACATTTATTGACACATGTAGAAAAGTATTAGAGAAAAATCAATCAAAATCTACTACTGTATCATTGAAATTTTCTTCCAGGCAGGGGATATAGCTCAGCGGCACAGCACCTGCCTAACAAGTGTGAGGTCCTGGGTTCGATTCCTAGTACAAAAAAAAAAAAAAAAAACCCAAAAATTTGTTTCTTAAATAGATTTTGTACATGTCTCTGTAAATTTATTCCAAGCATTTTTGTAATTATTATTATTATTTTTTGTGTGTGTGGGTACCGGGGGTCGACCTCAGGACCTCGCGCACCAGCAGGCGCCCGTGCCGCTGAGCGATATCACCGGCCCCTTTTTTCGTATGTGGGTTCCGGGAGTCGAACTCGGGCCCTCGTGCTTGCCAGGCAGGCACTTATGCCACTGAGCCATCTCACCGGTCCCGCATTTTTGTTATTATTGTAAATGGAATTTTTTTTTTTTTTTTTTGTGGGTACCGGGGGTCGACCTCAGGACCTCGCACGCCAGCAGGCGCCCGTGCTGCTGAGCGATATCACCGGCCCCTTTTTCGTATGTGGGTTCTGGGAGTTGAACTTGGGCCCTCGTGCTTGCCAGGCAGGCGCGTAGGCCGCTGAGCCATCTCACCGGCTCTGTAAATGGAATTTTTACATATACCTTTTTCTAAGTCGTTATTTGTACATATGAAGCCTATTGGTTTCTTAATGGTTTTATTGAGCTATCATTTATATCCCATAAAGTCTATCTGTTTGAGGTGTACAATTCAATAGTATTTAGTATTATACTCAAAAGCTGAGCAACCATCACCACTATCTAGAATATTTTCATGGTCACCAAAAGAAACCCATACCTGTTAGAAGTCACTCCCATAATAATACCCATATCTCCCCACTGCACCAGGCCTTCACGAACACTGATGATCCACGTCTAGTCCCCATAGATTTGCCAATTCGGAATCATAAATTATGTGATCTCTTGTGGCTGTCATCTTTCACTTGGCGTAACGTTCCCACAGTTTACTTGTTTGTACGTAGTATACATCAGTACTTCCTTTTCTGGTTGAATAATACTACACTGTACGATTATATCACATTATATGATTGTACATTGTACTACATGTTGTTTATCCAGCCACCAATGGAGGATATTTTTGTCCTTTCCACACTTTGGTTGCACGAATGATCTGCTATGTACACTCATGTGCAAGTTTGTATGGACATACATTTTTGTTTCTCTTAGGTTAGATGCCTAAGGGTAGAACTGCTGCAAAATATGGTAACTATTTTTTTTTTTTTTTTTTTTTTTTTGGGTACCGGGGGGACGACCTCAGGACCTGGCGCGCCAACAGGCACCCGTGCCGCTGAGCGATATCACCGGCCCCTTTTTCGTATGTGGGTTCCGGGAGTCGAACTCGGGCCTTCGCGCTTGCAAGGCAGGCGCTTACGCCGCTGAGCCATCTCACCGGCCCCAACTATTTTTAACATTTTGAGGAACTCTCAAACTTTTTCTTAAAGCAGTGGTACCATTTTATACTCCCTGAAGCAGTATTTGAGGGATCTAATTTCTCTATATCCTTGTTAATAGACATTATTGTTGTCTTTTTGAGTCTAGCCTCCAAAGTGAATGTAAAATGTTATCTCATTGTGGCTGGATTTGCCTTTAGTTGGCTAATGACTAATAATATTGAGCATCTTTTCAAGTATTTAACTATTGCACATCTTGGAGACATGTCTCTCTATCCTTTGACGATTTTTAAAGTTGTTTGTTTTTTATTTTTGAAATGTAGAGTTTTAAAATTATACTTTAGATACAAGACCTTAAGACAATTGTAATGTTAATTTATATTCTACTGTACTGAATTCTTCCATGTTTGCTTTAGCTCTAGCAACAACTCCCAAAAACAAAAACAATTCTCTTGAGCTTTCCAGGTAGACTTTCATCTTCTGCAAATAGGGAGAATTTTACCTCTCTTTTTTTCCCCATTCTTAGGCCACAGTTTTCTGTTGTCTAATCGCATTGGCTGTTACATAAAATACAATGTTAAACAGTAGTAAAGATTGTGGACATCCTTGTGTTATTCTTGACTTTAGCAGGAATGTTTTTAGTGTTTCATCAATTTAAAAGTGGCTTTTTGGGGGAAAAGGGTGCTGGAGATTGGACCTAGGGCCTCAAACATGCTAAACATGTATTTTACCACTGAACTACACCCCTGGTCCCTAAAAAATGCATTTTTTTCATTGATGATTTGAGTTTCATCTTGTTATTGCTACTATATTAATGCTTCTATTTATTTTATTATGTTTTTCTTTAACATTTTGACTCCATTTTATAAATTCTTGAAAGCCTATTTTCAGCACATCCATTTTATGAATTTTCAATGTGTGTATGTATGTATAGCTTTATTTTTCTTTAAAGGCAAAAACCATTAAAAATGCAAGAACGCTTTTGAGTTTCTTTCATGATGCTAGGACTAAAAAGTTTCAATAAATAATGGTTTCTTTAAAATGCCACAAAACAAAACAAAGAACTTGAGAAGCACAGGGTGTTATCCTCTCTGCATGGGCATCAATATCTCCTGACTTCGGAGGCTTCTTTTGTAAGCCAAACACACTGCTGCACAGTGGGTATGGAAAGGCAGAGAGAAAGGAATTATGAATCTGACACAAGATTCCTAAGAGAACTGGGAGCTATACTGTGAATTAAATAATGCAAAATTTGCTTAAAGCTTTGACTTTTTTTTTTCCACCTCTTCATATTAAAGTAGAAATATTTTTTTAAGGAGACAATAAATTCTAAAAAGACTGAAGAATATTTTTTGGGTCAAGTTTTGTTTATAAAGGTCTACTGTGATTGCTAACAAAGAAAGAGAAAATGTCAATAGAAGCCAAGGTGGCTGCTCACCATGGTTTAGAAATGTTCAGTTAAGATCCATGCTTAGGTATATTTTGAGTTATAAGGCAGGAGAAAATTTTTCAACCTTCTATAACTAAAAAAAAGTTATTTTCAAAAGAGTAACAGTCTGTGTGTTTTCTGGTTTATAACATTAATACTGGAAGGCTGTGGAGACGAATTTTGAGAAAGATGTCAAAGGGCTCAGGAAACATTTTGCCATTTATCTTTCTTGAAAATTGACTGCGCCAGGCATGGTGGTGCACGCCTGTAACCCCAGCACTTAGGAAGCTGAGGCAGGAGGATTGCTGCAAGTTCGAGGCCAGCCTGGGCTACAAAGTGAGTTTAAGGCCAGCCTGAACTGCATAGTGAAACCCTATCTCAAAAGACAAAAAAAAAAAAAAGAAAAGAAAAGAAAATTGACTGCACTATGTATACCTGCATAGATAAACCTCAAAAGAATGCTAAGAAAAAAAAAAAAAAATCAGGGAAAGTGAACTGCCTTCCACTGATGTGAAAACAACATATTATTTTTAATTTTATTATTTGAGACAGTATCTTGCTAGGTAGTTCAGGCTGACCTTGAACTTACTACGTAGATGTGGCTAGCTTTAAACTCATGGGAATCCTCCTGCCTCAACCTAGGATGACAGATGTGTACTGCCACACCTGGCTTTCTATTTTTGCACTAATTATAAATGTCATTCTTTTTTTTTTTTTGTGGGTACCGGGGGGTCAACCTCAGGACCTCGCGTGCCAACAGGCGCCCGTGCCGCTGAGCGATATCACCGGCCCCTTTTTCGTATGTGGGATCCGGGAGTCGAACTCAGGCCCTCGCGCTTGCAAGGCAGGCGCTTATGCCGCTGAGCAATCTCACCGGCCCCTAAATGTCATTCATTTTGAAAGAAAATTGTCTTAAATTTTTTTCTAAGCAAGACTTTAGTGATTCAATTTGTCCTTCGCCAACATGAGACTATTTGTTTGCAGCTGAGTTTTACACTTTTTAACACAAAATTAAATGCCAGATAGCACATTTGACCCCTTTTGTGTCTATACTGACATGTATTGTCTGATTTCCCTCTGGATTCACTTTTTTTTTTCCTGAAGCACTAAGAGCCTTTCTTATTTCTTTTAGGGAGGTCTGTAAGTAGTAATTCCAGTATGTCTGGGAATCTTACTTTACCCACACTCTTGGATTACAGTTTGAGTTTTCAGTTAGAACTTTGAAGACAAGTCTTTTGCTTTTTATAGACACACAATAGGCGCTATGTAAGTGGTGGTGATGTCGAGCAGGTACGGCTCTCATCTCACTTAGCCTACGACATTCAGAACTAGTAGCAAGACACCTGTCCCCACCTGCGAGCCTGATGTCATCAGGACAATGGGCCCTGCCCAAGGGAGTGGGAGAGAGCGGAAATGTCAGCTGGAGTCTCAAAGACACCGTGACACCCTCGTGTTCTTGTTCGTCTCTCAGAAGATGGTCTCTAGTAAGCACTCATCTACAGGCAGAGTGAAAGAATGGAGAAGGAGCCTTGGGGTTGGCTGGGTGTCTTCCCCACGTAGGGCAGGCCCTAGACACACACGCTTTCTCAGCGGACTACCTGCACCTCCCCCGCAGCTTCCTGTGGAGACAATGGGTTTGTCAGTGCCAGGCTGTTTAGCCTTGTGAGAACCCCACCTAACACGCCCCCACCTCCTGTCTGAGATCCATCCTGAACCAGCTCATGATCCCATTAGTCCTTGGAATGTTCTATTGCTGGGCCCTGTCCACCACACTGGAATTACTGGAAAGTAACAAAAGCCTTTAAGTCAAGCAGGAGGAACAGACCAAACCTTCTCGGATGTTTATTTCCAATCTCTGGCTTCCTCCCCAGGGACCAGTTCCAATAGTTCTATATCACTGTTCTCAATCAGTCTCAATGTCAGGTTTTTTTCTCTAAAGGATCGTGAGGTCTTGGTCTAACCTAGAGCCAAGCCTCCGTACATTTACAGGAACTTAACTGCCTACAGCAGTGCGCAAGTTTGGCTGCTCTAAGCGCTTTCATATCCACGATTTCAAAGATGCAATCTAATGTGCCTATGATTTCTAGGAGTAAAGTCTACCCATTTCTTCACAACTTTAGCAGTGATTCAGTCATGAGTGTTTTACATTCAAGTTAGTTATCTCTTTTTTTGTAAAACAATGATTGTGTATCTTCCTCTACCAGTAAGTTAGACTATGCTTTTAGATTTTTGTCTCAACTTTAAGCCTACATTTTGACATTTCTCTATTAAGAAACAAAATTAAAATGGAAGCAGCAGGAGATAAAATCTGGGCCTCATAACTCTAACCTTTGAGACTCATCTTAGGGCTGGGAGGTGGCACTTACAAGACCTATTTTATTTATTTATTTATTTGTTTATATATTTTTGAGACAGGGTCTTGCTATGTAGTTCAGGCTGGCCTTGAACTCACTATGTAGCCCAGGCTGGTCTTGAACTCATGGCAATCTTCCTGCTTCAGCCTCCTGAGTGCTGGGATTATCAGCATGTGCCACCACACTTGGCTATAAGACCCATTTTATTTATTTATTTATTTATTTATTTATTTATTTATTTATTTATATTTTAAAGAGAAGAAAAAACAAAACAAATCAAAAAAGAACAAATTTTCAAAACAACATAATAGGAGGGTAACAATGGTTAATGCATTACGTATTGTTATCTTTAAGTTAGTTATTCAGGATACCAGATATTAGCATTCAATTGTCCAAACATTATTGGCACAAACCTTACTCTTCAATAAACTAAGTAAAATTAGTAGTGTATCTATCTTAACCATCTTATATATAAATACAACTTTTTTTCCTTTCCCTTCTTTCTTTTCCCTATTCCCCCATCCCAGTCTCTTTCCTTTTGACCAGTTTCTTTTTGATTCACCATGTCAATTGTACATTTTGGATCTTATTTACTCTTTTAGTTTCTCATACTAGAGAGACAATACGATGCTTACACATGTGCGTCCGGTTTATTTCACTTGTGAGTATTTTCTCGAGTTGCATCCATTTACCTATAAAAGTCTCCAGTTTATCCTTCTTTATGGCTGAATAGTACTCCATTGTATAAAAATACCACATCTTTCTTATCCATTCCTCAGCTGATGGGCATTTGGGTTGTTTCCAAGATCTGGCTATTACAAATTGTGCTGCTATAAACATGGGTGCACATATATCGCTGTGGTACGATGTTTTTAACTCTTCTGGGAAGATGCCCAGAAGGGGAATAGCTGGGTCAAATGGGACCTCCAACCCTAGTTTTTTGAGGAATCTCCACACTGATTTCCACAGTGGCTGCAACAGTTGACACTCCCACCAACAGTGAAGAAGGGTTCCTTTTTCCCCACAGCCCCTCCAGCATTCATTATTAGTTGATTTCTTGATGATAGCCATTCTTTCTGGGGTGAGATGGTATCTCAGTGTTGTTTTAATTTGCATCTCTCGCATGACTAGTGATGTTGCACATTTTTTTGTATATTTATTTGCCATTTGTATTTCTTCATCTGAGAAATGTGTATTCATCTCAGATGCCCATTTTTGGAGTGGGTCTTTAAATTTGGGATATAAGACCCATTTTAAATCCCAACTCCCCCACAAAACTTTTATGTCACTGTAGTGCCTTTCTAACCAGTTATGCAGAGTTTCTGCCCAAATGATAACATGTGATCATAACAGCCTTACATTGTTCTGTAGTTGTCTAACCTATGCTAGCCTGAGTTTTAGTATTCAAATATAAATTCCTTGAGAATTTGACAAAGGTAGCTTATTACCATTGGTTAACTTTTTTTTCTTTTTTTTTGGGTGTTCTTCAGTATTAGGCACATAGTAGTTGCTTTAAAAAACATTGAATTAATCATAAGTGGACACTATGCAATCCCAATTAATAGCACACTAATTTTTTTTTAAAAAGAAAAAGTCCCCAACCTTACCACGAACAGCTACAACAGCAGCACCAGCAGAAGCAGCAAGCATTGGAGCCCCGACTGCCCGCTCCTTGCTGGGCGGTGGCGGCGCCCGGAGCGTCCTGCGAGGCCGATGTCTGCCTCTTGCGCATCTCCATGCGTTCGGATCCCATAGGCTGCCGCAAAGAAAGGAGAAAGAAGGGCGGGGTGGGGTGCAGAGTTAGGAAGACATAGGCATAGAGATTCAGTTGTTAAGATGCAGTGTAACTATATCCGGGTCATTTTTGCTGATTTTGGTAAAAATTGGTGCTTAGATTTACAATCCATTAATTTATCAAACAGTTATTTAATGGCTAGCATCTGTCAAGCAGGGTGATAAATTCCAGGAACAAAATGGCTAACGGAGACTACTGCCCTGAATCAGTCACAGTTTGGTAGAGACAGACAAATGTAAGCACTGAAGACGCCGTACAAATTGCTACAAGAGGCACATTTCCCTCTTCATGGTCCCTCTGGACAGAACCAAAGGGGAGCAGCTTAGCTCACAGTTAACTGCGGCTGCCCAGGAGGCCAGGCACTGAGAGGGGAGGAAGCCACACCCAAATATCCGCCAAGCTAACAGAGTCCTTTGAAAAGGTCAGCAGAATAGGTGGCCCTGGGAAGCTGAGTGTCCGCGGCCAGAGCTATGACATTAAAATCTTTACCAGCTGCATTGCCATGAAAAGGAATTCAATGCTGTATCTATAAAGCTTAGAACACAGCCTGGCTCAGAGTAATTGCTCAGTTATTCCCAGGAGTGAGGCACTGAGCCGGACTGTGGCCTGCGCAGGTCCGCCCTGCCATTTTAGGGACAGTCCCTCCTGCCCACCTCAATGGTGGTCAAACATGGGACACAGAGGATCTATGCCCTTTAACACATGTCCTTTTGGGTGAGGATGACAAGGCAGCATGAAGGAACGAGGCATACAAAGACAATTATAAAAAAGAAGTTGCTAAACCCATTTTTACTTTTGACAGTATTACTGAGTTCTTGGCAGAGCTAACTGCAAGCTAGTATCAAATGTACATTAAAGAACTTTAAGTAGGACTTTGGAATTAAATTCTAGATGTATTATTCTACTCTAAACTTAGATTTGTATATTCTACTGACTGTAACCTGTATGCTATTGGACTTTTAGTTATTCTAATCTTCTATTATTACTATTTTACAGTACCAGGAATTGAACCCAGGTCCTTCACACTAAGCTACATCCTAGCCCTTGTTAAAATTTTTTGAGACATGGTCTCTCTAAGTCACTCAATGGCCCAGACTGAGCTAAAACTTGTGCTCCTCCTGCCTCAGCCTCTGAGAGTGCTGGGGTTACAGGTGCCGCATGGCACCTTTATATTTAAAGAAAGGAGGTCTTGCTATGTTTCCTTAGCTGGCTCAATCCGTCGTCCTACATCAAGCCTCCTGAGGACCTGCTACTACATGTGTGTACCACCCACCTGGAATATTTTGATTATATATTTTTTAATATCGGGCAGGTCATATTGTCTTTGTTTACTTAAAAGTTTTCAGTTTTTGATTTTTTAGAGGTAGGGAGCTGTTTTTGCCTGTTATCGCCTGCCCACCCCTTTTGAATTTCAAAATTAGCCTGTCAAGTTCCAAAAGTTCCGTATTCATAGTGGCGTTTTGATTAGAATTACATGAATTTACAGATTTATTAGTGAGGAATGACATCTGAGTTTATTTTAATTAGCCTGGCACCTAACTTTCAGGACATCAACAGAGGCCCATAAAAGGGTTTAAGTGTCCCTCCGTGTTCACAGTGGCAATGGTCACAACACCCAGAAACCGTGCACAGCGCCTAGCCTGGCCTGAGCCAGTGAGGTTTCCTGAGCAGGTGGACTTCTCCGTCAAAATGTGGCAGTACAGACATCTGCCAAAGTCCAAGCCACACTTTATGGCAGCACTGGGAGGCAGCTCTGAGAGCAGAAAGAGTTCTGAGCCCATTTCATGCCTGCAGAACGCAAATCTGGGGCTTTAGTGCTTCCAGGCTTCACGGGTTTAGCTCATCAGTGACATTTCAGTGGAGGTGTAGACTGGCAATGGTTCACTTCATTCAAGGACACTGGAGTCCAAGGACAAGGCAGCACAATCTCCAAGTGAAGATGTTTTGAACAAAATATGCTACAGGTAGCTATTGTTTTCCAAGAGATGTTGATGCAACTTGCCTCATTAAAACACAAACAAAAACAACACCCAATTGCTTCCCAGAAGATTGCGATACGACCATCCAAGGGTTTCAAGGGACACCTATTTTAATGTCTTTGTTAACATCGGGTTTTCACCATCACTACATGAAACACCACTCCTTTAAATCCTCTCTTATGCATAGTGTTAGTTTTCTTCAAAAAAGTCTCGGACATTTTTGATGGGTTTACTCTTGAATATTTTGTAGATGGATTTTGCTGTGTCATAAACAACATTTCTGTTTCACTCCCACCTCTGTTTTTTATTTTTTATTTTTTTTTAATTTTTAAATTTTTATTTATTTATTTATTTATTTATTCGTGGGTACCGGGGGTTGAACTCAGGACCTTGAGTGCCAGCAGGCGCCCGTGCCGCCAGGCAATATCACCGGCTCTTTTTTCGTATGTGGGATCCAGGAGTTGAACTTGGGCCCTTGCGCTTGCCAGGCAGGCGCATATGCTGCTGAGCTATCTCACCGGCCCTCTGTTTTTTAAATACAGGTAGGTACTTAGGAGTATAGGAAGGTTAAGAATACTACACTGAATTATCCTATAGTTCTAGTAGTCTTCCTGTTGATTCACCTGGATTTCCTAGTTGGAGATTCAAAGTGTCCATAAATAATCATACTTGTCTCTTTGCTTCATGTTCCTTTCCAATGAATCAAAATCTGTCCTCTTGGCCATGATATTCAGTAAATACTAAGGACTCAACATTCTGGGAGGTTGAGGCAGAAAGTTCAAACCCACCCTGGGCAACTCAGCAATTTAGTGAAATCCTATCTCAAAATAAAAGTAAAAACAAAAGGAGGGGTGTTGCTCAGTATAAAGGCCCTAGGCTCAATCCCCAGTAGTGCAAAAATAAATAAGAAAGAGAAATACTATTAAGCACCTTTGTCTTTGTGTTTTTCTTTAATGAGAAGATCTGTAATGCTTGTACAGTGCCATATGTTGGAGACTTGCTGTATGTTAGAGGTTTCTAGAAGAAGGTAACTTTACAATCCCACCAGTAGTTAACATATTTTATTTGTTTATACACATCTATTTCTTGGCAAATACCTAAAGAATCTTGATTTAGTGAGCAAACTCTTAGAGAACATCATAAGGTTGCTCAAATACAAATTCTGTCGAAGTCTGTGCTTACACATTTTTTAGAAACTGCTTTCTTGAGGTCAAATGGGCACACAATAAACCGCGCATGTACAAAGTGTATCATGTGATAAGTTCGACATTTACTGAGAAGCCATCCCCGCAATCAAGGCGGTGAACACATTGCACAACATCTACCCTTATCCTCCCTCCCCTAAGCAATCACTGATTTGCTTTCTCTCTGCCCACTAATTTGCATTTTCTAATGTTCTATATAAGTAGAATCATACAATATTTACTGTTTTGGTCAAGTTTCCTTCACTTTGCATACTTATTCTGAGATTACTGCATCTATCAACAGCTCATTTCTTTTTATTCCTGAGCAGTATTCCATTGCCCGTGTGTACCACAATTTGTTTATCCTCCCACCTACCCGTGGACGTATCTTTTTGATATCTGTTAAAAGTATTAAATAGATTAGACTTTTCTTTTAAATATGAAAGTCTTTTATCAGAGTAAAGGAGACAATGAGAGAGGTTTTTACAGAGGCTGTCTTCAGATTTATTGCACTGTATATAGTTGCAACACATTTTTGTGGCTTGTTCTTCCATATGGAATAATGCTTCATAATTACTTTCATTGGTATTTCTATTTAATTAGCTGTTATCCATTTTTCTAATTTGTAATTCCCCATGGCTCCCTCTCTCCCAGTGTTTTGTGTTTCAATCCATCTTTGTGGAGTTGTGATTTGGTCTCATGATCTATTTAATTTTACACTGAAATCATTAGCATTTCTTGTATAGGTTCTCAGAATTCTTAAACATGGCTTAGTAATTTTGACATCTTAAAACATTTAAAGCTTTTATACATAAGTGTTCAGAAACACATACCATTCTTATAAAAATTTATTAACAACATAGAAACTCTCTGTCCCCCAAATTCTAAATTAACAGGCATAGCTTTCATTCAGTTACAACAGGCTGGGATGTTTAGTGGTGGGAGTATCATTTATACCATACCCTGCTGAGCTGTGGGAAAATATGAGAGCCAGAGAGGAAGCCAAAAGTGTTAGCAGCACTGTTAAAAAGAAGCAAATGCTCCATGGAGAGCGCTTGCCTACTACGCAGCATGGCCCTGAGATTGGATCCTGGCACACAGAAAAGAAGAGGTAAACGCTGATAACTGTCAAATTTGTGAGATTGACACAGAGGGTTTGTCATGCTATCTTCTCTACACTCATGTATGTTTGAAAATTTCCTTAACAAAGTTTAAAAAATGTTGAATTCTATTAGGTTTTTAAAAATCGACTAAGAATGTGAATTTACTTTTTGGAATAGTTTGTGAAGTGACTTGCACTAATGCATTTCTTCATGTTGAGTCACCATTATTTTATTTTATGTTTTCCCAGTGAAAAACAATTTTTATTGAGATCCTGCCAGCTGCAGAGCACATTCCTGACATTAGGTGCATTCTTCCTTGACAACGTGGCCTTTTTTTTTTTTTTTTTTTTCCTGTGGGTACGGTGGGGGGTGGCGACCTCAGGACCTCGCGCGCCAACAGGCACCCGTGCCGCTGAGCGTTATCACCGGCCCCTTTTTTTGTATGTGGGATCCAGGAGTCGAACTTGGGCCCTCGCGCTTGCAAGGCAGGCGCTTACGCTGCTAAGCCATCTCACCGGCCCAATGTGGCCTTTCTTAGGTGGTGCCATGAACACTTTCTTCTCCATGATCTGGAAGTGGCAGTGGCCAAGCGTGGAGGTGGTGTCAAGGAACTTAAGGTCGAACTTCTCCACAGCCTGCCGTTTGGTCCGCACTAGCAAGGACTCACAGAGGGCAAGCACCCACTTCTTGGTTCCCACCACACAGCCTTTCAGCATGACAAAGCCACCTCACTGTAGTGGACAAAGTCACCCAGAGAGTTGATGTTTTTGTCACACAGGTCATAATCGGTGAAGGCATTATGCTTAATCAGTTTGCCATCCTTGATAAGGTAGCCCTGACCAATCCTGTAGATCTTGTTATCTCCGTGTGGTGGTGATGGTAGCCTTTCTGCATAGCACATGCCAGGGAGAAGACCACCTAGGCAATCTTGAGCTCTAATACAGGCAATCTTGAGCAGCCCTTGGTGGGTCTTGTGGGCCAGCTTCTTGGTGTGCCAGCAACTGGTGACCCCTTTATAGCTGATAACATCAATCATTTCATCCTGCCCAACACCTAGGTCATGGGGATCTGTTGCACCAGCCTCTCCTGAGCCAGTCCAGCTTCTCAGCCACTGTGCCCCCATTCACCTGGATCTCCATGAGGTGGGCCTTCTTCTGCTGAAGAGGAAGCAGGTGCATCTGCGTGGAGGCGATAATGCGGGTGACTCGGCCGTACTTCCTCATGCTTCTGCAGTTCCCCAGCTGCTTCCTGCTCATGTTATACTGCCATTTCTTGTAGTATTTGGTGAAGGGCTTCTTAGATTTATGTCAGGTCTTACAGAACGGCCTTTTGCACTCATCGCTGATATCCTTAGCAAAGACGGTCTTGAAGGTCTGGAAGCCTTGAGGGTTTTCCACGTAGCCCACAGTGCCTATAACCACCATGGGCAGCATCTCCACCATGGTCATAGTCTCCATAACTCTCTTCTTGTTCACCTTGGATCCTGCACAATGTAATTCATGCCAGCCTTGCAGCTCAGAAAGGCTGTCAGGATGACCAGAAAGGGTCATCCCTGGGGAAGCTTTTCACCTTCCCACGATGTGTGCTACTGTGTTTCCGAGGCAAGAAGCCCCAGGATCCGTGTCTAGGAGCAGAGAACTTCCTCTGAGACATCGCGCCATCAGATCCCACCAGCAGAGTCAGTCACCGTTTGTTTAGTAACCAAACTCTTCTTAGCCCTAAAAGATAGCCGTTCTTTTATTATGCTATTGAAATTGATGTGGAGTTTATAAGGAGTTGTTTAGTTTACCTACCTACACATATACCTACTACTTAGCATCTTCACAAAGGAATTATTTTTGCCTGAATTTAGTAGAATGTGCCTACAAAATTAAAAATCTTTTTAGGAATGCCTGCTGTATGTGTGTGTGGTACTGGAGATTGAATCCAGGGCCTTTGAATTGAGCTATATCCGCCTACCTGCAGTCCTTTTTACTTTTTATTTTGAGACAAAGTCTTGGTAACTTGCTAAATTGCCTAGGCTGGACTTGAACTTGCAATCATCCTGCTTCCACTTCCCCAGGTGCTGGGATTACAGGCATACACCACCACACACAGCCAAAATCAATTATTTGAAGGCCCTGAAAATTGACTTAGATACAGTGCAGGTAAATTTACAGGCAATAAATAGAAAGTCTATGGCATTTAAGCCAAGGTCTGCTGCCAGTCTCCCACACTCAGCTCTGTAGCTAAAAGCTTTCCCCCAGGTGGGTGTAGCCAAAGATCACTCTCTTCTTTCAGCTTCCAATGCAGGGTGCTAATTTGACCCTGGGAGGGTAAGACTAGCAGCTTCAGATCTCTCACTGGCACAATGTTGCAGAAGCTCTATTCTGGGTCACTGTGGCCAAGGGGAATGGGGCTCCCCTGTTGCTCCTACTCTCCACATGTAGGACAGAATCTGTACCTTGCTAGCAAGGCAAAGACTCTACAGTAGGAGGAGACAGCTAAGAAAGACCTAGGGCTGCCACTGACCTCACCCCTGAGCCTACTCCAGAGGAGGGGTGTAGCTGCAGGGAAGCGAGCCATATGGGGCTGAGGCATTGAGGTTCTTTCAGGCCTGCAAGACAAAGACCCATGAAGCTCTGCCTGAGGGATAACTATATACTGAATGGAACATTTCATAGGTAAGGGCATTGTCAGAAGCACTGGAGATTCTAGTGGCAAGCAAGTAAGGGACTAGTAGTTCCATGATGCTAGCAGCAACAAGCAAAATGGCAAATCAGGTCACAGACAACAGAATTGGCAAGGGGAAAAGACACAGGCAGAGTCTGGAGGAATCCAGATGCAGGATTTCCCAGGCTCCCCCTCTCTCATGAGGAATCATAGAGAGCACATGTTTCCTAGCAACAAATATTCAGCAATATGTGTATGCTGTCTCTGCCCGCGAAGCCCACGAAGCCATGCGGCACCCAAGATTTTGATGGAGAGCTGGTCACCTAGCCATCCTGGCCAGCACACATCCCAGACCTCCAGAAGAAAAGCAGGTATTTGGCATATGTCATATTGATTGTACAACACTAGGTACAGAGAACCACAATTCCCACTTAACTATTTGTTGAAAACACTCTACCAGGTCCTAATTTACCAGCCGACAGTCAATATCGCATGCAGGACTGTAAAGATCCTAAGGATAGCAATCTAAGCTTGCTACGTTCATATTTTCAACACTGGGGTAGAAAAAATATTTGAAGAAATAATGGCTTTAAACTTCCCAAATTTGATGAAAATTACTAATCTATATACCAACGGGCGCAATCAACTTTAAGTGGTATAAACACAGAGAGATCCATGTCTAGACACACCATCATCAAAATGTTGAAAGGCAAAGAGAAAAGAGAAAAATCTTAAAGTAGCAAAAGAAAAATGATTCATCTGCACAAGTAAATCCCAAGATTAACAGCTGATTTCTTGTCACAAACAAGAGATCAGGAAGCAGTGGGACAATATATCAAATGTGCTAAAGCTGTTCTCAAAAATGCTGTATTCAGCAAGGCCAGTTGAAAAAATGAAGACAAAATAAAGATATTTGCAGGTAAGCAAAAACAGAATTTGTTCCAAGCAAATCTCTTCCAAGAAACACTGAAGGAAGTTCTTTAAAGAAAGTGATAATGGACAGTAAATCACACACACGCACGCACGCATGCATAGCACCAGCTTTAATAAACATGATTATCTAGGTAAAGATAAAGGACAGTATGGTTACATGTTCTTCTTTCTTTTCTTACTTGATTTTACTTTATTTTAAAAGCAACTGCATAAAACAGTATCTATAAAATTATACTGTTGGACTAATAACATATAAAAAGGTGATATATTTGACAATAACAACAGAGAGAAGGTACATAGGAAAAAAGCTATACTGCAGTAAGAAAATGGAAATGGAAGAGAACTCAAATCCAGAGAGAGAGAGAGAGAGAGAGGTAGGAAGAAAAATATATGGTAAATAAGAAGGTTAATTTTTTTAAAAAAGGAAAATCTATGCATTTCTACTCTTATTTTTATTAGATTCTTTAAAAGACAGGACTGCATAAAGCAATAATTATAACAATGTCATATGCTACACACTAATCCCTAATGTGATGGTATTTGGAGGTGGCGCCCCTTGAAGGGATGAGGTCACGAGAGTGGAGCCTCATGGAAGAGATTAGTGCTCTTTTAAAAGAGCTTTGACCCTCTCTTTTCAGTCATGTAAGGGTCCAGTAGAAGACGGCAGTCTGGGAGCCAGGAATCACCCAATCTTGGAGCACCAACACCCAATCTGCAGTCCCCTAGATGTCCTGGCCTCCAGAAGTGTAAGCAATAAATTCACTGTTTAAGCCACCCAGGCTATGATATTTTGTTACAGCAGCCTGAAATAACAGACAGTCGGATATAAAGTGCTCTCTATATATCAAGCAAGACAAAAGAAGGGTAAATTAAAACTAGAAATATCATGGTAAAACTTCACAACATCAAAGATAAAAGATAAGTGAAGAAGCTACTAGAGCAAAGAGACTCCTACAAAAGGAACGATCATTAGACCAACGACCAGACTGCTTTTCAGCCAGATGGCCAGGAGAAAGAGACTCTCTCTTCCTTACGCAAAAGAAGCTGTCAGCCTGAAGTTTCATAGCTGGCAATCAAAGAGAATGTCTAAAATAAAAAAGTTATTTTCTGAAATACAAAGATGCAGAGAGCTTATTTCTTCTAGACCCTTGCAAAGAAAATTGTTAAGAAATATATTTTGGGCCGGTGAGATGGCTCAGTGGCGTAAGCGCCTGCCTGGCAAGCACGAGGGCCCGAGTTCGACTCCCGGAACCCACATACGAAAAAAGGGCCGGTGATATCGCTCAGCGGCATGGGCGCCTGCTGGCAGGTGAGGTCCTGAGGTCGACCCCCAGTACCCACAAAAAAAAAAAAAAAAAAAGGTACAACAGTGAGTCTAGAACTGATACAGTATGTCAGTAAACTTAATTAAGTTCTGCCTGCAAGAATGAGTCTTGAGTATGTTTCCAATGCAGAAATTGTTTGAATGTGGTTAGAAAATTATATGAACTTTAACAGCCAAGAAATAGACAGTGTTATTTGAATATGATAATAAAAGGGAAATTTTCTGTTCCAGAAGAGTTTCCAAAGTCTCCTGAGTCTCCAAAGGTGGGACAATTAGTGATGTATGCCCATACATCTACAGAAAACTTCTGATAAATCTATATAAAATTTACTAAGAGAATTAATGAGAGTCACATAACATGTTATGGCTTGAGTCTAGATGTCCCCCCAAACCTCATGTGGTCACAGGTGGGGCTTTTTCAGAGGTGGCTAGATCTGGAGTGTGTGACGCTGGGATTGATTCATGGTGCAATGCTACAATCAAGGGCACTAGGACTACGGGTGTGCGTGCTACCTGCCCTAAGTAGCCTGGATGAGATATAAGGGACAGAAAGAGCTTTGCTTCCCTTGTTGCTTTGCTACCTTCTGCCTGCCATGAACTGTTTCTCCTCTACGATGCCTCTCTGCCATGCCACCTTGCCTTGGAGCCAGCCGAATATGGACTGTGAGCTAAATAAACCTTTCCTGGCTTAACTTATGGGTGTTGGGTATTTTGTCTCAGCAACTAGAAAAGTAGCTAAGACATAACATTAGTCTTGAGGATGTTTTAGAGGAAACTACATCACTGAAGGAAATTTTCAGAAGTAGAGAGCCCAGTAGCTTTTCTGCTCCCTTCTCCACAGCCGCCTGTTAGGGGCAGAAGAGATACCAAGGCATCGCTCCGGAACGGAAGATTCACACTGTAGTCCCTAGACGGACACTTGAGTGCCAGCCCCATCCTGGTCCTCACATGCCGCAGAAGAGTTTTGGGAAGAGCCTGGCTGAGCCTGAGGGGTAGAGAAACGAGCTTCGCTCTCGTCTGGAAAACACAGAATGAGAGACGTTGTTTGGAACAGTCAGGTCTAGGAGAAAAGGGAGCAATCAAACTGCGTGGCTGGGTGATATTTCTCATAAGACAAAGAGAAGGTGGCCAAACGTGAATGTTCTTGAAAGGACCCTATCCAAAAGTGCTGGAGAGGGTTAACCGTCCCTGGGGCTGTGCTACGGGGGCAGCAGTCTTCGGGCAGTGTTAGAGGCCAGATGAAAGGAAGGAGGTCCTTGTAGGGATGATGAGTCACTGAAACTCTTATTCCTTGCTTGTGGGAATCGGAACAGGCTGTATCCACTTCAAAAGACAGTTTGGCATTTTCTTATAAAGCTAATAAGCACGCATGAGCCAATATTTAGCCAAGAGAAATGAAAACACACACACACACACACACACACACAAATATATGCACAGATGTTTATAGAAGCTTTATTCATAATCACCCAAGACAGAAAATAACACAAACGTCCAACAGGTACCTGAATAATCAATTACACCTGTTTATAACTGCATATATTTTAAGTTTATATATAGTTGCAAATATAGCTGTGGAGTACTACTGGGCATAAAAAGGAGTGAAATATTGATACACACAACAGCATGGGTGAATCTCAAAAGCACTGTGTTAAGTGAAAGAAGCCAGACTAAAAAGGCTACATACTATATAATTTCATTTCTACAACATTCTGGAAAAGGCAAAACTATCACATAAGACCACGGAGAAATCTAAGTATGTTCAGAAATGTTACAATTGTACAGGTGGTTGGTCTGAACTTGCATGTATTTACTAATACTACCTGTAGGTTTGAACTTGCTGCAACCCAGAGCTACTAATAAAGGAAAGAAAGGAAGAGGAGACAGAAGGGGTATCCTCTGCTCCCCATGGTGGCTCTGATCCATTTCTGCAGATGCCTAAGCTGGGTGAGGAGAAACTGGAATGGATGCAGCTAAGTTTGATTTAGATGGGGGGTGACCTTTGTCAGTGCCTGCAAATAAGACTGTTCAAATGCTGCCACCAAACTGCAAAGCAGTGAGATTTGCTGCAGTTAGAGTCAAGGGGAGAGGAAGGGAGATCCAATATTTTGAAGTGGTATTGGGAGAATAAATTCATTGCCTGTGTACACTCAGTTGAGTCCAGCTTGTTTAGTTACTGAGGTATCTAAAGAAATGTGAGACTATCTAGCATGCAAAAACAGGTGAGAAGCCAAGTGTGGGGGTGCATGTCTGTAATCCCAGCACTCTGTGAGGCAGAGGCAGGAGGGTTGCCATTCTGAGCTTCTGGGCAACTTAGTAACTTAGTAAGACCGTGCCTCAAAATTTTAAAAAAAGAGCTGGTGATGTAGCTCAGTGTAAAGGCTGTGGGTTCAATCCCTGGTACTGAAGGAAAAAAAAAAATGCGAGAGGCAACAGCAAATATCACAGATTATACTCTAGGGTCAACCAGTGAGAGGTAAGACCAAAAAATAGGAAGTAGGAGTCATAGTGAAAAAGGGCAGAATAAAGGAATGTAAGGTGGATTCAAAGTGTTAAGGCTAAGAATATAAAATTAGTTGTTATCAAAGAATTAAGATATAGTTGCAGCATGATAGTCATAGGGCCAGGGCCTAATTAGTGAGGAAAGTAGCTGTGTCCTTTAAGCTTTCATTAGAAACCAGAACGATGGCCTCAATTCCCACATAAGAATAAACTTTATCACCTGGATTAGTTTCCTCCTGCTGCTGTAACAAATTACCACAGACCAGGAGGCTTTGTCCAACAGAAACGTATTCTCCAGTAGCTCTGGAAGTCCAAGGTCAACATGTCGGCAGTGTCGCGCTCCCTCGGAAGGGTCCAGGAAGTATTCTTCCTTGACTCTTCTAGCTTCTGGTGGCTGCCAGCAATCATTGGCCTGCAGTGTTTGTGGCACCAGAACCCTATTTTTCCATGTGGCCTCTTCCCTCTGTGTCTGTGTCTTCAAAGTTCTCTCTCCTCACAAGAACAAAAGCGGTTGGATTTTGGGCCCACATTTATCCAGTATGGCCTCATCTTACATATTGCACTTGATTACACCTATAGGACTCTGTTTCCAAATAAGGTGACACACGCAGGTACTGGTTAGGACTTCGATCTATAGTAGGGGTGCATTCCAAGGCCCCCAGTGGATGCTTGAAACCTTGCATAGTACTAACCCATATACATACTGTGTTTTTTTCTATACATACATACTTGTGATAAAGTTTAATTTATAAATTAGGATTAGTAAGAGACTAACAATAACTAATAAAAGAACAATTGTAACAGTATACTGTAATAAATTTAACTGAACATGATTTCTCTCTTTCCCTCCTGTGACAGGCAATCTGATAATAGAGAGAACTACTCCTAGGTCACTCATGAGGAAGGTTGGTGAATGCAGCATGGATACCATGGACAAACGGATGACTCATGTCTTGGGTAAGACAGAGAGGGATGCTGGAAAATTCATCGACTACTCGGAATGGTATACAATTTAACAATTATGGATTGTTTATTTCTGGAAATTTCCGTTGAAATATTTTTGCACTGTGACTGACCAGGGGTAACTGAAGTGGGGAAAAGCAAAATTGGGGATAAAGGAAGACTACCATATATTTTTTCTGGGGTGGAGGGAGGACATGATTCTACCTACAACAATGTCAAATGTAGGATGAGGGGCTCTGAGAAAGTGCTTTAATGCTTCTGTTGACAACTATCTTCTCTATTAGCTTTAGGAAGATGGGACACATAATCTGACACTGAGTTGATAAACAGTTAATGATTCTATGTTAAAAGCAGTTTTAAAAGATGAAGATAACAGATGCACATGATAAGAAGATCCACGTAATACTGAAGAATTTATCTATCCTCCCACATATCTAAACAGACAGGTGTAAGAAAATGGGAGCGTCTGCCGAGAACCAAGGTACAGAGAGGACTTCCAGCTCCCCTGTGCTTGCCAACACTTCTTCTGTTCACAGAAATAACCAACACTAAGTTTTTAATGTTAATCTTTCTAGAACCGTCTCTATGAATTTAAACACATATAAGTAACTTTTGTTTAAAACAGTTTTAATATGTATTCCTAAACATTATTTGACTACATATAGAGTTATATTTTTTACTTTAAAAATGATTTCATAAAATCTTCTTTGATGGTCCATGTTGCTCTAATTCATTTTAATCACTGGATAGTATCTTTTTTTTTTTTTTTTTTTTTGGTGGGTACCGGGGGGTCGACCTCAGGACCTCGCGCGCCAGTAGGTGCCCGTGCCGCTGAGCGATATCACCGGCCCCTTTTTTGTATGTGGGATCCGGGAGTCGAACTCGGGCCCTCGCGCTTGCCGGGCAGGCGCTTAAGCCGCTGAGCCATCTCACCGGCCCCACTGGATAGTATCTTATAGTTCAGATGTTTTGATGCGAATAATAATAGTGACGTAAATATATTTACCGTTGGCCGGATTGGCAAATTTGATTACATAAAATCACTAAATTTCTGAGCCATAAAGAGATAATATAAACAAGGCTGCCCCTGGCCAAGAATGGGCAAATTTAAGTATAAATAGGAATACTAATTGCAATGCATTGGAACATACCAAATATGTATAAATTCATGAATTTATAATAATGTTAAAAACTCACAGATCACCTCTAGAAGATAATTTTGATAGCTGATAAATAAGGGGAAGCACTCATGCTTTTTATCCTACTTTTCCTATACAAAGAGTATGTTAGGGTAACTAAATATTTGATAAAAAGTTTCTCCTTTAAACTGTTTACTAGCTAGTGGTGCATGCCTGTAATCCCAGAACTCAGAGAGGCTGAGGCAGGAGGATCACAAGTTCAAGCCCAGCCTGAGCAATTAGGGATTTAGCAAGACCCAGTCTCAAAAGAAAATATAAGGGGGGGGGCGGTGGAAAGAGGAAGAGAAGAGAGCTGGTTTGATGGGATGGGGGGTGTCTGGGAGGGTGGGAGGCAGCAGTATAGGGAAATAGCTAGTAGAGTGAAGTCTCAGACACGTTGGGGAAAGAAAGCAAGAAAGAATGAGAAAGAGAGATGGGGAAGGGAGAGATTAAAGGAAGGGAGGGAGTGAGAGAGG
This sequence comes from Erethizon dorsatum, assembly GCA_028451465.1. Lineage (NCBI taxonomy): Eukaryota > Metazoa > Chordata > Mammalia > Rodentia > Erethizontidae > Erethizon > Erethizon dorsatum. The sequence continues at coordinate 55,560,463 of CM051828.1, forward strand.
AAAAGAAGGAAGGAAGGGTGGGCTGGGGATGTAACAACAACAAAAAGTTTACCAGCTAATAAGAGAAATAATAAAGAAATCACACTCGCCAAATCACCTATGAAAAAATATTCATATTCAGTTTTAGCAAAAGCAAATTTAGAAGATATGCTCATTCTTTTTTTTTTTTTTTTTTTTTGTGGGTACCGGGGGTCAAACTCAGGACCTCGCGCGCCAGCAGGCGCCTGTGCCGCTGAGCGATATCACTGGCCCTTTTTTCATATGTGGGTACCGGGAGTCGAACTCAGGACCTCGCGCTTCCAGGCAGGCGCTTATGCCGCTGAGCCATCTCACTGGCCCACTATGCTCATTCTTAATGGAGTACCAGAATACATATATCAACAGTAACTGAAAGCCAGTAAAATGAATCTGAGAAGAGAATGGAACTGTATGAGCTAATGGACTTCCTAAATGTTGATGATGCAAAGTCAAAATTAAATGTGATTCAAGAACAAGGAATAAAATTTACATAACAAAAAACCATGCAAGGAGAATAAATACAAATTAAAAACAGGTATCACTTTTCACCTATCAGATTGGGGGAAAATGTCAAGATTAATTATATCCATGTTAGTGAGGATTTGGAGAAATTAGTTTAAATCTCAACTTTGCTGTTGACTAGCTGTGTGCCCTCAGATAAATGATCCCATCTCTGAGCTTTGGTTCTCTTATCCATAGAACTGGCATAAGTAACACAGAGGTGAAGATTAAATGAGGCAACAGCAGTGAAGCATTTCCGTTGTGTTTGTAACATACGAGCGAGCGCTCACTGTGTTCACTACATGGTTATTTCTATGTCTAGGGCTTATCATTTGTGATTTATGTGGCTGTTAGGAATAGGATCTCCCTTCAAGAATTTTCTTTCTGGGTCATCCTTGTCCATTTTAAATCTTATTCTGCTCTGTTTAAACTGGAAAGATTTCCATCTGTCTTTTTTTTTTTTTTTTTTTTTTGTGGGTACCAGGGGTTGACCTCAGGACCTCGTGCGCCAGCAGGCGCCCATGCCGCTGAGCGATATCACCAGTCCTTTTTCGTATGTAGGTTCCGGGAGTCGAACTCAGGACCTCGCGCTTGCCAGGCAGGCGCTTATGCCACTGAGCTATCTCACTGGCCCTTTCATCTGTCTTGATGCATGGTAATATCTGAATCACCAGTTCTTTAGATACTGTAGAATCCATGAAATCTGGGCCTCATCCCTTTCTTAAGGACAAATCTCTTAATATCTTTTCAGTTTCCTTTATATATTTTTTTGTATGATTCAGGAATTTCTACTTCCACATAACCTAATGTTAAATTTATATTTTCTCAGAAAAGTATCTAAGATTTTTCAAATACACTCGCATAAAATTATATAGTATTTGCTTTTGACTAAAAAAAAAGTCCCATTTCTGGTTTAATATCACAAATCATTCTTAGTCGGTTGGAATTTTCTATGCTCTTAATCAGACCTACCAAAGATTAGTCAGTAGTCTATAGTTTTCAAAGAATTGGCTTTAGGTTTTATGGATCAATTCTGGTTTTTGTAAATTTCATTAATTTTATTTTCATTGTTCCTTGCTTATTGACTTTCTGTAAAACTACTTTGCACTAAATTCTTAGTCCATTTATTTTCAGTCATCACTGTTTTCTAATAAAAGCATTTAGGACTATACATTCTTATCAAATTACTGCTTCGTTCTTATCCAGTGTGTTTTGATATGTAGCACTATTTTTATTTCCAAATAGCTCAGATGTGACAGCTCAGCTCCATATCTCTTATCTAATTTCAGCTAGAATTTCTTTTTTACCTAAAGGTTTTTAGAAGTTTATTTTTAATTTCTTAACTAATCCAACTAGTGATTTTTGATTTTACATTGTGACTGGAAAATGTAGACTGGATGGTTTTAACATTTCTGAATTTACTGTTATTTCCCTGTAGTCTTATTTGATAGTTTTGACTTTTCTGGAATATTATGTAAATGAAATCACAAAGAATCTAGCCTTTTGAGTCTGACTTCTTTCACTTAGCATAATGTTTCTGAAATTCATCCATGTTATTGTACATATTAGTACTTCGCTCCTTTGGTAGGACAGTAATACTCAATTATATGGTTATAACTATTTATCCAGGTACCTATTAGGGTGGACGTTTGGGTTACCTCCTGTTTATTATGATTATGAACAAGTTTTCTAAAACACTTGTGCAGAGACACTTGTGTGGGTATACGCTACCATTTCCCTTGGGTAAATACTCGCTGGTTCATATAGTAAGTGCAAATTTATTAGCTAAAAACAATGCTGAACTGTCTTTCAGAGTGACTGTATCTTTTTTCCATTCCCATATGCAAGGAATGAGAATTCCAGTTGCCCCACATCCTTGTCAGCGGTTGAGGCTGTCAGGTATACTATTTTCTAGCCATTCTAATATGTTTTACATGGTGGCTTCTGGGTTTAGTTTGCATTTTCCTTTTGATTGACAATGTTGAACATCTTTTCATATGTTGATCTGACATATATATATAGAAAATGTCAAGATTAATTATATATGTGTAATCTCCTTTGATATAGTCTTGATAAATATTTTTTTGACCAATAAACTGAAGGAAAGTCACTTCCCCTATCAACTTTCTGTTCTTGCTGGTACTGGTGCATCTGTACTTCCACTGTGTGCAAGTTAATCTTAGTGTCAGCTTGACTGGATTAAAGACACCTGGAGAGGTGACTGGGTCATGGGGTGGCATACTCATACGCTGGTTAATCCACTTACATCCATAGCTGAATGTGTTGTTAGGAAAGAGGGCCTATTTGGAAGAGGCGGGTCTCTGGATTGTGCCTTTGGAGGGCGTGTTTCTCACTGGTACTCTATTTCTGGGCTCTGCTTCCTGGATGCCACGAAATGAGCAGCTTTGCTCTACAACACCCTTCTGTCATAATGCCTGCCTTGGAGCAAGGAGTCAAGGGACTCAAGCCTCTGAAACTGAGCTGAATAAACCATTTTTTCCTTTAAATTATATATGTCAGGTATTTTGTTACAGCAACAGGAAAGCTGACTAATACATACTGGAAACATAGTTCTCTTCATTTTCCTTACAATGCTTTGCTCAATTTTGTTTTACATAGAAGTGTCCAAGAAATATGTAATGAATGATTGAAGAACCCATTGCATCTGAAGACCCAGTGCATTCTAACCCTTTCTGCTGGACACCTTAACTGGGAATTCACTGAGATACATCGACCCATACTAGGAAGAAATTTCTCTCCATCTTATTCAACTATTCACAGGTCACTTACATTTACCCAATCTCAGACACTGTAGATACAAAGGGCTCTAGCTATTTAGGGAAGAATGACAAGAAAAAAAGTCTGTACATGTTCAGTACAGATGCAATGTTTTGTAGATATTTCTTGGTCTGCAGTTGGTTGAATACATCAACGTCCCATCTGTGTATCCTTGTGTATGAAGGGCTAACTGCATGTAAAACCTTAGTGTCACAGTTTAGATCTAAAATGTCCCCAAAATTCTCACGTGTGTGGAAGGTGCTGTACTCACCTGTGGATTCATCCATTGATGAATTGAGTAGCTGAATGTGCTGTCGGGAGGTGGGGCCCGGTTGGCAGAGGTCGGCAGAGAACCACATGAAATTCAATGGTTAGGTTCACTGTTGACCTTACGGGGGAATTTGATTCTGTTCTTGTTCAGTTCAGTTTGCGACCAGAATTGTAGAAAGAATTAAGTTTGTGAACTGAGGCTCCACTGTATTTCCTTGTTCTCTGCAGTAACATTTGTGAATATTTAGTATAGCATGTTCCAATTTGCTCCTAATTTTTTACCCTCCATTTGATCTTCCTACATTCTAGATTTTCCCTGCCCCTTGAGAAAGCTTTTTCTAATATTCTTCCTGGATGCTTTTTTGGATACCACATTTGTTGGCACATACAGGATGCAGCACTAGTAACAAAGTAGCCTCTTGTAGTGAGGCCCCAGTTGGGGGCTCAACCATGGGTGGAGGAGGAGGAACCTACTGTCCAGGTGTTTCTCAGCCTGTACCTTTCAACTTGTGGCAGGACTGGAAGAAACAAAAGAACAGGAAGAAGAAAAGGAAGGAAAAACCAATTGCCTGGGGGCAGGGGACTAAACTGTGTTGGAGAGAGTTACAAGACTGATGTAAGACCTTTAGGTTTCTAGAGCCTGCAGGGAATGGCTTGTTACTAAAGATGTTTGGCTCTGAGGCTGATTAGCCCACAGGAAGTCTTTTGTGGGCTGCTCATTCTCTCTCATTCAAGCATCCACACAATGAGGTTAAAAAACAGGCCAAGTGAAACTAGCCTGGGCAATTGCATGCTGCACTCTCCCTGGGTTTAGCTGCCTCTGGAGAGGCAAGACGTGAAGGTAGCTTTCCCGAGCTACATCCTCCCAGCATAACACAGGATCACCTGATGCTAATTAAGTAACAAACAGGCCCTCTGCCTGCCCAAGGCTGCCAGCTGGTATTATTAGCTGCTGGGAAATAAACTGACTCCAGGTCAATAGCAATGTTTCTATTTTTTGTATGATGCTGAAATGAGCCAATTTTAAGTTTGAGAGAATGCTGGCAGGTTATCTTGTGGAATAACCATCACCACGAAAAAAAAAAAAATCTATTCCTACTCCAGCTCATGAAATATTAGTGAAGACCTGCAATTACACAGACTTCTGCACAAACAGACCAAAGATCAAATCAAAACTATGTCTTCCACTACATGATATAGAAAGCTGGGCAACATTTAGTAGCTAATGGCGTTTTGTGGCAGCTCTAGACTCTGCCTTTGTGCACAAGTATGAATTTTCAAAAATTGCTGTCATTTGACTTTACCATAGAAGTTCTTTGGGGTCTGTTTAAAGAAAAAGTTGGTTCATTGTTTTTCTAGTAGTAGTCAAGACAAGCTTAATAGTAACAAAAGATTGTTTTGAATTATAATTACCTCCAGATGGTGCTTACACATATCTTCTTTCAGAAAAACCATTTAACCATGTTACTACCTGTGCTGCAGTGGCTTACAGTGGAAATCTTTACACCTTTGTTTATGTAGCTGTTGCCAAATTTGTAAGCCACTGGAGGTTTTAAGCCACTGAAAGTTTTAAGGCTATATTAATTGAGTCTTTCACTTCTTTTCTGCTGCTACTAAATGAATATATGGAATATATTTATTTTTACAATTGCCTTTTGGGAAATATCCAGACATAGTGAATGTATGGTCTGAAGGAAATCAGTATATTATGCATGTTTTTAACTTGTTCTGTTTTTAATAGCAACCAATAATAATCAAAAAGCACTTTGTGAGCACCAGTGGAAACCTTTATTACATGCTTTCGCTATCCCAGGAAACAACAGGAATTTCTCAGGGAGGCTGCAGTTGGGGCATCTCTGTAAGTATTAAGCACTTAAGAAAATCTTTATAAAGCTGATTTGGGGCTCATCAATCACTACAGATTGTGCCAGGCAGTCATTTGCAGTCTGTGTGAGAACATCTATCAGATTTTTAGTGTTCCTCAGCAAGGAAGAATCCCTGATGAGATTTCAGAGCAATCGTTGCAAATTGTAGAAAAAAAAAAAAAAAAAAACAGCAAAATACTTGCAACAGGGAAAAATTAATGTCTAAAACTGAACTTGTAGTCTCCTGGATAAACCTACCTGTTCCCTTACATTTTCTAGTGTGGTAGGCAGCATTAGTTACTATCTGTCCAGTTGTTCTAGAAACCTGACATTATCCTCAACTTCTCCCACTTTTAACTCATAGCAAAACCAAATGAAGCCTCCATCTCTTAGAAGGTCTTTCCTGGGTTTGACATCTTTGGTCTGGGTTTGACATAAGTCTCCAGGTCAATCATTCTACCTCAATTCTTGCTTTGACTATTTAGAAAAAAAGGTAAAATTCTGGCGAGAGCTATGTGAACATTATTTAAGTCCTTCTCCATCTTCAGTCTCATTTGTTCCCTTTCTGAAGCAGCATTTTGGTGGGGAGGAAGATGGCTTTAGGGGGAGTGTGTATTGTTTAGGAAATACCTTTCACTGTGGAGCGCTAAGAAGGTAAGGCCAAAGGGCAGAGGACCAGGCTACCTGATGCTGCTTTGCTCAGTTTCTGAACTGGGAAAGGAAGCATCGAGATTGGGTGGTTTGACTTAGGTCACTGTGGGCAGAAACCAGTCAGGAATATGGTTTGCTTTTTGCTTTTTGTAGGTCCTTGAGGTTCCTCAGGGACCTACCTGCTGAGGAAGGTGGCCAGTTGGAGTTCAGATGTAGCCTCCATAAGATTACAACTAATTTTCACTTTCAGGATTAGCCAAATCTGATACATTTCTTGAAACTGATGTTTTGTGTCCCATAACAATTGTTAGACATCTCAGTATTTGTTCACTGTATTCAGAACAGGTTTTTTTTTGTTTGTTTGTTTGTTTTTTCTGAGACAGAGTCTCTTTATGTCGTTTAGGCTGGCCTCGAACTTGCAGTGATCCTTCTACCTCAGCCTTCCAAGTGCTGGGATTACAGGAGTGCGCCACCACACCCGGCTTGAGAATAGTTAAAAAGAAACCTACATTACAATATTGGTACCATGTTTTCTTTCATGATAGTAGAACAGTGCCTAGCATATATGAAGTTTGTAAAATATTATAAATGTCAACCAAAATACATATTTATATGTGCCAATACATATCTTTATAAACATACATTTCCACACACACACACAAGATTAATATGTCTGCTTAATAAATTAACCTAGCCATTTTGATTTAGAGGAAATAAATTTAATGGTCAATGTATGAACTAATCCATTTAATTACTGGGACAAAATATAAAAGTCATCTGGATTGGACTCAGGGCCTTGTGCATACTCTATTACTGAGCTACATCTTCAGGCCATTTTATTTTATATTTAAAACCCTGAGATAAGTTCTCCCTAGGTTGCCCAGGCTAGCTTCAAACTTGCAATTGTCCTGCCTCAGCTGAGTAGTTAGGATTACAGGTGTGTACCACCATCCCCAGCTTATTTTTACATTTTAAAAGCTTATATATTTGTTTTCATTTTCCTAGAGGTGTGTATGATCTAACAGTCAGTGCAAATACTGCAATTATGAAGATGCAGAGAAATGCATCCATGCACATTCTCCCCTGCACACACACCAGAACATCTAAAATAATGAAGAAAATGCCAAATGATGGCAAGGATATACTGCAACCAGATTTTTTTTTACATTTCTGTTGACAGGAATGTAAATTAGCATAACTCTCTGGAACATCCCAGTCTTTGGTATATAATTCCCAGAAAAGCTCCACCAGAAACTTGCATTAAAACGCTCCCAGATGTGCTACACATTATAATAGCTTGTAACTACTCAAATGTTCCTCTTTGGTAGAATGGAATATCCCTACAATGGAATCCTATTCAGCAAAGAGAATGAAAGATCCACCATGACCTCAACATGTGGCTGAATCTCCCCAACAATGCTGAGTGAAAGAAGACACAAAAGGGGGAAAGAGCTAGGTTGTAGCTCACCCATAAAAGTGCATGCTCAGCATGTATGATACCATGGGTTCAGCCCCAGCATTGAAAAAAATGCCAAAAAGTATATACAGTATGACTCTATTTATTTATTTATTTATTTTTTTTGTGGGTACTGGGGGTCGACCTCAGGACCTCGCGCGCCAGCAGGCACCTGTGCCACTGAGCGATATCACCAGCCCCTTTTTTCATATGTGGGTTCCGGGAGTCAAACTGGGGCCCTCGCGCTTGCCAGGCAGGCTCTTATGCCGCTGAGCCATCTCACCAGCCCGACTCTATTTAAAGAAAACACAAAACTTGGCAAAAATGCTTTTATGCTATTAGGAATCAGAATAGTGCTTGCTTGGTGAGGAGGCTGCGGGCTGCTTGATGTGAGTGCAGTTTACATGGATGTGTTCAGTTTGCAAAAAGGTATGTGCACGTATCTATTTGTATGTTCTCTTAAAAGCTCAAATAAGAATAGGCGAGGCTGGCAGACGACATAATGGAGGGATGGAAGAAGGGCTTAACAATGACCAGGATGTCTGCAGCATGCCAGGGCGTACACTTCCAGGAGCCTTACAGGGGCAATAAGGCCAATGAGCAAGGAGGTGGCCTGAGAGGCGCTTCCAGCTATGAGAGCCTACGCTGAGGACTCCGGATACTTGATTCTTCATATTTAAAAATATTTTTTCCTTTGCAATTTTACCCTTCCACAAGTTGTTTACCTTGTCCTTATAATGTTTTTGACTTCTGGGTCAAAGAGCTACAAAACATGATGGAGGAAGAACGTTTGAAACGCTTTTCTTTTCTTTTTTTTTTTTTTTTGTGGGTACCAGGGGTGGACCTCAGGACCTCGCGCGCCAGCAGGCGCCCGTGCCGCTGAGCGATATCACTGGCCCCTTTTTCATATGTGGGTTCCGGGAGTCAAACTCGGGCCCTCGTGCTTGCCAGGCAGGCGCTTAAGCCACTGAGCTATCTCACCGGCCCTCGAAACACTTTTCTGTGTTTCAAGGTCTCGTGATATAGTCACCAGCACACTATGAAAAGTGATAGCAGTGATCTGTCCCTAATATATTCTTCCCGGATGCTTTGTTTCACAGTTTTTCAAATACTGAACATGCGTTAAGACTTTGATGAGGACCTATCAGGAGGACTTGTTCAGACACGACCTGATTATAAACCTAGGGAAAAAGGGTTAAAGCTGTGACTCTCATTTGTCTACTAAGGGGCTTCCTATAGCTCTGGCCACAAGCTCTTCCCGAGCTCCACTGGGGCACTAGGGCTAGAGGGTGAGCTAGATAGTCTCTGCCAAGGACTAACGTCTCCGTGAGAGACACAGACAAAATTGCTAAGGAAATAAGTAAGAGAACTTGGGATCTGAGAAGTGCTCTCAAGATGCAAATGATGAGGGGAGGCTCCCATTATAGCTGGCAGTGGAATAGGTCTCGGAGGAAGTGACAGCAATGAAGTGGAGGCAGACATGGGGATGGAGCTTCTAAGCGGGAACTGAAAATACACAGGAGACCGCGTGTGTCTCAGAACACTCTGGAAATGTGGTAAAGGAAGAAGAGATGGAGGGCTCTGAGGATACAAGAGAGTGAGGGAGATGAACGGGCTGGAGGCCTCTGGGGCCAGAGGCTAAGGGACAACAGTGAGTGAGTGAGAGGGAAGGGAGGTCACAGGTGGGGCTTGAGGATTAGGTTTGCAAGAAGGTGCAGTTGGCAATGGCTAACTCCAGAGATGACCGTGTAAGTGAGGGCCTCGGTGTGGTAGAGGAGTAGATGTCTGCAACTGGGAGGCCAAGGTACTGCGCAGGTCAGGGACGAGTGTTTGAGGAGTCAGGAACCATGCTGGAGAGGAGACGGCTGCTGGAGACTCCACATCAGGGACAGGGACCTGAGGGTGAACCGTGACTAAAAGGAACAGCATCCAGGTTCAATCCAAAGATGTGCACTCAAATGAAGGTGTTTTTTTTTTTTTTTAATGTGGTAAAATATACCTAATATGAAATTTACCATTTTAGCCATGTTTGAGTCTATGGCTTAGTGGCATTGAGTACGTTCACAGTGTTCTGTAACTGATACAGATGTAAACCACTGATCTCCAGGACTCCTCATCTTGCAGAACGGAAACACCAAACCCATTAAACTGTAACTCTTCTCTTCCCTCTACCCTCTGCCCTCCGCAACTACCACTCTACTTTCTGTCTATAAATTTAATTATTCTAGCTACTTCATATAAGTGAAATCACCCACTTTTTGTCCTTTTTACCCACTTATTTCACTCAGCATGATGTCCTCAAGATTTGTCCATGTTGTAGTATGTGTCAGTATTTTTAGGAGGTGGGGATTTTTGGAGAAGGAGTGTTTCAGAAGTGGGAACAGCAAAGAGATAGCCGCCTTACTTCTAAGTTCAGACGTCAGTAGAGGCCAGGCATAGTGGTGCACACCTGCAATTGGGAGGCAGAAGCAGGAGGATCACTGCAAGTTCAAGTCTAGGGGCTACATAGTGAGTTCAAGACCTGCCTGAACTACATAGTGAGGCCATGTCTCAAAAAACCAAAAACCAAAACCAAAACAAAACAAAATAACAAAAAAGTCAGTAGAGGAATTTCAGTGGATACCTGTCTGCAATGACCAAGACCATGGGGAGGGAGGGTTCGCAGTGGGAGAGGTTGAGGAAGGGGCATGCAGGGACTGTGAAGGGCCAGGGCACTGCTGTGGCAGACAGAATTCCAGAAGTCAGTTGTGATGGGGGTGGACGGTGTCCCTGGAAGTCAGATGAAGATACAGGCATCCGTCTTCATGTGACTGGGGCCAGAGGGGCCTGAATGGGAATATGGGGTTTATTTGGAGGAATCCTACAAGTCTTGGGTGGGCCTTGCATCTCATAGCTGGTTCCTACAGAAGAATTGTTGGAAAACAATAAGCAACTGATGAAGAATATCAAGAAGTCTAGGTGAGTGGCCTGTGCTATACAGAGAAGAGCACAGGGTGTCAAGTTAGAAGTGCCCCTCTGCTACCATCAGGTCTGTACCAAATTACTTCACCTTTCTAAGGCCCCATCCTCCTCATTTGTGTAATATTCACTACCTTGAGGTTTGTTTAACGTACCGTATTAAATGAGAGGGTGTATATGAAACCCAAGTCACTGAAAACAAAGTGCTATACTAGTACCATTATTATTATTTTAACTTAGTACTTACTGATATTTAATGTAATGATAAGCTGAATAATACGGAAAAATCTTGTTTATACAGGCCAAGCATCCCTCATCCTCACATCCAGACTCTAAAATGCTCCAAACTCTGAAACATTTTGAACAATAACATACCATAAGTGGGAAGTCCTACACTTGATCTTACCTGCACCTGACAGTAAAAAATGCAGGTGCACTAAAAATATTATATAAAATTGCTTTCAGTCTATGTGTAAAATGTGTACATGAGACATAAACAAATTTCCTGTTTAGGCTTGGGTGCCCTAAGATATCTCATTATGTACACGCACACATTCCAAAAGTTGGAAAAAGTTAAAAATCTGAAACACTTTTGGTCTCAAGCATTTCCAATAAGGGATACTTAATTTGTGTTGTTTTAAGATAAAAAACGAACTGGTCCTGTACCTTTACATCTATACACAGTAAACAGCAGGGGATCCCCATTTGTACATGCTCCGACATCTGATACACTGACCATTCATGTAACCCAAATATGCCTTTGAGAGCATTCAAGCAGTGACAAAAATAGCCCTGAGAAGCTGAGAAGGAAAACACCAGGGAAGAGGGATGTCAATCTGAGCAATGTCAGTGTGCCAAGCAGAGCGCTTTTTGCACACTGGGAAGCTCTAGGAAACCCACTGGGTGGGGTGAGCAGCGAACAGTCTGGTCTTTCTTTACTGTCTCTTCCACTGTCAGGCGTCTCTCTGGGCCTGGGCTCTCTCATCTGCAAATTGGGGCAGGCAAGATTATCATCAAGGTTTCCTTATTCTAAAATGCTGTCCTTACATGCTACAACACGGCTGAACAGTGAAAAGACACTAAGTGAAAGAAGCCAGTTATTAACAGCCACACACTGTAAGACTCCATCTATATAAATATCCAGAAGAGGCAAATCTGTAGAAACAGAAAGCAGCACAGTGATTGCCACAGGCTGCAGAAGAAAAGGGCCCTGAATGATGGCTAAGGGGTGCTGGGTTTCTTCTAGGAATGATGAAATGTTCCCAACCTGACTGTGATGATGGTTACACAATTCTGTGAACATATTAAAAGATGCTGGAGTGTATGCTTTAAATGATATGTGAATTATATGTCAATAAAATAGTTATTAAATGGTGTGTGTGTGTCTTTGTGGTGCGTGTGTGTGGTACTGGGGATCAAACCTAGAGCCTTGTGCATGCTAGGCAAATACTCTACCATTGAGCTACACCCCCAGCCTAATTTCTGGTATTTTAATTTACTCTTAAGGCAGCCAAGTGGATTGGAATGAGTACTAACAAGAACGGAGTACAGGATGTGACTTCATTTTTGTCATCAACTTAGTGACCTTACATAAAGTATTTGCCTCCTCTGACCTGCTGTTGGTTGAGCCAATCCTCCTTTCCCTTCCGTAAAGTTATAATTCTGTGACTTAAACCTGAGACACATCCAAAAAGAAAGGAAAAATACTCAAAGAAGAAGGATAAAAACAAAAAGACAGTGGAAAATAACAGAAGCCATGTGCTGGTGGGGTGGGAGGTGTGACAAACACAAATGGCACAAAGGCACACAGTGATGGGAGAAGGGACGCAGGAGTATTACACCGTATCAGCATCATGTAGCTTCATTCGATGCAGTGTAGGGAGGAGTAACCCAACTCCTGGAGAAAACGCTATATGAAGCCCAGGACAATGTCTAGTTCCTGATATTTAGCAGATATTTTGTTATGGTTTGGATAAAAGATGCCCCCCCCCAAAGGCACATATGTTCAGAGGTGGAGCTCCTGGGAGATAATAAAATCATGGGGGCACTAAGCTCATCAATGGACTAATCAGCACATAGCTGAATATGCTGTGAGGAGGCGGAGGCCTGGTTGGAGGAAGTAACTCATTAGGAGCACGGCTTTGAAGGGTATATCCTGTCCCTACCTGCCTCCTCTCTCTCTCTTCTTGCTCTCTCTGCTTCTGGGCTGTGATCACTTGAGCAGTTGTGCCACACCCCCATTCCCCTCCACCATGATGTTTCTGCCTTGAATCCAGCTGACCATGGACTGAAACATCAGAAATCATGGGGCAAAATAAATCCTTCCTCCTTTAAGCTGTGGATGTCGGGTATTTTGTCCCAGCAACAGAAAGCTGACTAATATACATTTTAATGGCTGTATTTGAAAAAAAAAAAAAAAGTCATGAAAATAGTTTCCCTGAACATTATGTTACTGTGAAAAATGCACATAAAAATGAATCATTTTATGTAGCATTTCATCATTTTCCTTAATAGACGAAGTCAGTTCAAAGATCAGCAACAAAAACCCTTGAAGAGCTCATTGGTCTAAGGGAATGATTGTATTTGCAATCTTTCCTACATTCACTGGTGGAGAAATGAGTTCTCACGGTGCATCAGGAGAGACAGCAATACAAAAAGCTTAACTAATTACTTAATAGAGAAGACCAAGAATATGTGCAACTAATGCCACATAAGACCTTACTGTGCTCATTCTCGTGCATATTTCATTTCTATCTCTGGTTTTGACATCTAAGTAAATCTAGAGCCCATAGGGTATCATGTATTATGCATGCTTCAATATAACCCTAAGAATGTGAATTGAAATTTGATGTGATTTAAATCCTCTATAAATCCAGGCTTCTAAGAAAGCGCCTGGAGTAAGACGAAAGCACTGGAGCATTAAAAAGCCAGTTTCGTCTTTGGTGCTGGTGTGTTACAAGGAACACAGCCTCCCAAGATTAAGAAAAAACTAATAAAGCCCTTTCTGTGTTCTCTAGTTGCCACACATGCACACATTTCTAGGTACACTCTGAGTATCATCATACAAGGATAAGGAGCTGGGCAATATCCAATATTCTCAGATACATTTCTGAAGGTGATGCAGTTTCCTCACCTAGAACATTCTCCAAATTAATGTCGTCGTCATCATCATCATCATCATCATCCCAATTCCCCAAGGCAGCAGGACAGTTACAGCAAGGAAGAGGCAGCGTAGTAGCTCCTGTGGTGCAAAGGGAGTGTGTGGGATCCAACCACACAGACATCAAGGAAACTTTTCAGCCCTGCTGAGGGTCAGAGCTCCCAAGGGCCAGCCTGGAGTGGATGCCGTCAAGATCTTTGCAGCGTGTGTCTAGACTCTTGGACCTATGAGCCACTCTAAATACTGAACTGACCTATCCAGCTCTCAGAAATAAACTTAGATGCATAACTAAAAGTGGGCTAATCACGAGACACTGTTTGTCTGCTACGTTATGGTAGAAAGGGCAAGAGACAACCAGCAAATCTTGCCAAATTGCTGAACTCAAATCCATTCAAGCCCTTAGATCTAGCATTTAGTTTGTAAGAATTTGGGGAAGAAACAAATTAGCACTACAAGGAAGCAGCAAGCAAATTCATGATGTGGGACAATCCACGGGGGTTGGAGTAGGGGAATCCAGTTTCTTTACAAGTCGGTAGTGTGAAAGAGAAGATGGGAGGCAAGGGGAGATTATTAATAAAGAGGCTAATGAGAAAGAATGTGATTAGGTTAGGTATTAGATTATACTAATTAAGAACTTAAATTTTTGGGGTATGACAAAGGCATTGCAGTTGTTACATGGATATTATATTTTAAGATATATTTGTAAAGTTATGATGTTTCAGAAAACTAACATTTATTTTTATCTCAACTGTCTTTAAGTGTCTTTTGTAATGACCCTTCTATTACTAGTACCCTAAATTACAGCTGAAACAAAGGAAACTTATGGGCAAAGCATCCCCTGATCATAAGGGTAATAGTTAAATCTTGGTTGTCAACTTGATTGGATTAAGGGCTGCCTAGGAGATTAGTAAAGCACACTTCTGGGTGTGTCTGGGTCTCCAGAGGTGAGGGTATGTGGAACAGAAAACTGAATGGGGGGGCCGGTGATGTAGCTCAGCAGCATAAGTGCCTGCCTGGCAAGCGCGAGGTCCTGAGTTCGACTCCCGGTACCCGCATATAAAAAAAAAAAGAAAACTGAATGGGGACACCCAAGATGACCTGAGTGTGGGGAGCACCATCCAATAAGGTGGGGGCCTGGATGGAACAAGAGGAAGAAGGCAGAAGTCCGCTGGCACTGCTCTCGCTCTCTGTTTCCCTGCTGCCATGAAGTCCGCAGGTCTGCTCTACAACTGCTCCTCGCCATAGTGCTTCTGCCTCACCACAGACCCAGAAGTGATGCAGCCAAGTGACCCTGGACTAAAACCTCTGAAACTGTGAGCCAAAATAAACCTTTCCTCCTGCCAGGTGGGTGCTTGTGCCACTGAGCTATATCCCTGGCCCTAAAATAAATTTCTATTTCTTTTTTTTTTGGTAAGTAGTTTCTTTTTTTTAAGTAGTTATTCTCAGGTATTTTGTCAGTGACAAAATCTAATACAAGAAGTGAGGGTAGCATCTCACCTCGGGCTGTAGGAAGACTCCCTGCAAGCTAGATCACTCTGTTGGGATTCCCTTTACCTAATCTGTTTGTGCTGGATGCAAACCTTACGGACACTGGATGTGGATGAATATATTCTGACTAAAGAACTTCTCTATCAATCACAGAAGATGAGTTGTGAAATGTGTTAATGTACATGCAAATTAAATCTAATAAAAATGTATGAAAAGGTGTGCTCATAAGTAACTAGCTTCCCATACTCCTTATAGGGGGCAAATATTCCCTCTACATCTCTTTTCTTACAAAATCTACCTTTCCCCATAGAAAATTTCCAATGAGCCCTTGTGGCTAGCAGTGTTGCCTTCTCAAACTCTGCCTTGTGTCCATTATTAGAATGTTTCATGCTGAGATGATGATCCTATTATAAATGAAACAGAGAGCTCCCATCCTGTTTCAGACTTTCAGGTTCAAGTAATTTGATTCTCTGAAAGCTATCTGAGCTCTCTCCTATGCAAAATCTTTGTGCATGTTATTTCCCTCTTCATTAGCACTTTTGGGGCTTGTTAACTGCCATTAAGTTCTCCGGGTAATATGAAAGTACTGAAGGTTTAAGTAGTGAATCCTCAAAATAATCTTAAGTTAGGCTCTTCGATTTAATTTCTTATAGGAGACTGTCTTTAATTGGATTTTTAGTCTTTCCAAATTCTGTTTTATTTTGGTTTGGAGAATGGACCATTTCTATAAGAAAAAACATTATTACTGGCTGAATTTTGTATTACTTTCTTGTGTTTTTTTTTTTAATTTTTAATTAGTACATGTTTGCAGTGCACAATGATCACATTCATTGTAGGGAGATGGCACAAATACATCTTAATTCCTTTTTTTTTTTTTATCTCCTTCCCTTCCCTTCCTGTTTCTTCCAACTCTTGGTCCCCTTCCCATTTGTAAAAGCTCTATTTTAATTTTTCTCTTCAATTCTTTTTTTTCTAACCTCCTTCCCTCCCCTCCCTTGGTCTCTTGTTTCTCCCCATCCATTTGAAAAAGATCTCCCTACTTCCTATTTATATATCTTCTATTTCTATTTTTGTTTTAGCTTCTCATATAAGAGAAACCATGCGATATCTAAGATTATGTGTCTGACTTACTTCACTTAATATTATGGTCTCAAGGTGCATCCATTTACTTATAAATGACTCAATTTTATCTTTTGGCACAGTAGTACTCCATTGTGTACAAATACTACATTTTCTTTATCCATTCATCTGTTGATGGGCATATAGGGTATTTCCAAGATTTAGCTATTGTGCTGCTATAACAATGGGTATGCACGTATCCCTGTAATATGATGACTTTAACTCTGGGGAAGATATCTGGAAGGGGAATAGCTGGGTCAAATGAGATTTCTATTTTTAGTTTTTTGAGGAATCTCCATACTGATTTCCATAGTGATTGTATTAGTTTACATTCCCACCAACAAGGTAGAACAGCTACTTTTTCCCCATATCCTCACCAGCATTTGTTATTATTTATATCTGCTTTCCTTTTTTTTCTTCCTTTTTTTCTTTTTGACAATGGCCATTCTTTCTGGAGTAAGAGTGTATGTCATGTGGTTTTAATTTGCATTTCTCTAATGGCTAGCGATGTTGAACATTTTTTCATGTGTTCATTGGCCTTTTGTTATGGCTTGTGTCTAGATGTTCCCCCAAAGACTCATGTTGCCATAGGTGGGGCTTTTCAGAGATGGCTGGATCTAGAATATGTGGTGCTGGGATTGATTCATGGTGCAATGCTAGGGTTAAGGGTGTGAGTGCTACTTGTCCTGAGGTAGGTAGCCTGTTTATAATATAAGGGACAGAAAAAGGATTGTTGCTTGTTTGCTTTTGCTGTCTTCTGCCCACGCAAACTGTTTCTCCTTTGCAATGCCCCTCTGCCAGGCCATCATGCCTTGCAGCCAGCTGACTATGGACTGAAACCTCTACAAGCTGTGAGCCAAATTAACCTTTCCTCCTTTAACTTTGGGTGTCAGGTATTTTGTCTCAGCAACAAGAAAAGTAACTAAGACATCCTTTGCACTTCCATTTCCTAAAGGAACCTAGTAATATTCTATATGTGTAAATACATATTGTAGATCAGAGGCAGGCAATTTTTACTGAGGACAGGAGAGTAAATATTGTAGGCTGTGAGAGCCTTGTGTTCTCTACTGCAACTACTCAACTCTGCCTCTACTATGTGAAGCAGCCATAGACATAGTATAAACAAATGAGTGCAGTTGTATTTCAATAAAAATAATGGACAATGAAATCTGGATTTTGTAAAATTTCATGTGTCACAAAAATATTATTCTTCCCTTGATTTTTTTTCACCCAACAATTTAAAAATTTAAAAACCATCTTTAGTATTCAGACCATACAAAAACAGTGGGCTGTATTTAGCCCTTGTGTCTGAATAAACATATGGAAACTCTCAAAGGATTGTTTACAGATAACTGAGAAAAAGAAATGCAGATTCTAAGTAGCAATATCCTACTGACATGCTCAATAATTTCCTACCATAATTTCAGGATGCTTTAGCAAACCACTGCACAGTGAACTACAGATCATGAATGGCCTAAGAAGTTCACACAGCTGCCTCAAGCCCAGGTCATTTCTTTGCCTTCCAAGCAAACAAATCCAGTCACCTACTTGATGCCACGACTGGAGCTCTTGTGGACATCCCAGACTTTAGAGTCTCCCTGTCCAGACCCTCTGCTTTTCCTCCTGTCTTCTCCACTGTCATACACAGAGTTGCCATCCACTCACATCCAAAGTTACCTCCACTCCTCTCTCATCCTGGTCATCTGGCTGGCTGCATCTGCAGAAGGCGTGTCAGATCTACACAGTGCATTTGTGCTGCTCCCTCCCTAGGCCAGGTGGGCCATGCCTCTTGCCTGGACTAGTCCGGTAAGACCCTAACTCACTCTCTTCTCTCTGCTCCCCACAGCTTTCCTGCTAGAGTTGAGTAGTAATCATGGAGAGCTGCAATGGTATGGATGTGGTT
This sequence comes from Erethizon dorsatum, assembly GCA_028451465.1. Classification (NCBI taxonomy): domain Eukaryota; kingdom Metazoa; phylum Chordata; class Mammalia; order Rodentia; family Erethizontidae; genus Erethizon; species Erethizon dorsatum. The sequence continues at coordinate 55,578,630 of CM051828.1, forward strand.
TGTCCCCCAACATTCAAGTGTCTGTAGCTTTCTCCCCTGTAGTCAGTATTGGGAAGTGATAGGACCTTTAAGAGGTGGGAATCAGTGGGAGGTGATTAGGTTAATTGGGGGTGTGCCCCTGGAAGGCACTGTAGGACCCAGTCTCTGTCTGCTTCCACAAACAGGGATTCCCACCATGATATGTTGTACCCAAGAGGGACCTCACCAGATCTGAGCTGATTTTAGTGCCATGCCCTTGAGCCTTCAAAACTGAGAAAAATAAACCTCTTTTCTTTATAAAATTGTTCTGCCTTGGGTATTTCATTACAGTAGTAAAAAATGGACTAATGCCAGAACACATGGCCTGCAAAGCCTACCATATTTACTGTTTTAAAATAGAGCCTGGATTATGTTTTAAAACAGAGCCTCTCCTGTGACCTTCAGTGGCAATCCATGACACTACTATAAATCTAAATTCTTCATGAGGATCTGCTTTCTCCAGTCATAATTTCCAACAAATGCACAATTCCCTCCATGTCTACAGGAGCAAATGTATAACACCTTAATCTTTAATTTTTCAAATGTTTCTGTGGAAATGTCAAGATACTATTTTTTTTTAATCAGTGGAGAAAATCAGACTCACAGATGTACCTGACATTCCAAATCACCCCTAAACAGACTTGAACCCAGGTCTTTTGGCTTGAGGTTTGGGATTACCTTGCCCACAGAACTTTGCTCTTCACACCACAGCTGTGCACAAGCCACAATTAGATAAATTGAGCTATTTCTGGATGCCCATCATCAAGTGCCTCTGGGGTCCCTTTGCTAGCAGGTCTGCTGTGGATTAGAACAGGCTAATAGAAACTCTAGTGCATTACCTTATCCCACACCACCTCAGCTTTTCCAAGGTGTTTTCCACAGGCTGAGCTGATGGAATGTTTGATTTTGATGCGCCTAGGGAATGTGTGAGACAATCTCTGTTCCTAAAGGTTTTGGTTTTCAACAATTTGCACTGAAGTATCTACTGAATTGAGGTCTCTACTTCCCTGGCTGAAGTGTCAAGTAGGTAGATTAAAATAACAAAAAAAGATCTAAAATTGAAGAAATTTTCAATAATTGACATGTTTAGTGGTTATGCATTTTGGATTTGTTGGGAACCATAACAATTTGTAATTTTTTTTTGTGAGGTAATATAAAGTAGTTAAATATAGAAACCAAGGAAGAAAGCTCTGCTACTAAGGTATAGGTAAAAAGGCTCAGAGAGAATCTCTTTCAATAAAAGAAAAATCTATATGTAGCCTCTTCATTTTCAGGACAGATTTCATATGTTTAAACAAGTATATTCTCCGTCTCCATCAGAATATATAGTTCTCATGCCTTCATGATTTTGAAAACTAGATGATAAGGAAAATAAAAAAATCTTTTAATTTTTTTCAACATTCCCAAGGTGAGTTTTTCACTTTATTTGATTTTGCACAATTTTGTCTTTTTCATATTTAGTACTCATTCATCTTTTAACCCAAATGTATTTGCATGACTGAATTAGAATATTCTGGTGTTTTTATTAATACTTGGTTTTTCCAAAAGAACATCACAGCCTAACAAGCTATTCAAAGGGCCAGAAGTGACTTACTGTAGCAAAAACTTAGTTCTAAAAGCCAGACATGGTGGCACACGCCTGTGATCTCAGGTACTTGGTAGGCTGAGGCAGGAGGATTGCAAGTTTGAGGGCAGTCTGGGCAACCCAGCAAGAGCCTGTCTCAAAATAAAACAAAATGAAACAAAGCAAAATATAAATTCAGCTCTACTGAGAATTCGATAAATTCTAGGTTGTTACATAACAGGGCCCTATAAATCTTGTGCTTTGACTTAAATTTGGCTACAAACTGTAAGGTGTGCAGTCCTTCTCAGGATATGCAGGTTAAAGCAGTGAAGTCAGTGGTTACTGCATTAAAGAACTGAAGGCTGAGACATGTCTGTGGCCTCAGGGACACAAAGGAGAAGCACCCTTCTTCTTGCCCAGGTCAGGAGAGCCCTGTGCACTGAGCTGTCTCCAGGACTACTGTTTCCACTTCAGATTTAGAGTTGAATCTAGTTGTTCCCATATATTAATCCAATATATTTTTTTCAGAAATGAATGCCAAAGTCAAAATAAAAGAGAAGTTTGGTAAAGGAAATTTAATGTGAAAATTAGTTATATTTAAATAATCCATGGAGATGTTAAAATTACTATAGCTCCCACACAGATGTTCCTCTGCAAAGGTCAACCAGCTGTCTTTCCAGAAAACACTCTCAATCTTTCCCTGTATTTCTTAGTACTGTTTTCTTATTGCTAATATCTTATAAAAACTTTTATTGGAGATAACGCAAAGTAGTTAGATAAATCTTACTGAGAGTGACTATTCTGAATGCAATTCTTTCTGCAACTAAATTTTATCTACACGTATTCTCCAGTTTTGGGGGTAATTAAAAAACTTATAAATGACAAAAAATTGGCCAAGTATAAATTATTCAGTAGAATCTTCCTAGACATTAGGTCATAGGTACAGGCACCCAATCCCCAGCCATTTCCTATCTGCTAGGCATAAAATGATCAGGCCCTCATCCTCAAGAGGAAGTTCTTCTGCAGGGGATTCCTTGCTGGCAGAAGACACTATCTGAAACTACAGTTTATCTATATACAATGTCCATATCCAATAAAACATACTAGATATATAAAGATATAGAAGAATGTGACCAATGATTAAAAAACAAACAACAGATACAGGAGCACAGACACTCTTAATTTGGATTTAGTAGAAAAGAACTGAATGGTTAAAACTGATGGAAAGATGAGGAATTTCATCAGAGAATTCAAATTTATTAAAAGAATCAAATGAACACAATATATTTAGAAAAAATAAAGTTCTTAAATGAACAATTCACCGTTTGATTTGATGGAAGAATAGGCACCACAGAAGACAAGCTTAGTAATTAAAACAGCTTAACAGAAAGTATTTAGATTGAGGAAGAGAGAGGAAAAAAAAAATGGACCATACGAAACAGAGAATAAGAGAAAAAGGAAAAAAGTCTAAAATAGGTATGATTTGAGTTCCAGGAAAGAAAAAGGAAGGAAAGAAAAAATCATTAGAAAAGGAGAAGATAGAGTGAACAATGTTCGAAGCTGATGAAAGATAAACCTGGAGGACAGAGGAGGGAAAGAGGCAAAGGGGGGTGTTATGTACATGCAACAATGGGGCACAGATCCCCACGAGGAATAGATTCACTATATACTGCGAACATGTACCAATAAAAATAAAAATTAAAAGAAAAGAAATACATAAACCTACAGATACAAGAAACTCAGTGAACCCAAAAGACAGGAAGTACAAAGAAAACCACACCTATGCATATTATGTTCACTGTGGTAAGCCAAAAACAAAGAGAAAAACTTTAAGCCAGCCAAGGAAAAAAGATGTTACCTTCAAAGAAGCATGGCTTTCAACAGAATATGAGTTATGGATGATGGATGAGAGCTTAACGACAAGCCACAGACTCAGAGAAGACATCTGCAACACACACAGTCATCAACACACACACATTTTTATCTGATAACAAATACAGTATTCAGACTGTATAAAGAATTCCTACCAGCCAGGTGTGGTGATGCACACCTGTACTGCCAGCCTCTGGGAGACTGAGGTAAGGGATCACAAATCTGAGCCCAGGCTGGGCAATTTAGTGACTTAGCAAGACCCTGTCTTAAAATAAATAAGTAAATAAATAAAAAAGAGCCAGGGATCTAGCTCACTGAGAAAGCCCTGGGTTCAATCCCTGGTACCACACACACACACACACACACACACACACGAACTCCTGTAAATAAATAATAATAATAATAATAATAATAATAATAATAATAAAGAATGATGGCCCATTTTTCATTGGATATGAAGCAATACACACTTTGCAAGTGGAAGTATCAATTGGCAGCATCTACTAAGCTATGCATACACTGACCTATTATCTAGCAATATAGCTTCTGTGCTTTTACCCAATGGAAATAAGTTCATCAAAAGACATGGATGAGACTGTCCATTCTAGTGATCCTCATAATAATAGTTCCACACCAGCAGCAACGCCAGAGTCTTTCAGTGGATAAATGCACTGTTGTGTACTCACACAAAGGAACATTGCATGACACTGAAAAATTAGTGCAGGCAACAACTATGGATGAAGCTCAAAAACACAACGCAGAGGTATGAATCAGATGCAAAAAGTATGTACAGTGTGATGTGAAGTGCAAAAACAGGCACAGCTGACATACAGTGAGAGAGGCCATAAAAGTGGTTACGGGAGTGCTGTCTGGGAGGAAGCGAGGCCGGGTCTTAAGGGTGAAGGAGCTGAAAATATTTCTTCTATCTATCTATCAATGTCTGCCTATCTATCTGCCATCTGTCTGTCTGTCTGTCTGTCTATCATCTTGCCATACTGGGGGTCCAAGCTACATCTCTTTTTTTTTTATTTATTTTTTATTTTATTTTTATTTTTTGGTATCGGGAATCGAACTCAGGACCTTGCACTTGCCAGGCAGGCGCTGTGCCGCTGAGCTATATCCCCAGCATCTTTTTCATTTTTATAGGTAAGTTCCCTCGAGGTTGCTGAGGCTGGCTTTGAATTTGCAATCTCCCGTGTGGCTGAGATTACAGGTGTGCACCACCATGCCTGACAATATTTTGTATTTTGACCCAAATCAGAGTGAGTGATTTTTTGCCCCCTCCCCATGGAATATCTGCCAATACTGAGAGACAAACATGTTTTGGTCATGACATCAGGGAGGGGAGCCACTGGCATCCAATTGGTAGAGGTCAGGGATGCTCTAAACAGCCTACAACACACTGGACAGCCCCCCCTCCCTGCTGTGAATTATTCACCCAAACATCAATAATGCTGAGGTTACAAAACCCTGATCCACCATGGTGTTTATATGGCAGTGTACTTATGCAAAGTTTATCAAGTTACAAGTTGCCCCGAGAATAAGACCTAACCAGAAAACAAGCACTGGTAGTTACCATGGTGACGACCAGTGTCACGCAGAAGATTACATCTCACCATTCTCTTGCTTGGTGGTTACTCTGTAATGGGCAGGTTAGGCAAGGTGACTGGGGCTGGCTATTTTCTTCTGCTTTTTGTTTTGTTTTGTTTTTTTGAGACAGGGTCTTGCTATGTAGTTCAGGCTGGCCTTGAACTTGGAACTCGTGGCAATCCTCTGCCTCAACCTCCTAAGTGCTAGGGTTACAGTGGGGCTGGCATTTTTTCTCTCTAGTCTGAAGGCTGATTATTTTCTGGTTAGGTCTTATTTTCTGGGAAACAGGGTTGTACACTTAAGATGTATACACTTACAAGTAAACAAAGTAAAAAGCAATTGTGAATCTCACAACAGTACCTAATCGCTCCTCACTGAAACCTACCACATTTATGTAGAACCTCTACTTCAGCTGTAAAAATAGACACATTTATTAAAGAATTTTAACAATCTGAATTTGTCAGGAATTGCAATAAATGAGAAAAAATTAACTCTTTATGTAAAGTCTCTGTTAAATACAAAGTATCTACTTTTGATGGAGCAAAAGATATATGAATTAGTATCCAAGTTATCACTAGAAACATATTTATAAAAACACAACAAAGGTATATGGTGGAGCCCTTATACAGTGCCTTGTTTCCAAGGATAATAACTTGCCTGTAATTATCAATGACATTTTTACACTAATTAAGAAATCTACTAGTCCCTTAAATCTCATTATACCCCACCCTGAGACATAAAAGTAATTTTCTAGGGTAGGGTAAGGAATAGGTTGCATAATTCTTTCTACTGTTTTGTGTTGATTCTAGCCATACAGCTCTAGAAGGGTGAGAAGTGCCCAGTGTCTAGGACTGGGGAAGTAGCTCCATGGTAGAGCACTGCTTAACATGTGCGAGTCCCTGGGTTCAATTCCCAGCACCAAAACAAACAAACAAACAAACAAATGGTGGGGGTGGGGCAGATGTTATCCTTAAAGCAGCAGCATAAATGTGTGTTCTACAGTATTCTTGAGAATGCCTGTTCAGTTAGCTTCAGAGGTGACAGGCACGCATGAAGACAAATGAGATAACAGGGCCTCCTCTTCCTCATTATTGGACTAAGGTGTATGCTGGACACCCTATCTCCTCTTCAGCTCAAATTACTGGGTAACTTTGAGTGGGATGTCTGTTCTCTAAAATCCAAATACTAATAAATATCAAAAAGGATTTTACAATTTGGAGTAAAATTACTTAATAACTAGAAACCAGAAAAGTTAACTGGCTTTAATAACTTTGGAAGTAATTCATGTGAAATATCACCGGTAGGCAATTGAGCACATTGCTCATATTTCACAAATGATTCCCCATGCAAACTTAGCTAGAACCTCATCAGCTGGATTAGAATCAAGGTAATCTAGTCTATGGATTCCTAATTATGTAATATCACATTGAGCGCACAATGGTACCAAACTTTATTGTGAATGGCCTCCCCAAGAGCTCATTCAATTGTACTATGAACTGACTCACCCCCTGCTGCTAGTCTAAACTCTAGAGTGTGCAGCTCAAGGTCACATTCAGGGACCATCTCAGATGGTGCCCTAGACAATGACTCACACTTATTGTACTAAAAGCTTAGCGCTGACTCAGAGTGAACCCTATTTGTTGCTGACTGACACTGTACTTGTTGAATAGCAGCTCAAAGGGTGAGTCACCTGGTGGTGCACCAAGACCCAATCTGAAAGATTCGCATTTGGACAGTGATTCACATTCTAATCATATTGGGAATGGACCTGACAAGCGTGATTTCAAAACTCAGTTCTGTTAAACTGGCTTGGAAGCAAGCTAGAAAGTTATTCCCTGCTGAAGACCCTGTGTCTCTCTGTTCAAGGACACGTGGTAGCCTGCATCACGTGATGCAGTCAAGGGTAAGATACACAGTTCACACACTGGAAGGAGAACCAGTTTCCTTCCTCCAGGATGCAGGCACAATTCCTAGAAGTGCCTTCCCTGGAAAACACACTATTCCTATAAATAACTTTGCAAGTCCATATGCTCACCCTCGAGTCTCTGCCTCCTAATTCCTCAACTGTTCCTGTGAGGCGAGATCTATAACCTACAGTCTGCACAGCTCATGGAAGATGAATGTCATTGGATTGCCACATGCAGAAGTGAACAGACAGGATTTTAGGAAGTGATCTCAAGGGCCTGGAATCAAACCATTAACTAGGCTATTGCATTAAAATAAGGAAGCTTTTTGTTTTCCTCTTCACTCTTCCTAGTCCACAAAATCTGGAAGAATAAAATCTGTGTAATTTTGAAAGCCTTTCCTACAAGCATTTCTCATAGCAAAGCTAGCAGGAAGGAGATTTTAAGAAAGTTAAAAAATGATTTGTAATATAAAACTTCTTCAAGGGATTAATAGGATATGGAACTGAATGCATACCCTAGCGAGCTTCACATTTTCAAGCCATGCCTCCAGCTTGATCTGTGACCTCAGCTTACCTGAGGCAAATCATGTGGTCCTGTCTAATTCTGTGAAGGGCCACTACAAACCTTTGGACAACACTAGCCACACTACTCCTGCCTATAACACACGCTTGTATATTTTTTCCTTATATAGGCCTTCTGGTCTCTTGCTTGTGAAAAGTTCTCAAGTCTGCTGTAAACAGGAAATCACCAGAGTGGTGTGTAAGAGCCCTGGGGAGTGAGGCAGATAGAGTTCTAATCTTATTTTAGCCCCTAATTAGCTGGATCCTTAATCTCTCTGAATGTTTCCTTATCTGCAAATGTAGGAGGTAGATTAAGTCACCCATTGTCGTTATTCTGTATTTCTGACATAATAAAGGTTATTATGGATAAATGTTTACAGTGATCTCAGAGAAGTTAGCCTCTCTAGTTCCCAGGAAAAATTTTGCAGATTCTCTTAAATAAAATGGACTCAGTACAGTATTTCAGTGAAGATACTGAATTTTACTGAATTTTTTATGACTTCACATGCACTTCTGTCTTCCACAGAGCAGTGTCTAGCATATATTTTTGTTCCCCTCACTCCAACCCAGGGCTTCTGGGGACAGAATGTAGGGCCTTGGGCATGTCAGGTAAGCACTGAGTCACTTCCCCAGCCCTTTTAAACTTGCATTTAAAAAAATGTATTTGTTTTGTAAAGTGAACTCTTTTGAAGGTAGGAAAGAATTTCCTTCAAATGCTGTTTTAAGCTTTTATGGATCTAATAAAAGGTCCAGAGATAAAAATGTACTGTATGTAAATTTAAATATTGATAGAAAACATTTATCGTTTTCTTGATTTTGATGATGGACATCTATTTCTTTGTACATACTCTCTAAAGCAGACAAAAACACACATTTTGTTCTTGCTCTTTTTATATTTTGAAGTCCACTGAACAAACTTATCCTCATGATAGTTTTTACTTGGTATGTGCCAGGAAGTTATTAAGAGACTGTATTAATTTATTGAATGCCAGTAGCTACATCACGAAATGGGCACCTCTATTTATCCTAAGGCACAGAGAAGTTGGATCACACAGCCAGTTTGGGATTTGAACTGACAGCTAAAGATCCCAGGACTCTTATCCATTAGACAATATTGCCTATCATGTGTTAGCGATACATAAAACAAAAGGTGCCACTTAATGAACAGAAGATAAATAGGATGAGATCCAACAGAAAATTAGGTTTTGAGCAAAAAGAAAAAATAAAATAAACAAAAATAGTAAATTGAAAATCATGATTGGGCCAAGGAATTTAAAGATAGTCATTTCATTACAAGTGTCCTCGCCAAGTTTGCGGAGAAGTCAAACCTTTCCTGAACGTGGATCTTTCTTTGGTCAATTCCACGGTCTGAAGCCACCAGAAGTAAATTGAAGCCAAGCCATGCAGAGGCCGATGACTGATGCTGAAACTCATTGCTCCCCACACTTGGGGGCAATTCGGAGCCCCACTGGACAGGTGACTGCCTAGCGGGCTAGAGGGTTCCAAAGGCGACCACTGGAGAACCACGGCAGGACACCTAGTGGGGGGTGGACCTGGGGATTCACTTAAAAGGACTGGCCTCTTGCACGTCCTGAGAAGGGAAGACAGGAGAAATTTCCCTTCTAGCGCTCTCCTCCTTCAGGATAGAAATCTTGTACGGCCATACAGACCTCTCCATCCTGTCCCCCGCGGGTGGCGCGGGGCAGCACCTGCTGGCTCCCCAGCATGGCCCTGAACACTTAACGTTGCGTCCTCCCCGCTGCAGGTAACAGTTCTCTGACCCAAACCGCTCGGATGCTGGAGAATTTGGGAAGCTCATGACCCAATCCAGTCCTTGCGCCCTTCCTCCCCGAAGCCTCTTCTACAGGTGCGGGCGGGGTGGGCAGGTTGTAGCTCCCTCTGCAACCTCCCCTCCCAACGCCCACCACCTTTCGCCTACTCTTGCAGATGCAGGAATGCTGCAGAGCACACAGACCTCTCCCTCAAACGCCCACCCCTACCCCAATGCGCCGCTCTCTCAAGCCGTCACCTCACTATATTCCCCCTACGAGTGGGCAGGGGGGATCTTCACGCACACAGGTCCCCAAAAGAGCCCACCGCTGTCCCGGCTTGCTGCCTCTCCTAAGGCCCCTAGGCCGCCTACTCCGCCGACGTTGGAGGGCAGCTCCAGACACAGACCTTCCTCTCGGTCGCCCACTTCTGTCCCGCGTGGGAGTCCACCTCGCCACCCTCCCACCGTCAGCCTCGGATCCGCGCAGCCCGGGCGCCGAGACTCGTTCCAACTTCCCCAGCGCAGCTCCGAGAGTGCGGAAGACCAAGCGCCAGGGTTTGCTCCCAGAAAATCTCCGTGACATCGGAACCTAAACGGACAAATCTGTCGGTGCAGCTGCCAGGGGCGTGGAGAGCGTCTCCAGGTAAACGCAGACAGCAAACTGCCCTTCCAGGGCGCGGGCGCGGGCGCGGGGCCACGCTTCCTGGCCATGCTCCTCGGGCGCCGCCTGGGCTGCACGTCTCCGAAAGGGAGGCGCTGCGACTCCGGGAGCGGCTCTTTTCCCTTCCCACCTGCGCACAAACGGCCCGCCTCGGACGCCCGGCCACTGCCACGTCCTTTTCCCTATCCCGTGAGAACGCCCACCTTTTCACTAGCCCGGAGCTTCCCAAATGTGCTGGGGGTGATCTATAAGCTTTCTGGACTTAACGGCTGTACTACCGCATCCCTCACCCTGCCATAGACCCGGGGCTGCAGAGCCGGAACCACGCGGGCGCCCCGGCGGACCAGGTAAAGACTGGTCTTGGCTCGACGCCCCTCCTCAGACACAGACACACCCTCAGCCCACACCGCCTCCCAGCACGCACGGACTAACGGACCGGACCGGACCGGGGACTCGCACCCTCACCGGCTGCGCGGCGGCGAGGAGAGCCCAGTGCGCGCCCGTCCAGTCCCAGCCACTTCCCAGCCCGAAGCCTCAGGGCGAGTGCCAGAGGAAGAACGGGGATACTGAGGAAGCCGGGTACTCACGATCCCACCGTCCACCCGACTAGCCGGAGGGAAAGCTGCGGCCGGCTCGCCTCCGTTGGCCGTGCGCATGCGTCCGGCGTGTGCTTTATTTTATTACAATGTCGAGCGCAGTCCTTACTACGCCCGCGATTGCTCTCCTCAGCTTTCCCCTTCCCGAAGCTCTCTGTCTTCGTCTCGCCTACTTCTCGCTTCCTCTTCCTTCCCTGCTTTGCCTGCTCCCCGCCCTCTCCCTCCTCCTCCGCGGGCTGGGCAATCCCGGGCTCGCCTCCCTCTGGCGGCGGCGGCTGGGGGCACCTCCCCAAGCCCCCAGCGGCGAGACCTGCGCCCTGACCTCAGCTCCCCTCCTCCACCCCTACCACTAGGAGACGCCGAGGGTGTGGGTGCAACGCCCAGCCAGCGTTGAGGGCGTCTGCAAAGCCTCGGCTCTTAACGCCCGAGCCGAGCGTGCGGGGGCCGAGCGCGACTGTGGAGTGTGCGGGACCGCGCGCCTGGACCCTGTGAATGAAGCGGGGCGAGCGGCGCCGCGCGCGGGCTGTACTCAGTCCCAAGAATCGCGCCTGTGGACTGCGCGCCCCGGGGGCTTCTGCGCTTGGCCCCGCCTGGGCTCTGTGCAGCCTCCGCCTCCCGTTCTCCCACACTGGAAAGGGGTCTTCATTCCGTCCCACTCAGCCAGAGCCCGGAGGCGGCACCTGCGACCCGGGGAGGAGTGCAGCGGAGGGAAAACTAACCCCCGACTAGGATGTCGTGGAGTCCCTCGGCAAAACCCCCTGGATTCCCCCTTCTCCAGGGACTGCGGAGTTCGTGACGAGGGGAGACCGACCCGCGGCGGGGAAACCCTGGCGCCCAGCTCTGAGGACGCCGAGCGCGGAGGGAGCGGTCGCGGTGGGGCAGTGAGCAGCTGAGCCGGAGAACTAAAATAACTGACCTGACACGAAAATAACATCACGTCATTTCCTCCCCGGCCGGCAGGGAAGACTGGGGAGTGGGAGGGCGAGCGCCCGGAGCGCGGAGGCGGGTCTGGGGGAAGACCGGGATGGGGGGGAACAGCTTCGCGCCAAGAGTTTGCGCCAAGAGTTGGAAAAGCGGCCATGAAGGTGGGAGAGGGCTCCCTCCCGCTCCAAAGAGCGTGGGCAGGGAAGGAATGGCCCAGGAGAAAGTAGCTTAGAGTGGCTTCGCGGGTGCGTGTGTGTGTGGGGGGGTCAGGATCCTCTGGCGCCCTTTTGTCCGTTGCGCCCCGACCTTCTGTCCTCCCACTGCTGGTCCCAGGTGGCGCGGGTCTGTCGCTGCTAGGAACAAATGGGAGAGGCTGGCGTGCGCGTGAGGCCGGGGAGGGGGCACAGTACTCACAGGCATGGGCGAACTCTGCCCGGCGCTGGCCTCCTCTTCTCTGGGCTTGGCGACCCAATCGGCCAGCCTCAGCGCGCGACCCCCTGGGGCTCGGCCGGGCAGTGCCAGCGCTGCCCCGAGCAGGAGCAGGAGGCGGCCGGGGAGCTCCTCGTGCGCCCGCGAAAGCCGAGCGGCCGACAGGGCGGGAAGCAGAGGGGAGAAGTCCGGGCGCCGCCGGGGAGCCAGGAGGCGGTGTCCGGAGAAGGTGAGCGAAGAACTGTGTGAGGCTGGAGAGCGGGCGAGAAAGGAGGCTGCGCAGCTTCGGGGCAGCGGGCGAGCCTAGGAGCTGTGCAGGGCCGGCGGTGGGAAGGGCAGGGGTGGGGAAGAGAGAGAAAACCAGCACACCGTTACTGTTGTGTGCAGCCACTTAGATGAGGCCATTACTACAGCATTGTGAGAAGTAACTTTGGGAGTGCAAGAAGAGGTCGGCGAAAGCAGGAAAGAAAAGGCCTAAGGTTAGATCTCCCCCTTTTTCTTTCCTCCTTTTCTAACTCGGTGCCACTCAAGTGTGGTCAGTGGACCGGAAGCGTTGCCGGTATCTAGACGCTCCTTAGAAATGCAAAATCACTGGCCCTATTCCAACCTACGGTATCAGAATCTGCATGTTAACTTTCTCAGGGACTTTGCATGCACATTGGATGCGACACGTGTGTGGAAGAGTCTATGCTCACAACTCTTGGTTCTTTTAGACTTTGAATGAAAAGCTTCCTTCACTTTTTCAACTCTTCGTCTTCCTCTCCCTCCTCTGATCCATCCTCATTCTAGGTGTCCTTTTCCACAGAGTTGGACTTGGCTACTAGCTTCCGCTGGGATAGTTGTTTAGGGGAGGCTTGGATCGTAGCTGCAGGTGGCTGAGGGATCCAAGACCTGTCTCAGAGCGGCTGCAGAAAGGGACTAATTAATTTGGCTTTCCTTAGTGCAGCAGCGGAGACTAGGACTCAATGTTGAAGCTACTACCACGAATCCTTTCTGAACTCCACGTGTTTATCTTATTTTCAGGATCGCAGACTTTTTAATCCTTCCACTTGTTGCACAAGAGACTTAAGTGATGAGAGTGAAGGTAAAAGTTTTTTGCTTTTTGGTTTTTTTTTTTTGTCTTGGAAAGTGATGAAATTATTCTTGGGAATCATTAGTAAAAGTCAGGAACCCAAGCTTCTAGGCTTAACCTTGCTACTAATTTCCCGGGTAACCTTGTGAATGGCTTTTTAGTCTTTTGAGTTCATCTTCATTGACAAAGGAACTGAACTTAGGGCTTTTGAAAGGCACTTGGCCTTGTACAGGCTCTTGTCTTTGAGTCTTTGCTTTCAGTGCTTCTTGGTGCACATGTTTAGTGTAGTTCACTAACTCGGCCAATCCAAATACCTCCCCTCAAGCAAAACAAAAAAACCAATTTAATCTGTCTGTGAAAAACAAGAGTGGTGGTTGCCAAGAAAAATGAAGGTGGAGGCGGGAAGCAGAATAAAAGTGACAGTGTGGCGAAGCACGGGAGGGGAGTGCGCCATGCTCGCTGGGCGCGGGTCCCAGGGGTGCGGCGAACGCTCTCCAGGGTCCTGAAGGCGGGAGCAGCCCCAGGCGCCCTCGTGGGCGGTGCTGGCAAGGTTCCCCTGCTCAGCTGTCACCAGGCCCTGCCCGTTTTCTTTTGGCTGTGGAAATCTTGTGGGAAGCGATTGTCGGGAGGAAGGGAGGAAACCTAGCAACCCATTCTCATTCATGAGGCCCTTTCTGGGAAACCGACGAGCGCGTTGGCTGACTTGTCTTTCGGTCTTTTGTTTGACCCCGGGAGAGTTGAGCTCGGTTTGCATTTCCGAGTAAGTTCACACTGCTTCGCTTCCCCTCATTACCTTTTCCTGGAGAATGGGGTAGTTCTTCTACAATTTCCCTTCTTTTGGTTCACATGATCCCTCTCCCCCTAGTTTTCTGGCAAGGTGCGTTTATTTTAGGGGCTGGAGCTGGGAGTCGGGGAGGCTTTTGGAGGAGCGCCAGTAGCTCATTGGGGTGTGTGTGTGTGGCGCTAATGAGCGAGTTGGAAAACTCTCGGATCCAGCAGTGAGACCTGCGACAGAACCTGCTCGGCACGAGGGCATAGGAGGCGAACTTCCGAGAGAGAATAGAGTGGTGGCCCAGCCCGTGGCTAGCGCGCAAGGCTACCTTGGGCGGCTGGACGTCAGTGGGTCCCAGCCTCACCCGCGCCTACCTGCGGGGAGCTGCGGCCATGCCGCAGTATCTGCTCCCAGCTCCCGGGACTAGGCTGCACTGTGAGCCGGCGCCGGCCGCCCAGCGAGAGTGCAGGAACCTCCGCGGCCCGGGCATTTGGGACTGAGGAACCCTAGTTAGGAAGTCAGTGCAAATTAAAACAACACTGAGATTCCATCTCACCCCAGAAAGAATGGCCACCATCAAAAAATCAATCAATAACAAATGCTGGAGGGGCTGTGAGGAAAAAGGAACCCTTCTTCACTATTCCTTAAAAATCTAGGATTAGAGGTCCCATTCGACCCAGCTATTCTCCTTCTGGGTATTTTCCCAGAAGAATTAAAAATATCATACCACAGAGATATATGTACACCCATGTTTATAGCAGCACAATTTGTAATAGCTAAATCTTGGAAATAACCCAGATGCCCATCAGCCAAGGAATGGGTAAAAAAGATGTGGTTTTTTATATAATGGAGCACTACTCAGTCATAAAAAAGGATAAACTGGAGACTAGGTAAATGGATGCAACTCAAGACCATACTCATAAGTGAAATAAATCAGACCCATATGAATAAACATAAACATGGTATTGTTTCACTAATGTGAGAAACTGAACAAGTAAATAGGATCTGAAATATACAATAGATACTGTGAATTGGGAAGAAACTTTTCAAAAGAAAAGACAAACTGTGACAGGGAAAAGGGGAATGGAAGAAAGGGGAAAAAATGTATGCATACACAAGATAATTAAGATAGTTATACAGCTAGCTTCTCTTAGTTCCTTGAAAACGTTTTGTGCTAATATTGTTTAGACAAGACGTCATGCCTATATCTTGTACTCTGAATAACTACTAGGAAGACAACAATACGCAGTGTATCAAGTATTGTAACTGTCCTACTAACCTGTTTTGAAACTCTGTCTCATGTTTATCTTTTCTCTCTTTAAAATTAAAAAAAAAAAAAAAAAGAGGACTCGTCAGGTCCCTGGCTACATAGAGCCTGACCATGAGCACTCAAGACCTTCCCAACTTGCCTAACAGCTTGAATGAAGGTGAAAACACTGAAGGTGAGCACCCTGCGCTTTTCTGCAACACATGCTCAACTCAGAGGGTGTCCCAAGTTGCTACAAGGGCTTTCCATGGGTTCCAGAATTTGGTGTCTCCAGCTTCTGTTTTCACAAGGTTTTGCGACAGCGGTAACCTGACCTTTTTGTTTTTCTTCCCAGCTCTTCTTCCCAGGTCGTTTGTAAGCCCCTTCCTCGAGCATGCTTCATTAGGCATTTTGCCTGGGTCCTATGGTTCAAGACAGAGCCTCTTGTGAGGGAGGTGGTGGAAATGTTCGGACAAAATAAAAGTCCCAGTGATCCCAGAAAAGCAAAGCTCAGGCTCCTTTGCTGCTCTGGAGATCGACCATTCGCCTTTCCCTGGTCTGGTCTTCCCTCCAGTTCTGGCTCAGGCCTGCTTACTCTCCGAGCCTGGCCCTGGTGTGGGACTCAGGGTGAAGCCTGATGGGTATGGGGTGCTGGAATGCATTGGCTTCCTTAGCCCTTCAGCAAGGGCATGCCACAGTATAAATGCGGCCAGAAAATCTGAGCTGAGAAAAGTTACCGAGGACAGACCTTCAGCTGCCCCGAGCTGCCCTACAGAGGACCCTGCCTGCCTTTTAGGCCAGATTCTGGATGGCAGTCTGGGAGTTGCAGTAATGATAGCCACAAAATGGAACCATCCTAGACAACACTGGCCTTCAGAATGCAGGGTACTTAGGGAATACTTTATTCTGATTGAATAGTCATTCCCTAACTAATCAGGTTGGCTATTGAACATGACCAGAATGCCTTTATACAACTAGAGAATCACCACATCCCAGATCAATATAAGCAATGTCTCCCCTTTTTCAAAGGCATATTGTAGATTTTCATTCATACTTAAATAGAAACATTTCATAAACACCCGTAGCAAAAATTAAACTACCAAAACATTCTAAGCACCTTTAGGGTTTAAATCACAGGACAGAATTTGAGATTAGATTTAATTTTATGAATTGATCTATTTTCTCCCGAACTTTAGTTTTTAAACTCCATTTTGAAGTGATTTAGCCGTATTATATATTTTCATTTTGTTATTTGGAGACATAGTTCTTTCTCTGGGATCTAAGAATCTAGCTAACATTGATCAAAAGAGGGAACTCTTTTGACTGACTATAAATCATGCAGGTTAGAAAGTAGCAATAAATACACTAAACAGGACATGGCTATTAGAGTCACAGGTTATTATTAATTTGAGGATAACCAAACCATTAATAACATGTGTCTATTAAGGTACACTTAGAATCTCAATGTTCCTCGTGAAAATATCACTGCAGCTCTAAATTAGTTCTGGCTTCATCCATTCTTCTTTTTTTTTTTTTTTTTTTTTTTTTTTGTGGGTACCGGGGTGTCGACCTCAGGACCTCGCGCACCAACAGGCGCCCGTGCCGCTGAGCGATATCACCGGCCCCTTTTTCGTATGTGGGTCCCGGGAGTCAAACTCGGGCCCTCGCGCCTGCCGGGCAGGCGGTTAAGCCGCTGAGCCATCTCACCGGCCCAATCCATTCTTTTAATAACTTTTAAAATGTAAATATGCCTCAAGCTTATGTATTGAGAGGTCTTAGAGATGTTGTGATAATGAAGGAAATGGTAACAAAGAAGGAGGGCCTGGGAACAGAAGTGGAGCGGACCAGAAATGACAGCTACTTTGAGGCCACATAAGTCTGGGATGGGGATGGGGGCGACACTGGAAGCCCCTGGCTGCCCTGTTCTAGTGGGGATGACTGGGACCTCTGTTCTGCCCCACAAGCACTACTAACAAAATGAAGGCTTAGAGTAGGAGCGGGGCTTTATTCGAATACTGATATCTGTTGTGAACTGAATGCATCACTCGGAAGTTCAAGTGCTGAAAACCTGGGCCCTAGTGCAGCTGTGTTCAGAGGTGAGACCTGGGGTGAGCATTTGGATTGCAAAGGTTTTACCCCCATTTATGGATTGATGGGCTGTTTCTGGACTGGCTTTGTTATAATAGTGGGCTCTCCCAGGCTTCTGTGCCTCACCGTGTGGAGCCCTGTGCTGTGCTGTGCTGTAATAGGAAGGCCTTCGCCGGTGGCCAGCAGAAGCTGGCACTCACTCTTTGGCTCCTCAGCCTCCAGAACTGTGAGCCAAATCAACCACTATTCTTGAGAAGTTACCTGGTATTAAATATTTTGTTAGAGAAACAGGATATGGACTGAGACAATATTCAAAACTAAACTCTTGATTTCGCCCTCCAAATCTTCTCCTTCGGCAGACTTTGCCACATCAATAAATGGCAACTTGATTATTTTTCTTCAGGTCAAAGCCATTTATCACTGACTGTCTCTTTTTAATACTTGCTAGCCGAGTATGATGGCTCCTCACGTTCACAGCTATCGCCCTGTGTTGTAAATTGACTTGCCTCTCCCTCCAGCTTCTATGTTGAAATCATAGTCTATAGTGCCTGATAATATTTAGAAATAGGGTTGTTGTAGGTGTAATTAGTTAAGAGGAGGTTATGCTGGAGTAGGATGGCCTTATTCCAGTGTGACTGGTGTCCTAATAAAGAGGGGTAACATGGACGCATCCATGCACACAGGGAGAATGTCACATAAACATGAAGGCAGAAATCGGGGTGCTGCATCTACAAGCCAAGGAATGTGAGAGATCGTTAGCAAACTACTGGAAGGTACGAACAAGCATGGAACAGAGTCTCCTTCAGAAGGAATTTGTCCTCCAGACTACAACATAGAAACCCTGCCTGAGTTTCCAGCCTGCTTGGCCTGTCCTGCAGATTTCAGACTTCAAACTGCAATATCAACTCTTACTTGAACTTTCAACCTGCTGGTTTGTCCCACAGACTTCAGACTTGCCAGCCCCCACAACTGCATGAGCTAAGCTTTTAAAATATATCTCTCCAAAATACACACTCTCACACACACTCTAATGGTTCTGTCCCTCTGAAGAAACGTAACTGATTTTTCTACTTTTCCTTTGGGGCATTTCCCCTTCTAGTTTAGTTCCGATGCTGAAGCGAGAATTACCTTGAAGTGTAGGTATGATGACATCATGCTGCAGCTGCAGGTTTTCCCTTGGTTTTTCATCTGAGAGTTAAATCCCAGGTTCTTACCCTAGCCCTCAAAGCATTATACGAATGGTTCTACCTGCTTCCAAGATCCCTACCTATACAGTTGTTCTTGCAATACTGCTTTTTCCAAATCACTGTTCACCACCAGGCCTTGTATATATTCACTTGTTTATTTGTAAGAAGAGCAATAAATGTTTCTCTTTGTACATTGTTCTCTTGATAATGCCTAAAAGAGTGCTTGGTCCTTAATAAAGTGCTCAGTACTTGGTGGACAAATGAAGTAAAAGCAAATTCAATATGATTGAGCGATAAAAAGGAATGGAATTCTGGCACACTCTCCAGCACAGATGGACCTTGAACTACACATCATGCGAAGTGAAAGAAACCAGAAACAAAAGGACAAATATTGTATGGTTCAAGGTACATGAGGTACCAAGAATAGGCAAATTCATAGAGACAGAAGGTAGAATAGAGGTTTCGAGGGGCTGAGGAAAGGGAAGTTGAGAAGTTATTGTTTGATGGATAAAGAATTTCTGTTTGGGAAGTTAAAAAAGTTTTGGAAGTAGACAGTGACGACAGAGAACATTGTGAATGAATTTAATACCACTGAGTTATATGCTCAAAGTGGTGAATTTTACGTTATTTTACAACAATAACAACCACGAAAAACATCTCATCTTCTCAGGAGGGGCTAGAGGTGTAGCTTTGTGGTGGAGCATTGCCTAACATATGTAAGGCCCTGAGTTTGATACTAACCACTGGAAAAACAAACAAAAAACAAAGAACCCCCAAACCCCCAAAAGACAAACAACACACTAAACCTAAAAAAAAAACTCTAAAAAATTCTTCAAGGTGTGAGCTGTGAGGAGACCCTAGAGGTTCATCCAGGGATAGACGGGTAAGTAAATCACTCCTAATTCTGAGTTTTCACCTAACTTTTGGAGCTCTCTCACTTTGATTTCTGCTCCCACTGTAAGATAGGCATCGCCTAGTCTCATTCTGCTCCTAGCATTTGGGGGACCCTAGGTAGTGGGGGGGGAGTAGAAAGTGCATAGCCAAAGCGGGGACCAGACTGAGAAGGTTCTTGCAAGGCACTTATTTAGCCACTCTTTCAATAGGCATTTATTGCAGGTTCACTGTGTACCAGGTCCTGTCCTAGACACTTGGGATTCAAAGTGAGAAAGGGAAGAAATAGGCTGGTCTCCTGGGGTGGTGAATCAGAGGTAGGAAGTTTATGTAGACTAAATAGGGCTGAGATAGAGTAAAACAAAGATAGGTAGAAAGAAGACAAGAAAATTATAACTAAAAATTATACTTTTAAGAAGACTGCCACTTCCAGGACCCAAAGTCACCCAAGGTGACCCAGCATCCCCCTGGTTTAATTTAGGCTACTTTCCTTCCAGACCCATCATACCCCAAATTCCTCAGGAATACTGAAAATCCATGAATTGGGTTAATTGAGAAAATAAAGAGCAGGTACCTGACTTTAAGATAAAGAAACAGGTTGAGTGAATCCAAAGAATGTTTAAATTACCTACCTAAAAAACCAAAACCAAAACCAAACTAAGCCTATACCTGTAAGATGGGCTAGTACCCTTCTAGGGGGTGAGTTACCTTTTCCCTGGGTCTCCACCTGCTCCAGAGAAGCATAAATGTTCCCTGTTCCAGAAAAGAGTGCATCTCATGTATCTGAACCCCACACTCCACTTTTGAGTGTGTACTAAAATTTCTGCCCAATAGACCCTCCTGAGCTTCTGACTGATGCGTCCTGAAAATTCTTTTTTCTGAGATGGGGGGCAGCAAACCTGCAGTCCCATTCTACAGCTGGAGTGGTTTAGGTTTCTCATCACCGCTTTCGTAACCTCCTGGACCCTGTTTGGTGACAGGGCAAATAAGTCATGGTAAGGATTTTAGATTTTATTTCATTTTGTTTATTTATTTATTTTTGGTACTGGGAATTGAACTCACGACCTCACACTTGCCAGGCAGGCACTGTGCTGCTGAGCTACACCCCTGGCCCTAGGTTTTATTTTGAAAGCAATAGGATGTTGCTGAGAAGTTTTGAGCAAGAGGAGGAGGTGGTTTATGTTTTTAGACTTCTTTGTTGTGTATTGGAGTGAATTGGGTGGGGCAAAGTTAGAAATAATGGGGCAGAAGGCTTTGCACTGGTTTAGGTGAGAGGTGATGACTTGGAGAGGCAATGGGAATAAAAATATAAAAAATGGCAAATTTGATATAAGTTTTAGTGATATTAATAGAACTTCAGGTAGATTGGGCAAACAGGCTGAGAAAAAAATGAATCAAAGGTAATTCTCAGTTTTGGGGGCTTGAACAGTGTGAGTGGCTTGCTGAAATGAGGAAGATAGGAGGGAAAGGCAGATTTTTGAGAAACCTCTGAGTGATTCCAATGGAGATGTCAAGTAGGCTACTTTAAGAGAGGCTCTGCTCAGGGTAGCGGTCTGGATAGGAGACCAGGAGATGTAAGCATGGGCGTTGTTAGCATAAAATTGTATTAAAACTATGGAATTGGGTGAGATCCCTGAGGGTTGATGTGGGTAGGAATGGGGAGAGAATTGACCCACAGAGTTTGAACCATATCCAAGTGGAAATGGGGATCCACTGAAGAAGTTTAATTAGGAAGCTAACACAGTTGTGCTTGTCTTTTAGAAAATTATCTCTGCCCTCTGGTGCTACCTAGAAGCAGGCATGACTAAAAGGAGGAGATTAGAGAGGAGGCTGTTGCAATAGTTCTTTGAGAAAGGATCATGATTTGATCTAGGAAAGCGTTAAATGGGATGAATGGAGATCAGTGAGGACATCAAGAGAGCACTGTGAGTTGTGTGGGATTGAGTGGAGGTGTGAAATGAGGACTAGAGCCAAGTCAAGGATTATACCACCGAGTTTCCAGTTTGAAGTTGTGTGAATCATAGTGCTACATACTGAGCTAGCAAACTTAGGAAAAGGAGAGTTTGGAGAAAGATAAAGACATAGGCTAGTTCTGAAGGGCGGGTTAGACATGTAAACCTAGATGTTTAGTAGTCATTTGTATCTCCGTGTGTGGACTGTAGGAGATAAAGCTGAATCAACCCATAAGGCTGTCTCAGAGCCACGGACACGGCCAAGATTAACCACGGAGGGGGAGTCGGGAGAGAAGAGGAAAAGGCCAAGCATGAAAACCTAGGAAATATTCCAATATTTTAGAGCCAATAAAGGAAGATGAAATTTGCAAATAAGGCTGATGAAGAACAGCCAAAGAAAAAGGAAAACAAAAGTGACACCAATTTCTATGTTACAGATACTCTTCATATGATATGCTGCTTATTCTTTTTAGTAATCCTACAAATAAGTATTAGTCTTGTCTGCATTTTACAGGAGAGTGTAAAGACTTCAGAGAGTATAAAAGGTGAAATTATTTGATCAAGTAGTCATATCTAGAAAATAGGAGAGTAAATTTGAAGGAATTTAAGCTACCTCAGAGCTACATGGTTTCTTACCCTTTAATCTTTAGTAAATGGAGCCATTTAGTAAATGTATGTGCGTGTGTGCATACACTTATATTTGTATATACATAGACTATCGCTGAAGGAACACATAACAGCTGATAAAAATTTTAAAAATTAGTTACCAAACAAGGAATTTTACCAAAACAAGCCATTCCTAACAAAAACTCTGCTGTATTTTGCACACTTAACTTTATCATAAAATGAATTGACTTTTTAACTCTAAAGTATGCACATTTACAAAATGTTCTCATATCTGTTATTTCAGTAATTGCTCTCTTCCCCTCTATCCCCGTTCTCAGCTATTCAGTAAGTAAACTGAAGACCAGGGAAGTGAGACAAATTCTGTAGAACTGGGCTCCCATGCTCTGCCTCCTGCTGGATGCTCTCAAACCTCAGTAGGATACACAGTCATTATTTACTGTGCTGATGACGGTAATGGATGGCAGTAATATTGTTAATTCCTATTCTGTCAATGCCTGTGATCATTTTTAGGTGTAATTAAATCCCTTCAACCAATTGATTCTCTTAGACTAAAATTCCAATTTTTCATTCTTCTCACATTCAGTGAGTCATGAGAATTTCATGATTAGTTAGGGCTCCAAACCTACCTTGGAGATTGTATTAATGACTTCACTTCCAGAGGGATTCGGCCTGTTAGTCACATGGCTGCGAATTCTCCACTTTCCTTAGTAAATTCATTAGGTCTCCGAGGTCTTAAAAAAATAATGCAGCTTCTATAATGGGTTGATTTACCTAAAACTAGGGAAGAGCATCTTGGCTATCAGTGACATTGGAGATCGCAGAAGCCCTGACATTTCAGAGAGTAAAGAACACGTACCAAGATGAAGGCAGTGGGAGAATCTGTCGCGTATAACATCAAATTCCTCTACTAAATTAAATCCATGGAATCCAGATGATTGTTATTCTGAAATCAAATGAGCTGAAACTGTAATTTCCTAAGTTTCTATTTAATTATTTATTTTTACAAGAAATCATCTTATCTTAGTGTAGCAAAGCTTTACAAAATGATTGACAGTCCTAGTTTAATATGACTGTAAATCATTCATTAATTTTTACTCCCTGTATAGTTTCCTTTAGGAAAATATAAAGTGGGTCAACAAGGGTGCATATTGTAATACTCCACCATAAGTGTTTTCAAAGATTGTTATCAGTGGCTATGAGAAATGAAAAATCCTCTTACTAAATCCTAGGAGATGGTAGAAGCAAATGCAAGCATGAAAAATGCAAGGCGTGGAGCTGCCTCAGAGTAAAACAATTTTCTGTTTCTCTAGTTGTGTGTATATGCAGTAAATGTTTCTAACTCTGCTGTCATTTGAGTCATAAAGTTTCCCTCAGTCTCTGCTGCTCTACTGAGGTGCTACCGAAACGAAGGCAAGGGTTGGCAAAAGCGTAACAGCCCAAAAGCCCCAAGTGGAACTGGGAGGCACTGACCCCCTGCCACAAATTCGCCCTGTGACTTTGGCTACCTTGGCTTCCTCTTCCATACTAGGGACTTAAGGAAAATGTTCTCTAGGGCTTTTAACCAGCGTGTCCCGGGTTCAGCTTTGCTCCCCATCTCTGATACATCATCGGTCTCCAGTGCCCTCTCCTGGGACACATATGCACAGACCAATCCCAAACATCAGCCTTGGCTTTTAGCCGAAACAGAGCAGAATCCCCAGGGAGAGCTCCAGAACCAACCTTCCCCTCCAAGCATGCCCTTAGGAGCACCCCCACTTCTGATTAAATTACAGTGGCCTCCTAAACAGTTTCTGCCTTTTGCCTACGTAGCACCTCTGTCCACTCTGGCCATTCCCTGCCCAGAGGGGTGATCCTTCTAAAAGGCAAATGTGACCAAGTTACTTCCCTCTTTTCAACCATTCAGTGGCTCCTTGTTTCTTTAAAAATCGTTTTATTCATTCTCATTCCTGTTGCCTCTGCAGGGTCACCCCCACCTCTTCTGGTCTGTCCTCTTCCTCTTTCCCTCGCCATCTCCTACTTACCCTCCGAGACTCAGCATGGATGCCATTTCCGTGGAGAAGCTCTTCAAGGCTGGTGAGCTGCCTGCTGGGCTTTTTCTTATAGCACACATCGCACTGTATGGTGATGGTCTATTTCCCCATTAGACTCTAAGCTCTAGGTGCATCAGGACTTTGCCTTCTTCACAACTAGTTCTCAAAAACCTACACAGTACTGGGACACACGGTGTATTTAATGAATATTTGCTAAATGAATGAACTTAGAAATGATGTGATTTGCCGTTGGTGATTGTTTAATCAGGATAACAGGCAATGGGTTTTATTATGCTAATTTCGTCTACTTTTATATATATTGACATTTCTGGTAATAGAAGGATTTTAGTAGATATGTTTTAAAATTTCTTAACATTGTATCTCATCTTTTATTCCATTGCTATAGAAAAGACTTCTATAGAAGCTGCCACAGTTGCACAGGCAGCCTTGCAGGTAAGACGTTTGCCTGGCAAGTGCAAGGTCCTGAGTTCGACTCCTAGTACCCGCATATAAAAAAAAAATAGATGATTGGGGAAGGCTTGATGCAAAAGGGGACATTCCACTCCTCTCCATGGTCTCAGGACGGATCTCCCAATTTCATATTGGTGGAGCCTGAAAATCAACAAGCAAGATGGCAAGAACAAGGAAGACATTGTTCTGTCCAAAGTAGACAATTTGTGACAGTGCTCAGAAAGGCTGTCTGGGCTTTGTAGCTTTTCCAGTGGTTCCTAATAAACTGGGCTTTGTGCAAGCCTCACTCAGGCCATGCAGGGCCCTGGCATGCTCTGGTTTTCTCTGTCTTCTGCCCCAGCTGCCTGGAGAACTTGCAAGGGGTCATTGATGTCTTTGAGTTGGATCCAACTGAACTGAATTTTGCTTGGGATTTAAAAAAGGATGTTTTTCTTGGGGAAGTTGCAGTGCCTTAAAATTACGCATTTTGGGGGTCATTTGGGATTCGTAACTAATATTAATTTCTTTTGGGGCAAATAAGATATTAATCTGAAGGAAAATTTTAATAATTTTAATTTGGAGAAGTCAAAAAATAATATTGCTGATTAAGGTTTCATCTATGTGATGGGAATAAAGTAGGGGAAAGTGCATTTGAACTAATCAGTTGGCCAATCGATGTTGACTGGACGGGTATCGTGTGGCCAGTAAGTACAGGCCTGCTTGCAAATGAAGGTGATAACTAGGTTAGCTAGAGAGAAGCTGGCTACAGACCAAACATGTTGGGCTCCAGGGGGCTCCCAGGATGGCAGCACAAGATTAATGGGAACCTGGAACCATGGATGCAGGCTTAAAAAAAAAAATTAAAATATCTGATTTTAAATTAGAGCCCACATCTTTAGAGTTTATCAGAGGTGTTTTGTTTTGTTTTGTTTGCTGGGAATTGAACCCAGGGTCCCACACATGCTAGGCAAGTGCTCTACCACTGAGCTATACCGCCAGCCTTAGAATTTTTGCATATACAGTATTATCCTATTTGTTTTCTCAGGAAGTTTCTTAGTGAGACCCTCTCTCAAAATAAAAAAACAGGATAAGAGCTGGGGATGTAGCTCGGTATGAAGGCTCTGAGTTCAATCCCCAGTACTTCAAAAAAGAAAGAAAAAAAAAGGGAAAAGATAAAAACAGAAAAAAGGAAGTGTTAGTACCTGGCTTTTATTTGCTGATCCTATGTTTATTTTTCTATCCTGTGAACTTATTCTGCAAGAAAATTGTCTGTACAGTTAGCAGGATGTCCTCCTTGGATGGTGCTGGAGGCAACAAAGCTCTCTCTTCAGCAGAAACCTTCACAAATATATCCTATGTGTGAGAGGTGTCTTTGGTAGATGCTAAAACCAAGACTTAGGCCAGGTATGTTGGCTCACGCCTGTAATCACAGCACTCTGGAGGCCGAGGAAGGGGGATACCAGTGAGTTCGAGGGTAGCCTGGGCTATATAGTGAGTTTAAGGCCAGCCTGAACTACACCGAGAGACCCTGTCTCAAAAAACTAAAATAAATAAATAATAAATAATAAAAAAAAATAAAACCAGGACTCAAACAATGAAATCCAACTTAGACCTAAATTCAAAATCCAGTTCTTGCGATTCCAGATATTATTTATGTTATCATACTGTTCGGTGGCAGTTTGTACCAAATAGATTCCTGAACTTTTTTTAAGCAGATAAAAAAGGATACCTTCAAGATATCAGACTTAGTGAGTTAGAGCTCCGCCTCAGGATTTACTGGGTGGGAATCCTGTTGGCGCCACCAGATGGCGCCATTGACCACTCTTTCACTCCCTCCCGGATTTAGGCTCACATTCCGCTCTGGGAGAATATTCCTTAAATCCAACGAAGTGAGTCTTACACAACTTTGGCACAAATATACAATGTAAAGCGTAAAGAAATGAAACCTCCACATCACCTCTGCTTTTCCTCTTGCTTCCGGACATCCCTGGCTCTGACTGAGCACTGCTGCTGTCCGCTATCGCTCTCTACAACAAGTGCGGGGCAGCACAACTGTTACAATGTCTGGCAAACCCGTGCGCTGCCTCCGCGCGTTGTTCCCGTCTATGTAATGTGAAGTCCTTTTCTGTGAAAGTTCTCAACTCGAATGTTCCTAAATCGGGGACTTACTGTACCAGAAAAGAAGAGCCCTGCTGGCTCTTGGGCTGCTCCGAATTTCACTGCATCTGGGCGTGAGTCACTGGCTCTTGGGCTGTGGGTCACGAAGGGAACAGCAAAGCTCTGGACCTTGACTCGAAGAGAAAAAATTTGAAAATGCAGTGAGCCCTCTGGCCCCCAATTTCCTAAAACCCAGAAGCATTCACTTCTTTTTTCTCCCCCTCGATTTCAAGTATCTAAACAACCCCCCGCCCCCAATTTCTGATGAATGAGCCAAGCAGAGTTATAACCCGGCCTTTGGCCAAGATTGCTTGGGAGAAAAGGATGTTCTGAGGCGAAGAGGGGACGCAGGAACGCTAGCCTGTCCCTGTGATCAACGGAAGAAACCAGTGCCGGGTGCGGCTGGGACCTGGACTCTATGAGGGTGGCTTTTGAAGAAGGGCCGGAAATAGCCCCCAACCCCTCCTTTCTCCCCCTCAGATTTATGTGGCCCAAACTACGCTATTGGGAGCTCATTCTTGTAGATCCAACACGAGCGTTCATTCCCTGCAGATTCCTGGCGTAGGAGCAATGTACTAACTCGTTTTCCCTCTGAGTGCATATGAATTTGAACTTCAGTATTATTGTTTTTTTCCTGCAGAGAGAAAGCAAGCCAGAAAATGAGACGAGTAGGGCGTGGCTGGGGCTGTTGGGCAAGGATCTGGGTGAAGGGTGGGAGGGGCAGGCTTCTCATTTCCCAGGTAGGTGCAGCTCGCAGACCGGAGCCTCCTACCCATCACATCTTCCTCATCTTTGCCCTACCTCACTGTTGTGAGGAACACACACAGGACAGTGACTGAACACCCTAACGTGGAGTCCCTGGACCAATAAACAGTGGACGGGCCAGTGAGATGGCTCAGCGGTGTAAGCACCTGCCCGGCAAGCGCAAGGTCCTGAGTTTGACTCCCGGTACCCACATAAAAAAAGGGGCCGGTGATATCGCTCAGCGGCACAAGCGCCTGCTGGCAAGCGCGAGGTCCTGAGTTCGACTCCTGCTCCCACATAAAAAAATAAAATAAAATAAACAGTGGATGATCTCTGGCATTCTTCTACAAGACTGCAGCTCAGGAGCAGGGGAAGCTTGCACACCTGAGTGACACGAATAAGTTGTTAAAAATTGTCAGTTTGCAGTTTTTTTTGTTGTTGTTTTGTTTTTTTAAGACAAAGCTGGGTGTATTGCTGTGCACCTGTAATCCTAGGCTTACAGACTCTTGGAGGCTGAGACAGGAGGATTGCAAGTTTGAGCCCACCTGAGCAACTTAGTGATTTAGTGAAACCCTTTCTCAAAACAAAAAATAAGAGCTGGGGATGTAGCTAGCTATGTGCGCAGACCCTGAGCTCAATCACCAGAACTGCAAAAAAAGAAGGAAAAGAAAGGATAAAAACAGAAAAAAGGCAGTATTATTACCTGGCTTTTATTTGCTGAACATATCATTATTTTCCATTCTGAAAACTTGTTCTACATCAAAATTGTCTATACAATTAGGAGCAAGTCCTCATTGGATGATGCTGGGGGCAACAAAGCCCTCTCTTTAACAGAAAACTTCAAAAATAATCCTTAATCTTTCAGGACATATAAGCTTCTGGGCAAATATCACAGATGAAAGTCCCAAATCCATCTTGCAAAAGTAGAGAGAGTACATTTATTATAGAATGCAAAAATGTGGTGGGAAATTGTTAATATCAAATGCTTTCTTTGATCATTTCTTTCAAGCAATTTTTAAATTAATTTTATTTGGTCATATTTTGCTCAACCATTTTCACAAAACTTCAAAAACAACACACTTTATTTATTACTTCTGGGGAAAAATACCCGTGTACTAGTGTGGTTGGGTATCACATGATCCACACTGGACTGATATGGAACAGAGAGAAAACTTCACAGCTTGTCCATGTTCCCCAGGGAACTCAGAATCTGTGACTCTGGACTTCAGTTGATAGGGGACCCATTACACTAACTTTGCTGGATAGGGTGGTAGGAACAGGGGATTGATAGGGAAGAGGGATGTGTTTATCTGCTGGGTATGATTGACTACAAAGCTTCTGAGTAATAGATAAAGAAATGCCAGAACTCAGACATCCAGACCAGGGCTTTCTTCTTTGAGTGCTGTGGTTACTTTGGGATTCCCATAAGCTGGATCAAACTTGCAATCCTCAAAATATGTACAGGACAACTTTAAGGTTTTTACAACCTGCAGAATGGCCAGGGATAATTGATCCAGGGGAGATACCACATCCCCATTGGGCCACATTATCTTTTCAGGGAATTTGAAATGAGAACGTGGAGATGCAGTGATTACAGGCTTGTGGGTGCTGAGTTGTCTTTCTAGAGCTTTCCATAGATTCCTGGTCTCAGGTACCTGAGCACCCAGCCTCCTGCTTCCTTGCTGTTTCTCTTTGTCTTCCACTCACGCAATTTGAACAGGCAGTTACAAAATGTGTTGAGACTGTTTATAATATTTTAGTTCGCTTTCAGTCTTATTTTGAATAAATGTGCTTAGAATGGTTTATCATTTGAAAAGGAATCCTAACAATTTTTAGTGTTGAGAATTCAAAATCATATAAACAAAATATATTCTTGTGGGAAACCATATTTGGTTACATAATTGACGTCAAATTTAATTACTTGTATAGTCTGTGATTTGGGTTTCATTCTTAAATATTTGAACATATTCCAATTGTCACTACATAGTTTAAACTAATATCTTTTCAATATATTTATTTCATTTTAAGAAGTCCTCTTTTTAAAATAATTTAAATGCAGTACCTATTAAAACCATATTGCAGAAGTTACTAAAATACATGGTATTAAGTGATATAAACTTGATTTTAGTTGTGTTTATACAGTGAATAAAGTACTGTAATTTTTTTTTTTTTTTTGTATTGGGGATTGAACCCTTAGCACTGAGCTACGTTCCCGGATCTCTTTTATTTTGAGACAGGGTCTCACTGAGTCACTAAATTGACTGGGCTGGGCTTTAACTTGCAATCCTCCTGCTTTAGCCTCCTAGATTGCCGGGATTACGGGTGTGTGCCACCATGTCCAGCTTGTAAATGGTTCTTATGGAACCTATAACAAGTTTTTCACTAAGGTTCCTGGTAAAATTCATCTACGTCTTTACAAGAAAGAAATATTTTAACGTAAATTTTCTAAGATATTTGCAGTGATTTTATGTCTTTGTGAAGGTTGTCTGGATTTTGGCAGGGAAGTCAACATGATTTTTTTGACCCTTTGAACAGTGGGTCAAATATATGTATATATGTATATGTAATTTTAAATCATTAGTTTAACATTTGAGAGTTGAGGTCTGGGGATATAACTCAGTAGTAGAGTATCTACCTACTAGGACATGTGAGGCCCTGGGTTTGATCCCCAGTATTGAAAAATTGAGAGTTAAAACATTTATGAAAAAAACAAAGATTGGACTGAGGCCAACCAAGAGTTTGCAGTATGGTATATACAGGATCTTTTGCCATTTTAAAAGATTCTTCTGAATGGTCAAGATGAATTGTGCTATCCACTGAAGCATTCACTAGTAGCTCCCTTTTTCATACATAAAGAGAAAATGGAAAGTTGTATTTATTTATTAATTTTAAAGGATAAATTCAAAGTTTGTCTTTGGGTTTCTTTAAAAAATATTGTTAATTTTCAAAATAAGGAGACAAAGTGACTATACTCATCAGCACCTTTAATAATGAACACCATGTTGCCAGTTCTGCTTTATCTCTTCTGCTCCAAACTTTCTCCTCCCCTGTGTTATTTTAACATAAGTTGCAGGTCACATGTCGCTTCTTCCAAAAGTCATGAAGTCAAAAGTGACTTCCCATTTCCTCTACGACTTTTAAAAAGCATGGGGCTGGTGAGATAGCTCAGTGGCATAAGTGCCTGCCTGGCAGGCGCGAGGTCCTGAGTTCAACTCCTGGTACCCACATACGATAAAAGGGCCGGTGATATTGCTCAGCAGCACAGGCACCTGCTGGCGTGCGAGGTCCTGCGGTCGACCTCCGGTACCCACCAAAAAAAAAAAAAAAAAAAAGCATGATAACCACAATCCCATGTAAGGTGCATGTTCTTTAGATAGGTAGGGGTTACACATGGTTCTTGGACCTCTTCACTTGTAGGCTAAAAAAATGGAGCAGCAGTAAGTACTCTCATGAGCTTGCCTTTGCTGACCATCTTTCTTACCTGGTCTTCTCAGTTCTTTTGAGAAGTCTCTAGAATGTATCCATATGCTTGTAACCAAATTCTCCCAGCCATCAAATGCTGTCCCTTCCCCACTTTTTGTTAAGCACTCTGAAGTCTTATGATGTCTTGGCATGTCACAACTTTTTTAAAATTCGAAGTATATATGAAAGTCACAGATATACATTATACATTTTAATGTATGTAGATATGTATATACAGTATCTTTAAAAAGATGTGCCCCTATAAATGTATACATACACTGTACTTTCTGATGTATAAATGATGCCTTACAGTGGTTCCCCTTATCTGCAGTTTTGCTTGTGTGGGTTTCAGTTACCCATGGCCCAGTGTAGTCTGAAAAAACTTATTTGTCTTGACTCTTTCCAAGAGACAGTCATGTAACTTTCATTACCATATACTGTTATAATTATTTGAATTCATTATTAGTTATTGTTCTTAATCCCTTTCTTTGCCTAATTTATGACTTAAATTTTATCCTCAGTATGTACATAAGGGAGAGAACAGTACATAAAATGTCCTGTACTGTCTGGGCTTTCAGGGATCCATGGTGGATCTCAGAATGTGTCCTTGGCAGATAGGGGGACTACTGTACTTTTTGGGTAGGCATATGGGTTTTCTGTTCATGACCTTTTCTGCCATCAGCAGACTTTTTCACTCTGCAATGCTAATGTTTTATTGATTGCATGGCTTTTCATTTTTCCTGGCCAAAGTCCCAGTCAGAATTTTAAACTGAATTTACAGGTGCTCAGCTTAGAGTTCAGTGGATGGTGTGCTGGAGTCTATAAATGCTTACCACTACCTTGAGTTTCTCTACAATTCCCAGCTCTCGTTGCAATTAGATTGGCTGAGGGCCTGGTTCTCGTCACAGTGTGAATGTACATTGTGAGCAGAGGGATTCAGCACCCTGTGATGTCTTAGAGGTTCATTTGTTACTATAGCATAATGTAGCCTACCTGACAGATGTAGGCAGGTTATCTGTGTTGAGCTACTGTCCTAGTCCATTTCCTGCTTCTACTACAGAATGCCACAGACTGGCTAATTTATAGAGAAAGGAAGTTTATTAGGCTCGTGATTTCAGAGGCTGGGACGTCCAAGGGCATGGCACTGGCATCTGCCATGCTGCGCTGTATCATGTGGAAGGCAAAAGTATGAGAGCGAGCCAGCAAGAGGGTATGGGGTGAGAATAGGGTGCTTTTATAACAACCCTCCCTTCTGATAACTAATTTACTTGTGAGATAAAGACATTAATCTGGGAGAGATACACCCTCATGACCCAATCACTTCCCATTCAGTTCCACTTCCCAACACTGCCTCACTGGGGATAAGGCCTCTTAATACATGAATTTGGGGACATATTAAACCATAGCAGCTACCTACATTGAAACTTGAATATTTGGTATCTGTGGTTTTTGTCAGTCAAGGTAAAATATATTTGTTATTCATGTTAACATTATTTATTTCTTAAATTTTATGAAAATTATGTGAGGGATTGTGAAGGTTGCCTTTTGCCATTCACTTTTAAATTGATCGCCATTTCACTTATTATTCTGAAAGGCATAAGCTAGTATCTTAGATGTGTCATCAGGTTAAGGAGGTGTTGTCCAAATTAGTTATATAACCAAAATTTCTGAGATGATAGCAAGTACTTTTCATGACAAGCTGAAACACTATTTCACTTCACTTTCATTTGTTTTGTTCTTTTAAAACCTGTGTTCTATTTTTTTTGTGTGTGTGTGTGTGGGTACCGGGGGCCGACCTCAGGACCTCGTGCGCTAGCAGGCGCCCGTGCCGCTGAGCGATACCACCGGCCCTTTTCTCATATGTGGGTTCTGGGAGTCAAACTTGGGCCCTCGCATTTTCTAAATATATAGCTATAGGTAAAGATAGTTTCCCAATATTTATACAATCTCGTTTCCCTGTTTTATTATGTTATCCAGAATAGATGGCCTTTAAATTGGCATATGCATAATTTTTGGGTACAGGAAAATGTTAACAATGGTATTTGAGCAGGCAAGCTGTATCGGTCTCTAGGTCCTCAGCTTCTCTGAGTGCTTTTTCCAAAAGCTGATGATGGTGTAGGTCCCCACCTCAAACTTGAGAAGACATGTTGTGGAAATGAGACTCGGGATTAAAGTTAAGCTTCTAGTAGGGTACATATGCTAGTTATCTAACCCAACTCTCATCCCACAATTCAAGAAGCCGAGTCCCAGTGAGATTTTATCACACCTAAAGGATCATGCAGTTCCCCATTAACTTCCTTTGATTTGATAGAATTCGTGTCAGTTATGACTTCAGAATTTTTTAAATGATTCTAATTTTTAAATATGTAATTGTATCACGAAACTCAGTTTTCCCAGGAGTGGTGGTGCATGCCTGTGATCCCGGCACTCAGGAGGCTGAGGCAGGAGGATTGCTGTGAGTTCGGGGCCAGCCTGGGCTACAAGGTGAATTCGAGGCCAGCCTGAACTGCATAGCGAGACCCTGTCTCAAAAAACCAAAAAATAAATAAATAAATAAAAACAAAATAAAAACAAGAAACTCAGTTTATTATCAGCCTTTTGTTCTTGGTGGGTTGACTAACTTCTTAGGATTATCCATTTCTTCCACATCTGTATCTCTATACAAGAGATTCCTCTAAGCTATAATTCCTATTAGCTTATGCTAATTTTATTCATGACTTCATAAAGTAATTGTGAAACCCACGTCCATTTCCCCTTCTTAGGCTTTACACTTGACACTCTGGTTTTAATAGCATTCAGCTGCATTTCTAATGGGTGCATTCCAGGTGTTAAAGGTAGATGATGAAAAGTACTTTATAACCTAGCCTCGGAAAACAGACTCAATTCTGCCATATCCATTGGTCAAAGTGAACTGTTACGGTTTAGATATAAAATGTCTCCCCGATTCTTGTGTGTTTGGAAGGCGATTGGCTTGTGAGGGTACCACACTCATCAGTGGATTCCCCCATAGATGAGTTTATTATAGGCAGCTAAGTTAGATGGAAATTAATATACAGTCAGAGCAGGATTGGGCCTTCAAGGAAGTCAGCACAAAAAAATAGAGACATCAGAATTGTGGCTGGAGGCAAATCTGAAGAGAGCCAGGCCTCAGGACGGAGATGCAATAGGCAGGCTGGCAAGATAAACAGTAACTTGAGATTATTCTATAATTAGCATCACTAGGTCCGGTGGGCCCACATAGACATCAGATACATAGATGGATGACCAGAACATCCGGACCCATACTCCCCTCTCTTTCCAAGAATTTCTTTCATCTTTCCATGTGCCCTTTGCTACGTGACTTGTTTCCCTATTGGACCAATATTAGTTAAGTGGCTCTACTCATAATCCTATAGGTTGATTGTAGTTTGACCCACGTTGTATCTCCACTGTGATTTTACTGTATAAATTACCCCTGATGAAGAGCCTCGATAGCCACTCATCAGGAGCCCCCCTGTCTCTCAGGAGACTTCTCTTAATAAACCATTTGTACTCTTAAAAAAAAAAAAAAAAACTTGGGCCCTCGCGCTTGCCAGGCAGGTGCTTATGCTGCTGAGCCATCTCACCGGCCCCTGTGTTCTATTTTTAATTGACAAATAATAATCGTATATATTTATAAGGCATAATGCAATGTTTTGATATATAAGCACATTGCAAAAAGATTAAATCAAGCTAACATATCCTTCATCTTCCCTACTTGTCATTTTTGTATTTGAAGCTCCTTTAGCAATTTTGAATTAAGCAATTCATTATTATTTATAGCCTCCATGCTAAGCAGTAGTTCACTAAAATTTGTTTCTCCTAACTGAAACTGCACCCTTTGACCAACATCTCTCCTTGCTTTATTTGCTTGTTTTTCCTGGTGGGCAGATTGTCTTATTTCTTTGAGTTAGTGGCTGAATAATTGAAGAGCATTTTTCACTTTTCCCAAGGTCGTCTTTATGGTGCCCCCTCCAAGGAAAACAATACAGGTGTGGTTCATTTAGAACCCATGGTTGTGAGTGGAGCCTGCTGAGCCATCCTACCTTTGCCCCCTTAGAAAG
The DNA here is from genome assembly GCA_028451465.1 of Erethizon dorsatum. Classification (NCBI taxonomy): domain Eukaryota; kingdom Metazoa; phylum Chordata; class Mammalia; order Rodentia; family Erethizontidae; genus Erethizon; species Erethizon dorsatum. The sequence continues at coordinate 55,613,282 of CM051828.1, forward strand.
ACCCTGCAGTGGCTCTGGGAGCTGCCACCAAACCTATGCCTATACACACTAAGTGTGGCAGATAGAATCGTGGGAGATTCCAAATGAGCCTTTTCCTAAAGAGGAAATGTGCATGAATACAAGTGTTAAATTAATGACTGTGGAATTCTTTCCAGAGTGCCTTTAGAAGGACAAGAAACAACTTTATTCTGCTCAATGAACATGCCCTTTTACAAGTACAAACAGGATGAAATAATTCTGTGTTCTGAATACATTCAAATTAAAGTAGTGGATACCACAAGGGTAATCATTTTCTCACTAAGATATTTTGCCTTACTTCTTTTCTCAGTCCTTTTCATCACACAAAGCTCTATTGTTTTTGTAGTTGTCCTTTGGGGCCTTGAGATTTGTTTTACTCCTTTCACTGTCTCAGAGTAAGTGCTTTGATCAGTCGCTGAGGGAATCCCAGGTCAGGAGCAGGGGAGGACTTCAAACTCTGGGTTTGGAGGGACATTGATGTTGGAGTGACCTGAAAAATAATTTTGTGGAAACGGCTCTCTTGTCTGAGCTCTGACGACATTTGTTATTGAGGAAAAATGCACACACACACAGACATATATGTCTGAACTGACAGAGACTTGAGTTTTCACCAGTGTGGCTGTAACACCTTCTCTTTCTCATGTCTGCTACTCTGTGGACTCTGGGAATGCCCTGCCTCTCATTTGTATGCCCTGCCTTCAAAAGAAGCAAAAATCCTGATGGAGAAAAAAATCTGATGAACACAGAGCGTGAGTGTGTATGCATATCTGTCCAGGGGTATTAGTTTATTTTGTGGCAAAGTAGCAGCCCAGGGCAACCCTCTTGGGACCCCTTCTCTCTCTCAGACAAAAGCTTTCTTTCCTCCAATAGACATATTCTGCTCTTAACCTCGGTTGTTCCCAAAATTCATTCTTCGATTTTAGAGAACACACACTCTTACTGGACATCTAGCAAGTTGGGAGTTTCTTTCCCCTATATCATTTGGAGGTCTTCCACCGAGATCACTGGATGGAGACTTAAAGCTACACACCTACCCAAGATGAAAATGCCTAGCGTCTATCAGGGGCCTTCAGACGGCCCTCTGTAGAGTACCTCTGACTGCCGGTCAACAACTACAACCCTCTTCAGCCTGAAGAAGCCGGATGGGTCATCTCCCATTACTCCCTCTTGGCAGTTTGGGGTACTTCTTCAGAGGGGGGAATATTATATGAAGCAAAGCTAGATAAAATATTATAAGCAGTCAGACAGGGCTAGGCCCTCGAAGGAGCCAGTGCAGAAGACGAGATACCTTGCAACTGTGGGGGAGACAGGCACCTCTGCTGTGAGCCAGACCTCAAGACAAAAGATAAAACAAATGTACCCGCACGCTTCCTAAGGATAAACATCAGGGATCGATATTCTAAATAGGTATCGGTCACCTTTTGAAAGCCAGGAAGAACCACTAACCCAACCCTCTACAGGAAAAGCCCCTGTTCTGTATTCATGCCTGCTTGCTATGTGACTTGCTTCTCCATTTGATCCCGATTTAATCAATTTTACCTGAGCAATTATACTTGTAATCTTATTGGGTGATCATAGTTTTGTCCCACCTCATGCCCACCTTGCGATTTTCCGTTTTTCCCCACCTTGGATCCAACTCATCTTGTGGTTTTGCTCTATAAAATCCCTAGAAAAAGCAGGGTCCTTGGCAACCCTCTCGGGACCCCTTCTGTCTCTCTCTTTCGAACAGAAACTTTCTTTCCCCCAATAAATATGTTCTGCTCTTAAAAAAACAAAAACAAAAACAAAACAAAAAACAAAACTAGCAGCCCACGGTGGAATAGTTTGGGCAGAATGCATAGAGAATGCAAAAAGGCTGGCTTAAACGCAGGAAGTACTGTTTATTTTCCAAATCATTTTAAGGCTATCAAAATAGCACTGAAAGCAGTTAGAAAACCCAGATTCACATCACCACTTGGCTGACTTCACCTATGTTACCGTCACTATTTCCAAACTTGTTACCTCACTTCTAAAACAGGTCTGATGACATCTGTGCTCCAGTTTAATAAAGTTGGTCAAGGATGCAAATGAAATGAAAAACCAGAAGAACCACAACAGTCAGTGTGTCAGCAACATCAGTCTAACCTGCCTCTGGAGTTGTTCCTTTAACTTTTCATTTTAAGATAATTATAGATTCACAGGAAGTTGCAAACAAATGTACAGGGTGGTTCCATGCACTCTTCACCCAGTTTCCCCAGTGGAGGCTGCATAACTGTGTATATAGTTTCATGAAGTTTTATCACATATCTAGATTTGTGTAACCTCCACTATGACCAAGACCCTGAATGGCTCCAGCCCCACAAGCCTCCCTCTGAAGCATACCATTTTACAGTCACCTCTACCACCCAACTGTCATCATCCCTAATCTTGCCAACCACTAAGCTGTTCTCCATCTCTGTAATTTTGTTCAAGAATAAATGGAATCCGTAGGTTTCCATCCTCTCAAGAAAAACATAAAGCTTCCCCGATTCTAGAAAATAATGTGCCTCATTCTTTGAATGCCTGCACTCTACTCTTGAGTGTGCACATTTCTTTCCTAAATAAATCTCTCCTATGCCTCTTAAAAAGGATAAATGAAAAAAAAATCCATATCATGTAATTTTTGGAGATTTTTTTTTTCAGTTATCATTTCCTTGTGATCTATGCAAGTTGTTTTGCATCAATTGTTCATTTCTTCTAGCGGCTTCTTAGTATTTCATGGTGTGGCTGTAACATAGTTTGCTTAATCATTCATCCCTTGAACAGTTTTTGAATTGTTTCTAGTTTTTGGCAGAAAGCCACTATGGACATTGTTGTATGAGTATTTTTTCATTTCTCTGGGATAAATGTCTAATTGTAAAATTGCGGAGTCATATGGAAATTTCACGCTTAGTTTTATAAGAAATTGTGAATTGTTTACCAGGCTGGCTGTACTGTCACACATCTTACCAGTAATATATTATAGATTTGGTTTCTCATCATTGTTTTTAGTATTTGGTTTCATTACAATTTTAACCCTTCTAGGTATTTAATAACACATTTTTTTCCCATTTTGGCCATTCTGCTAGGTGTATAGTGATTTTTCAGTGTGGTTTTCAGTGTGGTGGCTAGTGATGTTGGATATCTTTCTGTGTATTGATTTGCCATCTATGTATGTTCTTCAGTGAAATATCCCTTCATATACTTTGCCCATATTCTGGTTGGATTGTTTTCACTTTTGATTATTGAGAATTCTTTATCTTAGATTCAAGGGCTTTGGGAGATAGGAGTTTGCAAATATATTCTTGCAATCTATAGCTTATCTTTCATGCTCTTGTTAGGGTCTTTGGCAGAGCAAAAGTTTTAAATTTTAAATATTTTTATTTCTAAAATTTTAAAAAAATATGATGAGTTCCAATTTGTTGATTTATTTTTCTTTCATGGGCCATGGTTTTGATGTCTGAGTGCACTTTATCCAGCCATAAGTTACAAAGGCTTTTCTCTAAGAGTTTTATAGCTTTACACATAGTTGTGCATTTAAGCCCATGATCCACTTTGGATCAATTTTTGTGTAAGGCATGAGGCTGAGGTTGAGGATTTTTGGAGGGTTATACTGCTGGCTCCTGGATATTGAAATACATTTTAGCCCATGTTCCCTTTTTCTGCCCCTCCGTGTTCTTAGACATTATTTTATGTCTACTTTAAGTTTCACTCCTTTCCTTCTTTCACTAAGCCTTTTACAGTCATTTTACCCCATGTTGATTATATTTCATCCCTAAATTTTTTACTGTCTTTCTGAATGAAAGAATATAATTACGTAGTATCCTATGTTACCGACATGAGTCATGCTGATAATATGACAATATATTTGTCTTTACCAATATATTGTAAGTCTACAGAGAGGAGGGCAGGCACACATCTTTCTTTCTCTTTACTCTCCACAGCACCTAGCCTGAGATTTTGCACCCAATAAGGACTGAATGATATTGTTGGAATCAAAATAATTTGAGTGCTTGTATTTGCTAGAAGAGGACATGTCTCTTCTTTCCATATTTAGATGCAATATAAGAAGCAAAACTTAGAGGGCCAGTAGAAACCCAACTGGATCATCCTCTGCTACCTTGGTGCCTTCCTCTGCTTCCCTATAGGCCAGAAGCTGTTCACTTGTGTTAAAACAGGTCAGGGAGGCAGCTTGGTTTGCACAACACCAGTGCATGTGGTGGATTGCAGGGTGCTGTGGGGAGGGGTACTGCTGGTTCCTGATATCTTCCCATTTCATTTTCCTGTGATTCCACTTAATGCACACCCCCCAGATTATCCAAAGGTTGAAATTATATACACATGTATATATATAACATATGACATATGTTTACATATACACCATAACATATATAAGTACATATATTTGTAATTATTATTGTTGTTTCCTCAGAGCAGCTTCCAAATTCTTTTTATTTTAGTTTATTAGTACATATGTGTAGCACATAATGTTTACATTTCTTGTGGGAATTTGATACATGTACATATCTTAATTCAGTTTTTCATCTCCTTTCCCTTCTCTCCCTCCCCCATCACTCCATCTCTTGATCTCATTCCCCTTTAAGAATTATCTCTCTCCTTATTTCTTATACTCTGGGTTTCTTGTATAAGAGAAACCATGTGATATTTAAGCTTGTGCATTTGATTTATTTCACTTATCATTATGGTCTCAAGGTGCATCCAAAATGACTTAAGTTTATCTTTCTTTATGGCAGAAGAGTATTCCATTATGTGTAAATACCACATCTAGAATATATAAAGAACTCAAAAAAATTAGAAGACCCAATTAAAAAATTGGCAAGCAGAAATAGTTCACAGAAGTACAAATGGCCAATAAATACATGAAGAAATGCTCAACATCACTGGCCATTAGAGAAATGCAAATTAAAACAACACTGAGATTACCTTAGAAAGAATGGCCATCATAAAGAAATCAAATAACAAATGTTGCGGAAGCTGCAGGGAAAAAGGAACCCTTCTACACTGTTGGTGGGCATGTAAACTAATACAACCACTATGGACATCGGTGTAGGGATTCCTCAAAAAACTAAAACTAGAAATTCCATTTGAATTCTTCTAGGTATATTCCTGAAAGAGTTAAAGACATCATATTATAGTGATACATGCATACCCATGTTTACAACAGCACAATTTGTAATAGCTAAATCTTGGAAGGAGCCCATATATCTACCAGCAGCCTCCAAATTCTACCTTTTAGAAATATCTTTTGAATATTTTACCTACTTTTATATGCCCCTTAATTAAGGACTCCTGGCTATGATGTTCATTTCATTCTAGTTTCCTAAAGAACTAGTGCTTAGGTCATTATACGGGTGTATGTAAGTTCATGTGTTACATGTTCCCATACGTCTGAAAGCTCAAAAGCAAAGGTCAGAACATTTCTTCAGAAAAGGCTTCCTAATGACTTAAAAAAACCTTTTTGTTTGCTGTGTTAATTGGTTAAAATAACATTAAAGGAAAGATCTAGAGAAGTAGAGAGTCTGCAAATAAATAAAGGTTATCATCAGGATATAAACCATGGTATAGGGACAGATGAGTTTCCCAGTGTTAACAGGAATCAGGACAGGTATGGTATGATTTTGCAGCATTTAATTCTGAGTTCTGCACATTATTTGGTAGACACTAACATATGCACATCCCCCTCCACATAACCTTTCAAGAGCTGCTTCTATTAATAGTTAAGAGGATTTACTGATACTGTACTTTTGCAAAGATGTGGATAACACTGAATAGGAAAATTATTACTCTTTGTAGAAATAAAATTACCTAGGGGTAGAAACTAATATTCAGGAAATTCACCTTAGGTAACTCAGCCTTCAGAAACAGTACCCCTTTGTTCCTTAATTTCATATGTTCTTATATCAGTTTATCAATTTTTTCCAGTAGGAACTTTTGTAGACAGAAATCTATAATTTTCTTTGATTATAATATGAAATATATTTATGTCAGAGAAAAACATCCATATCAATAGCTATAAAATCTACATCTAGGTTTTCTTGATTTTTAAAACATTATCTCCTAAAAGAAACAAACAAAAAATGGCTGGGGATATAGCTTAGTGGTAGAACTCATGCTAGCATGTGCAAGACCCTGGCATCAATCCCCACCACCAAAACCCAAAACTAAACAAAAGAGCAAGCAAAAAAGCATCGGTAAAAGGAATCTGTTTAAGTTGGAGAAAATTGGACAAACCAAGGAGTTGTCAACAAAGTTCTACTTTTTCCTTGGGGTTGGTTCAGAAAACATTCACAATAAGTCTTCAGTAAGATTCAGCGAGCAATGACATTAAAGTTGTCTTGTGGCTTCATAGTCTTTCTGGATAGACCTTTTACTTTGCCAAGAAAGAAATGTAGATATTGTGGAGATGATCTTACCTTGACATCAGGCATGGCTTGGGGGTCCCCTTTACTATTCGTGGCTTGGTGAATGTTTGCATAATATCCCTCTGCCCTGAACAGGGGCAGAAATCTCTGCGTAGATGACCTGGAAAAATGCTCCTGGAGGCACTCGTGGTTGTCTTGTGAGAAGCCGGGCATGTTTGCACAACAAAGGCCCCAAGTGAATCCCGTAGCCTGGCTTTATCAACACAAGTGCAGGATTCACTCTCTTTCTCTTCACCTGGCTAATGTTGAGCTGTCTCTGAGTCTACTAGGGCCCTGAAAAGGTGCACTCATATAAGGAAAAGGATTATCTGTTTTGTGGACCAGTAGCTTATCCACAGATCTTAGCGTTCTATTCCAGGCAGAGCCTCTTACTGTGAATGTCTGGCTGTGTTTGACTGCCCTCTGTAGGTAAGAATGTATTCCTAATGCAAATGTTCTCCTAAATCAAATCTAGAGGAAATGATTTGAGGGCTATGCTGGCGCCCCAATATTGGATGTCCAGCCTCTAGAATGTTAAGAAAATGAACTTCTGTTGTTTATAAGCACTCAGTCTGTGGTGCTTTGTTGTAAGTGTGAATGGACTAAGAAAGTCCTAGGAGACCCATGAAACAGTCCCCTAGCTGCTCACTGCTTTCTGATGTTGTTCTTCGCCTTAGTCCCTCTCTGAAAAGACAACTGCTTCATCATGGAACCTGATGAATGATGCCATCATGCAGTCTGTGACAGAGGTGGCCTATCAGGATGACATGCAGATTAGGCCTATTGTCAGAAACATGGCCTGAATTTTACTTGCCATGAAGTCAACTATTTCATTTTAAAACTGACCACATTTGTAAGTGGCTTAGGGGTAGAAGGAAAGAAAGGGGCTCATGCAGTAGCTGAGAATCTTTTTTCTCTCTAATGTCCTTCAACTGTCCCTTGATTTGCCCACCTGTTCAAGATTAGTGGGAGAGTCAGTCCTTAAAAGGAGCCCCCCCACAACTCCTCCTTTCTGTGGGCAACAGAACTGGCATCCTCTTCCAGCCTCATGGGCTGCCGCGTCCAGCACAGCTCTCAGAGTTCCTGGGGGGAAGGATGGTGGGAGGATGGAGAAATAAAGGTAAGAGTCAATACAGAAAGCTGAGGTCAGGTGGAGCCCTCTCTCCGGTTGGGAGGTAAGGAACTTCTCAACCACCGCAGCACGTTTATTTATACGTTTGGCAGCTTGATGTCACGTGACATCCCTCTGCCTAGCAACCTGTCTGTGTGGCAGCCTTGGGGTGCCTCGGATTCTCGGAGCTGGAGCAGCTTGTTCACATGGCTCACCTCAGCCGCTCTTTGTTCTCAGGACCGGCCTTGCTCCAGCCCCACAAGTGTGATCCACCTGCAGCTTCAGCCACTCCCCACAGCAGACTAGCATTAGATGCACCTTTCTTACCGACTTATTGAAATTATCTGACTCTCTGTGCACCTCTAAAGAAATCCCAAAGGAAATTCAAGTGTCTGACAAATTTGGGACATTCAATAAATGTATCTCCAACTGAATGAGGGAGAGAAGGATTACACATGCTTGCTTTTGCGGGCTATATCTGTTCCTAGGAAGTGTAGTCTCTCTGTGTTGTAAATGGTGTTACTATACTTTGTTCTGAAGGTGTGATTAAGAAGCTTTATGTTGTATAATTAATCTGCTCAGGATGCCTGCACAAAAATCCAGGAGCAGATGGTTTAAGCAACAGAACTTTATTTTCTCATAGTTGTGAGAGCTGGAAATCTGAGATCAGGGTGCCAGCATGGCCAGGTCCTGGTGAGGACTATCTTTGTAGCTTGAAGATGGCTGCTTTCTTGCTAAATTCTCACATGCCCTTTTCTTGTGGGGGGGGAGGGAAAGAGCGACAGATTCTTTTTCTTCATAGGTACACAAATGCCATAATGGGAGCATGACTTCATCTAACCCTATTTCCTTCCTAAGGCCCCATGTCTTAACACTGTCACGTTGTGGATTATGGCCTCAATATTTGAATATTCAGGAGACACATGCCGTTGATAACATATTATATTAGAAACACTTTTTTTCTTTAGAAATGGCTTACTAGTCAACAGTATTTCAGGTCCTTCTTGCCTTGAACAAATAATTGGGTGAGATAAGCCAAAAACGGTGCCTAAAGTTTATTTGAAAAGTGAAGGGTGAAGGGATAAGTGAAAAATTAGTTCTGTAGAGCAAACCTGGGCTGAATAGAGAGGAAAGGATAAAAGCAAAAACAAAAGTGCACTCTGTGTCTGGAAGACACAGAGACACGGAGTGGACTGCTGGGAGGAGTCATGATAGCCTGCATTATAAACTCTTGAGATTGGGGCCGGTGAGATGGCTCAGTGGCGTAAGCGCCTGCCTTGCAAGTGCGAGGGCCCGAGTTCGACTCCCGGAACCCACATACGAAAAAGGGGCCGGTGATATCGCTCAGCGGCACGGGCGCCTGTTGGCGCGCGAGGTCCTGAGGTCGACCCCCCGGTACCCACAAAAAAAAAAAAAAAAAAAAAAATAAACTCTTGAGATTCACCCGTGGCTAACACATGAGCTAAAAAAAACTGGTGAGTCAGGCAGCATTCCAGTCAAAACTTGCTCATACTCATCTTTCTGCCTTTTGCCAAGTTTTGATTAGGATTTGTACTGTCAGGGTAGTGACTGATTGGTGCCCCCCCCAAATAGGTCCACACCAAATCCTTGGAACGTTATTTGGGAAAGGGTCCTTGCAGATGTAATTAAGGATCTCGAGATCATCCTGAATTATGTAGGTCGCCCAAAATTCAATGACAAGCGTTCTCACGAAAGACAGGTGAGGAGGAAGCAATGTGACCATAGAGGTAGAGGGCGGAGTGAAGGAGCCACAAGCTCAAGGAACAGATTCTCCCTGCAATCTTGGGACAGAGCACGGTGTTGATCACAACTTGACTTTGGCCTTCTGTTTCCAGAACTGAAAAACAATAAATTCTTGTATTTTTTGTTTTTAAGGCCTCCAAGTTTACTAGAATTTGTTATGGTAACCCTAAGAAATGAATATAGTCAGAAATCTTTTTCTTAGTGTAAAACAATGTTTTTCCATCTTTTCCTCATTGTTGCCCCAATCCCAAAGAGAAATATTACACTAAGATTAAAAATTGTATTTAATTTCTCCCTAAAAGAGAATGTAAATATTAAGGTGTAAATGTTTGTCAAGTAGGCTTCAGCTAACAGGACACTGTATTACCTAACATCTTCCCACGAGGATCATTTTTGTGAGTTTAGAAGACAATATTACCTCATAGAGAATGCGTGGTCTACAAGCACAGGAAATAATTAAAAAGCAGAAAATTACTAGAAGAAGGGTGCATATATAGAGATGCATATAAAATATAGAGAATGCATAAAAATTTAGGTTTAATGATCTTTTAAAAAAAGTATATTGAGGGCTGGTGAGATGGCTCAGCGGCTTAAGCGCCTGCCCGGCAAGCGCGAGGGCCCGAGTTCGACTCCCAGAATCCACATACGAGAAAAGGGCCGGTGATATCGCACAGTGGCACGGGCGCCTCCTGGCGCACGAGGTCCTGAGGTCGACCCCCTGGTACCCACAAAAAAAAAAAAAGTATATTGAGAGAGACAGTTATTGAAAGTCAATACGCAACCTCTTGGTCAACTCACCTGTTTCCTGACAATAAGAATTATTAAGAACATTATATTGCAAGCAAACAAAAAGCAAGTGTGTATAAGTCAGTGCTTACTAAAAAAAAAAAAGGGGGCTGGTGAGATGGCTCAGCGGCGTAAGTGCCTGCCTTGCAAGCACGAGGGCCCGAGTTCGACTCCCGGAACCCACATACGAAAAAGGGGCCGGTGATATCGCTCAGCGGCACGGGTGCCTGTTGGTGCGCGAGGTCCTGAGGTCGACCCCCCGGTACCCACACACACACAAAAAAAGTCAGTGCTTACTATATATATATGTGCCCCCCAAAACTTGTCGTGGTCCAGAACAGTTTATAAATTGTAATCCCAAGGAAAAGTTACTGGAATTCTTGTGAGTAAATTCCAATCTACTACTTCCAATGCAACTCACAGCGAGAGAAAAGAGACAAAGACATATCTGCAGTTATGGGGAGCCAAGGGGGTCCAAAGTCCAGACAGAACAAAGGCCATGACCTAGGACCAAACCTGGGTTTTATTAATTCCATGAAGAGGGGAGTGGCTTGGGGTTGAGTGACTGTGAGAATGGCAGGAACTAGGTGAATTCTGTGAGCTGGGCTAGGTAGGAGGCACAATGGCACCTCTGCAATGTGCAGAGAGAGGTATGCAGAGAGAGTACCTGATTCCAGTAACAGGTAGCCTCTAAATTTGGAGGAATCTGCATAACACAGTTTGAGTAAGTATCTTGTGTTTTGGGTTGGCTGCTTCAGCTCTGATGTCTAGTCTTTATTGCCCTGGGCCATCACCACCTCTTTCTCAAAGCTCCATCCCAGCTGACAGTGCAGTGTCTCTCGGCCCAGCTCATACTTAGTAGTAGGGAACAATAGGTGGGGCATCACTCAACTGTCACTTTGTTTCAAAGGCTACACATGGGCTCCTCAGTTGGACCCATTTACATTGCTTGAAGCCAGTTGAGGTGGTAGAGCCTCTCCCTGGCCAGCTCTCTATATATTAATACACAGAAGTAGGGCAAAGGTGAATCAAAATGGAGACAAATTGTCTTCTTTCAGGGGAGCCATCCCAGTGGTCCTCCACACTTACTAGAGAAACAGATTTAGTGCAAGATATATAAATATATAAGGATTTACAAAATAGGCTTACAATGGCCACCCACAGAGTCAGGTTGGAAAAGTACAAAAGGGCCATCTACACACTGGAGTGTCCCGTGTGAGTCTGTGTCAGAAGGCTGAAGAATCTATGCTGGAAGCCAGGAGATGATGGCCAAGACTGCAGGTGAAGGTGAAGGACAGAGCTCCTCCAAAGAAACAGAAGCAAGACTTCATTTTCCTTTTATTCCATTCAGGCGACAAGTCTAACCAGCGTGGGTCTTCTGTGTTCAGTAAATTTCCTCAGCCACACCCAGAACTATGCTGATCCAATTTAGATGGTTATTTCTTACTCAAGTTGACACAATCAATCAACTATCACAAAATGTAATGTGTTTTTTTCCCTCATGTTCTCTCTCAGTGTCTAGCATCATATTCAGATTCTCTGTCATTTACAGTAGTCCAGAGAATTCATTGAGCCTTACAATCATATCTCCTTGCCTGAGGGGGACAGTTATGTCTCCATTGGTTTAGGCCAAGGACAAATAGGCAAGGATGCTAGAGATTGCAAAACGAGATTTTTCTGCTTTTAAGAATGAGCTCTAAGAAGTCAGTTTCTTTTATCAGACATAAATGAGGAAGTATGTAGCCTTTATTGCTACAGAAGGGGTCTTTTTATGAAGATGACAGTAAGGAGATAAAGCAAGGATCTGGGATTTTGATGCCATAATTGAGTGGCTGAGTCAACCAATCATGAAGCTTGCCCTAATTCTAGCATACCTATTCTGTGAACTAATAAATTTCATTATTTAAGCCAATTTGAGTTGCCTTATCTGTTACCTGCAGCCCAATATTCAAATATATGTATATTGTAATATGTATACAATTGCCCTCCATATTCATACAAAGAATTGATTCCAGGACCCTCAAATACCAAAATCTGAAGAGGTGGTTGAAGTTCCTTATATGAAAAGGTGTAGTGTTTGCATCTAACCTATGCACATCCTTTTGCACACTTAATCTCTAGATCACTTATAATACCTATTAGAAGGTAAATGCTACTTAAATAATTATTAAATTATTTAATGGGGTAATGACAAGAAAAAAAAGAATCTGAAAGAATCTGTACACGTTAGCCTGTTGGTAGTCAGGTCCTTGCTGCCATCTGTTCACCACAGTCAATTTAGGTAGATGGTGTTATTTTATTGTTCTCATTCATCAAGTTCATAGACAAATTGTAACTAATGAAAAATACCTTGGTGTTTTATACCTTATACAGATACAATAACCTTTATTTAAAAAAGAGAGAAGACTAAATCCTTGAAATTAGTAAGTTCAGAGAGTCAACTGAAGATACTTGATCTGTCATTTCTAGTGTCTGCCCCGACATCTCCAACCTCTCTCTGAAAACACTGAATTATGTTGCCACCATGCTCTGCAGGGAGGGGTTCCTGAGACAGCCCAGCCAAGGCAGCAATACGCGAAGGCCGCCTCCTCTATCAGTGTGGGACGCTGGCGCGCTCTGGCTTTCCTGGGCTCAGCCACCAGTGTTCTGGGATGGGTGCCTTAGACAGTTGAGTGCTGATTGCTCTAAGCCCTGTCTGGTTATTTTATATGAACTTCAAACTCAACATGTCTTATAATTGGCTTTTTATTTAGACTCCCAGGTAAACTTCCAGAAAACAGACATCGGTTTTGCTCAAATATGTTTTGCTAACCTCTTTGTGCTGGTAGGCCTCAAGAAAAAATAAGCAGAAACTTATTTACAGAAAGAAACTTTACATCTGTATTAGCTGATGGCAGTAACAGATTATCTTGCCATAAAATTTAAGAGTGAAAACAGGCCAGGTACTAGTCCCTTGAAATATATAAAAGAAGTTTGACAGCCTCTGAACATATCACCACATATATCCCTGTATGATCCTATTTCAGCTTCATATTCAACCATAAGTTATTTATAAAAGTGGTAAGGAGGATTTTGTTATTTGACTTACCAAGTGCTTAGTTTAAGTACTTATCTTATTTTCAGATGTTCCTGACATGTCACGGTTTCTAATATGTTGTATAAATTAAAGAATTTGACATTTATTCTGTTCTTCCTGGTACCCACCATGACATGAATTACGTGTCCTCACTGTAAAATGCCTGAGATAATTAACTTTTAAGAGAAAAGTTTTATTTTGGCTCACAATTCTGGGGGTTGCAGTTCAAGACTGGGCAGACCCATTGTCTTGGGCCTCTGTTAAGTATGCTGGATGGAAATGACAGGGAATGTGGTAGAGAAACCTCTTTACATCATGGCCAGGAAGTAAAAGAGGAAAAGGAAGGGGTTGGGGTCCCACAATTCTCTTCTAGAGTACAACCCCAATGATTGGTGCATCTCCTATAATGCTCTCTTCTAACAGTCCAGAGCGATTCGCTATACCACCATCCCACCAAGCCTCCAACACATGGTTCTCTGAGAGACATTCAATATCTAAACTACAATGAAGTGCAAGAAGACTTCCTCCAACATCGGAGGCACTGAGATACGCATTTTATATAACAATAGTGGAAATTAGTTTCCTTATATATGAATTAAAAATAATAATATGGGAAAACGCAGAATTCTGGAGGAAGACCAAAGGAAGGCTGTTTTGAGAATAAAGAACCTGAATACATTTTGATGAAAGCTTGTCATTTGCTTCTTGGTTTGGAAGTGAAGCAGGAATTATTTTACTGTTTTTTTTCTCTCTTAAAAAACGAGGCAGGGTCTTGACATGTTACCTGTGTTTCTTCTGCTGCCCAGGCTGGCCTTGAACTGCTAGCTCTCCTACCTTAGTCTCCCAAGTAGCTGAGACTATGATCCACCATAGGATTATTTTGCTGATTTTTAAAATAACATTTCCTGTTTCAGTTTGGGGAGTTTATTGGTATACAGTCAGTTTCTGCTTCACTCTCCGTGAAAGTTTTTTTCCTTAGATTTGCTTTCAAAAGAACCCTCAAATTCCATTTCTTGTCAAGGTATTATGACAGTAACTACTTTACCTTTCCAGTTGAAATAGCTAATAAATTCAACTAAGCATATGAAAAAATGGTACCGAAGATATTGGGCATCAGCAACAAAGGGCAACAACGGACGAAGAAAAAAAAAAAAAAAAAAAGCAGCGAGCCCCGTGGACGCCCTAGTTCCTGCTTGGAGAAAGTGTCCAAACTGTGGTTGAGGGCAGGAGGTCCAGGTGGAGGCCGATGTCTGTCTCCCAGAGGTGAGGAGATGGAGCAGGAAGTCCGGAGAGGCCAAGGTGGCTACAGGTCACAGGGTAGAGCACTAGAAAGGTAGAGGGGCACAGCAAGAGAATCCGATCTTCAGAGGATCCCTTGCGAATTCTTATGAGCACTGATCAGTGCACTGACGGGAGGAATTCAGTTAAGGCCAGGAAAAGACCTGCCCAGGGTAGAAGTAGAGGAAAAAAAAAAAAAATCCTTAGAGCTCACAAAGGGCTGGGAATATACCTGTTCTCAAAGCGCAGAGAGGAAACACGCATTTACAAGATGCTAGGTACTCAGAACTCAGGAGGGTTTTGCTTTAGCATTGGAGAAACAAAAACCAAACTATCTAAAAGCACTGAATTAACCTTTCCAAAAACATGATCTGGTTTCCAAACTCAGGTCCTCAGTTGTCCCAGGCGGAGCTCTGGGTTTGAGGGCGCAGGTCCTGGCTCTGCTTTGCCGCAGGCTGGCTGGATCTTAAGCTCTGTGTCCTTCCCCGGCTGACGTCGTGGTCATCGCGTCTCCAGCTCCCAGTACTGAGCAGGCCCTTCCTCAGGGCAACGCCCCTCCTTCGGCTGTTTTGGGCCCTCCCGGCTTCCGCTTTCTGCCTGCCGAGGTGGTCACGTGCCTGTGCTCACGTGACCGGCGCTCCAGTCGTTTTGTGGCTGATGCGGCTTCCTCCTGCCAGTGCCGCCCTCAACGTCTCCTTGGAGCGGGATTTCTTCACCTTCTGGACCCCGCGTCTCCCGCCGCGGCGCAAGCCTAGACCGCACAGGGAACGTCAGCTTGGCTGTGAGTCGGCGCGCCAGCCTGGCTGTGGCCTGGACCGCTCGGACCGCCGCGCCCGACCTTCCTCCTCCGGGTGCGTTGTAGGGTCCCCACCTGCCCAGATGAGGCGACCCCTGCGGTTTCTCCAGCTTCCCTGGGACGTGCTGGTTTCTCCCCGTCGGCCCCTTCGGTCCTCTTTCGGCCTCGGGTTGTTAGATTTTCTTCCTTTCAGGCCTCAACCAGGTTTTTGAAAAGGGTCAGTGTTCGGAGCAGGGGAAGGAACGTGAAGGGGTGGGCAGAGGAGTGCCGGGAACGGGAAGAAGTACGCTTTCTCCAGGATTAGGCCGGGCCGTGGACTCCCGGAGGTGCGGCTAGTTCAGGGACTGGGTAACAGTCTTGGGGTGCCGCTGGGGCCGAGCCTGTTCCTGGAGTTCCAGATGGAGCCTGTTTTCACCAGGGCCTGGGCAGCCCTCATTGAACTACCTGTTTAAGCAGCAAATCCTCAGATACAGAGATTAAGTTGCAAAGGTCATTGGGAACTCTGAATGGAATTTTGGGGCTAATTTTAGGTTTTTTTGTGGTGGCGGCCAAGAACTTGCATTTTGCGAACAGACCTATATTTTGTGTCGTGATAAAAATTAGGCTTAAACTTTTATCTGTAAGTTTAGGAGTGAAAATTACTCAAAAGCTCGTTATTATAAGTTCTTGTCATCAGACCAGACTCCCGTTGTTGGTTGTATCTAAATTGTAATAGGTATTTGTTCCAAAATTTTTTCCCAGAATTGATTTTGAAAACATAAGTGTTATAAATTTATGTTGAAAAAGGAAAGCACTGTCTTCTAGTAATTACATTCCCATTAATGTGTCACTTCAAAATGTTTAGTAAACATTAATTATGTACAGTAATTGCCTCTATCTGTATTTTGTATTTTTTTTTTGTCAGAGAAGGAAAATGGAACCTAATAAATACACTTAAAATAGTTTCCTAGTACACATATACAAGACCCTGGATTCAATCTTCAGCACCAATTTTTTCTTCGTATTTGTATGCCTGCTTTATTTAGTCATGCTTTCTGATATCAGTATCTTAAATGGTCACTTTAAAAATCTCACTGTAATATTAGGGCTAATAATTAAAAAATGATTCCTGGAAAAGGTAAAGCTGTATAGAACCAGTTTATGGAGCATTGGATAAGATTTGAAGTACAATGTTAATATTTGCAGACTTAACGATATTTAATATTTGAGCTGAATGCCTGAGGACATTAAAGTGATTATAGTGATATTAATAATAGTAGTAGTTGTAAAAAAATAACACTTGGTGTTCTGTATTTACCTTGCATCTAAATTGAAGATCTGAAAAAACATTAAAGATCGTAAACTTTAGATGACCAAAATGGATATTCGAGGTGCTGTGGATGCTGCTGTCCCTACCAACATTATTGCGGCCAAGGCTGCAGAGGTTCGAGCCAATAAAGTGAACTGGCAGTCTTATCTGCAGTAAGTACTGATGTGCTGTGAATCATGAATAATCATGTGCTTTTGTATCAGACTCTTTCATGGTCATGCATCTATGAGAGAAATACTGGAATAATACTAATAAATGTGGAAGAAACATTTCCTCTTTAGAACAGTTAGCTGTCTTAGTGTAGTGTGGTGGAAACAGCTTGTGATTCTAATGGGGAAGTAGAGCTGGTAATACAAAGTGTTTTTGACTGCATGTTTAGAAAAAGTACTTTTTGAATGAGTAGGAAGCATAGGAGGGATGTTCATGGCTATAGAGGGAGGAAGGAGATGATGGGCAAAATATGCTTTATAGGCTCTGTATGCCTTGGTGGTCAGAGTGGGGACGTGTGATTGAAAAATAGCTCTTAGAAATTTTGGAGATTTGAAGTTTAAAAGCTGGTTCTGTATTAGGTTAGTGATCTTAGGCAAATCATTTAACTACTCTGAGGTAAAGTAGATGTAAAATGGGAATCCATACATATTCTTTAGGCTTGCTGCTGAAATAGTGTGTTACTTACCCCAGCCTGGGTAACTTAGACTCTGTCTCAAAATAAAATTTACAGAAGATCTGGGGATGTAGCTAAGTGGTAGAGTGCTTGCCTAGCATGTGTGAGCCTCTTGGTTCAACCCCCAGTACTGGGAAAAAAAGAGAAAGGAACAAAACCACTGCTATAGCTGTTGAAATTCTTATTGCATGATCAGATTTATCTTGGTTGGATTGTTTTGCTGACAGTGTAAAGGGTGGATTTGTGGGTAACAGACTGAGAGAGAAAATCAGTAGCAGTAGTGAAGGGTGTTAGAATAGACCGAGTTGGATAGGTTTGAGAAAGACTTAGTGATTCATTTGATATATGGGGTGAAAAAGTCTAGGAATGACTTTCAGATTCCCACTTGAAAGATGTAGATTATTGTGGGACCAGTGACTGAAGGGCAGAAGGAGCAAGGTGGGGGGGCTTATTGATGTTTACCCTGTTCATTGTTTAAATTGATTGTGAAATTAGGATTACAAGCTCTGTTTCCTAATTTCTTACATATTCCAGAGTATTTAGACTAACCAACAAGGAGTTTTGTGTTTATAAACCCTGAATTTGTTTATAACCTAAATAGAACAATGTTGATCATAAAACACTAGACGTCTAGCAGAACTTTCTCTAGTGTTAATGTTTGGAATGTTTTTAGTGATGTCGTAGTTTTCAGTTGTTTTTCTCTTCTGTTTCTCTAGTTTTATGGCCTCTGTACTGCACACATTGTATTTTCCCTTTCCCCGTATTCTTTATGTTGTCCATTTTACAAGTTTTTTTTATAGAGCCCTGCTAGTCTATGTGTTTATGTGCAAATGTTCACCAGGTGTTAACCATGTGGCTGCTGTTGATGTGTAGACACTGGTGGGTGTGCAACATGCCTTCCCTGAAAGAGTTTACAGATTATTGGGGTTGGACATGACATATGCATAATGAGTAAATCTTGTATCATATCGTATACTGATAGAATAAAACCTGTGGAAGAGTTTTCCAGTGTCAAAAAGCCAGTACAGTGGTACCTCAGGACTCATCATTAATTGGTTCTGGGAGGAGTACCAAAAATGAATACTAAACAAATTGTTTGGCCGGAAAGGGTAGCAAGTCACAAAGTAATTCACACCAACAAGTTGTAGCTTACATGTCAAGTACTAAACAAAATGAATACTAGAACAATTCATAGGTAAATGGATGCGCCTTGAGACCACAATATTCAGGGAAACAAATCAGGAATACAAGTTTGAATATTATATGGTTCCTCTTATATGAGAAACACAAAATACAAATAAGAAGTAAAATGAAGATAGATAATAGGAAGTGTGGGGATCTTTTTCAAATGGGAAGGGTAATGAGGTAGAGGAAGGGGAGGGGAAGGAGATGGGAAAAAAAAAGTGAAGAAAAATAAATGGAAATAGAGCCTCTGCAAGTGGGAAGGGCACCGAAAATTGGAAGGAGCAGGGATGGGGTTGAAAAAAAATTAAGATGTGTAATATACATGTACCAGTTCCCCATGATAAATGTAATATGTACTGCAAGCATGTACTAATAAAAAATTGTGCTGAGTTCCAAATTCAGTGAGTTTCAGAGTACTTGAGTACCAAGCTATGACTGTTTGCTTTTGGCTCAGGTACATTAACATGTTATGAAAATACAGTGTTTATATTTGATTAAGCTTTTTCTTAATTAGACAGTACAGAAATGAATAGGCGTGGCTACTTCAGTCAAGCTGGAGTCCAGTAAAGCTGTGTTTTGAGGATACAAGAATTATAATGTACCACCTTTTCTGTTGAGTTTAAACTCTAATGAGGAAACAGAACTTTAAACAAATTAGATAATAAGCTGTGTAACTGCAGTTTTTCAATATAACATGTATGTAAACAAAAAGAAAGCTAACACAAGGAAGGAACAAATAATTGCCTGGGAGTATTGGGGACGTTTTCATGGAACACATGAAGATACGGTAGGGGTCGTCCAAGCAGAGGAGCTGGGGGGTTTAGTAAAAAGAGCCCCTGGCAGGAGCTGAAGCTTGGAAGAATGTGCAGTGTTTGGAGTTTCAGGCAGTTTGTTGTGGTTCCCTTTGGTCTCCTTCAGGCCAGGATGACATGCCTTTTTTTCCTTTCTTGTTTTGAATTTTTGAGGCAGGGTCTCGCTATGTGGTTCAGGCGTTGAACTCACTACATAGCCCAGGCTGGCCTCAAACTTGTGGCAGTCCTCCTGCCTCAGCCTCCTGAGTGCTGGGATTACAGGTGTGGGCTACCATGCCCGGCTGGACATGTCTTTTAACAAGAAGAGTCTGCATTTAAAAATTAGGATGAGGGTATGTGTTGCTTGGTAAGTGAAGTTGGGAGATCAAGTCAGGTTTGAAACTGAAGATGACAGATGCAGTGGTGATGATGCTGCATTTGTGAAAATTTGTTTTTACGTGGAGGTAGAAGAAGTGATGACATGAGAGAGAGGGAAGATGGAACTATACTGATTTGCATCTCCCTGAAGCAAAGAGTTTGGGAAAGAAAAGCAAGTTTCCAAGAGTTGAGACATGGAAGGAAGTCTTGAAGAACCAAAACCTAGTGATGCAGGGACCCCTGAGGAATAGGGAGGAAAACAGGATGTCAAGGGATGATTACTGGAAGGATAGGGATCACAATAAAGAGGTTTTCAGAGAGGGAAGGATGACCTTATTCTGAGTCTGGAGTGACAAAATATATTGGAGGAAGTGATTGTAGAAGTTCAGTGTACAGTGTTTTTGGTTTGTGATGACATAGAAGGCCAAGTACATTGTTTGGCTTGGGTGGGGAGAAAAGGGTGAGACTTTGGATAATGCTAAAAGGTGACATTTCATTCAGTGCTTGTTGTGGGCCAGGTGCCATGTTAACCATCTTATATGAATTATTTAATTTCATCCTCAGTACAGCCCCTCGAAAGCAAATGGTTATTGTTCCCATTTTGCAGGTAAATTAATTCAGGTTCCACAAAGATCAAACCATCATTAAGTGGTAAAGCTAAGCTGTGAACATGTTTGTTGAATGGCAGTCTCCTCATGTCAACCCTTGTGACAAGAGACATTGTGTCGAAAGACAAAAATGACAACAAATTTAAAGATTTAAATTGGCTTTGTCTGTGATACAAGAATCAGGCAACTCTTTATTCTGTAAAACAGCATATGGGCTGAGCAGAGGCGGTTGGTTTTATAGACAAAGGCTGAAGAAAGCAGAAACAAAGGACAAAAAGCTGATAAGTCATTTCAAGCTTACTGTAAGGTAGAGATCCAGAACAACAGAGAAATAACTGGTTAACATTGGATTACTTGGTTACTTTTTTGTTAAGGATTAAGGCACAGGGAACTTCGTTATGCCCATTGAAACTGGTCTGTTTGGGAAATTTGGCTGTTATCTGACTTGATTTCTCAGGGCCAAATAATAACTTAGTTTCAGCTTGGTGATGTGGATCTTTAGTATAAGTGACTCTGTTTAGGTTTTTAGTCATTGTTGTGGGGCCCAGTGCAGGAGCCTAGTCCAAAACATTGATCTCCTATAATTTTTATTTAACACTTTCAAAGAGAGAAGAAAGGCTAGGAATTCCTCTATTATTTTCTCACAGTGGCTGTTCAACTCTTAGTGAACAAAATAACTTATTCTTTCTTTCTAGAGGGCAGATGATTTCTGCTGAAGATTGTGAATTTATTCAAAGGTTTGAAATGAAAAGAACTGAAGAGAAGCAAGAGATGCTTCAAGCTGAAGGCAGCCAGGTGATGCATACATTTTATCATGAGTGCTTCCCCATGCCATTAAAATTTGTAGAAGGATGGAGGGTATAGCTCAGTGGTGAGTGCCTGCTTATGCACAAGCCTCTGAGTTCAATCACAAGCAAACCTCTCCCTCCAGTTGTGGACAAATCTTAGTGACCATGTGATATTACATTGTAGATCTGCACCATAATTTTTTTTCCTCGTGCTGGGCATCACACCCAGGGCCTTGTGAATGAATGGTAGGCAACTCTTCTACCATGAAGCTCCACCCCAGCCTTGCATCAGTTTATTTAAAAATTATTTCATTGGAGAACATTCAAGTCATCTCCAGTTTTCTGTTAACTTTGGAAAAAAAATGTCATTTTGGGCGTGTTGATACTTCCATCCTTTTCCACATTTTTGAAACTTTCTTAGATTTCTAGAGGGGAAATTATTGTTTGGAAGTATAGGAAGTTTTAAAACTCGCTTAACTTTTTTTAATGATTATTTTCCTACCTTAAAATCTCACTAGTAATGTTAGAAATGACTGATATAATTAGTATTTGAATTTATAGATTAAAAGGGATATCTTATTATTTTGATTACAGGAGATTGCATTTTTTTCTCATCGATTCATTGTTTTTTTAAATGTATAATTAATGAAAAATTTATTGTGAAAACCTTTTTTTTTTTTTTTTTTGTGGGTACCAGGGGTCAAACTCAGGACCTCACGCACCAGCAGGCACCCGTGCCGCTGAGTGATATCACTGGCCCTTTTTCTGTATGTGGGTACCGGGAGTCGAACTCAGGACCTTGCGCTTGGCCAGGCAGGCGCTTATGCTGCTGAGCTATCTCACCAGCCATTTTTTGATCAATTGTTTTTATATCTCTTCTTGAACTTTTTGAGTCCCTTTTTTTTAATCTGTAAGGTTAAACCTTTTAACTAACTTACACCTTTTTTTTTTTTTTCTTTTGGGTGCTAGGGATTGAACCCAGGGCTTTGCACATGCTAACCATGTGCTTACCACTGAGTTACACCCCCATCTATTATTTATCTTTGAATTATTCTAGAGTTTTTCATATATGATAGTCTTAAATGTTTATGTATAGTTCTATATATTGAAGTTTTATCTTTTTTGGTGATACATTTGTTGCAGAAAAATAAGATACTATTAAGCAAAAAGAAGAAAATAAACATTATACTAGATATTTCTCTGTTTAAGGTGGATTTAGGTTAATATCTCTAGATATTTTTCTATGCATATATAACCCACTTATTAATGCAAATTGGAAGTTTTTGCGAAAATAGGGTGGTATATGTAAATGGTTTTGGTCCTATCATTTAACTGATTACATCCCTGTCCCCAAACAGTGTAGTGCTATTAAAGTGGCTTTTTAAAATAATTGTGTAATTTTTCATTTAATGGATGTTCTAAACCAGCCCATAATATTCTAAACCAGTACTCTACATATTTTATTTCCATTTTTTTTCTCTGTTATAAGCAGTCTTGAGGTGAACATTCTTAATTATTTTCTCATAAACTCTAGAAATGTGATAATCAAACAATTTGAACATTTATAGGGTTTTAATATACTTTATAAAGATGCTTCTCGATAGGTTGTACCAATTTGTAGTTTTTTTTTTTTTTTTTTGAGATATGTCTTGGAATATTGCCCAGGCTGGCCCAGAACTTGCAATCTTCCTGCCTCATTCTCTCCAGTAGCTGGGATTACTGGCATGCACCATTCCGGATGACTCGTACCAATTTGTAATGCCTTCCAGCAATATATGAGCATTCCCAGGGTCCTGGCTTAGCACTCACTCTGCGTATGCCATATTTTCCCAGGTTGCCTATTCAATTTTAGACTTGGTTTATGAATCCCTTTTCCATCTTGATATAGTGCAATCAAATTTGTGCAGTCAAATCTGTTATTTTCTTTCCTTTGTGATATCAGCTATTGGTATCATCTTTTGAATAAACTCTTTTTTTTTTTTTTTTTTTGTGGGTACCGGGGGGTCGACCTCAGGACCTCGTGCACCAACAGGCGCCCGTGCCGCTGAGCGATATCACCGGCCCCTTTTTCGTATGTGGGATCCGGGAGTCGAACTCGGGCCCTCACGCTTGCAAGGCAGGCGCTTACGCCGCTGAGCCATCTCACCGGCCCTGAATAAACTCTTAATCTCAAGTGCATGTGCCTTCAGTGTTGAGTCCTGGTCACGAGCACAGTATTACTGGGGAGATGGTGTTAAGATTCTTCTAAGTTAAATGGATTTATCTGGTGTGATGGGATTTTTGTGAGTTGTTGCTAGGTTTTATCCAAACAAATACGTGTCTGGTTTTATCGAAATAAAATGGCAGTATGTATGTCTGAAAGAAAAGTTATAATGAATGCCACAGGTAATATATGTGTGTATATATATATATATATATATGTATATGTATATGTGTGTGTATATGTGTATGTGTATATATATGTATATATACCTCTTTGCTGAAAGAGGTGAAAGTATTCCCACTCTAATGTTTTTATCAAAAATATTTAATTATTTATTACTATTAACTTTCTAAGTGATGTGAAGGTTATTGATATACTTTGTAATCTTTAAAATGCCATTGTTCAGTAAGGTAAGTGAACTATCTATGCATAGAAGACGTGACTCTTGATACACCCTAAGTTCTGCAATGAGAATGATTTTGATAAGGTATGCATTTTCCTATAGCATGACCTTAGTATTGCATGCTATTTACTACATTGAGGATTTGTTGAATGAATGAATACAGAATAAAATATACTTTAATTTATATCTTGTTAGGGAAAGTTTTTCAAAGTATGACTCCAAACCTATTACTGAATGTAATTGTATGCATAAAGCTATAATTTTCTTTTGTGATTTAAAGGATTTTGTAATTTTGATTGTGCCTATTTGATTTATATGCTGTGTTTAAACCTGGCCCCGCAAATAAGATGCAGTTCCCCTGCCTGTTAGATTTTCTGGCACAGGGCCCTAGTTGCCTGAAGGAGCCCATGTAAAATGTGGTCTGATTCTCACCATGATCTTGGGAAGATTGATAGGCAACCTGTTGTCGGCTCCAGTTTTTACTGAATTCCACAGTCACTGTCACGTTGTGGAAGACACAGATCAAGGCCTACTGTTTGCAATCTCCAATCCATCCATCTTTCTTTTCTTTTTTCTTTTCTTCTCTTTCTCCTTCTCCTCCTCTCCTCTCCTCTCCTCTCCTCTCCTCTCCTCTCCTCTCCTCTCCTCTCCTCTCCTCTCCTCTCCTCTCCTTTCCTTTCCTTTCCTTTTCTTTCCTTCAAGATAAGTTCTCACTTTGTTGCTCAGGCTGGTCTTGAACTTGTGAGCCTCTGCCTCATTCTCCTGAGTAGCTGGGATTATAGGTGTGTGCCACTGTGCCTGGCTTCCAGTTCCCTTGTTCTAATGTTCTGCTTCTGCTTCACAGTAAGCACACACAAAAAAATCATGTAAAATACTCAAATCCAATAATTTAAATTGTTTATATTAACTTTATATTGCCATGTATAATCAAGACTGGATAGTGGCTAGTTGTGTCTATTTAGAAGTAGTAAACATTTTGCTGGGTGTTGTGGTGCATGCCTGTAATCCCAGCACTCAGGAGGCTGAGGCAGGAGGATCACCAGGAGTTCAAGGCCAGCCTGAACTACATAGCAAGACCCTATCTCAAAAGAAAAAGAAAAGTAAACATTTTGAAGTTTATCACTACAAATGCTAAAAAACTTATGCAGGTCATAATAAGGTCCTCCCATACTTCATCACAATATTTGTAAAAGGTATACATTTTATATAATTCTGTTAGCTAATAGCATTTGTATCCTATTTTATGAAAGGGAAATAATGTTTTACTGAAGTTCCATTAAAATGATGTTTGCAAATGAAAACAGTAATTAACAGTAATTTCATTTTTCTTCTAGTGTGCTAAAACATTTATAAATCTGATGACTCATATCTCCAAAGAACAGACAGTGCAGTACATACTAACCATGGTTGATGACATGTTGCAGGTTTGTATAATCTTCACTTAATACCTTCCACGAGTTCATCTTTTCGGGTACTTTACAGTAACAACATTTCTGTAAGGTTTCACTTACAGCATTGACTCTCTTGTAGGGCACAATGATACAGTTTTCTTAATTTTGTGAAAATCAATTGTAATTAGTTGCAAATATGCTTACACACAGTCTTTTTTTGTTTTTCAGAATATCAATAATCATTATGTATTTTGTCTTGAGACACCTAAATCTTTTTTGTTTAATACTGTACCAGCAACACTTAGTCAATGATTTGAGGCTTTTTGGATGCCCTGTGTACTTTCAGATAAAGCAGCTCCTGTCTTCTAGTCAGTCAACAGATTTTCACGCCTTTGTGTTCCAGGGCCAGTGCGAGACACAGGGGATTCAGTACTTTTGTTCTTTTGAGAATAGATTTGCTTGTCATCTGAAACTTTACAGCATTTGCATAAAGTTTCTGCTTACTGGTTTAATTGCCCCTAAACACAGAGGGGCCTATTCATAATTTGTATTTTATATCAGAGGATAATCTAGGCTTAGATTGTTGGTGTATAGAACAAGTCTTAGGAGACAGGCCAGCTGCTGAGTCTGGTGCCTGTCTACATGCTTCAAAAGACTTGAACAAAAGTATCAGCGGGATGCTTTGGGAGCATTGCTCTTGTCAGTTTCTAGACACACATGCGCGCGTGCACACACACACACACACATTGGTGGCCTCCTGTTTGACATGCACTGTGGCCATTACTGGGGACACAGAAGTTAGGAAAAATGGTGTTGGGAAGCCATCATGTCAAGAAGGCAGTGATTTTATAATGTGAGGAAGGATTAATATCAATCCTAGGCTGATGCAAACTTCTCTGATAATGATCTAAGTAGATGTAAATCTGATAATAACTTTTCCCGTTGAAATAGTAAAGTTAAGAAAAACAAAAATGTCATGGTCTACCTTAGTTTTCTTGGTTGTATATCATACACACATTCTCAGTGGTAACACATTCACATATAAATTAAAAACTATGAGATTACATTGATACCTCCTCATGCATTTTCAGGTCAGCACCATAGGATTCATTCTAGTCTTCTGTTTCCCTCTTTGTAACTGTTTTGTGACAGTGCCATTGTAAGCTCCTTTTTTCCTCAGTAAATTCTCTCATTTGTTATTCATATAATACATAGAAAGTAGTTTCAGAGTTGCTCACCAATAGACTGTGGAACATAAGCCTTTTTTCTAGAGTTTTGAATTTGCATATATTTGTGTTTAAACTGATGGTGTAGTCAGAGTATTTGTTCAAGTTTCTTGTAGAGTAGTTATGTTCTTCTTTTTTATTGACATATTATTTTAATGCCTATATTCACAGTTATTTCGTAGCACGTTGACCATTATTTTAAAACAAAATTTCTGCTCTCAAGCTTACATGATTTATCACTATCCTCTGCCTATCTAATATTGCAAGAATATTACATTTTAAGTGAAAGACAATTTTTTTCAGAGACTGAAATTTTGGATTAAAACACCGAAAATGTTTATATTTTTTAGCATTTCAAAATGTTATTCTATAATATTCTTTTAAAATGTTCTCATAATACAATGAAAATATGATTTCAAATGTATGAGTTTAGTTTACTCACAGCTTTTCAAGAACATATGTGCAAAAAAACTTATATTTTGTTTTGCGTTTGCACTGTTTTCATTTCTAAGAACCGATACAATTGTATTTGTATAATTTTCTCTTAGCATTGCATAGTTTGACAAAATTGTTGTACAGCACCATTCAAAAAAAGGAAGTATGGGGGCCGGTGAGATGGCTCAGCGGCTTAAGCACCTGCTTGGCAAGCGCGAGGGCCCGAGTTCGACTCCCGGAACCCACGTACGATAAAGGGGCCGGTGATATCGCTCAGCGGCACGGGCGCCTGCTGGCGTGCGAGGTCCTGAGGTCGACCCCCCGGTACCCACAAAAAAAAAAAAAAGTATGAGTAACATTATTTCATACACTCTTAACACAAATACTGCCACATTTAAAATTTTTCTGATTTCTAGCAAATTAAAATAACATATAAATTTCATCTTACTCCAGAAAGAATGGCTATCAAGAATGCAAAACACAACAAATGCTGGCGAGGTTGTAAGGAAAAAGGAACTCTTCTGTGTTGTGTGAATGTAAACTAGTACAACCACTATGGAGATCAGTATGGAGATTCCTCAAAAAACTAAAAATAGAAATTCCATTTGTTCCAGCTATACCTTTTCTGGGTATCTTCCTGAAAGAGTTAAAGACATTATATTACAATGATACATATCCTTTTCTTAAAACACTGTTGCAGTCATTTATTCTATTTGCTTTCTACTTTAATTTTTCTCTTCACCTTTGTGTATTTTGTCATTATTTTTGAATGTATAAAATGTTAACATGCTTCAAGAAAGTCAAAACTGTACAGGAGCTTATACTAGAGGAATGTCACGAACCTTACTCTGTTCATTGTACCCTGTTCTTACGTTTGTGCTCATATTTGACCAGTGTCAATGGGTTTTGGTTTAACATTCTTATTTTTCTTTTTTTGCAAAATTAGGCAGATACTTGTGTATTTTATTTACTGTTTTCATTCTACAAAATACTTACTGGATAGTCTCTTATTTTTTGCTTGTTTTACTAAACAAAATATGCCAGAACTAATTACATATTAGTTCACAGAGATTTCTTACATTCTGTTTTCGACAGCCACACAGTACCCCCGTAGTGGATATACCACAGTTTACCTTATCAGCCCTGGATGTTCTGGCACTGAATTTGGTTCTGATGTTTTACAATCAGAAATAATGAGGTAAGGGCCGGGAATATAGCTCATGGTACAGCGCCTGCCTGGCAAGTGCAAGGTCCCGAGTTTGATTCCCGGCACCGAAAAAAAGAAATAATGAGGTAAAGAATAATCTTGCACAAGCATATTTTTATATTGTTGGGAGCATACATCGTGGTAACTTCTCAGAATTTGGATTACTGGGTGAAAGGGAACTATATACGTAGTTTTGTTAACATGCTGCCCACAGTTCCACCCTGCATTCCCACCAGCAGTGCATCAGAGAGTGTGTTTCCCTGCAGCTTTGCCAGAGGACGGCATTGCCGGGCTGTTGTGTTTTTGCCAATTACAGTGGTATCTGCAGTTAAACACCTTTGGTTAAGCGTCTTTGGGTGTTCTTAGAAGGTACCTTTATATCTCCCCCCCACTGCCGGAACTATTTATGTCTTTGCCCATTTTGTTTTTGTCTTTTCTGTCAGGGTTTAGATCTTTTATCCCCTTTTAGTAATTTCTATTTATTTATTTTTTTGTGGTACCGGGGATTGAACCGTGGGCTTTGTGCAGTTAGGCAAATGCTCTACCACTGATCCACATGCCCAGCTCTACTCCTCGGTTTTTAAGAATTCTTTATGTAGAGGGATATTTCTGTAGGGTATAGAACAAATATTTTTCCAGGCTTATTTACTTTTTCACTTAGCTTAGGGCATTTTTTGAATGTCAAAATTTATTTTTATTATGTAGTTTATCAAAATTTTTTATCTTGATTTTTGAGTCATAGAAAGTTTTCTTCTTTTTTTTTTTCTGTGGGTACCCGGGGTTGATCTCAGGACTTCACGTGCCAGGCAGGTGCTTACGCCGCTGAGCCATCTCACTGGCCCTCTTTTTTTTTTTTTTTGAGACAGGGTCTGGCTTTACAGTTCAGGCTGGCCTTGACCCTCACTTTGTAGCCCAGGCTGGCCTCGAACTTTTGGTGGCCCTCCTGCCTCAGCTTCCTGAGAGAGTTTTTCTTTATAGCTAAGTTATTGTTGAATTCAACTATGCTTTCTTTTAGTATTTACATAGTTTCATTTTTTTGCATTTGGATGTTCGATTAATTTAGAGTTGGTTCTTGTGTGTGGTGTAAGGTAATTTTTCATTGTTCTCCAAATGACCATTCAGTTGTCCTGGCACTATTTTATTAAAATATTTATCTTTCTCTTGATGGTGTGATGCTGCCTTTGATATTAAGCCTCCCCTGTATCTGAGTTTAATTTTAAGCCTTCTATACCGATGGTAGTGAACTTACGGCACACACACCACAGTAGGCTGTCTGTTGTCATTGGGATCGCCGAAAGGTTGGCCATCACTGTTCTGCACTGTTCTTTTAGAATGCCTGTGTGATCATGCCCAGCACCACCCAGGTTAAATATAAAAAATCCTGTGCCTGGCTCCCTTTGTAGCTTTTTTTAAACCTTCAGTATTTTCCTAGCTTTTTTTTTTTGGTACGAGATTGAGCATGAGCTTATCTGGATCTATAAAGTAGTTTGTTGGAATTTGAAAATTTATAAATTAGGGAAAAATGACATTGTTATGATATTGGTTTTTCTATCCAAGAACAAGAGATGTCACTCCATTTGCTTAAGTATGTGTTTATGTCTTCAGGAATGTTTGTTAATTCTTTTTTTTTTTTTTATGTTGGTACTGGGAGTTGACCTCAGGACCTCGCGCTTGCCGGCAAGCGCTTGTGCCGCTGAGCAATATCACCGGCCCTTTTTTTCCTTTATGTGGGTTCTGGGAGTCGAGCTCAGGACCGTGCGCTTGCCGGGCAGGTGCTTATGCCTGAGCTATCTCACCGGTCCTGTTAATTCTTGTTTTATTAGTAATTTGGTTTAAAAATGTTTTTTGGTGCTAGGATTGAACATGTTTTACACATGCTAAGCATATGTTCTACTCCTGAACTTTACCCCCAGTCCCTGCCATTTTTATAGTATCTTTTAAGCAACAGTGAGCAACAGTCAGTGAGCTTATTCTATTTCCTCTTTTTTCTCTCGTTGTAGAATTATAGTTTTTTACTTTGTCAGAACATTTATATGTTAATTTTATTTTGATATATTGAATTTTCACTACTGGACTTTCGCTGAGGTTTTTCCAGGGGTCTCTTGATTGAATGAAGCCAATAGGTTCCTCAGAAAAAGTACACTATTCTCTAAATTTGTATTCTTTTTCTGATGTCTATAAATTTGTAGGATAGCTTCACTGGTGTAGAATTATTGGTGTTCACAGTTCTTTGACATTCAACTTTGTTCTCTCTTGAGTACCTTATATAATAATTTGGACTTATTATACAGTGCTGGGGATTGAACCTAGGGCCTTATATATGCTAAGCAAGTGCTCTACCACTAAGCTGTGCATCCCCCAGTCCCATATATATATATTTTTTTTTTTTTTTCTTTTTTTTTCTTTTTTTTTGATGGGGTCTCACTGTGTTGCCTTGGCTGGCCATGTACTCTTAGCACAAGAGATCCTCCTGCCTCAGCCTCTTGAGTAGCTGAGACTATAGGTGTGTGCCAAGCTCCAGTTTTAAATTTTGAGCCCATTTGTTGTTTTTTTTTTGTGGGTGCATTTTTGATGATAGCCATTCTGAGTGGAGTAAGATGGAATCTCAGAGTTATTTTGATAAACATCTCCCTAATGTCTAAAGATGATGAACATTTTTTCATGTACTTATTGACGTCTATGGACTTATTGATTGTTTTGAGACGTGTCTTTTCATTTCATTTGCCCATTTTTTGATTAGGTTGTTGGTTTTTTTTTTTTTTTTAAATTCTTTGTATATTCTAGATATTAGTCCTCTCTCAGAAGAGTAGCCAGCAAATTTTTTTTTCCCATTTTGCAGGTTGTCTCTTCACTCTGTTGTTTCATTTGCTATGCAGAAGCTTTCTAATTTGTGTTAGTTCCCTTAGTTGATTCTTGGTATTATTTCATGTACTACTAGAGTTCCAGTCAGGAAGTCCCTGCTTGCACCTATTGCTTCAGGAGTTGCTTCTATATTGTCTTCTAGAAGTTTCAAAGTTTCTGTTTTTATATTGACTGTTTGATGTATTTTGACTTGATTTTAGTATAGGGTAAGAGGTATTGGTCTATTTTTATTCTTCTGCACATGGGTAATGAGTTTTCCCAGCACCATTTGTTAAAGAATTGATTTTTAATTCAGTATATGTTTTTGGCCCCTTTGTAAAAAATCAGGTGCCTTTAGTGCTTTAGTACTGTATTCTGTTCTATCTTATTGGTCTACGTGTCTGTTTTTGTGCCAGTATCATGCCCTTTCTGTTATTGTAGCTTTGTAGTATAATTTAAGATTGAGAATTGTGATGCCTTCCCCTTTGCTCTTCTTATTGCTTAAGTTTTCTTTGTCTATTCTGGTCTCTTCTGTTTTCATATAAATTTTAAGATCATTTCTTCTAGTTCTGTAAAGAATGTTGCTGTTGCTGTTGTTTTAATAGGGGTTGCATTACACCTATGGCCATTTTAATGATACTAATTCTGCCTACCCAGGAATAGGGGATATCTTTCCATTTTCTAATGTCCTCTTTAGTCTCTTTCCTCAGATTTCTATAGTTTTCACTGTAGAGATATTTTACCTCCTTGGTTAGGTTGATTCATAGGTATTTAATTGTTCTTTTGAAGCTGTAGGTATGCGTATTTTGTTGTTGGTAGAGGTGTAAGAACAATGCTAGGTCAGAGGTACAGGCTTAGAAGAAATACAACATATTTCTACACCTTGTGGTTTAAAATAATCATAATTATTAATGGTGATTTTATTTGTAAAATACAGATCCCTCACATACCATCTCACATAATAATAATGACAGAAACACAAATTATGTACACAATGGAAAAAGAACATACATGGATGGAATATAAAATGAAGGGTTGAGAAGCAGTTCACAGTTGTTACATTCTTTAGTACAGTTCATATGGGTTAGTGGTATAATTTCTTTTCTATTTTAGGAAAATCACCAGCGTGTCAGCATTTTCTTTGACTATGCAAAACGTAGCAAGAACACTGCCTGGCCCTACTTTCTGCCAATGCTGAATCGCCAGGATCCCTTTACTGTTCATATGGTAAATTTTATAATGATCATATTGCTTGAAAATACAATATATATTTATAACATATATACATATTTTATACATATGCATGTTTATACACACACACACACACACACGAAGGGAATTAAAATATTATTTTAATTTTGTTATTTTTAAGTTGACAGATACAAACCTGGGCTGTTTATGACTTGGTAACCTTCTTGTTCTCAGCAGAATACCTGCTGTGACATTAGGTTTCCTTAATGATGTTCTGTAAAAGGGGGACACTGGGGAGTTGTAGGAAGATATGATTGCTCTGAGGCAGTTAAAAATTTTGTAGATTACTGGATGAGTTAATTAACATCAAATGTGAATTCACATGTGCAAACAGCTTAAATTGTCTATAACAGGATTAACAACATTTTCCTATGTAGAAATTAAATTTTACTTTGAAGCAGCTACTCTGTTTCATTTGATTTTAATTAATTAATTGCTTCTGATATCTTAAGTACTCTTGTTTTAAACTTAGCTTCAAGAGCTGTGTTTGGCAGCACTAACACTGAAGAATCTTTTATGGATTCTTAAGGGGAAAGAGAAGAATTGTTAGAATAAACCTTTGCACACACAGCCATCTCCATTTGCAGTATGGAGTGGGTTGCATCTGGGCAGGCAGGAGCTCTGGAGGCCGCTCATTTCAGTACATGTCTTTCAGTGTTCTCTCTCTCTCTCCTTTTTCCTCCATATATATCTATATTTATATACTAGTATATTCAGATAATGTGTAGTATATTATTAAACATTTATAAAAAGAAAAAGGATTCATGAAATAAACAGCATTTTTCAGGAATAATTAAAAAATCCGTAATATATTTTCTTCTTTAAAATTTCAAAGGCTTATTTTCACTGGATGCCTGGTTTAAATAGCTTTCTAGTTTTACAATAAAATTGACAAATATATTAAAGAACAAAACATACAGTCGGGGCAGAGTTCATTATTAGTATTAAGTGTACAGCTAAATTCAAGTTAACTTCTTGACTTAAATTACTTTTGGCCAGTCTTTTTAAAATTTTGAGGATCAGATGGTTGTGGAGTATCGTGTGTTGATGGAGCTTATGCTAGTAGTACGAATGTGAGGTCTCTTGTTCCTTTGTCTTTTTGCTCCTGCATGCACTAATAATATTTGCACTGCATGCTGATAATATTTTTAATCTCTGAGTTCCTCACAGGAATCCTTTTAAGGAAGTTGTTTATTTTCTGAAAGTTTTTTGCTGGTCTTAAAATGAATCCTTGGGGCCGGTGAGATAGCTCAGTGGCCTAAGCGCCTGCCTGGCAAGCGCGAGGTCCTGAGTTTGACTCCCGGTACCCACATATGAAAAAAGGGCCGGTGATATCGCTCAGCGGCACGGGCGCCTGCTGGTGCATGAGGTCCTGAGGTTGACCCCCGGTACCCACCAAAAAAAAGAATCCTGAATCTTTTGTATTTAAGAATAAATTATAAAAAATGAATTATAGACATTTTTGTGGGAATTAAGTGTTACAAAAATCATGCATCAAAGTGATTATAAGTTCTGGCTTTTAAGGTATATGATAGGATTTTTAGAATCGTATGGTATTCAAATATATTTCTCATTAATTTTCAGGCAGCAAGAATAATTGCCAAGTTAGCAGCTTGGGGAAAAGAATTGATGGAAGGCAGTGACTTAAATTACTATTTCAATTGGATAAAAACTCAGCTGAGTTCACAGGTAACGAATTTCTTTTAGTATCTTTGAAAGAAATATAGCATACATGTTCTCTTAAGTTATTTACAGTAAATGTGTTAAGTCATAAAAAACATTTTATTAAAATAATGCCAACATGACTACTCTTGGGCTTGGTAGCATGCCTCACTCTTTCTTTCTTTACCTGTCTTCAGTTCAAACAGTTTCTACCACTGTTGTTTCCCACCCTTAGTTTTCAGTGGTCAGGGTGTGTCTTCCTTCTAGGCCACTGCAAGATTACACAGCTTGGAGAACTGAAAGTACCTACGCAACTCCAAGGAGCATGCTCATGTGGGGCTGTTCCTCAGGAAGGGAATGGTGCAGCAGGAGAGAGCATGCGGGAAGCTCCGGGCCAAGAGACTTGCAGGCACAGCTCCCACTTCTGCCTTGGGATTTCAGACCACCAGGATTTGTGCAAGAAATACTGGTTTTGGGACAGCTCTTTGAATGTTCCTAGTGAGGTCTTTTATGCCCTTTTGGTTACATAACCAGGCCAAACTGTCTTCACTGGATGCATCAATAAACAAACTGGCTCTGAGTGCCATTGGGGAGCTTCAAACTGCAAACAGCACATTATATAGCTTGTTAGTCTATCTGCTTGTCCTTGTCTTGGCCAAGAGTCTGTACCGGGCTTGCAGATGTCTCTGAGTAAGTCTAGAGCTGCCCAATCCAGCTGTGAGATGGTTCTGTTTCATGCAATGGCTCATTCTCAAGATATCACAGTGGAGCTGTAGGACTGAACAGTTAGGCCCAGTGTCAGATACAAGGCCTGCTTGTTGGTTACCTTGGTTGCTTTGAGGTCTGTCTGGCTCTACTTCTCCATGGTTGAAGAAAGTTCATGTAATGGCTTGGAAAGAGACAAGTTTTCTGTGTTTATCTCTGTAAGTCCTCAGAAGGGGACGAAAGACAGGATATTTATGGCGACCCTTTGGAGTGTTTCTTCTGGACTTCAGTGACTGTTAGGTGGTATGGATGAATTTTGGTGGGTATGATGCTCAGAAAAGCAGGCAGTAAAGGTGAGTGGGACAGGAGTTTTCTGGGGAAGAAAAGGTAGAGGAGAATGAGATTTTGGTGTGGGGGTGGGTGGTATAGGGGAATGCAACTAGGAGGGTAGTATTGATAGGTATCATGTAATCTTTAGCAAATGTGTATTTAGTTTTTTTTTTTTTTTTTGTGGGTACTGGGGGGTCGACCTCAGGACCTCACGTGCCAGCAGGCACCCGTGCCACTGAGCGATATCACCGGCCCCTTTTTCGTATGTGGGTTCCAGGAGTCGAACTCGGGCTCTCGTGCTTGCCAGGCAGGTGCTTAAGCCGCTGAGCCATCTCACTGGCCCAAGCAAATGTGTATTTAAAATAAATTTTTGGAAAGTTGTAATTTAGACCTCTGGTGATCCTATTAATGGATTTTAATTTCAGGCATAAGAAAGATACCATGGGGCCGGTGAGATGGCTCAGCGGCGTAAGCGCCTGCCTTGTAAGCGCGAGGGCCCGAGTTCGACTCCCGGAACCCACATACGAAAAAGGGGCCGGTGATATCGCTCAGCGGCACGGGTACCTGTTGGCATGCAAGGTCCTGAGGTCGACCCCCCGGTACCCACAAAAAAAAAAAAAAAAAAGAAAGATACCATGATATTTTGCTTAGATTTATTTTTTGTCTTACTATTGCTTACCTTC
Organism: Erethizon dorsatum; assembly: GCA_028451465.1. Classification (NCBI taxonomy): domain Eukaryota; kingdom Metazoa; phylum Chordata; class Mammalia; order Rodentia; family Erethizontidae; genus Erethizon; species Erethizon dorsatum. The sequence continues at coordinate 55,648,590 of CM051828.1, forward strand.
TTTTGGGCTACTTGCTTTTAATATTTGGATGGAGATTTTTTAGAGTGTCTTGAACGAAATTAACTCTTTTTAGTGTTCATAATATCAATTTTAACCCATCTGCGGGCTTAGTTTTATACAGTGTTTTTATAAGGGCCACCAATTTGAACATTTTGTGGACTTTGTGAGGGTATTTTAAAAAAACATATTTAAAACATAGAAAAGTAAGTGTGTGCAAATGAGATTCAAATTTCTAAATGTATATCATTGGAATCAGAATGCTTATATAGGAAATACACCCTTCCCTTTGTTTTTGGTTTTGAAATTATCTTTCCTTTTAAATAAAATTCATTCTGCTTTAATGTTAGCTTTCTTGCAGGGTGTGGTGGCCCCTGGTAAGGCTGTATTGTAGCAAAGTTTATACAGTGAAAATTGGTAGGGAAGAGCATACTACTGTAGTTTGCCACTAGCTTTTTTTTTTTTTTTTTTTGGTGGGTACTAGGGGTCAACCTCAGGACCTCACGCGCCAGCAGGCGCCCGTACCGCTGAGCGATATCACTGGCCCTTTTTTCGTATGTGGGTTCCGGGAGTCGAACTCGGGACCTCGTGCTGGCCAGGCAGGCGCTTATGCCACTGAGCCATCTCACCGGCCCTTGCCACTAGCTTTTTAGGCAGTTTCACCTGAGACTTGTGCTCCTAGCAATATCATTTGTGTAGGGTCTCACAGATGGTTTGTCAGTCTAGGAATGACTAGCATCCATTTAATGGTTATATGGCTGCAACCATGTCCAACAACTGGCGGAACTTATTTGTCTCATCACTAGTGTACGAAAATACCTCAATGTCTAGCACAGTTTTCATTAGAATTGAGCTCCTTGGTTTTAGATAAATGCTCTTCAAGACCTTTTCTGTCTTTCTCATATACTTTAACTGTCATAATCTTTGGCTTTCAGTTGAATTTGGCATTTCTGCTTTGCAAATCCAACGGTAGGGTGACTTTTCAGGGTACCAGGCATTGTCTGGCTTTGCTTCTCAGTCTGAGAATTACTTCTGTGTGGCTCTCATCATGCTGTCTCTTGGTATGGGGAGACACTTGTTTCAAGCCTTTTATCAGGATTAGATTGAAGACTTCTTCTTTAAAGAAAGTAACAGGATTATTTGCTGTCTTCCTCAAATGTCATATATTAGTGCTATATGTCATATAATAGTGCTGTTTTTCTCTACCATGAATGTTTTCTCTCAAAAATGACTGTATTGTCATGATTCTAGGGGAAATAAACTTTAAAAAAGTCCAAGTTAGTTGCAAGTTTGGATATTTTGTTTTTTGACTTTATAAAGCAACTTTTGGGTAGATATATACTTGGTAGTTACTAAATAAAAGAAAATAAACATTTGCTTTCAAAAGTTCATTATCTCTTTTTTCTTGTACTTTCAGCCTTTGACTTTCTAACTTATGTTTTCTTTGGTCATTCTGTATAATATCTGAGATGTTGATTGTTATTAGCATTATTAGCATTGCTGTGGAAAACCTAATTTTGAGTCTCATGTAGTATCTTCTTGTCATCAGGCACCTGTTTTGGAAAGCTTTGCCACAGAATACAATGTAGTTAGTTCAGTGTAAGACAGTCATCTTACTAGAAAAACAATTCAGTATGTAAATCTTGAGATGGAGATTTTTGCTAGCTTCACCTATGAAATTTAGCTGGATAAACAATTCAGATTGTTTATTCCAGTTTTAGTGTTATATTGATTATGATATTATCTGGAAGAGTATAATATTTAGAATATTTTATATCATCCTCATGCTTTTTATAAAGTAGGATTAGGGAAAATAATTATATAATTCACTTAGCTCCTTTTGTAAGCTAACAAATTAGGATACAGTTTAAAACAAAACTAAGTAATAAGTCATTTATTTCATAATAGAAACTGCGTGGTAGCGGTGTTGCTGTTGAAACAGGAACAGTCTCTTCAAGTGATGTAAGTACATTCCTCCTTAACTCACCAGCTTTCTAACACCCTGAAAATAATTATTTTGAGTCACAGATACATAAAATTTTTAACATGTTTACTAGTTCTCAAAATGTAAATCCATGGATATGAATTGTTCCCCACCTATAGTTAGGTTAATTGAATTGTTTAAGTGTATATAAATATTTATGGTCTGTGGTGATCACTTTTTCTGTGCTAGACATGAGAGTTGTCCTTCCCTGTTCTTGTTTTTTTGGTCACTTTATTTAGACCTGAGAATCAAAGCAGGACTTTGAATTCAGGTATACAACTGGAGCAAATGATAATAGTTACTCTCTTCACACTTCAGTTGTCTAATAAACTTGTGTCTGCCTAACCAAGAGGTTTGATGTCTTAACAATACATGGGATAATTGACAGGTGTTCAGTTAACAGGTGGCACTGAAGTGTACTGTTGTACTGTGCTGCTCAGGGCTTTGTGAGGACTACAGTGTGGTCAGACGTGGGCCCTCTCACCCCCATTTTTCAACTAGTCTCTTCCCACGTATTTTGTAGAGCCAAGAGGTTGAAGGTTAAGACTAATTAAGACCCCCCAAGTTTTTGGCTAATATCCTCTTTTCCCATTTGGGAATGTTTTAAATTTGCTGTACTCTAATAGCTAGGAACTGGCAACAAGTTAAGATGGGCACGATTTGGGCCAATTGAGAGAAAGATGGAAAAAGGAGGTAGAAGTGAAGGTGAGGTACATCTAGCTTCATTTGTTGGAAATACTTCTCAGACATTAGAAAGCATCTTTAGAGAAGGGTGTCTACAAGCTGCCTATTATAGACGTAAATGAAACTTGTAGAAACCATTTAATATCTATATTCATTACTGGAGCTTCCATAATCTGAATAGAACCTACCTGTGTGTGTGTGTTCTAAAACTATAGCAAAAGAGTCCATTTCAGAGACAAGAGCTGGCCTTCCCCCTGGAACATGGGTTGAAGACTTTGACAAAGAGTGTTTTGGAAAGGGAATCTGAAGTAGAGTCAGGACGAGGTGTAGAGCTAGATGAGCAACCTTGGGTCCAGGGTGGGAAGAGGAAATGGTAGATAGGAAGTTTTGTTATTCAGCCATAGAATTGGAAATATTAATCTTAATTGACTTGAATTTCTGCTAGTTTGAAATTCTGAAAAATTGTGTGAGGCATCCTGGTAGATTAAAAAAAAAAGATATTTTCAGAATAATTTGCCTTATAAAGTTATTTAATTGCTTGTTCAAGTATTTTCAAGTTATTAAAGCTTAAATGAGGAGATACAAGGTCAGCTGACATGTGTTAACTTTGCTTTTTTCAGTCAAGTGTGTTGGAGAAGTAAAACTGATGGAGTTGGCATTGTCAAAGTGGTTTATCTAGGAGACTTGTATATACACATTCCAAATGGAATGAGCATCAGGGCTAATTGTGAGTAAGGTGAAGATGGCCTTGATTTTCCGCTTGGTTCCCTTTAGTGCCCCTCAAACCTGGATGTATTTTCTGACTTTTCTAGAGGATTATTTTTCCGATGGCTATCAACTTGAAAAGCAGATCTCAAGTTGAGAACAATGTCATCCTTTCTTTTGACACTTGTATTTTAGTGGGCAAATCTTAAGCTGAAATCAATATTTATTGAATACTAACTATGTGCCTGGCACTGTTTTACTCATTTTATGTCACCTTGAATAGTTACGCTCTTTCATCAGTGTAGGCTATATTTTAGCCATACTTTATGGATAAGCAGTGAGCCTGAGCAGAAAAGTGCACCCAGCATGTTCAAAGTCATACAGCACCTGAGTGGCAGATACTCTGACAAAATGAATTGCTTATGAGAGAATTATTGTTGAGGCATCTGAACTAGAATTGGATTTTTAGGTATTCCTTACATCACACTGCCTGCTCAGACTTTTTAATATATCAATATTTTGTTTTAAAATCTCTTTCTGTTTTCAGAGTGGGGAAAAGCAATTTGGTAAATTGCATTATATATTGTTGCCACTTGATGGCAGTATACAACAAACAAAAAGTGTGCTGCAAAATGAAACATGATTCATTGTCTTTTAAAATGTCCATAGAAACATCATTGTAAGTTCTGAGTAGATCATTCCAAACACTTTAATTAACATTACGTAAGTGGAGTTTCCTTTAGATGTATTGTGTTGTCTTTAGTTAGTTGTTATTTTAAGTTGCCTGTTTAGTTCTTTTCTGGATTTTGAATGTGAATTATAAATTTTATCTTCTTCTGAGGAAACAGCGCAGCCTGGGCAGTGGATTGTTGGGCCAATGCTGTGACAAAGAATACACAAAACTTTGAAAAACTTAGAATATGGGAATTTTTGTTTCTTTTTCTGCTTTCCTTTTTCTTCTGCCCACTTTCACTTATACTGGTGGGTAGGAGACTACTAGCTTCTGCATTTGACTGTATCCTATTCTTTGACTACTTTTGTTGTATATGCAGTCTAGCATTAGTTATTGTAGGTACATATTGTTTCACTGGTAGTAGCTTAAGTTGCTAGATTCTCTTTCTTCTTATTTCTTGGCCGTTAGTGTTTTGGAGCAGTTTTGTTCAGTAGAACTTTCTGTGATGACAGAAAGATTCTGTGTGTCCATGCTGCCCATTATGGCATCTACTAGCTATGTGTAATTCTGGAGCACTTGGAAGTATGGCTAGTATGAGTGAAGAAGTAAATTTAAAAAAAATTTTATGGGCCGGTGAGATGGCTCAGCGGCGTAAGCGCCTGCCTTGCAAGCGCGAGGGCCCGAGTTCGACTCCCGGATCCCACATACGAAAAAGGGGCCGGTGATATCGCTCAGCGGCACGGGTGCCTGTTGGCGCGTGAGGTCCTGAGGTCGACCCCCCAGTACCCACAAAAAAAAAAAAAAAAAATTTATTTAGGATAGCTTAATTAGCTTTATAGCTTTATTGAAATATATTGCCCATCTTATAAAAATTCATCCATTTATAGTTCACTGCTTTTTAATGTATTTAAGGAGTTGTACAATCATGGTCATTATGTAACTTTATAACAACAAGGCCTTGGAAATAGGATTGGAAAATTATAATTATAGGAGTTTGGGAAGGGACGTGGAAAGGTTGGGAAGGGCAGAAGCATTGTTTGATCCTGGGAGAGTCCTGTGTGTGGTGGCACTGAGTGTGTTGTATAGATTGTGTTGGAAACATGAGTAATTCTCAGCAAGGGGATGAGCCAGTGACTTAAGAGGACTACAGCTTTAAAATCTAAACTTCCTACTAAGGTAAGGAAGTTTATGTTTGGGAGTCAACTCATTTAGGTCTTCTCTCTCTCTTTAGTGGTCAGTTTGGCTAACCAACTCTTCGTTTCATTGATGCTTTGTATGTCTCTTTTAGTCTGCATTTCATTAATTTCAGCTCTGATCTTGTTTGTTTCTCTTTAGTAGGTTGAGTTTGTTCTTGTGTTTCGGGTATGTTGAGATGCATCATTAGGTTATTTATCTGCAGTTGCTGATTTTTTTTATGTTGTCATTCATAGCCATAAACTTCTCTTTTAAAATTACCTTTGTTGTGTCTCTTTGTTATGTTTCCATTAACATTTGATTCTAGAAATTTTTAATCCCCTTCATTTCTTCAATGACCCACTGATTGTTCATTAAATGTTCAGGAGTATATTAGTCAATCTCCACATGTTTATGTAGTTTCTGTAATCTTGCTACTGATTTCTAGTTCTATTTCATTGTGATCTGATAGGATGCATGAAATTATTTTAGTATTTTTATATTTGTTAAGACTTGCCTCCCTAAGATACGGTCTGTTTTGGAGGAAGTTCTTTGAGATGCTGAAAAGAATGTGAATTCCACTGTTACTTGATGGAACATTTCGTAGATGTTTATTAAGTCCTTTTACTCTATTTTGTACTTTAATTGATTTTGCTTTGTTGATTTTTTTTTTGGTCAGGATGACCTATTTGTGAAAGTTGAGTGTCGAAGTCACCTACTATAATTTTATTGGGATCTTTTGGTCCCTTTATGTTGAGTAATGTTTGTTTTATGAAACTGGGTGCACTAACATTCAGTGCTATTTGTTTAGTGTGGTTTTCTCTTCTTAGGGGTGTGTTCCCTTTACCAATATGTAGTGAGCTTCTTTATCTCTTTTGTATAATTTTGACTTGATGTCTGCTTTATGAAATATGAGTTAGTTATTCCTACTTACTTTAAGGTTCCATTAGCATGGAATATCATTTTCCATCCTTTTACTTTCTGTCTAAATCTTTGAGGATGAGGTGTGTTTCTTGAAGGTAATGTATAGTTGAATCTTCTTATTAATCCATTCTGCCAGTCTGTGTCTTTTCCCTTAGAACATAAGACTGGGTTCTTGGTAGATTGATTTTACCCTGTTTGGGTGGTATTTAAGAGGGATGGGGACAAAACAGAGATATGGATGAGGAGAAATACAGTAGAAGCAAGGTTGTAAGGCTAAGGATGGGAGGCTGGAGAAGAGTGCAGAAGAGAAAGAATGAAAGAGAAAGCAATAGAATGTTGAAGCAGACCAGAAAAGGAAGAGACAATGTTCATTCACATGCAAATAGCATAAAATCGAGAGAGATAGTTGGGGGAAGAGCGAAAGACAAATAGAACAAAACAAAAAATAAGGATAAGAAATCTATTTAGTCAAAAGAAAAACTAAAACAAAACAAAAAGCCCCAATTAGTCTGAAAAAGGAAAACCAATCAAAGAAAGAAAGAAAATAATAAAATTCCTTTGGTGTCCACAGTTCTGTGGTAGTGTCCCAATTGGGTCCCAGAAATGTGCTGTGTAGTCCCTCCAAGTTTGCAGTAGGCTTTGTGCTAGGTATGGAGCTGATCTTGTCCTCTAGATATGGGGGCTAGGACTGTTCTTCAGCTTACAAAGTTCTGAATGTCCACTTCTTACCATGTTTGTCTCTACAGTGCTCTCCCAGTTGCTGTGGTGCCTTCGGGTAGGGAAAGCCCAGGGTTGCTCCCAGACCTGTGTACAGTTGTATCCTTCTGGACCTTGCACAGCTTCCTCTGTTCCACATACTAGCTCCTCTTACCTGCTGATTGTAGGGTGGGGGGAGTGCCCTTATCCCACTATAGGACAAGGCTGCTTGCCTGCTTGTGCTGCTGTGTCAGTGCTGCTCTGCTGGTCACAGACCAGAGGAGCATTTCCGGTCCTTTGTATTTAGAGCTAAGAATAGCTTTTGTTGACCACCTGAGTGAAGTCTGGGTGGTCCTAGCTCCTAGCTTTCAGCAGAATTGCCCCTAGCCTGCTTCCCAACTATTGGCAGTCCACTGTGACTGGATGACTCTTCCCTTATTACTCTCTGGGGCTTTGGCAGTGAAGCAACCCAGGACTGTTCTGGTGTTGGGGTTCGCCCCATCCCTTTGAAGTAAAATGGCAGCCCCTCCTGCCCATTTCTGTTCTGCATGTCCGTGTGGAAGCACAGCACCGGGTTACCTCACTTACCAACTGCTGGCTTTGTTGGCTCCTGGGGATACAGTGTCCCGCTGCTGCTGTGGCCACGGAGTGCTGGTTGCTGGGGGCTGCTCCAGCCGTGGCACACTCTACTTGTTTTGTAGAGTGCTATTGGTATTTTCCTTGTAGTTCATATAGGAATTCGTTTCTGATTTTCTTTTTCAGACTTTGGACATCAAAAAGCAGTCAGTGTTGAAAATTTTAATGCTTTTTTTTTTTTTTTTTTTTTTTGTGGGTGCTGGGGGTCGACCTCAGGACCTCGCGCGCCAACAGGCGCCCGTGCCGCTGAGCGATATCACCGGCCCCTTTTTCGTATGTGGGTTCCGGGAGTCGAACTCGGGCCCTCGTGCTTGCAAGGCAGGTGCTTATGCCGCTGAGCCATCTCACCGGCCCTTTAATGCTTTTTTATAAACATTCAATAAATATTAAAAACTCAATTCTTCAGTTTTGGGATTTTTTTCTTTTTAAGTACTTATTATTTAATATAGTAAAACTCATAAAATTATAATTAATAATTCATCAATAAAAATATTCTAAAGAATAAACGTGGGTATGATAGATCAACGTTTATGTGCCTTGATGACAAAATTAGTCTTTTTTTTTGTTTGTTTTTAATATGCAGGTACCGGGAGTTGAACTCAGGACCTCGCGCTTGCCAGGCAGGCGCTTATGCCACTGAGCTATATCACTGGCCCCGACAAAATTAGTCTTATGCTCCAAGGGCTACTGCTAATTGTATTTAGGGCTATTATTGAAAGGTATTACTAATTTTTGCCTTATTTATTTTTGTGATGTTTGATTCTTTCCTAATAATCATTTGTTAGCCTACTGTTCCTCTTCATATGTAGTGTTTCTTTAACGATCTTATACAGTGCTGGCTTAGTGGTCATGAATTCCTTTAGTCTCTGCTTATCTTGGAAGGTCTTTATTTCTCATGTAATTCTGGTAGATAGCTTTATTGGATGTAATATTCTAGGTTCATGGTTATTTTCTTTCATACCTTCAAATACATTATATCATGTCCTCCTGACCCTTAGAGTTTCTGCTGAGAAAGCTGCTGTTATTCTAATGGGTTTGCCTTTAAAAATAATTTGGTGTTTTCCTCTTGAAGCTTTAATATCATTTCTTTGTTTTGTACTCTTTATGTTTGATCTGTGGTATCATATGGTGTTATGGCTTATGTCTAGATGTCCCCCCAAAGCCTCATGTGGTCATAGGTGGGGTTTTTCAGAGGTGGCTGGATCTAGGGTATGTGATGCTGGGATTAAGGGTGTGTGATTGGCCCACTGATTGCCTTATCATAGCTCTGGGTGTGGATAATGGGAAGACCCACCCTGGTGTGGGTGGTACCACCCATAGGGCGGGTAGCCTGAAAGGCATAAAGGGGAGAGTCAGGCTGGTGCTGCTGCTTCTTTGCTACTTTGCTGCTTTGCTGCCTTCTGCCCCCCATGAACTGTTTTTCTCTGCAATGCCCCTCTGCCATGCCACCCTGCCTTACAGCCAGCCAACTATGAACTGAAACCTCTACAAACTGTCAGCTACAGTAAACCTTTCCTCTTTTAACTTTGGGTGTTGGGTGTTTTGTCTCAGCAATGAGAAAAGTAACTAATACACACAGGGAGCTCTTTTCTGTCATGTCTGTTTGGGGTTCTAAATGCCAGGAGGAAAGGTTTATTTTGAGTCTTCATTTCAGTCCATGTTTTGCTGGCTACATTACTTTGGGCCTAAGGCAAAGCAGAACATCATGGAGGAGGGATACGTTGAAGCTTACCTCTTGGTGCCAGAGAGCTGTGCTAGTGGGCTTCCTCCTTCTGCTTTATTTTATTTATTTATTTATTTCATAATTTATTTTTGGTTTTTTGAGACAGGGTGTTGCAATGTAGTTCAAATTTGTGTAAATGATAGTCTCTTGCGTGTGTTGAAGTAAAAAATAGTTTTTTTTTAATCATTGAGGTTTATTGCACAGAGAGAGGTACTCAATTTAAGTTTAGTTTTTCTCCTCCTTCCCTTTAACCCAGCATTTCTTCCCTGCCATCGAAATCTTTCTTCTATAATCATGTTGAGAGTAGAAATGGCAACATTTTACTAGTTTTTATAATCTCTGATGTTAACATACTATTGTCTTCAAGAATATTCTTCCTCCACACATGTGGTGTTTCACTTCTTGTTCTGTTTTTTTCTACTTTGCTTTATGATTCAGGGCAAAAAAGAAGGTTCCTCATTGAAGCCTTATTGGATTGCTCAGGGGATGCTTTTTACTTCCTATTTTTGTTTTAACTTACTGTTTTAATTTCAACAAATTGTATCAACTTTTTAAGACTTGAGTTCCTCATGTGAAGAAATGGGTATCATACTAAAGAGTTGTTGGTATCATTAGAATAGTAAATTCTTATTTTTCCTTTCTTTTTTTTTTTTTTTTTTTTTGGGTACCGGGGGTCAACCTCAAGACTTCGCGCGCCAGCAGGCGCCCATGCTGCTGAGCGATATCACCGGCCCCTTTTTCGTATGTGGGATCCGGGAGTCGAACTCGGGCCCTTGCGCTTGCCGGGCAGGCGCTTATGCCGCTGAGCCATCTCACCGGCCCTTTCCTTTCATTTTTATTTAATCTTTATTTGAAAATATGTCGAAAAATATGTACATAACTGTCATTGTAAAAGTAGCTTTTTTCTTTTTGATGTATTTTTGGTAGTTGTGAAGGATAAAAATTCTATTTTGAAGATAAAAAACAAGCTCTATAATGAACTATGATTGAATGATATTAAAATGAAGAGAAACTGTTCAAGAGACAGTACATCTTTTTTAAAGATTATTTCTACTTTTATTTTTTCACTTTTTTAAGTTGGTTTTGCAGATTAGTGGATTTCATTTTGGCAGATTCATAGATGCACAAACATGGTTTCTTTCCACCCCCTTGTCCCACCTTTCCCCTAGAATCACATTTTTGGCAGCGTTTCAGCGTGTATATTTTGATCATATCCATGCACTCTGTTACCTGCCCTTATACCCCCTCTTGTCTAATGATAGTCTCCCTTTTACTTTCTTATCATCTTTTTTAGATTTCACATATAAGGGAGACTATACAGTATTTGTTTTTCTGAGTCTGATTTATTTTGTTCAACAGAATGGTTTCCAGATCTACCCATTTTTCTGCAAATGACAAAATTTTGTTCATTATGGGTGAACGATACTCCATTGTGTATATGTACCAAATTTTCTTTATTCATCTCTTGTTGGGCACTTAGGCTGGTTCCATATCTTAGCTCTTGTGAATTGTGTCGCAATAACCATGAGTATGCAGATACCCCTATATTATGCTGACTTTCATTGCTTCAGGTATTTACCAAGGAGTGCTATAGCTGAATTAAATGGAACTCTATTTTTCATTGTTTGAAAAACCTCTATACTGATTTCCACAGTGGGTGTACTAATTTACATTCCTAATAGCAGTTTAGAAGGATTTGTTCCTTTTCCCCTGAATCCTTGCTAGCATTTATTGATTTTTTTAATGTTCTGGATGATAGCCATTTTAACTGGAGTGAGGTAGAATCTAAATGTAGTTTTGATTTGCATTTCCTGAATGGCTAAAGGCGTTGAATATTTTTTATCTACTTATTGACCATTCGCACTCCTTGTTTTGGAAAAGTGTTCAGATTATTTGCCTATTTATTGATTGGGCTATTTGATTTTTTGGGTTAAGTTTTTTGAGTTCTTTGTGCGTTCTAGATATTAATCCTCTGTCAGAAAAGTAACTGGCAAAGATTTTCTGCAAGTTTGTAGTCTGTCTTTTCTCTCTGTTGGTTGTTTCTTTTGCTGTCCATAAACTTTTCAGTTGGATGTAATCCCTTTTATTGATTGCTACTATTATTTCCTGTACTATTGGAGTCCTATTCAGGAAGTCTTTTCCTGTGCCATTGGTTTCAAGTGTTTCCCCTGTGTTTTCTTTATTTCTGTTTTTTATTTTTTCCCCATATTGGAGATTGAAACTAGGGCCTTTGCACTGAGCTTCAGTTTAAAAAAAATTTTTAAACCTAGTCCATTTAAAAATTTTTTAAAATTTTGAGATAGTGTCTTACTAAGTTGTCCAGGTTAGGCTTGAACTTGTGATCCTTCTGCCTCAGCCTTCTGGAGTGCTGAGATTACCACCATGCCTACTTCACCTGTTTTCTCTTAGCAGTGTCAGGTTTTGTACTTAGGTCTTTGATCTATTTTGGATTGATTTTTTTACAAGGTGAAAGATAGGGATATAGTTTCAGTCTTTTGCATGTGGATATACAGTTTTCCCAGCACCATTTGTTAAAGAGGCTCCAACATATATTTTTGGATCCTTTATCCAGAATTAGATGGCTGTAGTTGGCTGGATTTGTTTCTATGTCCTTTATTCTGTTCCATTGTTCTGTGTGTGTTCTTTTTAAATGCCAGTACTGTGCTGTTTCTTGTTACTATGCTTTTGTTATATAATTTGAAATCTGGTATTGTGTTGCCTCCAGCCTTGCTGTTTGTGCTTAGGATTGCTCTGGCTCTTCTGGATCTTTTGTGTTTCCATATGGATTTTAGGATTGCTTTTTCTAGTTCTGTGAAGAATATCATGGTATTTTGTTGGGGACTGTGTTGAATCTATCAATTGCTTTTGGTAATATATTCATTTTGACAGTATTCTGCCAATCTATGTGTAGGAGGTCTTTCTATCTTCTAATGTCTTCTTGAATTTCTTTCTTCAGTATTCTGAAATTTTTATTGTAGAAGTCTTGTAATAAAAAGACTTGGTTAGATTGATCTGTGGGTATTGTTTTCCTGATTTCTTAGCTCGTCCATTATTGGTGTACAGTAAAGCTATTGATCTTTCAGTGTTGGTGTTATACCCTTGAACTCTGCTGAATCCATTTATCAGCTGTAAAAGTCTTTTGCTTAAGTCTTTAGGGTCTTCTAAGTATAGGACCTTATAATTTGCAAACCCTGACCATTTGACTTTTTCTTTCCTCTCTGTATCTCTTTTCTTCCTCTTGTTTAATTACTCTAGCTAAAAGCTGAAGAATTAAATTTTTCTGAGAGTGAACATCCTTGCCTTGTTCTGGATTTTAGAGGAAATGCTTTCAGTTTTTCCCCTTTCAGAATGATGTTGCCTGTGGGTTTGTCATATATGACCTTTACTATATTGAGGAATGATCTTTTAATATCTAGTTTTTTTAGGGCTTTTATCATGAGGGGATGTTGAATTTTGTTAATCTTTCTGCATCAATTAAGACAGTCATGTCATTTTTATCCTTGTGTATGTGTGATGTATTTTGCTTATTAATTTGCATATGTAGAACCACCCTTGCAGCCACGGAGTGAAACCAGTTTGATAATTGCTCTTTTTAATGTGTTGTTGGCTTCTCTTTGCAAGAATCTTACTGAAGATTTTTGCATCTGTATTTATCGGGGATACTGATCTAGAGTTTTCTTTTTTCTTGTGTCCTTTTCTGGTTTTGATTAACACTGTTACATCTTTGTTATTTGAATGTATTCTAGATAATTCAGTTCAAATACAGGTCATAGTTTCTTACTGAAGAAATGAATTACTTTAGTGATTTGAATAGAAACTAGCTAAATGAGCCCTTACCACACCATAAATATTTCCTAGTAAAATAGGATAACATAGAGGGTAAACTTAGAGTTGATTTAGTAATTTATATTCATTCTCAAATTGAGGTGACTTAAATTTAAAAAGAAATAGGTATCTTTATAAGGTCTATAATTGCCTTAAGGAAATACTTTTAACAGTTAACTGGATTAAATCTTGGCTCCAAAATGGGATATGGTAATAGTACTATATTGTGTGTATTTCTACAGTATTGCTTATTGTCATTATACAAACTTTGGGCAAATTTTTAGACCTTTAGACCATTGCATCTTATCTATCATGTACCATTCATTTGGAATTAGTGTAAGGCAGAGAGTTTATTTGTACTTTCTTTTGTTTATTCATTCAAGAAAGATTTATTGAGTGCTTCCTAATTATAGTCATGGAGCTGAAAGTATAATATTGAACAAGATAGTTGTGATTCCTGCTTTCAGAGGACTACATTGTGTCTGGGAAGATGACATTAAATAAGTAATTACACAGTCGATTATTTCAGTAAAGTTTTGGCACCACCTGTAACAGAGAAACACAGAGTCCCTTGATACTGTACAACAAAGGGTCTCATAGCTGCTCAAGTTTGCTCTTGCTGTCCTGGGAAAGTGTAAGGAAGGAGGGGCTGAACCTATAGGAGAAGAATCTGGTTGGTGGAGCATGATGTGGGAGGAGGGAGATACAGACTTAGCTGGGGCTGTCTTATGTGAGGGATCAGTAACAATAGCTGGAAAAGTGAATCAGCTTGGGGGTGAGATGTTTGTAGCTGAATGAATCTTTAACAATCTTATTTCTGTTACCTACTGAGTGAGGGAAGAGAGTAGCAAAGGAGAATGATGAGTGTGACTTGGGAATGACAGAGGTTGCTTATGATTTTACATGGTTGTGAGATTTTCTTTAGCAGTATTGAATTGTACTTCTGTAGGATTAGAAATGGTGACTGGTTGTTTGCTCTAAGACCAATTATTTTCTTTAAAAAAAAATTGAATAATTGATACAAGAAACTAATAAGATTTAAGTGAAAGGCAAAAACTGATGCACTCTACTGGAGTTCAGTCATTTAGCCAAGCTTATGTCACTTTATACTTGAGAATAATCTCTGGAATGGTATGAGAACTGCCTTATTGTGTCCAACAGGAGAGACTATGGTCAGCTCTGGGACCAGTCGGTACCTTCCATAAGCTCTTTTATAACGTGAACACTGATGCTGTAACTACTGACAGCCAAGAATCCATACTTGCAATACACACCTCAACATAGCATGGTGAATGGACTCAGAAAAGATGTACACTGGACCAAGACATTTTTGAATTAGGAAATTGATGATACATAGAAGAGAACATGCCTTTAGTTGGCTCTTAATTCATTTATGTCTAGAAATCTTACTCAGGTTGTTTCTAAACAAGAAAGATGGAATTCCTTTTCTTCACTAATAGTTTCTTTCTGCTGACTTAATTGGAAAAATGCATATTTTTTCCATTATGGAAGGTTATTTACAGCTGAAAATGCACTAATTTTTGTCATTAATTGCTGCTAATGTTTTAAGTTCTGCTAATGTTTTGTTTTCTGGATATATTGTATAAACAACATTCACTACTTTTAGGTAGAGCATAAGATAAATTTATCTTGATAACATTTGTCTTTTTCTACCAAATGTACTTCCATCATTATGTTTTTGTATTTGAATGTTCCGAATTTCTTGGAAGTGTTAGTTTTTTACAAATGTTTAAATTGGAAGAGTTTAGTAGTATCATGTGTATTAGGTTTTGTAAATTTTATAATGTCTATGATTCTTTATTGTAAAAATATCATATTCCTTACGAAGACTAGAGTCTAAAATTTTCTTTTGTCTCTCTACTTCTTAAAGATATAAGGCTTATTGTAAATATTTAGAGAAGGGTCCAGACCAGGTATTCTACTAGATTTGGTAAGGGGTTTGCAATTTTGGGGAGATATGATTCCTATTTATTTCAAGTTTCAAATAGTATATAAGGACAGTTTATATGAGACAGTGCTATTAAATGGACAGTTTAAAAAATCATGGGTTGTCTTTTACAAGTGTTTAATTTGACTTTTTTTTTGAAGTTGCCATTAAGTTCTCACAATATATCTAGTTATATGCTAAATGAATTAGTCCCTAAAACCTAGTAGTACTCTTTCAGGATACTTGGTAGTGTTGTCCTCATTAAGGGTGAAGAAACTGAGTACTGTATTAGAAAGGTTAACTAATTTAGCTAAAGTTAGTCAATTATAGGCCTGTCTCAAAGCATCCACTTTTCTTTTTGTCATTTTTATTGTTGTTCTTTTATTTTTGTATAATTATTTAGAAGCTGGGTTTTCTCTCCATAGTACTGCTATTCAGAGGTGTGTGAAATGATGCAAGGCAATATGCTTATTTATCAAACTACATCAAGATATAACTACTTTGTTCCTTGATTTTCCTAAATATGTGTGTTAAGTAGTCTTGAAACATGTAGATTTAGTTTGGGAGACAAAATCATCTTCATTTCTAAGAGGTGGAGATACGAGCAAACATGAGGATCAACCTTTGAAAAGGGAATTTTGGATGCTCTGATATTAGCAAATTTTAGTGAAAAATTAAACTTTTCATTTTGAAATATGTGTGTATGATCTCATGACTTGAAATGGTTTCCAACTTTAAAACTGTGCAATTCTCGTGTAGAGTTCTCAATACGTGCAGTGTGTTGCTGGATGTCTGCAGCTGATGCTCCGGGTCAATGAGTACCGCTTTGCCTGGGTGGAAGCAGATGGGGTAAACTGGTGAGTGCCTTTTTACCTTTAATGTAGAATAACATTTAAAAATATTTCTAGGGCCGGTGATATGGCTCAGCGGCATAAGTGCCTGCTTGGCAAGCGCGAGGTCCTGAGTTCGACTGCTGGTACTCACATATAAAAAAAAAAATTTCTCCTTCAATATAACCTAATCAATTACACTTGTAATCTTATTGATTGGTTATAGTTCTGTCCCACTTGAAGCCTGCCTCACCTCGTGGCTTTGCTCAACAAAACACCCTTGAGATGTGGGGCTGGTGGACAACTCACTTTCCAGGCCTCCTTCCGTCCCTCTCAGACAGAAGCTTGCTTTCTCTCAATAAATTCTTCCTACTCTTAAAAAAAAAAAAAATCTCCTTAACATTTTCAAAGAAATTAATACATTTAATAGTGTAAAAGTATTTTTAAAATATCTGCTTAACAATGGATTATACTAACCTTCTTAGAAGTCAACAATCAAACTCAGTGTTTCCCTTGCTTGGATTGTAGTTTTCTAACTGTATAAGGCCTCCTAAGAACCTAATACTGGACAGAACAAATTCCATGTACTGAGACTACAAATCAATTATAAATTATTTTGCAGTGAATGTTGGCAATATCAGTAAGGAAAGGTCTAACCCAGAAAAGAGTGAGTATAAACTATTCTTGTAAAGCCATATAATTTACCCCATTCTTTGTGGAGTCCTTGGTAGGTATAGAAACTTTGAGGAGCTGCCTACCAACTTATACAACTAGCAAAACAACCTAAAAAACCCCAAAGTGAACATCAGATTCTGTTTTGTCACTGGAAAGCCAATTTATTTCATAATGAAAGACTTAACTTTTTTTTTTTTTTTTTTTATGTGGGTACGGGGAGTCGACCTCGACCTCGTGCTTGCCAGCAAGCGTTTGTGCTGCCGAGCAATATCACTGGCCCTTTTTTTTCCTTTATGTGGGTACCGGAAGTCAAACTCAGGACCTCGCGCTTGCCAGGCAGGCGCTTATGCCGCTGAGCTATCTCACCGGCCCGACTTAACTGTTTTTAAACCAAATGCTCTTTTGTTAGGGCATTTTTTTTGGTTTTCCTTTCGGAAAGTCTGTACAGGAAGTTACATTATTGATGGTAGATTGCCTGGTGAGCAAGGATTTAGAACAGAAGTGATTGAATGAGGCACATGTACTATCAGATTCTTTCATATTGTCATGTCTCCAATGTAGGGAAATACCTGGGAAAGGATATGAACATTCCATATCTCCTCAGTGAACATGCGTGTGCAGTTTCTTAGAGTGTGTTACTTCTACAAATGGCTATTCTTAGTTAGGAATTGGATTTAAATTGTCACAAATAATTCTTTTCATTGACTAAATAGGTTAGTAATTATTCTTGTTCTAATCTGCAAAATTTCAGTCTATTTATAGTTATTTAATCCTCAGTCTCCAATAAAAATACTCAATAGTTTTCATCTGGTCCAATAGATCCTTAAAAATGAATATTTTTAGTCTTTTTATGAAAAATTAATGGAATTAAGAATGAAGAGAAAGTGAAAACAACTATTGTATATTTTAGTAAGTATTTAAACATAGCTAATTTTGTTGTAACAAGTAAGCTTTGATGCATAACTATCATGAAAGATGAAAGAAAATCACTGTAAGTCATTGAACCGAGTGGTCTAGGTTTTTGTTACAAAATATTTTCTTGAAGTCTTTCATGTTGAATACCAACTTGGTGAGAATGTTGTATTTTCTTTTTGTACTTAAAAAAATACATTGCGTACTCATTCATCCTTGAATTTGAGAAAATACATGTATTATACAGTCACCTAAAGATTCATAGTTTAAGATTTCACTTATATGACCAATTTCACCATCAGTATTAAAGAACAGAATGGTATTTCTTTCTTTGCTTTTATATTCTAATTAACCTAATTAATTATGAGATGCTGTCCTCTGTAAATTGCTATTATGGTTAGCAAACAAAAAGTTCTGAATTCTTAACTATGTTCACAGTGTGTCAGGAGATTCGGTAGAAAGACTCATAGGCATCAGCAGCTGGTACTCACAGCTAAGAATTACTACAAAGACATGGTAAGGTAGATAGCTGGGTCATAGGGACAAAGACACAGGCTGAGTTAGGAGAAATCCATATGTAGGTGTGTGAGCTTCTTCCTGCTCTCTCCCTCCTGTGAGGTTACACCGAGGGCATCTTCCCCCAGCAGTGGAAATGCAATGTTTTTGTGAGGTTTCTTTCTAGGAAATCTGTTACAGACTCATCTCCTAAGGGTTTTACTGAAGGTTGGTTACATAGGTACATTTGCCTGTAATGCATCAAAATTCCAGATTCTTGAGAGGAAAGTATCTAAACCAAACCATTATAGCATGAGTGGTTTATAAACAGCAGAAATTTATTTCTCACATATCTGGAGGTTGGTACCAAGATCAAGGTTGTGAACAGGTATTAATAAAGGTGTAAGGTCTTAACTTGCTGATAGGTAGCAATTTAGAAAAGTCATTTTATCTTTTCAGTTTTTCAGAAATAAAATGTACTTTCTACTTTTTCATTTCTTTTGGTTAGGATTGAAAACTTTGGTTTGTTTTTGGGCTTCTCAACAAGCAGGAGTAATGTGAGGAGAAAATTTCAAGTATAACTTGTTTGAAGGGAGGAAGATAAATGATGTTTTATAATCTCAGTACGTTTTAATCAATATAGTCTGCTAACTTTTTTAGTGAAATGGCTATTATATGCATAGTGCAACACTTTTTGGATATTATATACCTGTGTAAGATGAAAACTACTTTTCGTTATGTTGTATATTGTTGATCTTTCTAGGCAGACTGAAGGCTTATGAATTGTGATCAAAATATGTGGTGAATGTTTAAATGAAAAAGAATTTCTTATAGTAAAAGATACATTGCCATGAATCCCCTTCAAAATATTTTCCCTTGCTTCAAGTATTCTTTCTTTTTTTTTTTGGTATTGGGGATCGAACTCAGGACCTCACGCTTGCCAGGCAGGCGCTATGCCACTGAGCTATATCCCTGGCCAACTTAAAGTATTCTTATCCTGTCATTTTTTGCCACTTTCTGAAATAGTTCCGGAAGTCCTCTTTTGTGTCTTAGTGAGGTGTGCCCTAAAAAGTACAGTAAATGGTGCTGCTGAGTGCCATCCAATGGAAAGGCAGGGTCATAAAAACATCATATGTGCTCATCCACTTTAATCACTAGATCTGGCACCTTGCACCTTCTGGCCATTCCCCAAAATAAAAATGATCATCAAGGGTAGATGTTTTGAATTGATTCAGGACATTAAGGTAGCCATAACAGTGCAGCTAAAGACATTCATGAAAGAGGACTTCCAGAACTGCTTCAGAAAGTGGCAAGAGCAATGGGATAAGTGTGTGTGATATGAGAAAGAGTAGGGGGATTAATGTTAATCTTTCATGGTAATACATTTTAAAAAAACTTAAGCATTCACCATATTTTTTGGTCATACCATGATCATTAAAAAGTATTGGAGCCCCAAAGATGGGTGTTCCTGGGAGTAATTACCTCCACAAATTAAGCTAGCATTTGTGAACATTTTTATCCTTCAATTTTAAGTATTTTGAAAGTATAAACTAATAGAAAGTTTGAAGGTAAAATTTCTAAAAAATAGTTGAAACCTTACCTTAATGGGTGATGTTGCATGATGAGGTGTGAGGTGCTCATGGCTTTGCAGGGCAGCAGCTCACTAGAAGTGTCTGTTAGCTAGTAAATCAGCTATTCTCTCTCTCTGTCCTCATTACATTGGTTTGATTAAAAGAAAAAAAAATAAAACATAAAGCATTATATTAACAGTGATTTTGGATTTCTTTCTAATCTTGAATATGATCCTTATTTTTATTTACTAGGCTTTCTCCGTAATGTCTTTTTTTTTTTTTTTGGGTACTGGGACTTGAACTCACGACCTTGTGCTTGCCAGGCAGGTGCTGTGCCGCTGAGCTACATCTCCAGCCCTCTGCATAATATCTTGCTACTGACTGTAGGGGATACAAGATGTATGTATTTTCCTTTTAAGAAGTTTATTTGTCTGGCCAGAAAGTATTAAAATCCAGCAAAGCTAGCCTTTAGGATTCTACAACTTTATTTTGTGACTTTCTCAGTGATTTAGAAAGCCACACCAAGCTTGTACATATGCAGTTTATTAATGGGGGCATCATGGCAAATGTCTGTGGTATGTACATTATGGGGACATATAAGACCTACGTTTATTTTTTAGAAGTATATCTATTGATGAATTATTAATTTTAATTTTATGAGTTTTGTTATATTAAACAATGTATACTTAACAGGAAAATAAAATATCAGTAAAGTAAAATACTAATTTTTTAATATGTAATGAGTGTTTAGAGTACATGTCAACATCTCATCGTCAACTGTGTACTTGCTTAAAAAACCTGAAAAAGAACAGCAGAAATAAATTCCTACATGAACTACAATGAAAATACAAACAAAAGCCTACAACAGATACAATCTTTGCTTTACTTGTCACACCCAAGACAGTCTTCACACATGACAACAGCATGTTCCATACGCAAGTCTCGGGTTACACTGATAGCACATATGCTTAGCTTTTCTTTCCTGTGTGGCAGCCCCTGTCTTCCTCTTTTTTTTTTGTGGGTACCGGGGGTCGACCTCAGGACCTCACGCGCCAGCAGGTGCCTGTGCCACTGAGCGATATCACCGGCTTTTTTTTGTATGTGGGTTCTGGGAGTTGAACTCAGGAGCTCGCGCTTGCCAGGCAGGCGCTTATGCCGCTGAGCTATCTCACTGGCCCCTGTCTTCCTCTTTTATCAGAAGTTTCTTGCTATATTATAAGATGTGCACTTGGCAGGAAAATAAAAAATCAATAAAATAAATATCAAATACGTAATGAGTATTTAGAATACACATCAGTGTTTTCACATCAACTGTTCACTGGCTTACAAAACCTAAAAAATAACAACAAATAAATTCTCATGTGAACCAAATGCAAATACAAACAAAAATCTACCACAGAAATCATCTTTGTTTCAGTTGTCACACCCAAGGCAGTTTTCACAACATGACAACTGCATGTTTCATATACAAGTCTAGCTTACATCAACAGCATGTGTACTTAGCTTTCTTTTCCTATGTGGTAGCCTGTACTTGTCACCTCTCATCTTCCTCTTTTGTGAGGAGCTTCCTGTTATATGATACAATGTATACTTAGCAGGAAAATAAAATATCAATAAAATAAAATGTCAGATATTTAATGAGTGTTTAAAATGCACATCAACATTTTCAACATCAACTGTTATCTTGCTTACAAAAGCTAAAAAAGAACAGCAGAAATAAATTCCTATGTGAACTACAATGAAAATACAAACGTCTACCACATATACAATCTTTGCTTCAATTATCACAACCAAGGCAGTCTTCACACATGAAAACTGTATGTTCCATACACATAACACATGTTCCATACATAATATACTACATGTTCCATACAGAATACACAGAGCACATATGGCACACATAGCACACATGGCGCACATAGTTCCATACACGTACACATAGCATGTATGTTTTGTTTTCCTGTCCTTTTTGTAGGGTATCTTAGAATTGACATCTTTTTTGTTATCCTGTTGTCCTAGTAAGTCTTTGTGATGTTGTACCTGCCTGTTCACCTGTCAGTTCTCCAATCTGCTCCAGAATTTTTTTACATAGTTCCTTGGGCTGAAACATTTTGTTCTTCCTCTGTTGTAAATGATCTTGTATCAGTGCCAGTCCCAATCCTGTAAGAAAATTTCTCTGTGATATTTTGCACTTATTTTCTTTGTAAACTATGAGACTATGCCAGACATATTTAGGATCGGGTAAAACACAATCACTGATCAATCGTTTGTGTTTTGAGTGACATCATAGTTGCTGCATAACTCATCAACATATACTCTGCCTTTGGTTTGGTTGCAGAAAGTTACCGTCTCTGGATTCATTTGTGTTGTGGTATCTCTTTCAATCTTGCCATCATGATGCAGTGTTGACATCAGCAGTGCCAGTTTGTTTTTCTTTGCCATATACAAGGCCAATGTTATGTCTCTCTGAAACCCAAAGACTGTATTGTACCATGCACTGTTTTGAACATGCAAGATTTCACTGGGAATTTCTGCTTTGTTCTTGCATATAGTTCCTATGCTAATCAACCGGTACTCTCTTAGCAAATGTGATGTCAGTGGGTAACTGGCAAACCAATTGTCGAATGTCACATGTCCATTAGTTTGGGAGATAGGAGCAACAAGTCTGTTTACAACATCATTTGGTTTCTTACTATACAAATAAAGACCTGGTGGCTGAGTTCCAGGATAAATTTCTAAATTGAAAGTATAATATGTCTTCACATCTACCAGGGCATGCCTATGTATGTATGTATGTGTATGTGTGTGTGTGTATACTTTTTTTTTTTTTTTTTGTGGGTACCGGGGGGTCAACCTCAGGACCTCACGCGCCAGCAGGTGCTCGTGCCGCTGAGCGATATCACCGGCCCCTTTTTCGTATGTGGGTTCCGGGAGTCGAACTCGGGCCCTCGCGCTTGCCGGGCAGGCACTTAAGCCGCTGAGCCATCTCACCAGCCCTATACATTTTTTTTTTTGAGACAGAGTCTCACTATGTAATTCAAGATGGCTCTGAACTCACTATGTAGCCCAGGCTGGCCTCGAACTTGTGGCGATCTTCCTGCCTCAGCCTCCCAAGTGCTGGGATTTCAGGTGTTTGCCACCACCTGGCCTACTTTTTTTTGTTGTTGTTGTTGTTTTTTGCATATATTTTTACACTGTATTTTGAAGGCTTATTTGGCACATACTTCCTAAAGCTACAGGGACCATGAAATGCTCCAGGCTGTTCATCAATAGTCATGTGTAAATGCCTTGATAGTTTGAGTCAAAGCTCTCAAACAATGAGGGGGTAGCAGCCAGATTATCAGTTCATTTTCTTTCTTGGTGGTTGGTTTTGTCATCAAACCACAGTTTTGTTTTGTTTTTTTGAGACAAGGTCTCGTTATGTAGTTTAAACTGCCCTTGAACTCACTGTGTAGCCCACGCTGGCCTCAAACTCCAGTGATCCTCCTTCCTCAGCTTCCTGAGTGCTGGGATTACAGGCATGTGCCACCACGCCTGGCTAATAGACAATTTTGAAGGAAACTAAATCTCATTGTCATTGTTACTTTACAAACCTCAAGCCCATACCCATTGCTTCTCCATAAATCTTTTACATTCTTGTGAGTACCATGAGAGATGCCTTGCTAAGTACAGCACAATCCTAGGAATGCTGCTTTTTTTTTTTTTTTTTTTTTAAGACAGGGTCTCCCTGTGTAGTTCAAGCTGGCCTTGAGCTCACTGTGTAGCCCAGGGTGTCCTTGAACTTCTGCATGCACAACCACACCTAGCTCAGTTCAGATAGGTATCATAATAAATATATTTTTGAGCATGACTATCGGTACATACAGAATATTTTACTTGTGTTTCATTGTGTGTTTCACAATATCTTGTAGCATATCGTCCATCACAATTTCCAACTTGAAATCACAGTGCTGGCATTACATCCAGTAGGTTTCAACCCTGCCAAGAACCTGGTAACATTTTCTGACCTACTTCTAACATTGGATCGTTCAGGTACACTTGACCATTTTGTAGCATTTTGACTACTCATATACTTATTTACATTACTGTTTTCTTTGTCATCTGAATCAAGATCTTCATTCTGTTCTTCTCTGTCATATCTTGCTAACTTTTTTGGCTCACATGATCCAAGTCATTATCGGTAGCCAAGCCACTTAATAACTCACTTTCAACGTCCTCCCAGTTGTAAAAGTGGATTTTCATGTGATATTGTACCAAGTTGGGCTAATTCTACAAGAAAAATCAAAGAAAACATTTAATAAAAAAATTACAGGGCCAGTGATATGGCTCAGCAGCACAAGTGCCTTCCTGGCAAGTGTGATGTCCTGAGTTCGACACCTGGTACCCACATTAAAAAAAAAACAATTACAAATACACGAAAATGTAACACAGCACATATTGAGGGTAAAACTCACTTGTTTACACTTTGACACACATGCATGTACCTTGCCGTTCATCATACCAAGTGGGTGAACACGAAGATTGCATCCTGTGTTCCCCCAACATAGCTACTGAGATGCACAGCCGGCAACTGTTATGCTAAAGTACATATTTTCATTGGAAAATGAAAATTTTCATAGATGGTGTTGTATTTAACCCCCCCATGATGCCTCTTTTATTAACTTGCTTTTGTTGTGAGAGGGATAGCACAGGTCTAAATGGTGGTGAATGCCATTCACTCCTCAGGCCCCTTCCTCAGGGAACCCTCCTGGTTGGCTGAGCCTGTAATCTATTTGAGAGCGTTTTTGCCTCTCTCCCTATCCCCCATGCCTTGCACTGTACCTCCACAGTTTTTCAGCAAATACTTGTTAAGTCACTATATTTAGGTATATCCTGAATCTTTATGTCCGTTATATCCCCATAGTGTGTACTTCTTCCTGCTTTACTGCATGCAGGGTTCTTGTCCTGAAGTGAATCCCTTCCTTATTCTGGTAAAAGAGTGCTTTATTTTGATTCATTAGGATAGTACTTTTTTAAAATTTTTTAAATTTGTTTTTATTAGTACATGTTTGCAATATATAATGATGACATTTATTGTAGGTAGTTGGAACATGTACATAATACATCTTCATTCTTTTTCCTTTTCCTTTCTTTCCTTTCCCACTCCCTCCATTAGCATATTTCTTGTGATTAATATATATATGTAGAAGATTCATCTTTTCAGTAAAATCGTGTCATATATAAACATTAAAGTTCCTTATACTTCTCTGCAGCATTTCTGGTGTTAACAATGAGCTCCTTTGAAACCTTTCTACTTCGGCTACAATAGTGGTGTACTGTCTCTGAGCTCCCATCACCCCTCTGTTCATTTAAAAGTTAAAAACAATTCTTTTCTTTTTCTTAAAAACAATTTTTAAATAGAAATAATTTGATGTGAAGACTGTTAACTAGGTATACATTTGTTAA
This sequence comes from Erethizon dorsatum, assembly GCA_028451465.1. NCBI lineage: Eukaryota > Metazoa > Chordata > Mammalia > Rodentia > Erethizontidae > Erethizon > Erethizon dorsatum. The sequence goes on from CM051828.1 coordinate 55,673,486, forward strand.
TTAATTTATTCTGAAAACAAAACAAAAACATAACTGAAATGTCAGAGAGGTAGCAAGTCTAGATACCACCCATAAAACTAGGAGGAGCAAAAGTCAGAGGTTTGGATCAGGGACATTTATAAGCTTGGACAAGGGGCGAGGGAATCTGAGGTTGAGAACTGTGAGGAGGAAATTCTGCTCCTCTGATGTTGATGTCTCTAAATTCTGAGGAAGAGCCTCGTGCGAGGACTCAGACCTTTGACAAGGGGCTCAGTTGGCTAGAGCTATTATCTGAAGTTACATGAAAATGTTTGTTCTTTTAGAACTGGAAAAACAAGCTGAACTTGGCTGCTTCCATGGGAAGGAACTAATGCTCTGGGATTATAAAGTGTTGCTGAGGCGAGGCTCACAGGAATAGGAAGCTAAGAGAAGAAAGGTCCTTCTAGCTCCATCTTTGCAGTCAGCCCCTAACTCACTTTTGGCAGAGCCTCACAGGAGCCAGAAGGTATAGCAGAGATGTGGTTCCCAGGGTCTCAGGCACAGCATCACAAAGCCAAGGGTAGAAATTTAATAACTGGAATAGTCAGAGAGCAAAGAAACCAGGTACTAGAATGGTGATAGCATAAAATGATATGATTCTGTAGTGTTTGTGATACTAGTATCAGTATTTTAAAAAGTAAATTTTATGTAACAACCCAGTCTGGAGGAGATTCAAGGGAGAAACCATGCATGAGAAAATTAAGGACAGTTCAGTAAATTTAGAACTATATGTAAATCACAAAAATAGAGAATTGGCACAGATACAAGCCTTCTACCAAGTTAACAGTAGGCTTACATTATAAAATTGGACTTCAAAAAACTTTTACTTTTTATTAATAGAGCAGCCTAAGGTTTACAGAAAAATTGAAAGTATAGGGAGAGCCCATGTGTCCTCCCCCTCCAAAATGTTCCTTATTATTAGCATTTTGTACAATATGATATATTTGTTCTAATAGAATCAGTATTGGTATGTTATTGTTAACAAAAGCCCATAGTTTGTATACTAGGGGTCACTGTGTTGAACACTGTATCCCTGCTGGTCATTTAAAATGATCTTACTTGATCATTTCTGACTTTCATTATCTGAATGCAGATATTCCCTTGGGAAATTTCCTAAGCTGTCTTCTGTTATATGTATTGTCTCCCTGGGATAATGTCTTTCGTTTCCATGAAGCATCTGCCTTTTCTTATTGGTGAAATGAGAGAAAGCTGGAAGCTTCTGAGGCATTTTTCTAACCCCAAATTCTTTGATTGGCTAAGTCAAATTTGGACTCATCACAGTTTTCTAAAGCCATGTCCTCCTTTCTCTGAATTTCCTTTGTATTTTAAAGCTATCCTCTTGGTTGCCCATACTGAAAATATGGATATGAAATTTGACTTGAAGGTGCACATTTGTTGTCATCATCTCCTGTTGATTTTCATTCTCTTTGTCTGTCACAGTCTTCTTTTCATGTCTATGCTCTTGGTTTCCTTTCTTGTTGCTTCCTTGCTTTTGCTTCTTGAGGTTCTGTGGTTTTTGGAGAGAGGGGTAAGTGGAGCTGTGCTGGAAATGGCCCTCTGAGTTATTACTGGTGGAGTAGAAACTGAGGATATAATTCAGAGAGACTTGTTCTGTTATTATACAAAGAGAGTGATCTCTCATTTCTTTTTTGTTTTGCCATCATACTAAGTGTTTTCTAATTGTGTGTTCCTTTTCAGCATAATGGGAGTTTTGAGTAACAAATGTGGCTTTCAACTCCAGTATCAAATGATTTTTTCAATATGGCTCCTGGCATTCAGTCCTCAAATGTGTGAACACCTGCGGCGCTACAATATCATTCCTGTTCTCTCTGACATCCTTCAAGAATCTGTCAAAGAGAAAGTAACAAGAATCATCCTTGCAGCATTCCGTGTAAGTGCTTAGTGTTTTTTGTTGCTGGTGGTGGTGGTGGTGGTGGTGTGTATGTGTGTGTGGCATTTTGTACTGTGAAGTATATTTAAATTTTTAGCAAGTGGGAAAAAGTTATTTGTCCTCCATGTAGTTATGAAACTATAGAGTCTTGGTGAATGTAGAGTAAAATACCACTGATTTGGCTTTATGGCATGGATTAGTGGGGTAGATGAGAGGTAACTCTAAAGGAACAGAATGAATGACATAGAATGCTTGGAAGGAAATGTAATTGGGTTATGTTCAGATGGAGGAAGTCCTTTGTTATGACTTATATCTAGATGTCCACTCAAAGCCTCACGGGGCCATATGTGGAGGTGGCTGGATCTAGGGTGTGTGATGCTAGGATTGATTCAGTTATGCTAGGATAAAGGGTGGCCCACCCTGGGTGTGAGTGCTATCTGCCCTAAGGATGGGTAGCCTGGGTAGGGTATAATGGATAGAAAGAGGGTGACTGCTGTCTCTTCACTTGCTGCTTTGCTACTGTGCTGCTTTGCTGCCTTCTCCTCTGCAATGCCCCTCTGCCATGCCATACTGCCTTGGAGCCAGCCACCTATGAACTGAAACCTCTACAAACTGTGAGCTACAATAAACCTTTCCTCCCTTAACTTTGGGTGTCAGGTATTTTATCTCAGCAATGAAAACAGTAAGACGTCTTTTTTTCCTACGGTTAAGAGACTACTATTGAAGGAGACTATTTTCTCTTACGGAGCCTGTATTTCAGATTCTGACCTACTGACTTGAAGTGTATTTCTGAGGCAACTGTAAAGATTTATAATTTTAAGCAGTAAAGTTATCTTATTAGGATATTAGAATTTGTCAAATTATGTAAGTCAGCTTTCTCCCTTGAACAGATGAGTTAACTAGTGATAAAAAAGAGTGAGCTAGGATCCGTGTTCTAGATTGCTAGTCAGTTGTAACTCTGAAATATTGTTGATTAGTCCCCAGAGCCAGTGTCTTCACTACAGCAGTTGTCTACTGATAATCTTGTTGGTTGCATTAGGATTCATATGGGGTTCTGGGAGGTAGCTTGATTGATGTAATGTCTTTTAAAAATGTTACTCAAGGGCTGGTGAGATAGCTCAGTGGCATAAGCGCCTGCCTGGCAAGTGCGAGGTCCTGAGTTCGACTCCTGGTATCCACAAACGGAAAAAGGGCCGTTGATATCGCTCAGCGGCACGGGCGCCTGCTGGCGCGCAAGGTCCTCAGTTTGACCCCCGGTACCCACACAAAAAAAGAGAATGTTACTCAAGAATAGTAATAGTGGACACCTCTCATGTAGTACTTTGTGCTGTGCATCCTTCTCAGGGCTTTCCATTTGTGAACTGATTTAGAGCTTTATAACATAAAGATTGTTGTGTATATGGATATTATTGGTATTTGTGTTAGTCTTTCCTTTGCAAATGGAGGTGCTGAGGCAGACAAGTACCATTGTGGGTAGATGGTAGACATGAAAATAAAGGTTGTGTACTTCAGAATCTGTGCTTTTAACCATTATTCATTCTTATACTTTTTAAAAAATAAGTCAAAAACAAAAAGTACAGATGTATTGCAAAAATTTATGTAGTGTGTATACATCCTATTTGTTAGATATAGTCACTAATATCTTTCAAATGTTTCTAAGCATGTACAGATAAATGTGTAAGTAAAGTAGATGTATGATTTTGTTTCATATTTAAAAACAAAAATGTCATATTAATATTGTGCTCCTGTATTTTTTATAAGACATGAATATGTTTTCATTTCTGTAATTGTAGAGCTTCAGCATTCAATGCCTATCTTTCACTGTACTGGTGAGAATGTTAATCAGTGTCTTATTGATGGGTTGGAATGGGGTGGGATGTTTCTGGTTTCTTTCACATATACTTACCCATTTTTGTAAATAATTCTGAAAATAGTTCTAGGTATGGAATTGCAGAGTCAAAAGAATATGCTTTTTAAAAAATACTTTGTAGATAATGACAAATACCTTTTGAAAAATATGCCAGTTTACATTTCTGTCAACTATATATTGTGTTCATGTTTTTCTGCTTTCTTACTAGTATTTAATATTACCTTTCTTTTGATTTTCATAAAATCTGAGGTGAAAAATCATTGTTTCAAATTTGTATTTTAATAATGAATGAAATTGAACACTAATTAATATTTTTAATCTATCATTTATTTTCTTAGTATAAATTTCTTATTCATAGCTTTTGTCATCTCTTACACTTTAAAATTTGATGTGAAGTAATTTTTCTGGATGTCTGTAGTTAATAACAACAACTAATGTTTATTGACAGCTTATTCCGTGTCAAACACTGACCTAATTACTTTAATTGTATTACTTGTTTAATTATTCCAAAAACTCCATGCAATTGGTCAGGAGGCCATGAAAAATTAAATAATTTACCAAAATAGCTAAGAAGTGGAAGGATAGAGATTCAAACTCAGGTATTCAACACCCACTGTTACAAGTAGACAGATCAACTAAACAAAAAATCAACAGTGAAATATTAGAACTGAAGCAAACTTTTAAACAAATGGACTTAGTAGATATCTACAGAGTGTTCCACCGCCCAACATCAGAATACACATTTTTCTCAGCTGCACGTGGGAGTTCTCCAAAATACACCACATATTAGCTCATAGAACATGCTTAAATAAATGCAAAGGAATTGAAATTATCCCATGCATGTTGTCAGACGGTAGTGCAATGAAATTGGAAACCAATGACAAAAAAAAACCCACAAGAACTTCATAAAGACATGGAAATTAAATAACACCCTCCTGAACAACCAATGGGTCACAGATGAAATTAAAGAAGAAATTAGACGGTTTCTACAATTAAACAATAATGGCAATACAACATACTAGAATTCGTGGGACACAATGAAAGCAGTCCTACGAGGGAAATTGATAGCAGTGAATACCCATATCAGGAAAACAGCTCAAATAAACAACTTAATGTTGAACCTTAAGCTTCTAGAAAAAGAAGAGCAGGCCAAGCCCGAGCTCATGAGAGAGGAAATTATAAAGGTCAGAGCAGAAACTAATGCAATGGAGACTAAGAAAACAATACAAAGAATTAATGAATCCAAGAGTTGGTTCTTTTTTTTTTTTTTTTTTTTGGTGGGTACCGGGGGTCGACCTCAGGAACTCGCGCGCCAGCAGGCGCCCGTGCCGCTGAGCGATATCACCGGCCCTTTTTTCATATGTGGGTTCCGGGAGTCGAACTCGGGCCCTCGCGCTTGCCAGGCAGGCGTGTACGCCGCTGAGCCATCTCACTGGCCCCAAGAGTTGGTTCTTTGAAAGATTAAATAAAATTGACAAACCCCTTAGCCTATCTTAGAAAAAAAGGAAAGAAAACACTCAACTCCACACAATTAGGAATTAAAATACCTACTTTGAAAACTTGTTTTCTAATAAGATGGAAAAGTTGGGGCCGGTGAGATGGCTCAGCGGCATAAGCGCCTGCCTGGCAAGCGTGAGGGCCCGAGTTTGACTCCCGGAACCCACATGCGAAAAAGGGGCCGGTGATATTGCTCAGCGGCACGGGCGCCTGCTGGCGTGCGAGGTCCTGAGGTCGACCCCCCGGTACCCACAAAAAAAAAAAAAAAAAAAAAAGATGGAAAAGTGCAGAACAAATGGACCGATGCCTAGATGCATATGAATTACCAAAGCTGAATCAAGAAGATATAAAAATCCTAAATAAACTACTATCAATCAGTGCAATCAAAGATGTAATTAAAAACCTATGAACAGGGCCGGTGAGATAGCTCAGTGGCATAAGCGCCTACCTGGCAAGTGCGAGGTCCTGATTTCGACTCCCGGTACCCACATACGAAAAAAGGGCTGTTGATATTGCTCAGCGGCACGGCTGGCGTGCGAGGTCCTAAGTTTGACCCCGGGTACCCACACACACACAAAAAAAAAACTATGAACAAAGAAGCCCAGGTCCTGATGGATTCACTGCTGAATTTTACAAAATATTTAGAGAAGACCTAATACTACTACATCTCAAACTCTTTAATGAAATTGAAAGGGAAGCAGTACTACCAGATTCATTCCTGGAAGCAAGCATTACCCTGATACCAAAACTGGAGAAGGACCCAGCTAAGAGAACTACAGGCCAGTCTCCCTAATGAACATAGATGCAAAAATAATTCTCAATAAGATACGGCAAATAGAATGCAGCAAATCATCAAGAAGATTATACACCGTGACCACGTAGGATTCATCCCAGGGATGCAGGGATGGTTCAACATTGCAAATCAATAAATATACTATATTAACAGAGCCAAAGACAAAAACATGAGCATCTCAACAGATGCAAAAAACACTTCTGACAAAGCTAAACACCCATTCACAATAAAAACACTACAGAAAATTGGAGTAGATGGTCTTTATCTCAACCTGATAAAAGCTATCTTTGACAAACCAACAGTCATCATCATACTAAATGGACAAAAAACTGAAAGTTTTCAATCTAAAATCAGGAATAAGACAAGGATGTCCACTGTCACCACTGTTACTCAATATAGTTCTGGAAACTTTAGAGCAATTAGACAAGAGAAAGACATAAAAGAAATAATGAGAGAAAAGAAGTTAAATTATCATTATTTGTGGATGATATGATACTCTACATAGAAGACCCCCAAAACTCCACCAAAAGACATCTAGATTTAATAACCAAATTTAGTAGCATAGCTGGATACAGAGTGAACACTCAAAACTCAATAGCATTCCTGTACACAAATACAAACTCACTGAAAGGGAAATTAGGGAAACAACACCTTTCACAGTAGCATCCAAAAAAATGAGATACCTAAGAATCGATCTAACGAGAGAAGTAAAAGATCTCTATACTGAAAACTACACTACTCAGAAAAAGGAGATTGAAGAGGATATCAAAAAATGAAAAGGTATCCCTTGCTCTTAGGTAGGAAGAGCCAATATATTGAAAATGGCCATACTTCCAAAGTTGTTATACAGATTTTAATGCTATTCTCATAAAATTCCAACAGCATATCTCACAGAATAAGAGAAAACAATTCTAAAATTTATTTGGAACCAGAAGAGACCTAGAATAGCAAAGGCAATTCTGGGCAACAAAGGCAAGGCAGGGGGCATTGGAATCCCTGACTTGAAATTATACTACAAAGCTACAGTGATAAAAACAGCATGGTACTGGCAAAAATCAGACCTGAGGATTAATGGGATAGATTAGAAGATGCAGAAACCACTCCATCTACTTAGCCACCTTATCTTTGACAAAGGTGTTAAGCATGTTCTCTTGAAGATAGTTTCTTTAATAAATTGTGCAGGTAAAACTGGCTTTCCATATGCCGAAGATAAAAATTAGAATCATATCTTTCACCATGCAGTAAACTAAAATTGAAATATGAAAGCAGAAACATGAAATGTGCTGGAAGATAGAATAGGTAGAACTCTTGAAGACATTGTTGTACACAAAGACTTTATGAACAATACCCTGATCGCATAGGAGCTATCATAAAGAATCAACAACTGGGATGTTGTCTTATTTAAAAGCTTATGTACAGCAAGAGTAACCACCAAAAGAATGAAGAAACAACCCACAGTGTGGGAAAAAATTTTTGTCAGCTGTTCCTCAGACAAAGAACTACTATCTAGAATATATAAAGAACTCAAAAAATCAGACCCCCCCCCCAAACAAATTTAAAAACCTGTTCAAAAAAGGGTGTCTGAGATGAATACACACTTCTCAGGTGAAGAAGTATAAACAGCAAATAAATACATGAAAAAATGTTCAGTATCACTGGTCATTTAAGAGATGCAAATTAAGATAACTCTGAGGTTTCATCTTACCCCAGAAAGAATGGCTTTATCAAGAAATGAACCAATAACAAATGCTGGTGGATGGGCTGTGGGGAAAAGGGAACAGTTGGAGACACTGTTGGTGGAAGTGTAGGCTGGTGTAACCACTGTGGAAATCAGTGTGGTGAGATTCCTCAAAAAACTAGGACTAGAGTTTCCATTTGACCCAGCTATTCCCTTCTTGGTATCTTCTCAAAAGAATTAAGAACATCATATCATACCGATATATTCACACTCATGTTTATAGCTGCTGTTTGTGATAGCCAAATCTTGGAAACAGCCCAGATGCCCATCAGCTGGTGAATGGATAAAGAAGATGTGTTTTTTTTTATACAATGGAGTACAGCTCTGCCATAAAGAAAGATAAGCTTGAGACATTTCTAGGTAAATGGATGCACCTTGAGACCATACTCTTAAGTGAAATAAATCAGACATACACGTGTATATATTGCATTGTTTCTCTGGTGTGAGAAACTTAAAGTTTAAATAAGGACCAAGATGTATAATAGGTATTGTGAAATAGGAAGAAAATGTTCAAATTGGGAGGGGGAAAGAAGGGAAAAGTAAAAAAAAAAAAAAAAAAAAATGGAAACAAAGCTTTTGTAAATGGGGAGGGGAGAAGGAGTTGAAGGGAGGGTAGGGGAAGGGGAAAATAAAGAAACAAATTATATCATGTACAGGTACAAATTCTCTATGATGAATGTGATCATTATATGTACCTAAAATGTACCAATAAAAACCATCATTTCCTCAAAAACAATTTCTTGTAGGCTTTTCATAATTTGCTAGTAAGATGTTTAAGCTAAAATAGAGGTGGGGGAGGAGCTGAAACAGAAATCAGGGTCTTCAGCTGTTTTGTTGCGGCACAGAATGTATCTTCTCACTTTTATCTTTTCCCTCCACTTTGAGAAACAACATGACTTTTTTAGTATTATGTAGAAAATATTTTTAGTGTTTTAAACTTTTAGGAAGAAATGAGATACGAATACTTTATAGGAATGGGTTAAGATTTAATCTAAAATCCAGCATAAGTTGCTTTAAGTATTCTTACTTGAACTTCATGCAAACTCTTTAGTTTTTTGTTCCCAACTAGTTTCTCCTCCTGTCCATTGTTTTTCATTTTGGATCATTATTATGTAAAATTAAGTGATTATTGGAAGCAGGTATCTCTTCAAACTGTAGTATCATACAAGAGAGGTTTTAGTTGATAGTAGTTAAGTCCTACCTTTCCAGCTATTCCTTCCTTCCTCCGTCACTTCCTTTCTATCATGGATCACTTTGCTCACATATCCACCAATGTAGCTAATGTTTTTTGAAGACCAAATATGTGAAAACAATGTGTTAGTTACTGAGGACGTGCAAAGATGAGTAAGGCAAAATAGTTTTTCTCAGTGCGTTTTTATTTTTGAAAAACCTTTGTCATGATGGGGAACAAAGTTCATATCCTCTGAAGTTGAGGAATGAATTCCAAAAGACAAAGGAGGTTAAGAGTAGGAAAGTTGTATTGAGAGATGGCTCCTGAGGGACAGGAGGGGTCCTGGAAGTGGGTTCCTGCGGAGACCCTTTGTCAGGGGTAATTTATACAGCAAAGTCACAATATGGGTACTAAGTAGGTCAACCCCCTTGATGGGGGGTGAGTTGGTGAAGTTGTCATGTTTACAAGAATACAAAGCTGAAAAAGCCACAAGAAATGTAGATCCAGACTGAGATTCTAGTCTCGGCCAATTTCAATTTTTACCAATAATGAGTGGAATTTATTACGATGATTTCTGGGCTCCCATTGTCTCTAATTTTGGATTTCAGATTACTTATACTGGACCTACTTATACTGGACCTTATACTGGTCCATTGTCAGAAATGCTAGTTGTTTGAGACCTCTCTGCTAAATTTGGGTTAATGCAATTAATTATGTGAATACGCTGAGGGCTGAAATTCTAATGGATGTCTTTAGACATGAGACTGTCTTTAGCCTATTTAGCTGGGCTGAAATTCAGCCATTCATAAGAATGTACGAAAGCCTTTTGATTTAGACCATTGAACAGGTTGAAAAAATGATCTTTTTAAGAATCATTCACAAATTCCTGTATTCTTTAAAAAAAGATTTCACTGATGTGATTAAGGATAGTCAGGGCTATGAGCTGACGAAACCTAGCAGTTTCTAATGGTTATTATTTTTTTCATTTGATGGGATGGATTTTATTTTTGAAAATGTCAGTCTCACTTATTCATAGCAAGTGCTGAACTCCTGGTCTCTGCAAATGTTATTGCTGTTGGTTAAATTGATTTGTTAATCTTTAGTTCCTTAAATAAACTAGAATGTTTTGGAGTCATGACAGACTGACATTGGAGATCATCATTGTTGTCTAGAGTTTTACATCTGCTGTAAGTTTTATTGCTGTTTTGGCTCTGCTTAATCAGAAGCCTACATTAAATGTCAGAAAATAAGGTAAATTATATTTTTATAACGATGATTTTCATCAGGAGGGCTTAAGAGTTACCACCAAAGTGAGCACTAGTTTTCACTTGTAATTCACATCTATGCACATATTTTCATGTATTAATAGACATGGATGTGCATTTCATACTCATAACACATTCAAAGAGGCTAGCTCTAGTTTGAGTCTTTGGAGATGTTTGCTCACTGCTTTGGCATAGAAGTATATTGCCATAAAAAAATCCTGTCCACAGGTTTATTCTTTATTACCTATTTCAGGAATTCTGCCCAGACCTCTCTGACTAAACCTCTCATTTTTTCAGTACTGGGGATTGAACCCATGGCCTTGCACATGCTAAGGAAGTGCTCTGCCACTAAGCTATATTCCCGGCCTCTTTAATTTTGAGACTAGGTCTAAGTGGCCCCTACTGGTCTCTAACTTGCCATCCTTCTGCATCATTTTCCTGTGTAGCAGGAATTACAGGTGTGTGCACTACACCAGGTAAATATCTTCCTTTTTTATTAGCTATCAGGTGTGGATGAGGCCTAGCAAGACTGAGACATTTTTAATCTTGGGGTGAGACCGTTAATACAGTGCTCTTGAAAGTGCGATTTGCATTATCAGTGCAGTACTGTTGAAGTGTTAGCTGCCTGCAATGAGTAAGTCTGAAAGGGAAGAATGAACATTTAAAAACTTACAGGAGTTTGACAAAATAATTGTATATCTGTTGAATTTTATCGTATAAATTTTGAGCTTGGATTTTTCATATATTTAAAAATTCGTTCCTGCCAGGGTGGTAGTAATCCCAGCATTCAGGAGGCCAAGGCAAGAGGATTGCTCTAAGTTTGAGGCCGGCCTTGGCTACATGATGAGTTCAAGGCCAGCCTGAACTACATAGTGAGCCCCTATCTCAAAACACAATTATTTCCTTCTGTTTTTTAATAAAAATATTTATTCATGACTGATTGAAAATTAAGAAACAAAACTGGTCTTTACCACAGTTGATTTGTTTTACCATGTATTTTACATGGTTTTGGTGAAAGATCAGAATTGTCACTTCATTTCATCATCTTAGTAAAGTCAGGAGACCTTTACGCATAACTTTTCTGAGGGCCAAAATAATCTTTGTACTGTATTAGCCACTTATTTTGTTGGGTAAAGATACCATTTAGTTTTACAGTCTTAAAAAACTGTGTTGCTGCCACATTATCTGGGTTGTTTCTGGCAGTTCAGTTTCTTAAGTATTTTTCATAACTCATTCATCCTCCTTTGCATTCTTTTTTTTTTTTTTTTTTTTTTTTTTTTTTTTTTTTTGTTGGTACTGAGGGTCGACCTCAGGACCTTGCATGCCAGCAGGCGCCCGTGGTGCTGAACGATATCACCGGCCCTTTTTCTTCATATGTGGGTTCCGGAAGTCGAACTCGGGCCTTTGCGCTTGCCAGGCAGGCGCTTATGCTGCTGATGCCATCTCACCGACGCCGCCTTTGCATTCTCTATCTGCTGGAAAGATGAAAACTCTTAAAGAAAAAATAGATAAGGCTTAATGATTTCTTCTTTGATTTGTGGATTATATAGAAGAACATTATTTTGTTTCCAAATAGAAATTAGAAAATCAGTGGCCTTTAATTGGATTGCAGTATGGGATAGAGAACCTATATATAAGATTTCAATCCTTTGAAATTTACAATTTGTTTGTATTATATCATGGTGAATGTACCATGTATACTTTAAAAGAATGGCTGCTTTGCAGTAGGAAATAGTGTTCTATAAATGTCAGGTCAGGGTGGTCGATAGTATTACTAGGATTTTTTGTTTAATGGTTCTACCAATTGCAGAGAGAATGGTAAAAATCTCTAGCTAATGTAGATTTGTCTTCCCTTTAATTTGATCAATTTTTACTTCATGGATTTTGAAGTTCTGTTATTATAACATTTATGAATGTCACATTTTTCCAGTGAATGGGTCCTTCTGTTCATTGTGAAATTCTCATTATCATTGATACTGCTCTTTGTCTTGATGTGTACTTTATTTGAAATTAATATGACAAGTCAGTTTTGTTTTTTCTTTTTTTGAGACAGGGTCTCGCTGTGTATTTCAAGCTGGCCTTGAGTTCACTATTTAGCCCAGGCTGGCCTCAAACTTGTGGCGATCCTCCTGCCTCAGCCTACTGAGTACTGGGATTACAGGCGTGTGCCACAAGTCAGTTTTCTTATGGTTATGGTTTACATGGCGTATCTTTTTCTGTCTTTTTAATTTTACCCTATGGTGTTACAATTAAAGTTTATCTCTTTAGACAATGTGTACTTGGGTCATGAATTTTTTTGCGTGTTCTAATAATCTCCACCTATTAACTTGAGTGTTTAGTTGACTGGCATTTAAAGGAATTATTGATATGATTAGACTTAGATCTAGTATTTTATTTGTTTTGTTTTCTCATCTTTTTTTTTTTTTGCTCTTCTGTCTTCAATATTTGCTTTCTCTTGATTAGTTGAATCTTTTTAAGTATGTCATTTTAATTTTTGCTTTGATCTTTTAAGTTTCCCTTTTTGCAGTATTTCATTCCCTAGAGGCTGTTTTTGTGTCACAATATATATCCTTTTGCTGTTATAGTTAAAGTTAATACAGTATTGTGCTATCTTATGTAAAATATAAAAGTGGACACTTTTTTATGTTTGCATTATACTGTTATATCTACATATGTTAAAATATCCTTCAGCACAGTATTTTAATTTTTTCTTTAAACAGCCTTTTATATATTTTGGAAGTTAAGAGGGAAAGTCTTTTGTATTTATCCAACTATTATTACTGTATCTACAGTTTCCTTTCTTCCTGAAGATTCCGCTTTCCTTTTGGTGTTTTCAATTCCTTTCAGCTGCAGAATTTCTTTTAGCCTAGGAGTCAGCAAACTATAGCTGCTCAGGGCTATAACTGGCTTGCTACCTATTTTAAATAAAGGTTCCTGCAACACTACTTTGTTCATATATTTATGTATTTTCTGTGGCTGTTTTAAACTATAACGGCAAAATTGAGTAGTTGTGATAGAGACCACAAAACCTAAAATATTTACTTTTTAACTTTTTACAGGAAAAGTTTGCCAACCTTGCTAGAGTGTATCTTTTAGAATGCATGTCAATTTGTGACGGATTGTTTTAATTTCATTATGTAAGAATGGTTTTATTTTACATTTATTCTTTTTCTTTTTGAGACAGGGTCTCGCTGTATAGTTCAGGCTGGCCCTGAACTCACTATGTAGTCCAGGCTGGCCTCGAACTTGTGACGATTGTCCTGACTCAGCCTCCCAAGTGCTGGGATTACAGGCGTGCACCACCATGCCTGGTCTTTTTACCTTTATTATTGCTATTATTATTATTATTACTATTATTTTTGAGACAGGGCCTCGCTATGTATTGGAGACCCCTTTCACAGGTGCCAGTTATCAGGGACCCCTGCAGTGAGTCCCTGATCTCCTGCCTGGAGTTATGGCATACGGCAGGAAGAAAGAGTAAGAGACAAAATAGGGGTGCAGGCAGGGATCTGGGATGACCAGTTGTTCTCGGGGAACAAAAGGCCACAAGGTGCTCAGAACCTTGGTGTTTATTCATTGAGGAAAACGGTGATGGAATTGCAGCTGGATGTGCTAGACAAGTGGCGAGGCTGGCAAGGCTTGTAACAGAGGGAACAAAGCATTCTTGCTGAAAGGACAGGAACAGCCAGATTTAGGTTATAGTTAACAAGTAACCTGCTTTGCAGCCAATTCTGGGAAGGAATTTTCCTCTGGAGTCATGCAGGCCTCAGTGGAGACATTATCTCATGTCTGAGCCCTATGGTATCATAGCTTCTCGGTCTGAGCTCAGCCATAGCTGTTGATAATAAACTACATTCATTCGTTATCAGCCACCTGCTTTCATGAAGATACGTACGCAGCCTCAGCCAGACTCATTAAACTGAAATCCAGTTTAGGGAAGTCACCTCTATACAGCCTGTGCTGCTTGTAAGAAAACACAGTCACACTTGGGTCTGGGGGCGGGCAAAGTGGCGGTCCTCCACAGCTATGTAGTTCAGGCTGGCCTGGGCTCACTATGTAGCCCAGGGTGGCCTTGAACTCACGGAGATCCTCCTGCCTCAGCCTCCTGAGTGCTGGGATTGCAGGCATGTGCCACCATGCCTGATTTACCTTTATTATTAAAGGATACCTTTTCTATATGTAAAATTCTGTGTTCATAGTTTTTTTTGTTTTTTTTTTTCCTTTCAGCACTTCATTTGTACTTTTGTTTCCCTGTGTATAAGATGTTGTCTTTCTCTGGATGCTTTAAAAATGTCTACATTATGTTTGATTTTTTGAAAATTAATTATGATGTGTCTGTGTATAGTTTTTTGTGTATTTCACCTTCTTAGTTTTTACAGAACTTACCAACATGTACATTTGTACCTTTTATTAAAGTTCGAAAATTTTGACCATTATGTCTTAAGATTTTTTTTCTGTACCTTTTTACTCCTTGCTTTCTGCAACTACAGTTATACTGCCTTTGGACTGATACTGTGCTATAAGTTCACTTTCTTTTGGTGATAGGATAGGGTTTTTTTTGTTTCATCTATCTCTGAAATTGAATAATTTTTGTCCATCTGTGTTCATGTTCACTGACTCCTGTCTTCAGTCTACTTCTGTAAATTTCAGTCTCATTAGTAAATTTAAATATTTCAAATATTCTATTTTTTATTTCTGGAGTTTTCATTTGGAAATTTATAGCATTTGCTTCTGCTGAGCTTTCCTTTTAGTTCTTCTATTAGTGTATTTTCTTTGGACTTTAAATCTTTTCTGCCAGTTCTAACATTGAATCTATCTCATGGTCTTCCTTAATTGACTTTTCTCTGTGGTATTGGTCACATTTTTCTGTGTCTTCATTTGCCTACTAACATGGAAGTCTGTCCTGAATGTTGTAAATGATACATCTTAGATACTCTGTGTTTTGTTATGTTCCCCATAGGGTGTTGAGTTTTTTGGTGGGCAGCATCTGACCTCTTCAGTTATCTTTGGCACAGCTGGGCTGCTTGCATTGTTTCCTTGCATGTATAGTTCACTGGTTAGCCAGAGATTTGGGTAGAGTTCATGAGCAGAATTGGGGGCTCCTTTCTTTGTTTCTCTTGCTGTGATTTTCTCCCTCACTTCCTTTTTTCTTTTTCTTTTTCTTTTTTTTTTGAGACAGGGTCTTGCTGTGTAGTTCAGGCTGGCCTGGACTCACTGTGTGGCCCAGACTGGCCTCGAACTCATGGTGACCCTCCTGCCTCAGCCTCCTGAGTGCTGGGATTACAGGCGTGCTCCACCATGCCTGGCTGTCCCTCACTTTCTAGAGGTTGTGGTCACTCTGAACTCTACAGTGTTTTTTCAGGCCAGTGAGAATTTGGTTTTCTACTGAGTTCTATGGGAATTTTTCTGACTGGGGCTTTTCCTTAGGAGAAAACCTTGTAAAAGCAGAAATTTTAGCGCCATATCTTTTTTTTTTTTTAAGTATAGACTCTTTCCAGTTTCTGGTGTCCTTTGTGTCTTCAGAAAGTTTTTTTATAGTGCATCTAAGTATTAGAATTGTTTTCAGCAAGAGGCTTGATCCAATAGGAGCTACTTTACCTTTGGAGTTTCTGGGGTATATTTAAAATTTAAAAGTCAGCCATTAAATATTTTGTTTGCATTATTTTACATGAAAGAATAAAATGATAATACTAGGAATTCAAAAGAAATCTGATGAAAATACTGCATCGCAAAATTAGTTTTGTTCTTTTTAATACTTATTTCATAATGGTAACATTTCAGCATGAAACGTGGTTTTTTTGAAATTATAATTTTTATTATGAAAACTTTTTTTTTTGTCTCCAGCTCACCCTTTGTTTTATGATGATGAGAGACACATTTTCTGACTTAGGATAAAGCTTCCAAATTACATTGACCAAAAGAATGAATGCCTTCTACTTTAGTGGATGGAAGCTTTAGCGACCCCTGTAGTATCTAAGAATTTACTGAGGTCACTGTGGTGTATTTGCTTTAGTTTTGTCTTCTTGTCTTGGAACTGTAAACCCAGAATTCTATACTCAATTTTATTGCAACAAAAATATCCCTCAAACAAACTTTTTGTCAGCTTGACGATGATGTCCCTCTGCTTAGGCAGGAAGTTCATTGGACAACTTGGTTCTGAAAATTTCTCTCACATTGAATTTGGGAAATTTTCAGACATTATTTCTTCAGATAAATTTTGAGACCCATTTTCTTTCTCCTTTCCTTTTGGTATTCCAGTTGATGTGCATATGAGTGCTGTCTTTTTTATGCAGGAATCTAACAGGTTCCTGAGCCTTTATTTCTTGAGAACTGTATTTTGTCTCTATTCTTTTTGGATAATTTTATTTTTAGATTTTATATTTTAGATTTTTATTAGTATGTGTTTGCTCTACATGATGATTACATTCATTGTGGGGGTTTTGTATATGTACATAATGAATCTTAATTTTTTTGTTTTTCCTTTTCCTTTTTGTTTTCTCCTTCCCTCTTCCTTGGATAATTTTAGTGGTCTGTTTTTTGGTTTATTCTTTCTTATTTCATCTTTGTTTGGTTCTGAAGTCCAACCAAGAATATTTTAATTTCAGAAATGGTAGTTTTTACTTCTGGTATTTTTGTTTGGTACTTTTAAAATAATTCATATTTTCTTCTGAATATTTTATTCATTAAAAACATTTTATTTCATCGAGGATTGTTATAATGGTTGTCTTGAAATCCCTGTCTGTTAATTTCAGTATCTTCTGTGTCCTAGAGCTGGACTCAATTGATTTGCTTTTCTTTTGAGATTATATTCCATTCTGTTATGATTTTTTTGTATATCAGGTAATTTTAGATTATATCCTGGACATTATGAATACTACATTGTGGAGATTCTGAATTCTGCTATTTCTGTCCAGGGAGTTTTGCTTCCTTTGTTTTAGCAGCTAGTTCTCTTAACTTGACTTTGAACTGGAGAATTTGTTTCTTGAGTGGCAGCTCTGGTTACAGCTCATATTTGTTGTCTTTAGCTGAGGTGCTTTGAGTCTGTTCTGTGTAAACATGTTTAAGGGGTGGGTCAGATGTGATTAGAAAGGATTTGGGTCTCCTTTCTACTCCTTATCTTCTGGGGTTCCCATTTTCTCTTCAGCATTCATATGGTTGGCTAGCATCACTTTTCTGCCTCTTTAGGCCAGAAAATTGACTTTTTGGCTTTTCTGTGGTTCTCTGACTGCCATTGTGCTTGATGCACAGACTACACAGTACCTCGCCTCAAAAGCCAAAGTGACTTCCTTGTATTGCTTCCCAAGTTTCCTACTCAAAATGAGTATGAACGTCACACTAGAGTCTGTCTGCTTCTATTTACTTTTCCTTTAGGTAGTTGCTTTTTCAGTGTGTCCAGCTTTCATAGTTGTTTTTTAAAAGAGATGAATTCATTCAGTAAGTTCTTTGTTCTTCATAACTTTGTTCTTCATGTTTTAGTTTTGAAGTAATTCTAGAAATAAATTAAATATGCTATTATATTTGTAATAAAAAGAGATTGCAAGTAATTTATGATATTGTAGATACAAGCACTGAGGATCAATGTTAGGTTCACAAATATTTTCTTGTCTATCAACTCTGGGCTAGACCCTGAGCCAGAAACTGGTGATATGAAGAAGAATGAGACGTTACTCTCAAGGTGCTTAAAATCTGGTGGAAACAGAAAGAAGAGTGGATACTGATCTCACTGACTTATGCATGCTAAGCAAGATCTCTTTCTGTATTTGTGTACAAATTATTTGGAATTTTTTTTTTTTTTGCCAGGGTGGGGGGTGGGTTTCAACGAATTTGGTAAAAGGAACTTTCTTGAGAACAGGAACCATATCTTGCTCATTCTTGTTCCTAGGTACTAGCTTGGTCTTCGCTCAGAAATATGGGTTAATTCAACGAACAGTTTGTCTTTTAAAATTCATATGTTCATTTGCTATATTCATAAGTACTCTTAAGAATAGAAAAGCACAGAGGAAAGCTGGAGGAATTTGCCTGAATATCATAAAACTTTAAAAATAATTGTTTCAGCAAGATTTTTAAAATATGTTTTTTGTGTACTTGTAGGTTGATTAGAGAGGTGGGACTATATGAGTGACTGGAAACTAGAGCGATACTTAAAGGAATATTCTTTTCTAGTATTCGAAGTGCTCTAAATGGGCAAAAAAGGGAGAGTTCACTATGGTGAGCTCAGGAGCAGGGCCATGAGAAACCACTGTGATGGATTTAGTTTTAAATGTGTTCAGTGTTGTAAGGCTCAAAAGGGTCAATAATTAAAGATGTTTAGTAAGCCAGTAAGGATGTGTGCCAGTCAACTTCCCATCACTGGCAGAACACCTCAGATAATTAACTTATAAAGAGGAAAGGTTTATTTTGGTTGATGGTTTCAGAGGTTTCAGTCCACGGTTGCTTGGCTTCAATACCTTCTGGCTCATTGTGAGGTAGCGCATCGTGGTGGGAAGCATGTAACAGAGGAAGCTGCTCATCTCATGGCAGCCAGGAAGCAGAGAGGGTGTGTGTGTGTGTGTGTGTGTGTGTGTATAGCATGGAGAAATCAGGCTGTGGTCCCACTGTCTCCTTCACTGGGTGCACCCAGTCACCTGGCTGCTTCCAGCTAGGTGCCATTTTGTATAGGTTCCACCACCTGCCAATAGTGCCATGGGCTGGGGACCAAGCCTTTAACACATAAGCCTTCGGGGGACATTCAGACCCAAACTGTAGCAGTATGTAAGTAAAAGCAGGCTTCTGACAAGGGATAGATAGATATTCAGGAAAGAAGTAAAGATTCAAAATGAAGCCATTCATTTAAAAGGGATAGTTAAAATCTGAGACTAGAAGGAGGTGAGAGGGTATAAAAAGAACTATAGAGGTCTGAGACCATCACATAACTAATTATATGGTTTCTCATTATGTCTTTGTCTAACCCAGAACTTTTTAGAAAAATCAACAGAAAGAGAAACTCGTCAAGAATATGCTCTGGCTATGATTCAGTGCAAAGTTCTGAAACAGTTGGAGAACTTGGAACAGCAGAAATATGATGATGAAGATATTAGCGAAGATATCAAATTTCTTTTGGAGAAGCTTGGTGAGAGTGTCCAGGACCTTAGGTATGTTATTATTATTATTATTATTATTATTATTATTTTTTTTTTATTTTAAAGAGAAGAAAAAACAAAACAAATCAAAAGAAGAACAAATTTTCAAACAAACATAATAGGAGGGTAACAATGGTTAATACATTACGTATTACTATCTTTAAGTTAGTTATTCAGGACACCAGACATTAGCATTCAATTGTCCAAACATTATTGGCACAAACCTTACTCTTCAATGAACTAAGTAAAAATGGTAGTGTATCTATCTTAACCATCTTATATATATATATATACAATTTTTTTCCCTTTCCCTTCTTTCTTTTCCCTATTCCAGTCTCTCTTTCCTTTTGACCAGTTTCTTTTTGATTCACCATGTCTATTGTACATTTTGGATCTTATTTACTCTTTCAGTTTCTCATACTAGAGAGATAATACGATGCTTACACATGTGCTTCTGGTTTATTTCACTTATGAGTATTTTCTCGAGTTGCATCCATTTACCTATAAAAGTCTCCAGTTTATCCTTCTTTATGGCTGAATAGTACTCCATTGTATAAAAATACCACATCTTTCTTATCCATTCCTCAGTTGATGGGCATTTGGGTTGTTTCCAAGATCTGGCTATTACAAATTGTGCTGCTATAAACATGGGTGCACATATATCGCTGTGGTACGATGTTTTTAATTCTTCTGGGAAGATGCCCAGAAGGGGAATAGCTGGGTCAAATGGGACCTCCAACCCTAGTTTTCTGAGGAATCTCCACACTGACTTCCACAGTGGCTGTACCAGTCGACACTCCCACCAACAGTGAAGAAGGGTTCCTTTTTCCCCACAGCCCCTCCAGCATTTGTTATTAGTTGATTTCTTAATAGTAGCCATTCTTTCTGGGGTGAGATGGTATCTCAGTGTTGTTTTAATTTGCATCTCTCGAATGACTAGTGATGTTGCACATTTTTTTGTATATTTATTTGCCATTAGTATTTCTTCATCTGAGAAATGTGTATTCATCTCAGATGCCCATTTTTGGAGTGGGTCTTTAAATTTGGGAGGTCTGATTTTTTTGAGTTCTTTATATGTTCTCGATAGTAGTCCTTTGTCTGAGGAACAGCTGGCAAACATTTTTTCCCACATTGTGGGTTGTCTCTTCACTCTGTTGGTGGTTTCTCTTGCTGTGCAAAAGCTTTTTAATAAGATGAGATCCCAGTTATTGATTCTTTGGGATAGTTCCCGTGCGGTTGAGTTTTTATTCATAAAGTCTTTGCCTACACCAATGTCTCCAAGGGTTTTACCTATCCTACCTTCCAGCAGATTTAATGTTTCTGTTTTAATATTTAGATCTCTGATCCATTTTGAATTTAGTTTAGTGCATGGTGAAAGATATGGATCTAGTTTTAATCTTCGGCATGTGTAGAGCCAGTTTTTCCAGCACCATTTATTAAAGAGGCTATCTTTCTTCCAGCGAATGTGTTTGGCACCTTTGTCAAAGATAAGGTGGCTTAGTATGTCTGGGGTTGTTTCAGCATCTTCTAATCTGTTCCATTGATCTTCAGGTCTGTTTTTTTGCCAGTACCACACTGTTTTTATCACAGTAGCTTTATAGTATAATTTCAAGTCGGGGATAGTGATGCCCCCTGCCTTGCCTTTGTTGCCCAGAATTGCCTTTGCTATTCTAGGTCTCTTCTGATTCCAAATGAATTTTAGGATTGTTTTCTCTAATTCTGTGAGATATGCTGTTGGAATTTTGATTGGAATTGCATTAAATCTGTATAACAATTTTGGAAGTATGGCCATTTTCACTATATTGGTTCTTCCTATCCAGGAGCAAGGGATATCTTTCCATTTTCTGATATCCTCTTCAATCTCCTTTTTCAGAGTACTGTAGTTTTCAGTATAGAGGTCTTTTACATCCTTCGTGAGGTTGATTCCTAGGTATTTCATTTTTTTGGATGTTATTGTGAAAGGTATTGTTTCCCTAATTTCTCTTTCAGTAAGTTTGTTATTTGTGTACAGGAAGGCTATTGACTTTTGAGTATTGACTTTGTATCCAGCTACACTACTGAATTTGCTTATTAAATCTAGCAGTTTTTTAGTGGAGTTTTTGGGGTCTTCTGTGTAGAGTATCATGTCATCTGCAAATAATGATAATTTAACTTCTTCCTTTCCAATCATTATTCCTTTTATTTCTTTCTCTTGTCTAATCGCTCTGGCTAAAGTTTCCAGAACTATGTTGAATAAGAGTGGGGACAGTGGACATCCTTGTCTTGTTCCTGATTTTAGAGGTATTATTATTATTTTAAAAATTCTTATATACTGGATTGTTGGGTGTTTGACTTGCATACTTTTTCGGGGGATGGGGTGGGCAGGTTCTTGCTATGTTGCCCAGGCTGGTCTTGAATTCTTGGGCTCCAGGGATCCTTCTGCTTAACTCTTTCAAGTAGTTAGGATTATAGTTGCACATGTTGATTTGCATAGTTTTTAAAGAAAATCTGAATAGGTTGCCAAATATGAACAAGAGATTTCCCTAAAATATGCTATGTCTTCTATTGAGACATAATTTTTACATGGTAACAATTGATTAGAAGTATGTGTTTTCTCATTTGGGGAAATTCACACCATTCTATTTAATAGGATGGTGGGATAGGTGTAGCTGGTTTATTTCTGTTTTTGTTGTTACCAGATTTAGGATGTGAATGGTAACAATACTCGGTCAGTTCTTACACTCTTTGACCCTGCATTAAAGTAAATGCTTTATTCGAACAGGATGCTATGATTAACTTACCCAGTACATCCTGGTTATTCTAATTTACCAAGTCAGTGTTTAATGACTACATTTCTTTTTACATTTTTACTTGAAAGAAAATTTAAGCATGCCCTTACACCGTCTATTGGTTACCTCATTTAAAAATGCATATTATAAAGCTTTGAATAATCAAGTTGCTATGTACATGGGAAAGTTTTTTGAATTAAAATGCATTACAGTTTATGTACAGGTGTTTTAGTTTTTAGTTAATCTGTTAATTCAATTAATAAGTGACTTTTACATTATTGGTAATCACATTGTAAAATATTGTACTGATAGTTGTGATTTTGTTTTTATGAGGTACTTATATTTATAGTATAATAGTATTAATATGTGCTATTTTATGTTAAAGTATTCTGAGTTTACATATGTTTACATATTCCTCATAGTCTGGCAAGTAACAGTATTTCAAGTATCATGGTAGAAATTTTAAGAATCTCTTCTTTTTTAAACCGATACACATTCATGTATTTGTTGGAATAAAGATCTTGAGCTCACTTTGTAGCCCAGGCTAGCCTCGAACTTGCAGTGATCCTCCTGCCTCAGCCTCCCAAGTGCTGAGACTACAGGCGTGTACCACCACGCCAGGCCAAGCATTCAAATTTGATAGGCATGTTGGGCCTTAGTACTCTGAATAAAATTTCACATTATTTATTAAAGATTATTTAAACTGTTTAATCTTTGTTTAGGGGTAGTTTGCAGAGATTTGTAATCAAATCATCAGTGAAGACATTTTATTTTGTTTAATTTTGGATTAAGTTGGATTCTTATATAAACGTGGAATTCCTTAAAAATTTTTATAGCTCCTTTGATGAATACAGCTCAGAACTTAAATCTGGAAGATTGGAATGGAGTCCTGTGCACAAATCTGAGAAATTTTGGAGAGAAAATGCTGTGAGGTTAAATGAGAAGAATTATGAACTCTTAAAGTAAGTTTTAACTCCACTCTACACTCTAAATACCTGTTATTCCAAATTTTACCAATACTTGTTTTTGCTACTCCTTATATTTTAGTTGTTCTTTGATTTTAATTCATATTTTTTGCTCCATAATGTGGCTGAAATGCCTTTTCTATACTTCTAGCTGTTTAGACATGTTCTTTTCCTAGAGAGGTATCTGTTCAAGTCTGTGTTTTTTTTCCCCCCCTATTTTTATGGGAGTTCTACATTCTGAACATGAGTTTTTTGTCATATGTTCATGGCAACTATTTTGTCTTGCTGTCTCATTCTATTTCGCTCTTTAATAGTGTCTTTGATGGTGTCTTGATGAACAGAAGCCCTCAATATTAACGTGGCTCAATTTATTAATTTTTCACAGTATGGCTAGGCTAGTGTCCTGTGTTGTAGTTAAGAAGTTTTTGCTTACCCAAGGTCATGAAGAGCTTTCTATGTTATCTGATAGAAGCTTTTATTGTTTTACCTCTTACATTTATATTTCTAGTCCATCTGGAATTTATTTTGGGGTAGACTATGAAGTAGGAGTCAAGCTTCACTTTTTTCCTCACATAAATGTCTAATTGAAGCAGCATCCTTTATTGGAAATAACATTTTCCATAGTGTTCTTCAGGCTTACCTTTTTCATGATAAAGTGACCAAATATATACAAGTAGCTTTCTTTGTTAGTGAGATATTATTTATATACTATATGATTTAATGGTTAATAGTATGTTCACAGCTGTGCATAACCATCAACACAATTTTAGAACATTTTCATCACAAGAAAGCCCATATCCTTTAGCTGTGACCTCTCTATCCATCTGTCTGCCCAGCCCTAAGCAACTACAAATCTGCTTCATAGCTCTGTGAACTTTTCTATTATTGAAGTCTCATGTGAATGGAATAATATATTTGTCCTTTTTGTAACTCACTCTTCACTTACTGTATGTTCAGAGTTCAACTGTGTTGTACCTTTTATCAGTACTTCATGCCTTTGTATGATTAAATACTATTCCATTATATAGGTAAGACTACATTTTATTTATTAACTCATCATTTCATGGACATTTGTGTTGTTTTACCATTTGGTTTTCTTGTTGCTGCCAACAATATTTGCTGTACAAGTTGATATATGGACATGTGTTTCATTTTCCTTTCTTGAGTAGATATCTAGGAGTGGAATTGATGAGTCATATGATATCTCTGTGTTTAGCCCTTTGGGGAGCCCTCAGAATGTATTCCAAAGTGGCTGCACAATTTTCTGTTCCTATCAGGAACGTGTGATGTTCTGGTTTCTGTGCCTCCTTTCCAAGACTTGTTGTTTGGCTTTTTGATTCTCATCATCTCAGTAGATGTACAGTGGTATCTCACTGAAGTTCCTATTTGTATTTCTTGATGGCTATGTTTGTGAGCTTTCCTGTTGCTGGGACATAATACCTGATACCTACAATTTACAGGAGGAGACATTTAACACATTCGCAGTGGTCTTGCTGTCAGGCGGCGTGAACCACCTGTGGTACAGGTGTGACTGTCATATCAGGTGGCTTTTTATTAATCTTATTAGTGAAAAGACCAATAAAAGTGATTACATTGTTTGTACTACCAGTGGTACAAGTTGCCTGATGGGACAGTCATGCATGTACCACTGTTGGTTCAAGCTGGCAGGAATGTGTTAAATTTGGCTTCTGCTTCAGGGGATTCAGTTGGCTGGCTCTAAGGCAGAAACATCATGCTAGAAGGGCGTGGTGAAGGAAAGCCCTTGGTGGGCAAGGGGGGAGGGAGGGTGCTCTGTATTCTTCCAGGTCACTCTCCTAGTGACTAGCCTCTTCCCTACCAGGCCCAGTCTTCTAACAGCACATTCAACTATGACCTCATCAATGGATTAATCCACTGGTGACTATAGCACCCCCATGATCCAATACCTTCCAAAAGCCTCACCTCTGAAAACATGAGATTTTTGAGGGACCAACAAATTGAATGTTAAATTTAATTTTAATCAGTGTAACTGTACCCACTTATGTCTAATGCTTGTCATACTGGACAGCAGCCTTAGGCTGATATCTGGGAGTACTGCTATAAAGTATTATGTGTAGTAAATCGACTTGCTGCTCAGCTTTCCTCGTGGCCAGCTTGGTATTTTGTTTTCTCAAGCTATTTAACATTTGTTCCTCTGACTTCCTAATTTAATGTTTTGTTATTTGTGTTTTATTTCTCATTTTGTCTTTCCTTACGGGTTTATGCTTTTAAAAATTATTTTTACTTTCTTTTAGTGCGGTATCTATATAAGCAGAGGTAAATATTTGTGTCTGATTGAACATTTTTTAGGCTGATATACCTCTGCGGTTTAGATATTATTTTCTATATATTATTGATAATAATATATTGTTATTATTTAAACAGAGAGTGGTAAGCCAAAGTGAGTGGTTGATAGATGATGGCAGTACTGGTGGATAATAGGAAGTGAAAATAATAGAGTATCTTTCAGCGTTATCTTGTCACTTTGAGTTTTTTACAATAATAAAAAGCCGTTGAATATTTTTTAAATCTAGTCTTTGGGAAAGTTGAGTATAATAGAGGGGAGCTTTTTACAAATTATTGCTGAAGCATCACGTGTCTTTATTATGACACACATAATGATAGCTTTTTGAAAGTACATTTTGTTTTGTGGCATTAGGTTTTAATTTTTATGGCTCCTTCAGATTACTCCTTTTTACCTTTGTATGACCCTTTGTGATTTTTCTGAATAACCAGGAACTATGTATTATGGTGTAGTTTTATTTTGTGTTTGATGATGAAAAACTTGAAATCATTGCTTTATTCCTATAAATCACTGCATGGCGTGACTGACAGGAGGTGATACTGTGTAGTAGATTTGACTGATGGACTCCAGGCTATGGTATATAATGAGCAAAGAGCTGCACGTGTACGTCCGGTGGTAAAAGAAAAGCAGCTACATTTATTGTAGATAACGGGAAGATGTGCTTAGGGCAGGTCTGTGCCCACAGAAACAAAAAGGGTAGCATGAACAGAGAAGTGGCGTAAGGGTGACAGGGAAATAAAAAGCATGTCCAGATAAATCAGGCTTTCAGATATAGACCCCAGCCCAGGTACCTGTCATTGGTCTCTGGCTAAGATTGACAGGCATGATTGAAAGGATGCTGAATCATACCAGGGATTAACATGCATGTGTGTCCCAGAGTTCACTCTGATTAAATTATATACATGAGATGGAGGCCATGGGCATGAACCTTTAACAAGATTCCAGTAGGGAAAAGGTTACTGAAGGTCAGGCTACTACTGAATTCTACAAGAAATTTAGAGAAGACCTAATGCCACTACTTCTCAAACTTTTTAATGAAATTGAAAGGGAAGTAATACTCCCAGATTCATTCCTAGAAGGAAGCATTACCCTGATACCAAAACCAGAGAAGGATCCAACCAAAAAAGAGAACTATAGGCCAGTCTCCTTCATGAACATAGATGCAAAGATCCTCAATAAGATGCTGGCAAACAGAATGCAACAAATCATCAAGAAGATTATACACCATGACCAAATACTTGAACATATGCAAATCAGTAAGTATAATATAGCACATTAACAGAACCAAGGACAAAAAAGACATGATCTTCTAGATAGATGCATAAAAAAGCATTTGACAAAGTCCAACTCCATTCGTGATTAAAAAAAAAAAATTGGAGTAGAAGGTCTTTATCTCAATCTGATAGAAGCATTCTATTATAAACCAACAGCCAACATCATACTGAATGGACAAAAACTAGAAACTTTCACTCTAAAATCAGGAACAAGACAAGAATGTCCACTATCACAACTCTTTTCAATATAGTTCTGGAAACATTAGCCAGAGCAATTAGACAAAAGAAAGAAAGAAAAAGCATAAAGATAGGAAAGGAAAATGTTAAATTATCATCATTTGCTGATGACATGATGCTCTACAAAGATCTCAAAAACTCCACCAAAAGACTTCTAAAACTCATCACCAAATTTGGCAGCATAGCAAGATACAAAGTGAACACTCAAAACTCGATAGCATTCCTGTACATGAATAACAAACTCACTGAGAGAGAAATTGGGGAAAGAACACCTTCCACAGTGGCACCCAAAAAAGATGAAAAACCTAGGAATCAATTTAATGAAGGAACAAAAAGATTTTACATTGAAAACTACAGTACTCTGAAAAAGGAGATCAAAGAGGATATCAGAAAATGGAAAGATATCCCTCATTCTTGGGTAAGAAGAATCAATATAGTGAAAATGGCCATACTTCAGAATTGTTACACAGATTTAATGCAATCCCAATCAAAATACCAATAGCATATATCACAGAGATAGAGAAGAAAATCCTAAAATTCATTTGGAACCAGAAGAGACCTAGAATAACAAAAGCAATTCTGGCCAACAAAGGCAAGGCAGGGGGGCATCACAATCCTTGACTTGAAATTATACTACAAAGCTACAATGATGAAAACAACATGGTAGTGGCAAAAAACAGATCCGAGGATCAGTGGAACAGATTAGAAGATGCAGAAACAACTCCAAACCTACTCAGCCACCTTATCTTTGATAAAGGGGCCAAACACCTTTGCTGAAAGAAAGACAGCCTCTTTAATAAATGGGGCTGGAAAAACTGGCTTTCCACATGCCAAAGACTAAAAGTAGACCCATGTTTCTTAACATACACTAAACTAAAATTGAAGTAGATCAAAGATCTAAATATTAAAACAGAGACACTAAATCTGCTGCAAGATGGAGTAGGTAGAACTCTTGAAGACATAGGTGTAGGCAAAGACTTCATGAACAAAACCCCATTCCTAAAGGAACTATCGCAAAGAATCAACAACTGGGATCTCATCTTATTAAAAAGCTTTTGCACAGCAAGAGAAACCACCAATGGAGTGAAGAGACAACTCACAATGTGGGAAAAAAATTTTTGCCAGCTGTTCCTCAGACAAAGGACTACTATCTAGAATATATAAAGAACTCAAGAAAATCAGACCCCCCAAATTTAAAGCCCAGTCAAAAAATGGGTATCTGAAATGAACGGATACTTTGCAAATGAAGAAGTAGAAATGACAAATAAGTATTAGAAAAACATGTTCAACATCACTGGTCATTTGAGAGATGCAAATTAAAAACATTGCTGAGATTCCATGTCACTCCAGGAAGAATAGCTATTATCAAGAAATCGGCCAATAATGAATGCTGACAGGGCTGTGGGGAAAAAGGAAACATTCTTCACTGTTGGTGGAAGTGTAGACTGGTACTGGTACAACCACTGGAAATCAGTGTGGAGATTCCTCAAAAAACTAGGACTACAGGTTCCATTTCATCCAGCTATTCCCCTTCTTGTTATCTTCCCAGAAGAATTAAAAGCATCATACCACAGCAATATATGCACACCCATGTTTATAGCAGCACATTTTGTAATAGTAAAATTTTGGAAACAGCTTATATGCCCATCAACTGGTGAATGGATAAAGAAGATGTGGTTTTCTTTGTACAATGGAATACTACTTTACCATAAAGAAGCATAAATTTGAGACATTTCTAGGTAAATCAATGCACCTTGAGACCATACTTTTTTTTTTTTTTTTGGTGGGTACCGGGGGTCGAACTCAGGACCTCACGCGCCAGCAGGCGCCCGTGCCGCTGAGTGATATCACCAGCCCTTTTTTCATATGTGGGTACCGGGAGTCAAACTCAGGACCTCGTGCTTGCCAGGCAGGCGCTTATGCCGCTGAGCTATCTCACCGGCCCGAGACCATACTCTTAAGTGAAATAAATCAGACAAACATGTTTAAATACTGCATTATTTCTGTGGTGTGAGAAATCGAAAGTGTAACTAAGGAGCAAAATGTATAATAGATTTTTGGAAATGGGAAGAAAATGTACAAATGAGAAGGGGAATGGGGAGGGGGAAGGGGGTAAACAAAGAAGGGACCAAAAAAAAATAAATAAATAAAAGGAAAAAATGGAGAAAGTTTTTGTAAATAAGGAGGGCTAGAAGGATTAAAGGGAGGGGAGGAGAACGGGAAAAAAAGAGGAATGAAGATGTATCATGTACAGGTGCAAATTCCCTGTGATGATTGTTTTCGTTTTATATATCTAAAATGTACCAGTAAAATAAAAACAATTTAAAAAAATAATATATGTTATACACCATGGGGGGGCTTAACTGAGAGATTGTTATAATGTAACTTAGTAGCTTAGAATAGGGCTGGTGATTCAGCATTTCTGATGTATCCATGTGCTAGCAATGCTGCTGGTTTATACATGATGTTTTAAGTATCTCATCAGTAGTATAAAGAATGGTTTAAGCCACTGAAAAAAATTTTTTTTTTTGGTACTGGGATTGAACTCAGGGGCACATGTATGCTAGGTAAGTACTCTTCCACTGTCGTACTTCTTCAGGCCCTGAGTATGGTTTAAGAGAGGGATTCACACATTTCTTCTGTAAAGGCTCAGGTAGTATGTATTTTTTTTTTTTTTTTTTTTTTTTTTTTGGTACCAGGAATTGAACTCAGGACCTTGTGCTTGCCAGGCAGGTGCTTATGCCGCTGAGCTGTATCCCCAGCCCAGGTAGTATGTATTTTACACTTGGTTAACCATCTAGTCTCTGTCTCAACTTCCCACTCTGTCGTTGTAGTGCCAAAGCAGCTATAGACAATAAGTAAACTAAAGAGCTTGAATGCATTCTAATAAAACTTTATTTGCAAAAAGAGATGGCAGCCAGCTTTGGACTTGAGCTATAATCTGCTGATCTAGTTTGAGGTATTCAGAGCAAATATTGTTATTGTAAGTAATTTAATATTAATGTAATTTGCTTATAATTTCTTAGTATCAAAATATCATAATGCTAATATTTTGAAACTATTAAGAAATTTTGATTGAATTGAACCAAACTTTAGAATAATTTGCAAGTTGGTCTTTTGAAAAGAACATACAAACATGTACAAAAAAGAACAACAAAAAAAGCAAGGAGATTGTGTGAAATGCATTAACTTGTCCCTACCCAAAGAATGGACTTCAGAGGCAAGAAAAACAGTGAAAGGGAAGCTTTAATTCAGTCTTGCAAGGGTGGGTGTCCACTGTGCTGTGAGGCACACAGGAGAGGGGTGGGATGATCGCATCCAGCAGTTTAACCCCTGGAATGCAAGTCCCTCTCGCACTAGTGCACAGTTTCCTCCCCCCTTTTCTCATTTGCCCAGTACTTTGGGGTTATAATCTTTTCCCTAGGCTTCTATATATCTTTGGCCCCTTTTCTTTGCAAACATTTTGTGGTTTTTATAAGCAAATTATTAAACTGTAGGCGGTGACTTCTTAACTGCTAGTACTTTTCTGACAGAGGTACCATAGTGAGTGCCATACTTTATTGACTATCTACCCTCCCCCCTTTATTTAGAGACCCTTTCAGATGAATTCCCTTAATCAGGTCCACAGGGTAATGATGTAATAGTTTTCCACGCAGAGCTAAAGACTTTATCCTGAAAATAGACCACTTTAAATTTCTCTTATAGGGGTCAAGAGAAGGGTAAATGGGGGAGGGAAGGAAGGGAAAGGGGATTAAAAAAGGAATTAAGATGTATTATGTACATGTACCAACTTCCCCTAAGAAATGTAAGCATTATGTACTATACACACATACTAATAAAATAAAATTTTAAAAAATATAAATATGGAAAATAGAATATATGTCTTACAGTTTTTCATGTGCTTGAGTTGAAGTTTCTTGCACTGCAGTTATATAGCTAGAGAGTCAGCAGATAATCATATTTCAGTTGCAACATTTGCTTGTTTTGAGACATATTAACTAACTTCTTTATGCCTTATTTTGCATTTATGGCTTGTTGTACAGAATATATTTACACAGAGTTTGAAACATACCTATATCTACATCTATATCTATATCTCTATATCTATACCTATATCTATATGTTAGGGGTTATTCCTTTCTCCTCTTTAATTTGGAAATTCAGATTTCCCAGTTAATCCAGAAGGTAGAAGATATGTAATTACTTCGTAATGAAATGATTCCTTGACTGGTAACAAGGTCCTTTTTCAGTGTTTCCTATTGTCTGTAAAATTTTAGCTAGTTGACAGGCTGAAGTGGTGACAGGAGAAGGTAGGCAGGGAGACTTTTCAGCTTCAGGAGACTGTCAAATATATGTGATCAAGAAACTAAAGTAAGCAAGTTTCGTGGATTCAGACAAATTTTGAATAAAATGAGAGTTTTATTACTAGTAAGTATTTGCTTTAAAGCACTAACACAAGCAAAGACAGTTGTGATTTAAGTTGTTACTAGTAAAGATATTAAGAAATATGACGTATTTTATAAACGAATGGATTGTATGCAGACAACTGAACTATTTTGATTTTTTTCTATTAAATATTTTACATGATTAGCAATTCAAGTGGATAGTAACATCTTGACCATTTTGGTAAAAATAAGCGACTTCTTTTTTTAATATATGTATTGCTGAAGCCTTGAATTCCAAGTTACATCGAACAGTCTGGTCAAAGTCTTCCAAGCACTCTTGAAAGCATACAGAACTAAAACAATAGGTTTTTTAAGAAAAATTTTTTTTATGCTGCTGTTCTACCTTAGACTTCTCTTCAACGGGATCTGGAATCAAGAGGTAGTAGAGTCTCTGGGGCTCTTTGATGTGTAGGTGTATCTCACCTACATTTTTTTTTTTTTTTGTGGGTACCGGGGGGTCGACCTCAGGACCTCGCGCGCCAACAGGTACCTGTGCCGCTGAGCGATATCACCGGCCCCTTTTTCGTATGTGGGATCCGGGAGTCGAACTCGGGCCCTCGCGCTTGCAAGGCAGGCGCTTACGCCGCTGAGCCATCTCACCGGCCCTCACCTACATTTTTATACAAAATTTTTATACATTCATTACACTAAGTGTGTTAGTCTGTTACTTCTCTTTTTTACCTACTGTGACTTGGAGTCACTTAAAATGAGTGTTTTAGTCATTTTTAAAGACAATGTACATGTACATCTTTGTGGAAATGTGAAAATATTTCTGTAGGAAAGAGTCCTAGAAATAGAATTGCTGGGTCAAAACTTCTCCATATTTTAAATTCCATTAAGAGCTGTCAGAAATGGTTTTCCCAACTGGCTCATTTTAAATTTTTTATTCATTTATTTCATCGTGTTTTTTGAAGCGTCTGTTGAATTGTCAGTGCTATTCTAGATGTTACAGATGCAATGGCAAATAAAACAGTCATTCTTATTAAGCTTACATTGTATTGGGGAAAGACTACCATATAGTCAAGGAAATAAAGAATATACTGGCAGATAGTAATTAGTACTATGAAGAGAAGGGAAATAGGAAGAGAGAATGGCAGAGGGTCCTGTCTTAAAGTGATAGATCTCTTGAACAAGAATGGGACATGTGAGCTGAGAACTGAATATATTATGTACTCTCAGTATACTACTGGGTTCACTTTGCTAATTCATTAAGGTTTTTATTCATCTGTTTCTAAACAAGTGATCATTGCTAGCATAGCAGAAAGCAGTTGCTTTTATATATTAGTTTCT
The DNA here is from genome assembly GCA_028451465.1 of Erethizon dorsatum. NCBI lineage: Eukaryota > Metazoa > Chordata > Mammalia > Rodentia > Erethizontidae > Erethizon > Erethizon dorsatum. Next base: position 55,706,150 of record CM051828.1, read on the forward strand.
GTCTAGTCACTTAATAAAACTACTCCTTCTGATTGGTTATCACAGTTATAGTCTGCTTGTAGAATGAGTTCAGAAATTTTCTTTAATTGTTCGGGCCCTTGAGCAGTTTAAATGACATAGGAATTATCTGTTCCTTGGACAGGAAGGCCATCTTTTCTTAGTTCTGTGGATTCTGAGCAGTGTCCTCTCCTTTCCTCTTCACTCCCAAGGACATGCACACCCTCCATCGTGGTCCTTGAAGAAGGAGACAGAAACCTTGGCAGAGGGGAGCCTCCTCTGCTGTTGGTCCCTGTCTCCTGAAAAATACCCATCAGGCTTCAGTGAAAATTTTACTCTGTATTTGCACTGGGGAAAGTATTAGGAGGGCAAGGGAGTCAGCGTGGTGGATTTGGGTTGCCATCTTCTAAGAAGCATTCACTTGCCATAATGGATTTCAAGGAATTTGTTCCAGTACTAACAATAGGCCCTATGGATTACAAGTAGTTTATTTACAAATATAATTTGCCAAAATCCACTGGTAATCTTACTTTAAAATAACTTTTGCTTATATTTTAGTCTTTCTTGAGAGAGAGGGACGGGGAGTCCCTGATATTTGGGGAATTGTGCATGCTATACATCATGAATCTGCAAGTAACTTGTCATGTAAGTGTAAAGGTTTGAAAACTGCTAAGTTAGGTGTAATAGTGAAATCCTTAGACGAATATAATGGTAAACATCTACTTTGAGGAGGATGTCAGTATAATACCTATGCCCTGTTGTGCTCTGTAGAAAAAAACAGAGATTGATCTTTTTGGATTAAATTTATTTCAGAATCTTGACAAAACTTCTGGAGGTGTCAGATGATCCACAAGTCTTAGCTGTTGCTGCTCATGATGTTGGAGAATATGTGCGTCATTACCCACGAGGCAAACGGTAAGGGAAAACCATTGATTTCATGTGTGTTAATCTTCAACATAGAATCGTAAGTGATGTACTTACATAAGTAGAGTACTTTAGTAGAGGAAATAATAATGGAGTAAATGAAATCAAGATTACTGTAATAGTTGGATAAACTTAAAAATGAGTAGTATATGGGCCGGTGACATAGCTCAGTGGCATAAGCACCTGCCTGGCAAGCGCGAGGTCCTGAGTTCGACTGCCGGTACCTGCATATATATAAAAAAAAAAAGAGTAGTAGAAAGATATAAGTACACTTGAATTAATACTATTGTGTAGGAGCCAGCAGAGATAACATTAGAAATTTCATGTTAAAGATTTCTGTGCCTTCGTCTTTGTCCTTATTTTGTATAAAATACTTAAGCATAGCAAAATTCATGTTAGTGACTAGACAAAGATATATCTCTTCAAACAGAGAAATTACCTTTTCTGTCAGTATGCACGCGAAGGATATATTACTTTTCATCTTTCTCTTGTTTTTCTTATCTGGTTCATTGTGGCTTAGGCTGCTTTATGTTGCTCGATGTTTGTAACCCTGACTCCAAAATTATGACAGTTTCATCTGGAGCAGTTTGTTGGTTCTGTGGAATGTCACAGGGATCAGATATGTTTTCATTGTTGACACTTTTAGATGGCTTGGAGCAGGTAAGGCGAAATCCACTTTTGGGTTTGGATATGTGAGGCATATCCCTGTGGCATAAACAGGTCCCTGTGTCATAAACAGGACTGTTTCCTTGCATTTCTTCTGACTTGAAATATTGACCATGAACATCTTAGAACTTGGCATGATGGGTAAATGTGCCAAATGCAACACAGTAGCATCTAGGTTTGCTGGCATGGTTCTGCCCTACAATTGGAGCTCTTCTTAGAGAAGTGAGAGAAGAAATAGGCATGTGGTAGTTGGGAAACTACTTAGGATATTGGTACCTGCTTCAGGGAAAGTAGAAAGTTACTTGAGTGAGCTAATTAAGACACTCAGTGGACTTCAGGACATTTTCATTTTTATTTGGTAGTGGAAACCCTTCCTACTGGACAGGCATTAAACTTTATTCTAGGCACACATCAGAAAGCAGATGGCTACAGATAGGGGTGTGTTTGTATGGGTAAAAATGAGTTTAGCACAAGCAGCCTCAAAAAGAAGTAGAAAATTATTAAGAAAAAGATTTTTTGGGGGGGATGGAGAATATTAGATTCATGCTTCACTCCATATTTAAAGCATTCAAATCTTACGCTGTTTCTTCCCGTCTATGCCAGCCATATTAATCAGAGTCACCAGCAAGTATTGTGTTCATGGGTAAATTTGTCAGAAGGCAAAACAGTGTAGAAGCGAGAGGCTGATATAATATGAAGATATTTCTCTCCCCTCTCTGAAATTGAAGGTGAGGCACTGAATGTTCTTTTCAAAGGAGGTTGTTGAGCTAAGGGCAGCTATGCTTACTGATTGTGAAAGATCCACTTCCCTAAATTTGGGCTGCTTCTGCACAATTTGCAGGGCTCATCTGGCTCTTTATACTGCCCTGTGGAAATTTAGGCTCAGAAAACTAGTATAAAAATACTAGCATCTTCCTACTTCTACTGCTTTCACAATAAATTGCCCTTTGTCTCAGATCTGCGAGTCTTGTGTCTTCTACCAACATCCGTAAAACTAAGGCAGGCTCACTTGATAGCTGCAAGTAGGGTAAAAAGTAAGATCTTCATAGTTTTTGACACTGTAATATGAAGAACTATCTAAAATTAGCACTATTGAAAAATACCCTATCTTACTATGGAAAGCTAACGATCTTTATATAAGGCAAATATAAATACAGCCATGCGTTGCTTAATAAGAGGATACATTCTCTGAAATGAATTGTTAGGTGCTTTTGTCATTGTATGAGTATCATAGCATGTACTTACACAAACTAAGATAGCTATGACATCAGTAGGTGACTTAATCTTAGGAGACCACTATCATGTATATCATCTGTTGAACTTTAAAAGACCATTATTTGGCACATGAGTTTAAAGCTAATAGCCAACATCCCTAAACCAAAAAGTGTTTAATATGAGAAACTAGAAACAATAAATGGTAGATAGAGCCTTCTTAGGTCTGTCACTGCTAAAAATGAACTAAGATAAAAAAGTATAATAGTTTTAAAACCTAAACACGAAAAGCTTTTTAGAGAATTTACCTTCTTCTAGGACTGACTCAGTACTGACATTGCCAACTAGTTGGTGTTTTAATTTTTTTTTTGTTTTTTGTTTTTGTTTGTTTGTTGTTTTGATACACCGAGTGCACCTGATCTTCTGCCTAAACAAGAGCCTGTTGTAATTTTCATATAATCTGGTTCTCCTGGCCTAGGCCTTTCTGACTCCCTCTCTTACGTTTTCCCCCTCGTCTTAGTTACTTTTCTCTTGTTGCTGTAGAGGTTTCAGTCCATAATCCGCTGGCTCCAAGGCAGTGGGGCATCCCAGAGGAGAAACAGTTCATGGTGGCAGAAGATAGCAAAAACAAGCAAGGGAGGGAAGGGAGAAGACAAACCTCTTTCTGTCCCTTATATTGTATCCAGGCTACTGGGATTAGGGCAGTGCCAAACCAATCAGTGGACTGATTTAGTAATCACCTACCCTTATTCCTAGTACCTTAATCCTAACATTGCACCATGAATCAGTCACACTGTGGAGTCAGCTACCTCTGAAAAAGCCCCACCTGTGTCTGCATGAGGCTTTGGGGTGACATCTAGACACAAGCCATAACACCCCTGGTAACTTTGGTGTTCTTCCTAAAAAATCTCTTTTGGTCTTAAACTCTGGCCATGTTGCTGCTTTTCTGTGTCCTTCCAGTGGCAGTGTTTACATCATGGATCAAGATATTCATCTTTACTCTGGAGCCCCTTACCAGGAGCAATTTATTCTTTGTGCATTCTTCTTATCCTTTGAGATATACAGAGTCTGCCAAAAAATGTATATACACTTCAGGAAAAGAAAAACTCGTAAAAATATTTTAATACTAAATTTATTGAGACATCATGAGATTAATACAGGTTACCTTTGGCCTCTAGAATTACAAGAGGTGCTCAAAGTGGTGGTCATTCACTTCCAGACATTTATTAGTACAGCGAACTGCTGCTTGGGTAACCTTGGTTGTTGAAATTTTTGCACATGCATTTTCAGTTTCTTCTCTAAGGGCTGGCAATGTAGTGGGTTTTTTGTGATATGTGACATCCTTTAGCATCACCCATACAAGGGTAATGTCATACTATTTTTCTTCTCCTTAAGTGTGTATACATTTTCTTTTTTGCAGACTGTATTTTCAAATTATTTTATCATGTACCACTTTGAAGACTCTCCTTTTTGAGCATTCTCAAAAAAATAAAGTTAGTCTTTTCTCTCTGTGTTGCTGGATTTTTTTTTCCTCCAAACTTAATAGTCTTTTTTAGATTTATAGCCCAACAATTTCAGATACATGTTTTAAATGGCTAACCATAGTACTTAAATTACTGATAACTCCTGTGTCAGTTACAGGAATTACTTTGTGATTTTTTTTTTTTTTTTTTTTTTAACTAAGGTATCTAGAATAGATTTCTCAAATCCTAAGTCAGGGTCTATACTCACTCAGTTTCTTTTCGTATTTCCTAGTGCTACAGAGTTAGAAAGTGCTGAGTCACTACTTTCAGTTGGCTGGAGTGGCTATGAGAGTTAGAGACCTTGGCAGAGGTTTTGGGATATTCAGATCATATGTGGATCTACAGAGACTTCTCATTAAAGTCTGTTTCAACATGCCATCAGACATTCACTTGTCCTGCCCATTCCAAACAAAAGCAGAAAAATGGAATGTTGCCCCTTGTCTGGTATCAGCAAAAGGATTCTCAGCCTACTTATTTTACTCAGCTACATAAAAGCATTTCTTTATATTCTGTTGCAGCTTTTAGTTCTGATTTTTAACTCTAGTCCTTAATATTTTTTCCTTATGAATGAAAGAAAAACTTTAAGACTTAGAATAATTCAAACTGTTTGTGATATGTTCATTTCACCACAAGTCACTTACCTTAGAAAATGATTTGGTTATCTCAAATTTGACATTGATATTTAGAGCTTAAATGTTTAACCTGTTAAAGAATGACTATTGCTAAGATATGCTACTTAAACAAATTGTTTAAAATAATAGAAATATTTTTTACTGACATTATCAGTCAGTATTGCTGACATTATTTGCTGTCTCATGCATCAGGCAGTACATGATTTTGTTACTTCCGTAAAAATAATGCCAGCAAAGAACTTTAATTTCAAATGCCTTCTTAATAAAATATCACACTTCTGATTGGAAAGCAAAGTTTTATACTTCTCAGTGCTTTCTTCAAATAGTACTCTGTGCTTCTAACACTGAACACGAAAGCCTGTTCACTCTTGTTTTACATATTTGTTGTTATTTTCAAAGCTGCTTTTGTCATTCCAAGAAACACGTTTGAGGCAATAACCTGTTTTTGTAAATTCCGATGGAAACGTAACATGCAGTTAATTGCCCTAAATTGTAAATTTAATCATTGTTTTTGGTTTAGGGGTGTGTAACTCAGTAGTAGAGAGTTTGCCTAGCATGCACAGGGCCCTGGGTTTGATCACCACAAAAGAAGAAAAAAATGTCTTCAGTAAATGCAGATAACTCAAAAGTAAATTATCTAAACAGACTGCTTCTAACATGATTATTAGTCACACATCTATTTCAGCACTGAAAGATTAGTTGGCACATTGTGGATTGCCAATCCAGTTAGTACAGCTCCTGTATCCATGTAGCATTAACTCTCCAAGTGGTCTTATCTAGAAGTCTGGCATAGTGAGCATTGTTCTAACCATTGTGTCACTATTGTGACAGAACCCAAGCCAGATTAATTCTCTTACAGGTGGGTGTGCACAACTGCAAAACCCTGTCTCTGCCTGGAATACCATGGCACACATTTTATTGCTTTAAATAAATTCAGCATGTAAATAACCTTTCTTTGTTGGAGCAGGTCCCCACCTTAGAAGGCATGTAATCTCTCCTATTGTAGAAGATCAAAATGCCAGCGATTCACTTTCCTAAATCCCCCTATACTTCACTTAACCTAAGCTCAGTGAATTAGATGTACCTGCCCCAGACTTCGTCAGGAACAGTGGTGAGGGAAGCACAGAGAGGCGGCTAGGGAAGAGAAGGTAGATAGGAACAGAGTAGGCTGCATGGCCAAGTCCACAACAGCACCTCATTGGACTACTTGAATTTAGTAGTGGTCCAGCCTGGGCAACCTTTGGGTGTGCTTCTGTGGTCTTCCAAACTGTAGCTGCCTTCCAGTAATTCTTTTGCTGCTTAGGAAGAGTCGGATTTCTTTTGTTACTAAAAATGAGTGTTGCAAAAGATTCTTGATTTTTTTTTTTTTTTTTTAATATTGGGGAGATCACTATATCTTCCCTTAGAACAAAACACTGATTCCTATTTTCTGTGTGGAAGCATATTATTCTGTATGTATCTTCATTATGTAACATTTTTCATTTAGTTCAATGATAACCTGATTATATCTCTTCTCTTCAGTAAACTGAACTTCTCAAAAAGAATAACTGTATGTGAGTAGGCATAGTGTTCACAACACAGTAGGGAAAATTAAATACTGAAAGATTTACTGAAACTCATGCTGTTCTCTTAAAATGTAGACTTTAATATCAGGTAAATATCTCTTTTCCTTTGTACAAAGACTAGCACAGCACATACACATACATTTTTTTGATAGTGGCACAAACCTTTTATCCACCAAACCCAATTAATTTCTCTCATAAATTATAGCTATCATGAAAAATAACCAGTACTCATTATAGAAATCTTGAAAAATGCAGAAAAGAATAATGGAGAAATAGCACCTTTAATATTGAAAACTATGGTTGAACATAATGATTTACTGTACTATTTTTTTCTTATATACCATATTTTTTTCTTCTGAAACAGTGATCATATGGTGTCTCCTCTTTTATTTCTTGCTTTTAGTTATTTATATGGATATTACTTTTTTTTTTGTTTAATGAACCCAGGGCCTTCACACTAAAATACATCCCCAGCCCTTTTTAATTTTTATTTTGAGATAGTTCTCTTTAGGTCACCGAGTTAACCAGGTCGGGTTTATATTTGTGATCCTTCTGCCTCAGCCTCCCAGAGTGCTGGGGTTAAAGGTGTGTACCACCACATCCTGCTAACATTTTAAAGTGATTACAGGTGGCCACAAGGAAAGCTTCGAAGTGATATATGTATGTGTTCATCATTGCAGTGGGGTGATGGTTTCTAGGGTCTACAAAGACTAATGCCATGTAGTTACCACATGCTTTCCTACCTTATGCTAGCTCACAATATTGAACACTACACTTTGGTATTAAGTTCTTAAGCTAAGAATGAATTATCATTTGTATGCATCTAAAAGCTACAACCTGGGCCGGTGATATCGCTCAGCGGCACGGGTGCCTGCTGGCACGCGACGTCCTGAGGTCGACCCCCGGTACCCACAAAAAGAAAAAAAAAACGCTACAACCTGCTATGGATCCACTACCACCATCCCAGATGTTACAGTTTGAAACCAACATTTCTGTCTCTTAAAGAAAATTATTGTGGAAATTTATGGAATGTTTCAATATTCCCTATTAAATGCAAATTATGATATAATCAGTCCAGGAAACAAAAGCATCCTAAAACTTCATAACTAATTGTAAATGTCTAGCTTTGCATCTTCAGAGAAAATGGCTCCTTGGTATGGAAAAGACCCCCTCAGCACTGTGCCTGCCACATGAAAAGTGTCAGTGCACATATGTTGCTTTAAAAGTTAAAATGTCACCAATGCCTAATACCACAGAAAGCTTTCATAGGTTTTCTTTTACTGTTCTAAATAGCACACTGAACCAGCCATGATAGTGTGTGACTGTAATCCCAGCATTCTGGGCAGTGGAGGCAAGAAGGTGCAGTCCAACCTGACTAATGTAGTGACTTAGTGAGACCCTTAGTAGGTTTACGGAAAAACAAAAAAGTCTGAGGATATAGTTCAGTGTGAAGATGTAGACTCCAAGCCCCAGTTCTTCAAAAAACTAGTAATGATTGGTAGCTATCCTGATTGATAGCTATCTTGATAGATGTCTTGATTAAAAGATACATAGATAGGTACTTAGATAAAAATGATAAAAATAAGTAAATAGCCACTGATTTATTTAGTATGAAGACAAAGATGGGCCATAGAGTCTTTTTATCAGAGGGGGCACTGATGTTGTAGACCCCAAGACATGATGTCACTTCCTTGGCAACATGTCCAAAGAGAATTTGGAACCTTTGTTAACAGGCATGACAGTCTAGTGATGCCTACCGAGCTTACTTGGCTGGAGATGTTCAACAACAAACATACTGAGGGGCCGATGAGATAGCTCAGCAGCATGAGCACCTGCCTGGCAAGTGCGAGGTCCTGAGTTCGACTCTCGGTACCCACATACGATAAAAGGGCTGGTGATATCGCTCAGTGGCACGGGCACCTGCTGGCGCGCGGGGTCCCGAGTTCAACACCTGGTACCCACAAAAAAAAAACAAAAAAAACAAAGGTACTGACCTGATTCCCCACCCCGAGAGGCCATAGCTGCAGGACCCCAGGCAGGGAAAGCACCTTTGAAGTACTGAGAAGATGGTTCACTTCATCCAAACAGCTCAGGCCACATTGCAGGAGCAGCACAACCATCATCGACAGCCCAGGAAAGGTCTCCCCCTGGTCCAGGCACCAGGTACCCGAGGACACCAAAGAGCCCAGGGAAGGTCTGCCAGTGCCCAGCTGCTGGGTGCCCAGAGCAACAAGGAGCCCAGGATAGTTTTCCTTAGGCCTGACCACCAGTCACCCAGAAAAACCAAGGAACCTATGGGAAGTCTCCCTAAGCCAACTACGAAGGGCACAAAGACATGGAAGAGCCCAGGGCAAGTCTTACCAGGCCTGGCCACCAGATACCCAGAGACACTAAGAAGCTCTCAACAGGTCTCCCCAGACCTGGCCACCAAAAACCTATAGACACCAGGGAGGAGACCAAAGTCCCAGCCACCAGTTCCCAAGAGACACCAAGAAGCCCAGCACATGTCTACTCTGGCCCAGTCACCACTACTGGAAGTAACTTGGCTGGGAGCCTTGCAGAAGTCTGGCCATTGTGGTGGGTGCAGGCAGTGAGGCTGCACTTTCTCACGGAGCTCCTTGTGCCAGCTTTCCTGGGAAGCCAACCCTTCTGTGGTCCCTTCTTCCGTAGCACCTCCATGGCCTCCACCTCCACCTGACAGGCCCTGATGATGGGAAAAGATGTCATGATTACACATTTTGAATCTTCCATCTCTTTTGAGGGCCTTTGCAATGAAGTTTGAGGTGTATTCTTTTGACAGTGAACAGCTTTTCACCATGAAATGGGTGGATGAGAAAGGAGACCTGTGTACAGTACCGTATCATCTCTGTTGGAGTTAGAAGAAGCTTTTAGGCTTTATGAGCTAAACAAAGATTCTGAACTCTTAATTGATGTATTCCCTTGTGTACCAGAATGCCTTGCACAGGAGAAGATAAACCCATGTATTGCAGAGGTACATGCCACTGGAGAAAGCTTTATTGTGCAAATAGCCATACTTTTCAAGCCAGACATTTTGACGGGCGTGCTCAGTGTGCCACATGCATAGACCAAATAGGGGGACTTGAATGCCAGGTATACAAGTGTATCAACTCTAAACTCGTGGTTCATATGAAGTGCCACAAACTTGTCACAGTTGAATGTGGGTAGCATTCCTTGCCACTGGCACCCATGTCGCCAGTGGATCAGTTGTCCATTCATTCAGACCATATAATCCTTCAAGTCATGAGAGTTTAGACCAAGTTGGTAAGAAAATGAAGCAGTGAACACCAGGGAAAGTGGCAAAGCTTCATCCAGTTTCGGTCTTCAGGACTTTGATTTGCTCTGAGTAATAGGGAGAGGAGGTTACGTGAAAGTACTATTGGTTCAATTAAAAACAAAGATTCTATTTATGCAGTGAAAGTTGTGAAAAAGAACTTGTCAATGATGATGAGGTTATTGATTGGTACAGAGAAGCATGTTTTCGAGCAGGCATCCAATCATCCTTTTCCTGTTGGACTTCATTCTTGCTTTCAGACAGAAAGCAGATTGTTCTTAGAGTATGTAAATGGAGATCTGATGTTTCACATGTAGTGACAAAGAAAACTTGCTGAAGAACATGCCAGGTTTTACTCCACAAAAATCAGTTTAGCATTACATTATCTTCCTGAGGCTAATTTATAGAGATTTGAAGTTGGACAATGTATTACTGGGACTCAGACGGGCACATTAAACTCACAGACTATGGCAGGTATAAGGAAGGGTTATGACCAGGAGATATGACCAGCACTTTCTGTCTGCACTATCAGCACATATCGCTAATTACATTGCTCTATAAATTTTAAGAGGAGATTATGGTTTCAGTGTCAACTGGTGGGCTCTGGGAATAGTAATGTTTGCGATGATGGTTAGAAGGTCCCCATTTGATATTTCTGGGAGCTCTGATAACCCTGATCAAAACCGAGAGCATTATCTCTTCCAAGTTACTTTAGAAAAAAAGAATTTGTATACTGCATTTTCTGTCTGTAAAAACTGCGAGTGTCCTGGAGCAAAAACAGGTGGTACCTCCCTTTAAACCAAGTAGTTCTGGAGAATTTGATTTGACAACTTTGATTCTTAGTTTACTAATAAATCTGTCCAGCTCAGTCCAGATGGAATCAGTCTGAATTTGAAAGTTTTCAGTATATCAGTCCTCTTTTGAAGTCTGTGGAATGTGTCTGATCTTCATTATTATTTTTTTTTTTTTTGGTACCGGGAATCAAACTTGGGACCTTGTGCTTGCCAGGCAGGCGCTTGTGCCATTGAGCTATATCCCCAGCCCTCATTTTTCAACTATACATTCCGCCTTTGTTGCCATTTAATGCATGGATAAACTTGTTATCAGCCTGGATACAATTAACCATTTCATATTTGATACCTACAAAAAATTTTAATATTCTCTATTGTAGATTGTAAGAATCAAGTATTACATCTAAATGTAACTACAAAAAAGAAATTAAAATTAGCTTCCAGACAATCACATTGAAATTGATACTGATTCTTCAGAGGCCTCTGATGAGTAATGAAGCTTTTAAAAGAAAGTATCTGTTGCATTAAGGCACACAGTGGGATTACATCATAAGCCTCCCATAATTTTTATCATTCTGTGTTGTCATTTGAGGGTTTAATTTTGGAATAAAATAGAACAACTTTTTACCTATTAGTTTTGGAGTTTATGTTTAAAAATCTAGCTATTAATTTTCTTATCTCCTTGGATAACTTAATTATTGATTTTTAAAGCAGCAGTTGATAAATTGGTAATAGAGGTGTTTCTTGGAGGATTTATCTTTTCTCTCCTTTCCTTCTTCTCTCTTGAGACAAGGTCTCACTATGTAGCCCATACTGGCCTTGAACTCACTGTGTAGCCCAGGTTGTCCTCGGACTCATTATCTTCCTACCTCACCCTTTCAAGTGCTGGCTCAGATTCTTCTTGAGTTAAAATGTAGACGTGTTTTAATTTAGAATCAGATTCCAAATCATTAGATATTTTTGAAAAACTGGCACAAGTTATTATTATTATTTTTTTTCCAGAATAAAAGGGTTGCCTCCAAGCTTGTCCTTTTAGTAAAACTTTAACTGGAATGTTAATATATGCAGTTGAAAAGACCCAAGATGTAGCTGAATGGAAAATTGCTCATTATAGAAAGGAAAAAAAAAAATAGAAATTTAAAGTAGCTACAGAAAAGTGCAATGGCAATATTTATTTCTTAAAAGGGTATATCATACAGCTGCTTTTTGTGATTTGACTTAAGAGGAGGCACTCCCTGGTTAACCAAACTTGCAAAACACATACCATTTATTGAGAACAGAATGTATAATTATTTTTCTTATTATTTATTATACAGGTAAATGATTTGTCTTTTAAGTAGAATGTCGTAAGTATGCTTGTTTCTCTCCAAACCAAATTATCTTCACTTTTGGGACCCAGTTTATGAAGTCTTCAGTGACATCCAAAAAATAACAACAGTTATGAATAAATGTGTAGTAAACACATATATCTCAATTTTGTCTCCTTCACTGAGTTTTTATTTAGGAGGTTAACACGTGTAATACATTAGTAGAATTCATTTCAGTGGCAGAATTCTTCAGACTATTTTTATTAAAATTGGTGGTTAGCAATTTACTTAAAGAGGTGCCAGATACAGCATTCCTCTCTTTATTTTAATGCCATTTTTATGCAAAGGACTTGAAAAGTAACCATGATCATCTTAATAATTTACAGTTGTACAATCTGAGTAAACTTTAATTTTTATGGGAGCTATCTAGTTTTAAATTTAGAATGATTTAAAACTTGTAGGCATTTAATAATTATCTTTTTATCTTTTTTTGGATGCTTTACTTCATTAGAAATGTAACTTTCCAAAGCTTGTAGTTATACATTATCTTTTTTTCAAATAACTAAGTTTGAAAGTAATGAAAACCTCAAAGGAAAATGTTTATATACATTTGCATGTTTATTTGAAAGGTATATTTTTCTCTTAATGCCTAGAACTTGTTTTAAAACAAAAAGCAGTGTTCACATCATAAACTTATAGAAAGTTTTGACTTGTCAGAAATACATTTATGATTTTGCTTGTAAGTGGTGCTGTTTCCCCTATGGCATTTCAGAATATGGTATAATCAATAGGAAGTTTGTTAAAATGTGTATTACTGGGCCCGCATTTATAATTCTTCTGGGCCTTCTCATTTTGAGAAACACTTTCTTCAAGTTTTTCTTTTGTTCTGCAGTTAAGGAGTAGGAAGTGTATTCATGGTAAAATATTTTAAGATGGTACAAGGAGCAAATTACAACCTTATCAATTTTTTGAACAAATTTTAAATGAATGACTTTGTTAGATGTCTTCCCTGGTCCCTCCAACAAAATCTTACCAGTTTTCTACCAATAATATGCAAATGATGAGCATTTTTCTATGATGAGCTTTTTTTGTTTGTTTTATGAGGGTGGTCTTTTGCTTTTACATTTTTTTGAAGTAGTAAGATTTACTGTGTATATTTTATACAGAATTGCATTACAAACATGCTTTTGTGTTCTGTTTTTTGCAGTCTTTAAGTGCCATGTCAGTTCTTTTTATATTACATAAACGTTCTCTCAGAATACTCACTGGAAGAATAAAGCAGTAGAAGTCAGAGTGGTTGTCATTTTGGTGTTCTAACAAATAATTTATTTTGCATAAGCGTGTGGTTAGATCATTTTATGCATATGAAGCCTGGATTAAATACCAGGTATTATGTTTATTCATTGCCTGTACATTTACTTTATAAATTAGTTTTGTTTTGACTTTCATCATATAGAATACTGCTTTGGTCATCATAATGTAATGTTAGGATATTTAAAATTTACTCTAAAATTACATTTTTCTCTTTTACCAGCTGGTGTATTCCATAATGTAATCTGTATTTGTGTACCTTCTTTTTTTTACATTAAAAATCTTTAAATAAAACATTTAAAACCATTAAAATATAACTTAATATTACCTATACATACGTGTATTTCATTTTACTTTTCTTACTACTGGATATTTGGTTTGTTTCCAATTCTTTATTATCATGAAGATGTAATGAACATTTTTGCATTCTGATTACTTTCTTTTGCTGGCTGTCTGAAATAGATTCAATAAGATGAAGTATATGAATACTTCTGAGATTTTTAAAACATTATTGAATGTAGACCAATTTGAATTCTGACCAACAATATGAGAACGTCATTTACACCATGCTGTCAGTAGTACTAAGTGCTGTCATTTCTCTTTAACCGCTTACAAGAAAATGGCGTCTGGTACTTTTAATTTTTATTTTAGCTACTTTCATGATTTACTAGGAATAATACTTGTCACACTTGACGGATACATTTTTAGAGTTTCTATTTATGTTAAACATTAATATTATTACATTATTATGTTAAATTTTTCTGTTCATAATTTTTTTTACCATATATGTTTCAATTATTATTTAGTGAAAATCATGGATTTTCATATGTTTTATTAAGCATTTCCCGTGTGCATCATTCTTAGTACTGCCCCATGAAGCTTACATTTCCAGGGAAACCTTATAGTTTTTTCCCACTACTTTTTCCCCCCTGGTACTGGGGATTGAAACCAGGGCCTTCATGCCGAGCTATAAACACAGCCCTTTTTATTTTGAGACAGCTACTCAGCAAGTCATTAATTTGCCTAGGCTGGGCTTGAACATTTTTTTTTTTTTTTTTTGTGGGTACTGGGGTTGACCTCAGGACCTTGCGCCCCAGCAGGCGCCTGTGCGCTGAGCAATATCACCGGCCCTTTTTTCGTATGTGGGTATCAGGAATCGAACTCAGGACCTCACGCTTGCCAGGCAGGCGCTTATGCCGCTGAGCTATCTCACCGGCCTGGGCTTGAACTTTTGATCGTCCTGCCTCAGCCTCCCAGAATGCTGGTGATTGCAGGCACATGCCACCACACCCAGCTTCTTCCACTACTTTTACGCTTAGAAAGAGCTTCCTCATTTGGCAATCCACTAAACACTCTCCTAAACACTTTTTCTTTTTTTTAAAATAGTAATGACCCTCTTCCTAATTATAAGGAAAGCAAAATAGATGTGGTTTCTACACTCACTGAATTTATGGACTTCTAGAGCATACATTGTTGTATAGATATAAAAATACCCTTTGTCTTGTTAATGGAATAATACTTGACACTTAACTATTTTTAATAATATGCTCAGAATCATATATAGGTGATATGATTTTATTAGCCTCTAAAAAGCCATAAATAGAATGCTAAAATGTTAGAATCTTTATCAGGATATTTTATATAAACTCATCTGAATTAAGAAGAAAAAAAGATCTTTAGAACAAAAATAGTTCTGTGCTTTTTAGGATCTTTAAAGTTTACCCTAAAATTACATTTTTCTCTTTCACCAGCTGGTGCATTCCTTAAACGTTCTTACCAGAGTTGAGCTTGTTAGTTATAGATTATGATATTCCAAGTCTTTAAAGGTGAATTGGTATTGATTCAATATGTTTTGAAAGCTTGTCCCTATTAGGTCCTCGAATCTCATTCTAATTTAAATCATCAGAATATCCTTTATGAAATGATGTCATGTTATAATCTGACAAGTGGAAAATTCTTTTCTCACAATTTTTTCAAACATCTCTGAAATCAGACATGTATAATCTGGAAGTAATTAGTGCTTCACTTGCATCTGGAGGTGAGAAGACAAGAAATGTCTCTTTATTTTATAGCAGTGAGTTTTAGTAGGTGAGATTATCCGCACTCCGGGACCTGCAGTAGATTGAAGCATGTAACATGTAGATTGAAAGTGATGATACTTTTTTTCTTGCAGTGCTGAGGATTGAGCACAGGGCTACATGCATGCTAAGCAAGTGGTCTACCACTGGGTACATCCCAGCCCCTAACAAATATATTAATTATTAAAAGCAAGGCTTTTCACAATTTTCTTGGCTGGTGGTAGTTTGAGAAGATAGTATAAAGGGCAGTGGCTTATAATGTCAAAAATCCTGCTTTTTAAGATCTTTGGCAGTACATTTGTTGTGAAGATTACAAGAAATAAAAATGATACATTCATAGTGCCCAACATGTTCAAAATGTGTTCCTATTATTATTGTAAATGATATATGATTCCTTAATGTTTTCCAGTCAGTCACATTTTATGCATAATATGGCAGCTTTCAGAAATTGCATGTTGATCCTCATTATTGGCAAATTCCAGACTTATAAAGTCGATTTCCTGCTAAAATTAACAATGACAATCCTTGTGGCACTCTTCGGGTCATTTATGGACAGTGTAGTGCAGTGAAAAATTTGAGCTATTGAGGAGGACATTCTGAGCTGAGGTGAAACCAGGCTGTGTTTTGCCTTCTTGTGTTCCACACTATAAACAAGCGTCCTTTACATAGTCTATTTAGTGTCATGTTTGTATTTCTTTTTTGTTGTGTTGTTTTTATGTTGACTTTGCTGTGAAGTGCTGTGAAGCTGTAGGGCTGTGTAGGGTCTTAAGCCTAAGAGGCTGTGGCACGCCTATGGAGATAAAGCTTGCATTGTGTCAGCTTCCTTCGGGCAGGGAGAATAGTGCTGTTGGCTGCACAATTAATGCTCAGAGCAAGCCCAGAGAACAAGAGTGTGTGACCCTGATCTGTGAAGCTGGATGCTGCTCCAAAGCAGCCAGTGAAGGCCTTGTTGACCATTTTAAGGATTTCGGTCCTTTTGTAAGAGCAGTGGGAGTTACTGAATTGTTTTAGAATAGGGAAAGTGATATGTAGCTTTGCAGTGACCACTTTGTAGTGAGGAGAGTGAATTGAAGGGAGCACTATGCTCGCACCATCATCATCCTAACAGCAGATTCGGGCTTAGTAAACTACAGGGACACAGGCTTTGTATCCTTTAATCTTTACAGCAACAATGTAATGGAAACATCCTCCTTCTCCCTGTCTGGTGGGGGGGAATTTACTAGTTAAATGACTTGCCTAATGTAATATATCTGATTAACAGCCAAAATGACATATCAGAAAAGATAATATTTTGAAGTGCAGTGCCTGGCACATAGTAAACATAATGTTTGATTATTCTTATATTTCACTCTTTCCCCTCTCCATTCAAAACATTTTTTTAAAAAAGTTTATTAAAATATAATGTGTAAAGTTTATAGATAAAAGCCTCAGTGACACCCAACCATGCATTCTTTTTTTAACTAATCTAAGAAGTCTTACTGATCTATGAGGTTGTCTTTTTTTTTTTTGTGGGTACCGGGGGGTCGACCTCAGGACCTCGCGCGCCTGCAGGCACCCGTGCCTCTGAGCGATATCACCAGCCCCTTTTTCGTACGTGGGATCCGGGAGTCGAACTCGGGCCCTTGCGCTTGCCGGGCAGGCGCTTAAGCCGCTGAGCCATCTCACCGGCCCCTATGAGGTTGTCTTAGACCACTAAATGCCCTGCTGAATTAAGGTGACACTAGTCACTGACAAAAAGTGTTGCCCCCTAGACAGTACTGGTAGATAAAGAATGGACAAGGGAATCCACACTCTCATACTGGAATTAAGAGACAACATAGCTTCATTTATAACCATACTGTTGCAGAATATGGAGTACCTCTTTCTATTCATGAAGCAGACAACCATTTTCACTTTACTTCTGTATCTGTAATAAGTGGATTTTTGGGGTGTCAAGGGTGCAGCAGTAGCAAGCAATGTTAGTTGTCAGTCTTCTTGGTTCTCTTCAAGACATGAATTTTCTCCTCTGCTCCCCTGCTCAAGGGGTCACCTGTCATATTCTATCATAATGAGAAATGGACAGATACATTAAAAGCAGGTCTTTTCCAGGAAATTAACATGGGTGCTCTTTAACCCTCTGTCCTCTGCTATCTGTATCCAAGCCTGTATCTATCATAGAGCACGGTAACTGGTGGACTTAATACTAATTTGTATTATTACTGTAAACAATAGATTATATTCACTACTGGGTTTTTTTTTTTTTTTTTTTTTGTGGGTACTGGGGGTCAAACTCAGGACCTCATGCGCCAGCAGGCACCTGTGCTGCTGAGCGATATCACCGGCCCTTTTTTCGTATGTGGGTACCGGGAGTCGAACTCAGGACCTCGCGCTTGCCAGGCAGGTGCTCGTGCCGCTGAGCCATCTCACCGGCCCTTCACTACTGATTTTAAGCAAGCCTAAAATGTTAGTTTGTTTGTTTGTGGTACTGAGGATTGAATGTAGACCCTTGGCCATGCTAGGGAAGCACTCTACCACTAAGCTACACTCCCACCCTTGTGAAAGAAATACTGGTAATAAGTTGATACTAACCACCCAGGAAACTACAACCTAGAGTACCAGGCTGTGAGGTATCAAGGTAGATGATCCCTCACTCTTCCCCCCAGCTCAGAAATGAGAACAACAGTTGGATTTATCATTAGGAATTCAAAAGAGAACATACTTGAATATTTGAAATGTGTGATTCAGAGAGAATAATGTAACAAAGGTGCATGTGTTGGTTTACTTCTGTCTGTTGTAACTTTTCTTTTGAAAATCCTTTGGCATTTTGGTATTTGAATTTTCTGCTTATGAACAGCATGAGTTCAGAGTAACTGCGGAATCTTACCGTGTTTCTTCCATTCTGCAGGGTTATTGAGCAACTCGGTGGGAAGCAGCTGGTAATGAACCACATGCATCATGAAGACCAGCAGGTCCGCTACAACGCTCTGCTGGCTGTGCAGAAGCTCATGGTGCACAACTGGTATGCTCAGCTTTTCACTCTTACTCCTGCACTGATCTGTGGGCTCTTGTTTGCCCATCCCAGTTCTTATGTAAATACTCTGATGGATTGTTTTTAAAATCAGTGATTTTGATTAAAAAAATATAGAAACATATTTTACCAACCTAGAGCAGTAGCATGATTTTAAAAAATGAACTGTATTAATGGTCTTAAGAAAGGTATATTCAAAGTACCAATATCACAAACAACTCCAGAAGGTAGCTAAAAAGACCATTGTGACATAAATGAATTAATCTTTTTTTGAATTGAATAGAATGTACTTGGATGACTTATTACTCTATAGTTTTCCAAGATTTAACTATTCAATATATGGTTAACCTGAATGAATTTCATCAGTTCACATAAAAACATTAAAAGCTGATTAATTATAGCACACTTAATGCTCAGATTTCATTTATTACAGCCTTTTGCTTTCAAAATAGCCAAAGTCATACTTTTATCTTATCTGTTCTTATTTTAAAAATCAAGATTATTGACCTTTCTCCATCCACTTAAAATAAAGAAGACCTACTTGGACATAATGGTGATCCCTTGTGTGCAAGGTAGAAGAGGTGAAGGCTTCCTTTGGCATGCCTGTTTTTAGGTGTAGCTTGACTCTTTAATGCTCTCTTGAGAAGGCCCACAAACGGATGATAATGCTACTGGCACTTCCACAAGAAAAAATGAATGGTGCTTTAGAATGGGTACATTTGAAGATACAGGCAAATGCAATATGTAAGAATGTCTAGGATTGCTGTGGTCTCATATATTGAATTTTATGGTCCTGCCACTTAAACACCTTTCTCATAAATACTAACATATACATATTCTCATATTTGCTTTGTATTCTGTTACAGTAAGTGCTGGGATAAAGATAGGATAGATGTGTATACAACTTTACATAAGATGATTAGGGGTGGCCTCTCTGAGTAGGCCAAAACAGTTATGCTGAGACTTTAGTGATGAGGAACCAGCCACATAGCTTAATTATTGGGCCTGATTAGCCTTTCAAATAGACAGAATGAGAGGGAGAAAGGAATGAGAAAACAGGAAACAGGAATGAGCTTGGCTCGTTTAAAGTAATGCATGGATACAAATTTGCGTATGACCCTGGTGGTTAGTGCTGGTACTGACACTATTGGTTAGAGACCTGCAATGCTGGTAAACATCCTACAGTGCCCAGATGGCCCCCACATTAAGGAACTGTCTAGTCCTATATGTCGGTGCTGAGGTTGAGAAACTATTTTCAAAAGACAGTACAAGGCTGTTAGCACCAGCTCTGGAAGCTCCTCCAGGTCTATGTGCTTTTATCTCAACTTCTAGTGTCTAAGCCCAGTCCACTAGCCATTTTACCACTGTGAGAACTGAAACAGTCTTATTTTCAGACTACTTGTCCCATTCGATGGAAGATTATTATCATTCACATGTGATCTCTATATTATGACTTTTACATTTCCATAGCTCTTTGTACCACAGAATGAAAAATTTTCAAGTAACAGCAATTTAGTTCAACATCAAATTAATATGAGGTTAAATAGATTATCACATGGAGAGTAAACCCTCTGCAAAGTATATCCTCAAATGTAAAAGAGGTTTGGATCCATATCTTTATGGAATATCTCTTGCAGCCTAGTTGCTTTATTAAACTGTACTAATAAAGACTGGTCTTCTACTTACCTAAAATAGTGCTTCATTTTTGTTTCTGTACTGCTGATGTTCTATCTGTATTTACTGATTAAAATTTATAAAATTCTCTTAAAGTTGTTTACTTTCACACCAAGTGAAGACTTGAAAACATAGTTGACCATCTCAGCATTTTGATTTAAATCAAAATGAGTTTTTATAGATGATGTATTTTAGTATTCCTTAGAAAAAATTGTTTCTAAATAATTAATATGTAATTATAGATGAAGATGAAGTCTGTCTACCAGGCAGTGGCCCTTTCCTCATGGCTCGGGGTCCTAGAATAGCTATTGTGTCTCCTGTTACCCTTGACATCTGCACTGACATGGGCTAATGGATTATAAAATGTTCCTAACCGAGTGTAGGGCGAGTTAGGGCAAGAATAGAGTTGCCACAGCATTGGGGGGAGGAGGGGATGTTTGGCACAAACTGGGGCCCCCTCAGCTCGAAAAGCTCCCTCAAGATAACAACATGCAGCTCTCTGATTTTTCCTTTCTCTCTCTTGCTTTCCTGATGCATTCCTTGTTCTTTTCATCAGTGCAGGATTTATATATTCATAAACTTGACAAAATGTATAAACGATGGGCCGGTGAGATAGCTCAGCGGCATAAGCGCCTGCCTGGCAAGTGTGAGGTCCTGAGGTCGACTCCCGGTACCCACATTTAAAAAAAAAAAAAAAAAAAAAAATATATATATATATATCTACCTATATATATATACACACATATATATACATATATATATTTATATATGATCATTTATTCTAGAGAACTTTTGCATATTTGCCCATTTCATACTTTATAATTTAACATCATAAAATGTCATCATTTTTCTCTTACAGAATGATTTTAAATGTAGTCAGCCTCTAATTCAGCAGCAACACAATGTGCATATGGACAGCTCAGGACTTCAGAACAAAAACACTGAATTTTGTAGATAGAGGACCTCTTGGAACATTTTCTATTTATGTTTCTATATTGTTTTTGAACCCTAAGTAAAATAAGTTATGAGTATTACCCTCTTTAGATATTTTATATACGGGAAAGTTAATGTAACAGAGAAATTTACCAGGCCAAGGGTATGGCTAATATTGCTTTGCTTTCCAGTGTTTATGTCTAATATTTTAGTTATTCTGTGTGTGGCTGTAAATACAGTGATTTAAACTGTTACTTATGAACAAAAGAGAAAAGCCTTTTATGTGTTTTAAACTTTTAGCATTAATACTGCTTATAAAAGAGTCCATGATTTTAATAAACATAACATTTTCAGATTTAACGTTTTCCAGAATTAATTTAGAAAATTATAATTTCTTTCTGGGTGCCTGGAATTTTCTACATTATTCTCACAACATCTTTAGTGAAGGAAGTTTTGAAAGTATATCATATGTTTTGTGAATCTTATTAAAAAGCAAATATAACTGGATTTTTTTAATATCCATACATCCATTTGCCTCAGGGATAGGGGTGTAGCTCAGTGGTAGAGTGCTTGCCAGGTGGTCTCCAGGCCCTAGGAACTGATTGACAACACCATGAAAAAAAAAAAAAAAAGAGGGAGTGGGAGAGGGAGAGGGAAAAGGACAAAAACTCAAAACCAATTCCAAGTAAGGTTTTTTTTTTTGTGGGTACCGGGGGTTGACCTCAGGACCTCGCGCGCCAGCAGGCGCCCGTGCTGCTGAGCGATATCACCGGCCCTTTTTTCGTATGTGGGTACCGGGAGTCGAACTCAGGCCCTTGCGCTTGCCAGGCAGGCGCTTACGCCGCTGAGCCATCTCACCAGCCCTTTTTTTTTTTTTAATAGAGCTTTATTCTCACCCTCAGTTAAGCAGTTCACAGTCTCCCAGTCTAAGGTTCTGCTTTTTCAGTTAGGCATATTTCTTGAGGCTATTTATTTTTCTGGACACTATGTGCTATTTAATTATAACTGACTTGGAAATATCAGCATAACATAAATCTTAGATTTTTGCAAAGTGCCAGCCTAAATAAACATTTGGAAGAAGTGGATCTTGAGTAGTTTGACAGTAAAGAAAATAAAACATTGAAGGATAATGGAATCTGTACATTTTTAAATTAAATATAAAATCAAATACAGATTTCACACATAGGTGCCTGTGACTGTGGTGTGAAGCTCTGTGAATCCAGTTCATGTTTTGGTTTTGTTTAAGATCAGCTTCTTAGTCATACAGATTCTTGAACTTGGTTTTTTTTGTGGGTACCAGGGGTTGACCTCAGGACCTTGTGCGCCAGCAGGTGCCCGTGCCGCTGAGTGATATCACCAGCCCTTTTCTTGTATGTGCGTATCGGGAGTTGAACTCAGGACCTCGCGCTTGCTGGGCAGGTGCTTATACCACTGAGCCATCTCACTGGTCCTTGAACTTGGTTTTGAATAATCAGTAAAACATAGATGAAAAAAGACTTGTCTAATAAAAAGTGATAGAGAAAAATGAACTAACTTGCTCTGCTTTTATCGCTGCCTGCCTTTTTTCTTTATGTAAGTGCAGTAATTATATTTGTAGTTGCTTGGTATAGGCTGTGTGAGTGTGTGCATGCACACTAGGGTGTATGTGTGTCTTAAATAGTCAAATCAACCTAAATAGAGGTTAATAGAGTATGCTAAATATTAAAGATTAAGTAAACTTTATATTTACTAAGAGATTTAATTAGGTGTTTGAATTATTTGCTTAGTTTCCTTTTATGTTACGTTAACCAGATACTTCATTTTAATGGGGGAACTAAAGAACTTCATGGGTAACAAAAATGGATTGACAAGTTTTTGTCACTATTTAAAATCTGAGGAGTTGGCCAAGAAAAAATTGTGACAAGCCTGTCACCTTAAAAAAGGTACCTGTAGATATAAATTTTGATGTAAATATTCTTTAATTGGATTTTTATTAAATTACATTTTAAAGGAATTATGCAGTGATATAGTAGTTACTCCCCCCCCTTAATATGAGTTAACGTTTACCGTTGGCCTTTTCTTTAAATAATGAATTCAGTAAAAAGATGCCCGTGTGTTAGCACGAGGGCCAGAGGTTACAGGTTTCTGATTCCTGCTCTGTTAACAAGGCTCCTCATCTGTATTGGGGAGATAGCTCCGAGGAAAAGCGCGCGCTTACCATGCACAAGGTCCTGGGTTCCATCCCCTTGTGCTGTTAGGAGCTGTGTTTTTCTTGCCTCACTGTAATTAAGGGCATAAGTAAGGGCTGAGGGCTTGTTGTTGCCTGAAGCAGTCCTTTGGATGACAGTTTTTCCTTCCTTGCTAAATATCCCAGAAATACTTTATGAGAAAACATTTTAATGTTTGAACACTGTTCTGTTTTGTTTGTATCTAGTTCCTTTCACCGATGAGGGAATTAAGGGATCATTTACTTTTATCCCTGTAAATAGCCTTTAATTTAAACATGGGCAGTAATACTTGTTAGATAATTCAGTAAGTATAAAGTAGGGAAATATGAAGTAGAAAATAAGACATAATGCAGAGTGCCACGAAGGCAGTGACAGAGCATATACAGGTGTCCCAGGAGCTCGGGAGCTGTGTGTGAGGAGGCGGTGCTTAGGCCGTCTCAGGGACCAGGGAGTGAGCTGGTGAAGATGTAGTTGGCATATAGGACAGACTTCCAGGCAAAGACACTCTGAGCATGCTGTATCTGGGAAGTCACAGCTGTGTCACCACAGATGAAATCAGGAGATTTCATCTAGTGGCCGAACTAATGCCCAAAGGCCACCTTTGAAGTCATGCACATTGTCTTAGTATTTTAGGAAGACTCAACATAATCACAATAATCTGAATGCCAATTTTATTTCTTATAGTATTTTTTTTAATTAGTAAGGGGTTTATTTATCTTTTATGTTACTTGAACTCCACACATTGACAAACTCAGAACTGACTGTGAAAGAACCAGGATCCTCCAGCCTTCCTACTGCCCCAGCTGTGAGCTGGCGTTTCCATCCTCCTGGTTGTGATGGAAAGGGGAAGTATGAATGAAAAAAACTTTCTCACAAGACCTTGTTTTCTTGTTTGTTTGTTTCACCTTTTAACTGGAAAGATTTCAACTGCTGAAAAGATGCAAGACTAGTATGTATAATGAAGTAGTACAGTCTTCACGTAGATTTGCCAGTTGTTGACGTTTTACCACATTTGTGTGTGCACACGCTTTCTTTTTTTTTTTGAACCTGAGAATGGTGCAGTCTGACTCTTTAGCTCTACTTCAGCATGAATCTCTAGAGAGATGTTCTCACAAATGCCATGGTATGATGGTGTAGCGTATGGCTCATATTCACATTTCTTTGTCTATTATTTATACTGTTGTGCATTAACAAATAATTTTTGTCTAATCCAGGATCACGCATTGCATTTTGCTGTCATGTTTTAGTTTTCTTTTTTTTTTTTTTTTTGTGGGTACCGGGGGTCGACCTCAGGACCTCATGCGCCAGCAGGCGCCCGTGCCGCTGAGCGATATCACTGGCCCTTTTTCCGTATGTGGGTTCCGGGAGTCGAACTCGGGCCCTCGCGCTTGCCAGGCAGGCGCTTAGGCTGCTGAGCCATCTCACCAGCCCCATGTTTTAGTTTTCTTTAAACAGAACAGTACTTTGATTTTCTTAACATCAATATTCTTAAAGAGTACAGGACCGTTACTGTATAGAGGCCCTTCAGTTTGGGTTCATCTGATGTTTCTTCATGATTGGATGTGGGTTATATGTTTTAATAGGATCCCTGTGGAAGGATTGTGGCGTTCTTCTCAGTGTTTCCATCAGTAAGTTCCAGAGTCACTTTGCCCTATTATTTATTGATTAGGTTAACTTTGATCATTTGGTTACAGTGGTATTTATTAGATTTCTCCATTATAAATAAACTTATTTTCTCTTTGTAATGAGTGAATACTTTGTGGGAAGGTATTTCAAGATTGTAAGTAGTTATACTTCCCAATAATTCCTCACTGAATTATTTTACCACCCATTGGTGTTTCTTACTTGAGTGAATTATTACTATAAAGGTTGCAAAATACCTGTTGGGATTTTCTTTGTTAGAAATGTAATACCTTTTTAATCAGTCTGTATTCATCAACACATAGGAATGTGAATCTTAAACAGGGATAATGTAATGGCTTAGCAAAGAATCTTGTCAGGGCTTCTTTGGGGAACTGGGGAGGAGGCGAGAATGGCAAGGTACTTGGCATCTAAGAGTCTACCTTTTGGGAGCCAATGAGAATTTTATCTTACTTCCATGTCTCCTTTCCTTCTAGTACTAGTAAATGGTACTTAGGTGCTATTAGGAAAAGAGAAATGGAAACAGGATAAAATTCTTACTGTATTCATTTTAGGTAGTTATCTTGGGAAAAATGTGACTCATTTTCAGCTTCCTATCAGTTATGATATTCTGCAAATGACATAGCTTTGATTTCTCTAGGTTGTTCTTAATGATGGACATAATAAAGCTATTAGAAAAGTTTCTCCAAACTAAGCTTTTCAGTAGAAGTTAATACTAGAGATTGTACTTGGGATACCAAGAGTGAGTGTTTGCCCACAAGAATATGATTTTAATGTAATCATTATGCAAACATGTATTAAAAAATATGATTTTAAGAAAGTAAGTCATAAGATATTTAAATTACTGCAGACATTTGTTTTCTTTAGTTTTTAGGCATATATGAATGAGTCCTATTGTTTGATAAGGTTCATATGTTCATGACTAATATGTTAGTAATGTTAATAAAACATTTAGCATAATTTTGAAACTACTTTTTTGTCTAAGTTTGTTCTGTGTACTTAAGAAAATTTTGTGGGTATGCTTTCATGTATTTATATGCAGATGTAAACACCCACCTATTTTCTAAGATATCTTTTGCATATTCTGTGTATTTAAAATCAGATATATATTCAGTTTATTGTCTTTTGACAACCTGTAAAAATTTTGCTATTTTTGTCTTACAAAGTATGTTATTTTAAGAGAGACTGTTCTGATTTTATTTTACATCTTTGGTAAAAATGTAGGGATGGTAAAGATTGATTGCTAAATAATAATTTTTTTTTGATACCAGGAATCGAACTCAGGGCCTCATGCTTGCCAGGCAGGTGCTGTGCCACTGAGCTACATCCCTGGCCCCTAAATGATAATCTTAAAAAATATTTGTTGTATTTTTATAGATTGTCAGAACAACTTGTACATTTAGTTAAATAATATAAATGCTAAAATTAGAGAAACAAGGTAGCCACTAGAGCTTTTACCAGAATAAAACAGGAATGTACTGTAATTGATTCTACTAGTGAAAGATACCTTAGTAAACTGACATCTACACATTTTTATCCTTGTTCTTTATCTTCACTAGGAATATTTCTTTGCAAGAAACAAACTGTCTCAAGTTAGCTTAACTATAAGAAGATACAGTATAAGGATATTGTTTATCTCTTAGGAGAGGTCATACCATTCAGCAAAACTTGGAACCAGAAAGCTGGCAAAAGCAAAGCAGCAACTTTTCTAATTTCCCTTCCCTTAAGCCCTAATTTCTCATTATTATAACCCATCTCCATTGTTCTTGTCTGTAGACTGGCCTTTCTGCCCAAGCCTTCATCATTTGTTGCTCCAAAGCAGCTGGCTAATAAACCCCCATGTCTTAATAATTTTCCAGCTTAGCTTTCTGCATTTAGATAGCTCAGTTTGAGTATGCTCTTCCCAACTGTTGTCTGTGGGAAGCTCCTTTGCTTCCAGCCTGGCCCATTCATTGGAGGCCAGTTTCTCTCCTTTATCTGCTAAGCTAACCCAGGGTGGAAGGGTGACATGAATTAGTGTAGTGGCTGAGGCCCACTCCTCTGAAGGGTTTTAAAGGACTAAATATAATGAAGAATTATATTTAGACTGGCCACTCTTTCTGTTGGATAGGTTTGTGACCTTGTGGCCTTGCTCCAACTGAATTCTCTCCCCTTTTCCACTTTCGGTTCTCAGTCATGACTATAGAATATGCTGGTGGTGCAGCATCCTGAGATAAGGGAGAGCCGGCCAGAACAGTCAGGGCTCTGCTTCCAGTCCCCTGAACTTCCACCCCAGCAGGATGTCCTTCAGTGCTTTAGCCCACCAGCCAAAACATGTGTGCTGGTCTCTGGTGTGTTAGGGGTAGGGTTTGAAGAAGGAAGCTGCTGTGCCTAAAGATTTTGTGTCCCTGTGATCAAATCTCCATTCTTCTGTCATCAGCAGACCTGGAATCACAAGTATTGATTGTATGAGTTGTTAATTTATTCATGTAGTTTTTTGAGCAGCGGTTTTGTGCCAGACCTTGTTAAACTATGGTGATATATGTTTCTGCCCTCAGAGACCTTAAAACTAGTGGGAGAACTGACAGACACAGAAAATGATAGCACAGTATTGCGTGCTAAGATGGGACTGTGCTCTGCATCCCTTGGGGAAAAGATGAGAGAGGCATTCAACTTGGTGAAATCAGGAGAATCTTCTGGAAGAAGCCTTAAAGGGGGTAACTCAAGTGAAGAGGTAGAGGAAGCATATGGAAAGCATCTAGAGGCTTCCTGAGGGCAGGTCTTTGTTCTTTGTCTACTCTCTTGTTAGCTCATATGCAGCACCTAATATTGTTGAATTACTAATGTTTCCAGAATGGACGAAGAGCAGGAAGAACTGCACAGAATTACACTGTCTACGGCAGTGCTGCCCAGAGGAAATACAATGTGAGCCACAAATGCAAACCACATGAGAAATTCAAAACTTTCAAATAGCTGCATTAAAAAAATAAAAACAACAGTGAATTTTAACATTTGTTTAACCCAATATATCTACATTGTCCTTTCAACAAATAATCAATGTAAAAAATTTTAATAAGGTATTTTTTCACATCAATTCTTTGAAGTCCTGCATGAACTTTATACTTAGTGCAGCTCAGCCTGGCCTGGACCCATTTCAGGTGGTTAGTAGCCACATGTGTCAACTGTTTCTTGGCCTCTCAGAGGCTAAGGATGGAGTCATGAAGAGGCAAGTGGGAAAAGATGAGGCTGGAGATGTTGGGGGCCTTTCTCGTCACTTTAAGGGGTGCAGATATTTACCTGAGAAGAGTGGGGCAGCAATTGGAAGACTGAACAGGAGAGTACCATGAGGAGATTTGTGCTTCTCAACATCACCCTTCCTGACATGCAGCAAGATTAGGAGCAAAGAAGCCAGGTAGGGAACTAGTAAATCAATTTAGAGATCAGTTATGTGCTAAACAATAATGATAACAAGGCAGGGATGAGGACCAGTGTCTTGAGATGTTAAAAGTATAGAAGTGACAGAAGTGATTTAATTATTGAATAGAGCTGGTGGTGAATGAGTAGATCAGAATGGCAGTTAGGCTTCTGGCTGCAACTGGATGTTTCATTTACTAATGAGGGAATTTAGATGGTAAAACAGGATCTGAATGACAGGAGTTCATTTTTGGGACACATTTAATTTGTTGTCTCTTTATTAATATCCGAGGAAAAATCCAGAAGAAGAAGCTATAGACTTGGAGTTTAGGAACAAGATGTGAGCAAGAGTGATAGATTTAAAGCAGTCAGTAGAGTGAGAAGTCATAGAAGTAGGTGAGATTAGCCTGGAAAAAGTCTGTGAGGGACAGGGGCTCTTTATCTGGGGGGTTTCTGAGTGACGCGCCTGAAATTGCCTGCAACGGGGGAAGGGCCCATGCTTTCCATCACATTCTCAAAGGGATGTTTGATCCTCAAAAGATAAAAATCACTGTTAGAGACTGAACCAAAACATTTAAAGGGCCAATAGGAGAGTAGATTTTATAAAAAGAAGATGAAGTAGGGAGAAAGACTGGTGAACTCTAAAGAGAAAGGACTGGCATATTAGAGGAAAACCAGGAACATGTGCTTTTAAACGGAAAACAAAAGCAAAAAAGGGTATTGCACGGATTGAGTAAGTAGTGAGCAGTATAAAGTAGAGCCTAGAGGAGGAGAAATGGGAAGGCTGAAAAGTATACATTGGATGTGGTAGCAAGTATGTCAGTTGTGACCTGGCCTGGGCCCACAGGAGGCAGATTACATTATGGTGAGGATGGTGACAAAGTAAGGGAAGCCCTTGTAGGCATTTCCTTCTAGAAGCTTCATTGGAAAAGGGAGGAGGGAGGCCTGTACTTAGTGAGGCCCTGAGGTGGAGACTGGATTTGTGTTATAGTTTGTTTTAAAATAGGAAATGTTTAAATGCTGCCAAGAGGAGTTAGAACAGGGGCAGTGGAAGATTTAAGGTCCTGGTCATCAGTGGAAGAAAGAGAGGAATTGTCTGCCAGTAAAGGAGGAGACAAACTTCCTTGCTCAATACTTCTAACAGATTAAACAGCTGCTTAATCTGGACTAATTTAGTACATACATACTTATTGAAATGAATTGGTAAACTGAGGTAGATGGGGTGGAGTATACAGTTCATGCCTAATGAATGTTTTCCTCATAGACAAATATTTAACTTTTTGTGTTCCAAACTTATAATCTGGGGGTTGGGGATTAGGACTTGTTAGGAGTAGGAAGTGGTACATTTCTTTAAGAATGTTTGGTGTTCCTCGACTTTATCAATTACGCATTGTGCATGTTACAGATAACAGGTGCGGATGGAGCAAGACAGTCCTATTCCAGAACATGGAAAGGAAGAGGTCAGCATTAATTAGGCATCAAATAAGCACTAATCTGGGACAGACATTTTGTCTTCATTCTCCTCTTACTGTTAGGTATTGCCGTTCTTGTGGTCATAAATAGGAAGGCCAAGGCAAAAGTGGTTAAATGACTCCCATTTATGGGATTTATATTTGAACTTAAGTCTGTAAGCTCAAAGTCCACATTTGGTGTCACTCCGTGATGCTCTTCAATAAAGCTTACTTGGGCCTAACGTGTACAGTTGCTCGTACCCTCCCCAGTGCAGGGAGAGTTCTTCCTAACCAGCTTCTCGGGACTTTGCTTTCCGTGCAGATCATGCTGCTGTGGAGCTCATGTCGCTCTTTTGTCCCATTTTCATTGTCAGTGTCCATTGCTTGCTCGCCTTATTACTGTTCTTCTGCACCCGGAATTTCTCCCCATTTTTATATCCATTGCAGCTACCGTGTCTGTAGCTCTACGGTTTCCTGGACGATTTTTTTTTTTTTGGTCTCTTTTCTGCTTTTGTTCCTCCCACAGCTCTTGCTTTTATGCAAGTGTGTAACCCTCACTGTGTAAGTTAAAGTCTCCAGATGGAGTAGGTGATAATTATATGGTCATAAAGAAACAGCTAACTCAGTATAAACTAAGCCCATTGTCTCATGAGGTCAAAGAATGAAATTGTAGACAGAAAGGAGGTAGTTAAGGGGGAAGTGTTTACTGGAGTTATAAGAAGAAAGAAAGCTCCCAGTGGATAGTCAGGAAGGGGTCCTAAAAGTGGGTTTGCCATGTGGGTTCTTTATCCAGAATTTTTTATGGATGAGCAGAGTGCAAGAGAATCTGTCCAATGCCCAGTGGTCACTCATCACAGGTGGCCTCGTGAGCCCAAAACAACCAACTGAGATTCAGTTTTTTTAGTGTAGAGTTCAAAAGAAACACCAGTTACTCAGTGTTCCTGAATTCCTCAAACTAGCCCACAGCCCTAATATAGGGAGGGGCTGCTGTATTGGTGCCTAAGAAGTTTCTTTTTTGGGAGTCAGAGTTCTTAACTGCCCATCCTTATCCTGACTCTTTATTATTTTTCCTGAGTTTGCTTTTATATTTTCAAGCTGAGCTCTTTTTATGGTTGGAATTAAGAGCTATCTTAACTTGGTGTACTTGCTGTTTTCTTTGTAATGCCTACCAGCGCAACTCTGTCTCAGGGCCTGTCCCTTGTTAGCTGCCTATTTATTAGCTAAATAGCTAAACTCCCTCTTTTAATAACTTATCCTTGCTTACCACTTTCTATGGATACTCAAGATTTTCTGTATTGTTAACAATTTTTGGTAATTCTGGCCTGGTAGAAATCATAACAACCTTTCTGTTCATCTGTGTGGATGAGAATTAGAAGAAGGAGCGCAAGTGTTGAATGAACTATCAGGTAGAAATGGTGTCCAGACTGCTGTATATTGAAACAAGCCTTCAAGGGAAGTTTCCGATGTTCAGTATTTGAAAAAAATCGGAGTTCTGTTGCCATCTGTCCGGATTTTTTTTGTAGGTAGCCGTTATCCCAACATATTTTTAACCCCAGATTAACTGGTCTAGGCACATATACTTGCCAGTGTGTATCTAGCATAGGTACTAGAATTGATATTTAAGAGAAGAGAGAATTGGAAGGATAGGGCTAGCTGACAATATAGCAGAAACCCAAAATAACATAGCTTAAAGCCCCTTCTTCCTTTGTTTCAGAAAAAACATTTGCAATCCCTTGAAATTTAAGTATTTTTCAACTCTTATGACCTAGGCATTGCCAAGAATTTTTGTTTTATTTTATGAAATATTCATTGAAGTAGTTGTACTACTACTTTTAATATACTAACTGAAAAAATAGCTAATTGTAGATCCTATTTAAGTGAAATTTGTTTTAATTTGAAACTTTTTTTCACAAAGAAGATTGTTATAGTTGGTAGGTCCGTTAATCACAATCTGTTTAAGTGTATATCTGGTTTACAAATGTAAACAAATTAACTTTTCTGGTTACCTTTTTTGGGGGAATACTGATTGATCATCCTGTGGCGAGGGCATCAAGCAAAGGCAATGCTGTGCAGCTGGGCTGTGTAGCCATGTGGTGAGTGGACCTACTCCAGGCATAGGAAGGCGCTGGGCAAAGAGGAGATGGCCCTGTGATAGGTTAGGAAAAGGTAGCTGGTGAAGGGGGAGGATGGACCCTGGAGGATGGGGGATGTTCCAGGCAGAGAGAGCTGTGTATGCAGAGCCATTGAGGTTAGAGAGAGCCCAACCCAGTTGGGCAGTTGGCAGTGGCTCTGTATAGCTAGAGTCTGATCATAAAACTAAAAATAAAGTTGGAGATCTGCATAGTGGCCAGATATAACAAGCCATTTTTGCTGCGCTAAGAAATTTGAATTTTTCCCTGAAGTCAGGGAAAACAGGGATAGTGAAAATAATAACAGTGTCATCTCAGCAAGACCATTTTAGAGAGTGGAGTAAAAACACTAACAAGCCTGCAGTTCCATCTGAGCTATGCCTTAGGAGATGTCAGCTGAGTAAGGCAGGGTAAGGGGCTCAGTGGGAGGGGGTGGGTTCTGTATAATGAGGAGGCAGAATCTGTGAGCCCCTGAGAACAGTTGGATGTGGAGAAAAGTAGGAGGCAGGAAGTCAGGCATATATGTCTTGTGTGCCGAAGTTGCATAATCTTTCTTATCCTAGACATAGCTCTGAAACTCATTGCCAGTGGTTGTAATTCATATTGAAGAAACAACTGGCCTGAATGTTTTGGTTTATTTTAGTTTTAGCATATCTCGTGGAGGAATGATTCTCTAAGGAACAAGTTTGTAGGGTAGAAACTTGATTAAAAAGCTGATGTAATACATTTTCTACTATGTATCATTAAAACAATGAACTACCCTTCTATTGATTCTTTACTATAGATTTAATTGAGTTATGTTAGAAGCAGACTGTAACTAAAAATGATTTTACATTTTGAGCAATTCCTTGTAATGTATTGGTTTAGATTATGGAGTAGTTGGTAGATTTAAACTACTGATGTCTTTGTCTCTACTGGTATTCAACACATTCCCCTTAGGAGGGTGTAATGAATCCTTTTCCAGGGTCTAATTTCCCTATAGGATTCTCCAAATCCCTTTTTGTTTTGTTTTGGTAATTAAAATTGAACCCGGGGCCTTTGGTCTGTGCTACATCCTAAGCTCTCTTTATTTTTTGAGACAAGGTCTTGCTAAGTTGCTGAGAATGGGCATGAACTTGTGGTCCTCCTGCCTCGGCCTCCTAGATTGCTGGGACTACAGGCATGCACTACCATGCCTGGCCATTTTCTTTTTGTTCTTCTTTTTTTCTTTTTTTCGGGGGCAGTGTTGAGCATTAAACACTGGGTATCTCACATGCAGGCAAGCGATGTACTCTACCTCCTTCAACTACTTTTCACTGAATATTTACTCAGCTGTTATACTGAACACTGTTCTGAAAATTAGAAGAAGGTAAATCAGACACCATATCCACCCTCATGCAGTTATTGCCTCACATTATAAATATAAGTCAAGAAAAAGGAGTCTATAGTAAATCTTAAATGTGGACTGTGTTTATGTAGTATCCTTGTAACAAATACAAATTTTCTTTTCACACATCTCTGTAACAGCGCAGATTCCCACCCCCCGCCCCCAACTACCACCACAGATGGTGTAACTGGCTTTGTATGCCACGGTGGTCAGTTAGGGCTATGCTCTGTATTGTGCCCATTGCTCTTGGTTGGAACTGTAGCCTCATTAGTGGTGTTTTTCCTCCAGTGTGTCCTCTCCACTTCACGAAGCCTCAGTTTTCCCTGCCTTCAGGAAAAAATTCAAACTTAGCACAGCAA
Organism: Erethizon dorsatum; assembly: GCA_028451465.1. NCBI lineage: Eukaryota > Metazoa > Chordata > Mammalia > Rodentia > Erethizontidae > Erethizon > Erethizon dorsatum. The sequence continues at coordinate 55,739,608 of CM051828.1, forward strand.
AGACGGCTTGTTGTATCTGGCTACTGTGCAGATCTCCAGCTTTGCTGATCAGGAACTGGCAGCTTTAAAACAAAAGGGGTTCTTGCTGCTGACTTGGGTGCTTTTAGTGGCTCATCATGTTGCATGTCATGACCATATGTGAGAAAAATGATGAAACATGTAAGGCACTGCTGCCTGAATACCAGGCTTCCTGATGCCCTAGCTCCTCGTAGAATAGAATCTCAAAAGTTCACAGAGCCCTCAGGCCTTGTCTCTCAGATCTCCGCTGCCTCGAGATGCCTTGTAGGAACCGGAGAGCAGTTTCTATTCTCCATCAGAGCCGGACTCTCCTGCAGCTTGCGTTGTGGTCCTCTCTGTGCAGTTTTGTACTTGGAGTTTTCTAAAGGAAGGGGCGTGTCTTCACACTGCCCGTTTCTTCAGTTTCAGAGATGTTGCAGTCCCAAAAAGATTTCAGTTATCTATGAAATTAAAAGAGAAGAAAAATGGCACAATTTTCAAATTATGCTTCTTAAATAGTAGAAGCAAAGATTTAATGTCAAACTCCTGTAAATTGTTGATACAAATTAGGTACCTTTTGAGTGAATTATAAGTTGTGTTTTTATGGTTGTATAGAAAAAAGGTTAATTACTTTAAAAAAATCTTGAATCCTTTATTGTAGATACAGTACAATCCCCTGAAGTAAGAGCCATCAATTTTTCCTTTACCAGACAGTAATGTAACTTTAACTTGAAGAAATTAGTCACAGTCGCTTATTATTTTCTGATCTACAAAAATAAGAACAGTGTCTGTCTGTATCCAGCACCTTCCCAGCTCTTCTTGGAGGCTGGGCAGCCCCACAGTAGGGGGAGAGTGGGATGAGAGCACTGGCCAGCCCATGAGCTCGCTTTGCTCATGAATGCTCTTATGTGAATAACTGACATTTTCTGAGACTCTGGTCACTTCACTGTTTAATGGAGACGGTAACACCCACCCATCTATAAGAATGGAATAGGGTAAGGTCTGAGCATATCTGATGGTTTGTCATAAAAAGCAGAATGGAGGCAGGCGTCGTGGCACACACACCTGTTATCATAGCACTCTGGTAGATTGAGGCAGGAGGATTGCAAGTTTGAGCCTTGCCTGGACAACTTAATGACTTAGTGAGACCCTGCCTCAATATAAAAAAACAATGAGTTGTGGATGTAGTTCAGTGTTAAGGCCATGGGTTCAATACCTAGCACAAAAGGAAAAAAAAAAAAAAAAAGGCAGAGTGGTAGTAACCATTCTCTGTTCCCAACCTTAGGCGCTTATTGTGCCTGGGACCACAGAGAGTTCCACGGCAGGCTTGGGTCTTAGGAATGTTCATTTGACTCCATGTTCCCATTTGGGTTGAGTGGAGCAGACTATAAAGTTTCATAAGTGATATTGAAAGGAGGAAATTTCCCCAAAGTTCTGTGTAGGTCAGGTCCTTTTCCATAGTACATTATTTTTGCCATTTGAGCCATGCTCTCTCTGGTATTTTAACATAATAAACACTGCAATTTTAGGAGAGCCTCAAGAGGAGATTTGCTGTTCTGCCTGGGCTCTTGGTGCTGTTTTGGCATTGTGTGACCTGCAGTACCCCATAGAGCTCCATGTGGGGCGCTTGGAGTACAAGTTCTCATTTGGACCTTTTACATCTATATGTATCTTTGTCTTCCCCAAACCCTAAATTAGCAGACAGGAAAAGAGGCGCTAGTTTTTCTACATGTCAGGCACTCAGGTTATGAAGCAGTAGATACCTCTGGGATACCTTTAGGTATAAAAAGATGAGAGTGTGGGACAGGCAGTTATCTGTAAAAAGTGACTGACCAGGAAGATAAATAAGAGCAGAAGGGGAGTGGGAGGAAGCCATGGTTTTTCTCTGCCAGAACACCTGTGCTGTGTTGTAGAACCCTCCTACTTTGGCCCTCCTTTCACAGTGTATCTTCTGTGAAGAAATCAGTTACCCATGTCTAAGAGTTCACTGTTGTTTCCTAGATACTATTTCATTTTGGTAGGGAATGAGCCACCCTTCCAATCTCTGGAAAAGATGGAGCATTGGGAGCCTCTCTTGTGACAGATCTACAAGGACACGTGGTGGTCACCTAGCATGGCACAGCCTGATCTCCGGGGGCATTGCATGCCCTTGCCATTTGTCTTTGAAACTTCTGTACAGAACGTGACCCTTAAACATGGGTCTTACTGAGAGAACCATAGCCGATTGTAACTAAAGAATGCTATAGTGTCTTTGAATTCACTTTTATCATGTTTCTTTAAAAAAAAATGCACTTAGTCTAGGGTTTAAAACTGGAATATTTGAAGACTTCCTTAAAATGAAGCATATCTAATTGTCTGAATTACATTAGGACAGTTGCTGGTAACACAAGAATGTTACATACTGTAATATAACATTCAAAATTAATGAGTCAACTGCGAGAACTTTCCTAAAGATAAAAATGACAGTAAACCATTTCCGTGTCAGAGGTGTTTGAGTCAGTCTCTCAGCTCTTGAAATCATCATTCTCTTTCTTTAGCTTTCAGGAAGAGGGGTTCCTAACACCTCACATACACTGGCTCACAGATTCCCTGTCCCCTGCCCCCTGCCCTTTACCACTGTGTGACATCTGCCCTTGCCTAGTGCCAGTGGTGCCCCTCTTTCCTTAGCCCTAACTTCACGTCTTTGCCATTCTGAGCTGGCTTTGATAGCAGAAGGTAGAGTAAGTAGGAAAAATATGTAGGTTGCCCCTCTTCCCCTTTCTGTAAGGGTCTGGAGGAAGGCAGACTTGTATTTACCAGTAGACTCTGGGGTACCCAAAGGTTGTTTCCTGGCAGTGCTTACACAAGGAGAGGCTGTGGGGCCAGTTGAAGAGGTAAGGAGGGGATAGCACCAACCTAATGCCTGCTGCTTGTCTGCTTCTTCATTTGAAAAGAGGGAAAAGATCACTTGCTGTCTGGAAATTAACAATGGTACCTGTGTGCAATCTAGAACTGTGTGTACACATATTGTATACTTATATTGTGAATGTTCAATTTATTTTCTGAAGTCAAATGTGATGTAAAAAGTTCCATAAACGCTGCTCTGGTTGCCCCTTTGTGGGATGAGAATATTGCTCCTTGGCTGTGGGACGGTTGCACAGCCATCTTTATCTGGGCTGCCAGTTGTGCCAGTCCATAGAGAGTCTGTAACAAGAAACTCTGGTTAGTGTTATGATTCTTCATGAGACTGCAGTGATTTATTTTTATGTGCTCTTGTGTTCACCCCAGTCTATGGATATGTGTATTTGGTAGCATTGGGAAATTTGTTTTTCATGTATGAGACCACTGAAATCATAATTGAGTTTTGAGCAGTAATAAACAAGACCTTTATGTAAACAAGAAAGTAGATTTTCGCTGAGAAGTGCATCACATCGTCTTACAGTCCCTCCTTTGTGTGTGCAGTTACTGGCACGTATGCGTCATGACTTGTTTGTGTACGGAACGGGTAGAATTCACATGGTACACAGGTACTTTCGAAATTTGGAGAAGTTTTATGTTCTAGGGCTATTTTGTTAATACTTTTTACATCTTGAAAGTGCGTCTGTTACTGAAGTTCTAATTTGCCTTGTTATATTCCTGTTTTCTAGGGAGTATCTTGGTAAACAGCTCCAATCTGAGCAGCCTCAGACTGCTGCTGCCCGAAGCTGAACTGGCCTCTGCACCCTTCCCCGTCCCTGTGATGGACTACCTGGAGTGGGAACCTCAGAACTTAGGGTCAAGAATAAATAATTTTTAATGTCACTAGTGATTTTCTTCTGTTGTGTAGTTTTTCCCAGTGCTAATTTCCAAAAATATTGTGTTTGCTTGTTAGGTTGTATAAAAGTGCTTTCTAAGGAAAATATTACTGTTATATATACTGCTTGCAAATTCTATATTTATTGTTCTCAGGAAATGAATATAATTATTAAAGGATTCTCACTCCAAACATGTCATTTCTCTTTACTTGCTCCTTACTTGGACTTTGAATAAGAGTCATCTGTTGTTCCTTTTCACACAAAAGTGGGAGAATTGTTGCAAAGCAGTAAATGGAAGGTGTTTTTGTTTTGTGCTGAGAAATGTGTCCTTAGGTGATGTTGTCATTGTGCAAACGTCACAGAGTACACTTTCACAAACCCGGGTGGTCCAGGTCAGTCACCCGACCAGGGCACGATGTGAGTGAGGTGGATAATTGGCTACTGGCTAATATGGCAGACAGTATGCTTTATTTTAAATAAGTAGCAGGAGCACACTCTAAAATAATGATAAAGAACATGTTAAATAAACTGATAACATAGTTGCTTATCAAATATTATGTACCTCGTGTGTGTGCTGTAGTTTTATACAACTGTGTACAGCATGGTAGTCTTCTTTATAGCAGCATCCCTGTGCACGTGAGAAATAACTTATCTTCCAATGTCATGTTTCGTTTGTCCCCCTCCCCTTCATTTCTGAGCCATATGGTTCTTAACCTCATCGGTGGGTCTCTGAAACTCCTCTTTCTGTCTCCCTCTCGCTCACTCTCTCTGTCCCCCTTTCCCTCTTTTCACTCCTTTTCCTCCCTCTCTCCCCACCTCCTTGTCATTCCTAGCAGCTTTCTGAATGTTGAATTGTTGAGTAGATGTGCTAAGGCTAGAAAACAATTTATTCATATTTGCCAGAATATTAGTAGTCTCATCATATTAACATATTTTCTTTACTGAAAGTTAAAAATTTTTTAATTGTGTAGACCTAGATATTTTTATTTTCAGAAACATGCAAAATATTGAGCAGAGCTTTTTTTTGTGTTAATTACAGATTCTCTACGTAAGCAGAACTTTCAGTTTTCATGTTAATGTATCGATGATCTGTAAGTTATTAGGTTTTTCAGACATTTAGTGTCTGGAAGTTGTGATAACCAGAGACACTGAGGTCTTCTGAGTTTCATAAGAACACACTGATTCTTTGATGTCCTAGGTTCTGTTTTTAGTTTCATTATGTACGGCCCTATTATAAAGTAGAAATCAGTGATAGCATTCTGATGGAATGCTAGTGGTTTAATTTCCAACAAGTGCTTTTGTACTTGAAAAGCAATACTCCCATGTCATCATGCTCTAGTTATTATGCTGTACATTAAAATTAACTATCTCTAGGCACTTTTTTTCTCCCTTAAGCCCTTTTGTTTTTTCCTTTGCTTAATGTTTTGATTGCTGTTCAATGCTTAAATCCTCAAAATTTAATACCAATTTTATGTTCAATTAAACTGTGAACACCTAGCAGAGCAGACTTACAAGTTTGACAGACTGAATCAAAGTACTGGATAAATGCTTATAAACCTAACCAGATATAAATAGTAGAGCAAATTCTATTAAGCATTTTTTAAAAAACAAGCCTAATCAAAGGCTTACAAAATGTGTATTGTACCTATATAAACACAATTTACACAAAATCAGCAATGTTATAGGATTGAATAATTTCATTTTCTTGGTGCTTGCAATGCATTTGTTTCTTGGTGAGTACAGAAACTATAAGCACAACCAGGAGGAGGTAAGCGTGAAGGAAGGTTTATTACTTGCTGCAAGTGAAGAGAGCACTAGAGATGACTCAAAGCAGTTTCTCTATGAACAAAGGACGCAGGGGATTTTACTAGGAAGACTTACGCATATTCATACTGGAGAGACTTGTAGAGGAGGGCACCTTTCTGAGCATGTGCAGTTCTAGATCCTGCTGCTTCATACATTGCAAGTTTTAAGATGGGGGACAGAAACAGCTCTTGGGCAGAGAATTTAGCATTATCATTAGATTATAATAAGCAAAGTTTAGTCAAGGACCCTAGAAGAGAGGCTGGATGACTTTGACTCTTTTTTTTTTTCTTTTTTTTTGTGGGTACCGGGGGTCGACCTCAGGACCTCGCGCACCAGCAGGTGCCCGTGCCGCTGAGCAATATCACTGGCCCTTTTTTTGTATGTGGGTTCCAGGAGTCGAACTCAGGACCTCACACTTGCCGGGCAGGCACTTACGCCGCTGAGCCATCTCACCGGCCCCAGCTTTGACTCGTTTAAACTGGTTCTGTCTTGTCTTTGTGGAGGACCTTACCTCAAATAAACAACTTGAAGGGATATAGCAGCTTCTTCCCCTACAAGAAACTGCTATAATCCTCCAAGTTCCTGCCCAGCAGCTAGCATTTAAATTTCTGTCGTCCTTGGTTTTATGAATATACTTACCCAACTGGGAGGACCAGGCCCTAGCATTTCAAGCCAACCGAAGATAATAGATTAAGGCTCTGAGTACTATCTCAGTAATGTCAGTAATGTCAGTAATGCTTTGTGATTGAATATGTGATACTGCTCCAAGGGCTGGGAGTCTCAGGGACTGAGTGACAATCCAGCCACTAACGGAGTGCATTTCTTTTTGTGGTAAGACTGTGTGTGTGTGTGTGTGTGTGTGTGAATTGCACTTTGGAAATACAAACTTTTCAGTTGTATGAGTTCTAATGAGTTAATTTTCCCTTCCCAAACCCAAGAGGTTTCACTTTTTTTGCAACCCAGTGTATGAGGGGGCTTTCTGAGCTCTTGAACATCACTCATCTTGACATGCGGCCCTTAGTTAAGTGTCGTGTGTCTCCTCCATTAGGAGACAGTTTCTCCTCTATCTTAAAATTGTTTTGTCTCATGGACCATCAGTCTGTTTTCAATTTGTCAGAAAAAAATTTTAATAAAAGATGAAATAAGCCAGGCGTGGTGGTGCCCACCTGAAATACCAGCACTGAGGAGGCTGAGGCAGGAGGATCACCATGAATTTGGGGCCAGTCTAAACTACATAGTGAGACCTTGTCTCTTAAAAAAGAAGAAAGTTGAAATATATTGGAAAAAACAGTGTAGAATTTAAGTATTTCATTAAGTTCCTTATTGAGGCTATAATAGGTTTTTAAAAGTTTAAGAGGAAGCTCACCCAAATAATACAATTTCCAAATGTTAGTCATTTGTAATGAAATTAACCTGACTAGGAATGCACAAAAGTTTTATGAAAGGAACGCTTTGACTTTGAGCATTTGAGAGGCACACATGTAGAGAGGAAAATAAAATCATATCACGCTTTCTTAGAAAACTCTGAGTCTTAAAAGTTCTAAAAGATGCATGCCCTTCTATAGGCAGGGGAAGCTAATTCCCCCATATTGTACTTGGCCAGCTACAAATATGAGATTACAGAATCGCTACACCTAAAAAAAATCATTCCTTTCTATTTAGATACATCAGTGTAATTGGTGTTAATTTTCATATAATTAAAATTTAAATATTCTTGTAACTTTTAGCTGTCAAATCTTTTTCTTTTTTTTTTTTTTGTGGGTACCGGGGGGTCGACCTCAGGACCTCGTGCACCAGCAGGCGCCTGTGCCGCTGAGCGATATCACCGGCCCCTTTTTTGTATGTGGGTTCCGGGAGTCGAACTCAGGCCCTCGCGCTTGCCGGGCAGGCGCTTAAGCCGCTGAGCCATCTCACCGGCCCTAGCTGTCAAATCTTGGAAAGCACAGAGCCAAGTTTTAGTGCTTTTGATGTATTTGAAAATTACTTAAAAGGTTGTCTGTTCTCATTCTTTGCCTTTGATATAGAGAATACTTTAAATTTTGAAATCACTCAAAAGGTAGTAGGTGGCAGAGTTACCTTCCAAATCTAAATCTTGTGATGTAATCACTTTTTAGTTTGAAATTTCTGTCTTGTTTTGCTGTACAAAATGTTCTGTTCTGGTTAAGAGATGTGGCTCCCTTAAGTTCCTGAACAGTTTTCCAATGGGAAAATCATTGGAAAGAAGAGCTGTGAATAATTTTAAAGTCCTTCAACACTGTATGCAAATCGAACACTAAATTCACATTTTCCCTAAGACCTTTTTTCTTTTTCTTCACCTTACTGGGGATTTAATCCAGGGCCTTCACACTGAGCTACATCTCCAGCCCCCCCCCCCCCATTTTTTGAGACAGGATCTCCCTAAGTTGCTAAATTGCCCATGTTGTGCTTGAACTTAACATTTGCTCTGCCTCAGCCTCCCAGAGTTGTTCTGTCAGTTCTTAAAAGGTAAAACTGGATTCTTCCAAAAACTGGATAAAATTGGAGAAACATTCGATCAAAGTCAAAGATGCTGTCAGGGGACTTGGATGAAGGAATCAATGTATAATCAGTGCATCAAATAACACTATTTGTAACATGTAGAATTAAAATATTTGGAACCATGATGCAAAGACAGAAATGGGTTCTTCTTGTAAGACTCTTACATTAGACACAAAGTGGTATAACAATGCAAAGTAGACTGTGATGAGTGCAGGATAGATGTTTAATTCCTCAAGTACCACTAACACAGTAAACTGAAACTAAATAACAAGAATATAGTGTGTTGGGCTGGCTTCCCACCCTCACACGTCTAGAATTTTGACTGTTTCATGGGGCTACCTCTAGGAAACCACTGCTACCAGTCCTAGAATTTTGGGGATCAGAGCTATTCTGGAGTGACCAGTCGCTGACTCTTAGATCCCCCCACCTAGCCCTATGTAGGCTGTTAATAGAAAAAAGAAGAAATGAAAGCCAGTCACCATTTGTTCTTTGACTATCCAGCTTCCAAAATTTTCCTGAAAGCATTGTCTCATTGCTGTCGTTTTGTTTACTGTTTCTTCCTCTTCCTCCTCCTCCTTTTCCCTCTCTTCCTCCCTTCCTTCTCTTTGAAGTAATCTTTGTCTTCTACTACATTTACATCTTCCTTGCCTGCGTATCTTAGTAACACCCCTAGAATTTATCACTCTAGTCCAGAGATCCACTTTTCCTGTCATTCCTTTACGAATTTATTATTTTTCTAAAAAGTATAAAAGCATCATGCTTTATTTCTAGAATTCAATCTTTTGTGAAGATCCCCATGTACATATAATTTAATAAAACTTCAATGTTTTTGTCTTGTTAATCTGTTCTTGTACTAATTGGGTTCCTACGTCCAGCCAAAGACCATTTTTAAGAACTAAGGGGGATAAAAGGGACCTATCTGTCCCCTACATGTTTCCATCCCCTCCAAAATAAAATCTATCTCTCTTCATGTAGACATTGTCTCAAGTTACCAGAGCTTCAACATACAGATTCTACAAATTCTTGTTGAAGTTATTTCTACCTGCTTTTTAATTATTTGTGTGTGTGTATGTATGTATGTATATATTTTGTGGTACTAGGGAATGAATCTAGGGCCTTTACTCTGACCTATAGTCCCGACTCTTTTTGAAAATTTAAATTTTGAGGTGGTCTCCCTAAGTTGCTAAATTGCCTCGGTTGGGCTAGAACTTGCAATCCTCCTGCCTCAGCCTCCCAGAGTGCTGGGATTACAGGCACACGCCATCACACCCAGTTTCTAATTTTTAAATTTTTATTGTGAAAAGAATTTTCTGTTATATTTTCTAATCACTATCGGTAGCTTATAGGAATATTATTTACAACTGTATGAAAATACTCTGTATATAGTCATTTTATCATATTGTCATTACTTTTAACAGTTTTTGATCTTACCTTTTCCTGGGTGTTTAATCACATACCCAAGTGTATTTTCAGTGAGTATGCGTGTCTTTTCTGCTTTATGTCATTAACGGAGAGATAGGTTACATAAAAGCTCTGCCTCATACTATCTGGAAGATATTATTGAGTTGCTTTAGGCTTTAGCTTCATTGTTTATAAAATGGGAAAATGATGGTACCTACTATATAGAGTGGTGAAGGTTAAAGAAAATGCTGATAAATAATGGGCACTCAGCATACTCATTTTTTACTGGTGATTGAACCCAAGGCTTCATGCATGTTTGGCAAGTGCTCTAACGCTGAGGTATACCCCAGGCCAAAATTATCCATCTTAGTTACTGTTCAGATCTCATCAGATGCTGCTACTTCATAAGGCATCTTTGTTGGTCTTAATTTTAAATGCAGTGTTCCTAGTGTTCCACTATTGTGGAAACTAGAGATGTTGGCCTGAGACTCTTTTCAGGGATACATCTGTTCCTCCTTTACTCCAAGTTTCCCTCAGGCAGTGATAGAGCCTGAATTTTGTCCATGCCCTTATGGCATCTATTGGAATAACACCATGGAAGTTCATATATGACCTAGGGATAGGATCTCCTTAGGTGACCCTCAAATTAATCTATGCAATTCCTAGTGCTAAGAAACCTTTACAGTTCTGGAATAATCACATCTGGTCATGGCAGTTATTCTTTTAATACACACATAAATTCTGTTCATATTTTTTAAACCTGAATCTATTAGTTCATTAGCATTTTTTCTCTGCTTAGGCCGTCTGCATATTTAATAAATTTATGTCCTCATCTATACAGTTGATGAAAATGTTGACCGGACAGATATGATCACAATAGATCAATAGAACCCCAGGTCTACAATTCATTACACACTTCTATTATACAGTTCAGTAACTGTAATACCCTAGAAAATACAATCAGAATTTTTTATTTGTTTTAGCCATTTGGCCTGCAAAATATATAGTGTTGAGTAATGAGGTTTACTCTGAGTCTTATAGACATGTATCTTTAAGATGCTTTTGGCTGTGAGCAGTAGAAAATGACACAATCTAGCTTTAAAAAACACTGTATCCCCTAGGAGAAACACAGGGCCATCCTGACTGTGTTCTCAGCTCTCAGCTCTGTCCCCTCTGTGAACCTGCCAGCTGTAGGCCACCTGTCCTCGGCTGGACACCAGGCTTACCACAGCCTGTCTGCACGTCTCTGTGTGTCTAGAAATCCCTACAGGCTTCACCTGCTTCTTACTGACCTAAAAAAGTGTACAGTCAGTGGAAGAAAAGTGGGGTTCAATAGCATGACCTTGTTTGCCTTATAATCAGGATCTGGCAATAGCTCCATCTTCCCCTGAGCAGATGGAGGAGGGGAAGTGCCTGAACCTAATGGAGCTCCACTGGCAAAGAAGTGAGGGCATGTGTGTTGATTGCACAAGTGCCCACACCCACTGTGAATGAAAGGAAATGGACTTCTGATTGCGAGTTGTCAGAGAGGCAACCTTGCAGAGACTGAGGAGGAAGGGAGATGGGCCTTTATCAGAGTTCTGCATATAGAACTGCATTTTAGTTTATGCTGTTGCCAGTGTAACAAGTCACCAAAATAACCACTACTGAAAGCTAAAGCTACATTTTCTCCTGGGGGCTTTCCTAAGGTGTTTCTTGTCATCAGTTTCTCTAAGAGGATGGCTCATCAGGGGAACCAGAGTGTAAGAAAGTGAAGTGGTGGGATTGCGAGCAGAGACTTTAGGAAGGACTCCTGCTTCAGATGTTCGGCGTCCCATACTTGGCCTTTGGAATACTGAATCCTCTAGTGAACACGATCAGAATCCAGTGCTAGGGGCCTGGCATCCCCACAATAAGTGGTACCAGAGAATGTACTTTCTGAATAATGTTGCTGCAGGTCAGGACAGCTGTGTACTCCCGAGTCTGGAGGCTTTGCATTTTTATTTATTTTTATGAAGCATTTTATAAATTACTTATTTTAGGAAGTGGGAGGGGGAGGCTAGGGATTGAACCCAAGCCTCATGCATGCTAGGCAAGCACTGTACCACTGAGCAACATCCCCGGCCCAGTTTTAAACACTATTCTGAACTTCCAAAGTGTTTTACACAGTGCACTTCTACTGAGGAAAATCTATTCCTGGCTTTCTGGGAAAGAACTCAGTCCTACATTTCAAGATAGAGAATATAATCCATAAATGTTAACAGGTTTCACTGGGTTCTTAACATCTTTGGATGCAAGAAGAATGCATAATGTCTTTGGCAGGTACAATTTTGATGAGTTTCCTCCAGAACAATCCCACACTGCCTAGGTCTGTTCTGAAATGTTGTCTTTTTTTTTGTTTTTGTTTTTTTTTTTTTTTTTTATTTTAAAGAGAAGAAAAAACAAAACAAATCAAAAGAAGAACAAATTTTCAAACAAACATAATAGGAGGGTAACAATGGTTAATACATTACGTATTACTATCTTTAAGTTAGTTATTCAGGACACCAGACATTAGCATTCAATTGTCCAAACATTATTGGCACAAACCTTACTCTTCAATGAACTAAGTAAAAATGGTAGTGTATCTATCTTAACCATCTTATATATATATATATACAATTTTTTTCCCTTTCCCTTCTTTCTTTTCCCTATTCCAGTCTCTCTTTCCTTTTGACCAGTTTCTTTTGGATTCACCATGTCTATTGTACATTTTGGATCTTATTTACTCTTTCAGTTTCTCATACTAGAGAGATAATACGATGCTTACACATGTGCTTCTGGTTTATTTCACTTATGAGTATTTTCTCGAGTTGCATCCATTTACCTATAAAAGTCTCCAGTTTATCCTTCTTTATGGCTGAATAGTACTCCATTGTGTAAAAATACCACATCTTTCTTATCCATTCCTCAGTTGATGGGCATTTGGGTTGTTTCCAAGATCTGGCTATTACAAATTGTGCTGCTATAAACATGGGTGCACATATATCGCTGTGGTACGATGTTTTTAATTCTTCTGGGAAGATGCCCAGAAGGGGAATAGCTGGGTCAAATGGGACCTCCAACCCTAGTTTTCTGAGGAATCTCCACACTGACTTCCACAGTGGCTGTACCAGTCGACACTCCCACCAACAGTGAAGAAGGGTTCCTTTTTCCCCACAGCCCCTCCAGCATTTGTTATTAGTTGATTTCTTTATAGTAGCCATTCTTTCTGGGGTGAGATGGTATCTCAGTGTTGTTTTAATTTGCATCTCTCGAATGACTAGTGATGTTGCACATTTTTTTGTATATTTATTTGCCATTAGTATTTCTTCATCTGAGAAATGTGTATTCATCTCAGATGCCCATTTTTGGAGTGGGTCTTTAAATTTGGGAGGTCTGATTTTTTTGAGTTCTTTATATGTTCTCGATAGTAATCCTTTGTCTGAGGAACAGCTGGCAAACATTTTTTCCCACATTGTGGGTTGTCTCTTCACTCTGTTGGTGGTTTCTCTTGCTGTGCAAAAGCTTTTTAATAAGATGAGATCCCAGTTATTGATTCTTTGGGATAGTTCCCGTGCGGTTGAGTTTTTATTCATAAAGTCTTTGCCTACACCAATGTCTCCAAGGGTTTTACCTATCCTACCTTCCAGCAGATTTAATGTTTCTGTTTTAATATTTAGATCTCTGATCCATTTTGAATTTAGTTTAGTGCATGGTGAAAGATATGGATCTAGTTTTAATCTTCGGCATGTGTAGAGCCAGTTTTTCTAGCACCATTTATTAAAGAGGCTATCTTTCTTCCAGCGAATGTGTTTGGCACCTTTGTCAAAGATAAGGTGGCTTAGTATGTCTGGGGTTGTTTCAGCATCTTCTAATCTGTTCCATTGATCTTCAGGTCTGTTTTTTTGCCAGTACCACACTGTTTTTATCACAGTAGCTTTATAGTATAATTTCAAGTCGGGGATAGTGATGCCCCCTGCCTTGCCTTTGTTGCCCAGAATTGCCTTTGCTATTCTAGGTCTCTTCTGATTCCAAATGAATTTTAGGATTGTTTTCTCTAATTCTGTGAGATATGCTGTTGGAATTTTGATTGGAATTGCATTAAATCTGTATAACAATTTTGGAAGTATGGCCATTTTCACTATATTGGTTCTTCCTATCCAGGAGCAAGGGATATCTTTCCATTTTCTGATATCCTCTTCAATCTCCTTTTTCAGAGTACTGTAGTTTTCAGTATAGAGGTCTTTTACATCCTTCGTGAGGTTGATTCCTAGGTATTTCATTTTTTTGGATGTTATTGTGAAAGGTATTGTTTCCCTAATTTCTCTTTCAGTAAGTTTGTTATTTGTGTACAGGAAGGCTATTGACTTTTGAGTATTGACTTTGTATCCAGCTACACTACTGAATTTGCTTATTAAATCTAGCAGTTTTTTAGTGGAGTTTTTGGGGTCTTCTGTGTAGAGTATCATGTCATCTGCAAATAATGATAATTTAACTTCTTCCTTTCCAATCATTATTCCTTTTATTTCTTTCTCTTGTCTAATCGCTCTGGCTAAAGTTTCCAGAACTATGTTGAATAAGAGTGGGGACAGTGGACATCCTTGTCTTGTTCCTGATTTTAGAGGGAAGGCTTTCAGTTTTTGGCCATTTAGTATAATATTGGCTGTTGGTTTGTCATAGATAGCTTTTACCAGATTGAGATAAAGACCCTCTATTCCAATTTTCTGTAGGGTTTTTATCATGAAAAGGTGCTGGACTTTGTCAAAAGCTTTTTCTGCATCTATTGAGATGATCATGTGATTTTTGTCTTTGGTTCTGTTAATATGCTGTATTACATTTATTGATTTATGTATGTTGAACCATCCCTGCATCCCTGGGATGAATCCAACTTGGTCATGGTGTATAATCTTCTTGATGATTTGTTGGATTCTGTTTGCCAGTATCTTATTAAGGATTTTTGCATCTATGTTCATTAGGGAGATTGGCCTGTAGTTCTCTTTCTTAGTTGGGTCCTTCTCTGGTTTTGGTATCAGGGTAATGCTTGCTTCCAGGAATGAATTTGGGAGTATTGCTTCCCTTTCAATTTCATTGTAAAGTTTGAGAAGTAGGGGCGTTAGGTCTTCTCTAAATTTCTTGTAGAATTCGGCAGTGAATCCATCAGGGCCTGGGCTTTTCTTTGTTGGGAGGTTTTTAATTACATCTTCAATTTCACTGGCTGATATTGGTTTATTTAGGATTTTTAAATCTTCTTGATTCAGCTTTGGTAATTCATACGAATCTAGGAATCTGTCCATTTCTTCTGCATTTTCCATCTTAGTAGAATATAAATTTTCAAAATAGGTATAGATGATCTTCTGGATTTCTGCAGGGTCCGTCGTGATATCACCCTTTTCATTTTCAATTGCATGGATTTGAGTCTTTTCTTTTCTTTTTTTAATAAGGTTGGATAAGGGTTTTTCAATCTTATTTATTCTTTCAAAGAACCAACTTTTTGCTTCATTGATTCTTTGTATTGTTTTTTTATTCTCCAATACGTTAATTTCTGCTCTGATCTTTATAATTTCCTCCCTTGTACGGGCTTTTGGCTTAACCTGCTCTTCTTTTTCTAGAAGCTCGAGGTTCACCCTTAAGTTGTTTATTTGCACTTGCTCTATTTTCCTGATATAAGTGTTTAATGCTATAAATTTCCCTCTTAGGACTGCTTTCATTGTATCCCATAAGTTCCGGTATGTTGTACTGTCATTATCATTCAGTTGTAGAAAGTGACTAATTTCTTCTTTAATTTCATCTGTGACCCATTGGTTGTTCAGGAGGATGCTGTTTAATTTCCATGTGTTTAGGGAGTTTTTGTGGGATCTTTTGCCATTGATTTCCAATTTCATTGCACTATGGTCTGATAATATGCATGGAATAATTTCAATTCCTTTGCATTTACTTAAGCAGGTTTTATGAGCTAGTATGTGGTCTATTTTGGAGAACGTCCCATGTGCAGCTGAGAAAAATGTGTATTCTGATGTTGTGGGATGGAACACTCTGTAGACATCTACTAAGTCCATTTGTTCAAAAGTTTGGTTCAGTTCTACTATTTCATTATTGATTTTCTGTCCAGTTGATCTATCTTTTTGTGACAGTGGAGTATTGAGATGTCCCAATATAATTGTATTAGTGCTTATTTGATTTTTCATGTCCTTTAGTACTTGTTTTATATAGCTGGGTGCATTGGTATTTGATGCATATATATTTATGATCGTTAGCTCTTCCTCTTGGATTGTTCCCTTTACAAGGATGTAATGACCGTCTTTATCTCTCTGAATCCTTCTTGGCTTGAAGTTCACTTTGTCTGCAAAAAGAATAGCTACCCCTGCTTTTTTCTGGGTTCCTGTGGCATGGAGTATTGTTTTCCATCCTTTGACTTTCAGTCTATGAATTTCTTTCTGAATTAAATGTGTTTCTTGTATACAGCATATTGTTGGATCTTGCTTCTTGATCCATTTCGCCAGTCTGTGCCTTTTGATTGGTGAATTGAGACCGTTAACATTGATGGTTAAAACTGATATGTATTGACTTGTCATGATATTTTCCTGTTGTTGGTTCCCACTCTTTGTTTTTCCGCTTTCCGGCTATTTAATTATTTGCCCTGCCTGGTGGATTCCTTCTGTTGGGGTTCCTATCTCTTTCTAGAATGTCCTTCAGAACGTTTTGGAGTGCTGGTTTGGTGGTCATAAATTTTCTCAGATGTTCTTTGTCATGAAAGTTTCTCCATCAATTTTGAAAGATAGTTTTGCAGGGTACATCAATCTGGGCTGAAAATTATTTTCCTTTAGAGCTTGCAATACATCATTCCAAGCTCTTCTTGAATTGAGGGTTTGTGCTGAAAAGTCAGCTGTGATTCTGATGGGTTTTCCTTCATAGGTGATTTGTCTCTTCTCCCTAACAGCTTTTAAGATTCTGCCCTTCTGTTGAATTTCTGGGATCTTGACTATAATATGTCTGGCTGAAGTTGTTTTTTGATCATGTCTAGTTGGTGTTCTGAAAGCTTCACTTATAGAGGTGTCAAATTCCTTTTCTCTTCCAGGAAAGTTCTCCCTGATTATGTCTTTGAACAAGGTTTTAATGTCGTTGATGTTATCTCCTGCTTTTTCATTTATTCCAATTATTCTTAAGTTGTTTATCTTTGAGTCATCTAGCAGCTGCTGAATTGATTTTTCATGGTCCCTTGCTATTTTTAAGAATTTTTCCATTTCATGATCACTAATTGCAAGCCTGTCTTCTATATCTGAGATCCTGTCCTCGCATTGGCTTATTCTGCTACAAATACTTTCAATGGAATTTTTTATCTCTTGGATATCTGCTTGAATCTGCCTTATAGATTCCATTTCTTTCCTATGCTGAGCATTCATGGTTTCTATAGTTTTCTTAAGTTCATCTATTTTTTTGTCTGTATCAGCTATAGTGTCTTTAAGCATGGTCTTCATTGTAGACATTATCTCTGCAGTTATCTGTGAGATTATTTCTGTTTTAATTTTTTCCAGAACCTCATTCAGTTGCTTTGTTGTTACCACTTCAGATAGGCCAGGTGGGTGGCTTTCGGATTGTCCCACCTCGTTGCTCCCTAGGTTTGCCTTTGGTGAATTGGATGTGTGGGGTTGCATCTTGTTTAAGTGTCGTCTCATTTTTTCTTTCTTTAATTCCTGGGGTGATGTTTGCAAATTACCTATAGTAGGTTACTTTATTGCTAGTGTTTAAGATCTTTAGAAGATGACTACTTCTCTGCAGTATCTTCCAAGTGGAGCTTGCTTTTAGGTTTTGAGCTTTCTGCCAGATCCTACCTCTTCAATTCGTTGGGTATGCGAAGTTGCTACCTGTTTGGCCCAGTCCTTGATTCTTTGGTACTGTGCCACTGTATTTTCTGTGTCCCTTAGTCAATCTCAATCATGAAATATCAGGAAGGAAAGATGTTTAGAACAATTATTTCACATTTGGCTATAATGTTAACTAAAGCATCAAACACAGCCTAAAAAATGACAGACTGAGCTAACCAGTTATTTACCACTTTTAGCTGTATAGAGTTGCGGTTATATAACAAAATCTAAAACACACCAGAAAAATTATATGCAGTATACAAGTCCTATGTATGTCAATTTTTCCTTGAGGAGTTTAAATTTAAGATGAGTTAAGGAGGAAATAGAGTATTGGGAGAAGAGGAAGGAATTAGATGTAAGGTTAGAGGACCAAGAGGGATCCCACTAAAATTGGGACACTAGTGCAGAGGACAGGTGGTAAAAAGAGAAGGAAGGGATAAAAGGAAGAACAGATCACAACCACAATCACAAAGAAGTTAGAGGCGCTGTTTACACTCATATAAAAAACCAGAGAGAATAATGAAGGAAAGAGCAAATACACATACAGAAACAAAAACAAAGATAAAAACAATAAAACAGACAGATCAAAAATAAAACCCCACCAAAAAAACAAAACAAAACAAAACAAAAACAAAAAAAACCCTTCGCCAGAACAAAAAAACAAATCAGTGAGAAAAAAAATAAAAATAAAAATAAAAATAAAAAATAAAAATAAAAATAAAAAATATAAAAAGAATCAGTTCCAGGTGTTGACTCTGTTGTAGGCAGGTACCTTGTGACAAAGTCCTGTTCTGTGCAGGTCCGTCCCAGTAAGCCAGGAGCGCCCTCTGGCGGGTGGTGAGCAGAGGCGCGTACTTTCAGGCAGAGACCAGTCTAGCTCGCCTCCACTCTCAGCGCCCTTTCACGGTCCCTGGGCCTGAGAGGCTCAGCGTGCTGTCCGGAGCGCGGGTTCCCTGCACTGGTTCCCGCAGCTCTGGTTTTTCGCCACGCCCCCCACAATGGCGCCGGGCCAGTCGCTCTCTGGCGCGGGACAGGTGTGGCTGAGAGTCCAGTCTCGTTCGCCTGCTGACCTCAACACACTTTTGTGGGCCTGAGAGGCCCTGTGCTGCCCTGTCCGGAGCACAAGTTCCCAGAGCAGTTTCCGAGCCGCTCTGAGTTTCGCCACACCCCCCACAATGGCGCCCGGCCGGTCGCTCTCTGGCGCGGGGCAGCTGTGGCTGAGAGACACTCACCGCCGGTCTGCGCCGTTCTCCGCCGCTCCCCTGCCCCGCCGCTGTCTCAGGATCCTCCGTGGGGGCTCCCTGGGCGCCAGCTGCCACTGTGTGTCCGTAGAATTGAGCCTCCGCCGGTGCTCCAACTCCCGGGATATTAGAAGGTGCACGCGCGCGGTCTGCTCCTTCTTTCCTTCTTCTTTGTTGGAAGTCACCCGTCACTGGTGCCGGGGGTCCCAGATTGCGCTTCAGAACTTTTCTGGGTTTCGGGGAGGCATCTCCCCCCCTCCTGCGCTTTCTGGGTCGCTATATTCCCGTGTTCCAATGGTAACTTTTAGAGAGAGTTTTGCTGCCTGCTTCTTACTCATCCGCCATCTTGAGGTCCTCCTACTCCATGGTTTTTAATGTGGGCTTTGCAGGCAAAGGAGTCAGACCCAGCCTAGCTGCTGCTCACAGGTAGTAGGAACCTAGACAAGGCACTTAACGCCGGACCTGCTTTTCTTATCTACGAAATGAGGACAGTAATTGCTGTAAAGTCCTGTAGGAATGGTAGGGCTAAAATCACAGGTGATAGATAGGTCATTTGAGTGGTTGGAAGTTTTTAGGAAGGTTGCAGAATTTTAGTTCAGAAGAGCGAGGTTGGGAAGAATTAAGGTAAAGGAATAAGGAAAGAGGAATGGGGCAAAAGCAGAGATCTCAACCATAAAAAGTTTGAGATGAGATTGGGCCCTGAAATGTTGTCTTGAGCCACCGTGAGCACAGATGGGGAAACGGAGACATAGATGGAAGCAATGGGGACTTCTGTGCCCTTTTCTCGGGGGCGGTGGCTGCTTACATCACATTGTATGACTACAAAGCAGTTCTTTAAAGTCACACTCAGAACATAAATGTAAGAGCATTTTTTTTTTTTTTTGTGGGTACCGGGGTCAAACTCAGGACCTCGCGCTTGCCAGGCAGGTGCTTATGCTGCTGAGCCATCTCACCGGCCCAGCATTTTTTATATACATCTCATTTTAATAAAAATTGTTCTTCTGAGAGGAAGATGTCAGAGTGACTCTACATATTAAAGTTATGCAGTTACTCTGCAATTTTTATTGATGTATTAATATTTTGAAACTGAGAAGTAAGTCTCCTAAACTTTTGCTTATCTTGGTTTTTTTATTATCAGATTGCTGCCAAATATAAAGTTATCAAAGAACGAATATTTATGACATGCTAAGCACCATGCTCAGCCTGGACAGCAAAAAACAAACTTGCTTTCCAAAATCCATGAACTTCAACTGTGACCTTTATCATCACAAAATATCAGACACATCCAGGATTTTTCCCCTCAAAATTTCCTTATTCCTCCACTGGTAGTACTGTATGCAGGAAGAGGGGTATACAAGATAGCCTCATGAGGACCACTTAGCATTTGGATGGCTTCCTGCCAGAACTACCTTACTTATACAGTATACATTCAAGGAGGAGCATAGACCTGGCTGCTGGACCAAAGATGGGAGCTGCTGAACCTGAGGCTGCCTTGCATTATGACCTGTGAATAGGTTATTGGATAGCTGAAGACCAGCTGGGCCATTTGTCTGTCCTGCACTTTGATACTTGAGGCTGGATCCAGCATCAGTAGTGGTTCCCAGAAATGGGGTTCTAGGATCTGAAACCCTGCTTACTGTGTTCAAAAACCAAGTGATGCATAAAGAAAATGAGAGCACAGTCATTTCTCATAAGATGACAACAATCCTCTTTGGAGGAAGGGGACTGATAAATGCAAGTTTAAGAATCCTCCCAGAGGTAAGTGTAGAGTGAAAGGCATGGACTACACTTAGGTATTCAGATTCAAGGACACCCATTCAGCTGGAGATGTGGGGTTGAGTTCCAAGTTGAAATCATTTTTTTTTTCCTATTCATGCAATATAATTACTGCTCTTTTCCATTAAATACTATACACACCTGTATCAAGGTTGGTTTTGTTTGTGTCACTACTCGAGTGAATGGTGGGGCCCCATTGAACATGCTGCACTTCAAACATGGTGTTTCTCACTGACAACACCAACTGGATTGCTCCCGGATCCTGAGGGTATGTCCTTCCTTGTCTTTTGCAGGTTTGAAATATTTGCAGGCCAAATTGTAATCTTCTGAGATTGTTGTTCATGCAGGTTTCTGCTACTTCCCTCAAGGGCCATTGATGTTCTGTACATCCTGGGTTAACTGGTGGTGCAGGAAGAGGCCATCTGTCCACAATGCCCACAGCTCAGAACGTCCCTCCTGGGAGTGCATGCAGCAGGCTGATATTGTAACATAGCCTTTTCAGAAAGGCCTGAGACACCGGGGAAAACAAATGTTCAGGAGAAGTTAAATTTCAAACCAAGAAGATTTGGTTCAGAAATTTGCAAAAGTCTGCATCGCAGAGCAGCAGTGAAGGACTCAGTCTGTGTGCAGTGTTCTGGATTTGGATAAATTTAATGCGGGATGGGGAGGATTTCTTGCAGAAATGGATAGCAGCTGATGGAATTGCCTCTTCCTGTGTTTGTCAGCACGTGCTCAACAGACAAGAGTTTAAATATTCATGGACTAACAGAAATCTACATTGCCATTTTATCTAT
This sequence comes from Erethizon dorsatum, assembly GCA_028451465.1. Classification (NCBI taxonomy): domain Eukaryota; kingdom Metazoa; phylum Chordata; class Mammalia; order Rodentia; family Erethizontidae; genus Erethizon; species Erethizon dorsatum. The sequence continues at coordinate 55,760,775 of CM051828.1, forward strand.
CTATCTATCTATCTATCTATCTATCAATCATTTATCTATCCATCCATCCATCCAACTATATTTATGTCTTTCTTTAAATCAGCTGAGGTTTTGCCAGCCAGTCTTTTTTTTTTTTTTTTTTGTGGGTACCGGGGGTCGACCTCAGGACCTCGCGCGCCAGCAGGCGCCCGTGCCGCTGAGCGATATCACCGGCCCCTTTTTCGTATGTGGGTTCTGGGAGTCGAACTCGGGCCCTTGCGCTTGCCGGGCAGGCGCTTAAGCCGCTGAGCCATCTCACCGGCCCTGCCAGCCAGTCTTTTAGGAAACTTGAACTCAGAGGTTGGCAGGGGTTTTGATGTGACTGTGTGTGTGTATGTGTGTTTGTATGTGTGCTTGTATTGACTATACCCAAGCTCTTTCAGACAATAATTTCATCCATTTATTTTAAGACATAGCCTCTTCCTGGTGCTGTGGGTACAAGGTGCTGTTTAGCTACAAAGATACATTGTGTGATGATCAAAGTAGGGTAATCAGCATTTCTGTCACTTCAAACTTATATTCTTTGCAGTGAGAACATTGGAAATCCTCTTTCATAGCTATTCTGAAATATATGGTACATCATTTTACCCTGCTGTGCTGTAGAACCCCAGAATTTACTCCTCCTAACTGCAACTTTGAACCTGCTGGTCTTTCTTTCCACATTCCCCTCTACCCCTGGCCTTCCCCAGTCTCTGGTAACCACTGGTATATTCTCTACTTCTATTAGAACAACTTTTTCAGACTGCACAAATGAGTGAGACCATGTGGTGTTTGTCCTTCTGTGCCTGGCTCAGAGTAGGAGAAAAGGGAACATATGCATGTACGAAACAAGGGTGTTTTCTCAGGAGCCCAGAGTGGTAGCACAGGTGAGAAGTAGCACGGGGAGCATGGCTGTTACCTGTAGTGGATATGAGGGTGCAGCGGTTCAAAGGAGGGGAGATGCAGGAGCCACTACGGAAGCTGGGGTGGAGGCAGCCAGTGGAACCCTGTTGTCATGGCTTCAAATACCCTACCAAAGATGGACTCTGTCCTGTAGGAGAGAGGCATGAACAGTTTGCGAATAGTGGATGATTGTCTAAGGGTTTTGGAGAGACAGCTCTGATGTTAGTAAGATCAAAATGGTTATGAGCATGCATGTCATGGTGATGCAAAGATACATGCTAACTTTTTATCCTCTGCAGAGAAGAGAGGGAGTCATTGTTGTCATGAATCATTTCCATGCTCAGGGCATCAACGGTGTCCACCATTCCCACCTCCAGCCCCAGGCTCCAGGTACACTCATGAATTTTCTTCCACTTGGAAGTTAGGTTCATATCCCTTTCTGATACTGGCATCTCCCTTCTTCCTCTGTGTTTTGCCCAGTCTCCCTGGCTGCCTCCCTACCTATTTTGCTTCTTGCCAAACCATGGACCAGGTACTCATTTTAATTTTCTCTGTCAGTTATGTCCTGTGCCACTGCTCTCATCCACATTTCTCCTTTCAAGCACAACGCCTCCCCAATGTGGACAACCAGCCTTGGAAACATGGCGAAGACAGAGTTGGCTTTGGACTCCAAGGACATTTGAGAAGAATGCACCTGCAGGACATGGAGTGAATACCACACCTTACTTGGCAGGTCTGCCTTCCTCCCTACAGAAGAGCCAGGGGCACATCTAGGGGAGAATATGAAGTTTTAATGACTTATAAGGGCACAGCAATTGAGGACTGGTAAGAGTGTTAAAATGCCAGAGAAGAGGAGAGCAGACCTCACCTCCGTCAGGATCTGTAGTATGTGTGCCCACACATACTACAGCTCAGGAGGACACACTGGGTGGAATCCTTGGGATATGTCCACAGGATTGGTGAGAGTTGGAAGTGTGGCTCTTGGCCTGAGCTGCAGGTGCTGCTGGAAACACAGATTGTGTAGAATTTTTACCAGGTGCTCAGATCCTCAGGCTGCCACTTCCCAAGAAACACAGGAGACCATTTGTTTGGGTGAAAAAGCAAGAGTTTATTCAAAGCGTCTGAAAATTTCTTTCAGACAATGCTCTTGAGGTTTTACTTTTTGTCCATTTATCTGAGCTGAGGAGAGGAGGGAGTGGCAGTTAATGCTCTCAACATGAGGAAGTTGGAGAAGCAGCCAATTTCTAAAAGAAAAAAAATAATTCCAATTAAAAAAAAAATCTATTTTACCCTCTCACTTACAGAATCAGCTGGAGGAGGGCTAGGGGACATGGAAAACTGTGGTGTCAGGTGGTTAGGGGAGTGTGGATGCCAGAAAATGGAACATATTTCACTTTTGCTGTAAAGGGGGCTGTTGCCTAGAGTTGTAATTTTTCACAAAGCATCTTATTGCTAAAGAGATGGTAACTGTAAACACGTGTGGTGAACACAGATCGTCGAGGAGGTGTTGGAAGTAGACCAGGTGTGATGAGTGCAGACAGACAGGTGAAAAGGTGTTGCAGGTAGCTCAAGTATGCCATGCAAGTAGCTGATCCAGGGCAGAGAATTGTTTACCATGTGCCAGGTGTCCTGTCAAATGGTTTATATTTGTTTCCTTACTTCTTCACAATAATCTCTATACAATAACATAAAAGAACATAAAAACCATCCCATTTGAAAGATGAGGAAAGTAAATAACAGATAAAATAACTTGTTCAAGTGTGGAGTTCCTTGCGACACCCAAAGTATCAGTGTCTGCTCAGGTTGACTCAGGAACAGGAAGACTGTTAACTCTGAGGAGCTGGAACATCTTGACAGGATGTTTTGCCACCTGGAGCAGAGACGGGCTTTATAGGGAAAACAAGGAAGCTCCTTGAGGGGACAATCAGATAAAAGTTAATGATTCAGTCAAACTGTTACCATGCCTTGCTAACCTGAAACAAACATCTGCACTATATGCTTCTGTTGTTCCTCAGTAAATCTGGGAGTTTGAGTCTGTTCGAGACTTCAGTGAAGTCCCCTGACCCTCCACAAAGATATTCTCTGTCTTTCAGGTTTTTCATTCATCTCTCTGTCAAGGTTTGCAGGCCCAAACCTGGATTCAAGGTCTCATTTTTAGTAAACAGCTGAATTTAGACCCCATATCTACCTGAGTTATTTAAAACCCAGTAGGTTTGGGAACTGATTGGCTGCTTTGGGGAAGAAAATACCCAGGTTTTTGAGCCTCATTTCCTAGGAACACCTCATCTGAATATTAGAATTGGGAGGGGAAGGAGGTGGGGTTGGCAGTAAGGCATAACAACAGGTTACAACAACCCATCCGATACTTTTCTACTGTAAATTTGTACTTTAGCATAATAGTAGCTAGGTGTGCATCTCACTAGCTGCACCTGAGGGGAACAGGGAGCAATCTTTGTGTTACCCACTTGATATGATGAACGGCAAAGTGTGTGCACATGTGCAAAAGTGTCAAACCTGGATTTTAACCCATACTTTGCTCCATCTAACAGGTTTTCAGTGTGTTTATGTGAGCATCATGGGGGTAAAATACACCCACACTACTTTTCTTTTGTGTAAGCATGTATTTTACCATGATGGAATGTGGGTATGATTCACAGTAGCTGTGCCTAGGGAAAGAAAAAAATCTATCTGTGCATTCACCCACTTGGCAGATGAATAGCAAGGTGTGTGCAGGAGCTCCAAAGCAGCAACAGGTGAGTTTTACCCACGAAATGTTCATATGTAAATTTCTGTGCATTTAGGATTTGTTTTTTTAAAAAAGTTTTCTTTTGATTTTTCTGGTAGAAGTAGTACAATTCAGTACAATGGCACACGATAAACCAGATTTGCAAGTTTTGGAGGAGATGGAAAGTGAATCATCAGATTACTCATGCATGGATGATGAAGATGATAATGACTTTGATGTTGGCCATATGAGCCAAAGTTCCTGTGACATTGAAATGGAGCAAGAATCAACCGATTCAGACACAGGGAATGCAGACCTCCTTGATTCAGATGACCAAAAATAGCAGAAAACAAAACGTTTCTGCCCAGAGAACTATGCAAAAAATTGTGGTGCATACTGGCGAGCTGATGGGTGAACAGGCAGGTACAGCATCAGAAAGAAAGAAAGTAGAATGTGAGTACATACTTGACTAGTTGAAATGGTACAAAATGGTCAGACAACCAAATGGAATGATCCAGTGTTAGAACTAGGTCTGAAAATATAGTGAGGATCTTGGCAGGGGTGAATCCTATTGGACAGAATGCCAATATTAACATTCATTGTTGGAAATTGTAACAGACAAAATGCAATGCTACAAGATGTTGTGAAATACACAAATGCTGAAATATAAGTAAAACCTCACTACCTGACCTGAAAGTATTCATAAGTCTCCTGTCCTTAGCAGGGCTTTTTCATGGTTGTGCAGGAATGTAAAAGACTGATGGAAAAGTGGTGGATATGGGCTTGAGGTTGTAGAGTAACAATGACACTGAGGAGATTTGGTTTCCTTCAAAATTGCCCAAGGTTTGGTGACATAATCCCCACTAAAAAAGAAAAAGAACTGATAACCTGGCTTCTATCTGCTCACTGTTTGAGAGATTTGTGGGTAATTGCCATGCAATTTACAACCATCTGAATACATTACTGTTGATCTGTTGAACATCTTGCAGCATTTCATGGTGGCTGTAGCTTCAGGCAGTGTATTCCCAAAAAAAACTTCAAAATGTGGCATAAAAATGTATGTCCTTGTAGATCTGAAGACTTATTATGCTTTCAATTTAGAAATTTATCCTGGAACTCAGCCACAAGGTCCTTATTTGTATAGTAATAAATCTAATGATGTTGTGAACAGACTTGTTGCTCCCATCTCCCAAACTAATCAGAATGTGACATTTGATAATTGGTTTACCAGTTTCTGATTGATGTTACATTTGTTAATTGAGCATAAGTTGACCAGAGTAGGAACTGTACAGAGGAACAAAGCAGAAATTCCAAATGAAATGTTGCAATTTCAAAAGAGAAAATTTTATAGTACAGTCTTTGGAATTCAGAACGATATAACATTGGGCTTATAAATGGCAAAGAAAGACAAACTGGTACTGCTGATGTCAACATTGCACCATGATGGAAACACTGATAAGGAAACCTCGACAGAACGGAAGCCTGAGTAGGTAACTTTCTACAACAAAACCAAAGGCAGAGTAGATGTTGTTGATGAGTTATGGAGCAACTATGATGTCACTCAAAACACAAAGTGTTGGCCAATTGTTGTGTTTTATGCCCTAAACATGTGTGGCATAAACAGTTTGGTAGTTTACAAAGAAAATAACAAGGGTAAAATATCATGGAGAAATTTTCTTAGAGGATTGGGACTGGAATTTATAAGAGATCATATATAGCAGGGGAAAAACAAAATGTTTCTGCCCAGGGAACTATGCAAACAAATTGTGGTGCACACTGGTGAGCTGATAGGTGAACAGGCAGGTGCAGCATCACAAAGACCTACTGTGACAACAGGAAAACCAAAAAGATGTCAACTGTGCCCTACAAAAAAGGACAGGAAAACAAAACATATATGTTGTCCATGTAAGTGATACTTGTGTATGGAACATGCCATTTTCATATGTGAAGACTGCCTTGGGTGTGACAGTTGAAGCAAAACTTATTTCTGTGGTAGACTTTTTGTATTTACATTGTAGTTCACATAGGAGTTTATTTCTGATGTTATCTTTTAGTTTTTTTAAGCAAATAAACAGCTGTGTGAAAATGTCGATGTCTATTTTAAGCACTCATTACATATTTGATATTTTATGTTATTGATATCTTATTTTCCTGCTAACTGCACACTGTACAATAGAGTAGGAAGCTCCTGACAAACAGGAAGAGAGGTGACAAGAATGGCCTGCCACATAGGAAAGGAAAGCTAAGCACTTGTGCTGTCAGTGTAAGTGAGACGTGTGTATGGAACATGCAGTTGTCGTGTGTGAAGACTGCCTTTGGTGTGACAATTGAAGCAAAGATTTTTGTTGTAGATGTTTGTTTGCATTTGCATTGTAGTTCTCATAGGAAGTTATTTCTGATGTTATCCTTTAGATTTTGTAAGCAAGTATGCAGTTGATATGAAAATATTGATGTTTATTATAAACTTGCAATACATATTAAGAATTTAATCCTTTATTTTATTCATATTTTATGTTACTATAAAGTACATATTGTATAATATACTAAGAACCTCCTGACAAAACAGCAAGACCAGCAAAATGTCAAGTATGTCCTACAAAAAGGCCAAGTAAGTATAAAACACATGTGCTGTCAGTGTAAGCAATAGGTATATATGGAATATGCTGTTGTCATGTGTGAAGACTGCCTTCCATGTGATAATTGAAGTAATGATTATTTTTTTGTACAGTTCTACTGGTATTTTCATTGTAGTTCATGTAGGAATTTATTTGTGTTGTTATTTTTTAGACTTTGTACACCAAAAACAGTTGATGTTGAAAATTGTGATACTTTTTTATGAACATTCAATATTAAAAATTCAATACTTTTTAAAGTATTTTTTCATGTTAAGTACCATCATTGAATGTAATAAAACTCATTAAATTAAAATTAAATAATTCATCAATAGAAATATTCTAAATAATAAATGTGGGTATTATACACCCATGATTCTAAGCCTTTATGCCAAAATTTATGTTGTGCCCCTCCCAGTGAAGCCTGGAGGGAGAATCATATGGAAATGTAAATCCAAAGGAGGAGCAACCAGGACTGTCCTTGCCAAATTCAGTAGTGTAGTAGAAAAGATTCTCACAGGGACACAAAGAGGGTTAAGAGATGAGAAATGAGTTCTTTTGGCCTTTAGACCACAGAGAAAAAGGAAGCAGACAAGAAGCCAGAGCAAGTAGGAGACTGGTTAGCAAACTTAAAATCCACACTTTCTGAGAATCCCATTGGTAGTGAGTAATTGCTCTTCCCAGCCCATCATGAAGTGTACAGTTGCTTTTTCAGAGAAGGCAGGTAACTGGTCAAGCCTCTCTTCATCCCTTGAAGTGCTGAGAGATGTGTCCCATATGTACAGTGGGCCTCTCCAGCCCCCAGACTCCAGGCTGACAATGAAGTGCACAGGCCCTGAGAACAGCCTGTGATATAGGATCAGCACCACTTGCCTCAGAGCTACCTGCATGGACAGTGCTGCCTGCTTTCCTGGTGGAGCAAGGTGGTCCTTCCTGTCCCCTCACCTGCTGCATCTGGACCCACCTCTCATCCAGCAGGATCATTCTTGGTGCAGGACTGAGTGAACACAGCAGTGGGGAGGGCCTTGGTTTACCATTGCTCAGCCACCAGCTCATGTTTATTTTTTCTCTTAATTCAGGCCTTTCCAGACCTGAAGTTTGGGAAGTAGTTACATTTTGGCATAGATTCAAAAGTTCTAATCTGGTATTTTTCAGCTTTTATCACAAGTTTGGGAGGAAAATGATTCCAGTACATGACTGTGTTTTGGATTCGTGTACATTGCCTTACCAAGTCTAAATCACAGGGAATTTCAGAGTGAGGAGCTTTTGTGGGGAGGCTGGCAGTTTTGTGTTCAAGAGGGATCTATTCTGGAGTTGGCTGTACAGACTGGTGCCACAGAGCAGGATTTGATCACTTTTCCTTTTCCTTCAGTAGGATGAATGGCATAAAACAAGTCCAAATATTTATTTTATTTTAATGAAGTTGAATAATTCCTGCCTCCTTTACTCAGAATTCTCAAGGCAAGTATGTATATCTGACCAGGTATCTGACCAAGTGTCTCCCAGATAAGTACAAAAATACTATTATGTGAGATTACATTTAATGTTATACTATTTCCTGGATTAGCTGGACAGTATGAATTTCTGATGAAAGGGACCTGTCTCTGGCTCCGTGAAAGTAGCTTTGGTGCATTCAATGTTCATGACCTTGCTGCAGCCTTGATTAAAAACATAGAGCAATTGGCGCTTACCCTTGGGAAAGTTCTGTGGGCTGCCCCATTCTCTTTTCTTCTGGCTGTTTCTTTCTCTCCAGACATTCCCAAAATCTGTATGGCTTTTGAATTTTAATCACAGTGGCTGTTTTAGGGGTCTCACTGTCACTCATAGAGAGTGGCCTAGGAACAGCAGCCATGACAATGACCGTGGCCAAACCAACTGAAACCCCAGTCGGACAGACAAAGCAGTAAGACAATAACAATTGTAACCATTTCCCAAAGCATATTAAATGTTTTTGTTGATTTGTAAAGGGACATATAACTGGACATGTTATTTGTATGTACTTACTGTGGAAAAAAATTTCAATAAAAGATATTTAGGGATATTGACTTATAATTAGATCAGAATGCCTTGCTCACTGGCACTTAACTTCTGAACTGAATTGCCACATTAAGATGCTGTGTCCTTATAAGCAGTACCCTATCATGGTAAATGAGTCCTTCTCCACATGCATGTTTTTGTGTTAAATATTAAAACAGGTGCTCTAGTTTGGATCTGCAATGTCTCCCAAAGGCCCATGTGGTAAAGCTTCTGGGAGGTGGTGGAAACTGTAAGACATGGGGCCTGGAGGGAGGTTTGAGGTCACTGTGGGTGTGTCCTTGAAAGGGATTGTGGGACTCCTCTCTCCCTTTTTCACTTTCTTTATGTATCCTGGCCACAAGGTGATTGGTTTTGCTCTGCTGTGCACCCTGTGTCATGTCTTGCCTTGCCTCTGCCCCAAAAACAATGGGCCAACAGAGCCTGGGCTGAAACCTTCGAAACTGTAAACCAAAACAAATCTTTCCTTTTTGAAAGCTGATTAACTCAGGTATCTGGTAATGTAAAAGGGACTAACACAAAATGTTTCAATATATATTTGAAGTTTGTCGAGAGTATACTGCTGAGACAATGTAGCGTGTAATTGCACAGAGCTGTAGCTCTGCCTTAAATAGGAGTGGGGTGACTCATAAATTGCTATGGAAAGCTCTGCTAGAGCCCCGGCTTCTCATGCTCTTACTGATAATGAGGGGTGTCAGTGCTCCCATCAGCTCAGAAATCTCAGCATCCACTTTGGTTTGCCATTTTCTGCTTCTCTTTTTCACTGTCTCTTATTTTTGTCCCAGTAAATCTCAACCTCATTTTACCTCCCAGACAATAGAGTTTAATATTTTTACTAAAATGTAAGAAATACCAAGCAATTCCTAAGAATTCCATCATTTAAGGGACTAGGTTTGGTCCATACCAGATCAACAATCGGTGGCATCTGTAACAAATAAAGGTGTGTTCCAAAGTTCTAGAACACTGTCAGAAAGCCTCTGCCCAACCCTCTCTGGAAGCTGTTCACCCTGCTGAAAGATATGTAAGATGTGTATTTCCCAGGTAGTGAATTTCCAGGAGAATTAAGGATATGGAAAATCATGGATTGAGGAAAACAAAAGGACTTTTTAACAAATGGCTCCTCTCCTGATAGCACCTTTCTTTAGAGATTCATACCTGTGCCACTGGGCTCACCTGTCCTGAAGCTACATTCCGACTGGCAGTTACACCAAAGGTTGAGGAGATGCCCATTATCCATGCTGTCTTTGTTCCATGCGGGGCTGGGGGAAGTCTGTGTTCTCATGTGCAGAGCAGAGACCTGGTTGTATACGGAAAGTAGGGTGGAGTTCTCAGAAATGTCATAGCTTACTTTTGTGGAGCTAAACTAGCCCTAGAGTAATGGCTGCTCTGGTTCTGTTCTAACAAGTTTAAAAGCAAACTGTGAAAGGATCCTTGTTCTAAGTAACCCGTGTGTCAAGTCACTTTAAAAGAATACAATTAAATTCAGTTCATAATATAAAAGTCACAGTGTCTAGCATCCAATTTGAAAAGTCACAAACCATGCAAAGGAGAAAAAAGATCCACAAACAGAAAAATCATCAAAGAGAAATAAACCCAGAAATGGCAAAATAATCATATATTAATATAGAGGAAAATATGAATATGATGAAGAAATAAATCCAAGATATTAAGACACAAATGCAATTTCTAGAGATAAAAGTGGTGTTATTAGAAATGAAATACATGCTTTGTTGGATTAACAGCAGGTTAAGCACTGAGGAAGAAAAGACTAGTAAGCCTGAAAACATAGCAGGGTATTGAAAATGAGGTAAAGAGAGAAAAAAGACTGAAAAAGTAAGTCTTGATAAATGGATAATATAAAACAGTTTCTATATATGTGTAACAAACTATGAGAAGGAGAAGAGAGGGGGAGGGACCAAAAATATGGAGAAATAATGTTTATAGATTTTTTACATTTGATGAAAATCACAAAACCATAGATCCAAGAAACCAGTGAACCTAAAAGAGAAAAAATAACACAAAGAAAACTTACATACTACTGTGGAAGAAATTAAAATCAGAAGACAAAGCAGATAAAGCCTCCCCCATCCTCTCAATACAGTATTATATTGAGAGGACATGAGAAACCAGGCTTTGTTCACATCTACCTGAGGAACTTCTGACCCTGTGGAGATGCGCTTCCCTTTCCCTGCACACAGTGAAACACCCCCCAGGCCAAACTCACTGCATGCTGTCGTTTGTGCGCTGAGAGGTGTAGGTTTCATTACAGCAGAACATTAGCCATCACGGTCATCTTGCTCGTACCTCCATTCATTTCCAGGAGTTTCTTTGTTCTTGTCCTTTCTTCCTACTTCCTCTCTGAGAACTATTTTACCTGTGTTAAGTTAATCAATCTCTTTCTTGCTAATTGCCTGCACGAATCTAAATTCTTGAAAAAAACTAATGTCATCCCCTGCTACTTGTGGTGTTTGCCCTTAAAACTAGTTTGAAACCTGTAAGACCCTGGAGCACATAGTCAAGTCTGTCCGCACCTGTGTTTTCCTGTGTTAGAACTCTGATCGGCCCAAATAAACTTTGTTTCAATGTGTGCCTCAGTTTCCCTTAAGGGTTAGTGGTCCTAATCCTACTAAAGAAACTTAATTTGTAGGTAAAAATGTTCTAACAGAGAACAGAAAAATTCCATATCCAGCTGACTTCACTGATGAAATATACCAGGATTTAAAAAAAAATGCCAATTTCTCCAGATAAGGGAAGAGGAAGGAATAATTATTAGTTCATTTTTCTGAAGGCAAAATTACATGATATCACATTCAAAAGAAGAAAAAAGAAAAGAAAACTATGGACCAATATATTTCATGCACATAAATGTAAAAATCTGACAGAATTTGAGCAAAGTGAATCTAACAATTTATAAAAAGGATAATACATCTTGTCCAAGTAGGGTTTATTACAGGAATTCAAAATAGATTTGACATTTAAAAATCAATAAATGTAACACCAAATTAGACTAAAAAAATCATATGATCATTTCAATATATTTAAAAAAAGAATTTGACAAAACTCAGTATCTACTCACCATAAAAACTGCCAACAAGTATAATATAAAAGGAAACTTCCTCAGTTAGATAAAGGGCATCTACTAAAAACCTACAGTTGACGTTATACTAAATGGTAGAAGATTAAATGTTTTTCCCCTAAAATTAGAAATAAGTTAGTGATGTCTGTTCTATTCAACACTGCAAAGTAAATCTTAATCTGTACTAGGTGGAAGGTGGCAAGAAAAAGCATGTACATCAGAAATCAAAACATAAAACTTCATTTATTCGTGGGTGACCTTATCATCAATGTAGAAAATCTAAACAAACAAACAAAAAAGTAAAAACAAGCCTAGAACTAATAAATGAAATACAAAGTCAATCTATAAAAATTAAATGCATTTCTCTTTGCTAGCAACAAATACCAATTGTTTACCAATTTCTCTAAACAAAGGAAGATGAGGGAGTCCTTCTGGATTCATTATTTTCTCCAGCCAAAATTATTGTAACAACACAGCCCCTCCCAAAAGACAAGAAATCTACAGACCAATATTTTTTGAGATTTTTTTACATTTATGTACACGAAAAAACCCATAATTAGAAATTAAAATTTAAAATAGCATAAAAACACAACTCAATACCTGGAAAGGCTGAGCAGGACTATCAAAAGTTCAAGCCCATTTCGGGCAACTTAGTGAGATCTTATCTCAAAAAAAATTTTTTTTAAAGGGCTGGGAAAAACTACACTGGAGGAAAGATAGCCTCTTTAATAAATACCACTGGGAAAACTGGCTAAACACATGAAGAAAATTGAAGCTAGGCCCATACCTCTCACCATGTACAAAACTAAAATCTAAATGGTTCAAAGATCTTAATATTAAAACAGAAACACTTCAACCTGCCAGGTGACAAAATAGGTAAAACTCTTGAAGTCATAGGCATACACAAGGACTGTCTGAACAGAGCCCCAATTGCACAAGAAAGAGAATCAAGAATCAACAAATGGGTTTATTTCAAATTAAAAAGCTTCTGCATAGCAAAGGAAACAACAATACAGTGGAGACAACCTACAGAATGGGAAAATTTTTTTGCCAGCTACATTTCAGACAGAGGACTAATATCTAGACTATATAAAGAATTCAAAAAAATTAGATCTACCAACATAACAAAAAAATAGGCAATTGAAATTAATAGAAAATTCTCTGAAGAAGTACAAATGGCCAATAAATACATGAAAAGATGTTGAACATCACTGGCCATTAGAGAAATGCAAATTAAAACAACCCTGAGATTCTACCTTACTTCAAAAAGAATGATTATCATGAAGTAATCAAATAATAACAAATACTGGCACAGCTGTAGGGGAAAAAACCTTTCTATATTGCTGGTAGGAAAGTAAACTTGTAAAACCACTTTGGAAATCAGTATGGAGATTCCTCAAAAAACTAAAACTAGAAATTACACTTGACCCTGCTATTCCCTTACTGGATATTTTCTAAGACAGTATCCCAGCTCACATAGTTTGTTGGGTATTTTATAATTTTACGCTATTTTAATTTTTAATTTCCAATTACTGTTTTTTTCATGTATATAGGTGTAAAAATCTTTAAAAATATTGGTCTGTAGTTTTCTTGTCTTTTATTTCTTTTGGTGGGAGGGACTGTGTTGTTAAAGTAATTTTGGCTGCAGAAAATAATGAATCCGGAAGTATTCCCGTATCTTCCTTTGTTTAAAAATATTGGTATAAAAGTAGTATTCGTTACTAGCAAAAGACATCGTATTACAGTAATACATGAACACCTACGTTCATAGCAGCACAATTCATAATAGCTAAATTTTGGAAGTGGCCTATGTGTCCATCAACAATGTTTTAGTCAGGGTTTGCAAGGGAAACAATACAGGACACAATTTATAGGATTATTTTATATTAGTCACCCAAAGAGTCAAATATAAGAGAGTGCAGGAAATCTGTCCACAAACTAAAGACCCAAAGAATCCAGCTGAGGGCCTGGATTCCACAGCAGTGTCCTGCATGAGTCCAGCTGGAAACCTAGAGACCATGGCAGTGTCCCCCACGAGTCCAGCTGGAGGCCCAGAGCCCACTACAATGTCTCATGCAAGTCTATTTCACAGCTCTGCGTTGGGAAGGCCCAAAGGTCAGTGGTGGAGGCTAGGAAGTCTGTGCCAGCGGGGTGAAGGATCTGTGCCAGCAGGCTGAGGGATCTGCACTGGAGCTAGGAAGCGATGCTCAAAGTAAGGACCAAAGCTCCCCTGAAAAGTACCACAGCCATCCTCAGCGACAACAAGGTCCCGAACTCCTCTGACGATGAGAATGGCCAAGTTCCTATCAGGAAAGCCAGCTTGACCAGCTCCTCAAGGAGAACCAACAGCACCACCTCTTCCTCTCCAGTTCTCCTTTTCATGTTTTTGGCAACGATCCTCAGGTGGGCCTTCTATACCCAGCACCACGCTGATTCAGTTCAGCTGGGTGTTACAAGTTGACCACCAGTTGTCAATCCACCACAAACAAGTGAATGGATAAAGAAAATGAGGTAATTATACACAATGGAGTACTGCTCTGTTATAAAGAAGGATAAAAGTGAGACATTTCTAGGAAAATAGATGTACTTTGAAATGATAAGATTAAGTAAAATAAATCAGATATACGAGCTTAAATATTGCATGGTTTCTCTTATATGAGAAACCCAAAATACAAGTAAATTAAAGATCAAAATAAAAGATATATAATAGGAAACAGGAGATAGATGTTAACACAAGTGAAAGAGACCAAGAGATATAGGGCTTGGGTGAGGGAGAGAAAGAGACATAAAAAAAATTAAAATGTGTCATGTATATTTACCAACTACCCACAAAGAATGTAATCATTATGTACCGCAAACAAACAAAGGAGCTGAAGGTGTAGCTCAGTGTGAAGGCCCTGGGTTTAATCCTTAGTACCAAAAAAAAAAAAAAAAAAAAAAAAAAGAAAAGAAAAAAATGCAAAAGCTGTACAATTGAAAACCATAAAACACTACTGGGACAAGTTAAAAATGACTAAATTAACAAAGGCACATATGATGCTGTACAAATGCAATGCCTGTACTTCCCAAATGGTCCACAGGTTCAATACAATCCCAGTGGAAATGTCACTTAGCTTTTTGGAAGAAATTGAGAAGTCAATTTAAAAATTTATATGAAAATACAAAGGACCCACAAGAACCAAAACAATTGAAAGAACCAAATTGGAGGACTTAGAATACCTGGTTTAAAATATTTAAATCACTGTCATACTGGCATTAGAATCAACATAGAAACCAGTGGACAGAGTGTAATCCAGAAATGTAACCTGATGGAATAAGATGAATGAATAATGCCTAATTTAAGAGGATAAAATAAAAATAATAGAGAACAAAAATTTTGGATAATAATAAAATATGAACTTTGAGGATCATATTCTAACTTTGCATTCTAAGGTCCTCACTTTGCTTGGGAGGAGAGAAAGATTTGCTTAATTTTAGAGTTTTATAGTTAAATATTTATTGTGGAAACATTTAGGTGACTCAAAATAAAAGTGAAACACGACTAAGCCATGACTGTTGAGCTGAGATAGAAGTTGAAATCCCTGTCCCCGCTTCCCCCAGCTTGGTAACTGTGAAAGTTGATGACACTAAAGTAAAATTGTTCTTGTTAGAACTGGACAGAATTGGAGCTGGGAAATGATGAAGGGGTGGAGATGGGGTGGGGGGGTCATATCTGCCTGTCTGAGATAAGTACTTTCTCAAGGACTTCCTAAAGGACTTTCAAAGAGATTTCTTTTTCTATTTGCACACCCCATGCTTTACATGCATTCCACATACACACTAATTTCTGTAAAAAAGTTTATCTTTAATATTCCTCTTTTCACATATTTTTTATGCATATATGGTGGCTATACAGATTAATGGGTTTCATTTTGGCAGATTTGTACATGCACATAATATGCTTTAATTACTTTCACCCCTGTTCACTCACTTGTCTTTACCTCCCCCAGTGTCACATTTTTTGTTTTAATGCATATGTTTTGATCATATCTATCCCACCTATTACCTTCCCTTTCAGCACCTTCCCTTTTATTCTCTTCCTGTTGTTAGTCTCTTTCTACTTTCCTGTCATCTCCTTTAGATTCTACCCATTAGAGAGAAATATACGATGTTTGTCTAAGTTCGACTTATTTCATTCAGCAGGATGATATCCAGATCCATCTATTTTCATGCAAATGACAAAATTTAATTATTCTTTTTGGCTGAATAATACTTCATTGTGTATGTATACCACATTTTCTGTGTCCATTCATCTGTTGATGGGCACCTAGGCTGGTTCCATAACTTAGCTTTGTTATTTGTGCTGCAATAAAATAGGTATGCAGGTATCCCTGTAGTATGCTGACTTTAATTCCTTTGAGTATGTACCAAGGAATAGTATAGCTGGATTAAATGGTACTTCTATTTTTAGTCTTCCATACTGATTTCCACAATGGCTGTACTAATTTATAATCCCAGCAGCAATATTCAAAAGTCCCCCCCCACATTCTCCCAGCATTTATTGGTTTTTGTATCCTTGATAGCCATTCTGAGGTGATATGGAGTGTTGATGTAGTTTTGATTTGTATTTCCCTAATGATTTAAGATGTTGAACATTTTTCATATACTTATTGGCCATTTGTACTTTTTCTTTGAGAAATATTTGTTCAGTTCATTTGCCCATTTATTGATTGGACTATCAATACATCAACTTAACTTGGTGTTAAGTTTTTTGAGTTCTTTATATATTCCAGATATGAATCCTCTGTCGAAAGAGTAGCTGGCAAAGATTTTCCCCCATTCTGCAGGCTCTTTATTCTGTTAGCCATTTATTTACCTTGCTGTGCAGAGATTTTAATTTAATGTAGTCCGATTTGTTGATTCTTGCTATTGTTTCCTGTGTTACTGGGGTCCTGTTCAGGAAGTCAGGCAGTCTTTGCCTGTATATATGGTTTTAAGTGTTTCCCTTATGTTTTCTTTTAGTTTTAAAATTTTAAAATTTCAGGGTTTTTTTTCTTCTGCTTTAAAAAATTTTATTGGTACATTTTAGATATACATAATGATAACATTCATCTTAGGGAATTTGTACCTGTACATGATATATCCTGCTTCTTTTTCCCCATCCCCCTCCCCTCCCTTCAACCCCTCTTCCTCTACTTATTTACAAAAGCTTTGTTTCCATTTTTTCCTTCTATTCTCTTTTTTTTTCTTGTCCTTTCTTTCCTTTCCCTCTCCCCCCTCCCTTGTTCTCCTTTTCATTTGGACATTTTCTTCCCATTTTGTAATATCTATTATACAATTCAGTCCTTATTCACACTTTCAGTTTCTCATTCCAGAGAAATTTTAGGTTTTATACCTAGGTCTTTGATCCATTTTGGATTGATTTTTGTACAAGGTGTAAGATAGGGATCTAGTTTTAATTTCTGTAAGTAGATATCCAGTTTTCCCAGCACCATTTGTTAAAGACATAGTCTTTTCTCCAAGGTATATTTTTGGATACTTTGTCCAGAATCAGATGGTTTTATTCATGTGGGTTTGTTTCTGTGCCCTCTATTCTGTTCCATTGGCCTATGTGTCTATTTTTGTGCCCATGCCATGTTGTTTTTGTTACTATGGTTTTGAGACATAATTTGAAATCTGGTATTGTGACGCACCCAGCTTTGCAGTTTTTGCTTAGGATTTCTTTTGCTATTCTGGGTCTTCTGTGTTTCCATGTGAAATTTTGGATTATTTTTTTGTAGTTGGTATTTTGTGAAGTAGGTCATTGGTATTTTGATGGGGATTGCATTGCATCTCGAGGTCACTTTTGGTAATATGGCCATTTTGACAATATTAATTCTGCCAATCCATGAACATGGGATGTCAGTTTCTATTTTCTACTGTCTTCTTCAATTTCTTTCTTCAGTGTTCTGAAATTTTCATTTTTCACCTCCTTGGCTACACTGATTCCTACATGTTTTTTTTTTTTTTGAAGTTATTATGAATGGAATTGTTTTCCTGATTTTTTTTCTCAGCTAGTCCATTATTATGGATAGAAGAGCTATTGATCTTTATTTTATTTTATTTTTTTAGAAAGTAACATTTTGGGTCTCAAAAAGAGATGGCTGATTTATAAGAAGCAGGTAGTGAACCTCTCCAAATTCACCATCTGGACACTGGAATATAGTGACTGGAAGAGGACAAGAAAGAGGGAAGTGATTTCCCTAGACTCAGGAAAGATCTGAAGTGCAGTTTGGGGCACATGGAGAAAGTGAAGAGAGAAACTACAACAAGGAAGAAGGAGGTGGCCACCGGTGCCTTTTCCCTGTGTCGGGAATCCTGGTGCGACAGAAGCGGTTCAAATCTGCAGACACGCGGTGACTGCCAGCACCCCCGGGGACCTCCGCAGAGGAACGAGAAAGGTGGCAGTACAGAGAAGCACCGGCCATGAAGGACACACTGACTGGCAGTGAGTGCAGACGCCCAGCCATCCTGTGTGAGAGAGCGATTAGCCGGGTGCCATTGTGGGGGTGGGCAGGAGCTGAACTCCGAACTCAGGGCGGCCACCGCTCCATCCACAGCTCCAACAGGGGCCTCCACAGAGGAACATGAGATGCTGCAGTACAGAAAAGCACCTGTGGTGAAGGACACACTGACTGGCAGTGAGTGTTGATGCCCAGCCATCCTGTGCGAGAGAGTGATTAGCTGGGCGCCATTGTGGGGGGGGCAGGAGCTCAGAACTCAGGGCAGCCACCACTCCATCCACAGCTACAGCAGGGCACAGGCCACTGGAAAGTGCGCTGACAGTGGCAGGTGAATGAATCTGGTCTCTGCCAGAGAGTGCAGGCTATTGCCCACTGCCCCGCCAAAGGGCTGCTGTTGGCTTGCTGGGACAGATCTGCACAGAACAGGACTCTGTCACCACATGGTGCCTGCCTACAGCAGAGTCAAAACCTGGGGGTGAACTTTTTTTTTTTCCTCTCATTTGTTTTTTGTTCTGGTGGTGGTATTTTTTTTTTTGTCTTTGTTTTTGTTTGTCTATTTGTTCTTTCCTTCATTGTTTGATCTTGTTTTTATATGAGTGTAAACAGAGCCTCTAACCTCTTTGTGATTGTGGTTCTGATCTTCTTTTTCCTTTTATCCCTTCTTTCTCTTTTTCCCACCAGTCTTCTGCATCAGTTTCCCAATGTTAGCAGGATCCCTCTTTGTCCTCCAGCCTTGCATCTAATTCCTTCCTCTTCTTCCAATTCTCTATTTCCTCCTTAATTCATTTTAAATTTAAACTCCTGAGGGCAAAATTGACATATTAAGGACTTGTATACTGCATATAATTTTGTGGTTTGTTTTAGATTTTGTTATACAACCACAAATCTAGTTTATTTGGTTAAAAGTGACAAATAACTGATTAACTCAGTCTGTTATTTTCTAGGCTGTGTTTGATGCTTTTGGTGCCACTATAGCCAAAACTGACATAAATGTTCTAAACAGCTTTTCTTCCTGGTATTCCATGACTGAGATTGTCTAAGGATCACAGAAAATACTGTGGCACAGTACGAAAGAACCAAGGACTGGGCCAAATAGGCAATAACTTCTTATCTCAAACAAATTGAAGAGGTAGGATCTTGTAGCAGCCTCAAAACTGAAAAATAAGCTACACCTGGAAGATACCTCAGAGAAGTAGTCATCTCCTAAGGGTTTTAAATACTAGCAATAGAGCAATCTACCATAGGCAATTTACAGATATCACCCCAGGAATTAAACTAAAGAAAGAAAAGAAAATGAGAAGACACTTAAACAAGATGCAATCCCACATATTCAGTTCACTAAAGGCAAACCCAGGGGGCAGTGAGGTGGGACAATCCGAAAGCCACACACCTGGCATCTCTGAAGTGGTTACAACAAAGCAGTTGAATGAGGCTCTGGAAAAAATTAAATCAGAAACAATTTCACAGGTAACTGCAGAGATAATGTCCACAATGAAGACCATGCTTAAGGATGCTAGAGCAGATACGGACAAAAAAATAGATGAGCTTAAGAAAATTATGGAAGCCATGAATGCTCAGCATAGGAAAGAAATGGAATCCATAAGGCAGATTCAAGCAGATATCCAGGAGAACAAAAATTCCATTGAAAGTATTTGTAGCAGATTAAGCCAATGTGAGGACAGGATCTCAGATATAGAAGACAGTCTTGCAATTAGTGATCCTGAAAAGAAAGAATTCTTAAAAATAGCAAGGGACAATGAAAAATCAATCCAGCAGCTGCTGGATGAGGCAAAGAAAAATAACTTGATTAAATGGAGTCAATGAAAAAGCAGGAGATAGCATAAATGACATCAGGACACTGTTCACAGACATTATAACAGAGAATTTCCCTGGTAGAGAAAAAGAATTTGATGTACAGATAAATGAGACCTATAGAACTCCATTTAGACACGATCAAAAAAATTCTTTAGCCAGACATATCATAGTCAAGATTCCAGAAATTCAACATAAGAGTAGAATCTTAAAAGCAGTTAGGGAGAAGAGAGAAATCACCTATAAAGGAAAGCCCATCAGAATTACAGCTGACTTTTCAGCACAAACCCTTAAGTCAAGAAGAGCTTGGAATGACGTATTTCAAGTTCTAAAGGAGAGTAACTTTCAACCCAGATTGACGTACCCTGCAAAACTATCTTTCAAAACTGATGGAGAAATAAAATACTTCCAGGACAAAGAACATCTGAGAAAATTTATGAACACCAAATCATCACTCCAAAATGTTTTGAAGGACATTCTAGAAAGAAATAACAAGGACTACAACTCCAGGAACCCCAACAGAAGGAATCCACCAAGCAGGGCAAACAATGAAGCAGAGAGAGGGTGAAAAAAAAAAGAGGGGGAGCCAACAAGAGGAAAATACCATGACAAGTATGAGTCAATACATATCAGTTTTTACCATCAATGTTAATGTCTCAATTCACCAATCAAGAGGCACAGACTGACAAAATGGATCAAGAAGCAAGATCCAACAATATGCTGTATACAAGAAACACATTTAATTCAGAAAGAAATTCACAGACTGAAAGTCAAAGAATGGAAAACAATACTCCATGTGACAGGAACCCAGAAAAAAGCAGGGGTAGCTATTCTTTTTGCAGACAAAGTGAATTTCAAGCCAAGAATGATTCAGAGAGATGAAGACGGTCATTACATCCTTGTAAAGGGAACAATCCAAGAGGAAGAGATAACGATCATAAATATATGCAACAAATACCAGTGCACCCAACCATATAAAATAAATATTAAAGGACATGAAAAATCAGATAAGCACTAATACAATTGTATTGGGGGACCTCAATATTCCTCTATCACAAAAAGACAGATCAACTAGACAAAAAATCAACAATGAAATATAAGAACTGAACCAAACTTTTGAACAAATGGACTCTGTAGTAGATGTCTACAGAGTGTTCCGCCCCACAAAATCAGAATACACATTCTTCTCAGCTGCACACAGGATATTCTCCAAAATAGACCACATACTAGCTCATAAAACCTGCTTAAGTAAATGCAAAGGAATTGAAATTATCCCATGCATATTATCAGACCATAATGCAATGAAATTGGAAATCAAAGGCAAAAGAAACCACAAGAACTTCCTAAACACATGGAAATTAAACAGCACCCTCCTGAACAACCAATGGGTCACAGATGAAATTAAAGAAGAAATTAGACACTTTCTACAACTGAATGATGACAGTACAACATACCGGAACTTATGGGATACAATGAAAGCAGTCCTAAGAGGGAAATTTATAGCATTAAATACCTATATCAGGAAAATAGAGCAAGCAGAAATAAACAACTTAATGGTGAACCTCAAACTTCTGGAAAAAGAAGAGCAGGCTAACCCAAAAGCTTGTACAAGGTAGGAAATTATAAAGATCAGAGCAGAAATTAACATATTTGAGACTAAAAAAAATTACAAAGAATCAATGAATCAAAGAGTTGGTTCTTTGAAAGAATAAATAAAATTGACAAACTCTTATCCAACCTTATTAAAAAAGGAAAGAAAATACTCAAATCCATACAATTAAGAATGAAAGGGTGATATAACAATGGACCCTGCAGAAATCCAGAAGATCATCTATACCTATTTTGAAAATTTGTATTCTAATAAGATGGAAAATGCAGAAGAAATGGACAGATTCCTAGATACATATGAATTACCAAAGCTGAATCAGGAAGATATAAAAATCCTAAATAAACCAATATCGATCAACAAAATCGAAGATGTAATTAAAAACCTCCCAAAAAAGAAAAGCCCAGGCCCTGATGGATTCACTGCCAAATTCTACAAGAAATTTAGAGAAGACCTGACACCACTTCTTCTCAAACTTTTTAATGAAATTGAAAAGGAAGCAATACTCCCAAATTAATTCCTGGAAGCAAGCATTACCCTGATACCAAAACTGGAGAAGGACCCAACTAAGAAAGACAACTATAGGCCAATCTCCCTAATGAACATAGGTGCAAAAATCCTCAATAAGATACTGGCAAATAGAATGCAGCAAATCATCAAGAAGATTATACACCATGACCAAGTTGGATTCATCCCAGGGATTCAGGGATGGTTCAACATATGTAAATCAATAAACGTAATACACCACATTAACAGAACCAAGGACAAAAATCATATGATCACCTCAATAGATGCAGAAAAAGCTTTTGACAAAGTCCAACACCCATTCATGATAAAAACCCTACAGAAAATTGGAATAGATGGTCTTTATCTCAATCTGATAAGAGCTATCTATGATAAACCAACAGCCAATATCATACTAAATGGACAAAAACTGAAAACCTTCTCTCTAAAATCAGGAACAAGACAAGGATGTCCACTGTCCCCACTCTTCTTCAACATAGTCCTGGAAACTTTAGCCAGATCAGTTAGACAAGAGAAAGAAATAAAAGGAACAATGATTGGAAAGGAAGAAGTCAAATTATCATTATTTGCAGATGACATGATATTCTACGTAGAAGACTCCAAAAACTCCACTAAAAATTTGCTAGATTTAATAAGCAAATTCAGTAGTGTAGCTGGATACAAAGTCAACACTCAAAAATCAATAGCCTTCTTGTACACGAATAACAAACTCACTGAAAGAGACATTAGGGAAGCAACATCTTTCATAATAATATCCAAAAAAATGAAATACCTAGAAATAAATTTCACAAAGGATGTAAAAGACCTATACACTGAAAACTACAGTACTCTGAAAAAGGAGATTGAAGAAGATATCAGAAAATGGAAAGATATCACTTGCTCTTGGGTTGGAAGAACCAATATAATGAAAATGGCCATACTTCCAAAATTGTTATACAGATTTAATGCAATTCTGATCAAAATTCCAACAACATATCTCACAGAATTAGAGAAAACAATCCTAACATTCATTTGGAACCAGAAGAGACCTAGAATAGCAAAGGCAATTCTGGGCAACAAACACAAGGCAGGGTGCATCACAATCCCTAATTTGAAATTATACTATAAAACTACTGTGATAAAAACAGCGTGGTATTGGCAAAAAACAGACCTGAAGATCAATGGAACAGATTAGAAGATGCAGAAACAACTCCAGACATACTAAGCCACCTTATCTTTGACAAAGGTGCCAAACACATTCACTGGAAGAATGATAGCCTCTTTAATAAATGGTTCTGGAAAAACTGGCTCTGCACATGCCGAAGATTAAAATTAGACCCATATCTTTCATCATGCACTGAACTAAATTCAAAATGGATCAAAGATCTAAATATTAAAACAGAAACATTAAATCTGCTGGAAGATAAAATAGGTAAAACTCTTGAAGACATTGGTGTAGGCAAAGACTTTATGAATAAAATCCCAATGGCACAGGAACTATCATAAAGAATCAACAACTAGAATCTCATCTTATTAAAAAGCTTTTGCACAGCAAGAGAAACCACCAACAGAGTGAAGAGATAACCCACAACTTGGGAAAAATGTTTGCCGCTATTCCTCAGACAAAGGATTACTATCGAGAATATACAAAGAACTCAAAAAAATCAGACCTTCCAAATTTAAAGACCCAATCTAAAAATGGGCATCTGAGATGAATAAACACTTCTCAGATGAAGAAATACAAATGGCAAATAAATATATGAAAAAATGTTCAACATCACTAGTCATTCTAGAGATGCAAATTAAAACAACACTGAGATTTCATCTCACCCCAGAAAGAATGGCTATTATGGAGAAATCAACTAATAACAAATGCTGGCAGGGCTGTGGGGAAAAAGGAACCCTTCTCCACTGTTGGTGGGAGTGTCGACTGGTGCAGCCACTGTGGAAATCAGTGTGGAGATTCCTCAAAAAGCCAGGATTGGAGGTCCCATTTGACCCAGCTATTCCCCTTCTGGGTATCTTCCCAGAAGAATTAAAAACATCGTACCACAGCGATATATGTGCACCCATGTTTATAGCAGCACAATTTGTAATAGCTAGATCATGGAAACAACCAAAATGCTGATCAACGAAGGAATGGATATAAAAGGTGTATTTTTATACAATGGAGTACTACTCAGCCATAAAGAAAGATAAACTGGAGACTGTTATAGGTAAATGGATGCAACTCGAGAAAATACTCATAAGTGAAATAAACCAGATGCACATGTGTAAACATTGTATTGTCTCCCTAGTGTGAGAAACTGAAAGAGTAAATAAGATCCAAAATCTGCAATAGATATGGTAAAACAGGAAGAAACTGTTCAAAAGGAAACAGAAACTAGGATGGGGGAATGGAGAAAAGAAAGAAGGGAAAAGAAAAAATTTATATATATATGATATTTAAGATAGATACACTACTAATTTCACTTTAGTTCATTGAAAAGAAAGGTTTGTGCTACTATTGTTAGGACAATTGAATGCTGATGTCTTGTACCCTGAGTAACGAATTTAAAGATGACAATACGGAATGTATTAACAATTGTTACATTCCTATCATGTTGTTTGGAAATTTTGTTCTTTTTTTCTCTTTAAAATAAACAACAGAAAGTAAAATTTTGTTATTTTATTATCACAATGTACAATTCAGTTTTGTAACAGTGCAGGGGTTCACATTGACTGATCTTGTGTGTGTATCACCACTGAGGCTGCATCCTCTTCATATTCACTGAAACGCATGGCAATGTCTTAACCAGAATCCCACTTGACTGTAGTTGTGTCGGACAGTCCCATGGCTCAGTACTGAGTAGCTCTAAAATTGTTCTTTATATAAATATTTTATTCATATGTTCTCCAGTTTGGGACCTAAAACTCTTTTTTTTTATTTTTATTTTTATTTTTTTTATTTTTTAAAGAGAAGAAAAAAAACAAAACAAATCAAAAGAAGAACAAATTTTCAAAACAACATAATAGGAGGGTAACAATGGTTAATACATTACGTATTACTATCTTTAAGTTAGTTATTCAGGACACCAGACATTAGCATTCAATTGTCCAAACATTATTGGCACAAACCTTACTCTTCAATGAACTAAGTAAAATTGGTAGTGTATCTATCTTAACCATCTTATATATATATATACAATTTTTTTCCCTTTCCCTTCTTTCTTTTCCCTATTCCAGTCTCTCTTTCCTTTTGACCAGTTTCTTTTTGATTCACCATGTCTATTGTACATTTTGGATCTTATTTACTCTTTCAGTTTCTCATACTAGAGAGATAATACGATGCTTACACATGTGCTTCTGGTTTATTTCACTTATGAGTATTTTCTCGAGTTGCATCCATTTACCTATAAAAGTCTCCAGTTTATCCTTCTTTATGGCTGAATAGTACTCCATTGTATAAAAATACCACATCTTTCTTATCCATTCCTCAGTTGATGGGCATTTGGGTTGTTTCCAAGATCTGGCTATTACAAATTGTGCTGCTATAAACATGGGTGCACATATATCGCTGTGGTACGATGTTTTTAATTCTTCTGGGAAGATGCCCAGAAGGGGAATAGCTGGGTCAAATGGGACCTCCAACCCTAGTTTTCTGAGGAATCTCCACACTGACTTCCACAGTGGCTGTACCAGTCGACACTCCCACCAACAGTGGAGAAGGGTTCCTTTTTCCCCACAGCCCCTCCAGCATTTGTTATTAGTTGATTTCTTAATAGTAGCCATTCTTTCTGGGGTGAGATGGTATCTCAGTGTTGTTTTAATTTGCATCTCTCGAATGACTAGTGATGTTGCACATTTTTTTGTATATTTGTTTGCCATTAGTATTTCTTCATCTGAGAAATGTGTATTCATCTCAGATGCCCATTTTTGGAGTGGGTCTTTAAATTTGGGAGGTCTGATTTTTTTGAGTTCTTTATATGTTCTCGATAGTAATCCTTTGTCTGAGGAACAGCTGGCAAACATTTTTTCCCACATTGTGGGTTGTCTCTTCACTCTGTTGGTGGTTTCTCTTGCTGTGCAAAAGCTTTTTAATAAGATGAGATCCCAGTTATTGATTCTTTGGGATAGTTCCCGTGCGGTTGAGTTTTTATTCATAAAGTCTTTGCCTACACCAATGTCTCCAAGGGTTTTACCTATCCTACCTTCCAGCAGATTTAATGTTTCTGTTTTAATATTTAGATCTCTGATCCATTTTGAATTTAGTTTAGTGCATGGTGAAAGATATGGATCTAGTTTTAATCTTCGGCATGTGTAGAGCCAGTTTTTCCAGCACCATTTATTAAAGAGGCTATCTTTCTTCCAGCGAATGTGTTTGGCACCTTTGTCAAAGATAAGGTGGCTTAGTATGTCTGGGGTTGTTTCAGCATCTTCTAATCTGTTCCATTGATCTTCAGGTCTGTTTTTTTTGCCAGTACCACACTGTTTTTATCACAGTAGCTTTATAGTATAATTTCAAGTCGGGGATAGTGATGCCCCCTGCCTTGCCTTTGTTGCCCAGAATTGCCTTTGCTATTCTAGGTCTCTTCTGATTCCAAATGAATTTTAGGATTGTTTTCTCTAATTCTGTGAGATATGCTGTTGGAATTTTGATTGGAATTGCATTAAATCTGTATAACAATTTTGGAAGTATGGCCATTTTCACTATATTGGTTCTTCCTATCCAGGAGCAAGGGATATCTTTCCATTTTCTGATATCCTCTTCAATCTCCTTTTTCATAGTACTGTAGTTTTCAGTGTAGAGGTCTTTTACATCCTTCGTGAGGTTGATTCCTAGGTATTTCATTTTTTTGGATGTTATTGTGAAAGGTATTGTTTCCCTAATTTCTCTTTCAGTAAGTTTGTTATTTGTGTACAGGAAGGCTATTGACTTTTGAGTATTGACTTTGTATCCAGCTACACTACTGAATTTGCTTATTAAATCTAGCAGTTTTTTAGTGGAGTTTTTGGGATCTTCTGTGTAGAGTATCATGTCATCTGCAAATAATGATAATTTAACTTCTTCCTTTCCAATCATTATTCCTTTTATTTCTTTCTCTTGTCTAATCGCTCTGGCTAAAGTTTCCAGAACTATGTTGAATAAGAGTGGGGACAGTGGACATCCTTGTCTTGTTCCTGATTTTAGAGGGAAGGCTTTCAGTTTTTGGCCATTTAGTATAATATTGGCTGTTGGTTTGTCATAGATAGCTTTTACCAGATTGAGATAAAGACCCTCTATTCCAATTTTCTGTAGGGTTTTTATCATGAAAAGGTGCTGGACTTTGTCAAAAGCTTTTTCTGCATCTATTGAGATGATCATGTGATTTTTGTCTTTGGTTCTGTTAATATGCTGTATTACATTTATTGATTTACGTATGTTGAACCATCCCTGCATCCCAGGGATGAATCCAACTTGGTCATGGTGTATAATCTTCTTGATGATTTGTTGGATTCTGTTTGCCAGTATCTTATTAAGGATTTTTGCATCTATGTTCATTAGGGAGATTGGCCTGTAGTTCTCTTTCTTAGTTGGGTCCTTCTCTGGTTTTGGTATCAGGGTAATGCTTGCTTCCAGGAATGAATTTGGGAGTATTGCTTCCCTTTCAATTTCATTGAAAAGTTTGAGAAGTAGGGGCGTTAGGTCTTCTCTAAATTTCTTGTAGAATTCGGCAGTGAATCCATCAGGGCCTGGACTTTTCTTTGTTGGGAGGTTTTTAATTACATCTTCAATTTCATTGGTTGATATTGGTTTATTTAGGATTTTTAAATCTTCTTGATTTAGCTTTGGTAATTCATACGAATCGAGGAATCTGTCCATTTCTTCTGCATTTTCCATCTTAGTAGAATATAAATTTTCAAAATATGTATAGATGATCTTCTGGATTTCTGCAGGGTCCGTCGTGATATCACCCTTTTCATTTTCAATTGCATGGATTTGAGTCTTTTCTTTTTTTAATAAGGTTGGATAAGGGTTTGTCAATCTTATTTATTCTTTCAAAGAACCAACTTTTTGCTTCATTGATTCTTTGTATTGTTTTTTTATTCTCCAATACGTTAATTTCTGCTCTGATCTTTATAATTTCCTCCCTTGTACGGGCTTTTGGCTTAACCTGCTCTTCTTTTTCTAGAAGCTCGAGGTTCACCCTTAAGTTGTTTATTTGCGCTTGCTCTGTTTTCCTGATATAAGTATTTAATGCTATAAATTTCCCTCTTAGGACTGCTTTCATTGTATCCCATAAGTTCTGGTATGTTGTACTGTCATTATCATTCAGTTGTAGAAAGTGACTAACTTCTTCTTTAATTTCATCTGTGACCCATTGGTTGTTCAGGAGGATGCTGTTTAATTTCCATGTGTTTAGGGAGTTTTTGTGGGATCTTTTGCCATTGATTTCCAATTTCATTGCACTATAGTCTGATAATATGCATGGGATAATTTCAATTCCTTTGCATTTACTTAAACAGGTTTTATGAGCTAGTATGTGGTCTATTTTGGAGAACGTCCCATGTGCAGCTGAGAAAAATGTGTATTCTGATGTTGTGGGATGGAACACTCTGTAGACATCTACTAAGTCCATTTGTTCAAAAGTTTGGTTCAGTTCTACTATTTCATTATTGATTTTCTGTCCAGTTGATCTATCTTTTTGTGACAGTGGAGTATTGAGATCTCCCAATATAATTGTATTAGTGCTTATTTGATTTTTCATGTCCTTTAGTACTTGTTTTATATAGCTGGGTGCATTGGTATTTGACGCATATATATTTATGATCATTATCTCTTCCTCTTGGATTGTTCCCTTTACAAGGATGTAATGACCGTCTTTATCTCTCTGAATCCTTCTTGGCTTGAAGTTCACTTTGTCTGCAAAAGAATAGCTACCCCTGCTTTTTTCTGGGTTCCTGTGGCATGGAGTATTGTTTTCCATCCTTTGACTTTCAGTCTATGAATTTCTTTCTGAATTAAATGTGTTTCTTGTATACAGCATATTGTTGGATCTTGCTTCTTGATCCATTTCGCCAGTCTGTGCCTTTTGATTGGTGAATTGAGACCGTTAACATTGATGGTTAAAACTGATATGTATTGACTTGTCATGATATTTTCCTGTTGTTGGTTCCCACTCTTTGTTTTTCTGCTTTCCGGCTATTTAATTATTTGCCCTGCCTGGTGGATTCCTTCTGTTGGGGTTCCTATCTCTTTCTAGAATGTCCTTCAGAACGTTTTGGAGTGCTGGTTTGGTGGTCATAAATTTTCTCAGATGTTCTTTGTCATGAAAGTATTTTATTTCTCCATCAATTTTGAAAGATAGTTTTGCAGGGTACATCAATCTGGGCTGAAAATTATTTTCCTTTAGAGCTTGCAATACATCATTCCAAGCTCTTCTTGAATTGAGGGTTTGTGCTGAAAAGTCAGCTGTGATTCTGATGGGTTTTCCTTCATAAGTGATTTGTCTCTTCTCCCTAACAGCTTTTAAGATTCTGCCCTTCTGTTGAATTTCTGGGATCTTGACTATAATATATCTGGCTGAAGTTTTTTTTTGATCATGTCTAGTTGGTGTTCTAAAAGCTTCACTTATAGGGGTGTCAAATTCCTTTTCTCTTCCAGGAAAGTTCTCCCTGATTATGTCTTTGAACAAGGTTTTAATGTCGTTGATGCTATCTCCTGCTTTTTCATTTATTCCAATTATTCTTAAGTTGTTTATCTTTGAGTCATGTAGCAGCTGCTGAATTGATTTTTCATGGTCCCTTGCTATTTTTAAGAATTTTTCCATTTCATGATCACTAATTGCAAGCCTGTCTTCTATATCTGAGATCCTGTCCTCGCATTGGCTTATTCTGCTACAAATACTTTCAATGGAATTTTTTATCTCTTGGGTATCTGCTTGAATCTGCCTTATGGATTCCATTTCTTTCCTATGCTGAGCATTCATGGTTTCTATAGTTTTCTTAAGTTCATCTATTTTTTTGTCTGTATCAGCTATAATGTCCTTAAGCATGGTCTTCATTGTAGACATTATCTCTGCAGTTATCTGTGAGATTATTTCTGTTTTAATTTTTTCCAGAACCTCATTCAGTTGCTTTGTTGTTACCACTTCAGATAGGCCAGGTGGGTGGCTTTCGGATTGTCCCACCTCGTTGTTCCCTAGGTTTGCCTTTGGTGAATTGGATGTGTGGGGTTGCATCTTGTTTAAGTGTCATCTCATTTTTTCTTTCTTTAATTCCTAGGGTGATGTTTGCAAATTACCTATAGTAGGTTACTTTATTGCTAGTGTTTAAGATCTTTAGAAGATGACTACTTCTCTGCAGTATCTTCCAAGTGGAGCTTGCTTTTAGGTTTTGAGCTTTCTGCCAGATCCTACCTCTTCAATTCGTTGGGTATGCGAAGTTGCTACCTGTTTGGCCCAGTCCTTGATTCTTTGGTAGTGTGCCACTGTATTTTCTGTGTCCCTTAGTCAATCTCAATCATGAAATATCAGGAAGGAAAGATGTTTAGAACAATTATTTCACATTTGGCTATAATGTTAACTAAAGCATCAAACACAGCCTAGAAAATGACAGACTGAGCTAACCAGTTATTTACCACTTTTAGCTGTATAGAGTTGCGGTTATATAACAAAATCTAAAACACACCAGAAAAATTATATGCAGTATACAAGTCCTGTGTATGTCAATTTTTCCCCTGAGGAGTTTAAATTTAAAATGAGTTAAGGAGGAAATAGAGTATTGGGAGAAGAGGAAGGAATTAGATGTAAGGTTAGAGGACCAAGAGGGATCCCACTAAAATTGGGACACTAGTGCAGAGGACAGGTGGTAGAAAGAGAAGGAAGGGATAAAAGGAAGAACAGATCACAACCACAATCAGAAAGAAGTTAGAGGCGCTGTTTACACTCATATAAAAAACCAGAGAGAATAATGAAGGAAAGAGCAAATACACATACAGAAACAAAAACGAAGATAAAAACAATAAAACAGACAGATCAAAAATAAAACCCCACCAAAAAACCAAACAAAACAAAACAAAAACAAAAAAACCCTTCGCCAGAACAAAAAACGAATCAGTGAGAAAAAAAAAATAATAATAAAAAATAAAAATAAAAATAAAAATAAAAAAAATAAAAAGAATCAGTTCCAGGTGTTGACTCTGCTGTAGGCAGTTACCCTGTGGTGAGAGAGTCCTGTTCTGTGCAGGTCCGTCACAGTAAGCCAGGAGCGCCCTCTGGCGGGCTGTGAGCAGATGCACGTACTTTCAGGCAGAGACCAGTCTAGCTCGCCTCCACTCTCAGCGCCCTTTCACGATCCCTGGGCCTGAGAGGCTCAGCGCGCTGTCTGGAGCGCGGGTTCCCTGCACTGGTTCCCGCCGCTCTGGTTTTTCGCCACGCCCCCCACAATGGCGCCGGGCCAGTCACTCTCTGGCGCGGGACAGGTGTGGCTGAGAGTCCAGTCTCGTTCGCCTGCTGACCTCAACACACTTTCGTGGGCCTGAGAGGCCCTGTGCTGCCCTGTCTGGAGCACAAGTTCCCAGAGCAGTTTCCGAGCCGCTCTGAGTTTCGCCACACCCCCCACAATGGCGCCCGGCCGGTCGCTCTCTGGCGCGGGGCAGCTGTGGCTGAGAGACACTCACCGCCGGTCTGCGCCATTCTCCGCCGCTCCCCTGCCCCGCCGCTGTCTCAGGATCCTCCGTGGGGGCTCCCTGGGCACCAGCTGCCACCGTGTGTCTGTAGATTTGAGCTTCCGCAGCGCTGCAACTCCCGGGATAGTAGAAGGTGCACGCGCACGGTCTGCTCCTTCTTTCCTTCTTCTTTGTTGGAAGTCACCTGTCACTGGTGCCGGGGGTCCCAGATTGCACTTCAGAACTTCTTTGGGTTTCGGGGAGGCATCTCCCCCCCTCCTGCGCTTTCCGGGTCGCTATATTCCCGTGTTCCAATGGTAACTTTTAGAGAGAGTTTCACTGCCTGGTTCTTACTCATCCGCCATCTTGAGGTCTCGAGGGACCTAAAACTCTTGAATGAATATTTTTCCCTCTTTCCAAATTTCTGTTATATCATAATAATAAATCCTTTATTCCTCTTTTATTCCCCAATCCCCTCCCTTCCCTTCGACCTCTCTTCCCCTCATTTACAAAAGCTTTGTTTCTGTTTTATCCTTCTTTTATCATTTTTTTTCCCTTCCTTCCTTTCATCCTCCCCCCTCCCTTGTTCCCCTTTCTTTTGAACAATTTCTTCCTATTTCACAATATCTATTGTACACTTTGGTCCTTATTTACACTTTCAGTTTCTCACACTAGAGAAACAGTGCAATATTTACACATGTGTATCTGATTTATTTCACTTAAAAGTATGGTCTCAAGGTGCATCCATTTACTTAGAAATATCTCCAGTTTATCTTTCTTTATGGTTGAGTAGTACTCTGTTGTATAAAAAAACCACATCTTTTTTATCCATTCTTCTGTTAATGGGCATTTGGGTTGTTTCCAAGATTTTGCTATTACAAACTGTGCTGCTATTAACATGGGTGTGCATATATTGCTGTGGTACAATGTTTTTAATTCTTCTGGGAAGATACCCAGAAGGGGAATAGCTGGGTATTCGAATAGGACCTGTATTGCTGTTTTTGAGGAATCTCCACACTGATTTCCACAGTGGTTGCAATAAAAATACCATTAGCATACCTTGCAGAACTAAAGAAAACATTCTTAAAATTCATTTTAAGAATGAAGAGACCTAGAATAGTAAAAACAATCCTAGAATAGTAAAAACAGTCCTAGGCAACAATGCCAAGGTAAGGGGCATCACGATACCTGACTTGAAATTATACTACAAAGCTACTATGATAAAAACAGCATGGTACTGAGCTATTGATTTTTAATGTTGATTTTGTGTTCTGCTTCTTTGCTGAATTTGTTTATCAGCTGTACAAGTCTTTTAGTGGAATCATTAGAGTTTTCTAAGTATTGGATCATATCATCTGCAAACAAGAAAAATATGACTTATTCCTTTATTATTTGTGTTCCTTTTATTTCTTCCTTTTGCCAACATATATTATGATGGCAACAATTCAGAGAGGATTCTCTGGACAGAGCATTTGCCCAACAACTGCGCTACCCTCGATGAACTGAAGCTATTGGGTCTCCAAAACCATTGAATTTTGTAGCCATGCAGCTTATGTACGTATCTCCCATTTTGCCTTGAAAAACTTTCCCTTGCCTCAACTTTCTTGAAAAGTGCATGGTTTACTACAGCATGCATGAATATTTCCATTGCAATGCTCTGTTTTTCTAGGTTTCTTTTTTTATTAGTACATGTTTCTTTTTTTTTTTTTTTTTGTGGGTACTGGGGGTCAAACTCAGGACCCCGTATGCCAGCAGGTGCCTGTGCCACTGAGCGATATCACCGGCCCTTTTTTTGTATGTGAGTACCGGGAGTTGAACTCAGGACCTCACGCTTGCCAGGCAGGCGCTTATGCCGCTGAGCTATCTCACCGGCCCTAGTATATGTTTCTGATACATAATGATTACATTTATTTTGGGAAGCTGGTACATATACATATCACATCTTAATCATTTTTTACTTCCCCTTCCCTTCCCTGCCTCCCATACCCCCATCCTCAGGTCCTTGTCTCATCTTCACAAACTCTACCTCCCTTTTTCCTGTCACCTATCTTTTATTTTGCTAAGTTATTTATATTTTGGGTTTCTCATATAAGAGAAACCACACAATGTTCTGTTATTCCCAAATGATTATCATTTATTGAAGAATCTCTCTCTGATTGTTGTTCAGGTTAACAATGACTTACTTTCCCCACTTGTTATGGCGCTGCCTATTTATTTCATAGGCTGTCAGCAGGGTTCAGTAAGACTGATGAATGCAAAGGCCCAGACTCCAGCTTCGTTGCTGGATCTTCCTGTCGGCTCCCTGGTTCCGGCTGCAGAGCTCTCTGTGCTGGGCTGAGGCTGCTCTCTGAGCATCTGACGTCTTTCCAGGATTCTCTAGTGAGTGACAGGATGTTGCTGGTTCTCAAACCTTGCATAAGTTTCCCCTCCGTGTGCGTGTGCATGTGCCTATGTGTGTGTTTACACATGCATATTCATCTCTGCATCTCCAGGCCTGACTTTGCAGTTGGGCAGGCAGACAATCCAGGTTAGCCCCCCATGGCATGCATAGCCCTGACTGTTGATGAGCCTGGTATTCCCAGTACTGTGCATGAGTTTCAACGAGCAGCAGCTGCTTGGTAAATATTGGTGGTTTGTGTGAAATGTGTGTAAACCAACCTTCCTGAAGGATTTTGGAAGATTTGAAAGGAACTGAAGTGCATGCAATAGCTGGATTCTACTTGAATAGTTTCAAAATGGAAAACCCAACTTAGACTTTAAATAGTCAGGGAAAGGTGCCTTGAGTTGCTTAGTAACCTCACACTGTTCTGCATCTTACACAGGCACTGCTAGTTCAATTTAGTTTCTTTAGAATGCCCATTTCCCAGGAATTATCAGTTAATTCAGTGGGAGGAATTTGACTGATGCAAAGGCCATTAGTAAGCAACATGTAATTTTAAAAATCTCCTTAATTTCTGTGAATGGAAATAATTTTAAGATAAAAAAGTTGAGAAAACAAAAATAGTACAAAATTTATACATAAATTTACCTTCTAAAAGTATTTTATCCTATTTGCTTTTATTGTCATTTGTACACACTTGCACCTCTGCCCCCCTCTTTCTCTCCCTCTACACACACACACACACACACACACACACACACACACACACACACTTTTTCCTGAACCATTTGATAGTGAGTTACACATGTGATTTTGTTTTTTGGTAGTACTGGGAATTGAACCCAGGGTCTTGGCACTGAGTTACATCTTCAGCCCTTTTAATTTTTTAAAATTTTGAGATAGGCTCTTGCTAAGTCACTAAGTTTCCCAGGCTGGGCTCAAAGTTGTGATCCTCCTCCCTCAGCTTCTCAGAGTACTGGGATTCCAGGCATGTGTCACCATGCCCAGTTTACATTATGATTCTTTAGGCTTAACTATTACAATATGCATTTCTTAAGAATAGGGGTATTTTCATATATAATTGTAGAACAATGATTAGCTAAACAAGTATATATTTTCTTTTACCTGATTTATTGTCCATATCCATTTTTTTTGGGTTAATTTTATGTCCTTCATAGTAATAGCCTTAATTTTCACTCTGGTTCAGGGTCTAGATTAAAACCAGGTATTTCATATAGTTTTTGTGTCATTATGTAAATAAAAAATTGCAGAGGTAACCAGATAAGTGTTTCATTTAATTCAAAAATTGAATCATTGATAATTAGTGGTTTGAAGCAGAAGGTTCTGTTTAAATTTTGCTATCTTAGCATAAAAAGTTTTTAGCATAGGAGAAAACAAGTTTATAGGTGATGGAAGAATAATGAGAATGAATCCCCATGGCTTAGTGTTTATGACAGTTGTTTCAAAAAGATGTACTGAATTTTTAAAAATATAAAGTCCTAGGCATCATTTTCAGAAATTCAGTTTTAATAGATCTAAAGATTAGGCCCAGGGTTCTGTTTTTTTTTTTTTTTTTTTTAAGTTTTTTTCCTTTTAGTAGTTACTCTAGGAATAATAGTTACTATCATAAGTTTATAGCACTCTAGTTTGAATTGATACTTATATTCAGTAATATAAAAAATTCTGGGGCCAGTGATATAGCTCAGCAGCATAAGCACTTGCCTGGCAAACACAAGGCCCTGAGTTCGATTCCTGGTACCCACAAAAAAAATTTTCTGCTCATATGCAGCTCTACACACATCTTCTTTATGTTTCTCTTGTCACAGATTATATCTTTATACATTGTACATCAACTAACATTTATAATTACTGTTTATGCATGTCTTTATAAATTATATAGGAAATGACAGAAGTTAAAAGCAAGAAATACAATACTACTGGCTTTATATTTACATACAGAGTAAATGCCTTTACTGGTGTTCTTTAATTTTTCATATTGATTCAAGCAACTGTCTAGTGTCATTTTTCATTTCATTTTTTTCCTACTGAAGTCCAGGTCTTGTAGTAATGAACTCTCTCAAGGTTTGTTTATCTGGGGATTTAAATTTGTCCCTCATGTGTGAAAGATAGTTTTGCCTGATCTAGAATTCTTAGTTAAGTTTTTTCTCCCTTTTTTTTCTTATTTGGCTTTAAAAATGTCATACCACAGATTTCTGGTTTTCATGGTTTCTGATGAGAAATTGGTTGTTAATTTTATTGACCATTCCTCATATGTGATGAATCACTCCAATCTTGCTTTTAAGATTCTCTATTAGCTGGGTATGGTATTGCTGCTTATAATGCCAACACTATGGTAGGCTGAGGCAAGAGGATCATAAGTTATAGCCCAGTTTATGTACTTAGCAACTTAGAAAGACCCTGTCTCAAAAAAAGAGGGATATGGGGCTGGTGAGATAGCTCAGCAGCATAAGCGCCTGCCTGACAAGCGTGAGGTCCTGAGTTCAACTCCCAGTACCCACATATGAAAAGAGGGCCAGTGATGTCACTCAGCGGCATGGGTGCCTGATGGCATGTGAGGTCCTGAGTTCGATCCCCGGTACCTGCAAAAAAAAAAAAAAAGAGGGATAAAAGAAAAAGATTCTCCCTCTTTTGATAGTTCTATTATATTGTTATATATGTTATTCTATAATGCATAAACATAATATATAATATTTTGATGGTTTGTCTATAGTTTGATAGACTGAGGTGTGGATCTCTGATTTTATCCTACTTGGAACTTGCTGAGTACTTTCTTGTATAAATTCACATCTTTTATCAAATTTGGAAAGTTTTTGGCTATTATTTCTTCAAATATTCCTTTTGGGTCTCTCTTGGATTTTTAAGATGTTTATGTGGTCTGCTTTATGGTTTATCACAGGTGCTTCAGGCTCTGTTCATCTTTTTTTCATTCTTTTTTCTTTCTTCTCAGACTAGATAATTTTAACTGCTGTATCTTCGAGTTCACTAAATCTTTCTGCCTGCTCAAATCTGTTCATAAAGTCCTCCATAAATTTTTTACTTCAGATATTATTCTTTTCTGCACAATTTTTATTGGTTTCTTTTTATAAATTC
Organism: Erethizon dorsatum; assembly: GCA_028451465.1. Taxonomy (NCBI): domain Eukaryota; kingdom Metazoa; phylum Chordata; class Mammalia; order Rodentia; family Erethizontidae; genus Erethizon; species Erethizon dorsatum. The sequence goes on from CM051828.1 coordinate 55,797,645, forward strand.
CTATCTCTTTACTGATATTGTCTATTTGTTTCCAAGTTATCTCCTGGCTTCTTTTGGATATTTGCCTATAGTTCCCTTTAGCTTCTGAGCATATTTAAGATAGTTGATTCGAAGCCTGTCTAGTAAGTACGATGTCTGGGCTTCCTTGAGGATGGCTTCTGTCAATTTCTTTTTCCCTTTTTCTATGTAGTCTGTATTTTCTTGTTTATTTTTATGTTTTGTGATTAATGTTGAAAACTGGGCATTCTGAGTTTTATCATGTGATAAATATGGAAATCAGATCCTCTCCCTTCCCCACCACTTCCTGTTGCTGTCTTTTCTGTTTGTTTGTTTGTTTTGAGAGCTGCCATTACCTATTTGTTTAGTGACTCTTCCAAGCTATTTTAGGTGAAGACTGTATTTCTTGTCATTGGTTCCTGGGCAGTGATTTTAGCTGTCATCCAGCAACCCAATGCAGTTTCACTCCAATGCTGAAATTTAGAAACCTTTCTGTTTAATCAGAATTTCCTAGGTTGCTATCAGTTTTAAAATGAGCTCTCCTAAGATCTAAAAAAAAGTTGATTCTGTCATTTTTTTCATCGACTTAATGGTTACCTCAATAAAGAAAGTAAATCTTGGTGCTCGCTACCTCACTATTTTCTGTGAAGCTACTTCTATGCTTTTTTTCTGGATAAAAATAACACTTCTACATTTTAGTTTATGGCCCAATTTGAGTTAATTTTTGGATAAGATGTCAGATTTAAATTGAGGTTCGTTTTTCCCCTATGTATATCTATTTCCTCCAGCACTATTTGTTTAATGCCTGTCTTTTTCTCATTAATTTACTTTTTGCACCTTTACCAAAAATAATTTGGGCACATTTGTTTAGGTCTATTTCTGGGTTTTCTATTATATTCCATTGATTTATATGTCTATCTTTTAACCAGTACTATGCAGTCTTGATTAAAAGTGTTCAATAGTAATTCTTGAAATTGAATACACTCATTTTCCTCACTTCATTATTCATTTTTAAAATGAATTTCCATATAAATTCCATATAATATTTTTTTTGAGACAGGATCTCACTATCTAGCCCACTATCTGGCCTTGAATTCATGGCAATCCTTCTGCCTCAGCCTCTTTTTTATTTTTTTTATTTTAAAGAGAAGAAAAAACAAAGCAAAACAAATCAAAAAAGAACAAATTTTCAAAACAACATAATAGGAGGGTAACAATGGTTAATGCATTACGTATTGTTATCTTTAAGTTAGTTATTCAGGATACCAGATATTAGCATTCAATTGTCCAAACATTATTGGCACAAACCTTACTCTTCAATGAACTAAGTAAAATTAGTAGTGTATCTATCTTAACCATCTTATATATATATACAATTTTTTTCCTTTCCCTTCTGTCTTTTCCCTATTCCCCCATCCCAGTCTCTCTTTCCTTTTGAACAGTTTCTTTTTCATTCACCGTGTCTATTGTACATATTGGATGTTATTTACTCTTTCAGTTTCTCATACTGGAGAGACAATACGATGCTTACACATGTGCGTCTGGTTTATTTCACTTGTATTTTCTCGAGTTGCATCCATTTACCTATAAAAGTCTCCAGTTTATCCTTCTTTATGGCTAAATAGTACTCCATTGTATAAAAATACCACATCTTTCTTATCCATTCCTCAGTTGATGGGCATTTGGGTTGTTTCCAAGATCTGGCTATTACAAATTGTGCTGCTATAAACATGGGTGCACATATATCGCTGTGGTACGATGTTTTTAATTCTTCTGGGAAGATACCCAGAAGGGGAATAGCTGGGTCAAATGGGACCTCCAACCCTAGTTTTTTGAGGAATCTCCACACTGACTTCCACAGTGGCTGTACCAGTCGACACTCCCACCAACAGTGAAGAAGGGTTCCTTTTTCCCCACAGCCCCTCCAGCATTTGTTATTAGTTGATTTCTTTATAGTAGCCATTCTTTCTGGGGTGAGATGGTATCTCAGTGTTGTTTCAATTTGCATCTCTAGAATGACTAGTGATGTTGCGCATTTTTTGTATATTTATTTGCCATTTGTATTTCTTCATCTGAGAAATGTGTATTCATCTCAGATGCCCATTTTTGGAGTGGGTCTTTAAATTTGGGAGGTCTGATTTTTTTGAGTTCTTTATATGTTCTCGATAGTAATTCTTTGTCTGCTGCCTCAGCCTCTTGATCCATATTGTTACGGCAAAATCACAAGATAGATTCACTCACAGGAAGATGAGATTCAAGAAACAAATGAATTCTTTAATTGATGCCGGCCGGGGACAGCAGAAGCTGACCCTGAGCTTTTTTTTTTTTTCTTTCTTTCTTTTTTTTTTTTTTGTGGGTACCGAGGGGTCGACCTCAGGACCTCGCGCGCCAACAGGCGCTCGTGCCGCTGAGCGATATCACCGGCCCCTTTTTCGTATGTGGGATCCGGGAGTTGAACTCGGGCCCTCGCGCTTGCAAGGCAGGCGCTTACGCCGCTGAGCCATCTCACCGGCCCTGACCCTGAGCTTTTGTGTCCTTCTCCTTAAATACACTTTTGGAGGCCTTACAAAGTCCTTGGTTGCCATGGAAACTGTATTTTTTACTATATCACCTCTCCGGAAAGTTTTCAAGGTTCTTCGAACATCTGGCCAGTTAACACTGGGGATGGGGTAGCAGGTACCACCTGTGCTAAAACCATTTGTCTCCCTTTTTTGGTTATATGACCTTAAGATAGTGATAAGGAAAACCCATTTGTTTGTGATAGTACCATCCGTTTCTCCTCTTTGAAGTTTATTGCTACAGAAAGGGCAGTGGGACTAAAGTTCAACTAAAGGTTTCTACCTATTAGTTAATTTCAGAGGTTTAAGGAACAAAATGAAAATACTCTTGCCCTAATAATATAAATTGTAGAATAATTTTGTCAATATCTACAAAAAATCTTGCTTGGGTTTTGACAGGAAATACTTTAAACCTGTGTTTGAATTTGGGAAGAACTGATATATTTATGACCGAGTCTTCCAATCTATGAACATATAGTTCTTATTTTATTTTTCATTAGCATTTTATAGATGTTAGCATAAGAGTCTATGTATATTTTGTTAGATTTATACCTATGTATTTTACTTTATGAGAGAATGTAGATGATATTATGTTTTTAATTTTTCTTCTCTGTGTTAATTGTTAATACAGTATATAGAAATAAAATTAATTTTTATGTTGATCTTGTATCCTGAAACTTTTCTGAATTTACTTATTAGTTTTGGAAGTTTTGCTAAGTTTCTATGGAAGTAGTCACATTTGAGGGTCACTTGTTTATATATTATCTCCACCTTCCCAATATACTCTTCCTAATTCTTATCATTTGACTTCTCTCAATATTGTCCTGCTGTGATTCTCAACCTTGGTCAGGTCATCTGTATCTTCTAATAAGCTTTTGGAAATCCTGATGCAGGTCTTAGGTCAGGCAACTAAGGCAGAACCTTTAGGAGTGGGCCTAAGGCATTGAACATTTTTAACTCCCAAGAGATTCCAATGAATAGTCAAGATTGAAGACTATTGCTTGCTGCAAGTGCTCATTCAGACATCACCAGTGACTCCCACTACAAAATCAGTTGATTTCCCAGAGCTGTCTGTGGCCCTCTCCACCATGGCACAGGTTGTCTTTGTTGGCCTTGAACTTCTTGCTTCCAGGATGCTACTTGATCTAGAACTTTCCCCTGTCTTTCTCTGTTCCTAGTTCTTCTTCCTTCTTCACTTCAAAGCTGCATCCTAAAGCTTCTCTGTACTCTCTGTTTCTTTAGATCTGGCCCCTAAACCTTTGACCCTGATGTCTCTCAAGATTTGCAACCATGCTAGGTGTGCTGGTGTACACCTGTAATCCCAGCTACTTGGAAGGCTGAGGCAAGGTTGCAAGTTTGAAGTCAGCTTGGGCAACTTAGGGAAAAAAAAAAAAACTGGGGCTGCAACTCAGTGCCCCTTGGTTTTACTCCCCAGTAGTGGGAAAAAAAATTAAAAAGATTTGCTACCAGTGGTGCCACTCTCCTGATCTCAGCAGGTCCGGCTGGATACAGATTGAGCAACTTCTTATACAAATACACCGTTGGCTTCTCTGGCAGTGGGCAGCCCAGCATTTGTTCAGTCATTGAGACTCAAACATTTTGACTTGCTGCCTACCATGGTTGATATATGTATCTTCCAAAGGTTCACGTGGTGGAAGAGTGGTGCCCAATGTGGCAGTGTGAGAGGAGATGGGACCTTTAAGAGGTGGGGCCTAGTAGGAGGTTGTTAGGTCATTGGAAGCAATGCTCTCGGCAGGGATTAATGGAGTTCCTAGGGGACCCCAGACTCTCTCTGGATTGCTGACTCACCATGTGACCCCTCCTTCTCGTAAGCACTCCTGTTGTTATGTGAATCAGCCAAGGTTGCCCTCACCAGAGGTCAAATTGATGGAGGCCACCCAATTTTGGACTTACTTCCTCCAAAACTTTAAACTAAACAAACCTCTTTGTTAAAAAACAAAGTTACTGTCATTAAGTATGTTATTATAGTAATAGAAAATGGACTAATACACTGCCAAACTTTCTTCAACTTACCAAGTCATATAGATCCTATTTTACAAACTCTTGCATGTCTTCCAGGCACTGTGGAAAGCATGGATCTTACCAAGATAAATGTATGCCTCTGAGAAATTCCTAGTTCAGCCATCAAGATCTGTTACTTTACAAAAACAATCTGTCTTTTGTATTCTATTTCAACTGCTGCTCTTACAGTTTGGGTCTCATGAGCTCTCAACTGGTTAACTACGGAGGTATTCTAATTGCCTTTACTCCAGAGGTTGTGATTTGATGATTTTTTTCAAAATCTAGGTCTAGCCTAGACTCTGTGCTCCTTGTCAATGTCAGTGTAGGGGACAAATCACGCTGAGTCCTCTCCCTAAACATACACCTTGTTTTAACCCCTCAGTGCCTCTTCTCTGACTCCTCTTTTAGCTTGGAGTGTCCTCTGATCTCACTCTCTCAAATATTACCAATCTTTCAAAGCCTAGCTCAATGCACTTTCCAGAGGCTCCCACTGGCATCTCTAGGCATGTATCTGGGTGTTCTCTAACCTCCTTTCCTTTCTCCTTTCCTTCCCTCCCCTCCCCTCCTCTCCCATCCCCTTTCTTCCTTCCTTCCTTCCTTCCTTCCTTCCTTCCTTCTTTCTTTCTTTCTTTCTTTCTTTCTTTCTTTCTTTCTTTCTTTCTTTCGACAAGGTCTTACTAGGTAGTCCAGGATGGCCTTGAACTCACTATGCAGCCCAGGTTGGCCTTGACTTTGTGGTCCTCTTACCTGAAGCCTATTATCTTGAGTGCTAGGATTATGAGAATTTGCCACAATCCCCAGCCTTTTATCTCCTTTTAACTCACATAAGTGCCTTGCCATGTCTGGTATCCCTTATTTCACTTTGCCTTGTAATAGTGTTGTGTGCTGCGTTCTCTCTGGTCTCTTTCTTGGCTGTGAGTGCCTGAGAACAGGGTGCAGAGTCTTCTCTGAGCCCTGGGGAAGGTTTTGCATCATTCAGGCAAACAGTCCAGCAACACTGTGGCTAGCATGCCTTCCTCATCTGAAGGGCTGGAAAACCAAAACTCCCTTTCCTGGTCTTATTTTCTGTATTCTGATGCTTTTATATCTGATTCCTGCTGGTGCTGGAGCGACTATGGCTCCCAAGGTGAGGCAATTCTAGGAGAGTAAACAACTTGCCCTTGAGCATACTTTCCCAATATAAATCAATCGATCTAGAGCCCCCACCCGACTACCTCCTTTATTAGGATCTTACACTCTGGGTCACTAGCCACCTGCTCTAAACACTCTAGGCAACTAGGGACAGTCTCTATGTCAAGAGCCTGCTGAAATTATCCAAACCAGTCAATCTCAAACCTTCTTACCATGCCTTGCCCAGCCTTTCAGTGGAAACCACAATGAAGGCTGTGGCCCACAGTCCTGACCTTGGCCTTTGACCATCGCGGTGTTTCCTGGGACCACTCCATCTCTACCCCTGGCATGACATGCCCCCTCCTATTTGTTAAACAGAGATTAATAAACTCTCTTTTCAATAGCAATCATTTCCTGATCTGTTGGCCTTACTAAGCTTCAAATTTTCCATTAAAATACTGTATTTTTCCATTAATATGCTGTAGTATTTTAAAGCTAGTGTTCTGGTTGAGAAGGAAACTGTGCCATTAGATGAGCTATGGAAGGTGCAGGTGGTGCCAAACCTGTCTCACTGGAGTCTGGGCTCCTCATTGCTGGGGGTGCTGGATTTTTCTGCAGTAGCAGCCTGTGTCCAGTTCTAGGGTCATGGAGTTGAGAGCTGGTGACAACAGTAATAGCTTTGGCTACCTGATCCCTGGGATCCAGCCATGGTATGCTGTCAAACACAGCAGACCTAGGGATGTCCTCTGATACTCCTTTCCCCAGTCCTGAAGATGGTACAGTTGGTGACAACCTGGCCTGCCACTTTGGCATTTCTACCCTGCAAGTCATTTTCCAAGGCTCTTCCAAGAGCTTGTTTTAAATGTCCTCCCAATGATGTCACAAGCAACCAATTCCCTCTATTAAATCCCTTTCTTGTAATTTAATCTTGGCTTTTGCAAAACTCAATAAAGTTTTGCTCATTTGAATATGGTAATAAGAGAAATCATAATTTGCAGAGCAGCCTTTACACAGATACTAGTGTTGGTAGTAAGTACCAACTGCATATCAGAAATATACTGGTCTGGGGATGTAATTTAGTGGTAGGGCACTTGCCTGGCAAGACCCTGGGTTCCATCCCAGCACTTAAAAGAAATAGGTATTATGCAAATGCAACAAATGGGTTCAAATTTTAGACAATAATGTATAACAGCCCTAGAAATCAAAAGCCCAAGGTATAGTCCTAGCTAACGTCTGGGTCACTCTTCACAGCACCTGTCAACAGGCCATGTGGATATCTGAGTCTGACTGCAAATTTGAAGACCAGGTCTTGGAACATGGTGCCCAAGAGAGGGGCTACCCAGGGGAGGCTCGTGTGCTTTAAGAAGCACCACTTTAGACTGAGCCATGTGTGACACATCTTTACACTATACACTGTGTGCCAAGTGTATCAAAGTTCAGTTGACATCTCAAAGGAAAACTAACCAAAGCATTGATCTCAGAAAGACATGTTATGTATATTCAAGCTTCAAAAATATTTAATAAGCATATGATTAATGTCTGGTGCATATTTACTCAAATTGAGTTTTATCTTGAGGTAAAAAAAGACACTGAGATGGAAATAAATCAAATGATTAAGAAGAGAGCTTCTGTTACACTACCGTGTAATGTGACAATACATCAGAGGAAAGAATATTTGATGTAAAAAACATTAGTAAGCTTTTTTGACAGACAATACATTAATTCAACTCAAATGAACATTTGTTAAACAACTACTGTGTACAGGAACTAATCTAAACACTTACGTCCAGGGTATGTTTGTGTGTGGCACGTATGTTACATATATGTATCATGTATGTGGTGTGTAGCAGTGTGTGATATGTATGCATGTGTGGTATGTGTGCATAATGAGTGTGGTGTTTCATGTATGTGTGTGGTGTGTGGTGTCTATATATAATGTGTGGTGTGTGCATGAAAGTATGTGGATATGTGCATCCTGTGTAAGTATGTGTAAGTGGAGTCTGTGTATAGTGTGCATTGTATGTTTATATGTGAATATGTGTTCTCTCTGTATATGGTGTCTGTGTGTAGTATGTGCTTCCTGTGAGAAGTATATATAAATATGTTTGTGTTTTGTATATGTGTGGTATCTATAAAGTGCAGAAATACATGTATGGTTTGTGTGGTGTATGTGTGTGTGTTTATGGTATGTGTAGTGAGTCTGCTGTGTTTGTGTATGTGTATTGTGTGTAGGGTGTGTATGTCTGTGTGGTGTGTATGAGGAATGTATGTTGGTATATTTGTGAAGTGTATGTATGTGTGTGTGGTGTCTGTGCTTGTAGAGTGTGCATACCTGTGTATGTGTGATGTGGTGTGTGTGAAGTGTGTATGTTGGGTACGTCTGTATGGTGTATTTTGTGTAGGTGTGGAGTATGTATTGTGCATATGTGTGTGTAGTGTGTGTGTGTGCAGAGCATGTGTGTGGTATATATTCTGTGTGTAGGGTCTGAGTGTATAGTGTGTTGTATTATTTAGCTTTGCATCTCTGTGACCAAGATACCTGACATGAATCAACTTGAAGGAGAAAAGTTTTGTTGTGGCTCATGGTTTCAGTGGTTTCAGTCCATGGTCAGCTGGCTCCATGGCAGAATGATGGAGGAAAGCTGCTCACCTGATGGCAGGCAAGAAACAGAGCAGGAAGAGCCAAAAAGAAAGTAGCAGAGGACAAAAGTGCACCTTTTCAGTTTATGACCCCGGTGATCTAATTCCTCCAACCAGACTCCATCTCCTAATAGCCCATTTAGCTATGAACTCATCAGTGGATTAATCAATTGAAGTTAGTGATCCCATGTCCGAATCACCTTCCAAAAGTCTAATTTTTGAGTCTTTTGTGGGATATTTTTGGCCCAAATCATAACATATTACATAGGTTATGTGTGTGTAGTGGGTGAATAAAAGCATCATGAGGGATGTGACTTTCTCCAGGCAGGAAGAATCTGGTCTTAGGTCACCCTTAGGTGAGGGCTCATGTAACAATCTAGGTTACCTGGACTGGCTACTTGCTCTGTGAAGTTGTAGTTTTTTTTTATGAAAGAATTAAAACAACCCCCAATCCCATGTTTTCCTTCCTTCCTCCCTTCCTCTTTCTCTTTCCTCTCTCCTCCTCCCTCCTTCCTTTCAGCTATCCATACTCTGAGTGTAATCTATCACTCTGCATAAACTCTCACTGAAATTTGGACTACCTGCAAGTAGTCTTTGACACAGAGCTTGGGGTACAATGTATATTATGATCAGCAACTGGGAGAGGAAGAGGGAGGAGGGCCACAGAGCGTGCTTGGTCCCCAGGTGATCTGGAGTGAACATATCTTGAGTGGCTGGGATCCCTCTGCCTGGTCCATTCTGTCCTGGGAAGGACTGCTATGGCAAACAGAAACACCAAAACATCACCCAGGATTTGGAGGCAGATTTATTTATGTCAATGGGCACTGACAAGGCATCAATCCTTATAAAAATGTCAGGCCCTGATCCTTGGGAGTTTGGGACTTATATGGGATGGGCAAGCAGGACATAGAGAAGCAGAGTATTTGGCGGTTATTGATTGGTTCTTACAATATGCATCATAGTGACAAGCTATGCATCACAGTGACCAGCCATTTCTAAGAAACAGAAGTAACAGGAACTGTAACAGGAACTCTTACCTGGGCAACTAACAGAAACTGAAGTATACTGGCTGGGGGGAGGCATTTTCTACTATGGGACGATGCAGCTCAGAACTGCCACTGAGGAAAGGAGGCCCAGAGAAAAGGTGGGCTGGAGGTAGTCTGCCCGCCCTACCTTCGTAGCTGAGATGCACGCTGGACCCAAAGAGGACCTGTACTACTCCCCAGAATTCTGGGGTCTTTCTTTATTGCTCAGGAGGAACCCAGAAGATGCCAGTTAGTGGACCAAGCCAGTTGATCACTGTTTCTTTGGGCTGTTCTTGTCACTGATTAGTTTGGCCACATGCACTTACAACACAATAGATAGGCTAGAGGGGGCAGCTGCCCTAAGGCCCTTTTGCTGATTGACAAACTCACAATAATGAGAGAAAACATCTGGAATCCTGGACTTCAGGTGCCTGGTTATGAAACTGAGCAAGGGCTCACTGCCTGAAACACATGGAAGCCAACACCACGGTAAGATGTTTTTGCAAAAAGAAAGAGCTTCATTGGCAAGTGGACAGGAGGCAAGCTCAGATCTGTTTCCTTGATTGGTTGTAGAAAAGGAAGTCCTGACCCCCAGGCTAACTGATATTTCCTCCTTACTCTTTTGTTCATAGCAATTTCTCCTTTTTCTTCAGTAACTTAATGATGACTTACAGTGTTTTTTACTGTGGACTTTTTGCTTGTGACATTACCTCACAAGGCAGTGAGCTCCTTGAAAGCAGGAGATGTCTACACTCAGCCCCTCTCACAGCCCCGGGGAAACAGTAGGCACTCAATGTGTGTATGAACAACTTACACAGGGAATGCAATAACATATAGTAAAGAAATCCTAGTGAGGAATAGGTAATAATGTCTAACAACATTTATCACTGATGGATTAGATCAGGAATCATGTTAATTTCTTCTTTATATATTTATGTATTATCCAATTTTTCTTTAATGAGAATGAATTAATTTTGCGATCAGAGAAAAACCTTAAAAAAGGAAAGTCCATCCTGTAAGGTTTCAGTAGAGTGGAGGGATTCTGGGGTCCCACTCCTTGAAGAAGGTGAGATTGCCTGTGTGGGGGTGGGACCTTGAAGGGACCTGGGTTCCAGCATGAGAGCAGAGACAGGTGCTGATCTGCTTCTCTAGGCTGAAGGCCCTTGGATTCTTGAGAAGAATGAACGGTGTCCTGCTGTGGCATGGCAGGGAGATTGAGCAACAGAACAGGGAATTTTGGGTCTAAATCAGCCCTTTTTTAAGGAGTCTAGAGTTAGGGAATGTGCTGCTTGATGTCTTCAACAGTGTACATGGCAGGAGGGTCTGGGAGGCCTTGAGTTGGATGGTGGGATGTCCTCTGAAAAGGGCAGTAATTACATCATAGCTGTGCTTCAGAGGGCAGAATAAGTTTTGGACATGCAGCTTTTCCATCAGTAAATAGTGTTAATAATGCCCATTTGATAGCTTTGTTATGGAGATGAAATGACATTATGCATTTTAGTTAGGGGCTTTTTACAGGCCCCACTTCATCATTGGTGATACAGGAAAAATATAATTCCTGACCCATCAGATGTCAAATGTGCCAAATTTGTGGTCCCACAACATTGAGGAATAAAGTCTTGAACCAATGGAAGAAGTTAGGAGAGTTTTATTGGAAATAAGGCGAAGAAGAGTAGCTCCTGGATTTCCAGGAGGGGTCCTGAATGGGGTGGCCAATAAAGGTCAGGGGTAATTTATACAGGGGTAATTGTCAGGGGTAATTTATACAGGAAAGTCACAATGTGTGTATAACAAGAGTCAAATAGCAATCAACCTATAGGATTGCAAGTATAACTGCCTAGCTAATTTATATATATTTTTATGTGGGTACCAAGAGTCCACCTCAGGACCTCATGCTTGCCAGCAAGCGCTTGTGCTGCTGAGCAATATCACCGGCCCTTTTTGTTTTTCTCCTTTATGTGGGTACCAGGAGTCAAACTCAGGACTTTGTGCTTGCCGAGCAGGCGCTTATGCTGCTGAGCTATCTCACCAGCCCTGCCTAGTTAATATTGATCCAAAAGGGACACAAGTCAGGTTACAATGGCTACATGGAGAGAACAAAGACATTTTGGGAAAGGGAGGGGTCCAGATGTTCTGGTCACCCACCTGGGTGTCTGCTTACAGTTACTGCTAGTGTCTAATTTCAAGTTACTGCTTATCCTGTAGGGAGTCATGTAGGCTTGGCCATTGTGTCTTCATCTTGAGGCCTGGCCTCTTTCAGATGCACCCCCAGCTACAGTTCTGATGTCTTTATTTATTTATTTATTTATTTATTTATTTATTTATTTATTTATTTATTTTTTGTGGGTACCGGGGGGTCGACCTCAGGACCTCGCGCGCCCGCAGGCGCCCATGCCGCTGAGCGATATCACCGGCCTCTTTTTTGTATGTGGGATCCGGGAGTAGAACTTGGGCCCCTGCGCTTGCCAGGCAGGCGCTTATGCCGCTGAGCCATCTCACCGGCCCTGATGTCTTTATTTTTGTGCTGACTTCCTTGAGGAAGGAAGTGCTGACTGTATATTAATTTCTATTTCACTGAGACAGTTACTCAGTTAAAATGATGTTTATCTTCAATGCACCTTCAAACATTGCAAGAAAGTGCTGATTTCCACTAGGCTTTAACTTGTCAATTACTCATTTACTCCAATAACCAGGGACAAGCTCAGAGGGATCATCTCTTTATAAAAGAGGGGCTTCCCAGGCATGCATGGCACTACACAAATATGCTATCCAATTCAGGTTAGAATCAAATTTGGGAGCCATTATTCTGAAGCACTCACTGGTCTGCAATTGTCTATACTTTCTCATGACCTAAATTTCCAAACTGAGTGGTTGTTTTTCCATTACCTGCCAACATCTGGTTTTTGAATGCCACTCAGCAATTATCATTGGTACTCTAATTTAGGTGAACAAAACACAGATGAATTCCTTTAAAAATTTTCATTAATGCAAGTAGGTTTCTGGAGTTGAATACATAGCCTCGTTTTGGGCACTGATTTGTGGGTGGACATCGTGAAATGTCATTTCCAATAGCAGGTTTGTTTTTCCTGGAGCCTTGACCCACAAAGCAAATCCTCTGCTGCCATCTTTGTGGTTATCACATCTGCTTCCTCAGCAGGTATAGGTGGCCCAGGCCAGCTGTGGGGAGGATTGGAAGTGGGGACAGGGTGTGTTCTACCTAGGTCATTAGCAAAATGATGGTGTGATGGGGGGAGTCTTCTCCTTTCAGTGAAGGAGATAATGAAAATGACACTTTGTGCTCTTGCTTGCTTGCTCTTGTGTGCACATTTGGACAAATTGAAAGCCGTGTGAAAAGCAGCAGTTAGGATTTTCGAAGGTGCATTGAAGATAAGAATCATTTGAATTGTCAAGTCTGTCTTCACAGTAGCAGAAGAAAAATTGTGAGCAGCACAGAGAGAAAACTGGGACAAACAAATGAGAGAAGACAGTGTGGCTGAGTCATGTCTTCGTTCCCTTCAGATTCTCACGTGAAAGTATGAGGACAATGAGGGAGGACAGGCAGAAGTCTTTTGGCTGAATCACTTGTTCTAGCTTGAGATTCTGGACTAATATTTTTTCTCCTGGAACGTCACTCCCACAAATAAACAACTTATAAATGAAGATTATGTGTAAGCGCACAATGTATTTTGGTAATCATTTCTAATATGAAAACACAGTCGAGCCCATCACACCCATCTTTGGAGCTGTGGAGAGTCTATGGTGCTTTGCTGCCATCTTTGTGGTTGTCACATCTGCTCCCTCAGCAGGTATAGGTGGCCCAGGCCAGCTGTGGGGAGGATTGGAGGTGGGGACAGCATGTGTTCTACCCGTATCATTAGCAAAATTGTGGTGTGTTGGGGGGAGGCAGGCAGGGGTATGACAGCAGAGATCACAATAGCTGGGGAATGGAGCTTAAGTGGGTCTCCAGAATAAATGGCTAGAGAAACTTGTACAGAAACCTCAGAATCAGGAAGGAGTGGCAGAAACCCTGGGACTGAGCCCTGGCTGTGGAGACTGTGATGGCTCCCAGTGGGGAGGTGGCTGAGTGTGATAGCTGTGCTCAAAGAGCCACGATGGGATCACGGTTTTTCCCAGGTCACAGAAGCTGTAAAGCAGACAATTTCACACACTCAGGCCTAGGGCAGCCAGGTGAAACTGGGCACCACACTCTTGACTTGCTTTGTGAAGGGTTTCCTCACTGTAACTATGCAGAAGCACGCTCAAGAGCCCTCATGAGGGTGAGCTGTGAGAGCAAGGGCATCGTGGAGGCTTCCTATCCCTCAGTGCCTCACACTCTGCTGGTGGCCTTTTCACCAATACAAGCTCCACTTGCATTGCATGGAAGGACTGTCCTCCCCCTTCCTTCTCAGTCGTCCACTGTGCATCATCCCACTTTGTGTCTTTTGCTAAAACAACCTGATAAGAGTCTGGGCTATGGAGATTGACTGCTTGGGCCTGAGTCCTAGACCTGCCTCACTCACTGGCTCTGTGACCTTGGGCAAGTGATTTGACCTCTCTGTGCCATTGCTTGGGCATCTGTAAAATGGTGATAACAACAGTACCTAACTCATTGTGCTGTTATTAAGAATACAAGAGATAATATTTATGTGACCTAAGCATAGAGCTTGGCAGATAGTAAGCTGCAGAAGAGTTAAATAAATGCCAGCCAATAGTGTGTGATGGCCCTGCCAGGGTTTGGATTGTTTGAAGTATAACCACATACACAACATTGTCAGTACCAGCTGTCACTTCTCCAGGGGAAACGTTGGGGTTCTGGGCTACAAATCTGAGTTCAGGCAGGTGGCAAAGCTTGGCTCTGTTTTCATACAGTGCCAGAATTCAAGGCCACATTTCCATCAGCCATTTTATCCTGGCCTCTGTTTTTAAGCCCATCTGCTTCTAGCCCATTTCAAATCACTAATTTGTCTGGATGATCTTGAGGGAGTGAGCCTTACTTCCTCCCACGATAATTTATTCTAATTGTTCTGGCTTGCTTTGAGTCTGTGCTGCTAAGCAACACTGAACTCTTTTCCCCCTTTTTGTTCTTTTCCCTTTGCTCTATGCTCGGAAGCAGTACCCTCTAAACCAGACACAGCAGCTGACAAAGGCAAATGACAAAGGAGAAGGAGAAGCCAGCCAAAGGGAGTGAAATGTCCCCAAACTGAGAGGTCCTGGGTGAAGACCAGAGTAGTTCAGGGTGTGTGGAGAGGAGGAGGTGGTGGGTGCTTGGCTGTGACCTTAATTTGATGATTTATAGTTTCTCACCCAATCTTCTTTGCACATCTCCTTTCCTTTTCCATGCCTTGGTGAATGGAAAAGGGATGTTAAGTGGCTTTATTGGTATGGTCCTGGGTCTAGAAGTCCCTAGAATTTGACTGGTAGAATGTCAGGTAAAAGGTCATTTGGTGAGTTTCCCTGGGGCAGTGGTTCTCAAATTTTTGTGGTTTCAGTACCCTTTTATGCCCTTAAAATTATTGACAAAAGAAATTTTGTTTACATGGGTTATGTCTACTGTTATATACCATTGCAAAAATTAACAGTGAATAACTTTAAAATATTTATTATTTTAAAATAACAATAATATACTGCACGTTAACATAAATAACATTTTAATGAAAATACTTTTTAAAAATGTAAACAATAATGTTGTTTTATACTTTAATAAATTTTTTGAATGTCTGTCTTAATAGAAGGCAGGTTGATTCTCATAGCAACTTCTCCATTAGATTGGCTGAGGTTTATTTGGTTGAAGTATATGAAGAAAATCCAACTTTATGTAGGATATCCAGTTGGAAAAGGAGAAATGTTTTAACCTTCTTAGAGAATCGTGGATGATCTTTGACATTACACTAAAATTAGATATAAGCTTGTTTCTTAAAGGTTTGTTAGAATGGGGAATCTGAAACTTCAATGAATTGTTGTACTATTCCATTAAAATCCAGTGCACTTTGAATTTATCTTATACACAAACCTCATTTTTCATGCATAGATCATTTGGAAAATAATAGTGCACTGGTATATACAGATCTTGTAAATGTGGATGCATTTCATTAACAATACCACAAAGATCACAATATCAACTTGAACCTTATTAGAAAAGTCTGTCTTTTTAAAATTTTTATTTTTACCTGAGCAGACATAATGAGGAAGTATCTCTCTTATTTTTTATTTTTATTGGTACATGTTTTCAGTACAAAATAATTATATTCATTATAGGGGTTGGTACATATACACAACACATCTTAATTCATTTTTTTATCCTTTTTTTCTCCCCTCCCTCCCCTCTCCCTTCATCTCTTGGTCTCCTTCCCTTTTGCAAAAGACCTAATCTCCCTATTTCCTGTTATCTTTTATTTTGCTCCTTATTTATATTTATATTTTGGGTTTCATTTTATCGGTATTTGTTTGCACTACAGAATAATGATTATGTTCCTCTTGGGGAGTTGGCACATGCACATAACACATCTCAATTCTTTTTTCAACTCCTTCCCTTCTCCTCCCTCCTTCTCCTTTTCCCTCCCTACATCTCTTGGTCCCCTTACCATTTACAAAAGACCTATCTCCCTTCTTCTGATGATCAGTCTCTTATTTTGCTCTTCATATTTTGGTTTCTCATATAAGAGAAACCATGCAATATTTAAGCTTTTTTATTGGATTTATTTCATTTAACATTATGGTCTCAAAGTGCATTCATTTTTTATAAATAACTCAAGTTTTTATGGCAGAATAGTGCTCCACCATGTATAAATATCACATTTTCTGTGTACATTCATCTGTTGATGGGCATACAGGCTGCTTCCAAGATTTATCTATTATGAATTGTGCTGCTATAAACATATGTATGCATATATCACTAATATGATGTCTTCTTTAACTCTTTCAGGAAGATACTGAGTCAAATGGAATTTCTATTTTTAGTTTTTTGAGGAATCTCTATATTGATTTCCATAATGATTGTACTCATTTACATTCCAACCACCAGTGAAGAAGGGTTCTTTTATCCCTGAATCCTTACCAGCTTTTGTAATTACCTGATTTTTTGAAAATAGCTATTCCTTATGGAATGAGAGAGAATCTTAGTGTTTTAATTTGCGTTTCTATAATGGTCAGGGATGTTGAACATTTTTTCGTGCATTTATTGGCCATTTGTACCTCTTCTGCGGAGAAGTGTTTATTCATTTCAGATGCCTATTTTTCAGTTGGGTCTTTGATTTGGAGAGGGGTCTAATTTTTGATTTTTAAAAAACATATTTTAGATATTAGTCCTCTGTCCCATTTCTGCAGGGTCATTTACTCTGGTGGTTGTTTCCATCGCTGTGCAGAAACTTTTAAATTTGATATAATACCATTTACTGATTTTTGCTGTTATCTCTTGTGCCACTGGGGTTCTTTTCAGAAAGTCCTTGCTCAAAACTTGTTGAAGAGTTTAACCTGTTTTACCTTCCAGCAATGTTTTAACATTTACTTCTTTGATCCATTTTGATTTTAGTATATTACATGGTGAGAGATATGGATCTAGATTCAATCTTCTGCGTGTGTATAGCCAGCACCATATGTTACAGAGACGATCTTTCTTCCAAAGTATGTTTTTGGCCCCTTTGCAAAGATCAGACGGCTGAACGTGCCTGGGATTGTTTCTCCATTCTCTGTTCTGTTCTATTGATCCACGTCTGTCTTCCTGCCAGTCCCATGCTGTTTTTACCACTGTAGCTTTGTGAAAAAAAACCTTGAAATCCAGAATGTGATGTTTTCTGCTTTGCTGTTGTTACCCAGGGTTGCTTTTGGTTCTCTTCTGGTTCCAGTGTGAATTTTAGGATTGTTTTCTCTAATTCTGTGATGAATGCTGTCAGTATTTTGTCTGGGATTTCATTAAATCTATATATCAGTTTTGGAAGTATGGCTATTTTGACAATATTGGTTCTGCTGACCCAGGGACAAGACATATTTTTCCATTTTCTGAGGTCCTCTTCAATCCCCTTTTTAAGTGTACTACAGTTTTTGTTGTATAAGTCTTTTCCTTTCTTGGTTAGGTTAATTCCTAAGTATTTTTCTGGAAACTTGTGAATGGTATTGTTTTTCTAATTTCTTTCTTAGTGACTTCATTATTTGTTTACAGGAATACTATTGATTTTGCTTATTGATTTTATATTTTGCTACATTGCCAAATTTGGTTAGTAATTCTAGGAGCCTTTTGGTGAATTTTTTTTAGGTCATCTAAGAAGAGGATCATGTCATCTACAAATAATGATAGTTTGACTTCTTCCTTTCCTATATATATTCTTTTATTTCTTTCTCTTCCTGATTGGTCTGGCTGATGTTTTGAGCATTATATTGAACAGAAGTGGTGATATTGGCCATCCTTTTATTGTTCCTGATTTTAGGGGGAAAGCTTTCAGCTTTTCCCTATTTAGTACGAAGTTGGCAGTAGGTTGGTCATAAATGACTTTTGTCAGATTGAGGTAAAGGCCTTCTGTGCCTCTTTTCTTTAGGGTTTTTATCATGAATGGATGTTGGATTTTATCATAAACTTTTTCTGAATTTATTGGGATGATCTTGCAATTTTTGTCCTTGCTTCTGTTTCTGTGATGTATTATGTTTATTGACATATGATTCTTGCACCTCTGGGATGCAGCCTAGTTGGTAATCATGCATGATATTTTTGATGTTCCTGTTTGCCAGTATCTTATAGAAGATTTTTGTGTCTATGTTCATTAAAAAGATTGCCCTGTAGTTCTCTTTTTCAGTTGGGTCTTTTTCTGGTTCTGGGATCAGGGTAAAGCTAGCTTCCAGGAATGACTTTGGAAGTATTCTTTCCCTTTAAGTTTTATAAGAGTTTGAGGAGGACTGATGTTAGCTCTTTCCCAAAGTTCTCGTAGAATTCAGCTGTTAATCAGTAAGAGCTGCGCTTTTCTTACTTGGGAGGCTTTTTATTACTATTTCAATTTCATTGCATGTTAATTGAATTTTTCAGAGTTTTTATATCCTTTTGGTTTAGTTTTGGTAATTATATGTATCTAGAAATCTATCCATTTCTTCTGGACTCTCCAATTTATTGGAATACAGGTTTTTGAAATTGTTACTAATAATCTTTAGATAGTTGCAATGTCCACTGTGATTTTGCTGTTTTCATTTTTAATTGCATTGACCCAGGTCTTTCCTTTTTTGGGTAAGATTGGCTAAGAGTTTGTTTATATTGCTTAGTTTTGTAAAGAATCAGCTCTTCAATTCATTGATTCTTTTTCTCAATTTCATTAATGTCTGCTTTAATCTTTATAATTTCCCTCCTTGCATTTTCTTAAATGTGCTTTAGGGACTAGTATGTGTTCTACTTTGTAGAAAGTTCCTTCCATTGGTGAGATGAATGTGTATTCTGTTGTTGGGTGGGACATGGTAAGTATCTATTAAGTCCATTTGTTTGAATGTTTAATTCAACTCTGATAATTCTTTGTCAATTTTTTTGTCTAGTTGATCTATTCACTTATGACAGTGGGATATTAAGATCTCTCACTATAATTATGTCTTTATTTTTCTGATCTTTTGTGTCCAGTAATGTTTGTTTTATGAAGTTGGGTGCACTGGTGTTTGGTGCATATATATTTACAATTGTTATCCCTTCCTATTGAATTGTTCCCTTAACCCATATGTAGTGACTTTCTTTACTTCTTCTGATCAGTGTTGGCTTGAAGTCCACTTTGTCTGAAAATATGATAGCTACTCCTGCTTGTTTTCAGGTTCCTGTTGCATGGAAAATTATTTTCCATCCTTTGATAGTTGGTCGAGGAATTTCTTTTTGGATTGAATGTGTTTCTTGTGTACATCACACCATTGGGTTTTGTTTTTTGATCCAATCTGCCAATCTGGGTCTTTTGATGGAGAATTAAGACTATTCACATTGAAAATTTTTACTGAAAGCTGTTGATTTATTCCTGTCACTGCATTATTTTTCTATTGCTGATTCCTTTTTTCCCTTCTGCTTAACTGCTCACCCTGCCTGTTGTATTCATTCTATTCTTGGAGCATAATATTGGGTTACATAAACACATACCATAATTTCCTAATAAAAATTTGTGCTTTAGCATTATAGTAGCTGGCTGTGCATATCAGTAGCTGCACTTGGGGGATACAGGAAGCAATCTTTTTATTTACCCACTTGGTATTATGGACAGCAAGTTGTGTGCAAATGTGCAAAATTGTTAAACCAGGATTTTTACCCACATAATACTCCATGTAACATTTTTTGTGTATGTTTCCCTGAGCATCATAGGGGGTAAAATAAACACATGCCATTTATCTGTTACGTAAACATGTACTGTACCATAATGGAATGTGCACCTGGGGAAAAAAGGAACCCATCTGTGCATTCATCCACTTAGCAGACAAATGGCAAGGTGTGTACAGGAGCTCCAAAGCAGCAACAGGTGAGTTTTATCCATGAAATGCTCATAGTTAAATTTCTGTGCATTTAGGATTTGTTTTTCAAAAAGTTTGCTTTTGATTTTTCTGGTAGAAGTAATCCAATTCAGTACCATGGCATATGATAAACCAGATTTGCAAGTTTTGGAGGAGGTCAAAAGTGAATCATCAGATAGATGGCTCATACATGCATGATGATAGTGATAATGATGATGATGACTTCGATGTTGGCCGTGTGAGCCAAAGTTCCTGTGACAGTGAAATGGAGCAAGAATTGATCAATTCAGACCAGGGAATGCAGACTTCTTTGATTCAGATGACAAAGAAAACAGTGTGAATACATATTTGACTAGTCAAAATGGTACAAAATGGCCACACAACCAAATGAAATGATCCAATGTGAAAACTAGGTCTGAAAATATAATGAAGATCTTGGCAGGGGTGAAACCTATTGTATGTAATGGCAGCACTGCCATTCAATATTGGAAATTGTAACAGATGAAATGCTACAAGATATTGTGAAATATGTAATAGATGAAATACAAGTAAAACATTCTGTATGCACCGATAGTCTACTCGAAAATCTGTCTATTATGACACCTCACTAGCTAAACTGAAAGCATTCATAAAAATATATGCCCTGGTAGATGCAAAGATATATTATACTTTCAACTTAGAAATTTATCCTGAAGTTTGGGCCTCAAGATGGCGGATGAGTAAGAAGCAGGCAACGAAACTCTCTCTAAAAGTTACCATTGGAACACGAGAATATAGCGACCTGGAAAGCGCAGGAGGGGGGGAGATGCCTCCCCGAAACCCAGAGAAGTTCTGAAGCGCAATCTGGGACCCCCGGCACCAGTGACGGGTGACTTCCAACAAAGAAGATGGAAAGAAGGAGCAGACCGCGCGCGCGCACCTTCTAATATCCCGGGAGTTGGAGCGCCGGCGGAGGCTCAATTCTACGGACACACGGTGGCAGCTGGCGCCCAGGGAGCCCCCACGGAGGATCCTGAGACAGCGGCGGGGCAGGGGAGCGGCGGAGAATGGCGCTGACCAGCGGTGAGTGTCTCTCAGCCACAGCTGCCCTGCGCCAGAGAGCGACCGGCCGGGTGCCATTGTGGGGGGTGTGGCGAAAGAGCGGCTCGGAAACTGCTCTGGGAACTTGTGCTCCGGACAGGGCAGCACGGGGCCTCTCAGGCCCACGAAAGTGTGCTGAGGTCAGCAGGCGAACGAGACTGGACTCTCAGCCACACCTGTCCCACGCCAGAGAGCGACCGGCCGAGTGCCATTGTGGGGGGTGTGGCGAAACTCAGAGCGGCTCGGAAACTGCTCTGGGAACTTGTGCTCCGGACAGGGCAGCACAGGGCCTCTCAATTGAGCCCACGAAAGTGTGCTGAGGTCAGCAGGCGAACGAGACTGGACTCACAGCCACACCTGTCCCGTGCCAGAGAGCGACTGGCCCGGCGCCATTGTGGGGGGCGTGGCGAAAAACCAGAGCGGTGGGAACCAGTGCAGGGAATCTGCGCTCGGACAGTGCGCTGAGCCTCTCAGGCCCAGGGATCGTGAAAGGGCGCTGAGAGCGGAGGCGAGCTAGACTGGTCTCTACCTGAAAGTACGCGCCTCTGCTCACCGCCCGCCAGAGGGCGCTCCTGGCTTACTGGGACGGACCTGCACAGAACAGGTACCTGCCTACAACAGAGTCAACACCTGGAACTGATTCTTTTTAATTTTTATTTTTTTTCTTATTTTTATTTTTTTTATTATTATTATTTTTTTCTTCTCACTGATTTGTTTTTTGTTCTGGCGAAGGGTTTTTTTGTTTTTGTTTAGTTTTGTTTTTTGGTGGGGTTTTATTTTTGATCTGTCTGTTTTATTGCTTTTATCTTCGTTATTGTTTCTGTATGTGTATTTGCTCTTTCCTTCATTATTCTCTCTGGTTTTTTATATGAGTGTAAAGAGCGCCTCTAACTTCTTTGTGATTGTGGTCATGATCTGTTCTTCCTTTTATCCCTTCCTTCTCTTTTTACCACCTGTTCTCTGCACTAGTGTCCCAATTTTAGTGGGATCCCTCTTGGTCCTCTAACCTTACATCTAATTCCTTCCTCTTCTCCCAATACTCTATTTCCTCCTTAACTCATTTTAAATTTAAACTCCTCAGGGAAAAATTGACATACATAGGACTTGTATACTGCATATAATTTTTCTGGTGTGTTTTAGATTTTGTTATATAACCACAACTCTATACAGCTAAAAGTGGTAAATAACTGGTTAGCTCAGTCTGTCATTTTCTAGGCTGTGTTTGATGCTTTAGTTAACATTATAGCCAAATGTGAAATAATTGTTCTAAACATCTTTCCTTCCTGATATTTCATGATTGAGATTGACTAAGGGACACAGAAAATACAGTGGCACAGTACCAAAGAATCAAGGACTGGGCCAAACAGGTAGCAACTTCGCATACCCAACGAATTGAAGAGGTAGGATCTGGCAGAAAGCTCAAAACACAAAAGCAAGCTCCACTTGGAAGATACTGCAGAGAAGTAGTCATCTTCTAAAGATCTTAAACACTAGCAATAAAGTAACCTACTATAGGTAATTTGCAAACATCACCCCAGGAATTAAAGAAAGAAAAAATGAGACGACACTTAAACAAGATGCAACCCCACACATCCAATTCACCAAAGGCAAACCTAGGGAGCAACGAGGTGGGACAATCCGAAAGCCACCCACCTGGCCTATCTGAAGTGGTAACAACAAAGCAACTGAATGAGGTTCTGGAAAAAATTAAAACAGAAATAATCTCACAGATAACTGCAGAGATAATGTCTACAACGAAGACCATGCTTAAGGACACTATAGCTGATACAGACAAAAAAATAGATGAACTTAAGAAAACTATAGAAACCATGAATGCTCAGCATAGGAAAGAAATGGAATCCATAAGGCAGATTCAAGCAGATATCCAAGAGATAAAAAATTCCATTGAAAGTATTTGTAGCAGAATAAGCCAATGCGAGGACAGGATCTCAGATATAGAAGATAGGCTTGCAATTAGTGATCATGAAATGGAAAAATTCTTAAAAATAGCAAGGGACCATGAAAAATCAATTCAACAGCTGCTAGATGACTCAAAGATAAACAACTTAAGAATAATTGGAATAAATGAAAAAGCAGGAGATAACATCAACGACATTAAAACCTTGTTCAAAGACATAATCAGGGAGAACTTTCCTGGAAGAGAAAAGGAATTTGACACCTCTATAAGTGAAGCTTTCAGAAAACCAACTAGACATAATCAAAAAAAAACTTCAGCCAGACATATTATAGTCAAGATCCCAGAAATTCAACAGAAGGGCAGAATCTTAAAAGCTGTTAGGGAGAAGAGACAAATCACCTATGAAGGAAAACCCATCAGAATCACAGCTGACTTTTCAGCACAAACCCTCAATTCAAGAAGAGCTTGGAATGATGTATTGCAAGCTCTAAAGGAAAATAATTTTCAGCCCAGATTGATGTACCCTGCAAAACTATCTTTCAAAATTGATGGAGAAATAAAATACTTTCATGACAAAGAACATCTGAGAAAATTTATGACCACCAAATCAGCACTCCAAAACGTTCTGAAGGACATTCTAGAAAGAGATAGGAACCCCAACAGAAGGAATCCACCAGGCAGGGCAAATAATTAAATAGCCGGAAAGCGGAAAAACAAAGAGTGGGAACCAACAACAGGAAAATATCATGACAAGTCAATACATATCAGTTTTAACCATCAATGTTAACGGTCTCAATTCACCAATCAAAAGGCACAGACTGGCGAAATGGATCAAGAAGCAAGATCCAACAATATGCTGTATACAAGAAACACATTTAATTCAGAAAGAAATTCATAGACTGAAAGTCAAAGGATGGAAAACAATACTCCATGCCACAGGAACCCAGAAAAAAGCAGGGGTAGCTATTCTTTTTGCAGACAAAGTGAACTTCAAGCCAAGAAGGATTCAGAGAGATAAAGACGGTCATTACATCCTTGTAAAGGGAACAATCCAAGAGGAAGAGATAACGATCATAAATATATATGCGTCAAATACCAATGCACCCAGCTATATAAAACAAGTACTAAAGGACATGAAAAATCAAATAAGCACTAATACAATTATATTGGGAGATCTCAATACTCCACTGTCACAAAAAGATAGATCAACTGGACAGAAAATCAATAATGAAATAGTAGAACTGAACCAAACTTTTGAACAAATGGACTTAGTAGATGTCTACAGAGTGTTCCATCCCACAACATCAGAATACACATTTTTCTCAGCTGCACATGGGACGTTCTCCAAAATAGACCACATACTAGCTCATAAAACCTGCTTAAGTAAATGCAAAGGAATTGAAATTATCCCATGCATATTATCAGACCATAGTGCAATGAAATTGGAAATCAATGGCAAAAGATCCCACAAAAACTCCCTAAACACATGGAAATTAAACAGCATCCTCCTGAACAACCAATGGGTCACAGATGAAATTAAAGAAGAAATTAGTCACTTTCTACAACTGAATGATAATGACAGTACAACATACCGGAACTTATGGGATACAATGAAAGCAGTCCTAAGAGGGAAATTTATAGCATTAAACACTTATATCAGGAAAATATAACAAGCGCAAATAAACAACTTAAGGGTGAACCTCGAGCTTCTAGAAAAAGAAGAGCAGGTTAAGCCAAAAGCCCGTACAAGGGAGGAAACTATAAAGATCAGAGCAGAAATTAACGTATTGGAGAATAAAAAAACAATACAAAGAATCAATGAAGCAAAAAGTTGGTTCTTTGAAAGAATAAATAAGATTGACAAACCCTTATCCAACCTTATTAAAAAAAGAAAAGAAAAGACTCAAATCCATGCAATTGAAAATGAAAAGGGTGATATCACGACAGACCCTGCAGAAATCCAGAAGATCATCTATACCTATTTTGAAAATTTATATTCTACTAAGATGGAAAATGCAGAAGAAGTGGACAGATTGCTAGATTCGTATGAATTACCAAAGCTGAATCAAGAAGATTTAAAATTCCTAAATAAACCAATATCAGCCAGTGAAATTGAAGATGTAATTAAAAACCTCCCAACAAAGAAAAGCCCAGGCCCTGATGGATTCACTGCCGAATTCTACAAGAAATTTAGAGAAGACCTAACGCCCCTACTTCTCAAACTTTTCAATGAAATTGAAAGGGAAGCAATACTCCCAAATTCATTCCTGGAAGCAAGCATTACCCTGATACCAAAACCAGAGAAGGACCCAACTAAGAAAGAGAACTACAGGCCAATCTCCCTAATGAACATAGATGCAAAAATCCTTAATAAGATACTGGCAAACAGAATCCAACAAATTATCAAGAAGATTATACACCATGACCAAGTTGGATTCATCCCAGGGATGCAGGGATGGTTCAACATACGTAAATCAATAAATGTAATACAGCATATTAACAGAACCAAAGACAAAAATCACATGATCATCTCAATAGATGCAGAAAAAGCTTTTGACAAAGTCCAGCACCTTTTCATGATAAAAACCCTACAGAAAATTGGAATAGAGGGTCTTTATCTCAATCTGGTAAAAGCTATCTATGACAAACCAACAGCCAATATCATACTAAATGGCCAAAAACTGAAAGCCTTCCCTCTAAAATCAGGAACAAGACAAGGATGTCCACTGTCCCCACTCTTATTCAACATAGTTCTGGAAACTTTAGCCAGAGCGATTAGACAAGAGAAAGAAATAAAAGGAATAATGATTGGAAAGGAAGAAGTTAAATTATCATTATTTGCAGATGACATGATACTCTACACAGAAGACCCCAAAAACTCCACTAAAAAACTGCTAGATTTGATAAGCAAATTCAGTAGTGTAGCTGGATACAAAGTCAATACTCAAAAGTCAATAGCCTTCCTGTACACAAATAACAAACTTACTGAAAGAGAAATTAGGGAAACAATACCTTTCACAATAACATCCAAAAAAATGAAATACCTAGGAATCAACCTCACGAAGGATGTAAAAGACCTCTATACTGAAAACTACAGTACTCTGAAAAAGGAGATTGAAGAGGATATCAGAAAATGGAAAGATATCCCTTGCTCCTGGATAGGAAGAACCAATATAGTGAAAATGGCCATACTTCCAAAATTGTTATACAGATTTAATGCAATTCCAATCAAAATTCCAACAGCATATCTCACAGAATTAGAGAAAACAATCCTAAAATTCATTTGGAATCAGAAGAGACCTAGAATAGCAAAGGCAATTCTGGGCAACAAAGGCAAGGCAGGGGGCATCACAATCCCCGACTTGAAATTATACTATAAAGCTACTGTGATAAAAACAGTGTGGTACTGGCAAAAAAACAGACCTGAAGATCAATGGAACAGATTAGAAGATGCTGAAACAACCCCAGACATACTAAGCCACCTTATCTTTGACAAAGGTGCCAAACACATTCGCTGGAAGAAAGATAGCCTCTTTAATAAATGGTGCTGGAAAAACTGGCTCTACACATGCCGAAGATTAAAACTAGACCCATATCTTTCACCATGCACTAAACTAAATTCAAAATGGATCAGAGATCTAAATATTAAAACAGAAACATTAAATCTGCTGGAAGGTAGGATAGGTAAAACCCTTGGAGACATTGGTGTAGGCAAAGACTTTATGAATAAAAACTCAACCGCACGGGAACTATCCCAAAGAATCAATAACTGGGATCTCATCTTATTAAAAAGCTTTTGCACAGCAAGAGAAACCACCAACAGAGTGAAGAGACAACCCACAATGTGGGAAAAAATGTTTGCCAGCTGTTCCTCAGACAAAGGATTACTATCGAGAACATATAAAGAACTCAAAAAAATCAGACCTCCCAAATTTAAAGACCCACTCCAAAAATGGGCATCTGAGATGAATACACATTTCTCAGATGAAGAAATACTAATGGCAAATAAATATACAAAAAAATGTGCAACATCACTAGTCATTCGAGAGATGCAAATTAAAACAACACTGAGATACCATCTCACCCCAGAAAGAATGGCTACTATAAAGAAATCAACTAATAACAAATGCTGGAGGGGCCGTGGGGAAAAAGGAACCCTTCTCCACTGTTGGTGGGAGTGTCGACTGGTACAGCCACTGTGGAAGTCAGTGTGGAGATTCCTCAAAAAGCTAGTGTTGGAGGTCCCATTTGACCCAGCTATTCCCCTTCTGGGCATCTTCCCAGAAGAATTAAAAACATCGTACCACAGCGATATATGTGCACCCATGTTTATAGCAGCACAATTTGTAATAGCCAGATCTTGGAAACAACCCAAATGCCCATCAACTGAGGAATGGATAAGAAAGATGTGGTATTTTTATACAATGGAGTACTATTCAGCCATAAAGAAGGATAAACTGGAGACTTTTATAGGTAAATGGATGCAACTCGAGAAAATACTCATAAGTGAAATAAACCAGAAGCACATGTGTAAGCATCGTATTATCTCTCTGGTATGAGAAACTGAAAGAGTAAATAAGATCCAAAATGTACAATAGACATGGTGAATCAAAAAGAAACTGGTCAAAAGGAAAGAGAGACTGGAATAGGGAAAAGAAAGAAGGGAAAGGGAAAAAAATTGTATATATATATATATATAAGATGGTTAAGATAGATACACTACCATTTTTACTTAGTTCATTGAAGAGTAAGGTTTGTGCCAATAATGTTTGGACAATTGAATGCTAATGTCTGGTGTCCTGAATAACTAACTTAAAGATAGTAATACGTAATGTATTAACCATTGTTACCCTCCTATTATGTTTGTTTGAAAATTTGTTCTTCTTTTGATTTGTTTTGTTTTTTCTTCTCTTTGAAATAAAAAAAAAAAAAAAGAAGGATAAACTGGAGACTTTTATAGGTAAATGGATGCAACTCGAGAAAATACTCATAAGTGAAATAAACCAGAAGCACATGTGTAAGCATCGTATTGTCTCTCTAGTATGAGAAACTGAAAGAGTAAATAAGATCCAAAATGTACAATAGACATGGTGAATCAAAAAGAAACTGGTCAAAAGGAAAGAGAGACTGGAATAGGGAAAAGAAAGAAGGGAAAGGGAAAAAAATTGTATATATATATATAAGATGGTTAAGATAGATACACTACGATTTTTACTTAGTTCATTGAAGAGTAAGGTTTGTGCCAATAATGTTTGGATAATTAAATGCTAATGTCTGGTGTCCTGAATAACTAACTTAAAGATAGTAATACGCAATGTATTAACCATTCTTACCCTCCTATTATGTTGTTTTGAAAATTTGTTCTTCTTTTGATTTGTTTTGTTTTTTCTTCTCTTTAAAATAAAATTAAAAAAAAAAAAAAAAAAAAGAAATTTATCCTGGAACTCAGCCATCAGGTCCTTATTCATATAGTAATGAACTGTATGATGTGAATAGACTTGTTGCTCCCATCTCCCAAACTAATCGGAATGCTAGATTTGACAACTGGTTTACGAGTTTCCAGTTGATGTTAAATTTGCTAACAGAGCACAAGTTGACCAGTGCAGGAACTGTATGCAGGAATGAAGCAGAAATTACAAATGAAATATTGCAATTTCAAAACAGAGAATTGTATAGTACAATTTTTGGATTTTAGACAAATATAACATTGGCCTTGTATATGGCAAAGAACAAACTGGTACTGCTGACGTCAACATTTTGCACCATCATGGAAACATTGACAGAGAAACCCTGACAAAATTGAAGCCTGGGATGTAAACTTTCTACAGCAAAAACAAAGGCATAGTAGATGTTGATGAATTATGGAGCAAATATGATGCCACTTGAAACACAAAGCATTGGCCAATGGTTGTATTTTACTCAATCCTGGAGATGTGTGGCATAAATAGTTTGATAGTTTACAAAGAAAATAACAAGTGCAAAATACCACAGAGAAATTTTCTTGGAGGATTGGGACTGGAATTTATAAGATATCATATACAGCAGAGGAAAAACAAAATGGTTCTGCTCAGGGAATTATGCAAACAAATTGTGGAGCACATTGGTGAGCTGACAGGTGAACAGGCAGGTGCAGCATCACAAAGACCTACTATGACAACAGGAAAACCAAAAAGATGTCGATTGTGTTCTATGAAAAAGGACAGGAAAGCGAAACATACGTGTTATCATTATAAGTGATACTTGTGTACAGAACATCCAGTTTTCATGTGTGAAGACTGCCTTGGGTGTGACAGTTGAAGCAAAGCTTATTTTTGTGGTAGACCTTTGTTTGTATTTATATTGTAGTTCATATAGATATTTATTTATTTATTTACTTTTGTTTTTTTAGAGAGGCTCTTGCTATATAATTCAGGCTGGTCCTGAACTCACTATGTAGCCCAGGCTGGCCTTGAACTTGCAGCAATCCTCCTGGCTCAGCCTCCTACATGCTGGGATTACAGGCATGCACCATCACGCCTGGCTAGGTTTTTAGTTCTGATGTTATGTTTTAGATTTTGTAAGCAAGTAAACAGCTGATGTGAAAATGGTGTCTATTTTAAGGACTCATTACATATTTGATATTTTATTTTATTGATATCTTATTTTCTTGTTAAGTGCACATTGTACAATATAGCAAGGAGCTCCTGATAAAAGAGGAAGACAAGAGTAGTGACAAGAACAACCTGCCACCCAGGAAAGGAAAGCTAAGCACATGTGCTGTAAGTGTCAGTGAGAATGTGTGCATGGAACATGCAGTTGTCATGTATGAAGACTGCCTTAGGTGTGATGATTGAAACAAAGATTATTCATTTCTGTTTTTATTTTTTTATGTGGGTACTGGTAGTCAACCTCAGGACCTCATGCTTGCCAGCAAGTGCTTGTGCTGCTGAGCAATATCACCGGCCCATTTTTTCCTTTATGTGGGTACCAGGAGTCGAACTCAGGACCTTGCG
Source organism: Erethizon dorsatum (assembly GCA_028451465.1). Taxonomy (NCBI): domain Eukaryota; kingdom Metazoa; phylum Chordata; class Mammalia; order Rodentia; family Erethizontidae; genus Erethizon; species Erethizon dorsatum. The sequence continues at coordinate 55,827,436 of CM051828.1, forward strand.
CTTGCCAGGCAGGCGCTTATGCCACTGAGCCATCTCACCGGCCCAAAACAAAGATTATTTTTGTTGTAGAGTTCTTTTGGTATTTTCATTGTAGTTCATATAGGAATGTATTTCTGATGTTATCTTTTAGGTTTCGTAAGCAAGTATATAGCTGATGTGAAAATGTTGATGTTTATTCTAAATGTGCAATACATGTTAAGAATTTAATAGTTTATCTTATTGATATTTTATGTTCCTGTTAACTACACATTATACACTATAATAAGAACCTCCTGACAAAACAGCAAGACCAGCGAGATGTCAAGTATGTCCTACAAAAAAGACAGGAAATCAAAACACATGTGGTGTCAGTGTAAGCAAAAGTTGTGCATGGAACATGCTGTTGTCATGTGTGAAGACTGCCTTAGGTGTGATAATTAAAGATTATTTTTGTTGTAAATTTTTTTTTGGTATTTTTATTATAGTTTATATAGGAATTTATTTCTGTTGTTAGTTTTTAGGCTTTGTAAACCAAAAAGTCAATTTTGAAAATTTTGATACTTTTTATGAACACTCAATAAATATTAAAAATTCAATACTTTAGTTTTTGATATTTTTTTCCTGGTAAGTACTCATTGATTAATATAATAAAATCATAAAATTAAAAATAATAATTCATCAATAGAAATATTCTGAAGAATGAACATGGGCATTACACACCCACCACAATGTGCCTTTAACAAAAAATTGTCATTATGCCCCAGGGGTACTAGACTATTTTACACTGTTGGCTTCATTATATATTTCTACAATAACCTTGACAATTTTTGGAGTGGTGGTTTGATGGTCATAAATTTTTTGAGGTTTTCTTTGTCATGGAATGACCTTATTTCTCCATCAATTTTTTTTTTTTTAATGTGGGTACCGAGAGTCGACCTCAGGACCTCACGCTTGCCAGCAAGTGCTTGTGCCGCTGAGCGATATCACCAGTCCTTTTTCTCCTTTATGTGGGTACCAGGAGTTAAACTCGGGACCTTGTGCTTGCCAGGCAGGCACTTATGCCACTGAGCTATCTCACCAGCCCTATCCATCAATTTTGAAAGATAGTTTTGCACAATATATAAGTCTGGGTTGAAAGCTATTTTCTTTTTTTTTGGGAGGATACCAGGAATCGAACTCAGAACCTCGCACTCGCCAGGCAGGCGCTGCACTGCTGAGCTATATCCCCAACCCAAAAGCTCTTTTTTTGTAGGACTTGAAACACTTCATTCTAAGAGATCTATAATTATAACACAGAGATGAGGTAAACCACACATACATCTACCATAAATATATACTAAATGCAACAATTACACCACCATTAGCAACAGCAAAGAATTCAACAATCATATCATAGAATTAACAAATTATCTAAAGATACATAAAACTTAAAGGTTATACTAGTGAGTTAGATAGAGTGGGTAGGGAATGTGAAAATGAAAGAAGTAAAATTTGAACAATAAAGAAAAGAAGATGAGAAGGAAGAGAGAAAAGTGAGATAAGGGATCCTAAAAAGCAGTAAAAGAAAACTAATAGAATTAGATAAAAGTAAGAGAAAACAACAAGAAAAAGAGGAAAAAAGAAAGAAAGCAAAATAATGAAAAAAGAAACATAAGAAGACAAAACACAATACACCTCCAGAACCAATAGAAAAAAAGAGAAACGAGTCCTAAAAAAATTCCTCCACAGTTTTGCAAAGTCTCTTATTCTTGAGGACCAATGCAGATCATGGTAGCAGATTAAATTTTTCTACAGTCATAATTTTTGCTTGAAAGCTCAAATTTTATATCTGTAACAAATATTGGCAGTTTTTACGTCAAATGGTATTCCCTGAATAGATGGTGAGTTCAGGTCACAGATCATGCTTGCACAAGGACTTGTGCAACACAACCACGGTGCACCGTGTAAGTGCAGTAAACTTCCTAATGGTCACACAGAGTGTTTAAAAGACGGAAGGCTGAGATGGTATAAAACTATTTTTACTGCTTCATCTAAGGGGTGAAATGGTGAAGTGAAAGTGGCCTTTTATTTTTTTGCTGTGAGTGGTTGCTGATGACCAGAATCACTGTTAGCATGGTTTGCTGCTACTGTTTAATTCATGCTAAATACCAGCAGCTTGAGCCACCATAAGTACAAATGTCAACATAGAGTTAAAGCGAGTAGTATCTCAGTATTATTTTGAAATAGTTTTGACTTGGGAAACTACTCAAAAAATGTCTCTAGAGACCCCTGGGATCCTGAAGAATATACTTTGAGAACTGCCTCTGTAAGGTACAAACTTGGAACTGTGGTGTTGTAGAGTATGTTCATGTTCATCTTCAAAAATATTGCAATTTGTTTTTCAAAATTTGATGTGTCTATTTATGCTTCTGCCAGCAGGGTATGAATTCTGATTTCTTTCTTTTTTTTTTTTTTGTGGGTACTGGGGGTTAACCTCAGGACCTCACGCACCAGCAGGCACCCGTGATGCTGAGTGATATCACTGGCCCTTTTTTTGTATGTGGGTTCTGGGAGTTGAACTCAGGACCTTGTACTTGCCAGGCAGGCACTTATGCCACTGAGCTATCTCACCGGCCTGAATTCTGATTTCTTGAAATCCTCCCTAAACTTGGATCAGAAACACGTCTCTTTAATTTCTGCTGTTCTATTGAGTATAATGAAGAATAAATTTGGTATTTAATTTTATCGATAAAATTTTAAAACTTCATTGAAATACATGAAAGAAGACTTCAGTAAATGGAGATAATATATTAATTACCTAATTATGTTGTTATATAGGAATGAGCTCACTGAAGTACTAGAGCTTTTTACATATGCTAGTATTTAATCTCTATAACAATTCTATGAGGTAGTCACTATCTTTGCTTTCATTTCACACCTAACAATTTAGGCTTAGGAAGGTTAAGGCTCATTTGGGATGACGTGGCCTATGGGGACTGGAAGCCAATATTATGTACCACCCCCATGTGCTCTCCTGTGCTATCCCTCTAGGCCCACAAGTTGGGAGTTTAGGAAAAAGAGGAGACAAAAGGACCAGAAGTCACATTTTTTAAATGTAAGGCTGTCATCTAATTGAATGTTAGCTGAGATTTATTTGTATAAGTGCTTCTAAATTGTTATAAATCATTTGACTTATTTAAGCCCACAGCATTTTATGTTACACTTCATGAAGAAGGCTGCTTTATTACATAAATAAATGGCAGTGATACCATAATCTCACATTGGTTCCAGCTGCGTTCTTGCTACCTCCGTAGTAGAAATTGGAAGTGTGTTGACATAGTAAAATTGGAAGCGGTGTGCTCTGCTTTGGCTGGTGAGCCTTCTTTGTAGCATGTGGGGAATCACTCAGGTATGCTACCAGCAGGCTGGCCCTGCGGCCACAGGACAGAGGGGCTCACAGACCCAATTAAAATGCCAGAATTACACGGCTTGTTCCATCAGTGGAAGTGACAATGAGAAGCAAGGAAAAAGAGAAGAGCAAGTTAACAGGTGGGGTGAGATGGAAGGAGCATCTCTGAATCTTGGGGTACTCAGTGATCATATCACCTGAGACCAGAAGGACTGTCAATAATGGGTGGCCAAATGAAGGTCTCATGAATATTAAGTGCTCATGCATGTGTAGTAAATTCTACATATCTAGCACCTCTTGTATATTATATTATGAATATCTAGTACACAAGTGGCTTGTGAATATTAGATGTATTTTGTTCTTCCTTCTATCTATGCTAACTAGTCTACTTACAGACTACTTAACTTATCCTTAATATATCTTGTGAATTCTGTTTATGTTCAACAAACTTTTTTCTTACTAATTTCTTTCCATTTAAAATGTCTTAAAAGATTTGCCTATGTTTGATGAACTACAAATTCAACTCAATATTTTCCAAGCAAATGCATGCTATAGTTTGGAAAATGGCAATTTCAGGAATTGTTAGTTGTGTCTTTTTAAATCAAAAGCAATTAATCTGTGCGATTAAGGTAGTTGTCAGCTGTAGCTAAGAATTTACCACTTATAGAATCTATACTAGCATATTGAACATTTTGATCATTTAGATGAGAAGGTAGCTTCTTGTCGCATATGAGTGCTGGAACTATGGATGGCTTAATTTGAGATGTATTATAAATGTAAAATAATAGGAATTTCAAAAGTTCATATAAAAAAGAACACAAAATGTCTTCTGAATCATTTATTTGTTGTTTACATGCTGAACTAATATTTTGATTATATAAGATTATTTAAAATATAATGCTAAAATAATTCCACCTGTTTGTTTTTGCTTTTTAATATGTGACTGCTAGGAAATTTAAAATTACATGTGTGGTTTGCATTATATTTCTATTGAAAAACAATGATCTAGAAAATAGTAGCATTTGATTATATATTAGGTTTTGAAATGCCCAATTAAAATGGATAAAAATCCGCTCAGTTTACATTTACAGTCTTTGTTAGCTTCTTAGGATATTTAAATTTAGTTGTTTGCTCAGGGATGGCCATTCTTGTACAAGAAATCAGTTGAACATTTTCAGATTCTAATAAGCTAGTGAGGCCTACTTTTAAGACTGTGCTCTTACTTATTCCAAATCCACCTAGGTTTTTTTTTTTTTTTTTACAATTTTTAACTTTGTCAAGGTGAATTTGCTTAATATTGATACAATATAAATGCTCTCTTTAGTGGCATTTAGTCATATATATGATTTAACTAAACCTCTACTTTGTCTTCCTCATGCTCTTGGAGAGAATGAGAAAAGGAGTTGTGGTTTTAACTCCAGCTACAAATAATGGTCAATTATGCTTTACCTGGATCTGTATGTAAAGGCTATTTTAGGCTTCTTTTCAACTTTATTTGAATGCCTTTTTTTTTTCTCTTGAGAAAAGCAAAAGAAATTACAATCTACCAAGTGATAAATTGAGAACTATGTAACCCAGAACGGAAGAGGGTGCTCCTGAGATTATGCCAATATAATATGGTACCAGGGTTTTGGTTTTGCTGGACACTCAGAAAGTACAGCGAGCATTGCCAGTTAAATCTATAAGCATTGCTGTTTGTGGTGGATTAAGTAATGGTCAAATTGGAACACCCAGCTGAACTGAGTCAGTGTGGTTCTGGGTGCAAAAGGCCCACCTGAGGATTGCTGCCAACAGCATAAAAGGAGAACTGGAGGGGAAGATGGTCCATTGATTTCCCTGGAGAAGCTTGTCATGCTGGTTTTCTTGATATTAATTCAGCTGTTCTCATCATTGGAAGAGCTCGGTCCTCATTGTTACTGAGGATGGCTGTGGTTCTCTTTGGGAGAGCTCTGGTCCTTACCTTGAGCATCACTTCCTGGCTCCAGTGCAGATCCCTCAACCTGGTGGCTCACATCCTTCATCCTGCTGGTCCACTTTCTAGCTTCCACCACTGACTTTTGGGCCTTCCCAGTGCAGACCCTTGATGTAGATTTGCATGAGACATTGTCGTGGGCTCTAGGCTTCTAGCTGGACTCATGGAGGACATTGCCATGGGCTCCAGGTCTTCAGCTGGACTCATGAAGGACATTGCAATGGGATCTAGGCCCTTAGCTGGATTCTTTGGTTCTCTAGTGCATGGATGGATCTCTTGCACTCCTCTGCATTTGACTTTTTGGGTGAATAGTATAAAATAATCCTATAAATTTTGTGTCCTGTATTAAATCTATTCCTTTGCAAACCCTGACTACAACACTGTTCCAGACTTGATAAGAAAGGCCATTATGGATAAGATGAGTATTTAAAATGGAATACTCTCAACCCTGCTGCCTTACTTTCCAAGTAGTTAGTCATCCCCTTTTTGCTGCAGAAGGCTAACTAAAGAGAGGGTGAGAAATGGCACTCCCAGGGGTAGTTGGGATATAGGGAGCCACAACATAGATGATAGGAGACCAGGTGTATGGATGCTTCCAGCTTGCTTTTTAGTTATCAGGAGCACAGAACTCCAGTACTATACAGTAATTCCTAATCAGGGGAGGTAAAATATTTACACTCATTAAAAGAATCATAGATTTAAAAACCTCAGAAGATATCCAGCTCTGTGGTTTTTGCTGAATAAAGAATTAAAGGAATTATGTCAAAGTTATATCAAACTCTAAGTGCAAAATGTCCCATAGAGCCAGAATGCCTGGTAGCTTATAGCTCTTATAGTCATACCAATTGGAGGGCTATTTTAAGCAAGGGCTTGGATGAAAGGCTGCAGACCATGTTTGCCTTAAACAGGGCTTCTCTCAGCAAATCAGTAGGAACCAATCATCTATACTTGTGCCTTGTACACAATCAATGCCTATGTCCTAGGCAGATCAGGAAGTGGCCAGTGGAAGTCATCTAGACACTTTAAGGCACAAAATGCTCTGGTGGCCCCTCTTGCTCCTGTCTCCAATCTCAGCAGCTACATTGAGGAAATAGGGTATTAGGGGATATTGATGTGGAGGAAGGGGACTTGGCGATCTGATGAGCTCGAATTGGAGTGCTATTTTAAGCAAGGGCTTGGACAAAAGGCTGCAGACCATGTTTGCCTTAAACAGGGCAGGGGTCAAGTTGGAGAAATAAGTTGCCAGGGAGTTTCAGAGACAGTATGACAATGGCTTCAGTAGCAAATGGGAAAAACTGTAGTATCTTCTAACATTTGAAATCTGCGATCCCTCCTCCTCTAATGCCTTTTCAAATGAAGATCTATTCTACTTCTAAAAGCCATCCAGAGCTTTCCAAATGACCGCATGGTAACAATGTGATGCACATTTTATCTATTTACTCAGGTGTTCATGTTGCCCCTTGGAAATGAACTCTTTCTTTGAATTGTCTCTCATTTTCTCTCCTTTTTTCTTTTGTGCTTTAGAAACTTCTGTGACTCTTCCTTTAAAAGGACATTGAGTGAACTACTCATTATTTAAATTATCCTTTCTGAGTCAAAGGCTTTGTATCTTGGGTGATTCAAAGTTGAGAAGATAAGACGAGAAGTCCATTTCTTATTTGCACATAGTATCTTGACACCTTATTAAAACAATTGAGAATTACTAACATAATCTTTTCAAATTATAGCGTATACATCTCATAGTTTTAGTCATTAATGCTAACTGAAAATGAGAGCTAAATAGGGATTTTAGCTATAACCCCAGTGTAGAGCTCCTCAGGGATATTCATTATACATTAATAAAGTAATAACTTAGGAAAATTTTGTTATTGCGGTGAGTTTTGGCATAGTATTATTGCTTTAGAGGAAATACAGTTCTAAAAAAATCCCATTTCCCTCTCACACATCTGAAAATATGTTGAGACTTATTGCTTTTTTTCCTCAAGAATTGGTTATCTACTTTTAATTATTACCATTACTAGCTTTCTCTCTAAAATTTTGTTCTTTATGTGTACCTTGGTATATCTGTCCTTGAACTGTCTAGCCCTTGGGAATCACTTTCCCCTTTAACATCTAAACAACACAAGCGAGTCTCCTTCCCAAAGATCCTGGTATGGTAGGTTTCTTTCCCCCTCGAGTTCTTGCTTGTTCCTTTTTGTCCCCTCTTGCTTCAGTTGGTTTCAGCTGCTTGTGGCCATCATCTCTGCCTGTGTGCAATGTCACTGTGTCTGCTTGCTACTGCAACTTTCTTTAGTCTATTTTGTCTTCACTGTTCCTTTTAGCCTTGTTCTCTTTGCCTGCAAAACAGTGGTGAAGAAGCTCGATGCAGGCTGAGAGGTGACACAGCAGAATCGTAACCCAGAACAGGAAACAGCGTGCACTGTCTTCTGAAAGCTACTGCCCATACCTGCAGAGTGCTCCCCCACTGCCTACCCATGGCAGTCTCCTGCTGCGCTGCTAACTTTCCTCTTCTGAGCCAGGGCTGGGGGGAGGTTAGGGGTGTGAGGATGGGCAGCGTGCCTCCTGACTCAGCTCTCCCCTCTCTACATCACACCAGGGCCCCACAGTCCCCGATTACAATCCTGTTACCAAGAGCCTCCAATCCTATACAACATAGTCATCTCTATAGAGAATTATTCTGCCAACAATAGCAATAGCTTTTCCTGTATTTAACCATAATAGAATAGACTATAGTCAGAAACATCTGCTTTTGGATAATTTCATCAAAGTTCTAGACAAACTTTTACGCATATGAACAAAACTGATCATAAAAATGATACCACCTAGGCCAAAGTAAAGTCTCTTTATGGATAAATTTTAGCATCTAGACTGGGTGCATAAATGAGTAGAGTTTTAAAAATAACACATGTTGGAAGTTTGCCTATATCTTGGGTAGCTTTTTGTTGCTGTGACAAAATACCTCATATAAACAACTTAAAAGAGGAAAGGTTTATTTTGGCTCACTGTTTCAGAGGCATCAGTCCATAGTAACTTGGTTCCATTGTTTCTGGGCTTGTGGCAAGGCAGAAGCATCACCACAGGGAGCATGTGGTGGAGCAGAGTGGCTCACTGCATGGGAGGCAGGGAAGCAGATGGTAAGAGAGTCCAAGAGGAAGGGTCTGGAGACCAGATATGGTCCCTCAGACCAGGCTCCCATGACCAATGCCCATCTAGGCTTCACCTCCCATTCCTACCACCTCCCAATAATATAATCAATTTATAATATTAAAATAGAAACACTAAATTTACTGGAAGAGAAAATAGGTAGACATCTCGGAGACATAGGTGTAGGCAGAGACTTCATGAACAAAACCCAGACTGCAAGGGAAATATTACAAAGAATCAACAAATGGGATAGCACCTTATTAAAAAGCTTTTGCATAACAAAATAAATCACTAACAGAGTGAAAAGAAAACCCATAGAGTGGGAAAAAATTATAGCCAGTTGTCCCTGAGACAAAGGACTTTTATCTAGAACATATAAAGAATTGAAAAAAATCAGCCCCCCCAAATGCAAAGACCCAATCCAAAAATGGGCATCTGAGGTAAACACACACTTCTCAGATGAAGAAATACAAACAGCAAATAAATACATGAAAAAATGTTCAATATCACTGACCATATGAGAGATACAAATTAAAACAACACTGAGATTCCGTCTCACCCCAGAAAGAATGGCTATCATCAAGAAATCAACTGATAACAAATGCTGTAGGGGCTGTGGGGAAAAAGGAACCCTTCTCCACTGTTGGTGGGAGTGTCGACTGGTACAGCCACTGTGGAAGTCAGTGTGGAGATTCCTCAAAAAACTAGGATTAGAGGTCCCATTTGACCCAGCTATTCCCCTTCTGGGTATCTTCCCAGAAGAATTAAAAATATCATAGCACAGCGATATATGTGCACCCACATTTTAAGCAGCACAATTTGTAATAGCTAAATCTTAGAAACAACCCAAATGCCCATCAACCAAGGAATGGATAAAAAAGATGTGGTTTTTGAATATAATGGAGTACTACTCAGCCATAAAGAAGGATAAACTGGAGACTTTTATAGGTAAATGGTTGCAACTTGAGACCATACTCATAAGTGAAATAAATCAGACCCATATGTACAAACATTGTATTGTCTCAATAGTGTGAGAAACTGAACGAGTAAATAAGATCCAAAATGTACGGTATGTATACACAAGATAGTTAAGATAGTTATATAGCTAGTTTCTTTTAGTTCATTGAAAAGAAAGGTTTGTGCTAATATTATTTGGACAAGATATCATGCCTATATCTTGTACTCTGAATAACTACTATGAAGACAAAAATATGCAATGTATTAATTATTGTCACTGTCCTACTAATCTGTTTTGAAACTCTTTGTTTCATTGTTATTTTTTATCTTTTTTCTCTTTAAAACAAAAAAATCAATTTATGATCACATCTGTGGATTAATTGACTGATTAAATTAGAGCCCTCATGATCCAATCACTTTCCAATCACTTTTCAAAAGCCTATTAACTGGCTATAGGGGGATATTTTAGATCCAAACTGCAGCACCTCCTTACCTACCTATCTATGGAGTAGAAGCACACATATATATTTCTATAAATGTAGTAAAGACATTCCTATAATGCTAGACATCATCGGTTGCAGATTGTTAACATGCATTAATAGTTGTGAAGTATATTCTTTGCATATGTTAAGGAGTGTGGCACAAACTAGATGACTTGGGGTCAAAACAAATTGTTGACATCAAAATTAATTTGGATAGATAATAATGATAAAAAATTACACTTAGTGAAAGACAGAAAAGGAAAGAAAAATAAAGATGTAAAGCCAGAAAAGATCCAGAAAACTGGCTCTAGTCAACATTCTCTGGAGATACTTCTGAAAGCTTTTCTAAAAAAAATGTCATACAGCGTGGTGGTCAAAATGCTTAAACTGAGGCTCTAACATTGATCAACTTCCCAATCTTAGGAAAGTGACTTAATTCCTTTGTATTCCATAACTCTCATCAGAAATGATGTTGATGATCATAGTAATACTTGGCTTGTGTTTATTGGGAGGCTTATATGAGATAATCCCAGTAAAGCTCACAGCGCTGTGCCTGGTATATAGCTCTTATGACAAACACCTAGATAATTTTGTCAATTCCATGTGCTATGGTTTCGATCTTAAGTATCCCTACAGGCCATGTGAGAGCTTGGCTGCCATTTTGGCCCTTAAAGAGGTGCCAAGAACTTTGAGAGTGGGGCCTGGTGGAGACTGTCAGGCCACTGGGGGCATGAATCCCCTTGAAGGGGATTGTGGGAGCCTGGGATTGTGCTCTTTTCTCTGTTTTGCTTCCTGATCACAGAATGAGCAGCTTTGCTCCACTCCATGCTCCACTCCATTGCCATCTGGCACCCCTACCAGGGGCCTAAAAGTAGTGGATTTTCCTGATCATAGGTTAGAACCTCTGAACGGTAAGCTAAAATATAAACTGATTGTCTTAAGTAGTTGTTGTGGTAATGGAAAGCTGACTAACAGACCATCTTTTGGAGCACCTGTTCCCTGACTTTCTTCGGGATTACACTTTAGCTGAGAGTCACATGTTTCCTTGCATCACCAGTCGATGACCTTTTCAGATTCCATGGAAGTTTTATTCTTTCATTTGTTAAGTAGGTTTTCTCTTTAGCCTGAGGACTTATTGAGCCAGTTTCAGTAATGCTGTTTTCTTGTCTTTCTAAAATATATTGTGACTTTGCTTAGGGGAAAAAATATGTCTTGGTCAATATCAGAATCCTATTTCATTAGTTTATTGTAGGTCAACGTTTTCTGGCTCCAGACTGTGACTCAAATCACTGCCAAACTTCATCTTTTCCACGAACAGCCTGAAAGCTGACTTTGTTTTGGAGGTCATTTTGTAAGGAAAGGAAGGGAAAGGAGATGAAAATAGGAATTAAGATGTGTTATGTACATGCACCAACTCCACACAAACAATGTAAACATTATGCACTATGCACATATACTAATAAACTAAAATAGTAGTAAAAGAAAGCAAATCTCCCTTCATATGAGACTGGTTCTGGAGATTCATGAAGAACAGTGGACGAACATTGGGTGGCTTCCTGGCCAGGCCCAGTTGCTTCACAGCTGAGCCTTGCAACTTCATAGTGAGTCAAATCCCAAGAAAGATGACACTTCTTCAGTTTTGACCACTCCAGAAACTTTGTTCATAGCTGCAGCTGCAAAAGTTTCAAAGTAAAACATGATCAGTTTGTTTGTATTTTTATTTGTGTTTATTTGCATACACAATTTATGTGAGAATAAAAGTAGTATAATTTGCCATTCTCTGGATGCACTCCTATCTTCAGATCCTGGTGAGCAGGCTCCTTTCCCACATTAGAGAAGCCAACTGTCTTGGCAGCTGTGTGCGGGGAAGTGACTATTAGCAAGGTTCTCCAGAAAATAAAATGAGTAGGCATCTTTAATCTGAAAAATCTGAAATCTGAAATGCTCCAAAAGTAAAATTTTTGAACAATGACATGATATCACAAGTGGAAAATTCCACATCTTGAAATTTTATTTCATGTATAAAATTATTTAAATAATTCCCAGCATCTAATGTATAGTATTACTTTTAGGATAAGTATATAAGGTATATATGAAACATAAATGAATTTCATGTTGAGTCTTGGGTCCCATCTTCAAGATACTTTATTATATATATGCAAATTTTTCCAGATCCAAAAACAAAAATCCAAAATAGTTCTGGTCCCAAGCATTTTGGATAAAAGATACACAAACTACATGTATATGTATATTGTATATTTGAAGTTACAAGTTTATGTGATTGTGGAGGCTGGTAAGTATGAATATAAAATCCACAGGCTGGCTAGAGATTCAGGTAAGAGTTGAGGGTGGAATTCCCTCTTATTTAGGGGATTTAGTTTTTTTTTTTTTAAGACTAGGATTTGAACCCAGGGCCTTTGCATTGAGCTACATTCTCAGTTCTTTCTTTCTTTATTTATAGATAAATTCTTACCAAGTAACTTAGTTGCCTAGGTTATGCCCAAACTTGTGATCCTTCAGGCTCAGCCTCTCAGATACTGGGAATATAGGTGTAAACCACCACACCTGGCTTACTCTTTGCTTTTAAAACATTCCACAGATTGGATGAGGTCCAATCACATTATGGAGGGTAATCTGCTTTCCTCAAGCTTTACTGATTCAAATGTCAATCACATCTGAAAAATACTTTTGGAGCCACATCTAGACTGGTGTTTGACCAAACAGCTGGGTTCTGCAGCCTAACCAATTGATGCATAAAATTAGCCATCACAATGCTCTATATTCCCTCTGTCACAAGCACCTGAGCCAGGCTTTGGCTCTGGAGTTAGTGTCCCAAGAAGAAGGGGCTGCAGGGACTTCCTCCAGGTGAAGATGGCAGAATGGGCAGTGTCCACTCCCAAGTTAGCCTGCATTGCAGGTATGGTTTGTAGTAACGGCTCAAGAGCCTGGTATTGAGGATGGTATCTAGAAATCCAGTTACAGCAGGGGGCTGGGCTCAGCTCACAGCATACCTTTGAAATTTTTGCTTGACCCCTATTTTCCAGGCCCCAAGAGATACTTCTGTATATCCCCAAGTCCTCTCCTAAATTCCATCAGATTTAGCCAAGGTTTATTTCTATAATTTTAAACTGATTTAGGAGATCATAAGAAAGTGGGTCTAAAAACTGCTTGTAAGATATTTAACTTGCTTCAGTAGGTGTCTAGTGTATCAGCCAAGAGAGGCATTTTATCAGGGGAGGGATGAACTGATGTGTATAAAAACAGAATTGGGGCTGGGGATATAGCTCAGCGACACAGCGCCTACCTGGCAAGCGCGAGGTTGTGAGCTTGATTCTCGTTGCAACAAACAAACAAACAAACAAAAAAAGCAAATGAAAACAGAATTGTGAGCTAATGGGCAAGCCATGCTAGAGTGGAAATGTCAAGGGACAGACCAGGTCCCAGGGAGCATTTTGTGATTAAAATATAAAGGCAGGAGTGCAGTGTCTGATTGCCAATCCATGTTTAGAACTATACATCCTCTTGGCTTCTTCTTGATTCAGGAAAGGCTACCTCCTATACTGAGAATAAATTTTGCAACCATTTCATCAAGAGTGCAAAGGTGATTCCAGCATGTAGGATCTGCATGCAGTTGTGGCTTCTGCACAAAGCAGATGTGATTTCTGGCTGAAAAATTCAGAGGGAGAGAGAGAGAGAGACGGAGCGAGAGAGAGGAGAGACTCTCTTAAAATAGTTTAGCTGGATATTTCCAATGCTCTTGAAGTACACTAGATAATTTGTTCTCCCTGCAGAGTTTTTTTGTATTGCTCTAGTTAATAGTCCTTTAGGTACTTATATTCAAACATTTGTGTAGCCCCAATATACTATAAAACATTTTATTTTTTGCGAGTTTACCAGAATTTTCAAGGTAAATCCTTCCGATACTAACGAGAGGCCCTTGGGAGGAAACAGCAATAAAAATAACTGTCATGCTCCAGGTGGCTTGGCAACTTTATATTTGCATGTAAATGTACAACATAGTATACTTGTTCTTCCCTCCCATTTCTGTAGCCAAATTTATTTTTCCACTTGTGGAGTCAACCAGAGAAGGGGCTGGATCCACAAGCCTATAGTGAGTCTATAGTTAACATGTCCCATTACTGCCTGAGCTTGGTGGATGCATTTCATTCCTTGTGTAGAATGGATAATTGGCTTAGAAAGAATGTAGCTGAGATTTATCTCAAGAAACAAAAATGGTGATAAGCAGTTAAATAAAACTTTTTAAAATGAGAAAAAATAGAATTTAAAAGCAGTATACCAACAAGGAATCCTTGACAACAACTCGGCCAGAGGAAAGAATTTCAACCAGTTACTACTGCAGGGGGAGGAAGAAGTGTAACAGCCCTTTCTGGTCATGATGTGGGTCCAGGTGAGCTCAGGGACTATCACCGTGGTGGCTCCATCTCAGCAGATGAGAGAAGGTAGCCAGCTGTGTTTCCATTGAGCAGAGATGGTGAAGAAAGTAGGGGGAAGGAGAGAGAGGTTAGTAGGGGTGAAATAAGAGTGCAGCTGCACAAAGAAGGAAATGAAGCTGGCAGGATTCTTCAGCCAGAGTAGGTTAAAGGGGCTAGCAACCCGGAGGTTGTAATGAGGTAAACAAAAATAGGTGTGGTGGAAATAATGGCACGATCACCCAGGAGGTGAAGTCCACATGGATGCAGGGAGGTAATGTTTCAATGTACACTTTCATAGAAAGATACTACTGGGGGTGACAATTCTGACTGGATATGAAGAGGAGCAGAGGGGCAGGGAAGCCAAAGACAGTGCTGAGAAGCCAGCAGTTGGGATGGCTGCTATCGGTATACTTCCAACACCGGGATGATGAGTGGGCTGGTGTGGAGAGAAAGTTCTTTGGAGAAGGAGGAGGTGGTTGAGCTGAATGACAGGAACATAAAAGAAATAAGGCTTTTCACTGAGAGTGGGGGAGTCCCAGTCTGGGAGAAGAATGAGGACAGAGAATGGCCAGGCCCATCCTGGCCTAAGCTTTATGGGGCTCTGGAGTACAAGCAGGAACAATCCTGGAAGCACAAGTTTCAGTGGAAAAAGAGTGGATGGGAGAACAATGGACAATGGAATCACCTGGGTATTTTTGTTGTGGAACAGGAACTCAATGGAAAGATCTTGGAGAGAGGGGAGCAGAGGAATATTGAATTAGGAATAGAAAATTCAGGGCTTCTGAAACTGACAGAACGTATGCTCAGAGAATCTGGCAGGAATCATAAAAATTGTTTACACCTCTATTGTTCAGTAATGGCTAATTTTATGTTAAATTGACTAACCCATGATATATAGTTATGGGCCAAATATTAGTCAACATGTTACTGTGAATGTATTCTTTTCAATATGATTAAGATCAATATCAGTAGCATTTGAGGAAAACAGGTTACCCTTCATAATGTGAGTGGGCTTCATTCATTCAAAGACCTTAAGAGGATAGAGATCTCCTGGAGGCAATTCTACCTCCAGAAGGCTTTCAGACTGGAGCTGCTCCATTGACTCTCCAACCTGCTGACCTGCCCTGCAGATTCGGGACATGCAGCTCCCACAATTATATGAGCTGTTTTCTTGAAATCTCTTTCTCAGTCTAGTCATTGTATTAGTTCTGGTTCTCTGGAGAACGCTCATGAATGCAAATGCTGGCTAATTTTTAGTCATTTTTTATAAGTGCTTTGTAGTGACTATGTCATCTTACCTTCACAGGATCTGGGAACTTCTGGGATTGGTGGTCAGTGGGAGGTCATTGGTCTCTCTGGAAGAAGCTAACAGCAGCCCAGATGCATTCCTAGTCTGGTTTAAGGAACGCAGACTAATTAGAAGTGTCCAAGTCCCTTGACTGGAATTAGATGCTGCATTCAATTACATACATCTCTAGGGTGATAATCATTTCTAGGACAATATTGGATTCTTGCCTTTGGAAATAGGAGAATGTCTCCTAGCTTCAAAAGGAACTTAATGACATAAAATGGAAAGTGAACATCCAGGCAAAGATAGTGTTAGAAATCACTGATTTTAGGGAGTATTAATAAGCAGTTAAACCAGGTTATTAGAATATGTGCGTACATCTAAATATTGCAGGTTGAAATGTGCATCTATAACCATAATAAAGGGTTGATTTCTACACACCAAGCAAAAGAAGTTCATTTGCTCTTTTAGAAGAGATTATTAACTCATTAATGTATATTATTTGGAAATAGAAAACAAAATTCATACCAACCACATTTAGTGAGTGTTTTCTTCTTGTTGACTTTATTTTCAACTCTTATGTCAACTTTAACTGGTAGGTAAGGGCTTTCTAGAGTACAGTGTGGACTGTACTTTTGAAATTAGAACTGCCCATTCAGAGACAGAGAGAGGGAGAGAGAGAGAGAGAGAGAGGGAGAGAGAGAGATGGGGGAGAGCTATTATTTGAGTACCTACTATGTGCTGACAATAGGTTAGATATTGAGGATAGGATGGCAGATGAGACCTTCCTCATTCCTCCTCTCAGAGAATTGAGAGCATAGCAAGGAAGACAACTACTTGAATAATTCCAATAGGGGTGGCAATGGTATGTGAGGATAGGTTGGGTGCAGAGGAGCCATCCCACTTGGCCTGGAAGATCTTAGACAGTTTCCTTTAGGAAACAATGACCGAGCTTTGCGAGGGTGGGGAGGAAATAGGCAGGTGATGTTTGCGCTACAGTGAGTGGGACAGGTATATTGTATTTTGTATCTATATTAGCCTCATTAGAGGTAGACTTCTAAGCACTTAGACATGTTTTCAAGAGGAGGAACATGATTTTTGTGGTGTCATAATGATCTCAGTGTGTCTTATAATGATCTTTCTCTGTCTTGGGAATTGAATCCAGGGCCTCATGCATACTAGGCAAGGATTGTTAACACTCAGTAGCCAAAGTGGGAATCTGGGATAATGAAAATTAGTAGTAGGAGAAACAGGACTACTCATACTCAGAAAATAGTTTAAGAGGTTCTCAACAAATGGCATAGACAATTGTATGACTGTCTTAGTTACTTTTCTCTTGTTACTGAGACAAAATACCCAACATCCAAGGTTAAAGGAAGAAAGTTTTATTTAGCTCACAGTTTGTAGAATTTTTAGTCCATAGCTGGCTCCAAGACAGGGTGGCACATGGCAGAGGGGCAACAGTTCATGGTGGTGGAAGACAGCAAAAGCAACAAGGGAGGGAGACAAGCCTTTCTCTGTCCCTTATATTATATCCAGTCTACTGGGATTAGGGCTGAGCCAATCCAATCAGTGGACTGATCCATCAATTACCCACACTTAATCCCAGCACCTTTAATCTCAGCATTGCACTACAAATCAATCACACACTCTAGATTCAGCTGTCTCTGAATATACTGTGTGACCGCATGAGGCTTTGGGGGGACATCTAGACACAAACCATAACAATGATCCAGCCATTGTACTCCTGGCTGTCCATCCAGGCAAATGAAAAGGTATGTTCACACAAAAGTCTGCATATGAGTGTTCATAGCAGCTCCATTTGTAAGTGCCAAAATGGAATCAATCCAGAATTCTTTCAACAGGTCAACTGATAAACAAACTATGATCCACTAGGATACACTGGGATACTACTTAGGCACAAAAATGCACAAGCTGTAATAGCCCTCCCTTATCTGTTGGGTATATGTTCCAAGATGACCAGTGGATGGTGAAGCCTCAGATGGTATGGAATCCTATATATATTATATTTTTCCCCATACATAGACACATACCTACATATCTATGATAAAGCTTAATTCATAAACTAGGCTCAGTAAAAGATTAATAATACAACCAACAATGAACTAGAAAAATTCTAATAATAGACTGTAATAAAAGTTACTTAAAACTTATAAATTGCTTCTTTCTGGAAATTTTCACATAAATTTCTATTTTGATACTATGGTATCAAAACTATGGAAAGCAAAACTACGGGATAAGGGGAGATTATCATATTGATTCTTGAAACAGACTGGATAAAGCTCCAGGGAATCATGTTGAGAGAATAAAGCCTATCCTAAAAGGTTAAATGCTGCATGAGTCTCTTATACAACATGTTAGAAATAGAGATAAGATTAGTGGTTACCAGGGAAGAGGAATTGGATGTAGTTATAAAAGAGCAACATGAAGGATTGTTGTGGAGTCAGAACTGTTTAGTATGGTTCACAAACTTAACTCCATGATTCTGGTCACAGAATTTGTTCCATGATTCTGATTGCAAGCATGCAATTTGGTTGCAACCAAAATCATGGAAAGAATCAAGTTTGTGAACTGAGGTACCACCGTACAATGTGGTCATGGATACAGGAAACTACATTGGTGATAAAATATATGTGGTTTAATATAACAGAGTACAAATAGGAAAATCTGAATAGGAAATAGGAAATCTGAATAAGATCAATGGATTATATCAATGTCAATATGTCAGCTATGATGTTGTAGTATAGTTCTGCAAAATCTTATTACTGGGAGAAGTTGCATAAAAAGTACAAGTGGTCTTTCTGTGTTTATTTTTTCATGCAACTACACAAAAATACTTCTATATGATTATCTGGAAAAAAATAGACACAAGACTAAAAAAGTTTTCAAAAATCAATAACATTCCACAAAGTCCAGAGAAGTGAAAAAAGGTGTAGAGGGAGCTAAGGAGTTCATATGAGGAGGGACATGAGAGGTACTCTCCAGTGTTATTGAATTAAGAATCAAAGATAAAGCTTCGGAGAGCTGGGGAACAGCTTGATCACAAAATAGCCTTTACCAGTGATGCCTATCCGAGTGTGATTTTTATTCAGTATGTCAAAAATTTAATGATGGTTAACTTAAAAAATCCTATTCTTTAGAATCAAAGGCACTAGCAAATGTATTGGGCATCAATATTCACTGGATAAAGAGATAGCTATGTTAGAGTTCTCCAAGATCATGTCTAGAGTTGGTGATTCACTAGGAGGACTCAGAATATGCAGTGATACACATGGATAGGACTTCTTAGAGTGAAAGGAAAAAAAGCAAGACCAGCAAAGAAAAAGGCTGCATAGGAAAAGTCCAGGAGAAATCAAGCATGAGCCTCCAAGGACCTTTTCTCAGAGGAGTCACATAGGACACTCTTAATTCCTTCATCAATAAGCTATGACAGCATATGCAAATACCAGAGAAGCTCTTTAGCAGCTCATGGCTTAGGGGCTTATACTGCTAGCTGCCTGACACATGCCAAAATCCCAGAGTCCCATGAGGAAAGCTTGCATTCAGCTTCACCCACAGTTTGTAAGTTCTCCTCAGTGATCCATTGTTATTGGGTAGGGTGGTGGGAACTCTCCCCAAATCCAAGTTCCCAGAAAGCAGCTAAGCACCACTTTCATGAGCAGACCTTTCAAAGGAGAGTAGTGAGACCTGCTGTGTCAACTCTTTTCTGCATGTAGGTGTATATTAACTGTGTATTTCTGATGCTTTTACATCTTGGGTTCTTGCTGACCCTGACCTCTCAGAGACAGCCAATTCCAAGGGAAAGTAAAGATTTCACCTGCAAACTCTTCTTTCGGATGCAAACCAGCCAGTCCAGCGCTTACAATCCAATCAATTCATGTACTGAGCTCTTATACTTTAGCTACTTTTCTCCTGTTGTAATCACCCCAGGGTCCCATTGCAAACAACTGGGGATAGCTCTTATGTCCCAGAGCCCATGGAAGGGATTCCAACCAGCCAATCCCAAGCCTGCTTACCCTGCTTGGTCATTCCTTTCTATAGAAATCACAGTAAAGGCTCTTGCCCAGTCCCTCCTCCATTTGCCTGCTGACTGACCCCCAAACTTCCTTATGTGGCCCATGGTGGCCTCCCCTATCCTGTTGGGATTTGTGGGACATAAACTTTTTTTTCAATGTCAGCTGTCTGTATTAGCCTCACCATACTTGAATAATAATAAAACCTACATTTAAAATAAGGCCAAACACATTACCTGCCCCCCAAACACACTGGTTAGGACATTGAAATATGATTCAGAGCTATCATGTTCTGAAGGCCCTCATTTAAAAGGCAGTGGCTTGTGGCAGTATGTGCAGATGGTAGGGTGATGGAGCTGGTTGCCCAGGCTCTGCCTTGGAGAACCGGTGGTACTGCCAATTTTGACTCCAAGCTGGATCCGTTTGTTTTCCCTCTTGGAATTTTGGAATAAATAAAACCAAGCATACGAGCAATGAAGAAAAGTTTATTCTTGGTAAAGAATAGGAGAAGCAGGAGATAGACTTGCAAACGAATTTCTTGATCTGTTTAGGGTGGAAAATTCACAGATAGAGGATAAAAGAAACAAGGGAAAGATGGCCAATAAAGGGGAGGGATATTTATGTTTCTTGTGCGAATGGGCAGAGATTTTCCAGGAATTTGAATGTCACCTCTTTTCCCCCCTTTTATGGTTCTTTCTGGTCATCGTCATGGCAATTGTCAACTGTCACTGGGGAGTATCATTTCACGTGCCAATGGGTTACAATGACATTAGAGGTCACCTAGTTGTCACTCTGGTGGGTATCTTAGGTCCAGCTGGTTTTGGCTAGGCCACCTAAAGAGGACTTCTGGCCTTCAGATATCCTGTCCTCAAAGATAAGCAACATTATGGTCAGGTAGAAACTCAGCTGGATCAACTAGGCAACGTGGTGGTAGAAGGGGATTATGTTGCTAGGAGATGAAATGCTAGCTCAGCCACTTACTAGCTGCGGGACCCCTGACAAATTATATACTAATTTTATACTAACTTTGAGTCGCAATTTCTTCATCTATAAACATAAACAATCACTTCTTGATGTTATTGTAAAAATTAAATGAAAGGAGGTACACCCTAGGCTCTTAAATTGATGCCTGTTCTGCCAGTTCTCAGAGAACTATGGCTGCTGGAGGTTGGCAGGAAGATTTAAATGTTAAAGGTTGTAAAATTCTGAAAAGCTGACAGGCAGACCACATTCATTTTAAATAAAAATTTAATTATGTAATATGTGACACAATCGTGTTTGCCTTATTATTACTATTTAGTCTATTTATAGATTATAGTTTATATACAATATAATATATAATAATACTGTTTAAAGAAACATTTTATTCTTTCTTTCTTTCTTTCTTTCTTTATTTTTTTGTGGGTACCAGGGGTCGACCTCAGGACCTCGTGTGCCAGCAGGCGCCCATGCTGCTGAGCGATATCACCGGTCCTTTTTTCGTATGTGGGTTCCGGGAGTCGAACTTGGGCCTTTGCGCTTGCCAGGCGGGTGCTTGTGCTGCTGAACCATCTCACCGGCCCTATTCTTTATACTGTCATTCTGTTATGTGACTTTCTGCATATATGTTTAGTAGCAAAAAGAAAAATGAATAGGAAAATGTCTTAAGTTTGGTCTTATAATTAATAGTTAATATTCTCCCGCCCTGGACTTTCTCCTTTCTGGATAGGAGCCATGACATGCTACATTTCAATATTTTCTTAACTGAAAGCCTGCTGGCAAATAAAAGGAAAGTAGGAGAGGGGCCTGCAGTAATTATGGCAGCTTTTGAGATTATTGGTATTCTATTCTCATCAAGCTCTGGTGTGATTACGATGCCGAGTGAATGTGTGTGGAATTCAGAAATCGGCAGGCAGGGATGTGCCTGTCTCAGAGGACTGCTTGTCACGGTCAGTGCCACTCCTGTCTCTGAACCCAGCTGCTAGCACTGGTGAGGACAGAGCAAGGGTCAAACACTGTGGTGTCATGCACCAGGGGCCAGATAAATTCTAGGCACGGGATGCAGATTAGGAGAAAGGGCAAATGTAAGACCAAGCATCAGCAAGAAAAAAAGAGGCCCCTATCCCCCAGACTCCCCCTATCCCCTCATCCCACAGGCAGGCAGTCCCAGTAGGTCTTCTGGACTGGATTTATGTTCCAGTGTAGAGAATTTACCCCTTTATTCTGCCTTTTTGTGGGCCAGCTTGAGGTCAGCTTTCTTCCCCAGTCAGGCTGGACACCAGCTATTGGCAGATGTGTGGGTTACCAGCTATCCAGAACCTGGGATCCTTGGGGTCCATGGGGATAAGAGGACCCTTGTGCTAACAGGAGGAAGCCACTGGCTCTGTGGTGTCTTACTTCTGACTGCTACAGTGGAATTCCACAGACTGGGTGGTATTGAAACATTTATCTCCACAGTTCTGGAGTCTGGAAGTCAGAGATGAGGGTGCCAACAGGGCTGGGTTCTGATGAACGCCCTGGTCCTGGTTCACACACAGCTACCTTCTCACTGCATGCTCACATGGTGGGTAGAGAGCCAGCCAGCCCCTTATAAAGGCACTAATGCCATTCA
Organism: Erethizon dorsatum; assembly: GCA_028451465.1. Lineage (NCBI taxonomy): Eukaryota > Metazoa > Chordata > Mammalia > Rodentia > Erethizontidae > Erethizon > Erethizon dorsatum. Next base: position 55,849,703 of record CM051828.1, read on the forward strand.
TGAGAGCAACTCTCTCACAAACTGTTGCTTTAGACAGTCCCGCTCAGCGCACTCAGTCACTGTGGCTGGAAGTTTTAAGAATGGTATGTCTTTTACACAAAATATCTAACACATCTACTTTTATTTTTTGCCTACTAATATACTTTCATTTATACTTTAGTGTATGCATGTCAAGAGATGGGTATAAATATGTACAGAGTAAATGAAATAAAAAAATCTTTACAAGTGTTTACCATTCTATTGGATTTTAAGATTCTATCTGTTGCCTAATAGTTGTTAAGATTCCACCCTCTCAGCGGCTTTGACATTTATCACAACAGCAAATGTTTTACTGATGCTGGCTTAGTGTGACACATGAGACACCACGAACGTAAGACAGTTGAGATGGGAGTGGGAGCTACTTTAGTATGTTTCACTTAGAAGGCTTCCAATTATTTGTGATCTGATGAACTTTAGTGTATGTTTCTGCTTTCTTTCTTTCTTAAAAATTGTGGCAAAATATATATAGAATAAATTTACCATTGAACCATTTTTAAATATGTAGTTCAGTGTCATAAAATATATTTAGCTTGATGATGCAAACATCATCACCATTCATCTCCAGAAAATTTTCCTCTTCTCAAACTAAAACTCTGTCCCCATTAAACACTCAAACTGGCAATCATCTTTTTACTTTCTGTCCTTATGAATTTCACTACCCTATGTAACTCATGTGGAATATTTGTTGTTTTGTGTCTAGGTTCTTTTTTGTTTCATTTAACACAATGTCTGCAAGGTTCATCCATGTTATATCTTATGTTAGGATTTCCTTCTTTTTAAAGGAATATTCCTTTGTATGTGTACTACATTTTGTTTACCCATTCATCTACTGATGGACATTGGACTCTTTCCGCCACAGTGCTAATGCTGCTATGAATATTTTTTGCATAAGAGAAAATCAGAGATTCTTCATGCTCCACGTACCAAGGACAGCTGCCAGGTTCCCCAAGTCTTGCTGAGGTTTGCGCTCAGGGCTCTCATCTTTTACACCAAGCATTTCCAGAGCCATTTCTTAGGGCATGAAGATGCAATTCAGAGTCTTCCTCTGACAGGAGGAGCTACGGGCTCTTTTTGTGGCCCCAGAATTCTCTTCAGAGAGCAGAATGGCAACTCATTTCTATTGCTGCTGCCAAAGTCTCTTGGGAGAATGAAGGCTTATGAGTATCAAACCTGTGCTGGAGACTTGGAGACTGTACCGATGTTTTTGCCAAACTTAACCCTTTCTTTGAATTCCTTCAAATCCGTTTTATTAATGAGGAGAGGAGAGGAGAGGAGAAGAGGAGGGAGAGAGAGAGGGGGAGAGAGAGAGAGAGAGAGAGAGAGAGAGAGAGAGAGAGAGAGAAATTCCGGTGATTTCCAGTGACATGGCATTTCTAAAGAAAGGATATGCTTGGTTATTTCTTATGCTTGTTTTTGCAAGTACTTGCCTGCAGCCTACTGGGAGTAAGTACTGCGAGGCAGTAATAGTCATATTTAAAAAATGGTACATTTAGCTGATTAAGCAGATTATTTAATTTACTCCTGCTCAGAGGCTGAAACAAATCCCAGGATCATCTATTATCTCTCCATCTTCTCATTTTGCCGAGGTCAAGAGGAATAAAATAAACAATCTAGAGTCAGGCAGCTTATTAGTGGAGACTTTAAAGAGTGGTGTGTGGCACTTTCTAGTACATTCTACCACTTCATTAAGGAGAGAACCTGAAGAAGACCAAAACCTGTGATCAGAAGAGAGCTCTGGGGCAAAGTTAGCATGAGAATCATTAACAAGTGAACCAGTGACATCCGAGGGCATTGTAAACAAAACACAGTTTTCCTCTGATAGTGGTAAACCACTCAGATCTACTTGGTAATACCTGCAGAGGGCGGCTAGATGAATCATGCTGTTGTTGTTGGTTCTCTTTCCTCCTTCTGTCTCCCTGAATGACTCCTGCCCAGACAGCTTTGCCAAGGGCTGGCTGTAAAATCTCCCCTGAAGGAGACGAGGCTCCATGTACACTGCTTTCTTGAGTGGATTCAGATGAATTAGGGCTGAAAAGAGACGGTCTTTGAGGCGGAATAAGGAAATTGTATAGATGTAATGAATGAAATTTGCTACATTGTCCTTTTAAATGAATTTTCTTTAGGTGAGAGTTTTAAAATTGATTTAGTGCTTGGATATGAGAGGATATTCCAGGTGCAGTAGGCTGTTTGAACCCGTGGGTTCCATATCCACTGATCTAACAGGTTGTAGATGAAAAATACTGTATTTGAGAAAAAATTCCAGAAAGATCCAAAAAGCAAAACTTGCCCTGTGCTGAGGACTACAGTGAATCTATGTGAATGGAATGACATGTGGACATTGCATTAGTTATTATAAGTAATTTTGAAATGACTTCAAGTACATGGGAAGATATATATAGATTATATGCAAATGCTATGCCATTTTATATAAAGGACTTGAACACCCAAGGATTTTGATATCCATGAAGTGGTTGGATGTGAGGGTGTGGGGATGAGTTTGGAAATAATCTTTGAGGATACCAAAGCATGAACTGTAGTCCAAAGTACTCAAAAGCTCTGTCCCAGCAACAGCTTTCTGGCCATCAGTTGAGCTCTGCCTTCTGCTCACAGTGTCTTCATTACCCTGAGCTGTGTGGCTGAGGTTACTCCACCCATCAGATGGGGTGAGGCTGTGAATTACTGAGAAGTAGGCAGCAGGCTGAGTGGGGGGAGACCCATCCCAATTGTGAGTGGCACCAACCAATAGGCCTGTGGCCTGGATAGAATAGAGGGAAAGAATAAGAAAATGTACCTGGTTTTTGAAGAGCTCCTGTCTTCTGAGTGGGTCTGTCATTTGCCGCTGTTGCCTTTGGACATCAGTCTCCAGGTTTCCAGTTTCTCCCTTCCAGCACAGTCTCAGCACTGGTGACATTCTAGTGAACTTCCAGGTCTTTGACTTGGGCTGGTGCTGTACCCTTGAGACTCCTTGTTCTGTGGCTTCCATTTTTTGGCTGAACAATCTGCTAGATTCTCTCAAACATCCTGCAGATGGCCATTGTGACCTCTTCTGCCACTGATCCTATAAACCTACATAATAAATACCCTTGTGTAATTATACATATATTTCCTGTTGATTTGGTTCCTCTAGAGAACACTAACAGATTTTCGTACTGGGGAAGTGAGGTCATTGCTGTGACTAAACTTAAGCTTGTGGTTCAGAAATCTTTGGAAGTAGATTGTGGGAGAAGTTTGGAAAGGTTTACAGATGACACTTTTAGAAACCTTAGAATGTTGTAAGCAGGGTAAGTAGAGATGGGAGATTCTGGTCAGAGCTCAGAAGACCAGCATTTGATGGGAGTGCAGACAGAAAGGCCAGCCTCAGGAGGCTTTGGTTGGGAACAAGGACTCCACTGGCAGTTAGACAAGAGGCCATAAGTGTTACGCCCTGGCAGAAAATTTGTCTTCATTTTGCCCATGTTTTGAAACTTTGTGAGAGACAGAAATAAGGGTGGTGGACTAATTAATCTGGTGGAGGAAATTTCAAAGCAGCCTAATGTTCAGGCTGTGGCATGAGTACTGCTGGCTTCTTTAAGCCAGATACACAGTGAAAATCAAGAGAAAGGAGCAGAGCTAAAGGATTTGAAGGGTTTGCAGTTTCATCATCAAGGAAGTGCCTGCAAAGTTGGGACCACAGAGAGCTTGGTTGCTAAAAAGTTTAGCACAAAAAAGACAAATACTTTTTATTAGGACTATAGGAAAAATGACTTGAAAGTGTCTCAAATATCAGCAAGATCCTAACCATCATAGGTGCAAAGGTGCACAACTGTAAAGCACTGATTTGAGAAGAGAGCCCCTGAGCCCCCTGCATGAGGAGGGCCACCTAGGGAATTGGTTCCCTGGGATTTGTTTCACAGTGCTCAGAAATTCAGGCACTCAGAGGCCTCTGAAACCATTGTCTAAGGGGGCTAGGCTTTGGGTCAGGCTGGTGGCAGACCTTGGCATCATTCACATGGTGCTGGTTTTTCAGGCAAAATGCAAGATTTGTAGGTGTCAAGCAGTTTGTTCCAGCAACAGCGAAATGATTAATTCAGGGTAGCCTAAGCTCCTGAAGAGATGATTCTGGAGCTGTAAGTTGTGTTACCTGGATGTGAAATCAGAGTTACTTGGGAGCTAACCTCCCTGCCCAGGGGCTACAGAGTGGTAGGTTGAAGGAAGGAAACATTCAGACTAAAATGTGAGCTCTGATTCTATTAAGAGCAATTTACTTAAACCAACCTCCATTTTCTTACTTATGAAGTGGAGGCAGTAATGCTTGTTCTAGAAGGAATTCATGAGGATTTGAAGTGTTGTGTGTAAAATTTAATACATCTTTTTTCCTTTGGCTAAACATTTCAGTGGAAACAATGGCTAAAATTGTTCTGGCACATAAATTACTTTAGGCTTGCACCAGGTACAAGTAAAACCTAAATTTTATGTCAGTTTTAGACAGAATAACAGTTTGATTGGATTGTCAAATCTACAGCATTTCCTTCTGAGAATCAGAAAACTGGGAGGAGAGTAAATTTATAGAAAATCCACATTTGTAAGCCTCCCCATCTCCTCCTCTGTGAGAAATGAAGCCAAGACTGGGTGGGAGTATGTTTGTAAGGTTTTACTCCCTGCCCCCTTCTGTTCATGGAGCACTGGGCCAGGCCTTGAAGATACTGACATGAGGAGCACATGAGCAAAAGGGTGTCCTGCGGTGGGATGTTTATTTGGCATGCTACAAGATCACATCTGAGACATAAGGCTCTGTACTGTGGAACACAGGACACAGCAGGCTTAGGGAGACCCCGATGGTGGTAAAGTTGGGTCCTGTGGCTGAGAAGATCTAAGAGGGCCACCGTGACCCCCATTCTGGTGTTTTTGCCCCTTTGTGACCTTCCTCTTGAGGGGGGTGGGACCTGTGATATTCATCTAACCAAGAGAATATGACAAAGATCATTAGATGTCATTTCTGTGACCATGTTGCCTTTGGTTGTGACTTGAGGCTTCCTAGCGAACTCACTGCCTTGCTCACTTTTATGAAGTAAGCTGCTATGTTGTGAGTTCCCCTATGGAGAGGACAATGTGACCGGGAGCTGAGGGTGGCTTCTAGTTGTCAGCATGCAAGAAAAGGGGGCCTTCATCCAAGAACTCTCAAGGACCTCAATTCTGCCAACAACCACATGATCTTGAAAGCATATCCTTCTTGGTTAAGACTTGAGATGAGATTGGATCCCCAGTCAACAACTTGATCACAGTCTGTGAGGGAACTTGAAATAGAGGATGCAGCTGAGCCAGACCTGAATCCTACTTCACAGACAATGGGAGGTTATAAATGCATGTGTACTTTTATTTATTTATTTATTTTCTGTGGGTACTGGGAGTTGAACTCAGGACCCTGCACTTGCCAGCAGGCACTTGTGCCACTCAACGATATCACCGGCCCTTTTTTTCCTTTATGTGGGTACCAGGAGTCAAACTCAGGACCCCGCGCTTGCCAGGCAGGCGCTTATGCCGCTGTGCTATCTCACCAGCCCCTGCATGTGTACTTTTAAACTGCTAAATTAGTGTCACAGTCACAGATGGCTAATGTAGGATTTAAATGAGCTGCGGGGATATTCTAAGCACAGTGGTGGTGAACCTATGGCACGCATGCCAAACTGTGCTATTTGTTATCACTGAAAGCTCTAAAAGGTTCACCATCACTGTAGGAGAAGAATTAAAACAAGAATATTGCAGAGGGAGTAACCATTACAAGTGACATGGCCTGGGAGGGCACATGCTTTAATAAAATAGGCAAGTGGGAGCATTAGGAGATGTTGGAGAAGAAATTTGGTGCCAGATTATGAAAGGCCTTATACAATGTTCTGAAGTGTGAAGTTATATCCCAGAAGCTTCAAGGAATCATTGGTGGATTTTCACCTGGGAAGTGAAGTATTAGAATTTTACTTGGGGAAAAAGAACTGGCAGTGATAAATGGAAGTGGGGAGATGGGCCCAGAAGACTGCTTAAGGCTAATTTACTATGTGATCCTTGATGCACATCCTTCACTATAGATTGGATTCTTTAGTCTTAGATGACAAGAGATTACTTTATCCCATGTTGTAGGATTCAGTGTTGACAAAGGGACACTCTGTAAGTCTTCAAATAATGCTGGCAGCCACACAGCATAGAGGAAAACAAACCAATATCTACAGTCAGCTCTGTAAGGATGAATTGCTGCTCCCTCCAGGGGAGAAGACATACAGTGTAATTAAACTAGTAGCAGTTTAATTACCACTAGCCGGCTGGTCTATTCTAAGGCACTACTGCTGCCAGATTGGAATCTGGATCAGCCGTAGCAGAAGAGGCCATAAATTTGGGCCAGTGAACACCCCCCTGCCACCACGGCTGCCTCAATCAAGGAGCATCTGCTAAAGTTTAGATCTTAAAAAGTTGTCCAGAGGCCCATGTGTTAAAGCCCCCAGTTTGGTGCTATGGGGATGTGGTGAAACCTTTCCAAGGGGGGACTAGAGGAAGTCTTTAGATTATAGGAGGCAGGTCCTTGAAGAGGACTGTGGGACTGTGGGATCTTCTTCCTTTTCTTTTTGTATCCTGGCCAGCAGGTAAGTAGCTTTGCTCTGCCGTGTGCTCCTGACATCATGTACTGCCTCGTCATGGGTTCAAAAGCAACAGAGCCTATTGATCACCAACTGGAACCTCCAAAACTGTCAGCCTTTCTCCTTATAAGCAAATTAGCTCAGATATTTGTTTCACTAATGGAAAGCTGACTAACAATTTACAAGCACTGGGTGGCTGAGGACAAGAGCTAGCATCTCCTGGATATGTTATCCTGTCTACCTTGTCATTCCCTGACACATGCTGTCGGGTGTGAGACAAGAAGACCACACATGCTTGCCCTGAAGTCATCAAGGACCAGCCGTACTCCTTCAAAGCTGGGATCCATTCAAGGGATGCAACCAGTTGGGTTTGCAACAGGTATAGAACTATGATCATTGTGTGTCTTCTACTTTCTTCTGTTTTGGGAACATTTGTCGTGGTTTTCTCCTGACTTTGCCACTGGATTTAGTGCACAGGGATGGACACCTTGGTTCTTGAGTTCACAGGTTCTTGCAATGGAAAGGAGGTGCTCTTGAAACCTTTCTTTGTGCCTGGACCAAGGGAGATGAGGAGATTCTGGACTTCAAGTTTGGTCTGATTTCATGATGGAATGAGATTTTTATGTGCACTATGGAGTATATTCGTGCCATGAATCACTGGGGACTATAGTTGCCACTTTTGTATTTTTGAGAGCCCTGTACCTCTATGTAACAAAATCAACTACCCTGACTTTCAGAGCTCTTAATGAATAAAATTGTAATTATAGGCTGCTTACTTTTGTGGAAGTTTGCTACACAATAGTAGATGACTGAGATGAGGCAGATCAATACCTGGCAGCCCATGGTGGGCAGCTGGATGCATGAATAAAGATCAGTTTTTACTAGGGCCTAATAATGCACAGAGGCTGCTTTGAAAAGGGTCAGTTTTCTGCATGTTCCAAAAGACTGGGGGTCTGTGTTGCATTTGTCCTACTGGGGCTTGCTAGAGATTCTATGTGTTCTTGTAATCTACTATGGAGATCGCTAACACTTAGATTTGCCAGGTCATGACTCACTTGGGAAACTTGTCCCAGAGCCAGGAACTGTTGCAGAACCCCTAAGAGCTCTGGCAGCCTTCTGAGGCACCAGACATGGGGGCAAATAATCCCACGTGGTAGGACTTCCATAGCACCTGCCCTGCTCTGCAGCAATCACAGGAGAAGCTGAGGCTGCATGGGGACTCTTTTCCTGGGCTTTGGCTCCCACCTTCTCCATTATGATCAGAACACACTCTAAGCTGGCCAGCATGGTCTTTGCGAAGGCTCTGAGCAGGTTGAGGGTAGCATGGACAGACACAAAGACCCTAATCTGGGAGGCGAGGTTGCCTGCACACAGTGCAAGCTGCTGCATTAGCCAGAGTGACCCCACCTACATCTGGAGACTTGTCACTCATCTCTCCTGCCTTGTGCCCCATGCATGCCTGGTTCCTGGTCTTTATGGGTGGATCTGGTTGGGAAATCTCCCTAAGATGAACTCCGCCCACCATACTGGGGCCTCGGAGCTTTGCAGTCCCTTGTGAATTGAGATGCAGGGAGAGACAAGAGCTGGCTGCCACAGTAGAGAAGGAATCAGATCCCCCAGGCTCTGAGCGGGATGGTGGGGCATGACCCCTGGGGCTCACAGAGGGGCACATACCTGCACCTGGCCTGTGGGCAGGGTTGCCCAGAGCAGCAGAGGGCTAAGGGCAGGACCAGCAGGGCCTTAAGGGTGAAGCAGGACCATGATGGTGTCCAGACTCTCAGAAGCAGTGTCCAGACCTGAGTACTCTGCCTGGTGCTGAGCCTGGGTGGTGGGTGCAGTTGGGGGCATCAGGACCCTCACCCCAAGGCCAGGGCTCAGGACTGGCTTCAAGGCTATAAGGGTGCTGTCAGTGCCATGCACAAGGCCTGAAGCTCAAAGGCAGGAGAAGCTGTGGTCTCGATGCTACCCTAGTGGGACTGGTTACACCACCCTTCAGTACACCACACAGCCACTGGAGGATTCCGCATTGCTTTGTGTACGTGTGTGTGTGTTCGTGCACATGAGTGTGTGGATAACTGTGTGTGTATGTGGTATATGTGCTCATTGTATATGTGTTGTATATGTGTGTACTGTACGTGGTGTGTGGTGTGTAGGTTTATATGTAGTGTTGTTTGTGGGTAGTGTACCATGTGTATATGTGTATTATGTGTATGGAACATATTGTGTGTGGTATGGTACGTAGTATGGTCTGTCTGCATGTGTGTTTTGTATATATGTGTGTTGTGATGTGACATGTGGTGTGGTGCATCTTATGTGTGCACATGTGTGTGGTGTGTGTTGAGGTCTTGTGTATATAACTGTAATGATGATGATCAGAGAGAACTGTAAAAGGAATGAAAGAGGTGGCTCCCAAATTCCTGGGAAATCTCTGACCATTCCCAGAAAAGACATGAACATTTTTTTCCCTTTATTTGTCCATCCCTCTCCCTCATTTCTTTTATTTTTTTATCCATGGCACCCCCTTTCCCAGTCTGCAAGAACTGAGAAGCTGATTAGCAAATCTGACTCCTACTTCTCCATTCTTTGGCCACTGAATCAACTTTCAGTGTTGGTGCTTAGTCTTCGCTTCCTTTTTGGCTACACAGCACTGAATGGGAATATAAATTACCTGTAGAGGGTCTCTCTTAGGAGAAGGGCCAACAAATTGTGGGTAACAGCCCAATCACTTATTATTTTCTTTAAAAAGATGCATCTGCGTTGAAGTGACACATTTTAATTAAATACTATCTTCTGATAAACCAGTGATGTAACAATAGCAGATAAAATTAATAATACCCCAAGGACACATGTATTGTCAGCCCACCCTGCTCATGAGAGTTGGTTCAAGTGACTCATCAAAGTGAAATGGCAACTGGCTCCTCGCCAGGCCATTCCTGAGATTTATTAATTCTTTCATCCTCACTACTTTTTACCTTTCTCCAAGAATATTCCCCCTTGGGTGGTGAGAGTTGCGGTTAGCTCCCTGTGTGCTTTCTTGTGGCAGGGTGAACTGAATCTTCTAACAGAGTTGTCTACACTCATTATCCTGGCTCCTGGAATTTGGGGGTAGCATCTTCCTAATGGGGATTTCCTTGGCAATTCACTTCTAATTTGTTCATTTAATCAGATATTTTCTCCTCTTGGAAATTATTTAATTTTAATTTTTTTTTTTTGTGGGTACCGGGGGGTCGACCTCAGGACCTCGCGCGCCAGCAGGCGCCCGTGCCGCTGAGCGATATCACCGGCCCCTTTTTCGTATGTGGGATCCGGGAGTCGAACTCGGGCCCTTGCGCTTGCCGGGCAGGCGCTTAAGCCGCTGAGCCATCTCACCGGCCCCCTAATTTTAATTTTAACTCCTAAAAAATCACTTGTTAGATATAAAAGTGGCCAAATGTTCTTATCCAACCCCAAAGCACTTAAAACTATAATTAAGAAAAATAGAATTTATGCTTATGCAATAGGTTCCCCTCCTATAGGGGAGGTTCCCCTCCAATAGGTTCCCAAGGAATGGTGTGTGTGTGTGCATGTGTGTGTGTGTGTGACACGGGGAGGGAGAGAGAGAGGGAGAGAGAGACTAAATTCACAGTGTTGAGTCTGGGAACTAATTCACATGTTAAATGACACAGATTCTAGAAGGCCAGAGCTGGGCCTCAGAGCTGGGGCAGGATCCGTGCTCTAGGCAGAGAACAGTCTGGCTTGGCACTCAGCCTCCTTCGCCTCTAAGATTTCATCACAGACGCTTAGAGCCTCAGTGTTGAAACAAGGTAATAGTTTCAAACCAGTGACTTAGTTTCACAGCCACAGACACAGGCTTAAGGCTTTATTTAGTCCTTCTTGCCTCCTGTCAGTTCCTAATTCTTTTCACATCTCTCTCTCTTTTCTCAAGGAGTGAGAAATAGCTGCCTCTGCCACAGTCAAACATTTCCATAGGCTTACTGGCTCTCCTCCAGCCCCAGTATTTAACGAGGTATAGAGCATGCCTATTCTTGTGGATTGTTCTCAGCTGGCCCATTTTCCTTCCAGTCACATCTGCCCCTCTTTTGGGGGTCATTTTCTAATGTCTTCAAATTTTGTCCCTCCTGGTTTCTGGAGTCAGGGTGCTTCTCAGCACACTGGCGTGGCTCAGAGTAAAAACCATATCCCCCTTCCTCCACACAGTGTGCCAAGTGTTCAAGGAAAGTTGAGGTGATCCACTTGATAGCCGCTAGGACTTCCTTGTGAAGAAATGAAATGTACAGAGATGAAGTGAAATGCAGTGCATTTCAGGAGGGTGCTAGGGCAAACACGGTGTCTGGAAACAAAACAAAACAGAAAAACAGGTGCAATCTCTTGCGCTTGTTCTGATCAGCTTTTTGTGAATTTGACTAACCTTGACTGGCAGAGGTGATCGGAATCCCTGCCAGCTGCTCTCTGTTTCTGCCAAGTGCTACCAAGTTGCCACCATGAGCTGGAGCTGAGCTCAGTTGGAATGAATTTAGTTTGGCAGCGAGAGAGGCTAGAGTTGAGCTTCCGAGTCCTGTAGTGAAGATGAAACCCAAGTCTGTGGCCTGCTTAATTATTTCTGTGACTTTGGACAAGTCCCTTTACATCTTCGGGCCTCAGTTTCTCTGTCAGTAAAATGAAGGATTTGGCGGGATGAATGCTAATTAAATGCCTTCCTTGCTTTCAAATGCAATGACTATGTAGTTTCTGCAGTGCCCCAGAGGCGCTGTGAGGAATCCATGGGCAGTGGAGGAGCAGGTCCCTGTGACAACTCGAGGAGAGTGCCAGTTTAATCAACAAAGGGCTCGGAGGAGTTTGTCAGAGAAAATCCTCCCCTGTAGATCTTCCCCTGGGTCCTATTCCCCTTCTCTCTCTTATATCTCTGAGAGTAAAACTGTCTACAATCCTGAGCTTTAATTTTTTTCTTTAAATCATTATTCACTGGCATTTTCCTAACAAAACAACTGCATGAAGTTTTTTCCCTGCAACATCTTCAAAACTAAAGCTTTGACTGTTTCAAACTGACTTATGATGGAAGGCATGATGGCCAAGCCCGAAGTTGGGCCAGGAACTAGAAGACTTGAGGTGACAGAGATATCTGGATGCAGAACATAAAGTCACTACTTGATCTAGAGAGCTGAGAAAGGAATTTCTGAAATAATGGATTCCCAAAGGCTGAGGCCAGGATCTGGGCAAGTCTGCATTATGACAAGTATGCTCTTTCATGTATTAATCAGAAAAACCAAGCTCCTTGTGCTGACTAGTGCAGTGTTGGAACTGGTGTGAGAGGGAGAGGCGTATTTTAAACCTCCATTAATGGAGATGGGAGTGACCAGCCGCCACTTCATTTTTCCCCCTGAGATAATACACAGTCTCTCACTGTCCCTTCCTCTTCTAAGGTGCATGGGTGGGTTGTAGGGTGGAGTGCAGCGTGGTGCTGTGTGGAGTTCTGCTCAATTTGGAGGCAGAGCACTATTTGAGAATGGATTAAAGCTAGCCAAATGCAGCCAACCTAAGCAAAATCTCATCTCACTAACTTGATCTCCGACAAAACTCCAGCAGCTCTCCCCAGAATGCAGTGATGTTGTAGAAGTTCTTTGGGAGTACATGAGTTGTTTTCCGCCCATCCTTCTGTCTTACAGGATGGGTTGGTATTGCCTTCATGTCTGTGCAGTGTTGGCCAACTTGAGAGAGAGAGAGAGAGAGAGAGAGAGAGAGAGAGAGAGAGAGAGAGAGAGACAGAAAGAGAGAGCTTTACCTAAGGCCTACAGGCAGTGAAAACTGTACATTTTGCCTATCATAGGGCTGGAGGGAGAGAGAGCAGTGACCACCTTCTTTGTGAATCTTTTATCTCATCTCTCCTCACCCAAGGGTGAAACTATGTTGAAAGGAGAACTCTGAAACTGTTAGTTCCAGCAAAGTGAAATGGGGTGGGGACAAATTTGTACCATACACAAAGCCTGTTTGGGGGACAATTGTGTTGCTTGATCATCTTGATTTGGGGAACTGGAATAAGAACTTTGCAATCCTCCCTTCAATTTCTTAAAAGCTTTAAGACATGAACCCATCTTTAAAGCTGCATTTAATTACTTGTAGATGTGCTATTGCTCACTGTGTTTTGGTGAAAGCTATTTGCTTCATTTATTTTTATTATCAGAAGCATAGAGCTTGATGAATAACACAGAGTCAGGACAAAGATGTGGAACAGTGAGCACTGGATTACCTTGACTTTTCCAGTCTTTGATGTTCCATGTGAATGTCTTAATTGAGAATGGTAAAGTTCTTGGAAAAATGAGAATCTAAACAGAATTAATGTATAGCAGTGACTGGGAGAACTGAAGTCTGAGCACTGTTGGGAGTCTTGGCCCTGGGTATTTCCAGATCTGTGCTGTTGGCCAAGCAACACCAACTCCAAATCTCTGAGGGTGCAGACGCTTGCTCTGCATCTTGCCAAGCATTACTGTGTAGGCTATTATGTCTTCTACTTCCTCTGGTAGGCAAGCAAAAAAAAAAAAATCACAAAAGTTTTTACTTTTTCTATTCTCATGAAGTACATATAATTTATATATTAGTATATATAATATGTATAATTTAATATTATATATAATTCCCAGATATCTATCATTGCTAACACTCTGGAAATAGTGCCAGAATATTTCCTTATAGCTATTGGGTTGTTGCTTAATAGGCGATCTCTTCAGTCTGTAATATCAGCGGTCCACATCATTTTTGGTAATATAATGAAGTTTCAATGTAGTTTCTTCCCAAGTTGAGAAAACTTTTTTTCCTTCTCTGTCTATTCATGTTCTCTTATTAACTAGTTGATAAGGGACTCAACATATAATTTAAATTAGATTTATTATGTTTTATGAATTATATACTCTGATTTAAAATAAGACTAAATACAAAGGTAAATAGATTTAAAAATTATCTCTTAGTTTGTATTTTCCAGTCATTATTTCGCATTAGTTGGGTTGACCGTTGAAGTGAAGTCACTTCTCCACACCTGGAAATGAATGTTTTAGTTTGTCTAATATGAATTAGTATAAAGTACGTGTAATAAATGAGAATTTTCAAGTCTTTAAGAAATCAAGGGCCGGTGAGATGGCTCAGCGGCTTAAGCGCCTGCCCGGCAAGCGCGAGGGCCCGAGTTCGACTCCCGGAACCCACATACGAAAAAGGGGCCGGTGATATCGCTCAGCGGTACGGGCGCCTGCTGGCGCGCGAGGTCCTGAGGTCGACCCCCCGGTACCCACAAAAAAAAAAAAAAAAGAAATCAACACAATGATGATCTCTAATAACATATTTCTCATAAAGTTGTTCCAGAGTTTTATTCCCTAAAAAGTATCTATTTGGAGTTTCAGGATTTATGAACTTGAAATGATTTGGTGACTCTGGGCAAAGCTTTCATCTTAACACTTGGAGGGAGAGTTACATGGATGTGATGTAACACATAGTGGGCAGATGACTTCACATCCTTCCTACCCATAAGTGAACTTGGGGTATACCAACTTCTCACCTGCAGGGTCTTACATAAGCATTGCTACTTGGTGATTTGACTACTATGAATGATTAGAAAATCACCAGGCCTGCTTTTCAGTATCTTATCTTCTAAATTCATTTTACATTTTTGTAAGCTCTTTTCTGCAGTTCTTCCAGAATAATCTTCCCATTGACTCTTCGGGAAAATTGTTGGATAAATAACTTGAATAACTGACTCAAAGCCCCTAGAAGGCTACGAAATATTAACTGGGGCTTAGAAAAAGAAACCAGGTGAAGCTGCACCCTGATCCCCATTCTAGGAGTATTCATCTGGTTGAGGGGAAAGAGCATCAGAGAATGACTTGTAATTTTGAAGTCCGTGTCACCCCAAGAGCTATTTTTCTGCCATAAATACTTTGACCTTTCTACACCTGTCTGGGAAGTACAATAGCTACATATTTTCTCAGCTGTACATCTTCTGGAATCAGCATTCAGAGAACAGGCAAAGGATGAAGCCTCATTCATTTAGATCAGCCTTATAAAGTGGTTGCTGTCAGGCTCTTTCCAGAAGGCAATTACTCACCAGCCTCTGGAGGTTTCAGAGCTTCCTCTTCTCACCTGCTGGGCAACAGCGACTTTCTGTCCTGATGGTCGAGAGAGAAATGTGGGCTATGACCTACGAGTATCTCTTTGGGTTTCCAATGAAAATTCCATGTGCAGTTATTTATGAAACCCACGCAACCTGCATAAGCCAGCATAGTTCGAAATAGAAATCTCTGCTATCATGCTTTCAGAGTCTTCAAAGAAAAATTTCTCCTTGTGATATGGCATTTCTGGATTTTCTGTTAACTATTTAGTCTTAAATACCTACGTTTGTTAATTTGGGAGAAACAGAGAAAACTTGGCTTTTAAGGATCTGGAAAATTGATTAAATTCTTTTGGAGAAACTCACAAATAACCTCCAGGGACAGAAAGATTTTGGGGTGTTTAAACTTAGAAAAACCCTGCAAAGTCAAAGGACTCTGGAAGACGTCCTTGATTTCTCTTGCACAGAAAGGTACTGGCAGTGCGGAGACAAGCAGTATTTAAAATCTTTGCTTGGCCATTAGGGGCTCATTAATCCTGTCCTCCAGTAGTTCTTAAAGTGGAGTGTACATAAGAACCACTTAGAAATAAATTTAAAATGCATGATTCCTTGCCTACTGTAAAAATTCTGAATTAGGATCCCCCTGTGGGACCTGGAATTCTGCTTATTTTTTTGCTGAGAATTGAGTCCATGCCCTCATGCGTGCTAGGCATACATTTTACTACTGCGCTATATCCCCAACCTAGATTCTGTATTTTAAACAAATACTCTAGATGATTCCACAGCAGGCATTTTGAAGGGCACCTTTTGGGAAATCTCCAGCTCTAGAGAGCAATGTGCCAAATATCTTGATATACAGTAGCAGCTCATGTTTTAGGGGTTCCAGATTTGCTGGAACAGCTTTTTATGTCTATGTTTTACTTATCCATTTTAACCAGATCTTTGGATTATACTGAGCAAACTATTCAAATTTTCTGCTCCCCAGGACTGTGAGATAATAAGGAATATTAGCACAATTCTGAAGGAAGCTTGGTCAAGTTAAATGTCGGGTTGCTAGTTTTCTACTTGCGGGTGCTCCGAATCTTTTCATTTCTTGTGCTCATCTTATTTCCTAGGCCCTGTGGGCTGTATTCTACCCTGCCCCCACCATTTCTCTGTTTTCAAATACTCACTACCCACCACCCTGTTTTCTTAATTTTTGCTGGGTGACAACCATTGCCCTGGCATTGCGATAAATGCTTCCCATTCTCTATGCTTCTTTTCCTAATGATTGGTATGTGGTGTACATCATTATCCCTAATTTATGGAGCAAGAAATTAAGGCTCTGGTGCTGAAGGTAACAAAGATGGTCAGCAGGAGGGTTAGAATTATTAGGCAGAAGTCTGGCACTCTAATAAGCAATGCTACAACAGAATGCCAGAGACAGGGTAAAGAAATTTATTACCTCACGGCTCTAGAGACAGAAATCCCAGATCAAGATGGTGTTATTTTATGAGGGGCGTCTTACTGTTTCATAACATAACAGAAGGCTTATATGAGAGATACAGGTTAGACTTGAAGGATTAGTAGGACTTTAATGGGTTTTTGTTTGATTTTTGCTATTGTTGTTAGTAGAGGTCAAATCCTACCCCAGAGGGCCGGTGAGACGGCTCAGCGGCTTAAGCGCCTGCCTTGCAAGCGCGAAGGCCCGAGTTTGACTCCCGGAACCCACATACGAAAAAGGGGCCGGTGATATCGCTCAGCGGCACGGGTGCCTGTTGGCGCGTGAGGTCCTGAGGTCGTCCCCCCGGTACCCACAAAAAAAAAAAAAAAAAAAAAAAAAAAATCCTACCCCAGAAAATCTCTGATTCCTGATTGGGCTGCCAGTCTGCAAGCTCCATGACCATAGCAGATAGAGGCAGCACACAGTAGCTATGCATGTGTGTATCTGTGTACATACTGTAATGTGTTCACAAAAGTAGTGTAATGGGCTGGGAGAGCAGCTCAGTGGTATAGCACTTGCCTAGCATGCACAGGTCCTGTACTACAAAAAAATTTTTTTTAGAAAGCAGTGTATCAAACTGCAACTTACAGATAAACATAGAAGGTTTCAGATATACTGGATCTATAGAAATTGCAGGCTCACACAAAAAAATGCCATAGCAAGAAATGTAAAGTGTGTAGGAGGGACATTGAGGTCTTGACAGAGAATTAAAATATTTCTCCTTAGAACTTTTGGAAACAAATAAATTTCCATCTAATGTAGCCCCCTGTCTACCATTGTAGAGGTAAATTGGGGATAATGATGTAAGCAAAATGTCTTCAATTTTTCTGTTAAACCGGTTGTGCTAATTTTCATATCTTGTACAATCTTCAAAGTAAGAACAAAGTATTTACCATCCACAAATCATCTTATCTCCTTGGCCTTGAATACAAAGTTGCTAATATCCTCAACTCTATTGTTCATAATTTATAGCCATTAATTATTTCAGAGGCAAGAAAGCAACAACATGGAAAGAACTTGGATTGAGAGTCAGGAAATGCAAATGTTTGTTTTGAGCCTAATGTGTAAAATGCACGTGCATTAGAAAATAATTTCACCAATCTGTTCTTCAGTTTTCCATATACAGAGTAAAAGTCTTGAATTTGATCATCTCAGATACTTCCAAGCACTAGAATTCAATGAGTCTTTCCCAAGATATTAGCTGGAATTTACTTGTGAGAGAGAAAGGCCATAAATGCTATGATTTGAATGTCTTCCCCTAAGAACCTGTGCAGGAAGCTTAACCCCTTAGGCGGCAGTGTTGGGGTGGGGGACTAATGTGAGGTGTGAGGTGTGTAGGTCACAGGGCTTCACCTTCATGAGTGGATTAAGGCTCTCTCTCTCTCTCTGAGATAGAGTTTTCAGGTATGGCAGTTATCTAATCTCTAATACTATGTTCCTGAGCATGTGTCCACTCTCTCTGTGACTTGAGACAAAGTATACTGAGACACTTCTTGACTGCCTATCTTGCTGTATCTTAGACTTTGAAACTTCTTTATCATCCAACCAACATTACAGTTTTCTCAGATTATTGTCACTTGGAGACTACTGTGATTTTCAAGTGAATGGTATTTTTGGTGGAATGACACAGTAATTTATGATCACCATGGCAACAGTAGGGCTATTTTTTTCTATCTTGTTGCTGCTTCCACAAACAAACAAGATCATAGTGCTTACCTCCCCACATTTAAAAAAATTTTTTTTATGTGGGTACCGGGAGTCGACCTCAGGACCTCACACTTGCCAGCAAGTGCTTGTGCCACTGAGCGATATCACTGGCCCTTTTTTTTTCTTTATATGGGTTTTGGGAGTCAAACTCAGGACCTTGCGCTTGCCAGGCAGGCACTAATGTCACTGAGCTATCTCACCAGCCCCTTCCCCACATTTTTAAGGGTTATGAATTAATAGGAAAAATCAAGTAACTTTAAAAAATATGTTTTCACAATCCTAAAATTCATTTGGAATCAGAAGAGACCTAGAATAGCAAAGGCAATTCTGGGCAACAAAGGCAAGGCAGGGGGCATCACTATCACTGACTTGAAATTATACTATAAAGCTACTGTGATAAAAACAGTGTGGTACTGGCAAAAAAACAGACCTGAAGATCAATGGAACAGATTAGAAGATGCTGAAACAACCCCAGACATACTAAGCCACCTTATCTTTGACAAAGGTGCCAAACACATTCGCTGGAAGAAAGATAGCCTCTTTAATAAATGGTGCTGGAAAAACTGGCTCTACACATGCCGAAGATTAAAACTAGACCCATATCTTTCACCATGCACTAAACTAAATTCAAAATGGATCAGAGATCTAAATATTAAAACAGAAACATTAAATCTGCTGGAAGGTAGGATAGGTAAAACCCTTGGAGACATTGGTGTAGGCAAAGACTTTATGAATAAAAACTCAACCGCACGGGAACTATCCCAAAGAATCAATAACTGGGATCTCATCTTATTAAAAAGCTTTTGCACAGCAAGAGAAACCACCAACAGAGTGAAGAGACAACCCACAATGTGGGAAAAAATGTTTGCCAGCTGTTCCTCAGACAAAAGATTACTATCGAGAACATATAAAGAACTCAAAAAAATCAGACCTCCCAAATTTAAAGACCCACTCCAAAAATGGGCATCTGAGATGAATACACATTTCTCAGATGAAGAAATACTAATGGCAAATAAATATACAAAAAAATGTGCAACATCACTAGTCATTCGAGAGATGCAAATTAAAACAACACTGAGATACCATCTCACCCCAGAAAGAATGGCTACTATTAAGAAATCAACTAATAACAAATGCTGGAGGGGCTGTGGGGAAAAAGGAACCCTTCTCCACTGTTGGTGGGAGTGTCGACTGGTACAGCCACTGTGGAAGTCAGTGTGGAGATTCCTCAAAAAGCTAGGGTTGGAGGTCCCATTTGACCCAGCTATTCCCCTTCTGGGCATCTTCCCAGAAGAATTAAAAACATCATACCACAGCGATATATGTGCACCCATGTTTATAGCAGCACAATTTGTAATAGCCAGATCTTGGAAACAACCCAAATGCCCATCAACTGAGGAATGGATAAGAAAGATGTGGTATTTTTATATAATGGAGTACTATTCAGCCATTAAGAAGGATAAACTGGAGACTTTTATAGGTAAATGGATGCAACTCGAGAAAATACTCATAAGTGAAATAAACCAGAAGCACATGTGTAAGCATCGTATTGTCTCTCTAGTATGAGAAACTGAAAGAGTAAATAAGATCCAAAATGTACAATAGACATGGTGAATCAAAAAGAAACTGGTCAAAAGGAAAGAGAGACTGGAATAGGGAAAAGAAAGAAGGGAAAGGGAAAAAAATTGTATATATATATATAAGATGGTTAAGATAGATACACTACGATTTTTACTTAGTTCATTGAAGAGTAAGGTTTGTGCCAATGATGTTTGGATAATTAAATGCTAATGTCTGGTGTCCTGAATAACTAACTTAAAGATAGTAATACGCAATGTATTAACCATTCTTACCCTCCTATTATGTTGTTTTGAAAATTTGTTCTTCTTTTGATTTGTTTTGTTTTTTCTTCTCTTTAAAATAAAATTAAAAAAAAATATGTTTTCATCACCTCCCCTTCAGATGGGGATTCTCTGATATTGCTAGGTAGCTGACTTGAATATTAAATTATTATAATATTTGCATTTCTGAATCTTATCCCATATCTAGCATAAATCTCTTACTAAATGTTCTAAGAATATATGAGCTGAGGTGAACTCCACAGAGGTGGGAACCTGTCTGATAGCCATCTTCTCAGCTGCAGGAACCCAGGTGAACTGTGCTGAAAGGCCCAGAGACCAGAGGAAAACCAGAGACACACTAGGCTCCCAACTAAGGCGCACATGATGGACAGGCAAGACTAGTGGCATGAAAAGTCTGAAGCAACAATAACAATATGAGCCAACAGGTGACTGAGGCGTCTGCAGGACCAGCAACCAGCTTCAGAAGAACCCAGGACTCTTGGTAACTGGCCCTTTGCTCACAATAAATTTTTTTTAATTAAAAATTTTCTTCCTTTTTTTCTTTCTCTTCTCTTTTTCTTCTCCTTCTTCCCTTTTCTCTTTCTTTTTCTTTCTTTCTATCCTTTTTTTCTCTCTTTTCTAAATGGCAGGGGAGAACTCTAGCCACAGAAAACTAATCCCATCCCCCAAACCCAGAGAGCAAGTTCAGATAATCCTTGGAATACTCCTTTATTCTTTCTTTTCTACCCACTTCTCTAGTATCCCAAACCTTGCGTGATCATCCTTTGTCCTCCAGCCTTGCTTCTACTTCCTTTCCAGTTATCTTTGTTTTATACACTATCCTCCCTAAATTTCCCCACCATGGGGTAAAACCACTCCACCAAGGGGAAACACTTTGGATGTGAACTCCTAATTTATGATTAGTTCTGTTATATAACTATAGACTCTGCTCATATGGTCTAAAGTACAAAATCAATATTTACCACAGTTTGTCAGTTTCTAAATTGTGCTTGATGCTATCGTTATTGCTAATTTTACTACTTTAGCCAGGGTGATATATCTGTTGTAATCAGTTGTCCTTCCTTTTGTAAAACAATACTGGGAAGTTCTAGGGTAATAACCTCACCACAGCCCTACACCAAAGGACTGGGGACTGAGCCAAACAGATACCAACATCCCACACTTAATTAATTGAGAAGATAGGATCTTGTGACAGACACAAACCAAGAATCTCCTACACATAGAAGACATCCTGGAAGAACAGACTTTTTCTAGAGAGGCCTTGATACTAGTGATATGGCTACCTACTACAAAAACTCACAAGGATCATCACAGAAAACAAAATTAAAAAAATTTTGAAATACAAAATGACAAGACAAAAAAGTAAAATGCAATCTCAGACCTCCAGACCACACAGAACAAGTCCAGGAGACACTGACAGAAGAAATTGGAAGAAAATTAGAAGAAATTTCAGAAATGATAGCAACTGAAGTAAAGAAAAACATCCATAAGGTGATAGAGGGAATCAGATCAGAAATAATCTCTCAGATAAAAAAGAATGTCAACATTTATAAAGGAATTGCTCAGAAAATCTAGAGATAGATAAAAAAATAGATGATGATAGGAAGAGGATGGAAACCATGAAAGATCAATATAAGAAAGAAATAGAATGCATGAAATGGATTCAAACAGATATCCAGGAAATAAAAAATTGCATTGAAAGCAGACAAGACTGCTTGAACAAAACTGAGGACAGACTTTCAGATGTTGAAGACAGGATCATGGCTAGTGATCATGAAAAGAAAGATCTCTTGAAAATAACAAAAGATCAGGAAATAACATTCAACAGCTCAAGATGATGCAAAGACAATAATATAAGATTAATTAGTGTCAGTGAAAAAGCAGTACACAACACAAAAGACATAGAAAAGTATTTGCAGAAGTAATAGCAGAAAATTTCCCAAGAATGGGGAAAAAAATCTGACATACAGATAAGTGAAGCATGTAGAAGTCCAATTAGCCATAACCAAAATAAATCTACACCCAGACATATAATAATCAAGATCCCAGAAATTCATCACAAGAACAGAATATTCAAAGCTTTTAGAGAAAAGAAACAGATCATCTATAAGGAAAGTCCATCAGAATCATGGCAGACTTCTCAACACAAACTCTCAAGTCAAGAAGAGCTAGCAGCAAAGTATTTCAAGTCCTGAAAGAAAACAACTTCCTACCCAGATTGATGTACGCTGCAACACTATCTTTCAAAACTAATGCAGAAATAAGATACTTCCATGACAAAGAATAACTGAAAAAATTCAAGACCACCAAACCAACAATACAAAGGATACCAAAAGATATTCTAGACAGAGACAAAAATGACCAGAATTCCAAGAACAACAACAGAAATAAACCATCAGGCAGGGCAAGCAATTAAACAGAGGGGAAAAGCAGGGAACCAACAGCAGGAAAATAACATGACAAAGACAAGCTAGTACATATCAGTAATAATCATCAATGTAAATGGCCTTAATTCACCAATCAAAAGAAACAGACTGGCAGAATGGATCAACAAACAAGATCCAATGATATGCTGTATAAAAGAAACACATTTAACTCAAAAAGAAATTCAGAGGATGAAAGTCAAAGGATGGAAAACAATACTCCATAAAACGGGGACCCAGAAAAAAGCAGGGGTAGCTATTCTGTTTGCAGACAATGTGAACTTCAAACCAAGAATGATCAAAAGAGATAAAGAAGATCACTACACACTTGTTAGAGGAAAACTTCAAGAGGAAGAGATAACAATCATAAATATATATGCACCAAATATGAGAACACACAACAACATTAGAGAAATATTAATAGACATGAAAAATCAAATAAGCAGTAACGCAATTGTAATACCCCATTGTCACAAAGAGATAGATCAACTAGACAAAAAATCAGCAAAGAAATATCAGAACTGAACCAAATCTGTGAAAAAATGTACTTAGTAGACGTTTACAGAATATTCTATCCAACAACATAAGAATACACATTCTTCTCAGCTGCACATGGGATGTTCTCTAAAATAGACCATATACAAGCCCACAGAACATGCTTAAGTAAATGCAAAGGAATTGAAAGTATCCCATGCATACTATCTGACCATAATGCAATAAAATTCAAAACCAATGACAAAAGAAACCACAAAAACTCCATAAACACATGAAAATTAAGTAACACCCTCCTGAACAACAAATGGGTAACAGATGAAATTAAAGAAAAAATTAAACAATATCTGCAATCAAGCAAAAAATGTAAATACACTTACCAGAACCTGTGGGACACAGTGAAAGCAGTCCTAACAGGTAAATTTATAGCATTGAATTATCATATCAGCAAAACAGAATGAGCTCAAATAAACAACCTAATGCTGCACCTCAAGCTTCTAGGAAAAAAAAAAAACAACAAAAAACAAGTCAAACTGAAACCCATACAAGAGAGGAGATTATAAAGATCAGAGCATAAATCAACACAATTGAGACTAAGAAAACAATAAAAAGAATTAATATATTGAAGAGTTTGTTCTTTGAAAGCATAAATAAAATTAATAAACCCTTAGCCAACCTTAGCAAAAAAGGAGAGAAAAAACTTAAATTCATGCATTGAGGAATGAAAAGGGTGAAATCACTACAGATCCTGTAGAAAGTCAGACAATCATCAATACCTACTTTGAAAATGTTTACTCTTGTAAGATGGGAAACACAGAAGAAATGGACAGATTCCTTGAAATGTATGAACTACCAAAACTGAATCAAGAAGATATAAAAATTCTGAACAACCCAATATCAGTAAATGAAGTTGAAAATGTAATAAAAAACTTGCAAACAAAGAAAAGCCCAGGTTCTGATGGATTCATGGCTGAATTCTACAAGAAATTTAGAGAAGATTTAATGCCAATACTGCTCAAACTCTTAAATGAAATTGAAAGGGAAGCAATTGTCCCTAATTCATTCCTGGAGGCAAGTATCACTCTGATACTGAAACCAGAGAAAGACTCAACCAAAAAACTACAGGCCAATCTCTCTAAGAACATAGATGCAAAAATCCTCAATAATATACTGGCAAACAAAGTTCAGCGAATCATCAAGAAAATTATACACCATGACCAAGTAGTATTCATCCCAGGAATTCAGGGATAGTTCAACATATGCAAATCAATAAATGTAATAGACCATGTCAACAGACCCAAAGGCAAAAATCACATGATCATCTCAATAGATGCAGAAAAAAGCTTTTGATAAAGTCCAACACTAATTCATGATAAAACCCTATGGAAAATCAGAATAGATAGACTTTACCTGTCTGATAAAAACCACCTATGACAAACAAACAGCTAACATCATACTAAATGAACAAAAACTGAAAGCTTTCACTCTAAAATCAGAAACAAGACAAAGATAACCCACTATCACCACTACTCTTCAATATAGTTCTGGAAACATTAGCCAGAGCAATTAGACAAGAGAGAGAAATAAAAGAAATAAGGATAGGAAAGGAAGATGTTAAATTATCATTATTCACATATAACATGATACTTTACATAGAAGACCTCAAAAATTCCACAAAAGACTTCTAGATTTAATAGGAAAATTCAGTAGCGTAGCTGAATACAAAGTCAACACTGAAAAATCAATAGCACTCCTGTATGCCAGGAACAAAATCACTGAGAGAGAAATTAGGGAAACTACACCCTTAATGATGTCATCCAAAAAATGAAATACTTAGGAATCAATCTAATGACTGATGTAAAAGATCTATACATTGAAAATTACAGCACACTGAAAAAAGAGATTGAAGAGGATATCAGAAAATGAAAAGATATCCCTTGTTCATGGAAAGGAAGAACTAACATTGTGAAAATGGCCATACTCCCAAAACTGTTATACAGATTTAATGCAATCCCAATCAAAATACCAGTAGCATACCTCATAGATCTACAGAAAACTTTCCTAAAATTCATTTGGAAACAGAAGAAACCTAGAGTAGCAAAGTTAATCCTGGGCAACAAAGGCAAGGCAGGAGGCATCACAATCTCTGACTTGAAATTATAGTACAAAGCTACTGTGATAAAATCAACATGGTACTGGCAAAAAAAACCAGACCTGAGGATCAGTGGAACAGAATAGAAGATACAGATGCAGCTCCAAACACACTCAGTCACCTTATCTTTGACAAAGGGTCCAAACATGTTCACTGGAAGAAAGATAGCCTCTTTGAAACATGGTGCTGGAAAAACTGGCTATCCACATGCCAAAGACTAAAACTAGACCCATTTCTATCACCATGCACAAAACTGAAGTCAAAATGGATCAAAGATCTAAATATTAAAACAGAAACACTAAATCTACTGGAAGACAAAGTAGATAGAAATCTTGAAGACACAGGGGTAAGCAGAGAGTTCATGAACAAAACCCAAGCTGCAGGGAAAGTACTTCAAAGAATCAACAACTGGGATCTCATCTTATTAAAAAGTTTTTGCACATCAAAAGAAATCATAACAGAGTGAAAATCCCACAGAATGGGAAAGAGTTTTAGACAACTGTCCCTGAGGCAAAGGCCTTCTATCTAGAACATATAAAGAATTGAAAAAAATCAGGCCTCCTAAATTCAAAGACCCAATCCAAAAATGGGCCTCTGAAATGAATACACACTTCTCAGAGGAAGAAATACAAATGGTAAATAAATATATGAAAAAATGTTCAACATCATTGGTCATTCAAGAAATGCAAATTAAAGCAACCCTGAGATTCCATCTCACCCCAGAAAGAATGGCTATCTTCAAGCAATCAACCATTAACAAATGCTGGGGGTGCTATGGGGAACAGCAACGCTTCTGCTCTGTTGGTGGGAGTGCAGACCAGGACAACCATTTCAGTAATCAGTGTGGAGATTCCTCTAAAAACTAGGATTAGAGATCCCATTTGACCCAGATATTCCCCTTCTCTGTATTTTCCCAGAAGAATTAAAAGCATCATACCACAATGATATGTGTGCACCCATGTTTATAGCAGCACAATTTGTAATAGCTAAATATTGGAAACAACCCAAGTACCCATCACCCCAGGAATGGATAAAAAAAGATGTATTTTTATATAATGGAGTACTACTCAGCTATAAAGGATAAACTCAAGGTTTTATAGGTAAATGGATGAAGCTAGAGACCATACTCATAAGTGAAATAAATCAAACTCGCATGTGTATACAATGTGTTGTCTCCCTCGTGTAAGAAACTGAAAGAGTAAATACGATCCAAATGTACACTAGATATTGTGAAAGGGAAAGAAACTGCTCAAAAAGAAATAACAACTGAGATGGGGGAAAGGAGAAAAGAACGAAGGGAAAAGAAAAAAATATATATATACAAGACAACTAAGATAATTATACTACTAATTTCTTTTAGTTCCTTGATAAGAATGGCTTTTTGCTTATATTGTTTGATCAATTTTTCACACCTATATCTTGTAATCTGAGGAACTACTTTGAAGATAATAAGCAATATATCAATCATTGTTAATTTCCTATTACCTTGTTTTCAAATTCTGTATTTTTTTGTGTGTGTGTGTGTGACCCTCATCCTTCCAGAGTTCCAGGATTACAGGCTTGTGCCACCATGCATGGCTTATCATGAAGTGATTATTTTATTTTTTGTCTAGGATTATGGAAAAAATCTAACCACTTAAATAATCACCAAAAGATCATGTAAAGACTTAGACATCTTTGTCAGTCTGATGATGTACTAAACAAAAGCAAAGTGATGCTAACTTACATTCATGCTCATGTCTTGGTGATACTCCTTTTGATCACTTTCTTTATCATGTCAAGTATCAGCACAGGGAATGGTGCACAGTCAGTTGTTAATAAATTGGTTGTTTAATTGATTATAAACTGGCTTCCATCAGTACCTATCTGAATATTGCTTCTCAGTGTCTATCCTCTTGTTCCTTCTTGGTTGTTATCCACTAGAGATTCACCCACAGGGAAAAGGAGAGATCTGTAGTTGAAGCAACAAATTAGAAAAGATATGAGACTTATAGGAAAGAAAACCAACTTTGTACCCAGCCGGGCAATGGTGTGCTCTTCTCTGGGTTTCCATATCTATACTGTGAAGATGTAGTAATAGACATTCCCTGGGAGGCTTTCTAAATTTCCCTTTCAATATTAATTTTAACGCCTCTGCCAATGATGAGGCCAAAACATATGAGATGTGATTTTATGATCAGTTGTTCTGGGGACATATTATTGTTGATGTTTTGGCCCCATTTTATGTCAGGAAGGTTGTTTTTCTCTCTCTTTTTCTCACTTGTCTTGATTTGTATTATTGGGTTGAATTTTATACGTCCTTTTATGTAATTTTAAATCTCCTCTGGTACAAGGCAAGAAATATATCTTAAAATATATAAGATCACAATGTCTTGATGGATCACCTAATCTCTTCTACTTAATGCAGCTTTATTTCTTAAATCCTGAACTGGATTTTATTTGTGTAGCCACATGTTATTGCTGCTATGGATATTTATATTCCTGAAAGAGGGATTTATGGTTTTATAAATGTTCTTCCCAAAGTACCCTAGAGGAACAAAGGCTTTCTTCATTAAGATGGTTTCTTCCTCTTTTAACAGTGCATTCTATAAAAATGGAATTTCTTTGGCTTTGTCTACGTGGGGAAGGATGTTGACCATTCCTTTTCTTTGGTTATTTTCTAAATTTTAAAATCTTTTACATGCAAAGCAGTTGCCTGAATAATTAAAATATAATGGACTCTTGGCTTTAGATACATTTGATGGGCCAAATTCTCTTTGAGTGATTTTGTTTTTCCCTTGAGCCTTTTAAAATACAAACCACAAGTAACAGGTATCCTCAGTGTTTGTGGGATAGCTGATGTATGTTTACATTTTTATTTCTTGGAG
Organism: Erethizon dorsatum; assembly: GCA_028451465.1. Classification (NCBI taxonomy): domain Eukaryota; kingdom Metazoa; phylum Chordata; class Mammalia; order Rodentia; family Erethizontidae; genus Erethizon; species Erethizon dorsatum. The sequence goes on from CM051828.1 coordinate 55,877,419, forward strand.
GAAGTCCTGTTAGCTTAGTTGAAAAAAAATTATTTTCTGAATAAAGCAATTTGACAGTTATCTATTTATTGGAAGAGAAGTTGTCATCCACAGTTCTGAACTACTTCTTGGGCTCCATTTCCATAGGATGTAAAAGTCTCAAGTTGTCTGAACAAGGTCAGTCTAAAGAACTCTTCTCAGAACTAAGTAATTGAGAAAATTCCCATTTTACTGCAATGTTTAAAAAAAATCAAAGCAAAGAAATTCATGATGAACAGGGTAATGATCTTATAAATAAAGACAAGGTAAGTCTTATTCTAAACACTAGATTCAGGGTTCTTTATTTAGAGAGGAGAATAGTTTTAGAAGAATTTTTTTTTTTTAGTAATATGGCAAAGTTTACTAGTGGGAAAACCTGCAAAGATTCTGAATTTCATATTATTTTTTTCCCAACTATTTTATTATTTCTTTTCTCTGGAGTTAAGCAGGCAGCTGACTCCAATCTCCATTGCCTGAGGGAAGGTACTTGGTGTAGTGGAAATCTGAAGTAATCTACAAGCTTCTGTCTTTTATTTCCCAAAATCTTAACTCTTGATGCGAATGCAGAGGGCTTCCAGAGGAAGTAAAATAAGTTGGATAGAGTACCCTGATATAGACAAAGTGGCTTGGATAAAAACATGGAGCAGAATGTGTTTTTCTGGACTTTAGAGACTTGTTGGCTGAGGTGAACTGGGGAAAGAAACTGCAAACTCTGGTCTGTGTGTCCTAGGATTCACAGGTACTCACGGTGATCTAGCGATGCAGCACATCAGGTAGAATCACACACAGACAGATTCACTGAGATTTTGGTGCCACAAGGAGGTGAATTTCTTTTGCATGTTTGGTGGAAATGGGGGCTCAAAATAGTAACTAAATGCATTTACTGAAACAGTTTTGTGTAGTATTTTTTTCACACTATAGATTGTGAGCTAAGGCTTATACTCATTAGATTGTCAGATTGTACTAGTAATGACACTGTACATACTTTATTCAATACTGAATCTGATACTCTTTAAATTATGAAATGCTTTACATGAGTTAGATCCTATAACATATTAACATTATCAAAATATATTCTCAGATGAGCTCATGTGTGGTTTCTTGAAGGAAATTTGTCTACATCTGGAGAAACTTGACCTCAAGGGGAAATGGATAAATCTTCAGAAACCCTATAAAAATTGTACTAAGGTGGGATAATTTCAATGTGTCTGAAAAATAGGTGATAAATAGGTGAGGGGGAAGAGTGAGCTAGGCTGGAGAGTACTGAAGGGGACTAGGAAGATTCCATTAGTTCTGTCCAAAGTCAAGATGAGCTCAACACGCTGGGACATGACCTGAGTGCTGGAAGGTGTCAGCAGATGCAAAAATAAAGCATGCTGCTCTCATTTGCTGTTTTCTCTCATGTTGGATCATTGTCATTATTTTACAAGGTTCAAGTTGGAGGTGAAAATCCTAGAAGCCTTATTGCTCACCATATTCCATGGTTCACAGATTTGTAAGGAGTTTGCAATACACTTTCACTGGCCACATTTTAGGCAGTTATTCAGTGGAACCTGAGGATGGAGAGGAGATTGTGGATGGAGATGAGATTGATTATCTGCCCTGTGGGAAATTAGAGAGAGCAAATGAGATGAGCTGTTTGGAAGAAAATTCATCATATGAATACAACTAATGGATAAGATGATTATTCTATCTCCAAATTTCATTACTGGTTAAATAGTGACCGGCTAATATAATGACTTTTTGACTTTGGCTATAGCACTTATCAAAGCTTCAGTTGAACCCACTTTTTGGTATAACTGGGTACCATGTATACAATTATAGGCAGATACTTATAGAATGGACTCAACTTACTTTAAGTAAAATAAGGGAGACACAGAAAAACAAATATCATATGTCAAATTGTATTATGCAGATATGCAATTCAACATATTCTCTATCCTTATTACTAGAATACATGTTATAGGAGAGCAGGGGCTTTGTAGGTCTATGCATTGCTAATTCCTCTTGCATGGAATACATGCTTAATGATATAGTGGATAAATGAATATGTAAATGGTGGCTTAGACTTTTCTATGTAGTAGAGGAAGTGAAAATGCCCAGTTTATATATATTTTTATTTTAAAGAGAAAAAAACAATAAAACAATGATATAGAATTTCAAAACAAGATAATAGGAAATTAACAATGGTTAATATATTGCATATTGTTATCTTCAAAGTAGTTGCTCAGATTATAAAATATAAGCATGAAAAATTCATCAAACAGTATAAGCACAAACTGTTCCTTTCAATGAACTAAAAGAAATTAATACTATGATTATTTTAGCTATCTTGTATATATCTATATATATCTATCTATATATATATATGTGTGTGTGTGTGTGTGTGTATATATATACACAAGATATATATATATATACATATATATTTTTTTCTTTTCCCTTTCTGCTTTTCTCCTTTCCCCCATCGCATTTGTTCTTTCCTTTTGAGCTGTTTTTTAGGAAAGGAGGAGGTTAAATTATCATTATTTTCAGATGACATGATAGTCTATATAGAAGGCCCCAAAAACTACCAAAAACTTCTAGAATTAATAGCTAAATTCAGTAGCATAGCTGGATACAATGTCAATGCTCAAAAATCAATAGCATTCCTGTACAACAGCAACAAACTCACTGAGAGAGAAATTAGAGAAACCACACCCTTCACAATATCATCCAAAAAAATGAAATACTTAGGAATCAATCTAACAAAGGATATAAAAGATCTATATATTGAAAATTACAGCACTCTGAAAAAAGAGGTGGAAGAAGATATCAGAAAGTGGAAAGATATCCCTTGTTCACGGATAGGAAGAACCAACATTGTGAAAATGGCCATACTCCCAAAACTGTTATACAGATTTAATGCAGTCCCAATCAAAATACCACTAGCGTACCTCACAGATCCAGAGAAAATATTCCTAAAATTCATTTGGAAACAGAAGAGACCTAGAGTAGTGAAGTCAATCCTGGGCAAGAAAGGCAAGGCAGGAGGCATCACAATCCCTGACTTAAAATTATAGTACAAAGCTACTGTGATAAAATCAACATGGTATTGGCAAAAAAACAGACCTGAAGATCAGTGGAATAGAATAGAAGATACAGACGCAGCTCCAAACACACTCAGCCACCTTATCTTTGACAAAGGGGCCAAACATGTTCACTGGAAGAAAGATAACCTCTTTAAAACATGGTGCTGGAAAAACTGGCTACCCACATGCCAAAGACTAAAACTAGACCCATGTCTATCACCATGCATTAAACTGAAGTCAGAATGGATCAAAGATCTAAATATTAAAACAGAAACACTAAATCTACTGGAAGACAAAGTAGGTAGAAATCTTGAAGACACAGGGGTAAGGAGAGAGTTCATGAACAAAACCCTAATGGCACAGGAAGTACTTCAAAGAATCAACAACTAGGATCTCATCTTATTAAAAAGCATTTGCACATCAAAAGAATAAATCACCAACAAAGTGAAAAGACAACTCACAGAGTGGGAAAGAGTTTTAGCCAACTGTCCCTGAGGCAAAGGACTTCTATCTAGAACATATAAAGAATTGAAAAATATCAGGCCCTCTAAATTCAAAGACCCAATCCAAAAATGGGCATCTGAAATGAATACACACTTCTTAGAGGCAGAAATACAAATGGTAAATAAATATATAAAAAAATGTTCAACATAAGTGATCATTCGAGAGATGGATATTAAAACAACACTGAGATTCCATCTCACCCCAGAAAGAATGGCTATCATCAAGAAATCAACCAACAACAAATGCTGGAGGGGCTGTGGGGAAACAGGAACCCTTCTGCACTGTTGGTGGGAGTGCAGACTGGTACAACCATTTCAGAAATCGGTGTGGAGATTCCTCAAGAAACTAGGATTAGAGGTCTCATTTGACCCAGATATTATCCTTCTCAGTATTTTCCTAGAAAAATTAAACACATCATACCACAATGATATGTGTGCACCCATATTTATAGCTGCACAACTTGTAATAGCTAAATCTTGGAAACAACCCAAGTGCCCATCACCCAAGGAATGGATTAAAAAAAATGTGTTTTTATATAATGGAGTACTACTCAGCTATAAAGAAGGATAAACTCGAGGCTTTTATAGGTAAATGGATGCAACTAGAGACCATATTCATAAGTGAAATAAATCAAACTTGTATATGTAAACATTGTATTGTCTCCCTAGTATAAGAAACTGAAAGAGTAAACAAGATCCAAAATATACAATAGATATTGTGAAAGGGGAATAAACTGCCCAGTTTATATTCCCAATAATTAAAGAGTATCTAATATTTATATATTCCACAATATTATATATCAGTAAAAGAATAAGCATTATTTTAATGTCTGTATCATGGAAAATTAAAATATGTATATAAAAATGAGAAAATTAGTATCATAATCTCTCAGGTGTCTAGAACTGAGCCACAAGTATCAATAATGTGTGTTCAATCTTGTTTCTTCTACAGCCCTCCTACCCAGGTACCTCTCTTTCCTCCCATTCCTTTGAAATAGATTCCAGATATCATATAATTTTGTCCAAAAATAATTAAGGGAGTATTTCCAAAGAGGAGTCAACTTTAAACTTTCATAAATATAGTAGCATTATCACACTTACAAAGTAACAATAATTTGATAAACTTCTATTATATGAAATATTCAGTAGGTTTTCAAAGCGGTCTTGAAATAAAATTGTCTCTATAGATTCTTGAATTCAAAATCCACGAAGTCTACATATATTTTAATTGGTTGATTTTTCTTGTCATTTAAAAAAATATTTGCATATCCACTTCCTTTTCCCACAAAGATTTATTAATTGCTATTAAATAATCAGTTTTTCCTGTAGCAATTCTGTCACCCTGAATTTTAATGATTACAATCACAGTAAACATACTTCTAAGTTCCCTGTAGTACTTAAAATTACTTGGATTTTCCCCACAGAATACTTCCTAGGTTATGTTCGGTTTCATCTGGTTTTCTCTTTTATTGCAGTGCCCATTGACAATCATTACCTGCCTTCATTATTATTTCATTAAATAGTGCAAAATGGTGATACTCTAATTCTGTCTTTCTTCTTTGTTAATATAATTCTACATAAACAACTATATTTGATAAATTATTTAATTGTCGACATAAAATTAATAGGAAAGGCAAGATAAAGCCTTTTTATTTGGCAGATTTAAAAAAACAAGAAGTTGATTCTTAGCATCTATCCAAGATGTCAATGATGTTTTATTAATATCATTGTGAATTCATAGGTCTAAAGACTTCCAAGGTATTTCAATCTATTGTAATCATCATGATGAAGTCTCAAGTTGTCCTACTGTGGAACAATTGGAGACACTTCTGAGTCCTTTTGACATGATTCCAATAGTTTTTGATAGCTTTCACATCTAGATTTTCATCTCAGCTTTACATTTATATTTATCCCATCTGTCATTATCTATCTATCTATCTATCTATCTATCTATCTATCTATCTATCTATCACCTATCTACCTATCTATCATCTATCTATCTATACTGTGTATGTTACCATGCTCTACTCCTATAAAAAAACCTTGGTTTCTTTGGTTCTTTAGTGTGGGAAAAGTTATTTACAAAGAGTTTTGCATTTTAGAAGTGACCACTGCTACTGATCTGCTTAAAAATGCTTGCCTTAAATTCTGATATTTTATGCCATCTAGTAAGATGGCCTCTTTTTATTGTCCTTTCTTTTTATAAAATAAAACAACTTTATTAAACTAAAGATTTGCATACCATACAATTTACAAACTCAAAATGTAGGTTTCAAAAGATTTTAGCACATTGACAAACAACTATAACCACAAACTTAGGTCATTTTTATTATCCCAATCAAAACACTCTACTTACTAGCTATCATCTCTCAATCCTTCACTCATACATCTAGGTTAACACTGAGCTACTCTATATCTTCATACTTTTCCTATTCTGGGAATTTAATTGTTTTCAAAATAGACCATGCTCATAACAATAATAAAGACCTTAATATATCCAAAAAATTATAAATCCTGCAAAGTGAGCTCTCACACCATATTAGAATGAAACCAAAGACCAACATCAGAAACATACTTAAAATACAATTATTTTTTTCATCTCCTCTCTCTCTCCTCTTTTCTATCAAATTTTTCATATAAGGGAAACCATATGATGTACAAGCTTGTGGGTCTGATTTACTTTATTTTTGATTGTATTTTCTTATCCAATTTAAGAAATTGCTGGTTCTTAGTTTGACAAGGGATTTTTAGGTGAACCTTGTGAATGTTGGGTATCATATACTTTTGGAAAATCTTGTGTTTTAGGAGGTTTCCCCTGACATTGCTCTAAGGTTGGGGACCTTCCCTGTCACTGCCAAGTGAAAATAAAAGTTCAGATTCTCCACGCAGAGTGTGTGAGCCTCTAGGAAGAGTGAACTCCTGGTTACAGCTGAAAGTTCACGCTCTCCACTAGATCCCTTTTGATAACACCCTGTCTGAGAGGATGAGGAGCACTTCATCAGTTCTCTCCATCTGGTTGCCATTGACACCAGGGGATGTGTTCATTACTTTTGAGCAGTGATGAAAGTAGTGATTCTCACTGGACATCTTTGGATACCAGCCAGCCTGGAAAGCTTGGGGTACCTCATTACCTTGGTATGGGTTGGAGTCCAGGCTCCCCATGTGGTCTCCACTGACAACAGGGGACAGGGAGAGGAATAGGCATGAAAATCCCAGCTTCCCACTTGTCTGTCTCTAGTATCACTTTGTAAGAGGGGAGTGATGGGGTGCTTCATTACAGCCTAGGATGAATCTAAGTCTCCCCTTGGCTTCACTGTAGCTGTTTTCAGTATTTTTTGTCTGCAATTAAGTAATTAGTAACATTTATTATCTAAATGACTTTTCCTCTTGCTAGGCTGTACCTTTCTTGGTCCTTTGAGTTGAGAGAGGAGGTTTTTCTCATGAATATTTTTATCTGTGACCTTAGCATTTCTAGGTTGCCAGGTTCTCCAGTGTACAGTCTGAGTATTTGAGACAAAAGTAAAATTCATTACCATGTCATTTCTCAAGTCTTGAGGTCTCTTGCCAGTCTGCCTTCTGTCCTTCAGTCTTCTTGTATTTATGTATAATGTGCAGGGAATTTATTTGTAGTTAACAGGAGGAATAACAGAGAAGTACAGGTATTCCATTTCTTGGAAACAATATTTTTAAATTTTGTTTTACTGTTATATTAAACATTTACATGCATGTCACTCAGCTTTCTGTCATTGTGACAAAATAACTGACATAAGCAAACTTAATAAGATGAAAGATTTATTTTGGCTCATGGTTGCAGAGGTGTCAGTCCATGGTCTCTTATTCCTGTCATGTTGAGCCTGTGGTGAGACAGAACATCATGACAGGGAGTGTACAGTAGGGCAAAGCTGATCATCTCATGATGGCTGGGGGACAGAGAAACAAGGAGGGGAGGAGCGTGAGGCCCCCAGTGATTTACTTCCTCCACCAAGCCTCTACCTCCTAAATTTTCATGACCTCCCAGGGCCACCTGCTTGGGACCAAGCTTTCAACCCATGGGCCTTTGGGGGATATTCCAGATTCAACTATAGCAATGTATTTCTGAAGTCAAATCTTCAAAATAAATTATTTTGATAAGATAGTCCTACACCCTTGTTGCCTCCACCCTGCCACTTTCTCTCTCTTTAGATAGTTTTTCCAGTTTCTGGTTTATATATCTCTATATATTATATATCTGTATCTATTCTCCCAGATATAGATAGCCCATTATGTGCACTTTTCTTCACCTTGCTTTTTTCTGATTAATATACTCTGGTTTAACCTTATGATATTTATAGAGATATTCCTTGTTCTTTTTATAACTGTATGGTACTCCTTTGAGTGGATGTGTATAATTTATTCACTTAGTCTCCTATTGATAGGTTTTGAGGTTGTTTGCTTTCCTTTGATAGTCTGGCTTTTTTCAACCTCAATACATTTATTTTAAAAGTAAAAATATCACTATCATAAAATAGAAAATGGATATTCTTTACAATGTTTATAAATTAGGTGTATAAGTTCACAAAATTAAAACAGGACATTTAAATTTAACTTTCACCTGTTACCATTGCCTGTTAACATGTTCAGATACTTCTTGACTTTTTTGTTAGAACAGTGATATTAACAAGTGATTTTGTTAAAAATGAAGGGAGACTTTCTTTCTGATGTGATTGTAGCAGTGAATGATCACCGAAAGGGGATTGAGTCACAGTGTGTGAACTTTCCACCTTGGGAGGGTCTGTCCTACAGAGGAAAGAGGGTACAAGATCATAGGTGATGGCGCTTGGTTCTGTCTCTGTGCTTGGGGTACTAGCGTGCTATATCATCTGATGCTCCCTACGGTCGACAAGGTAGGGACTTCTACTCACATTTAACAAAGGAGGAAAGGAGGGCTTATTATTCTAGGTTCCTTCACTTGTAAGTGGGGATTTGGGGTGGACCAGAATCTGTGCTGACACTAAAGCTCGTCCTTGTCAGTGCAGTGCTGTGCAGCCTCTCTGCAGGGAAGGACAGTGAGCTGCGATACCGACAGAACTGGTGGTGGAGACCAAAGACCTGCTGTGATGCATGAACCTGTCAGATACTACTTATATTTAACTATGTTGGTGTTTGAAACTTGATTTCTTAACTTCTAAAACTGTGCTGATGTTAATCATATATCCCAAGCTTGTTTTGAGAATTTTGCATTATACAGTCTCATATATCTTTATTTTGAAGTTTTTTGTTCATTCATCACTTATTCAGTCAGGCAATATTCAACATTTACTACTTACCAAATGTGTCCTCTGAGTTGTAGAGGACACAATGATGAAGCAGGGACAGATGTTCCATGTACAGACACTTTTAGTATAGCAATGGCTAGAAAGCATGAGCTCTGGAATCAAAAAGACATGAGTTCAAATTCTGGTTCTACTACTTCTGAATATGAAGATGAGCAAATTCTCTACCCTACTTGTCTTTTAAAATTTTTTTCCATCTATATAATGTAGAGAATAACACTTAACCCTATGTATATAATATTGTGTGATTGTTAAGTAACATGATGAATATAGAGACTAACTAATAATGTATATGTTTTTAGAGACCATTAAGATATGTACACAATTATAAAGCCTATTTGGAAAGCATAAATATGTATGAAAATGTCTGCCATAATCCTGTGGTGGTAAAAATCTGTATATGCAACACTGCCAAGATAAGATTCATAGTAGTTGCCAATGAACTTGAAGTCCATAATTAAACAAACACAGGAGAAATTAAGCATAATGAATCTTGCCCTGAATGATTAAGTTTCAAACTCATTGGAAATTTAATTTGATGCTTCTGTAATACTCTGACTTCATGGAACAGATTCTTAATTTGTTAAAGCTCAGGGTAATTTGTGAGTGACTTTCTAAGAATCAGACTTCTACAATATTCTTAATTAAGTTTATTACATGATATATTTGAGAGGAAAAATATAGTCCTTACTCACATGATTAACAGCTCTTCATTATATGTACAATGAGCTCTAGAAACACATACAGATACAGTGAGATAAAAGTAGGACATTTCCTATTCTAGAGGTCCAATGTTACGGTAAAATAATAAATCTGCATAAGCAAATTTCTTACTCATTCAGAGAAAATTAACTCTTCCAGAGCAAGCAGGCCAGATGGAATGAATATCATGAATTTTAGAGTGTCGGGAGAGCTTGTGATTCACATTATGAGAGCAGTTGATTTAAAAATTAGTTTACTGGCTTAAAGGATAACTGCATTTTTAGAGAAAAAGCATAACTCAGTAGACTTATATTCAAAGGCAAGTTCTGATTGATGATATGTATACATTTGCAGAAAAATAAAGTAAATTTCTTTCTTTGTTAATGCATCTTATTTTGGAAGGTAGGTTTATTATCACAGAGCTTTCACATTCTATGAAAATCTGATCTTAGTATCTTGATCCATGTAAATCTGCCTTCATTTACTCACTTATTCATTTCTGAAACACTACTTAGAGACTGCAATATAGCAGGCATGTTTCAGGCTCAGAGGAACCAAAATCTAATAGGTAGCTCTTCTTATTTTGCTCAATCCAGTAGGTGAGTCAGCTTCATGGGCCACTAATTGCAAGGCACTATGATAAGTTCTCTTAAAAGGTTCAATGTTGACATGAAAAAGGGTGTGATGGGCTCAGGCAGTTAGGGTTAAGGCAGATTTTACCAATGTCCTTGAGCTTGATATCATGGCTTTCATTAGCTCTCCATTACTATAACAAAATACCTGAGATAAGTCAACTTAAAAAGAGGAAAAGTTTATTTTGGTGGTTTCAGTTCATACTCCATAGGCCATTTGCTTTTGAGCCTGTGGTGAGGCAGTGTATTAAGGCTAGAGCATGTATTAGAAGTAACACCTCACCTCATGGAGGCCAGGAAGCAAAGAGAAAAGAAAAGGAGGGGCCAGGGTCTCAATATCACATTTAAGAACATACCCTAGTGATGTAAATTCCTTTCTCTAGGGCTAACCTTTTAAAGGTCTCATTGCCTCTCATAGCATCATGGTCTGGTGATAAAGCCTTAAACACAAGGGCATTTGGAGAACATTCAAGATTCAGAGTATAGTATGTCTAGCAGCAGGGGAGAAAAGGACAGGCTCAGAAGTAAGTGCATACTTTAAATTGTGAAACCACAAAAATGAAGAAAAAAATTTTTTGACTGAATGAAGTTTGGGTGCATCTGCAGATTTTTCTGGGCAGAAAGAGCTAGAAACAAAGGAGAGTGATAGATGAGGATAGCAAATTGTGAGGAACCATATGGCTATGAAAGGTATTTGAGTTTTACTCCTAGGATAGATGCAACCATTAATCTATATAACCAGAATGACACGATCAGTGGCAGCCACGAGAACTGGTAGAATAAGTGATGATTAGAGACCAATTTTAGAGTTGGAATATAATGTTCCTTTGTGTTTCAAGTGACAGTCACATCAACTCACTTAATTTTCTCTAGAATCAGATTTTGAGACATGACTCCTTCTCTTCAAGGATTTCTCTTTTCTTTGTTTTCTTTGGGGAGATTATTCCATCAGTCATCTTGGAAGAGTATTTTAAACTCAAAGTTCCTACTTTCTATTCACTATTGAAAATTATGGACTAGTTTAAGTGTAAAAATGTGTAGAAAATAATAATATAGACATCCATGTACCCATTACACAGGCTTAATAAAGGTTATATTTAGCTGTATTTGATTAAACAATTTTGAAGTGAAAAATTTGCAAAACAGTTAAAACATCCTTTTCTTACTATTTTCCTCTCCCTCTCGAGATGAACACAATCATAATTGTGATTAAAATCATAATTGTAATTGATATGTACTCTTTGCATTAATGTTTACGCTTTTCTACATAACTATAGATACTTAAAACTATCCCTGCCATCCCACTTACCAACTTTGCTAAGGTCACCTGCCAATTCCAATGAACAATTTCTTTCAGTTCTTGTTTTATTAGATCTCTTTGTAATTGAATGCTCTTGATTTTATTGATACTGAAATCCCCAGATTGTCCTTTTAATTTAAAGCATTCTCCCTTTTTCTTTACCGCAAGTCTCTTAAAGATTAGGTTCCTTGCTACGACACTACTTTCTATCAGCACCATGGACAGCACCACCATGCAGCCCAGCCCTCCAAAAATGATTGCTATCGGCAGACATTCCAGTCCATTTCCTTCATCTTGTTCTAGATACCCCTCTGCTTTCTTCTTTTTGATTCCCACATTGTACTTTACTTACAAAATATCTATATCCTTAACTTCTTTCCTATGAAAATCTTGAATGAATAACATTGAACACTCACGTCCTTGAGAAGCAGGAGGATAGTAGCAATCTCTATATTTTTGACTTATTTTTAAACTCTTTAATTATTTTCTAATTATTAACTTGCTACAGGTGGTTGGAAATAGAATGATGGGAAGGCAGACTCATGATAACAAAATATAGATCAAGTGAGCCAACATACTTAAAACACATAGCACAGTGTCTGTCATGTAGCAGATGGTAATAAGCTTAGAATTTCCTCTCAAGTCACTCTACTTCTCCAGGCCTTACACTTATATATACTCTGGGTGTTTAATATCTCTTCCTGACCATGAAAGATGAATAGAAAACTCAACATGTCCATATCTGATCTAAATCAGCTTCCCTGCATTCTTCCTTTCAGTTGAATAGTTTTATCCTCTACCTAATCAGCTAACTTAACAGAATAGGAAGCATATTTGACTTTTTCTCTGAACATTAATCAACAATTGAGTGCTCTCTGTTTAATCTCTTAAATATATCATGAGTGATTCTACTTTTCTATATCCTAATTTCCAGTACTTCTGTGTTCCCACAATCAGAGTGCAGAACCAAAACAAAAAATAATAACTTATCGCTGTCTTGCTAAAAGTTTTTTGGTATGAAGTCATGTCTGTCAGATTTTACATACAAGGCTCTGCGTGACTTGGTGGCTATTCCACATCTGTCATTCCATGTTGGACATTTATAACTTTTATTCCCAGAAATGAATCATGCCGGCTTTCTTCCTCATGTGTCTGTTTATCCTTTTCCTCTCTAAAGAGGTCCTGCCTCTCTATCATGTCTACTGCTAACTCTTAATTTAATAATATTTTCAGCTCCAGCTCCATGCAAGCCTTTCCCAGACATGCTCAATGACCATGTTATAGATACTGGAAGCCAAATTGTTACAAAGGAAACGAACAACAATGGATGGGTAAACTTTAGACTGGGTCAGCAGGGAAAGCTTCTCTGAGGAACAGACATCACATTTGAGAACTGAAAAGAAGCAAAATCAGAGAATATTGTCCTAGGTAGAAGAAAAGTGAATGAAAAAAGTCCTGAAACAAGAATATATTTGATCTATTGAAGAATAGAAAGAAAGACAATATTTCTGCAAAAAAGTGGGCAAAGAGGAGAGTGGTAGGAAACAACTCTAAGAACAAGATTGTATAGGGTTTTGTGAGCCAAATAAAGAAAGTGAATATTTTTCTGCTTACAAAATGTAGGATTTTATTTAAATTTGCATAAAGATAAAATTTTATCAAAATTTAGATAGAAACCTAACTTAAAAATTTTTAAAAAAAACAGACATTATGGGAAAAAGCCATATTCCCTTCAAAACCACATTTTCTTACTTTTCTGCTGCAAGGTGGTAGATCCCGGAGGTGAAGGTCAATAAGAAGAGATGATATTCTCAACACAATTCCATCTTTAGAGTTATCTCATTTTGAAATGGCTTAATTACAGAGATGTCCATAATAATCAGCATTCATCAGTACTGAGATTAAAATGAAACCTTCTACTACAAAATCACAAATAAGGCTTCTGTCTCTACTTTTAGTATGAAGGTAAATGGTAAAACATGTGTATGGTATATTAATGTAGAACTTCCACTGTAAAATATATTTTAGAATATTCATAAATTTTTCTAAAGATGTGTTGGAATTAGAAACTTACAAAAACTGCTAGTGTGTAGTAAATATTTGCTTGAATGTCTTAGCTCTGCCCTTTTGATAGTTAATATGTTAAATGGAATCCTGTTTGAGGATTTTATGGCTCATGGTTTTTTTTACTGTGGGGTTAATATTCACCAACATTCTTCTCAATGAACCAAGGCTTGCCTTAATTAAGTTTCTGTATATATGCACATTATTGGACCAGAGACTGCTCCCCAAAGTTGGCAAAAACTTGCAAATAGAGTACATTATTTTTATAGTGACCGTATAAGGAAAATCAGACTAGGCTGTCTAGATAACTTATCTAAGAAGATACAGATCTAAGATTTTTCAAACAGTGATTCTTATTTGTGTCTTCCCCCATTTTCCTCAAGTGAGAGAACCATTTTGTTTTGTTTTGTTTTTTCCCATCTTCTTCTTCACAATGAGGGAGCCATTGGGAAAACAGCCCCAGGACCATGGCGAAGACATCACTTCTTTCCCACACTGGCCACAGCCTTCTTGGCTGCATTCTCCAGGTCCACAGCCATGGTGATGGGAAGCCCGCTGTTTCTGAGTATGTTCTGAGCCTCTTGGACACTGGTTCCTTCAAGGCGGACCACCAGGGTCACTTTCAGTTCTAGTTCTTGGCAGGATTTGTTAATTCCATTGACAATGATGGCACAGTTGATGATACCACCAAAAATACTGACTAAGATGTCTTCAACCTTAGGACCAGATGTGAGCAATTTGAATGCTTGATACACTTGAGATTCCTTTACAACCCCTCCAAGATCCAAGAAGTTGGCTGGCTTCCCACCATTTAGGAAAATGATGTCACCAGTAGCCATGGCCAGTCCTGCACCAGTCGCAAAGCCGGCAATATTCCCATCCAGTCCTATGTATTTTAGATCATATCTGGCAGCTTCATTTTCAATGGGCTTATTTTCTGATTTGTCATCCATAGCAAATATCTCCTTTTGTCGGAATCCAGCATTGTCATCAAAGTTTATCTTGGCATCAAAACAGACAACTTGTCCTTCTGGAGTCCCACCAAAGGGATTCATTTCCACCTGAGAAGCATCAATTTTCAGGAAGAGATTATACAGCTTCTTAATTTGATCTGCAGCCTGGTTTTTCAAAGGCCCAAGGAAGCCCAGATTTTCTTCCATCCACTGAGCTTGGCTGTCCTTTATCCCTTCAAAAATGTCAATTAGTTCCTTAAAAATAAGTTCTGGATTTGAAGTGGCCACCTCTTCAATGTCAGTGGTGCCCTGGGGGATGCCCACCAGCATGGGGCCATTGCAGGCCCAGTCCATCAGAATCGCTAAATAGGTTTCTCTGGAAACAACCAGGGCTTCAGCAATCAACACCTTGTTAACTTTCACACCTTGCGGAGTTTGTTTTGTTGCTAGATTATACCCAGTCATCTGTTTAGCCAGCTGTCCCACAACTTTGGGGTCTTTTGTTAAATGAACACCTCCTTTCCGGCCACTATTGAAGACATGTTTTCCTCTTCCTCTAGTTAAGATCTGGGCTTTCAAAACAATCTCTTTGCATTTAGTCTCTTAGCAGCCTCCAGAGCTTCATTTGCAGCGCTTGCTACAAAGAATCTTTGAACTCTCACTCCATCGTCAGACATCAGTTTCTTGCTCTTGCAGGCTGAGCCATTTTCTGGAGGTGCATTGAACTGCCTGGGACCCAGGAGCCAGGAACCGGGGCCTGAGCACCAGGTTTCACAGAAGCCTGCCGGCTTGTGCAGCTACGGGAGACTCCATCTTAACCAGGAACCAGGGAAGTGAATTTTTTTTTTTTTTTGTGGGTACCGGGGGGTCGACCTCAGGACCTCGCGCGCCAGCAGGCGCCCGTGCCGCTGAGCGATATCACCGGCCCCTTTTTTCGTATGTGGGTTCCGGGAGTCGAACTCGGGCCCTTGCACTTGCTGGGCAGGCGCTTAAGCCGCTGAGCCATCTCACCGGCCCCAGGGAAGTGAATTTTATTCAGCATGGGGTAGAGTACTACTCGAGAGTTTTAAAAAACCATTCTATTGAGGTATAACTGCATACAAGAATCTATATACATTTGAAGTTTGCAATTTGATATACTTTATCATGTACAGTCAAACCTTGGATTATGAGTAACTTGGTCCACAAGTGTTCTGTAAAACAAGCAAACATTTCTAAGAAATTTTAACTTGATAAACAAGCAATAGTTTATAATACAAGTGGTATTATCGTCCTGAACATCGCAGGATCACAACTGGTTCTTCTTTTCACTCTTTCTCTTGCTGCTTTGATATGCAAGTGCTTTGGATTACAAGAAGAATGAATTATTCTCAAAACCAAGGTTTTACATACCTATTACACCACCTGCAATTAAGAAAGTGAACATATTTACCACCCCTTTGTAATTTCTTCCATACCCTTCCTGCTGTTCTTTCCCCACTTGATCCTTGTTCACAGGCAACCACTCACCTACTTTTTTTGTCACTATGGATGTTTGCAATATCTCGAATTTTGGATAAATGGGAGCATACAGAATGAATACTTTTGTTTTGGTGTGGGTTCTTCCACTAAACAGAACTATTTTGACATTCATATTCATTATAGCTAATTAATTAACAGCTAATTATTTTCTTTCTTTCTTTCTTTCTTTCTTTCTTTCTTTCTTTCTTTCTTTCTTTCTTTCTTTCTTCTTTCTTTCCTTTCTCTTTTTCTTCTTTTTGCTCTCCTGGGAATTGAACCCAAGGCCTTTGTACTGAGCTACATCCCTAGCCCTTTTTTATTTTTTATTTTAGGATATGGTCTTACTAAGAAGTTACTAAATTTCCTAGACTGAGCTCAAACTTGGTATCTTCCTGCTTCAGCCTCCCAGAATGCTGGGATTACAGGCCTATGCCACCATGCCTGGCCTTTGTATTGTTAAGTAGTAGTGTATGTTATGGATATACAACAGTTTACACTTCCACGTGCTGATGGACATCTGGGTTGGTTCCAGTATTTGGCTTTTGCAAATCAAGCTGCTACGAAAATTCATATGCAATTGTTTTTATGGACACACGCTTGCATTTCTCTTGGGTGAGTATCTACGAATGGAATTGCTGCATCATATGATACATGTATGTTCAACTTAAGAAACCGCCTAACAGTTTGCCAAAGTGGCTGTATTATTTTACATGTTTGTCAGCCATGATGAGATTTCAACTTCTTCTGTAGACTCATAAAGTTTTTCTGTGATTAGGCTTTTCCATTTTAGTTATTCTAATAGGTGTGTAGAGGTATTTCATTGTGAATTTTGATTACATTTCTATAATAGCTAATGATTTTAAGCATCTTTCTGTGCATTTATTGGTCAGGTATATGTTTTATTTTGTAAGATTCATTGGCTTTTGCTCATTAAACTTCATTATTATTGAATATATATTCACAATACTAGTTCTTTATCAGAAAAAATTTTTTTGAGACAAGGTCTTGCTATGTTGTTCTGGCTGGCCTTGAACTCACTGTGTAGCCCGGGCTGGCCTTGAATTCACAGTGAACTCACAGCACCTCCGAAGTGCTGGGATACAGGCGTGCACCACCATGCCCGACATCAGAAAATATTTAAAAGTATTTTCCCCCTGTTGGTGGGTTGTTTTCATGCTCATAACAATGTTTTTATAAAAGCAGTTGTGTTTAATTCTCATGAAGTCTAACTTATCAATGTGTTCTTTTATGGAGTGTGCTTTTGGTGTGAAATAGAAAAACAGTTTCTATTAAGTTTGCTTAATCCAAGGCCACACATTTTCTTCTGTTTTCTTTTACGTGTTTTATAGTTTTAAGCTTTATATTTAGCTCTATGATTCATTTTAGTTAATTTTTGTGTATAGTTGGTTATTATCTTGGTTACTTTTTTCTCATTGCTGAGACAAAATACCCGACACCCAAAGTTAAAGGGGAAAGTTTTATTTAGCTCACAGTTTGTAGAGGTTTCAGTCCATAATCAGCTGGCTCCAAGGTAGAGTGGCGTGGCAGACAGGCATCACAGAGGAGAAACGTTCATCACAGGCAGAAAGCTGCAAAGCAATCAAGGGACAACCACAACTCTTTCTATCCCTTATATCTTATCTGGGCTACTCAGGGCAGGTAGCACTCACACCCTTAATCCCAATGCCCTCAATCTCAGAATTGAACCATGAATCAATTCCAGCATCAACACTCGAGATCCAGCCACCTCTGAAAAACCCCACTTATGATTGCATGAGACTTGTGGGGGGGGACATCTAAACACAAGCCATAATAGTGGTATTATTAAAGTTTCTTTTTTTCATATAAACAGTAAATTATTCCAGCACTGTATGTTGGAAAGACAATCTTTTCTCCACTGAATTGCCTCCGTACTTATGTCAAAATTCAGTAGCTTGTATGCATGTCGGTCTATTTCTGATCGTTGCTTCTCTTTTCTTCACTTTAGATCTTTTTGTTGACCTTAATGTTAGTGCTGTAGTCTTAAGTACCAAAACTTTGTAAGTCCTGATAACAGATGAATTAGTCCCCCAGTTTCATTCTTCTTTTTCAAAGTTGTTTTGGTTATTCCAAGCACTTGGAATTTCCATGTAAATTTAAAGAACAGTTTGTCAATACAGTTTTATCAATAACATCCTGCTGGTATACCGACTGATTACACTGAATCTACAGATCAGCACCAGAAGGGAGAAATGACATTGTAACAGTACTGAGTTTTCTGAAGTGTGAATAAAACTGATATATCTTTCCATTCATTTAGGACTTCTTCAGTTTTTCTGATGATATTTTATAGTTTTCTCTGCAAGTTTATTCACTTTCTATGCTCTATGTAAAATTACACAAATTTAGCAGTTTAAAAAACATACATTTATTATCTGGGAATAGGGATCTGGGCACAGCTTAGCTGAAGATTCTGCTTAGGGTTTCTCAGGGCTGCAGTTGAAATGTGTGTCTGGCCAACAGTCTCATCTGAGGTCCAAGTTCCTCTTCCATGCTTAGTCATTTGTTTTCAGTATGAATTTCATTGTAGAAGTCATAGCGGCTTGCTTCTCAAGGATAGAGAAAAAGAAGGGGAAGGGAAAGGAGAGCTAGGAAAAGGGAAAGGGAGAGAGTGGAGAGAGGAAAGCCACAGTGCAGGGTTTTTTTCTCTGTTGCTGCTTTTAGGCCATCTTTTTTTTTTTTTTTTTTTGTGGGTACGGGGGGGTGTCAACCTCAGGACCTCGCGCGCCAACAGGCACCCGTGCCGCTGAGCGATATCACCGGCCCCTTTATCGTATGTGGGATCCGGGAGTTGAACTCGGGCCCTCGCGCTTGCAAGGCAGGCGCTTATGCCGCTGAGCCATCTCACCAGCCCTAGGCCGTCTTTTAAACCATTAACCTGATCAGATCAGGCCCACCTAGGATAAACTCTCATTTGATTGACTTATTCAACCAATTAATGATATTAAATCCATCTGCAAAATCCACTCACAGTTGCCATACTGTTCCTGTTAGAAGTCATTTCAATATGTCAGAAGTCAGCCAGGTGGTAGTGTGTGCCTGTAGTCCCAGGTACTTGGGGGCTGAGGTAGGAGGGTCACTTGACCCTAAGAATTTGAGACCAGGTTGGGTAACATAAGAAACCCCTTCTCAAACAAAAAAAGCGAACAAATGAACAAGCAAGCAAACAAACACTGTATGCGTGCTTAAGGGGTGGGGCGTATACCAGAACAAATATCACTGGGGGTTATCATAGAATTCTGTCTGCTGAAACAATTCTTTCACATCTTTTGTCATTTTTTTTTTTTTTGTGGGTACCGGGGGGTCGACCTCAGGACCTCGCGCGCCAGCAGGAGCCCGTGCTGCTGAGCGATATCACCGGCCCCTTTTTCGTATGTGGGTTCCGGGAGTCGAACTCGGGCTCTTGCGCTTGCCGGGCAGGCGCTTAAGCCGCTGAGCCATCTCACCGGCCCACATCTTTTGTCATTTGTATCCTAAAATTGTTCATTTTTTGATACTATTGTAAATGCATTTAAAAATTAATTTCTAATTGTTGCTTGCAGTATATGGAAACACGGTATATTTCTTTTATATTGTACAAACTTGCTGAACTTACCTGCTTCAGCCCTAGCAATCTCATGAATGATATTTTGTTATTAGGGTTATTTAATATATGTTAATATATGTTAACTATAATGATGATGATGATGAACTTTGAGTTTATTTTTTATATGTTTTTCATTCTTAATAGACTGTGATCTCCTTGAAGGTAGGGACTATATCTAACTCATTTTTGGATAGTATCTAACCACTGTGTTACTAGGTGTTCAGTAAAACAGTGATCCCTAACTTTTTGGCACCAGGGACTAGTTTCATGGAAGATAAATTTTTCCATGGGGGGCAGGCTTCTTTTGGGTTTTCATTTTTATTAGTATATATTTGTGATATATAATAATTGCATTTCCCAGTGCTAGCATCCCTGCCTCAGCTTGATTTCAGATCATGAGGCATTAGATTCTCATAAGGAGTGCACAACATAGATCCCTTGCATGTGCACGGACTGGTTCCAGTCAGTGGCCCTGGGGATTGGGGGTCCCTTTAATAAAACATTTAGTATTTGCTGACTGCATATTAATGCCAATGCAGAGAAGGACACTGAATGAAGAGATATTAAAAAGACAGAAAAAAAACCCTGCAAAATATCTTTGGCCTTTGGAATGATACAAATGTGGTAAGCTTCCTTCCTGGGCTTCTGGCCTGAGTGGTGGATAAAAGCTCTGTTCACCATCAAGGAGGGAAACTAAAGGTTTTGAGGAAAGGATAAAACAATTAATTAGGCCTTATGAGTTGAAAGCGACAGTAGTGCATCTAAGTGTCGATGTATCAAGGCTTTGGCTACATGTCTACACACACACATATAAATAAAAAATTGAGCTGTAATTTGGATCCACTTTTGAGAGCATTGATGGCAAGTATGTTTGGAAGAATAATCAAGTGAACTATTAGTAGATTGTTTCCAAATAGCATAATTTTATGGATACATTTTTAAAAATAGTGATACTATAATGATTGAAAATGGTTTGTTGTCTTTGCTCAAGGCTCTTTTTATTGGAATTATTTTTCAGGTAAATATTTAGTCATTTATTTAAGTTGGTACAGATCATGACAGGTAATTACAACCTGTTCTCTCTGGAAAGGCGGGGAGTAAAATGATTTCCCTGGGGTTTATATGTTTTTTTTTTTTTTTAATGGAAATAATAATCACTGTGTTCTTTTAGTGTCGAGAGACCTCAGTCCCAGACATCTGGCCTCGGAATGTCAAGTCTTGGCCATTTCAGATAAAAGCTTCTCCTGTGCGACACAGTCAAGGGCAGGGCAGGCGCTGTCTAGCTCAGTGTGTCTGCTTGTCTAAAGAATAGAGACCAACCTCTAGCTCACTGGCTGTAAGTTCCAGACCTCTCACCAGAGCTGATATGATAAGTGGTTATTAAATTTTTAGAAAATTTTAAAATTGCCTTCGTAAATGACATCTGTGAGGTCTGTTTATTTGGACTTTTGAGAAGGAGTGAAGGCAGATGACAGAAATCCCCCTGTAATATGGGGCCTCTGTGCTATAGGAACATCTGGCGGAAGGAATTCAAATGGTGTCACCTATGGGTGGTGTGACAACTGCAAAGACTGCAAAGTGCTTTGGTTTGGATTATTTTTAGGAATGCCACAAATGTCATTGTTATAAGTGAACTATGAATGCAAAGTTAAAGCAACTCCGGCTGGGGCTGCATCTGGCTGGGACTCCATCTGTCTGCAGTTATGGCCTGTGATGAATGATTCATAGGGCAGCTGCATGGGGTCAGAGAGAGAGAGAGAAAGAGAGATAGAGATACAGATGAGAGAGAGAGAGAGAGAGAGAGAGAGAGAGAGAGAGAGAGGAAGGAAGTGATTTCAGGAGAGGCAAATTACTGAATCTGAAAAGGGCCTATTATATCAATTTTCCCCCAAATCCTAGTTTTGCTTATAAAAAGAAATATGTATAATAAGAAATGTATTCAAATCGATTTGACAAAGTTCCTCTAGCAATACAAACATAGCAGAATTGGCCTTGTCATCCCTTTCTGTTTATGTATCTGTGATCCCTGAAGTTACAGGTAAGTTGAAAGCAGGGCCATTGTGATTTCACTTGAACATATGAACGAGTCAATCTTTGCGATGAAGCATTTGTTCTCATTTTATTCTTACACAAATGAGCCTTGTCTTTAAAAGAGTAACTCAAGTGCTCTTGAGTCATGTATTAATCTTCAAGTGTCTGTGGATGAGCTGTTCTACTAGTTGACATCAGCCCTCGTAACAATGAGACGTCAGCCCTTGCCACCTTACATCTCTCACCTGAAGCTGGTGAGCGGAAGGAAGAATGCTCTGTGCAGCAGGATGGAGGTTCTAAGATTGATGGAGGCTCTGTCATCTTCAACATATTTATCTTTATTATGGTAGTTACCTTAGGTCACTGCAAAGGGATGATGCCTTGATCTGTGATCCAGAAGTTAAGGTAAGAGATGTTTTAAATTCATGTTGAAACATCCTTTAACGATGCATTTAGTATAGCCTGATATTGGTTGGGATTTCTCTCTCTCTCTCTCTCTCTTTCTCTCACACAAATTCCATGTTGTTTATCACTGCTGCAACAGTATTTACTCTTATAGGGTTTGCTTTTGGAAGGTATCTTTGGAATGCATCATTTTGACATTGATGATATATATATATATATATATATATATATATATATATATATATAAACTAATATGTTTAAAAGACAATCAAATGTCTTAGTTCCCAGTAAACACTGTACCTCTCCTAATTCTCCACAGGGTGCTCTGCCATTTTGAGCTCATCCGGCATTGTGAGGCAGTGAGGTGCCTGAGGTTGGGTCTCATCTCTTCACTAACTTTCCTCCAATTTCCTCAGCCTGTCTTGTCTGGAGAAAGAGGGATCTTTTCTCTTGTGCTGAAGCTACAGCTGTGGTGTGTGTAGGGTGGGAGTAGACGGGAGTCCAAACCTGTTCGATAGTACCCAAACCCAATGTTTATTTTAAGACTCACAGCCTTGGAGATGACTGTCATGCAGTTGTCATTTTCTCCCAGTCTGCTAGAAGCAGCAAGCCTGGCATACTGTGCAGGGCTGCATGTGGAAGCACCAAGAAAGGTGAGCGGCAGAGATAGGAAATGTACATAGGAGCCTTTGTAGGTGATTTTCAGCTAGATGTGGTGGTGCAAGCCTGTAATCCCAAAACTGTGAGGTTGAAGCAGGAAGAGCATAAGTTTGAGATGAGCCTAGGGAATTTAACAAGATATTGTCTCAGAATAAAAAAATAAAAAGGGCTGTGAATAAAGCTCAGTGGTACAGAACTGGAGTAGCATGCACGAGGTCCTGGGTTCTCTCTGCAGTGCCAGAAAAATAAAAGATTTTCCTAGGAAGGAAAGGGTGGAGCGAGGTAAGAGGTGAGTAAGGAGTGGGTGAGCAGATTTGGGTTGGCTAGTTTGAATAATTTCAGAAGACTCTGCACTAAGGGCTGTCTCTAGTCATCTGGTTCCTGGCTCTGGAGTGATTAAGGCAGAAGACAGGGTGGCCCAGAGAGGAAGAACACAATGTGGGGGTATGGAAAATTTGGTTACATATTGGGGTGCTAGACCAGGCAAGCTGTTCCCTGTCTCTAGGAGGTGGCTTGCCCTGGGAAGGACAGCCTCTCCAGGACCAGCAAGGCCCCAGACGTTAGAGCATTAAGAACACAGAAAGTAAGAAAATACAATAACTATAAAATCTAATACTGAACCTCTCAGTACATTGACTCCTCTGGCTTAAATACAAGTATAGAAACCAACCAGAGATAGCCTGTTCAAATGAGTTATATTTATCATACAATTACTTGTATCTAATATAGAACTATGTAATCTATCTCAACTAGGCCTTCTTATTGATGCAAGTATTTCATGCATACACAATTACACTCACACACTCATACATATTTATATGGGAGAGGCATGGCAGGCCAGAGCCCTGACCGCTAGATAACAGCCTGCCTTGATGAGCCCTGTGTTACCTCTCCTGGTGACTTCTCATCCTGTCACTGCCAAACGGGACCAATGAAAGAATGCCTGACTATTGAGACCAGTAAGGACCAGAACAACTGCAAAGACTTGACCTCAAATGTGAGGGAATCCCAGACACCGGCAGAGGACCAACGGCTATCGAATTGTGGAAGCCTAATGTTTTTGTGCTAGGTGACCTCACTCTCTGATCCCTGATATGATTAGTCTCTAGGCTGTCCCCTATGCTGCATGCCTGTTAGGTTTCACATATATGTGAGCTAGACAAGCCTGTTGTGCATAAAAAGGGAAGATGAAGTAGTCCTCACTGGGCTGTGACTCATGCTGTCTGGTATGATAAAGAACTGTGACCAACCCTGGAAAATAGAGTCATAACTCATGTGCACACACACTCTACCTCAGCTCCGTGTTTCCAGGGGAAGAAGCCTCTGCCCGAGAAGCACTCTAAGCCTTCTTTTCATCCCTTTCATGTTCTTTCCCGGACAGAGTGAGCCACCAGATTGACAGCTAACCATTCATCTGGACTGAGCAAAACTAATAAAGATGGGAAAACACTTTAGAGACTCATTCCCTTCTCTCTTCCTTGGCTGAGCTGCTTTGCAGCCTCCAGTTTCTCCTCAAGGGGGTGGTCTGAATGGAGAGGAGTGTGAGCAGGCCTCTTGGACACATATGTCAAATCACATCCTCCAAACAACTGAGGGATAAAGACAGCATAATTTTCATCTAGTGGATGCCTCATTTCTCAATTGGCTAAGAACTGTGGTAGGGAAGAAAGAAAGACTTACTCCTAGTCCCCTGTTCCCAACACTACACCATGCCTGTTTCTGTGCATGTGGCAGGATGCAGAATTCTCTGGATAGGAAGTTCAGAGGCCTGGGTCTATCTCTGACTGTGTGATCCCAGGCAGTCACTGTTTCCTCATTTGTTGAATGGATGCCTTTCTCTGGAATGATCTGTGCTAATGTGTGATCCACCTGGGCTGCTTACATGACTTCCTTCTTGCATATCTACTTTGCCTGCTTTGTGTTCCTTGGGGACTTCTTAACCAGAGTAATTTTATATATGAGTATTTATGTTGGTGATTAGGTCTCAGATGGTATGTTAACCCCTTAAAATTGTATGAGAAAATAGTGTACATGAGCAAGTAGGGTGTGTTTAGGAATGTTTTCACAGTCCTCTAAGTTTGCTTGACTTCCCCAAAGGAAGGAAATTCTGTTGTAGAAGAGGTGGGTGGGGCAGTACAATATGGGTAGAGAAACATGGCCTCAGTTGGAAATCCAGACCTGGCAAGAGCTTAGGAGATGGTTGGCACACGTAATGGTGACCAGCCATGTCCCAAAATGTCCTTTGTTTTCACTCAGTAACACATGCAACTGAAACCAGAGTGGAGTTTAACACAACTTGGTAATGATTGCAGTTGTTCTCCATTGTTCAATTGTGTAAGTGGAATATAAAAGTTAGTCTTTAAGGATAAAGAAATGGTTAATTGGATAGTTGAGATTTATGATAATGGTTCACTCCAGTATCAAAATAGTCAATGATTAGATTTCCAAGTGGATTAAGGGAAACCTTAGTTTTTCTTCTGTGGATGTCTCTGTGGATCAAATGAGTCACAGAGACTGTATATAAGTTTGGATAGTACTGTCTGGTACTCCAAAGATACTGCAATCATTGTATATTCTGCCAATCGTGTCCTAGTTTAATGACTACAAAATACTGTCTTTCCTCAACAGACAGTGCAGAGCCTCCAGTCAAAACATTTTCTATTTCTTTGAGCTTTAGAAATTTGTTGTTCCTATGCCTCTGTCTTATTTCTCTTGCCTTTTTTATTCATGCTCATCTCAGGAAAGTGATCTCATATGATACATTATCCAAAGTCTTTGAGTTTATGTGCTAAATGATTATAAGAAAAATAGTTATTCTGCTTTTTCTCTTCAACTTCACATCCACCTAATCAATTAATTTAGATTCTATTACTTCAGAAGAAGAATCACATTGAAAAAAAAGGAAGTGATTTATAGTCCAATGAGATATTTTTCCAGCAAAGGAAACTTTCCTAAAAAGAATGTTTTATAAATTCAGACAAGGTATATTTGAAGACTTGATAAATTCTCATAGATGAGGTGATGCGAGAAGAAAAAATTATTCAGTAAATGAAATACTTGATAGAAGCTCTTTGTAATTCTTTCACAAACAAATGCAAAATTTCTGAAATAGCACTTGAGCTGTTAAAAGTATCAATTGAGTCTTGCAGTTTTCCTTAAATTGCCTTAAATTACCTATTTATAAGGTTGAATTTTTGAATTACTTGATTTTGATTGAAGGACTGTCATGTTAGCATCATCAAAGCCTCTATCTTCAACTAGAGGGAGGAAAAAAACATAACTTAATATATTAGTCACTATTTTTGTGTGTTCCTGGCACATGATACCTGGGACCCACAACTTAAAGGAAGAGAGGTTTATTTTGGATCATGGTTTCAGATGGCTTAGTCCATGCATGGTTGGCTGGCTGCAAAGCAGAAGTGACATGGCAGAAGAAAGCTGTTGAATTCATGGCATCCAGGAAATGGGGAGAGAAAGCATGAGCTGGGGACCATAATACACACTTCCTTTCAGGTCATATCTCCAGTGGCTCACCTTTTCTGACAATCTCCTTATCTTCACAGCACATTCAGCTATGAACTCATCAATGGATTAATCTATCAATGAGTATAGCATTCCCATGATCTTATTACTTTTAAACAGCCCACTTATGAACATATGAGACTTTTAGGAGACATTTTTATATCAAAAACATAATAATTAATGATGTGCTGAAAATTCTGCCCAGATCTATGAAGAGAGATTAGTATTCTAGATCTAAATAATAGCAAAGGTACTGTATCGGGGTGAGATTGTCACAAACACAGGGTAGGTGTTTCTTTTTGCATGAATACATTCTTTTATTGTTGTTGTTGCTCTATGCATTTATTTTTAGCCATTATTAATGCAGAAAGAGGGGACAAAAAGCTCACAAACAATCTACACAATTTCACAAAATGTGCTGTAGGGGAAAAATATAACTGAGATGGATCAACAGTATCCTAGGGTCTTGGTGGACACATTCCTGGGGGAGGTGGACCTCTAATTCCTGGTGGAGGGGGTCTCATTCCTGGAGGGGGCATGCCTATTGGTGTCCCTTGAGCAGGAGGAAGCCCAATTGGGCCCATGGATGGTCTCATACCAGGTGAAGGAGCCATAATGTCTGGAGGTGTGGTTGCTCTGCCTACAGGAGGAGGTGCAGGCCCCTTCCTGGTGGGTACTGGGTGGAGGCTCCAGCAATGCTGGCAGTTGCAGCAACAGCAACAGCTGCCACAGTACCTTTTCTGTGTGGGGTCATTACCTGTTGGGATAGATTCCTACTCCTTGGACAGGGCCTGCTAATCCAGCAGGAGCCTGGGGAATTGGTACACCAGCTGGTACACCTCTGCCAGCTGCCCTCCCAACCCTGGGACCCCCTGTAGCTCCAGCAAGTGGTACCCAAGCAATGCCAGTATATTTAGGGGGTGGCCCTTCCACAGTCATGGATACCAAGTTCTCCCCATGGAGCAAGACCAGACCCAAAACCTGCTTTTCTTCATGCTCTGACTGTTTTGCATTCTTTGGCTCAATCTTCCTGAACTTGTTATGGCAAAATCACAAGAATCACTCACAGAGGCTGAGTGTGGACACAAGGAGCTTTATTGGCCGGTGGATGGTGTCCCAGCTTTCAGCTAAGGCATCAATTGCCCAGTCTTTGTTTTCAGGGGTTTTTATAGTTACAAGTTCCCCACAAGTCCCCACTCACCCCCATAACCATTGTAACCATATTGCACCACATCATCTTTCTGGAATTTCACAAGAACATCACTAGGTTTATCACAGGCCCTCTCCAGACATCTGGTCTGTTTGCTGTAGCTGTTTGTTCCTCCTTTTACGGGTTTTATGGTTAACTGGGAAGGGGTCTGAGGAGTGAGTTCATCTACAGGCTAGTGCCTTAATATCTAACAAGATTGTGTAGTGAGTGCATCTAGGGGTTAAGTGAACACAGAATGGAGTCTAAAAAAGAAAATGGAGTCACTTTAGCCATATCAAACTCATCACAATCACAGAGGATCAAATTCATATGCTTGTCAAAATCCTTAAAGGTGCCAGTGAAGAGCCGGCCATCTTGCAGGATACATCTCATTTGATAGTCAATGTGTTGCAGCATCTCGCTGCTCTTGCCCAGTCATTATTGCTGTTTCACCAAATCCAGTGACAATGATAAAATTTCAGGAGCCTTAATACCTAGGGGACAGCTATAAAGGTATGATGTGTGCTCTCCTACAGACAATGCAAGGTGTTTAGAAGTTTCGTAAACAGCAGGTGGAGTCTTGGTTTTTTCTTTGCAAATGGTTCTTAATGTTCCAATACTCATTAACCACTTCTTGGTGCCTCAGCTAAGAATGCCTGTCTCAGCTCTTCCTGGAAATCCACCACCGGAACTTGTTCCTGCTGGGAATGCCTCAAGTACAACTGACACTCTTGGTTGCTCAAGGAAGCCGTTCTTCTGCATTTCACTTGGACTTAAACCTCTGGCACGTGCTGCTTTGTAGTTCTTCTCAGGTGCAAGTGTTCCCTGGCTTGTTCCATCATGCGTCTATGAATACATTCTTGAGGACATCTCTTCTGGGTCTGATCTGGAAAAGTGTCTCGGCTGGGCATTCCCCCTGGACCACACAAATCCCCAGGTTATAGCAGAGCTCTGGATGTGATTGCTGCCATGTTCACAAGCAGATCAAGGGGCTGTGAACATTTTTATACATTTCCATCAAGATGTCAGAAGTGAGGGGTGACAGAAGGGAGGGAAGGAAGGGGCAAAAAGAATAATATGGTGTATTGCCTTTTATTTAATTTTAAAACAGTGAAAACATTATTATTCAACTATTAAAAGAAAGGAGCATTTAAGGATGTGGCCTTAGCTGTTGCTCAATTGCTGAAGATTTATACATTTTCATTTTTTCTTATTAAAAATATTAAAAGAATGAATGGACTTTTGTATAACCCTTTTCCATTTTCAAACCAAGTAATTCTTTAAATTAAATTTCAGATTTGGAGTTTCAGGAATGGTTGTACTTCTCATAATGCTCTGTAAGTACTTACCAATAATTTCCTATACACATTTCACATACCCTGAAGCACCGAGTGTACACCTTGCAAAAAAATGCCGTGGAGAAGTGTAGCAATATTTTCAAGTTTATATGTATGTGGAATCAGTGGGCTCTGTTCATTGATATCCCCAAACTTTCAGAAAAATCATGGCTTCTCGGTGCTTTGAGATAGAGCTAGAATGGTCATTGATTTTGCTTCCTGGTGATGAATTAACCCTTGAAATTCTGAAAGCCAAACTTGTGAATACAGAAGAAGCAATATATTTGCTACTTAGCCAAGCCAACATGAAGTTATCTTCACCTGTGCATTAGTTTTGGTGCAAGCAAAACTGTAATGAAGAGATGCATAAAAAATATTCCAGTAGTCTAGAAGTTTCTTTCTCTCACACATAACAGTCCAAACCACCCAGACAGCCCAGAGCAAATTAAATGGTGATTCTCCATGGGATGGTCTTGGGACCTTGGCTTCTTAGGGAGCTCTGCCAATTTCTTTTCTTTTTTTTATTTTAAAGAGAAAAAATAAAAACAATGATACAGAGTTTCAAAATAAGTTAATAGGGTATTAACAGTGGTTAATATATTGCATATTGTTATCTTCAAAGTACTTGTTCAGATTACAAGATGTAAGCATGAAAAATTGATCAAACAACATGAGCACAAACAGTCCTTTTCAAAGAACTAATAGAAATTAGTAGTATAATTATCTTAGTTTCTTGTATATATATATGTTTTCTTTCCTTCTTTTCTCCTTTTGCCATCCCAGTTGTTCTCTCCTTTTAAGCAGTTTCTTTCCCTTTCACAATATCTATTGTACATTTTGGATCATATTTACTCTTTCAGTTTTTTACACTAGGGAGACAATACGGTGTTTACACATGCAAGTCTGATTTATTTCACTTATGAGAATGGTCTCAAGTTGGATCCATTTACCTATAAATCCTCAAGTTTATCCTTCTTTATAGCTGAGTAGTACTCCATTGTATAAAAATACCACATCTTTTTTATCCATTCCTCAGTTGATGGGCATTTTGTTGTTTCCAATATTTAGCTATTACAAACTGTGCTGCTATAAACATGGGTGCACATATATTGCTGTGGTATGATGTTTTTAATTCTTCTGGGAAAATACCCAGAAGGGGAATAGCTGGGTCAAGTGGGACATCTAACCCTAGTTTTCTGAGGAATCTCCACAATGATTTCCAAAGTGGTTGTACCAGTCTACACTCCCACCAACAGTGAAGAAGGGTTCCTTTTTCCCCATAGCCCCTCCAGCATTTGTTATTGGTTGATTTCTTGATGATAGCCATTCTTTCTGGGGTGAGATGGAATCTCAGTGTTGTTTTAATTTGCATTTCTCAAATGACCAATGATATTGGACTTTTTAAATAAATTT
This sequence comes from Erethizon dorsatum, assembly GCA_028451465.1. NCBI lineage: Eukaryota > Metazoa > Chordata > Mammalia > Rodentia > Erethizontidae > Erethizon > Erethizon dorsatum. The sequence continues at coordinate 55,907,656 of CM051828.1, forward strand.
ATTTGCATATTTCTTCCTCTGAGAGGTGTGTATTCATCTCAGATGCACATTTGGATTTTTGGATTTTGGATTTGCATTTTTGGATTGGGTCTTTGAATTTGGGGGTTCTGATTTTTTTCAATTCTTTATATGTTCTAGATATAAGTCCTTTGTCTGAGGGACAGTTGGCTAAATTTTTTTTCCACTCTATGGATTTTCTTTTAACTTTGTTGGTGATTTCTGTTGATGTGTAAAAGCTTTTTAATATGATGTGATCCCATTTATTGATTCTTTGAAGTGCTTCCCATGCAGTTTGGGTTTTGTTCATGAACTCTCTGCCTACCCCTGTGTCTTCAAGAGTTCTAATTACTTTCTCTTCCAGTAGGTTTAGTGTTTCTGTTTTAATACTTAGAACTTTGATCCATTTTGACTTTAGTTTAGTGCATGGTGATCGACATGGGTCTAGTTTTAGTCTTCAGCATGTGGATAGCCAGTTTTTCCAACACCATGTTTTAAAGAGGCTATCTTTCTTCCAGTGAAATGTTTGGCCCCTTTGTCAAAGATAAGGTGGCTGAGTTTTTGGAGTTGTGTCTGCATCTTCTAATCTGTTCTACTGATCCTCAGTTCCATTTTTTTGCCAATACCATGTTGACATTATCACAGTAACTTTGTAGTATAATTTCAAGTCAGGGATTGTGATGCCTCGTGCCTTGCTTTTGTTGCCCAGGATTGCCTTTGCTGTTTTAGGTCTCTTCTGTTTCCAAATGAATATTAGGAATGTTTTTTCTAGCTCTGTGGGGCATGCTAGTGTTATTTTGTTTGGGATTGCATTAAATCTGTGTAACAGTTTTGGGAGTATGGCCATTTTCACAATGTTGGTTCTTCCTTTCCATGAACAAGTGATATCTTTCCATTTTCTGATATCCTCTTCAATCTCATTTTTTCAGCGTGCTCTAATTTTCATTGTACAGATATTGTACTTTGCTTGTTAGATTGATTCCTAAGTATTTCATTTTTTGGATGCTATTGTGAAGGGTGTGGTTTCACTAATTTCTCTGTGAGTGAGATTGTTGTTTGTGTACAGGAATGCTATTGATTTTTCAGTGTTGACTTTGTATCCGGCTATGCTACCGAATTTGCTTATTAAATCTAGAAGTCTTTTGGTGGAGTTTTGGCGTCTTCTATATAGAGTATCATGTCATGTGTGAATAATGATAATTTAACTTCTTCCTTTCCTATCCTTATTCCTTTTATTTCTCTCTCTTGTCTAATTGCTCTGGCTAATGTTTCCAGAACTATCTTCGATAGGAGTTGTAATAGTGGGCATCCTTGCCTTATTCCTGATTTTAGAGAGAAAGCTTTCAGTTTTCATCCATTTAGTGTGATGTTGGCTATATGATATTGGTTTGTCACAAATGGCTTTTACCAGATTGAGACAAAGACCATCTATTCCAATTTTCTGTAGGGTATTATCATGAATGAGTGTTGGATTTTATCAAAAGCTTTTTCTGCATCTATTGAGAAGATCATGTGATTTTTGTCTTTGGCTCTGTTGATATGGTGTATTACATTTATTGATTTGCATATGTTGAATCATCCTTACATTCCTGGGGTGAATTCCACTTGGTCATGGCATATAATCTTGATGATTTGCTGCATTCTGTTTGCTAGTATTTTATTGAGGAGTTTTGTACCTATGTTCATTAGAGAGATTGGCCTGTAGTTCGCTTTTTTGGTTGGGTCTTTCTCTGGTTTTGGTATCAGGGTAATACTTGCCTCCCGGAATGAGTTAGGGAGAATTGCTTCCCTTTCAATTTCATTAAAGAGTTTGAGAAGTATTGGCATTGAATCTTCTCTAAATTTCTTGTAGAATTCAGCAGTGAATCCATCAGGACCTGGGCTTTTCTTTGTTAGTAAGTTTTTAATTACATTTTCAATTTCATTAACTGATATTGGGTTATTCAGAATTGTTATATCATCTTGATTTATCTTTGATAATTCATACATTTCTAGGAATTTGTCCATTTATTCTGTTTTTTCCATTCTATGCAAGTAAATATTTTCAAAGTAGGTGTTGATGATCTGAATTTCCACAGTATCAGTAGTGATATCACCCTTTTCATTCCTCATTGCATGAATTTGAGTTTTTCTTTCCTTTTTTTGATAAAGTTGGCTAGGGGTTTGTCAATTTTATTTATTCTTTTGAAGATCAAACTCTTAGATATATTAATTCTTTGCATTGTTTTCTTAATCTCAATTGTGTTGATATCTTCTCTGATCTTTATAATTTCCTCTCTTGTATGGGCTTTGGGCTTGACTTGCTCTTCTAGAAGCTTAAGGTGCAGCATTAGGTTGTTTATTTGTGCTCATTCCATTTTGCTGATGTGATAATTCACTGCTATAAATTTTCCTGTTAGGACTGCTTTCATCGTGTCCCATAGGTTGCAGTATGTTGCATTTGCATTTTCGTTTGATTGCAGATATTTTTTAATTTCTTCTTTAATTTCTTTTGTGACCCATTGGTTGTTCAGGAGGGTATTGTTTAATTTCCATGTGTTTTTGGATATTTTGCAGTTTCTTTTACCATTAATTTCCAGCTTCATTGCACTATGGTCAGATAATATGTATGGGATAATTTTAATTCCTTTGTATTTACTTAAACATGTTCTATGGGCTCATACATGGTCTGTTTCAGAGAATGTCTCATGTGCAGCTGAGAAGAATGTGTACTCTGATGTTGTTAGGTGGAACACTCTGTAAACATCTACTAAGTCCATATGTTCACAAGTTTGGCTCAGTTCTGATATTTCTTTGCTGATTTTTTGTCTAGTTGATTTCTTTGTGACAATGGGATATTAAGGTCACCCATTACAATTGTGTTATTGCTTATTTGATTTTTCATGTCTATTAATATTTGTCTTATATAGTTGAGTGTTCCCTTATTTGCTGCATATATATTTATGATTGTTATCTCTTCCTCTTGAAGTTTTCCCCTAACAAGTATGTAGTGACTTTCTTTATCTCTTTTGATCATTCTTGGTTTGAAGTTCACATTGTCTGCAAACAGAATAGCTACCCCTGGTTATTTCTGGGTTCCTGTTTCATGGAGTTTTGTTTTCCATCCTTTGACTTTCAGTCTATGAATTTCTTTTTGAGTTAAATGTGTTTCTTGTATACAGCATACTGTTGGCTCTTGTTTGTTGATATATTGTGCCATTCTGTTTCTTTTGATTGGTGAATTGAGGTCATTTACATTGATGGTTATAACTTATATTATTGGCTTATCTTTGTCATGTTATTTTCCTGCTGTTGGTTCCCTGCTTTTCCCCTCTGTTTAATTGCTTGCCCTGCCTGGTGGTTTCTTTCTGTTGTTGTTCTTGGAATTGTGGTCATTTTTATCTCTGTCTAGAATATCATTTAGTACTCTGTTCAGTTGTTTTGGTGGTCATGAATATCTTCAGTCGTTCTTTGTCATGGAAGTATCATATTTCTCCATTAATTTTGAAAGATAGTTTTGCAGGGTACATCAATCTGGGTTGGAAGTTGCTTTCTTTCAGGACTTGAAATACTTCGCTACTAGCTGTTCTCGACTTGAGGGTTTGTGTTGAGAAGTCCGCCATGATTCTGATGGGCTTTCCTTTATAGGTGATCTGTTTCTTTTCTCTAACAGATTTGAATATTTTATTCTTGTGCTGAATTTCTGGGATCCTGATTATTATATGTCTGGGTGTAGATTTATTTTGGTTATAGCTAATTGTAGTTCTATATGCTTCACTTATCTGCATGTCAGATTCTTTCCCCATGCTTGGGAAATTTTCTGCTATTACTTCTGCAAATAGTTTTTTATGTCTTTTGTGGTGTGTACTGCTTTTTCATTGACACCAATTAATCTTATATTATTTTTCTTTGCATCATTTTGCAGCTGTTGAATGTTATTTCCTGATCTTTTGTTACTTTCAAGAGATCTTTCCTTTCATGATCACTAACCATGATCCTGTCTTCAAGTTCTGAAAGTCTGTCTTCAATTTTGTTCAAGCTTTTTTGCCAGCTTTCAATGGAATTTTTAATTTCCTGTATATCTGTTTGAATCCATTTCATGCATTTTATTTCTTTCCTATATTGATCATTCATAGTTTCCATCCTCTTTCACTTTTTTTACTCTAGATTTGCTGAGCAATTCCTTTATAAAAGTTGACATTTCCTTTGTAACCTGAGAGATTATTTCTGATCTGATTTCTTTTACATCCTCATGGATTTTTTTCTTTACTTTAGTTTCTATCATTTCAGCTATGTCAGGTGTGTGTCTTCCATTTTCCTCTATTTTGTTGTCTCCTGGACTTGTTCTGAGTGGGCTGGAAGTCTGAGGTTTCATTTTGTTTCTCTGTCTTGTCATTTTCCATTTTAAAAGTTTTTATTTTGTTTTCTGTGTTGATTCTTTTAAGTTTTTGTAGAAGGTAGCTTTATCACTACTATCAAGGCCTCTCTAGGCAAGGTTTGTTCTTCAGGATGTCTTCTGGGTGTAGGATGTTCTTGGTTTGTGTCTGTCCCAAGATCCTACTTTTCCAATTAATTAAGAGTGAGATGTTGGTATCTGTTTGGCTCAGTTCCCAGTCCTTTGGTGCTGGGGTGTGGTGAGGTTATTACTCCAGAACTTTGCAGTATTACAGAAATGAGAACAACTGATTAAAACAGGTATGAAATCCTAGCTAAAGTAGTATAGTCAGCACTGAGAACAGCATCAAGCACAGTTTAGAAACTGACAAATTGTGGTAACTATTAATTTTGTACCTTTAACCATAAAAGCAAAATCTACTGTTATATAACAGAACCGATCATAAATTAGGAGCTCATATGCAAGATTTTCCCCCTGGTAGAGTGTTTTTTGCCCTGTGGTGGGGATATTTAAGATGAATAATGGATAGAACAGAGAGGACTGAAAAGAAATAAAGTAGAAGCCAGGCTGGAGGATGAAGGATGACCACACAAGCTTTGGGAAACTAGATAACACTGCCAAGCCTGCAGTAGAGTTTGTGCTGGATTTGCAGCTGATCTTGGCCTCCAGATATGGGGGCCTGGAGCCAGAGTCTTCAGCCAGTACTTTCTGTATGTTCCTTAGTGGCCTCCCTCTCCCTACCCTGTTTCTCTTGACAGTGGTATCTCTCTCCAAGTTACTATGCTATTTTCAGACAGACGGGAGGCTGTTCCCAGTCTGGTGCAACTTTGGCTTCTTCTGGTCCTTGCTCAGCCTTCCCTGTTCCTCTTCCACTGGCATGTTTCTGTCCTCTGAGGTCATTTGTTGCAGGGTGGGGTGAAATGCTGTGATATGGTCTGGTCCTCTGCTTTTGCTGTTGCAGTTCAGGGCTGCTCAGTCCCAATTCTTACTCCTCTTTCAAGGTTGGGTGCTAAGTTCCCATTCATTGCTTTACAAGTTCTGCAGCCACCATCACCCACCTCTGCTGTAGTCTGTTACTTCCACAGGTGAAATGGGGGTGTGCTGTGGGGTGCCTTTCTGCTCCCACCCCCAGCATTGTGGGGACAGCCTGGGGCTGCACAGTCCCGAGGTGCAAGGCTGTTTAATTCCTTGTGCCTCTCTAACCACAGGTCATGGGGGAGGGGTTAGCTGTTCCATTTACTATGCACCCCCATAGTCTTTAATCTTGTTCTTGGAGGTTCCAGTTAGTGCTCTGGTGCACAAAAGGAACAGGAAGAAAAGAAAAAAGAAAAGGAAAAGGAAAGAGAAAAAAAGGAAAGATAAAAGGAAAACTGGCTGATAGGGAGGGAGCAGTTTGTGTGGGCAGAATTTACTGCTGGAATGTAATGTCTTCTGTTTGGAGGAAGGCAGAAGAGGCAGGGGACCTGATATCCCAAGTGTATCCTGTATGGTTTGATTTACCCACACTATTTTAGTGTATTCTTATTTTTTCTTCTTTTAAGATTCCAAGTATGGCAGGCAGTCGTCCCTATCTGGCGACTAACCAGCAGCCAGGTAGGCTGGCTGGCTGTTTTATTAAGTCCTTTATCTATGTTTTGCTTGATCTATTAAACTCTTATGTCAGATTGATTTTAGTTTCAGGGTGTATGTCCCTCCCTTTTCTTCCAATTACCTGTGTTTTAGTTGAATTTCTCTGAGTAGCTCTAAATGAGGCTCCTCCTGTATTCAGCCATGTTAAATTCCCATCTCTGCCATTTTCAATGGGTAGATATCATATCAGGGCCAAATGGGCTTCTCCAGTGTGTTGCCATTTTCTGGCCAATGAAAAGTGAGAATGAGAAAGTGATGTAAGCAACTTCCTGCAGTGGTGCAGAAATTACACATGGCACTGCTGCCTGCTTTCATTAGGTAAGTGGTGACTTCCCAATCACAGCTACCTCCCAAGAAGTCTGGAAACTGTAGCCTCTGGCTAGACATTCTTAAGCCCAGAGGTGGAGAATAGATACAGAGGGGCAGTTACCAAACTTTGCCCTAAGCAGTCCATGTTTCCAGAGCTTGCTCAGGAAAGCATGTTTCAATCCTGATATCTATTGTTCAGTGAATAAAGCAATCAGAAAAAGTGATATGCCTTTTTGGTCTTGATAAAGACACTGGATTTTCTTTTCCTAACTCCCTGCAAAAGAGACAAGATAGTTATGAGTTAAAAGATTAGGGTATTAAAGAGGCTTAGTAAGCTCACTGAGAGCAGGCAGGACTGATTATGAAGCTGGCAAGCCACCCAATTAACTGAGCTTTATTCATTTTGTGAATGTGGTTATAAATGGTACTGTCAGTGAATGGGTGCAAACCTTACTGTACTTATCTGCTTAATAGCACATTCTCTATTTTCTATGAATGTGTCCCCAAAATTCATGAGTTGGAAACATAATCCTGGAATTTGCATAGTGATGATATTTGGAGTTGGGACCTTTGGGAGGCAATTAAGGGTAGATGATGTTGTGAGAATGGGACCACAAATTAGTGATTTTATAAAAAGGAGAGACCTAAGCAAGTGTGTTTCTGTCCTTTTGCTGTGTGATGTCCTCTGCCATGTTAAACGGCAAGAAAGCCCTCACCAGATACTGTCACCTTAATATTAGACTTCTCAGCCTCCAGATCTGTGAGAAATAGATTGCTTTTCTTTATAAATTATGTGGTCTCTGGTATTTTGCTATAGCAACAAAAACCAGACCAGAGCAGAATCATGTTTGTGTTTTTACATGGTCTCTTCTCTTTGGCTGTGAGCTTCTGGAGGGTAAAACCTATTTCAACTAATAGACTGACACAAAGTAGCTGCTTGCTAAGTATTTTCACACTGGATGAAGATTTATACAATACTGTTTATTAAAGAACATGCAAAGGTCAAAGTACCAGGGCTGGATATTAAATGTTGTACTAGAACAGATTCAGGTGAAGAGGTAGGAAGACAGCAGCCACACTGTGTCAGGCTAAGAGAGAAAGGCAGTCTAAGGGGAATGATCAACTGCAATAAAATCTGCAAGCAGGTAGAGCAGAGAAGACTAGATCTTTTCTCCTTTCTTGAACCCATTTCATTGTCTTCTACCATTAGTTGTTCTCACCCTTTAGCTAACTCTCACCTTTTTATGAGTGTTCTTTGGGGGAAGGTAGGACTATGTGAGGTTGGAGCAGATTATCGCATCACATGAGGGGCTTTGGTTGATGCTTCCAGGACCAAGTGATGCTAACAGACTTCAAGTGAAAATTGTAAGCCAGAAAATCACATCAGCTGCATTGGGCCACAAAATGGTACGGCTTTCTTGAAAGAACATGTCTATAATCATAGACTTGATCTTACTATCTGTTTGTCAAGATAATATTCTTTGATATGTTTCATATGCTGGCTTTCGCATGTATTATCTCATTAGCACACAATAATTTTGTAAGAATATTTCATTAATTAGACCATAGGCCTAGAGAAGTTACAGACTGTGTTTGTTATGGCTCATATCTAGATGTTCCCCAAAAGCCTCACGCAGTCATAAGTGGGGCTTCTCAGAGGTGGCTGGATCCAGAGTGTGTGATGCTGGGATCAAGGATGTGTGACTACTAAATTAGTCCACTGATTGGCTTGGCATAGTTCTGGGTAGTATTTAGGGTGTCCCACCCTGGGTGTGAGTGCTGCCCACACTGAGGACAGGTAGCTTGGGTAAAACATAAGGGACAGAAAGATGGCTAGTGTCATCGCTTGTCACTTGTTGCTTATTGCTGCTGCTGCTTGTCTTCTGCTGCCTGCCCTGCACTGCCACGCCACCCTGCCTTGGAGCCAGACAATTATGGACTGAAACCTCTACAAACTGTGAGCCAAAATAAACCTTTCCCCCTTTAACTTTGGGGGTTGGGTATTTTGTCTCAGCAACCAGAAGAATAAGGCAGTTTTCAAAGTCAAAAAGTGTGAAAAGTTCTAGCTCAAGTTATCCTAAAGGGGTTGTATTGGGAAGGTGCTGAGGGAGTTTGAGATACACTTTAATTTGAAAGTTTGCCTTTGACTCTGAAGGGCAATGGTTGTATTTAATTGCTGGGAAATTTAAGCATTTCTCTCTGTGAATAATACTTAGCGATGACTTTAAGGTTCATTTCACTAGTCAATAGGGAATGCATTACCTTTTAGAGCTGGATGAATAGTCCCAAGACATTAGCCTGCTATTTAGGTAATTGCTTTTGTGATATATTAAATGATTATTGAATCTAAAAGGTGAGCAGTTCATCTCCTACAGACCAGTTAGATCAAACATAATTTCTGTGATAATAATACTATGAGATGAACTTTCTTCCTGGATAGGAGCTTGTAATGAGTGTGATCTGAAGCTTCCAGGAGGGTGATGTGAAAGAAATTCACAAGAATGAACTGAACATGTATCCTCCATGGTAACCTAACCACCAATTAAACAGTAGAGGGGACTGAGTTGTTTAATGGATATTTTAAGTTTTACAAGGTAAGAGATTGTAGTTTGAAAAATTACCTCTTGAATTAATAATGTGCACAGAATTAATTTACTGAGTTACCATAGAAATCATCTTCAGTACTATTAATGTTGCTAATTATTAACTGTTATTACTGCTAATGTGTTTTGTAAGTATTAGTGTTTCCTAACAGCTACATAAATCTATGTTACTTTATAATTTAAGGTGAGTCTTTTTTTCTGCTTGTTTGACAAAGTAAATTCTGTGGAAGACATTTAGTTTGTAAATTTAAACAAATATAAACCCAAAGAGAATTCATTTTCTGGTGGCAAATGTCAGATAGGAATTTTTATCACTTGGGTTCCATTTTTCATATTTATATATTTCACCTTATTTCTCTGGAGATTGCTTGAAGCCATCTGTTCATTTGTCCATACATCTACCCCAATGATGGTGAACCCAAAACCCACTTATTTATCACAAAGTGACAACACTGCAATTAAACCTGAATACTGAGGTTTTAGCTTAGAAAAGCCAACCAGACAGTAACTTTTTTGTCTAAAAAGAAAAACACAATAACATTCATGCCGTAGGTTCACCAACACTGATCTACCCACTCATTCATCCATCTATCTATCCTTTAACTCATTACATGGATTAAGCACCAACCACATTCAAGGCTTTGTGCTAGATAGGCACTATAGAGTTTATAAATCACACAATATGTCTCCTATTATCAAGTTTTCAATTTAGTAAGAAAAGTTAGACATACCATATACTATATGTATAAGAAAGTCATTGGCCAACCCTAGAAAAGTATGTATGTAAAAATATTGTTGAGAGAAAGAAATTACCCCTAGACAGAGGCCAACATTTCCACCTGGCTGTTTCATACTCAATAGGCCACTGAAACAGTTAATTTTTTCAAGCCAAATTCACTAATTCCCCCTCCACCTGCTTCCATGCTTGGCCATCCTCTGTATTTCCTATTCCCAGTCAATAGTTTCACCTGCCACACACTTAAATTAGAAACTAGAAATAATGGAGTCATCCTTGATTCAAATTTATTCTGCACTTTTGTGAACTATAAAGAGTCAAACATTTTTCTTTCCAAATATTTTCTTTTCTTTTTTCTTTCTTTTTTTTTTTTTGTGGGTACCAGTGGTTGACCTCAGGACCTCATGCACCAGCAGGCACCCGTGCTGCTGAGCGATATCACCGGCCCTTTATTCGTATGTGGGTACCGGGAGTCGAACTCAGGACCTCACGCTTGCCAGGCAGGCACTTATGCTGCTGAGCTATCTCACTGGCCCTCCAAATATTTTCTTAGGACACTTGGTATGACCATCTTAGGGGGGATTCTCTGGGTTCCCACTCAATTATCCTAACAGTTTGTCAGCTGATTGTCCTATCTATCTCGTGTCTTGTGCTTTGCAAATCCTTCTTTTGCACAATAGCTGGACTGATATATCTAAATAAAATTTGAAGTTCCTTGGTCAAAACTCTATAATGGTTTCTCAAGCCCCTTCTTTCCTTAGAATGGTCTGCAAGGCCAATCTTGGTATCTTCTGTGCATTTCTACACTCATCTCCTTGCTCAAGAGTTACAGTGTGGGATCTCTAACGGCAGTTCTTTTCATACATTTGTGTTTCTAGCTTCTTTGCCTTATGCATATTCTTCAAATACCATCTGTACTATGGCTTCACCTACTTAATTTTTGCATTTCCTTCAAATCTCAACTCAAGAGCCACCTTTTGTAAAAAGCTTTCCCTAACTACAAAACCCAAGAAGTAGGAACCCTTATTCTGTGCTTCCATCTAATCCCCTATTGCACCCTCAAAAGACATCAAAATGCCTCATCAGTGAATCAGTGGATTAAGAAGATGTGTTTTTTGTACAATGGACTACTACTCTGCCATAAAGGATAAGCTTGAGACATTTCTAGGTAAGTGGATGCACCTTGAGACCACACTCTTAAGTAAAATAAATCAGACGCACATGTTTAAATATCACATTGTTTCTCTGGTGTGAGAAACCAAAAGGGTAAATAGGGACTAAAATGTATAATGGATATTGGGAAATAGGAAGAAAACGTTCAAATGGGAAGGAGAACAAGGGAGGGGGAGGGAAAAAATAGAAATAAAGTTTTATAAATAAGGAGGAGAAGAGGGATTGAAGGGAGGGGAAGGGATTGGGCAAAAAAGAAGAATCAAGATATATTATGTACAGGTACAAATTTCTTATGATGAATGCGATCATTATATATATCTAAAGTGTACCAACAAAGTCAACTAAAAAAAGAATTTTAGAACTAAAAAAAGACATATAGATAACTCTCTAGAAAATTCTGGGCATGCTTCTGCCCTCCCCTGTGCCTTCAGGGTGGAGAAAGTGTATAAAACTAAGGTCCTCTAGGCTTCAGAATATAGCTCTGAAGGGAAAACAAGGAGAATCCTCCCACACAGTATCTCAGTACATGGACTGTCTGGTTGGAGTTACCACGCTGTAAACATAATGAGATGAAATGCCTGAGCAGGTAGGCAAGTGAAAAATCCAAGAAGCATGGGAAACTAAACTCTAGCAATTTGTATTCTACTAAATTAGGAAGAACATAAATTCAATAAAACAAGGGCCTAAAGAAAAGTCACTAAAACTAATGAATATAATAGTTTTAAAGAAACAGATTAAGAACCCAAGCAACATCATTATTTTTCTTTGTATTTTGCAAGCAACATCATTACAGAGATAATATCTATACTGAGAAGACCAAAGAGGAGAATAGTCATGGCTGAATACAAAACAATAAAGAACTTACTCAAGCTAATCAAAGCAAATTAAGAGAAAAATGCCAAGAAGATGGATTCATTCAGAGGCAAAATAATTGATACAGAAGACAAAAAGTAATCAAATAAATGATAACATCCTGGGAGAACATATTTTGCCAAATGGGACAAAAGAAAATATAGAAATATAAAATAAAATAAAAATTTCTTAAATGATGAGCCACTTGTGTGGGTTGAAGGAACACACCATGCTCAAGGAAGAATGGAGAAAGAATTACCAAGCCAAAGATCCATCCTCATAGTCATTAACTCCACTGATAATGAGGGTCTTCCTAAGGTATTCAAGAAGATGCAACAGAATCTGCAAGAGAGCTGGCATTGACCTCTTCACAGCCATGTTCAAGGCCAGAACACAAAATAACAATTTCCACACATTTCTGTGGTAATGAAATGGTGGCCAAAATTTTTGCTCATCAAAGCTGTCATTTCACATGGGTGCCCACAACCAATTAAGGGACCCAGAAAAGGAATAGAAGTGGACATTTAGAATTAGGCTTGACAGAAAGCTATCTCTTTTTGTGATCCTCAGTTCTTATCTCACCCCTGCCCCCAGTAGGCATATACCAGTCTTACCTCTTACCTGTGCCTTGGACACTCAGATCTCTTCCCACCCCAAGGTTTCTCCACTTCTCCTGGGTCTGTTTTCATTAATCTCTGAGTCTCACCTCTTATCTCCTCCTTATACAGACTGGCCCTGCCCCCTGCTACTCTGTGCCCTGTCACCTTGCTGCAGCATCCTGCTATTTCCTTTATGCACTTGCTTTTTATTATCTGTCTCTCTCCTACAGAGCGAATCCCAGTGAAGTCAGAGGCCTTGGTTTCTGTATTCTTACTGCTTAGAGCAGTGTCTGGGCATATTAGTTGCTGGGTAATTATTCATTGAGGGAGGGGAGGAAGGAAGAGAGGGAGGGAAGACAAAATGGAGGAAAGATAAATGAATCTTTTTTAAAGGAATCTTGAGCTCAGCCTTCATTGGTGGACGGAATATTAGTTTGATTTGAATGGTTTCAGGTCAATAGTGTGTTTACCAGATAAAGGGAGCATGCGTCTGAAAACCAGGTCCCAGTCCCATCAAGAAGACACCTCATCAATCATCACACTTTATTTAGGCTGTGAATTAAATGCTATCTTTTGATCTTACTACCTTTTGAGATTATAAGTTTACCAACGTCTTCACAACTTTTTATTATAGAAGTATTCAGAGCTTTTGTAGTTATAAAACAGAGATTCTTCTGATGGACTTCAGCAACAGACCACTACAGAACAGCTTGTTTTCTGAGTGGCATATAACTGATTTGTGATTTACAAACTTCTTTTTTACCACCTTCATGAAAATATCTTACCTGATTCTCCTGTCTGAAATGTGCTTGGGAACCATTCATCTGTGGATTGTTAGAGGGAGAAGGAGGAGAGCTCTAGATTTTAGGCTTAGGGAGTGATGCAATTAATCTTTGGCCAAATTAGGACCTGAAGGCCGGTGATGTAGCTCAGTGGTACAGTGCCTGCCTGGCAAGTGCGAGGCCCTGAGTTCAATTTTCTGGTGCCAAAACAAACAACCAAACAAACAAAACCCCCAAAATACAAAAAACAAAACCCAAAAAACAAATTGTGACTTGAGGATTTTAATGCTTGAGCTATAGATTTTCTCAGAAAAGGCTCCTTGCTAGCTAATATGCTTTTTATAAATACATCTTTTCTGTTAGGCAGTTATTCTCTTAGAAATACACAGTTGATTCTTATTATTTATGGCAGTGATATTCTATAGGTTACTACAAACTGGCAATTAGTGAATATGGAGGCTTTGCTTTCAGGGCAAATACAGGGTTAGGTGCAAGCAAGCCTCTGGCCAGAACATTACTGTCAACTGATAAATACAGAAGATTACTTTGTGTGCATGTCTGTTTCAAGACGCCTTCTTTAATACATATTGATTTGCTAACATTGGTCTCATGGGCAGCCACCCTGCATCTCATGCCTGAATAGACATGTCAAACACAGATTATAATTATAATTCAGATTCTAACAAAGTTCTGAAGCACTTTCCAGATCAAGGTGAATATATATTTGGTTCATAATTTAATATTTGTTTTGAGCATTTACATGCTTTTTACCATTCTGGAGCCTTATAAAAACATAAAAGTTTGTAATAACATATAACTGATTTGTGATTTACACACTTTTTTTTTAACCACTTTCATGAAAATATCTTACTTGATTCTCCTGTCTGAAATGTGCTTGGGAACCTTTCGTCTGTGGATTGGTAAAGAGAGAAGGAAGAGCTCTTTAGATTTCAGGGGAGAACAGTTATAAGGGAGAGGCCCCAGCCTAGTGAAACTGGTACAAGATCAAAACAAAGGCCTGGAACTAGAATATATTATGAAGTCAGTAGTAGAAGCCAGTTTTTTTTTTTGTTTTTTTTTTTAACAGCCATATCACATGAGCTCCTTAGCCAGTAACCATAGTGTGAGCCTAGAGTCTGTGGGTGGACCAGTTGCCCAGACAGTGACAACCTCTTTAGGAAGGTGAAGCAGGTACCAGTAGTAGGCAGTGAAGACTGTGGAGGTGAATGATAAACTAAGCAAACCAAAGCACAGTAAGGCTGACTATCTAACAATCCATTTATGTCACCTTGCATAGTGCTAAGAGCACAGCCTCTGGAGCCAGATATCTTGGATTCTAGATTAGCTCTTAATAACCGTGTGATTTTGAGAATTAGGATATTTAGCCTTTCTGTGCATTTATCTATGTATTTGTGAAACTGGAAAAGTAATACTAACATCATAGGGTCATTGTAATAATGAAATGAATTACATATACGAAGTACTATGCAAGCACAAGCTAATCTTATTAAGATTATTTGTGCAAAAATTTAAAACATGATAGACAAAGATATATTTCTTCATGAAATTTAATATGCATTAAACATTTTGGCAGTATTACTGTGTTTAAAATCATGGCACAGTTAATGGCATGTCAAAAAGTAGAAACATGGGGCCGGTGAGATGGCTCAGCGGCATAAGCGCCTGCCCGGGAAGTGTGAGGTCCTGAGGTCGACCCGCGGTACCCACAACAACAACAAAAAAGTAGAAACTAACCACAGATGACAGCTGCTGGGATGACAGGAGGGTCCTGTATCTATACCTTCAGTAGAGTGGCTGCTGGCTGAGTTTGGCTACTGAGCACTTGAAATATAGCTAGCATGACTGACTTTTAAATTTTATTTATTTTTAATAAATTCAAATTTCCCATAAAAAGAAAGAGGGGCAGATACAATGTGTCCTGGCATTGATCACTAGAATTAGAAAACTTAGTTTTTCATTTTTTTTCAGCAGAAATATCCATATAGTGAATAAAAGTGTATCAAACAATCACAGCTGAGGAGCATTCCATCAGGCTTCTGGAACATTCTTTTGTTATGACTTTAACACAGTAGATGTGCTTCTGATGGTCACTTTGATTTCTCATGGAGTTTCAACCACAGGGCAAGTGTGCCCAGCAAGGTCTGTCTCTTCATGTGCCCAGGGCTCTTATGCTTTGCACATTAGTCTCTGCTATAGTTAGAATCTTGAGTGACCCCCAAAGGCCATGTATTAAAGTCTTGGTCCCTAGGTTGGCACTATTAGGACGTGGAGTCTTAGATACTTTTGGGACCCCAGTCCCTTCTCTATTTTTTTCATTCCAGCCATGATGTGACAAGTGCTTCCTCTGCCGTATCCTTCCTCCATGATGTTCTGCCTTCTGCAGGCCTAAAGCAACAGGGCCAGTTGATTATGGACTGGAACCCCTGAAACTGAGATGAACATTTTTCTCTTATAAGTTGATTATCTCAGATAACAGAAAGCTGACTAACACAGTCTGTCTGAGTTCAGTTAACACAGTGTGCTTCTGGAGTTCTGACCAGCCAGATTTTCAGAGCCATGCAGTCACAAAACAAGCCCCGTAAGGCAGCCTATTTCCAGTGGTTTCTCTGGAGTGCATAGTTGTGACTTTTGATGGTGTGGCAACTTCAGCACCTAAGAGCAGAAAGATGCATACAAGGAAGCAAAAACGTTTGGAGCCTATGGGACTTGATCAAACTAACGTCAATAGTAAGCATCTGAGCTGGGATCAAAACCTTCATCTAATGTGCTTTAATTCCATTACTCATTCACTATACCACATCCGTTATGGGCTGAATTTTGTCCTCCCCAATTTATTTGTTGAAATCCCAATCTCCAATGCCTCAGATTTAAATTTATTTGAACAAAGAACCTTTTAAGAGAGAAATAAATCAAGGCCTGGTGGCACAGCCTGTAATCCCAGTATTCTAGAAGGCTGAGGCAGAAGAATTGCAAGTTTAAGCCTATCCTGCCCAAATTAGTGAGACCCTGTCTGGGGAAAAAAAAAAAGTAAAAGAAGGGAAGTAAGGTAAAATTAGACCCTTAGGGTGGGTTCTAGTCCCATATGACTGATATTCTTATAAGAGGAGATCAAGATGCAGACACAGAGGGAATACTAACTATGTAAAATCACAGGGAAAAGATTACTAGCTACAAACCAAGTAGAGAGGTACCAGAAGAAACCAATATTGTTGATACCTTGATCTTGGACTTTCAACCTCCAGAACTGTGAGAAAGTAAATTTTCATTGTTAAAGCTGTCTAATCTGTGATACTTTGCTATGCCCACCCTAACAAACTAATGTAACATCCAACCTCCAAAGGGAATTTTAAGATAAAAGAAAATATTAAAATAATTCTGTAAGTTGCTTATATGGTGTTGAGTAAGTATCAAGTGATAATTAGCAGCACAAATCACATTCACTTCTTTCATACAACAAATGTAAAGATTGATAACACTTGCAGATCCATCTGAAATATTTTGGCTCGAGAATGACAAGGAGTAATGAGGTGATGTCACTTACTCTTCAAAAAATAGCAACGCTTTCAGATAGGTAAGGAACTGAGTCACCGCTTTTGACAAAGAAGGAAAATGAGATAGATGAATATGTCTCAGTATTTGAAATGTTGGCTGTATTTGCTTTTACTTATGAATTGTACTTTAGAATATAATAGTGTTCTAGGAATGTATATACAAACATTTCTTGCACTTAAAATTGTGTTTTATTTTGATAATTTTTGAATTTCTTCATTCAAATCTTTTTGATAAGCCCAAAGTTCTAAAATCCCACTGTTAGTCTTATTCCAATTCTCCCTTCGGCAAATGTGCTGTTGTCTAGAAGATGCAGATGAGGTGATGATGTCCTTATTCTAATCTGTTATCCCTCAGATGATGACCATGTTTTGTTGAATTTTAAAATTTAGGAAACTGACATTCTATTGTCAGAAAGCTTGAGAGAAAAAACCCAGGTAAATGAAATTAAAGCAAGGTAATAAACCAATTTACACAATATGGTCCTAAGGAGAAAACAGTTGAAAAGTTGGCTTTTCAAGTGACAGATACATTCTTTTTTCTTTCAGAAGAAAAATTATTTTAGTTTTATTTTATCTTCAAGTGACAGAATAACTACACAAATTTGTGGAGCACAAGGTGATGTTTAGGTTGAATGACAATGCCATATAATCTCACTTATGTGGAATCTAGGAAAGATGAAGGGGAGGAAGCAGAGAAGGAGACATTGACCTGTAACAGGTAGGAGCAATGAGTTCTGACATTCTATTACACAACTGAGTGACTGTAGTTAATACTGTAACAATAATACTGTTATTTTAAAATGAATAAATTGTAAGAGTTTTTTGACTTTTATTAGTACACGTTTGCAGTACATTATGATTATATTCACTGTAAAGCATTGGTACATGTACATAAAATCTTTCAATTCTCTTTTTTTCCCTTTCCTTCCACCTACTTTTTATTTTTCCAGCATCGGATTTATTTATTTATCTTAACACCTTATAGTGTTAATTATCATACATACAGATTCAAAACCAGACTAATAGGCTGAAGAACGTATAAAACATGTGACACAATTGTACTGATTCAAGGTACACTTTTAGATACATTGTCCAGATTGGATTACAATACCTGTTTTTTTTCTCTCTCTCTCTCTCTCTTTTCCTATTATCTGTCTTTTATTTCATACTTTATATATGTATCTTAAGTTTTTCACATAAGAAAAACCGTGTGATATTTCAGCTTGTGTATCTGACAGGTATATTCTTATTTCCTAGAAGAGCAAATAACAGTGAATTATGATACCATTTATATTTTCAATATTTCAAGTCACCTATGAATTAAATTATGCCTTTTAAGAACTATAACTTGAACAATTTTTATAATTGACTTTATTTTTTAAATTTTTATTTGTGTTAGTACATTTTTGTAGTACATAATGATTACACTTATTCTGAGGAATAATAATTACACTTATATACATAACACATCTTAATTCTTTTTTTGTCCCCTTCCCCTCGTCTCTCCCCCTCCAACTCTTAGTCTTCTTTCTGTTTGCAAAAGATCTATCTTCCTGTTTCCTATTATCTATCTTTTATTTTGCTTTTTAATTTATTTATACTTTGTGTTTCTCATATAAGGAAAACCATGCAATATTTAAGCTTTATGTCTGATATATTTCAATTAACATTTTTATTATGGTTTCAAGGCACATCAATTTTCCTACAAAATATTCAAATTTATCCTTTATGGAAGAGTAGTACTCCACTGTGCATAATACCATTTTCTTAATCCATTCATCTGTTGATGGATGTGTAAGTTCCTTTTTTTTTTTTTTAATGTGGGTACCAGGTGTCAAACTCAGGATCTCGCACTTGACAGCAGGCGCTTGTGCCACAGAGCGATATCACTGGCCCTTGTTTTTCCTTTACGTGGGTCCTGGGGGTTGAACTCAGGACCTCGCACTTGCCAGGCAGGATCTTATGCTGCTGAGCCATATCACCAGCCTGTAAGTTGCTTTCATGGGTTAGCTATTATGAATTGTGCTGCTTTAAACATGAATATGCATGTATTACTGGATGACTTTATGATGACTAATATGATAATTATAACTTTTTCAGGAAAACATGTAGAAGGGGAAAACTGGGACAAATGGAATTTCTAGTTTTAGATTTTTGAGGACTATCCAACTGATTTCCATAGTGCTTATACTAGTTTACATTCTCACCAACAATGTAGAAGTGTTCCTTTCCCCCCTGCAGCCTTGCTAGCATTTGTTATTATTTGATATCTTAATTATGGCCATTCTTTCTGCGGTAAGTTGTAATCTCAGTGCTGTTTTAATTTGCATCTTTCTAGTGGTCAGAGACGTTGAATATTTTTTCATGAGTTTATTGGCCATTTGTATTTCTTTTCTGAGAAGTATTAATTTCAACTGCCCATTTTTGATTTTATCTTTTATTTTGAGGTTCTAGTTTTTTGAATTCCTGATATAGTCTAGATATTACTCCTCTGTCTGAAGTGTAACTGGCAAATTTTTTCCCATTCTGTAGGTTGTATCTTCCCTGTGTTGGTAGTTTCATTTACTGTGCAGAAGCTATTTAATTTGATATGATTCCATTTATTGATTCTTGATGTTAATTCTTGTGCAATTGGAGTTCTGTTCAGAAAGTCCTTGCTTATGTCTTCAAGAGTTTTATGTCTTATTTTCCAGCAGATTAAGTGTTTGTTTTAAAATTTAGATCTTCGAACCATTTTGATTTTAGGTTAGTATATGGTGAGGGACATGGTAAGGTCTTTTTATACCTATTTCCTTGAGGGCCTTTTAAAATCATAAATGGATGTTGGATTTTGTCAGGGGCTTTTTCTGCATCTATTGAAGTGATCATGTGATTTTAAAATTTTTGCTCCAGTTTACACGTGGTGTATTACATTATTGATTTTCATACGTTGAACCATCCTGGCATCTCTGGGATAAAGCCTACTTGGTCATGATGTGTGAACATTTTGGTGATTTGTTGCATTGTTTGCCAGTATCTTATTGAGCATTTTTGCATCGATGTTCATTAACAAGATTGGCATGTATCAAGGTTGAACCACACCTTCAAACAAATGTACTTAATATCTATAGTGTGCCACCCAACAACAATAAAGTACACATTCATCTTAGTAGCAAGTGAGAGTTTCTCCAAAATGGAATACATAGTTGCCTATAAAGCATGCTTAAGTAAATGCAAAAGAATTAAAATTATTCCATGCATATTATCAGATTATAGTACAATGAAATGAGAAATCAATGGCAAAAGAAATTACAGAAATTAGGCAAATACATAGGAATTAAACAATACCCTCTTGAATAAGCAATGGGTCACAGAAGAAATCAAGGAAAAAATTAGTTCCATGAATCAAACAATAATACAAGTACAATATACCAGAACCTATGGGACACTGTGAAAGCAGTCCCAACAGGGATGTTTATAGCGGTGAATGTTCATAGTGTGTCAGAAAAACAGGACAAGATCAAATAAATAGCCTAATGATACACCTCAAGGTCCTATAAAAACAAGAATAATCCAAAGCCCAAGATAGTACAAGGATGAAAATTATAAAGATCAGAGCAAAAATTAATGAAATTGAGACTAAACGAACAATACAAAAAATCAATTAATTGAAGAGATGGTTTTTAAAAAGAATAAACAAAATAAACAAATCCTTAGCCAACCTTACCAAAAAAGGAGAGAAAGGACCCAAATCAGTGCAATTAAAAATGAGAAAGGTGAAATCACGATGGACACCACCGAAATCCAGAAGATTATTAATAATATTTTGAAAACCTTTACTCTAAATTGATGAATATAGAAGAAATGGATGGATTCCTAGATACATATTAATTACCAAAAACTGAACCAAAAAAGGTATAAAAACTCTGAATAATCCAATAACAGGTAATGAAATTGAAGCAGTATAAAAAAAACGTACTTACTAAGGAAAGCCCAGGACCCAATTGATTCACTACTGAATTCTACAAGAACGTCAGGGCAGGCAGAATGCCAAGACCACTCAAACTTTTCAATGAAACTGAAAGGGAAGGAGTATTCATTCCTGGAAGCTAGCAACACTCTGATTCCAAAACCATACAACAATCCAATGACTTGCATAATTAATATAAATCTAACATTCAGGTAGTCCACTATGCAGAGATTAGTCTTGACCTTAGATCAAGCCTTTAGTGGGATATTTACTTATTTACTTATTTTTCAGTGTGGAACCCAGGGCTTGAAGCTACATCACAGCTCTTAGTGGAATATTTAATTCATGTTCGACATATAGTTGCATCATTGTATATGAAAGGAGAGATAGTGTAACTATCAAATTATGATTTTATTCACTGTGATTCTAGTTCAAAATGGCAATGTTCATATTTACTCTTTTTATGGCAAGTTTTTTTCTATATTTTCATCTCTCCACCACACACTCACGATAGGAATAATTAAAAAATAGAAATATAATCTTTTCAAATTAAAAGCCCTTGAAAGTTTTCCATGACTCTAGTGTACATAGATAGTATCCATCAAGACATTAATTGTTTCCCCATGAAAACTGTATCCTGTTTCTAAGTCTGAGAAATGTTGGTTTAAACCAAGTTGAATAATTGAATTTGCCATAGGAATTCTTGATCTTTACTGTGTTATTGTGTACTATCAGTTTAAAGGTAATAGTAGATATGCTACGTTGTTTTCCCTGCATAGTTTTTCTGAAACCTCCCTTTTCAAAAAGAACTTGTATTAGTCTACTTTTCATTAGTCTGATGAATTACTTGAGGTAGCCTACTTTGCAAAGAAAAGAGGTTTGTTTTGACTTGTGGTTCCAGAAATGTAAAGTTGAGGGGCCTCATTTGGTGACAGTCTTTTTGCAGGCAAAATGCCAAGGTGGGGCAGGCTTCGCATGGTGAGACAGGGAACTTGTGTGTTATGTTCCTGTGTCTGGTCTCCCTCATCTCATAAAGCCACCAGTATTCAATCATGAAGACTCCACCCTAATGAGATTCTCTAATCCTAATTACTTCACAAAGTTCTCGCCTCTAAACACACAGTCTGATTGATTATATTTCCATGCCCTTATTACCTCACAATAGAGATTAAATTTCAACAAATGAAGCCTTGGTGGGGAGATATGAAGCCCTATCCAAACTGTTAGTAGTAACTATGAATAATTCCAATGTCACACATAAAAATAAAGGGCACAACAGATCTACAGGATATGGTGGGGTCTATAGCTCCTTCCAAATCCTGCCTCCTTTTCCAAGTTCAAGGTCTGATTTTTGCTTTATGGGTCTACATAGCATTTATACTTCCATGAGTAATCTGTGCTTTCTGTACATTAGCATGTGCTGTTTCCTCCATCTAAATGTTCCTTTTCCATTTCTTTGGTTTTAACTTCTATTTATCCTTAAAAACTCCATTTAAGTGCTGTTCTCTCATGAGGCTTTCTTGGTCTATGTGTGAAGTTTCTTCCTCTGAGCTCCCCTAGAGCAGTGATTCTCAGACTCAAGCCTAAGTCGGCATCACTATAAGTTTGAGAAAGCAGACTTCAAAGCTGGACTTCAAAGCTAGGATTTCTCATTCTGCAAGTCTAGGGTGGAGCCTGAGAAGTGTCATCAAGTCCAATTCACCTTAGCTTATGAAACAGACCCAGACAGATTCACAGAAGCAGAATAGCACAGGTGGGAATCAGAACGGGGAGGGGAATGCACAGGTGGGCCCCTGTGCACCTGCACCTCTTTCTAGCTGTGTGGTCTTGAGGAGTACTCTAACCTTCATGACTCTTATTATTTTCCTTTAAAATAGAAAAATAACAAATCTTTCCATTGTTGAGGATCAAGGGAACATATCTGGGAACATGCTGGCAATTCTATAAATTCCATACTTTATGATTAACAGATGGTGTATTAGTGTCTTAGGGCTACCATAATGATCACAAATGAGGTGTCTTAAAACAACTAAAACATTCTCTCACAATCCTGGAGGCCAGAGGCTGAGATCAAAGTGTCAGCAGGGCCACACTCTGTCCTAGTTCTAATAGTTGCCAATATTCTTTGGTTTCTTGTCTAGAAGTTCATCGCTGCTTTCTCTGTTTCTGTCATGGCAGGGCCTACTTCTCTGTGTGTTTCTATCTCTGTGGATAACCTTGCACTCTTAAAAAGACATATTGGGTCAGGGCCCAACATAGTCCAGATAACTTCATCTTGACTTGATTTTATGTGCAAAGGCCCTATTATCAAATGTCACATGCACAGGCACAGACCCAGAGTTAGGAATTGAACACATCTTTTTAGGGAGCCAGTTCAACCCAGAAGAGTAGGCAGTGGACACATAGCTACTTAAGGTATGTCTGATCTGACAGTCTATCTGGAAACTCATCTGAACACTAAATTTCAAAATATTCAAACACTTGTCAGTTTATTTCACTTGCAACATAAGCCAAAACTTTTCTTTTTCATTAACAAGCTATAAACTGTCATTTAAATCATTTTATACTGCCAAAATTCAACGTTCACTCTCTCAATAAATATTTTCCTTTTTTGTTGGATAGTTGATAGTTTATAGAATCTCTATTATATTTAACTTTGATGAAGTATGAATTTATTAGAGATATGTTTTGACTGTAATTAAAGAGTTCAGTAATGTTTAATGAGAGGCATACACAGACATATGGAAGAAAGTTAAGAAGGTCAGACAAGGAGAAAAAAAGCCAGGGGTGTGAAAAAAGAGGTTAGGAAAATAAATGGAGGCCATGATGATATTGAATGGAAAATATGGAGGTGTTCTGGTCATTGTCTACAAGGCCACAAAATGTGTTCACTATTTTAACTATTGGAACCCAGTACTAAATAGCCAAAGTTACAGGATAGAGTAGCTAAATGAATATAAGTAAATAAAATGGTAGAACTATAAACACGTATACTTTTTCTGAAGGGCAGAATTGTGTATCTCGCAATTATTCTAGGACTATGGCCGAAGTAAATTGCTCGGAAAATGTAAAAAAATAAATGTACAAGGATGTTTCCTATAGTATAGTAGATCACAGGGATAGAGAGGAAATATCCTAATGTAAATCAAGAGAGGATTGATTAAACAATTTATAATTTATCTATATAAACATATACTATTAATATTAGAACGATGGTGTAAATTATTTTGCAGGCTGATTAAACGGGAAGTGTTTGGGATATATTATTTAAAAGAACACAGGATATCAAATAGCATAATTGTTTTGTAAACCTTTGTTTTACATAGTTTATTTATATGCCCTTATGTGCATAGGAAACAGCCAAAAGAATATATGTTGTGTAATAACAGCTTATTTGTGATTCTGGGGAGCCGTGAAAGTATGTTTTATTTAATACTTTTATATATTACCTAAAGTTGTATAAAGATCCTGTATTACTTCCGTTTCTAGAAGGAGAAGTGTCCAAGAACCAGGTGCTGTTTTTCTGGTCTGTGGAAACTGAGTGTCTGAGGAAGGAGACTGGACATGGTAAGAGCAAAGGCCTGTGGTGAGGAAAGCTTTGGCCCAAGGTTCCAGCCTTCAAGTTTGGAAGCTCTGACTTGATTTTGAGTGAAGGGAAGAGTTTTGAGGCTAGAGACGATCTCCCTTGCCGTTTGCTGGCATACATGTCCAGAAAGTTTAGATCTCTCAGCCTCAAGCTTCTTTGAGGGTATTGCTAAATTGGCTTATGCCTTGTTTGAGGCAATTTCTGATGACCAGGGTAGGCAAAAGTTCCCTGCTGATAAAAGGCATAGTGTGGCTTGTACTTCTTTAGCAAATTGCTAATTAGCAAGGAGAGAGGGGAAATAAATTACCGGTCAACTTGATATTGGAGCAGGCTTCCACTGGGTATGTTAACTTATTTTCCCTACATCAGTTGGAATCAGTGCTTTTTTTTCTTTAATCCTAAGAGGACAATTATTTCATGTCTTTTTCATCATGAAAGCCAAATTCTGCACTGCCTTCTTTCAGTAAGTTTATCTCAAGAATAATTATGGACTAATTAGGGCTTTATCTAGACAGTTGAGATTTTTTTCTTTTAACTTTGACACTCTAGATAGTTTGAAGTTTTTATTTTAATTGATAAAATGATATATGCATATGTGAAAGATAAGATAATAGAGATGTATTTAAAGTTAAAAGTTCTGTGTTAATTTCATCCTTATTCTTTCACTTCCTGAAAGAAAACACATTGAACTGCTCTGTGTCTCTATGTACACACACCCCAGTTTCCCTCCCACAAAATATGCAACATGCTTAAAACAAATTCAGCATTGTAGTACAGATATTCATGGCTGAAAAATATAGCATAATGTAGAAATGCTGTCATTTATTTAAGCATCCCCATGGCAACAGACATTTAGTTTGTATCCATTCCTTTTTTCTATTTTAAATATCACTTAATGTACATCTTGCATGTTTCATGTTATTAAGTTGAGAATACTAGGTATAGAATTGTGGGACCAGAGGTGCAGGCACTTCAGTAGTCCTTGCTAATGCTATCAAGTATCAGCAGAATTGGTGAAGCAATTTGGAGCACTTCACAAAGCTAGGTGGGAACATTTCTTTCTTTCAGTCACCTTCTTGTCTTCCTCTTCCACATGAACAGGCTGTGAGTACGAATGCCAGGTTCAAATTTGTTCCAGGCTGAGGTTTCCACTGCACTGGGAACACGAGCTGGATATTCAGTTCCTCACCGGGGAGTTCCTTTAGTACAGAGAGGCGCATGTTCTTGTAAGGACACAGGGACACAGACAGTGTGAATAACAGCATGAGACAGAGAGACAGACTGACTCATTGCGCTGCCAAAATCAGAAACAAAAGAACAGGTTGCTCAATGGACCTGCATCTTCCCCTAAAACTTTGTGATATTTTAGTTCATGATATATATCTCAGAACTCCACATGAGAATTTACTTTAAAATCTTGTGACAGAGAATCCTTTGTAATTCATTGGAAGTCTTCCCCAGGCTATTAATCCATTTTCCATTCCTATCACAAAATATCTGAGGCTTTGGGCATATAAAGAAATAGGTTTATTTAGCTCAGTTTTGAAAGTTGAAAGCCCAAGATCTGGTGGCCTCATCTATTTAGTCCCTGAAGGTCCTTTTGGCTAGATCACAACACAGTGGGTGGCATCATTGTGGTAGCGTGTGTGAAAGGGAAAGATCTCATAATGAGACAGAAAGCCAGACAACATTTAGGTGGCAGGATCTTATTTTTTATAACAGTCCACTCTTGTGGGAACAACCAACACTATAGACTAAAATTAATTCCTTCTAAGGGCAGCACTCCCACTGGCCTAATTTCCTTCCTTTAAGCCTCATCTCTCAAATGTATCACATCTTCATAGCACCACACTGGGACCAGGCTTCCAGCACGTGAACCCTCGGCAAACATCTTAACCATAGTACCAGGTACGGGCAGCCTCAGACCCACAGTGACACAACCTGCCCCACATAGTGTGTTCCTGCCCTCGCTAAGCATTAGTGTTGCGGGAACTTAGGGTAATAATCCCCCAGTGACTCCATCATCAAGATAATTTGGTCTCCTTGGGAATCAATTTAGAGTGTGTAGAATTTCTCAGACAATCTCACATGCTATAAATAATGTGACCCGTTGGTTTCTGTTTTCCCACTGCCTGTAATTGTCACCATATTTTGTCGATGACAATTTCAAAGCTTGGCAGTGTGCTGAAAGAGAGCAGTAGACCCCAGTCACCTAATAAAGTCATCGATACTGAGGGAAAATTGTTTAAGTTATTGTGAAATAACAGCATCATGGAGTAAAATCAAGAGTGGAGAAATAGTTCTGAGCAGCTTGTGTTCCAATGGATAGTGTTAGAATTGTGCAGAGCAGTTTTCAAAGGCAGGGAACCACTCTTTGGCAGATATTCTGAGCTGATGACTGTCCCTGGAAGGAGTGCTTCCAACTATGAAGAGGGAGACTGTGGACTTGTGGAGAGGATGGAGCTCAGCATTGGTGACTTTGGTTGTTTCCTCAGCTTTTAAAGGGTGATGAAACTTTTATGATCCAACCAGTCTTCTTTTGGCTTGCGTTAGAGTGCAACATGGGAGCAGATGGGAGGTGCCGCTTCTGGTGCTTCACTTTCATGGGAGCCCCAGCCATAGCTGAGATGCTAAAGCCATACATTTAAATGGCATTGGCCTTTGTTATCCTCTTCCTGTCTAATGTTCTGGTAGAGTCATCATTAAATGGCAAATGAAAATTCTTTTCTGGTTTCAGCAATTGAAATGTTTTCTTTTTCACATACCTCCCGGTTTTATTATTAGTGCATGTTTGCCATACAAAATAACCACATTCATTATAGGGAATTTGAACCTGTACATAATATTTCTTAATTCTTTTTTCCAATTCCACTCCCCTCCCTTCAGCCCATCTACCCCTCCCCATTTACAAAAGTTTTGTTTTCATTTGGTTCCTTCTATTTTCTTTTTAAATCCCTTTTCCTTTCCTTCCCTTCCCCCTTCCCTTCCCTTGTTCTCCTTCCCATTTGAACAAATTTTTCCTACTTCCCAATATCTATCCTTATTTACCATTTTGCTCCTTATTTACTATTTTTTTAGATTACTCACACAAGAGAAACCATATGATATTTAAACTTGTGTGTCTGATTAATTTCACTTAATATTATGATCTTGAGGAACATCCATTTACCTAAAAATATCTCAAGTTTATTCTTCTTTATGGCAGAGTCTCCATTGTATATAAATACCACATCTTCTTTATCCATTTATCTGTTGATGAGCATATGGGATGTTTCCAAGATTTAGCTATTAAAATTGTGCTGCTATAAACATGGGTATGGATATGTCACTGTGATATTATACTTTTGGGAAGATACCTAGAAGGGGAATAGCTGGGACAAATGAAGCCACTAATTGTGGTTTTTTGAGGAATCTCCATACTGATTTCCATAGTGGTTGTACCAATTTATACTCCCACCAACAGTGGACAAGCTTTCCTTTTTCCTCACAGCCTTGCCAGGTTTGTTATTGATTGATTTCTTGATGATAGCCATTCTTTCTCGAGTAAGATGGAATCTGAGTTGTTTTAATTTGCATTCCTTGAATAATTGGTGATGTTGAACATCTTCTCATATATTTATTTGCTGTTTGTACTTCATCTGAGAAGTGTCTATTCATTTTAGATGCTCATGTTTTGATTTAGTCTTTAAATTTGGGGATCTGATATTTTTGAGTTCTTTTATATGCTCTAGATGTTAGTCCTTTGTCAGAAGAAGAGCTGGCAAAATTTTTTCCCATTCTGTGGGTTATCTCTTCACTCTGCTGGTGGTTTTGTTTGGTGGGCAAAAAGGTTTTTAATTTGATGTGAACCCAGTTGTTGATTCTTTGTGATGTTTCCTGTGCAATCAGGGTTTTGTTCATAAAGTCTTCGCCTATACCTATGTCTACAAGAGTTTTACCTATTCTATCTTCTAGCAGATTAAATGTTTCTCTTTTAATATTTAGGTCTTTGGTCCATTTTTGTTTTAGTTTAGTGCATGGTGACAGATGTGGGTCTTGTTTCAGTCTTTTTTTTTTTTTTTGTGGGTACCGGGGGTCGACCTCAGGATCTTGTGCGCCAGCAGGTGCCCGTGCCACTGAGCGATATCACCAGCCCTTTTTTCGTATGTGGGTTCCGGGAGTCGAACTCGGGCCCTCACGCTTGCCAGGCAGGCGCTTACGCTGCTGAGCCATCTCACTGGCCCTAGTTTCAGTCTTTGACATGTGGAAAGCCAGTTTTCCTAGCACCATTAAAGAGGCTATTTTTCTTCCAGTGAAGGTGTTTGGCCCTTCTGTCAAAGATAAGGTAGCTGACAGTGCTTGGGATTGTTTCTACATCTTCTATTCTGTTCCATTGATCCTCAGATATGATTCTTTGCCAGTACCACACTGATTTTTTTTTTTTAATCACTGTAGCTTTATAGTTTAATTTCAAGTCAGGGATTGTAATGCCCCATGCCTTGCCCTCATTGCCCAGAATTGCTTTTGCTATTCTACATTTCTTCTGGTCCCACATGAACATTAGGATTGTTTTCCTAGTTCTGTGAGGTATGTTATTGGTATTTCGATTGGGATTGCCTTTAATCTGTATACCAGTTTTGTAAATATGGACATTTTCACTATATTTGTTCTGCCTATCCAAGAACAGGGGATATCTCCAGTTTTTGATATCCTCTTTGGTCTTCTTTTTCAGAGTATTGTATTTTTCAAAGTATAGGTCTTTAACTTCCTTTGTTAGATTGATTCCTAAGTATTTCTTTTTTCTTGATGCTATTGTGAAAGGTGTTGTTTCCCTAATTTCTCTCTCAGTGAGTTTGTTATTCATGTACAGGAATGCTATTGATATTTGAGTGTTGACTTTGTATCCTGCTATACTACCAAATTTGGTGATGAGTTCTAGAAGTCTTTTGGTGGAGTTTTTGGGGTCTTCTATGTAGAGTATCTTGTCATCAGCAAATGATGTTAATTTAACATTGTCCTTTCTTATTTATATTCTTTTTGTTTCTTTCTTTTTTCTAATTGTTCTGGCTAATGTTTCCAGAGCTATATTGAAAGGAGTGGTGATAGTGGACAGTCTTGTCTTGTTATTGATTTGAGAGTGAAACTTCTTAGTTTTTGTTCATTCAGTATGATGTTGGCTGTTGGTTTGAAATAGAAAGCTTTTATCTGTTTGAGATAAAGAACTTCTATTCCATTTTTTTTAGTTTTTTTAATCATGAATGGAGTTGACTTTGTCAAATGCTTTTTTGTACATTTATTTAGAAAATCATGTATTTTTTGTCCTTGCTTCTGTTGAACCATCCCTGGATCCCTGGGATGAAACCTACTTGGTCATGGTGTATAATCTTCTTGATGATTTGCTGTATTCTGTTGGCCATTATCTTACTGAGGATTTTTGTGTCTATGTTCATGAGGGGGATTGGCCTGTACTTCTCCTTTTTGGTTGGATCTGTCTCTGGTTTTGGTATCAGGGTAATGCTTGGTTCCAGGAATGACTCTGGGAATATTGCTTCCCATACAATTTCATTTGAGTTTGAGGAGTAGTGGCATTAGATCTTGTCTAAATTTCTTGTAGAATTCAGCAGTGAATCAGGACCTGGGCTTTTCTTTTTGATAGTTTTTGTTATTATTTCTTCAATTTTATTGACTGATATTGGGTTATTTAGAATTTTTATATCTTCTTGATTCAGCTTTGGTAATTCATATGCATCTAGGAATCTATACATTTCTTCTGAATTTTCCAATTTATGAGACCACATGTTCTCAAAGCAGGTACTCATGATCTGGATTTCTCCAGGATCTGTTGTGATTTCATTCCTTTTTCATTCCTAATTGCATGGATTTGTGTCTTTTCTTTCTTTTGTTTTGGTAAAGTTGGCTAAATGTTTGTCTATTTCATTTAATCTTTCAAAGAACCAATTCCTTGATACATTCATTCTTTGTACTGTGCTCTTAGTCTCAATTGCATTAATTTGTGCTCTGATTTTTATAATTTACTTTCTTGTACATACTTTGGGTTTAACTTGGTCTTCTTTTTGTAGAAGCCTGAGGTTCAACATTAGGTTACTTATTTGAGCTCACCATTTTTTTCTGATATGGGAATTCAGTGCTAGAAACTTCCATCACAGGACTGTTTTTACTGTGTGCCTTAAGTTGCAGTATGTTGTACTGGCATTGTCATTTAATTGTAGAAACTGTCTAATTTCTTCTGTGACTCATTGGCTGTTCAAAAGGGTGTTATTTAATTTTCATGTGTTTATGTAGTTTTTGTGGTTTCTTTTCCCATTTATTTCCAATTACATTGCACTATGATCTGATAATATGCATGGGATGATTTCATTTCCTATGCATGCATGTTCTATGAGCTGGTATATTGTCTATTTTGGAGAAAGTCCCATGTGTTGCTGAAAAGATTGTGTATTCTGTTGTTGGGTGGAACACTCCGTAGGTATCTACTAAGTCAATTTGTTCAAAGGATTGATTACACTTTCATATTTCTTTGTTGATTTTTTGTGTAATTAATCTATTTGTGGCAGTGGGGTGTTTGTCCCCCATTACAATTGTATTAGTGCTTATCTCACTTGTCATATCCATTAGTCTTTGTATTGTGTAGTTGGGTCTGCCAGTATTCAGTGTGTAGATAAATATTTATGATTGCTATCCCTTCCTTTTGGATTATTCTTTTAACAAGTCTGTAGTGACCTTTATTGATCAGTCTTGGTTTGAAATTCACTTTTTCTACAAATAGAATAACTACTCCTGCTTTTTTTCCAGGTTCCTGTAGCATGGAGTATTGTTTTCCATCTTTGACTTTCAGTCTATGAATTTCCTTTTGAGTTAAATGTATTTCTTGGATGCAGCATATTGTTGGATCTTGTTTCTCGATTCATTTTGCCAATCTGTTTCTTTTGATTGGTGAATTGAGACCATTCACATTGATGGTGATAACTGATAGGTATTGAATTTTCCTTGTCATTATATTATTTTTTTGTTATTGGTTCCCTTTATTTCCCTTCTGTTTAATTGCTTGCCTTGACTGGTGGATTCATTCTATCGGGATTCTTGGAATATTTGTCTTTTTCTAGAATATCCATCAGAACTTTTTGGAGTGCTAGTTTGGTAGTAATGAATTTCTTCAGGTGTTCTTTTCATGGAAGTATTGTATTTCTCCATCAATTTTGAGAGATAATTTTGCAGGGTACATCAATCTGTGTTGGAGGTTTTATCTTTTAGGGCTTGAAATACTTCACTTCCGGTTTTTATTGACTTAAGGGTTTGTGTTGAGAAATATGTTGTGATTCTGATGGGTTTTCCTTTATATGTGATTTGTTTCTCTTCTCTAATAGCTTTTAATATTAATTTTTGTCTTGAATTCCTGGAATTTTGACTATTATATGCCTTGGTGTAATCTTTTTCTGATCATAGCTGTTTGGAATTCTATATGCCTCATTTATCTGTGTGTGAAATTCTTTTTTATGCTTGGAAAGTTTTCTCCTATTACTTTTGTGAACAGGTTTTTTTATGCCCTCTATGCTATCTTCTGATTTTTTATTGATTGTAATTAATCTTATATTAGTCTGCTTTGTATTGTTTAGCAGCTTTTGGATCGATTTTTCATGATCCCTTGCTATTTTTAAGGAATCTTTCAGTTCATGATCTCCAACCATAATCCTGTCTTCTAGGTCTGATAGTCTATCTTCACATAGGTTGACTCTGCTGTATATACTTTCAGTAGAATTTTTAATCTCAATATTTGTTTGAATCTGTTTTATGGAATCCAATTCTTTCTTATGTTGGCCATTCATGGTTTCCATGTCTTTCCTAAGCTCCTCTATTTTTTTAATCTGTTTTTACTCTAGATTCACTAAGCATTTCCTTCATTATGGTAATCATCTCTTTAATTCTCTGGGTAATCATTTCTGTTTTGGTTTTGTCAAGATACTTATCCAACTGTTTAGTTACTTCTGCTACTACCATTTCAGAAATTCCAGCTCTGTGGCTTCTGATTTCTCCCATCTCAGTGTCCCCTGAGTTTGCCTAAGGCGAATCAGAGTTATGGGTTGCATCTTGCTTCCATGTTTTCTCATTTTTTTTTTAATTTGTTTGTTTGTTTTCTGCACTGATGCTTGTAAATTTCTTGTGGTAGGTAGCTTTGTCACTAGCATTGAGCCCTCTTATGGAAATGACTACTTTTCAGAGATGTCTTCTAGGTGTGGCTGGCTTTTGGTCTTTGAGTCTATCCCAGGATTCTACTTCTTTTTATTACAGATGAAACATTGCCACCTCTTTAGCCTAGCATCCATTTCTTTGGTACTGAACTGTGGTATTGTTTATGACCCCTCGACAATTTAGGTATTGGCATATAAAGAAATTTAGTTGATTGCAATGACTATATCATTTTGGCTAAAGTAGTGCAATCAGTAGTAACAACTGCATTAAAAGTAAACTGGAAAATGACAAACTGTGATAACTAATACTTTGCTACCATTAACAAAATGTGCAAGATTTACAGTTATGCAACAAAATCTAGGACAAATTGGCATATTGTATACAGTAAATATCCACTCAATAGAGCAATTTTATCCCCTTTCACCATAAAGCAGTATTCAGCCATACTAAGATAAAGCAATGGAAGATGTGAAGGATGTGGTAAGACTGATGTAAAAGGTCTTGTTAAGGAGTAGAGGGAAATTAGTGGTATTAGATAACAGTAGCAGAGAAGACCAACTAGGAAAGGGATGACTAGTAGGGAGTGGAGCTTAAACTAGAGGAATAGAAAATAGGAAAAAACACTAAGGGAACTATTTGAAACAGAGAAAGTGAGAAAAGAAGGGAGAGAGAGAGAAACTAAAAGATGACCTATTCAGACAAATGAAACAAAGTAATATTTTAAAAGGCAGGGATAAGAAAATGGGTGGTAAAACTCCAACCTCCATGACAAGCAAAAAAGAAAATAGTAAAAAATAAAAAATGTTCCAATAGAGGAGAAAAAAAAATTAAAGGAATGGGAAAGAAGAGAAAAAAAGAGAGAAAAAAGTCCTTTAAAAGGATTGTTTTCTTCCAGGGCCAGTAGCCTGTAATCTTACAAGTCATACTCCTCTTTGCCTCTCTTTATAGTCTGTGAGTTTGTATGGAGATTACTCAGTTCAAGGGGATCTGTCTGCTTAATCTCTTGTTTGTGTGTTCAAGCTATCATATCAGATCAGGAAAGGAGGGGGGCCTTGGTTCTTGGGCTCCTGTTATGGATTGCTGCTTGTTGGAGACCAACTCTGGTTAACTGATGTATGTACTGCTATCCATGGGACAGGCTTCTGACACCAAGTGGAGGCTCATGTTGGCTCTGGACACCCAGAGGAGAACCACATCTGCTCAAGTCTAACATGGGGAGAGTCCTGCAGGCCCAGTGAGGTCACTGGCCTCTGGGTAGTGTCTCACAGGCATCTGAAGTACCAGGCAGAATAGGTGGATACTTAACCCTTGCTGCTTAACTAGACAGAGGACTGCTGTATTGTATTAGGCAGAGACTGTGCCTGGGACTCTGGCAGGATGCAGGGTGGAGATTCTAATGTGCCCAGAGTGGAGGCAGTGTACCTGATGCCACAGCCCAGGTGTACCGGGAAGAGATTCACACAGGCTTGGAGCATCCTGCATATACTCAGGTTGCCTGGGGACTGATGCCAGATGTCAGACAGAGTCTCTGGTGGGTCTAGGATTGGAGCAGAGCCGTGAGAGCTAGGTGTAGACTCAGTCAAGGCTGGGATGCCAAGTATAAACTCAAACCAGACCAGTGTTAGCTCTGTGTGCTAGATGAATGTCCCAGTTGGCATGGGATAAACTACAGGCTTGTGGTGGTGACTTGGATGTGCCAAGTCCAATACTGAAGATTCTCAAAACAGGCAGCCATAGGTCTGAAAATGGGTGGGTGGGGAGGGAGCAGTTCCTATCTCTGGTCACTCCCTGCCTGATGTGTGCCACCAAAAATGCTGCAAGGCTGCAGCCTCCTCTGTGTTCGGAGATGGGGCCACGAAAGGAAGGGCCCATATACCCGAAGTCTATCCTGTGAGGCTGGCATTTGCTGTGTTGCTAGGGACCTTACAGCTATTTGGGAATTTCTCAAAATGGCTGTTCCCATGATGGGTGAGGTGGAGACCCTGTGGTCCAGTTTTGCAGGACTGGTTCCCCTCTTTTAAACTCCTATGCATATGTTTTTTTAAGCTACAAGTCTCTTCTTTTAATTTGATTTTTGGACTTTTTGTCTCTCTTCTTTCAACTACCTGTGTTTTTAGTTGATCTTCTCTATGACTCTTCCTCTATTCAGCCATGTTGATTCAATCACTTTTCTGGTTTTGACTGATTAAGATACTCATGGATGTGGATCCTAGCTGCTCATTTTTATTCTTAAGGCTTCATCTTCTGGTTTTAATGGAGACCAGAATTACTCTTAGATTTGTATGTTGCAAATTTAGTATAGTACTCTCCTACCATGGTTAGAGCCTTTATACTTAATAGAGAATACTAACTCACAAATGAAAGAGGACTGCATCCTCTACTGGCCAAGGTAAACAAAAGGCTCTATATTGGAATATTAAAGGGGTGGTTTCCACTGTGTAGATGAACCTTCTGTTTGTGTAAGAATTGTGCTGCTTAGGAGACCTATTTTTCCCCAAGATGCTTAAACTTACAGTTATTCCAAATTGAGACATAAGGAACATGTTCATATATTAAGTAAATCAGCACATGTCTACTGACTCCTTTGTGCTAGAGTTAGTATCCAAGGAGAAGTAAAGAATGAGTCCTATGTCAAGGAGTTCACCATCTAGTGGGACTAAGCAGGCTACAATGAGAAGAGGTACATGCGAACCTAAAGTGTTCATCCAGTTCCTAACCTCCAGCTCTTGTCCTCCAATTACGTATGCAATTAATGCTGTATTCATTTACATTTAAAGCTCTCATGATAATTGATAGAAAAGGAAACTTTTCCCAAAATCACAAAATAAACACCCAGATCTACTACTTAACAGTTTGGCCACTGTATGCATCAGGAAAGGCTAGCTGCTATAATAACAGCCCAGAATCTCACTGGGTTAACAATGAAATATTTATTTTCTGTTCATCTCAAAGTCCAGGGAGGGTGAGGGTTGTGTATATGATGAGAACATACTCCTTTGGTTTCTGCTGCCATCTAAGGCCTTTAAGTTCATCCCTGAATTCTCTAAGTCAATCTGAGGAAACAAGAGAAAGAGTACACAGAGGGTTAAACAGAAGTCTTAGGGGCCTCCTGGAGAGGCTGAATATCCTTTTTGGTTCATATTCTATCTAGAAACTAGCTAAATGGTCAGGCCTCACTTCAAAAGAGCTGAGGAAGTATAC
Source organism: Erethizon dorsatum (assembly GCA_028451465.1). Classification (NCBI taxonomy): domain Eukaryota; kingdom Metazoa; phylum Chordata; class Mammalia; order Rodentia; family Erethizontidae; genus Erethizon; species Erethizon dorsatum. Next base: position 55,943,206 of record CM051828.1, read on the forward strand.
TTAGCTGTGTGCGAGAAAGAAAAATGAAATGAGTAGCACTCATCGCTAGAGGGATACTGGGTAAATTGCCTGGATTAAGCATCTGCTACCTGCATTAGTCTTCGTGGTTGATAGGTACTACAGAGAATATAAAAAGAATTACATAACGCTAAATGAAATAAGTCAGACACAGAAAGTTCAGTGACCCATCTCTTATATGAGAAATTTAAAATATAAATAAATAAATAAATAAATAAAATAAAGTAGAGATGGTAGGAAAGAAGCAGGCAGAGTTTTTGTAGGCAGGAAAGGGAATCAAGGGGAGGCAGAAGTAAGGGAGAGGGAAGAAAGGGATGAAAAATGGTCAGAATAGGTTATGTGTGTGTACTAGTTTCCTGAAATGAACATCACTATTTTATATTGCAAACATGCACTAGTAAAAAAAGAAAGTTCTGCCCAGCGATCCTGTTAGGCAAAAGAGCTTTTAGGGAAGAATAAGCCAGGCTACAAAGAGTCAGACGTGGCAAAGTAAGATCAAGGGGTGATGGGATCAGAGAGTATATCTGAGAAGGTCTTTCATCTGAGGCTTGCTTTTCCTTACCAGGGCATCTGTTGACTCACGCTGAGGCTGAGCCAAATTCCAGATGAGGAAAGGAGAACTTTACCAATGTCTGGTTAAGAAGAATTTTGTTCCCATCAATCAGTGGAAACAGAAAGGGCAGGCAAACATTTATGAGGTGAAGATGGGCATTTGGAGAGGCTGCGTCTGCCTTGTCCTAGGTCCACTAGGTGTGTCTACGAGTTATGGAGGTTGCCCAGGGAAGGGAGTCCTTTGCAATAAGCCGTCTCTTCTCCCACCAAAGGGTACCAGTAGGGGGATTTCTTGCCTTTCTGTTTCCCAGGATCACAGGGCTCAAGTAAAGTTCTCCGTTGGTATTACCATCTTTTTAGGACTGAACAGGATTTTAGAGTCCAGTTTAATCCCCTCATTTTACAAGTGAGAAAACTGAGTCTCAGAAGATTTTTTTACCCCCACCAAATTCATAGAGTAAGTGGTTAAAGGCAAAGAAAAGCATACCTCTGCATACTCAGTGCTGCTATTCTAAACATCAGGAATTACACACAGAATTACCAAGAGATTCAAGTGAGATGATTCTCAAGATTCTTTGGAAAGCAGAATAAGGTGAAGTAAGCAAATAAGATGTAAATAAGGTAGAAAGTAAGTAAGCAAGACATGAAATAAGCTTGTGACATCAAAATAGACATCCATCCATTCTCTGTAACCCCAATCTCGTTCTTCTGATTTTCTGATAACCTGTATGTTCTTACTGTATTGATTTATTATCTTTCTGCACTAACATACAAGCTCTGTGGTAAAAGAGATTCTGGTTTTCTATTTAGTTACCAATGTATCATTAGTGGCTGGAAGAGTTCTTGAGGGTTAAGTGCTCAGTACTTATTGAATGATCAGTAAGTCCAGGGAGTCAGGAATCCAGAGACAAAACTTCTTAAATATCAGCTCCTTAGGAGGCGTAGTCAGTCAGGCATCCAGCAAGAGTCTATGGGAGCTTGAGCCCAGGCTCCTTTCTAGATCTCGGTGGAGTGGTGAGTGAAACAGACCATGTCTTGCTGGCGCCCCAGTGGAAAAGCCAGTCAGTAACCGACCACTGATGAACAACTGAAAGAGCAGACAGTGACTCAAACAAGGTGGAGAATTAAATGAGTTAGAGGCTCAGGTCAGGGTTAGGGTAGAACTCTCTGGGAGTAACAGTTAATTTGGTGTTGAAATGATGGGTAGGCAGCCAAGTAAACCAACAAGAAAAGCATTTGTGGGAACAGCCCAGGAGAGTTACATTTTTTTCTGCAATTCACATTTACATAGCACCTTTTCTACTTGTAATTTTTTTTTTTTTTTTTTTTTTAAAGAGAGCCTCTGAGGGTTAAGTGCTAGGATATCAGTGTCTGGCTTATTTTATAGGTCTCTAATGTTTGCCTCTAGCCTTGAAAATCATCTTTACTGTTTATCTGAATAGAGAATAGGAATGTTATCCTTGGGGATTTCTGTTTTAATTTGAATGAAAACCTAGATTTCTAATGAATAACAATAAGTAAGAGTGAATTGTTAGAGGCATATCTGATGTGTGTGTGTTTTTCCCATCTTTTTAGTATAAGGCTAGAAAATGTTTTATATACTGTAATCTATATTACTGTGTTGATGTTGGACAAAGAGTATGTAGGTCAGATCTTTTAGATTCAAAATTAATTTACTTAATGATTTCTCTTTAAGTTTTAAATGTATATTCTGTCTGTAGAGAAAGAAAAGGAGAAGCTAAATTGATTTTAATGAAAAAGTCAGGAAGTGGTTGAATAATCTGAACACATAAATGAGGCAGTCACTATAAAATGTTGAAAAGAAACTTTGGGATATAAGAACACTCATTTTAAAAAGCCCTTCGATTAGTGTCAAGCTGGAACAGAATAGTACCTTCCAGAGGATTGTACCTTAGTTTCGGTGTACATATTTGCTAAGCATAAACCTAAACATTTTAATAATGTATTTATAAACATTAAAACATATTAGTTAATATAGTGAAACATGATTCCTGTAAAATCCCTGTGTAGCCACCAACAGGTCTAGACAATAATTTCTAAGTTATTTTGCAATGATTGATCTGAGCCATTGCAAAAACTAGTCCTTTATCCATTCATCAAGTATTTGGTGGGGGCCTAATATGTGTCAGGCAATATGCTAGAGTCCGGGCATCTAGAAATAAACGTTTCCATTCCTGACCTGGGTAAGCCTCTAGTTCAAGGTCAGTAAATAGCATACAAGAGTTCTATGCTATCATTAAAAAATAACCTGGAATTATATTTTTGCACACTTTATAAAGTGGTGTTCAAATAGATGATTCTAAGAAAATGTCAATATGCTGCTCTGGGTGAATATTGCTCTGCATATTTGTTTCCTGAGTGCCGCTGCTTTACCAACAGGGACAGCCCTGATAGTGAAGCAGACCACAGCTATCCTCTTATGCCAGGTCCTGGGTTTACCTAGGAAAGAAAATGAACAGATGCAATGTAAAGGATTGCTAACCATGATGCTAACAACAGAAAGGATTTGGGAGACTCCTAGGAATAATCTAAAAATTACATAAGGGTATTTATGGATTCAATTATAATATGACAAGTGCCTATGGTTTTAAGAGCATAAGCTATGTTTCTTTCCATGACTCTCCTTTTAATTTTTTATTCTGTAGTTTTTCATAGTTTAGGTCTCCATGGAGTTTGGATGGCATTTGTGGTTGATTTTAATTCCACTCTAGGATGAATTTTCTACATTCCACAAAGAATTAAAAAAAACCCTGAACATAAACCACTAAGCCCAGGGAATTTTCATCTTCTATTTTCTTCTGCCTGGTATAGCAAGCATTATGATAGGCTAAAGTCTTAAATAAATAAAATCAATATTTTGAAATAAGACCAGTTCAGAAGATGTGCTTGCATATCTGCAATCTGCCTGTGGATTCGACAGACGCTGCTATTTTCATAATGACATTTTCTAGAAGAGATGAAACAAATATTGAGGAGTTGAGTTCCTTTTTTTGTTATATCAGATTAAAATATAATGTTGGTTGCATTTAGTTTTAGACAAACTCTAATAAAAATCTAGACTTCCAAAACAGATGCATGAAGTTTGAGTAAAGATTCATCTGAAATTTCTGTTTTGCTTTCTCTTACTTAACAGTCTCTGGCCCATACTGTTCCTTGAAGTAGTCTTTTAAAACTGGAACCTAATCTTATTGTCTCTGATGCTTGAAATTCTTCCACACCTCCTCTTTACTTAGCAACCAAACATTGTATCATGATAGAAACCCCAGCCCCAGCTTGGTTCTCAGTTGGATTTCCCCTGTGATATCTACTCTGTCAGGTACCAGCCATGCTGATCTGGTCATGCAGACACACTCAGCTCTCACGTGCATGCCACCTCTCATCATGTGGCCACACCGGCTCATGGTCTCCAGGTTACTGAGGGTCCTGTTGCTGGGTTAAGGTGTACCATCCTTTCTTGGGTCAGTTGGAGCTAGACATGGAGACAGTGAAGGATGTTAGTCCTATCGCTGGTGAGGTTGCAATGAGTACTTTCTGTAACCAGGTATCATGCTATGATGCCAGGAGTAAGCCCTGGAAGATGGTGCAGCATCCATGGCATCTCTCACTACCCCTTGTGGTGACTTAGGCTGGAGCCTTGATACCCAAGCTGTGATCCAGTGACCAGCAATATCAACACTGTCTGGAACAAAATGACATACACAGTCCCATCCTGAATTTAGTGAATGTGAAACTCTGGCACAGGTCAAGCGTTTGCATTTGAACTATTTGGGTTAGAGAACCACTGTTATGCATGAGCACAGGCCACCTCTTCCGTGACTGTCTGATTTACTGAAGCAGTGTGCATTTCATCAGGAACCTTAGTTTAGAACAAGCTTTCTTGATTACATATCTTTATTTTCTATGGACTGAGTTCTTGTGAGTAGGTGGGAAACAGTGAGCAATATAGAGAGGGTCCCTAGTTTTTATAGAGCCTGCTTTCCAGACCTGAGGGCAGGGTGGGGGAACTGACAATAAAAAATGGGGGATCAAAGAAGCTAAAATAGTTTCTGAATACCAGGTGAGTGAAAGAAGACAGCATGATAAAGAGAGTGGGAGGGGTGATGTGAAGGTAGCACGGCCAGCTGTGCACCTAAAGGTGTTGGGAGGTCACTGGGCCCCTGCATGGCTTTTCACGCAGTAGGTCTTGGTAGGCCCTTGTTAACAGGCTCCCAGGTTGGTTTGAGAACTCCAGAGCCAAGGAGAACATTCTGGAAAGGGCATGGTGTATGCCAAGTCCTCAGGCTTTGGGGGTGTGAGAGAAGTGAGACAGGCCACAAAGTGGAGCCTAGTGAAGATGGGGTGGTAGGGAGTCAGGAGGCTGGAGGCTTGCAGATTACCTCTGGCTGCTTCAGAGGCTGTGGGATCCTGTTTTCTGGGTGCAGAAAAACTCTTGGTGGGATTTGACAGGGGAGGGATATGGTATGATCTGCATTTGTAAAAGTTCATTTTGGTTTTCTGTAGGAGACTGGATTTGGGGACGGTGATAGAAGCAGAGGGATGGTTAAGAGGTTTCAGTAGTGTTTTGTCTGCTTGAGAGATGATGATGGCAGGGATGGGTGAGAGTGGTGGAGAGCTGGGATACTCGGTAGAGGCTGGTGACACTTGCAGATGGGCAGATGAGGATGGATGGGAGGGGCCAAGAGTGTCTCCTCACTTTGCAGGTTGTCAGAGGGTGATCTGTCTTCTGAAATGGGAGGACTGGGCTAGAGAAGGTTGGAGGAAGGCAAGAAGCCAAGTGTTATTTTTCATATGTGTCATGAATAACAAGCATGAGACATCCAGTAGGAATGTCAAGTTGGCATTTGGTTATGTGAGTCTTAAGACTCAGGGACATAATCAGGGCTATGGATAGAATTTTGGAGTCATCAACCAAAAGGTGCTATTTAGTTGAAGTCACTAAACTGGCTGGGGTAGCCAGGGGATGCTTACTGCCCTGAGCATTCCGTGATTCCCACTCTGCTGAGCCCGTCTGGTCCTGGCCACTTCCTCCTGGAGCAGGGCTGACCTACTCCCCTTTCCCTCAGCACAGCTGGCATTCTGCTATGAAGGCAGAGATCCTCCGAAACCAGCAAGCTTCTCATCCGCTGCTGCTGCTATCCAACGCTTGTAGCACCCTCCGGCCTTCCCTGCCCACGTCACTTAACCCTTCCCATTCAATACTTGTCTGAGTGGGCCCTCAACTTACTAAGTCTGGACATTTGGCCAGATCACCTGCTGCATGCTGGCTGTGTGTGGCTGTCCTGCTGAGCAGGCTCCCTGGATTTGTCTGCATGTACCTTCTTTTTAGTATCACAGTGCCATGTTTGCTTGCATTACATAAACTTTTAAAAAATCACCTAGTTACTGCTCGGATACTTTTCTAAAACAGTTAAAGTCACCAGGATGTGCAATAGGATGGGCCTTTTTTACTTAAAGATATATTCTTCAACAAAATGTTCAGTTGAGCTCTCTCAGCTTGATTTTCTTTTCCCATTTCCCTTTATTCAGTTGGAGCCATTTGCAAGTCTTGTAAGTACCTTTGTGCGATTGTGCTTATTGCCTTTCGGGTCAATTTAACTACAATGGAGCTATGCTAAGAGTGATGAGTTGCATGTTCCCCTTGCTGACTTTCTCTGGCAAACCAATGAGGAGTCTTAGATTTAAATAACTGTACATTCTGTGCCAAAATAGTCATATGTAGGATTTGTGCTCCATCTTCCCTAAAGGCAACTTTGATTTGCTTTCACATTCTACTTCCTCCTATTTAGTAAATTCATCATAAGTAGTGATAGTTCCAAATTTAAATGATGACAGTGGGTGAACCTAATGGAACTTGGAGTCAGCCAATCAATACATGCTTTCTTCACAATCTAAACCAATCCTTGACTTGAAGGTGAACAGAAAAAACTCAAATTTCAAATTTTAAAGATAAAGCAAAGAATGCCAATGTCTTAGAAATCAGCATTCTATTTCTCAGGCATTGAGAAACACTAAATAACATAAAAGAACTAACTGTTATCTTAGCAGACTGAAACTCTGACCCTGTTCCTAGTGGGCTTCAACAGTTTTGCTCCAGAAGCACTTGGTGTGTTGGGAGAAGCCTGTTGATTTCATGTTAATCAGAGGACCTATTAAATCTGGAAGTGGCAGTGGGACCTCGACTATTTCTAGGCGCATATGGTAAGATTACTAGCTGCTTGGCAGGGAAATAATGTGTTACTGTTTTTCGCTGATCCTTTACTGGAAACCTAAGTTAAGGTTTGCTGAGACAGTCGTGAGATAGATATTCTCTTCTATTCATGTCCCTTTCCAAGATATCCCTTCCCTTTTCTTTCAGGGTCCAGGAACAAATAGTTACCACCTCCCTTATTTAATTATCATATGATGAGAGATTGCTTTGCAGTGATCGCTGTTATTGCTCTTTCTATCTTTGGGGATACAAATGTGAATAATATCCTGCCCTTTGTTGACAAGAAACTAAGAATTTGGTGGCAATGACTAATGTGTAATTAATGCCATGTAAATTAGATTAGAGGTGTCTTGTGCAGAGGTGAGGCTTGGACACCTTGGGGGAGTGTTAGTTCCTTGAAGCTGGAACCTGAAGAGAACATGATCAAGCAGGAGGCCGGAGATACAGGTAGGCTGGGATGAGATGAGAAACTCCTCATATGTCAAGCTTGGATGTAGGATTTGATTTTCTAAGTAAATAGTTAGTCATTGAAAGATTTTAAACAGAGGTATAACAATCATCAAAGTTCACATTTGAAAAATCACTCTGGGAATGGGGTGGAGGGTGAATAGACAGGTGATGAATGCATTCAGAAGAGAGATGGAGTAAGGAAGGCAATAGTGGGGGAAATGAGGAGAGATTGGAATGAGGGTTAGAAGGAGGGGGAGCAGGCAGATACTTGCAGACAGAGATGCCATAGGATGGTTAGAAATGTGTGTAAGTGCCACAGAGAATCTGGTCATCCGAGAGATGAGTAGGGACTTCAGTAGGGGCTGAGGATGGAGATGGAGTCTGAGAATGCAGCTGTGCAGTTGACACAATCTATGGAGGTGGAGGGGTGCTTCCTGGAAGAAGGTTTAGGGAAGGAAGAGGATCAGTAAGTAAGCCATAGCAATACAAAGTGACAAATGATATGGAGAAACAGGAGGCAAAAACAGTGTATTATCTTAAGGAGTAGTTTGTAATGAGGTTCCTCTAGGTGATCTTATTGAATTCTCAAAATTTCCCTGTGAAGGGATGTTTCCAATCAAAAGGGAGGGAAATGGAATTACAGAGTGTTAGTCACCTTTCCGTCACGGTAACAAAATACCTTATATAATTATCTTATAAAGAGAAAATTTTTATTTTGGCTCAGTTTTAGGCATTCCAGCCTATGATCAGGTAGACCCATTGCTTTGGGCCTCTGGTGGATGTGCTGGATTGGGCGGCAGTGGCAGGGCATGCACAGTGAAGCAAACTGCTCAGCTCCTAGTCAGGAAGTAAGAGGAGAAGGAAGTAAGGGGGGAGGGGAAGGATATGCATGGATACGACCAATGACCTAAAATCTCCCACCAGGCCATACCTCCTAAAGGTCCTGCTACTTTCCAATATCTACCTTGGTGAACAAGACTTCAAACATGGTTCTTCGGTGGACACTCAGCAACTAAACTCCAGCACAGGGTACGGTGGGTATTCTTGGAGATGGCCATGATCCATCAATTCCTCCCGTTCCCGGAAGCTAATACTGTTCTTCCAAGCAAAAGCGGAGTCTGATTCCTCACCCAGCAATTTAGACTTGGCACTTCCTCCCGGTGCATTGCTGGAGTGTGGCAGGAGTGGTATATGGAAGGTCATAGGAGGCCGTGCAGTGTCTCCCCCTCAGAAAAGAAACCTGTGCTGACGTCACCCACACCACATGGGGAAGACATGAAGACCACATGGAGGTGCCCCAGTGATAGCCCAGCAAGCTCTCCGTGACAGCTAATCTTACTGCCATCCAGGAGCACGAGCCATGTAGATCCCGAGTCCAGGTACTTCCTGTTTTAAGCACTTTATCCATCCCCATGCATCACTGCAAGTTGTATTCATGTTCTTATTTTAAAAAGTGATTATGTAAACAGCATATCTGCCATGCAAAAATTTTTCCCTAAATATTCTGAATAAAAATTATTCCATAGAGAAAGTCTAAGTTTTTAAAAACCCTTTTCTTTTTTTTTTCAATGAGTTAGGAAATAAAAGAGGCCTATAAAATTCCAGGTTGCTATTAATAGTGCATTAATTTGCTGGGGCTCCCATGACAAAGTACCACAAACTCAGTGGCACAGACAACAGAAATAGGTTGTCTCACAGTTTTGAAGCTGGAGATCTGCAATCAAGATGTTAGCAGGTTCCTTCTGCAGGCCATGTGGGAGAATCTGTTTGGTGCCTGTCTCCTGCTTCTGGTGGTTTGCTGGCAAGCTATGGTTTCCCTTGACCTTTATGAGTATCACGCCACTCTCCACTTTGATATCCACATGTTGTCCTTGTGTGTATTTGTGTCCAAAGTTCCTTTTTATAAGGGCACAATTATATTGGATGAGGGTCCATCCCAATGATTTCCTCTCAACTAACTACACCTGTAAAGACTTTACTTCCAAATAAGGCCACAGTAAGCTTATGACTTCCACCTAGGAATTTTAGGGGACACAGTTCAACTCACAGTACAGAGGGTTTATTATGTGTGCCCTGTGGAGAGTCTTTCCCTGGACATTATACAGAGCACTGTGGACACTGTCTTTAGTGTGTAAAACTGGGGTTAAAGAAGAATTTGTCCTGGTACCTATAAAGATCAAACTACTGAGGGAGCCAGAAATATCAACACATAATCACAACAAATGTTGTAATTATTGTAAAAGAGATAGGAGCAATGTTCTCTGAGCAGAGAAAGGATCAAAGCCCTTAGCTTGGTGGAATGGAGGGGGGCTCCAGGAGGAGGTGGAGGGGAAGGGATTGATTTGGTGTACAGAAGGACATTTCAAAATGAAGAAATTATTTTGCAAAAGCCAAGAGCCAAAAACCTTGGAAGAGGTTGGGGAAGAATAGATTGAGTACTGGAGGGGATGCTAGAGTCTGGAGGGTGCTGTACTTCATGTCTTAGCCAAAATATGGAGTTTGAGTTTGAATTTCTGACAAAATAAGAACCTGGCATTTGTGTGCATTTTTCCTTTCCTTTCCTTCCTCTTTTCCACAGTACTAGGAATTGAAGCCAGGGATGGCTGAGCTACATCCCCTGGGAAGGTCTTACCTTTCTTACCCTGTTCATCTTGGAGGAGAGGAGGCTTCCAAGAGAGGCTGGTAGCTTGCTCCAGGTCATGCAATCCCATGTGCAGTTTCCCTCACTCCCCTCTTCCTACTTCCTTCCTCCTTTTCCTTCTTCTTTCACCCATCAACTCACTGACCTTACCTGCTTTCATTTTGAAGTCAGTCATGTCTAAACTAGTCTCTTGTAGTCATAGAACCCCCCACCCTGTCCCCCGTGTCCTTCCTGTCATGCAACTTTCAACTCAGTATAGAGAAGTTCAGGCAGTCCCCAATTTAGGATGGCTTTTTCATGGTGTGAAAGCAATATGCATTCAGTAGAGTCTATATGTGACATTTTGAATTTGGATTTTTTTCCTAATCTAACAACATGTAGCTCTGATCCTGTCTCTCAGGGCTGGGCAGCACCAAGGGTCCTACCTCTTGGTCAGTACACAATCATGAGAATAAAACACCTGCAATGTACAATGTGCTATGTTGCTAAGCTAGGATGTTTGAAGATTACAAATATTACATGCATTTTCAGCTCATAGTAGGTGTATCAGGATGCAACACTATCATAAATCAAGGAACATCTATACATCCCTGTGATTCTATACATTTCTGTGATTCTATATCTCTCTGTGGCTCTATATATCCCTGTGAGTCAACTTAAGTGTCCACCTTCTGCATTTCTTCCAGGAACTGACAGAGCCTTGTGTGCCATTTTTTTGTCATTGTGATCTTCACCACTTAGCACAGATGCACAGGGGTTAGGTGGATATTTGCAGAATGCCTGGATTCAGAAACTCCTCTCAGCCTCTATATTGTAGCTTCTCAGAGCTGCAGTAGATGGTGGCTGGTAAATTACAAAAACCTGTAACCTGACCTTCTGTGTGGCATGAGAATCGGGGCCCATCCACACATTCTGGGCTGTCCTCGTCCCTGCTCCATTTACCATGCATATAGCTGTCATGTCAGCGTGAAGTACATTAGAGGGACGAAAGATGATGTTTAGGCTAAACAGTGTGTTGAGGATTTCTCCAGATCCAAATGTAAAGTTATTAATAGTATCTCTCTAAAAAACCCCAAACCAGGGCCTGGTGGGCCAGACACGTGGAGACCCTGTGATGTTTGCCTTTAGCAACCAAAGACAAAGTGGATCCAGACCCAAGGTTTTCTGCTACTAACTTCAGAGTTTTTTGGGCTTCCAAGGAAACAGATGCTGGCTTTGCAAAAGCATGGTATACTAAGCAGTTTTTTTCAAATGGGAAAGACTGCTAAGGCCTGACTATGACAGTTTTCTTGACAAAGAGCACATGCAACATTGCTGGCAGTCAAAAAAAGAAATTATCCTTGGGTATCTTTTTAATGAGGACTTGTTTTGTAGTTTGTTCTGGCTACTGAATTGTGTGTTGCCACCCTTGTTTCCAAAAGCCACGGCAAGCAAATATATGTGATCTCTTCGGTTGGCTCTTTTGGCAGACTTCATTTTCTCCTTGCAACTGTTGGTTCATTTTTGTTATTTTTCCTTTCTCTTCCCTTCCCTTCCCTTCCTTCTGTTTTTTTCCTCCTTCCTTCTCCAATAGACTCCAAAGCTTTATCTCCTTTGCCGTTACAGTTTGGCTAAATACCCACCACAGGCCCATGTGTTAAAATTCAGTCACCAGCACATGGTGCTATTGGGAGGTAGTGGAACCTTTAACAGGTAGGCCTAGTGGGAGGTCTTTATATCACTGGGGATGTGCTCTTGAAGGGCATATTGGGAACCTGGTCCCTTCTCTTTCTTTTGTTTCCTGGCTGCCATGAGATGAGCAACTTCCTTCACCATGTGCTCCCACCATATCGTACTGTGCTGCCACATGCTCAGAGCAACAGGCTAACCAACCATGGACCAAAATCTGCAAAACTGTGAGCTTTCCATTTTGTGAGTGGATTTACCTCGGGGATTTTTTCAGTGATGGAAAGCTGACCGGAATACTCTCCTACCCATTCTCTACCAGCTAATGCTTCCTCTTCAGCATGTCTTCAGCATCTGCTGGAGAATCTGCCATGATATGGAAAAAATAGTTCAGGATGACATTGCCTGAAAATTTGAAATGGCTTTCTAACACCAAGTAACTTTTTATCCCTATAAAAAAGTTATTTAATTCACAAGAAATGCACATAACTCTATGATGTCCCATGTTGAATGGTCTCTCTTCCTGGGTGGATGCAGAGACTCAGAGAGCTAGAGAAGGAGGTACTATGTGGTTGTCTACAGAACTGCAGTGTGTCAGGCAGATGGTAAGGACAGGTGGATGATACATCTCCTCTTCAATGGACAAAGAATCTTCAGAAAAGCTGGACAAAGCAGAAGAAGGTGTGGGATATTCCAGATGGAGGCATGACTGGGAAGTAATTACAGTCCAGTGGGCAGCAGCTGTGTTGGATCAAGATGTGGCTTATGGACATGGGGCAAGCACGTCAATAAAGGTGTACCACAGTGGAGGCCTTCGGGAGGTTTGCACCCTCTTGCGTTTGCAAATTCCAATAGTTTTGGTTAAAGGACTAACATTGATAATATTAAACTGAACTCTTATCAAGATATATTCTGGAATTGGAGATCAAGTTCAGCTTTCTGTTTCTTCTTAAATTCTCTCAATTTGTTGTTCCTGCTAAAATGGGCTTATACTCAAATGCCAGCATGATATAATTGGTTGAGTATAAAATCATTAAAAACATGGAAGAATATTAAGTGCTCTGCAAATTGAATTGTTTCTGTGCAAATTGAAATTTTCTGTGTGTCTTACAAATATATAATCTATAAAAGATGACCTTTCACTATAAATATATGATATACATATGAGTGGTGAATTAAAAGCTATAGACCAAAGCAAAAGTGGAAGGTAAAATATTCAGTATATATCAGGGAGATATGAGCATGTATATAAAGAGAGTGACTGCCACTTGTGAGTTTTTTTTTTTTTTTTTTCCGATATTCAGCTTTAACTAGCTACACAGTTGGGCTACACAGCATAGCCCAAGTCAATTCTTATTTGCTAGATTTTAATGATCTCCTCTCAGATGAAGAGGTTAGTCCACGGGGAGTGATACTGAAGCCCTTCCTGGCTGTAACATTATTCGGGTCACTATGTAAGAATATGGATAAGTAGGTGAAAATTATGTGGGGCTGGAAGGCCGGCAATGAGTAACTGGAGAAGTTCTTTCTTTAGCTGCTTAGAGTCTCACTGTGGCTGTTTCATTTACAAAGCAGGGGTGATATTTATTTGATTGGATTGAAAAATAAACTTCTACATCTGTCGAAGGAGGCTCTTCACACGTGCTGCTCACCCTTTCTGGCACCCCATGCTGAGCTGTGAAGTTAGGGTGCTCGGGGTCAGCTTTTCTAGGAGTAACAGGTGTTAGTTTTCACATTGTGCCATTTATGAGACATTTCAGATCAGTGACAATTTACACGATGATACAAAATCCTCCCTTTGGCATATTCAAGGCTGCAGGTCTCTTTATTTTATCTCCTCAGTCCAGGAAGAGGTTCCTATTTCAAATTATGTCAACATCTTAACATTACCCAGAGGACAAATTAAAGAAGAAGGATGAGCTGCCTGTGCTGCTCATGTGCCAACTTGATTAAAACACAGCAAGATCCAAAGGACTCCAGAATCCAGGAGAGCTCAGATATTGTTCACAGTCTACCCCAAACCAAATAGTAATTTAAAACAAAAGCCTGGTAATCAATCAAAAAAGATGTCACTCCTTGGGGGACTCACTTAAAAAAGTAATTTATGTGTTAGCTCAAAAGATGGTAAAATTTTTCCTAAGGCAGTTTTTGAACAGTGGAAGCTCACTGAATAGAAGCAGATAATGTGATGGAGAGGTCTGCTTCCTCAGGCTGCTTCCCTGTGAATTTCAGAGCTGCACATTTCAGAAACCAATATGGGTGCTTAAATAGCTTTGCTGCGGCTGTCTGGTCACTTGTTCTTTTTATAATGATGTTTTAAATTTGTATAGAAATTAAAAATTTTGAAGTCCTTACAGGAAAATGTATCATGGTCCTCTGAATCAACAAGCTGGGTGTCTAACCGTGTTTGTAGCTTCTGTGGACTTGACACTTTGGCCTCTTCCACATGTGCATGTGCTGGGGGCGCTTCGCCCAGGCATCTGGGCAACTTCTTCATGTAAATTACTTGTGCCCTCTGGACCAGCTCTGGCTCAATCACATATATACCATTTCCATTTAATGATAGACTATTGCTATGGGTATCCAACCTTATGACTCAGTGGTTCAGATAGTACCCAGGCCATAATAGGCAACTCAGGTAGCATGGTGACCTGATGTCCCACAGTCAAGTGTTCAGTTTCCACTAAGGCCCAGAAGCAGTCAAGAACTGCTTTTCAAAGGGAAAGCAGTTGTCTGCAGATGATGGCAGTGCCTTGCTCCAAGATCCTCATGGCTTCCACTGCGATTCACCTTTGGGGGCCTCCCAGAGACACCAAGCAGCATCTCTACCTGCCACTAACACTTCAAGTACCATTGAATCTCCTCGATTATACGGCCCCAGTGGGAGAGCAGCCTGCACAGCAGCCTGGACCTGTTGCAGAGCCTTTTCTGCTTCTGGGATGCACTTAAAACTAGCAGCTTTCTGAGTCACTCATAAATGGGCCAGAGTGAGACACCTAAGTGAGGAATGTGTTGCCTCCAAAATCCAAATAGTCCCACTGGGTGCTGTACCTCTTTTTTGGTTGTAGGGAGAGCCAGATGCAACAACTCATCTTTTGCCTAGAAGGGATATCTCTACATGCCCCACACCACTGGACTAATAGAGATTTCACTGAGGTAGAAGGACCTCGAATTTTCATTGGATTTATTTCTCATCTTCTGGCTCTCAAATGCTTTATTAACAAATCTAGAGTGGTTTCTACCCCCTGCTCACTTGGCTTAATCAGCATAACATCATTAATGTAATGGACCAGTGTGATACCTTGTGAAAGAGAAAGATGATCAAGATCCCTACCAGCTAAGTTGTGACACAGGGTTGGAGAGTTAATATAAACCTGAAGTAGGACAGTGAAGGTGTATTGTTGACCTTGCCAGCTAAAAGCAAATTGTTTCTGATGGTCCTTATGGATAGGTATGGAGAAGAGGGCATTTGCCAAATCAATAGTTTCATACCAACTACCAGGAGATGTGTTAATCAGCTCAAGCAAGAAAATGACATCTGGTACCACAGCTGCAATTGGAGTCAGCACTTGATTCAATTTATGGTAATCTACCATCATTCTCCAAGGCCCTCCGTCTTCTGCATGGGGCAAATGGTAGAATTAAATGGAGATGTGGTGGGGACCACCACCCCTGCATTCTTTGAGTCCTTGATGGTGGCACTAATCCTTGCAGTCCCTGCAGGAATGCGATACTGCTTTTGGTTTACTATTTTACCAGGCAAAGGCAACTCTAATGGCTACCATTTGGCCTTCCCAACCATAATGGTCCTCACACTACAGGTTAGGGAACCAGTGTGGGCATTCTGCCAAGTACTAAGTATATCTATCCCCATTATGCATTCTGAAACAGAGGAAATGACTATAGGATGGATTTGAGAACCTACTGGACCCACTGTGATTCAGACCTTTCTTAAAACTCTATTGATCACCTGACCTACATAGTCCCCTATTTTTACTGGAGAACCACAAAAGCATTTTGGATCCCCTGGAATCTGTTAATTCAGAACCAGTGTCCAGTAATCCCTGAAATGTCTGATAATTTCCCTTCCCCCAGTGCACAGTCACTCGGGCAAAAGGCCTTAGGTCCCTCTGGGGAAGGATGGGAGAAAGATTGATTGTATACATTTTTGGTGGATCAGGATCCTTCCCCAGGGGTACCTGGCCTCCCTTTCATTCAAGGGGTTCTGGGTCTGTAAACTGGCTCAAATCTGGGAACTGGTTGAGGGGCCATGATTCCCTGTTATGATTTGAAATAGGTTTCTGTTCATTTACCATTAAATTTTTTCTTTCTTTTTTTAAAAATTAATTTTATTGGTACAATTTAGATATAAATAACGATCACATTCATCATAAGTAATTTGTGCCTGTATATAATATATCTTAGTTCCTCTTTTTTCCCATTCCTCTCTTCAACCCTTCTTCCCCTCCTTATTTACAAAGCTTTGTTTCCATTTCATCCTTTTTTTCTTATTATTTTTCTCTTCCCTTTTACCCCCATTCCCCTTTCCTTTGAACAATTACTTCATATTTCACATTTTTTTCAATTATATAAATCTAGTAAATATTTTTTAGGCTTCCCATCTATTTCACTTTTGGAAATACCATGGCTGATCAGATTATTCTACATGTGTCAGATTATTCCGGTCATTGTTCAGCTTCTGCTGTCTGTTACATTACGTACGTGCACCCTGCCTTTGGTGATTAAATGCTGCCATTTGATCTCTGCCACTCTAGGATCCAATCAAGCCCATTGCCCTTAAATTTCCTAATTGAGTAACCATGGTCCCCACTGTAAAGTCTGGAATTAGAGAAGAGTAAAGACAGGGCTCTTCAGGGATGCTGGTACCCCCTTATAAATTTGTTTCTCAAGGTGTTAGTGAAGGGTACATTTTCTAGATCACCCCAGTGTGGAGGTTTAGGTTTAACATGACAGAGCCACTCTAACATTCCCATTTCCCTAAGCCTCTGAATCCCCTCATCAACAGTAAACCATGGAATATCAGGCATTTCTAACTCATTCACAGTGGGCCATCTTTTGATCCATACTTCTGCCAACCAGCCAAATAAGCTATTAACATCTTTCTTTACTCCACAAACTGCAACATTAAATTCAGAATCCCTGCTTAATGGACCCATAGCAACAAACTCAGCCTGATCCCAGTGTATATTTTTGCCATCATTATCCCACACCTGTAAAATCCATTCCCACACTTGCTCATCAGACCTCTTCTTATAAGAGTTAGAAAACTCAAAAAGTTCTTTGGAAGAATAGCAGAACTCCTCATGGGTCACACTATGTACCTCACCCTTAGGTGCCTTCTATGATTTGAGCCTGGTTATAGGCCTAGAGGTAAAAGTGGGTGGTGAGGGTAGGTCCTGAGGAGTGTCAGTATTATCATGACTGGTCAACATAGGATTAGTTTCCTCAGGTATACTAGAAGAGGCCAACACTGCAGGGGTTGGGGTGAGGAGGCCTCTGCCACTGCAGGTGGAGAAATCTTTTCCTTTGGCAAAACCTCATCAGCATCTAGGAACTCAACATCCTCAGCTTCATCAGGATCCTCCCACACTTCTCTATCCCAGTTCATGGGATCCCATCCTTTTCTGATCAGTGCTCTCATCTTTGTTTCAGATACCCTTTGAGGCTGAGCATTAAACTTACATTGTAGTTCAGCCAGTTGAATTATGAGGGCCTGTGTTTTGGTTTCTGCAATCTCAGCCTTGCAGCTAAAAGAGAAGAGATTTTCTTTCAGGACACAATTAGAAAATTTTAAATTTCTTAGAAATCTTCAGAAGACTTCAGATTTCCTATGGATGTTTTGAGCTCGTTGTTTCTCTTCACTAGTTTGTCCAGCGATGCTAAGACCAACCAGCCAGCATCATTATATTTCCCACTCTGCCAACGATATTCAAAACTTAATGTATGGAGTCACTAAATTCCTTACATCTCACAAGTGGTGAATTAGCATAATCAAATGGATCTACATAGCATATTACTTTAAATGGTTCATGCCAAAGATTGTCAGTATTCCCTACAGAATTAGAAGGAGACACCATGGTGTCTTTAGGTCTCATCAAATTAGAGAGCCGACTCCAGGAGCCCTTAAATCCATTAAAGAATTTCATCTTTACAATTCTGTTTATATAGAGCCACTCTTGGTACCAAATCTGTATCAGTGCTTACTAGAGAAACAGACATAACACAAGATATACAAATATATAAGAATTTACAAGATTGGCTTACAAGGGCCACCCACAGAGTATGATGAGGAAGAGTGCAGAAGGTCTGTCTGCACGTTGGAGACTGAAGGATTCAGTCAAAGCCTGGAGCTCACTGCAGTGTCCTGTGCACTGAAGGTCCCTATCAGGTGGTTGACAGGTCTGCAATGAGAGGCTGAAGGATCTGTGCTGGAAGCTGAAAGTGTGCACTGGAAGCCAAGAGATGACATCCAAGGTGAAGGAAAAGACTGGAGCTCCTCTGAAGAAACACAAGCAGATTCATCCTTCTTCATTTCCCCTTTATACTGTCCAGTGACAAATCACCCTAGGGTGGGTCTTCCACACCCCAGGGTGTGGAATTGCTGAGTTGACTTAGGCTTCTCTTACTCAAGTTGACACAATCAATCAACCATCACACACACCAATAAATCGTTTCCCTGTGACAAAGGTCAAAATGCCTCTCTTCTCTGGAGGTAGTGCCTAATCAACCTACAGCCTGTGGACCACATTTGTACCCAGTCATTTAGTGTCTGAAAGATCCAACCTGAGTCCACTTTACTTTTGTCTTCCTAATTAGCCCCAGTGGGAACTTATTGTTTCAGAACTCACCTTTCAGAAGTTTTATTTTTGCTTTCCAGAGTTCCCTAAGGAAGCTCTACAGTGCTTTGCAAACTCAAGTAAATGGCCAGTGCATGCTTGCATCTTCTCAGCCAACAGAAAATGTTTCTTTTTTGTTTTGTTTTGTTTTTAAAATTTTTAATTTTACTTGTACATGTTTGCAGTTCATGTAGTTTATAATCATCTTGGAGAGTGGTTACATGTACATATTACAGCATGTTTTTTTTTCCCCCTTCTCTCCCTCTCCCCTCCCTCTTCTTCCAGTTCCCTTATTCCATTTTTCATTCCTGTTGATATTATTTGCCTTAGCTCATGTTATGGTCTATAATGTTTACATTAATTGGGGTTATCAGGTCCCTGTGTGTGGCATATTTTTATTTTTATTTCCCTTTCCCCTCCTCCTACCCCTTGCCTATGTTCTCTTGTACCACTTCCCATTGTAAGAGATCCATCCCCTTGTCCCTATATATCCATCAATGTTATTACTAGGAATTTTATTAGTGAGGATGGTGATGTGGTCAAAAGTAGCTCCTATATTTTTGGCTAAACACTTGGGAGAATTGTTATAGTTAATATAGCATAAAATGGAGCAGGTTTATTGCAGAAGACAGTGATTTATGATTTTCAAAAATAGACTTTATTCTGTAGAGGAGTTTTAGGTTCAAAGCAATACTGAGTAGAGGGTAAAGAGATTCTCATATATGCCTTGTCTCCATCTATGGATAACCTCCCCATTCCCCAGAACAGGAATTAGTACATTTGTTACAACTGATGAACTTACATTTAAAAGTCATTATTAAACACAGTATATAGTGTGCATTAGAGTTCACTCTTGGTTTTGTACATTCTGTGGCACAAATGTGTTTAATGTACATGTATTTACCATTATAGTACCAAGAAAAGTAGCAATCAAAGTAATTTCACTGCCATATAAATCCTCTTGGCTCTACCTATTCATCCTATGACTTCAGTTTTACTTTGTGATTTTTGTTTAGAAGGAGCAAATGAGACCTTGAAAATGGATGAGGCTGCCTAGGAATAGTGTAACATGAGATGAGAAGATTGCCTGTCACTGAATCTTGAGGATTATTAATAGGCAAGAAAGAGATGGGCCAAGAAAGTGGCACCTATATCAAAATGAAAGTGACAAAAAGGCTGAAAATGTAGCTCCATGGTAGAGTCCTTGTTTGCCTAGCATACAGAAGGCCCTGGGTTCAATCCATAGTAACACACATCACACACACATGAAAACAACAAAAGTAGGAGTGACATCATTCATCCAATACACATTATTGAGTGCCTACTATGTGCTACGCAATATGTTAAGAGCTGAATACTTGGAACCAGGCATGGCAGTGCACACCTGTAATTCCAGCACTTGAGGTTCTGTGGAAATGGAAGTGAAAACCAATGTAGAGTATGAATGTCTGACTGAGTGTTAAAGTTGTGCTTCACCATGCATTGCGGACCCCACAACAAAGAATGGGAAATATTCTGACTCCAGGAATTTAAGATCTCTGTCCAGTTATTAGCTGACCACTATGCTGAGACAAAACTTCAGTGACCACACAGAGTAGACTACAGAATTTGTTCACAAAAATCGCTAACAAACTAACCAATGAAACAAGTATAATATACAGTGAAAACCCTGGAGAGAAATGAATGTATGATTTCTAGATTTTCCACATAATATAAAATGTACACTTTTCAATAAAAGTATTATCAAATATGCACTGAAATTATAACCCATAAAAAAGCACTGAAATTATAACCCACAACCCAGCAAAAAAGCAGTCAATGGTGATTGTCCCTAAGGAATCCATATATTGAGGTCACTATATAAACATTTTAAATCGGCTGTCTTAAATATAATTCAAAGAGACCACAGAAACCATACTTAAAGAACTAAAGGAAAGATGGATAACAATGTCTCATCAAATAGAGACTATCAATAAAGAACAGAAATTATAAGAAGGGGCATAATATAAATTCTGCAGTTAAACATACAATAACAAATAAAAATTTCACTGGAGATCAACAGCAGATTCAAAGAGGCAGAAGGAAAAGAAAACCTCAGTAAACCCAAAGAGAGGTCATTTGAGTTCATCTGTTCTTAGGAACAGAAATTTAAAAAAGGAAAAAGGAATGAAGGGAAGTGGAAAAATGAATCTCCAGGATACATGAAATAAAGCTCCCTCAAATAAAGCTCATTGTGTGCTACTGTTATTGTTAAACACAACAATATATGCATAATGGAAATCTCAGAGGGAGAAACTAGTGAAAAGTTTAGAATAAATATTTCAAGAAACAATGGCTTGCTGGGCGTGGTGGTGCACACCTGTAATCCCAGCACTCTGGAGGCTGAGGCAGGAGGATTGCCATGAGTTTGAGGCCACCCTGGGCTACACAGTGAGTTCAAGGCTAACCTGGGCTACATAGTAAGACTTTGTCTCAAAACACAATCAAACAAACAAACAAACAAACAAAAAGAAACAATGGCTAAAACTTCCCCAAATTTGAGGAAAAGCATAAGTATTCAAGAAGCTCATAATTAGAATGGACTCAAAGAAATCCACATGTAGGCACATCATAGTCAGACTATGAAAATACAAAGGACAAAAGTAGAATCTTGAAAGCAGAAAGAAAAATTGATTCATCACATTCAAGGGATGTTCAGTAAGATTAACCATTGATTTTTATAATAAGCCATGGAGACCAGAAATTGCTGGAATGGCATATTCAAAGTGATGAAAGCAAAAAGAAATCTTCAATTAAAATTTCTAAATTATTGCATTAATGAACCAAAGATGACTTTGTATATTGGCTCTGTGTGGTTGACTTTTTTTTTAATAGGAGGCTGGAACTTGCTGGCTCAAAATCCCACTTGCACTAGATTCAAAATTTTACATGTCTCATTTTAAATATAGTCCAAATAAAGAGGGATTTTAGCCATTTAGCGCCTACTTGCTTTGCTTAACCTACAAAACTATACTAGTCATAGAATAGGTAAACCTTATAGCTGTAAAAGACCTCAAACTACTGCTGCCCTTAGGAGATTATGGACTGATGAGAGATTCATTGCCACATTTATTAGTGACACATAATCTCTTCTCTATCCTCTCCCCTGGAATTTCTTTTGCTCTCCTCCCTTTCTGGTTGATGACCCCTGAGTTGTAGCACCTGGGAAGGCTTATGCTGCAGGATACAGTCACCTGAATGCAAACTTAATACATCCCTCAAATAAAGCTCATTGTGGGCTGCTGCCCCTGTGGTCATATCACTTTCCTTGATCAGCTCTCCAGTCCCTCAAACTCACTATGTTTATGTGGCAAACTACCCTTTAAAATAGAGGAAAAATTAGGATTTTCTCAGGTAAATAAAAACTGTTTTGCCAGTATATATACCCTAAAATACAATAAATGCTAAAGACATTCCTTAAGCTTAAAATGAAAGGATACTAAATAGCAACTCAAGTCCACATGAAGAAATAAAGGATGTTGATAAAGGTAACTATGCAGGTAAATATAAAAGATAGCACAAATCTAGACTGTATTTGCAATTCATTTTTATGTTATATTTAAACAACTACATAAAGTGATAATTATTAATCTATGTTGATGGGTATACACTGTATATAGATATAAGTTGTGACAATAACAGCATCAGAGTGGAAGAGAGATATATAGGAGAGATGTTTTTATATACTATTATAATTAAGTTGATTTTAATTCAAACTAGATAGTTATAATTAAGATTGTTGATTGCAATCCCCAGGGCAACCGTGAAGAAAATGACTAAAGAACATATACTAAAAGAAATTACAAGAAAATTAAAAGTTTGGACTAAAAATATCATTTTAACATAAAAAACCAAGTAAAGCAGAAATCAAAGAACAAACAAAGACATAACAGACACAGAGAAAAAATCAAATGGCAGAAATTAGCCCTTATTGGTAATTACAATAAATATATATAGATTACATTCAACAAAGAGGCAGTTGTTGAGACGGATAGAGTGAGAATGAAGAAAGCCCTTAATCCAACCATATGCTGTATGTAAGAGATTTCTTTTAGATTCAAAGACACAAATTGATTGAAAATAGGATAGAAAAGCACAGTCACATAAATTTTAACCAAAATATAACTGGAGTAGGTATAATAATATCAGGAAAAATCCACTCAAAGACAAAGTTTGTTACTAGAGGCAAAGAACGACATTATGCAATGATAAAGGGGTCAGTGCATCTAGAAGATGTAAAAATCATAAACGTATACGCAGATAATAAAGGAGGCCCTAAATACATGAAGCAAAAAGTGACAAAACAAAAGGGAAAAATAGATAATGCAAAATAATAGTTGAAGGTATAATACAATTCAGTAAGGTATAATACAATGTGAAAAACAAGGCATGATGATGCACACCTATAATCTCAGCACTCTGGGAGGTTGAGGCAGGAGGATCTCAAGGTCCATCCCTGCCTAGGTAGTTTAGTGACTTAGACCTTGTCTCAAAATTTAAAAAGACAGGGCCGGTGAGATAGCTCAGCGGCATAAGCGCCTGCCTGGCAAGTGCGAGGTCCCGAGAATGACTCCCAGTACCCACATACGAAAAAAGGGCCGGTGATATCGCTCAGCGGCACAGGCGCCTGCTGGCACGTGAGGTCCTGAGGTCGACCCCTGGTACCCACAAAAAAAAAATAAATAAAAAGACAAATAAATAAAAATGCTCAGTGTGAAGTTTCTGGGTTCAATCGCCAGTACCACAATAAATATAACTAAATACATAAGTAAATAAATAAATAAATAAACAAATAAAGCAAGACAGAAGATGGGCAAGGAAATAGGAGACTTGAACAATAGTACATAACAACCAGGCCTAACAAACATCCACAGAACAATAGCAATAGTAAAACATATATTCTTGAATGCACATAGAACATTCTCCAAGATATAACATATTTAAAGCAATAAAATAAATTTCAGTAAGTTGAAAAATATTGAAATCATGCAAAGTAGGCTCTCTAATCACAATGGGAAGGGAGGGAAGATCGATGATGTGCAGCCAGCTGGGGCAGAGTAGTGTCAGTTCTCATTCTAAGCCTTCTGCTTTTCTTCCTATTAGGAATGAAGCAAGATCTATGTGGATGGTGAATATGAAAGAATCATAATGGTCTTTGTAGTCACTGCCCAAGTCCTCATGAAGTTCGATACCTGAGAATTCATGGTATTAATAAGGTGCTTGTATAATCTCTCTCTTCTTATTTCTTTCTACAACAAAATACAAATGTCTGCTGCAGCTGGGGAGAAGATGCAGGGTATAGGTTGAATATGATTTGTCTTCTCTAAAACTCATGTTGAAATGTGATTCCAAATGTAACAGTGTTAAGAGGTGGTGAGACTTTTAAGATTGGTTAGGTCATTAAGATGGATCAATGAGTGTGTTTATTTTCACTACAGCAAGTTGTTATAAAGCGAGCTTCCCCTCACATCTGCCTCTTCTGTACATGCCCTCTTGCCCTTCAGTTTTCTTTTATGAGTTGAAGCAGCCCTTGTCAGAGCCACCTGCACTCTTGGACTTTCCAGGCTCCAAAATCATAACCTAACCATCAAATAAGCTTCTTTCCCTCATAAGTTACCTAGTCTTAGGTATTCTGCTGTAGCAACAGAAAATAGACTGAGACGATGTATTATACATCTAAGACTGCAGTTTCACTGTTTTCAGTGAAAGTGAGGAGAAATAAACTCAATTGTCTATTGAATCACTTGGGTTGATTGGTAATCAGTTAACTGAGATGGATTCCTCCCTCGAGCCTTTTGAGAGCAACTTTGCAGAATTTCAACTAACCACAGAGTCTTTTGGGTGTTATCAGAAATAGCAAGCAGTTCCCTGGGCAACTGAAAACTCCACTTTCCCTCAGCTATACTCAGATTTACTGTCAAGAGTGCTTTCAGAACCACAAAATCTCTCTGTGTTACTCATTGATTAAATGATCACAAAGTCCCTACAGCAAGGGCAAGTGGCCGGGGTGAGGGGTGGGGAGTACCCTTCCTGGAGTAGAACTCCTGGTGGGCCACACCATTCCTGGAACATGCAGACCTCTCTGGGCAGGACTGAGAGTCCCAGGGTCAGCCTGTCTCTTGTTAGACATGTTCTAGAGTGCTCTATGTGACATTTGTGGAGTTTGGCTGAGCCCTAAAAAATAGAGGCATAAGGATGTGGAGCACATTGGCAGAAGCTCAGGTGAAATGACAGTCCACAGGTTTAAGATGGATAAGGAGAAAAATGAATGTAGGAAAGTGATTCAGATATGGAAAGATTAAGGAGTAGTGATAGGAGGCCTGAGGAGAACAAAGAATGAAGTGGGCTTAGTTAAACAAGGAAGTTATAAACATAGAATGTTAATAGTGAGGGATATCTGAAATATTATTTTGCAGATGGAAAGTTTTGAATAAACGGTGAAGTAAGGATGTGACCTTGGAAGTGAATGGTAGGAGTAGGGAAGAGGACTTTGGAAGAGATGAAGGCGAGTACCAATAGACCAAGATGAATACAGAAATAATTGAGAAGGATAGCAGGTGGGATAGAGAGGAAGATTCCAATGCTACAGTGTCCTCTTTTTGTTTGTATTTGAGCCCTTGCTTCAGTGGGTGATGACACAGAGCCCAGCCTCCTAGGATTCTGAAAATCAGGCTGGTTTGGATTTGCTATTTTAAAGAGGCCATAGTTAAGAAGCAGAGCTCCAGATACTGTCAGCCTTTTTTACTTTATGCTACCTTCACTGCAGCAACTTGATAGCACAAAAGCAAATAATACAACTTACAAAACATATAAAGGACTTGAATAGAAACGTGTCCAAAGAAGACATACAAGCGGTCAACAGGTACATGAATAGGTACTCAAAATCATCACTCATTAGGGAAATGCAGATCAGTACCACAGTGAGGTATCACTTCACACCTGTTAGGATGGCCATTATCAAAAAGACAAGAGAAAACGAATGAGTGTCTCTGAGGATGTGGAGAAAGAGAACTCTAGTACACTGTTAGCAGAAATGTAAATTAGTATAGCTGTCATGAAAACAGTATGGGGGTTCTTCAAAAAAACTTAAAATAGATCTATCATATGACCCCAGAATCTCTCTTCCTGGTATGTACCCAAAGGAGATAAAATCACTTCATGAAGATATTTTTACTCACATGTTTGTTGAAGCATTATTTGTGGAAACAACAATATATATCCACTGATGGATGAATGGATTGAAAAACCATGATTATATCTATATACCTATATACCTATATATCTATATACCTATATACCTATATACCTATATATCTATATATCTACATATCTATGTATCTATATATCCATATATCTACATATCTATATATCTACATATCTATATATTTCAGAATATTATTCAGTCTTAAATGAGGTCCTGTCACTTGCCACATGGATGAAGGTATAGGACCTTATGATAATGACATATGCCAGACATAGAAAGAAAAATGAGACATGATCTCATTTATGTATGAAAACTTAACAAAAGAATACATAAAGAATAAAAAAATTGGTTACAGGCAGAGATAGTATTGGGGAGGAATTGGAGATGTGTAGGTAAAAAGATGCAAAAGTCAGTTTGTTGAATGAATAAGTCTAGAGCTCTAATGTACAGTATGAGTACAATAGCTAATAATATTTATTTTTCTACAAAAGTAGATTTTAGATACTCTTGCTACACACAAATAATGAGTATTTAAAATGATGGATATGTTAATTTGCTTGACTATCGCAACTATTTCACTATGTATATGGAAATCAGAATATCATATTGTATTATCTTAAATATATAAAATTAAAAGTATAGAATAATCTTACTTTGGGTACAGTTAGCACAATAGCATCAAAACAGAATTTAAAAAAATTCAAAGTTGGGCATGGAGTTGCATGCCTGTAATCCCAGCACTCTGGGAAGCTGAGGCAGGAGGATTTCAATTTTGAGCCCAGTCTGGGCAATTTAGTGACTTTGTGAAGACCCTATCTTGAAAAAAAAAAAAAATGCCTGAGGATGTAGCTCAGTATGAAGGCCTTGGGTTAAATCCCTACTACTGCAAAATAATAATTATAATGATAATAATAATAAATATTTATTGCATTTTACTGCCAATTGAAAGGATTCTTTTGCATATTTGCTTTGTGGTCACCACTGAGTCAGGTAGTATGTGGAATAAACATCAAATATATAGTACAGTCTCTCTGATCAAAAGTTTATAGCCAAGTTTAAAAACATGAGCAGCTTACATACATGATGCACATGCACAAGCATACATGAAAATCATGTATGATCATACATCCACGAACATGCATGAATACCCAAATAACATAAGGGATCTTGGGAACTAAATTTTGCAAACCAGAGCATGGTACTAGAAGTGTCTGAAGAAGGAAGAGGTCAATAAGGAATGCTAAAGAAGATTTGTAGAAATTGTAACAAGCTGAGGTGGGGTAAATAGGTGAAAGTAGCTGGGGAGGAACAAGGATTTCACAGGCAAAAAATGGTAACCTGGAAGAAAACCCAGAGGGTGACACAGTGAGTTTGTGTGGATAGAGTATTAGTTGGACTGGAAGAAAAGACATTTATTGAGAAATTTAGGAATTAAAGAGAGCGATGGTTATACACAAAGAGCTAATGAAACAAATGTTGGTTCAGCATGCTCTTTGCTTTTCTGGAAGCAAATAGAAAGCTCTTTCAGAGTATAAAGCAACAAAATGATCTTGTTAAAGTGTTATTTATGAAAGAATAGAGTGACAGAACCAAGGAGGTTAGACTGGATTGGGAAGAGCCTAGAATTAGGAAGATCAGCTATTAGGCAATTCAGGTGACCCAGAATCGAGAGTGTGAGGGCTCAGAATAAGGCAGTGATAGTGGAAAAGGACAGAGTGACACTGTGAATGACATGGGTGGGATGTGGTACCTAAATATATAGAAAGGGAATTCTGTTATCTAAATGATTAAAAGATGATTGTTTTTGAGTTTTTTGGATAGAGAAAGGTGGTATTGTTAGCAGGAGAGCAACTAGCTGGAGAAAAAGTTAGTTTTGGGATAATTCTATCTGTCTGTCTGTCTGTCTACTTACCTATTTCTGTGCTTAGAATTGAACTCAGGGCCTCAAACATGCTAGGCAAGGGCCACTGCTGTACTGCTGAGCTACTCCCAGTCCTGGACATTGACTTTAAGGAGGTAACTCTCTGTCCTTGTTTAATGATCTAAGTCATTTAGGTAACAGTTAATTTAGTATTTAAGTGAGAAGCTATTCTGAATGGTAAAATATGTTAAAATAACTGATTCCTCTTCTCTAATAGTTTATTTTTATTTTATATGATAGCAATGTTTGCAGACAATGTTAATGAGAAGAGAGAATAATACAGACAAAACACATAAATAAGATTTTATGCCAAGAGCAGAAGTTGTCAGTATCTACATTGGGAGGGAAAGTGACGATATAATGACATTCTGCTGCACATATTATATCTAAATTCTTATTTTAAGCATATTTTCATACATATATAAAAATTAATTATAGGAACTTTAGGTAACACTCATATTTTAGATATTTGCTTCAATAAGGACATATTTACTATATTGTTTGGCAATCTACTTTTCTGCTTAATAAAATGCAACTGATGATTTTCCGTCAGTCCTCCTTAACACTTAAAAATGGCATCATAAGTTCCTCTAATATCGATAATTCTTTATAATTTTTTTCCACAAATACATGCATTTATTATTTGACAATTGCAAAAAATTTACAATTACTCATTTAAAAATATATATCACAAGTACATGTGAGATCAAAGGCAGGAATTCTCTCTCTTAAGTGGAGCAAGTGAGGTAAGTCAGTGACTGTTTTATATACATAATGAATCCGAAGAAATACTTGCCCCGCTCCAGCATCTGAGGTAGATCCTCTGCAGTTGAGCTGAAAGTATCGGAGGCAGTGTGATAACCTTGGGACTCTCCTGTCCTGAACCACCACGAGTGATACAAAATCTTAGAAAATGCCCTGCAGCTTCTATTCCCTTCTCTTTATAATTTTTGTCAAGTGTCATAAGATTGGTGTTTAGGTTACTTCAATCTTTTGTTATTTAAAACAATGCGGAGAATATCCTAATAGTTACTCGATATATTTTATAAATATTCTTTTAGAATAAATTTCTGGAAATGGAACACTAATTTATTCAGCAAAAGAAAAATGAAATCATAAAAATAAAATCGGGAAATTCAAACCGGTTGTAATCAATTGATTGGCAACACTAATTTAGTTAAAATTTACTTTTACCATATATCAAAATAATATTAACAGAATTATGTCCTTCATACTCAGAGATTAAAGCTTATCCTTTGTCTTTGTTACCTTTACTTCATTATAATGAGATGAAACAAAATCTTTAAACTTTAATCTTTCCAATTTAAGCCACTCCTGGTTAAGCAAATGTCACCCTTTTTTCTTTTCTTTTATAGCACTGCTTTTCCTCTGGACTCTTTATAATTGCACACTGAAGTAGAAGTAGGAATATGTGTTTTAATTCTTGCAAGTCTATGCATTGGTTAGTGATTATTTCTTTCCTACTTTTAGTAGATTGCCTTCTTTAAAAGTACTGTGGTCTTATGTACCAAAAACTCTTTTAGAAATAAATAACGCTTCAAATGACAAAAACAAAACATGAAGTTTATGATTTTTTTGAGACATAAAATGAAGCGTCTTTGTCAAGTGTTTAGATTTAAAAATATGCTGTGCAAAATATCCCAACACCTGGCTAAATATGGCCTCGGTTTTCCACCCTGACCCTGAAATGAGGAATGTTGACCATTTCCCACACTGATCAATCCAGCCTTCTCTGCTGTGCTCACTGCTGTTTTCCTGAGTAAGTTTAGGTCACAAAAGGAGGAGTCTTGCACAAAAAAATTCTTTAGAATTGAAGTATGTAAGTATTTTTGCAGGGTAAGAAATAGCTTGCCTGGAAAAGTGTATTCCCTTTATTCACTCTGAAAATGTAGTTCCAAATTAAGAACCAAAGGGGAATTCATAAATCATAGCTGGAATTTATGCACCACATTTGTTTCTTAATTTCAAAATTTTGCACAACTAGGAGTATGTGAATTAGGAATATGCACAATACTTGAGTTTCTGCAGACATGTATGTATTATTTACACCAATAATTTTGCTTTAGATATTTATTCAAATATATTAGTCCAGTAGCTATGCAAAATGATTTGGAAATCCCAGTGTCAGCATATTTTTCTGATGGAAGAGTTGCTGTTTCACTACATATCAGAATAGAATATTACTACAGAGGTGTGATGCTCTAGTCTGAGTAATAGTCATTAAAATTTGACAAAAGTTTATAAAAACTAGCTGTTAACTATTTAAAATGGTCGTCATTGGTATTTGACTTTTAATCCTATTTCTATGGATCATTTTTGTGTTTTTTCAGATGTACACAGTATTATTCTGGTATAATGATGATAAAAGTTTGAAATTAAAACATTGTGGAATCCAGTTGTATCACTAGCATCTTACTAACTGTATTAACTTTCCAACTATAACCGCTCCTTAATCTCTTGTAGTCTCATCAGTAAAATAAAGATATTTGTATTTAATTTACAGAATTGTTGGAATTGTTTGAAAATTTAAAGGAGATATTATTTACTTAGGACAATGTTAAGTTCATAATAGAAATTTAGTAAATGCTTAAGGAAAAAATTTTCTTCCTTTGATATATATTTATTTAAGGTCTACCTTGGGCCTGAGTCTTATCTAGTAACTTGGGATGTCAGCGAATAAACCAACAAAGTCTCTGTTGTTGGGATCTACTTTTGTATATATTTGTGAGCATGTTTGCTGTACAAAATTAACGAGTAAACAAGGGACTAGATAGTGGTTTGTGCTACATGAAAACATCTAGGCGTAAATGGTTGTGGCAGTAAGGTGTGCTTTTTAAAATGCAGAAGAGTCCTCTCTGACAAGGAAAGATTTTGGTAGAGAGCTGAATAAAAGGAACATTTTCTGTAGTTTAAGTATGCTTGGTTGAAGAAATGGAGATCAGTGGGCATTTTCTCATGGAAGGAAATGCAATGTGGGAAGAAGTGAGTAGATGGAGTTGGTGCAGGTTCTGTAGAAAGCCACAGGTTTTTTGAAAGATTTAAGCTTTTACTTTTAATAACAATTTTAAGCAACAGAGTGATATGATTTAAAAGAACAATTCTTGCTTCTAGAGAATACTGTATAGGGCAGGACTTAAAATTTAGGAGGCCAGTTAGGAAGTTATCATAGCGGTGAAGATAAAATATAATTGTGGCTTACACCAGACTGATAGCAGTGTTGGTGATGAATAGTAATCAGATTAGGATATATTTTTAAGAAGAAAAGTTGAGGGTGATGTCTAGTTTTTAGCTTTGAGTAACTGTAGAAATGGAGATCAATTTAATGACAAGGCAAAAACATAGGATGATCAAATTTTGGAAGGAAAATAAAGAATTTGATCTTAAGATTTGATCTGAATCCCCTGAGCTTTGTTTTCGATGTGGCAAAATGGGACACTGGGCAATGCTATGCTCAAATCTGCAGTCCCCACTCCTCACGAAACCCTGTCCCTTATGCAGTTCATGCATAAGATGGAAGGTAGACTGTCTCCACTCCAAGACAGGGTTGGGCCATCCACTCCCACCCCCTGCCCTGCTAACCAGATGAGACTCGTTTTACTAGCCCAGTGATAGTGAACCATTCTTTAGAGACTGAGTTCCCAAACTGCAATCCAAAACCTGCTTATTTATCGCAAAGTGCCAACACTGCAGTTAATCTTGAATACTGGGATTTTGGCTTAGAAAGAAATAACTGTTAGCCAATGCTCAGCTGCTGGGGCAACCTGGCTTGTGTGCCAGCAGAGAGGGTTCTGCGTGCCTGCTGCAGTACACATGCGACCACTGTTTGCCACCACTATTCTAGCCAAATACTGATGGGGCTTGTGGCTCTTGTGCCTTCAACCCATCACCACACATGAGCCCAGGGTAACTTTTCTGGTTGAGGGTAAGTCAGTTTCATTTCTCCTTAGCAGGAGCCAGTTATTCCTCTTTGTCAACATTCTCAAGGCCAACAGCTAAATCTTCAATATTGGTATTGAAGTGGGAATTGATGGCCAGCTTTTTCATCCCTATATGACAGCACCCTTAAATTGGTCCATAGAACATCAAATATTCTCTCATTTATTCTTGGTGGTTCCCCAATGCCCTGTTTTCCTCCTGGGATGAGACCCTCTTCTCAACCTTCAGGCAATGATCATCTTCTAAAATCCTCCCTCCCTCTCCATACACTCTACCTTTCTCCTCCTTACTTCCTCCCCTGATCTCTCATCTTCATCCCTGTACTCATCCTCCTGATTCTCCCCGAGTTTCGGGACACAGATTCCCCTTCCACTGTGGCTTTCCACTCCCCTTTATGCATCAAGTTCAAAGATCCTTTCACTTATTCCCAGATACCACAATACCCTCTCTCCCTGCCCTCTCTCCAGTGTCTCCAGCCCCTTTGTCATTCTTTCCTACAAAAGAGACATCTTTATTCTCCTTGTTCCCCTTAAAACACACCCATTCTAGCTGTAAAAAAAAGCCCCAAAGATTATTTTTGCTTAGTATACGACCTCCAAGCTATTAACTTGGCAGTCATTCCCCTCCACTCCATAGTTCCTAACCCCTACACCCTGCTTTCTGCCATCCTTTCTACCACCACCCATGTTTCCATCATAGATCTAAAAGATGCCTTTTTCACCATCTCCCTTCACCCTGATTCCTAAGACCTTTTTGCTTTCACTTAGACTGACCCAGTCTTGGGATATGCCACTTGGCTCACCTGGACAGTCCTCCCTCAAGGTTTTAGGGACAGCCCCCGTTTCTTTGGCCATGCTCTCAGCTGTGATCTTGATCAGGCTTCACCTCTCAATGGTAAAATACTCCAATGCATTGATGATATCTTACTCTGCAGCCCCTCTCCCCAAGACTGTCACACAGACAAATCTCATTCCTCAGCCTAGCTGGCTTTCTCTTCGTTTTGGTTCCCAACTTTGGCCTTAGAGCCAGCCCCCTTTATAATGCCTCCAAATAAATGCTAATACCCCCAGGCCCTCCCTAGTTCAAGATATTGTAGGGACAGATTAGAGGAAAACATAGACTGGGATATAGGGCAAGACCTGGGTGGCTGATGGTTGTAAAATTACCACATGCTTATTTGTGCCCTATGTGCTTGAGGAAGTTATGCCTAGCCCACTGACCTTTTCCTTACCCCAGAAACAAAGGCTAAGACCCTGATTGGCCTAGGTTGTACCAGTCAGTCAAACAGTTATTTTTACAAATCAGCTTACCCCTATATGTATGAGTCCCCAGACACTGTCTTGATTCCTTCTACCTTGCAGTGCACTTCTGCTGTAAGGTAGCTTTTCTCCTGCATCTGCTGCACCATGAATAAAATTTTACTTTGCATCACTTCAGTTCTGACTTCCTTATTTTCTGAAGTATTCTAACTTCCCCATTTTCTGCTGGAGGCATTGGCTTAGAGTCAGTCTCGTCCCAATCCCTCATTCTTGCAAGAGTGAGGGTGAGGGACCTGGAGAAAAGAGGAGGGTCACTAGGGACCCTAAGCCCCTTCAGAGGTCCCCCACCCCACCCTAAATAGCAATGTCATTCACAGCTTCCTTCAAAATGGACTGTATCCACCCCAAAATGGGGATGGTGGCATGATCTTAACCGCTTTCCCAGTATGCAAAAAAACCCTATCCCAGAGACTGCCAATACCTGGTTCACAGATAAAAGCTCTTTCCAAACCCCCAGTGGGTACCAGCTGCTCTGACTCCAGACACATAATTGAGACTCAGTCACTCCCCAAAGGACCTTTGGGGTAAGTCAGTTTCATTTTTCCTTAGCAGAAGCCAGTTATTCCTCTTTGTCAACATTCTCAAGGCCAACAGCTAAATCTTTAATATTGGTAGTGGGAATACCAAT
Source organism: Erethizon dorsatum (assembly GCA_028451465.1). Lineage (NCBI taxonomy): Eukaryota > Metazoa > Chordata > Mammalia > Rodentia > Erethizontidae > Erethizon > Erethizon dorsatum. The sequence continues at coordinate 55,976,686 of CM051828.1, forward strand.
ATTCCAAAGGACCACTTCACAACAGCAAAACTCAAAGCTCTAACCCAAATGCACATCTTGGCTTCCTCCTGGCTTTCTCACTATGTTAGTGCAACATCCCGTGGTAGAAGGTGGAAGGAGGGGGAGGTGTACATGAGAGAACGCAAGAGAGGCTGAGCTCATCTGTAAAGCAAACTAACACTTGAGAAAACAAACTTTCTCCATGATAAGAGCATTAATCCACTCATGAAGGCAGAGCCAGCATGACCAAATCAGCTTTCATTAGGCCTTCCTTCCTCTCACTGTTACCCTAGGGATTAAATTTCCACCACATTAATTTTGGGGCATACATTCAAACCACAGAACAATGCTTCAGTAATGCTTTGAAGTAAGTATATAGATCAGATAAGATGAGGAGAAAAACAACTCTAACTTAACTGTCTTTTTTTTTTTTTTTTTCTAATGCAGGTACCAGCAGGAGTCAACCTCCGGACCTCATGCTTGCCAGCAAGCGCTTGTGCAGCTGAACGATATCACCGGTCCTTTTTCTCCTTTATATGGGTTCCGGGAGTCGAACTCAGGACCTTGCGCTTGCCAGGCAGGCGCTTATGCCACAGAGCTATCTCACTGGCCCTTAACTGTCTTTTAAGTGATGTCTGCTTTTTATTCACATGAAACAAAAATGGAGGTACATGTAATCACAATGCAGGAAACTTCTGTTTTTGAAGGGAGTTTTCCCAGACCACAGGCTAGTACACCTATTCATAGGCATAAGATTTAGTTTATGTTCCAGGAAGACAATAATGAATCTATTTTAGTAATTATATCATTAAATGTTGTTCAATTGAGTTTATGTCTTAAAAATAAAAGTTTGTGAATTACAGAAGAAAAAATAAATAGTATACAAAATATGGATAGACTTTCCCCTTAGAAACTGTATTTAATGTAAGAGGTACATAAAATCTAATATATTCAAAAGTGATCTGGCCCCAGAAGACCAAGTGCCTGTGCAAGAAATATATCAGACCTACAATCAGGTGCTACTGAACCTACAGCTGGAACAGGAAGTTGACTTTATTGTAGCATATTTGGGGATATTTAGAACCCCTGAATAATGATCTTCCTCTTATTGTAATTATAATTATGGTTCAAATGGACACAAAAAAATTAAACACTTGTACCAGAGAGGGGCAAGACATTCTTAGTTGGGGAGGAGAATGTAAGACAAGGCTCCTCACCACTAACTCTTTAACATACAACACTAGTTGCTTCCTCTGCCACTTTGTGAAGCATGGGAGAGTAGATGTAAGTAATGAAGGGACAAATATATTTCATCAGTGACCCCTTCAGAGTGCTCACTTAGAACAAGCCCTGGCAGTAGGAGGGAGCCAGGGCAGAACTCTATTCAACACACTTTCCACACACTCACTGTGCATCATATCAGTGTGGGAAGGCCACTGCCATATTTAGTCTTGACTGTTTTTCCATTTCCTCTCCTTGTTCCTGTTTCCTAGTGCATGCGCAATTCTTCCTATCAAGATTTCGAGGTACTTTGTAAATTGCTACTGTGCTTTAATCTTCTTAATTGCTATGTAATTATAGTTAAATAAAGGCCTAGAAAGAAAGAACACATTTACTTTTTAATGGAGGAACCAGGAAAATAACTAATTGCTCAAAAATGCTGTGATCATTTTATGGAAGCAGGCAGTTTGATCACTTCCTTCCCCTTTTTTTGCACATTCTCATCTCTTTTTTTCCTTCACTTCTTCTTTATTATCACAGGATGTTTTAGGCACAGGAGTGATTCTAGACATGCTTTTGTACAGGAGAAAATTTTCATTCCAAAATATATAAAGGAAGCAGCAATAAAAAAGATTTCTAACTGATGAAGAGAAACAAACAAAAAAGGACACTTTGGTAATAGTCTCGTTTTGTTTAACAAACCCAGAGCATTGCCATTGTAGTAGTGGGAAGAAGACAGATGCTCCTCTCACTCATTGGAATGCTTCAATTGCAGGGTCCTACTCCCAACCATGGCGTGTTTTGAGACTCTAGTCTGTGCCAGGCTTTACCAGATTCTTTGCCTACAAGATCTTGTTTCAATTCTCGGAGTGACTGTATGAGTTAAGTAAGTTGTGCCTTGCATAAAAACATTTCAACAACAAACCACATATACAATGGTGATCACATAAGATTATAATGGAGTTGAAACCTTCATATTGCCTAGTGACGTTGTATCCTTAGTAACGACAGAGCAAGAGACATTAACCACATCTGTGGTGATGCTGGCATAGGTACACCTACCACACTGCCAGTCATGTGAAAGTATAGAATGTAACAATTATGTGTAGTACCCAATACTTGATAACAACTGTGCTACTGATTTAGACATTTACTATACTACACATTTGATCATCATTTTAGACTGTACTTCTTATTAAAAATAGTTTACTTTAGATCATGTTCTGCTAGGCCAGCCTCACCCATCTCATGTCTACTGTGTCTCTCGATTGCCTCCAGAGGCCACATAGAGTGACTGACTTAGACCATCTAGGTTTGTGTGAGTATACTCTACAATGTTTGCACAATGGTGATATCACCTAATGATGTATTGTAACTCTGTTAAGTAACTCACAATTGTATTAGTAAGAGCTCCATTATCTGTATTATATAGATGTAAAACCTACATCAAGGGGTGATATCTTAGTCACTTTGGCATCTCAGTGAATGTGGCTATTCTCCTTGGGCTTTGAAGTTTGGTTGGTCCTCACTACTAGTCAACCTTGAACGTGCAGTTATTAACCCACTTAGTATATTTGTTAAAACATGTCAAAAAGCATCTGCCTGCCTTAATCAGTTGTGAAAAATGAGGCAGCCAACGGTCTACACTAACTCTGCTCTCATTCCTATCCTCTGGCCTTCTTGTGATTTTTATTTTTGGAAATTTGCAATGTTCTTTTCTGTTGTCATAGTAGATGTTTATTTGTTGTCTTCCTAACATTAACTCCCATTTCATTTGATGTCCCGGTCCAACTCCAGTTCTGGGGGTGGTCTGAGATTGGCTTAAGTCTACTAGATATTAAGTTTCTCTGGTTATGGGGGTTGCCTGGGAGATGGACATGTGACCAAATCAGAATCATAAACATATGCTGTGACATTGATCTCAGGAAAACAGGAACTTCCCCATCTTTTGGGGCAACCGTGGGAAGAGGCTTTTTGTCCTGGATGGTGCTGTGTGAAAATGTGAGGCTCAAAGTTGTCACATCCATTTGTAGGCAACAAGGGAGTCCTTAGACTTGCCAGAAAAACACTGCAAGCAACCTGAGAACAAATCTGATATAGAAGGGTATGACAGAGAGTTGAAGAAGTATTGGTGTCATCATTTCAGCTGCTAGATTAGACTTAATATGAAGCAGCATATTTGCTTCCAGATCTTTAAAGTATGTGAACCAATAAATTCTATTTATTGTTTAATCAGCACGAATCGAACTGGGGCTTTTATTACTTGCACCTAACTTATGAAACTATCTTCTAGATTTCTCTGGAAACACGATCACTATCAAAGACACTTTTGTTACTGCAGTTTGTATTAGTGAGTGTTCTCCAGAGAGACATAATGAATAGGATATAAACAGACAGAGAGAGAGACTGATAGATGGAGATATGTATCTGTATAGATATAGATAGATATACTGATATAGGAATATATGGAAAGTTATTTTTGTGAAAGATTAGATCATGGAGACTGAAAAGTGCCATTATCTGCCACCTGCAAAGTGAAATCCAGGAAAACATACAGTATGGTTCCAGTTCAAATCTGCAGTTCTGAGAACCAAACAAGCCAATAGAGTAAGGGCAGGAGAAGATGGATGCTGCAGCTAAAAAAGAGAGTAAATTTGTCCTTCTGCCACCTTTCAGTTCTATTTGGGCCCTTAAGGGATCAATGAGAGCACCCAACTTGATGAGGGCAGATTTTCTTTACTCAGTCTACCAACTCAAATGCTAATCTCTTTGGGAAACATCCTGCAGACACACTAAGAAATTAAGCTTACCAGATATCTGGGCATATTTTAGCTCAGTAAAGTTGACACATAAAATTAATCATCATATTGTTACTCATTTAAAAGGAATTCATTATTGCTATTAATGGGAAGAGTTACTAGCTGGAAAAGTAATTCTTGCTAATTGAAATTTATTGCTATCCTAGGAGCAGTTAAAAATGTTTGCATTTCAACAGTTACTATGGAAAAATATTTTCTCCCTAAGGATGGTAGAGCTGGTATAAGTCTACAGTTTTTTAAAGGCTTCAGATTCTGATTAACCAAGTGTAGTTACAAATAATTTCAAATCATTCATTGTTGAGAGTCTTGTGAAACCACGTAATTCAATACCATTTTTTTGTCTTGATATTCTTCTCTCATCTAGCAGCTGTATTTGCTGATACTGATGGTGAATAGTTTAACCTTTTGAAACCATTTTCTGTAATTCTAGGGTGATATTTGCACATGTACTTGGTTTTCTTTATAAATAAACTATATAGGGCTTTTTCCAGAATGTTAGTAAATGTGGAAAACCTGGGAGTTAAGGAAAGACTGAAATTTTTGCTAATTTAGAAACCATTTAAAATAATGATTTATTCCACAAACAGATTTCAAGCTACTTGCTTATAAACATTGTTAGCATAAAAATAATTTAACTTTTCAAAATATCTTACTTCCATAAGTAATGCTCTTTAAGAGATTAATACTGTTTAAGAGATTAATTTCACTGACTGTTTTGAGCTAGTCTAGAGTAACTGAAGCCCACTGGAAAAAAACTGTGGCCGTTTAGAGCAACAACAAGAAAAATACCATGGAATGCACTCTAGTGTTTAAATAATTAAGATTTGCAGACAATTAAGATTATTAAGGGGCCGGTGAGATGGCTCAGCGGCTTAAGCGCCTGCCCGGCAAGCGTGAGGGCCCGAGTTCGACTCCCGGAACCCACATACGAAAAAGGGACCGGTGATATCGCTCAGCGGCACGGGCGCCTCCTGGCGCGCGAGGTCCTGAGGTCGACCCCCCGGTACCCACAAAAAAAAAAAAAAAAAAAGATTATTAAGAGTTATTTCCAAGATTCAATAGGTTTCCTGAGGAAAAAAAGTGAGGTTTTAAGCTTTTGTTAGGAATACTGCCCAAATTTAATAGGAATGCTTTTCTGCTTTATAGCCTTTTTTTGGTGGGGGGGAGGGGAGGAGAATATATCACATATTTTTGTGAAAACTAAAAATGAAATCTGGAACATTCTAACTCGAACTATTACCTTAAGGAAGTTGATTAATTTTTCACTCTGGAGTTTTCTTTAGAAAGTAATTGGAAATCACACAGATGGAAAAGAATGGCTGAGCATCTATAATATAAACAACATCTGCAAAATCAGTGGCAATGTCGAGCAGACAGAGGGCTGAGGAAATGAGCTCTGGCAGGGCAGAGAAGGCTGCGGTGGCAGCTGGTCTTGGAAAATGAATTCATGGAAGGCTTCTCTGCTGCCTGGGTGCGGATGGGATCATCTGGCCAACTTGTGTGAGGACAAGAATGGTATTCTTGGAGCATATGCTTGTTTGAAAAAGGCAACACTCTCCTTAACTATTTTTTTGGGGGGGGTGCCGGGGATCGACCTCAGGACCTCGCGCGCCAGCGGGTGCCCATGTCGCTGAGCGATATCAGCGGCCCTTTCTTCATATGTGGGATCCGGGAGTCGAACTCGGGGCCTCGCACTTGCCAGGCAGGCGCTTATGCCGCTGAGCCATCTCACTGGCCCCCCCTTAACTATTTTTAACAACAGTAATAAAGTTTCCTGTTCTCCACCTCCTCTCAGTTCTTTAGTGTGGTGAGTCCGATACTTACTTGCTTTATACAACTGACTCATGATGACCACCTCTCTCTGGGATGGCTCGATACTGCCTACATGATTTATTCCGCTGACCCATACACCCCACATGGACCATTCAGACATGACACAGTTACCACCTCTTGTCACAATGTGACCACACTGAACTCACGCCTGCTTTTCTCTCTCTCTCTCACACACACACACACACACACACACACACACACACACACACACACACACAAACTTTCCCCAAATTCTCCCAAAGCCCCTGCAAAACAAAAATAGCAACTCTACTTAAAAGGCCATGGTGGTGAAAACGCCATGTGCTTCACTGAATGGGAACGTCACAGTTTTAAGCCTGCCGTCACTTACGGACTACAGTGGAAGAAGGGAGAAATCGGCGAACTGTGACTGTGAGCCGTGCTGCACAGCGTGGGCCGTACACTGGGTTTGTGTTCCTGAGAGCCGTCCAAGCAGAGCTGACTGGGTGCTAACCACGAAGAAAATAATCATCCTCATTGTAAGTCCTACCTCTCAAGAATAAATATGCCACCAATCTCATTAAAAATATATCTATTCAATAATATGGAAAACAGCTGGTGAGATGGCTCAGCGGCATAAGCACCTGCCTGGAAAGCGCGAGGGCCTGAGTTCCCCGGAACCCACATAAAGGAATAAAAGGGCCGGTGATATTGCTCAGCGGCACAAGCGCCTGCTGGCAAGCGCGAGGTCCTGAGGTGGACTCCTGGTACCCACATTAAAAAAAAAAAAAAAGGAAAACAGTCTTGGAATGAGCCTCTGCTCATTTATATTTCTGTATCAGTTTATTGTATTTTCCTTGGGAAATGAAAACAATCACTCCGTATACTAAAATTTACCATCAGGATTTAAATTTGTATTCTGACGTTGGTGTGAACAATTGAGGGCGTATTTTGCCATCATCATGATCTAATAAAGATGATCCTTCCTAGGGTCTCCTGGTGCTCTTCGTAGCCATCTAAGGCATAATGACCTCCATATGGTCACATATGATTTCAAGTAGCACCTGGAGCCCCACATGCCACTGGATTCAGAGCATGGGTAGGATAAATGAACAAACGCAAGTGCTTTGGCTTGCATGTATCTCCCACATTTCATGTGATAGATGGTGACACGGTCACCAGGGGATTAATTCTCCCATGGGTTAGTAAGTTAAAGGTCAATATGTTAATGGGTTTGTCACAGGGCTGTGTCTGAGGAGGTCCCCAAGGCTGAAATAAGGAATCTAACCCACCCTTTTGTAGAACAAGTTTGTAAGTTCACTGACTCCTGTCATGGAAAAAGAATTCTCAGGACACATCAGTAAGAGGCATGGCAAGGGTTTACTGGGCATAGATTTTAGGATGCATTCAAGAGTGAAGTGTGTGTGCTCAGAGAAATGAGCTCAGAGGCTCACTATTTCCCAGAACAGGGAACATTTATGCTTCTCTTGAAGGTGTAGAAAACCTTGGGTAAGGTGGCTCACCCCCCTCAAAGGGTAAGAGCCCATTTTACAGGTATGGGCCCAGTTTTTTTTTTTTTTTTAATAGGTAATTTAAACATCTTTGGGTTCTCTCAACCTGTTTCTTTGTCTTCAGATCAGGCTTCTGCTCTTTACTTTCTCATTTAAGCCAATTTATGGACTTTCAGTATTTCTGTGGAATTTTGGGTGTGATGGGTCTGGTACAGAAGGAGCCTAAATTAAACCAAAGGAATGCTGATATAGATTGCTTTGAGTAACTTTTGCTGGGTTCTGGAAGTTGTAGCCTTCTTAAAAGTACACTTTTTTTTTTTTTTTTTGTGGGTACCGGGGGGTCGACCTCAGGACCTCGCGCGCCAGCAGGCGCCCGTGCCGCTGAGCGATATCACCGGCCCCTTTTTCATATGTGGGTTCCGGGAGTCGAACTCGGGCCCTCGCGCTTGCCGGGCAGGCGCTTAAGCCGCTGAGCCATCTCACCGGCCCTTTTTTTTTTTTTATGATTTCCTTGTCTCCTTTCTATGTTTTATTTCTTCTATCCTACCTCAGATTAGCTCAGAAATGGCTGTGTTTGTTTTGAGAGTGAATTTTCCCTAGCTTGATTGTTCCATCTGGCCATGTGATGTCCTCTGTCACGTTATACGGTAACAAAAAGGCCTTCTTTGCTTCCTGGCTGCTGCTGATTGAACGGCTTTCCTCTGCTATGCTCTTCTACTGCGCTGTTCCTGCCTTGGAGTCAGCCAGTCATAGACTGAACCCGCTGGAAATTGTAAGTCAGATAAACCTGCCCTCCTTTAAGGTTTAAGGGTTGGTATTTTGCCCCAGAGATGGGAAAGTGACTAATGCAGCTACCATAGAATCTTAGGTTTATTGAAGAGGAGAAGCCTTATTCCCTTCCATTCTATATGATGAAACACTGCAGGTTGTGAAAGCTCATTTATCCCCAGTTCCTCATTTTATACTGAAGCCATGAGAATTTAAGTAACTTTCCCCAAGTTACTTAGATCTTTAGAAGGAGAAGTCCAAACATCCCCCCAGGTAGACATCTGGAGGTTGCAGTAGGTTAGAGTTAGAGACCACATGCACAGTTGCTCAGGTTAGAGGCCAGTTTGTACATTTCTTAGGGTAGAAATTATAGTTTATCCATTTCCCACCTTTTAGAACTTAGAATCAAGATCACATCTGTCTTTTTTACAATGCCATACTGAATTTAATATAGAACTTTTCTGTTTGTACTGTGCTCAACTGGTAAATTAGGGGCAAATACTTATCCCCTTCCAACTCTAAAGTTACTTACAAACAGATGCCTTTTGTGTGGCCTTTGGATATCACTGGGAAACACAGTCAGCCTGTATTATTTTCTTGTGCTCTGTACATGACTGTCTTTGCTTCTCAATATAAAGAAATTATTTGGCACTTGGTGAGATGACAATTGTGTCATTTGCTCTGGATTATCCTTTTCTAGCTTTTCAGTGTGCTATTTTAAAATGTTCTAATTATTTGGAGCAGTTGTGGGAAGACTGCATTTTCTTAATAAAATTGTTTTCTTGAGACTTGTTAGTGGCAGTGTGTGAATGGTAAAAATATAAAGCAAGAGAAAGAAAGAAAAGAAGCAAAATACCAAAACCACTGCTTTTCTGACTTTACCTTAAACTTCCAAAATTCAGTGAGTACACTCTGAAAGCTAAATTCTGCTGAGAGCTTTGTTGTAATAGGAAAAGGTGAAGCAATAACAGATCACCATCAGGACAAGAGACAAACTCCTGGACTCTTAACCTGTTACTCATTAAAAATGTGACTTGTGATTTCTGTGGCAGACAGGGACTTAGAAGCTGCTTTTGCTAAGAAGAGGAAGAAAAAAAATGACTCCTCTCTTGGGCCTACAAAAGCACAATCAGTAACTAAAAACAAAACAAAACTTGACTTTCCTTTTTTATCTGTCTCCTTTTATTATCATGAAACTTTGGGTCACATTCTTGCTCAGCATTTAGGCATGTTAATCAGGAATTTCTTTTATTTTTTTTTGTGGGTACCGGGGGGTTGACCTCAGGACCTTGCACGCCAACAGGCACCCGTGCCGCTGAGCGATATCACCAGCCCCTTTTTCGTATGTGGGATCCGGGAGTCGAACTCGGGCCCTCGCGCTTGCCGGGCAGGCGCTTACGCCTCTGAGCCATCTCACCAGCCCAGGAATTTCTTTAAAAGCTGGCCATACGAAGTTGATTTGCCCCAACTTTACATAACTTATCTCATTCCCCTTCAAGATTGAGGACACTAAGACAAGAGACCACAATTACCAATGAGGCTCCAGAAGTCTCCAGTCATTCCCCTAACTAACCCTACAGCCACCTTCGCTTCCGGCAGAGCCTCTATAATACTGAGACTTCCCCAAGCAGAAACAATCATCTTATGTAAAACAAATTGTTCCTTAAATAATGAGGACTACTCTGGAGCTGTCTTGCTTCCGGGATCACCACCTTCCTTTCCTGAAACAAAACAGAGGGAACGGAGAAAGACTGCTTAAGAGATGGCTGGGAAAACACCTTAAACAAAGGCAGAAGGTTAGCTGTGCAGGTTTAAGTTGGTGCTTTCCCAATTATTTAAGAGTTTCTCTTGATATGGTGTCACTCTTTTGTTCCTGTTAGAGGGAGAATAGATAGAAGGAGAATCTCTTACAAATGGAGATTTTCTTTATGGATCTAAATCTGTCTTACCAAAGGCCAACTTTCCTGAGCTACTTCTGTATCTGTTCTTTCTCAAAATAAGCAGCTTCAATAAACTTTATGTTAAAGAGAACTGTATTAGGGGGCATATTCTGGTCATCTACAGTTATATTTTGAGATAGTATGTCCTGAGCCCTATCAGCATTTACTGGTTATAAAACGTTCAAGGGGAACAATAAAAGGTCCCTTCCCATCTTATCAGCCATTCCTCATTAGATCTTTTTTTCTTTGGGGGAATTATTGAGCTGCTTTTTCCAGACTAGAAGGACAAATTGTTTCGTGAATATGTTACTGAATCAGGCCTGTTTTGTTAACTGCTCAGTATGGCAATCACTGAAGTGGTGAGTTTTGCAAAAAAGAAATAGTTGGGCCGGTGAGATGGCTCAGCGGTGTAAGCACCTGCCTGGCAAGCGCGAGGGCCCGAGTTCGACTCCTGGAACGCACATACAAAAAAGGGCCAGTGATATCACTCAGCAGCACGGGCGCCTGCTGGCGTGAGAGGTCCTGAGGTCGACCCCTGGTACCCACAAAAACAAAACAAAACAAAACAAAACAAAAAAGAAATAGTTTACCGTGAGGAAGTGGAAGCTCTCAAACTCAAATTTGTTTCATTGAGAATAATGTTACTGGGTTTTGAAGGGCTGGAGTCTCCTTCTAGAGGTAGTTTCTAGGTTCTTTCTGTACCCACAAAAAATTGGCCAAGACAAACACAAAAGGTAGTGAAGTTGTACATATATTAAAGGTAGGAAAAGAAACATGTTCTGCAGAGTGAGTTTGGGCCAACTAAAAGTAGGAAAACAAGTACATTCTACAGGGTGAGAGCAGGCCCTGTGCAAGAGAGAACACACTGGTGCGGAGCTCAGTGGCGACTGTCTTCTGTATCTCCCACTACTCAGGCCGGTGTCAGGTCTAGGCCTTCCGATTAAAAACCTGCTAAAGTTCTCCTGAGAAGAACTGAAGACAGCACTCTCTGATTTGTAACACACATGGAGGGCTTTGGGAGATGCTCTGTGCATGTGTCCCGGGACTTTGCAATTAACAGGTCACACCCACTTCCCCAGCTGGTTTGTCACAGCCTAATATCTCGCCTCAAGAGAGCCTAAGTGTATTTGTGAGATAAAGCAACAAGGTTGACAGAGATGTGGGAAAGGTGATTGTGACTGGCCACGTAGGTTTATGCCTGTGATGGTGAACCTTTTAGAGCTTTCAATGATACAAACAGCCCACTAAGGCACATGTGCCATAGGTTTGTCACCACTGGTTTGTACGCTCAGGTTCATTTGCTTGCCACTGAACAAATCAAAGGAGGCCACTATTTGGTATAAAGGAAAAAGGATTTATTCAAAGCTAGCTCTGAGGAGATGGTGAAGCTTTTTGCCTCAAATTACCATCTTCCCTGATACAGGTAGGTAAAGGTCCTTTATAGTAAGGAACGGAGGGAAGGAGAAGCACAGAGAGACAGCGTAGATCTTCACACGCTTGCTTTATCACTTCCATTCATTTGCATCTCAGTAGGGAGGAGGAGAGGAGAGATAATGCAGATCTCCACAGCTGCTTTATCACTTCCAGCCATCTTCTATTCATTCCTATTTCTTATGAAAAGGAACTTGGGCCCTCACCTCCTGGGTTGGCATCTGCATATTCTGTCACTTCTTTTAGACTGAGGGGAGGAAATGTTCATTAAGTGCCCAGCAGGAGGAAGTTTTAGAGAAATTGCTTATCTCTGAAAGAAAAAAAATCTAACTTTTAAAGTTCCATTTTGCAGTTCTGGAGGCAAGAAAGGTGATGCAATCATTGGTCTGTGCATGTATAGTCAAACTTTATGGCTCTTCAATGCACACATGTTCAGAAAATTGTAGCACAAGAATGATCCATAGCCCTCTGATATCAAAAGGTCACTGTCAGACAGTTGTGGAGGCCCAGGTGAGGGGGTCTGTGGCTTCAACCAGTTAGAGCTATGCAAGTTTGTCTCCAAATCCCTCAGATAAGGACTAAAACAATCTTTACCAAAGTGCTCATACATCAGAGATGTTATCTATAGTAAAGCTAGTAGGAATCTATTATTGTAATGGCAATGATAGCTATGCCATTTTATCTTACACCACCTTAGTTTAGATTAGCTCTACTTTGCAAACTTCTTATTGTAAAGTTATTCTTTGTTGTTCCTCTTTGCTAAGCATTTCAAATTCTAAAGAAAATTATCTTTAAGTGATTGTGATTGTAACTGTTGGGGTCTGCTATTTAAAGTAAAGGAGTAAGAAAAATGTGGCCCCTTGACCTCCTAAGCAGTAAATTTTGTTTAGTTTTTCAGAACCTGGTTTAGTTAACATCAAAGTGTGAGCCCAAGACTTGTGAATCCTGTTCTTTAATTAGTAATGTTTAACTTGCAGGAAGATAATGTGTTTGTCTAAAGAATTACAGAGACTGGCCTAACAGATGAAGGTCTTTAGTACTGCAAGGGTGTTCCAGCAAAAGAGAAAGTAAAACAGCCCTGAGTGATGGAGGTGATTATCATGTGACATAGTCACTTTCCCAACTCTGGAACAAAATACCCAACAAATACAACTTAAAGAAAGAGAGTTTTATTTTGGTTGAAGATTTTTAGAGGATTCAGCCCATAGCTGGTTATTCTTTAAAGATAAGTAGAAATGCCTTGAAAATTTCCTGGAATGTTAACTTATTATCTTATCAAAGAAAATTTTAATGAATTGAAATAAAAATTGTGTTGTGGTCTGGATAACCAACCATCTTACAGAAGAATGTGTTTTGCAAGTTTTAAGCGGAAAGTTTTATATAAAGTTTTATATATGGTATAGTTTGTATATTATGTAATTAAAAACTAACTTTCATGTGCTTATTTTAATACTGAGAGATGTATTAAATACACTGTTGTTGTGGATTTATCAAGTTGGGCAGAATAATTCCTCAGTATATTGTTAGTTCCTTGGTATTTAGTTAGTTTTTAAGAATATTCTTAACACGTCATTAATCACTTTTAGTTATTTTTCCATGGGAGTATTTTTCCTAATTATTTAGATTTCCATTTTTGAAATCAAATTCTCAAGACTGACTTTCTGAAAGAATTTGAAAATTGGAGTGACTCAAATATTGAAGTAATTAAATGTATTCTACTGAGTGATTTCATTGTTTCTAAAAAAATATTTTCGCCTTCTTTACTATTTGAGAACACACACATCTTAGTGCTCTATCTTTTACTCTTCTTATTTGTGTTGATTTCTGAAACAAATGCTCACATTTAACTCTCTCACTTTCATTTATGTTTAAGATATAGCCAAGTATTCATGTAATAAAAAATTCCGCCGGTGAGATGGCTCAGCAGCATAAGCACTTGCCTGGCAAGCACAAGGGCCCGAGTTCGACTCCCAGAACCCACATACGAAAAAAGGGCCGGTGATATCGCTCAGTGGTACGGGCGCCTGCTGGCGCGCGACATCCTGAGGTCGATGCCTGGTACCCACACACGCACAAAAAACAAAAACAAAAACAAAAAAATTCCACTTATCTTTAAAAAATTTAAAAACATGAATTAAAAATAGCAACAAATAATCTTAAATGTCAGCATAAATAGTCTTTAAATAATAACTTACTTTTTCCTGATGGTGAATACTTAATTCCAATGAAGCATTAGATAACATCTTAGTTTCAAAGTATTTCATATTTTCTGGTACTAACTTATCACAACATTTAATCATGCACATTTCCTTACTGATAGAAATCATTCTCTTTGTGAACAGCTTAAGACATACAGACTTACTGAGTATGAATGTTTATATTGCATTGTTTTCACAGTGACATTCAATTGTTGTTGAAATGTGTGAGCAGTTTGTGTTTATAGGGAAACAAGATATGGCAGTTTGCCTTTTTTTTTGTATATGTGGGTACTGGCAGTCGAACTCAGGACCTCGTGCTTGCCAGGCAGGCGCTTATGCCACTGATCTATATCACCGGCCTGGTCCTTTGCCTTTGGTAGAAAAGTCAACATGGTCATGAGCTGAAGAGAAAAATAAGACCACAGGCTCTAGGAAAGGAGAATGACATTAGCAAAAAAGTGGGTGAGTGCGTTAGGCAGCTTTCTGACACTGTGAAAAATACCTGAGATAAAAACTTATAAGAAGAAAAAGGTTTATTTTGGCTCACAGTTTCTGAGGATTCAGTTCATGGTTGGCCCAGTTGCTTTTGGGCCTGTGATGAGAAAGAACATTATGGCAGTGTAGGAGGCTGTTCATCTCATGACTACTAGGAAGTGAGAAGAAAGAGATAGGAGGGGCCAGGGTACCAATATCTCCTTCAAGGCACACTCTCTAGTGGTGTAACTTTTTAAAACCAGGACTCATCTCCTAATTAAAAAGGCTGGGGATGTAGCCCAATGTGAAGGCTCTGATTCAATCCCCAGTACAACAACAACAATAATAATGATAATAGTAATAATGACTTCAAATGTTACTTGAAAGAATGCAGAGCTCCAGCAGAGGACAATGAGCAATGGTTGAAGAAATAAATAAATGAATCCAGGGACAGATTCTGATGCTGAACCTAATTAATCAGTTAGCATTTCAATAATTCTCATGTCTCTAATCCCAATTCTTTCTATATTTTCACATTCATTTTGGAGCCAAGAACTTCACTCTGGATGCTGGAAATGTGCAGGGTTTTCATTATTGTTTTGTTTTTCAACCATGAAGGCCCACTCCTGACTTAAAGTCTTCACCCTTCTACTTCCCTTATGGCTTCTTGTGTGGTCCATGTCAATGCAGCATACCCTGCCCTTCCCTTTGCTGGGCCCTAACTTGCACCAGTCCTATTGTGGTTCTTGCTCACTTCTATAACCTATTAAAATCCCTGTGAATCTGCACACCATGCAGCATCGGTCTCCATGTTCCACCTGATCCTCCAGTCACTCTTTCTTGTATATGTAACCTGGATTGTGTAGACAAAGGAAAACAAACTAATGTAGAGGGAATTTTGTGGTTACTTTCCTTCTGTTTAATCTGATTAGAGCAATTTCCAAACAGCAGGCATGAACTGTTCAAGGAATATAAGAAAGCCTCTTGAGAAGCCATGTGTTTCTACTTGAGAAAATGCTTGTCTGGTTTGGGCTTTGGAGCTATTCTGTAAGAGCCCTGACATGTGAACAAGGCACAGGAAGATTGACAGAGATGGAGAAAACAAATTCGTCTGAAGCATCACATGACATTTGGGAGAAAATGAAAGAGCCTGGTGCAAAGCACATTAAGTGAAAGGAACAGGATTTCACTTAGTGCTTAGCTCCTTGGTGTTTCCTTTACCTTATAGGTAACTCTCACAGACCCCCTCCTCTGGCTTTGTGCCTTCTGCTTTTCTGCGTATCTTCTGCTTTCCATAGAAAATGCTCTATAGGAACTGTAGGGCTGAGATCCTCTCCTCTCCTGTGGTTTCCTCAGAGCAGGGATTTTTATCTTTGAAAATTTCTTTCATTTATCTGTGACACCACAGGGCAAAAATTGTATTTAAGTAGTTATTTAAAATGTAACACACATTTTGTTCATCTTTAAAGGCCCAAAGTCTTTGGTGGGAAGTGACAGTGTCGAGACTGTGAGGTTTCTTTCTGAAGGGCTGGGCAAGACTGCAGATGGAGGGGTACAGGCCAAAATGTTTATACCTGCCAACTACGTGAGACTGTATGGAGTGCAGGGCTGTTACTGAGTAGAGGATGGCAAATAGATCTAACTGTGTGTGTGTGTGTGTGTGTGTGCGTTATGGCTTGTGTCTATATGTCCACCCAAAGCCTCATGTTGTGCTAGGTGGGGCTTTTCAGAGGTGGCTCGATCTAGAGGGTGTGATGCTGGGATCAAGGGTGTGTGATTACTAAATTAGTCCACTGATTGGTTTGGCATAGTTCTGGGTGTGGATAATGGGAAGGCCCACCCTGGGTGTGAGTGCTACCTGCCCTAAGGGCGTGTAGCCTGGATAAAATACAAGGGACAGAAAGAGGGCTGCTGTCACTTCTTGTTGCTTGCTGCTTGCTACTTTGCTTCTTTGCTGCCTTTTGCCTCCCATGAACTGTTTCTCTTCTCTGATGCCTCTCTACCATGCCACCCTGCCTTGGAGTCAGCCTGTTATGGATTAAAACCTCTACAAACTGTCAGCCAAAATAAACCTTTCCTCCATTAACTTTGGGTGTTGGATATTTTGTCTCAGCAATGAGAAAAGTAACTAAAACAGTGCATGTGTGTGCACGTGTGTGCATGCTACTGGGGATTGATCCCAGGGTCTTCACACTGACCAACATCAAAGCCCTTTTAAATTTTTTAATTTAGGACAGGTTCTCACTAAGTCATTAAGTTGACCAGGCTTGGCTCAGTCTTGTGATCCTCCTGTTTCATCCTCCTAGAGTCCTGGGATTAACTTTTAAAAGAAATTTCTTCTTATTATTATTAATACCTCCTATGTATGAGAGACAATGATGAGATTTTTAAAATATTTTATCATCTGTAACCGTCACATAAAACCTATATGGCATCTGATAATTCAGACAGGAGATCCATGGTGCAGGTAATCTTTCTCTCCCTGCTCTGGGGAGCGCAACCTCCTTCCTGACTCTTCACTCTATGCTTCTGAGGGGGTAAACAACAGTTGTGGGAGACGGTCATTTTAGACGAGTTCCTGCCTTGGCATAGACCACACCAAATGCTAAGCGTGAAATCATCACATTGAAACTTTGGGTACATACAGTGATCGCAAACAAGACCAGCTTTTTTTTTTTTTTTTTTTTTTTTTTTTAATGGAAGCAGGAAACTCCAGTCTAACTCAGTTAGCTTAAGGAGGATGCTCTCTCCACCTTAACCCTTACAAAGAAGTAGCTTGGGATAGCCTGAGGTTAACCAATTCCTATTGTTTCTTTGTTCCACCTCACAAAACCTAGAGTTCCGTCATTGCCCCACACAGCTCTCCTTCTATTCTGGTTGTGATTTTGTTTTTTGACATAGGTAAAAAAGCACAACTCAGCCCCACTTTTCTTCGCAGAGATTCTCTTCTTCCACGTTCTGTTCCAAGGAGAAGCTCAGAGAGGATTCCACAGGAGAAGCAGGGAGGGAGTTCACCTCCCTGCACAGGTGGGAGGGGATGTCCACATCTCCAGGATCTTCCCACCCTCCTTCCTTCTTCCCTCCTCCTTCTCTTTATTGTTCACTCAAGGTACCTTGAGTGAGCACTGCTGTTTCACTTTTATTAACAAAGGCAATAAACCCTATTTATTACTTTTTGCAATCTTGTTTTATTACACTGGACATTTCTTGAAAAGAACAAGGTCATTTTGGGGAAGGGATGGGTCTGATGCTCTGGTTACCCACCTGGGCAACTGATGTCTATCTGGACTTTTTGGGCCAGATCATGTTAATTATAATTTTAAATTATCATTTATCTTTTAGGGAGGCATGTAGGTCCAGTCATCGTATCTTTATCTGGAGGCCTGGCCTTCAACGGCTGCGCCTCCAGCCACTGTTCTGTTGTGTTCTCGTCTTTTGCACCGACTCTCTCAAGGGCCCATCCCTGCTTGACTGCCTATTAATTTTTATTTAACTTAGCTGCCTATAATATTATCAGCTCTTGTATTAATCAAGTTTCTAGATCCAGCCAAAGAATCCACTTAAGAACTAAGGGAGGTACTGGGGATCTCTCCCTCCCTCACAAGAACAACATCTTCCATGGTGCTAAAAGGCCTGAAGCTGATACTGTTTCCTGAGCAACTCCCTTAACATCCGCCTCTCAGGAGGGTGAGCAGGACGAAAGAACAAACGTGTGTATAGCACATTTATCCTGAAATTCACTCACACATACTTAGTATCATCATGTCTCCCTCCCTCCTTCTTGTTTTTTCTTCTAATTCTACTTCAACTTTATCCTTCGACTTGTGTGTGTTGTGTGTGTGCATGTTCACATTTGTGTGTTTCCACGTGTAGTTTTTAAAGTGCTTTTTATTGTTCTCTGGATATTTCTCTTTATACTCTTCTGTTTTTGTCTCATGAGTACAATGTCTTTTATTTCTGATGATATTAATCATATATCAAGTGAGTTTTCTCTTTGCATAATCTTTTATACAGCTGCTTTTTTCTGCTTATTTTCATGTCTGCTTTTTAATCAGTTTTTCTCATGAATCTGGTAATTTTTGGCTGGCTGCTCTTGATTAAGAGGGAACTGAAACTCATTGTAAGCTTTAGCTGTACAGCAGTGAGCTACTGATTTTGACTTTATTACCAGGTAACTTGCATGAACAATTCTGTGTTTTTCCTGTTAAAGGTCCATATACAACACCCTTCAAATCTCATGTATAAAGTTAAGCTCCTAGGAGCTACTGGAGGGAAAAGATTGAACATTCAGTTTTTAATTCTCATGTGCTCATTTATCTTTCTTGTTATTTTGATAGAACACAACTCCTTTTATTTTCAAGGTATATTTTCTTTCCCTTTCCTCATTTCCTCCCTTTCTTTTTTCAGTGGTAAAGTGATTAAACTCAGGACCTTCACACTGAGCTATATCTCCAGCTCTTTTTGAATTTTTAAAAAAGTATTTAGAGACAGGGTCTTGCTGAGTCTCTAGGTTGACCAGGCTGGGCTTGGGCTTGCAATCTTCCTGCCTCAGCCTCCTAGAGTGCTGGGATTGCAGGCATGTACCACCATGCCCAGCCCTTCCTTCCTCCTTCCCTTTCTCTTTTTCCCTCCCTTCCTTCTTTCCTCATTTGGGTCAAATGTAGCGTCTTGGACATGCAACCACACACTCTAGCACTGAGCTATACCCCAGGTATTCTTGGTTTAACCTCCTCTAGGGAAGAAGGCTCTAAACTTCAGTTGAGGTGGATTAAGGGAGTCACCCAAAGGGCACTGAGTAGGAAAGGTAATCTGGAGGTACAACAACCTGTCAACAAGCTCTCACCCTCTGCTCCATATTTTACTTCCCTCCCTGTATTCCTGGTTCCAGAGATAGCTCATGCCATGCTTTCTGTACCTTTTAAAGATCCCAACTTATAAACTGTGTTGGATCAGCTTTCCCTTTGGAGCCTTTGGATTTAGTTCCATTTGTCCATCTGTTGGTATTGGCTCCTGGCATATTCTTGACACCTTCAAGTGTGTCTATCTTACTTTATGTGTGGATGTTTTAAAGAAGTTTCAGAAGGAAGTAAATTTATATGCATATGTTTAATTCTTAACCTTAACACAGAAACTAGCCTGCAGTCTTTATAGTATATTTATTTTTAATGCATTACACAGAATCATAGAATTTAGAGATTTAAAAAAATTACATACTCTATGCTCTCATTCTATAAATGACAATATTATCTCTAAGGAGTAAAACTGCTTGTTCAAAATCATGTGACTGGTTTATGGTAGGACTCAGGTGTAAAGAGAAATTAAATCAAAATCTCTAAAAACTCCTCAATGTGCAAAGTGGCTAATGTATCCAGTTTTAGTAGCTACTATATATTTCTTGCAAATAGTGTTTAAAAGGCAATATGCAG
This sequence comes from Erethizon dorsatum, assembly GCA_028451465.1. NCBI lineage: Eukaryota > Metazoa > Chordata > Mammalia > Rodentia > Erethizontidae > Erethizon > Erethizon dorsatum. Next base: position 55,996,265 of record CM051828.1, read on the forward strand.
GTCAATCTGAGTTATAGATATCAAAACTCTGTCCTGTAGGAATCGTGATATTTGTCAGACCGCAGTAACTGAACCAACAAATAATGGAAACCCTCCAAAGTCAAGCAAGTATTGGGTATAATCCAGGAACAAATAATCAGTTTGGACTATAAAGCATAAATGTAAGACTACATCTACATCAGTGAACAAAGAAGTGATGTCTAGGGAAAACAGATACTGTGTTTTAGAAATTTTGGCAAAAACATCGTATATGGATGGTACTTCCATCTGTTCTTTATATGCGGTTCTTCCAAGTGTTAGAGGGCCCCAGATTCACCTCAGTTTTCTCCATTGTTATTGTGCTGGGTCCTACTTTACCTGCCTTTTGCTTGCCGCATCCATCTGCCTTTAATCCCATAAAAAATAACACAAAACAAAACTCCTGAACTGTGCTGAGTTTTGTTCCATAATACATGAAAGAATAATTTTTTGGAAAATCGTATTTGTTATAATTCTTAGTGTTGAAGGATAGACCATTGGAATGAGCATGAGGGGAACAGGATTCCAGTGTTATCTCTCTTGAGTTACAAGAATTGTCCCAGTCACCTCATGCTTGTTTCTCTTCTGACTTACAAAGCAATCCTTGCAGCAAGATCTTTCCAGCTGTAACATTTTAGAATATTGAAATTCTCTAATATTTTAAATAATTAATTATTTTTTATGTAGAGCTCATAACCAAAGGAGTACCTTGCTAAGTTGGAATTCCAAACTTCACTGTAGAAACTCACGTGTTTGGGTTTGGGTCCATGGGATGGGAAACTACACAACCATACCATCCAAGGGAATGTCCGTCTTCTAAGAATAGAGACCATCAGAAAATCTGATGTACAAGGGGAAAAGCACAATTTGTGGCAGTAAAAATTCATGGATGGATGGATGGATGGATGTGTGTATGAGTGTGTGTGTGTGTGTACATATACACATATACTCACTGTATTAGTCTGCTTTCTATTGCTGGGACAAAATACCTGACATTCACAACTTAAAGGAGAAGTTAAGTTTAATTTGGCTCACAGTTTTGGGTTTTCAAGTCCATGATTGCTAGCTCCAAGGCAGAAATGGCAGGGTGGTTGGGCATGGCAGAGGAAAGTTGCTCACCTCATGTAGCCAGGAAGCAGAGAGAAAGAGAGGAGTTTCCCAAGATAAGAATACGTCATTCCAGATCATGACCCCAGTGACCCACCTCTTTTGACCAGGCCCCATCTCCTAACAGCACATTCAGCTATGAACTCACCAGTGGATTAGTCCCTATGACCCAATCACCTTCTAAAAGCCCATGATACTTTTGGGGGACAGTCTAGATCTTAACTATAATATACACCATAGAATATTATTAAGCTCAATAAAAGGAAATCCTGCCATTTGTGATAATACTGATGAGCTGTGAAGGCATTATGCTAAATGAAATAAGTTAGAGAACAATAAAGATTTTATAATCTCACTTGTAATTGTTAAACCAAAACTCTTGACACCAAAGAATACCCGAGATAAAAGAGTTTATTGAGCATTTATAGATGTTTGCCAGAAAAAGCTTCTGGAACAAGTTCCTTCAACTTCCACCAGCAAAGCTAGACAGCAATTGGAAAAGTCATCATAGGACCCGGAGCAAAGAGCATATTTATATGAACTTTGGAAAAAGAAGGGATAAAGTTGTTTACATTGAAACTACATCAGCTATAGATAATACAAGCAGAGTACCAGGAAAGCTTTGGGGCAGAAGGGCAGTCCAGAGGGGAAAGAAAGTGCTGCTTCTGCCTTGCTCAGGGGTTGTAAACAGGATGTGGTGGCACTTAGGGAATGTGAGTTAATATTTTAACACACATTCAAGAATGCAAGTTGGTTTTTGTTTATATGTGTTAACTAATTAACCTCACCTGTCTCTCTTGCTTTCCTTCCTCAGCCATTATAATTAAAATTAGGACATCTCAGAACTTTTCTTTTATCATTATGGAATTTTAAAAAGTCAAACTCACAGGGTAAGATAGAATAAGGGTGCTTGACTAGGGCAGAGGATGGGGAAATTAAAGAGTTTTGGTCAGAGGGTATAAACTTTCCATTATAGGTTGAATAACTTCTGAATATCTAATGTACAGCATGGGAAACCTAGTTAAAATACTATATTTATACATGGAATTTGCTAAGAGAGTAGATCTTAAAGGTTCTCAATAAAATATAAAAATAAGAGAACAACAAAACATGGTGACAACATGAGGTGTGGATGTGTTAACTAAGTTGATGGTGGTAATCTCTTCACAATATACACCTGTATCAAATGGTCACACTGATAAATTAAATTCCTACAATTATACCTGTCAATGTTATCTCATTAATCCTGGGAGGAAAAAAATCTCATGAGGTACAATTTTAACCTTCATTTACTAAGGACAGATCTTTATTTCACAGCCATATACTTGATTATTTGAAAATATGTTAGGCCTTGTTTCATTTTGAATTAAGAATCAAAAAATATAACTGAAAAATAACCTATGATTGAATCTTATCTTCTAAAAGGAAAATTTAGAAGGTACTGGAGGGCATGATCAGAGCCCTGAGTCTGGGCCCCAACTATCTAGATTAATTAGCCTTCATGCCATGAAGAGTATGAAAAAAGCCCCTTAAATAGAAAAATGACATTGTTCACAATTTGACCAAATTGAGAGGATAACTAGTCTGTCCCCGTAAAGCACACAGAATTATTCCAATTTATAGAAGGGGTAGAACAAAAGCCAGGAGATATGCATATGTAGACATAACTAGACAGAAAATGTTGAAGTCTGCTTCTGTTGAAATCTTGGCACTAGGGGTGAGGGTTTTACTTTCTACTCTCAGTATGAAGAAGCTAGAGAAATGGTTTAATATTTAATAACTCTTACATGTAATATTAACTTCTGAGCCAACAGACCATCAATCAGCTATTTAACAGTTGTTACGGTTTGTGTCAAGATGTCCCCCCAAAGCCTTATGTGGTCATAGAGTTTTTTTGGATTTGGCTGAATCTAGAATGTGTGATTGATTCATGGTCCAATGCTGGGATTAAGGGTGTGAGTGCTGCACCTGCCCTAGGACAGGTAGCATACAATGTAATGGGCAAAAAGAGGCTCGTCTGCTCTCTCTCCCTTGTTGCTTTGCTATCTTCTGACCACCATGAATAGCCCCCTTTTTCTCTTGTTGCTTTTGTTGTCTTCCCCCACCATGAATTGCTGCCCCTCTGCCACCTTGCTTTAGAGCCAGCCAATTATGGATTGAAACCTCTACAAACTGTAAACTAAATCAACTTTCCCTCTTTAACCTTAGGTGTCAGGTATTTCTGTCTCAGCAATGAGAAAAGTAACTAAGACAACAGTCTTTCATGGTCATACCTTGGGATTTTATAGCCATTTTGTTTTGAGTTAGCTTAATAATATATCTTCCTAAGAAGGAATAACATTATTTAAAGAGAAGAACTTAACAATTTAGTAGTTTGGGCTGGAAATGTAGCTCAGTGGTAGACACTTGCCTAAATGTGTGAGCCTCTCAGTTCAATCCCCAGTATCATAAAAGAAAATAAAAGAAATCACATATTCCTGTCCGGCTCCAAGTAATTACTCTTACTTGCTGTCTTGTGTTTCCACTTCTCTGAGCCTAAGTGATTACCCCCAGTTGAACTCTTCAAATTAGGCACTAAATCTTGATTACAGTACCAAGGCATAGATGGTCACTGGGGGCAGGACATGGATATTAAAAATGTGGAGATCTCAGCCCCAGGGGATTGCTGCTTTCAGCAGGGTGACAGGAGGGATTAGGATGCACTTTCCTACATTCTTGTGAATCTGCATGGAAGCTCAGTATTTGTTTTGAAGAATTTTGTAACCCATGAGTTTGGGGACAATAGCATTCAGATAGTACAGTACTGGGGTAGGTTCCTACTACTGGAAAGGACTTTACTATTTATTCTTTGACTGCTTCACACTGCAGATATATTCTTTAGTAACTTTTGCCACCATTCATGATACTGTTCACTTTCATTTCTTGCCTTTCTCATAATCTTTGCCACTGTAGCCCAGAAGGAAGACAGACAACAGCTCACAGATCAAGGAGAGCATGACCCTTCTCCTACCCCACAAAATTGGAGTGAATGACGCATGACCTTAGTGTGACCCTTCGGTTTGCTATTCCTCCTGATGTACATAAATGATTTAATTTAAGAAGACAAAATGTGAAATGAAAACATAAATAGATTTGAATAAGTGAGAATTTAATTTTGAGAGTTATTTAAATGGAAACTGTTTTGATAGTCATTATGTTTTTTGCATGTTCATATACAGAAGTTCTCCATATTTTATCAGGCTTAGATGATTTCTAATAAAATAAGCAGGGTTAGTTACTTCACTTTTGTTAGCTTTTAAATTGGCTTCAAAAATGCTAATTCCCAAGGATGAAAGCATTTGCTGTTTTCTATTCTGTGTTTTAATTTTCCAGTTCTAAGCCATAGCTGCCAGATATTTTCTCCTGTGGATATCAATGATATATTTTTAACTAGATTTACATTTTGTCTCTTGTTTATGGTTGGCATATTGCATAATTGGATAATTGTAGACATAACAATAGGATAAAAAAAGCAAAAGAAAAACTTTTTTTTGTTGTTGTTGGGGATTGAACCCAGGGCCTATGTGATGCCAGACAAGCAAACTTTTTTTGTTGTTGTTGGGGATTGAACCCAGGGCCTATGTGATGCCAGACAAGCATTCTACCACTGAGCTGCATTCCTAGTCCTGTTAATTTTATGACCCAGGGTATGACTAATTTGCCCATGCTGGCCTTCAAGTTGCAGTCCTCCTTCCTCAGTCTCCCCAGTAGTTGGGATTATAGGCATTCATCTCCACACTTGCCTAGAAAATGGGTCTTTAGTGTTAATATTAACCCCTCTAGGAGTGCTTCAGAATAGGGACATAACGCCGGGTAACACATGAGTATACGTCCACGTGGCATCACATACGCACCAAAGAAGGTTCTACAAGTGATGCAGCCCTATTTTTACAGACTGATGAGACAAATACATCTTCAAATGAGAAAAGTGCAAAGTGTTAAGGGACTGTGACAGAAAGCTTTCTGCAGGTCCACAGCTGGATTGCATTTTCCTCGGGAGAATGCATTCTGCTTCTGTGGTTGTATGAAAACCTCCCGTGAATGCCCCCCACGCTTTCCTTTCCTTCCTGCTTGCTCAAGATGCTCCAGTAGTTGACAGAGCCTCATGAGATGGAAGGAGCCTGCCTCTCTGAAGGATCAGCAGAAGGAGAGTCTCCCCTGCTAACCACTGTCCTGCCAGGAATATCTGGTGATGAGGAAGTATCCTTACTGCTCTAGAAATCTTTGAAGTTACAGGCTCTTATTGTTACCACAGTTAAAGTACTATAATGAACAGAGTTCAAGAAAAGGGCATGAGCAGACAGTAGGAATAACACACATTTACACAGGAACCATTTAAGTGCTTTTATCATTATACTATTAGTGGTTGCATTTTAATAATGAGTAAAATGAAGCTTAGATTTCAAAATTATTTCATATCACAGTGCTTTGAGAGGACTGCAACATTAAAAACTTTGTCTCTTTGATTATCCATAGGGGAGAGCCATTGCTTGTTCCTATATATTAGGGCAAGCTGGATGGGTAGCTCAGAGAAGCAGGAATCTTTAATAATTTCCTGCATATGCAGTCAGGTGAAATTAAATATCTTTGCTAAACTCTATGGAAATCATCTCCAGAAAGCTTAAGTAGATAAGACTTAAAATTCTTTAAGTGCAATAAACTTCTCTTTAAAAAAAATATCAGTGTCCCATCTGTGAAACACACGCACTCAATTCTTTCCATGATTCTGGAGAGAATGGAATTAAATTTCCCCATAAGGTCAACATCGAAACTAACCACTAAAATTTTTTTTAATTTTGTTTTTTAATTTTTGTTTTAAAGAGAAAAAAAGGAACAAAATTTCAAAACAACATAATAGGAGGGTAACAATGGTTAATACATTGCGTGTTGTTATCTTTAAATTAGTTACTCAGAGTATAAGATATCGTCATTCAATTGTCCAAACAATATTAGCACAAACCTTTATTTTCAATGAACTAAGAGATATTAGTAGTATACCTATCTTAACTATCATATATATATATATATATTTTTTTTTTTTTTTTTTTTGCTTTTCCCTTCCTTTTCTCCATTCCCTCTTCCCAGTTTCTCTTTCCTTTTGAACAGTTTCTTCTGTTTTACAATATCTATTGCGCATTTTGGATCTTATTTACTCTTTCAGCTTCTCACACTAGGGAGACAATATGATATTTACACATGTGCGTCTGGTTTATTACACTTGTGAATATTGTCTTGAGTTGCATCCATTTATCTATAAAAGTCTCCAGTTTATTCTTCTTTATGGCTGAGTAGTACTCCATGGTATAAAAATAGCACATCTTTTTTATCCATTCCTTGGTTGATGGGCATTTGGGTTCTTCTAAGATCTAGCTATTACAAATTGTGCTGCTATAAACATGGGTGCACATATATTGCTGTGGTATGATGTTTTTAATTCGTCTGGGAAGATACCTAGAAGGGGAATAGCTGGGTCAAATGCGACCTCCTATCCTAGTTTTTTGAGGAATCTCCACACTGATTTCCACAGTTAACCATTGAATTTGAATTTGATTCAGTTCTCATCAAATTTGGTTTGGGACTCGAATCATGGAAAAAATTGAGTTCATGAACTGAGGCACCACTGTACTTAATAATGTTTATACTTTTAGCTTGTGGTGATACAAAATTAGGTAGTTTAGCCTAAAGCCTCTGAGCTAACAATTTTGGGGAATTAGATGCTTATTAGTTGTGTATGTTTTTAACGTATGAGTCATTTTTTCAAGCAACTAGGTTTGAAACTCCAGCCAGGTGAAAAGCACACCATTATGTTATGGCAAATTTATAGAAATTTTATATTAGAAATTAGAAATCAATTAGTAGCCTGTGACTATATTGAGACAGGATATGCTCATACTGCTTGCTAAGCTCAGTTAGCCTTGACTGTCTGCATCCAGCTATTTCTTGCAGTTAGCTAGCTGGCTAGGTCAGTTTTTCTACCTAAAATACATATCCGGGTTTTTCCAACATGCTTCAAGGAATTTAGGCCCAGAACAGACTGGCCCAGTCAAGGACACATTTAACACTACCCGCTCTGCTCAAACCCCCTCCCTCCCAGAATGTTCCTGCCTTATGATAAACAATTCCTTTTAAGTAAAACCTGCTAAGAACAAATTTGCCTGACAACATATGACTTAATTCACGTAACCAATCATGTAAAAACCTGCTATCAGCTTTGTAGCTCCTGCCTGCAAACTGTATCTAAACTGAACTCTAAGCTGAATCTGGGCTGGTGATTTGGATTCAGACTCAGTCCCTCAGCCCGCCGGCATCAATAAACAAGATAAGTTGCCTTCCAAACTCCTCGGTGCAGAGCATTTTCCTTTTGGTCCAGTTCTGGGTTTCCACAAAAATTAGCCACATAAGATGTGTGCAGAATTCCTATAATGCCAGGAGAACTAGATGAAATGAAGAGTGACTTCTGATGAGCACAGCTCTCATGGAAGAAGTGGAAATGTCTATATCGAGCTAATTAAATAACATATTATACTTCATTTTTTAACTGAGTCCTGACTGGCGATGCGGAGGTGTAGTCACAGTCTTCGAGAGGACCCTGATGCAGTCGGATTAACAGACATTTCCTGAGACCCTTTCTGTGCAGCGCAGTCTCTGGTCCCCATCCGGGGCTCAGCTTTCTAAGACTTCATGGATGGAGGAAGATGTCTCAAAGAATAGCTGCTGTGCACATGAAAGTAAGATCATAAATTAGGGAAGCCAAGCAGAAGGGATCTTAGTGCTGCTTTTTAAAAAAGTTTATAAAAATTTGAATAGTTTAATTAATATTCACAGTATAGAAAAATTTTAAATAAATTTTCTAGTAACCCCACCATATACCTTAATATAGTCATGTTCCTATTTTGATATAGTTCCTTCTCTTAGTTTTCTATACATATTTTAAATGGCTCTAATTGTGTAGAATATACAATTCTGAACCATGTTTTGTCACCTAATTATATAATTATATTCTGTGTTATTAAAAAGTTTTCAGTGTGAAAAATTATATATGCTGATTAAAACTGGATAAAGAAAAAGTAGAGGAAATATCTCATGTGTTCATCGCTCAAACACGACTAGAATAATCTACATTTTTTACTCAATATTACCTCATAAGAATATTTCTACTGTTTCATCTGCTTTTTAAATGGTAACATTATAATTATAAAGCAAATATAAATTCTATGCACATAATTGGACAATCCAGGAAATCAGAGAGACAAAATAAAAACCATATAACCCTACCACTCTAAGATAAACATTTGCAGTATTTTTCTATGAAAATATATGAATATATGCATTTAAAATACATTTTTAAAAAAATAAGGACATATTCTACATATTGTTTTGTACACTGTTTTAAAAAATTCATTAATGGGCCGGTGAGATGGCTCAGCGGCTTAAGCGCCCGGCAAGCGCGAGGGCCCGAGTTCGACTCCCGGGACCCACATACGAAAAAGGGGCCAGTGATATCGCTCAGCGGCACGGGCGCCTGCTGGCGCGTGAGGTCCTGAGGTCGACCCCCGGTACCCACAAAAAAAAAAAAAAAAAATTCATTAATATATCCATGATGGTTAATTTCATGTGCCGCTTGTCTAGGCTATCTCGTCCAATTGTTTGGTCAAAACTAAATGTTGCTATGAAGGTATTTTGTGGAATTGATTAAGGTTTGCAATCAGTTGACCTCAAGTAAAAGAAATTACCCTCAATAAAGTGAATGGGCCTCATCTAGCTACATGAAGGCCTTAAGAATAAAAAAAACTAAAGTTTCCTGCTTGAATATTTTATCTGGCTAGCAGCTGATTTTAATGAATTTTAAACTCAAGACTACAAGATTAGTCTTTGCCTAAGTTTCTAGCCTCCTGGCCTGTTCTACAAATTTTGCACTTTCCAGTCCTCACAACTGCATGAGACACTTTCTTAAAAAATGAAACAAAACAAAACCTTGACTGATACAATATCATGATTAATACTTTCCCATGTCAAAATTTTTCTAAAAGATTTTAATGGCTTCCTAATATTTAGTTAAATGGTAATGATATTATATTAATAAATATGGGACGTAATAACCAATGATGTTCCATAGTTTACATATCCATTTACAGCTAGACTTTTAGGTTGCTAGCAATTTTTATGGTGATAAAATATATATAATGTAAATATTTGTCATTTTGAGCATTTTAAAGTGCACAATTCAATGGTATTGTTTACATTCATGAAAAATGCAAAAATCACTTCTTTTTTTCTGGTGGGCACTGGGGGTTGACCTCAGGACCTCGCAGGCCAGCAGGCGCCCGTGCCGCTGAGCGATATCACCAGTCCTTTTCTCGTATGTGGGTTCTGAGAGTCGAACTCGGGCCCTCGCACTTGCCAGGCAGGCGCTTAGGCCGCTGAGCCATCTCACCAGCCCCCCCACTTCTATATCTAAAACTTTTGCATCTATCCAAATATAAACTCTGCAACCTTTAAGAAGTAACTCTTCAGTTTTCCCCTATTTCAGCTCTTCTTAAATTCTAGTTTACTTACTGTTTCTATGAATTTGTCTATTCTAGATATTTCAGATAGGCACAGTTGTATAGTATTTGTCCTTCCTGCACTATGCACATGTCCCTTTATAGCGTTACTCTGATCATCCTCCTTGGACAGGTGGAGTCCATTCCCCAGCTTCTGAGTCTGGGATGCCGATGGGTCTGGCTCTGGCCATAGCCTGTGACGAAAGTGACCACAGAGTGCAGTAGTTATTGACCTAGAGATCTCATGACTTTTACTTTTCTAGAATAGTGTTCTGAGAGGACCATGCAAAAAAATCTATGTTGAAAAAGAATTATCTGTGTCAAGAAAAGTCCAGCCATCTTGGCAGTGACGGTCAAGTGTGATGAGACTCCTGACAGTAAATAAGATCACGATAGGCCCTCCAAATCCAGACCCACCATCAACTGCTGCATACAGGTGCAGGAGCTCTCCAGTCTATGAAAAAATCTGTGGGAGGTCACACACACAATAGTTGTTAAATTTTGGAGTGTCTGTTACACCGCCTTTTTTTTTTTTTTTTTTTGTCGGTACTGGGGTCGACCTCAGGACCTCGCGCGCCAGCAGGCGCCCGTGCCGCTGAGCGATATCACCGGCCCTTTCTTCCTATGTGGGTTCCGGGAGTCGAACTCGGGCCCTCGCGCTTGCCAGGCAGGCGCTTACGCCGCTGAGCCATCTCACCGGCCCTACACAGCCATTGTTAACAGACACAGAAATTGACCTCACAGGTGGGTGCTTCTGGAAAAAATCTGAAACAAGTGTCATTGGTCTTAGAAGTGGGCAGTGGGTGATGCTGGAGAAGTGGTGATGAGGCTATTAGGGCTGTGGGAAGAGGAAACTTGTGTCTTGGGCTAAGGAGAGCTCTAGACGGAATACTGAAGATGCCAGTAGTCATTTTATCTGTGTAGATCTGAAGCAAAGCATGCAAAAATACTAGAAAGAAGCTATAGAGAGGGCTGTTCAATTTGCAAGCAAAATTTTGAGGCAATAAAGATAAGGTAGTACTTGTTAGATTGGAAAGTCAAATTATTTCTCGTTTGTCTAGTGTCTCCAAGTGACAGAAAATTCTTAAAAATAAGAAATAAGGCAGGCACACACCTATAACCCCAGTACTCTGAGAGGTTGAGGCAAGAGGATCATAAATGTAAGCCCAGCCTGGGCAAATTAGTGACTGTACAAAACCTTATCTCAAAATAAATAATTAGTAAAGGGTTGGTGATGTAGCTCAGAATGAAAGTCTTGGTTTCAAGCCCCGCAAATAAAAGCAAAAACAACAATAAAACAAAACAAAAGAAATAACCTCGGGGTAAAAATATCAAATCAAGACCCCTTGGATATCTCAGAAAGATCTGATGTTATTCCAGACCCTCTAAAAACAATTGGCTTCTAAGTATCTTAAGAAAGTCCTTCTACAGCAATCTGATTTTACAAATTGAAAGATGTCTGCTCAAAAAAATTATGGTTTTAATATTTGGAGCATAGCGTGAACCCCTTAAGTGGTTAGAGAGTCATATGAGTGAGAACATGAACTAACTGGACTAAAAGGACAAAAACAGCTTAAAATAAGCAGAAACTTCTGGGTTCCAGTTTTTTACAGGAAGGAAGCAGGTTAAGAAAACTACTTTGCAAACATGGTCCATTTTTTGTTGAAAGGAAAGATGTGTCCAAAGGTGCGCCTCCATTTTTTGAACCAAAACTAAAAAATTTGCTGAGTTTTCTGGTGTGTGTGTGTGTGTTTTCTTTTAACTTCTGTAGACCTAGTAGTGCAATACAATATTTATTCTATGCAGGAACGACTCGTTGCAGGGAACATCCTCCCCAGGGTATCTAGAACAGTATAACTTTTTCCCCTTTTTTCAAACTTACTTCCTGCCATTGTTGTTCATGTGCCAATGCTAGATTAATGTTTTCAGGATGTTACTTTCATTACGTTCCCCTGTATTATCACCCAGTTACATCTATTGCTGTGATGTTTAAGGTAAGAATGGTGTGCTATTTATCATAATGACATGAGAACTTTAATAAGCCACATAAAGAAATCACTCCTTTCTGTCCCTGGAACAGAGTGTGTGTACTTAGTATCTTTATTGAAATCCATCTTGTTAAAAATCACAGATCGACATAGTGATTTTTTTTTCCTTATCACTCTTTGTTTCAGATTTAAGAAATTTCTTAATCTTGCCCTCACTTTTTCTATTTATTCAACACTCATTTAAAAAAATATTGATCCAGCGTCTGTGATGTGCTAGGTATTTTCCTACAAGAGACAGAGGGATGATCACTTATAACAACAAAGGTTAACAATGTTGAGTGTTTTTTATGTAGCATGGAACTGTTTTAAGAAACATATTTGAGTTACTGGTATGACAATGTATGAGAAAGAGGTCCTTATTATCACTTATTTACAGAGGAGGGAGTTGAGGTACAAAAGGTGAATAGTTTGTCCCATATCACATAGTGAGGCATAACCAGATTGCTCCCCGAGGCAGCCCAGGTCCAGAATCTGCCCTCTTACCTCCCTACCTCTCTGCAAGGTAGACAAGGTCCCCTAACCTTAGGATAGGCAAGAGGTTGCTATGAAATTTAGTGAGGAGAATTGGAAATTAAATAAGCAGAAGAATATAGTTATAGAGAATTATCAATGTTATTAAGGAAATGAGAGCTGGTGATGGAACAGAAAAGAATAGGCGAGGTGGCCGTTCAACTTCTCCCATCCAAGCTCCACCGAGGTTCCCTTCTCTACTTTGTGTTCTCAGCATTGTGCAGATGCATGGCCCCTCACTCATTGCTGTTTTTGGGTACATGTGATGGCCCAGGCACTCTACTGGGTATCCAGATAGATGGGCTATGCACCATGGCTTTTGCTCCAACAGGGAAATGTGATTAGCAGCTTTATCCTGCTGTGCTAAATCAGAAGTGGGTCACACTCACCTTTCCATTTGGAGGTATTTTTCTATTTCTACTTGTAGAAAAGTGGCAAGACCACCTCTCCTCTATGGCTATAAGCTCAATAATGTTCCTTATCCTTTCTGACCAAATTGATTTCTCAGAACTCGGGAGCATTGATGGTACCTCTCATCTATGTCATCCTAGAATTGTAGTTATTTTTTCCTTCTGTCTGATAACCCAAATAAATTTTGTCTTCCTGAGGACTGGGAGTATTTAGCAGTTTCTTTAGAGTTATCAGACATCGAATGAGCAAATCTAGAAATTTCCTTTTAACCACATGGTTTATATTGGAAGAAATATGATGAGTAATATAGCAGTGAAGTGATCTTATTTGAAGGATAGATTGACTTGGCTGCTCAAACGATATCACCAGTGGCTTGTTTTTCTGATTCTTCTTTTGACTGCTTTTGCTTGGCTTCATTTTCAAATTTCCTAGAATGCTGGCCATAGCAGCTCTGGACCCTACACCTTTATGGGGTGAGCCAGCATGATAAGATATTTGAAGTACTTGATAGATAGCTGAAACAAGTCCTAGAAGCTCCTGGAATAGGAACAGAGCCGAACCTGCTCACTTACAGAGGGAAATAGGGCTAACTGGGAGCAGGCTGCTAAGCCCTCTCGTTTGTCTGGGGTTGAACTGTTTTGGAACTGAAGAAATCTGCATCCAAGAAACCTTTGGACCTGTGCCAAATGACAGAGTAACCCTCCTGGGACAAAAATAAAGGATAAATGGACCTGGGTGGCTAATGAGCAACAAATGCCCCCTGTACTGGAGAGGGCCAATCAGCTCTACTTCACTAAGGTTAGAATTGCAAGGAATCTATTCTGGACATGAAAGTCTCACTTATTCTTTCATAAACATTTATGGATACCTGTTTACAGTTGAGATAATTTCAATTCTTACAACATGAGGGAATTAGGTCCCAAAGACGATAAGATATTTGATCAAGCCTTACAGCTGCACAGACATTGGGGAGAGAAAATCAGTGTAAGGTTTCCCTGGGTTCCACAGGAGAGGGTTGTTTTGTCTGGCTGGTGGACCATCTTGGAGTATCTCCTGTTAGAGAGTCCAGTTGCTTTTCCTGGTGATGGGAATGGAGGTATTTTATATATTGATCAAGGAAATACTTATTTGGCACAAAATAGGTGCTGAAATAGTGTTCATATCTTTCCTTTGCTGTACATCAGACACTGCCAGGTAGTACATACTTGGTATGTACTCTGTGTACATACCATGGCTGGCCATGGGTGATGACAGGCATAGTGAAGACATAAAATAATGATGTGAAATGAATGACTGGATTCAGGAGTTTTTGGATTTTCTCCAGGAGGCCTAAGGATGTATTTAGACTTTTGTCCTGGCCTGATGTTTCAACATGTGACTCTCCCCCAACAGCTTCTAGATATTAAAAAGTAAGTATTTTTAAAATCAGTAAATATATGCAAGCCCATTTGAACTTCTGAGTAAGGTTGTTTTCCCAGTATGCCAGCTCCATATTTTCTAGCAGAAAGGACCAATGTGTTTGAGACAGCTTCTCTCCCTCCTCAGCAGCTACCATATGTCATAGGTACTCAATGCAGGGGCTGCCTGGGGACAGGCTCATTGACTAGCTGTTAATTGAGAGGCTAACTAGGATGACTGAAGAGTTCAGAAACACTGACATAAACAAGATTCAGGTTCTGCTTGTGAACTAGTTCCCTTGTTTAATCTGAATACAAATACAAGTCTATGAAGTACAAAAGGAAATATCCAGGAAAATAAGGAAGAAAAGAAGAAGCCAACCCAAACCTACACTTTAGCATTTCTGTCCTGTTCTCTTTCTGCCATGACATTCAGATTCCAAATTGTTCAGCAAATTGCCATAGGACTGACCCTTCCCTTTGGTTCTTTAGGAGATCAGAAGGAATTTTGGTTAGACCTCAACAAAATCTCGCCTTGTCCAATTTGCAAGACTCTCTGAGTCTTTCATTGGTTTCCCACAAGGTTTAAAGACTTTTCTGAAATGAGCTGGGTTCCTTACATTATTTTATAGATAATTCTGAGGGGATTATTTAACTATTGTTGGCTTTACAGTGGGAGTTGTTTCAGCATGGGGTACTTGAAAGACTTATCACAGGGGCCTTGGTTATCATGTTGGTAGAGCCTGGCCCAAAGGGCCATGCAGGAGACATTCACTGGGTGAGTGGTTGCTGTACTTCTGCACTTCACATGCTGCACTTAACAGAGCCTGTGTTTAGGGATAAACGTTTTCCCCTCTGTCTTTACATTTTCAACAAAAAGGTGGAAATTCCCTTCCTCTTGTGGGTATGAGTGTTAGAATACAGAAAGGGTAGTTTTAAGGTAAACTTTTTTTCTTTTTTTGGTGAGGGGGATTGAATCCAGGGAGCACTGAGCACACAACCCTTTTTATTTTTTATTTTGAGTCAGGGTCTTGCTAAATTCCCCAGGCTAGGCTTGAACTTGTGATCCCTCTGCTTTAGCATCCTGCATAGCTAGGATTATAAGAATGCATATACCACCACATCTGGCTAGGGTAAATGTGTTTAGCTTTTTCCCTAACTACCTTCCCTCGGTAACAGGAATAATTTGACTGATTTCATTGCAAAGAAGCTGCTATGAGTTAAGTCAAGTTTTGTGTTTGTTGCATTCTCAGTGTTTAAAAAAGGTAACATGAGCCTGTCTCTCTCACTGGCTTCCCTCTGAATGCATGAGCACCCAGCTGCAGTGACACTCATGATTTCCAGTGGGTTTCCTTTGATACCCAGATTTCTTTCTGTTCCATCTCAGGGCTCTCAGAAGGCTGAGGATTGCTTTTCCTTCAGGTGTTCTGTTCATATATTAGTTTTGGCTCTGTGTTCCATCATTCAAACAAGCGTTATTAGATAATTGTCATTTCAGAGCTATTTTACTATTATTATCATCATTATTGCGGTGTTGGTAATGGAACCTAGGGCTTTGTGCATGCTACATCCAGGTTTCAGCCATTATTAACTAATACTGTAGTGTAATCTTCTATTTAGATAGTGACACATATTATGTATACTTTAGCATACACTGAAGTAAAATGTAGGACAATAAGAGCATTATGGGCAAGACAGGGATAAATGGAATTAGATGCTTATAAATGCCTTACTTTCCTCATGAAGTAATGTATAAAAAGTAAAACATAACTTGAGGATGGATATTGTAATCTCTAAAGTCCAATATACTAGCCATTTATCATATATAGCTGTTTATGATTATGTTTCAATTAATTAAAATGAAACGAAAGAAAATTCAGTTCCTTGTCATACTAACCACACAAATATGAAGTGCAGTAACACTAATCTGGCTAAATTAATGTCACAGAAAGTGGACTTCAAGACAGTGACTATCCCTGGAAATAAAGTGGAATGTGTCATAATGACACAACAATTAATTTGTTAAGGAAACATAAACATCCCAAATGTGTATGTGTCTAATAGCAGATCTCCAATATATATGAAACAAAATTTGAAAGAATCAGAGGGCAAAACTGACAGACTTACCATCATAAATGTAAGTTTTAATACTCTCCTCACTTTGTACGTCATAGATGTTCACAAAAAAGTAGTAGGTATATAAAATATTCAAATAATTTGAATACCATTCTGAAACAACCTGATCTAATTGACATTTATGGAACAGTTAACTAAACAACTACGGAATATTCACTCTTTTCAAGTTCAAATAAAATCCTGGCAAAAACAGACAATAGACCATATGGTAGGCCATAAGACAAGTCTCAATAGATATCAAAGGACAGACATTTATAGTGCTATAGTGGTGTTAAGTTAGAAACCAGTAGCAAAAGCATGTCTAGAGAATTCCTAAATCTTTGAGAATTTAACAACCTGCTGCAAAATGATCCTTGTATCAAATGGAAAATCACAAGGGAAGAGAGGAGAGACTTTCGACTAAATGATAATAAACACAACATATGAAGATCTGTGGGATACTGCCTGAAGTAAGGCTTACAGGAAATAAATAGCTTTAATTATTTATTTTAGAAAAGAAGACATGTCTATAATCAATTATCTAAGCTTTCATATTCAGGAGCTAGTATTATGGGGAACTAGACAGAAATTAATATACAGTCAAAGAGAGACTGGGCCATCAAGGAAGTCAGCACAAAAAATGAAGACATCAGAATTGTGGTTTGAGGTGCATCTGAAGAAGGCCAGATGCCTCATGCCTTCCTGCAGGATAAACAGTAACTTGAAATTGTACTGTAATTAGCACCACCTGGTCCAGGAAGTTCAGCTGGGCATCAGTTGCCCAGGTGGGTGACCAGAGCATTGAGACCCACTGCTTCCCAAAATTCCCATTGTTCTTTCCATGTACCTTTGCTATGTGACTCTTTTCCCTATTGGCTCAGTATTAGCTAAATGGCTACACTTATAAACATACAGGTTGATTATAGTCTGAGCCACACTGTACCCATGTTGTGATTGTGGTATATAAATTACACTTGACAAAGGACCTTAGTGACCACCCCCTTGCAAACCCTCCTAGAAATCTAGGACTATTACTCTACCCCTTGTTTCCAATAAAACTCTCCTAACTTCTTCCTTTGGTTTGCAACTTCATTCCTTGATGTTGTAAGACCACAAACACCACACATTTAACTCCTAACAGATTGAGTTATATTTCTCCTACATCATTTTGAAGGTCCCACTGAGATAATTGGAAAGAGGTAAGAGTTTGCTCTTGCTTCTTGGCAACCCTAAATATTCTGACTAGATTCTAGACTGACTTGTTTGGGTAATAAAAAATTGTTTGTTGGTTGCTTGCACTGTGTTAAAAGTTGAAAGCATGGAAAATTGTGAGGTGTTCATGTTTGGGTCTCTTTTACAGAATATATTTTATTTTTCAAACAGGGCTTTTTAGTCCTTCCTTGAGTTGTTTGGTAGTTAGAGATTTTTGAAATGGATTTTTGGCTGGCAGCTCTAGCTCTCGGATGTGTCTAAAAATTCAGCTGGAGGCCATGGGATAGATTTTTGGAAGTTCACCTCTGTCAGGCAGTTGTTATCGGTTCCTTTTCCCTTTCCAGTTAAAGGCTCCTGCACCCTTAGAATATGGCTGCGCATCTATAAGGCACCAAAGATAGGCATTCCTTTATAGACTACATAACCCCCATTCTTGAGTTAAAGGGGAATGAAAATTTACGCTCATCCAGGAAGGCGCACGTGAGGGTCTTGGCTGACCTGGTCCCTGGACAGGGGTTTTCCCGTGACCAGTAGAAGAAAACGCTCATCCTGAGACCCAAGTGGAGGGAACTGATCTCTGGGTGACACTGGAGAGCGCTACCTCCAAAGGCATGCATATTTGTGAGCCCAAAACAGTATAGTTTAAAGGAGCACTTCCAATCTGCCCTTTGATTTTCTTTCTCTCTCTCTCTCTCTCTTTTAAAAAGTTAAGAAGCAGTTGTTGAGGTTCTTTGATTATTGATTTAATTCTTTGCTTGGCAATACTACTGAAGTCAATTATAGCTTTTGTCTTTGGAGGCATGTTTTGTTAAGAACCCGAGACCCACGCTGGGAAAAGCTTCAGTCTTGATTGTGAGAGATGGTGAGGTTTTGGTTCTTGTGCGTTGCAAGGAGTCACTCTTCTGTCCCACCCCTGCCCTGAAAAATAATAAAATTTTCAACAGCAGTGTTTTGTCGAAGTCAGTTCTCTTCTCTGTGGCTGCTGGATTCCAGGACCAGATTTCCATCTCTCCAGGATAGTAAGTTTCCCTTCCTGTGTTCCTAAAGTGTCTGGCTCAAGAATGGAGCTGGCTTTCACTAAATAGGGCCATATTTTTAAAAACTGGTCTTGAACTCTCAAAGAGTAAATATAAAAATTTTAGTCCAAATTTATCAGCCTTTCTGTCCTTAGACAAACCTGGAAATTATGTTTCCTTTCACTTCCATCTCCTCTAAAAAATGCTGCCCCACAAGGTAGACTGACTAGTTTTATAGCACAGATGAGTTCATTGATATAACAAAATACATTCCTAGGAACCTATACAAGTTTCATAATAGCTTTAAAAAGAAACGGGTATTAAGGGATAGCCACAGTCCCTGGTCTCCAGAGGACTGCCTCTCTTTTGTGGTGATTTCTCTCCAGAACATGTCATTAGGTTGGCAACCATTCTATACCCAGAGATAGGCTAACTGAGGCTTGACGAAGAACCTATAGCTAACTATGAACCAAAGGGGTCACAGGATCAGGAGGAAAGGGGTACACCGTAAGTGTATATAAATCCAGTTCTGGCCACTTCCTTGAGCACCTCCAGTTCACTGCTGTTGGCATGGATGGGGTTAAACCTAAGGGATTCCTTAGATAAATCAGCACAGAACAAGAGGAATAATAGACAGAGATGCCTTCTCTCCCCTTGTTTCATTTCAAAATTGGAAATTACCATCATAGGCAGACATCTGCAATAGGGCAGACTGGAGCCTTGGCAGGCCTTCCTCCTCCACATTTTGGAATATATACTTAGCTCCAAAAAGTGTCACCTAGTCTTCTTCTACACTGAAACCTGGCCTAATCTCCCCTAAAAATAAAATAGTTCAAGTTACAGTACCTTTAAAGGGAACAGTTAATGTGGCTATCAAAATAGCAGTTTTGTCTATCAGCTGTGGCTATCAAACAACTGTAGCTATCGTAATAACGTAGGGCTCTAAAAAACCTGTGTGTCTAGCTCTGCTAAGATAAACTATCAGCCCAGGTTGCTTCTTAAAAACAGTCCTTGCTTTCATAGGTGTTGAGATTAGAGAAAACGAAGACCTCCTAGTCTAACTGTAATATCCAAATCTGATGGACAATGAAAATTAATAACAATAAACCCATTTATACATGAATATAGATTTGAAAGTTTGAATATAAAATATATAGAAAAGGAATCCCCAAACAGTGAAATGTATTATATTCTAAATCCAAATCAGATTTATTATAAGAAAGATTTTAATATTTGGAAATCTATCAATATATTATTTAACATAGATTAAAGTTTGAAAACACCATGATTATATCAATAGATAATAAACCTTTATTAAAATATTAAGCATTCCTACGCAAAGCACAAAGTAAAATGTAATAGTAGGAAATTACTTTTAAAGAATATTTTTTAAACAAAACCTAACCATAAATATCATTCTAAATTTCAAAGCAAAAATCCCTTTCAGGTCAGAAACCAGAGAAGGATATCAGTTAATCCCCAAAGTTATCCTGAAGTACCAGCAAAAGCAATGAGATGGGAAAATGAAATAATCAGAATAAACATTGGATAATTAGAGCCAGAACTATTTCTATCTTAGCTGAGGTTTATTTATGTATGTAGAAAACTGGAGAAAGTGTAGAACTATTGAAATAAAAAAGAAAATTTTGTAAAGGGAATAGATATGCAACACTTACACAGAATCAGGAGCTTTCACATTAATAATGATCAGAATTTGGGAACAGAAATGTAAAACAACGTTTTAATACACAATGGTGAATAGAAATCTCTATAAAGAGATATAATTACCAAGAACGATTCTGTTAAGTTACCAAAGAGCAGGAAAGAGCTGAGCCAAGTGAAACACAGCGCACTGCAGGAAAGGAAGAATTAAGGCCATTTAAGTATCAGTTGTGGAGGTGCTGGTGTGGTGCATTGGTAGCATGTATGCCTAGCATGTGTTAGACCCTGGGTCCCATCCCCAGCACCCCAAAAATAAAAAAGCCCAAAAACTAATGTGCAAATGTAACTTATAGTGAGTCTTCCAACTGGAAGACATCTTAATTGAGCTGATTAAACTTATCTTAAAATTTGTAAGAAAGAATACATCTTTAAGAATAACAACAAAGTAGGAAAGAAAGAATAATGAGAGAGGACTGATTTTTGCTCAACATTAGAACACTATGAAGTCATTGTCAAAAATAGCACAATGGAACAGAGTAGAGATCCTGGGATATATGAGAAGATAAAACATAAAATTTGGTACTATTGGGTGGGGGAAGATAATTATTAATAAATGGTACAGCAATCTTCCCATCTGTAAGATAGTAAAATTAAATTCCTATTTTATCCTACATGGGAAAATAAATTCCAGGTGTATTAAATACTTAAGTGAAAAATTGGTATAACTTCTGGAAAAGACTATAAGAAAACACAGATAAAATATAGGGGTGGGGGATAACTTTGTACTGAAGACAAAAAGTTCAAGAATTATAAAAGCAGTAAACTTAGTTGAGTAAAAATCCTTTGCTGACAAAATTCCAGAAATGAGTTGTTATCAATAGGGGTATTTTGAGGAAAACTGCAAAGCAGATGAGTAAAAAAAATTATTTTATCTAACAAAATGTCACCTGGAAAATTGGAGAACAATGAACAATTCAGTGAAAAAGAGAACAAACAATATAAACAGATAATTTCATAGAACAATGAATCTAAATGGCCAGTAAGAAAATTAAGTGTCTTAGTCTTCAGGAAAATACCAACAAACTCATCAGATAAGCTGTAGAAAACTACATTTCACTTTTGTAAAAATGTCATTTATTGATGGCAAGAACGTAAGGGCAGGAGTACCCTCATAAATGGCTGGGAAAAATATGAATTGTTTCAATTATTTTGTTTGAAAGGTACCAATGTCTATTAATAGCCTTATACCTACTCTTGTACCTATTCTAGTGTATATGTTTTACACATTAGAACTTATTATGCACTAGAAAATGCTAATCTTTTATATTTTTACATTACATTCTAAGATATATGTTCAAGTTAATTGTTGCATTATTGTTTGTAGAAACAAACAAAAAAACTAGAAACACATGCCCATTAATAGAAGAAAGATGTGTAAAATTGAATATTTTAAATTAATGTAATTTTACATGGTCCTTGAAAGATAAGGAAACTATATTCTGAGATGAACGTGTGGAAAATATAGTTGATGTTGAGAAATGCAGCATGTGAAAATATGAAATATTTAATTTTTATGAATCAAAAAACACAACCTTTATGTGTCTGAATATGTATGTTTCAGTGTAATTATATAAGCAAACAGAGGATACATTCTGAGTTAATAACGGGAGTTGTTGGGGAATGATGGTGATGAAATAGAGAAAAGAAGAATAAAGGAAAAGAAAAATGGGGACTTAATTAAAATGCTAAAATCCCACGAAGGCATCGTGTGGATTCTTTTCATCTCCCCTCATCGTATCTTCATTCCAGCTGTAGGACTTCGCCATTTTTTACCGTATCAAATGTGCTCCTGCCTTGGGGACTTTGCAGTTTCTGTTCTTGCTACCAGGAGCCCACTTCCGCTAGAAGTCTGTGCAGCCTGTGTTTCTTTCACGTCTCTGCTCCCATGCTACACCATGGAGCCCCTAACTCGTCTACTCTGCATAAATTAGCAACCTATCCTCACCCAGCACCCCCGCCCTGCTTTGTCTTTGCCAGTGAACTCGTTACCCGCCATCTGACTGGTGGTGTACTTATGTGTTTGTTTACTCACTGTTTCTTTTCTCAAGTATGCCTGCTTCATGGGGTAGGGACTCTTTTTTTTTTTTTTTTTTTTTAATAAGTCTAAGAGCTAAAATAGTCTCTGATACAAAGAATATTTGTTGAGTTAATGAATAGATATATATGTGAGTATGCATGTATGTATGAGAGAAACAGAGCTATCTACCCACGGGTGAATGAGAATTCTCCTTCCAGTGCTAACTTTGGAAAATCAGTTACTGATTATCTCAAGGAAGAAGTCAGTTTCCTCACGCAACCCAGAATATATTTTCACAGCTGAATTTGACATTCACCCTGCTTTTGCCTAAGAAGAAACATTGGAACTGCGAGCTGCGATCCCTCTTGGGGTGTGACTCACCTTATGACTCAGCCAGTCATTTTACGCATTTTGGCTTTTATTTTATCCGTAGGTAATCAATTGTTGTGAATTGCTGCTGTAATCTTTTTATGAAAACACTTTATACTATTGGGAGGCCTTTCCTCCAGATTTGGAGTCATTTTACCTGATAAATGCTGTTGCCCTGATTTAACGTTTCTGTTGCACAGTTCGATGTCTGCAGTACTCGCTCAGTTAGCAAGCACGGAAGGCCAATGTGAGCTAGGGATTTAGCTGGTCCTTTCTTCCAGCTGGTTTTCCCCGGGTGATTGGACCGGAAGCCCTTCACAGGGCTGGATGGGACAGGATCAGGTCCCTGTGCTTCAGTTCTGGTCTCCTCCAGCTTTGTGCTGTTCCCTGGATGACACTGTGCACATGTGGATGCTTTACAAAGTGCTCGTATGTGCTTTTGACCTAGATTTGTCTGTGTCTGTTGTTTATGTAACAGCTTGGAAATGAGCAACCATCATGGAGTCTGTAGTCTTAAAACCTAGACATGTTGGACTATGTCACTAATCAGGAAAGGAGACCCAGTTAGCTAATCATATTTTTTACTTAATCGGATGAAAAAATATGCATTGAAAAGTTGCTATTGTGAGTAGAACACTAGGTACTGGGGATTCAGAGTGGCCTGGAGAGGAGAGGTGTGAAATAACGCATGAAAACAGTGCTCCATTAAGAGATCTGAGAGATGCCACATGCCCTGGCTCTGCACCTGCCCTGGGGCCCAGACTGAAAGGCAGTGGCTTCTGGGTGCCACTGAGAAGTCACTTTACCCTCTAGTAAGGGAAGTCACTCTTAAAGAGGCGTTTTTAGAAATAAACAACATCTTATTATTTTTAAAAGGTTTGAGCTCTCAAAAATATTAACATATTTTTAAAATCATAAACTTTAATTTCAATGCATCTCATATCTATGATTTTGCCAAACATTCATTCTGATACTGCTGAAGAAAGCATGGCAGTAGTTAGTAGAGACACATGGCTTTCAGTTTGATTCTTGTTCTGTCACCAATGTTAGTCTTGTGAGATCCAAAGGGATGTATTTCATCAAATTTTTAGGAAGGAAAAGAAGTGTGGCCAGGTCAACAGTACTGATTATTATTTTAATAACTGTTGCCAACAGCAATTATTTTTAGTAAGTCCGTGTGCTAATTACTGCATCTGACAGGCCAAAGATAATAACTGTTTGAACATACTATTGTGCAAGATCCAGTTCCAAAATTTCCTAGAAACTCTGGAGGACATCTCAAATTCAGCCAGTAAGGTGCTGGATCATTGGTAGCTAAAATGTTATCTGCCTCCATGTTCCAGGATAGCTCTTGACATTATTTTCAAGTGTAAAATTGCATCCTGTAAAATTTGACCATGAAATTGGAGTGCCCTGTTTTTGAAGACCAAACATAATAATTGAATGGAATGATTTCAGGTGTTAACGGAGCCCTCTTCTAATAGGCAGATGATTAAACTTTTAAAAGCTCATGCAACTGAATCAAATAGAAGATTGCAAGTAAGGTAAATCAGGACCGCCTTGCTTGGTCCACTGCTGCTTGCAGAACCGCAGGAGATTTGACTTTCTTCACTGAGGTCAAGGACGTTGGCCTTATGGTCAATTAGTTTTAAACTTTACAGTGGTCATGAGTTGCAAATTGACCCAGGTCAGCCGTCTGGAAAACTCATGCCCCTCAGTGATAAAGGGTGTAGTAGAATGCATATATTGGCATAAGTTCTTCATCATCCCTGGAAACCCAGTTCAAATCACGTCCCCCTTTGTGTGAGCTGTCTCTCTGTGCCTACACAGAAGACAAAGCTCACACTTATAGGTATAGCCACACATGCACACACAGATTAATGCACATATCACAGAGGAACAGTTAGAAAACCATGAACAGTTCTATTTACTTTCCCATTGCTGAGGTTATGCATTTTTAAGAAACTTGAGCAATAAACATTACACACAACTATGGACTTATACAGAGGGGTCTGAAGGAAAATACCTTCATCACTGAAGCACATTTGTCAATATTCCTTGAGCACCTTCTTACTTATACACAGTCGCTAATGACTGTATCAAAGCAATCTGTCTCAGAACTGTTTGAAATGGAGGTTCTCACCCACATTTAATTCTTAATATTTTTCTATGCCATAAACGTTACCTCACTTCATGATTATTAAGGGGTAAAGTGGACAGAGCAGCCTTTGGTATACAGGTGATAAGAGAAGACTTAGATTCTGCCTTTGGTCCTGGAAAAGTGACCTGCACGATGCCCTCGCTGTCCCTCTGGGTTCCTGCTGGTGTGTGATCTCCATTTGTCTGCAGCATAGCCATACTGGCAATGTCACATCCTCATCAATGTGAGGATGATCTCAGCTATAGTTCAACTCTCCGACAAAATTTCCATTCATTACATAGGTGCATTACAGAGGTATAAAGTTTCACAGTCCTTGTCATCAAAGAATACATTCTGTGTAGCAAACACAAATTGTTTTATGGCCATGAAATGAAAAATGATAAGTGGGTTAACAGAGGTATAGACAGAGTGCTGTGGGAATTCAGAGAAGGGCAACATTATTAAGAGTTGCATTAATGTTAGTGGTACTTTTGGTGACTTTATATTTATATAGTTGTGATGGTTAATGTTGATGGTAAACTTGGATTTGAGAGAGGCCTACAAGATTAGTAAAGCATACTTGTGCATGTGTCTGGATGGGGTATATGGACATGCCTTAGGGACTATATCTGCTCTCTGGCCCCTTCCTTTCGGGTTCTTTCCAATTTCTCTGCTTCCTAGATGCCATGAAGTGAACAGCTTTTCTCCACTATGCCTTTCAGCCATGATGTTTCTGCCTTGGAACCAGCTGACCATGGACTGAAACCTCTGAAACTGTGAGCCAAAATAAATCTTCTCTTCTAATTTGAATTTTTCAGGTATATGGTCACAATACAAAAATCTGACTAAAACAGTAATACTTTTCAAAGCATGTTCAAATACAGTATCAAATTGCATGTTGATAGGCTAAGGCAACCACAGCTGTCTTAATGTTATAGAGTAGAAAGGTGAGCATAGATTTAATATTCAGGTGATGTTCTAGTCCTCTACCGATAGAGTCAGAACTAGAAGTATTTTAATCCAATGCTGTTTCTAACATATTGACATCAAGGGATATCAGTGTGGAAAGAACACACAACATACACCTAGTTTTGAATTCTCCTTTTCCTAACCAAGTGTTTAAACCAACTTAGCTCCTTATAGATAATACATTTTTAAAAAACAGCATGACATATTGAAAAGATTCTGGCTTGAGATGCAGAACATCTAAGAGATTTACCACACTGATTCACATCATGACCTTAGGTCAGGCATTTAATTTTCTTGTACCTCATTTTTTAATCTGGTAAATGAAGATAATCATGTTTTTCTTCCTCTCAATGACAAAGATAGCAAGAAGCTAAGTGAGTAACAGTATTATCTCCTTATGACATGATAGCCAAGAGGAAGACCATAATTTGCATCTAGGCTGGGGACTGATTAATCCACATCTTATTTTCACTGTTTACAGTTAATAGTAGACAGATCTGATTTGATCTGTGTAGTATCATAATCTTGTCCTCCAGGGTCCTTCCCTCTGCGTTTCAATGAGGTTCACCAGAAGGAAGCATGTCAGCATCTGTGTTATAAAATATGCCCTACTATTCTTCTTCTTCTTATTATTATTTTTTTTGAGGATGGGGTTGTGGGGAGGGTGAGAATAAAGGAAAATTATGGTATGGGCATGCTCTAAACTTGTCAGTCTTATTTCCTCCCTTACAATGGGACAGTCTAATTTCTTATAGAATGATTTTTTATTTTATATGTAAAACTAATAAGGTTAAAATGCTATGACCTGAGAATGATATGGTCTTGTAATTCTTATTGTAGTTCAATAATGTCTCAGCAAATGCTGTCATTTACTGTTTGTTGGGAAATTCCTATTTTTGTTTTCATACTTTTGATATGTGAGATCTGACTTCTTTAAGTAGTGTTCTCTGTTACAGTAGATCTTTGAAAAGAAACATGTAGCTATCTCCCTTTTGTGGGCTGTTTCTTGACATACCAATCAATAAATCTACCTTAATCAATCTTGCTTAGCAAGACTGAATTCTTTTGCCATTGAGCATAACACTAGAACAGAGAGTTATAGGGAGTCAATCAACTTACCAATGTTCTGTGAACAACTAAGGCAGTGCTATCTACTTGGCACACCCTTGTTCAGCGTTAAACCCACTGCTCCTACGCATTTGGAGGATTGGTTTAATCCTTTAACAAAAGAAAAAGGCCTTGGTCTTAAAATAATTTCCTGCTTCATCAAGAAGCAAACAGTATCTCTTAAAATATTTTATTTGTTAATGGAAAGAATGGTTTTATTCTGCTGAAGCAATTGTTTAATTTTTCTGCTTTGCTCACCAAACCACGTAAAATGCATATAAAAAAGTATAAAAACTATATAGTGATGCATGCCAAATAACTCTTTTCAGTACTATTTAAACTTGTCTTGTTTTTTAACCTCTTTCCTTTTGTAAATCTTTCAGTTTAGTTATAGAAATGTACTTTTTATTATTATTTATGTAATTATAGCATAACCTAATGAGTCTTCTGGGGATATTTAATAATATCCTGACATAAACTACTTTATAACTCCTTTAGGCAGGACTTTAAGTACAATTATTATTACCTTTTATTTCTGTAAATAGGATCTCAAATCCCCAATGGTAGAATCCTGATTGCATCACAGTTCTTTTCTACCATTAATGAATTATTTTAGACTTGAGTCTCATTTCCTGAACACCTGCAAGGTTTCAATCACTGTAATAAATGTTTTATATGTACTTAACCTTCACACAGATTCTCTGATGTAATAGGACCTCATTTTGATTGATGGGGAAACAAAGGTACAAGAATTCATGTAATTTATTTATAATTATATCTATAGTAAGCATCAGGAATGAGATGAATTATAGTATACTTACAGTATAAAAATAACATAAAGTCAACCAACCCAATTAGAAATGGGAAAATGTTTAAATAGACATTTCTCCAAAAATCGATGCACAATAAGCACATGAAAAGATGTATAACAGCATCACTAATCAAAACCGTAAGATGGAAGTCTATGCCCACAGAAATGGCTAGAGCCAAATAGCCCCTAAGATGGCAGTGACGAACACGCGTTGGTGGGATATAGGGAAACTGCACATTGCACGCGTTGCTGGTGGGAGTACAGAATGTACAATCTCTATGGAAAGGAGTTTGACAGTTCCTCAAAAAGTTAAATATAGCTTTATCATATGACCCAGCAATTCTACTTCTACATATATATCCAAGAAAATTGAAAATATATCCACACAAAAACTTATATGTGGATATTTATACTAGCATTATTAGTAATAATCCCAAAGTGAAAACAACCCAAATGTTCATCAACTGATGAATGGATGAACAAGACATGGTCTATGCACAAAATAGAATATTATTTGACAATTTAAAAAATAAAATACTAAAATCTTACAACACAGGTGGACCTGGAAAAGATTAAGCTAAGTAAAAGAAGTTAGTCTCAAAGAACTATAGATGGTATAATTCCATTTTCATAAAATTTCCAGAATAGGAAATTGTTCGTAGAGACAGAAAGTAGATTAGTGGTTGCTGGGTGGGGTGGTGGGGGTGAGAGGAAATAGGGAGTAATATTTGGAGTGACAAAAATATCCTTAAATTGATTGTGATGAAGGTGGCAGAATTAAAAACCCATCAAATTCTATATTAAAAGGGATGAATATGAAAGTATGTGAACCATATCTCAATAAAATCATTTTAAAGAAATAGGCACCCTTAAACTATGTTATAAGAAGCATTTGAAGCATTTAGAGTACCTTTAGGTTAGGACAGAAGAAATAAATGAACTTCAATTATTTGGCAGCAACATGGTTAACTTCACTCTGTGAGTTTGACAGTGTTTCGGCTTTTCCTGCAGCAGTATCGAGACGATGGGACCAAGGTAGCATTCCAGGTGGAGAAGGCTGTGCTTCTCAGAAGTTTAGAATCTCAGGCAGTTCCAGGCTGCTGGTTATAGTGAAATTGCAGAAATATTTCCTGGTTAAGGTCCTTGGCCCCAGTGTCATGAAGTAGGAGAGAAGATGTGGACTCTTGAAAGAAGTTAGTTTGAATCCAGACTCCATCTGAACAAAATTTATGATTTTAGAAAAGTTGTGTGACTTCCGTGGGCTACTATGAGGCATTTGTAAAACACACACACACACACACACACACACACACACACACACACACACAGACAAAAAACAGAAATGAGAATAATATCTACTTAAAAGTTTATTGTGGGGATTTTTATGAAACAACAGTTGTGAAAATTACAAGTAAAGTATTTGTTGCTTATTAGATCTGATAACTGCTTTGTTCCTCAATTCTATCCCTTCCTTCTTTACCCAGTTGATTTTTTCCCCTAAACTTAATATTGGGGAAAATTTCAAAGCTAGAAAAAGTTGAAAATTAGCAATAAACACCTGTATACCTTTCACTTAGATTTGTAAGTTATTAACACTTGCCACACTTATTTTACCTTTTTCAGTATGTGTATAATACATAGTTTTTCTGGAACTCTGTGAAATAAATCACAGATATCATAATGCTTCATGCCAGAGTCTTTAGCAAATGTTTTATGAGGACAAGGACATTCTCACAACACCAATTTCATATCCAGACTATTTGCCATCAATTCAATAATACAATTGCATAAACCACTAATATGAAAATTTTCTGTTATTCCAGGGTGCTTTTCAATGGAGTTTTGGTTATTATTGTTATTTAATAAAATTATCCAGGTAAAGTAAATGCATTACATATTGTTAACATGGCCCTTTGGTCTCCCTTGATTTTAAAAATGTCTCTATGTGTTTTATTGCTTTGGAGACTATTATGACTCTGATATCTCTTAGTGGTTCAGGTTATTTGTACTACAGAATGCACCACATTTTGGACCACTTGGATGCTTTTCTTATGATTAGATTTAGTTAAAACATTTTGGGGAGAATATCACCTATGTAGTTGATAGAGTTTTGCTGGTTTACCATCAAGTATTATGTGATTCTGGTAGCTATCTTCTCATACATTTTCCTGAATTTATAGAGATTATGATATATGACATTTTTTCAATATCTATTAGTATGGTAAGTAGTAATGGTTTTTCTAATATTGGATTGTCTTTTGAAGCTTAAAATAAATCCCAACTGGCTCATATGACAGAATGAATAATAATTTCTGAAGATCCCCAAACCCTTATACCCTGAAGGTCTCAGTATGCTACCCTATGTGGCAAAGGGTCTTCACAGATATGATTAAGTTAAAGATTTTAAGATAAGGAAATTATCTTGGACTATCCAGGTGAGTGCAGTGTAATTACAATATATTTATAAGAGGAAGGCTGGAAGATGAAAATGAGAGAGAAAAGATACAAAGATAGAAATAGATGCAACATTGTTGGTTTTAAAGATGGAAAAAAGGCCCCGAGCTCGGAAATCCAGACAGCTTCTAGAAACTGGAAAAAGCAGAATGAACACAGCTCAGTCAGATTCATCTTACAACGTGACATCCAGAAGTGTAAGGTAATAAATTTCTGCTCTTTTAAGCCACTAAATTGTGGTGACTGTTTAGAACAGCACTAGGAAACTAATACAGATCATGATGTATATTTTTAAAATATGCAGTTGACTATTGTTGGCTATTATTTTGTTTGGAATTCTTATGTCTATATTCTTCACTGAGGTCAGTTTGTAATTTTATTTTGTGCTATGTGACATGTTAGGTATCAAAGTTTTATTTGTTTTTAGAAAAAAATTAACGCTGAAGTTTTTCTATGTTTTTATATTCTACCACCGCACTTACGTAGCAACAGGATTATCTGGTTTTTGAAGATTTTGTTGGTATCCCATGAAACCATCTGGGCCTTATGCTGTTTGCAATCCTGCAGGCCTTTAACCTCTGTTGAGCCCTCTTGATTGGCACTTCTGTGATTCATATCTGCCTTTCCCAATGGAAAACAATGGTTCCTCCAGGCCGGGGGACTCTATTGGAAACACAAACATAGATTTTTGTTGGTTCACCATCAAAAATGATCTGATCTTGGCAGAATTTTCCACTATACTTTTTTCTTTTATTTTAGTTTCATATTTAATTCCAACCTTAGGTAAACTCACAAATCTGCTCCATTTTGGGTTTCTAAGGTCTTACACTTCCTGATACTATTGAAGTCTTAATTCTGATAAACCTTATGTAATTCAATGGCTATGTACTTTGAATACTGTAATTAATCTTATAAATTTTATTTCTGATTGATTCTTCTCCAAAGGGTTTAATCTGAAGGTAACACTAGCATCTTGAGGTAATTTATATCTGGCTGTCTCCCCAGACCCTTATGTATTGGGGAGTGGGAGTTGTGGAAGGTGATTGGATTTGGGGGGGCCTCCGACTGGCTTGGTGTTTGAAGGTCTGCTTTTTCCATGGCCAGAAGAAGCAGGTCACTGCAGGTGTGATCTGGAAGGGTGTCTCTCCCTTCCAGGTTCTTCTCTTTACTCTCTGCTTCCTAGCTACCATGAGGTGGGCAGCTTCTCCTCTGCTGTGCCCCTCTGCCATGCCATCTTGCCTTGGAGCTATACAAACAGGGACTGTAAACATGAGCCAAAATAATCCTTTCCTCCTTTCAGTTGTGAGTGTTGGACATTATATCTCAACAACAAAAAAGTGACTAAGACATAACGTATTCTAACGTGTTGAAGAAACTACTAGCAATCTATCTTATTTTGGAATTTTACATCTCTTTAAGTCATAAATTCCTATAACTCTGCCCATTAATTACAGTCTCTTTCATAACTTTTAAGAATGTCATCAAGTTACTTTATTGTTATGCTGAATCTGTTCAATTACCCTGTCTTCATAAATCATTGGAAGTTATTAATGTCTATACGTGTGAATTGTGTTGCAGTTGACCATATTTTATACTCTGACTTGAAATCTCTTTGAGCAAGCCTAAAGTTCTATTGAGTATTAAATCTCTTGTTCATACAGCTGAAGTTTTTAAGAAAATGTTTATTCCTTTTTTCATCTCCTATCCCTCCCCTGGGAAGGGGAAGAAGGGGAGGAATAGGGAATTAAAAAGGAATTAAGATGCGTTATGCACATATACCAACTGCACGCAAGGAATGTGAATATTACATACTGCAAAACTGTACCAAAAAAAGAAAGAAAGAAAAAAAAAAAAGAAAGGGGAACAAGAGATTGATGAGGGAGGAGGGGAGGAAAAGGGGATGAAAAAGGAATTAAGATGAATTATGTACAGTTACCAATGCCTTACAAGGAATGAACATTATGTACTGCAAACACGTACTTTCAAAGAAAAAAAGAAAATATTACTGATTGTACTTTTTCCAATTACAACTTGTAAATTTGAAAACATAGCAGCACTTTTTGCAAAAATATTCCATCAGAGTTATAAAATAATTTATTCATCATAACTATCAAATAGTTATTGGGTGCCTAATATGCACCCAAATTCTCTTTTACATGCTTAAGAAATTGCCATAACCCCAACAAAATTCTTTCTTCACATGGAAATAACATTGTAGTGGCAGCAAAAGGCAATCAACAACAAATGTAAATTATGTTATATGTGTTATGTTAAAATGTAGTAGGGACTATGGAACCAAAAAAAAAAAAAAAAAAAAAAAATAGAAGAGTAAGGAAACTGGGAATACCATGAGTGGTGGGAGGCCAGGCTGCCATTTAAAAAATATCAGAGTAGGCTTCTCTGAGAGAAAAAAAATTATGAACAAATATTCCAAGAACATCAAGGAGGTAGATATTTAGCTATCTGAGAGATGAGCGTTCAGGCAGAGTGAAAAGCCAGTGCAAAGGCTCAAAGGTGGAATGTGTCTGACTTGCTTTAGGAACAGCAAGGAGGCAGGCAGTGTGATTGAATGATTCTGAGTGTAAATGATAGATGAAGTTGGAACAATGACAGTAGATCTGGTATTGTGGGGTTTTATAGACAATAGAAGAGGAATAATATGATTGAGTTATACTGTAAAAGAATTATTCTGGATGCTTTCAGAGTAAAGGTAGGAAATTATTTCAGTTATTAAGGCTTGAGTTGATGGTGGCCTGAATCAGGGAAAGCTACTTTTGCAGGTATAAGAGAAACCAAATTGGATATATTTTGAGAGTAGAACCAAAAAGATTGGCTGATGTATAAAATGTGGACAGTGGAAGAAAACATGAGGTCCGGAATGATCCCAGAGTTTTGGCCTGGGATCTTATCAAGTGGAATGAGTTGAAGTAGGGTTTGAGACAAAGATTAAGAGTTCATCTTGGGAGGAAAAATATTAACATTTGGAAACAATTGAAAAAAATAATAAACTGACAAATGAGCCCCAAGAAAGACCTGATGTAGCCTTGACTTTGAACTTGGATAACCTAGACACGATGGATAGATTTATAGGAACATACAAATTACCAAAACTGATACAAAAATAAATAGAAAATCAAAAAAACCTATAATAAGTAAAGAGATAATCAGTAATCAAACATCTCCCAACAAAGAAAATTCCAGGAACAAACATATTTCCCAGTAAATTCTACCAAACACTTATACCAATCTGCTCCAAACACTTCCAGAGAACAGAAGATGAGGAAACACTCCTTATATTTCTATGAGGTTAGTGTTACCTAAATACCAAGGCCAAATGAAGACATTACAAGAAAAAAAAACTACAGATCAGAATCTTTTTTGAATATTGATTCAAAAAACCCTCAATAAAATACCAGTAAAACTGACCCAAAAATACACCAGTGTGGTTCAACATAATGATGTTAATAAATGTGTTAAACTATATCGATAGAATGATAAAAACCAGCCGGACATGATGGGGGCACATATCTGTAATCCCAGCACTCTGTGAGACTGAAGCAGGAGGGTCACAGATTCCAGCTCTACCTAGGTAACTTAGCAACTTTGAGGGACCTTGTCTCAAAATAAAATAGAAAATAATAATAACTAATAAGGGGCTGAGAATGCGGCTCAGTGTCAAAGTCCTGCGTTTGACTTCTAGTAGTGCAAAATAAATAGAGAGAGAGAGAGAGAGAGAGAGAGAGAAAGAGAGAGAGAGAGATTTTTCAACAGATGAAGAAAAGCCACTTGATCATTTGATAAAATTCAAGATTCTTTCAACCTAAAAAGCGTTCAACAAACTAGAAGTAGAATAGAAACTTCCTCAATAAGATCAACGGTGTTTATGATAAACCCATAGCTGATTTATACTTAGTGGTGAAAGACTGAAAGCTACCTCCCTAAGATCAGTACCAAGACACAGAGGCCTATGGTCATCATTACTATATAACATTGTACTAGAAGTT
Source organism: Erethizon dorsatum (assembly GCA_028451465.1). Classification (NCBI taxonomy): domain Eukaryota; kingdom Metazoa; phylum Chordata; class Mammalia; order Rodentia; family Erethizontidae; genus Erethizon; species Erethizon dorsatum. Next base: position 56,030,274 of record CM051828.1, read on the forward strand.
GTATTCAGAACAAGTAAATAAGGAAAATATATAAAAGGCATCTAAACTGAAAAAGAAAAAGAAGTAAAACTATCCCTATTTGTAAATGACATGGTCCTCTCTATATAAAAAGCCCAAAAATTTACAGGAAAGCTATTTAAGTTAATAAATGAGTTCAACATTTACAGGTTACAAATTGACACTCCAAAATCAGTTGTGTTTCTAGAATGGCCTGAAAGGAAATTAAGAAAATAATTCCATTTAGAAGAGCAACTACAGAATAAAATACACAGAAACAAATTTAACCAAGGAAGGTAAAGATCTGTACATTGGAAACAATAAAAGACTGTGAAAAAATTAGAGAACATTTAAATAAATAGAATGACGTGCTTCATTTGTGGATTAAAAAACTTAATATTGTTAAGATGTTTATACTGCCCAAGGTGATCTACAATTTAGCAATATCTTTATAGAATTTCAACAGCTTTTTCTCTCTAGAAATTAAAAGCCGGGCCTCAAATTCACACAGAATTGTAAAAGTCCCCAAATAATAGAAATAATCCTAAAGAAGAACAGTGTTGAAGGGCTCACAATTATCCATTTCAAAACTGGTTACAAAGCTATGGTAATCAGTGTGGTACTGGCATACCAATAGACATACAGCCAAAAGAATATAGTTAAAAGCCCAGAAATAAACACACACATACATAGCCAACTAATTTTTGACAAGGATATCACATTCATTCAATGAACAAAATAATCTCTTCAACAAATAGTGCTAGGAGAACTGGATTTCCATATGGAAAATAACCATACCTCACAGCATATATAAAAATTAATTCTAAATGGATAGATGATCTAAATATAAGATAAAAAAATCATAAACCTCCTAAAAGAAACCATAGTGGTAAATATTTATGACCTAGGATTTGGTAATGGATTCTTAGATACTACACCAAAAGCATGAGTAGAAAAAAATAATAAATTGGACCTTATGAAAATAAAAACATTTGTGAATCAAAAGACATTACCAAAAAAGTGAAAAGAAACTCATAGAAGTGGTTTAAAAAATACTACAAATCATATATATGGAAGTGTTTACAATCCAGAAAATTTTAAAACCTGAAATTCAGCAACAAAAAGACAAAAACCCAATTAAAAATAAGCAAATCTTCAATGGATCTTTCTCTAGAGGAGATATATAAATGGTTATTACACACAGGAAAATACGCTCAACATCTCCGGTCACAAAGGAAATGCACTTAGAAACCTCAGTGAACTAAACTTTCACTCACTAGAAGGATAAAATAAAAAACTGTTGGCCAAGATTTGGAAAAATTGGGACCTCAACCATCGCTGATGAGATTATAACATGATGTAGCCACTTTGCAAAAAGGTTTAGTAGTTCCTTAAAATATTAAATGTAGAATTTCCATAAGACCTCACAATTCTAAACATAGGTATCTTATCAAATAAAATGAAAACAAACCATCACACAAAAATGTGTTCAAAAGGATCAAGAGATGAATGAAAACGGATTAAGAAAGGGTTTAAAAAGTGTTATGTACACGTACCAACTTCACACAAGAAATGTAAACATTACGTGCTATAAACATGTACTAATAAAAACTTTAATATATCCAAAGCAGCACTGTTTCTAAAGTGGGAACAACCCAACTGGTCATCAACTGATAAATGGATAAATAAATTGTGGCATATCTATATCATAGAATAGTACTTGCCAATAAATAGGAATGAAGTACTGACATGATACAACATGTATAAACCCTGAAAATTAAAAGAAACAAACCACCAAAACCACATGTATAATTTCATTTATATTTAATACTTGGTACTGTTACAGGATTTGGGGTCGCATTTCAAAGGGAGAAAACATCTTGGCTTTTGGATTCCCCACAAGAAAATTTGCATGGAGATCTGGAGTGAAGAAAAGACACAACAGAGTCTGCAGCAGGACAAGTTTAACAAGATTATTAAAAAAGTCAAATAATTTAGGCTTTCAAGAAGACCGAGCAGAGCTAATCAGAATGGTGCATGCTTGTGATCCTGCACTTTGGGAGGCTGAAGCAGAAGGAGCACATATTTGAGCCCAGAGCCTGTCTCAAAAAAAAGGGCTGTGGATGTAGCTCTGTGTAAATGTCCTGGTCCCTGTCCTCCCTACACACACACACACACACACACACACAAAACAAGAGCAGGCAGAGCCTGAAGGAGGGTAGTTTTCCTTTTCTGTTGGCGGGGGGCTGTGACTCACAGATTTTTTCCCAGTAGGCAGTGGGACCCCACCTCTCCAATGGAGGGGGAAGTTTTAGTCTTATATGGTCTTGGCCAGAATGTACATGGTCATCTGCCACAAAGAGGGTAGTCGAGCCACAGTGTAATCACCTTGAGGTGGTCTGAGTCCCCTAGGTCCACATGCGTCCACCCTAGAATTACATAATTGTGCATGCGGGGCATCTGTAGTGGGCTCAATGAGTCCCTCTAAGAAAACTGTGAGACCACAATCTCAGGAAACTCCAATCACATTTTGTTTGATGATTTCTCCTCCAGCTCAGTTACCATTCTCCCAGCTCCAGCACACATCTAGATAACTGCCTACTCTGTCAGCACAGGCAAATCTGTAGAGGCAGAAAGTAAATTAGTGGTTTTCTAAGACTGAAAGGCCGGAAAGATTGGGAGTGAATGCTAATTGGTATGGGGTTTTTTTAGAGTGACTAAATTATTCTAAGATTAGATTGTGTTAACTGCAGCATATTATGTGAATATACTAAAAACCACTGACTTGTGTTTTAAATGGGAAATTTTATTCTATGTCAGTGATAAATCTATTAAAAATAACCTTAGGATGAAAAGAGGGGTCTGCATAAGTTTGATGGTGAGAACTGAGAGCAAGATATGAGATTTAACAATTTGCTTAGTACAACTGGCATCATATTATAAGCAATTAATCTGTTAATTACAACTCTGTTATTTTAATTCTTCCTTTGTAAACAGATTGCAGTAAACACATAACAGCTGACTTTCACTGAGCACGTTTTATGTGCTAGACACTCTCCTGCACACAATGTTATTGTTATTAAATCCTCACAATGATAGCAATTATATAGGCATTATTAATTCATTCATGTGGCTAATATTCATGGAGCGCTTTTTATGCACAGAAGTTTCCTAGACCTGAGGATCTAACCTTATTAAATAAGACAGACCAGTTCTAGACCCTTTGTTTCCATTCTGGAGATGTTTGGGGTCACACACAGCTGGTACAGATTAGCAATTGGACTCCCTCACTCATCACTGGAGACTAGCAATCTAGACATAGTATAGCTGATTTGTTGTGTGTAAAGATGAAAAGCAGGCAACCACTAGGTGTGCTTATTATTTAATTTAGTGGCCTACACTCTACAGTATAGGTAGAATACTTCAAGCAGAAAAGTTCACTTGAGGCCTATATTATCTACTTTGACTGTCCCAACAGATACTCAGTGACTAATTGTTCAATCTCCATGAATACTCTATAGACACAACATCTTTTGATCTGAGGCCTCCTGGGTTGTTGCTATGTAATTTCTGATGCATTTAGTAATTTCACTGAGAAAATATAAATCATTTTTATATTACATAAGAAAAACAAACTAAGCTTGGCACTTTCAATCAATGTGTTTTCTTATTTTGTAGATGTTGGCAGGGCACAGCTGTATTTCACTGAGTTATTCCACTTTTTTCTTCTTATTATTCTAATGATGAATGGTGTTTGAGGAAGTTAATTCTATGCTTTGTAGACACAGCCTGCACTGTAGTTTCTAATGTAGGACTGGAAAACTTAACATGAAGCCAAGCATGCCAACCGAACTTTAGTGTCTTCAGTGATGCTGAAAACCTGCATGACAGTGATGGCTTGTGAAACCATGCTATAGTGATGGAACTTGGGGAAAAAGAGGGTACAATTTTGTTTTAAACATCCAATGTTTTTTTTTTAACTTTCAATTTTTGATCCAGAATTATAAGTTCACTTTGATATGAAATACACTGCTATAGAGTTTTTTCCCCACTGAGAAATACAGTACAGTGTTCAATGTATGGAATAATTACATTCTCAGAGTTAATTGGCATTATAGCATATGTGACACAATTTAGTCCCTTTTCAGTATATGGTGTATTGTAATAAGCTGACATAAATATACATTATTCATGTATATACACACGCACACAGACAGAGTGGCCCGGGATTAGGGTTAGGCCAGTACAAATCGTACTGAACTATGGCTTAGATGTTTTACATGCATCTTTTTTTCATTAGATCTTCCAAACTTCCCTAGGATTTTTCTTATTGTTCCCTAGATGAAGAAACAGCTAGAGAGTTTGGGAAAGATGCTTAAGCACAGCCAGCAAATGACAGACCCAAGATTTGGACACAGTGGGTCTGATCCTTGAAGCCCGCCAGGCCGCCCACAGTGTTTCTGCGCCCTGGAATTGACTCCCCTTCCTGTTCCCGTGAACAATCCTGTCTGCCACCAAACTTGGAATCTGGCTGTGACTGTGCCACTTTCTTGCTATTACTGCATAAATATTGTTCATAATTTTTGAAAATAGTAGATTACTGAAAAAAATGAAAGTAATTAGGAGAAACTTGAGAATGACATGTAAGACACATTAGAACTTTTCCTAGGCCACATGGAATTATTTTTCTAAAGCAATCTCCATAAAGGAATTATCTTTGACTTTCAGCTGAAGACAGAATGAAGGCCCCATCCTTCCTCCCTCCCTCTTGGTCTGGTGGGAGCTGTGGGGAAGAGAGCAAGGCCTCCAGCAGAAAGGGGCAGTCAGTCAGCAGAAGGACCTAGAATACATTTAATAGGTGAGCCATTTCTAAAAGCAAATACCTGATAACAATATAGTTGAAAGTGCCTACAATTTTAAGAACAAGTACTGAAAAAGCATTACTTGGATAAAGAAGCAGGCTGGAACAGCCTGTATTTTATTATTTGTGTATTTTATTTCAATACATAAAATAAAGAGCAGAAAGAAAATTTGAAGTAATGGAATATGGGGCATATCTACACTCGCTGTAATATTCACATCAGTGTAGACATAAGTAGTATAGACAGAGATAGGCAAATATACATATTGGTTCATTAGAATTTAGATAAACCCAGGACATTTTTTGTGATCTAGAATTCTTTCTTGGTTAATTCTAGCAGAATCATCCACCACATTTGAGAATAGAATAAGATTCTTTCAGAAAAGCAAGGCTTCATGGTGAATAAACTGGGATAGCATAAGCCATAGATCCATGAAACTAGGAAATCAACATTGGAAATAAGCAGAACCAGAAATATTGAGCCCATGTTGAAGAAAAATAGCTAAAAGTGTTGAACGTGATTGCTATTTTATTTTTTTTATTTTTTTATTTTTTAATGTGGGTACCAGGAGTTGACCTCAAGACCTCATGCTTGCCAGCAAGTGCTTGTGCCACTGAGCAATATCACCGGCCCTTTTTTCCTTTATGTGGGTACTGGGAGTCGAACTCAGGACTTTGCGCTTGCCAGGCAGGCGCTTATGCTGCTGAGCTATATCACCGGCCCTTGTTTTTTTTTTTTTTGTGGGTACCGGGTCGACCTCAGGACCTCGTGCGCCAGCAGGCACCCATACCACTGAGCGATATCACTGGCCCTTTTTTCGTATGTGGGTTCCGGGAGTCGAACTCGAACCCTTGCGCTTGCCAGACAGGTGCTTACGCCACTGAGCCATCTCACTGGCCCCTTGGTTTTGGTTTTGAAACAGGGTCTTGCTCAGTAGTTCGGGCTGCCCTTGAACTTTCTAGGTAACCGAGGATGACCTTAAACTTGTGGTAATCCTCCTGCTTCAGTCTCCCACATTCTGGGAATTACAGGCATGTGTCACCACCCCTGGTGAAAGTGATTACTTTTGAAGAAAGCAAATAGCTCACCTGTTTGTCGCTTGTAGCCATGTACGTGTGTTTTTTTGACAAATTTGTTTTTTGTAATATTATTGGTAAAATTTTCCTCTATAAATTCAGAAAACCCTAATAGACTTTCTTAAATTGTTTAACAAAGCAAGAGTCCAGGAAGACTTGATAAATTTGAATATATAAAGATTTTAACAGAATTCTAAAATTGGAGCAAATTTAAAAGATCAATAAATATGAAGCCAGGAACAATGAAGCATGTATCTTATATATTGGGGACAAAAAGCCTTCTGTATTTACAATTTAAAGGCCTTTTGTAAATCAACCTAACAAAATTCAACTTCCAATAGAAACATAAGCTGTGAACAAAAAATGCCAAATCACAGAACCTTACAAATGGTTCAATATTCTGAGAAAGAAAAATTGACCACCAGATTAGAAAATGTGAGTTAAGGACATGAAAAAAAAAAAAGGGTCATTTCCCCTACCCTTCTGGCAGAGATACGAATTGTACAAACTATCTGGGTTTCAACACTGATCGAAACCCCTAAAATCCTTTGAAGTATCAATTATGGGATATATATGAGGATCAATTTATGAGGATATATATGGGATGATAAAATATGTGGTGAATGTTTAAATTTTAAAAAGTGTTGCAGTAAAAGACAGACATATAGCTGTAATCCCTCTCAAAATACTCTCGTTTCAAACACACTTGAATTATAGTTCTTGCCACTTTCTGAAGCAGTTATGGACGGTCTCTTTAGCCAATGTCTTTAAGAGATGTGATAAAAAATACAGTGAATGCTGCTGCCGAGTGCCATCCAATAGAAAGGCAGGCTCAGCTTGTAAAAACTTTATGGTGTGTCCTTATCTTTCTTGTTCACTGGATCTGGCATCTTGTCACTTCTGGCTTTTCCACAAAGTCAAAATGACTATGAGAGGCAAACATATCAAACTGAAACAAGACTTTGATCCATTTTCCCTTCCTGCCCTCTACCCTCCCTTTTCCCCTTCCCATTTGAACATGTTCTTCATACTTCCCAGTATCTATCCCCCGTTTTGCTCCTTATTTACCCCTGGGTTTCTTGCACAAGATAAACAATGTGATATTAAACTCATATGTCTGCTTTATTTCACTTAAAATTATGGTCTGAAAGTGTATCTATTTACCTATAAATGACTCAAGTTTTCCTTCTTTATGGCAGAGTAGTACTCCATTGTGTATAAATACCACATCTTCTTTATCCATTCATCTGTTGATGATGGCCATATGGGATGTTTCCAAGATTCAGCTAATATAAATTGTACTACTATAAACATGGGTATTCATATATCACCGTGGTATGATGTTTTTAACTCTTTCAGGAAGATGTCCAGAAGGGGAACAGCTGGTCAAATGGAACCCCCAGTTTTAGTTTTCTGAGTAATCTCTGTACTAATTTCCACAGTGGTCATACCAATTTACACTCCCGCCAACAATGCAGAAGAGTTCCTTTTTTCCACACAGCCTTGCCAGCATTTGTTATTGGTTGATTTCTTGATGGTAGCCATTCCTTCTGGAGTGAGATGGAATCTCAGTGTTGTTTTAATTTGCAATCCTTGAATGACTAGTGATGTTGAACACTTTTTCATATATTTATTTGCTATTTGTACTTCTTCATCTGATTCATTCCACCATTTTTGGATTGGGTCTTTAAATTTGGGGGTGTCTGATTTTTTTTAAATTCTTTATATATTCTAAGCATTAGTTCTTTGTCTGAGGAGTAGCTGGTAAAATTTTTTTCCCCATTCTCTGGGTTGTCTCTTCACTCAGTTGGTGGTTTCTTTTGCTGTGCCAAAGCTTTTTAATTTGATGATCCCAGTTGTTTATTCTTTGTAATATATCCTGTGCAATTGGGGTTTGTTCATAAAGTCTTTGCATACATCTATGTCTTTGGGAGTTTTACCTATACTATCTTTAAGCTGATTAAGTGTTTCTGTTTTTATATTTAGATCTTTGATCCATTTCAATTTTAGTTTAGTGTGTGGTGAGAGATATGGGTCTAGATTCAGTCTTCAGCATGTGGAAAGCCAGTTTTTCAGCACCATTTATTAAAGGTCCTTCCAGTGAAGGTGGTTGACCTGTTTGTCAAAGATAAGGCAGCTGAGTGTGTTTGGAGTTGTTTCTGCATCTTACGTTCTGTTCTATTCATCATTAGGTCTGTTTTTTTTTTTTTTTGCCAGTATCATGCTTTTTTTTTTTGTAAACAGTAGCTTTGTAGTATAACTTCAAATTGGAGATTGTGACATCCCCTGCCTTGCCCTTGTTGCCCAGAATTGGTTTTGCTGTTCTCGGTCTCTTCTGGTTTCATATGAATTTTAGGATTGGTTTTTCTAGTTCTGTGAAGTATGCTATTGGTATTTCAATTGGGATTGCATTAAATCTGTATAACAGTTTTGGAAGTATGGCCATTCTCACTGTATTAGTTTTGCCTATCCAAGAACAGGGGATATCTTTGCATTTTCTGATATCCTCTTCGATCTCCTTTTTTGATGGTACTGTATTTTTCACTGTAATGCTTTTGTAAATAAGGATGGTTGTACAGGTAGAGATTCCTTAGTGAATGTAATCATTATGTATGGCAAATGTGTACTAATAAAATAAAAAGACTCTGGGGCAGCCATGGCAGTGCAACTGAATACATTTAGAAAAGAGAACTTCCAGAACTGCTTCAGAAAGTTCCAAGGATGATGGGATAAGTATATTCAAGGTGAGAGGGAATATTTTGAGGGAGATTAATGGCAGTGTGCCTTTTACTGTAATAAATTTTAAAAATTTAAATAGTCTACCATAGTTTTCAACCATACCTAATATTTACACATATGTTCACTGTAGCATTTTTTTGTGATACAGAAAACTTTAAAATAACTGTGTTAGTCAGATTTCTGTTACTATAGCAAGTAACTGGAATCCTCATTTTATAAAGAGAAATATAACTTATTTTGGCTCACAGTTTTGAAGGTTTCAGTCCATGATTTTTTGGCCCCATTGCTTTGGGCCTTTGGCAGGGAAGGACATAATGGTGGGTATACAATGACAGAGCAAAATCACTCTTCTTTGGCCAGGAAGCAAAAGGGAGCCAGAAAGGAGCAAAAGTTCCAAACCCTCCTTCAACGCATATCCCCATTGCTCTAGAGGTCTCAAGGTAGGCCCCACCTCTTAAAGGCAACCTCCCAGTAGTACCTCTTGACGACCAAGCTTCCAATACGCAGGACTTTGAGGACATTCAAATCCAAATTATAGCAATGTCTAAAGTTGTTTGGTTAAATAAATCATGCGATTCTCATGATATTCAAAATAAGGCCATAAAATGACAGTCTTTAACATGGAAAGGACAGTCACTCTATGTTAAGTGAAGTACCTCAGTCCAAATCTTATCATTTACTTGTCCATAGTCAGAGCTATTTTTTAAAATGCATATGTGAGCCAGGCATTGTGGAGCGTGCCTGTAGTAAGTGCCTGTGATATCATATCTTCTGGAGGATGAGGCATGAGAATTACTTCAATTCACTAGTTTTTCGACTAGACTGTGTAACATAACCAGACCTTGTATTAAAAAAAGAAGAGAAAATCAGAAAAGGATATGTGTCACTATCACTTCTTGGTTAGACATTTCAGGTTTTAGGTAACATCTGAAACCCTCCACCTGGCCAGTCAAGTCACATATGCCCTAGATGAATTCTCTAGCTTCATTGTTCATATTTCTTATCCTTGCTTTTTTTTTTTATTACAGCAAAAATCAATGTCAGGTCACTAAATATTGCCCAAAGGAATTGATTTCTTATTAAATATTTCTTGTAGCACTTACTGTGCAAATAGCCAATTATTTTTCCATTATTTGTTTAATGCTTTTCTGCCTGTGAAAGGGCTTTGGCATCTGTGTCAGGTCTCACTGTACATAGACTGCTAGCAGAGGCCTGGCTGGAGAGGGCTGCTCTATAAGTATGTGTTGGATAAGTGAATGGGTGGATTGATGAATGAATGAATATTCATGGGTACATGAATATATAAAATACCCCACAAGTCTATATATGTGTATATTTGTGTGTAGGTGAATACTCATATTTGTATACAGAAAATGCTGTTGGAATACACTCAATTAGTTCTCTCTATAATTTGAGTTATTTTTCCTTTTTACTTACTTAAATTGCTAATTTTCTTAGAATTATTTTGGAGATATTTTAATGAGTTTCCTAGCAATAATGGTTTCATATTACCTTTGGTGCAATCAATTCCTCACAGGAAAAATTCAACAAAATGATATAGCCAAAATTAAATAAGAGGAAATGCTACCAAATAGGTAGATACAAGAACAGATATAAATTTGTTAGGAATACAGTTGGGGCAAGTGAGATAACCACCCTAACCCTCAATCACTTTTACTGTATAACAGGGTAGAATTATCAGCTTTGAAGAATTGTAAGTAGAAGAGATAAAGTGTGTTAGTGCCTGCAGCAGAGCTGGCGCCTACTGATTTTAACTTTTATCATTCAAACAATCTAGAAAGACCTAAGAAAGTGACTATAACACTTAAAATGCTTTTATTGGAGGAGGATTTAAAATTTTCATAAAATTTAATTATGTTCTATTAAAATATTTAAGATCCTGGATTTAAAATAATGAGTTTATAAAGCAATATACTGTATTTAAGCTCCTCATAAATTATCAAAAACTCTTTAGAAGTGGCAAAAATCCTTTTCCTTTTTTATCCAGACAAGTAATGAAAATGTGTCCCCATTTTTTTCATACAGTGAAAAAAATAATCTCAAGCCCCACAGTTTTGTCGTATTAGGCTGCCTAGTTCCACCACAAAGTTTTAATCAAGGCATTATTTAATCTTGTTCTGCTCCTTGCTTGATTTAGCTCATATCCTTATAAAAGAGGAAAATTGGAGAGGCAAGTTCTATTCTATTTATGTCAAATGTTAGCAGAACTTTGCAATTTTTGTTAATAGTGCATGTTCATTGGGGAAGGTTGTTTAAAATCTTTATATATTCAAGAACTGTTCTATGTTTGTTTTTTTTTTTTTGTGGGTACCGGGGGGGTCGACCTCAGGACCTTGCGCGCCAGGAGGCGCCCGTGCCGCTGAGCGATATCACCGGCCCCTTTTTCGTATGTGGGTTCCGGGAGTTGAACTCGGGCCCTTGCGCTTGCCGGGCAGGCGCTTAAGCCACTGAGCCATCTCACCGGCCCTTGTTCTATGTTTTAAGCCTTTGAAGAGACACAGTAATTTCTTCTTAATGATATCAGCTAGTGTATTCACAGGGGGATTTTACTGTTTGCAAATTAACTCACTATGGTGGATTAACTAATGGTCAACTTGGAACATCCAGCTGAACTGAATCAGGGTGGTGCTGGGTGTGGATGGCCCACCTGAGGATTGCTGCCAACAGCATAAAAAGAGAACTGGAGGGGAAGATGGAGTGCTGTTGATTCTTTTGGAGAAGCTTGTCATGCTGGTTTTCTTGATATGAACTCAGCTATTATCATCACAGGAGCTCGGGTCCTCATTGTTGCTGAGGATGGCTGCGGTTCTTTTTGGGGGAGCTCTGGTCCTTACCTTGAGCATCACTTCCTGGCTCCAGTGCAGATCCCTCAGGCTGCTGGCACAGATCCTCCATCTGCTGGTACAGACTTTCTAGCTTCCACCATTGGCCTTTGGGCCTTCCCAGTCCAGATTCTTGATACAGACTTTCATGAGACATTGTTGTGGGCTCTAGGCCTCCAGCTGGACTCGTGGAGGACATTGCCATTGGCTCTAGGTCTTCCGCTGGACTTGTGCAGGACATTGCCATGGGATCCAGGCCCTCTTCTGGATTCTTTGGGTCTCTAGTGTGTGGACAGTTCTCCTGAACTCTTCTGCATTTGACTCTTTGGGTGAATATTATAAAATAATACTATAAACTATGTGTCCTGTATTAAATATTTTCCCTTGTAAACCCTGAGTATGGCACTCACCTTCTGCTTCCAGAAGACTTTTTAAAAATCATAAACCTGATTTACTGTCGAAGTAGGATGCTTAAAGACACACACACAGACACACATGAGGTTTAACATGAGGCTGAGTTTAACTGATCTCCTCTAAAGATTTTTTTAAACTTAAGTAAAGTTCAGTGCTGAAATAAAAGAATGAATAAGTTTCTAAGTGAAAAGATAAATGAATGTTAAATTCATCTTTCAAATGGTAGCTAAGAAAATAGTGTAGTGGCTGCATTGAAAAAAATAATATATGGCACAGTTTTACTGGAGATCTGAATTTTATGCCTTCCTGTTTGCCACCCTGTTTTCCTGGGATGGTCCTGTCTGGTTTTATATTTGTATGATTTCTTCATTATTCAAAGGAGTGTTATTGTTAATAGTTGCCGTAACATAAGATGAAATAGCTTAGCTCAGTCCACCTTGTGGAGTTGCCTCTATGCCTCATGTTAATAAGAACAAGAAACTGACCACCATTGCAATGTAGCCAACTCCTCCCTTTCAAAGACAGCGTTCTTAGTGTTCCCTGAGCATAGCGGTGGTGGGGAACCTGTGGCACACATGCCACAGCAGACTGTTTATATCACTGAAAACTGAAATGTTTGCCATCACTGGCATGCAGGATGCTCAGACCCCAGTGACTACAACCATTTCTCTCCTTAGTTCTTCCCCCAGTGGTTAGAGGAAAACTATTCCAGGTTTTTCCAGGCTACCAGGTGTACTCAGTTCACCCAGGATCTTGCTCAGATGGAGCTGTGGATTCAGTAGCTCTGAGACATGACCTGAGATTCTGCATTTTTACCAAGCTATCTTTGTGGTTTCATGGATCACACTTTGAGCAACAGAGGGCTCTGAGTGTTACTTTCTTGGAGACTACCTGAGGTATCTGATGGTTGTGCTGAAGCCTAAGTGCTACTGAAGTCTTAGGCCATCATTTGGTGGGGTCAGCAGGAACTATGATAAATGACAGAGCAAGTCCATATGAAATATAGTAAGGACAGAAGCTGAGCATCGCTAAGCAGCTTGAGTGACTTTGCCCCATATTTACCATGTGGTGCAAATGTACAATTATAATAGCTATGCTTTTTATTTCCCAGTAAATTTTTTTTTGTGATGATGAGATATAAAATGAAAATCACGCTTAAGGAAAAAACGAATGAATGTAGAAGCTAATGGGAATGTGTAACATTCAGGTTGTGTTACTGCTTTGTCCATGTTCGTGATGGCTCTAGTCTCCCCAAAGAACCTTCAGAACCAGAAGAACCACCTTACTGAGCAGGCTTAGCAGTCAGTGGTTAGTTGATGAAGGAAGTAAATATGTGCAGCTGCAGGGGATGTGTTTGCACAGCACCCTGCACAGCAAGACTCATCATTCAGATCAAATGAGTGCTCTAAGTGTATTTCATGTGTTATCAATTTCAAGCCTTTAAAATTATAAATATAGAAATGTGAAACAAAAGCTGTTAATGTGTTGACTCCATCAGGGGAAGAATTAAATGACGGTAGTTTGTCTCTGTGATAAGATTATTCATAACAAAAATCAATTATTTCTGGGAAGATTTGATTTATTTCATCTATTTCATGAAATCTAAGGAGAGCACTTGCAAGATCATTCTGTTGAAGGTTAAAAATATGACTTTTTGTTGAGAGCTTTTATAAATTCAGTTTAAAAGTTCAGCATCAAAGATAAAATCATTTTTGTTGTGAAAATGATAACACAAATTTTAGTGAAGCATGATAACATGGTAAAGACAATATTCTTACTCAATTAAGATGTGTGGAGCATAAAATATACTTAACATTGATTTTAGAGGGTGGTGGACACATAGTGTGTAATTCTGCTCACAGAAGGTGAGATATTCTTCCTATTACACTAGACAGTGTAGTTGTCCTTGAATATATTTTGCATGAGCAAGATCAAACTGTAAAATATCAGTGACATAGCTAACATTGAATAGAGCACAGTGCTTCGGTCTGATGATGTGGAAATTCCCTGTGTTGCCCCCAAATCAGTTATAGTTTAAGGAAGCTTGAGACACCAAAATCCACTTTGTAAATTTCTGTGTGTCCTACAATCAAAGTGAATTCCTGAATTAGTACTCTAAATTATGGTCATGATATTTTTCACAATGGTTGGAATTATTTTTAAATTTAATTTGTAACTAACAAACATTAATTGTATATATTTATGGGGTATGTGCGATGTTTTGATTTGTTTACTTTGTGGAATGATTAAATCAAGGTAGTTTACCTTATGTACTTAACTTTTTTGTGGTAAAAACATTTAAAATCTATACTTTTAGCAATTTTGAAATATACGATGAATTATTATTCATTGTAGTTATTGTTGTGTGCAATAGATCACTGACGTATATTTCTCTTACCCCATCAACATCTTTTCTTTCCCCCATTCTTCCCTCCCCTAGCCTATGTAACCACCATTCTACTCCTATGAGTTCAACATTTTTAGATTCCACATATATAAGTGAGAACATGTGGTATCTGTCTTTCTATATCTGACTTATTTCACTTAGTATGATGTCCTCCAGGTTCATTCACGTTGTCACAAGTGACAGGATTTCTCCGTGTTAAAAGACAAAATATTATTCCATTGTGTGTATATACCACTTTTTCCTTATCCATTCTTCTGATGATAAACACTTACATTACTTCCATTTCTTGACTATTGTGAACAATGCTACAAAGAACAGAGGAGTGCAGATATGTATTTGGCTTACTGATTTCAATTACTGTGCATCCAGGAGTGAGATTGCCTTATAATATGGTAATTCTAGTTTTAGTGTTTTGAGAAGCTTTATATTTTTTCCCATAAGGACTATACTAATTTACACACCCACAAACATTATACAGGGTTACCTTTTCTCCATAACCTCACCAAAGCTCGTTATCTTTTAGTTAGAAAATTTTAACCAACATATTCAATTTATAGAGTAACAAAATCTTAGCTCTTGATATATTTAGCAAATTGCAATTATTAAAACAAAATTAGGAAGTTGTAATTTTTTTGCATTTAAAAAAGCAAGAGGAAAGCTGGGCTTGGTAGTGTACACCTGTCAGCCCAGCACTCAGGAAAGCGGGAAGATTGCAAGTTTGAGACCAGCCTAGGTTACTTAGTGACTTAACAAAACCTTGTCTCACAACAATAAATAAAAAATGGCTGGGTATCAACTTGCTGTGAAGGTCCTGAGTTTAACCCTCAGTTCCTTAACAATAACAACAACAACAACAAAAAGGCAAGAGAAAAATTAAAAATTAAATTAAATGATTGTTCAAATCTGTCCAAAATTAATTTGAATTTATGTAATTTGTGCTTGATACCTTAACTTGGGAGCAAGAAACTAATTTTGATTGATCTTCTATTTCTAATTGGATAAACTTATAACCTCTACCAGAATTGAGAAGGCATACAATTTTGCAGCATCTAAGGAATCAAGAGTAGATACGGCCGGTGAGATGGCTCAACAGCATAAGCATCTGCCTAGCAAGCACGAGGGACTGAGTTTGACTCCTGGAACCCACATACGAAAAAAGGGCTGGTGATATCGCTCAGAGCCACGGGAGCCTGCTGGCATGCGATGTCCTGAGGTCGACCCCTGGTACCCACAAAAAAAAAAAAGAGTACATAAAACCATTTTATATTAGATAGTTTTCCTGTTGCTATAACAAGATATGGAAGTCTGGGTAATGTATAAAGTGAAGAGGCTTATTTAATTCATAGTTTAGAGACTAGAAGTTCAAGATTGGTTGGCTGTATCAGTTTGGCCTCAGATGAGGCAGCTCCTGACTGTACTACAATATAGTAAAGGTCATCATGATGGGACTGAGTGGAAGGGAGGGATCATATCATGAAACAGGAAGTGAGAGAGCTTCATGGTCAGACCTCCTTTTTCTGTAACTACCCACTCTTTCAGAAACTATCATCCCATGGGAACTACATAAATCTCTTCCAAGGGTGATGTTACCATGCTTGTTTACCTCCCACTAAGCCCCATGATTTAAAGTTTCCCCCAACACCATCAAACTGAGGACCAAGCTTCTACCCCAAGAACCCCTGGGGGACAAGCCATACCATTACTTGAAATGTTTTGTTTTACATAAATTTTGCCAAAGATACTCTGAATGGAGGCAAAAAGCAGTATCTATGAAAATAATATGCTTGATGTTTTAACAAAAACAGAAATGAAATTAAGAACATTGCTTAGAAGAATTCGCTCTGAGATTACCATGTGCCTTGTTAAAAAGCAAACTGAGGGCCGGTGAGATGGCTCAGCGGCTTAAGCGCCTGCCCGGCAAGCACGAGGGCCCGAGTTCGACTCCCGGAACCCACATACGAAAAAGGGGCTGGTGATATCGCTCAGTGGCACGGGCGCCTCCTGGCGCGCGAGGTCCTGAGGTCGACCCCCCGGTACCCACAAAAAAAAAAAAAAAAAAAAAAAAGAGCAAACTGAGCCACAGTCAAATGTGAGCAAACAGAAGTTTATAAGTGGAGCAGCAAATACCAAACCAGAAATGGTTCAGGACTGTAAGTAGGAAAATGCGAAGCAGAGACTTCCATAGGATAAATGGGGAACTAAGAAAAAATATTTGATTGGTTACAGTTATATAATTGCCTTAGTTGTTCTACTCCATTGGCAACTCTCTAGTTATAGAGGTTTGCTTGTTGCTTCTGATTGGTTGAACCTTAGTTCTGTTTTTCTTTTATGTAAACGTTGGCAAGAAATAGCTCAACTCACTTATATTTGCAAGACAAGTAAGGGTGAGGTCACTTACGAAGCTTGACTGACTTTGTCTGCTCAGGGATTCTTTATGTTACAGGTCTTCATTTTAATCTACCCTAATAAGCTCTACTCCTTTACAAAGAACAATTTCTTGTTTAGAAATAAGATAGTCTGGATAGAGAGAAGAGACACTTGCTGTTGTCAATGAGTACAGGTAATTTTCTGAAAAAGTTAAAAATATCAAGGTAATACTGAAGAAAACAGTGACTACTAGGAAACTCATCAAAGCTCCTGAACATATTACAGGAATAACTGTTCTCTTTACATTACTCTTTCATGTTTAAGGAAACAAAGACATTTAAAATTTTCCTTCATTGCTTACAGATTTAAGATTTTTTTTGAAAATTGGTTTTGAATAGCAAGCATCATTTGTAGTGTCTACTAGTAAACTAAAACCTATTTGTTGACACATATGTACTACATATAAAAATACAATTTTAATGATTTTTGTGTTGTCTTACACCCACAAAGCCTCCTCAATTAGATCATAAATTATTTTTTCATAGGAGACAGGAACTTTATTGGATTTACTGTTATATTGCTGTGCAAAATGCATGTCACTTTAATATTCTTTTCCGAACTTTATTAGCACACATGGTTTTGTAAACTTTAATCATTCTTACATCCTTTGATGTTTTTAAAGTTTTGTTTTTATTACTACATGTTTGCAGTACATAATAATTATTTTCATTGTGAAGAGTTGGTATGTGTTCATAACACATTTTAATTCTTTTCATATCCCCTGTATTGCCAGCCTGTACATTTATCTTTTGTATAAGAATATGGGAGAGACTTCCAGGAAGATGACAGAGTGGTAAGAAGCAAAACAAATCAGTCCAAGATTTGGAATATAGACACTAGCAAATAACATGTTTTTCATTCTTTCCTTCCCTCCTGTTTTCTTCACCAGCTTCCTGCAGCCTGAGTAATCTTCCTCCGTCCTTCAGCCTTGCTTCTAATCTCTTTTTTTTTTTTTCTGTGGGTACCGGGGGGTCGACCTCAGGACCTCGTGCGCCAGCAGGCGCCCGTGCCGCTGAGCGATATCACCGGCCCCTTTTTCATATGTGGGTTCCGGGAGTCGAACTCGGGCCCTTGAGCTTGCAAGGCAGGCGCTTACGCCGCTGAGCCATCTCACCAGCCCCTCTAATCTCTTTTTCTTCTTTTATTTCTCTATTTTTCCTCTCCTTCTTTTTAATTTTCTCCCCTTAGTATAAAATTGCTCTATTGAATGGATATACTGTATATAATTTTCTTATTTATCTTAGATTTTGTTATAAACTATAAATCTTGTATATATGATCAAAGGTAACAAATTATTACTTCTCACAGTTTGTCCTTTTCCAGTCTTGATGCTATCGTTGTTGTTGACTGTACTACTTTAGCCAAAGTGATCAACTGACCTTCCTTGTATGCCAATACTTAGATTGTCTGGGGGACATAAACAATACTACAGTCCAGTACCAAAGAAATGGGTACCAGCCAAACAGGCTGCAACCTCTTATCCCTAATAAACAGCAGAGGCAGGATCCCGGGGCAGACTCAAAGGCTAAGAACTAACTACACCTAGAAGACATCTATGAAAAGTAGTAATTTCCTAAAGACTATTTCTGATCAGTCTTGGATTGAAATCCACTTTGTCTGCAAGTAGAATAACTACCCCTGCTTTTTTCTGTGTTTCTGTTGCATAAGTATTGCTTCCCATTCTTTTATTTTCAGTCCATGAATTTCTTTTTTTAGTTAAGTGTGTTTCTTGTACATAGTATATTGTTGGATCTTGTTTCTTGATCCATTCTGCCAATGTTTCTTTTGATTGGTGAATTGACCATTAACATTGATGGCTATACCTAATAGGTACTGACTTCTCCTTGTCAACATATTATTTTCCTTTTTTTTTTTCCTTTTGGTGCCAGGAATCGAACTCACAACCGCGTGCTTGCCAAGCAGGTGCTATGCTGCTGAGCTATATCCCCAGCTATTTTCCCAGTTTTCATTCCCTTATCTTCCCTTTTATTTAATCGCTTGCCTTTCCTGGTGGATTCATTCTATTGGGATTCTTGGAATTGTTTTTTTTTTCCTAGAATTTTTGGAGTGCTGGTTTGGTGGTCATGAATTTATTCGGGTGTTCTTTATCATGGAAGTATCTTGTTTCTCCACCAATTTTAAAAGATGATTTTGCAGGGTACATCAATCTGTGTTGGAGATTGTTTTCTTTTAAAGCTTGAAATATTTCACTCCAAGCTTTCCTTGACTTAAGGGTTTGTGTTGAGAAGTCTTATGTGATTCTGATGGGTTTTCCTTTACAAATGATTTATTTCTTTTCTCTAACAGCTTTTAATATTCTGCTCTTGAGTTGAATTTCTGAAATCTGGACTATTACATGCCTTGTTCTGATCATGGCTAACTGGAGTTCTATATGCCCCGATTATCTGTATGTCAAATTCTTTTACCATGCTTGGGAATTTTTCTGCTATTACTTCTGTGAACAGGTTTTTTTTTTTTTTAATGTCCTTTGTGCTATCTTCTAATTTTTTATTGATTCCAATTCATCTTATATTATTCTTCTTTGCATCATCTAGCAGCTGTTGGATTGATTTTTCATGGTCCCATTTTTTTTTTTTTTGTATTGGGAATCGAATCGAACTCAGGACCTTGAGCATGCCAGGCAGCAGCTTGTGCCACTGAGCTATATCCCTGGCCCTACCTTGGTATTTTTAAGAAGTCTTTCATTTGATGATTGCGAACTGCAACCCTGTCTTCTAGATCTGATGTTCTATCTTTACATTGGTTGATTTTGCTGTGTATACTTTCAATAAACTTTTTAATCTCCTAGATATCTGTTTGAACCTGTTTTACAGAATCAACTTCTTTCCTATGTTGGGCATTCATGATTTCTGTCACTTTCTTAAGGTCCTCCATTTTTTTTAATCTTTATGGAGTCTAGATTCACTAACCATGTCTTTCATTATGGTCATATCTTTAAGTGTGTAATTATTTCTTTTTTTGTGTGTGGAAACTCATGCATCTGCTTTGTTACTTCTGCTGTTATTATTTGAGAAAGTTCAACTGGACTGCTTTTGATTTCTTCCACCCCAGCACTCTCTAGATTTGCCTTGGGCAAGCTGGGGGTCTGGGATTGCATCTTGCTTCTGTATTTTCTCATTTTCTTTTTTGTTTGTTTTTTAATTTATTTTCTGTATTGATGCTTGTAAATTGCTAATGATACATAGCTTTATTACTACTATTGAGGCCTCTTTAGGAAATGAGTACTTTTCATAGATTTTTCTATGAAAAAGCAACTTAGAATGCCCAAAACTGAGTCAAACTGAGTCAGTGTGGTTCTGGTAATGGAAGAGCTACCTAAGGATTGTTGCCAAAATAACATAAAAGGAGAACAGGAAGGGAAGATTTCATGCTGTCAATTTTCTACGAGAAAATTGCCATGGCTGGTTTTTTGGATACAAACTTGCCTTTCTCATGATCAGAGGAGCTTGGGTCCTTGCTGTCACTGGGGATGGCTACTGTCCTCTTCCAGGGAGCTCTGTTCTTAGCCTCGAGCATCACTTCCTGGCTCCAGTGAAGATCTCTATGAACTCGGCAGTTCTCATTGTCAGAGGAGCTCAGGCCCTCACTGTTGCTGGGGATGGCTGCTGTTTTCTTTGGGGGAGCTCTGGTCTTCACCTTGAGTGTCTCTTCCTGGCTCCAATGAAGATGCTTCAGCCTTGTGGCATAAATCGTTCACTCCACTGGTGCAGACTTTCTACCTTCTACCACTGGGCATTGGGCCTTCCCCAGGCAGATCCTTGATATGGACTTGCATGGGACATTGTTGTGGGCTCTAGGCCTCCAGCTGGACTAGTGGAGGACATTTCCATGGACATTTAGGCCTTCTGCTGGACTCATGCAGGACATTGCATAGGATCCAGGGCATTAGCTAGATTGTTTAGGTCCCTAGCATATGGACAGATCTCTTGCACTCTTCTGCATTTGACTTTTTGGGTGAATATTATAAAATAATCCTATAAATTATGTGTCCTCTATTAAATCTATTCCCTTGCAAACAATAGTCACTATACACTTGTTAAGGGAAAAATCCAAGAGGAAAAGATAATAATTATAAATATATATGTGCCAAATACCAGCACATGCAACTACATAAAAAAACTAATGGATATGAAAAATCAGAAAAACACTAATATAATTGCAGTGGGGGACCTCAATATCCCACTGTCACAAATAGACAGATCAACTAGGCAAAAAATCCACAAAGAAATATCAGAGCTGAACCAAACCCATGAACAAATGTACTTAATAGATACCTACAGAGTGTTCCACCCAACAACAACAGAACACATATTCTTCTCAGGAGAACACAGGACTTTTTCCAAAACAGAACACATACTAGTTCACAGCACATGCTTAAGTAAATGCAAAGAAATTGAAATTATCCCATGCATATTATCAGATAATAGTGTAATGAAATAGGAAATTGATGGCAAAAGAAACAACAAAAACAACATAAACATATAGAAATTAAATAATATCATCCTGAACAACCAATAGGTCACAGATGATATTAAAGAAGAAATTAAACAGTTTCTACAATCAAATGATAATGCCAATATGATATAGCAACACTTAGGAGATGTGACTAAGGTGGTCCTATTAGGAAAATTTATAGTGGTGAATTCCCACATGAAAAAAAAAAAAAAAACAACAGAGTGAGCTAAAATAGATAACAAAATGTTGAACCTCAAGGTTCTAGAAAAAGAAGAGCAAGTTAAAGCCAAAGTTTATATGGGGAATGAAATTATAAAGATTAGAGCAGAAATTAATATAGTTGATACTAAGAAAACAATACAAAGAATAAAGGAAGAGTTGGTTCTTTGAAAGATTAAATAAAATTGAAAAATCTTTAAACAGCCTTATCAAAAAATGGAAAGAGGGCCGGTGAGATGGCTCAGCGGCTTAAGCGCCTGCCCGGCAAGCGCGAGGGCCCGAGTTCGACTCCTGGATCCCACATATGAAAAAGGGGCTGGTGATATCGCTCAGCGGCACGGGCGCCTCCTGGCACGCGAGGTCCTGAGGTCGACCCCCCGGTACCCACCAAAAAAAAAAAAAAAAATGGAAAGAAAGAATCAAATCCATGCAATGAGGGATGAAAATGGTGAAATCACAACAGATCCTACAGAAATCCAGATGATCATTAGTACCTACTTTGAGAACCTATACTCTGATAAGAAGAAAAATGCAGAAGAGATGGACAGATTCTTTGACTCATATGAATTACCAAAGTTGAATCAAAAAGATAGAAAAATTCTAAATAACCCAATGTCAGTCAATGAAATTGAGGAAGTAATTATAGCACTACAAATAAAAAAAAAAAAGCCAAGGTCCTGATGTATTCACTGCTGCGTTCTACAAGAAATGTAGAGAAGATATAATGCCACTACTCCTCAAATTCTTTAATGAAATTGAAAGAGAAGCAATATTTCCACAGTCATTCCTAGAAGCAAGCATTACCCTGACACCAAAACCAGAGAAGGGTCCAATCAAAAAAGAGAACTACAGGCCATTTTTCTTAATGAACATAGATGCAAAAACCCTCAATAAGATAGTGGCAAACAGAATGCAAGAAGTCATCAAAAAGGTTATATATCACGATGAAGGAGGATTCATCCCAGGGATGGTTCAACTTATGCAAATCAATAAATGTAATACACCACATTAACCAGAACCACAGACAAAAACAAATGAACATCTCAAATGCAGAGAAAGCATTAGATAAAGTTCAAAACACATTCATGGTAAAAACCCTACAGATAGGGCCGGTGAGATGGCTCAGCGGCGTAAGTGCCTGCCTGGCAAGCGCGAGGGCCTGAGTTTGATTCCCGGAACCCACATACGAAAAAAGGGCCGGTGATATCACTCAGCGGCACGGGCGCCTACTGGTGTGCAAGGTCCTGAGGTCGACCCCCGGTACCCACACACACACACACAAAAACCCTACAGATAATTGGAATAGAAAGTCATTATCTTAATCTGATAAAAACTGACTATGATAAACCAATAGGCAACATCATACTAAATAGTCAAAATGGAAAGTTTTGCATCTAAAATTATAAACAAGACAAGGATGCCCACTGTCACCATTCCTAACTCTGGAAACATTAGCCATAGCAGTTAGACAAGAGAAAGAAATAAAATGGATATGGATAGGAAAGGAAGAAGTTGAATTATAATTACTTGCTGATGACATGATATTCTACACAGAAGACCCCAAAAACTCCACCAAAAGATCCCTAAAATTAATAACCAAATTTGGTAGTGCAGCAAGATACAAAGGCAACACTAAAAAATCAATAGCATTCCTGTATACAAATAATAAACTCATGGAAAGAGAAATTAGGGAAACAACATCTTTCACCATAGTACCAAGAAATATGAAATGCTTAGGAATCAAACAAGGGAAGTGAAAAACCTATACAGTGAAAATTACAGTACTCTGAAAAAGGAGATAGAAGAGGATATCGGAAAATGGAAAGATATCCCTTGTTCTTGGGTAGGAAGAATCAATATAATGAAAATGGCCATACTTCAAAAATTGTTGGGCTGGTGAGATGGCTCAGTGGCATAAGCGCCTGCCTGGCAAGCGCAAGGGCCTGAGTTTGACTCCTGGAACCCACATACGAAAAAAGGGCCGGTGATATCGCTCAGCGGCACGGGCGCCTGCTGGTGTGTGAGATCCTGAGGTCGACCCCCAGTACCTAAAAAAAAAATTGTTATACAGATTTAATGCAATCCCAATCAAAATACCAATAGCATACCTCACAGAAATAAAGAAAAAAATCCTGAAATTCAAATGGAATCAGAAGTGATCCAGAATAGCAAAAGCAATTCTAGACAAAAAGAACAAGGCAGGGACCATCATAATCCCCAATTTGAAGTTACACTATAAAGTTACTGTGATGAAAACAGCATAGTACTGGGGAAAACAAAACAAAACAAAACAAAACAAAACAGACCAATGCTCTATAAAATAGAAGAGACCTAGAATAGCAAAACAAATTCTGGGCAACAAGGGCAAGGCAGGGGATGTCACAATTTCCAATTTGAAGTAATACTACAAAACTACTGTGATTAAAAAAAAAAACCAGCATGGTACTGGCAAAAAACCAGACCTAATGATGAACAGAACAGAACATATGCAGAAACAACTCCAAACACACTCAGCTACCTTATCTTTGACAAACGGGTCAATCACCTTCACTGGCAGGACCTTTAATAAATGGTGCTGAAAAACTGGCTTTCCACATGTCGAAGACTGAACCTAGGCCCATCTCTCTCACCACACACTAAACTATACTATGTAAATTGCACTCTTGTGTAATTCTAAATATGTCTACCTCCATTTCTTTATCTCATAGTACTATGAGCTAGTTCTCATTCACTAGAAAAAGACTCTAGAGAGCTCTCACAATAGAAGGATACAAAAGGAAGCCAGCAGTCTTCCTTCTGGAGCAGACTAGAACTGTCATGAAAGCCTAACCAGGCTATGCATTAATATTGAAATTTCAGTCTCCAGAACTGTGAGAAATAGATGTTTACTGTTTAAGCTAACTGGGCTGTAGTAATTTGTTATAGCAAATTGAAATAATTTTATACACACCAGAGCTTTCCTCTGATCTGCTTTAAAAACACACAGGAGACAGAGCTTACCTGCCACCCTTCCCAAAGCTTGGCCAACTGTGTAATGTCCTACAGCCCCTCCCTCTTATCCTCTTGCTGCAGGGGTTTCATTTCCCTCTCCTGCGGTGGTGAGCTGCCTGTGTGTCCTCTGTGCTGGCCCAGGTCCCTGTCTCCAGTCATGGGTGATGTCCTTTTTGTGGCACCTTGAACGGTTCAATACACTGCTGTTGAAGAGGCCAGGCTGGGTCTCTCCCAAAGCTGTGTCCTTTATAACCTGTGTTCTTCAAGGCAGAGACGTTAGCTGTGGACGCAGCAGCATTTATGAAGTGCTTCTTACTAAAGTGCTGTGAATAAGTCATTATTCTTGTTTACCTGGACATGTGCTCACGTAACAGTGGCTGTGAATATGCTTTTGTTTTGTATCCTTAGATTGCTTTTCCTCTTTTCTGGTAATGAGAGAGAGAATATGCTCTCAGACCTGTTTACTGAGCGAGTGATGGAAATGCCTTCTGTTCTTTTGCTTTACAAAATAAGTAGTGTCATTAGTCTAAAATGAATTTGGTTTTCAATTTGTTTCAAGTTGTCATTTTAGCATCCTGTCATTGTGCTAGCCAAATCCTGCTCAGGAGCCAATCCTTGCTTAGTCTCTTGTATGCAATAAAGGATTGAGATCTTGTCACCAAAGAAAATATGCCAGTGAGGCAAATCAGAGCCAGACATTAGCAAGGAGTAAGAGACTCCAAGAACATGTGGAGCTTGTAACATGGTAGCAGTTGATGAACATATTAAAAACAAAACAAGACTGAAAACCAAGTTACAAAACAGAGGAAATGAATTTAGAGGAACATAGAGTTAAGGTTTCTAGGTGATGGATGAGAGGATATACTGACTTCCTAATGAAATTCACAACCTCAGTGTCTCTGGTTGTGTTCCTTTAGGGACAAAGTGAGATTCAACGCAGTACTGTGGGAACACTGGTGGGCATCTGTGTGTGTGTGTGTGTGTGTAGTGAGATACATAGGAAAATTGAGAAGGAAGATGAAGGGCAAAGACAGACTCATAATTCTGCATGACCTTTGCTATTAAATCATGTTCATGTTTTACCTGTGTGTACAAACATGTACAAAATACCTGGAGGTAGGGGATCAACTATAGGTGAGATCTATTGAGGAGGGTTAAAAAGGATAATGGGGATTTTTTTTCCTCAGTAGAATAATAGAGTAATTTAAGTAAAGAATTTCTTGCCTGAACTTTCCTGAAAAGGCATAAGGAGAAATTATTTTGCTTACGTGATAATTTGCCCTTTCTCTATTTATGTCACTAGGTCAGTCTTCTGTTATTGGGTATATGTTAGAAGCAGAACATAGGTTTAAAGGTAGTTTGTAAAAGTAGAAGAACAGTTCAGCTCTAAAACATTATCAGTTCTCTGTTTCCAAGAATGATTCAGCAGCCATCCAATAAGAAGTTGTACCTACCAGTAAGTGTTAAATTAATCAGCCTCTAGTTGCAACAGCTTTTGAATAACCCAGCAAAGGATCACGGTCCACCTCATGATGGCTGACAAGTGAGTAATGAGGATTACAGCTGTCTTGAGTAGCATGTACTTTTCCCTGAGCACACCCAAGTTCATGAGGCTATGTCTTTAAATATGTTGCTTGGAGCTCCCTCTTTTTGCCCAGAAAACATCTCTCAAGTTCCAACTCAAATATCATTTAGTCTAGGAACCCTACACTACCCTGATATATCCCATCACCCTCCCTTTGCCCTTTCACAAAGGGACAAACCCTTTGTTTACACCCTTTTAAAAACAGTTTATAAATTAATATTTTTGGTCCTCTCACTACTGTAAGCATGAATTCAAAAACAGAGATGATGAGTTATTTGTATTTGATATCTTAACCTATATAGCCCAGTGCCCAGCTGGGATGAGATGTTCAGGAATTAATCATTAACTAGGATGGTATGCATTTTTGACATTCAATTTGCTTTGATGAGCAGGATGAGACTGTGTCATCCTTGACCTGGATGACTGAGTCAATGTTGCACAAACAGGCAGGAGGAAATGAAAGTTTGCGCTGAGGAATATTGATGATTCTATTACTCACTCTATTACTATTTAAATTATCAGATTCTATTTATATTACTCAAAGGGTATTGCATTTCTTACAATTAAGCATGGCTTGAAAAAATGTCTAAGTAAAATCTCAGATTATATCCCTTGGAAGATTATATTGTGTGTTTCTTTAAAAAATTACACGTCATATTTTTCTTATTCTTTAATCTTACATTTCAATACAAAATGTACTAGAAGTAATTTTCCTTCTCTCAGAGTCTAAAAATGAAGGAAAGCCGGTGAGTTTTTCTGTGTATGAATTCAGTTTCACATGACTTCAGCCATATTAAATAGTAGCTCCCATGATTGCCCCAAAGTGATCCTAGTTCATTTTTCCTTTTTAGTTTCCCAGCAAACTATAAATAGATAAAACCATAGCATGGCAAGTGGATTTTTACAATGAGACCCTGGTGCCAGGAATGTGCCTGGCTCTTTGATACTAACAAGATAAACCAGGTACATTCTAGCTAGAATTAAGTCTCTTATTCTAACCAGTGTATGTACCCCAACTTCTCATCCAAATTGCAGGGACACATTTTGTCTTTCTGCTACCCAGAACCATGATTCTGTCAGTAAGTCTTCCAATAAATTGTATAGTGTGCAACCCTGAATCTGTCTACTTCTCTTTCTTTGGTTTCATGCACCTTAAATATGAGTCTTATAAACCAAGACCCAGTTGTTCCAGAACTCTCCGTTATTTGCTTTTCAAAAGAATGTTATTTTGGTTTTTCCACACAAACTGTTTATGTGACCTTTAGATTGTGAGTACCTAAAACAGCAGAACAGTTGTACCTATCATTCATATAATCTGACTAATATGTAGAGTTGAGAAGGTAGTTTGGGGCCCACAGTGGAGTTTTAGTTTGTAGCTAAAACAGAGTGAACCCGAACTTCAGAGAATGAAGCAGTCTTATCAGATAATTTAGTCCTTAGAACATCACACTGGGAATTCAATCAATGAGAAAGATTACTTAAAATGCCATCTATTTTCATATATGGACATTAATTTATGAAGAAGTAAGGATGTGAAAATTGAAGCAAATCACATAGTTATGATCTACACTTCCCTAGTTATCTCTATGGTAGCCAAAGTTGTTATTTTCTTCTCTTTGCAGTAGGAGATTAAAATTTGGAGTCCTTTGAGAAGTCCCATCTTCTTCCTGTCCCTAGACCTTTCGCTCCACTCATATACATATGTGCGCACATACAGACACTTACACACGTACACACACAGACACACACATGGCACTTTAGCTAACTGATAAGGGACTTGGGTAACATCTTAAAGGTTTATTTAATTTCCGAGTAGGATTTTGTAAAGCATTTTAGAAAAGTTCCACATATACGGCTTTTATGTTAGTGCCACATATTAAACACCAGAGTAAATTATTTAGTTCATTTCATAGTCACTAGTGAATTATAGCAAATGGAGCCTTTTTCTCATCACCTAAATGTGAGAGATCCTATTGGTAGGGAGTGGTGAGCGGATGCCATCCCAGGTGCTCCCTCCTGTCACCTTATATGACAATTGGGTAGGTATCATCTCAGGTGCTCACTCTTGTTCAAGTGCTCATGATGACAACTGGGAAGCATCACTCCAGGGGCTCACTCTGCTTGCCCTGCCTCTGGTGGCACTTGGCAGGTGAGTTTTAAGGCCTCACTCCTCCCGCCTTGTCTGTGAGGACAAATGAGCAGGACCATCACAGGGCCTCCCTTTTGTCCTGTCTCTGATGAGCACCAGGCAGGTGCTGTCTCAGGGATGCCTACTTTTTTCTATATGAGATCTGCTCCGGGCAGGCATACCCACACACGCGATTTCCCATTGGCCTGTGTGACAACCGGGCAGTGGCATCTCAGGTGTTCCCTTCTGTTGGTCTTTTGGGATCACCCCCGGGCAGCTGCCATCTCAGGTGCTCCCTCTTGACCTTCTTATGGTCATTTTCCTCGCTTCCTCCTGTCACCCCCCCCGAGGAACACTGGTTAGCCACCAGCTAAGGTGCTTTCTCCATCAGCCTATCTCCCTGGTGTGACCACTGGGCTGGCATCATCTCAGGTCCTCCTCATGCTTAGCTTGTCTTTCATGACTATTGAGCAGGCCCATATCAGATGCTGCCTCTTTTTGCCCTGTCTGTGGTGCCCACTAGACAGGGCCATTTCAGGGGGACCCTTTTGATCCCTGGTGACCACCAGATTTCTCATGCGTCTCTTCTGAGTAGCACAGATGCACCAGTTGATTGTAGTTGGTCATACTTGAAATGATTTAATAGCTGTTTTGTACCAGGTGGACATACTTTTAATCATTGTAAATGACTAAAAGTTGTCCTGGAACTGCTGTTTATTTATCATTAATGTCGTGTGATGAAATTTTACTGCTGACTCATTTCTACTACTAAATTAATTTCCTGAAATGGGACAAATGAATTGCAGAGCATTGTCTTTGCATGCAAGGGGTAGAGGCCTGCTGACACCATTCTCAAGGATTCATGTCCTCTAGGGCATTAAGTACTTCAGCTCTATACATTTGGTCTTCATTACTCTGAGAGCTTCAAGTTTATCATAACTTTCTTTGGGGGGATTATAAAAGTCAAAGGCAATATGATGAGCAGTTGAACTACTAATGATGTCTAGGTTGTACTGGATCTGTAAAATGTAGATTTGAAAAAAAGGATATAGAATTGAGGCTTTTTAAATGTAAGTAATAAATTGCCCTTGAAAATTAATATCAACTTTATCTCTACTGGATATTACTTATGTAAATGATTGACTCCAAGAAATTATTTAGACATTTTATTCAATTTAGGCATAACTAGGAGACAATTAGAAAATCTATGATAAAATAAAACACACTAGAAACCAGTAGGGGGATGTCAAGTCCTTAAACTGCCAAGTTATTCAAAACTAAATAGAAATGAAAAAAACTCAAGTGGAAGAAAAACGTTTATGAAAAACATTCCAGTGTTAAATACTTCATAAGAAAAAGTGTGTATGTGTGTGTGTGTTTACACTCAGGCACATTTTACTCTAGAACTGGATAAATTATTATTACTGTGGTTTGTTGGAGAATAAAATGTCAACTTGTCTAGTTTACCTTCATTTCAAAGTATTTCTTCATTTCAGAGTAATCCTCTTATCCTGTGCTTCTTTTCTGAGGATGCTTTCCCTAGGGAAATATTCATATAAAATGTCCTTAAAATATTTATAAGTAGAGTCATCCAAATTCAAAGACCCAATCCAAAAATGGGCATCTGAGATGAACACACACTTCTCAGATGAACAAATACAAATGGCAAATAAATATATGAAAAAATGTTCACCATCATTGGTCATTCAAGAGGTGCAAATTATTATTATTATTTTTTTTTTTTCCGTGGGTACAGGGGGTCGCCCTCAGGACCTTGCGCTCCAGCAGGCGCCTGTGCTGCTGAGTGATATCACCGGCCCTTTTTTCATATGTGGGTTCCGGGAGTCAAACTCGGGCCCTCGCGCTTGCCAGGCAGGCGTGTATGCCTCTAAGCCATTTCACTGGCCTGAGAGATGCAAATTAAAACAACACTGAGATTCCATCTCACTCCAGAAAGAATGGCTATCACCAAGAAATCAACCAATAACAAATGCTGGAGGGGCTGTGGGGAAAAAGGAACCGTTCTCCACTGTTGGTGAGAGTGTAGATTGGGGCAGCCACTATGGAAATCAGTGTGGAAATTCCTCAAAAAACTAGGATTAAAGGTCCCATTCGACAGAACTATTCCCCTCTGGGTATCTTCCCAGAAGGATGAAAACCATACCACAGCGATATATGTGTACCCATGTTTATAGCAGCACAATTTATAATAGCTAAATCTTGGAAACAGCACAAATGCCCATCAACTGAGGAATGGATAAAAAATATGTGGTCTTTTTATACAATAGAGTACTACTCAGCCGTAAAGAAGGGTAAACTTGAGGCATTTATAAGTAATGGATGCAACCTGAGACCATACTCATAAGTGAAATAAATCAGACTCACTTGTGTAAACATCATATTGTCTCCCTGCTGTGAGAAAATGACAGAGTAAATAAGGATCAAAATGTACAATAGATATTGTTAAATAGGAAGAAATTATTGAAAAGGAAAGAGGAACTAGGGCAGGAGAGAGGGGAAAAGAAGGAAGGGAAAAGGAAAAAAAATACAAGACAGTTATACTACTAGTTTCTCTTTTAAATTTTTTTTTATTTTATGGGAAAAAGGTTAAACAAAATTGCATAACAAAATAATAGGAGTATAACAATAGTTAATACATTACATGTTGTTATCTTTGAAGTAGTTGCTCAGGGTACAAGATATGGGTATAAAAATTTCCCCAATCGATATTAACACAAACCTTCCTTTTCAATGAACTAAGAGACACTAACAGTATAACTGACTTGCATTTTTTCCCTTTTCCCTACTGTCCTTTCCTCTTTCACCCATTCTAGTTCTTTTTTCCTTTTGAACAATTTCTTCCCATTTCACAATATCTATTGTAAATTTTAGACCTTATTTACTCTTTCAATTAATTCATTAAAAAGAAAGGTTTGTGCTAATATCTTTTGAAGAATTTTTTATGCCCATATCTTGTACTCTGAGTAACTACTCTGAAGATAACAATATGCAATGTATTAACTATTGTTATTCTCCTATTATTTTGTTATGAAATTTTGTTTTATTTTTTCCATAAAATAAAAAAAAATTATAAGAGGAGTCTACGCAATTTTGATATTGTTTTCTTTAAACCGTCTTTATTTCTTTTGCTTCAATTTATGGTTTTATAACTTTAAAAATTCCTGTGTTATGATAGATTTTAGCTAGCAAAGGCCTTGGATAAAAACAGCTTAGTTAATGTGATTTTTAAAAACTATTGATGAGAAAAAACATTATTCTTCTTTTTCCTCCTAAAACTCAAACTGTAATTTCCAGAGACTTTTTTTTTCTCTGAAGAAAGGAATATTAAGGCTGACAAATTTCCTTTTGGCATTTTGTATGCCTAGAGGCTGCCTAGGCACGTAGACGGAGACTTTAGGTCATAATATGCAAGCTTTGCTTTGGGTTCACATATTTAAAGATTCTGTCTGCATTTAGGACCTAGCAACTGTAATGAAAGTCATCTAAAAAATTTAATTATTTCTTCAAGAGCCTGGAAAAGTGCTGCTTGTTGATGAAGAGTCCCGACTTCCTGGGCATTCTGAACAGCTTTAGCTAATTTTCTATGTCAGGTTGCCTTAGTCACCTTTTGCCAACACTGAACTCATCCTGAGTTGGACTAAGATTGGAGAATTCCATGATGCTCTCTGGCTTCATGGCAGAGGGCTAGTTTAGCACAGAGCTGGAGCTATGTATGGTATGGATTTAAGGAATATATTGAGGGCTGGCAATGTAACGCAGAGGTAGAATGCTTGCTTAGTATGTGCAAGGCACTGAGTTTGATCTCAGCACTGAAAAAATGTGTTGAAGGAACAGATACATTTGATATAAGACCTATAAGAGCATAGATATTTAAAAATTTCCAATTATACTGGTCCCAGAGAGCATCGATGTGAGGATAAGAAATGAGTACATATTTCTGTCCTAAGAGTGACAGTTGGAGAAAGATGTGGGATCTTTCATCTTCTGAAAAAGGACTTTACAAACTTTCTCCAGAATAAGTTTTGCTGATAGCCACATCTAAATAACTGGGAAGAGCTGTGGGAATATTTTCATCAGGATTGCCTATTGGTATCTACTGTGGTTATCCTGAAGGATATTTTAGTGAGACACAATTCCCTTTGACATACTTACTAAAACATAGCATCAGTTCGGAGTTTGACTTTGCAGTAAAGTATCCTGCAGACATTTGCGTTTCTCCATGGAAGTCCTGGCGTGACATTTTTCAGAAATTGTTGGCCTTGACTCAGCTTTCTCTTACGCTCATAATGCCAAGTAATTCTGGAGTTGGAAAAGAAAGAACAGTAGCCTGTGTAGAGATTATCACAGAGTTTAAAGATGGGATCAAGTAGCAAAATATTTTGCTATATTACTCAACATTTCAAATGCACAATTGGGCATGGCCAAGCTTTCTTCTTCATCTTGCATATGTGCTGCTGAACTGAGCACTTCATCATCCTGTATTTTCTTGTTTTATTTGAACTTTAGAATGAAAATAGACTAATCTTTTATTAAAACTCCTCAATCATTTTGCTAGGCTATCATCTTCAATCCAATACACATGAAAATATTTAGATTGTTCTGAAGTATTTATTAACAAATCTAAAATTTCAACAGAGTGACTAGACGACATTGGTATTGGCAATGACTTTATTAATATTGCTCAAAAACCACAGGCAGCCAAAGAAAAAATAAGTAGAACTACATCAAACTAAAATGTTTCTGTACAGTAAAGTAAACAATCACCAAAACAAAAAGGGAATTATAGTATGGGAAAAAGTATTAGTAAACCATATACCTAATAAGAAGTTAATATCCAAAATAGACAAGAAATTCAACAAAAAAGATTTAAAATGGGCAAGGATTCTGAATAGACCTTTTTTCCCAAATACATACAAATAAACAATAGGTATATGAAAATGTGCTCAACATCACTAATCATAGAACAAATCAAACTCACAATAAGATATCAGCTCCCACCCATGGAAATATTCATTACCAAAAAAAAAAAAAAAAAAAAAAAGGATAAACGACAAGTGTTGGCCAGGATGTAGAGAAAAAGTTACACTTTTCCACTGTTGGTGGAAATATAGATTTGTGCAGCCATTATGAAAAGCAGTATAAAGTTTCCTCAAAAAAATTAAGAACAGAATAACCATATGATCCAGCAATCCCAATTCTGGTTATATATCCAAAGGAATTGAGATCACTATGCTGATGAGCTATCTGCATTCCTATGTTCATTGATGCACTATCATGAGAGCCAAGAAATGGGATCAACTTACACATCCATATATATGACTATACATATAAAATATAGATACAGATATAAAGGAATATTATTCAGCTCTAAAAAATAAGGGAACCTTATCAGTTTCTACAACATGGCCATGTACAATACCATACCATAGGATCTCCCTTGTATGTGGAACCTAAAGAAGTCAAACTCACAGAAACAGAATAAAAAGACTATTGCCAGAGACCGGGGAGTGGAAAATGGGAGGATTCTGATTAATGGATACAATATTTCAGGTATAAGTGATTTCTGTAGATTTAATATACAATGTTGTAACTCTAGTTAAAAATAATGTATTGTACACTTGAAATTACGAAGAGGGAAAATCTTTAGTATTCTCATCACGCACCAAAAATAGTAATTTATGAGGTGATGGATATATCAACTATGGTAATCGTTACAATGTATATGTAGCATGTCAAAACATCACATTGTGTACCTTAAATATATATGTCATATGTGTCAAAATAAATAACTTTTAATTAATAAAAGAATTCAAATTTTTATGTTAATCCATGTACAACTATAGTAGAAAATACTTAAAATTAAACTGATAACACAAATTTGAAGTGACACATGAGTATATCAAAACAACTTAAAGGAGAGCTTTTGAATACACAAGAACATGGTGAACTAAATTTATTCTGCTTTGTGTGTGTGTGTGTGTGTGAGAAAGAGGGAGAAGGAGAGACAGAGAGAAATAATGTGCCTTTGTCCTTAAGTAAGGTAATGTGTATTTTTTATAAATAAGATATTTTCTTACCTCCCCACACAATAAATATCATAGTGAAATTAACACTGAAATAGTACTGTAGCCTATAGGTTTTAGTCAAATTTTTCTAATTGTCCCACAGAGTTTTTCATCACAAAGAAAAGAAAAAAGATCACACATTGCATTTAGATGTCGTATATATTTCATGTCCTATAAAATGGGACAATTCCTCAGTATTTCTCTGTGTTTTACAACATTGGTATTTTCAAGACATGAGGTGCATCGGCCGTGGTGACATATATCCGTAATCCTGAGAGGCTGATGCAGGAGGATGACAAACTGGAGGCCAACGCAGGCAAGTTAGCAATTTAATGTGCCATTCCTCAAAATTTTAAAAAATGGTGAGGGATGTAGCTCAGTGCAAAGACTATGGGTTCAATCTCCAGTAGCAGAACAAACAAAGACAAAGTGGTTCTGAGAATTATAAACATATACATAGAGAAATATGCATAAAGAAATGTAACTTCCTCACCTCCCTCCAAGCATAGTCCTATCCCTTCATTTTTCTACCTCATTCTCTACCATTACTTGTGGGTAACTAATCTTGTTCATTTGTGCTTTATTCTTCCCATGGTTTTTTTTTTTTTTTTTTTTTTTTGCAGGAACAAGAAGATGGATGCTTTATTATTATTTATTCTTTCTTACACAAAAGGTGGCATGCTATAGTTTTTTCACTTGGCATTCTTCTGTCTGTCTTAGTTCATAAAGGTCTTCTCCATCTTTGTATACACTGCATGGTACACCACTCTGTGTGGGTGGAGCGTGGTTTATTCAACAGTTTTCATAGGCATGAGTACGTAAGTGTTTCCAGAGTTACCAAACCATGCCCATTGTGCCCACCACACAGTATGCCAATCACTGAAACTGGAGAGGGAGACTCAAGTTACAAATCTGACTTTCTAAGGAGAGGTTTTGGGGATATTTATGGGATAAAGAATTAGGATGAACCTCTGGCCAACCTACAGATGCATGGTTTATTATAATAAGCAATTATTGTAGTAAACCACATAATTTGGGGGAGGTTTGTTAGTAATAGATTACTGGATATAGCCCATTAGAATAGACTTATTTATGCTTGTATAACACACAGTGGTGTTTGGAGAGGAACTGCCTCTGCTCATTTTTTTCTACTGAGGATTTCATTCATTTCTTATTGATTTGTTGGAACTCTATATTCAGAGTTGCCTTTGTATTTTGTAAACAATCACAAAAGATAGGGGATCCATACATACCAGTAATTTGTCATTTATTCTTAGGCTAACCTATTAGTCTAACAAAATTAATAAAAATTTTAGTCATTCTTATGATCACAGTCACTTTGCATGAATCTCTGAAATAATCACAGCAATTTCAGTGTTGGAAGAGAAGTGGGAGGTCTTCTTTCTGTAAACATTAATATTTTCTTTTTCTCTTTGACATCCACGTAAGACCTGGATTCTTTTTCCAGAAAGAAAATGGACAGAAGGTACACAATATCAGAGGGTTAATGAAATTCCCAGAGTCCATGTGTGTACCCCAAATTCAGACTTTTTGACATAATACGAGGCAGAGTTAGTTATCCATGTCATTATTGTTTGTATTTAATATATGGAGCCAACATAATAAGAAAGTAAGATTAAACTTAGTCTGTTTGAACAAATAAGAAACCTATAGGAGATCATGAATTTGAACCAAATAGGTTATTGATTTTTGAATTATTTGGGCTAAAATCTCTATGTCTGAAAACTAAATACAATTTCCTTACATCTGTACTGTACTTTGAATGTTGCTTTAAGGCTCATTTTAATTCTCTTGGCAAAAAGCGGGTCTATAAAATCAAGTGATTCCTCACTCTCTTCAGAACACTCAAATATTTCTTCCTGACGATTTCCTGGGCAGCAGTTTTACGAACACCGAGAGCACTACAAATATTCATGTGGGTGACCCCTGATACATAAAAGTGCCTGAAGTATCCTTTGTGGCTAGAAGAACAGGTCCAGTGAAGACTTGGCACTATCCAAATAGAATTTAACTGTTTTCGTTTTTATAGTCAAGCCCGATCTAATAAAACATTGAGGTTTTGGTATTTAAATAAAGCATTTTACTTTCTGATATTTGAAAATATTGCCTTGACTGATTTTTGTCCTTTTCACGTTTTGATATATTTGGTAAAAGACAGAGCCTATAAAATTAGAAGTTTTCTTTTTAGAAGAGAAAAGGAGATCTGTAGATAATTATGTTTCAGGGTACAGTAGTCTCAGCATGCTATTCACATGGGAAGGTTTTGAATTGTGTGCATCCTCAGCTACTTGGTGGACCCAGCTCTGACTATGCAGGGGAAGCTAGGCAAAGCTCTAATGATAGAGGCACAAGACTGGATACACTTTCATATTCTAGTTCAGAAACCATAATATTTGTAACGTGTCATCCATTTTGGTTGAAAGATAAATGTTGTATTTAATCCATTCAGTGCTGGACTGCAAAATTTAGAGTTAGTTGCTAATTTATTTTACATTAAACAAACATATCTTTTTATACTAGAAATAATTACTGATTCTAAAAGCATCAGTTTGCAGTGACA
Organism: Erethizon dorsatum; assembly: GCA_028451465.1. Taxonomy (NCBI): domain Eukaryota; kingdom Metazoa; phylum Chordata; class Mammalia; order Rodentia; family Erethizontidae; genus Erethizon; species Erethizon dorsatum. The sequence goes on from CM051828.1 coordinate 56,067,105, forward strand.
CAGCCCACATTATAAATGGCAGCTGTCACCTGCACAGTCGGCCCATTTAGAAGGTTCAGGCTTCACCTGCCTCTGTCTGGCTCTGGTATTTATGTCATTTACTAGGACCAAGTAAGTACTTCAGTTTGAGATATGTAACCATGTTGACAAAAATGTGACCAAGCAAGTAGTTGCAGTGTTTGAGAACAGTTATAATAGATGGATTTATATGGGGTTAGGAGGATATGATATGTGCTGGAGTATTGCTGTGGATCACCTTAGGTAGGAGGACAGCACAGGGCATCTGGGTACTAGGAGAGGAGGGTCTGAGAAGATAGAGTATGCAGTTTACCATGAAATGTCACTCAAGGTTGAATTGTGTTTATGCGCATTCAGTGAAAGTGATCACTTCTGTAAGATAGAGAAATAAAGTTCTTTTTTTTTAGGTACCTAGAAATAAAGTTGCAAACAAAGTGCTTGTCACCAAGTCCCATGTATTTTTGTGTTTTCAACAAACCCAAGCAGTCACCAATGAGACTTCAATTTCAGAAGCATTATTTAAATGATCTGATTTTCATAACTATTAAATATAATATTGATGCTCCTCTGCATAAAATATAAAAGACCCAAGGAATAAAAAATTTTTCTTATTTTGCTTTGACATTAACTGGCTTAATGTATGCAAAATAAAATGAATATTGGAGATAATGAATTATACAGTTTACATTTACTTCTATTAAAGTGAAAAAGCATTGCCTGAGAAGCCTGTGTGCCCTAGATTGATCACACTTGTAAAAAATCATTACATTATTATTTGATCCTCAATTTCACTGTGCCTGGTCAAAAAAGTAGTCTTTTTACAAATAATATATACATGTTCTGTTTCCATTTTCTCTGTGACTTATTTCTCCTCTGTTTATACAATCATTAAAAGAAAACAAATCATAGTCAAGGAAAGAACAGTACTTAATTTCCTGCATAGGCAGGGGTTAATGTCAAAAATTAATAGCTTTGCGGGAATCAGCTCTAGACTTGAATGTAACATCTCTATTGATTTATTAGTAACTTTGGGAAAAAAGTGTTATATTCCCTGCTAATTTCAATTTATGAAAGATATTTAATTAGCAAAGTTGAGAGCAGCTAAAATGCAAAGGTGCCAAGACTTTCTAGGAAATCCAGAAGAAGAAATGTGAAAATTAATTGTAGATTTTTGGTGCTCAGAAAAATTAAAGTAAAATATAAATATACAACTTTACTGGTTGTAACATCCCAAAATAATAATAGATGATAGATATAGATAGATAGATAGATAGATAGATAGATAGATAGATGATAGATAAGATTTTTCAGTGAGATGGGAGAAAGAGGGAGAGAGAAATAATGAATGTCTGCTGTTCCAGCTTAGATTGCCAGCTCTTCCAAACAAAACAAAACAAAACAACAATGCCTAGGACTAGAGCTGATGTCCTGATGTCTTGAATAACTTGAAAACAGGCCTTGGGGTATAGCTTGTTTGAGCAGGTTTGTTAGTGTGTCTTACTATCAACACAGTTAAAGAAGTGGGAAATGCAGCTCCTCGGGGCAGATGGAGAAGCTGAACTGTGACATCCATCTTACAGAGGCATCCATGGTGGGGAGTGAATCTAAGATGCCCTTGCAGAGTGGTTCCAAACAGAATCGAGGGGTCTGGGCTCTTGTGCTCTAATACTGACCAGTTATTGGGTCATAACTGGCCCTAGAAAAGCAGTGTAACCTTGAATGATGCAGCTCCTGTAGTCAAAAGCAATCTTAGAAAGCTGGTAACAAGCAATGTTTCCAGTGTGTGAGGAAACGTGCTTTCCTCTCTGAGGGGACTAGAAGGGGCAGGCACCACAGCATCCACAGCAGCTGGCACAAAGGGGGCTATTTGGGAAAATAACCTCAAAGAAAGAGATGGTGGGGGATTAAAAACAATGAAACACAGAAGAGGAGGAAGTCGGTTTAAGGAGACACCAGGAGAGTCTGTGCACTGTAGAATGTACAGAAACATCCATTTGGGGCACTGAAGTGGGACTTACACCGACTCCATTTCCTGGGGAGAAGGACTGCTAGGGGCTGTTAACTCCGTACTTCAAATTTGTGCTTGCTCTAGAACAGCTGAGCAGGCTTTTGCAGGGCTCCCATGTAACAGCAGTGGAATGACTGTGGCCAAAGGGGGGAGCTTCCCGGTGTAACAGAAGGGAGGTCCTCACAGGCTGTACGGGCTGGCTGCTGGCTGCCAAAGCAAGAACGTGAGCAAAGAAGGGAGCTGAGATGATTCAGATGCAGAGTAAATAATGGTAGCTTTGCCACTTCATGCTGCATAACTGCCTAAGACTGTTAGTTTTTCTTGCTTATTTGGCAAACTCATAACTTGGAATCAATATCTATTGGTTTTATGTCCAGCTACATTTTGCCACACATTTTACCACCAGGAATAATCTGTCGTACTTGAGCAAGAAGGATGAAAATCTTTGGAACTGTAATCTAACAACCTGAACTACTTTTCCCTTTAAATCAAAAGAGATACAGTACGGAGGGTTTTTATGTTGCTGTTCACAATAAAGACTATGGTACTATGTCTCCCTCATTTATTCAGCATCTTCAGGGAAGTATCCAGCAAACATGTAAATTTTTCAAGTCACTAAATTTTATAGGCTTTTAGAAATGGATGGCACATTACAGAGCGTGTAATGAAATTACTTTATTGACAATTGAATGAACTAATGTCAAGAGAATAAGTCTCCTTGTCATTGGAATGTGTATAGTGAGGGGACAAAGAGCAGAACATAGGTTTCATGAATGTGGTTCACCATTCTTTCCACTCAAGACCTCATTTCCTCTTGTACTACATTTCCCCCCATTTTTATGCTGTGTTACAATTAATCACATTACCTATTTCCTAGACTCTCACACCAAGCATAATAAATCAGTCATGTGAGATGTTATTTTAATTGCAAGAGGATGAACTGAGCATATGCCAGTTTTCTTTCTCTAAAATAAATAATGGAAACAACATAAATACAGAACTTCACTCAAAAGCACAAGCATCGAGTCTTTAGGTGTTTCTAAACTATGCACAAACTCTGAAAGACAGATGTGGAATGAATAGGATCAAAGTGGATGCCAACAGCAGAGAATGTATACAAGGACAACCACAGGTGAGGGAATGCCACCAGGGCAGAGGCAAGCCTGGGGTCCCAGGGCAGAGAGAAGGGGAAGCTAAGGACGCCCCCGAGGGAAGAGATTGGTTGGGGTTCCCCCTTGCCCATGCAGCCTATCTTCCCAATGAGCTGCACAGGAGTGCCACCTCTCGAAAACAATAGTTCTCAGGGCAGAGGGACAGGGCAACGTCTTGGGCAGAAGAAATCTTCATCTGGTGAAGGAAGAGAGAGAATAGCTTTCTGATCTCCCTGTATCTGTGGGTTGAGAAACAGTTTTTATTTCCTCTGGAGAATGTATAACCCTGAATATTTCTATGTATGCTTGGAATTTATATTGAGACATGATTAAAATATATGGTGAATGTTTAAATAAAAAATTATTACAGTAAAAGACACCTTGTCATTAACTTCCCTCAAAATAGTCCCCCTTGCTTTGAACACATCCCATCATTCTTGCCACTTTCTCAAGCAGTTCTGGAAGTCCTTTTTCATAATTGTCTTTACAAGGTGTGATCAAAAATATGGTGCAGGCTGATTCCAAGTGCCTTCCAATAAAAAACTAGGTTTGTAAAAACAGTATAGGGTGTCTTCATCCACCCTTTTCATTGGATCTGATATGGTCTGATTTCTGGCTCTTACCTAAAGTCAAAATGACCATGAAAAGTAAGCATTTTGAATCTATTTGGGACACTGAGGCATTCACAACAATGTAACTAAAGATGCTCATGAAGAAGACTTCAGGAACTGCTTTAGAAAGTGGCGAGACCAGTGGCATAAATGTACTTGAAGTGAGGGGGAGTACTTTGAGGGATATTCATGGGAATGTGTCTTTTACTCTAATATTTTTTAAAAAGAACTTAAACATTAACATATTTTTCTATCATACCTTGTATATTACCTTTGCGGCCCAAAAAATTATATGTCAAGGATTAAGTGAAAATATCCCCAAACAATTGTTTTTGGGATTCCTTAGAAGGAAAAACAAATAGAAGGTGAAATTATTCTCAGTTCAGCCTCTTTTAGGATTACCCCAAATTAAATTCTGCTGAGCATGCCCTCATAAACAAAATTACAAAACATCAACAGTACAAACCACGACAGAGACTCTGCACTGAGAATGGAACTATAAGCTAAGGAACACAAAAATAAAACAATTCTTAAAATCTTCAGTGAAATTGAGGAAATAAAATTTTAGCAAGAAATAAAATGTCAATCCAGAAAAAGCAGATTGAAAAATGATAGAATTTGAGCTTTAGAAATGAAAAAGTTGTCAATGAAATAATAAATTTCGTAGATAGTTCAAACAGCAGAATTAGATATAAACTTAATAAATGAGAAAAGTAATTTTAAAGTACTGAAAATATAGCACTAAGAGATGAGGAAGTGGAAAATATGTCAGAGAAGTTAAGGGATATAGAGAACAAGGAAAAATGGTCTACTAGACAACCATCAATATTCCAGAAAGAAAAGAACAAAGAAAATAGAGAAGATGGAATAGCTAAGGAAAGCATGGTTGAGAAGTTTAAAATATTGACAGAAGATATGCAAACTCATATTCAAGAAAAACAGAGACTATTCCAAAAAATATATATTTTTAAAAACCTAAATAATTATAGTTCAACTGCTGAAAGAGCAAAGACAAAGGTCTTAAAAATAGATGAAGGGAAAATACAAACTGGCTACAAAGCAATAATAGTTAGACCAAAACTGACTTCCAGAAAAGACAATGAAACCTGGAAACAAGTGTAATACCATCTACATAGGCCTTATGGAAAAGAGGGAAAATAAACGCAATTCTAAAACTATTTAGTCAGGTTAACATTAATTACAAATAAGGACAAAATAAAGAAATTTCCAAACAAACAAAAATTGAGGGCACTTGGGGCCGGTGAGATGGCTCAGTGGCGTAAGCGCCTGCCTTGCAAGCGCGAGGGCCCGAGTTCGACTCCTGGATCCCACATACGGAAAAGGGGCCGGTGATATCGCTCAGCGGCATGGGCGCCTGTTGGCGCGCGAGGTCCTGAGGTCGACCCCCCGGTACCCACAAAAAAAAAAAAAAAATTGAGGGCACTCACAATGACCAGGCCTTCCCCAAGAGAAGCTTTGAAGAAACTTGAGCAAAATAACCAAAGATCTACATACAACACAAGACGTAGGGTACAAAAATATACCTTTTAAAAACTAACAAATGAGTAAAAAAGATAGTAACAATGCTTATTTTGGGGAAGGGTTAAAGTACAACAAATAGCAGACAATGATGTTATGTAAGTTGTGATAGAGTGGTTGATGCTAAGTGTCCTAGGGTCCTCATCTAAGGTGGAAGAGTAGATGATGGGTCCACTGTAGTGTCTGCTTTTGTATTTTGGTTATAGCTCATCCCATTCACTCTGTGGTTCTCTGTCCATCTTTTGCTGTGCACCGGGAATCCTGACCCTGCATCTGCTTCGTGGCTCCTGCCCTTTGGATTTCAGTTGTTGTGCTCACGGGAGGCCCAGGAGGTGAAAGGAGAGGGGTGAAAGATGTTTATTCTCCTGGCTGCTTTCCAGCTGACTCAGCGTGGGGAGGCTGTGTTCCTTTTCTCAAGACAGCTTTGACTGGAAGCTTTTAATGCTCTTAGCTACAGCTACACTTACAGCTGCTGCTACTCTTTGTGGATTAAGAAACTACTTTCCTCGCTTAGTCCTTTCAAATCTAAGTGTAATAATGACCTTTTGTTGTTCCCAGAAAACCCTGATAAACTCTGACTATACTTCAGTAAAAATGCCTGTATTAAAATATACTCACGTAAACCGTTCATTTCCTACCAGCACTCCAGTTTATATAACATGCTAACATTCCAGAGAAAACTGCTGAGTAGATAACAAGTCTGTGGATAACTTCCAAAAGAGAAGAAGTTGAGGAATGAAAATTTAAAAACCCAAGGAAGAAGGAAGGAAGAAGAAAAAGAATGCAGGAAAAAGCTGGAAATATAGAAAGAAAATTAAAATATACTAAAAATTGAAAAAATATAATTAGACTAACCTGAACAGTAAGAAGATACAGGATGTCACATTGGTTATAAAAACAAAATTCAACCCTTAATATATGCTTATATGGCATACATCTAAATACAAGTTCACAAAAATGTTTAAGGTAAACAGATACAAAGAAAAAGCTAGCATTATTATATTAATTAAAAAGCAAGCCAGGCTTTTAGTTTACATTACATACATAAAAGTAAATGATCAAATACCCAGAAAATTAAAACTATTCTAAAAGTGAATTTACATATTATCTAAAAGATATAAAAGTGAAGATGGGCAGAAAAGAACTGCAAGAGAAACTGACAAATTCAACATGCTCTTTATAGTAACTGATATAGCAAACAAGAAAAAATTAGCAATGATAGAGGCGATGTGAATAGCATAGTAAGCTTAATATGATCTGAATATTCTCCTAAAAATCCATCATTTTTGGCACACACATACTATTTGTAAAAACTGACTATATACAGGTGCTAGGCAGGTAGCTAGATTTTAGCAGGCCTGAGAGACAAAAGGTGGGAGAGGGTCCAAAACAACATGTGTTGTCAGTTATGCAAAGAAACAAAGACTTCAATATATAATACACTTATAAGTATTTGTTGAGTCTCAGATCTAAAGTGATCCCACAGAGTACAATGACATTCTAAGATAACACATTATACATATTCCTTCTGACACCTGGCCACCTGGCTATCTAGTTACAGAGCAACGCACATAGCATTTGTAGTTGCCGTTGCCTACAGTCCAATGATATCGGGAAAAGAAATGTTCTTTAAATACCCTCCTGCCTGTGGCTAGCACCTGGTCTAAATTAAGAATTTATCTTTTATAAGTTTGTTACATGATGAAAGCTCCTGGAGAAACATTGACCATCTAAAAAGGACAGGAAGATATTTTGCAATTCTAAAATGACTTCTAACTAAAATGTTGATGAATATCATGATTATCCTAGTTCCCTGAATCCCAGAAATAACTTACAGACATAAAAATGAATCCAAGCTTATAATCAGTACAGATGCCTTCACTGCACTGCCCACTTTCTTGCTTGAAGGCATAACCTTACACACATCTACTTTCCAAAAAAATTCTAACCATACTTTTACATAGGTGCTTATGTGTCTTGATTGAATTCTTTCTTCAAGGGCACAAAGAACTGAGGACTAAGGAAGTGTGGGGCTGATTCCTTCCTGCCTCAGGGTGTGGCTTTATGGTGACACTAAACTATTAAAAAAATCAGAAAATTACAGATTTGGTATCATAGAGATCAAAATTGGATTATATCAGCAATCATTTATCAAACTATAACTAGATTGCTAGCCATAAGGAAGTAGATGGACTCATGCCATTCTATCATTTAAAAATTACTAAACCTAGAAAAGTACATTTCAAAATCAATAGTCTGCAAACACTGGAAAGCAATCAAGAAAGTTTGCAATGATGAGAACACAGAATCACACTGGGTGAACCTGAAAATCACACAGGCTTGCATCTTGGGAATATGTTTGTAGGCCATTGTTCAAAGAAATGATCCCATAAAGGAAGTAGTGGTATTGCTAAACAGAGACAGAGAGGGGTAAGTTCAAAGTGCTAAGAAGCCTGGGATTTTGGAGGGAGAATGACAAAGAATGAAATACAGAGAAATTCAACATGAGTGGAAATTCTCCATAGGTCCTTCCTTGGATGACCAAGCTGTGTGAGTACACAAAAGAAAGCAGCTGCCAGGAGGCTGACAGCAAAGTGGAGATTCTAGAGAGCACACATTTCTAGGGAGACATTAGTTTCCAGCTTGAAATGGAGAAACAGAGAGCTAGGCTTTCATTGGAAAGCCTAGAGAGACCATACCTTAGGAAGAAAAATTACATACCAGGAATAAGGGTTGTCCCTTAGGAATAGACACAAAGCCACATTTAACCTTCACCTGGAAGAATATAGGTGATCTGCCTGTAATTAGTTCACCTGTGAGAACAAAGTTCTACAATGATATAATTCACAGCTTCCATAGTATGTCAGCCACAATATTCAGCATCCAATTCCAGTGAGAGGATACACCCTGAGACGTACCCTAAGAACTTCATTGTTTGACAATTTCATCCTACTGTAAATATCTCAGAGTTAATTTACCTGAGCTAAGATAGCTGTGGCAAAGTACAGCATGTAATCTTATGGGAACACCATCATCTATATGATGGTCTACTCTTAGCCAAACTATTGTTGTACAGTACATGACTGTACTAGATATATAAGTAAACAGGAAGCTGTGAGCAAAAGCTAAAAGATAAATCTGTTGGAATAAAAGGTACCAAATGATCCAGATTTTGGATACAATAGATGAGGTTTTAATATTATTAATACATCAAAGAAAATTGAGAAAAAGGTAGGTAACAAATGGATTTTAAAAAAAGTGGAAATAGACTTCAACAAAGAATTAGAATCTATAATGTAAATTCAGTGAGCTTTCTGGAAATGAGAAGTTATTATCTTCAATAAGCAGGACACAGAGGACAACATTGGTAAACAGGAAGATGGGCACATTGAAAATATCCAAAAGGAAGCAAAAAGAGAAAACAGCAGGGAGAAATGACAGAACATAAAAAAAGATGTGGGACATGTTCAAAAGATGTAACAACTGTGTAGCTCAGAAGAGAAGGAAAAAGAGGACACAAACAGCTTTGAAGACAGAATGGCTGAAAAATTTCCAAATCTAATGGGAGTTCTATGAAGACAGAAATAACTGAAAATGACAGGAAGAAGAACTGAAATAGCAAGTTACTATTATAGTTTTCTGTGTGACAAGTGCCCAGTGTCTCTTCAGTCAGGGCTATCCAGTGAACCCATAGAAAAGAACTACGATTTGGGAATATCTGTTCCAAAAGGCACTCCATGCATACCTGAAATGAGAGTTTTTATGTTGAATTTTTCATATGTGTCAACAATACATCTTCCAGAGTGACACAAGCTCTCTCTTTGCTTTCTCGGTGGTGATCTTAAGCTAAACCAATGGCCTTACAGTACCACTGAAATCTCAATGTCTCCTAAGTGGATTTATCTAGTTCTGTCTCCTTCCAGTGACTAATACGTTCTATTTGCAACAGAATAAAATATCTTCATTTGGATGTTGGAGAATAATCCAAAACAACATTAGGGACACTTCAACTCTGAAGATGTTGTCTTTCACATTTAGTCCGTGGCATCCCCATCTTCTCATTTATTAAAAAAAAAAATCTACAAACTGTTCTTGATCTCTTCCTTTCTTCAATATCCACATTTGTGCCATCAGCATTTTCATTATCTTCTAAATAATATTCAAATTTACTCATTTCTTCCTGTTTCTATCACTATATTATAGTTAATATCACTATCATTTTTTCCTGGACCACTAAAATGTCTTTCTAATTAGCACCCTGAATTTACTCTTTTTTTTTGTGGGTACCGGGGGGTCGACCTCAGGACCTCGCGTGCCAACAGGCACCCATGCTGCTGAGCGATATCACCGGCCCCTTTTTCGTTTGTGGGATCCAGGAGTCGAACTCGGGCCCTCGTGCTTGCAAGGCAGGCGCTTATGCCGCTGAGCCATCTCACCAGCCCTGAATTTACTCTTGTTCCCCACCCCAACTATATTTTGAAAATTCAGAAATATGAATAAAAGTCAGATCATGCCACTTTTGAGTTTAAATTTTTAAGGGGCTTTTCATTACTCTTAGGAAACCTTAACCTCTGAAGTAGTATATCATCTTGCCCCTATTTTCTTTCCAGCTGGGTCGCTTACAATTTTTCCTCCCACCGCTGTTCTGTTATACTGTTTTAGATACTTGAAAGGACCAGGCTGCCAGGGTTTCCCCAAAGCTAAGTTCTGCTTGCTTTTCAGATCTCTACTCAAATATGAAGACCTCAGAAAGGCTTTGCCCAGCAGTCGCTCTCCATCACACATCTTGTTTTTTCTTGCAATTGTATATTTATTTTTGTGATTACTTGTTTATTGCTTCTTCTTCCTCATTAGTAGGTAAGTTTCACAAGGCAGGAGTTCTTTAAAGCTCAGACCCTGGAATTGTGTCTGTATGCAGTATGTATGCCATTGTCTTTGGAACAAATGAGCAGACAGACACATAAATACCATCTTCCACCTAAGATGCGTTTTCAAAATAGTACCTTAGGAGGTTGAGCAAACATTTGCTGGTTTACTCACAACTGTGTTACACACCATCTGCCTGCTTTGTATTGTAAGGAATACACTTCCATGCTTTACCATTTTCTGACTTCTTATGGGTTCAACAAATGGGTTCTGAAGAAGTTTGGGTGAGAGATGGCAGAAGAGGTCAGAATGTTCCTTCTCCAGTCTCTGCTTTGAATGGCATGCCCTCATTGTGACTCTGGTTCCTCTGTGGTCTGAGATCCCACTAAACAGCCTGTCCTGTGGGTTTATCTTTTATGATATGTTCCTAGATTCTGGCTGGCATAACCATTTCCTCCACAGTCCTCCAGTCCCAGAACTGGCACAACTTTCTGCTATTCTCTGATCTTCTTTTCATCACATGTTTGTCTCTTTGGCTCTTCTATCAGCTCTGTAATCAATTACCTGGATTAAATGTTCTTTGTTGGAGACACCTAGGCTGGTAGCTGCTTTTATGACTAGACTCTGAATGATATAAACACATATTTCCAAAACGCTATCATTGATCAAAACATATTGTGAATCCTTTTTAAAAGCATTATCACAACATACTTATGAATCGTCTTGTCTTTGTGCTGGTATAACAAAATACTGCAGACTGGCAAAGATCTGGTCTCTCTGCTTCCAAGATGGTGCCTAGTTGCTGTGTACTAACATGATAGAAAGCAGAAGGGCAAAAGAAAAAGGGCACGATCTAATATTCTATGCATTTATAAGGCATTAATTCATTTATGAGGGCAAACATCTCATAATTTAGTCTTCTCCCCACTGGCTCTACTTCTTAGAAGTTAGTCCATCACCATAAGGATTCAGTTTCAGCATGAATTTTGTAGGGGACTCACTCAAACCACAGCATATCCCAAACCGTAATCTAATAATTAGGTTCACTATACAAGCCTCAAAGTGACTTTTGATTATTTCTGAGTACCAAAAAGACAGGTAAGTTAAAAGAATATCAGTTCATGTATAGTAAGTACCTGACTTAGAAACATTCAAGGTGTGAACTTTGACAGATAGGAACAGACCTCACATTACAAACATTCTTAGATGCAAACAAATCATGGAAGTAGCTCACGTGTCTATTGGACATTGTCGCAGTTGTGCTGCTGTGTGCTCACTGTATAGTGCAATACTGTACAGTATTTTTCTGTGCGTTTGGTTTTTTATGCTTTACAGTGCATATTTTTGTCAAAGGTATGTAAGGCTCACTTTGTTGGATTTATGAACAAATCTGACTTACGAATGTTCTGAGACAGAACTTGTTTGTAAATCAGGGACTTACTCTACTAGAGTTTCTGAATGAAATAATAAAAGTGATGTTTTAAATATTTATTTCTTTGAGAAAGTAAAATATTAGTAGAAGCACAATCTAATTTCCTTCCTTTCTTCCCTCCTGCCTGCCATTTTTCCTTCTTTTCTTTCTCAATAACAGTACTTTATAAAAACTCGATTTTGCCCTGATGAATAAATAAAACTTGATCTGTAATTAGCTGTTAGTATATGTATGACAAAAAAAATGTTGGTTGGGCAGCAATTATAGAAAGAATAATGAGGAGATAGGAAATTTCAATATCACCCTAATATCTCTATATCAACTTCATATCTTTACTGCATTCTGAGAGCTGTTTTTTGGAATTGGCTCTATATGAGATATTTTATCACCTCTTAAAAACAAGAGCCAACTTGAGAATTTTGTGTGTTTAAAGCAGAAACTAAAATTATTCCATAACTAACTTTATATTAGTGTGTCTTCCAGGAAAAAATCTGGGCTAATAAGAAAATATGGCTCAAATTAGAGACAGTCATTTGAATCTCAAAACATGAGCTGAATGAGTTTCACAGAGGGGTTGAGGTCAGTGCTTCCAGACAAGCAACCTTTAAGAAGGTGCATACTTCATTACAAGAGGTTTCTGGGGGGCTGGGGCCAGTGAAACAGTTGCTGGAAACATTAATTTACATGCCAAAATTGGAATTTGAATTCTTCCTTCACAAAAAAAACAACTTATTCATCAAATCAAAATTTGATTTAGTAGTACTTGTAATCTCTACAAAAATGTAAAACAAACAATTGTTGACTTGTTTTCTTACCTGTGCACCCTCTAGTACATATAAACAGATTAAAATGTAATCATACTCTTCAGAACTAACAAGTGTTATTTTGTGAAAGAAGAATCAAGATATATTATGTACAGGTACAAATTCCCTATGATGAATGTGATCACTATGTACATCTAAAATGCACCAAGAACATGAAAAAAGAATGAGAAAAAAAAAAAACAGGAACAAGACAAGTATGTATGCTATCCCCACTCCTGTTCAATAAATTTCTCAAAACATTAACTAGAGCAATTAGACTAAATAAATAAATAAATAAATAAATAAAAGGAATATAGATAGGAAAGGAAGAAGTTAAATTATCATTATTTGTGGGTGACGTGATTCTCTATATAGAAGATTCCAATAACTCCACTAAAAGACTTCTAGAATTAATAACCAAATTCAGGAGCATAGTAGGATACAAAGTCAACACTCAAAAGCAATAGCATTCTGCACACCAATAACAAACTCACCAAGAAAGAAATTTTTCATCAAGAAAAATGAAATACTTAGGAATTAACCTAACCAAGAAAGTGAAAAACCTCTACAATGAAAACTATAGTACTCTGAAAAAGGAGATTAAAGAGGCTATTAGAAAATGGAAAGATATCCCCTCTTTATGGATAAGCAGAACGAATATATTCAAAATGGCCATACTTTGAAAACTGTTACACAGATTTAATGAAATCCAAATCAAAACTCCAATAGCATTCTGTACAGAACTAGAGAAAGCAATCCTAAAATTTATAGGGAACCAGAGGAGGCCTAGCATAGCATAAGAAATTTTGGGCAACAAGGGCAAGGCAGGAAACATCAGAATCCTAGATTTCAAGTTATACTACAAAGTTGCAGTGATAAAAACAGTATAGTAAGGTAAAAAAAATTGACTTGTGGATCAGTGGAATAGAAGAGAAGATACAGAAGCAACTCCAGGCACACTCAGCTACCTTATCTTTGACAAAGAGGTCAAATACTTTCACTGGAGCAAAGAGAGCTTCTTTAACAAATGATGCTGCCAAAACTGATTATCTAAAGGTCAGACATAGTGGCCCATGCCTGTAATCCCAGCACTTGGGAGGACAAGGCAGGAGGATCACCATGAGTTCAAGGCCAGCCTGAACTGCATAGTGAGACCCTGTCTCAAAAAAAAAAAAAAAAAAAAATCAAAGAAAACAACAACAAAAAAACCCCAAACTGGTATCCACATGCCAAAGATTCACCTAGTCCCATATCTCTCACCATTCATTAAACTAAAATCAAAATGTATCAAGGGTCTAAACATTAGAACAGAAACACTTAATCTGCTGGAATACAAAATAGGTAAAACACTTAAAGTTACAGATGTAGGCAAAGACTTTCTGAACAGAACCTGATTGCACAGGAAATAATACCAAAAATCAACAAATGGGATCACATCAAATTAAAAAGCTTCTCAACAGCAAAGAAAACCACCAACAAAGTGGAAGAGACAACCTATAGAATGGGAAAAAAATTTGTCAGTTACTCCTCAAAGGATTAATACTAGAATGTATAAAGAACTCAAATAAATTAGGTCTCCCAAATTGAAGACCCAATCCAAAAATGGGCATCTGAAATGAGTAGACATTTCTTAGATGAAGAAGTACAAATGGTTATCTAGGTGTGGTAGCAGATGCCTGTAATCCCAGCTCTCAGAGGCTGAGGCAGGAGGATCACAAGGAGTTCGAGACCAGCCTGGGCTACACAGAGAGACCCTGTCTCAAAAAAAAAAAAAAAAAAAAAAAAAAAAAGTACAACCTGCCAATAAATACATGAAGAAAATGTTCAACATTGCTAGCCATTCAAGATATGAAAATTAAAAACAACATTGAGATTCCATCTCACTCCAGGAAGAATGGCTGTCATCAAGGTATAAACCAATAACAAATGTTGGTGAGGTTGTGGGGGGTAAGGATCATAAAAAAAAAGAATATATAGAATCAACAAGACTTTAACTATTTTTATGACCATCTGATGCATTTATTCTTACCATAGGGACATACTTCCACAGTGACAGGGTATTACTTGAAATGTTCTGCCTCCTTTATTCCTTGTGCTTTCCGTTACCCCATATGGACTGCACCCATCCTTTCGAGACTTTCTTCTTCTAACTGTTGGAGACAACTGTACTGTGAGGCCAGTGCAGTACGGTAATCATAAGGTACATAGTCTTCTTCCTAGGAAGATGCTAGGTGCATTATGCTTTTCTTCCTTATGGTATTTTTCTTTTTTATACTTTTATCAAAATGAAATTAACATAAAATTCAACTACTTAGTGTATATAACACCTTTTTAGTATATTTATTGAGTTATACAACCATTGTCACAATCTAATTTTAAAACATTTTCATTCCCCAGAAACAAACCCTATATGATTGATGGTCATTCACTGTTAGCCCATCCCAGGCCTAGACAACAATGAATCTACCTTTTATGTTTACAGATTAACCTATTTTGGACATTTCATATACCTGGAATCATAGAATAGGTGGTATTTTGAAGTGGGCTTCTTTCACTTACTACTGTGTTTTCAAGGTTTGCCATGTAGTACTGTGTGTTAATCAGTGTTGCATTCCTTTCTTTTTGGATGAATAATATTCAGTATGTTATTTATCTATTCATCCATTGATAGATATTTCAGCTGCTTCCACTTTGAGGCTAGTATGGATAATACTTCTATGAATACTTGTGCATAAGATTTTTTGTGGATATGTTTTTATTTCTTTAGACTGTAACTAGGAGTGGAATTTCTGACTTATATGGTAACTCTATCATCTAATGTAGAATCACCACTTTGCATTCCCACCAGCAACGTATGAGGGCTCTAATATCTCCATCTCTTCTCTAACACACTTATCATATTTTTAATTATAGCTTGTAGTGGGTATAAAGTGGGTATAAAGTGTTATTTCATAATAGCTTTGACTTGCATTTTCCTGATGACCAATGATGTTTCACATCACTACATATGTGTCTTGGTCATTGGTATATCTTCCTTGGAGACCTGACCATTTAGATCCTATTCCCATTTTAGAATGTTCTATTTATTATTATTATTATTATTATTATTATTATTATTATTATTATTCTTGAGTTGTGTTCTTTACATATTCTGCATATGTCTCTAATCAGATAAATAATTTGCAAATAATTTATAGAGTTGTGCCATCTTAATAAGTTTTCTGAAACATAAATATGGAATAATGTATTTATTCAGATATTCTTTAATTTCTTTCATCAATGTTGCATAATTTTCATTATCTGTCTTGCACTTCTTTTGAAAATTTATTCTCAAGTATTTTATTCTTTTGGATGCTACCACAAAAGGATTTATTTTCTTAATTTCATTTCCAGATTGTTCATTGCTAGTGTATACAAATACAACTGATCTTTAAAATGTTGGTATTCTCTCTCACAGTCTAGCTGTACTCATTATTAGTTTCAATAGCTTCATAGTGAATTTTAGTGTTATCTATAAACAATATTGTTTCATGTACAAAGAATGATAGTTTTTTTTTTGTGGGTACTGGGGGTCAAACTTAGGACCTCGTGCACCAGCAGGCGCCCTTGCTGCTGAGTTATATTACTGGCCCTTTTTTTGTATGTGGGTACCGGGAGTTGAACTCAGGACCTTGCGCTTGCCAGGCAGGCGCTTATCCCTCTGAGCCATCTCACCAGCCCAAGAATGATAGTTTTATTTCATTTCTTCAAAAGATTAAATAAACCCTCTTTTGCTTGATTACCCTGATTACAACCTCTAGTAGATGTGGGAAAAGTGAACCCCCATGTCTTGTTCCTGATTTTAAAGAGAAAGCATTTGGTCTTTCATTATTAATTTTGATGTCACCTGTCAGGTTTTAACTGATGAAATACATCAGTTAAGGAAATTCCTTCCTACTCTTTGTTGAATGTATTTGTCGTGTTAGGATGGTGCATCATTCTAAACACTTTTCTGCTCTTTTGAACCAATCACGTGATTTTTGCCCTTTAGTCTTTTTTTTAATTATATGGAAAAAAGATAAAACAAAATTTCATAACAAAATAATGGGAGAATAACAATAGTTAATACATTGCATGCTGTTATCTTTAAAGTAGTTGCTCAGAGTACAATATATGGGCATAAAAATTTATCCAATAGATATTAGCACAAACCTTCCTTTTCAATGAACTCAGAGACACTAATAGTACGACTGACTTGCATTTTTTCCCATTTCCCTTCTCTTCTTTCCCCTCCCCCATCCTAGTTCCTTTATCCTTTTGAACAATTTCTTCCCCTTTCACAAAATCTATTGTACGTTTTAGACCTTACTAACTCTTTCAGTTTCTCATACCAGGGAGACAATGCAATGTTTACACATGTGAGTCTGATTTATTTCACTTATGAGTATGGTCTCAAGTTGCATCCATTTCCCTATAAAAGTCTCCAGTTTATCCTTCTTTATGGCTGAATAATACTCCACTGTATAAAAATACCACATCTTTTTTACTATTCCTTGGTTCATAATGGGCATTTGTGTTGTTTCCAAGATTTAGCTATTACAAATTGTGCTGCTATAAACATGGGTGCACATATGTTGCTGCAGTATGATGTTTTTAATTCTCCTGGGAAGATACCCAGAAGGGGATAGCTGGGTCAAATGGGACATCTAATCCTAATTTTTTTAGGAATCTCCACACTGATTTTCATAGTAGTTGCACGAGTCTACACTCCTACCAACAGTAGAGTTCCTTTTTTCCCACAGCCCCTCCAGTATTTGTTATTGGTTGATATCTTGATGATAGCCATTCTTTCTGGGATGAGATGAAATCTCAGTGTTGTTTTAATTTGCATCTCTCAAATGACCAACGATGTTGAACATTTTTTTATATATTTATTAGCCATTCATACTTCTTCATCCGAGAAGTGTGGATTCATCTCAGATGCCCATTTTTGGATTGAGTCTTTAAATTTGAGGGGTCTGATTTTTTTTTCAATTCTTTATATGTTCTAGATAGAAGTCCTTTGTCTGAGGGAACATTGGCTAAAATTTTTTTCCCACCCTGTGGGTTGTCTTTTCACTCTGTTGGTGATTTCTTTCGATGTGCAAAAGCTTTATCATAAGATGAGATCCCAGTTGTTTATTCTTTGAAGTATTTCCCATGCAGTTTGGGATTTATTTATGAACTCTCTGGCTAAACTTTTGTTTTTAAGATTTCTACCTACTTTCTCTTCCAGTAGATTTAGTGTTTCTGTTTTAGTATTTAGATCTTTGATCCATTTTGACTTTAGTTTAGTGCATGGTGATAGACATGGGTCTAGTTTTAGTCTTCAGCATGTAGAAAGCCAGTTTTTCCAGGACCATTTATCAAAGAGGCTATCTTTCTTCCAGTAAATATGTATGGTCCCTTTGTCAAAGATAAGGTTACTGAGTGTGTTTGTAGTTGTTTCTGCATCTTCTAATCTGTTTTACTGATCATCAAGTTAGTTTTTTTTGCCAGTACCATGCTGATTTTATCACAGTATCGTTGTAGTTTAATTTCAAGTCAGGGATTGTGATGCCTCCTGCCTTGCCTTTGTTGCCCAGGATTGCCTTTGCTAGTCCAGATCTCTTCTGTTTCCAAATGAATTTTAGGAATGTTTTCTCTAGTTCTGTGAGGCATGCTGATGTTATTTTGATTGGGATTGCATTGAACCTGTATAACAATTTTGGGAGCATGGCCATTTTCCCATTGTGGGTTCTTCCATCTCCAGGAGCAAGGGATATCTTTCCATTTTCTGATATCTTCTTTGATTTCCTTTTTCAGAGCTCTGTAATTTTCAATATATACATCTTTTACTTTCTTTGTTAGATTGATTCCTATGTATTTCATTTTTTTGGATGGTACTGTGAAGGGTGTGGTTTCCCTAATTTCTCTCTCAGTGAGTTTGTTGTTTGTGTACAGGAATGTTACTGATTTTTGAGTGTTGACTTTGTATCCAGCTATGTGACTGAATCTGGTTATTAAATCTAGAAGTCCCTTGGTGGAATTTTCAGAAACTTCTATGTACAGTATCTTGTCATTGGCAAACAAAGATAATTTAACTTCTTCTTTGCCTATCTTTATTCCATTTGTTACTTTCTCTTGTCTAATTGCTCTGGCTAATGTTTCCAGAACTATATTAAATACAAGTGGTGATTGTGGACATCCTTGTCTTGTTCCTGCTTTTAGAGAGAAAGCTTTCAGTTTTTGTCCATTTTGATGTTGGATGATGGTTTGTCATAGATAGCTTTTATCAGATTAAGATAAAGACCATCTATTCTGATTTTCTGTAGTTTTTATCATGAATGAGTGTTGAACTTCGTCAAAAGCTTTTTCTGCATTTTATTTATTTATTTATTTATTTATTTTTAAGTGGGTACCGGGAGTCGACCTCAGGGCCTCGTGCTTGCCAGCAGGCACTTGTGCCACTGAGCGATATCACCGGCCCTTTTTTTCCTTTATGTGGATTCTGGGAGTTGAACTCAGGACTTTGTGCTTGCTGCGCAGGCACTTATGCTGCTGAGCTATCTCACCAGCCCATTCTGCATTTATTGTGATGATCACATTATTTTTGTCTTTGGATCTGTTGACATGGTGTACTACATTTATTTATTTGCATACGTTGAACCATCCCTGCATTCCTGGGATGAATTCTACTTTGTCATGGTGTATAATCTTCTTGATGACTTGCTGCATTCTGTTTGCTAGCATTTTACTGAGGATTTTTGCATCTATGTTCATTAGGGAGATTGGCCTATAGTTCCATTTTTTGGTTGGGTCTTTCTCTGGTTTTGGTGTCAGGGTAATACTTGCCTCCAGGAATGAGTTAGGGAGTATTGCTTCCCTTTCAATTTCATTAAAGCATTTGAGGAGTATTGGCATTAAATCTTCTCTAAATTTCTTGTAGAATTCAGTAGTGAATCCATCAGGACCTGGGATTTTCTTTTTTGGTAAGTTTTTAATTACATTTTCAATTTCATTGACTGATATTGGGTTATTCAGAATTTTCATACCTTCTTCAGCTTTGTTAGTTCATACGTATCTAGGAATCTGTCCATTTCTTTTGTGTTTGTCATCCTATGAGAGTAAAGATTTTCAAAGTACATATAGATGATCTTCTGAATTTCTACAAGATCTGTAGTGATATCACCCTTTTCACTCCTCATTTCATGGATTTGGTCTTTTCTTTCCTTTTTTGATAAGGTTGGCTAAGGGTTTATCAATTTTATTTAACCTTTCAGAGAACCAACTCTTTGATTCATTAATTCTTTGTATTGTTTTCTTAGTCATAATTGCATTAATTTCTGCTCTGCTGTTTATAATTTCCTCCCTTATAAGGGCTTTGGGCTTGACTTGCTCTTCTTTTTCTAGAAGCTTGAGGTGCAACATTAGGTTGTTTATTTGTGCTCATTCTGTTTTCCTGATGAGAGAATTCACCAGTATAAATTTCTCTCTTAGGACTGCTTTCATTGTGTCCCATAAGTTCCAGTACATTGTATGTGCATTCTTGTTTAGTTGTAGATATTGTTCAATTTCTTCCTTTATTTCATGTGTGACCCTTTGGTTGTTTAGGAGGGTGTTATTTAATTTCCATGTGTTTATGGAGTTTTTGCAGTTTCTTTTGCCATTAATTTCCAATTTCATTGCACTATGGTCAGATAATATTCATGGGGTGATTTCAGTTCCTTTGAAATTACTTAAGCATGTTCTGTGGGTTAGTATGTGTTCTATTTTAGAGAACATCCCACGTGCAGCTGAGAAGAATGTATATTCTCATGATGTTGGGTGGAACACTCTGAAAACAGCTACTAAGTACATTTGTTCACAGATTTGGTTCAGCTTTGATATTTGTTTGCTGATTTTTTGTCTAGTTGATCTATCTGTTTGTGACAATGGGGTGTTAAGAACTCCCATTACAATTGTGTTATTGCTTATTTGATTTTTCATATCTATTAATAATTGTCATATAGTTGGGTGCTTCCATATTTGGTACATACATATTTGTGATTGTTATCTCTTCCTCTTGAAGTTTTCCCCTAACAAATATGTAGTAACCTTCTTTATCTCTTTTGATCATTCTTGGTTTGAAGTTCACATTGTCTGCAAACAGAATAGCTACCCCTACTTTTTTCCGGGTTCCTGTTTCATGGAAGATTGTTTTCCACCCTTTGATTTTCAGTCTATGAATTTCTTTCTGAGTTAAATGTGTTTCTTGTGTACAGCATATTGTTATATCTTGTTTCTTGATCCATTATGCCAGTCTGTTTCTTTTCATTGGTGAATTGAGGCCATTTACACTGATGTTTATAATGATATGTATTGGCTTATCTTTGTCATGTTATTTTCCTGCTACTGGTTCCCTCCTTTTTCCCTCTGTTTAATTGCTTGCCCAGCCTGGTGGTTTCTTTCTGTTGTTGATCTTGGAATTGTGGTCATTTTTATCTCAGTTTGGAATATTTTTCAGTACCCTTTGTAGGATTGGTTTGGTGGTCATGAATTTCTTCAGTTGTTCTGTGTCATGGAAGTATCTTATTTCTCCATCCATTTTGAAAGATAGTTTTGCAGGGTACATCAATCTGGTTTAGAAGTTGTTTTCTTTCAGGACTTGAAATACTTCACTCCAAGCTCTTCTTCACTTGAGGGTTTGTGTTGAGAAGTCTGCCATGATTCTGATGGGCTTTCCTTTACAGGTGATTTGTTTCTTTTCTCCAACAGCTTTTAATATTCTGCTCTTGTGCTGAATTTCTGGGATCTTGATTATTATATGCCTGAGTGTAGATTTATTTTGATCATGGCTGTTTGGAATTCTATATGCCTCTCTTATCTGTGTGTCAGATTCGTTTCCCATACTTGGGAAGTTTTCTGCTATTACTTCTGCAAATAGTCTTTTTATGCCATTTGTGTTGATTCCTGCTTTTTCATTGACACTAATTATTCTTATATTATTTTACTTTACATCATCTTGCAGCTGTTGAATTGTATTTCCTGACCCCTTGTTATTTTTAAGAGATATTTCCTTTTGTGATCACCAGCCATGATTGTGTCTTCAAGGTCTGAGAGTCTATCTTCAGTTTCCTTGAAGCAGTTTTGCCAGCTTTCAGTGGAATTTTTAATTTCCAGGATATCTGTTTGAATCCATTTCATGCAGTCTGTTTCTTTCCTATAGTTATCAGTCACAGTTTCCATCATTTTCCTATAGTTTTCTTTTTCTTAATCTATATCTTCTCTATATTTGCTGAGCAATTCCTTTATTATTGTTGTCATTTGTTTTTTTAACCCAAGATATTATTTCTGATCTGATTGCTTTTATAGCTTCATGCATTTGTTTCTTTATTTTGGTTGCTATAATTTCAGAAATTTCAGGTGCGTGTCTTCCATTTTCCTCCATCTTGTTGTCTCCTGGACATGGTCTGGGTGGGCTGGAGGTCTGAGCTTGCATTTTGTTTCTGTGTCTTGTCATTTTCCTTTCAAAAATTTTTATTTTGTTTTCTGTGTTGATCCTTGTAAATTTTTGTATTAGGTAGCTTTATCGCTGGTATCAAGGCCTCTCTAGGAAAAGTCTGTTCTTCAGGGATGTCTTCTGTGTGTAGAAGGTTCTTGGTTTGTGTCTGTCCCAAGATCCTACCTTCTCAATTAATTAAGAGTGAAATGTTGGTATCTGTTTGGCTTAATCCTGAGTCCTCTGGTGGTGAGGTTATTACCCCAGAGCTTCCCAGTATTGTTATCACAGAAGTGATAACAACTGATTACAACAGATGTGACATCCTAGGTAAAGTAGTATAATTAGCAATGACAATAGCATCAAGCACATTTTACAAACTGACAAACCCTGGTAACTGTTAATTGTGTACCTCAAAGGATAGGAGCAAAATCTACAGTTATATAACAAAACCAGTTGCAAATTTGAAGCTTGTATGCAATGTGTTTCACCTTGATAGAGTGGTTTTACCCTGCTGTGGGGAAATTTAAGAAGGATAGTGGATAAAGCAGAGATAACTGAAAAGAAATAAAGTAGAAGCAAAGCTGGGGGACAAAGGATGATCACACAAGCTTTGGGAAACTAGAGAAGAGGGCAGAAGAGAAAGAATGAAGAAGTAAGCAGGGATTATCAAAGTTGACCAGAAAAATTAGTGAGACTATTCACTCATGAAAAGATGATTAAGTCTAGAGAGGTAAATTGAGGAAAGGGGGAAAGAAGACAAACAGATTAGAACAAAAATATAAGTAAAAGACAAAAAAATGAAAAGGAAAAGGAAACAAACTAGCAAAGAAAGAAGAAAAATAAAATAAAATAAAATAAAAATTCCTCTGGTGTCCACTGAGAGTCCAAAACTACTGGTTAACACCACCAAGTCTGCAGTAGAGTTTGTGATGGATTTGAGGCTGATTTTGGCCTCTGGATGTGGGAGCCTGGGGCCAGAGTCTTCAGCTGGTATTTTTTGTATGTCCCTTTTTCCTGCCTGTTTCCTTACCCTGTGTCTCTTGGCATCTCGCTCCTTGTTGCTGTGCTGCTTTCAGATAGAGACAGGGGGCTGTTCCCAGTCACATGCACCTTTGGCTCCTCCTGGTCCTTGCTCAGCCTTCTGTGTTCCTCTTCCACTGGCGAGTCTCTGTTCTCTCAGGTCGTTTGTTGCAGGGTGGGGTGGGATGCTGTGATACAGTCTGGTCTTCTGCTCGTGCTGTTGCAGTCCAAGGCTGCTCAGTCCCAATTCTTACTCCTCTCCCAAGGTGGGGGTGCCAACACCCCATTTGTTGCTTTACAAGTTCTGCCACCACCACCAACTACCTCCGCTGTGGTCTGTCACTTCCTAGGACATTATGGGGGGGTGCTGTGGGGTGCCTTTCTGCTCCTCCCCCTTCAGCATGGGGACAGCCTGGGGCTGCACAGTCCTGAGGTGCAGGGCTGTTTAATTCTCTGCACCTCTCTAACCACAGGTCACAGTGGGGGGGTAGGTGTTCCATTTACTACATGCCCCTGTAGTCTTTAATCCTGTTTCTGGCAGTTCCAGTTAGTGCTTTGGTGCATGAAAGGAAAGGGAAGAAGAGAAAAGAAAAGGAAAAGAAAAAAAGAAAAAATAGAAAAGCAAAAAGGAGAACTGGCTGATTGTCAGAGGGAGCAGTTCATTCCTGTGTGCGTTGGCAGAATTTACTGCTTGTAGCGCATTATGTCTGGAGGGAGGCAGAAGAGGCAGGGGATATTATAGCCCAAGTCTACCCTGTATGGCCTAATGTAGCCACACTATCTTAGTGTATCTTTTTTCTTCTTCTTCTTTTAAGATTCCAAGTATGGCGGGCAGTCATCCCATTCCAGCGATGCACTGGCAGCCGGGTGGGCTGGCTGGCTATTTTATTAAGTCCTTTATCTATGTTTGACTAGATCTATGAGTCTCTTATTTCAGATTGACTTTGGTCTCCGGGTGTATGTCCCTCCCCTTTCTTCCAATTACCTGTGTTTTAGTTGAATTTCTCTGAGTAGCTCTGAGCAAGGCTCCTCCTCTATTCACCCATGTTGTCTCTTCTACTTTATTCTATTCTTCTGTTGTATTATACTGAGTGATTTTTGGATGTTATACCAACTTTGCATTCTTAGAATAATCTCATCTTGGTCATGGTATATAATTCATTTTATATATGACTAGATTTGGTTTGTGAGTGTTTTGTTGAGGATTTTTGGTTTGACTTTTATAAGGGATATTTGTAGTTTTCTTATGATATCTTTCTTTACTTGCATATAAATTAATGTCTTCTAAGGAAGCAATATTAAAAGTAATAGTAGTGAACACTGATAATACCTATTTCTTTTTTTTTTTTTTTTTTTGTGGTTACCGGGGGGTCGACCTCAGGACCTCGCGCGCCAGCAGGCACCCGTGCCGCTGAGCGATATCACCGGCCCCTTTTGATAATACCTATTTCTAAACCTAAGATTTAAAAAAATGAGAATTAATGTGACAGGATAGAATGGAAATGTACGTATTGAAAATGTAGAAAATGTACATGTAATGTATTAGTCGGCTTTCCATTACCAAAACAAAATACCAACGATAAATCAATTTATAAGGAGAGAGGTTTATATTGGCTCATGGATTCAGATGCTGTGATCCTGGTCAGTTAATACC
The DNA here is from genome assembly GCA_028451465.1 of Erethizon dorsatum. NCBI lineage: Eukaryota > Metazoa > Chordata > Mammalia > Rodentia > Erethizontidae > Erethizon > Erethizon dorsatum. Next base: position 56,091,688 of record CM051828.1, read on the forward strand.
AGCACTTTTAGGCCTGTGGTCAGGGAGAATATCCCAATGAGAAGGGTGTAAGAAACAAAGTTTCTCACCTCATGGGGCCAGGAAGCAAAGGTAAACAGTAAGGGGCCAGAGTGGTCATATTCTCTGAAGGACACATCCCCATGACCTGAATTCTTCCCAGCAGGCCACATTTTCTAAAGGTTCACCATCTCCCAATAGCACCACTGACTGAGGCCAAAGCCTTAAACACATGAGCCTTTGGAGGCCATTCAAGATTCAAACTATAGCAGTAGTAAAAATCGAAAGGAATGATTAAAAAGTTATGCAGGAGGGTAACTTTATTAATTGCTTATTTGTAATGTCTTGTAATAAAAGGTAACAAATAACACTGAAAAATCAAATTCTTGAATTATGAATGTATTCTACAGTCCAAAGGTGAACTCTAAGAAATATACTATTGTTGACTAAAACTGGGTAGTGGAAGGAGGATAGAAAGGTACTAATTTTATCTTATAGGGAACTATATTAATTTTCTATTGCTACTATAACAAACCCCACTAAACTAACTTTAGTAGCTCAAAACAACACAAATTTATATTCTGGAGGACAGATGTCTAAAATCAGTTCCACTGGACTCAGGTTAATGTGTTGGCAGGCCTGCTTCCTTTGGGGTTTCTGTAGGGACAGTTAGAGAAGAGTGGGCAGCAAAGGGCATGACCTGGATGGCTGGCGTAATGGGGCTAACCAAATGCTTACTCACGACATGATGTACGGGAAGAGGTTGCCCTTTGTGGGACCATTGCATGATTTTGTTTTGTACCCATAGCTCCTGTGAACCTTGGATCACCCCAGAAACAAAGGCTAAGACCCTGATTGTACCAATCAGTGAAACAGTTATTTTTAGAAAATAAGCTTAGCCCTATAAATATGGGCAAGGCAAAGACATTAGGCTGAGAAGCTTGTCTCGAGCTTCTCCCTGTCAGACAGTTCACTGTTGGCAGTCCCCCCGCCTTTGCAATATGATGAGTAAAGCCTCTGCTTCACACTACTTTTGTTTTCTGAGTTCCTCATTCTGTGCTTGTAGTGGTTGACTTATTGTGTCAACTTGAGAAGTTTAGAAGCTTAAATAAATTGGCTCAGCAATTCTATACCCTAGGGTGTAGAAGACACACCCTACGGTGGCTCATCACCTGGATGGTATAAAAAGGAAATAAGGAAGGATGGAGGTGTTCCGGTTCTGGTTCTTCAGAGGAGCTCTAGCCTTCGCCTTCAACGCAGACTCATTGGCTCCCACTGTGGATCCTTCAGCCTTCCGGCATAGACTCCAGTATTCCATCGCAGACCCATCGGCCTCCTGATATGGACTTGCACAGAGCACTGCAGTGAACTCCAGACCTTGGACTGACTCCTTCAGTCTCCAGTGTGCAGACGCCATCTGCACGCTTCCTCATCCAACTCTGTATCTGACCATCGTAAGCCAATCTTGTAACTTCTTATACATTTGTATATCTTGCATTATATTCATTTCTCTAGTAAAACTCTGACTGATACAGTGCTAGAGGGATTTTCGGTTTTGAGTCAGCCTCCCTTCACCCCTTGCATTCTTCATTCAGGTGAAGAGAGATCGGAGGAGCGGAGGGTCTCTTCACAGGAGGACCCCTGCCTCATGCAACAGTTCTAAGGGGAGAATTCATTTCCTTGCCTTTTTCAGCTTTTAGTGGCCACTTGTGTTCCTTGATCTGTGGCTCCTTCTCCTGCTTTCAGAGTGCATCACTGATCTCTGCTTCCAGCACCATCTCACCTTTTGCTTTGAGCTTTTCTTGTGCCTCTCTTATGAAGACTTTTGTGATTACACTGGACCTACTTGGATGCCTGGGAATATCTTGCTATCTCATGATCCTTAATATAATTATATCCACACCATAAAGTGAACACTCATGGGCTCTGGAGATTAGGACATGGGTATATAGGTGATAGGAAGAGCATTATTCAGTTTACCATATGAACTAATACACACGTCCTTAAGAAGCAGATGATTAAGGTGATTTTATATAATTGTAATTATGAATATATGTAGCTACTTTACCTTTATAACCATTTTTATGGACTGAATTATGTCCTCACAAATTCTTATGCTAAAGTTCTATCCCTCAATATGACTGGATTTGGAGATCAAGTCTTTAGGGTGGTAATTAAAAGTAAATGAAATCATAAAGTTGAGACCTTAATAAGGCTGTTGTCCTTACAAAAAGAGGAAGAGATACCAGAGCTCCTGCTCTTTTCACACAAATCCAAAGGCCACGTGGGGACACAGCAAGAGAGTGGCTGTCTTAGTCACTTTTTCATCATTAAGACAAAATGCCTGCACCTGCACTTAAAGGTGGAGAGGTTTATTTGGTTTGCAGTTTCAGAGGTTTCAATCCACGCATGGTTGAGGGGCATGGTGGAAGAGCCTGACAGAGAAAAGGTGCTCACATCATGGTGGTCAAGAAGGAGAGAGTAAAAGGAGGAGCTAGGCAAACAGAGATACCCTTCCAGGTCACACCATCAGTGACCTGCCTCCTTCAACACAGTCCCACCTCCTAACAGTGTGGACAAACCATCAATGAGTATGACACCCCCATGATCCCATCACCTTCCAAATATGTGAGATTTGGGGGGTGGGACTTTCAAATCCAAGCCATAGCAGGGACATCTGACAGCAAAGGAGAAACTGTGCTGGTTCCTTGATCTTGGACTTTCAGACTCCAGAACTGTGAGAAAATAAACTTGTGTTGTTTATGCCACCAAGTCTGTGGTACTTTGTTGCGGGCATCCAGAACAGAATACAAACAGAACCCAATTCAGAGGAACTGCATACAAGAAACAAAACAAAACAGAAATATAGCAGCCAATACTATTAAAAATTATAAAACAACACAAAAATAAAAATCCTAGAAAATAATGCAAAATAAATGAATAAATTCAAGTATATTTGTGAAATTAATAACTATCAATGGTCTTAATTCACCTATAAATGCAAAATAATATTTAAATTGAGTTACAGGGCAGATCTCAAGTCTGTAAAGGACATTCTTAAATGAAATAATTAAGAAAATTTGCAAATAAAATGACTACACTAGACAAATGCATAGAAAATGAGAACAGGGCTAGGGATGTTCAAACACAGAGGACTAAATTGTTAAATCAGGGTTCTTTCAATGAAGGAACAGCCTACTCAGTGTCAAACTTCAGTAGTACTTTCTTTTTTCTTCTTCTTCTTTTTTTTTTTTTAATGTGGGTACCGGGAGTTAAAATCAGGACCTTGTGCTTGCCAGCAGGTGCTTGTGCTGCTGAGCGATATCGCCAGCCCTTTTTTTTTTTTCTTTATGTGGGTTCTGGAGTCGAACTCAGGACCTCGCACTTGCCAGGCAGGCGCTTATGCTGCTGAGCCATATCACCGGCCCCAGTAGTAATTTCTAAATTGCAGCCGTAACAGCGAGGAATCTAAGACTATCAGTACGCTCCCCAGTCCCTGGAGCACTGGGCATATTCTCTGACCTAACTCATTGGATGGCGTCTCCTAGTGGACATGAGATCACCTTAACTTGCATGGCAAGGAGAATTTAGGTTATGAAACAATTCATTTTATATCAGGTATCTGTAATTATGTGATATTTTCCAGGGCCATGTGGATCATGCATTCAAAGATTCTCAAGTTGCTTATCACAAGCAACACTAGAGTAGGAACATTGTGCTAACAACATTCGATAGACAAGGAGGATAAGAGTTATGAGTAACAATGCATCCAAAACTACGGTAGTGATATTCACAAAAGAGTAATTACAGAAAACCAAGGAAAACCAGATAGAATCCCACTCGTGGTAAGGGAATTTAATTCATCTCTTTCTTTTATGATGCATTAAGCAGACAGTAAATAAATGAGGTTATAAGAGACAAAAATAACATAAGTACTAAAGTATATCTGACGGACATTTACATATCTTTAAATTGGAAACAATATCTTCCTTTCAAAAAGCTCATATATTCAGATTTACCTTTGAGAGGCCAGATTGCAAAGAAAAGTAGAAAATGAAGAAAAGATCAACATTTTATCACAGTCCTATAAAAATAGAAGTAAATTAAAAAAATCACAGAATAGAATGATTTTTTATGAACATTCACCAAAAGTAATCTCATTTAAACCATTCGCGGATCACGGAGGAAATACGTCAAAATTGTATTTTTAAAAGTGAGAACTTTCTGAAAGCAAGACAATGAAAACATTATGGTTTCCCCACATCCACACAAGATCCACAAGCACACATTATAGTAAAATGAAGGAAGTGATTCATCAGTTTGAGTATGTATAACCTTTATATATAATTTATCTAACTAAAGTTGATACAAATTTAACTTTTGGTGAGGCCTGTTTTTAACAACCAGATCAAAAGATCCCTCAAATTTTTAACAGCTGATTCCAGCACACTACCTACTTTTTTGGTCACACCAGCCTACCTCGGGGAATTTATCTTAATGATATACTCACACTCATGCACAATGACATTTAGAAATAATTGTGGCACTGTTTGTGATACCAGGAAACAAAAACTATCCAAGTTTCTATTTGTGAAGGATTGGTTATATAAACTCTGGTATATCCACAAAAGAGAAGTCTCTAAAAACTTAAAAATTTAAAAACTGAATAGAATGGAATAGAAAAACCTGTATCTTGCTATAGAAATATTTTCATTATGTATAGCTATGTGAAAATCCATGATATGGAACAATGCATATTTTTGTGTACAAAATGTAGAGGATAATTTAATTGTATTTGCCTAAAAAGAAGCTTTTATATATGAAAGTCAATCAGAGGAATTGACTTATGTGAAATGGGTATAGAGTGGGAAGGTAAGAATGGAATGTGAGGGAGCAAAATGTTTTAATTTTTGGTAAATAGTTTAACATATCACTCCTATAAATACAGAGACCACCCAAAAATGCATACACACTTCAGAAAAAGAAAATTTGTACGTTTTTTCCACAGATGGTGTTACCCTCATATGGGGGACCCTGAAGGATGCTGTGTATCATAGAAACCCACTACACTGTCAGCACTTTAAGAAGAAATTATAAATGCACGTGCAGCAATCTCAATGACCAAGTTTACCCAAGCAGCAGTTCGCCTTACTCATAAATGTCTGGAAGCTAATGGCCACCACTTTGAACACCTCTTGCAACTGTGGAGACCAAAAGTAACTTTTATTAATCTCATGATGTCTCAATAAATTTATTTATTTATTTATTTATTTATTTATTTATTTATTTTGTGGGTACCAGGGGTTGAACTCAGGACCTTGCGCGCCAACAGGCGCCAGTGCCACTGAGCGATATCACCGGCCCTTTTTCATATGTAGGTACTGGGAGTCGAACTCAGGACCTTGCGCTTACCAGGCAGGCGCTTATGCTGCTGAGCTATCTCACTGGCCCTCAATAAATTTAGTATTAAAATATTTATACAAGTTTTTCCTTTTCGGAACTGTGTATACATTTTTTTTGTGGGTACCGGGGGTCGACCTCAGGACCTCGCGCGCCAGCAGGCCCCTGTGCCACTGAGTGATATCACCGGCCCTTTTTTCGTATGTGGGTTCCGGGAGTCAAACTCGGGCCCTCACGCTTGCCAGGCAGGGTCTTATGCCGCTGAGCCATCTCACCGGCCCGTGTATACATTTTTGATGGACTCTGTATATAACCAAAGCAATTAATGATTTTTTTTTTTTTGTGGGTACCGGGGGGTCGACCTCAGGACCTTGCGCGCCAGCAGGCGCCCGTGCCGCTGAGCGATATCACCGGCCCCTTTTTTGTATGTGGGTTCCGGGAGTCGAACTCGGGCCCTCGCGCTTGCCAGGCAGGCGCTTAAGCCGCTGAGCCATCTCACCGGCCCTGATTTTTTTAAATCAATAAGAAGATTTGCTTATTTTGAACTACAAACAACATTTTATCAATCTAAATTTGATAAATTGCAATATATTTATAATTTTAGGTGTGACTGTCACATGTGCTATATAATCCTGTTCATATAAATTGCTTCCCCAAATAGACATATTTGTAGTATTCTCTTTTTCACATAGTTCTTTTACTTAAATGTGGAATTGATCAATAATTCTTTATACCTACTTTAGTTGTATTTATAAATTTCTTTTATAGGGGAGCTTAATGTATTGTATAAATAATAATGAAATTTTTCAAAATAAATTCCACCGTGACCATTTGCCTCTGTTTCATACAATGTATTATCTAGCTCTTGCATGATGAAGACAGTTCCTGCTTCAGTGTTGAAGTGAACATTTGACATTCTTCTCACATTTTAATTTTACTCTTATGACTCATCTCTGCTTTCATTTAAACTAAAATTTTTGTGCAACCCAGGAAGGTGAAAAGATTACTGGGTTGGAATTCAAAAAAAAATGATTCTATTCCTACTTCCTCCACTTATTAAATGATCATGGTTATGTGGTTTAACTTCTTGGAGGCTGCCTTTCAAATTATAAAACAAAGATAGTCAGGATTTTCTGCATAAAGTACAATGAAGCTATCACAACCAAACGAGATATTATTATAAGTGCTTTGATAAAATCAAAGGCTTGTACAAGTTCATGATGCTCTTATTACCATGACCACAAAGAAGAAGTTTAATTAGCTGCATACATTTTCAAAAGAAAGTTGTCTTTGAAATAAAGCCAGATCATCTGTTTCTGTATTATTGAAAGTACTTATGCCAGTGCTATCTTTACTTTTAAATCTTTACCCAAAGCATTATTTTATAGCATCTACTCCCTCTGCTGTTCACATGTTCCTGGATTCACATTCTGTTAAATTAGGGGAGAGAAACAGGAATAAAATCAAACAGAATTCACCTCTGTATCACCTGAAATATGCTTGTAATTTTCTCTTCCTTCCTCAGGGTAGATTATTCAGGCATTTTCTATCCTTTTTTTTTATAGTTTATAGAACTGTGCTTTGATCTTTTAAAATATCACTCTTTTGGGTACACTTTAAAGCTTTTAATTTTATTAGCACATACTGTAAAATGCTAGAAATTGGAGAGCTTTTTTCTTATAAGACGAAAGAGTCAGTCAGCGATGTTAAGATTGGAGGTCATAGGGGCTGGTGAGATGGCTCAACGGTGTACGTGCCTGCCTGGCAAGTGCGAGGGCTTGAGTTCGACTCCCGGAATCCACATATGAAAAAAGGGCCGGTGATATCGCTCAGCGGCACGGGCACCTGCTGGCGTGCGAGGTCCTGAAGTCGACCCCTGGTACCCACACACACAAAAAAAAGATTGGAGGTCATGAGCAATTGTGGCTCCTCCACTCTCTGGGAATTTTCGTTACTAGACTCCGAGTGCTAAATGAATAATTATGAAATTCACTGCAAAATAAATTAACAGCTTGGGCAAGCACTTTTTCTGAGTCTGACATCTCCGACGTCCTGAGCACCTAAGTTTTGTTAAGCTTAGTGAATTTATTGATCTTAATAAATCTACACAGTGCTGTGTAAGACTCAGAGGAATCCAGTTTTCTCTGGACTTAGTATCCTTAAAGTTCTACGACTCAGGTCATAATTTTGCTTTAAGGTGAATATTTTAGGAAAAAGGAAGCAGAGATGCTATCACAGTTGGTAAATTGAATATAGCCGCAGTCTCAGGGTAATACCACCTTTCAAACACACGGTAATAGTCTACCAGCAACTTTCTGGGCCCAACCCCATCTATTCTCTTTCACTTCTTTACCATGCAACTGAACATAGAATCTTCATTATTCTTTGTGTGTGTGTGGTGTGTATGTGTGTGTGTGTGCGCGTGTGTGTGTGCATGTGTGTGTTGTACTGGGAATTGAACTTGTGACCTTAAAAGTGAGCTACATCCCCAGTCATTTTTAATTTTTTTTTATTTTGAGACAGTAACTCACTAAATCCTTAAGTTACTTTGGCTGGGCTTGAACTTGTGATCCTTTTCAGCTTGGAACAAGGAAAAGCTATCTGGCATGAGATTTGTCTTCCTTCTGAGCATTTTCACACAAAGGAGCAGGTGAGTGGTGAGGAAATGTCAGTGTCTGTGGATTTTCCAGGATATACTCTTGGACAGTCTTTCCTGGACCATTCAAAGGCAAGGAAAAAAATGGTCATACAGGGACTAAGGAGTTCCTTAGTTCCATGAAAACCAGAAATCTTTCCAACTAGCAGTCCATCAATACCTCAATAGTTTTCTCCATCTGCAATAAATTTCCTGGCTTGTTGGGTTCTGCATCAATAATTATAGTAATTCCTAAAGATGAAAATCGCCTGACCTTCTTGTTCTCCCCCTTGACTCATATCTTTATACATAAAGAGGAATCCTAAGTCATTTGCATGAGCTATGAACAGCACTTGCACTTAAAGAATATTCTCAGTCATTTGTAGGAAAATGGATGTGACTTGTGTCCATAATGCTAAGTGAAATAAGTCACAAGGTTAAATATCACATGGTTTCTCTTATAAGAGAAATCCAGAGTATAAATAAATTAAAGAGCAAAATAAAAGAGAGATGATAGGAAACAGAAGGACAGACTTTATGAAGATGGGAAGGGGGGCTGGGGATGGGTGAGACAAGAGGGAGGGGAGGGGAGAGGGAAGTAAAAAACATCAAGAAGGAATATGTATATGCATCAAAACCCACAATGAGTGTGTTTATTATGTACTGCAAACATATACTACTAATACAAAATAATGTAAAATAGCTTTTCTCATTTAATTCTCAAAGCTGAGGAACTGAAGTGCCTATAGCTACTACACTTCAAACCAATAGTTTTAAGTAGAGCGGGGTCAGTGCTAATGGCAGTGGAGAAGCACACCCTGGCCTCCAGACCCTTTGGGGGTGGATTACGTCAGAGATGGAGGATATGTTCAGACAATATTAGTGAAAGGGGTCCGAGGGAGCCCCCTTCCTCCTATGTTGCCTCTTCTAATGAGAAGCATGTGCACCCTGGGCAGGAGAAGGTAGTTATCAGAAACAGGCTTAGGAACAATTAATGTAAGATATTGATGATGTAGAGATAAGTGATCCTGCCGACCATGACAGGAGAAACCAAGAGGGAAGAATAAAAGGTAAGATAATCCTTGGGAAGTCTAATACGTCTCTGTACAAGGATGTAGATGAATAAAATGGTTTGAGGTATGATATTTCTGGGAGCCTTATGAAAACCTTCAACTTTCTGCAATTTCTGTATCTATACAGTCTAATCAGTTGAGACAAAGTGGTTTGGACATGTGTGCTCCCCTGGCGCGGCAGCAATGGTCAGCTGACCATCAGATGGGAAGCTCTGTTTCTCCACAGTGACGAATGAGGGCGCTGTTCGGCCATCGGTCTAGTGACGACCTATGGTGTCTTCAGTTCACTATGTTTTAGGCTCACATAATGAATTTTGATGATTAAAGGTGATAGTGAGCCTCTGCTTGGAGCCCTTCATATTGATGTTATTTTGTGGCACTTATGACTCATTTCGTCCCTACCAAGATAACTCAAAGGCAAGCTTTTTCCTCGAAAAAAAAATCAAGGCAGGGCATGATAGCATATTTTCAAGTTCAATCAGGGCGTCTGGGAGACAGATGATTAAACACAAAATTTCACTCTTTCGAAGTGAGCTTAGAGAAAACCACAATCAATCTCCCACTCTACAAATGGAGGTGAACGATGCCCAGGCCCCTGAATGTGTTGCAGTGCTGACCTACTCTCTCCTTGCAGCAGGGTGAGTATAGGGACACAGTCTCCATATGTACGAGGCAGCTTTTGTCCTCAGGCAGGGCGGATTACTACCCCAAACTCGGTTATTGAAGATAGTTGAAAAGGGTATAGGAAGGTATTTATAAGGTATAGAAAGAGCCAGGGGAATCCAGCAAAGGATGAATTCAACACCCTAGAGACAGAAGCAAGAGAGAATTCTTATTATCCTTTGCCTGAAGCGAAGAAGAAGGTATCCTTGGAATCTGAGAGGGGAGCTGCACAGAGAGGACGGCTTGCAAGTGATTTGCCCTTTGGGAAGTGAGCAGAAGGGGATGCGAGATGACCACAGAGCCTTGACCAGAAGGCACTGGGAGAAAACACAACTTCACTGTCCACCTGCTCACTGGTCTCTACCAGGTGCTGCCCATTGCCTGGAGCTAATTAGAACCTTCCTGGACACAGAGCAGAGTGAAAAGGTGGAGTGGACAATAGAAGCAAACACACAAGGTACAGCATATGATTCTGGCGCAGAGGACAGTTGGTGCCCTCACACCCCAGGGCTGAATCCTGGATGCCCAAACATTACATAAGCTGAGATCCTTAGACCTTGTCTAACAGAGGAAGGGTGTCCCGCACCCCTACAGTATGTGCTCTCATACCCTATATCTGACCAGGCCTTGTGGGCCTCGGGACCGCATCTTTCACACTGGACACCTGGTACAGCTTTTGTCCCAGGATAAGCGTTCCTTCAACAGAGGACTCGAAAGTCCTGTGAGTCTTCAGTTTCTCATTATATAATTGTATGTTCATTTCTATTCTAATGTCCAAATATAAAAGCTACTTTCAATTGTGGATAGTGCCGGCACCCCCAGGAACTTCCTCTTTATTAAATACCTTATTTATGTTCTGTCACGTGGACGCTGTTGATCATCCTGTCTTTCCTGAAATTCTCTCTTCTCTTGTTTCTCTACCTCTGCTTCTCTTTCTTCTTTATTCACACTTGTTCTTTATCAACCTTCTTTGCTAGCTCCTCATTAAAGGCTGTGGTTTCTCCAGAATTTTCTCTGTCAACTTCACTCTCCTGACATGCTCACTGGATGCCCTTCTTCACTTCCAGGGCTCTTTCATCTCTCCTACAGGAATCTCCCCAGCATTAGAAGCCCCTGCATCATGCATACAAATGAATACCTCCCTGGTGCCTCAAGCACAGCCTTCCAAAACCAGAGCTCATTATGTTCTACCCAAAGCTTGCTGTAATTTCTCTGAATTTTCTATTTCAGTTAATGGCTCACCCATTCACTTGGTCACCCAAGCATATTCCTAAAGTAATTCTAGGCTTTTCTTCTTTTCTAACTTCCAAATTCATTCAAACTTCAAGTCTTGCCAATTTAATTTCCTAAATGTTTAGCAAAACCATCGTCTTCTCTGCAGCTGCACTGTTTAGTGTTGAGTCATCTCTCACCTAGACAGCTGGGAGAGCTTTATGGCTATTCTCTGTCCAAATCCGCAGCCCTCCCATCTATCAGCCTCCCTTCCTGCCCTGCACAAGCTCTGCACCTCTGTCCTCCAGCTCTCCATTTTTGTGTCCCTGCACCCTCTGCTGCTCTCACCTTCACACTGTCTGTGCTCTACCTTTGTGTGTGTGCCTCCCTGTCTTTTATTCCTGATAAATTCTTGCTCACATTTCAATCCCTACTTTGGGGTAGCCTTTGTTGCAGGTATTCTTGGCTTCTTTTGGACTAACTTTGCCCATACTCTGATACACCTTTCATTACCTTCTGTTGCCAGAATTTTTCTCACTCTCTACCCTCATGCCTGCCATGCTAGTGGCAATGAGTTTTCAAATAGGTGGATTCAATTCATTCAAGAGTGTCAGTACAAGAAGCTTCAGTTTTGAGTCCATGACTATGGTAAAGTGCTGATTTTACCCTCATTTATATAACACACAGCACACGAAGATGACTTTTTGTGATGACAGCGCAGGGTGCTGATTCAGTGTGGTACTCCTCACACTCCTGTCCTCTCCTGTACTTTCCCTAAAATGAAAGAAAATTGATTTTCAAAAATCCAAATCTAAGCACCCTCCCTTCTGTCTGGCAAGTGGTTGGTTTATTTATTTATTTATTTATTTATTTATTTATTTATTTATTTATTTATTTGCTGTACTGAGGATTGAACCCAGGGCCTTTTCACTGAACTACTTCCCCAGCCCATTTTTTTTTTTGTTTGTTTGTCTTGTTTTATTTTTATCTCGAGACAGGGTCTTGGTGAATCACTAAGTTGCCCAGGCTGAGTTCACACTTGCATTCCTCCTGCCTCAACCTCCCAGAGTGCTGGGAATTACAGATGTGTGCCGCAAAGCCCCGAGTCTCTATTACTCTTAGGCTGAAGTTCAGAATACCCAGTGAGGCTGTTCCATTGTATCTTATGCTACACTGTCTTGAACACCATGCTCAGACCCCTTGACTTCCCTTCACTGCCACAAATGTGTCCCAGTTCTACCAATCTATCTCCTTCACTTATGCAATTACCTGCCTAGAATGGTCCCTATCTTCCTCTTCACCTGGATATGATTCTGCAGTTCTTAAATGTTAGCTTCAATGCCACTTGTTCAGGAAGGGCATTCCTGATGATCTCTAACTGGGAGTGGGTCCTGAGCATCAAGTCATCTTCAGGACCTGTGCACACATGTGCATGTTGTACAGATGCTAAGTGTGCAATATCTCACAGAATGACTGTGCAAGGCAGGGCTGGCTTGAACATTTGTTACAATAACTTATTAAAATTTGAAGTAAAATGTTTGTAAGAAGGAGAGTTATTTTTTAAATTTGTGCAAACTTAATATACAAGTTTATCAGTTACCCTGTTTTATTTCCTATCTAACACTTTCCCTATGTATTAGTTACCAGAGTTGACTATTAAATTGTTCTTTTTTAATTTTTTTATTTTATGGGAAAAAGATAAAACAAAATTTCAAAACAAAGTAATAGGAGAATAAAGATAGTTAATACATTACATGTTGTTATCTTTAAAGAAGTTGCTCAGGGTATATGGGTATAAAAGTTTCTCCAATTGATATAAGCACAAACATTCCTTTTCCATGAACTAAGACACACTAATAGTATAACTAACTTGCATTTTTTCCCTTTTCCCTACTGTCCTTTCCCCTTTCACCCATCCTAGTTCCTTTTTCCTTTTGCACAATTTCTTCCCATTTCACAATATCTATTGTACATTTTGGTCCTTATTTACCCTTTCAGCTTCTCACACCAGGGAAACAATACGATGTTTACACATGTGTATCTGGTTTATTTCACTTATGAATATGGTCTCAAGTTGCGTCCTTTTACCTATAAGTCTTAAATTTATCCTTCTTTATGGCTGAGTAGTACTCCACTGTATAAAAATACCACATCTTTTTTATCCATTCCTCGGTTGATGGGCATTTGTGTTGTTTCCAAGATTTAGCTATTACAAACTGTGCTGCTATAAACATGGGGTGCAAATATATCGCTGTGGTATGATGTTTTTAATTCTTCTGGGAAGATACCCAGAAGGGGAATAGCTGGGTAGAATGGGACCTTTAATCCTAGTTTTTTGAGGACTCTCCACACTGATTTCCACAGTGGTTGCACCAGTCTGCACTCCCACTAAATTGTTATCAATTATTCATAAACATTTTTCGATTTAGATCGCATCTCTCATGGCAGAATATACATTCCCCTGAGAAGAGACTACCTCTATCTTGCTTTCTGTTGCACCCTCATGGACTGCCTCTTCTGCCACTTGGGACACTCAGCAACTTGTACCCAGTGAGCTGGGGCAGCCGGGTTCCACTGGGTGGGCTGTGCCAGCTGCATCTGGCATCTTAAGCAGACAGCACTGCTCCCTTTGGCTTCATGCTCATTGCTGGCTGCTCCTGTCGTTAGAGCCACCATAGAGCAAGCTAACCACATTTGGCGTTATCCAGGCTATCTGACAGAAATGCCACAGCTTCTCACTACCCAAGATGCTTGGTAGCATTAACCAATAAAAAACAAAACAAAAACAAAAAAACCAAACATTTTGATCTTTAAAAAGTGCCTTCTTTATAGTTTTAAGCATTATTTTTGTGTTGAGTAGGATGGCAAGTAGATAAAGTACTAGTAAGTTTAATCACATGTGCTTTATATCAGTGTGTAAGTGTACAGCATCTTTGTATTTTATTTTTCTATTTTATGAGCTTTTATCCAATATTATGATAAAATCTTATACTCCTGAGAGCCTGACTGCACAGAAGCAGCCACGCTCGCAGCATTCAGAGACTCGGAAGCATTCCCCTGGCAACTGTAGCTGCCTGAAACTGTCCCAGTGTGCTTCCCATTGTAACTTCACTTTATGTTGGCCACTAAAATGGTAAAAATGAGGGAAAATTAGGGCTACACATGTGAAAAAAGACCACCTTTGTTATAATTAGTGTTATTTTACCTTCAAGAGGCTTTCTCAACTAATAGAGATTCATTAGCAATCATCAGGATTAGAGCATCATCTTATAGTTTAGAAGTCCCGAGCTGAGTTCTGGCTCCTGCTCTAGTTACAGAAGTACATCCTGGAGAAAACCCTTCATATTCACTCCACACAGTCTGTCTTCTTCTTTATGTACAGGTTCTACATCAGAAGATTCAACCAACTGTGGCTTGAAATATGTTTTTTTTTTTTTTTAAATTGCATTTGTAGTACACAGACTTTTTTCTTGTTGTTAGTCCCTAAACAATACATACCAGTTACATTATATTCAGAATCCTAAGTCATCTAGAGATGATTTAAGGCATAGGAGAGAATGCACGTAGGTTATACACAAATACTATGGCATTTTATATAAGGGACTTGAGCATCTCTGGATTTTGGTATCCGTGGGGTTTTGGAACCAAGTCATGGAGGGTACTGTGAGAAAAGGTGATCAAGAATTTGAACTGTTGGAATTGCATTGACTTGGAGACTTCTTTATAATTTTTGATATCTTTAAAGCTTTACTTAAATCTTTTTAAAATAATACATTTTCCCTTCTTCCTTTTTGCCCTTGCTAAATACTTTCCTCTCAAATTTGTTTTGTGATGGGACAGAGAGGAGAGTCTCCTTACATGAAATAGTTCTGTTTAATAGGCATATGGCAAGAGACAGGAGCACCTGTGTTTGAACCCAGATCCAGCATTACCAGCTGTGACAGCCACCTGCGCACTAAGGAAAGGCCAATTGGAAATGAACAACCAATTTGGAAATGAACAACCAATTTGGAAATGAACACGAAAGGAAGCAACGTAATATAGACACACTTTCGAAAGTGCGTAGCACAGGGCCGGGTGTGGTGGCAAATGCCTGTAATTCCAGCACCTGGGATGCTGAGGCAGGAGAATCATTTCAAGTTCGAGTCCAGCCTGGGCTACATAGTAAGTTCAAGGCCAGCCTGAATTATATATATAGCAAGACTCTGTCTTTAAAAAAAAAATGTGTAGCACAAAGGCAGATGTGCTTTTAATGCATGAAATCATAGATAAATAGATAAGTAGTAATTGTAAATAGACAAAAGGATAGAGGAATAATTGTGTACTTCACAGTGTTTTAACTTTCTTTACAACTCTAATATTGCTGAGTTTTAGTTAATTTCAAGCAAAACATCTTACTAGTTTGTTTGGATTGCTGGAACAGGAAGCAAGCCCATAGACACAGGGGAATGTTCTTGCTGCCATCTTCCTTATGCAGAGAGCACACTTAGACACATGGAAGCCCCAGCAGGGTTGAAGTTTGCAAAAGGAAATGCCACTTTTCAATGAGAGCTCAGGGTCAGATTTAAAAGATACAAGATACAGTATGATAATCATTCTTAAAAGACATGGTGGAAAAGGTGGCTGAAGGGATGTTTTTTATTTGCTTTTCATATCACACTGCTCAAAAGAATTATGCCTTTCTAGGATACAGAAGGACTTTGGTGAACAAATCTCCTTTGGGGCCAGGGTGTGTGGAAAGAAGTAGGAGCCCTTTTCTCCCACTGCTGATGGATGGAAGGGCTGTCTCAGTCATTAGGATGTACCCAGATGCGGGCATTAAATGTGAGCTATGAGAAGCAGTGGGGACCTGTGTTTGTCACTCTGAGGCAAAGAATCCACTGGAAAAATTGAAGTGGGCAACCCTTGGTATTCTCCAATCCTGGCTCCAGTAAGCCCGTCTAGATCAGCACTGAGGGTTGGGCCAGGCGAGTGAGTCTTTTGTCCCCACTGGTAACACCAGTGGCAGATAGTGCTATACGGGTAATATCTATAAGGTGCAGTTTGCATTCAGGCTGCCATTCTAGTTGCAGCAGAAAGCAACAGAACGCACAGAAGTATTCCATCCATACATCTTAAATCACTGATATTTTATGATGTTGTATTATTCTAGCTAGATCATTCTTCTACGTTATTTGGATTTAAATAAATAAATAAATAAATTCCTCAAAATTACGACTGCTTTTCTCTTCCCCTGAAAAAAGACACGTCTTGTGAGCTATGCATTCAGTAAGTTCTACACACACTGCGAATAATCCGGGTGCGAATTGGCATGAAACAGGCATGCCCTTTCCTATTACTAAATGTAAAATGGGCCGGAGTTGTCTTAGACCTCTGGTAAGGCTGAGGGATCATCGAAGCAAGGCAATCACTACCAGCTAGGGGCAGATAGCGCATCTCGGGTGAGCCGGTGGGGCGGGCGGGACTCGGTTGCTGGGCCTGGGCCAGGCTCTGGATGGGCGGAGCGGCGGTGGGCGGGCCTCTGGAGGGCGCGCCAGCCCAGCTCTCAACTGCGGGTCCCTGGCGCCCGGCTGCATCCTTGGTGCGTCCTGCCCAGCTGAGCCGCCTCCAGTGGTGGGAGCCGCGCACTGACAGCAGCAGGGAAGCCGACCGCATTGGAAAGAACAGGAACCCTGGGCCACACTGTCTGGGTCCGGGTCCAAGAGCCGGAGAAGCGAGGCGGCAGGTGCGTGGCAACCCCGAGACTGTGGGAGACCTGGGGACGCGCGGGTCAACAGCGACCACTTCGCCTGTCTTCAGGAAGCAGAGGTGGGCTTTGGGCTTTCAAGGTGGTGTCCTAGCTAGGGGTTTGGGCTGCGGAGGGCGGGGGTTGTCGGGGGATTACTTGTCCTTGGAGGCTGAATCGTCAGGCTGGGGATAATTCCACCAGCCCACAGTGCCTAGGAACAGAAAAGGGGGTATCTCAAGAGGTGAGGAGGCACGAGTTATCTGCACCCCTGCCCGGCCCCCAGGGAGCATCAGCTGGCGGGATGACAGGGAGAGGTCGGTCCTCCTCATCCTCCCCAGGGTTGTGGTGCCGGGGCTGGGTGTCAGAGAGCCGCGGGTCTCCAGAGCCGCCAGCCTCCGCGCGCCGGCCCGAGGGCGGGCAAAGTTTGCTTCTCCGGTCCAGCCGCTCCTCTCGCTCCCGCAGCCCCGCAGGTGCTGCCTCTCCTCGCCCTCCAGCGGCAGCGGCCCCG
This sequence comes from Erethizon dorsatum, assembly GCA_028451465.1. Taxonomy (NCBI): domain Eukaryota; kingdom Metazoa; phylum Chordata; class Mammalia; order Rodentia; family Erethizontidae; genus Erethizon; species Erethizon dorsatum. The sequence goes on from CM051828.1 coordinate 56,108,904, forward strand.
CCATGGACTCCCCGGTCCAGATCTTCCGCGGGGAGCCAGGGCCCACCTGCGCCCCGAGTGCCTGCCTGCTCCCGAACGGCAGCGCTTGGTTCCCTGGCTGGGCCGAGTCGGACAGCAACGGCAGCGCGGGCCCGGAGGACGAGCAGCTGGAGCCCGCGCACATTTCCCCGGCCATCCCGGTCATCATCACGGTCGTCTACTCCGTGGTGTTCGTCGTGGGCTTGGTGGGTAACTCGCTGGTCATGTTCGTGATCATCAGGTGAGCACCGGGTCAGTGCGCGGCCGAGACCAGGCGCGGCAGGGAGGGAGCCAGCCAGGTGGTGGGGATTCGATTCCTTGCAGGGATCCAGAAACTCTCAGAGGGCGTCCCCTTAAAGGAGGTGAAGGATTTCCTGAAGGTGAGGGTGGGGGGTTGCAGGGTTCACACAGGGTGAATCTGAACGGCCAGAGCATTTAATTGCGAGCTACCTCCCCCCCTACCCAAGACCCCAAACCCCTGCAGAAAATTCAGCATGGGAAAGTACCAGATGCGAACCACAGGGTCAGTCCCTCCAGGTAAAGAAAGTAGTCTATTTGTGTGGCCTTTTTTTTTCTTTCTAGTTTTCTGCTCCAGTTTGAAGCACTTTGACTTTCCTTTTGTAAACATTTCTTAAGATACAGTCCACCGAAGGCACTGAAGATAATTCGCATTTCCCCGTGACTTATCAGACTAATGTTAGGGCCTATGAAACAAAAGCCATACGCTGTTTAAGGCTGTTAATATCCAAATAGGAGGTTTTTTAGTACAGATCTGTTGTCTTATTTCTTTGGAGTATCAATGCCTTTTGTAAATTAACCATACAGTTACCCTCTAAACTGTGGACTGTAGAGATTTTCAAAAATTATTTTGCTACTTTTCCCTACCATGAGAAATTGAAGGTTTGCTACTTTTCCCTACCATGAGAAATTTTGTTCTTTTCTGATATTTTCTTGAAGTCGACTTCCAATAATAAATAAAGTTCCAAATATCCACATATATGCTAACTTTCTGGTAAATGATGTGATTCTTAATTTTAAAAAGAGAGCAAAAAGAAAAAGAAACCAAACTTCAAGTTTGCATGCCCTTCGAAATGTGTGTTTCATTTTCTAGGATACCTAATGCTTTGGAAATATGTTTTTGGGACTGAATAGGAAGCCTACATTCCTTGCAGAAGTCCCTAAAGTCAAGAGAAGACTTTAATATCTGATTACAGACATTAAAAGGATAAAGAACTGATTTCTTTTTTTATCTTGACTTTTGTTTTGAAACAAGACTTTTATTATTATGAACTTTAAAAATAATACCTACAATAGCACGAGGCTTTCCTTTGGGGAATCACCATCATAAAACACTTCTTTGCCTTTTTTTTTTTTTTGGCATTGGAGTGTCAGGTCTTTTATTCTCATCTATTCTTTGAAATTAAAAACCACCATCATTCAAGCTTTCAAATACACATAAATATCATTTATAAATCTCATTTCACCCAGAATTAGTGTAGGACCTCAGTACTCTTGGTTTCCATAATTGCTTATTATAATTTACAGGAACTCTATCAGCTTTAATTAAAACAATAGAAGGAATAATATGTAAAAAGGCAATTTGTCCATGTTATTAGTAATCACGAGGCTGGCCTCCATTGGAGAGAATATTAGACAAAAAAAAAGACAAATGTATTCTAAATTGTAATTAAATTTTAAAGAGATGTTGATATAGAGACCATTTTGTAATAAAATATTGTTACACAAAAAGAAGACTCGAAAAATTGGCTTTGTTCCTACTTGTGTTACATCAAATGTTCAAGTAAAACAGATACACCTTATTGCTACTTGGATGAACACATGCAGTCTTGAGTTTTGAAAGAGCTTCCAAGTTGCTCTACAACTTTTTTAATGAAACTGCAGACTAGGCTTTTAAAAAAATAGAATAACATACATGTTAGAAGGAAAAAAAGAATTCTTGTAGATTAACTAGGACTTCTACTGGACACATTTCCCAAAGATATCCTGCACTACAATTTGTTAAATGGGGATAAATTCCCAGCTAAAAATATTTCAAAAGTTACATAGTTCATATGACAACATGGTCTATCGTCCCACTCCCTTCTCAACTACTTTGAGATGAAGCCTGGCAATAAGTTTAAAATGAAGAGTTATCCTACCACCCTGGAAAGCCAACCTACCAAATTGATGTTTCACTTAAATCTACAGCTAAGAGGATAGAGGAGTCTTTAGAATTTGTTCATACTGGTTGATAGTTGAAGAATTGTGAAATAAAACCTTAGAAGAAAAATTGATGGACGGGTTTATTTAGTTCAGAAGAGGAATAGACTGAAGATTCAAGAGAGGGTGACAAGAAGAGGATTGTGGTGTGCTTCTCAGAATGGAGCAGAGGCAAGTGTGGAATTTGCATGCAGCTCTTCTAACAGAAGTTGAGGGCCAGGCAACTTTGCTTGAAAAGACAGAAGATCGCTTTTGAGAAGGGCACTATTTTCAAATATTGTACATAGAAAAGGATCCTGGTATAGTTCAATCTTATGGAATATTATTCTAGAGATGGAAGTTAAGTGCTCAGATGGTAGGCAGCAAATGTCTAGGATGACCAGTTCCCATTTGGGGAGAAAGTTAGAGCTGTGGAAAAAGTGCTGACTATTTTAGGCATGTCTTACAAATAGCTTTTCCCACCTCGGGCATCTGGAATGTTGCCCAGTATCTCCTGAAGATATTTAAAGTTTCAAGTGTTCCTACCATTTAATGTAGTAACTGTCATAATCCTTTACTATTGGGGCACTTTTTGCCTTTTCACTGTAAAGACCTTAAAATTTGTGTGTTCCCTGCTTCCTTGTTGTTAGTCTTTGGGGTTTGTGGACCTAGAGCATCCCCACAGATGTGCTGTTTAGTATCCTAATCACATGGTCTCTTGACATCCTCCTTTTCAGGTCACCTTCATTGCACACCATGACACCCACCATACCTGTATCCTTGACCTCGCTAGCAATCACTACCTCTTACATAATGAATATCCATTTTTCTACTCTTTCCATGACTTTCCACACTTACAGCTGTCTCTTGCATGAAAAAGGATGATTAAAATTTAATGAGCACTTAATATGTGCCAGGCAGGAACAGCTATCTACTTCATGTAAATTCTTTTATTTAATCTTATCATACATAGGTGTATTATTACCATATCCCTTTAACAGATGAGGAAACTAAGGCAGAGAAAGATTAAACAAAGGTCAAGTTCACTTGTTGCTGACTCAGGAGACCACAGTGATCTCAATGGCCTGACCCAGAGCCTGTGTTTTTATCCGCGCTGCTGCTCATTTTCCACTAGACTGCTTCTGCCAACATATGAGTACTTCCTTCCCTGGATAGTTCTTCATTCTATCTGAGTGTTTCTTTTTCTCTGACCCAGCCTACATCCCATGAGTTGTCACTCCAGCCTCAGTCTTGAAAATGCACCCAACTGTCCTGCTGTTTTGTCCCTCTGCCACTGTCTTCCATCAAAGCCATAATCACCATCAAGCCAGTAATCTATATTCCTTGTTCTTATACCCTACCAACTGAATGTTGTTGGGTAAAATTAATTTTATTTTTGTCAAAGCAAAGCCAATAAAAAATACCTTTAAGTATATCTGATCCTAATTCTGCCTAGAAGTTTTTGTATCCCTCTCTTATTTTCTAGCAGGAGCCCATCCCTTCTCCCATTTCTCATAAAAATTGAATTCAAATCTGTACTGGTTCCCAAGCGCTCCACCTGGCTATATTCCCCTGCCAGTGAGTAGATAGTTTTGCCCAGCAGTAAACTGAGACATGAGGCCCAGCTACTGAGAATGTCCCTTCTCCTCTGAATGCTGGCAGTGCCCTCCTCTCAATCCTCTCCATCTTTGAGGAAGAGTCTCTTGTGTCCCTGTTCTTGTGTCTTGAATCTCATCATTTCCTGTGGTTTTGCCACGTCAGTTATCTCCTTTCTACTCCCTCTGCAATATCTCCCTCTCTACTGCTTCTTGTACCTTTCCCGCAAAATCATACTCACGTGTGTCATTTTAATCAACAATCCAATATCACCAAAACTTCACTTTTCTTAGTTCCCTTAGCTAACGTCCTTTCATCTCAAGTAGATAAGCTTCTTGGAGGAATAGTTCCTCCCCTTCATTTCCCTGTCTCCCCCATTCCTCTGCCCCTTACACTTGGGCACACTCCTTAAAGTTCCTTGACCAAAGCCTCTTTCAGAGGCTCATTTGAAGCTGGCCATCGCCTGAGTTTTGTACAGGGTTTGTTGTACTTTGATCAATCTTAGGTCCCTCACTTTGTCTGATACACTTTTCTCCTCAGCTTCCCCTTTCATTCTCTGGGCTTTTCTATGTTCTACTTCATGGATTTGTCTTCCTCTGATGTCTCTAGATGATTATCTCCTCCAGGGTCTTCTCAGCTCGCTTCTGTCTTCACTTGGCATAATTCCTATATTAATCAGAGAAGCAGAGCCAGTGCTGGATGTACATGCTAAGAGATTTCTGGCAAGAAACTGGCTTACATGATTTAGGGGCTGATTGGATAAGTCTTAAATCAATAGTTCAGCAAGACAAAGAGGGCAAGCTGCCCTTCCTGGGTGGGATTTGTTATTCCTCAGTGAACCTCAACTCAGGTCTTAAGGCCGCTCCATTGATGCAACCAGCTTACCTAGATGACATAGATTGATCCTCCTTGCTTAAAATCAGCTGATTATGACCATTAATCACATCTACAAAACACCTTCACAGCAGCTCCTGAGTGTGTGAAGACCTGGGAGCTGTAGTCTGGCCAACTTAACACATCAAAGTGACTATCACACTCCCTTTCGATGGCTTCATTCAGTCTTGTGTTCATAATTGTCTAGAATAGTCTGACAAATCCTAAATATATCTGTTATGGTTTAGATCTAAAGTGTCTCTCAAAAGTCACATGTGCTCATAAGTGGAGCTTTTGGAAGGCAGTTACATCATGGGGCCCCTATACTCATCAGAGGATTAATTCCTGAGTTCATAGCTGACTATACTTGTTGGGAGGTGAGGTCTGGTTGGAGGAGGTGAGTTACTGTGTGTGTGACCTAGAAGCATAAATTCTTGTGCCCATCTCCTTGCCTCCCTCTCTGCTTCCTTGCAGCCACAGGTAGAGCTGCTTTCTTCTGCCAGCCCCATAATGCTATTTCTGCTTTGCGCCATGGACTAAACATTCTAAAATCATGAGTCAAAAATAAACCTTTCCTCCTTTGAACTTCTTTTTTTTTTTTTTTTCTGGTTTTGTAGTTCATGCTGGCCCTGAACTTACTATGTAGTCCAGGCTGGCCTCAAACTCACAGTGGTCCTCCTGCCTCAGCCTCCCACGTGCTGGGATTACAGGCATGCACCACCATGCCTGGTGAAACCTATCTCTTTTAGTATGTGCAGGTATCTGGTACTTTGTCTAGTGATGGAAGGTGACTAATACACACACTCTCTCTCCCAGTTATCCATCTCTCTCGCAAACTCAGATAGCTTCCTTCCTTCTGGATACCTTTATGTGATCATCCCACAGACAGCTCAGGTCTTTGGAACATTTGCCTGCATTCAGCTGCTAGGGTTGCCATAGCAAAATACCACAGCCAGAAGTGGAAGGAAGCTTATACAACAGACACTTATTGCCCCACAGTTAAATTTTTGGATGCCAGAAGTCTAAGTCCAAGGTGTTAGCAGGGTTCCCTGAGGATTCTTCTGAGGCCTCTTTTTGGCTTCACCCCGTGTCCTCACATGGTCTTCCCTCTGCATATAACTGTGTCTAATCACCGTTTTACGTAGAAACATCAATCATATCAGATTAGGGCCTGGTTATATGACCACTTATTTACCTCTTGGAAGGCCCTATCTCCAAATATGGTCATATTCTGAGGCACTGGGGATGAAGACTGCAATAAAGGATTTGGGGGAACACAGCTCAGCCCATAATACTACCCATCTCTCTTTTCTCTGTAAGAAGACACTGTTCTCAAGCTTCAAATTCCACAGTAATTCTATTTATGTTCTCTTTTGTTTAGCTCAGGAAAAAGTTATATTGCTTTATCAGTTAATTGTAAGGAAAGTTTTACTAAGAAAAAATAGTAAGAATCAGAAAATTCTTTCATTCTTTATTTTAAGTTGCATTTCCTTTCCTCATTTCCACTGACATGTTGCTGACATTCAGTGCTCTCCCAGCAGAATAAAGGATTTCTGCTTCCCTGAAGCTCAGCCCCAGGACGGAAGTTGCCCCACAGGGATAATTTTATAAGGGGCTTAGAAGAAATGTAAACCGCAAAGATACTATACAAATGGTTACATTTCCTAAACTCAATTTTCTTCTCCAAATGCAGCTAACTTATCCAAGTTTGCTAGGCTTGGAGCTCCATTCTCCTGCATAAGCCTATATTCTTGCTCATAAACAGGAGATAAGAACATTTTTTCTTTATATAAACCATTAAGCAGAAGCACCGTGCCTTATTCTGCTTATACCATCTTAGGTTCTGTGGCTTGAACTAACTGACTCAGATCACCTCTATGCCAACCTGGGCCCTGTGGTTGAGCTGTGTCAACACTGCGTAGCTGTCCTGAAATGGAAGAAGTGTGGGAAGGAATGGGGTGACTCATCCTGAGTATCTGCCATAACGCCTGCCTCTCTTCCATCCCTCATCCCACCTCATCAAGGTACCCACTGTGATCACTGCGGCTACATGTACCTACTTCTTCCCTAGACTCAGTCTACACTTGGTCTACCTTGGATAATGTCACCAAAACACACGTGGAAAGCAATACAAAATGGCTGCGGTACCATGTTGTACCTGCATAGTTCACCATTTACTGCTCCCTTCTTAATGTTAGCCCTATCTCGGGCTTTGATTAAAATAACACTTTCCAAGTTTTCCTTGATTTTGTCTTGAAACCAACATTAAATATTTCCTTTAATGCAAACATAGCAAAACCAAGTTAAAAAATTAAGAGTCCACTTTTCATTTCTCAAAATAATTTGTTTATGTTTGACAACCTCTTAAAAGAGAGAATCTGTTTTGTTGCAACTTACTCTCTTCTTGCTGGGATATGTTAACATGGATAGAGTCTGAAACGTGCAACCATTTCAAGAGTCAGAGACTCAACATCGAGAGGAAGAAAAAAGAGGAAAAGAAAGAGAGAAAAGAAAAGGAAGGAGAGAGGAAGGAAGGAAGGAACGAAGAAAGGAAGGAAGGAGAGAAGGAATTTGCATTAGATGATTCAGTATAGAGCTCTTGAACTTTAATAGACCACAGAAAAAAATGTAACTTTTCAAAATACAAACTATTTTTTCAAAACACAATGCAAAATCTTGATCCTGTTGACTACAGTCTTTCCTGGCTGTGTCTCAGTGTTCATTTCAGGAGAGATTCGTTTCTAATGGGGAGAGAAGAGTTCCTCTCTATTAATCATTCCACTGTATCTCTTGAACAGCAATATCATTGCACGAACTGCGCACTTGGCACCTTCTTCATTCAAGATTAACTTTCGAATGTACTCAATTGCTGATTCCCAGAGAGGCTCTATGCTCAGCTAAAAACCTAAAATTTTAAGGCTATAGGACAGTTGCCTTTCTAAGGTTTGGCTCATGTGGTTTCTGTGGTACAAGTAATACAGGCTTAGGACCATCTTAACAAGAGAGAGTTTCAGAATAATACTATTTATTCCATTTAAAAAATCAGTCAGTAATCCCTCACTCCATATTTAAGAAGGGATGATGGTTTATGTCTTACATAAGAAGGACTTATGGAAGAAGGATAGATTTTAGGAATGGGGATAACATTATATAAGGCTTGTGGGTTATTGTTTGTTTATATGTTTAACAGCTACTCTCTCAACTGACCAAGGACATTGGAATTTAGATGAAAGATAAAGAAAATATGTGATAGGTTAAAAAAGGAACTGATCGGGAGCTGGACATGGAGGCCTTGGGATTAGGGACGGCTGAAGTTAGGGGCATGTAGAGGTCAGCTATTACAGTGGGAGTGATTTTCCGAGTGCCTGTCGAGTATTAGCTCGTTAGAATTGACAGCAAGACAGTGAGTGAAGTGGGGATTGTTAGAGATCGTTTTCAGATGAGGAAATGAAACTACAGAGGTTCAAGTATGGCCTTTCCAAAGGCCCACAACTGCTAAATAACTAATCTAGTACCAGAATCCTAGTCTAACATGAAAGTCCTCATTGCTCTCTGCCTTACTGCATTTCTTCCCACCCAGAGAAGGGGTGGTGTCTTAGTTACTTTTCTCATTGCTGAGACAAAATACCCAACATCCACAAGTTAATAGAGGAAAGGTTTATTTGGCTCACAGTTGGTAGAGGCAGGGTAGCATGGCAGCAGGGCATCTCATTAAGAGACAGTACATTCATGTTTTAAAACAATATTCCCCTTCAGACCATGTCCTGTTTCCTTGTATTAAATGTTTTCTAGTCTCATAATGCAGAGTTGGCCAGAATACTAGAATGCTTTTCAATCTTTAGTTGCAAGAAGTGGCAGAATTTACAGAATCACATTGTTTGTGACAAAATACCTAACGTTTTAAGAATCTTTGCAACAAGGGGGCCCTGCATTCTTTTACTTATTACATATGGATTCTGAGGAGCAGGGGTATCTTATGGGATTATACTATGGCTTGTTAGGGTTTGACAGATAATAATAATGTAATAATAACAGAAGTAACAGTGATGATGATAATGGAAGTTGGCATCCACTGAGCAATTATCAAGAACCAGGCCCCATGCTAATCAGTTTTATGCATGTGTCATTTAATCATAATAACAACTTCGTCAGATAATGTGAAGTTCTTACACACTCTGTCATATAATAAGTCATCAATAAATGCTTAAAATAATTTTCTCTTTCTGGAGTTCATGGTCCTCTGTAGCTGAACAATACACATCTGGTCAGTCTCCTATCCCTCCCCGGCAGGATCCCTGACCCAGGATGTCCACTTCTTGTGGATCCCTGCGTGTGACATTAACTACTAAGCCTCTCTACCTGTCCAAATATCTTTTAAAAACCCAAGGTCCTACCAAGTTCTATCTCATTCGAAATATATCGTGTCTTCTCATACTCCAAATCTTTCCTTTCTGTGTTCCTATAGTTCACATTAAAATTTTAACTCAGTACTGCCCTGGGTCTGTGTACTGAATTTCTTTTTCAGTCTCCTCAAAGTCCAATAAAATGCTATCTACAGGGTAGGCAATTAAAACATGCTGAAAAAATGGAGGGCTGAGGAAAATGGAGGGAATGTGAACATTACTGGAGACAGAAGACAGGGTGCATGAAAGTCAGCATGGAGCACAACTGGAGGTGGAAGCTAAAAATAAAAAAATCATAAAACTGAAAGACCATTGGTGATCAGCCATGATTGTTTATTATATACTGTTACCATGAAGGAGAACAGGAGTTCTGATTAAAGAAGCAACGCTGAAATAAAAAACAATCAAATGTGGGTAATATGCTCCATAGCAAAGGATGACAATGTGCAGTAATTCTCTCTGCCACCTGAGTGTCTGCTGAGGGTGGCAGGCAGATGCAAAGTACAAGAAACCCTAAAACTACAGGAGCCTCCACAGGTGCCTCATTTCTCGAGTGGCAAATGTCATGTCCTCCCAGAAATCCTGCCTGTTGACACTTGTTTCTTACATCTCAGTAGGTAACAGTGTCCCCCTCACCATCACACAAGCCCCTGTGGATGCGAGTTTAGAAGCCACCCTTCTGTACTCTGAAGAGAAATACACCAGGATGGCCTTGAATTAAGGTGTCCTGGGGGAGTATTTCCAACTTTCTGAAACACCCTCTTCCCAGGGCTCACATCCCAAGTTCCCTAGTTGCCCTTTGCCTGGCCTGCCCTTCACATCTCATCCAGTGCTCTGTTGTGTTGATTCCAGGTTTGTCACATTATCGTTAGCAAGGACAGCCCCCAGACTTTGCTCTTTTAGTGCCATATGCTCCTGCGGTGTGTGTGCTAAAAAGTGCAGCCACTCACTGCCAGCCCACCTCCATCTTTGCCACACAAGCCAAAACTTCTTGCCCAGATGGTGCAGTTTTACTTGAAATGCTTACTGATTTTGTAAAGCAGTATGGATAGAAGAGAAAATAATTTTATCTCTCATCATAGTAAGAAAACTTACTTGCTTTTTTACCAGTGGACATAAAATGAATGAAAGCATTGCATGACATTTTGCTGGGGTTAAATATAAACCAGACCACCTCTGAGGGTAGGAGTTCTGCTTTAGATTTGCATGATTGTGGGATCTAGTCCAGTGCTATACACAAAAGACCATCAAAAAGTATTCAGTGAACTCATAGTTTAGTTCTTACTTGTAATTATACCTTTAGGTTTTCCTCTTCCAGGGTCGTAGGTTTATAAGTAAGTATTTTCAGAATCCTGAACATCTTTTTCAGACCCTTCCACGAGGTCCCCCTTTGCTGATGCAACACAAATCGCCTAATTTAGCTGGGATTGCTTTCTTTAGCTATATGACGGGAAAGACACAAATTTCAAGAGTCAACTAGCAGGGCAGTTGTTGTGAGAATCAAATATGATATACGGAAGTCAAAAACTGGGCTTTGTAAATTATAAAGTGCTGGAGAGACAAACGTAGCAATGCAGGAACTAGGATCAAACTCCTGGGCTACGCCCTTTATATCACTTTGAGAATTTTAAAGAAAAGCCTGTGATTCTTATTCACCTCAGCTACAAAGTAAGGATACTGACATTACCATGCGGAGTTACTGTGAGGACAAATGAGATAAAGTCTATGGAATGCACACAGACTGCCTGACACAGGGTGCTTTTTGAAATAAGTGGTTTTTATAATTACTGTCCACGCTCAAATCTCTAATTCTGAGATCTGATGACAGGATTTGAATTCTCTGCAAGTTCAAGTCTTACAACGTTTTATACATCTATTGATTGTAAATATTTTGAAAAGCTAAAGTATGTTATCATTTAACATTTTATGATTATTTAATGATATTTTATGGTAATTTATGTGTCATTCTATTCAAGTTCCTCTAATGTAAGGTTCCAGGCTTCATTTTTACTCTAATATTTTATACTCAAGCTGAATTAGGTAAATATGACCTTAAGCATTACCTAGAAACTGCATCATTCATGGTGTGTGTGTGTGTGTGTGTGTGTGTGAGTGTGTGTGTGTGTGTGTGTGTGTGCGCACACCTGCTAACTGGTGACTTCTATCCACATAACAGGAGGAGAAGCAGTCAGGGAACATGAAATTAGAAATAAATTAGACCTGTTCTCTGGATCAGATGCATTTCACTAGTTACCTTAGAACTTTATGAGATAAACATTATATTTTTCATTTTATAGTTGGGGAAACTGAGGCTGAGAGTAGTCAGAGACCCCTCTAAAATCTGTTTCTTGGAGAGAACAATAAGCTCTAGAACCTAGGTCTACTTAACTTTATAAAGTGAAGAATGCCACTCTAACTTCATAAAGAAAGAGGGTAATGTCAGTCACAGTATTCAAGAATAGGTGCCAGAGATGCTGCCTGCTGAAATCTTTGCCAGTATCAGAGATTCTGGGGTACCAAGTTAAAAGAATAGAATGTAAGTTTGTAAGATGTGATTTTTCAAACGTAAAATCACACTTCTAAGAAGACACATTAGATCACATTTCCGTCTTTTTATTGGAAATACTTGACTTTCTCTCAGTAATTGCACTTCCTTAGTTATCTATGCTTTTAGAAAGTCTTTGTTATAAATCCTTGGCCATACATTTTTAATCACTTTCTAAAACTTCTGAGTCATTTAACAGTACTTGAATAAAAAGAGTAAAGCAAAAACATAGTTTTAAATAAATTTCTCACTCCCCAGACTAAATAACTATTTCAGTAACTGAGCATTAAAATGGAAACCGAGAGGGTGGCTCTAGTACTAGTCTTTGCAGTGCTTTCCATCTAACTAAGAACCTATCTCCAGCTAGAACAGAGGAAGGGGAGGGGAGACTCCATGGGGAAGAAGGGCAGCGGACCCTGAAGGTGAAGAGTGATCTTATATGTCAGATGGGCTGAGTCAGGGCATCTGTTGCTTCTGTCTCGTGGACAGCCAGTTAGGTTTTATTGTCCTCATTTAGCAGGAACTAAAGCTCAGGAAATTCACACTTGGGGCTGTTTGACTTCCCATTAGACCATAGTGACTGCGGGGGAACCAGGGCTGTTCTATCACTGCATGTTAAAAGATTATTCTATGTGTAAAAATAAGTGAATGAAAAAGCAAAATTAATAATCCAAAGGCTGTCACAAACACAGTTATTACCTCATGGATTTGAATTGAAAAACAAAAAGAAATGCTTCTGTTTCTTATCTTTTAGATATACAAAAATGAAGACGGCAACCAACATCTACATATTTAACCTGGCTTTGGCAGACGCTTTAGTCACTACAACCATGCCCTTCCAGAGCACTGTCTATCTGATGAATTCCTGGCCTTTTGGGGATGTGCTGTGCAAAATAGTCATTTCCATTGATTACTACAACATGTTTACCAGCATATTCACCTTGACCATGATGAGCGTGGACCGCTACATTGCTGTATGCCACCCTGTGAAGGCTTTGGACTTCCGTACACCCTTGAAGGCAAAGATCATCAATATCTGTATTTGGCTCCTGTCATCATCTGTTGGCATTTCTGCCATAGTCCTTGGAGGCACCAAAGTCAGGGAAGGTAAGAGCAATAAATTTCATCCCGTTTATAAAAACATAACTTTTAGTTATGTAAACTTTTAATTTAGGAGTGAGTAGGACATATAATCTAAATGAAAAACAACAAAAAACCCGATGGAAATATAATCCCTAAACCCATGGAAGATGAGAAATAAAACAATTTTGTCTTCCTTTCCACCTCTAAACACAGAATGGGAAAATAACATTATCAGAATACAGATCCCCAGACTGTCTTATATTCTGCTTATCAGAATATGGAGAGGATCAAATAAGGAACCCCAGGCATGTGGATTTTGAAAATACAACTTAGCGATTCTAGTTCATGCCTTCTATTTCCTTTTCTCCCCTTCCTAACAAGGGCCTAACTCATTAGCTAAATATTCTGGCTATTTTCTCTTTTCTCCCTCAAGGTAAATCCCCAGATCACTGTTGTAACAGGTTTATTTGGCTCTAGACCATTCAAAACCAGGCTCACAGATGGATGGTGTTACAGTGAGCAGAATCAGTAATTTTTGAACATATTCATTCTTGCCCCATGAAAACAGGATAACTGACATTTTCCACCATGCACTTTGGGCTTCATGGTAGGATACACTGCTGATTTAATCAATCTGATGTGTGACCTGTGTTAAAGATTTTTAAGATCTCTTCAGGTGATTCTGACCTGCAACCAAAATGGGAACTACTGTTTCAGGAGTTTTTGCTTTACTAGTAAAAACAAGGCTATGAAAAATAGCTTTTCGCTAGAAATTCTGCTAGGGGTGGGGTAGGGCAGCTGAATGATCACTTTGAACTTTATAAATGCTATTTAATGCTCTAGCAGGTGTTTAAATGCTCCAAGTTATTAGGGAGGTTTGTGATACTTGTGAGTACCGATAATTGAATATGTGTAGCAAGGACTTTCCAGGTCAGAGCAAAAGGACAAGTGCTAAAATCATGCTACATTTTGCATAATATATGCATAGCTTATCTTTCTTTGTCTTTAGGCAGTTTTAGAGCACTTTTAAGTTTGCAGCAAAATCGAATGGAAAGTAGAGTTGCATTTGTCCCAGACCCACATATACACAGCCTCCCCCATTACCAACATCACCCACCAGAGTGGTAGTGTACATTATACTACAATTGATGAGCATATATTGAAACATTTGACACATCATTATCACCCAAGATTCATAACTTACCTTAGAGTTCATTCTTGCTATTGTATAGTCTATGGATTTGGACAAATATATAATGACTTTTATCCACTGTTTCTAAATGAAACATAAATTTCTCCTCCAAAGCTATAACATGAATTTCTAGCACAGACACAGTGAGTGATAAACTATAATAGATGGCAAATTTTAAGAAATGCTTGATTTTTCTCTATCAGATAGATGTTTTAAAATGTGATTAATTACACATGAAATTTTGTTTCTTCATGCCTACAACAAATGGAAATAAATTATAAGAAACTCCTCTGAGGCTTAGGTGTTTGTGCATCACAATTGCAATTCAGGAGTAGATGTTATCTGTACCACTACGAGGGTGAGAAGAATAGGCTAAATAATAAAAGAAGATAAGATGATTTTCCCAGGGCAAATTAAGAACTGATTTTTATATTTCATGTTACTCTTGTAGACTTAACCATTGTATTCCTTCTAATCTTTGTCAGAAAATGACATCTTAAGAGAAATGGATTTCAATTAGCCTTTTGAAAGAGGAAATGAAGACAGATGTGATTTCTCCTGGAGAGTTGCTGTAGATGAATATGTGCAAATGCGATGGAAAAGATCTACCAATGTCAGCCGAAGATTAATTTGTGCCGCACAAAAGGAAAAAATGGGAGAAAATTAGTCTCATAGGAAGGCTCTATTCTTCCCTCTTCTTAATTTTCTGAAGTAGATTTTATTTATGTGATGAAAGGTCATCTTGATGGTCTAGTGCATTTATTTTGGAGTGTTGTCCCACACTGCATGTTAGGAATCTTGGATGATCAGGAGGAGTGTTTTAGATAATCTGTCCACACTGGAGCCAGGCTAACTGGCACTGGTAGTTCATAGTCTTGTGTTTATAAAGAATTCCCACTGAAAGGAATCAGGCATCAATTGAATCAGAATATATATACCTTAAGAACACATATTCTAGAACCAAACAGGCTAGGGTTGGGTCCTGAATTCACCATTTACAGTGTCATTTGGCAGACATTACATAGAACTTTGGCTTCTCACCTGCAAAGCATGTGAAATGGTACTGCCTATCTCCTCAGATACTTTCCATATCTACTGCATTGATGTTGGTAAAGCAGCACCTGGTCTTGTAAGCACTAGATAAATATTAGGATCGTCCTCTGACAGAGTGATCTTCACAGGTCCCGCCTTGTTGCTTAGTTTTTCAACATTTATCAAATATTTATTTAATAGTGAAGGCTCCAGTATATAGCAGCATTTTAATTTTAGGAACCTAAAATGTTGAATCTGATATTTTATACATTATATATGTATGTGTTATTTCTTTGGGGAATATAGTCTGCCTACTACAATTATTATAGTAACTAAGAATTATTATAATAGCTACAAGCAGAAGCCAAGTTATTCTTAACAAAAAAGAATACACATAAGAAAATCTTGAGTTTGGCTATTAGATCTAACTGTAAGCATGGGACTCATGCCAGTGGAAGCCATGATCCTTTGGTATTAATATAAAAGGAAAAGAAAGACTACTTTTGGGAATTTTTGATCCATACATAATTGTGTGTATTTGTAGCATTCAGTGTGATGTTTCAGTGCATGTATACATTATGGAGTAATCAAACAGGATAACTGGCATGTCCATTGGAGATTTATCATTTCTTAAGGGTAAGAACATTCAAAATCCTCTTCTCTAGCTATTTTGAAATATGCAATGCATTATTGCCAACCATAGCTACCCTATTGTGCAACAGAGCACCAGAAATCATTCCTCCCATCTAATTAGCTATCTATCTGTTGACCAGTCCTTTCCCATACACCCTCCCCAGTGCCTTCTCCAGCCTCTGGTAAACACTATTCTACTCTCAACATCTATGAAATCACCTTTTCTAGATCCCTCTTATGACAGAGATCATGCGGTGTTTGAAGAAAGACTACTTTTTGAACTGTGGCAATTGGAAAGATAATTTGACCCCAAGATGCTCACTTTTTCCAGAAATAGAATGTCAAATAAAAATGGTGATTTTGGATTGGGATTTCTTGGTGATTATTTCCTCTTTACTGGTACAAATTCAGGTTCATTGACATTTTCTGCAGAATATTTGTAACTTCATCATTGGATATTTATTTCCCACAGTCTTATAAAACTAGCTGTCATTGATTATTTCACCTATTCATCAAATATTTATTGAGCTCCTATTACACACAACACAGTTTGTTTAAGCAGAAGCTGATCTCTGGAGTTAAAAGATGCATCCAAATTGCACATTGGCCATTGTTCTGTCTTTGGTAGTTTAGCAGGTGACTTCTCCATAATAACTCTTGCAAATAGTACATATTCTCAGGAGCTTAATGTCCACATAATATTTGTTTGTTCATTTATTTAACAATTTATTTTCTTTATTCACCATATATTCCAGCCATCACCCTATTGCCAGAGATTGAATGTTGAATAAGTAGGCTGAGTCCCTATTTTAAGGTTGTTTACATTCTGGATGGAGAGAAAAATGTTAGGAAAGGCAACACATGATTACAGATTGGAACAGATTCTGTGTAGGAAATAAAAAGTGTGAGTACAATATGTAGTAGAGCATAAATTGGAAGGGAGAGGATGAAAAAGAGAGGCTCCTATCTAAATGCTTCTGAGGTGATGTTCAGGCTAAAGACAGCCAAAAGAAAGAGACAAAACAGAAACACAAAAGTTAAGTGAAAAAAAATATGCACATGTTTCTCACCTTCAAGAAAACCATGTTCATCAGATTTAATAGACAAATAAAAATCTAGAATGAGATACTTACATTAACTCAGATTTTTCTAGTATAGCACCCATCAAAATTATTTAGTAAATATGTTCCTCTCTTTGATAATGGTGGTGACTTGTAAAAAGGAATAATCTCCCATTAATACTAAAGGAGAAACTGAAATAAATCCTTGTTAGTTTCAAATAGTCTTCATAGTAATAGTACTTTGGAAGTCTTCATAGTAATAGTACTTTAGACAATGACATTTTAGAAAATCAAAATTACAAGTTTCTCTAGGAGTTTTCATTTACTACTCAAAGATTTGACTTAGTATTTGCTAAAAAGAATGTTTCTAGGATATCCTTCTTTATTAAGTGTCCAAAATGATTATATCCTTTGTATTTTAAAGTATGTCTAATTGAAGTTCTAATACCATATTTTGTTTTATAAAGGATATTTAAGATCATAAAATGTTTCAGTAAGCATTATTAATATAGCTACTTCACTATTTGCAAGGAAATATATTTTTAATTGTTAAGTTTATTGGTACAATTTAGATATGCATAATGATCACATTCATCATAGAGAATTTGTACCTGTACGTGATATATCTTAGTTCCTCTTTTTTCCCATTCCCCTCCCCTCTCTTCAACCCCTTTTCCCCTACTTATTCACAAAGCTTTGTTTCCATTTTATCCTTTTTTTCCTCATTTTTCTTTTCCCTTCCACCCCACCCTGGGAATGGATAAAAAAAGATGTGTTTTTTATTTTTTTAATACAATGGAGTACTGCTCAGCCATAAAGAAGGATAAATTTGAGACATTTCTAGGTAAATGGATGCCCCTTGAGACCATACTCTTAAGTGAAATAAATCGGACACATATGTGTAAACATTGCATTGTCTCTCTGGTGTGAGAAACTGAAAGTGTAAATAAGAAATATATTCTTGAACTATTTATTTATTTATTTATTTTTGTGAGCTATATCACGGGCCCTTTCTTTGTATGTGGGTTCCGGGAGTCGAACTCGGGCCCAACTCGGGCCCTCGTGCTTGCCAGGCAGGCGCTTACACCGCTGAGCCACCTCACCGGCCCCCATCTTGAACTATTTTTAAAGCAGATTTTTCCTACATCAGAAGAAAATATCTTATTTATAAAGACTATATTCAGAGTGTTGCCCATGACCACCTCATCTGTGAAGAAAGACCAGCCACAGAGAGGGGTACCTGCTCTGTGCTCACTGACTGTTCAAAGGCAGGAGGATGAAGTGCTTGGAGAATGGGAGTCCCTTTTGGTCTTCTCCTCCTCTAAAAGTTTTACTCATATTTTGATACTGCTCTTAATCATAATGGGTATGATTGTGTTCATTAAATCACAATGCCTGGTCATATTTAGATAAATTTTGTTACCAGTTTTAATTGACTCACATAAACCTGTTAATGTTTTTCAAACAAGTTGGTATATGTTAAATTTAATAGCTAGACTTAAAATATTTAGTCATTTATTACAGATAGACATTATCTTTAATTGCCCACGCCCTGGGGCTGGGAGAACTGTTAATACACAGAAGTGCAAATAAGTACCCATACTACAACTTAACAATTTAGCTTTTTTAAAAGCCATCAAGATCAAATCAGCTTTCACGGCTAGATAAATCATAATGCCAGTTAATCTTACTTTTCTACAGCATAAAGTATGTTATCAATAAGTGGCAGCTTTCTAGCAGCATTGTTTTATGAACCATGGTAGGGTGGTTAGTATAATATGGCATCACTATTAATTTGGTGACCCACTTTAGGTAATATCATCTCAGTGTAATGAGACCTTTGCAAACAAAAGTATTCAAAATCACATTTAAAACATTTTGCAAGCCAAGTGTGATGGTGCACACCTGTAATCTCAGCTACTCAGGAGGCTGAGGCAGGAGGATTACGAGTTGCAGCTCAACCTGGGCAATTTAGGAAGATTGGCTCAACATTTTGCAGTCACAATAGTAACACTAATAGGTTTCCCTTTGTGGTTTTGGTTGCTTCCTCAGATGTGGATATCATCGAGTGCTCCTTGCAGTTTCCGGATGAGGACTACTCCTGGTGGGACCTCTTTATGAAAATCTGTGTCTTCGTCTTTGCCTTTGTGATCCCGGTCCTCATCATCATCGTCTGCTACACCCTGATGATCCTGCGTCTGAAGAGTGTTCGGCTCCTTTCTGGCTCCCGAGAGAAAGACAGAAACCTCCGCAGGATCACCAGGCTGGTCCTGGTGGTGGTGGCAGTCTTCATCATCTGTTGGACCCCGATTCACATTTTCATCCTTGTGGAGGCCCTGGGAAGCACTTCCCACAGCACAGCGGCTCTCTCCAGCTACTACTTCTGCATTGCCTTGGGCTACACCAACAGCAGCCTGAATCCCATCCTCTATGCCTTCCTTGATGAAAACTTCAAGCGGTGCTTTAGGGACTTCTGCTTTCCCATTAAGATGAGGATGGAGAGGCAGAACACTAGCCGGGTCAGAAACACAGTCCAGGATCCTGCGTACATGAGGGATGTGGATGGGATGAATAAGCCAGTATGACTAGTCGTGGAGATGTCTTCTTACAGTTCCACAGGAAGAGATGGGTTCAATGATCTGGGTTTAACTCAGATTACTACTGCAGTCTGAAATGGAAAGACGGTTTTATTAAACTTAGAAATCTCATTCTCTGAAGTCATAAGATGCAGGCTGCATTCACAATCCAGGTCAGTGGAAACAGCGAGACTGGAGAGATGGAGGACCAGAGTTCCTACCGACACACATGATGCAAGGCTGATGCACAGTCTCTTGATGAACAAAGAACTAGGCCTTTTTCTTCTGATTCCCTAGATCTAGCCCCCAATCTGTTGTGGCCTTCCTATGTAATTGGCTTCAAAGCTCTGTTTAAGAAAAACAGGAAAAGGAAGAAAAGGAAAGTTTGGCTTTAGGGCTTCATGAATATCCAATCCAGATGTTCAACACTGACAGCAACAACCTCAACAAGAATGAGAAACATTTCCAGGGTTCAGGCCTCGCTCACTCGGCTAGATGGAGATGCATTTCATGTGGCTCTATGGTGAGAATTCCTGCCTGAGCAGGACTTGGACACACCCTTGAGGCATCTGGTGTTCATGTATGATAGAACATTATCTCGACATTTGTAAACTTATTTAAACATGCAAAAGGGTGGATCCTAACATAGTCTAATATTATGAAAACTACAACTTTTGGTTTTTTATTTTTTTTTTTAGCATGCTCTTCAGCTAAATCTTCTGATAAAGCATGTACTAATATCAAGAAGCATAAAATGGCTTAAATACCATCAGAAGTGTGTATAATTTCATCTTTCCATAATAGTCTATGTGCAAATAAGAAATGGGCTTCCCTTCTAGCCCGGAAATTTCCCAAGAGTACACTAATGTTATCCCCTGCATTGTTAGGAATTGATAGAATTGATGCTAAGACATTTTGCTGTAATGTCAACTATCTCTGGGACAGTCAGTCACTATATAATTTCTTTCAGACTCCCAAACATAATTTAATCTTTCAACAGTACTTATAACTCAATGTTAACAATCCCCAAACATTTAACTCACTCTTAGATTGGAGCCATAGCAGAAGTTAATTTATTTGTGGCATCTCTTCATGAATATATAGCTATTACCAGATTCTCTCTGTTCAT
This sequence comes from Erethizon dorsatum, assembly GCA_028451465.1. NCBI lineage: Eukaryota > Metazoa > Chordata > Mammalia > Rodentia > Erethizontidae > Erethizon > Erethizon dorsatum. Next base: position 56,129,244 of record CM051828.1, read on the forward strand.
AGAGAGCAGCCTTTTTGATTACATACATCTCAAGATATTGTTTTGTGGCCTCAGCAGGAAGTAGAATTGTTCCTAAATGTGTTCTGAGTAAGGACATTATGCCAGTTGGGGTGCCTGGACACAACTTGCATCACATTCTGTGAAGGATGTAACTGCCAAGGAGGACAATGTCATGAAAAGCACATTTAGGATAATTTTGCTACAACTATGAGATGACATATAAATTCCCTCTTCATTCCCCTAAAACTCAATGTAATGGCTTTTCCCATAATTTGCCTGAGAAGAAAGGGATAATGTAGAAATAACACCCATCTTTAATCCTATATCTTGTGAAAGCATCGCCCTTTGGAATTTGATAGGAGCCTCTAATATGTAGACCTACATAATTACAGGCATCGCCATATCTATGAGTTCTGTTCAGCCTGTGCTTTCTCTGTAGTGTATATTACCTTTCATTCCGGAGATGAAACCTTGCATTGAAATTTGTACATGTGGCTTCAGAATTTTACTATGATCATATTTGTCTCCATTCAAGGTTTTTATGGCACCTAACACAGATGGTGTAAGGCAACATAGTAGGAATCTTTCTGAATGAAAAATACATGCTTTTTTGAGTATTTCTTAAATTTCAGTGGCATTCCCAGATGTGCTTAAATTCTTGTCACTGAGTGTAGATAGCAATGGTTTAAATATTGGTTGACATTAACATGTAATCTTGCCTGTCATACAAGAGGGATATCTATATAGAAGGTAGTTCTAGGGACAAATCCTACTGAAATGAGAAATTGAAAAACTTCTTTAAGGAACAGCAAAACCAAAATGGGATAGAGATAGCATCATGGAATGAAATTATATGTAGTAGACCATTCACTTTAAATTAGCATTCCATATACTATTCCAACATTAAGTGCCATTATTGGGATCTGAACCTTTGCCTGATTGTCCTACATATAGAGGAGAGAAATGGGTAGCTATTTTGCTCCTGTGGTGTGTTCCCAGCTTCTGAATTACTGTTAATGCTGACTTCCCTCAAAATGAAGGAAGAGAGGTAATGTGAATGAGTGTCTTTTTAGGGCCCTTCTTTAAAGGAATAATAAAGTCAGTCACTTATGGTAGGAAGAACACCATTTATACAAATGTATTTCTTTGTCAAAGGTATGTGCTAGAGAGAGAGAGAGGGAGGGAGAGAGGAAGGAAGAAAGTGAAAGAGAGACGGGCAAGAGAGAGAGAGAGAGAGAGAGAGAGATCCAATGCCTATGAGTGTCTGTATAGTGCTGTGAAGCAGTGATTACCATTCCTTCATCATTCCAAGCCCCACTGCCTCACAGACATTGCCCATCTCCTGATGTTCCTGTTCTTCCATCTCAAAAGGAGGGCACTGCCTACTGTGTCTCTTGGAGACCAGGACTGTGCACATGTGACCTTTAGATTGACTCAGCATGAATTCTATCTCCTCACTCTGGCAACAACTTTGGGAAGACAGGGCCTTGTAAAGGGTTCGAGGAAGTGCAGAGAAAGGAACCAGTCATGCAGGAGGCAGTGGTGAGAATGAAACCCAGAGCTCCAGCTGGAAGGAGGAAAGTGGAAACACTCTTAATATCATTAAGCTACTTACAAAGCTTACTTTATGTAAAGAATTTAAGGCAAAACTCCAGGCTTATTACTGAAAAGAAGCAAAGTTAGAAAACACTGTTTGGAAAGAAATCAAAGAATCTTCACATACATTTTAGGAAAATGATTTCTTCTTGTGATATATTACTGAAAAAATAAATATTCTTTAACTAGTATCAGAATTTATAGGTCTTTCATCTAATGGAGAGACATAAGATGAATGAGTGAAATATAAGAATACATTAGCTGGCTTTAGATCAGAATATTTTTAAGAAAATATTGTGGCAAGATTATATGTCCATTCAATGGGATTTATTTTCTAAGAATTCTTTGGGTGATTCAGCATGAATATGAAAAGACCCAACCACACAGAGCCTAAACCTACTTGCCCTAAGGTAATTTTCTTTGAAAGAAAAGTATACTAGTATACTCATATATTCTTTACTATAATGTATATTATTTATATCTTGTACTTTTAGAAGATGATAATTATACATTGTGTATATCATTGTGTGCCTTGTAATAAAACTAAAATTCTACCTGCTAAAAGTTGCAAAAGCCAATTACTTGGTAAATAATTTATTCTTCAATGACTTTAATAATGCTCTTTGTCACCAAGAGCAATGTTAACTGTTTCTCAAAACTGTAAGTTACTTTAACTTTCCAAATAGGAAAATGATTAATGGATGATTAATGGAATGCAACAAAGGATGTAGTATTTTATTTTATTTTTTATTTTTTTGTGGGTACCGGGGGTCGACCTCAGGACCTTGTGCGCCAGCAGTCGCCCGTGCCGCTGAGCGATATCACCTGCCCTTTTCTCGTATGTAGGTTCTGGGAGTCGAACTCAGGACATCACGCTTGCCAGGCAGGTGCTTATGCTGCTGAGTTATCTCACCAGCCCCAATAGTATTTTAAACTATAATCTTAAATTCTCAAATCTGTGAAATCACCTAGGAAAATTCACCTGTTTTCACGTTAATGTTCTCAAGATCCCCGAATCAACGTTAAAGTCTGCCCTCCAAGTGAAAATCCATTTTTCCCTATGAGAAACATTGGAATTCCAAAATCAAGCTGTCCTGCTATCTTAGTTACATTTTTATAGCTGGGATAAAACACACGATACCCACAAGTTAAAGGCAGAAAGGTTTATTTTAGTTCGCAGCTTGTAGAAGTTTAAGTCCAGAATCAGCTGGCTACAAGGCAGGAAGGTATGACAGAGGGGTACAACAGAGGAAAAAGAGCTCATGGCAAGGCAGGCAGGAAGCAGCAGCAGTGAGCCTTCCTTTCCCTTTTTATTCCATTCGGGCTACAAGCCTGTTGGTTGGTGCCACTCACAACCAAAGTGCATCTTCTGTCTTTAGTAAATTCATTCAGCTACACCCACAACTATGTTAAACCAATCAGCAGACTGATACAGTTTTCACACCCATGGTCCAGTATTACACATCCATGATCTAGTTACTCCTAAAAGCCATACGTGGGAGTGCATGAGGCTTTGGGGAACATTTTAGGTATAAACCATAACTCCTGCCAATGAAAGTTTAAAGAAATAAAACTCAATTTACACACATTCATTCAATGTCCAAATCTAACTACACCACTTACATGAACTGTTTCTAAACTTATGGTATTTGTTCACATAAAAAAAAAAAGAGCAAATTTAAAATCAGTATCTTGACAAAAGAAGGATTTTTGTTAAGTCAAAGCAAAAATTTAGGCAACAAAAAGAGATTCATCTTGCTAACTGGGAAAAGCACATTAGCAAGTCTATTCTCATTTAAAACTAAACAAAATTCTTTTTACTATTTATCCTTGATTGATAATTGAATTTTGTGAGTGAGGTGCAAATATGTGATAAGGCTTCAAATTTCATTTCTTGGTGTATTCTTTGGCCTATTTAAAGAAATAGGGACAAAAAAATGAATTGGAAAAAGATTGCTAAATGGATGGACCTTGAGACCATACTCTTAAGTGAAATAAATCAAACAAACATATGTAAATGTCGCATTGTCTCACTGGTGTGAGAAACTGGAAGTGTAAATAAGAACCAAATTGTACAAGAGATGTGGTGAAATGGTAAGGAATTTCTCAAAAGAAAAGAGAAACTAGGGAGGGAGGAGGGGGAAAGGAAGAAGGGAAAAGAAAAAATGAGAAAAGAAGGATAAAATGGAAACAAAGATTTGTAAATAAGGAGGGGTAGAAGGGTTGAAGGGAGGGGAGGGGGAAGGAGGGAAAAAGACAAATCAAGGTATATCATGTATAGGTGCAAATTCCCTATAATGACTGCAATCATTGTATATACCTAAATTGTACCAATAAACTTAATTAAATTTTTTAAAGAACACTGAGGAAATAAGGGCATAAATTGTTTCTCATTTAAAATTATGGGCTATGCTATAAAGGTATATGTAAGACACAGACCAAACTATAGAATTCAATGTAGTTCCTTTAATATTTTTAATAGAACTGTGGAAGAAAGAGTTAAAATCACTGATTTGCAACCAACTGACTTGCCTTGTAGGGAAGCCGTCTTACCCAGATGGAGAGAGAAACTAGGTGACTGTCCAACTCCTTGTCAACTGAATTGCTGATAAATAATGATTTTTATTATGTGGAAGAGACCTTATCTACATAAGGTCCTTTGCTATAAGATTGCTTTTAATAAATCTATCACCCATAGGATTATTATGGTATGGGAGTGGCATAAAATGAATACACTTCGTAGCTTAAATGCTTTCTCTGGTGTTGGAGGTGACGTATTACTTCATTAGAAAACTCAGCTATAATTTAGGGGAAGAAATTTCATGTGTGGGAAGGAAGGATCAGCAAACCTCCGTTGAAGACCCAGACATCTCTTTACCTCATCCAAACTGGAGATGATCTGTATTCCTGAACTTATCAATAAAACCTGATATTTCTATGTCAGAAGGTACCTGAATCAGAAATTCAGATTAAAGACACATTGTTCAAGTCTGAAAGTTATTTACTAAAGTATCTGTTCAGTTTTAATTTAAAAGAACAATGTTGCTACTGCTAATACCAATAATTGTAAAACTTTATATTTATTGCTATGTTAGGTGTTTTATATATCCTAAGTTAATACTTGCAACAAGTCTAAGAGTCAGTTGTATAATACTGGAATATGGTAAATAAATTTTCCAAGGCCACATAGTTAATATGGTGGGCAAAGCATAATTATTAGATGCAAAATAATAGGAACTCTTGGGGTTCATTGAGGTTGGTAAAATGTAACGGATGAGATTAGGAGGATTACACCCAGTGTAGACTTTGGAATTAGGTAGCCTAGTTTCAAGTCCCAGCTCCAGTGGGTGTTTTTGTGATCATGTGCAAGATGTAATCATTTCTGTCCTACAACTTCCCCTGTAAAATATTGACAAAGAGAGTATCTATCACATACACGTTAGGCCCATATGACTATAGTAAATACTCAATAGGTGTTAAGTTAATATAATTTCCTTCAATTAACCTCACTTAGAAAACATTAGATCAAAATTTTTTTTTTTTTTTTGGTGGGTACCAGGGGATCGACCTCAGGACCTCGCGCGCCAACAGGCACCCTTGCCGCTGAGCGATATCACTGGCCCCTTTTTCGTATGTGGGATCCGGGAGTCGAACTCGGGCCCTCGCGCTTGCCGGGCAGGCGCTTACGCCGCTGAGCCATCTCACCGGCCCTAGATCAAATTTTTTTTGGATTTCTTTTAATTGTAAAATTCCATAACTTTGGAATCTCTGTGGGTTATTTCCTGTAGTCACCTAAGGCATCATGGACCCATGAAATCAAATAGGCAATTAGGACAGAACTCACTTCTACTGTCAGCTCCTTCCCACAATTGTGAAATAAAATTTAGACCTCACTCTGTGCTAGGAAGACCTGAGTGTCTAGCATGATGAAATACAAGTCTTTGTTCTTCTTGCATAATGAGAAGCTTAGTCAAGATTTCCTTCTCCAAACCTAAATCATTCATTCCTGACAAATGGATTGCCTTATCAACACTGGCTAGCCTCTCCTGGAAATGAGGGCTTGTACTGGAAAGCGGGCAGCATTAACCTGATTACTCTTTCAAGGGGAAAGGACTGATCTGATTATCCCCTCATCCAGGGAGGTAGCACATGGACACTGCTTCCCAAGGCATGGGGGCTTCACCTGTGGTGCAGCCCGGGCAGTGGGATGTCTCAGCTGATGGACACGAATTGGTTCAGTGCCCAAATGATGATGTCAGGGATCTTCTTTTCTTTTTTTATTCATCCCAGTGTCATCTTTGTTGCTTTTTATGTTCAGGCCGGCTCTCTCTCCATGTGACACTGGCAGCTCCAGGCTCACATCTGCCATACAGTTCATAATAACTGAGGAATAGAAAGATCCTTTCCTCTCCAGAACTCATATATCCAAGAAAGAGATTCTAATCGTCATCTTCCTGAACTAATCACTATTGCTGGAGAGGTACAGTGTTTCAACTGGCAAGGACTCATTTGTGTGGCGCTCCTCGCCCCGCCATTCCCTTGGTGTGTGCATGTGTGTATGAGCAGGGGGGAGTCAGGAAGGCCTAATTTTCTTTGAGCTCATAGCACAGGTTTCCACCAAAAAGAGGGATTCTAATGCCAGAGAAGAAAAAGGGATGCTGGACAGAAAAATACAATGGCCGTCTATTACAGTATTCATCTAGTCTAATCAGTCTGTCTTCTCTTCCACAGTGGCTCTATAGGAAGGAAGGGGAAGAAACTTCTGGGGATAGAACAATGGTGAAAGCACCTTGGAAAGGAATATGCATGCAAAAAAGTAATCGCAGGTGAAGATGGAGAGTGAGCCGAGGTGTGGGATGAGCATGGAACGAGAGCCGCAGGAATGGCAGCATGGGCCGACACAGATCGGAGGGGAGGCACCTGGAATTCTGACAACCTGCACCACTGCTCCCCTCCTGCTCTAGAAATGAGGCTCCAGACTCATGTACTGCCAGGAAGAAAACCCACACCAACAATATGTATATGCCCAAGTATTAATTCTAAAGAGCAACTACTATTCAAATTTACACATTTTATATTAATAATAGTAAATAGACTATTCTTAAAATTGGTAAGAAAAGTGTAAGTCACAGAGCAATACTTTTGAAGAGTTTTAGTATTGAAAATATTTTATGACTAACACATGGTGACAGCTGTTGGGAATAAATGAGTATTTGTGATTGTTAGAAATAAAAGATATAAAAATGGTATTAACACAAAACACAGTATACAACTGCTTACCTCTCCTGACTGATGCTTTTCCTATACCTTCCATAAAGATAGATTCTTAAACACATGAGACTTCGTCACATGGTGGCTATTGGTTCCCAAGTTTATCCTATAGTGATCAAGTCTAAATCGGATAACACTTTAAGGGGCATATACATGGGGATATTGTCACTGTGAAGAAAACATCATGGTGAAGGGACAGTCAGGAGAAAAGACACAAAATCATGTCTTCAGTTCTCTTATGGGGAGAGGGCTTTGCTGGCTTTGCTGTCCTATTCGTAACCACACACAAAACTGTGACTTTTGCCAGTAGCAGCACGCTGAAACTGGAGTGAAAATTGAGAGTTTTCTGCAAGATAAAATGAGAGCACCAATAAATACTGGCTAGATTTGTTTTTGGTGATGACATTTGCCTTTTTTGTAAACTACAAGGTATTTTTCCACAGCCTGTTTTCATTTTGGAGTTCTCTTCTGATGAGCACAGGATGACCCTCTCAAGGTGGCCAGGCAGCTGTGCTTCCTTCAGTCTGTGATACTCTTTCCCAAAACTTATTTTCAAATATAAAAATAGATCACAGCTTTTTTTTAAGTCATAATTTGAAATCACCACTGTTATGGTTTAGATCCTAAATGTCCCTCAAAAGCTCATATGATAAAGGTTTAGTTGCCAGCCATGGCATTACAGGGAAGTAGTGGGTGTTTAGGAGGTAGGGCTTAGTGGAGGAAGTTAGGTCACTGGGGCATGCCCTTGAAGGGGATCTTATGATCCCAGCTCCTTCCTCTCCCTCTTTGCTTTTTGGCCATCAAGAAGTGAGCAGCTGTGTTCTGCCATGTGCTCCCTGCCATAGTGCTCAGCCTTGGTATAAAGCAATGAGGCCAGGCGACTGTGGGCTCAAACCCTCTGAAACTACGAGCCAAATTAAATCTTTTCTTCCCTTTAAATTTTTTTTCTTAGGTATTTTGTCACAGAAGGGACACTAACATAGTTGTTCTATATATGAGCATTTGCTTCTAAGGACTGCTTTTTAAGAGTGGAAGGTATTTCTATTTAGAGCTGTACTCACACAAAATTTGATTTAGCAAAAATCTCATATTATGTGATTCGAATATTAGTTCAAATGTAGCGGAGGATTTAAACAACATCCCCAATCTCCCCCTCAACACACACACATCCCACACATACCACACATCTCAACATGGATTTAAAAAAAATGTTGGCCAATATTATCTCTGGTACTGAACTGTTTTCATTAAGTTTTCAGGTATAGTGTTTCTATGCTTTTATAACTTGTGATTCAGCTGCATGTTAAACCAAGTTTTCCCAGCCACATCTTTCTGAGCAGATTTTGCTAATATCTTTTTTATCATTAACATGTAACAGATCCTAATGATTGGCAGTCAATGGACGAAGTATCACTTGTCTTACCCACACTTTCTAGATTATAGCAACATAGAAAAGAACCAAGATTCAGTCACAAAGAATGGTACAATCAAATTTGACCTTCAGGGAGAAGCCCACGGTATGAATAATATAACTGGCAAATAGTCCTAGGTCACTGATTCTTTTCATAGTTTCTTCTGCCACTGGAAAATCACATAGCTCATAAAATAATAAAAGTATGTTTTAAAAGATCTGACTCAGTGGAGGCATATTGTATGTTCCAAAATAGCAACATGTGCTTCCTTCTAATGATCTTCATGCACCATGACCTTGGTGCCCATCTTGTCTAGTGTTGGTCTAGGCCCCTCCCTTGAACCTAGATAGAGCAGCTTATAGCCTTAATTCACAAAGTATGTGATTTCTAAGCCTAAATCAAAAGGCAACATGTACTTCTTCCTTTCTCTTGGGAAGCTTCCTCTTGGAAAAAGCTGCCATCTTGAAAGGAAGCACAAAGAAGTCCTTACCTAGAAGCCATACGTAACAACCTGGCTTGGGCTTCAGCTAACAGATGGCATCAACTGCCAGGCAAATGATTGTAGGCAACTCCCTATGATTTCAGCCCAACCCAATCACCCCAAGCTTTTGAGTTCTTCACAGCTAAGAACCCAGAAATTATGAAATCTAGCAAGCCATCATTGTCACCTTCAAATTCCTTACCGACAAAATGAGTGAGCAGAACAAAATGGCTGTTTTATACCACCATGTTCTGTGGTGGTTTGTTATGTAGCAATAGCAACAAGAACATACACAGAAAAAAAGGCAGGCAGATGTCACCACATTCCCCATTTTAAAATGTCCCTGCTCACCTCTACATACTGCATGGGCAAAACACTACACCTATTTGTGATAATGAATTGTTCTAAGAAGATTTAGCCTTTCTTCCAAACTTTATTAGCTCACCAATTCACATCCTCTTTAAGGAATAAAAATATGTAAATTTTAAGCCTTCTAAAAATACTCATCTGAAACCAATCTTTTCAGCTGTTGCTGGACCATAAACAACATACACTTACAATAAACATAACTGAAAAGACAACTGAGAGGTGGCAGATAGTGATGTAACAGATTTATTAACAATGAAAATAAGCAATGATTGTAGACACTATAAGGACACAGAAAACATATTCATATCTGTCAGATATGAATAAATTTCTATCACAATAAAAAGTTCAGAGTGAAAAGTAAATTTATCATTGCTATTATCTCAGATTCCTAAATATACCAAATATATACAAATATTATCACTGACAGCAATGTAAAAAAGTAGGATGCTTATGGTTTGGGGAGCTGGAGAGATTTGGAACTGGAAATATCTCCATTATTGGCTTTATGACTTTGAAAGTGCTACTTAACTGTGTTCAGCCCTAGTTTCTTTGTGCGCTAATAAAAGAAAGATAAAAATACTTATTTTGATACTCTGTTATCAAATAGATTATTTGAAATTTTGAGTTAGAAATCAGAAATACAAATAGATATGAATTTTTTGGAGCTATATTAAAATATATTTCCTAAGGCAAATTATATAAAGTCTAATACGTTGAACAAAATATCAAGGATCCCATAATTACTTGTTCTCAGAGTAATAACAATTTGTTCTAAGTTAATGGCAGGTGGAAAATTTATGTCACATAACCAAATACAGAAGCAAATTCATTAATGTTTTCTAGAAGAGGAAGGCCAGGTAGGTTAAAGTCAGTTTTATAAAACTTAAAATGTTTGGACTGTAGTTCAGGCTGACTTTCTTTGAAGAATGATAATAGATATTCTGGTAAAAATATAAGACGAAGCAGACTATAAGAAGGGGGGAAATTTTAGTTCCATTATGCCCCACAAAGAGAGGCTATGCCTGACTTACATGCATAGAATTATTTATTTTATTATCTAACATACATATAAAACTGTTATCTACATGCACATACACTCACTCAAACTGTAGCCCTAGTGTGGGGGTGCAAACTGTGCAAAGCCTTCCATGCCATCTGGCAGAGAGCATGAGAATACGGCATCCTCAACAGATGCTGAGTTGGCATGAACACAGGCAGGTTTGGGCTGTGGTGGGCACAGAAGCAGTGGGGGTGGAAGCCCCTGGCCTCTACGCTCCTGTGAGCAGGGGCAGAGGGAGATGCCACATGCCACAGTCCTGGTGGAGGCACTGCAGCGCAGGGCCTGTAGGAGACCCTAGGATTCAGAAGCAGACCCTTAGAGCATTCACTATAGCCAAGTGTATCAGAAACCCAAATAAAAGCCAGGCAATGCAATGAATTATGTAGAAAATAAATTCTAAAAATCAATAAATAGTTTGGAACTGAATAAAATGACCTGAATCATTTAGACAACAGTTTAAAAACATACACATACCCACATACACAGAAAGAATATTTTTAGAAAACAAGAAATATAATTTTTAATTTTTGCATTAGACATTTAGTTCACATATTAATTTTTATTACTTTACTTTTGTTAAGTGTTTCTCAGTAACCCCCTCATGTGTATATATGTACATATATAAATATACATGCATATGTATGTACATAAATACATCACACAGCTTTATAAAAAAAGAACACTGATATTGTCATCTGACTGGCAACATTATCCCCTTGACCGATAATTATTAATGTTAATTTTAATAATGAGGCATCTAATTTGGCATTTTATACTTCTCTATACCAAGTAAATGCTTGGTTTATGGAATCCCTTTTTAAAATCAGACTGAGATTACTATTGATGCTAAACAGCTTTTATTGAGAAACTTAAGTCCCTCTGTTGGCATTGTTTAATCATTTGAATCTTAACCTTATTAGTCAAGCCAAGAGGAAATACTTTCTTAATCCTTATTATGCCTGTGATATCTTTCTGTTTCATTCACACAATATCTGTGTCCAACTAACTTTTTCTAGAAACATTTTTGGGAACATATTCCAATTCCCTTCCTATTAGCCACTTCCATATAATTATAGACTCTCTGAGAATCTTACCCATAATTTTTATATCCTTATGGCCCAGTACAGTGCCTTGTCCACTTTAAAATAGATGAAATATTTGGAATAAGTATATAAATGTTCCACTTTTCTGTTCATGAGCTAAGGGATGCTTAACAATACGAAGTGATTTTTCCTTCAAAGAATAATGAGCAGTGACCTAGGAACCCGGACACTGGGCTCTGCTCCTAACTAGCTGAGGATCTTGGTTTTAACTTTCACCACTTTTAAGTTTCCTCTATAAAACAGGAGGATATAAACAACAAGCATGCTTATTTCATTCTGGAGGAAGGCTAATTTTTACCTGTGTCTTTATTCCCCTCAGATTTACGGTGGTCACATTAAGGATGGGAGCCTGTCACAGTGTTTTTTCCTGGAGGTACCAGGCAGGCCTAGTAATAACAGATATTTTTTGTCACTCCAAGGCTGAGTTGGAAATAGTGTTGTAAGAAATAGTGTCATAACTCTGATTGGGAGAGCTACCTGTGGTCATGTTGGGCACACCTGAGTGCTTTCTTGAAGTGAAAAATAAAAAATTTTCTGAGAGTCTCATTTTCTATAAAGCTTCATATTACATTCTTCAAAACTTTCATATGCATTTTCTATACTCGATTTGTTAGCAGAATTAATTTGAAAATTGATATGAAATATTAGAGTACAGATATTGGGCTCAATTGTGCCCTTCAAATTCAAATGTTGAAGTTGTAACTCATAAATACTTGAGAATGTGACTTTATTTGGAAGTGAGATAAAAATATAAGACAAAGGTAAGTTAAACTGAGCTCATTAGAATGAGCTCTAATCCAGGGGAACTGGAGTCTTTATAAAACAAGGACATTTGGACACAGATACATAAATAGTAAAAGATGGTCATCTACAAGGTAAGAGGAGAAGCCTTGGGAGAAACTGACCTTTCTGACATATTGATCTCAAACTTGAAGATTGGAGAAGTGAGAAAATAAATTTTTGTTAACATCATCCAGTCTGTTTTAGTTTGCTGTCATAATCTGGACTAATATGATACATGTTGAATCTCAAAATCTTTAATGGGTAGACAATATTCTTTAGTTAGAATTTAAACAAGATTGTGGAAGCTAAGGAATATTTAGAAAATACCAAATTTCATCAGGTTTCTTTCCAACAACATGTCTCAATTTAAAGAGTCATATTGAAGCTGGGTGCGACGTCCATTGCTTGGAATCCTAGCACTTTGGAGGCTGACACAAGAGGATATCAAGTTCAAGCCCAGCCTGGGCAGTCTGGCAACTCAGGGATACCCTATCTCAAAAAAAAAAAAATTAAAAAGGGAGGCTGGGGATGTAGCTAAGTACAAACGCCCTTGAAGTAAATCCCCAGTATCACACACACACACACACACACACACACACACACACACACACACACACACACAGAGTCAGGTTTCATTTTGTCAGAGTTCATAAGTCAGTAGGTTGACGTCACATAATTAATGCCATTATCATTTCTACCATAAATGCTGAATGCCAAAAAGTATGCCCTGAAACACTGAAAAAGAAAATATTTCTTGATGTACATGAAGTACAATGATATACATATTTGAAATCTCTAAGGTGCTAATTACACAGATCAGGATCACTTTCCCTATGAGAATTTGTTGCTAATCCCAAATGAGTTGGTTAAAATAAAGCATTAATTCACTGCAAAGAATACTCTGGGCAAAATGGTGTTGATATGGTACACTTTGTATATATTGTTGCATTTTTGTCATTATTAATCACTGTTATACAATGAAACAATTGCTATCTTTTCATGGTAGAAACATAAAACATTGGTAGGGAAGGGTTTTTAAAAATAATCCCTTCCTCTTCTTACAAAGCTAAATAGTGTTATCATACAATCAAAACTTATGTCCACGAAAAAGCCTGCAAACAAATACTCAGAACAGATTCTTTCATACATAGCAGATTATTCATATTTAATAAAAACTAGAAGCAAATAAGATATCCTTCAATGATGAATGGACAAATTGATATATCTATATTAATTAAATATTACTTAGTAATAACCAATATATTATCAAACTGTAAAAAGACATAGATTAAACTTAAATACATATTTCTAAGTGAAAGAAGCCACTATGAAAAGATTATTTATTGTATGATTCCAATTTCATGACATTTTGAAAAAGGCAAAAACTACAGAGAAAATAAAAAGTCAGTGATAGCCAGAGGGTCAAAGTGAAGGAAAAAGATTTAAAAAGTGAAGTGCAAGGGATTTTTTGGACAGTGAATTAATTTATTTGATACTACAATGATGGATACATAAATTATGACACAACCATACTGGAAATGAGCAATTAAGTAAATGGATGGCAGATGATGTGAGTCATATTTCCTACTTTTGTGTGAACTTGCAGACAAGCAAATTGAGATTGAATAATCCATGTAGTAATAGATTAGAGTTAGATACACCATGATTACAGTATTACCTCGTGCTTATTTTAGTATAGATACAAAACAGTATACACAAAAGTAATATAGACATAAATTTTTTACACATAGAATTTATAGATATGTGTGTATAAAATAGTTACCGTACAGATGTATTTCCTTGCTCTGTCAACTGAAAGATTCTAAAAGAAACAATATCCCAGTAGCAGTAAGCACACTTAATGTCCAGATCATATTTCTGTCTTTCTCCAACACAGCTAGTGATAATTCTAGGATTTAGGGAAGTAATATTAAAGACTAATCTGGAACATTTTATAGTCCTGGATATTAAGATATGTTCAAAATAAATGAATAAATAAACCCATAATTTAGAGATGTCAAAGGTACACAGGAGCCAACTAAAAGACATCTCAATGGCCAAAGCTCGAACAATGTGAGAAACAAAATTAATACAGAGTACTGGATTAGAACCTAAAGTATAAACTAAATATCCATGAGCCCATACTGGCATGAATAAATAACTGAAAGAAAGAACAGATGAATTCCCAGTGTTTTATGTATATATTCTTCCCCTTGATGAAGTAGTGCGTAATTTTCCGCTCCTTAAGTATGGGCTGTGCTTAGTGACTGCTTTCCAAAGATGATCGTATGGAACAGAGCAAGGAGTAACTTTGCAGTGTGAAATGTGGCAAGCACTACCTCAGCTAGGTGCCCAAGCAAGCTCAACAAGAGTAAAAAGCTGTGTTGGTAGCATGTACTCTTGAAACTATGCAATGAGAATGGCACATCACTAAAAAATGGTCACTCAGGTTTGCAGCATGATAAAAAAAAATCCGCCAATTTGAAAACATTGTAAAAAATATTTAGTAGTGCTCTTTAAAACTGTCAAGATCGGGCCGGTGAGATGGCTCAGTGGCATAAGCGCCTGCCTGGCAAGTGCGAGGTCCTCAGTTCGACTCCCAGAACCCAAATACGAAAAAAAAAGGGCCGATGATATCACTCAGCGGCACGGGCGCCTGCTGGTGCGCGAGGTCCTGAGTTCGACTCCTGGTACCCACCAAAAAAAAAAACTGTCAAGATCACCAAAAACAAGAAAAGTCTGAGAACTACGACTTTGACTTGACTATGGTCAAGAGGAAACTAAAGCAACATGACACCACCTATTGTTTGATATTTCACTGATTGCTCTGTACTTTCAGCAAATGAGTCAACAGAGAGTTCAAAGAAATTAAGCAGGCTGGATAGGCAACTTCATGCATAAAAAATGGAAAATTGTGATTCACATTCTGTCTAGGAATAAACATATTGTGAGAAAATAAGGAACATTCAGGAAGCCACAATATTCATGACAGATGAAATAGTAAAATACTTGTGTTTTTGGAGCTATGGAGATGTCCTGCTAGCCTTATAACATGCTAGTCCAGATGTCTATGCAATTGGAATCTTGTGTCACATGAGAACCACTTGATGGCATCTCTACTGACTTGATCGTTTAAGATCGGTTCCCGGCTTTGACTAAAGGACAAAGGCACTGTGTCTACATGGCTCAAGAAAGTGAAAGGAAAACGCTGTGTTATAATGGGCAAATCATCTTTTTGTCACTGTTATCAGAAATCTATGGACACTGCTTATAACAAAGAGTCATAAAGTTATTTATCAGAGAGATCTCTCCCTTAATCCATGGTTTTACATCAGTGGGCTTAAAATATATGGAAACATGTTAACACTTGTCTTAAATGCACTCTATTTTTTTATATTGCAAGCATTTGGAAACAGAAGTGAAATGAAATGTCTCCCATGCTGTGATAACCTCTACATTGAATTTTCCTTGAGAGAAATAATTTCCAAATTGATATGTTTCACATAAGCAACGAAAAATAGAGTCCTTACTGAGTTTCATTTTCAATACTAAATAGCTTTTGGTTGTGGGAAATGCTATTTGTAGATTAAATACTAAAGTCTTCATTGTAATCACCATGGTGAGAACTGCTGTTCAGCACTGAGCTTTCCTTCTGGGACATTTGGGATTGGCACAGACAACAACTGCCACTGATTAAGTACCTTCATGTGCTGGATACTGTTCTAAGTACTTTTCACATATTAATTTATTTAACTCTCTACTCCTGTGTGGTAGCCTTGGCCATAGTTCTCATTTTATAGAAGATGAAATTAAGGCTTCGGATGATAGACCACTTATGTAACTTTATGAATGTGTTGGGCAGCGTGTCAGTCTCAGGCTCTATAGCCTTGTGCTAAATGTTTTTGCAAAGAAATGCCTCTATTCTTTGAGATTTAATCAATGAAAATAATTTCAGATCTATAGCCTGAGAGTTACCATCTGAGAAGACAGTGATCGTTGCAGCTATGACTTGAATGTATACCCCAAAAAATAAGTGCTGGAAATTTAATCCCCAATTAAATGATGTTGGGAAGTGGGCCTAGTGAGAAATGTTTAGGTTCTGAGGACTCCACTCTCATGAATGGATTGATGCTGTTATAAAAGAGCTTCGGGCTGTGAGTTCAAGATCTTGGTCTCTCTTTCTGCCACTTTGCCCTACTGAGATGGGACAATTCAGCAAGAAGGCCTTTCCTTGCAGATGTAGCTGCTCAGGTTTTCACTTTTCAACCTCCAGAACTATGAACCAATACATTTATGTTTATTGTAATTTATAATAAACAGTCTCAGGTGTTCTGCTCTAATGGCAAAAATAGATCAATACAGAAGAAAAATTTATCTTGCATTTCACTTTGATTTAGTTTCAGATTTTTAGTAATGAATCTTTGAAAACATAATCTTTTAAATAGATAATATTCTGGGTAGGTAGGGTTTTAGGGAGGGAGATTATTTGAAAATTGGCCAGTTAAACATTCAAGCTCCTCAGAAATTCTGGGGTAGAATAGAGCTAAGAGCCTGGGATCAAATTTTTCTTGTCATCATGAACAGTAAGACAGCCCTGAGGGCCAAATATGAGTACAGCTGGAGGTCTCTAGGAATAAATGCAAACCAAATCCTAACACTGATACAAATGAAAAAATTAAGAGCACTATCAGTCAGCATTATCACAAAATGTCACTGTTCATTCAGACTAGGGTTGTAAGAGTTTTTAAAGCTTAAACTTAAAGAATAAAGTTGGTTAATTTCTATTTTGATGGTAGTCATTTTGAAAAAGATTGTATGTTTAAGATATTTCAGTTTAAGCACTTGGGGATTTTTAACAACTGTCACTATATTGAAATAATAAAAGATTAAGGTGAAGGATATGCTAATTACCCTGAATTATCACTACTTATTATAGATATGAGTAAAAACATCACGCTGTATTTCATAAATATGTGTAACTATTATGTGTCAATTCAAAAAATAAAGCGTAAAAAAAACTTAAACAATTGCATCATTCTCTTGCCCACAAATTGCTGACTTGCAACATATAGTTCTACATGAAAAAGTGAAGGAGCTAGGGGTATTTCCATTCATATTCAGTGACCTGATAATGTATCACCAGCAAGAAAACAGAATATCCATTGCTGAATTTCATTTAATTCTGTATTTGATTCAAAGACCTATTTGGTATTGCTGCATCCCTTGTTATTCTCTTTAACTACGAATTTGGCAGCCTGGATAATTTCCTAAATGTAACTCTAAGCTTCATGGCACCTGGCAATTAGAAGCCTGATGGTTAACACAAGTTCCAAAGATGCCATGGTAATAGTTGTCTATTTATAAATGTTTCCACTTCCTGCATCTGCACATTGGAGGATCAGATGCAGTATTTTAGATGTATGTCTTTGGGGTGCAGTAAACTCATCAACACTAAGTTCAGCAAAATGACAGAGGTTCTGTTCTCGCCTCTCCTTTTTATATTTTGGGTCCTGCAGACACCTGCTTCATTATCAAGAGCTCAGTAGATCAATACACATAGTTTATTTCAAAAATTGATCTTTAAGCTCCCTTTCCTGCTATTATCACCACAATGAAGAATAACCAGGTGGAAGTTTAGAGCTAATGCTCAACCTTCCCTATTTTGATATGAATTCTTGGGTCCAGAGGAAGCACCAGATGGAAAGATGCTGGTAAGCTCCATGCAATAGATAGGGACATCCCTTCTTTTTTGTTATTTACTAACAATGGGCAACAGAAATCTGCAAAGGTCAGTGATACTGATATTTATATCCTCTCTTTCCTTCTGACCTCCCCTTGCATTCCCCAGACACCACATAATGTGGAATCTTGACAGTTGGCAGAAATGGCCTGGCTTATCTGAGACAGAGTTGGCTGACCAGGACAATTGCTCATTAAGAAAAGTCTACATGTGAGATTATAAATTTGTATTTTTAAAGAATGACACAGTGTCCCTGGGTTATATCATTTGCTTAGAGGAAAAACAAACAATTATTCATCTTATATTAATACCTGCAAGAAAGAAAGAGGCAGATTAATGTAATCCTTGGGAGCCGAGACTCTGGAGCTTGGGTTGGAACCCAAGGTTGCGAATGAATGACCTGACTTCCAGACTGTGTTCCATACCGTGAGAGAAGGGCATGGATAGTACCAGCATGAAGACACATGCACAAGTTAGAGTGAAACAAGATACTGTAATAGATAAGTCCATAGATCTCTGTGGTTTCTCCAGAAGAACTACATTTCTAGCTCATGAGAAGTACATAGCACGTGTTCTGACTAAAAAGCATTGCTTCTTCAACAGGTCAGGGACTCACCAAGTGTGGCTTCACCACCTCCAACACAGCAGACCACGTGATGATGTTTAAACTCTGTCTCACATAGGGAAGGTCTTTATGTTTCACAACTGGTTAACAATGTGCATGCTTTCCATGCTCATTCCATTGGTCAGACTCGGTCACACGGCCACATTTAAGTCCATCATTGGCTAGAAAATAGTCATGCAACCAAGAAATAGAGGTTGTGGTGGCCAGCTAACTTCTGTCACAAGGTTTATGTAAAATAAGTCATCAAAAAAGATAGATATATAACATGTATGCAGCACTCACGATAATACCAGACACTTTAAACATTATATACCTTCTTTTAAAATGTTCCCCAACATTTATGATGTAAATCTTTGAATGTACAAGAGAACTGAAGAAATTTTATACTAAACATCTGAGATATCTACCTCCTTGATTCTGCATTCACATTTCATTCTATTTGCTCCATCACATTCCTATGTGTCTGTTCATCCTGCTTTCCATCCATCAGCCCATCTCATTTATTCAAAGTAAGGTGTTTTGGTACATGTCCCCACTAAATACTTCAACATTCATATCATCAGTTAGAGTTCAGTATTTGTTTATATTTATTTCTTTTGAGACAATTATCACATAAAACCCAATGCACAAATCTTAAGTGTAGCATTCAGTGTGATTTGATAGATGCATGCACCAGTGTAACCACATATATATTAATGAATAGAATAGTGCTGCTACCTTAGAAAGTTCCCCTTTGACTTTTCCCAGCTACCCTCCTGCCTCTCCACCCAAGTCATGCACTATTCTGATTATTTCCAACCATAAATTACTTTTACCTGTTCTTTAACTAAATAAAAATGGTATGTTTTTTGTATAAGGTTTCTTTCGTTGTACCACAATGTTTTTCATGATTTACTCATGTTGTATGCATCAGTAGTTTGTTCCTTTTCATTGATAAGTGGTATTCCATTACATAAGTATGCCAGAACCCCCTCCATTTTCTATTGTTGTTATTACTAATAAAATGTCATAGCATAAGTCCTTTTGTGGTCTTGTCTTGCAGTGTATTTGGTTTTATTTATTTTATTTTAATTTTTCATACTGAAGATTGAAGCCGGGACTATTGCCCTGAGCTGCATTCCCAGCCCTTTTTTATTTTTTATTTTGGGACAGAATCTCCCTATGGTACTAAGTTGCCCAGGCTGGACTCAAACTGGAGATCCCCTTGCCTCAGCCTCTCAGAGTACTGGGATTACAGACACACTTGAGTATGGTGTGAGTATAGTGTTGAGTGACTATCTAAGAATAAAATTGCTGGATTAAAGGTAGGGTTCTACTTAGTTTTATGAGAGGCCATATAGAAATATTCCTTTGAAAAATAAAGAAAGAAGTCACAAGCAAAAGAATGTCCCTGAAGATAGGAATTTTTTTCCCACTGACTGTGAAAAACATAAACTTCCATAGGGCATAAAAATAATAGATACCAACCCCTGTCCCTAACCAACACCAAGGGAAAAGGTGGGAAATCTTTGTATTTATAAAGGTCCACAGAAAATTCTTAAATGTAACCGATGTTACTGGCAATGGCTCTGGGTCTCAATGAATTTAATGATAAGAGGAGATATTACTCATCTGCAGGTTATGACTTGGATATAGATGCCCCCTCAAAGCCATATATGCTCATAGGTGGGGATTTTTGGAGCTGGTTGGATCTAGGGTGTGTAATACTGGGATTAAGGGTGTGTGGTACTAAATTAGTCCTCTGGTTGGAATTAGCATAGTTCTGGGTGTGGTTGAATGGATTTATTGAAAACAGAAGCCCCACCCTGGTTGTGGGTGGTACCACCCCAAAGGCTTGCAGCCTAGATGGGATAAAAGGGGAAGGCAGGCTTCCCAGTTGCTGCTGCCTCCTGCCAGCCCTGCCATGGACTACTCTGCCATGTTGCCCTGCCTTGGAGCCAGCCAACTACAAACTGAAACCTCTACAAACTGTGCGCTGAAATAAACTTTTCCTCCTTTAACTCTGGGTGTTAGGATTTTGTCTTATCTGTGAGAAAAGTAACCAAGACACTGAATATCCTCATAAATAAACGTAGTGCCAAATTCATAGAACATGGGCAAGAAGTATTTGTTAAACCGAGATGCTAAACATTGTATCTGAAATATTAAACATGTTTATTTTTCCCTAAAGAATATGTCAGATATTAGTCGGGGAGATCTAAACTCTTGTGCCATTTCAGTTAAGTCTTGTATTATACATGTACTTTTTGTTTATATTTTTAGAGTTAACAATAAACAAGTAATAACTAAAATCATCATACTAATTTCCCATACAACCTGGCAGAATGCCTTGCAGGTGCTCAAAAATGACCTCTCTAATGAGTAAATAAATAGAATAAAAAAGAGTGATTTTATTACCACTACTTTGGCATCAGAAAAATGCACACCTAAATTTTGAAGATGGACAGCTCTTCTAGAATAGTAGCCTGAATTTTAATTTCAAACATGTTAAAATCATAAAAATGAAAAGATCTGTTACTCATTACATTCACTACTATGAGTCTAAATGCCATGAAGAAATGCCAGTGTCCAACCAAATAAAAGTCTATGTGTTCAATATTTAATTCAACTCTAGAGGGTCAATTGTATGTCTCTATAAACAAGATGCCCTAAATTTTCCATGATCATGTCCATATTACATTTCAGATTAGCTGTCATGCTTATAGAGTGCAAGAAGGTGGTCATCCTTTTCCTGACTAGACCTGGATCTAGGGTGAAAAACCCACCACAAAACTGCAGGTTCTCAGATTCTATTTACCTATTTTGTGTTTCCTTTTCTCAAAATTTCTTAATCCCTAGGATTCTTTTGATCCCACACCAAATTACCTTAGGAATCTAAAGAACATTGTACAATATTGACTTATTGCGTTTATTTCCATCCTGTTTCTTGGAAAAACTAGCTCTAGAACTGTAATACCACACATACACACTATCATTTAGTTTGCTAGAGATTTTCCAGATCATGTTTAGAGGACTGTGACTAAGAAAACTGAAACTGTTTATACAGAATGATCTCATAGAGTTGAGATCCAGGCAGACCTCTCCATATTCTCTCTTTTGCATTCCACAAATGTTTGTTGAATAAATAAATTAATGAATTGTATCCAGTAGAAAATGCATGCTTTATGGCAACAGCAGACCTATATTCTGAACCATTTACTAATTGAACAACCTTACACCAGTCTTGTTTTCCTCACTTAGGAAATGAAATAATAATTGCCTCCCAGGATGGTTCTAAAGAGATGATTAGATGATTTATATCAAAATGATTTGTGAGCAACAAAGCTCTACACAAACATTAGTTATTATTAACCTGATGAATAATGATCCACAGGTTAGCAACCAGGAAGCTTTCCTGGATCCCAAACTAAGATTCTCCATTGTATTTGTTTGATAGTGTTTTAAGGGGCCTGTCTAAGGCTGATAATTTCTTTTCAGAAGGAAACTGTGCTTAGCCTAATGTCTGTGTGGCACAAGAGAGAAAGTAAGCTCAGAAACCTAATCTCACAGTGTCTGGCAAAGTCAGGCTAGATCTGTATGTCAGATATTTTTGTAAATGTTGAATCAAAATCCAGACAGATTTTCTGGGCTATAACTCAAAGGGTTTTTGTTAAGTCTGAGGTTTTCACTCTTGAACACAAAACATTTTCTTAATAACACAATCATCCATGAAAAAAAATCTTTTTCTGAGAAAATTTTTCTTTGGAGAAATCTTGTTTTCATTGTTATAGGCTTAAGCCTACTGAATTATATGAATGATTATGTGCTGATTTTTGTACAGCATTTTCTTTTAAATGTGCCTTCTTATATTGTAGAGCCCTTAGACCAAGGTTATTTTGCTCAGAGCGATTTTATAGTGGAGTGGATCAGTGTAATAAAGAAACTGTTTGTTTTGTCATTGCCAACATACCATAATAGGCCTGGGATTTTACTGCTCAATTAAATTTAATTTCATCTTTTTTATTGTATAAATGTAAGGTATACACATGATGTTTTAATACAGTTATCTTGTATATGCATTCATAGTGAAGTGATTGCTATACTCAAGCAAATTAACATACTCATCACATCTGGTTTCCTTTTCTTTTCCTATTTTTAGTAAAAATACCTGAGATCTACTATCTTGGCAAATTACCAGTATACAATGCATTATTATCAACTATAGCCCTCATGTTGCACATTAGCTCTCCAGATTTATTCATCCTATATAACAGTAACTTTTTTTTTTTTTTTTTTTTGTGGGTACCGGGGGGTCGACCTCAGGACCTCGCGCGCCAGCAGGCGCCCGTGCCGCTGAGCGATATCACTGGCCCCTTTTTCGTATGTGGGTTCCGGGAGTCGAACTCGGGCCCTCGCGCTTGCAGGGCAGGCGCTTAAGCTGCTGAGCCATCTCACCGGCCCTATAACAGTAACTTTATATCTTTTGACCTACAGCTTCCCCTTTCATTTTAACCTCCATGGATATGAAGTCTCAAGCATACTTCACATATAGAAATAGCTGCAAACTAAACTCATTAGTGGTAAGGAACATGCTTAATATTCTATAAGGTACAATATTAATAGAATATAGTGACACGATAATATCATCCTGAGACTATTCTATGGGAATCATAGGTAATTAATCAAAATGCCAAGATATTTAAATATATATATATATATTTCCCCCAGAAGCCTTCCTCAGTTTCCCTGGCACTCCATGGTCTTGACTCTCCTACTCTGGAAATTTTTGTGGATTCAGTTTGTAAGAAACAGAATCTCTGATAGGATATCTTTCATAGGACTCTTGTGTTGACTATGTTCTATTACACCCATGAATTTAGCCTGCTCTGTTTTTCCACTGGAATGCAATGCTGTACTCTGCACATATGGCTGTTGAATCACCTTTCCTTGACCTTGGAAGTCCTTGAGGCTGTTATACAAGTGCTTCCTACTTTAAAAATTCTAAAACATAGTTTCGCTTGCTGACTCCTTTTTAAAGCACTGTCTATAATTGCACACAACCTGCCCCAGAACTCTGGTTTTGCACAGCATTTCATAGAAAGAAAGAACACGAGACAGCACCTGCTAATCCACTTTTCATCAAAGAGGAGATGTAAGCCCACAGTGGAGCTGTTCCTTATGCTTGAGGTTGATGTGCATGACCAGAGCCACTTATACAGCAGCTTCTCAGAGCTTATCAGAGTGGGGTGCTGACTTCCTCCCTGATTTTTTGCACCCTAGGCTGCAGTATCCCCCTTTTGTTCCCCTTTTAGCTCTTCCTTGAAGTTTTCTCTCCCACATCATTCCCTGTCCATGGACTTCCTCTCAGGGCTGTTTCCTTTCACCACCTCCCACTCCTCTTTACCTCACCAACTCTGAGGACATTAATGCCTCTCCCAGCTGTGGATGGATGGATCTCCAAACTCCACCTGGATATTTGACTTCGTTTTCGCATTTTTTGTTTCACATCCAAATATCTCTAAATCTCCTCTTATTTCAAGCCCTCCCCCTTGCAAACCTCCTACATTTGTTGCAGTTACCATAATTACTCTGGTCACTAAGGCTTCAACTCTTTGTGGTACCTTTGCTTCATGGCCAGTCACTAAGTAAGCATGACTTATAATCATCTTTTCTTCTCCACTTGCAGAGTTTAAGCTCTCATTTCCTGTGTGTCTTTTCACCTGTCCACCTTATGAAAAAATCTATAGCCACTGCGAGATACAAATAGTTAACTCTTCTAAAACTTTCCAAAGACCTAGTTTCTTTACTGTGAGTTACATATGTCTTACTTCAACTTGTCTTAAAAAAAAATCTCTACGAGGTAGGCACTATTATGATTCTCACCTTGCAGAAAGAAAATTAAGACTTGAGAAGGTTAAGCAACTTGGTCAACTTTATGCAAGAATAATTAGTGTTGTTAAGATTCAGAGCAGGGCACTTGCCTCTGCAGGCCATGGGCTTGTCTCCCACATGCAAGTAGCCTAGAATCTGTGGCCGTGGTGTGGCTTCCTAGGTTAGTACCTGCTGGATTCCAGCTTTTCCCTTGGACCTTGATATGCCTGGTTGATAGGAGGGGCCTCCAACTTGCCATCTCAAGTATGTTCAAGTTGCTGGGTACTGTGACTCTAAGCCTTCCTTATGTGGGACCTTGTTAACTGCTTCATTCTTATCCCCCTCATATACCCTTATATATGTGTCGTCAAAGTACTGCCCACTGCTATTAGAACTATTGAGGTGTATTCAAGGAATCTGGGATATAAACCTGGATAAAGCCTTTATATTACATTTACATTGCCATTTGTAACATTGTGACAATCCACCTGAGAATCCTTTAACTCTCCAGATCCACTTTGACAGTCAGATATTCCCCTGGCCAGTACTTAAGACTGGTTGATTATGACACTTTCTTCCTCTTATCTTTTCCTAGTGAAAATCCACACTACCTATGCTCCTTTTTTCGCCATACCAACTAACCCTGACTTCCTGAGCAGCCAGCTCCATGACTGCTTTCACTTCCCTCTCTTTTCCATTTGTCTCTGCTCCCAGGCTGGTTCAAGCTCCAGCACTTCCAGGATCTTTCCACATCACCTCAGGCTTCTGCTGTCTTGCGCACAGTATAGCAATGTACTGTTTTCACCAAGTGAATTCACTTGGTGAATTGCATTAATTCACTTAATTCCCATGTTAAAGACTGTCCATTAGATCAGTGGCTTTCAAGCCTAACTAAGCATTCAAAAAACAGATGCAGGCTCATGCTCAAACCCTGTTGAATTCACGGCCAACAACTAAGACTTTGAATCACCAATGCTTATGTATAACAAATAACAATTATTCATGATGGTCCTAGTTTCTTTAATTCTTCGATGAACTCATAAATTATAGAGTATTTAAAATACCTGGCCCAACATCTGACACATAATAAGTATTCTGAAAATGCTAATTATTTCTCCTACTCGTTTTAGGTGTTACAAGTTTTATAGCCTTTATTTATTTAAATGAATATTTTTAATAGATTTATATCTCCTATATTTCTTTGTGTTCTGTGTATTTGTTAATTCTCGAGTCAAAGATTTTCATCCTCACTCTTGACCTTCAATTATTGCCTTTAAGACACATTAACATTTTGATATTAAATTCATTAGTCTGCATATTTCTCAAACTTCTATACAATTACATTTTTCTGCCACCTACTCTTTTTTCTACATTTAGCTTTGATCCTTGCTTCATTTTTTTTACTTTTTCTTCCAGAATGCAGTGAAGTAGACCTTGAAATATCACAGCCATTGACTTGATGTGTTTTATAATACTTTAATTTATTTAAATTACTTTTGTTGAGCATTATAGGAAGACCTCAGAACTTCCCGAAATTTAAGTTTCCTGTCTTGTTAGAACAACCTACATAGGTGGAAAGGGCGAAAGAGAATTTCCAAGCTGTAAGAGACCTTAACTATTAAGAGTTCACCAGCTTCATTTTGAGCATAAGCAGCTAAGACACATAGATAAGAAGGATTACCCAACTTTACACTGCCTATTAGTTTTATATTGCTTTTTTAGAGTGGGAGAACTAGCTTATGCACTTGTGACATTTAAGAGTTGTACGATTGTTTTGACGGTTGAGTTGTACGGTTTGTTTGCCCATATGTAGTCCTGTAAAATGACAGAAAAACACCAATCACAAATTTAGTGAATTTAGTAAGTTTGCTTCTCCAGGTCCTATTCACAACAGCCAATATTCGTTTGAAATACCAAATGGATCAGGCAGTGGCCAACAGTAAATTTCCACCCCAGATTTGAAAAGTTCAGGTTTCGGAGCACTCTATGTTGTAGTGTCATTTGTCCCAAATTGGTACCTCCCCATAGATGGTACTTAAAATGTATCAGTGAAAAGAGATTTTTTGTCCTTCCCCTGGAAGGGGAAGGAAGACAGTCACTCCACAAACCTAAGCAGACTTGGGTATGATATCTTTCTTTCTGTCCTGTGACCTTTAAGTCTATTTTTTAATTTTTTTTTTGTAGTGGGACAAGAGAGACTAAAATCTAACCTGATTTACAAGAAACAAAATGGTGGTAGCTTCAAAGCAAATGAACCAGAATAATTGAGATAATCCTGTACCCCCACGTCCAAAGTAGGTGCATCACAGAAAAACAACAAAAATCTCAAACGTACAAAATCCAGCACCTAGAACTATAAAATCCATTCATAAAAGAGTGGTGGAAAGCAGGAAAGGGAAATGGGAAGATAAATGGCACCGGGGGGGGCGTATTCAGATCAAGCCAGCACAGGTGCTACAAAATGCTAGAAAATAGCTGCAGAAAAACCTGTGATATTTTCAAATGGTGGTAAAAATACACACTGGTGTCAGGAAGAGGCTGCCTAATGAGCAGCTGAGACCAAAGTTCCAGTCTTTAAAAAGAAGGGAATATACAAAGGGTCCCTGGCAGAGTGGGTCTGACCTTCCCTGGGAGGGAAAGGGAAACAGAAAAAGAGCTACCATTAGCCCCCTTCTAATCCTCACATACCCTTTGGACAGCAGGCAAAATTGGTATAAAGTAGCCTTCAAAGTTGCAGGAGTTGAATGTGGTAAAGAGATTTCTCTGCAGAGACTGAGTTGCTTAGGACACAGAGTATAGAGATCATCTTGTGGGAGAGTCTATTGCTTAAATTGCCTAAGGAGAAGAGGACAATTGGACAGGATATGCTTTGCGGGGAGGTTTGCTTATGGGTGCTGATAATAAACAAAGGGAAAGAAAACAAGAAAGAGGCAGCCATTGCTGAATCTGAACACTGCATTGCTGTAAGGAGAGTTAAGGAAAGCAAGACTGAATCGTTCCTGCCTATGTTTGACAACTGTGAATGTAATTCCGATTTCTATGTTGAACCATAGATAGTAGCAGCAGCACACTAAGTAGAGAAAGGACCTGTGTAAAAGACTGACCAACTAATCACCACAATGGAAAGAAATGAGACTTACAAGCATCACTTGGGTAACAAAAAAGCCTTCAGCAACAGGTTGATGAGCCTGTGAACAATTATTTTGGTGGCATTTAGACATGGATGAGACATTCCGCTACATCTAATACCAGAACAACTGTATCTTCAAACGAAATGACGTTGATAACTTTTTTAACCACAACAGAAGGAACACTTGAAAAAAACTGGAAATTGATGTAAGAAAGATTTCCAGCCATGATGGAGCATCTAGATGAGGTCATGGATCACCAATAATTTGTGCTGTTACTCACTGAAGCATAGCAATAGAATCTCAGTAAGACAAGAGGAGGTTTAGCCAGAACACGCCGCCATCCCAAGGACCACACTGAAAAGTCCCACCAACACTATGGCGCTGTCTCTATTTCTCTGTGTGCCCTCGGCTTTTCTGTATGAGGATTTCTCTAACTCTGATCCCCTCTTCTTTGCTAGATTTAAGCTTGTAGATTTTAGATACCAATATTCCAGATGGAGGCTGAGTTCTCTGGAATGGGGACCAAGGTTTTGACACTGTCATTCATCTTTTCACCACCCAGACTACCAAGTACACATAGAATCATCCTCAAATATCTCACCATGAAGTATCACGAAGGCAGCTCCACCTAGACTCCAAACCCAGCAGGGCCTTCACCCACCCCTGACCTGCTGGCCTTCTCCGCTGATACACTCCCAGGACTGCGTCCTTCTGCATTATAGAGCTCCCTTGGCTTGGTCATTCGGCTTCCTCTCTTTATCTATACTCCTTCATCTGGTGATCACATGGAGCAACACAGAGTACCTTGCGTATTAGTACCATATGCACGTATGCTCCCCAATTATGTCTCTGTCCAGATCTCTTTCTTGAAAACAAATCAACCAAAAGCAAATGCTGGTGGGGCTTTATTTTATAGCCTTTCTTCCCTCTGAGCCTAATGTCAGAAAGTTTCTGGGGCTGTTTTTGCTGTTTTGGTTCTTATTTACACTTTCTGTTTATCACACCAGAGAGACAATGTGATATTTACACATGTGTCAGATTTATTTCACTTAAGTGTATAGTCTCAAGGTCCATCCATTTAACTATAAATGTCTCAAATTTATCCTTCTTTGTGGCTGAGTAGTACTCTGTTGTATAAAAAACAACCACATCGGGGCTGGTGAGATAGCTCAGTGGCATAAGCGCCTGCCTGGCAAGCGCGAGGTCCTGAGTTTGACTCCCGGAACCCACACACGAAAAAAGGGCCGGTGATATCGCTCAGTGGCACGGGAGCCTGCTGGTGCGCAAGGTCCTGAGGTTGACTCCCAGTACCCACAAAAAAAAATAAAACAAAAACAAAAACAAAAAAAACAACCACATCATTTTTATCCATTTGTTGGTTGATGAGTATTTGGGTTGTTTCCAAGATTTAGCTATTACAGACTGTGCTGCTATAAACATGAGTGTGCATATATTGCTGTGGTATGTTGCTTTTAATTCTTTTGGGAAGATAACAAGAAGGGGAATAGCTGGATCAAATGGAACCTCTAGTCCTAGTTTTTTTTAGGAATCTCCATGCTGATTTCCAGTGGTTGTACCAGTCTACACTTCCACCAACAGTGGAGAAGAGTTCCTTTTTCCCCACATCCCCATCAGCATTTGCTTTTGGTTGATTTGTTGATAGTAGCTATTCTTTCTGGAGTGAGATAGAATCTCAGCATTGCTTTAATTTGCATCTCTCTAATGATCAGTGATGCTGAACATTCTTTCATATATTTATTTGGCATTTGTATTTCTTCATCTGAGAAGTGCATATTCACCTCAGATGCCCATTTTTGGATTGGGTCTTTGAATTTGGGCGCTCTGATTTTTCTCAATTCTTTATATGCTTGTAGACATTAGTCCTTTGACTGAAGAACAACTGGCTAAGAATTTTTCCCACTCTGTGGGTTGTCTTTTCACTCTGTTGGTGATTTCTTTTGCTGTTCAAAAGCTTTTTAGTAAGCTGAGATCCCAGATGTTGATTCTTTGTAGTATTTCCCATGCAGTTGAGGTTTTGTTCATGAAGTCTTTGCCTACATCTATGTTTTCAACAGTTCTACCTATTCTTTCTTCCAGCAGATTTAGTGTTTCTGTTTTAATATTTAGATCTTTGATCCCTTTTGATTTTAGTTTAGTGCATGGTGATAGACATGGGTCTAGTTTTAGTTTTTGGCATGGGGAAAGCCAGTTTTTCCAGCACCGTTTATTAAAGAAGCTTTTTTTCTTCCAGTAAACGTGTTTAGCCCCTTTGTTAAAGATAAGATGGCTGAGTGTGTTTGAAGTTGTTTCCGCATCTTCTAAACTGTTTTGTTGATCCTCTGGTCTGTTCTTTTGCCAGTACCATAACATTTTCATCACTGTAGCTCTGTAGTATAATTTCAAGTTAGAGATTATTATGCCCCCTGACCTGCCTTTGTTGCCCAGAATTGTTTTTGCTATTCTAGGTCTTGTCTGTTTCTAAATGAATTTTAGGAAATTTTCTCTCATTCTGTGAGGTATGCTAAAGTTATTTTGATTTGGATTGCATGGAATGTGTATAATAATTTTAGGAGTATGGCCATTTTTACTATGTTGGCTTCCTACTTATGAGCAAGGGCTATCTTTCCATTTTCTGATATCCACTTTGACTTCCTTTTTCAGAGTACTGTAGTTTTCAATGTAAAAATCTTGTACTTCCTTTGTTAGATTGGTTCCTAAGTACTTCATTTTTTTCAGTGCTAGTGTGAAAGCTGTGATTTCCCTAATTTCTCTCTCAGTGAGTTTGTTATTTGTGTACAGGAATGTTATTAACTTTTGAGTGTTGACTTTGTATCCAGCTATGTGACTGAATATGGTTATTAAATTTAGAAGTCTTTTGGTGGAATTTATGGAAGCTTCTATGTAGAGTATCATGTCATTTGCAAATAAAGATAATTTAAATTCTTCTTGCCTATCTTTATTTCTTTTATTACTTTCTCTTGTCTAACTGCTCTGTCTAATGTTTCCAGAACTGTATTAAATAGGAGTGGTGATAGCAGACATTCTTATCTTGTTCCTGATTTTAGAGAGAAAGCTTTCAGTTTTTGCCCATTAATTATAATGTTGCATGGTGGTTTGTCATAGATGGTTTTTATCAGATTGAGATAAAGACCATCTAGTCTAATTATCTGTAGGTTTTTTTTTTTTATCATGAATGGGTGTTGGACTTTGTCAAATGCTTTTTCTGCATCTATTGAGATGATCATATGGTTTTTGTCCTTTGCTCTGTTAATATGGTGTATTACATTTATTGATTTGTGTATATTGAACCATCCCTGCATCCTTGGAATGAATTCTACTTGGTCATGGTGTATAATCTTCTTGATGATTTGCTGTATTCTGTTTGCCAGTATCTAGTTGAGGATTTTTGCATCTATGTTCATTAGAGATATTAACCTGTAGTTTTCTTTTTCTGTTGGGTCCTTCTCTGGTTTTGGTATCAGGGTAATACTTGCTTCCAGGAATGACTTTGGGAGTATGGTTTCCCTTTCAATTTTATTAAAGAATTTGACAATAATGACATTAGAACTTCTCTAATTTTTTTGTAGAATTCAGCAGTGAATCTATCATGAGCTGGGCTTTTCTTTATTGGTAAGTTTTTAATTACATTTTCAATTTCATTGACCAATATTGTGTTATTTAGAATTTTTATATCTTCCTGATTCAACTTTGGTAATTCATATGTATCTCAGAATCTGTCTATTTTTCCTGTATTTTCCATCTTATTAAAATAAAGGTTCTTGGAGTAGGTATTGATGATCTTCTGGATTTCCACAAGATCTATTGTGATTTCACACTTTTCATTCCTAATTGCATGAATTTGCAATTTCTTTCCTTTTTTTTATAAGGTTGGCTAAGGATTTGTCAATTTTATTTAATCTTTAAAAGAACCAACTCTTCAAGTCATTTATTTTTTGTATTGTTTTCTCAGTCTGAATTGGATCAATTTCTGCTCTGATCTTTATAATTTCCTCCCTTGTATGAGCTTTGAACTTGGTTATTTTATTCTTTTTCAGGAAGTTTGAGGTTCAACATTAGGTTGTTTATTTGAGCTCATTCTGTTTTCCCAGTGTGAGAGTTCACCACTATTAATTTCCCTCTTAGAACTGCTTTCATTGCATCCCATAAGTTCTGGTGTGTTGTATCAGCATTTTCATTTAATTGTAGATACTGTTTAATTTCTTCTTTAATTTCATCTGTGATGCATTGGTTGTTCAAGAGGGTGTTATTTAATTTCCACATGTTTATGGAGTTTTTGTGGTTTCCTTTGCCATTGATTTTCAATTTCATTGCACTGTGGTCTGATAATATGCATGGAAAATTTTCAATTCTTTTGCATTTACTTAAGCATGTTTTATGGGCTAGTTAGTGTATGATCTATTTTGGAGAACATCTCATGCACTGCTGAGAAGAATGTGTATTTTGATATTGTGGGGTGGAACACACTGTAGATATCTACTAAGTCCATTTGTTCACAGGTTTGGTTCAGTTCTGACAGTTCTTTGTTGATTTTTTGTCTGTTTGATTTATTTTTGACAGTGGGGTATTAAGGAACCCTATTACAATTGTGTTAGTGCTTATTTGATTTTTCATGTCTGTTAATATTTCTTTTATATAGGTAGGTGCCCTTGTATTTGGTGCATATATATTTAGGTTGTTATCTCTTCTTCTTGGAGTTTTCCCTTAACAAGTATGTAGTGTCCTTCTTTATCTCTTTTGATCAGTCTTGGCTTGAAGTTCACATTGTCTATGAATAGGATGGCTCCATCTGCTTTTTTCTATGTTCTTTTCCCATGGAGTATTGTTTTCCATCCTTTGATTTTCAGTCTATGAATTTCCTTTTGAGTTAAATATATTGCTTGAATGCAGCATATTGTTGGGTCTTGTTTCTTGATCCATTCTGCCAGTTTATTTCTTTTGATTGGTAAATTGAGACCATTTACATTGATGATTATAAATGATATGTATTGATTTGTCTTTGTCATATAATTTGCCTGTTAATGGTACCCTGTCTTTGCCCTCTGTTTAATTTCTTTCCCTTCCTCATGGCTTTTTCCTATTGGAACTCTTGGAATTGTGGGCTTTGTTTTCTTTATCTAGAACATCTTTCAGAACTCTTTTAAGAAATGGTATGGTTGAATTTCTTCAGTTCTTTTTCATGGAAGTATTTTATTTCTCCATTAATTCTGAAAGATAATTTTGCAGAATATATTGATCTGGGTTGGAAGTTGTTTTCTTTCAGGGCTTAATATACTTCACTAGAAGCTCTCCTTGATTGAAGAGTGTGTTGAGAAGGCTGCTGTGATTCTGATGGGCTTTCCTTTATATGTGATTTGTTTCTTTTCTCTAAAACCTTCTAGTATTCTGTTCTTGTGCTGAATTTCCAGAACCTTGATTGTTATATGCCTTGGTGTAGATTTATTTTGGTCATGACTAATTGGAGTTCTGTGTGCCTCACTTATCTGTATGTCAAATTCTTTTTCCCTGCCTGGCAATTTTTCTGCTATAACTTCTCTGAACAGGTCTTTTATGTCATTTGTGCTGACTCCTGCATTTTCTTTGATTACAGTCAGTCTTATGTTGTTCTTCTTTGCATGATCTTGCAGTTGTTGGATTGTTTATTCAGGGTGCCTTGCTATTTTTAGGAGATCTTTCTTTTCATGATCACTAACCATGATCCTGTCTTTTAGGTCTGATATTTTATCTTCACTTACTTTCATACAGTTTGGCAAACTTTCAGCAGAATTTTTAATTTCCTGGATATCTATTTGACTGTTTCGTGAATTCCATTCCTTTGTATGTTAGACATTCATGGTTTCCATTATTTTTCTATGCTCCTCTATTTTTTTTTATCTATGTCTACTCTAGATTTGCTAAGCCAGTCCTTCATTATGGTCGTCATCTCTTTTTTTTTTTTTTTTTTTACCTGTGAGATTATTTCTCTTTTGATATCCTCTATAACCTCGTGTATTTTTTTTATTTCTTCTACTATCATTCTAGTGAACTCAGATTGATAGCCTCTGTTTTCCTTTATCTCATTGTCCCTTGGATTTGTCCTTGGTGGGCTGGAACTCTGGGATTGCATTTTGCTTCTGCATCTTGTCATTTTCTATTTTTTATTTTATTTTGTGTGTTGTTTGTTGAATTTTTCTTATGTTAGGTAACTTTATCACTGGTATTGAAACTTCCCTAGGAAATGTCTATTCCTCTGAGAGGTCTTCTAGGTGTAGCTGGCTGTTGGTTTTTGTGTCTGTCCCAGGATCCTATCTTCCCCCTTTATTAGGGATGACGTATGCTATCTATTTGGCTTACCATCCAATCCTCTGTTACTGGGCTATGGGGATGATTGTGACCCCAGATTACCACAGTGTTATTATACAAGGGTGAACAACTGATTACAATAAGTATGGCATCTTTGCTAAAGTAGTACAATTAGTAAGAACAATACCATCAAGCATAGCCTAGAAACTGATTATCTGTGTTGACTGCTAATTTGGTATCTCAAACCATAGTAGCAAGATCTATAGTTACATTACAACTTTCAACATAGACCAGAAATTTGTATGCAGTGGGTTTCCCTTTGGCAGGGTGATTTTATCCTGTGTGGAAGGGGAATTTAAGAGGGATAGGGGACAAAACAGAATGACAGCTGTAGAGAAATATAGTAGAAGCAAGGCTGAAAGGCTAAGGATGATCACCCTAATTTGGGAAGCTGGAGAAGAGGACAGGAGAAAAAGAATGGAGGAAAAAGCAAAAGAATTTTGAGGCAAAACAGAAAGAGTAGAGACAATGTTCATTCACCTGTAAATCTCAGAGAATACCAAAAGACTTTTGAGGAAAGAGAGAGGCAGGACAGAGAAAACAAACCAAGCAATAAAAGTGAAAACCCTCCATTGACCTGGGATGGCTCGTCTGGTGAGAGGAGTCTGAGTTTGGCTCCTCTTTTCCTCCATTGACCCGGGACAGCTGTGACTGGCAAGAAGAGTCTGAGATCCACCCCTCTCCCCCCCACTGGTGGAACTCAGGACCAGGAGACCTGCAGGAATGCCAATGACACAGTAGGAACCTGGCTAAGGTGCACACGATGAACAGGCCGGACTAGAGGCACAGAAATGTCTAATGCAACAGTAAAAATATGAGCCAACAGGTGGTAAGTTAGGAAAACCAGTGTTGTGCTTGGGGACAAAGACACAAGGAATAGAAGTGGGTGGGTAGGACCACCCCCTTCTCTTTTCTTGTATTTTCTCTCTCTCTCTTTTTTTCTTTTCTTTTTCTTTTCTAAATGGCTGGGGAGAACTCCAGCCACCGAAAACTAATCCCAACACCCAAATCCAGAGACAAAGATTAGACCCAAACCCAGCACAAATCCACCTGCAATCTTGGCAAGAGTACACATTTCTGGAATCAAACTTGGACCTACCACAGAACTGCAGACACTAGGGGAATTTCACTACTTTCATTTTTCTCTGTCTGATTGGTTTCCCCCTTGGTATTTGGCTGGGTTAGTGTTTTGTTTTGTTTTTCATTTTATTTGCTTGTTTGTTTTTGTTGTTTATTTCTTTTTTGTTTTCCTTTTCTTTTCTGTTTTTCTCTCTATTCTGTTTTGTCCTGTTTTGTTTTTCTTTCTGTATGTTGTTGTTTTTTCAGTGTGTGAGGATATTTTTGTTTACTGTTTTTTGTTTTTTGTATTTTTTCGTTTCCTTTGTCTTTTCCTCCCTCTTTTCTCTCTTGTTTATGATTTAGAACTCTAAACTTTCTTTTTTATTCTACTCGTCCTCTTCCTTTCTTTCATCAACTTGACTTTATGATACTGTCATGTGAGTAGACATTGTCTCTTCTCTTTCTGGTTCACTTCAAAACTCCTTGGCCTTCTCCAATCCTTCCCTCCTATGTCCTACAATTACCCAAAACCTGGATGATCATCTTGTGCCCTCCAACCTTGCTCCTGCTGTATTTAAATTCATTCATCTCTCCATCCCACCCCCTATCCTCTGCGACCCCCACAATAGGGTAAAATCACTCTACTAAGCAGAAAATCATTTCATACAAGTCCCTGGTATTAGTTGGATTATATTATATATCTATAGAACTTCCTCTTATGGTTATGAATATCAGGCTAATAGTTACCACAGTTTGTCAGTAGACAGGCTGTACTTGAGTCAATTGTTATTGCTAACTGAACTACTTTAACCAGGATGTCATACATGCCATAACCAGTTTTTCCCCACTGTATGACAACACTGCAATTGTAAGGGGTCACACCAATTGTCATAGTCCAGTGTCAAAGGAATGGGCTCTAAGTCAAATAGACAGCAACTCCTCATTCTTAATATATGAGGAAGGTAGGTTCTTGGGATACACATAAAGACCAAGAACAACCCACATCTAGAAGACATTCATAGGAACAGACATCGTCTAGGAAAGTCTTGACACTGGCAATAAGGCTATCTAACATAAGAAATCTACAAGCATCAACACAGAAAACAAAATAAAATAGAAAATGACAGGCTGGTGAGATGGCTCAGCTGCATTAGCACCTGCCCAGCAAGCGTGAGGTCCTGAGTTCAACTCCTGGAACCCACATAAAGGAAAAAAAGGGCCGGTGATATCACTCAGTGGCACAAGCTGACTCCTGGTACCCACATTAAAAAAAAAAAAAAGGGAGAAAATGACAAGACAAAGAAGCAAAATGCAACCCCAAATGCCCAGCCCACACAGGACAAGTCCAGAGCACAAAGAAATAGAGGAAATCAGAAGCCAACAAATGCAACTCTCTGAAATGACAGCAGCAGAAGTGAAAAAACAAATGTAAGAGGCCATAGAAAAAATAATATCTAAGGTGCAAAATGAAATGATCAAAATGAAAGACATTAAAGCAGACACAGATAAACAAACAACAGAGCTCAGGAAAACAACAGAAACCATGAATGCCAAACATAGACAAGAAATGGAATCAATGAAACAGATCCAAACAGAAATACAGGACATTAAAAG
This sequence comes from Erethizon dorsatum, assembly GCA_028451465.1. Lineage (NCBI taxonomy): Eukaryota > Metazoa > Chordata > Mammalia > Rodentia > Erethizontidae > Erethizon > Erethizon dorsatum. Next base: position 56,165,698 of record CM051828.1, read on the forward strand.
CTCCACTGAAAGTATAAACAACAGCAGAACAACTGGAACCCCGAGACCCAGGGCAGGACAGGCCCTGGGCGAGCAGATACAATATGCCTTTAGTGGATGGACTGAAAGGAACCGCTGAGACCCAGGACAGCAGGTCCCAGGCATGCAGAGTAATCAGGGAGACCAGCAATGTGAAAGTGTCTGAAGCAGCAGCAAGGAGCCAGCAGTTGGACTCTGGAGAACTCCACCAACAGAAGACCAGTTCCAGCCCCAACATCCAGAGGCCAAAATCAGCTCCATACCCAGCACATTTCTGGGATTAAACATGAACACCATCACAGAACTGTAAACACCAGAGGTATTTTACTACTTTTATTATCCCTTGTCTGATTGGTTATCCCTTTCCTGTCTGGTCCCATGTCATCTCATTCTGTTTTGTATTTTGTGGTTATTTTTGTATTTGGATTTTTTCCCTTTTTTTCTCTCTCCTATCTTTCTCTGGTCTCCTTCACTTTCTTTCTTTTCTTCTTTTATTTTTCATTCTCTTCCTCTTTCTTCCTTCTTTATTTCAAAGTTAGGTTTCTTACCTATCTTTTTCCTTTTCTTCTATTGATCCTCTTTCTCTCTTTCAAGTACTTTTTGAATTTAAACTTTCAAGTGAGTAAACATTGTCTCTGCCCTTTCTTATTACTCCTTCACATTCTATTTCATTCTTTCCCTCCTGTGTCCTCCAGTTTCCCAAAACTTGGGTGATCATCCTTTGACCTCCAGCCTTGGCTCTACTATACTTGACCTCATTCATCACTTTAGCCTGTCCCCCACCCATCTTAATCCCCCCTCTCACCACAAAAGGGTAAAATCACTCCACTAAGGGGAAAATCACTGCATACAAGTAAATGATATATGTTTGATTTTGTTATGTAACTTTAGAGTTTGCTCCTGTGGTCAGAGGTAGCAAGTTAATGGTTACGATAGTTTGTCAGTAGTTAAGCTGTACTTGAAACTATTGTTATTACTAACTGTGCTACTTTAGCCAGATGTCATACATGTTATAATCTGTTTTTCTCCCCTGTATGATAATGCTGTGATTGTATGGGGTCGTAATCACCACCACAGCCCTGTATCAAAAATTGGGTGCTGAGCCAAATAGTAACTTTGCATCCTTTACAAATTCAGAAGGTAGGTTCTTTGGATAGCCATAAAGAACCACTTACATCTAGAGGAGATCCCTGAAGAACAGACATCTCCTAGGGAAGCCTCAGTACTAGTGATAAAGCTATCATAAGAAACTGGCAAGCATCAACACAGAAAACAAATAAAATAAAAAAGAGAAAATACAAAATGACAAGATGCATAAGCAAATTGCAATCTCAGACCCCCAGCCCACCCAGGGCAATCTCAGACCCCCAGCCCACCCAGGGCAAGCCTGGAACACAATGAGATAGACAAAATAGACAAAATTAAGACAAAATTGGAAATAAAACACCAGAACTTTCTGAAGTGATAGCAACAGAAGTGAAAAAACAAGTGGAAAAGGCTATAGAGAAAATGATCTCTCAGGTACAAAAAGACATGATGCTTAAAATCAAAGATATTAGAGAAGACACAGATAAAACAATAGACAAACTGAGAAAAATGATGGAAACAAAAAGTGCCCAATGTAGGAAAGAAATGGAATCCATGAAACAGATCCAAACAGAAATCCAACAGAATAAAACCTCCATTGAAAGTATATGCAACAGATTGAATGAAGGAGAGGACAGAATTTCAGATCTTGAAGAGAGAGTTGCAGCTAGTGATCATGAGAAGAAAGATATCTTAAAAATAGCAAAAGACCATGAAAAGCAATCCAATAGCTACAAGATGAAGCAAAGAAGAATAACATAAGATTGATTGGGGTCAGTGAGAAAGCTGGACATAGCACAAATGCCATAAAAAACTTTTCACAGATAATGGCAGAAAACTTCCCAAGTATAGATAAAGAATTTGAATACAAATAAATGAAGCATATAGAATTCCAAACAGCTATGACCAAAATAAAACTACACTAAGACATATAATAAAGATTCTAGAAATTCAGCACAAGAACAGAATATTAAAAGCTGTTGGAGAAAAGAAACAGATCACCTGTAAAGGAAAGCCCATCAGAATCACGGCAGACTTTTCAACACAAACCCTCAAATCAAGAAGAGCTTGTAGTGAAGTATTTCAAGTCCTGAAAGAAACAAACTTCCAACCCAGATTGATGTACCCTGCAAAACTATCTTTCAAAATTAATGGAGAAATAAGATACTTCCATGACAAAGAACAACTGAAGAAATTCATGACCACCAAAACAATCTTACAAAGGGTACTGAAAAATATTCTAGACAGAGATAAAAATGACCACAATTCCAAGAACAACAGAAAGAAACCACCAGGCAGGGCAAGCAATAAAACAGGGGAAAAATAGGGAACAAACAGCAGGAAAATATCATGACAAAGATAAGCCAATACATATAAGTTATAACAACCAATGTAAATGGCTTCAATTCACCAATCAAAAGAAACACACCACAGAACAATATGCTGTACACAAGAAACATATTTAACCCAAAAAGAAATTCATAGACTGAAAGTCAAAGGATGAAAAATAATTTTCCATGCAACAGGAACCCAGAAAAAAGCAGTGGTAGCTATTCTGTTTGCAGACAATGTGAACTTCAAACCAAGAATGATCTAAAGAGATAAAGAAGGACACTACACACTTGTTAGGAGAAAACTTCAAGAGGAAGAGATAACAATCATAAATATGTATGCACCAAATATGGGAGGGCCCAAATGTATGACACAATTATTAATAGATGTGAAAAATCAAATAAGCAATAACACAATTATAATGGGAGACCTTAATACCCCATTGTCACAAAGAGATAGATCAACTGGACAAAAAATCAGCAAAGAAATATTAGAACTGTAGCAATCTTGTGAACAAATGGACTTAGTAGATATCTTTAGAGTGTTCCACCCAACATCATCAGAATATACAATCTTCTCAGCTGCACATGGGATGTTCTCTAAAATAGACCATATACTATCCCATAGAACATGCTTAAGTAAATGCAAAGGAACTGAAATCATACCATGCATAATATCTGATCATAGTGCAATGAAATTGGAAATTAATGGCAAAAGAAACTGCAAAAACTTGATAAACACATGGAAATTAAATAACACCCTCCCAAACAACCAATGGGCCACAGATGAAATAAAGGAAGAAATTAAACAATATCTACAACTAAATGAGAATGCACATACAACATACCAGAAACTATGGGACACAATGAAAGTAGTCCTAAGAGGGAAATTTACAGCAGTGAATTCTCACATGAGGAGGAAAACAGAATGAACACAAATGAATGACCTAATGTTACACCTCAAGCTTCTAGAAAAAGAAGAGCAAGACTAACCCAAAGTCCATACAAGGGAGGAAATTATAAAGATCAGAGACTTAATTAATGCAATGGAGACCAAGAAAACAATACAAAAAGTTAATGAATCAAAGAGTTGGCTTTTTGAAGGAATAAATGAAATTGATAAACCCTTAACCAACTTTATCAAAAAAAGGAAAGAAAAGGCTCAAATTCATGCAGTGAGGACTGAAAAGAGTGAAATCACTACAGATCCTGTGAAAATTCAGAAGATCATCAATACCTACTATATTCTAATAAGATGGGAAACACAGAAGAAAGAGACAGATTCCTAGATACAGTTGAACTGCCAAAACTAAACCAAGAAGATATAAAAATTCTAAATAACCCAATATCAGTCAAAGAAATTAGAAATGTAATTAAGAATTTACCAACAAAGAAAAGCCCAGGTCCTGATGGATTCACTGTTGAATTCTACAAGATATTTAGAGAAGAACTAGTGCCACTAATGCTGAAATTCTTTAAAGAAACTGAAAGGGAAACAGTACTTCCAAAATCATTCCTAGAAGCAAGGGTTACCCTGATTCCAAAGCTAAAGAAAAACCCAACCCAAAAAGCAAACTACAGGCCAATCTCTCTAATGAACATAGATGCAAAAATCCTCAATAAGATACTAGCAAACAGAATGCAGCAAATCATCAGAAGATTATACACCATGACAAAGTAGGATTCATCTCAGGGATGCAGGGATGGTTCAACATACGCAAATCAATAAACATAATGCACCAGATTAACAGAACCAAGACAAAAATCACATGCTCATCTCAATAGATGCAGAAAAAGCATTTGAAAAAGTCCAGCACCTATTTGTGATAAAAACTCTACAGAACATTGGAATAGATGGTCTTTACCTCAATCTTATAGAAGCCATGTGTGACAAAAAAACAGCTAACATTATATTAAATCAAAAACTGAAATCTTTCACTCTAAAATCATGAACAAGACAAGGATGTCAATTATCACCACTCCTATTCAATATAGTTCTGGAAACATTAGCCAGAGCAAATAGACAAGAGAAAGAAATAAAAGGAATAAAAATAGGAAAGGAAGAAGTTAAATTATCATTATTTGTAGATGACATGATACTCTACATAAAAGACCTCAAAGCTCCACCAAAAGACTTCTAGATTTAATAACCAAATTCAGTAGTGTACTGGCATATGAGGTCAATACTCAAAAATCAATAGCATTCCTATACACAAATAACAAACTCACTGAGAGAGAAATTAGGAAAACCACATCCTTTACAATATCATCTAAAAAAAATTAAATAGGAATCAATCTAACAAAAGTTGTAAAAATCTGTACAGTGAAAATTACAGTACCCTAGAAAAGGAGATTGAAAAGGATATCAGAAAATGGAAAGATATGCCTTGTTCATGAATAGGAAGAAACAACATAGTGAAAATGGCCCTACTCCCAAAACTACTATACAGATTTAATGCAATCCCAATCAAAATATCATTAGCATACCTCACACATCTAGAGAAAACATTCTTAAAATTCATCTGGAACCAGAAGAAACATAGAATATCAAAAACAATTCTGGGCAACAAAGGGAAGGCAGGGGGCATCACAATCCCAAATCTGAAGTTATACTACAAAGCTACTGTGATAAAATTGGCATGCTATTGTCAAAAAAACAGGCCTGAGGATCAGTGGATCAGAATAGAAAATGTGGATGCAACCCCACACTCAGCCACCTTATCTTTGACAAAGGAGCCAAATACATTCACTGGAAGAAAGATAGTCTCTTTAATAAATGGTGCTGTCTTTCCACATGCTGAAGACTAAAACTAGACCCATGTCTATCACCATGCACTAAAGTCAAAATGGATCAATGATGTAAATATTAAAAGAGAAACACTAAATTTACTAGAAGAGAAAATAGGTAGACATCTCAAAGACACAGGTATAGGCAGAGACTTCGTGAACAAAACCCAGACTGCAGGGGAAATAGTACAAATAATCAACAAATGGGATCTCACCTTATTGTAAAGCTTTTGCACAACAAAAGAAATCACCCACAGAGTGAAAAGACATGCCACAGAGTGGGAAAAATTTATAGCCAGTTGTCCCTCAGACAAAAGACTTCTATCTAGAACATATAAAGAATTGAAAAAAAATAAGGCCACCCAAATTCAAAGACCCAATCCAAAAATGAAGAAATACAAATGGCAAATAAATACATGAAAAAAATGTTCAACATCATTGGTCATTTGAGAGATGCAAATTAAAACAACACTGAGATTCCATCTCACCCCAGAAAGAATGACTATCATCAAAAAGCAACCAAAAACAAATGCTGGAGGGGCTGTGGAGAAAAAGGAACACTTCCCCACTGTAGTGGGAGTGTAGAGTGATGCAACCACTATGAAATCAATGTGGAGATTTCTTACAAAACTAGAATTAGAGGTCCTATCCAACCCAGCTATTCCCTTTCTGGGTATCTTCCCAGAAGAATGAAAAACTTCATACCACAGTGATATACATGCACCCATGTTTATAGCAGCACAATTTATAATAGCTAAATCTTGAAAACAAGTGCCCAGCAAATGAGGAATGCATAAAAAAGATGTTTTTTTTTAATATATAATGGAGTACTACTCAGCCATAAAGAAGCATAAAATTGAGACTTTTGTAAGTAAATGGATGCAACTCAAGACATTACTCATAAGTGAAATAAATCAGACCCACATGTGTAAACATCACATTGTCTCACTAGTGTGAGAAACTGAATGAGTAAATAAGATCCAAAATGCACAATAGATGTTATGAAATGGGAAGAAATTATTCAAAAAGAGAGAGGAACTAGGGTGAGGGAAAGGGGAAAGGAAGGAAGGGAAAAAGAAAAAAATATATTTATACACAAGATAGTTAAAATAGTTATACAGCTAGTTTCTCTTAGGTTATTGAAAAGAAACATTTGTGCTAATATTGCTTGGAGAAGATTTCATGTCTATATCTTGTACTCTGATTTACTACTATGAAGATAACAATAAGCAATGTATTAATTATTGTTATTCTCGTACTAGCCTGTTTTGAAACTGTTTTATTGTTATTTTTATTTTTTCTCCTTAAAATAAAAAAGTGAAAACCTATACAACCCCCAAAATAAAAAAATTAAAATTAAAATTAAAATAGTAAAAATAGAAAAAAAAATTTAAAATTTATTCCAGTGCCCCCATTTTGGTGTTTGTTCACTGGTCAAAGCCAGAATCTGTACTGAATAATTCTGCCAAGTCTGCAGTAGGATTACTGCTGAATGTGGGGCTGATCTTGGCTACACCACTGACTCCTCTTACACAAGTTGGTGGTAGGGCGAGGGGGGCGCCCCTGTCCACAGCTAGCCTACGCCATTCGCCTGTTGGTCACTGGGCATATGGTGGTGCCCTTGTCTAGCCCAAGCTGCTTGCCTGCTTGCACTGTAGGTCACAGGGTGAGGGGAAGGGACTGCCCTTGTCCCATCAGCAGCCAAGGTCTCTTGCCTGCTTGTGCACTTGGACCAAGAATGGGGGGATGCCCATGTCCCACCACAGGCCAGGAAGCTGCTTCTTGTCCTTTGCAGCTATGGCTAAGGGCTTGCTTTTGGTGTTTGCCAGATTGGAGTCCGGGGTACAGCTCTTACTTCTCAACTGGGCTCCCCTCAGTCTGTTGTCCAACTGCTAGCTGTCTATTGTGACTGGACAGCACTTCCCTCCTTCCACTCCCGGAAGTTGGCACTGAAGCAACCCTGGGGCTATTCTGCTGCTGGAATTTGAGCCCTGGAGCACTTTGAGATAAAATGGTGGTCCTGCCCTCCATCTGCTATTCCATGTGAGTGGGTGCAGGACATCACCACTCTGGTTCATTCACCAGCCAATGGCTGGCTGGGCCACTCAGAAAAGCATCTGATGTTCTCACTGCTGCCTCTGACTGCACAAGACTCTCCTAGTCCAGGTCAGGTCACAGTTTCCAACTGCTGGTTCCTTGGGGCCTCTCAGGAAACAATGTCCCACTGCGTGGGGCCTGCTACCTCCGCCAGGGCATGTGGGGCCTCTGTTCCTTATTTTTCAAAATCTCTTTCAACTGTTTCATGAATGACATGTGACCCATTCCCCTATGCTCCTTGCTTTCTACTAAAAGTGGGCCAACCTTGGAGATGCATGAGCCTGTTCACTAGAAGCAGGTTCCTCCTGGTCTCCTTGCACCTTGAATATTGTCTCTTTCTTTTATTCCCTGTCATTCCCCTCATAGGTACCTGGCATACAGTAAGCAGTGAGAGCATACCCAGTATCCTAACATACATGTCATTAAAGTCTCAGAAGAAGAAGTGTGAGGGAGAAAGAGGTAGGAATAGAAAAAGTTCTTGAAGAAATAATAGCTGGAAATTTTCCAAACATGAGGGAAACTATAAATTCATAAAATCAAGAAACTCAGTAAAATTCAAACCAAATAAACCCAAAGAGGGAAACAAAACAAGGTAGAATTTAATTTTCAATAAAAATTTTCTTCAAAAATATGAAGGTGGAATAAAATATTTTTTGTACAAACAAAAGCTGAGTGAATATATTGACAACAAATCTGGACTACAAAAATATGAAGAAGAATTTTCAGGGGAAATGTACCAAATGGATATTAGGATCTACATACTGATATGAAGAACAGTGGAAAAGGTGTGTATATGAGTAAATATATTTTCATTTCCTTAAAAGGAAATTGAATGGTCTGCAAATTATACCTAAATGAAATTGTTAAAAAATTTAAGGACAACTGACTGATTTTTTAAAAGATAATGTGTCACACAATTTAAAGCATATATAAAAATAAAATACATGGGGATGGTAGATCAAAAGATGAGAGGGAGAAAGAAAATGCACTCTTAGGATGTTCTTACTATCTATATGTGAATGGTAATATTAGTAGAAAATAGACTGGGATAAATTGAAAGTACATATTATAAGACTCATAACAACCACTAGAAATTTCAGCAAAGAGCTAAAACTAATAGGTCAATAGTAGAAATAAAATTGAATATTAGAAAATGTTCAATAAATCAATAAGCTTTTTATTTTTTTTTATTTTTTTATTTTTTGTGGGTGCTGGGGGTCGACCTCAGGACCTTGCGCGCCAACAGGCGCCCATGCCGCTGAGCGATATCACCGGCCCCTTTTTCGTATGTGGGATCCGGGAGTCGAACTCGGGCCCTCGCGCTTGCAAGGCAGGCGCTTATGCCGCTGAGCCATCTCACCGGCCCCAATAAGCTTTTTAAAAAGAAAAAATAAAAAGCAGTAAGGAAAATAAAGAAAAACAGAAAGATAGCATATTTAAATTAACAATATTGATAATTACATGTATACCAACTGCACACAAGGAATGTAAACATATGTACTGCAAATATGTATAAACTACAACAACAATAAAAAGCAAATGAATCTAGAGATGGGTGAAAGAAAGGGGGAGGGAAAGGAAAGAGGATGAAAAAGAAATTAAGATGTGTTTTATACCTGTACCAACTATGTGCAAGGAAGGTAAACATTATGTACTACCCATATGTACTAATAAAATAAAATTTTAAACATTTTAGGAGGTGTAAAATGTGAGGAAATTTTAAATTTCAAAGGAATTGCATGAGAGAACCATGGAGAGAGTGTAGAAATCTTCTACACCTTGATTTCTGTGGTGGTTCCTTTATCCTATGTATTTATCAAAACCATAAACACAAATACCAAAAAAATTGAACAAGATATTTTAAAAATTAAAACTAATGATGAACATTATTAATATAAGAATTGTAAATTTAAACCACAGCGTGACACCATTTCGTATCAACAACAATGACAGCAATCAGACACAATTGAAATTTTGTTTGATTTCACACTCATATTGCAGGAAGCAAAAGCTCAAGGGATTCTTACTGTTTATATAGTTTGAAAAATAATGTGACTAAAAGTTTGAAAATAGCTATGTTATACATTCTAGATATAAGTCCTTTGTCTGAGGACCACTGGCTAAAATTTTTTCCCACTCTGTGTGCTGTCTTTTCACTCTATTGGTGATTTCTTTTGTTGTACAAAAGCTTTTTAATAAGATGAGATCTTAGTTGCTGATTCTTTGAAGTATTTCCCATATGATCTGGGTTTTGTTCATGAAGTCTTTGCCTACTCATATGTCTTGAAGAGTTCTACGTGTTCTCTCCTCTAGCAGATTTAATGTTTCTGTTTTAATATTTAGATATTTGATCCATTTTGACTTTAGTTTAGTGCATAGTGATAGACATGGGTCTAGTTTTAGTCTTCGGCATGTAGACAGCCAGTTTTTTCAGCACCATTTATGAAGGAGGCTGTCTTTCTTCCAGTGAACATATTTGGCCCCTTTGTCAAAGATAAGGTGGCTGAGTGTGTTTGTAGTTGTGTCTGCATCTTCTAATCTGTTCCACTGGTTCTCAGGTCTGGTTTTTTTGCCAGCACCATGCTGATTTTATCACAGTAGCTTTGCAGTATAATTTCAAGTCAGGGATTGTAATGCCTCCTGCCTCACCTTTGTTGCCCAGGATTGCCTTTGCTGTTCTAGGTCTCTTCTGCTCCCAGATGAATTTTAGGAATGTTTTCTCTAGTTCTGTGAAGTATGTTAATGGTATTTTGATCAGGATTGCATCAAATCTGTATAACAATTTTGGGAGTATGGCCATTTTCATTATGTTGGTTCTTACTATCCATGAGCAAGGGACATCTTTCCATTTTCTGATATCTTCTTTGATTTCCTTTTTCAGAGTACTGTAATTTTCAATGTATAGATCTTTTACTTCCTTCGTTATATTGATTCCTAAGTATTACATTTTTTTGGATGCTATTGTGAAGGGTGTGGTTTCCCTAATTTCTCTCTCAGTGAGTTTGCTGTTTGTGTACAGGAATGCTATTGCTTTTTGAGTATTGACTTTGTATCCAGCTATACTACTGAATTTGGTTATTAAATCTAGCAGTTTTTTGGTGGAGTTTTTGGGGTCTTCTATGTAGAGTATCATAACATCTGTGAATAATGATAATTTAACTTCTTCCTTTCCTATCCTCATTCCTTTTATTTCTTACTCTTGTCTAATTGCTCTGGCTAATATTTCCAGAACTATATTGAATAGGAATGGTGATAGTGGACATCCTTATCTTGTTCCTGATTATAGAATGAAAGCTTTCAGTTTTTGACCATTTAGTATGATGTCATCTGTTGGTTCATCATAGATGGCTTTTATCAGATTGAGATAAAATCTGTATTTTATTCCAAATTTCTGTAGGGTTTTTATCATCAATGGGTGTTGAACTTTGTCAGATGCTTTTTTGGTGTCTATTGAGATGATCATGTGACTTTTGTCTTTGACTCTGTTAATATGGTGCATTACATTTGTTGTTTTTTGTATGTTGAACCATCTCTGCATGCCTGAGATGCATCTTACTTGATCATGGTGTATAATTTTCTTGATGATTTGCTGCATGCAGTTTGCCAGTATTTTGTTGAGGATTTTTGCGTCTATGTTCATTAGGGAGATTGGCCTGTAGTTTTCTTTTTTAGTTGGGCCTTCTCTGGTTTTGGTATTAGGGTAATACTTGCTTCCTAGGACATATAAAGAATTGAAAGACATGAGACCCCCAAATTCAAAGACCCAATCCAAAAATGGGCATCTTAGGTAAATATGCACTTCTCAGATGAAAAAATACAAACAGCAAATAAATATATGAAAAAATGTTCATCATTGTTCATTTGAGAGATGCAAATTAAAACAATGCTGAGTTTCCATCTCACTCCATAAAGAATGCCTATCATTAAGAAATCAACCAATAACTAATGCTGGAGGGGCTGTGGGGAAAAAGAACCCTTTTCCACTGTTGGTGGGAGTGTAGACTGGTACAGCCACTGTGGAAATCAGTATGGAATTTCCTCAAAAAACTAGGATTAGAGGTCCCATTCAACCCAACTATTCCCCTTCTGGGTATCTTCCCAGCAGGATTAAAAACATCATACCACAGTGATATATGTACACCCATGATTTTAGCAGCACAATTTGTAGTAGCTAGATCTTCGAAACAACCCAAATGCCCATCAACCAAGAAATGGATAAAAAAGATGTAATATTTTTATACAATGGAGTACTACTCAGCCATATAGAAGGATAAACTGGAGACTTTTATAGGTAAATAGCTGCAACTTGAGACCATACTCATAAGTGAAATAAATCAGACACAGGTGTAAATATTGCATTGTTTCTCTGGTGTGAGAAACTGAAAGAGTAAATAAGGTCCAAAATGTAAAATAGATATTGTAAATGGGAAGAAATTGTTCAAAAGGAAAGAGGAACTAGGGTGGGGGAAAGGGGAAAGGAAGGGAGAGAAAAGGAAAAAAACACAAGATAATTATACTACTACTTTCTCTTAGTTCATTGAAAAGAAAGTTTGTGCTAATATCATTTGGAGAATTTCTTATGCCCATATCTTGTACTCTGAGTAACTACTTTGAAGAAAACAATAGACAATGTATTAACTATTGTTATTCAATCATTTTTTGAGATTTTGTTTTATTTTTTCCATAAAATAAAAATATAATTAAAAAACAGCTATTTTAAGACAATTTGAATGGCAAAATTTATGCTTATATAAGCAATGTACTATTTTTATTAGTTGCTATTTTTGTGGACATTTGCTCAATGAGAAAGTTAGCCATAATTACTAGGTCTTCTAGTATCAGAAACACATGTCTTTATAATTTTTTTCAAGTAAGGTCACTACATTTCTTCATGAAAGCTTGTAGTGTTTCCAGTTGGGAAATAATATTTCCAGCATTTTTAGATATTCTCCTCTTTATCTTCCACCGAATGTGGCCAGAGCCATATCCCCAAAATGTTCAAGTGATCCATGAGTAGGAGTGTCATTCTCTGGTGTCATAGCTCATAACTTATGTTGTGACATGGAACAAAGGGTTTTTGCCACATAGGGGAATGTGGAGTTGTCCTGAAATTGCTGCCCACGGATATTCTTTGCAGGTATTTATGGCTATCTTATTTTCTTCCTTTGTGCTTCCTTTATATCAAATAGTTAACAAATGTATAAAAAGTTTTCAGGCCAAAATCTAGGAAAAGAGGGAGAACTCAGAGTGGTAAGTAAACAGCTACAAACTGGAATTAAGATTTTGATGGCTTTTTAAGGAAGAGGCTTTAAAAAATCAAATCTGGGGCCAGTACAAAGTGGAAAAATGAATAATTCTCCACATTAAAGCTGGGGCCTAGAGAACACATCACGGAGGACTGGAGACAGCAATGCTTACAATATGCTTGAAAGATGCTTGCCAAGGTCTGCAGGTACTCAGATAAGGAGTGAGAACAAAAAACCACAGGAAAGCAATTTGAAGGAGAAGCATTATCAGGTGAAAAACAGTAACAAGGGTGACAGAATAAGAAATGGGGCCATGTCTCAATCCTGGCACTGCTTACAGCTCAGGTCTGGCCAACACACCTTCTTGGGAAGAGTTCACATCCCCCTGATTAGCGACTAGCCTAGCAGTCATTTCCCAGTGCCCAGCTGCTCTAACTGGGAGAAGGAGCTCAGAGAGCATGATATTTGCAAAAGAGCCTCCTTAGATCAGGGCACTAAGGAAAGTGCAAGCCAGAGAATCACTCAGAGGGCAATGAGTGAGTAAAGACCAGCAAACTCTAGGGACAGAGAGAAGCAAAGGGCCTGGTAATGATAGGGACCTGGAAGCAGGCACTGAGGCATCTGTGAGACAGTGAGAACCACAGGGACTTGCAGTGGCTATGACTGGTGGGATCCAGGGGTAGAGAAAAGACACTGGAGCAGTACCAGAGTGAGCACTCTCCCAGTGCCCAGAACACTGCTGAGCTCTGCACCATGTGTGGGCTCCCTCCCACTGCTCCCCAAACACCACTGAATGTCATGCAGAAGGGCTCTCTTCCGATGAACCCCAAATGCCACTGAATTCACAGGCTGGAAAGACCTCTGTAAAACTGAACAACTAGGATGCAGATCACTGAAGGTGGAGAAAACAATCCAGAAAAGCACCTTGAGGGCTATTTCATGCTGATCCCCAGAAATCACTAAAACCCCAGGGCAATGGAAACTCAGCAAGCAGTAGTATTGCTTTGATCTGGGAGTGAAGGGGGTGGAGAAAAGCCATGAGAACAGCATACAAGAGCAGGGATACTGTCTCCTGCCTGACCACAGGGGACTACTGAACTTCCTGGCTGAGAAGTGCCTGGCAGAACTGGGACATAATGGACAGTGAAGAAGGTTGAGAAAAGGAAATTGGGCAGAGCAAAATAACAGAACCTGTGGCAGAAACTCAGCCAGACGCTAAGATTGCTACCTGACAGTGGCAGAGGGGCTGGCAACCAGGCAGCATTCTGAGACCACCAGAGGCTTCTGAGCATGGCACTCTTTGTATTTTGTTTGTTTGTTTGTGCATGTGTGCATATATTTCCTTTGTTTTTCTTGTTTAATCTTTTGAGTGGCAGGCCCTTGTATAGGTGTGTGTATGGTTACAGTTACACGTATAAATTTTCTATTGTTTATAAAACATTCCATCTAGTTAAGTCATACATGACCACTTAAATATTTTTTTTCTGGTGTTATTTAAACTTCCTTGACTGTTACTTCTTAATAGTTAGATATAATCTCCCTATCTCTTCTCTCACCTCCCATCTACAATCTCACCATTTCCTTACCTTCATTATTTTCCCCTTCATGCCTTTACCTCTTGTAATATTATTTTCCTTTTCCATCTCCTTTTCCAAGTATTCCTCTCTTTTATACATAAACTATTAAGAATAATCTACATACGACAGTGCCATCTTAAAGTCTTGCATGAGGTTCTCCTCACTGATAGCTGTTTCACAGGACTTCTAAAATTAGTGTTTCTCTTAGGTCATTAATTGGACTCAATCTTCCTATATCCTCTTTCACTATCCACTTAAAATCCTCCCCTTATTCTCTTTGTTTATCTCCCCTATCACACCTTCTGGAGTTTCCTCACCATTCCCTTTAGTTCTTATATATAAAAGCTACTATGGAAACTTAATTTTTCTTTTTTTTTCTATTTTGGAATGTACAGGAGGGTAACATGTTTGTGGTCAACTATATATAAATGTTAACTATTGTTTTTGCTGCTTCAGTGCCTTACGTTGACCTGTCAGTTTCTCCATCACTGAAGATTGTTGCTTGGGTCTCCTAACATGATTTCTGCTGCTTCATAAATTGGATACAAAACTTATAAAGACTATCCTACTTTTTATTTACAAACCCATCCCTGTACTTCCCCTTCATATTCTTTCAAGTACCCTTTTCCTCACCATCTCTGTATGATTACGTAAATAACATCATCAAACTAGTTCCTCACTTTCATCCATTTTGTCTGTTTTTTTAATTTTCTCTTTTCATTACTTTTAAATCCTTTTTTCTTTTATCTTCTCTTATTTCCCAGCCCTTTCTCTACTATACTAATCCTTTGTATTCCTGAGTCATTGAAAGAGTATAAAACTTGCTAAACAATGTCTAAATCATATATCGGAACATGTGACTTCATAAAACAAAAAATAATGGAAAACAAAGGATGAAGAGATGCAATGCAATTATAACAGAGAACTTCAATACACTACTTTTGTGAACAGGTCGAACAGACAAATCAACAAAGAAATATCAAGGTTAAATCACAACATTGAACAAAGGAACTTAACACTTATCTACAGAATGTTTCATCCAACAACCATGGAATATACATTTTTCTCAACAACCCATGGAACTTTTTCCAAAATGGACCATATTTTAGACTATCAATCATGCTTAAATAGTTACAAAGGATGAAATGATCTGTTGTATGTTATTAGAATATAGCAGAATGGAGCTAGAAATCAACAGCAGGAAATAAAACTATAGAAGCTATGAAAACACATAGAAAATTAAATAATCATTATTGAATAATCAATGGATCACATAAAAAATCAGGAAATAAATTAAAAACTTCCTAGAGTCAAATGACAATGGAAACACAATATACCAAAACCTATAGGACACAATGAAAGAAGTTCAAGAAGAAAGTTTATAGCAGTGAATGTACACACTAAAAGAACAGAGTAATCCTAAATCAGTAACCCAGCGATACATTTCAAGGTCATAAAAAAAGCAATCCAAATCCCAAAATTAAAGGAAAGAAATTAAACATATCAGAGTGAAAATTAATGAAATTGAGACTAAAAGACAACACAAAGGATCAAAGAATCAGAATTGGTTCTTCAAAGAATAGACCATATTGATAAACCCTTACTTAAACGTACCAAAATAGGGGGAAAAAACCCTGTCAATGCAATTAGAAATGAAAAAGGCAAAATCATAAGGAACATAGCCAAAATCCGAAGGATTGTGAGAAACTACTTCAAAAATGTATATTCCAATAATCTGTAGAGCTTCAGAGAAGTGGAAATTCCTAGACATGTATAAATTACCAAAATTGAGCAAAGAAGATATAAAAACCCGGAATAGACCAATAACAGGCAATGGAATTGAGACAATAATAAAAACTCTACCAAGAAAATCCCAGGACTGGATGAACTCACTGCAGAATTCTACCAGAACTTCAGGGAAAATCTGGTGCCAATATTCCTCAAATTCTTCCCTGAAATTGGAAGAAGCACTGTCAAATTCATTCCTTGAAGCTGGCACTACCCTGCTACTAAAACAAGACAAGAACTTAACAAAACAATAGAGAGAGAGAGAGAGAGAGAGAGAGAGAGGAAGGAAACTACAAGTCAATCTCCTTAAAGAACGTAGATGCCAAAAATAATCCTCAACAAAATATTGGCAAAAAATGCAACAAATCATTAAAAAGATTGTATATCATGACAAAATTGGCTTCATCCCTGGGATGCAAGAATGGTCGAACATATTTAAATCAATAAACATAACACAGAAATAAAAGCAAGGGCAAAAAATCACCGTATCATTTCAATAGACACAGAGAAAGCCTTTGGTGAAATTCGACATCTGTTCATGATAAAAGCCCTGACAAAAATAAGTATAAATTTTAGTTATTTCCTTTGTCACTGAAACAAAATGCCCAACACCTACAATTTAAAGAAGGAGAGATTTATTTTGGCTCACATTTCAATCCATAGTCAGCTGGCTCCAAGACAGGACACTATGACAGAGGGATGTGACAAAGGAAAGTTGCTCATAACATGACAAATGGGCAGCAGAGAGGTCAAGCGAGGAGCTGGGAAGGGAAATATATTCCTCCAGGTATGCCTCCAGTGACCAGGCCCCCCTAGTGACCTACCTCCCCCAACCAGGCCCCATCTCCTAAAAGGAAGTCAGCTATAACACCATCTTTCAAAAACATCATCTTTGAGTGCATGAGGTTTTGGGAGGATATCCAGATATAAACCATATATGAAAGGACCTTATCTCAAATTGATAAAAGTCATGTATGACAAAACCATTGTCAACAACATACTAAATGGGAAAAACTGAAAGCATTTTCTTTAAAATTAGGAACAAGATAAGAGTATCTACTCTCACCACTTCTGTTCAATATACTACTTAAAACTTTAGCCAGCACTATCGGGCAAGAGAAAAAAAGTAAAAGGAATAAATACAGGGAAGGAAGAAATCAAACTACCGCTTATTTTCAGATGATATGATCTTTTGCAAAGAAGACCCAAAATACTCCACCTAGAATACTCGTAGAATAAACAAATTCAACAAAGTAGTAAGATACAAAATCAGTAAACAAAAATCAAGAGCATTCTTCTATACCAACAATGAACCCACAGAAAAAGAAATAAGGAAAGGAATATTAAACATCTAGGAATTAAAAAAGAGATATTCAGAAAAAAGAGATATTAGGACATTAGAGAATGAAAAGATGACTCCTGTTCCTGGATAAGCAGAACTGATATTGTCAAATGACTTTGACAAAAATGGTATAAAATTTAATGCAATTCTAATCAAAATACCAACAGCATTCTTCACAGAGCTAGAAAAAAATAATTCTAAAATTTATGTGGAACCAAAAGAGACTCAGAATAATAAAAACAATCCTGGGCAATAAGACCAAAGCAGGAGGCATCACAATCCTGGACTTCAAGTTATATTACAAAGATAAAGCAATAAAAGCAGAATGATTCTTGCAACAACAACAACAACAACAACAACAAAAGACATGTGGCCCAATGGAATATAATAGATGACATGGAAACAGCTCTAAGTGCTTTTAATCATCTGGTCTTTGACCAAGGGGCTAGAAACAAAGGCTGGAAAGAAGACTGCCTCTTTAACACATGGCTCTGTAAAGGCTGGTTGTCCACATTCAGAAGGATGAATCTAGAACCGTATCTCTTACCCTCTACTAAGATCAAATCAAAATCAATTAAAAACCTAAATATAAAACCACAATTACTAAATCTACTTGAAAATAAAATACATGAAACACTTGAAAACATAGGCTGAGGCAAAGACTTTTTGACCAGAATCCTAATTTAACAATAAATAATTCCAAGAATCAACAAATGGGATTATACCAAATTTAAAAACTTCTGAATGGCAAGGGAAACAACCAATGGAATGAAAAGACAACCTACAAAATGGGAAAAAGTTTTTGCCTGCTACTCCACTGATAGAGGACTAATAACTAGAAAATACAAAGAACACAGAAAAATTAGACCCCCCAAAACAAAAGACACAATCAAAAAATGGGTAATTAAAATGAATAGATAATTCTCAAAAAAGGAAGAATAAAAGGCCAATAAATACATAAAAAATGTTCAGCATCTTTGGCCATTAGGGAAATGCAAATCAAAATAATACTGAGATTTCATGTTACCCCAGCAAAAATGGGTATCATCATGGACCCAAAAAGAACAAGATGAGGGTGTAGAGAAAAAGGAATCCTTCTACACTGTTGGTGGGGAGGTAAACTAGTATCACCATTGTGGAAATAAGCACAGAGATTGCTGAGAAAACTAAAAATAGAAATCAACAACAAATAAATGGATAAAGAAAATAGAGTATTACTTAAAGAAGGATAAAACTGAGTCAATTTGGGATAATTCATGGATCTTTTTAAGTGAAATAAATCAGTCACAGAAGATTAAGTATCACATGAGAAAAATAAGGACAGATGTTAGAAAACAGAGATGTAGATTCTTTGGAGATGGGAAAGAGGATCTGGGAAGGAGGGAAAATAAATATATATATATTGCCCAAATTGAATGTAATTATTATGTATCTCAAACATATACTAATAAAATTTCAAACAAAGAAGAAAGTGACAAGGCCAACGGTACAATTATGTTTCAGTGCCATTAATGACAATGTGTCTTTCACTGTAATAACATTTTTAGTTAAGCAATCAAAAAAAAAGCTAGACCCCAAGAGGTTACACGACCAAAATAAAACTGAATGTGAAGTAATCCAGCCTTCTCTTGAATTTGCAAGCTAGATTAATGTTGCCTTCATGATTTAAGAAAGCTCAAGCCTTGAATTTGAATAAGAAAGAGTAATCCCCAGCAAAAGCAAAAGTAATTTTATGTAGATTGGTGATATTGTTCTAGGCTTCCAATTATTCTTCTGTTCTCCTCTTCCTACTAATGCTACATTCAGTACCCAGTCAAAGTAAGTAGGCGCACCTTCAGAAGAATCAGGAGAGAATAAGGCCCCAATGACTTCAGATATTATCATATAGAGAACAAGGAATCTGTGCTTGCTGCATTTAAAGAAATAAACAAGAAACTTATCAAACTGCTTGGGATAACAGACTCTATTTTAAAAATTAATCAGTAAATAAACTTCTGGCCTGAAAAATACAATAACCAAATAAAATCTAGGTATCTGGATAGAACAGATAATTAGACATGGATGATTAATCAACTACTGAACTGGAAGCTAAGTAGGAAAAAATTATTAAGAACATAGTTCAGAGAGACAAACTGATGGAGGATTCAGGGAAAGAAAGTGGGATTCATGGAGGACACAAGGAAAATATCTGAGATAAGTTATTACCTTTCCAGAATAAGAGAAAAGAAATGTACAAAGAACATATTTAAAGAGATAATAGTAGTACCTTTTTCAGATTGAAAAATAGACATCAATTCACAGGTTAAGGAATGTTTACCAATCTCAAATCATATGGTAGTAAAATTAACACCAAAATCAAAGGGAAAAAGGCACAAAGGAGGGTTTGGGGATTGGTTGATTATCCAACTTGTTTTGGAGCAATTCTCCTGCGGGGACAAAAATTTAAAAGCTGGAGTCAGTTTAAATTCATCAGAGAACTAATTAGTTCACAAAGACTGTGAAGCCAAAGTTTTAGGAGAAAAGAAACACAAAGTTGTATACTTGGCATTTGACACCACTTTTCCAGTAGAAGTATTTTCCAGTTTGAAAAAGATAGCTGATTGTCAAAGTATCTGAGTAGATTATGGGCATTCCCACAGTGTTGGGGAGATAAAGACTGAGTTCAGTACTTACTAAGGAGGCAAAGACAAAGTAACCACTGTCAGCATTTAATAGGGATCCCAAGGGCAGCACACTAAGTTTAAAAGTGACCCAGAAATAGGCATACCTTCACAAAGACTAAAATTGAGCCTTAATTTAGTCTAATCTCTAACTGAATTAAGTTGATTTTATGTAACTCAAAGCCCATTTAGTGCCAACAGAAAAGTAATTCCTGTCTGGAAGAAGATAAAATCACACAGAGCCTTTAGTAAACTCTACAACCTTTTAGTCACCATAAAATACACTTAATAAAAAATAACAGGTTTTATTTGCAATTCAGATATAGAAAGTAACTAGAGACTATTGTTCCCACACTAACAACCAGAAAAAGCAAGATAAGCTATGAAGAAAATCATGGCCTTTCTTTTTAACCCATTAAAGTGCTAAGCATGGTCTAACTTGCAAAAGATAAAGAACCAATTTATAGAGTGAAGAGATCCACGACTGCCCTCAACTCTATTAGACCTGCAAGCTAATGAACACTGTGGAAGGAGGTAAGGCACAAAGAGTTGAATTTTAATACGTTTCAAAGTAGCAAAATGTGGATGAGCATGATGGACTACAATCCCAAGAATTCACAGACACGAGGTGAGCACAGTCATCCTAGTACTCTGTATCTAAGAAGATAGTGGACCAGAAATCAGCGTAGAGGATGAAAGCATACAGAGAACTCTTCCAGTCACTCTGGGCTTCATAGCACTTGGCTGCTGTACAGGGACCAGGGCAGGAACTGAAGACCAAGGAAAATTCCTCAGTTGCCCAAAATATCTAAGGCAGAATGAGTTCTCTCCTGGTTTGTAAAGTTAGAGATGGGCCAGCCAAGCTTAACAACTCCCTGAAGACTTGCCTGCATTCAAATCTCAAATTTGCTAAAGAAAGCACTTGATCCCATTAAAAAAATGAGAGGAGGAACAAAGCACCCAATCTCTATGAGACCATGTAAAATGTTCTACTGTACATGAAACTGGCACCCCAGACAGAGACAAGGTAGACAAACAGTTAGGACAAGTTTTTAAAGAAAATATAGTGAAGAAAATTCTGAAATTGAAAATGACATCAACTCACAAACTAAATAAACTCTGAGCTGAATAACAAAACAAACAAACAAATGAAAAACAAAAACACCCATACATAGCTACAAAATAATTTAATCATTGTAAACAAAAAATAAAGAGAAATCTTAAAAGCTAACAGACAAAGGCATCCACTTTTTAATTGAGGGAACAATATTAATGATTCATCCTCATCTGAAATAGAGGAGAGTATAATCCATATATTTCAAATTATGCAAGGAAAAAATCTGTCTATATACATATAATTATTCTTTAAAATCTGAAAGCAATATGAATAAAACTTCAGATAAGCAAATATAAGAGAATTTATATCAGGTTGAAGAGAAATGAAAAAACATGGACTCATTGAAGAAACAGGTATCTAGATGATAAAGACTAAATACATGGTTGATAACAACATGTTGAATATTTCAAGCAAAAGTAATAACAATGTATTATTTTGTTTATAGAATATGTCAAAATAAAATACATGACGAGAGCACAGTGTGCATAGGCTAAGCAGAATTCAACTGATATGAATTATAATGTTTATTAAATATAATATTAATGTGAACAAAGATATTTATATATTCATTTTTTAATGGTTGGAGAATCAATTTAAATATTAAGATACATAGCTCAGAGTCAGTACAGAAGATAAAATAGAATACTAAACATCAACAAAGAAGTAATATCTCTCAGAAAAAGGTAAGGATAGAGAAAGAGAAAGCAAATATACATGACAAAATGATGTTAGGATTAAGTTAATTAACATCAGTAATGATATTAGGTGTAAATGAATTAAACGTTCAATTAAAAACAAAAATTATCAAACTGAATTTAAATAAAACCCAAGAATATGCTATTTTCATAAGGCACATATAAAAACAAAGACAAATCAGGCCAAAAGAAAAAAAAAGTACAACAGGATACAGCATGCAAATACTAAGCATAAGAAAGCTGATGTGACTATACCAATATCAGATAAATTAAATTTCAAGAAAATGAATATTACCAAAATGAGAATATACATTTCATAAAGGTGAAAGGATCAATTATTCTATTTATATTCATCTAACATCCCAACTTTAAATATGTGAAACAAAAGATAGAGAAATGAAAGAAGAGTTAAATTTCAATAATGATTACAGATTTTAACAAATATGGCTCACTAATTGTTAGAACAAACAGACGAAAATCAGCAAAGATTTAAAAAATTTAAACAATATAAGCAGCCAATTTGGTTTATAGAGAATTCCACTCACTCGCTCTGCGACGAAAGTTTTAGGGTTCACAGCCTGACACTATGTTAAGACAGGCTGTGCAGGCTCAGCCCATCTCAGAGTTAAACTGTCAGACTCAGTCAGCCATAAAACACTACGTTGTTTTTATGACTCGGAGATAACAGCCCAGCTACACTACCCAGCCTGCAAATGAAACTTGCTCCAAGGACTTTCTTCCCTGGGCAGACTAGCTGCCCAGCCAAGGACACGCTTGATTTTATTCACCCACTCGGTTCCCTCCCTAAACTCTCCCACATTATGGTAAACAACCCCTCCCTAACAAACCTGCCCAGAACAAAACTGCCTAACCACAAATGACCACATGTATGTACCAATTATAAAATAACCTGTTATCAGCTCTTGTACTTTGTATATAAGTCTTTGTTTTACTCTGACCCAGGGCTGATGTATTTGGAACAGTAACATCCCCATCAGTCCACTGGTATTAAAATAAAGTTGCCTTCCAATCTCCTTGGTGCAGAGGGTCTTCCTTCTGGTTCAATACCAGATTTCTGCAACAGCTCCACATTATTTTCAAAAATGTCCAAGGTATTTACCAAGACAGACCATATACTGGGCCATATACAGTGATACTTTGGTTGTCAAACTCAATTTGTTCCAAATTTGTGTTCGAACACTGAAAAGTTTAAGTACTGAACATATTTTTCCCATAAGAAATAATGGAAAACCAAATAATTGGTTCTGAGGCCCAAAAATCACACTTATAAATTCATTCTTCCAGGACTTTAACAATTTTGCAATGATTTCTTCCTTTAACACTATTGTGGCTCTCAGTTTTACTCTTAGCTTTACTGCTGGCATCACTAACTTTCTTTGGAGCTACGGTGATGATATTTTATGCAAATGAAATGCAAAAAAAAGCACAGTGATGAAAGTTTTAATGCACTAACACAAGCACTGTATGTTGTCTGAGGGAGAGCAGTGCTTACACTGAAGCGTCACCCTTTGTGTCCACAGTGAGACACAACGTGTGACTCACTCTGCTAATACAGGTTTTTTTCAAGTCTGATTTTTGGTTCAACTATGGAGCAAAGTTCCAAACACAGTGTTTTTGAACTTTGGTGTTCAAATAATGGGAAGTTCAATCTTGGTGCTGTTTGACAACTAAGGTATCACTAATCTCAGTAACACCAAAAAGAATGAACTCATCCAAAGTGTGTTCTCTGATTACAATGGAATTAAACTATAAATCAGTAACAGTTGAATATCCAGAAAATGCCCCAGCATATTAACTCATTTCAAAAAATTTAATAAAAATATCAACTAAGCAACCCATGCATCAAAGAAGAAATAATCAGGAGAATTATTCAAGTTTCTATTACTATGATAAAATACCTGAGAAGGAGGAAAGATTTATTTTTGCTCACAATTTCAGAAGTTTCAATCTGGTTACTTAGCCCTATCGCTCTGAGCCTGTGGAAAGGCAGAGCATGGTGGTGGGGGCAAGTGGTAGAACAAAGCTTCTTACCTCATGGTGGCCTGAAGTGCAGAGAAAGAGAGAGAGAGAGAGACAGAGACAGAGACAGACAGAGACAAAGACAGAAGAAGGGACAGGGACACTCTCTTCAACTAGGTCCCACCTTCTGTATTTTCCACCACCTCCCAATAATCCATTCAGCTATGAACCCATCAATGAATTAATGTCTTGATGAGTCTAGAACCCTTATACTGCAATCACTTTTCCAAAGTCCCACCTCTGAACCCTGCTGCAATGGGGACCATGCTTTCAATACATAAGTCTTTGGTCAATCTTTCTATTCAAGGAAGCAGAGGCAGAGCAAGTACTGGGAAAGAAGGGTGCGGCCTGGCGTGCTCACCACACCTGGGGACATTGTTGCATGTGAGTTGGCTGCACTGGGAGAACTGTTGCTCAGAAGAAAATATATTTGGTTTTCACAAACCAAAGATGTACTGAAATATAGAGGGTTGTATTTGCTGAGCTAAGTCCTCCAGCTCTCAACTCACAGTAAAGTTTATGAAAAGGACTTCCAGAGCTGTTTGGGTTGCAGGAGACATCTACAATGCCTGTGCTCTGCTTATGAAAAAATGGAAGAAGTTGTCAGCAACAACACAAAACAAACCCACTGGAATCCTGTGGCCAATAAAAGGGCAGGACCCAGTCTAAAGACTACATTAAAACTGAAGAAAGTGAAAACCCTATCTGAAAACAGGAAAGCAACCAGCTCAATAAACTGCAGAAGGAATTTTAAAGGTTGCAATTTTGAGGCTCACAGTACCACTTCAAGTGTCTTTCCTGCTGGATTTACTTGTTATGGTAACCAGTGAGGTGATGGCTCAGATACAGAGGTGACTTATGGCTTTAACAGAACACAAGCTTTCTTCTTTTTCTTTTTAAAACTTATATGCTGGAAAAGACAGAAAATATGTTAATGGATTATCTTTAAAGGCCATTTTGGGGGAGGTCCTCATTGACACCCCTCTCATCAAGAAGTGCTGCAACAATAGTAAAGTGTTTGCGAAGAAGCCCAAGGAGCAGAGCCCAAGCCTCTGCCTACCTCCATTCAGGAGTGGTAACTGAGGTTCACATAGGATGGGACAAAAAACAATTTCAAAAGGCCACAAAGCAAAAAACTGTTTTTAACTTAAATATCTGCTATTCTCCCAAAGGACTTTCCCTAGAAGAGTTTTGAATAGGTTATTTTCCTCCCATTCCACAAACTCTGAAATTGTGTCTAGCTTACTGAAAGAAAAGTGTGCATACTATTTAAGAGGCTGAGTATTTTTTAAGAAAGCTCTTATGTTGCTGTAAAGTGCTCTTTAAGTCTTTTTTTAAAAATCACCTTCTAATGAATGAAATGAGGAGAATTTCAGGGGACACAGATGGGATTTGTTATATGATAAACCATATGTAGTTTTACTCTTTCTATATTGAGAATTAGTGTTTGGGACATTTTTAAAAATGGGTGGCATGCTAGTTTTCCTTCATGATGAATTTGTCATAATTCATAAACATGACTTATCCCTAGAGGTAGTTGTTAATAATTTTGAAATATTAAGGTCTTGCCAAGGCTCTGATGATTCAAACTTGTACTA
Source organism: Erethizon dorsatum (assembly GCA_028451465.1). Lineage (NCBI taxonomy): Eukaryota > Metazoa > Chordata > Mammalia > Rodentia > Erethizontidae > Erethizon > Erethizon dorsatum. The sequence continues at coordinate 56,191,080 of CM051828.1, forward strand.
CTGATTATTAAGCAGAACACACCGATATTTTGCAATCTCTTGAAGGAGGAAGTGGTTTCTAAATACACCGGAAGTTTGATTGTATGTGTTGCATCCTATGTCACCTCCCTTCATATTAGTATTTGATAAAGTTTTTAGTTTGTGTGAAACTTCAAGCAGAATCAAAGGTACTCTTGGGGAAATGGCAAGAATGTAGGTCAGACAAGATCTCTATGAGTAGTACTGAAGCATTACCACACAGGGGAGAATGCATGCTGTTAAAAATGTGAAACCGTGCGCACGTCTTCAGGATGGCACAAAACAAATGTTAATTCTCCTTGGACGTGTCTCTTGGAGGGCTTGCTGCGTGTTAAATAATTGGTTTTGTTTGTATCATACAACTTCATTGAAATCTGCATAATTCAGTTTTAGCTCTGGATTACTTCAGTTGACCTTTGTAAAGATTTTATCTGTGCAGAGTACATATTTGGCTTGTTTTGACCTGCTAAGGTTGTTAGGGTTTCTTCCACTCTATTCAAAGTAAAGTTTAGTAGAAGAAAAGAGGTGTGTGTTAACACTAAGTGGGTTGGTTTGGGTTTGATTTCTTTCAGTCAGGCTTTCTGAACACTGAGATATGTTGAATGTGGAGCTCTTCAATTCTAAAATCCTCATTAAAAGCCTCTCACTTTAACCCAAAGCAAAGTACTCTTGTTGCCTCTTTTCTAAAATTTCAGGAAGAAAATCACACCAGTTCAGACATCTCATAATGGAGCTATTTGACTGGCTTATAAAACAAATATGGTTCTGTGTTTGTTTTTAAAATTAGATTTTAAAAATTGGATAGTATCACAGTAAGGAGTGAGCCACTTTTTATGGAAACACTAAATTTTGTAGTTCTCAATATAAACATTTTGTATTTGTTCCTTTGGGGAAAAAAACCTACATACCACAAGCCACCACATGCACAGACATATATTACAGGAATCTAGCCAGTATGATCCTCTTAAGTCATTTTGAAAATTTTCTGGTACATTTTGGCTGTAGTATTGGTAGTAGAATATAGAATAATATGAACCATATCTACTTATTTACTTATTAGTAGACATCAACCAATCTTCTTTTGCCACTTCTACTTCTCTTTGTCGATAGGGTGTACTGTACATAGTCATCTACTTTATATTAATATATTATACATCTACAAATCTGTTTTGTACTTTTTAGACCATTGCATATCATAATCAAAACACTAGGGTATTGAATAAATTTAGTCTTACTAGAAATTCTTTTTTAAAATACATGAGCCTTTGAGGAAGGTATCATATCCAATCTATAACACCAGAGAAATTAGAAATATGTTACATTAAGTACTCACAGAAGCCAATCTGTGAAATGTAATTAAAACAGTATTTTGAGAGAAATTTATAACCTTAAATACTTATATTTAAGATGAAAATTTCTTAAGTAAATGATCTAATATATTGTCTTGAGAAACAAAAGCCAGCAGACCATACAAAAGCAAATATACAAATAATGAAAATAATAAAAGCAAATGCAGAAATCAGTGAAGTAAGTAAGAGACAAACAATGGAGAAAATAAAACAGAAATTTGTACTTTCAAGTAATAAAATTGACAAATTATCAGTGACAGTGATCAAGTAAAAATAACAATTTATTAGTAAGAAGGAAAAAAGTAAACACATAAATCCTAAAGACATCATTTGCCACATCGCACACAGCTCTCAAAGTTCCCAGGAGGAAGGGTGGTGAGAGGTGGAGAAATAAAGATAAGAGACAAAAAGCTGAGGTCAGGTGGAGCCCTCTCTCCTGATGGGAGGAAAGGACTGCTCAACCAAAGCAGTGCGTTTATTTATACATTTAGCAAGTTGGTGTCACGTGACTCCCCTTTACCTAGAAATGCATTGCTTGGATTGCTTTGGGGCTCAGTGTTCTCTGGGCTGGAGCAGCTTATTTATGTAGCCCACCTCCGCCACTCTTTGTTTTCCCGCCAGCCTTGCCTCACCCCCGCATGTGTGATCAATTTCCAGCTTCAGCCGCTCCCCACAATCATTAAGGTAATAAATCATGGTATGAACAACTTTGCCTAATTAAATTTAAGAATCTTTATATTATTCACAATTATTTGAAACACATGACAAATCTGACTAATGAATGAGCAGAAATATCTGACTTCCTCCATGTTAGTAAAACACACACATGCACATGCTTTCAATAGATTGAAGAGGAGTAGTATGCAAAAAGTGGACTATATATGAGCAAGCGTGGTTTAACACAAGAATGCAAGGTTGATTTAATATTCAAATCAACTACTACACAAACAGAATAACAGGAAACACATGATTATCATAATAAATACAAAAAAGCATTTGAGGGCCGGTGAGACGGCTCAGCGGCTTAAGCGCCTGCCTTGCAAGCGCGAAGGCCCGAGTTCGACTCCCGGAACCCACATACGAAAAAGGGGCCGGTGATATCGCTCAGTGGCACGGGCGCCTTCTGGCGCACGAGGTCCTGAGGTCGTCCCCCCGGTACCCACAAAAAAAAAAAAAAAAAAAAAAAAAAAAGCATTTGATAAAATAAGACATAATCAAGATCAACACATAAAAGAGAACAGCACTTCTGTGAACTAGCAATAAATAATTAGAAAATGACTTTTAAAATCATTTACAAAGCTATTAAAATTATCAAATGCCTAGAAATAAATGTTTAAAAATTTATGCAAAATTTCTACATTAAAAAAATAAAATACTTTGGAGAAATTACAGAAAACCTAAGCATGTCATATTCATGAATTAGGAAACTCAATAACGTTGAAACACTTACGTTTCCACAGTTGATCCATGGGTTCAATTCAATTCTAAACAAATTCCAAGCAGATTCTTCTGAAGAAAGAGGTAAACTTTTCTAAATTAACGTGGAAATGCTAAGATGTATAACAGCAAAAAATGTTATTAAGCATTACAAAATTAAAGGACATGTACTACCTGATATCATTGTTTGGTATAGCAGTAAAAACAGTGTGAGAGTGTGGTAAAAGCAGAATAATAAACAAATGAAACAATAGAGAGCTCAGAATTTAAGCCACAGACACTCAGTCAATTGAATTTTGGTCACGACATCTTTCAATTAAATGAGGAAGGGAGAGAGTTTCCCCCAAAGTAATATTTAAGAAAAGGAGTACAAAAAGTGGGATACCTGTATAGGAAAAAAATGGACCTCCATAATTGACATAAGTAGAACAACCAAAGACAGACAAATATAAATTAATTTCAAGTTTAAATGGTATATTTGTCAAGATAACCTTTATTCCAGATCTTAAACTAACTCTAAATAAACTTAAAATGATTCAAATGATGCAAAAGTTTTCCTTACTACAACACTTTAACTATCAATCAACAGTGGAGAGTATATCTATGAATATTTGGAAAGCAAGCAACAAATAATGATTCATAAGTCAAAAAAAAATTACAAGGAAAATTGAAAGTGCTTTTACCTGGATGAAGAAAAATAAACTTGTAATATTCATATTCTATGAAAGCAATAGTTCATGGGAAATGTGGTTTCATTTACTTATGTTTAAAAAGGTAAAAGTCTTCAAATCAATGACTTAACAGGAGAATAGTAAACTTTTTTTCTTCTTTGTTTTTTTGAGACAGAGTCTCACTACATAGTTCAGGCTGGTCTTGAACTTACTATGTAGCCCAGTCTTACCTTAAATTATTGGTGCTCCTCCTGTCTCAGACTCCCAAATGCTGGGATTACAGGCATATCCTACCATGCCCGATAGGAAAAGTAAACTTTTAAAAATAAATGACCAGAGAGTAAATATGTTAGGCCATGTGGATCCTATAGGGTGTTATTGAATAGCTTTTTTCCTAGTTTTTGTATTTTTAAAATCCTTAAAAATACAAAAATCATTCTTCACACAGCTGTAGAAAAATAAGTGACTGGCTATAATTTGCCAAATATTGATCTAAGCTATTGCCTTAGGAAACTAGAAAAATGAGCAAATTAAACTCAAAATAAAGCAGACAAAGGAGAATAAAGATCAGATATCAATAAAATAGAAAAGTAAATCACAATAGAAAAAATCAATAAAATGAAAAGTTGACTCTTTTAAATGATAATAAAATTATAAACCTTTAACTGGCAAGAAAAAGGAGAGCAAATTCAAATTACTATACCTAGAAGGAAAAGATTTTGTTCCAGTTCCTACAGACATTAAAAAAAGATACTATGTGAATCTTATGAAAAATTTTTGTCAATATATTCTTTAGCTCATATGCAAAGCACACTTTTTTTTAAAAAGGCACAAAGTACCAAAGCTCACTAGCTAGCTAAATAGTCCTTATTATTATTATTTTTTTCATGTGGGTACTGGGAGTCGAACTCAGGACCTCGCGCTTGCCAGCAGATGCTTGTGCCACTGAGTGATATCACTGGCCCTTTTTTTTTTCCTTTATGTGGGTACCAGGAGTTGAACTCAGGACCTCGCGCTTGCCAGGCAGGCGCTTACGCTGCTGAGCCATCTCACTGGCCCCCATTATAGTCCTTATTATTAAGGAAATTTAATTCATACTTTAAAACCTTCTCACAAGAAAACTCCTGCACAAATACAGGATTAATTCTACTATACATTTAAGGAAGGCATAATACAACCTCTACATAAACTCTTCCAGAAAAGAGAAGTGAATACTTCCAAAGTATCTTATAAAAGCAGCTTTATATTGATTCTGCAACTAGAAAAAGACTTTATAAGAAAAACTACAGGCCAATAACCTTTGTGAGCATAAGTGAAAATCTTTAACAAAATTTTAGCAAATAGAATCCAGTAACATGTGAAAAGATAAATATTATCAAATGATGTTTACTGCAGAAATGCAGCTTTTAATATGCAAAAATCAAATAAGGTTAATTTCCCATTTCAGCAAGATAGTAAGGGAAAACTTATTCAAGTAAATGCATTAAAGTGGATTTGGCAAACTTCAACATCCATTCATGATAAAACACACACACACGTACACGTTGCAATTGGGGAAAATATTTGCAAGATACGTAACTGATAAAAGACATATGTCCAGATTATGTAAAGAACGCTTATAACTCAATAAGAAAACAAACACTGCAATTAAATTTAAATAATATTTTACTAAAAGAAGTGTAAAGATGGCCATTAAGCACATGAGAAGATACTGATATTAGTCATCATAAAATATGAATTACAGGTACATTGAGATACCACTGTGTACTGAATAGAATGGCTGAAATTTAAAAGAACTAAGAAATGCCAAGCATGGGTGATGGTGTGAGCAAGCAAAACTCTTGCATACTACTGGTAGAAAGACAAATAGCATAGTCAATTTTGAAAAACAGTTGGGCAATATCTTATTAATTTAAAAATACATTTCCCCCATGATGCAGCAATTCCATACCCAGGGAAATTGAAATATATATGCACAGAAAGATCAGTTCACAATAGTCAACAATTAGAAAAATCTAAATGTCCATCTACTGGCAAATGAAAAAGCAGATAATGATAAATCTGTGCTTTCAAATTCTAGTCAGCAATAAAAAGAATGAACTATTGATGTAAGAAACTGTGGGCAAATGTCAAAACAATGTACTATGTGAAAGAAATCAAATGGAAAAGACCATAGATTTTAAAATTTGGTTTATATGACATTCTAGAAAGAGCAACACTAAAAAAGCAGAAAACACATTAGTTGTCACCAGAGGCCAAGGTCAAATAAAAGAGAAGGAACTGACTGAAGGGGGACACTAAAATTCTTTATGCTGACAAGTATCTTCCATACTTCAATTATGGTGGAGGTAATATGATTGTACACTCCAATTAAAACACATCAAGTACCTTTGTTAAAGGAGACTTTTACTTTTTGTAAATTATACCTTGACAAACCTGACATATATTCCTTGATCCTTGTTTCATTTATAAAAATTAATACTGTATATATGTTTCATAGGCTTAAAGGAAAAAGAGTCATGTAGGGTTTTGAAGAAATCACAAACAATTGTTTCTTAAACCTTGGGATAGATAGATTACTTCATTAGACCAAAATGGACTAATATTAAAATAAATAATGGATATATTAGACTTCATAAAATTTCAAATTTATGGTTATAACATCAAGATAATGAATACACAAGCCACAGACTGTTGACACTATATTCATATTTATATCTGTTAAAGAATTATGTCTAGTATATGTAAATGATGTCTATGAACTTACATAAGAAATGACCCAAGCAAATAATTGACAAAAGATTTATGCATGCATTTCACAAAAGAATAATATTCCAACAACATAATAAGTAAGAAAAAGGAATAGACTATAAATACCAGCAACAATATTGATTCATTAATTTAAAAAAATATCCTGTGCTGTTAAAAAAAAAGCAAGTCCTGTACAAAGAACACATATGATAATATGGTAATTGATTATTCAGTATTATTAAATCTAAACACAAGCAAACCAAGCCTATGTAGGATAGAAATCAGAATGTGTTTGCTGGGAGTGAGGGAGAAGGACTAAAGTGGATTTGCTTCCAAGGAAATTTTCTCTCTCTCTCTCTCTCTCTCTCTCACTCCCTCCCTCCATATATATGTATTATTATTTATATTATTATAGAAATTACAAATTTAACTATACATATGTATTGACTGATTGATTGAGTGAGTGCATCAACTTGAATAAGAAACACCCAACTAAATTGGATCAGCATAGTTCTGGGTGTGGGTGAAGGGATTTACTAAAGAGAGAAGAACCACCCAGAGAAATGAAGAAGGAAGGCTCACTTCTGCTTCTTTGGAGGAGCTCCAAAGAAGTCTTCAACTTCACCTTGGACGTTGTCTTCTGGTTTCCAGCACTGTGCAGATGGCCCTTTTGATTCCGTGGGCAGCCATTGTAAGCCTACCGTGTAAATCCTTTTATATATTTATATATCTTGCATTAAATCTGTTTCTCTAGTGAGCAAATATATATATATATATATATATATATATATATATATATATATATATATATATAGTGTGTGTGTGTGTGTAGAACTAAATGCTTGTATATATACATTTTATTGTATCTATATTATACATCTGCTTTTAAAACAAAACAAATTGCACAGAAGTGCATATACACATCCCTTGGAAAAAAGAGAGGCAGAATCAAATGTTTACGTAGCTTTCTGAAAGCTGTCCCTGCAGCAATTTTGTGGTATCCTTCCTTAAAAAGAATTGGCGGATGATCCTATTACCATCTTTGATAGTAGGAATTTTTATCGGTAAGTAAGTGGTGTGGACTAATAGACCATGTGCTCCCAGGAAACACCCTTTCAGTTATTCATTGCATATTTTTGGTTTGTTTTTTGGTTTTCTTGGGGTTTTTTTTTGGTACTGGGAATCAAACTCAGGGCCTCGCACTTGCCAGGCAGGCAAGGTGCTGCTGAGCTTGCATATTTTGGGAGGAAAACCACTGCTACTTGATAGAAATTTTGATTAGGGCTCCTGGCTAAACACATGATCACTAAAGAGAGAATCTAGAGAAGTAAAATGTATCCATACTCAGGCTTTCTTAAAAAAGCATCTGCAGTAAAAAAACAAAAACAAAAATACCAGTTCTCAGATTCCTTGCAAACTTTTCCATTTTCAAGTGAAGTTAAAGTTTCTTGGAATTGAAAGTATGAAACACACCAATCATTTGTGCTTTCTAAAAGTAAGAATATAGTGTTTATCCTGCCAGAAATGGAATTTCTGAACATCAGATACTAAAAAAATTTACCCTACAGGATGACCTGAAAAGTTGTTTATTTTGAAGCTCTAAAAAAGAGCCCTTTAACTTCATTTACATGCAAATTACAAATTTAACAACTTTGCTAGCTAGGGAAAGGATGTAATACTCACCTTCATACTTTTCTATACTTGCCCTGTTGGATAGATTTATTGTAGGTAGCTGCATTACTACAGGTATTATTATCATTTGTTTCCTGAATACAAGGGCACAGACCCTTTGCTAAATATTTGCATGTATATTCATAACGATTGACAATAAATTTATGGTTGTAAGTATTATTATTCTCCTTTTACAAATAAGAAAAATAAAATTTAGACTAAATAATATCCTTAAGGCTATCTAGCTTAGCTAAATGATGGAGCTAGGATTTTATTCCAAGTCTATCTTCTCTCTTTCCCTGCATTTGTGGTATTTTACTTTCTTTTCTTTTTTTTTTTTTTTTTTTTTTGTGGGTACCGGGGGGTCGACCTCAGGACCTCGCGCGCCAACAGGCACCCGTGCCGCTGAGCGATATCACCGGCCCCTTTTTCGTATGTGGGTTCCGGGAGTCGAACTCGGGCCCTTGCACTTGCCGGGCAGGCGCTTAAGCCGCTGAGCCATCTCACCGGCCCATTACCTTCTTTTCTTTTACAAAAGATAGACAATATTTGAAGTTCAGACCATTCAATTTCTTGGCTTCTCCCATTAAAATTCTTCCTCCCCAAAATTTATTTCCCATTCTTACTGAATAATTCATGCCAAAATCTACACTGTATATGTTTAGCTGGTCAATACCCAATATGTTTTTACTCTCCCACCAGCTATGGAATCAGCTCAGACATATTTGATTGAAATAAGATTTTCATTATAATTACTAAAAATACATTGTAGACAAATCTTTATACTGCTAGCCAAAGGGCTTTCTAACACTCTGCTTCTTATTCCAGTTCATACGTTAGGGAAGCTTTCTTGAAGGGAAATTTAAATGTAAGGAAGAAATATTTGTCCAGGATTGCTGCCTCATTTTGGTCTGGCATACAGAGGAAAGAAGGAATGAAACAATTTCTAGTGTTTGGAGACTTTTAGTACATTAACTACACCAGGGTAAGAAATAGGACCAATGGATTTCCCACATAGATCAGTCAATTCAGGGTAAGTTATGGGATGGGAGGCCAAAAGTATCAGTCTGGTAGAGGTCACTGTACACAGACACTTGAAACGAGGAAAAGGGTATTGTCTTTACCCAACCACCAACATAGCATGCTGTAATATTTCTCATTTAAAATGTTCTCATGTCCCCTGGTACTGTATGAACCAACTTCTCTGCTTTCCTTCAAATAATATTTCTTTAAAACATTAGAAAGTTATCTTTGGAAAAGTGTACATACTCACATTTCTACTTCCATACCTTAACATTCTCCAGTCAAGGTTCTGCTCCCATTCTCATCAAGGCTATCAGTTGTCTTGTTCAGCCAAGTCCTCTGTTAATTCTCTGTCCGTATCTTATTTAACCCCTCAGCAGCCTCTCTCTCTCTCTGTCTCTTTTCCCTCCTTTTGAACCCTTCTGTTTTCTCCTGAATTATATAAATGATGTCCTTGTATGTTAGTCCCTATGTTGTTTCTATATTCAGAGGCCTCTTCTCAAAACCTGTAGGTGCCAAACTCAAATTCTTGTACACCCAGTCGTCCAAATGATTCTATTTTTGACCATGTAGAGCTTGCCTGCTTATCATGTCCTGAGAAACTGCACAAAGTATTTGCTAGGCATAAATAAGACAAACTGGGGCCGGTGAGATAGCTCAGTGGCATAAGCCCCTGACTGGCAAGCACAAGGTCCTGAGTTCGACTCCCGGTACCCACACACACAAAAAATAATAAAATAAATAAATAAATAAGACAAACTGCAGAGCCATAAAAGACTCAACACTTCTCCTGCTCTTCTGAGCTCTCTGACATACACTCCACATCATACTGTTGAGTAATATCTCCTTCTTGATGCCCTCTCCTTCTTCGGAGCGGGCCTTGGCATGAATGCCTCTTGAAGGGCTTCCATTGGGAGGGACATTTCCTGCCATGTAACTCTGTCCCAGCAATAAAGTTTATTGTTCAATATTACTATGCCATGGTCCTCTCTTTTCTTGATCATCAGCTAGGTTTCCAAACTCACTACATTCCCTTCTTCTGGTTCCTTTTCTTCTGTGTAACCTCTACTTGATGGCATGCCCTAGGTTACACTCTTAGGCCCTCTTCTCGCTTTTTACTTTTTCCTTAGGTAATTTCATCTATGTCTATGGATTTAAATACCACCTATTTTTTATCCATTCTCAAAGTCATAAGTTTCCAGCAAATGCTTACTCCACAGTTCCATGCAAATGTCTAACAAATGTTGTAAATTAAACATGTCCAAAGTGCTCTCTACAACCAGCCCTGCTTCTCCCCATCTCATTTAATGGTATCACCACTCAGTTCATGTCAGAAAGTAAAGAATCATCATTAATACCTTCTTTTCTTCACTCCTACCTGCTAGATTGAATTTATCAGTCAGTCCTGCATCCAAACTCTACCTTCCTCATTCACCTTCCCTGCTACTGTACTAGTCCAGGCAATTTTCTCTTTTACCTAAAATGCTGTACTTTCCTGCTGCTGCTCTCTACTCCCACTTATTTTTACACTGCAGCCAGAAAGTTTTTAATGTGAACAGGTCACATTTACCCTCTACTGAAAACACTCCAATAATTTTCTTTTATTCATAGACCAAAATCCAGATTCTTCCCCATGACTCATCTGGTCCTATAAGAGATTCAAACATAATCTCCTACCATTGTCACCAGGATTCAGGGTTCTCTTGCTAGACTTTTCTTTCTATTTCTGGAATATAGCAGGTTTTTTCCTGCTTCCTTGTTTTTATGATTCTGATCCCTTTACTTGGAGTCCTCTTTTGCCAAATATCCCTTTTAGCCATTTATATCTCTGCTCAAATGTCACCTTTTCAGAGAGGCATTTCATCACACCTGGTAAAACACCAAACCATATAGCTTCTTCAACTTCAACCATATAGCTCTTTTGCTTCTTTGCAGCATTTGTCAATTGTATACTTACTTTGTGATGGTCTACTTGCTTGTTGTCTTTCTTCCTTTGCTTTGATAGATGCACCTGGTCTGTCTTCACTATGGCAAAACATCAGAAAATACTGACTGAATGAATGATGCCTTTGAAACCCATCCTCTTAATGACTGCACTGAAGTGTTTCTTTTTTTTCTGAAGTGATTCTTTAGCACCATCCTTGTATTAGTTTGTTAGAGCTGTCATAAGAAAAATTACCATAAATTTGCTGTCTTAAGATAGCAAACGTTTATTGTTTCATGCTTCTACATCAACGTATCCACCAGGCTGTGCTCCATCTGAAACCTTTATGGGAGAATCCTTCTCGGAGTCAGGTGTTCATTGGTCCATGGCAATAACACTCCAGTCTTTGAGTACCACTCTGCCTCACAGCATCTTCACATGGTCTTCTCTGGGTGTGTTTATTTGTCTCTTTGTCTAAACTGTCACTTTTTATGAAGACTCAGTCATATTGGATTAGGACCCTCTAATGCTCTTAATGACTTTGTCTTAATGGTATTACCTCTGTAAAGACCCCATTTCCAAATGAGATCACATTCTTAGGTAGTAGGATTAGGATTTCAGGCTATCTTTGGGGAGGGACACAGTTCAAACCTGATAGTCTTAACAGCTGGCAATACCAGCTATTGCATCTGAATTTCTGTCAGATGCACAGAAAGTGTTCCCTTCCTCAAATTTGCTCACTGGTAGCTAGAATTTGGAAAATCAAGTACAAATAAAAATGAGACTCAAGAAATACTATATTATGAGTGACTAGCTTCTTTTGAAACATTTTGTCTCTTTGTTCTCCAATTGGATTTCTAAAACTTTATGCAAAGGCCTGGAATATTTTGGAAACAATACATTCTGCCTCTTTAATTAAGTGGTTTCCTGATGAGAGGAACTTCTATAACTCAAGGCTGTTTACTCATTTCCAGTGCTTAATGATGGCTCCTAAGAGCAGTGCATCAGAAAGGCAGCCTTTTTCATGACAGTTATGACTGGGGACCATCTGACTTTTAATTACAAAGTAATTGCTATTGTGTGGGCTGTAACTTAAAAATCTTCTTTTAAATTAAAAACAAATTGTTTACCATTTTTCCTAAATCCAAGTCAATATATTAGAGAAAGAATCAAATGTCTAACATGTAGGCAGAGTCATTTTACATTTTTGAAATTCATTTTTAGCCCTAGTAGATGTTCTACTATAATTAGTTCAGAAAGCATTTTCAGACAACACAATTCTAAATCTGGGAGGTAGGATTTGGTAGGTCATGAAACCCATTTTTTTCTGTCTTTTGGCAGAGTCGTAGTGGTAAAAACCTATCATCATGACTCAGGAGTTTTAAGGTCAAAACGCAAAATCAAACTGCAGGGGCAATAAGCAAAGGCCAATTCAAGAACTCTGGATTTCTGTGTTGGGAGACAAGCTGCCCTTGACGTGAGGCTGTGACTGTGCCTCATCTGCCATGAAGTACAGAAGTTTTTGGCTGTGGAACTTGAAATTTACTCTTCATAGAAGAGGAATCTTTACACTATGTCCTTCAAATTTAATACCTCTGATTCTTAAAGAAGAAAAAGAAACAAAAAGAAATTCAGAAATACATTACTTATATTTTATTGCAAAAGTATTCCATCAGCATGTGATAATAATGTCTTCATAATCTTTATAAGAACATCACAACTGGCAAAGCATTTTGGTCTACATTATATCATTTGATCCATAGCTGTTTCCTTTTGAGGCTGGCAGGGAGAACATATCACACCCTATTTCAGGAGAGGACACTCTGGCTCATGGAGACAAAGCACAGTTCTGAAGAGCTAACAAGAATCAGAGAGAGGACAAAATTCACAGTTATTCTCTGATACCAATCCTATTAAAGATAACTTCAGTAAAGCTTAGTTTTGTTATTGCCTGAAAGTCTCAGATGTTTTCCAGCATCTGAAACATTGCCTGTAACTAAAGTGGTGTTCAACAGGTATCTGGTGAAAAATGAATGGATGAATGAATGAATAAATATTAAGCACTTGCCCCAGTGCCTGGCACAAAATAGGTACACAATAAATATTAGCTACCAACATTAAGGATTAATGATGGACTTAAGGGTTGTTTCTTTTCTCTATTAGTATTCAACTTATCTTCGAAGATGAAAAATTTGATTTTATTGGATAATCAATGAAACTTAATTATATTGGCTGCTATTTATTTGAATCATTTTGGTTTCTCCCCCTACCAAAGAAGGGTGTGTAAGTCCTTCAGTCTTTTCATATTTATGGGATGTATCCCATAGGTCAGGCACCATAGCAGGCCATGGAGGGACAGAAACCACACTAAAAATGGCAATTAGACAGGATTTGATTACTAAAGAAGATTCATATGACCTAACATGGCCATGTTTACAAAGATTCAGTTTGTTGTAAGAAGAGGATTCCAATACCACAATATCAAAGTGAGAACGGTATCCCAGCCAGAGGCTGGCTTGCAGCAAGGGGCCTGGAGAGCAGGGAGGGATGAGTATCAACTGCCCTCTCTCTGACCAGCAGGGTCGTACCAGGACATGCTTCCTCTCTGTTAGATCAGAAACCAGAAAAAAACACAAATGCTTGGGAATCGGTGGGCCCAAAATATAGGCTCAGTCGGAGATTCGTTTGCTGTTCTGGTCACATGGACATATTCTTGCTATGTGATTAGCACCAATGACAGCCTTCAGAGAGTGTTACTGAAACACACTTTAATCAAGAAACAAGGCTGATGATCTGGAACATGCCACCTGAAACTTGCTTTGGACCCATGACCACAGAACAACATTAGTAATCAATAGATTTCATTTCTTGACCAGGGGTCAGTGCAATAAAGAAAAAACTCTCACTGCAGCAACACAGCTCAGGCTATGCCCAGAACTGCTGGAATTAATCATCCTGCATAGCTTGCTTCCTAGACTCTTGGCCTAGGCCTTCTTATTCCAAGCAATCACTCATCCTGATGGCCATTTTAGTCCATAAAATACTGTAAAATCATATAAACAATCAAAATGTTCAAATTCCAAACATAAGCAGCAAGGGGTTGGTATAGATTTAAACAGACAGCTGCAGTATCTAATAATAGTAATACGAACTTTCTCAAATTTTTGTGCTCACTTTACAATTCTTTCCCTTCATCAATCTGTAGTTTTCTATATTTAGGATATACATATATGGAGTGATTCAGAACCATAAGTTGTCCATCGTTAATCAAGTCTATATTGTCTTCAGGAGAATTTCCTTCCAGAGAGATAACACCTGAGGGAACTATGATTGATTTACAGATGTATTTGATTATCATCATCAGCACTATCAAAAGTTTTATTAGCCTCTATAATATCACTTCCACTTACATTCTAGTCCCATATAGCAGGATCACATGGCATATTTAAATAAAATGATTATAATATCAATCGGATATAATAATATATTGTCATACAATATTTCTTAGAGTATAGGTAGGAAAGCTTGTCTCTGTGGTTGCAGGATTCCAGCACTTTTGTAGACACAGTTGATTCCTTTTATAAGATATTTTAGCCATGGTTCTCCAAAGAAATGGAATCAATAGGATAAACAAAGAGTTAGCTCACATGATTATCCCACAGTCTGGCATTTATAATTGGTAGTGTACTTACACACTGAGTCCAAAGGCCTGAGAACCAGAAGTGCTGATGACACAAGGCCGACTCCAATGGTAGGAGAAGACAGTTGATGTCTTGGCTTAAGCAGTAGGTGGTGGTGGGGTTCAACTTTCTTCAATATTTTTGTTCTATACTAGCCTTCAGTGAATTGAATGGAGCATCTATATTGAGTCCATCAAATCAAATGCTAATCTCTTCCGGCAATACTTCCCAGAAACATCCAGAAATAATGTTTAACCATATATCCGGGCATCCCCAGTGTAGTCAAGTTGATATATAAAATTAAACATCACATAAAGTAGCATTATTTAGTGGCTGTTGATTCTCAGTCAGGCACTTCACCAATAGGACCCATCCATATTCATGAGAAACACTCTTGTCTAATGTGCACTCATAATTCCAGAGCCACACATTAGGGAAAGAAGGGTTAGCACCTGATTGTGGCACTAAGGCCATCATAGAGCTCCTCGGTAATTCACATGCTGTAGCAGAAACATCCTTGGATCAGGTGGTCTCCATATCCACCAAGAGTGAACCAACCACTGATCCAACAGAACTGTAAGGGGGAAGGAGGACCTGACCTGACAGGGACAGGATTGACAGAATGATAGCTTTTTCTATTTTTTTTTTTTTTTTTTTTTTTTTGAGGCAGTGTCTCACTATGTAGTCCAGGCTGGCCTTGAATTCTCTATGTAGCCCAAGCTGGCCTGGAACTTGCAGCAATCTTCCTGCCTCAGCTCCTGGGTGGTGGGATTACAGGCATGCACTACCATCCCCAGCTTGATAGCTTTTTCTTAAATCTGTGGGTGGTGGTAGAGGGCCGCTTTTAGTTGGTAGGGCAATTTGCCTGGTTAATACTGACAACAAATGAAACTCTGGCATGCTAACTAGTTACACAGCCCCCTCCAGCAGTCAGTGCCCCCTCCAATGTCTCAGCCACCTGAGGTTGAGCAGTAACAGGTCTGTGACATTCTTAGATGTCCTGGGCTGCAAGTGTGCTGCACTGATTGGCTCAGGGTGCCTACCATTTCCTGGCAGATGCCAGTAACTTGTTGAACACCATTTGTGATGGGGATTGGGAATTACAATTATCCCCCATGAACAAGGAATTCCCAAGAAGTGCAGGTCATAAGCTTCCCTTAAGTCCCTTACATTTTTATGTGTCTTTCATCACTACTACTGACTGGATGGTTTAGTGAGGCCCTCCCCTTGGCCTGCCAGGGTCAGCGCATGGCCCTGAGAGAGCAGTGAGCAGATGGTGGAACTTGAGACTATCTAGAGGAAATAAGAGCCATAAGGTTTCCCTAGGTGAATCTACTAAAGGATCATTAACAAGAGAGAAGTGGCAGCACCCTCGGCAGTTGGCCATTCACTACGTGTTCTAACAACACACCAAAAAAAAAGAGGGACAGAGTACTTAGTGACCAGCACCCATTCTAGTCACAAGGGATTAGAAGATTTGAGGCCAACCCCACATCGCAGGAACTTGCTACAGTTATGCTTTCTTGCCTCTTGGTCAGATGCAGCTCAGGTGGATCTCAGGCATGGCTCTTCATCAAACAATGATTTAGGGTCTCACGTAGCAACTGTATTTTAATTTTCCAAATCTGGAGACTTTGTTTTTATATATCTGATCAAGTAAAAGAGAGGAGAAAGAAGACATAACTGTTCAGATTAGTGGTTAAAGGAGACAAAAAAGTTGAAGTTCTTGTAAGTTATAGTTACCTGCAAATTTGAAAATATTACCTTGATTCCTGATTTAAATTGCTAAGCATTAATTGCTATTTGCTAAAACATCACTCTGTAGGTATGACAAAATTTAAAAAAGAAGCATAAAGAATTCCCTTACCTCACTGATTGATATCCCAAGTCTAGTATGACACAAAAGTTCCAAAAATGTATATTTAAAAACCCATGCTTTTCCATTTACTTTTGAATAAAAAACCTTTGCAACACTGTGATAGAAAGATATTGCATAGAAAAAAATAATTTTAATGAAAAGCCTTTTATTTCTAATTCTATGAAGCTGAACACAGAAGAGAGGAAAGCTCTTCATTTTCTTTATTTTATTTTATTTCTTGTGGGTACCAGGGGTCAACCTCAGGACCTCGCGCACCAGCAGGCGCCCATGCCGCTGAGCAATATCACCGGCCCTTTTTTCGTATGTGGGTTCCGGGAGTCGAACTCGGGCCCTCGCGCTTGCCAGGCAGGCACTTAGGCCACTGAGCCATCTCACCGGCCCCCATTTTCTTTATTAGATGTTGTAATTTGTTGCAGCTGCCAACTATAGCTAATACTTTCCTGAAATTAAAAGAATTTTTCTTTGTTATAAATGCCCATCTTTTAAAATCTTCCATTCTGTCTCCTCTTTATACTTCCATTTTGAAGAAAAGTTGTGTCAACCCAAGAATATAATGTCATTAAATGAGCTACTTGATTTAATTGAGGGTTTTTGGATATTATAATAACTTAATTACATCAATGAATCAATCAAATTTAATGGGTAAACATAATTCAGTTATAGTGACAATTAAGTAATAATAAATGAAATAATTAGGATGTGTCTATTTTTGCTGGCTGTCTTTACTAGACAAGAACAATCAGGGTAGGCGCTCTTTATTTGTATGAAACAACCTGAATTTACTTTAGAATGATTGTGCATAGATGGGACTACTTGGCAAATAAATTCCCAGCAAATTCAGCATGATTTGTATTGTCTCTCCCAAGTTTGCAGATTCTTTAAGATCTACAAATCTTGAGAGGGTGTAATTTACTTGCTTTAATATTCCTGCAGAGCCCAAAGAAGGGTTTGCTTAATCAAAAAACATAAAATTAAGGGGAAAACATTTTGAATTATAATTTTTATGCAGAAATACAAAGCCTCTAGATCCCAAATTCACCTCATCTTGATGTCGAGAGGTTCTTGCTGAATTTCCATTATATTTATATCAGATAGAATACATGATTTTAACACCTTGGAAAGGAAAACATGCAAACACTATTGTTTAAGATGTTCCAGGCAGCAATGTGTTAGAAATTGTCACATATATTGTCTCATTTAATCATTGGGTATCTGAGTTAGTTATCTTTCTGTCACTGTGACAAAACACCTGAGACAAAAAGCTGATAAGGGGCCGGTGAGATGGCTCAGTGGCTTAAGCGCCTGCCCGGCAAGCACGAGGGCCCGAGTTCGACTCCCAGAACCCACATACAAAAAAGGGGCCAGTGATATTGCTCAGTGGCACGGGCGCCTGCTGATGTGCGAGGTCCTGAGGTCGACCCCCCGGTACCCACAAGGAAAAAAAAAAAAAAGCTGATAAGGAAGGAAGGTTTTTTGGCTCACAGTTTCCGAGGTTTCAGTCTGAGATCATTTGCTTCTGTTGCTTTGGGCCTGTGATAAGGTAGCAGCATGTGGCAGAGGAAACGCTCACCTCATGGCAACCAGGAGAGAAATAGACAGAAAGAAACCAGGATGCTAGCATCCCAGCAAGGTCCAGTGACCTAACTTCTTGCCAGTAGGCCCCACTTCTCAAAGGTTCTACCACTTCTCAGTAATGTTGTAGGTTTGAGACCAAGCCCTCAATACACAGGTCTTTGGTGGACATTTAACATCAAAACTACAATGACATCTGTTAATAAACTGCTAATATTGTTCTCTCTATTTCATAAGGACTCTGAATTTCTGTGCTTTTAAGTAAATTTCTTTTTTTTTTATTATTATTATTTTTTTTTATTTTAAAGAGAAGAAAAAACAAAACAAATCAAAAAAAGAACAAATTTTCAAAACAACATAATATGAGGGTAACAATGGTCAATGCATTACATATTATTATCTTTAGTTAGTTATTCAGGATACCAGACATTAGCATTCAATTGTCCAAACATTATTGGCTCAAACCTTACTCTTCAATGAACTAAGTAAAACTGGTAGTGTATCTATCTTAACCATCTTATATACATATACAATTTTTTTCCCTTTCCCTTCTTTCTTTTCCCCATTCCAGTCTCTCTTTCTTATTGACCAGTTTCTTTTTGATTCACCATGTCTATTGTACATTTTGGATCTTATTTACTCTTTCAGTTTCTCATACTAGAGAGATAATACGATGCTTACACATGTGCGTCTGGTTTATTTCACTTATGAGTATTTTCTCGAGTTGCATCCATTTACCTATAAAAGTCTCCAGTTTATCCTTCTTTATGGCTGAATAGTACTCCATTGTATAAAAATACCACATCTTTCTTATCCATTCCTCAGTTGATGGGCATTTGGGTTGTTTCCAAGATCTGGCTATTACAAATTGTGCTGCTATAAACATGGGTGCACATATATCACTGTGGTACGGTGTTTTTAATTCTTCTGGGAAGATGCCCAGAAGAGGAATAGCTGGGTCAAATGGGACCTCCAACCCTAGTTTTTTGAGGAATCTCCACATTGGCTTCCACAGTGGCTGTACCAGTCGACACTCCCACCAACAGTGAAGAAGGGTTCCTTTTTCCCCACAGCCCCTCCAGCATTTGTTATTAGTTGATTTCTTAATAGTAGCCATTCTTTCTGGAGTGAGATGGTATCTCAGTGTTGTTTTAATTTGCATCTCTCGAATGACTAGTGATGTTGCACATTTTTTTGTATATTTATTTGCCATTAGTATTTCTTCATCTGAGAAATGTGTGTTCATCTCAGATGCCCATTTTTGGAGTGGGTCTTTAAATTTGGGAGGTCTGACTTTTTTGAGTTCTTTATATGTTCTCGATAGTAATCCTTTGTCTGAGGAACAGCTGGAAAACATTTTTTCCCACATTGTGGGTTGTCTTTTCACTCTGTTGGTGGTTTCTCTTGCTGTGCAAAAGCTTTTTAATAAGATGAGATCCCAGTTATTGATTCTTTGGGATAGTTCCCGTGCAGTTGAGCTTTTATTCATAAAGTCTTTGCCTACACCAATGTCTTCAAGGGATTTACCTATCCTACCTTCCAGCAGATTTAATGTTTCTGTTTTAATATTTAGATCTCTGATCCATTTTGAATTTAGTTTAGTGCATGGTGAAAGATATGGGTCTAATTTTAATCTTCGGCATGTGTAGAGCTAGTTTTTCCAGCACCATTTATTAAAGAGGCTATCTTTCTTCCACTGAATGTGTTTGGCACCTTTGTCAAAGATAAGGTGGCTTAGTATGTCTGGGGTTGTTTCAGCATCTTCTAATCTGTTCCATTGATCTTCAGGTCTGTTTTTTTGCCAGTACCACACTGTTTTTATCACAGTAGCTTTATAGTATAATTTCAAGTTGGGGATTGTGATGCCTCCTGCCTTGCGTTTGTTGCCCAGAATTGCCTTTGCTATTCTAGGTCTCTTCTGATTCCAAATGAATTTTAGGATTGTTTTCTCTAATTCTGTGAGATATGCTGTTGGAATTTTGATTGGAATTGCATTAAATCTGTATAACAATTTTGGAAGTATGGCCATTTTCACTATATTGGTTCTTCCTATCCAGGAGCAAGGGATATCTTTCCATTTCCTGATATCCTCTTCAATCTCCTTTTTCAGAGTACTGTAGTTTTCAGTGTATAGGTCTTTTACATCCTTTGTGAGGTTGATTCCTAGGTATTTCATTTTTTTGGATGTTATTGTGAAAGGTATTGTTTCCCTAATTTCTCTTTCAGTAAGTTTGTTATTTGTGTACAAGAAGGCTATTGACTTTTGAGTATTGACTTTGTATCCAGCTACACTACTGAATTTGCTTATTAAATCTAGCAGTTTTTTAGTGGAGCTTTTGGGGTCTTCTGTGTAGAGTATCATGTCATCTGCAAATAGTGATAATTTAACTTCTTCCTTTCCAATCATTATTCCCTTTATTTCTTTCTCTTGTCTAATTGCTCTGGCTAAAGTTTCCAGAACTATGTTGAATAAGAGTGGGGACAGTGGACATCCTTGTCTTGTTCCTGATTTTAGAGGGAAGGCTTTCAGTTTTTGGCCATTTAGTATAATATTGGCTGTTGGTTTGTCATAGATAGCTTTTACCAGGTTGAGATAAAGACCCTCTATTCCAATTTTCTGTAGGGTTTTTATCATGAAAAGGTGCTGGACTTTGTCAAAAGCTTTTTCTGCATCTATTGAGATGATCATGTGATTTTTGTCTTTGGTTCTGTTAATATGGTGTATTACATTTATTGATTTACGTATGTTGAACCATCCCTGCATCCCAGGGATGAATCCAACTTGGTCATGGTGTATAATCTTCTTGATGATTTGTTGGATTCTGTTTGCCAGTATCTTATTAAGGATTTTTGCATCTATGTTCATTAGGGAGATTGGCCTGTAGTTCTCTTTCTTAGTTGGGTCCTTCTCTGGTTTTGGTATCAGGATAATGCTTGCTTCCAGGAATGAATTTGGGAGTATTGCTTCCCTTTCAATTTCATTAAAAAGTTTGAGAAGTAGTGGCGTTAGGTCTTCTCTAAATTTCTTGTAGAATTCGGCAGTGAATCCATCAGGGCCTGGGCTTTTCTTTGTTGGGAGGTTTTTAATTACATCTTCAATTTCATTGGTTGATATTGGTTTATTTAGGATTTTTAAATCTTCTTGATTCAGCTTTGGTAATTCATACGAATCTAGGAATCTGTCCATTTGTTCTGCATTTTCCATCTTAGTAGAATATAGATTTTTAAAACAGGTATAGATGATCTTCTGGATTTCTGCAGTGTCCGTCGTGATATCACCCTTTTCATTTTCAATTGCATGGATTTGAGTCTTTTCTTTTTTTAATAAGGTTGGATAAGGGTTTGTCAATCTTATTTATTCTTTCAAAGAACCAACTTTTTGCTTCATTGATTCTTTGTATTGTTTTTTTAGTCTCCAATACATTAATTTCTGCTCTGATCTTTGTAATTTCCTCCCTTGTACGGGCTTTTGGCTTAACCTGCTCTTCTTTTTCTAGAAGTTTGAGGTTCGCCATTAAGTTGTTTATTTGCGCTTGCTCTATTTTCCTAATATAAGTATTTAATGCTATAAATTTTCCTCTTAGGACTGCTTTCATTGTATCCCATAAGTTCCGGTATGTTGTACTGCCATTATCATTCAGTTGTAGAAATTGTCTAATTTCTTCTTTAATTTCATCTGTGACCCATTGGTTGTTCAGGAGGGTGCTGTTTAATTTCCATGTGTTTAGGGAGTTTTTGTGATTTCTTTTGCCATTGATTTCCAATTTCATTGCACTATGGTCTGATAATATGCATGGGATAATTTCAATTCCTTTGCATTTACTTAAGCAGGTTTTATGAGCTAGTATGTGGTCTATTTTGGAGAACGTCCCATGTGCAGCTGAGAAGAATGTGTATTCTGATGTTGTGGGGTGGAACACTCTGTAGACATCTACTAGGTCCATTTGTTCCAAAGTTTGGTTCAGTTGTATTATTTCATTATTGATTTTCTGACTAGTTGATCTGTCTTTTTGTGACAGTGGAGTATTGAGATCTCCCAATATAATTGTATTAGTGCTTATTTGATTTTTCATGTCCTTTAGTACTTGTTTTATATAGTTGGGTGCATTGGTATTTGACGCATATATATTTATGATCGTTATCTCTTCCTCTTGGATTGTTCCCTTTACAAGGATGTAATGACCATCTTTATCTCTCTGAATCATTCTTGGCTTGAAATTCTAAGTAAATTTCTTGAGATCACAGAAATGTTTGGCAAATCAAGAACTCTTTATGTAGCCTCTAGAACTCCATGGTCTTGAAAAGAAGATCTCTAACCTCCTGATCTTTGCCCATCTTGTTTTTCTGCCTGAAACATCCGTCATATCCACGCTACTTTCACTTCACCTTCATATTTGTTCAAATGTCACTTGTGCTGAGGAATTTTCCCAACTCCATGAAATGGGCAAAGACATCCTGACAAACACGGAGCAGACATGTTGACAAAGCAGTTCAGAAACCCTTGCTAATGTAGGCCAGCAAAATCTTGGTGTCATCTAATACCAAAACATGCCTTAAACTATCCTGACTAGTAAGAAAGTGACTTGAATTCACTGACAATAAATCTTGGATTAAAATAAAGAACTCCATGAATCCAAACTTAATGCTCTTAACTGTATGAAAGAAATTATGAATCTAATAAACTAAGCATCATAAATAAAACACTGGTGATTTGCAACATGCTTTCAAAATTATACTGACAGTGTAAATAATGTCATAGGCCAAGGTGACAAATGAAAGTTATAAAAAGTTATAACTTTTATAAAAATTTATAAAAGTCATAGTGATGCTGTGTTTAACTGCCGATGGCTGAAATTGATTCAAAAGGACCTTTACACTTTGAATGTGAAGAATTTATAATAATTTATTAAATAAATTTATTAAATAAATTAATAACTTATTTTTCTACTTTTCTATATTTTTCAATAATTTTTAAATGATTATGTGATTTATATATACTCTGTTTACTGGAGATACTTGATCTTTTTACATATATTGAATGTGTATCAAAAAGGATACAGATGATCCTTTTTTTTTTTACATAATATTGTAGGAGAAAGTTATCTAATTATCAGACTAAATGCATATTATTATCAGTTAATAGCATTATTTGTATATAAAGTTGATTCTTTTTTCTTGAATGCTGATAACTAAAGTCATAGTCAATAGCATTTTCTTTTTCTTTAGTATTCATAATTTTATTTATTACAGTGTTTAACAATTAAATAATAAGTGATAGGAATATACATAGGATCAACTAAACAGCAAAGAAGCCCCTGAAACAGCAGCTAGGGTAGCCCTTAATTATCTTGACCACCAACAAAGAACCAGTTCAGAGACATGTTTTGTTTGTTTGTTGTAAATTTGTGCATGAAATTTTCCTTGATCAATGGCATTTTTCAATCAAGGAAATTGTGTAATTAGTTTTAGCTTTGTTGAAAGAGAATTGCATTGAAAGAGACCTTAGTTCAAATTTTCCTGGTTCTTTGGCTTTTGTTTCTTCATTTTAAAAATATGTATACTAATATTTATCTTTCAAGTTTGCTGTGAGGATTAAATAAATACATTAGCATAAACTTTGTAATTCTGTTTAGTACATGGATGAAGCTTAATAATAATGTCTTTGCTACTTTAAATATCCCTATCTTAAAGCTATGGACTTGTGACATGTTTAATGTCCTCTCCCTTTGGACAGAGCCTCGGCTTCTTACTTTGCTGAGTCTAAAATATATGTTACTAAATTGGAAGATTATGAAGACAAATGTTACTTCCCAAAGCCACCTCGACATGAACTAAATAATCCTAGCACTATGTTGTGGGAGAAATTTCTTCCTTTAAATTTCATGTAGCTTGTAATTTACCCTTGATTTTTTTCATGTCTAAGAAATTTAAGATTTATTATCTGATCTGTTGAAATTTTAAAAGTTGAAGAGAAATCAAAACATTGAGACAATAGCACAACTCAAGAAGAACAGACAGGCATGTACTTCCTTCCTTCATCCACTTCCTCATTCAGCAAACACCAGCTACATGCCAGGCTGAACCAGATGTTGAGTTAAAACCACGAATAAACTGTGTTCTCTGTCCTTAAGGAACTCCTAGGTGGTGGAGGTAATTCAGTGGTCATCATCTTACCTACATACCAGGAAATTTATGTGTAAATTTAATTCTAAGTGATCTAAGGCAAATGGTTATCTACTACTTTTCTTTTTCTATCGTCTGTATCCTTTTTGATACACATTCGATATATGTAAAAAGATCAAGTATCTCCAGTAAACAGAGTATATATAAATCACATAATCATTTTTTTTTTTTTTGTGGGTACCGGGGGGTCGACCTCAGGACCTCGCGCGCCAGCAGGCGCCTGTGCCACTGAGCGATATCACCGGCCCCTTTTTTCGTATGTGGGTTCCGGGAGTCGAACTCGGGCCCTCGCGCTTGCAAGGCAGGCGCTTAAACCGCTGAGCCATCTCACCGGCCCCCTATCATTTAAAAATTATTGAGAAATATAGAAAAGTAGAAAAATAAATTATTAAATACATTTTGGAAGTTTGCCCTTCTAGAAATCCAGCAGGAAAATAAGTGTTTTCATTATTAAAACCCAACTTGTAAAAAACAAAAAGCATGAAAGATTAAGAAGTTTATTAAAGGGCCTGCAGAGTTAGTAAGTAAAATAAATGTTTTTCCAAAGCATCCTAAAAGCAGTTGATTATTTCTCTAAACTTTTTCATTTCTTGTTTTTCAGCTAGGCAGAATTGCTAGAAGTGGGAAAGAAAGGTTTCCATTAAACACCAATTAACTGTCTTGAAGCTTTGTGTTCCAGTTGTTAAATTTTTATTACTTTTTCCCTAACCTCTAGTAACTTCTTACAAGGAGTTTACAACACCAGAGGGCATGTTTTCAAACTTTAACCCCCCATTTCTACTTTTATACAGCAATTGTCATGTGAAAGTATCATCACAAATCACACTAAACTTTATAAGAAAATCTCCTGAGCATTAATTTTGTCTTCTTTAACAATTGCATGCTCTGCTTCTACTTGCAGTCAGAGTTTTGGGGGGTTAGTTGGTTGGTTCTTTGGTCGGTTGGTTTGTTTTTGGAGGCAAGGTCTTGCTATGCAGTTCAGGCTGAACTTGAACTCACTATGTAGTCCAGGCTGGCCTGGAACTTGCTGCAATCATCCTGCCTCAGCCTCCTGAGCACTGGGATTACAGGCATGCACCACCACATAGTCAGAGTTTTAAGACATTCCTGAGAACAAGGTCCAAGCATATATTAATGAAGCTCTTCAGCCCTGCATTAATTACCTATTGCTATATATCAATTGACCACAAAAACCTAACAATTTAAAACAACATTCTTTCACTACCCCCACAGTTTCTGTAGGTCAAGAAAGTGGGTTTAGCTGGATCTAGCTGTATTCAAGTCATTGGTTTAGGTCTGCCATCCCAACCACAATCTCAACTAAGAAAATTTTTACTTCTGAGCTTATACACTTGTTGGCTGGACTCAGTTCCTGCAGGGTATACATTCTCACTGGACGCTGGCCAGGGGCAGCTTTCAGCTCCTTGCCACATGGCCTCTATGACATGGAATTTTGCTACACTGAAGTGTGTAAAATGACAAAGTTGTGGAGAGAATCTTCTAGCAAGACTGTAGTCACAAACTTTTGGGACAGTAGTAACAGACTTCCTGGAGTGAGTATCTGTTGACTTTGTCATCCTATACTAAACAGAAGGGGACTACACGGTCTGTGTGCCAGGGGCAAGAGTCCCTGGGAACCAAACCTGAAGCTGCCTGCTATAGCCCTCATCGAGTTCATGGCTGCGGCTTCTCCCTTGCCCAGACTGGGAGTGTGTGTACAAGGGTGAGCACTTGTCCATCCAGAGGCACCACTGAGAATGCAAGACCAGAATGGATGCTTTAGAAACGCTTCCTAGGATTTTCTATCTGAGGAACTTAGCCTACTACTCCATTATCTTCAAAACCTAGTGTTGTACCTTGCCCATTATAGACCACCCACAGTTATGAAATCAGGACTACAGTTAGATGAGTATGCTAAAGTATAAGTATAGTGAGCCCTTTTCAGTCCTCGTCATGGTCCGGGAAGTTTATATTTGTAATCCCATGGAAAAGTTATTGGAATTCTAGTGAGTTGATTTCAATCTACCACTTTTAGTGCAACCCACGGTGAGAATAAAACACTAAGGCATATTTATAGTTGTGGGGAACCAAGGGGTCC
This sequence comes from Erethizon dorsatum, assembly GCA_028451465.1. NCBI lineage: Eukaryota > Metazoa > Chordata > Mammalia > Rodentia > Erethizontidae > Erethizon > Erethizon dorsatum. The sequence continues at coordinate 56,217,336 of CM051828.1, forward strand.
TAAGTCCAGCCAAGGTGGTGGTTACTGGAACAAAGGCCTCAACACAGGGCCGAACCCAGGTTTTATTAATTTTCAAGGAGGGGAGTGGCTTGAGGGATGAGTGACTGTGAGAGTGGTGGGAAGTCTGTGAGTACTGTGACCTGGGCTAGGTGGGTGGCCTGAAATCACCTTTGCAATATGCAGAGGGAAGGATATGCAGAAGGAGTAATCTGCATAACACAATTCAAGGTAGTATCTAATGTTTTGGGGTCCTTGCTTTAGCTCTGATATGTAATCTTTTATGCCCTCTTTCTTGAGGCTAGATCCCAGTGGACAGTGTGGAGTATGGCTCTCCATCCCACCAGGCTCACCCATATGTTTTGGGAGCTACGGGGGTGGGAAACACTGACCTGTCACCTTGCTTCAAAGACTACACATTAGCACCTCAGCTGGACTGATTTGCATTGTTTAAAGCCAATTGAAGGGATAAGGAAAAGTCCTAGCCAGCTCTGTACATATCAGTACATGGAAATAGGGCCAGGTTTAGCCAAAATGGAGATAACTGCTCTCCTTTTAAGGAGAGCCATCTAGGTGGTCCTCCACATATAAGCAGATGATTTTTTTTTTTTTTTTTTGAGGCAGAGTCTCACTATGTAGTACAGACTGGCCTTGAATTCACTATGTAGCCCAGGCTGGCCTCAAACTCACAGCAATCCTCCTGCCTCAGCCTCCTGAGTGCTTGGATTACAGGCATGTGCCACCATGCTTGGCTAGGTAGAGGATTTTTAAAGAACATATTACAACTGATCAATTGTTATATTATTAAAGAAGGGGTGCAATTGCAATGGTATTTCAAAAGCTATTTTTTTAAAAAAAATATGCTTATTAACTCTAAATAATATTAAAAATATGAAATCCCTCTAAATATAATTGAAGCCAGATAGCAGGGAATGCCTGTAATCTTAGTTACCTGGACAACTTAGTGAGATCTTGTTTCAAAATAAAAAGGGCTAAGAATGTAGCTCAGTGGTACAGTGTTTGCCTCACCTGTACAAGGTTTAATTCACAGCACCACAAAAAGAGGAAAAAAAGAAAGAAAGACTTTAAAATTAATTATCACATTTTCCATAGCACAATATAGAGTAATATCATCTTTATTTTTGAGTAAAGTGTTCAATAGCACATCAGTAATTTTTCACTAGCTCCTGAAAAGTTTCTTCTAGCTTTTGCATGTTTATTTCTAGTTGGCTTATCTGGTTTGTCAGTTTTTCTGGTGTGACACATTTTTTCTTCTCATAGTTTCTCTGTATTTTTTTTCTTATATGGGCTAATTAGTCTTCTTTAACCCACACAGAAGTCTACAGCTTCTGTATTGTTCAGCATCACATACATCAGTTTCCAGTAGTTAAAGAATTTCATAAACCCATCTAGCATGTTGCATGTTTATTTTGAGAATCTGTTGTTTCTCTATTGCCATATCTTCATTGAATCTTTATATTCTTCTGTGTACATAATTCTGTTCACAAAAATAATTTAGGCAGTATAAAACCAGGTGATTTTTAATTTCTTCTTCATATTTTTCTATTCTGTTTGAACTTTTTCAAAGTGATCAAGTACTATCTTTATAATAAGAAAGTTAAAGCAATGTGTTAGTGTCTTAGTTAATTTTCTCTCTTTGCTGGGAGAAAATACCCAACACCCAAAATTAAGGAAGGAAAGGTTTATTTAGCTCAGTTTGTGGAGGTTTCAGTCCATAATCAGCTGGCTCCAAGGCTGGGTGGCATAGCACAGGGGCAACAATTCAAGGTGGCAGAAGACAGCAAAAGCAACAAGAGTAAAAGTGGGGAGAGCAAGCCTCTTTTCCTCCCTTATATTGTATGCAGGCTGCCCACCCTCAGGTGGGTGTCACACTCACACCATCTCCCTGCCCTCCTCTTGCACAGGCTGAAGATGTTTACAAAGTGAGGACCCTGGCCCCCTGCTGAGTCACTTAGTTAAACTTCTAAACTTCTCAAGTTGACACAATGAACAACAATGAATTGTGCTGCTATAAACATGGGTATGTATGTATCACTGCGATATGATGTCTTTAACTCATTCAGGTAGAAACCTGTGAGCAGAATCAATTTTCTAGTTTTATTTTTTTGAGGAATTGCCATAATGATTTCCATAGTGACCATAGCAATTTGTATCCCCACCAATAATGTCAAAAAGTTCATTTTACTCCAGAATTTGTTATTATTTGATTTCTTGATGATGGTCATTCTTCCTGGTGTAAGATGAAATCTCAGTGTTTTAATTTACATTTCCCTAATAGCCAGAGACACTGAGATCTCTTCATGTGTTTATTGGCCATTTGTACTTGCTCTTCTGTGAAATGTCTATTCATTTCACTTGCCCCCCATTTTTGTTTTTGTTTTTTGAGACAGGGTCTCACTTTGTACTTCAGGTTGGCCCTGAACTCTCTATGTAGTCCAGGGTGGCCTTGAACTCACAGCAATCCTCCTGCCTCAGCCCCCTAAGTGCTAGGATTACAGGGGTGTGCACCATGTCTAGCCACTTCATTTTTTGATTGGTTCTTTTATATCCAAGGGTCTAATTTTGCTTAAAAAAATAACATGGCATTCACACAAAAACAGACATGAAGTTCAATGGAACAGAATAGAGGATGTAGAAATAACCCCAAACACATTCAACTATTTGATCTTTGACAAAGGGGCCAAAAACATACACTAGACAAAAGAGAGCCACTTTAATAAATGGTGTTGAGAAACCTAGCATTCTACATGCAGGAGATTGAATCTAAACCCATATCTCATCATGTACTAAACTAAAATCAGAATGAATCAAAGAACTAAAAGTTGAAACAGAAGCACTTAACCAGCTGATAGATAAAATAGACAAAATAGGTGTAGGCAAGGACTTTCTGAACATAACCCCAGTAGCACAAGAAATAGTACCAAGAAGCAACAAATGAGATCATATTTCATCTGTTAAAAATCTTCTGCACTGAAACAGAAACAACTAACTGAGTGAAAAACAGTCTACAGAATGGGAAAATTTTTTTGCCAGCTATTTCTCAGGTAGACCATTAAGATCTGGAACACATAAAAAATTAGACCCTCCACAAATGACCTCAATTTTATAGAATTAAGCACTGAATCCATCAGGACCTGGGCTTTTCTCTGTTGGTAAGTTTTTAACTGCATTTTCAATTTCATTGTCTGATATTGGGTTATTTAGAATTTTTGTCTTCCTGATTCTACTTTGGTAGTTCATATGTATCTAGGAATCTATTCTGTGTTTTCCATCTTATTAGAGTAAAGGTTCTTGAAGTAGGTATTGATTATCTTCTGGATTTCCACGGGATCCACTGTGATTTCACCCTTCTCATTCCTAATTGCATGAATTTGAGTCTTTTCTTTCCTTCTTTGATAAGTTTAGCAAAAGGTTTATCAATTTTATTTAATCTTTCAAAGAACTAATTCTTCAATTCATTTATTTTCTGTATTGCTTTCTTAGCCTCAATTGCATTAATTTCTGCTCTGATCTTTATAATTTTCTCCCTTTTAAGAGCGTTGGGCTTGATTTTTTTGTTCTTTTTCAGGATGTTTGAGGTTCAACATTAGGTTGTTTATTTAAGCTAATTCTGTTTTCCTGGTGTGAGAGTTCACCACCATAAATTTCCCTCTTAGGACTGCTTTCATTGCATCTCATAAGTTCCAGTATGTTGTATCAGCATTATCATTTAATTGTAGACACAGTTTAATTTCTTCTTTAATTTTATCTGTGACTGATTTGGTTGTTCAGTGGGGTGAATTTAATTTCCAATGTTTGTGGAATGGGGTTTCTTTTGCCACTGATTTGCAACTTCATTGCACTATGGTCAGATAATACACATGGGATAATTTCAATTCCTTTGCATTTACTTAAGCATGTTCTATAAGCTAGTATGTGGTCTGTTTTGGAGAATGTCCCATGTGCAGAAGAATGTATATTTTTATGTTGTGAGATGGAACATTCTGTAAACATCTACTAAATCCATTTGTTCACAGGTTTGGTTCAGTTCCGATATTTTTGTTGATTTTTTTTGTCTGGTTGCTATCTGTAACAGTGTGGTATTAGTGTACCCCATTACAATTGTATTAGTAATTATTTGATTTTTCATGTCCATTAATGTTTGTTTTATATTGCTGGGTACACTTGTATTTGGTGCATATGTATTTATGATTGTTATCTCTTCTTGGAATTTTCCCTTAACAAGTATATAATGACCTTTCTCTTTTTTGATCAGTCTTGGCTTGAAGTTCAACTTGTCTGCAAATAGAATAACCCTGTTTTTTTCTAGGCATATTGTTTTTCAGTCTATGAATTTCTTTTTGAGTTAAATATGTTTCTTGTATGCAGCATATTGTTGGATCTTGTTTCTTGATCAATTCTGCCAGTCTGTTTCTTTAAAGATCTAATGCCATTATGCCTCAAACTCCTTAATGAAATTGAAAAGGAACCAATATTCCCAAAGTTATTCCTGGAAGCAAGTATTACCCTGATAACAAAACCAGAGAAGGACCCAACCAAGAAAGAAAACTACAGGCTAATCTCTCTAATGAACATAGATGCAAAAATCCTCAATAAGATACTGGCAAACAGAATGCAGCAAATTATCAAGAAGATTATATATACACCATGACCTAGTAGGATTCATCCCAGGGATGCAGGGATGGTTCAACATATGCAAATCAATAAATATAATACACCATATTAACAGAGTCAAAGATAAAAATCATATGATCATTTCAATAGATGCTGAAAAAGCATTTGAGAAAGTTTAACACCCATTCCCGATAAAACTCTATAGAAAATTGAAATAGATGATCTTTATCTCAATCTGATAAAAGACACTTATGACAAACCAAGAGCCAACATCTACTAAATGGTCAAAAATGAAAAGCTTTCACTCTAAAATCAGGAACAAGACACGGATGTCCACTATCACCACTCCTATTCAATATAGTTCTGAAAACATTAGCCAGAGCAGTCAGACAAGGGAAATAAAAGGAATAAAGATAGGAAAGGAAGAAATTAAATTATCATTATTTGCAGATTACATAATACTCTACACAGAAGACCCCCCCAAAAGCTCTGCCAAAAGTCTTCTAAATTTAATAACCAAATTCAGGCAAGTGCGAAGTGCTGAGGTCAACTCCTGGTACCCACAAAAAAAAAAAAATTCAGCCACACAGCTGGATACAAAGTCAATACTAAAAAAGCAATAACATTGCTGTACATAAGTAACAAACTCACTGAGAGAGATATTAGGGAAACAACACCTTTCACAATAGTATCCAAGAAACTGGAATACTTAAGAATCAATCTAACAAAGGAAGTAATAGATCTCTACATTAAAAACTACAGTACTCTGAAAAAGGAGATGAAAGAGGATATCAGAAAATGGAAAGATATCCCTTGCTCTTGGGTTGGAAGAACCAACACAGTGAAAATGGCCATGGTCCCAAAATTGTTATACAGATTTAAAGTAATCCCAATCAAAATACCATTAGTATACCTCACAGAACTAGAGGAAAAAATCCTAAATTTCATAGGGAACCAAAAGAAACCTAGAAAAGCAAAACCAATTCTGGAAACAAAGGCAAGGCACAGGTATCACAATCCCTGACTTGAAATTATACTACAGAGCTCCTGTGATAAAAACAGCATGGTACTGGTAAAAAAACAGACCCGAGGATCAATGACTAGACTAAAAGATATGGAAACAACTCCAAACATACTCACCCACCTTATCTTTGACAAAGGTGCCAAATACATTCTGAGGAAGAAAGATATCCTTTTTAATAAGTGGTGCTGGAAAAATTGGCTTTCCACATGCTTAAGATTAAAACTAGACCCATGTATATCACCGTGCACTAAACTAAAATCAAAATGGATCAAAGACCTAAATATTAAAAGAGAAACACTTAATCTGCTGGAAGAGAAAATAGGTAGAACTCTTGAAGACATGGGCATAAGTGAGGACTTCATGAACAAAACTTTGACTGCACAGGAAATACTACAAAGAATCAACAACTGGGATCTTTTGAACAGCAAAAGAAATCACCAACAGAGTGAAAAGACAACCCACAGAGTGGGAAAAATCTTAGCCAGCTGTCATCAGACAGAGGATTAATATCTAGAATATATAAAGAATTGAAAAACATCAGATCCTCCAAATTTAAAGACCCAATCCAAAAATGGGCCTCTGAGATGAATACACACTTCTCAGATAAAGAAGTACAAATGACAAATAAATATATGAAAAAATGTTCAACATCTCTAGTCATTCGGGAGTTGCAAATTAAAACAATGTGGGCCAGTGAGATGGCTCAGTGGCGTAAGCGCCTGCTGGTGGGCGAGGTCCTGAGGTCAACCCCTGGTACCCACAAAAAAAAAAAAAAAGACAAAAAGCAAATTAAAACAATGCTCAGATTCCATCTCACTCCAGAAAGAATGGCTATTATCAAGAAATCCACCAATAACCAAAATGCTGGTGGGGCTGTGGGGTAAAAGGAGCCCTTCTCCACTGTTGGTGGGAGTGTAGACTGGTGCAACCATTGTGGAAATCAGTGTGGAGATTCTTCCAAAAACTAGGACTAGATGTCCCATCAGACCCAGCTATTCCCCTTTTTGGTATCTTCCAAAACAATTAAAAGCATCATACCACAGTGATATATGTCCACCCATATTTATAGCAACACAGTCTATAATAGCTAAATCTTGGAAACAACCCAAATGCCCATCAACCAACAAATGGATAAAAATATGTGGTTGTTTTTTATACAATGGAGTACTACTCAGCCATAAAAAAGGATAAACTTGAGATATTTATAGCTAAATGGATGGACCTTGAGACCATACTTTTAAGTGAAATAAATCTGGCACACGTATAAATATCGCATTGTCTCTCTGGTGTGATAAACTGAAAGTGTAAAGAAGAACCAAATGTATTATAGATATTGTGAAATCAAAAGAAATTGTTCAAAAGGAAATGCGAACTAGGGAGGGGGGATAGGGAAAGGAAGGAAGGGAAAAGAAAATATTAGAAAAGAAGGATAAAATGGAAACAAAACTTTGTAAATAAAGAGAGGAAGAGGGGTTGAAGTGAGGGAGGGGAATGGGGAAAAAGAGGAATCAAGATATATCATGTATAGGTACAAATTCCCTATAATGATTGTAATCACTATGTATACCTAAATTGTACCAATAAACTTAATTAAAAAAACCTCAATTTAAAAATCAGGCTCATTGCCAGATACAGTCAGTATTCCATATCTGTGATTTTCATAAATCAAAAATATTTTTTTAAATTGCATAGCATTACTAATATTAACAAGAGCAACTAGGCAAGAATATGAAATAAAATCAATATGCATAAGAGAGGAAAAGGTCAAGTCATCCTTATCTACAGATGGCATGATTTTGTAACTTATAATACCCCCCAAATTCCACCAAAAGTCTCCTAGAATTAACCAAATTTATCAATGTAACAGGATACAAAATCAACACACAAAAATCCATAGCATTCCTGTATACCAACAATGAACTCACTGAAAAAGAAATTAGGAAAAAAATACCATTCACAATAGCACCAAGGAAAATTAGATACTCAGGAATTAACCTAACTAAGAAAGTGAAAGACCTCTACAATGAAAACTACAGTACACTGAAAAAGGAAAATATTTAAAACATTCCAATCAAAATATCAACAGCATTATTCCCAGAACTGGAGAAAAAAATTTTAAAATTCATATGGAACAAGAAGGAACCCAAAACAGCAAAAGCAATCCTCGATAACATGAGCAAAATGAGAGCCATCATAAAACAGGACTTAAAATTATATTACAAAGCTACAGTGATCACAGCATGAAAGCCACACAAAAAGGACCAATGGAGAAGAATAGAAGATGCAGAAACAACCTGAAGCACATCCAACTATTTGATCTTTGACAAAGGAGCCAAAGCGTACATTGAAGGAAAGATAGCCTCTTTAATAAATAGTACAGGGGAAACCGGCTATCCACATTTAGAAAAGTGAATTTAGAACCATATCTCCCACTACTTACTAAGCTAAAATCAAAATGGATCAAAGAACTAAAAACTAAAATAGGAACACAACTTGCTGAAAGACAAAATAGATAAAACTCTTGAATTCAGAGGGGTAGGCAGGAGTTTTCCGAACAGTAACCCAATTGCACAAGAAGTAACATCTACAATCAACAAATAGGATCATATCAAATAAAAAATCTTCTGCACAACAAAAGAAACAACACAGTAAAAAGACAATGTACAAGATGAGAAAAAAATTTGCCAACTATTCCTCAGGCAGAAGACTAATATCTAAAATACATAAAGAATTTTTAAAAATTAGACCCTCAAAATAAGAGACTTAATCAAAAACTGAGCAAGTGAAATAAACAGACACTTCACAGAAGAACAGGTATGAATGGCCAAGAAATATATGAAGAAATGTTCAATATCTCTGGCTGTTAGAGAAATGCAAATTAAAACAACACTGAGATTCCATTTTGATCCAGAATGAATGGCCATCAAAAATCAAATAATAACAAATCCTGGTGAGAAAAGGAACTCTTTGACATTTGGTGGGAACATAAACTAGTACAACCACTATGGAAATCATTATGAAGATTCCTCAAGAAACTAAAGCCAGAAATTCCATTTGACCCAGTTATTCCCCTTCTAAGTATCTTCCCAAAAGAATTAAAGACATCACACCACACTAATACATATACACCCATGTGTATAGCAACACAATTCATAATAACCAAATCTTGGAATCAGCATGTATGTCCATTAACAGATGAATGGATAAAGAAAATATGATATTTGCACACAATGGAATACTACTGTGCTATAAATAAAGATAAACTTGAAAATGGATGAATCTTAATACCACAATATTAAGTGAAATAAATTAGGCACACAAGCTTAAATCATGTGGTTTGTCTTATATGAGAAACCCAAATTAGAAATAAAGAGAAAAATAAAAGATAGATAGTAGGGAATAGGGAGATTGATAGTTCTTAAATGGGAAAGAGATCAAGAGATGGAGGGATTGGGAGGAGAGGGGAAGAAATTAAAATGTGTTATGTATATGTACTAACTCCCCATGAGGAATGTAAATATTATATACTGCAAATATGTGCTAATAAAATTTTTTAAAAATAAAAATTATATCTTTACTGACTATGTAAAGACATTTTCTTCTTCTATTGTCACCTTCTAAAAGTCCCACCTCTGAAAACATGAGCCTTTTGGGGGATACTCTGGATTCCAACCATAACACAATTCCTAGTGGATAACCAAAAATAACTATATTTCTTATTTCTCATTTTATCAACATGGAAGTAGCAGTTGCATAGCATAAAGTATACCACAGATTAATCTTTCTATACTGAGTAATAAATTTGGGATGTATATATCCCTAAATTATAGCACAAATTTTTTGTATATCTAAATGTTATTTTTTTCTGAAAGGAGAATGTCTAGTGTCCCCAGGGTTCCCAATGATGATCTTAAGTGATACCAAACCCCCATTTTAAATTCTGAACTGAGTGACATACGCTGCATTGATCCAATCTGCCTTCTTTGCCCCTTTTCCATTGACAACCGGCGTTAGCTACAGCATCCTGTACAAAGTTCTTTTTTAGGAATTAACAGTAGCGAACATCAAGTGGTTTTCTTTACCACGATTGAACAAAAAGACTCCCTGGATCTTGAACCAAGCATTTGGAAAAACCTAAATATCCTGTTACAGGGCTTGAAATTTATTTTTTCAGTCTTATATCTCCCCTAATGCAATAGCATGTGGTCACATGTCTGATGGTTAAATGAACAAACTAGTGGTGCATTTAGCCCTCAGCTTTTCTGGGTAAAAATATCCACCCAATAAGGATATCAGAAAATTGTTCTTCACAATCACTCTGCTATATAGGAGAAGAGAAATTAAAATGCATTATACCTTCAGAAGTCTGCAAAGCTTTCATTGCATGGCATATCTCTCCCTTGGCTGATCCACATGGGAAATGCCATATAACAGGAGGAAGAGAAAAGAGGAAATTACTGTTTAATAGTGCAATCCCTTCTGAAGTAACCCAGATGACAAGAGCATGATGACATTCACTTAAAATGCATGGAAATGAAACCAATAAAAAGAAAACATAGATTATTTAGCATTTTCTGCTTGCTTAATTTAAGGCAATACTAGAGCAAAATAAAAAAAAAGATAATAGGAAACAGAGAGATCTTTCGAAAAAGCATAGGGGACCAAGAAATGGAGGGAGAGGAAGAAAGGGGATGAAAAAAGAATGAATATGTTACATACATGTACCATCTCCTCAGGAGGAACGTAATCCTTATGTACTGCAAACATTACTAGTAAAAAATTAAAACCGTAAAAAGGAATACCAACAAATTTTGTTGTTAGTTTATGAGGCTAAGCTCATGGGGAAGAAAAATTTGGAGTGATGGATAACACCCTGATGTTTTTAGCCATTTTTATTCTAAAAGGATTATTTGTGACGATCTGAAAGTAGTGACAAAACACCAAACACATAGCATCTAACTTGTCTCTAGCCACTATTTTTAAATTTCCTTAACAGCTCACATACATCAGTATAGCAGTCTCTCTGTTCCATGCCCTCCTACCTCCTTCCCAGTGGTTCTTCATTCTTGTCCAGATAAGAAAATACCTTCCCACCCAGAGGGATACTCCTTCAACATGAAGCATAGAACCGAAGAAATATTATGGACTAGTATTGCACTAATCCCTGATTACTTAGGCAAACTTCAGGAAACTCCAACTATCGTTTGGATCTTGAAAGTCTCCCAAAGGCCCATGTGTTAAGTTTGGTCCTCATGGTAGCACTACTGGGAGGTGGTAGGACTTTAAAGAGGTGAGGAAAGGTATTCATGTCACTGAGGGCGTGTCCTCTGGTCTTTTCCTTGTCTTTAATTTTTGTTTTGGCCATAAGTGAATGGTTTTATTCTACCACACTTTCCCACAATGATGTGTTGTCTTATCATAGGCCCTTAAAAATGATGAGTTCACCCAAGCATGGAACGAAACTTCCAAAACTGTGAGTCAAATAACCTTTTTCCTTCTGTAGGTTAATTACCTCAGGTATTTTGTTACAGTGACAGAAAACTACCATTACCCATTGGTAATCCCCACCTCAAAATGTTACATGTTTTATAAAATGGAAGTTATTTTAGAGCCTTGCCCTTTGAATATTAGATAATTAGAAAGTCATGTCAGAAAAAGATAGTTGTAAAGGAGTAATATATTTTCCTTGGTTAGATTTAGGTGCTTTGTGTAAAATACTTTCACCTCAAAACCAAGGTGACATACATAACATCATCATTGCCTGTTTGAAAAATGAGGAAACTGAGACATAGAGCTCCAAAGACTGCCAGAAAATAGAGATGGAGAAACTTGAATTTAAAATCCGACTGAGTAGAGAGGAGGGAAGAACCTGCATTCCAAGGCTTCTAGTAAATATTAACTTCTAACTCATATTAACTGATCTGGAAGGGAAAGACACAAAAGCCTTATAGATGTACAGGATGTGCCATAGAATGGAAGCTGTTTGTGTTCACTGAAAAGTTGGCAAGAAGTCAGAACAACCTCATTGTCTTAGTAGATCATTGCTCTAAATTTGAATATCCTTAGGTTCTTTTGCATGAGAAACAAGGAAGTACTCTAGACCCCACCTGCAGCCTCCCCTGCCACCACAGATGCCATTATTAGAGGACCAGGGGCTTCAAAGATGGAAGCGAACCTCCGTGCTAAAGCATAACAACCTCACAGCATACCTCATATTTTGGTTCTAAGTGCTCAGTTTCTCCCACAGGACAATGAAGTCAAAGTTTGCTTTTATGCCTTTTGTACCAATCTCAACTTCTTTTCTAAAACCTATTTTTCTTAACTTTCTTGTTGAAGTCTACATACAAACTATTATGAAGGCCTAAAGATGAGAGTGTTTTAATGGCACTTTTGCATCAAAATGGGCTTAGTTTGGCTAATAAAACACTGTAAATTTAAATAATCAGAGGTAATGGGGAGGGGAACAAATAATACACCAGCTCAGATTTACAGGCACAGTTTGCATGTTATTTAAATCAAAGTTATGAATGTTCCTGAAAAGAGTTCAGGATATAAATATTATTTAGCTCCTTGAAGGCACTACAATATTACCCAACCTTTGGAAAAATACATTGAAAGAAAAAGAAATCACCATATGAAAAAATATAAAAGAAATACTAACTCATAGAAATTACTTTGACAAAGCTCTTTTGAGTACTAAAATTAAACAAAATGATAAGAATAGCTAGTATTACTGAACAAATGAAAAATATTATTAGATTGCCAAATCAGCAACATACTCATTTTATGTCAAATATGTGATATAAGTAACTTCATATTTTTAATATAATATTTAAACTACTATAATAAGTGCACTGAGTTGCATAAAATATAAATATTTTGTAATAATAGATGTCATTTTCTGCCCTTTATCCCAGCTGTAGGTATATTCCTTCTCTGGGATAGCATCAGTCTTGATCCTCGTCAAGGGCTTTATAAGCATTTCTTTTGATAGAGTATATGACATAGAATTAGTTCAAGCTGTTATGATTCCATGATCTGGTTTCTGTACATAAGCCTGTCTTAGTGCTATGACTACACCCAGACAACCAAAGCCACAGTCTGCCCAGACTCTGGCTCTGGCCTGCAGCTGGATTCCCCCAGACCTCTCTACTGACCTACGAGGACACGCCTATAAAAATGGCCAGATTCTGATTCTCCTGGGCCTAACCACCACTGGAAGCCCTGAGTACTTGAGGGAACTTCCTTCCACCACGAGCAGATGCTCTAAACATACATTACCTGCATGTCTCATCCACAGTCATGGTCTGCCTGAGTCTGCACCCATCCTAACAGAATAATAAAATCTAAGAAATTGAGATGGTAGTTTAATTCACACGGCATTATTATATTGTATGTATATGGGTACATATAAAAAGCTGCAAAATATAAAATTCCTCTGTCCCCCTGAACCTGCTGATTTCCCAGGAAAGAGCTACTTATAAGTTGAATGTATTATGTTTAATTATTATATAATAAATAAATTGATTATATATAAACATTTAAATATTTTTATTTACTATCTTAATGCTTTATGTACTTAAAATTTTACTATATTAATATTAATGGATATCAATACTAATATATTTAGTAATATTAATAGATCCTTCTATACTAACATATAATATAGAAAATAGAAAATACATGTATACTAGCATATATGTCAAACACACCAGCATACATGTCCATATGTATATTTAATCATCGAAACATTATTATGCAATGTTCTGTGTTTTTAAAGAAAATTAGTATGTTTTGGAAATTCTTCCATATGAATATCATCTCTAAAGATATTCCCTTAGAAAAGAATTTTAATTTTGTTTCTATATACATCATTTTATTTGTTAATGCAAACTCTACAATCTTTAATACAACCCCCCAGCTTTGACTTTATATTTTAGGATCCTCAAATATCACCATAATATTAAAAGTATAAGCGTCAGGAAGCAGACGCTGTGTTCTGAGTATACATGCTATGAGGCAGGCTTGATTCTGGCTCTAGAAAAAAATGGAAGCAGTCTCAGCTTCAAAGGAATCTGTAACCCTGCGTGGCCAAGGGGAAATTCCCCAAGGAAGTCTTTTGATTGGTAGCCTTCCCTTGGTGTTGAGTGACTTGGTCAGACACAGTGAGTAAGCGGCAAGCTAAAGATTCACCAGACTGAGTGCAAACACCAGCTCCTTCAGTTGCAGCTGTGCAACTCTGAACCTCACCTGCCTCATCATATGTGACTGTGCTGCACATTATGTGTGATGCATATCGTGTAACACATAAAAAGTGTTCACGTTCTAATTATGATCATTTTTAAAAACCACTATTCAGATGTAAGAACAGAGTGAATTTAATTTCATAATGCCACTTATTAATTGTTCGGAAAAGTCAGTTAATTGTTCAGAAAAGTGAGTCAAAGCCTCAGTCTCCTGTCTGTAAAATGTGACTATAACAACTTCCTAGATATCGCTATCCTATGATAGTAAATAATACTGTATACTCTTACATACTTTTATAGTGAATAAAAACTGGACTGAACACTTTGGAAGTCAATTTGGCAGTAAAATTTTTTAAATGAAAATGTTCTTTGGTTCAGAAATTCTTCTTCTAGAAATACATTATAAATAGGAATTCAAATCAAAAAATTGAATTACTATAGAACTATTTATAATATAAAAAAAACTAGAAGTAACTGCCTTTCAAAGAAAGTGACTAAATTATGTTACAAGCATATTAAAGAATGTTATATAGACTAGAAATAATAACATAGATTTACGAATATTAAAATCAAAGATCCTTGTATATTTTGGATAATATAAGGTAAACCCTGGAACAACGTATATATCATAATCTTCCATATGTGGAAAACTATAAAATAGGCTGTAATTCACATTTATTCAAGTATTAGTATGCATTGGAAACCATTCTAAACATTTTATGTATCAAAAACTTCATATGACCCTATAAAATAGATGAAATTTCTGTCTCCAACTTATACATAAAGAAATTGTTACCAAATGGTTAAGTCGTTTGCCTAAGTTTATCTAGAAATAAGTGAAAGCCTAAATTTGAATCAAAACCACCATTCACAAAGCCTATCATCTTAACATCCCATGGTTTCCTGTTTCTTTGTTTGCCTCATAATCTTTGTTGAAAACTGGACACTTCAAATAGCATAATTAGTGGCAGCTCTAGAAATTGGACCCCTTCCCTGCACACTTGTTATTTGTTTGTTTACTGACTTTCCTGGAAAGTGTTACAAAGCCCATTATTTTTACTGAGATTTGACCATTAAATAAATTATCATTAGATTGCTGTAAACCTTTCCATAATTTCTACAGTTCTGAAAAAGTTGATTTTGACAATTTTTGTCATTGTTTTCATCACTTTTATGAAAGACCAAATGTTTGGAGGTCCTTACTCTACTATTCTGAAAATGCTTCTAAGATACAAGATTTGGTAAGTAATCCTATAGTGTGACATACAGGAATACAAAAATAACAAATTCAAACAAGAACCTGGAGTTGCAGATCTGGAAAATATTTAATGGATGGGTACTTTTTAAGACATTCCTATTTACATGTAGTTTACCATTCAATGTTTACCACCACCTGAAGGTGGGTGCCATCATACCTACTTTAACAGTGAAGGAACTAAGGAACAGATTGGCTAAGAACGGGTTATGTAACTAGTAAGTGACAGATCCAGGCCCAGATAAGAGTATCCTGGCTTTTATTTACTGACCCACACCTATGGATAAAGTGATGAGTTTAGAATTTAGAAAGCCTCAGGCCGGTGAGATAGCTCAGCGGCATAAGTGGCATAAGCAGCATAAGCACCTGCCTGGCAAGCGTGAGGTCCTGAGTTTGACTCCCGGAACCCACATAAAGGAAAAAAAAGGGCCGGTGATATCGCTCAGTGGCACAAGTGCCTGCTGGCAAGCGCGAAGCCCTGAGGTCGACTCCCGGTACCCACATAAAAAATAAAAACAAATAAAAAAAAAAGAATTTAGAAAGCCTCAACAAGGTCTCTTTTTCCCCACCAAAGTTAACATTGAAAATCAGTAAAAAGAATAGGTTTAGAATAAGAAACTTCACCAGCCTTTTTTTTTAGTGCTTGGGATTGAACCCAGGGCCTTCACACTGAGCTACATTACTAAATCCCCAGCCTCTTTTTTATTTTTTTATTTGGACACAGGGTTTTTTTAAGTCAGTATGTTGCCCAGACTGGGCTCAAACTTTTGATGTTCTTGTCTCAGCTGCCCCGAATGCTGGGATTACAGTTATGTATCGTCACACCAGGCTTTACTAGCTATTGAAAAAAAAATGAGCCCTTGTCACCCAGAAATAACCAAGAAATATGGAGTACCTGAGTTAGAGAACCTGGCTGTCAATTACAATTTGTAATGATCATTGAGTTACCACCTTGAAAGGGTGTTAACCTTTTAATCAAGGAAGAACGAAGCTGGCATGGTAGTGCATGCCTGTAAACCCAGCAATCAGGAGGCAGAGGCAGGAGGATCACAGTGAATTTGAGGCCAGCCTGGGCTACAGAGTGAGACCCTGTCTCAAAAAAAAAAAAAAAAAAAAAAATGGAGGAAGAGGAGAATGACTAGCATGGTAGAATTTCAGAACATGAAGCATGCACTCAGGAGTATGTTTGGAGTCAAAGAATATTTAGATCCCATGATTGTGTTCTCTCAGATGTTCTACCCATGAGAAAAGTCAAGTGGAAGTCTGCCTCGCTTTCTCTGTCAGGGCTCCCAAATTATATCCTATGCAGATAAAATGAGTAGGAAGCAGATTCAGAACATAGGAGCCATTACTAATGCCTCATGGACATGTGACTAGAAGCTGCCGAGGCTCATTCTGACTCATACCAATTTTGGAGCAGAAAGGATAGAATTTTAAATAGACAGTTCCTTAGGCAAATCATTTTTATAGTTTTCTATGACTGTACATGCTGCTTAGTCAGTAAATCTAGCAAAATATAAAACCATTAGCTTGGAAAAGTTATATAATTTATAAATACACATTTTCAAATCTAACTGACATCTCATAAAATCTGCATTTATCCTAGGAAACATTAGTCCAGAAGCTATTTTGGATTTTAAAAGTATGTATTCCAACATTTGTTTTGAAGGCATTTGTCTTATGAACATAACAGTCAGTGGGAGAAGTTATGTGGGCTAGAGGATATTTAAGGCTATTGTTTTTCTGTTCACTTGGAATCTAGGAGAAAGACGATTCTGTCATTTCAAATGGTAGACCATTGGTAATGGAATGCCACCTTTCTTACCTCTCATTCTTTTAGAAAAGATAATCCTAGAAATCTACATGAGAAGATGATAAGTAGATAGTGAGAAAGTTGACTTTTCAGGAAGCTGAATTTTTGAGCTACTAAATTTTCACAGAATAGATAGAATAAAAAAAATAAGCAAAAGTGGTGTGTTTTGATACTAGAAATGGCAATTTTCTTTTGCCAATAATGAGCCAGGAGAATAAAGTTGGCTCTTTATATTTCCATTCTGTTTCTGAAATTTACCTTCTCTCACTTTTGTTCTTTGAGGTGGGAAGGATAGAGGAGCTCTGAGGTCAGACTTCATCACATGAGTATGCCTGCCCCAGAGGGTTGCTTTCTGACCTCTTCATCTTTCTCTCCCAACTGTGATGTTCATCTTATATTTTAAATGATTCTGAAATTATTTTAGTCTCCCTCCTCCCAACCCCAATTGTAGTAAATCTGGGAACTTAAAAATCTTTGCTAGAACACTTTATATACCATTGTCTTTTATATTTAATTCTTACATAAATCTCCAATGCTAGCAGAAGTGGTTGGACTTCTTTAAAAAATCCATATTAATGCAATAAGTGGATCCTTAAAACATTTTCCAAACACATGGACATTGACTGTTGGGAACCGTACATTTACTCAAAGAATCAATGAATCAACAAATGGATATGATATATACTCCATCATCATCAACTTTCATACATAAATCAATTTACTCTATGCAACCATTAATCCTGATTTTTTAACTTCATTAGGTTAAACAAATACTGGTAGATTAGGAAAAGGTCTGGGTGGGTCATGGAGGCGTGACCTTGGTATTATATTTGGTCCCTATCCTATTCCTCTCCAGTGCTGTCTGTTCCTCTGATTTGTTTCCCAGCCACTATGAACTAAGAAGGTTGTTCAGCCTCACATTTCTGCCATGATGCTCCTGCCTGGGAGCCAGCTGACTATGGACTGAATGCTCCTAAATTCTGAGCTAAATTAAACCTTTCCTCCTTTCAGTTATATGTGTCA
This sequence comes from Erethizon dorsatum, assembly GCA_028451465.1. NCBI lineage: Eukaryota > Metazoa > Chordata > Mammalia > Rodentia > Erethizontidae > Erethizon > Erethizon dorsatum. Next base: position 56,235,329 of record CM051828.1, read on the forward strand.
GGCATTCTGTGCAGCAATGGGAAACTGATTAATACACCATATTATAGTTTTATAATTCTTTATCTTTTGCTATATTTATGATTGTTCTTGGCATGTGAATCATAGTGTTTCTGTAATAAAGGATTATAGCTCAGTTTTATGGGATATGAAGACAAAAGGGATTTTAATTGAACTTTTCAATTTTATAAAAGAACTGAGTCACTTGGTCCTTTTCAAAAATTCATAGTATATGTAGAAGTACTTTATGATTTCAAGCAAATAATATTTACTATAGTAGATTTTTAAGAGAATAATGATGCTATTTTGATGAGCCCCAAAGTTCAAAATTAGGAAGTTGTAGAAAAAAGTTAATTCTTTATCATGCTCAGTATTAAAATAATTACATTTTGTATTTTTAAAATTCTTTTGTGTTAAAATGTAATAAATGTTTATTATACAATTTGAATAAAGAATAACAATGATTTCAGAGTTTGAATAAGTACATAAAGTAAAACTGAAATTCTATTGTATTCTCTATTAGACTTTAAATATTAGCAAAATAGCAAGGAACTTCATGTTATATTATTTAATTCATTATTATTTATTCACTGGTGATATTTTAAATTTTTCATAATGCTTAATAATCAATTTAGATAAGAGCTTTTAAAAACTGATCTAAGATAATTTTGTCATTCAGTTAACAGATTTTTAGAGCCAAATATTCATCTCTTCTAATACTTAAAAGTGGGTCACTGCTCTATTTTTCCTCTATATAAACCACAGAAATCTGTAACAATTAAGGCGTTTTTTATACCAAATCCTGCCACACAAACCGACATTAATGAAGCTTCAGTTCCATCCATTTAGGTGGCAGCCCCACACAAAAGAGGCCCTTCGGTCAGCAGAGGAGATGATATCCTTCTGACCGGTTTGGCTAACTTTCTGCCCAGAGTTCAGGAATAAGATCTTCTGATGATACTTAAATTCCGGTGCTTTTTAAAATTGATCTAAGCCAGTTGGGAATCTTAAACTGAAAAATGCACTTCCTTGTAGTTTATGTAAGGTCTTAACATTCTCTTCATGTTCAAAGTTCATTTTGCCAATGAAGTCACCCCAGGCATCCATTAGGCCCGTTGGCAGTGCTCTGGTGCTGAATGTGATGGAGGTGGATGGGAGGCTTGTGTCAACAGCAGATTGGGGGCTTCTGGCATGGGTATTTAAATATAAACTACCCCTGAGTGTTTACCACCCCTATGATTCTTCAAATACTACATATCTGCCAGTAGAGTATGGATTAAAACTAACTCTAAGAAGCATAATTTCTTCACATAGTCTAGGATGAAAATTTAAATTAAATTAGATAATTTAGCATGCTATCATTTATATCTGGACATCCCCCCAAAGCCTCATGTGCTCATAAGGCTTTAGGGAGGTGATCGGATTGTGGCAGCCAGTGGATTAGCCCATTGATGAGTTTATAGCTAAATGTGATTTGGGAAGTAAAGCCTAGTTGGAGGAGGTGGGTTTCTGGGGGCGTGGCCTGGTTGGGTCTATCTCCTTTCCTCTTCCCTCGATCCATCGCTGTTTCCTGCCTGTCATGCCATGATCTGTTTCTCCTCTACCATGTTACCCTGCCTTGGAATTCAGCAGAAACTGTGAACTGAAACCTCTACAAACTCTGAGCCAAAATAAACCTTTCTCCCTTTGACTTGTGGCTGTCGGGTATTTTGTCTTAACAACAAGAAAGTAACTAAGACACATGCAGATATTAGTAGGACCCTTACTTTCCAGAAATTATAATTCATGCTGAATAAGTTGACATCACACTTCACTTATACCATAGCTGGTAAAGTGTACTGAATTCTAGGAACTTCTTCATGGTGATCTGGTATAGTCAGTGAGTAATATAGAACAATTCAAGTCATGAATCATTTGGAACTGGCTAAAGAAATCTCCAAATTCTGAAGCAGAAGATTTACAGGGCTGTAGATGTTAGATACACAAGGGTGTCTATCCCTCTGACCACATTAGTTCAGTGAGCTATCTATCAGGGAGGTGAGGTCGTTAGACTGGAGCTTAAGTGCCAGGTCTTTGCACCTGCTGACTGTGATCTTGAGGATGTTACCTTAAATCTCAGTCTTTTAAAGTAAATTATAGTAGGATTATATCACATATTGTGATCTTGTAAGAAAACACATTGTTATACAATAAATACAAGAGAAATAAAGTCCATATATTAAAATATTGTGGAGGCATCAGAAGATAAAAAATAGCAGTCTGAGAGTATAGACCATTGAGGACATTACAGAAGTAGAATATAAAGGAAAACAATAAGAGATGAAACTGAAAGAGTGAGCCATTTCCAAATGTTAGTGCTTTAACGTCATCAAGTCTGGACTGTGTCCTAAATTCCCTGGATAACCCACCAAAGATTTCAAATATGCCCATGTTGGAGAGGACAAGACAAAGGTTAGACATGTGTTTTCTAAAATTCATTCCAGCTACAAAATGGATAATGGAGTCCGCAGCCAGTGAGTTTTTCATCATACATTGGTGTAAGCTATAACCAATATTTGCCTTGCCGGAATATGAGATATTTAGTGTACTTTATTGGATAAAATGTTGTACCTGGGTGCTTTTATACCTAATAAAGAAATGAATATTAAATAAATATAATTATTTTTGGATGACTCAGTTTATAAGCATCCATTTTAGCAGAAACAATCAAACAAGAGAAATTTTATTTTTATGTAAAATACTTATCATTTCTTGATTCTATATATCTTATTTATTTCATTAGTCCATAATTCTTGTCTTTATTTTTATAAAGGAAGATAAAATTTCTGTATATTATGTAAGTCATTAAATTCTTGTTCTTTCTTTTCTCTTGTTTTATGCACTTTTATTCTTTAAAAAATTACTAAGGATCTCTAAAAGGTTTGATTTTATGCTTTATTTCTACTAATGTTTATCAAATAGAGCTAGTGCACTTAAAAACTTTTACTTATTAATTCATTTTGAGTGATTATAACAAATCCATTAATTGTAAATATATATTACATATTTTTATGAAACACAATTAGATTTTCCAAAGCAAAACAAGACAAGAAATAGAAAAAAAGAGTGGCATGGTTTCACAGTTTTATGTTTCTTTAATGTCTGGCGTAACAGAGAGGAGTAATTCTCCTATCTTATTTTCTACTTAAATTACTGAATTTTCTACTGTTTTGTTGAAATATATGAAGATAACCCAATCTCACACAGGTAATTGGGAAAGGAGTATTTTATTAACCATTTCAGATAACTGTGGATTTTCTTTGATACTACACCAAAAGTGGATGAGTAGTATATTTGGGGCTTGGTTTGGTTGGTTGTTTTGTTGTTGTTGTTGTTGTTGTTTTGGGGTTTATTGGTTTGATTTGGTTTGGTTTAGTTTGGTTTGGTTGAAACAGGACCTCGCTATGTAGTTCAGACTGGCCTTGAACTCACTATGCAACTCAAGCTGGCCTCAAACTCTAAGAGATATTCTTGACTCAGCCTTCTGAGTGTGAGGTTACACACATATGCCACTACACCTGCCTACCTTCTTAAATATTACCTGTATTGTGGAATTTGAAATCATTTCGATGAACTCTTTTACATTCCAACTTAAAGCCCATTACATTTTTTTTTTGTGGGTATCGGGGGGTCGACCTCAGGACCTTGCACGCCAGCAGGTGCCCGTGCCACTGAGCGATATCACCGGTCCCTTTTTCGTATGTGGGTTCCGGGAGTCGAACTCGGGCCCTCTCGCTTGCCGGGCAGGCGCTTAAGCCGCTGAGCCATCTCACCGGCCCAAGCCCATTACATTTTGAGTGCATCTTTTACCAAATAACAAATATGCTATGATTAAATGTACCCTTGAGGGCCGGTGAGATGGCTCAGCGGCTTAAGCGCCTGCCTGGCAAGCGCGAGGGCCCGAGTTCAACTCCCGGATCCCACATACAAAAATGGGGCCGGTGATATCGCTCAGCGGCACGGGCGCCCGCTGGCGCACGAGGTCCTGAGGTCGACCCCCCGGTACCCACAAAAAAAAAATGTACCCTTGAAATGTTTGTGTGTTGGAAGCATAATGCCTCAAAAGTGGCAGTGTTGGGAAATGGGGCCCAGTGGGGGATGGTTGAGTCATGAGGGTGGAGCCTCATAAATGGATTAATGCCTTTCTCATATGAGTTCTTGCTATTTCAGAACTGGGTTAGATAACATCAGATTGGTCTTTTGTAAAGGGAGTTTGCCTGTCCTGCTTTGCCTCTTCTGAATTCATCTGCTTGCCTTCTGTCTCTCTGCCACATATTGAAGCAGCACAGAAGTCCTCAGCAGAAGCCAATCAGATGCTGATGACATGTTCTGTGACTTCCCAGCCTCTAGAATAATGAGCAAAAATAAACCTCTTTCCTCTATAAATTACCAGTTTCAGGTAATCTATTATAGCAATGAAAAACAGATTTAGGATTCTATGGTAATATCATGCATTAGACATTGGCAAGATGATGCTCCATTGAGGTACATAGATCTTCCATATAATAACACGTTTTACTTTATAGATGAAAAAATAACTCCAGTTAACATCACTACAAATTATATCAATAAGTCTTCAACTATTATGAAGCTGTTATGTTTGCCCTGGTTTTTATAAGCTTTCCAAAATTCTGCTGTTCATCTGAAAGCTTTTGTCATTAGCAATAAACACTGGCCTGTTGCTTCGTTTGAAGTGACGATTCTGAACAGACCTTTGAAGGTCTATTCTGTTCATTTTTGAGAACATATCTGCAAGATACTCAATAAATACCCATGGTTTGTTAGTCATGATCTCGAGCAAAACTGTTTATGAAAAAAAATGGCTCGTTCAACTTGTAACTCACACAATGTGCAAAATTTCCTTGAAATTTACTACTTAATTTCATATTTATTGGAAATGCTTTTATGTTTATTTCTCATTTCATCATATAGAATATTAAAAGATGTACTTAAAGCATTTCTTTTTTTTCAGTGCTGGGGGATGAACCTAGGGCTTTGTGATGCTAGTTAAGCACTCTACCACTGAGCAAAGTCCCTGGCCCAGGGTCAGTATTAAATAAGATTATTTTTTCTGCTTCATTAAGGAAATTTTAAATGAAATTTACAGCAAATTTTTACTTAGAGTCTGTGGTAGAGAGAAACTCATGCTAACTTGTAGAATTCATTGCCATTGTCCTGATTCATGCTAAGACATCAGTAGTTTCACCCACCATTTTTCTTTCACCCTAAGTGTGAATGTCAGCACAGTGAAAAGGGCAAATAAAATGTGAGTATTATTACAAAAATAGTTTTGACATTATGGACTCCTTAGGGGCTCTGCACATCACATTTTTGAGAACCAGTGATATAGGTTGATCTTGGTACAGATTAGTTGTATGACCTTAGGCTCCCCTGAATGTTGAGAACTGCAGCTAAGGTCAAGGGGATACATCCAGAGTTGGGTGAGGCAACTTGACCTTTGTTATCCTGGTCTGGTTTTTAAGAGTGCAGGAAAAAGATGAAGACACATACTGATGTATGAAGATCTGAGTTTTACTAAAATGTCTTCTTGACTTGAAGAATAAAAACAGAGGAATAGTGATAGAGGTGGAAGGATACTGGAGAGTAGAATAGCCACATTCTCTTGGCCCTAAGGGTTTTTCAGTTTGTGCGGGTCTCCTTCCTGTGCTTTTGGGACATGTGAAGCACAGATGAGAAATATCAACCTAATGACAATTTATGAAAATACTCAAAAAGACACATATTTCATTATAATATGTGTATTAGTCACCTTCTCATAGCTGGAACAAAATACCCAACAACCACAAACTAAAGGAGGATAGATTTATGTCATTTCAGGTTTCGGAAGATTCAGTCAATGGTCATCTGGCTCAAAGGCAGAAACAGCATAGCACAAAAGCATGGCAGAGGACAGATGGTTACCCCATGGCAGCAGGAAGCAGAAGAGGAAGGGAAGAGAGAGGAACAAGAATACACCCTTTCAGGTCATGCCCCTAGTGGTCCACCTCCAACCAGGTACCACCTCCTAATAAAACATTAACACTCATAAAAAAGTACAGCACTTCCATGATCCAATCACCTTCAAAAAGCTCCACCTCTGAATACCTGAGATTTTGGGGAGACATTTAGACCTAAATCATAGTAATAGTTTGCCTCAGAACACATTTCCCTTATTTATACCTGTAGATGTCTGTCTCTGTGAGTTCACTGGGTTAGTACTCCACTCAAATTCTGCTAAGTGTCACCCTCTGAAAACAAAACAAAACAAAAAATACCCATATCATAAACACTGTTGCCAGAAAGATGTAATTGTTTTAGCCACTCAAAGCTTGCACCTCAGGTCAGTGACATCACATTTCTTTCAACACAGCATCAGCATGCTCTGATGACCTTGTTAACATTTTCATATCTTGCAACAGCAATGCCAAATGAAGTTTTAGAAACAAAATGTTCCCCACAGACTATGAATATTAATAACTTTGTTTTCAACTTAAAAATAATTTAAAGTGCTCTCCAGGTCAGAATTTTGTTTTTATAACAATGAACATGTAAACAAGAATTAATATTGGTCAGGCAATGCCTTTACCAAAGGGCACACAGATTATTTAACTCTAAGTTTAAAATTTATGTAGCCATATTGATAGGGAAAAGATTGTTTAATCATCAGTACTTCTTTATTACAGAAGAAAATAACGTTGTCATATAATAAAGAACAGTGTCTTTACCCAGCCATTCCCTTTAACTTTTCTGTGATATATTATTTTTAGTGGGTCTCTTTGTAAGCAGTATAGAAGTAGATTTTGCTCTTTGTTCTTTACCTTGCATCATCTTTGCTTACTAATGGGAAATCATATCACATTTTTAGTGTTATAACTGTTATGCTTTTGCTTTCTATTTGACTTTTAACCTATTTAAAGTTTTCTTTTCTCAAATAGCTTTAGGAAAAATGGAGTGAACCAAACTATCGTCCTTTTCTTATACTAAAGTTCAAAAATTTTTAAATACTAAATCATAACCAATGACAGAAGAACTGCTAACCTCACCTCCTTCCCAAAATGAAGATAATGTCCTCAAAGAGACCATGAAGTACTGCCATACTGGGAGAAGATTGTATATATACAGTAATATACATGAGTTCTTTAAGACTTTTACACAAATTCCTCAGAGAATTCCACATGGATCCAATTGTTACAGAAATTCGTGAAGCTAACAACTTGGGATTTGGTCTGTGAAGTAACATTAAGTATAGAATAATGTATTCAGTGTTTCCTGAGTTTAAATACCAACACTAAAATTTCCACTCTCTAGTATTTCTATTCCTCTATTCCACTTGCGATTTGGCTTCACCTCATTCTGACACTTGTTTCCTGAATTTTTAACTAGCCTCAGCAGCGTAACATAATTTAGTGCCTGATCTCACTTCTTTACTGCTTTATTTAAGCTAGGGGAAAGCTTGATTATTATGAGACTTGATTTCTGTGTCCTTGAGCTTTAACATGAACCACAATTAATACAGGTCAGTTGAAAGAGCTCTGTTCCTTCTAATAAAACTGTACACTTGTGTTTAAAGTAGAATCCACTGTATTCATGTTTTCACATTGTGGTGGTTGATTGATTGTGTCAACTTGAGTTTATTTATTTATTTATTTTTGTGGGTACCAGGGTTCAAGCTCAGGACCTCACGTGCCAGTAAGTGCCCATGCTGCTGAGCGATATCACCGGCCCTTTTTACATGTGTGGGTACCGGGAGTCAAACTCAGGACCTCGCGCTTGCCAGGCAGGTGCTTATGCCGCTGATCTATCTTACCAGCCGGAGAAGTTTAGTTAAGAGAAGCTTAACTAAATCTGCTTGCTATTCTACACCCTAGGATGTAGAAGACCCACCCTAGGGCAGCTCAACACATGAATAGTATAAAGGGAAAATGAGGAAGGACGGATCTACTTCTGTTTTTTGGAGGAGCTCCAGTCTTTGCTTTCAGCATGGACTTCATCTCCTGGCTTCCAGTGCAGACTCTGCCTTCCATCACAGACCTGTCAGCCTCCTGATATGGACTTGCACGGGACCCTGAAGTGAGATCCAGACCTTGGACTGAATCCTTCAGCCTGCAGTGTGAAGACACCCTCTGCACCCTTCCTCATCCGACTCTGTGGCTGAAGCCAATCTTGTAATTTCTTATACATTTGTATATCTTGTGTTATATCTATTTCTCTATTAAAACACTCACTGATATGCACAACTTGGCACTTCATGGATGGAGGAGAAATTCATTAACACAGGAGTCCATGAACCTCAGGTAAAGAATCATTGTCTATAAACTTAGGTGAATGCTTGGCATCAACAGTATTGTGAACAGTTGAATTGCATTGCCACTAAAACATATACATTAGAGTCCTAATCCTCAGTATCGCAGAATGTGATCCTGCTTGGAAATAGGGTAATTGCAGGTATACTTAGTTAAAATCATATTAGAATGCTCATGTGGGCTTCTGAATCCCATATGACTGACATTCTTATAAAATAGGGAGTTTGGAGATAGGCTTACAGGCAGCAACAATGCCATATTCAGATGGAGTAATGCTGCTGCCAGGCCAGGAACTACTAGAATATAGGAGAGACATCTGGAGCAAGTCATTTCCTAGTGTCTTCAGAGGGAGGTTGATTCTGGACTTCTGGTCAACAACTGTGAGAATAAAATTCTTTTGTTTTTAGCCACATAGATTGTGACATTTTGATATGGCAACAGAAAAAAATTAATACAGAATTCAAAGGCAGAATCAGGCAAAGAAATCAAATATAATGATCTGTTTAAGAAGATATCTAGCAGGTTCAAAATGTGATCAAATAAATATTTTAAACATTACAATAACAATATAATTATGGGCATTCCAAAATGTGTAGGTAATTTGTGGCTCCCAAAAGTACATACAATGAATGATGTTTGAAAAAAGATCTATTTACATCATAAAGTCCAATCAATTTGGATGAAGGAATTTATTTTTGCTTGTTTTCTTCCTTATATTTCTCTTCCTTGAGGAAAAAGAATGTGCTTTATTTGTCCTTATTGCCTTCATGAATGAGCGCTTGAGTGAGTGAATGAATGACTCTGTTAGAGAAAATTATTGAACCTCTGTTCTTTTGGCCGCAATCCCAGCCTTTGGTTTGACGCTCTCCATGGTACTGAACAAATGCATTTAAAAACCAAGTATGTTGTTCTAGCTTCTCTTACTGAATTCTAGGTCTGCATTTCCACAGAACTTTTTTGTCTTCTTCCAAGAAAGATGTGGCACCATATACTATTAGTCCTGTGTGAGCCATATGCTTAGTCCTGTGCTCTATCTCCAATTTCAGCCTGTTATACACAGATGCCTCCCCACCCCAGCTTTACTTTTCATGTTTTCCCATCTCAGTTGAAAACAACATCATTCTTCCTGCTGCTCACTTGGAATTTTTGGATTCATCTTTGAATCCTCTCCTCATCTCATACTACATATCTCTTGCGAAGGGGGCTTTCCTAAATCTAACCTGCTAATTTTTTTTACAGCTATCTTGTCTGTCTTACCACCATCTATTACTTAGACTATTGCTATATGTTTCTAACTGATATTCCAGCTTCCACCTTCATTCCGACCTCACACCCAGCAGTCTGTTTTCTGTACAGCACTCAAGATACTCTTTGAAAACAAAAGCCAGATCACATACTCTTCCATTTAAAACTTTCCGGAGGATTTCCAATTTACTTATTGATTGTCTATAATAACTAAAATATTACTTTAATGAAAGTGAAGATTCTGTTTTCACAGTGCCTAGGAAAGTGCACAGCCCATACTAATTTTTAAATAGAATTTGGGCAATAAATGAAAGGCAGTGAGGCCCAATTATTAGTGTGAAAAATGCTCTTAAGGATCTCAAATCATATTTTTAAAAGTGTGGGAAACAAGTTGAATTACTGCATTTCAATTGATTTTCACATTAATATTAAAATAAAAATTCTATCTTAGAATTCATTGCATAAATTCTCCAATATGTGAGCATAGAAGGAACACGAAATCACCAAGTACATTTTTTTTTTTGTGGGTACCGGGGGGTCAACCTCAGGATCTCGCGCGCCAACAGGCACCCGTGCCACTGAGCGATATCACCGGCCCCTTTTTTCGTATGTGGGATCCGGGGGTCGAACTCGGGCCCTCGCGCCTGCAAGGCAGGCGCTCACGCTGCTGAGCCATCTCACCGGCACAAGTACATTTTAAAGTAGGAAAAATAATGCAATTAAAGCAGTTTTCTCCAATGGTGTGTTTCAAGAGTTTGTTTTCAGAAAAAAATATTCTAAAGTGGTAATACCTAGAAAGATAGTTATTTTGCTATAAATAGAATATGACTTTGGAGCAGAAGACTTATATTAACATATTGGTTTTGCTACTTATTAGCCATGTGACTTTGTAGTAATCTTTCACTAAGGTTTCATTCATGTTAGATTTCTTATCAAGTCATCAATTTTAAAGAAAATTTCTTCTCTTGTGAAGAAGCAAAGAGTTTCAAAGATAATTTTGAACGTTCCAAATCCCAATCACACTTTTCTTTGTAAGTAAGCTAGAGAATGAAATGTGAACTACAGCAAATCTGAACTAATTACAGTTGAGAATAAGAAGTGGCCTTGATGAAAACTATAATTATTTAGGAAGACCTTCTATTGACTAAATGTGCCATTATGTCAAAATAATATGGCAAAAGGATTTAAATATTTTCTTCTTGCCTTTTATTTCAAAATGTCATACTTAAAAAATTCAAACCATTACCAGATGGATTACTGAAAATCCATTCCCTGAAGCAGCTGACATTTCATCAATCTGATGAAAATTTGAGCTCCTATATATAGTTCTATAACTGTGATAATAATAGGCATTTGGGGAAGAAAGCTTAGCTGGGAACTTTGATTGCTAGAAAGTTTGATTGAAGTACAATTAAATTTTTTATACTAAAGTCATTCTACCAAGTCATATGAATCAGAAACTCTTAACTGATAAACAACTGATGTTTCTCAAGGTTCTTTGAAAAGCCAGTTTGTGATGTGAAACATATTTTTTCACAGAAAATGGTAGCAAAGTTTAAGTAGCTATAAAACCCACAAAACCTACATGACCATTATTAACTAATCTTTTATGCAAAGAATCCATATAGAAATTTGATGATTAAAACAAAGCAGATGAACAAAAATTGGATGTTGCCTCAGTCAGTATTTTTGAGGGTTTTTTTTTTATTAGTGCCTATTGTTATGGTTTAGATCCAAAATGCCACCCCCAAATCTTATGTTCAAAGCTGAGACCTGGTTAGAGAGGGTAGGTGGCTGGAGTTATGACCTGAAAGGGTGTATTCTTGTGTCTTGGTCCTCTCTTCTCTCTCTAATTCCTGGCTGACATTGGTTGAACAGCTTTTCTCTACTAACCCCAGCCCTCATGCCATTTCTGCGTTGGAGCTAGCCAACCATAAATTGAAACCATGAACCAAAATAAACCTCTCCTCCTTTAAATTGTGAGTGTTGAATATTGTGTCTTAGCCATGAGAAAGCTGACATATACAGACAATTGGTACTAAAGAAATGACATATTTCAATGACTATTCCTGATCATGTGGTTTCTAATGCTTTGGAACTGGTTTGCAAGATGAATTTGGAAAGGTTTGGAGATATGGGCTAGAGAATCCCTAAATGCTATAAGAAGAGCCTAATAGATGATTCTTGTAAAAGATCAAAAGACTGAAAATGTTGATGGAAATGTGAACAGGAAAGACCAAGTTCAGGAGGTTCCAGCTGTGAACCGAAGTTCCATTGGTAGTTGGACTGAATGCCATATGTGTTACACTATGGAAGAAATGTGTCATTTGGTCCATGTTCTGAGACTGTGTGGGAGTTGAGATTAAGGGTTGTTGACTAATTTATTTGGTGGAGGAAATTTCAAATCCCCCCAATGTTCAGGCTATGGAATAGATACTGCTTCTTTCTATCAGTAATATCTACAGTGAAAACTAGAACAAAAAAGCAGATGTGAAAAGTTTACATTTTCATCAGAAAGGAAGTGCCCAGGACCATAGAGAACATGGTTGCTCAAAAAATTAGCATTAAAAAGAATTCAAGTACTTTGTAGCAAGATAGTAGCAAAGATGCCTTGAACGCATCTCGTGAATCAACAAGAGCCCACCCTCCACAAACTCAAGGGTGCAAAACTATAAAGCTTTCATTTGAGAAGAGAGCCCTTTGGTCCCATTCTCAAGAAGTTCTGCCTAGGAAATTGGTTCCCTGGGGTTTATTTCATAGTGCTTAGCCAGCCAGGCACTCAGAGGCCTTGGCATCATCTACGTGTTGCTGGTTTTACAGGTATGCATAATATAAGAATTATGGAGTCATGGAGGCTTCCGTTTCAAAGGAAGATCTAGGAGTGCAGGTAGTGTTCCCCTGATAGGACAGTACTTGAAAGTGTGACAGTGAAGTTGAAAGTCCAGTGGTGACCCCAGGAAGTTGGAGATGCTGAAACATGGACCATGAGGAAGGCCACAGGCAGTGAGTGGCAGCAATCCAAGAAAGAGGTCATCAGGGCTATAACCAGCATTGGCATCCAGGCGGGGTTGCCCAAGCCCTTTGAGGCTCACATCTGTCCACAACTTGCCCCGTGTGCTGGACATGGAACTTCAGGATTTAATATTTGCACAGCTGAGTTGTGGACTTTCTCTGGTTTGTTTACTTTCTATTCCCTTGTTTCTCCCCTTTGTAATAGAAATGTTTATTCCATTGCATGTTGGAAGAATCTAACTTTCTTTTTCCTTTTGGGGGTCAGGGGCATAAAGTTATGGTTTAGATCTAAAATATCCCCCCCCATAAGACTTGTGTTAAAATGTAGGACCTGTTTGGAGCAGGTGGGTCACTGAAGGAGTGAACCCAGGTCCTCTATTCTCTCTCTGCTTCCTGGCTACCATGGATCAAACAGCGTTTCTCCACATGCCCTTTCACCATGCTATTTCTGCCTTGGAGCCTGCTGACCATGGACTGAAACTCTGAGCCGAAATAAAACTCTATTCTTTTTTTTTTTTTGTGGGTACTGGGGGGTCGACCTCAGGACCTCGTGCGCCAGCAGGCTCCCGTGCCGCTGAGCGATATCACCGGCCCCTTTTTCGTATGTGGGTTCCGGGAGTCAAACTCGGGCCCTCGCGCTTGCCGGGCAGGCGCTTAAGCCGCTGAGCCATCTCACAGGCTCAAAACTCTATTCTTTTAAGTTGTGGGTTTTGAGTGTTTTTTCCAGAACTGGGAAGATGACTAATATATCTATTAATTTTGCAAAACATTGGAATTCAATTTGTATAATATATTTTGATTATATCCATCTTGTCTTACTTCCCTTTATATCTCCTCACCCTATGCCCTTCCTCTTGTCTAATAATAGTCTTCCTTCTACTTTCATATCATTTTTTAGATTCCACATTTTAAGACATGCAATACATGTCTTTCTGAGTCTGGCTTATTTTGCCTAACATGATGATCTCCAGGTCTATCCATTTTCCTGCAAATGACACAATTTTGTCTTCTGAATAATATTCCACTATGTATATATACACACCACATTTTTTCTTGACTATTTTAAATTGTGCCACAGTAAACATAGTTATCCAGGTAACTTTATAGTATGCTTACTTTAATTCCTTTGGATGTATACCAAGTAGTGGTATATTTGGATCAAATGGTAGCTTTACTTTTAGCTTATTGAGGAACTTCCATAATGATTTCCATAGTAGCTACATTGTTAAAGAGACTACCTTTTCTGAGAGGGAGAAGAAGGGAAGGGGAAATAAAAAATATCAAGATGTGATATGTATATGTACAAATTCCCCACAATGAATGTATTTATTATATATCACAAACACATAATGTAAAAGGGAAGAGGAAAAAATTAAAAATAAAAAAGAGGCTTTTTTTTTTCTGACATATATTCTGGTTGCTATGTCCAGAATCAAATGTCTGTAGTTGTGTGAGTTTGTTTGTATGTTCTCTATTCTATTACATTGGTTAATGTTCTATTTTTGTGCCACTACCATGCTGTTTTTGTTACTATGGCTTTGTAGTATTATTTGGAATCAAATATTGTGATCCCTACTAACTTGTTCTTTTTGTCTAGGATTGTTCTGACTATTCTGTGTCTTTTGTGTTTTCATATGAACTTTAGGATTATTTTATCCAGTTACATGATGAATATTATTGGAAGTTTGATGGGGATGGCATTGAATCTGTAGATTATTTCTGATTATATGGCAATTTTGAGAATATTAATTCTGCTAATCCATGAACATGGGAGTTCTTTCCATTTCCTGGTGTCTTCAATTTCCTTTTCAATGGTCTGTAATTTTCTTTGTAGAGGTTTTTCACCTTCTTGGTTAGCTCGATCCACAGGTAATTTTTTAAGCTATTGTAAATAAAATTCTTTTCCCAACTTTTCTCAACTATTTCATTATTGGTGTATAGAAAAGCAATGTTTTAAACGTTGATTTTGTATCCTGATCAATAAATATTCTTGCTTGGAAAACTGAGCAACATATTCTGGCTAACTGGAGGAATTACTGGAAGAACATGGAGTGGCTTACAGAAGTAAGTAAAGGGATACAGAGGTGGCTTGGAAAGAAGGCAAGATCATGAAGTGTTTAGTAGTAAGGCTCACAGCTAAGGAAACAGCCCAGGAACTGTTCTGAAGACATGACCGCCCCCTCCCTCAGTAACCCTGAAGTCTGAATTCTGCAGCCCTGGACTCAATGCATTCTCTGTAAATGACATCTCATTTGTCTTTATTTCTGTGTGTCAGCTCATTTGATATTTTTGGTAACTGGCATTGATTACTTTGGGATCTTTTCTTTAATAAAATATTCTCAGGGAAGTCTAAAAAGTTTCTTCTTGCATAAATTCCTCTATAAAAATATGATGTAATTGCAGCAGTTCTGAGATGCAAACTAATAGTTGAAATCTCACTCTTAAAATACGGTCCTTTATATTCAAAAACCCTTATATTTCAAGTCAAAGATATTTTAGGTGGTGGCTTCTCAGCTGACACTTCCGTAGTCACCTGTCTTTCAGCGTTTGGCTGTTCGATCCACTTAATCCAATCCATTGTCCTCTTCACTCATCTAAAGATAGTTTTCCTTTAACAGTTCAGTGAAATCTTGGTGACATTCTTGTTTCTCTTCAATTCTTGTATCTCTTCTGTTAAAACCTTTGGCAAAATGAATTTTTTTCTCCTTATTTTTCTCTCCCAAGTTTACTGCAAAATTTTTCAGAGTACTTGATTAAAAGACACTTGTTCTAGTCATTTCTAAGACTATTAAGACTTTAGCTTTTTCTTCCTCTGTATTTCCCTAACCAAAACTGCATCATGAAATGACTGTGCCAGGCCCTATTCTAATATTTGCAAACTAGAATGAATGTTGTTTTAAAGCACTAGGTCCTGCTTGGTTTGTTATACATTAGAGTTACTTAATATTACCAAAGAAGACAAGGCTCTAAAAATGGTAGCGTAGAACTAAGTAAGAACAAATTTTCTGACTACTGTACCTTATGTAAAGGTAAGTTTCCTGTAGAATGATATTTTCAACATACTCATCCAAAGACAGCTGCTTTCTCAGGCAATGCAAATCACGATTAAAAAAAAAATCACATGGATCGAAAACACAAATTCATAGTTATTTTAGGGCTTTAATATATAGTGCCACTCTGTTCCTGACCTCGCAGTGTTTCCAGGATCAAAAAAACCAAAAAACAAAGCAAAGCAAAAAACTAGTTTGTACCAAAAACGTATGTCTTCTCCTCACTTTGCTTCTAGTTTCTAGTCTCATGCATACATGTGGATACACAGTTCATGCCTATATAAGAGAATCAAAATTTTTGCATGACCTAAATTTGGGTCACTTTGGTAAATTCCTGAATTTTAGTAGTTCAATTTTGGTAAATTATCAAATGCTGATATTTAAACACCTAAAACCCTTACTTTATATAACACAAAAAGGTATCACAATTTAAAATTGTTATGATTTCCCTAATAGCTCTGTTTAGGCACAAAGTAATGAAAGCACTTGTTTTATAAACTACTAAAAAATTTCCATCCTTGGCAATTAATCTCTATACCACAGGCAGAGAATTTATCACAAGCCCACATTAGTGACATGGCTGACATGAAAAACTTCCAAGAAAGTCAGGTTACTTATCAAGTAAAACTTTAGGGTGAATAACTATTATCCTGGCCCAAACCACCTTAATCATCCATGTACAAACTCTGCTGAAGTCCCTGTCTCACAGGGAGAACTTGATAATTACATATTGCAAAATGATCGTTGATAATAATGAAAATAATAAGAATGCATTTATTTTATAACGGGCATCATTCTGAGTGCCTTGGGTTTTAATATTTATAATATCTTGCATCATTCAGTTGCTGCTATGTAACAAACTACTGCAAACTTTAGTGGCTTAGGAAGGAACAATTTATCATTTATCATAAATTTTGGTTGGGCTTGTTCATGCATAGCTTAGCTCCATTAAGAAATGAGTATTTTAAAATGGACTTCAGTGGTCATGCATGTTTCATCAGGCTAGTTTGGACTTGTTTTATAGTATAGGTAGGAATCCAAATGAGAAACTAAAATGTATAATACTTTTTGAGCCTTAGTCTCAAACCTGAGACACTATATTGGCCAAAGCAAGTTTTAAACCAATGCAGATACAAGGAGTTCAAGGAAGGCTGGGGACAGTAAGAAAGAATTCTACCTCTTGACAACAGAAGCTGAAAATTCACATAGCAAAAGGTATGGATACATGAAGGGATGGAGGATTTCAGCAAATTTTGTTATCAGTCAATCAAGGTATTATTTTTGAGTCTACTTTGCAGATGAAAAAACTGAGGAACATTTAGTTAATAACTTGGGAAAGGTACAACACTGCCCCTAGGGTTGCAAGTTTCTCGACAAGTAGTTTTTGTTGAGCTTCCACAAAAAAAAAAAAAAAAAAAAAAAAAAAATTACTTCAAAATTGTGTACAAAATTCATGGACTACACATGGAAATATAATGATATATCTATGAAGAACAATAGTAGAGAAGTATTTGCTTATTGTCCAATCGGTGCATAGGAAGATCCTTCATGATGCCCAGGAGTTGACTCTGTTTGGTACTGCACACAAAACTCTTTTTTATGTGCTTTATTGTCAAATGCACCATCCCTGGCTAACTTTATTTCTTCCACTATGAAAACTAAAGGGTAGCAATACTGTTATTACAAGCCAGGGATCTTTTGACTTAGTTGACATTAAAACAACATAGATGTTCTTTCTCCTGCAGTTTCCTACTATTATTTGCCCAATGATGATTGGTAACACCATTACTTATGATGCCAAAGTAATGACTGTGTGCCAACCATGAACACTGGCATCCGAAATTCTTTTTCAAAAGATTGTATGATACTTTGAACTCATGATCAGTATGCCTAAAGTATACAGGAATTTACCATTTGGAATTGTATCACATAAAAACAGAACAACACATCTTCTAAACATATCTTCTCTTTAGGCTATAATTTCTTTTTTAATGTTAACTGCTTTCCATATACTATCATAACTGCTTTCCATATACTATCAGAGTTGAGGATATGTGAGAAGATTTTGGGTAGAGTGAAAAGAACAGTCCCTTTTACATAAGAAATATGTGTGCCTCATCCATCACAATTTAAGACTGACACAAGACAGCATGATGTGATTGATTACATGAATTGGAAATAAGGAAAGGTCCACTGGCTTTCAGAAATTTGGAGACAGCTATCTCCTCGCCAGATGGCTACACATATAGTGTGGGTTGTCTAGAGAGAGTGAGATGGTAGCCTTGGGCACCAGGGAAAGGAGGTACACATTGTAAAGAAAGCCTCATGCCTTCCGGTGTTGTCAGCCGAAGTGGAGCCATGGCAAAGTACGGAAGGGCCAAGTACTCTGTAAACCCACACATATTGTTCAGGGTTCAGGGGAGGAGAGGTCCATTCATAGCCCAGAGACCTGAATTCATTCTGTGTGATATTTGAGTCACCTAAAATCTGGTTTCCTGGAAGTAATTTTTTCCTTTTTTCAGAAATAATATTTTTTCTTTTTTAGGGTGAATCAGAATGGTACCCAGTCACATTACATGTGTTACAAACCACAAGCAAGAAAAAAGTTATGTTTTTCAGAAGCATACTTGACACTAGGAAGGGTTTACTTATGTTTAACATATCTTAAATATTTTCAGAGTTGCACACTGCTCAAAATGTGGTGGCCAAGTTCTTAGTGTGCTCAGAGGTCCCTCACAAAATGCCTACATGTACTCAGAGCTTTGTTCATGGACTCTGGTTGGTTGACTCTATGTCCATTCAGAGTTCTATATCTCTAGAGAGTGCTAACTGATGCAAGTACTAATGTAAACTCAAATGAGGACTAAAACTTATTCATTCAGTAAATTAAAACTATATATGCATGTCATATGCATATATATATATATATATATATATATATATATATATATGAAGTAAACAGGCATATCAGGAGAGAGATCAAGTGGCCAATTGATCAGATTATATTTTTCAAGTCAGATTATATTTTTCAAGGTAATCTTCAGGAATGCTTCCCATCACATCACAGACTGCATGGTGACATAATCACAAAATGGCTTTGGTTTTATCAGATAGTTTTCCTTCTTTAAGTTATATTTGCTTTGACACTGGAGATATTTTAATCATTACCTATTCTGCTTTTTCTGAATTCCAGTGTAAGGAAATATAAAAATATAACATATATAATTCTGGTTCAATACATTGTAAATAGTAATTTCAGTTTTGAGGTGAGGTGCTGAGTTTCCCTGATGCTTCATTTATTATCACTAAAGAGTTGTGGAAATATCTTAGGCTAGAGGTCAGTGATTCCACACCTTTTCATATTGACAAATTAACAGGGAAATGAATGGATACTTTGGTTGCATTTCCCAAAAGTAGGCCTTTGAGAAAACTACATAGTACTTTATTTTGAACACTGAATACCATCAATATCAACATACTATAATGAGATATTTGACCCAACTTTTCTTTAAGAATAAATAAAAACCATTTTTTCATGCACAAAGATCTGAAAATGTTTCAATACACTATTGCAGTTGGAAGAAGTGAGGTGATTATTCTATATTGCCCAAGATAGCAGTTATGCTTTCCCACTGTTAGTCATTAACAGATAGAGATGAGGTTTTTCTAGACTTTGGGAGAGTATAGGTCCTTTTGAGCAATGAAATTTCTTCAGTGACTTGGTGCCAACAGCAGCAGGATGTTATGGTTTGGATATTGTTTTAGTGCCCCCAAAGATTTGTGTATTAAAATTTAATGCACCTTGTCATGTATTAAGAGCATGGAAAATTAACCTAACTATGGTGTTTAGAAATGGATCTTTTGGGAGGTGATTAAGTTTACAGAAGGTCATTAAGGTGAAGCCCCCATTGTTAAATGCTAGTATCTTTGTAAGTATGGAAAGAGAGACCAGAGGATACACACATGTGCCCTCAGTGTCTCACACATGATGTCCTGCACTGCCTTGGGATTCAGCCTCAAGGAAGCCATCAACAGAACTGTGAGCTAAAAAAAATCTTTTCTTTATAAAGTCACTCAATCTCAGGTATTTTACTGTAATAGTGAAAAATAGACTAAACACAGGAGTCACAAAGGGCTCAGTCACATAAGGTTGTACAAGTTTTTTGTTGCATTTTATCACCAGCGAGATCCAGGTCTGACCAGAGGATCTTCCAGGTCCTTTCCAGCTGTAACATTTCTGTGACTCTCTTTGCATCTTTTCCCCCTTCTATGATTAAAAAGATTAATCATATCTTTAACTGCGAACTTCCTAATTTGTGCCTCTTTAATGATTAGACACAAGCTTCATATATGGAAAATTCTTTACTTATCCTATATTTTCTTGCTCTCCCAAAGCTTCCTCCTCAGTCTTTCAAACACTGCAATCTAACAAAGATGCTTATAACAAAGGACATAAAAACAACTCCAGCAAGCACTGTTTTTGGCTCATGTAGTTAGAAACTTTGACTTAGTGATCAAAACAGGTTTTGAATAAGATATATCATCATAATACACTAAATTACACAAACTTATTTTAATTTGAACTAAAAATATTCCCATTAAAGTTAAGTTTTCTAACATTCTTTGAAGACTATTTCTCATAAAGTTATGGATACCTACCATTAAAATTCTTTTTTCCCTGTGCCTTCGTGAAGTGTCTAATGAAGAAAAGTGGTGTCAGGACTGAATTGGGTCTTCTTTTAACATCTGGCCCTATGTATCCCTACAAAGGGATAATTAACATTCCAGGCAAGACAGAAAGGACAGCATTGGATTTCATCACACACAGAACCATGTGCATTTTAAATTTTAGAAATTATTTCTTTCTGGAATTATTTCTTTAGTATTTTCAGACCATGCATGACTGCAGGTAACTAGAACCAAGAGAGGTATAAGCTTACAAAAGGAAGGACTATCTCAAAGGGAAATTTTTAGACATCTTGCTGGAGTCCTACTTGAGTGCTTATGAGGGAGAAATGGGTAAGTTCAAGGTTAAGGTTCTATCTTCAAGGGCATTTGCTTCTGAGCAGTAGCAACTTTGTAAACCAAAACACCTTCAGTTATTAATCAAAATCTTGCAGGAAGATACCTAGAAATTAAATATCTGGGTTGAATGCAATTTCTAGATTTAGTTTTTTGAGGACTCTTCATAATGATTTGCATAGTGGTTGTACTAGTTCACATTCCCACCAACAATGTAGAGTATAATATTCTAGATAACAGTCCTCTGTCCAGGGAATAGCTGGCAAAATCTTTTCCCATTCTGTAGGTTGTCTCTTGACTTTGTTGGTTACTTCTTTTGCTGTGCAGAAGCTTTTAAATTTGACATGATCCCATTTGTTGATTTGATGTTATTTCCTGTACAATTGGGTTCTGTTCAGAAAGTCCTTGGTTATGCCTATGTCTTCAAGAGTTTTGCCTATGTTACCTTCCAGCTAATTAAGTGTTTCTGTTTTAATATTTAGATCTTTGATCCATTTTTATTTTAATGTAGTACATGTGAGAGAGATGGGTCTAGATTTAATCTTCTGCATGTGGATAGCCAGTTTTCTCAACACCATTTATTAATAAGACTATTTTTCTTCTAGTGTGTGTTTTTGGCCCCTTTTGTAAAAAATCAAATAGTTGAATGTACTTGAGGTTGTTTCTGCATTCTCTGTATTGTTCCGTTGGTTGACATGTCTGTTTTTTGTGTCAATACCATCTGTTTTTATCACTGTAACTTTGTAATATAACTTAAAATTCAGGATAGTGATGCCTCCTGCTTTGCTCTTGTTGCCCAGGATTGCTTTTGCTATTCTAGGTCTCTTCTGGTTCCATATGAATTTTAGGATCATTTTCTCCAATTCTGTGAAGAATGCTATTGGTATTTTGATTGGGAATGCTTTAAATCTGTATATAAATTTTTGAAGTGTACACATTTTAGCTATATTATTTTTGCTTATCCAGGAACAAGATATCTTTTCATTTTCAGATGTCCTCTTTGACTTCCATTTTCAGAGTACTGTGGTTTTCATTGTAGAGGTCTTTCACTTCCTTAGTTATGTTAATTCCTAAGTATTTGATTTTTCTTGGTGCTATTGTGAATAGTTCATTTTCCATGTGAATTTTAGGATTGTTTTCTCTAGTTCTGTGAGGGATGCTGTTAGTATTTTGATTGGGATTGCATTAAATTTGTATGTCAGTTTTGAAGGTATGGTTATTTTGACAATATTAGTTGTACCTATTCATGAACAGGGGATATCCTTCTATTTTCTGATGTCCTCTTCCATCTCCTTTTCTGGAGTACTGTAGTTTTTGTTATGGAGGTCTTTTTCTTCCTTGGTTAGGTTAATTGCTAAGTATTTCATTTTTTTGATGCTATTTTGAATGACTCTGTGTTCCTAATTTCTCTTTTCAGCAAATTCATTATTGGTGTTCATAGTACCGTAATACAAGCATACCCATGTTTATACCAGCACAACTCATAAGGCTAAATCTTGGAAGCAGCCTATATGTCTATCATCAGATAAATGGATAAAGAATATATGTGGTCTGTATATACTATGGGGTACTACTCTGCCATAAAGAAGGATAAACTTGAGTCATTTGTAGGAAAATGGATGCACCTTGAAACCAAAATAGTAAGTGAAATAGATGAGTCACATGAGCTTAAATATCACATGATTTCTCTTATGTAAGAAACCCAAAACATAAATTATTATAAAGCAAAATAAAACATAAAAGGAAACAGAGGGATAGATCTTTTGCAAAAGGGAAGGGGACCAAGAGCTGGGGGGGGAAGAAGGCAAGAGGTGAGGACGTGTTATGTATGTGTACCGACTCCCTATGATGAATGTAATCATTATGTAATGCAAGCATGTACTAATAAAAAAGAAACAAAGTCAAAATAAAAAGAATAGGAGTAATTCCTGAATATATCATAAAATTTGTCACATTGCCTTCATTCTTTTAAGGAAAAAATGACTGAGACCAGACACTAAATGCATCACAGCAGAATAATGAAAACACAGCCTTTTCCATTCTGTCTCCGAGGTCACCAGGCCCCACCACAGGGAACGACTCTCAGAGACTATTTGTTGAATGAATTAATAAGTTTGTTCATCATTGACCTTATTCCTAGGATTTGTTATCTGACAGCACAGTGAAAACATAAACAATGTCCAGAATACATGTGAAGATCAACACATAGCAATGGAGTAGAATGACATAACACAACCAAAGCTCCTTCAAGAACAAACCAAAGCTGGGCGTGGTGGCGCATGCCTGCAATTCCAGCACTTCAGAGGTTGAGGCAGGAGGATCACCATGAGTTTGAGGCCAGCCTGGGCTACACAGTGAGTTCAGGGCCAGCCTAAAATGCATAGCAAGATCCTGTCTCAAAAAATAAAACAAAACAAAAGAACAAGTTGAACTATATGAAATTAAATAGGGACTAAGGACAGAATGCTAAGAATTTTTGTACATTTTGTCATCTTATAAATGCAGTTAAATTAGTCTTCCAAGATTCCAAATATATATATATATGTGTGTATATACATATACACATATACACATATATACACACATATATATGTGTGTATATACATACACACACACACACACACATATATATATAGAGAGAGAGAGACTTGGATAGATGTTATTTTTTTGCCACAAAAGGACATATTTGCTAATCATTGTGGAGATAGCTGATATCTGAGGTTTTTATTTAACTATTTGAACCAAAGAATCTTATTGATTAGCCATGTTTTCACTTCACGTTACATATATTTAAACAAAACAAAGAAAGCAAAAAACAAAAAACAAACAGAAAAACAAGCAATAGAGCCACTATTAACTGGAAAACAAATTTGTGTTGACCTCAGCAAACACCTCCAGTAGGGATGTAGTCATTGAAGAAGCACATAGAGAGTCAGGACAAGCAATGTGCCAGTTTGCTGTTTCTATGCTTTATAACTATATGTTTGTCCATTTTCTAGCTATTTGTTTTTCACATATCAGAGAGTCTAATAGTAAATCCACTGATACGTCCATTTGGGTTTCATCTACATAATTTATCAACTAAAGCATCCTTCATATGACAATATGCCCTGTTGCTTGAGAATAATTTGAACAAATAATAATTTTTGTTAAATTTTATATATTGTAATAAGGTTTAAGTCTAAAATACTGATGACCATAATGGACAAGTTATTTCCACCCCAGTTTAAGGTGATGCTTAGCTTGTAAAGAGAAATGTAATAAGTAATTGTTATTGTCTTCAAACCAGGGTTATAATTTATTTTGTGATAGAGAAGTTGTCATTCTTACATTTAGTACATTAGTTATATAACTTTATCCCATGTCCTTTTCCTTCTTATCACCATTCCATCAAATATTAGACTTATTAGTAGTTTTATTTAAATGTCCTCAAATGTTTGTTTCCCAATAGTAAGGTTTCAGTAAATCAATATAAAGATTAATATTTTTAAATGATCTATTTTTCCTGGGAACCAACTGCTGCTTCCATGGATGCAGTAATGGGAAATTGCCTTGGCAACATCTCTGGAAATTTAGGTTAAATCACTGGTGTCTTTAGAATGCTAATATTATTAGTTGAGTACAGAATGTCATAACCAAACACTTGAGCTTTATCTGTGTGTCCAGAAGTCACCGCACTTAGTGAGGTCTTTGTGAAGGGCGAACTTACTCAAAACTGCACCTGTTTTTGCTGAGAAGAGAAGCTAGTGACAAAATCTGAAAGAACTAATGTCAAAGAAACATTTTAATCATCTGCTCCCTGTTTGACTTAATTATACATTTTTCTATCTCTTGTAGAAATGAAATATATCCTTATTTTCAACACATATTTTAAAAAATCTGACATTACCAAGGAACTAATTATATACTCCAGTGATGCTTAAAGACATGTTCACAAAGTACATTTCTCTCTTAGGAACAACTACAAAAGCAACAACAAAACAAGAAATCTTCTTGAAATTATTAGAAAACTTTTGGAACCCTGAATAATAATTAGAAAAGGGTGAGGATGTTTCAGAAATATGGAAAGATGTGACTATGTCACAACCATATTATAGATCTTGGAACAAGCTGGCAAAGTTTATACCCAAGATTGTACATTAAGGTAAAAACTCAGGATCTCTTTTCAAAAAATGGAAACATGGTATTCCTCTGGACATATTTGAGCTTTAAGAAGCAGAAGGAAAATTAGGCTGCATAAAAAATCACATAGCCAAATCATATTTGTAGAAATCATCTGTTGGTTTACCCTGATGTGAGAGAAACTCCCTCTGAGCAGTACATAACAGTCTGTCCCCAATAATTGTGGAGAAATACAGGTTAAAGGACAACATCCGTGTCTGCATCAAAATAAAATTGTGGCAGCTTGGAGCGAGTTTGTGACTCCACCCTCTACTATGCACACAGCCTGCCCATGAAAATTTTACCTTGCTCAGAAATGAATTAGTAAAACCCCACGAAGTCTATAGAAATTATGAGAATAAAACATAGAAAAAGAACCAAAACATAACAATGTCAAAGAACCTGCAAAAGAAAGAGCAGTTGAGTATTGTGACTGAAGCAGAAAATATATAGCAGATAATTGTAGTTTGACCAGTTCTTTGCTATGAATAAAAATACAAAATTGTGACTTTTCAAAAAATGATACAAATTCTTCTGGGAAGATACCTAGAAGAGGAATAGCTGGGTCAAATGGGACCTCAAATCCTAGTTTTTTGAGGAATCTCCACACTGATTTCCACAGTGGGTGTACGAGTCTACACTCCCTATGCACATCTAAATTGTACCAATAATTTAATAAACAAGTGATACGAAAAGACAAGATTTGTTTTTAAAAGTCAGAGTAGAAATGACAAAATCACAAAAGAATGTGAAATAAGACTTGTCAGAGCTTGGGGAAATTTTGAAGTAAAAAGTGATAGTGAAAATGGAAGCAAAATTGGAAGGTGTGAAAAAAAAAGAGTATAAAAAGCATTGAAAACAAGGAAGATGCAGAATATTAAAGTGAACTAAGAAGAATTGGTATAAATAACTAAATAATAATAGAAAAATAAGGAAGAAGGAAGAGAAGCAGAGAAATCTCAAACTATAAATAATTTATTCCTTCCTTCTCTCCTATCCCTAGAAATAAGCCAGATATAATGGAACAGAAAATTAATGGAAGATATAATTTCATAAAACTGTCAATACAAAAAGACATAAATCTATACAGTTAAAGGAAATATTCTTTTGCAGGAAAAATCACATCAAATATTCTGTTAAAAAGACATATTTTAGTAAAGTCTCTGGGCATCAAAAATAAAAAGAGAATATTTGGCAATTGGGCAAAAACAGTAAGTTGCTCAAAAGAGAAAAAGTTCTCCCTTTTATTACATTAAAAGGAGATCTTTGTGTGATGACACATGCTTGTAACCATAGCTATTTTGTAGGCTGAGGCAGAAGGATTGCAATTCAAGGTTGGTCTGCGCAACTTAGCAAGAGCCTGTCTCCAAATTAAAAAAAAAATTAAAAAGGCTAGAGACGTAGCTCAATGGTATAACATTTGTCTAGCATCTGCAAGGCCCTAATTCAACCTTCAGTACCAAGAAAAAAGAAAAAGAAAGAAAGAAAGAAAGAAAGAAAGAAAGAAAGAGAAAGAAAGAAAGAAAGAAAAGTGTTGAGCAAAGTGCTTGAGAAGAAAGGTAATTTCCCCAAATTTTAGACCCACCTAAACTGTCATTAAAATATGAAAGCAAAGGAAAAAACATATGATAACATTAGAAAAGAAAGGTAGAGAATGTTGTCCTCATGCACCTATCTTGAAACCAGTAGAATAAATGCCATGCCACTAAGAAACAAATAGAACAACTACAAGGGATTGGCCATGAGTCCTGAATATACTTAACATGTACACTAGACTAAACAAATGTAAGAAATAGATAATATTGTGTAAATATCTGTCCTAAATCAATATTTCTAAGAAGAAGGGGAAGAGAATGAAGAGATGATGCAAGCATGCTAATGTCTTTCTTTTTCTTTTCTTTTTTATAACAGTATTAGTTTACAATATATAATAATTACAACCATCTTGAGAAATCAGTAATATACAGTAACATATTAATCATTTTTACTTCCCATTCTTCTCCCAAACTTCCATATCCCCTATCCCCATATCCCCTTCCCACCTCCACAAAGTCTACATCTCTGTTTTCTACTATCTTTTATTTTGCTTTTTAAATTATTTATATTTCAGATTTCTCATATAAGCGAATATTTCACATTCTGTGAATCTAATTTATTGCCCTTAGCATTACAATCTCAAATTGTATCCATTTTCCTAAAATTATATCTTTCTTTATAGCTGATTAGTACTCCCTTCTGTATGTTACACCATATTTTCTTTATTCATTCGTCACTTTGATGGTCATATAGGCTGCTTCCCAGATTTAAATATCGTGAGTCCTGCTGCTACACACATAGGTATTCATGTATCACTGTAATATGGTGTCTTTAATCTTTTGGGAAGATAGAAGAGGTATATCTAGGTCAAATGGAATTTCTATTTTTAGTTTCATGAGGAGTCTCCACACTGATTTCCCTAGTAGTTGTACTAGTGTACATTCCCACCAACAGTGTAGAAGATTTCCTTTTTCCCCAAAACCTCACCAGCATTTGTTATTTTTTGAGCTCCTGATGATAGCTATTCTTTCTGGAGTAGGATGGGATCTCAGTGTTGCTTCGATTTGCATTTCCTCTAATAACTAAAAATGCTAAGCATTTTTGTATGTATTAATTGGCCATTTGTACTTCTTTTGAGAAGTGTCTGTTCATTTCAATTTTCTTTTGTTTTTAATAAAGTCTAAAATATATTGTTTGGAGACAATAAAATGAGTAATAGAAGTAAAGAGATATTTAGTCATATAAAACAATCCTTCACAATACAAAAGAAAATAAAACAAGATAATAGAAAGTTACATGAATTAAATGCTTGGAGGAAATAAGGTGGTTATCATAAATCTAACTAGCTCCATCCACCATAACCCTTAAAATATGTTGCTAAGTGTTAACAGATGTAGATTCAGAGTGATAAATTACACACACACACATACACACACAAACACACACACACACACATAATTGGGGATTGAACGCAGAGCCTTTTTGCTGAACTACATCACCAGTTCTTTTTTTTTTTTTTTTTTTTTACTTTTTATTTTGAGGCAGGGTCTCGCTAAGTCTTCCAGGCTAGACTTGAATGTGTGATCCTCCTGCCTCAGCCTCCCAGAATGCTAGAATTATAGGCATGTGCCACTAGGCTAAGCTCCAAATTCTGTGTAGAACTATAAGTTCTAATGTCATTCAAAGTGTTTCAGAACACATAAAGTATACTTTCTAAATTATTCATGAGACAATGTTAATAATGAACTGCAAATCCAACAAAGAAAACACACAGAGAATTGCAGATCCAAAATCCTAAATAAAAATTAGCAAACCCAAAACATACTTTAAAACAATATACCAAGAATAAGTAGGCTCTCTTTCAATACCAAGATATTTCCATTTTTAAAATGTATTAATATTTACCATTCTATAAGATACAAAGAAAATGTGTGGAATTCCGTATTGAAGTGTTTTTTAATTAAATGTTCTAATGAACAGATGTGTCTCAGTCTGTTTGTGCTACTATAACAAAATATCTGTGACTAATTTTCAAAGGATAGAAATTAATTTTCTCATAGTTCTGGAGGGTGGGAAGTCCCAAATCAAGGTGCCAACATTCAGTGTCTGGTGAGGGCTGTTCTTGCTCATTCCAAGGTGACACAGGTTACCATGGCTTCAGGGAGTGAAAGGTATGAAAAGGCAGAAGGGAGAGAATGCTGTTCCCCCAGCCTTCAGATAAGGCTGTTAATCCCATTCACGTGAGCTTTCCTACTCTTACAAGCCCCACCTCTTAACACCTCTATATTGGATATTTAAATTTCTTTTTTTTTTTTAATGTGGGTACCAGGAGTCTAACTCAGGACCTCACACTTGCCAGCAGGCACTTGTGCCACTGAGCAATATCACTGGCCCCTTTTTTTCCTTTATGTGGGTACTGGGAGTCAAACTCAGGACCTCATGCTTGCCAGGCAGGCGCTTGGGCGGCTGAGCCATCTAACTGGCCCTGGAGATTTAAATTTCTATGTGAATATTAGAAAAAATACATTCAAACCATAGCAATATGAATAGTTGAAAAATTTTCCCACCTGATAAAGTATCTATTAAGCATTTTTCAAAATCTGGAAACAATCTTATTAAAGTCATAATCAAAAGAAGCATAGCTACTGTCATCCAACATCATTTAACCTGTTATGTTATTTGCAAATAATTTAATAATCTTCTCCAAGAAACCCCAAGAAAATCAGCTGGAAACCTTTTATAAGTACAATAGTAATCATGTGATATACTAAAATATAATACTGCACTTACAATATCTACAAAGGTAATAACATACTTAAATACAAATATCTATGAATAAATAAAATATTTAGAAATAAACAACAGATGTGTAAGATGTATAAGAAGAAAACTAAGTATGCCTGATGTGGTTTATGTCTACATGTCCCCCCAAAGCCTCGTGCAATAATAGGGGTTTTTTTGGAGGTGGCTGAATCTAGAGTGTGTGATTGATTCGTAGTGCAATTCTGAGATTAAGGTTTCTGGGATTAAGGGTGAGTAATTTCTGGATCAGTCCACTGATTGGATTTGCACTGCTCTAATCTGGGTAGACAGGATACAATATAAGGAATAGAGAGAGGCTTGTCTCACTCTCTCTTCTTGCTTTTGCTGTCTTCCACCGCCATGAACTGTTGCGCCTCTGCCATGTGCCACCCTGCTTTGGAGCCAGACAATTATGGACTGAAACCTCTACTAACTGTGAGCTAAATAAGCCTTTTCCTTTTAACTTTGAGTGTCAGGTATTTTGTCTTAACAATGAGAAAAGTAACTAAGACAGTGCCCCAGAGATAAAGGCAGAGACTTGAATAAATAAAATGGTAGACTATGTTTCTGGAGAGAAAGACTAAACTCATAAATCTTTATTCTCCCTCACTGATCTATTGATATCAGGATTTAATCATGGAGTCTACCTCCAATCACTCTACTCACACTTTCCACTTGCTTGAGTCTTAGCAGGTAGTTATGGGTACTTAAAAGTGACTGTGAATGGGGCCTCAGGCTTTTTTGAGAGACACAGCAAAGAGCCCATGAGGAAGGGGAAGTCTCTGAAAGAGCTTGATATTTAATTTTCTATGTACCCCAAGGAAACAAGGTTTGGTGTTGACTGTTGTGATTGTGCTAACTCTACCTGACCTTCAAAAGATCAAGAGGGAAGAGATGGATGGGATGGATCTTTCCTAGGTTGAAAGTTGGCTGAGAGGCATGAAATTGCAAACAATGAAGGATTCCCTCTGCCTTTCAGACACCGAGCAATCCCCACCATTCAGGATCTCCCAGCAGCAAAACTTGAGCCTAATTGCTGACTGAAGATAATAACTTCTTATCTTGCTGGCACCAACAGTGAGAAGAGGCTACCTCAGATTCAGCACATACTCACAAATAAGGAATGTTTTTCTAAATATCATCAAAACCCTAGAAACCATAAAATATTAAGTAATTTTATACAGAAAACAATAGGACAATTCTAGGGAGAAAAATACCATCTGAAGGATAAGAAGGCTCAAGAAACACAAAAGTGTTAGAAGGAGAAATATGAAACTGTTGAAAATATGGTAAGTTTATATCTAAGACAAAGGATTATATTTTAAAATAGCTCCAAGTAATGTTTCTAAAAATCAATAAGGACTAATAACCCAATAGAAGAACAGGCAAAAATAATGAAAAATCAAAGACAAGAAAGTGGAAATGGCTTTTCAACATATGAAAAGATACTCTATTTTGCTCATTATGAGATGAATTCATCTGAAGACTACATATTTCTAACATATCAAGTTGCAAAGATCAGTGTTTGGTAACCTGCTGTTTTGAGTAAGAGAGAAAAGGAAGCACTTTCCTTTCTTCCAGGCAGAGCTGGCCCCACACCAGGATGGTCTGCTTGGGGTGTGCACTGTGGCTGGAGGTCGGACTGTGAGTTTGCTGAATGGACAGGGTACAGTGGTAAACAAAGTCATAGAAAGGGACCCTGCTGTCACCTAGGAGCATTCAGAAAGTGGTCAGTTTGTGTGAATATTGTTTGGACAATTGATTGCCAATATCTTGTACCCTGAGTAGCTAATTTAAAGATAACAATACACAATGAATTAACTATTGTTTCCCTCCTATTATGTTGTTTTGAAATTTTATTCTATTTTTTCTCTTTAAAAAAAAGAAAGAAAGAAAGTGGTCAGTGTCTTTAGCAACTGAGTTTTAGTACTAGGCTGTGCCATGGCTACTAATAGATTTCCATAATTTAGCCGTTCACCTCCATAAGAAAAGTGTGCTTAGTTTCAAATAAATGACAAAAATTGGACCATAAGCCACTAATAAATGAGGTCCAGGATTTATTTAATGTAGCTTTCAAAGTCTCCCTGAAGATTCTACTCATGAAGTTTATAAGTGATAAGACCAAGGACATATAGTAAAATACTTCTACTGAGGTAAGATTAGGTCTCTTATTTTTTCCTATATATTCTACTAAATGTGGTTCTCTGGGGAATCACAAAGGAAGATCTTAAAGTACAGATCCCTCATCCACCTATAATTTTTTTCTATCATTATTCTTCTGACACCAAATGTGCAGGTGTTATGGTTTGTGTCTAGGTATCCCCCCAAAGCCTCACGCAATTTTAGATGGGGCTTTTTTGGAGGTAGCTGAATCTAGAGTTTGTGATTGATTCATGGTTCAATGCTATGATTAAGGGTGCTGGGATTAAGGGTGGGTGATTGCTGGATCAGTCCACTGATTGGATTGAAACTGCCCTAATCCTGGTAGACTGGATACAATATAAGGGACAGAAAGAGGCTTGTCTCTTCTCCTCTCTTCTTGCTTTTGCTGTCATTCATGGCCACAAACTGTTGTCCCTCTGCTATGTGTCACCCTGCCTTGGAGCCAGCCAATTATGGACTGAAACCTCTATAAACCATGAGCTAAATAAACCTTTCCTCCTTTAACTTTGGATGTCTGGTATTTTGTCTCAGCAAAGAGAAAAGTAACTAAGACAGTGGGTTTTTTCTTCACATCAACTAATTTGCCAGCTCCCTGGAACCAACTGTTTGTCCTCTAATTCAACTCTATCCTGACACTATCTACCTGGAGTTAGAGACAGATACAACAAGGTAAATGGCTGTTTCACAAGCCTCCATCTCAGATGCTAACAGCAAGTCCAAGAGCTTCCCATAATTTTACCAAACAGCTATAAATCGAGGGCTCTCACCCCCACTTTATCAGGTTCAATAATTTGCTAGAAAGGCTCACAGAGTTCAGCAAAACCATTTGCCTTCTATTAACATTTATTATAAAGGATACAACTCAGAAGTAGATCAGTAGAAGAGATGCATGGAGCAAGGTGTGAGGGTGCAGAATTCAAACGTCTTCTTCAGGCAAAGCATCCTCTTAAGACCTCTATATGTTCACCAACCTAGAAGCTCTCAATTCCATTATTTAGGGGATTGTCACGGAGATTTTATTATACAGATATGCTTCATTAAATCACTTGTCCTTTGTAGTCAACTCTAACAAAAGCCCCTCTATTCTCCCAGGAGGTTGAAAAGTGGAGCTGCAAATTGCAACTCTCTGCTGTGGTTTAGATGTGGTTGAATGTCCCCCAAGGATTCTAGTGTTGGAAGCTTAGTCCCCACTGTGGCAGTGTTAAGACGGTGGAAGCTTTAAGATGTGGGCCCTAAAAGAAGGTAATTAGGTTATGGGGCAGGCACTGTCCTCAGAAGGGATTAATGCTGGTCTGGTAAATTGAGTTAGTTCTCAAAAGAAGTGGATTGCTATAAAGCAAAACCACCATATGCTTGGTTCCTCCCCTTCACATTTCTCCACCATGTTGTGACACATCCAAGAGGGTTGTCTCACCAGGATACCAGTGGCATACTCAGAGATCTTCAGAACTGTGGGATGAGTAAGCTTTTCTTTATAAAGTACCCAGCCTTGGATATTTTGTCATAGCAACACAAAACAGATTACTATACCCTCTATTCACATGGTTGGTTTCTCTGGTGACCAGCCCCCATCCTGAAGCTCTGGAAAGGATGTAACCATGAGTCATTTCATTACCACAAAAAAGACACTCTCATCACTTTTGAGATTTCAATGGTTGGAGAAATTCTGTGCTGGGTACTACAGCAAAGACCAAATATGAGGGGTACTCAAAATATGCAGTGAATGTTTAAATTTTTAAAAAATTATTGCAGTAAAAGACTCATTGCCATTAACTTCCCTCGAAATATGCCCCCTCATTTCAAGCACACTTATCTCCTCATTATTGCCACTTTTGGAAGCAGATCTGTGGACTTCTGACTCTTCCCCAAAGTCAAAGTAACTATGAAAGGTGAATGTTTTTACCTTTGACACGACATTGAGGCAGCCATGACAGCACAACTAAAGACACTCAGGAAAGAAGGCTTCCAGAACTGCTTCAGAAAGTAACAAGAATGATAGGATAATTATGTTTGAATTGAGGGGGAGTGTTCTGAGAATGCATAATGGCAAAGGGTCTTTTACTATAATAAAGCTTTTTAAATTTAAACCTTCACAGTATTTTTCAATCACACCTCATATATGTTTCTTGTTGTATTAAAGCCCTTATATCATCTTATATAGCAAGTTAGGGTCTAGGATTCTATAATTTTTCAGTGCACTTACATAAATTCTTCTAGGTAATTAAGTGCATTTGAGGGGGGATGATTGCACATCCCACCACATCTCTGTCATAAATATCTTATAGTCCCTGATACCAAGAGCTCTTATTCAGTCAAAGAAAGCCATCTGGATTACGTTCTATGCGGTAAGAGGTAAGATTGGGAAATACACAAAAGAGAGGATTTATTGAATAGAAGGAAATATAGCTAATTGAATAATAGCTACAGAGCTGAAATTTCATCTCCATGCTTCCTTTCTTTTTAAAACCAATAAAATTCATCTATTATACTACCTATTTGCAAAGACCTAATTAAAGTGATAGAACATATTGAAATTAAGTAATTAACCATGTAGTAATTTTCATTTTAAATATTTGACATATTTATGGTTCTTTGGCAGTAAGATCATTATTTCTGTTTATCATTTAAGATTTTCTGTGCCTGAGAGGATCAAATAATTATAGTATTATACAAACTGAGTTCAGGGGGCCATGTTTCACTTATCCTCTTCTACAAATACATTATTCTATAGAAATTGAGATTTTAAGTTGTCATTATAAGCCCATTGGTATGGTTAAGAATATTGTGACAGTATAAGTCAAAGAGTTGAATGTTTTGTATTGGTGCAAACATGAAATATTCAGGGTAGGCAAACTCTACATTTATAGAGTAAGCCCTCTAAAATGTTTTACAAAATCAAATTAATTTCTGTAACTTCAGAGAAGATGCCTTCTGATGACCATCTCTCCAGGTCTTACCACCCTGAATTATGAAAGAGTGGAGGCTGAAATGCCCACACTGGTGGGAGAGCTGCTACCAAAAATAATCAACCTCTCTTATACTCAGTTGATTTTATCTATCAGCTTCAGAACTGTTCTCTCAGGTCTCGTGTCTGCCAAAATGGTAAAAATCTTTGAAAAAGAAAAAAAACTTAGAATTGCCTTAATTAGTTCATTATTATCCAAAGTCTTTTGCATTTTGAATAATTCCTGGCACATTTTAATCTGTTGGCTTGAATACTTATGTGACAAGACACTTAGAAGAAAATTCATAGAAGAATCTAAAGGAGGAGTTTAAAATTTAGCCTTGATGAATAGTATTCGAAAGTATAAAATTGTCATCATACTCATGTTATAATTCTCTTTATGTAAATAGAAAAATAATGAACAAAAGAGATTATGTAAACAGAAAAATAATGAACAAAAGAGAGAATTTTAAAGTTTGTATATAAAGTCCTTTAACTAAGTGAAATCAGTTTGTTCATCTTAAATTACCCATTTTCAGAGTGCTGCATGTATAGACAATATTGTTAGGTCCTTTCTGCAGATTTACAGATCATCCTTAAGTTGTTTATTCCAGTATACTTTTATAGTAAGGACTATATAATGAGTATCACAATCTTCTTAAGTATTTGGACATCATTTTTGGCTAAATGTCAGGGAACAACGTTCATAATCACAAACTTTCCCTCCACTGAGATTAAGTGCGCTCATTATCTTTGGCAGAATGACAGTGTGTCGACAGTGGAGTTCACCAGAACTCCCATTCAAGGCACCTCAGTCATTGCTGCGAGGCAGTTAGACCCGGCCATTGCCCATAATTACCCCCTTGCTCAGCAGCTGGAAGATGCTCACATATGCTTCATAAATAGACATTTTCTAAACCATCCAGCTCTCTTCTCTCAGCAATCAGTGTGCATTGGAAAACGTAGCCTCTATGGGATTCTGCCCATGGAGGCCTCAGAAGCCTGTACCTACGACATTAGAACCATAGTCCCTGGAAGAAAGTACTGAGGTGAGAATCATAAAGTCAAATGATCAGAGAAGGCAGTAAATGCCACAATGCTTTGGGACAATTTAATCTTGGATGTTAACTCTGTTCTCTTTCCTAACAACTCAGGAAGCATCTCTGTGTTCCAGCTATTGGTACTAGAAACATCAGTGTTATAGTGATGAAAAAATCATAGGCCATAACCCAGATTTTTTTTGCTATTTTTATTTCACTTAATGCCATTTGAAGATATTAGTCTACAGTGACCAAGTACAAGTTCCCTGCTGAAAACAGTCCATTTCAAGTGTGTTGCTACATTGTTCCCATAAAACAAAAATGTACTAGAATTTCTGCTATTTTATAGCTCACATTGCCTCTTAGTCCCAAAGTGGCACGTACACCTTTTATCACACCAATAGTTTCAATTTCGAATTAGAAATTTTGGTCGCTGATACTGGATGGGAGAAACAGAAAGTTATCAAATGACAAATAGTCTAAGAAGACTAGGGTTGTGCCCCTGTGGGCTAAAGTAAACATTAAACAACTAGAATTTCACTTCAATCTTGGAGGCAATTTTGTTGAAGAAGAGACAGAGGACCCCTTAGATGAGTCTTTCATATGCCCAGGTTTTGGAGCACAGAAGACTGAACAGACCACAGGCAGGGAAAAAGCTTGGTTTGGTAAAAGAGTTCATGTAGTAGATTGTACAGTGCTGCCTGCAGAATAAGCAGAAAGGTTTGGAATTGATTATGTATAGAAAAAGGAGTTGTGCTGGGTTTTCATTTTAGAAAAGATAAACTCAGTCTATGAGTGATCGGCCATAGTGAACCTAACTTCCTCTGCTGAGAAATGGTATTAGATATAAAGTTACCTTATAAGTACAAATTCTACATTACATTTCCTGGAAATCAGACTTGGCACATAGTACATGTTCAGTAAAAGTTTGTTGAATACATAAATGAGCCATTTTAAAGTAGAGGGCCTCAGATTTTCTAATTTATTCCTAATAACAGCTAAAATTATCTAAGCACCACCAAGCACAAGGTAAAACTGCTTTCAAATAGGAAATCCTTTGGACAATTCATGTCTAGTCCTACAAATGCATAAATGTTTCTTCAAGAATCATCTAAAATAATGGATCAAAAGTAATGTTATATTATTTCCTGATGACATTAACATTTTCCCTTTTAAATCTTCAAATAAAGTTTCCACCTTTGAAGGATATGCCATAATTATTGTTATTTTCATCCTTTGCCTACTACCCTTGTCTTTGTGGACACCCTGCCTGTGAGGAATTTGTGATACAGTTGCAGAAATAGAATCCAAGCCTTCAAAAGCCATCTTGGGCCAAGAGAAAACATAAACCCTGTGGATTATACCAGCCTCCAATCACACTTATCTTTATTCATGCTGCAATGCCAGACCTCCATCCACTTCTGGTGAGGAAGAAAAACACCAGACAACACCATACATTCTGGGTGTTAAGGAACTTCCATAGAATAAAATTGCATTATTTATTGATATTTATAATCAAAGGACCCCAATTTTTTCTCTTTCTTTCTCTGCTTCCCACCCACAACAATATAAAAAAAAACCTTAATGTAAGCTATTGGTTGGGTGTTGGGAGCAGGGTTGGGATAGCAGCCAAGTGAGCATATTGGTTTTTGCTCTCTCTTCCATGCAGGAGGAGAAAGTATTCAAGAATTCCAAGAGTTAATCTTAGGGTGGGCTAGAAACAATAGGATTCTTTGTCTAGGTGTAGGGAGGAAGGACCTAGGAGTTCTCTGAGCTGGTTTCACACCTTCCTGTGCAACTCAATGATATGGAGATATTTTCTCCCATCCCCCCATCCCTAGGTCCCTTTTGGTCTTGAGTATTTGAAGGATCGTGGCTGGCATCTGGTCAAAATACATATTCTACAGTTGGGTAAAGTAGTCTGTCTGTTTTCTTTTTTGATATTCTATCTTGTTATTCTATCCTTTACTGATGGTGGGATGCTGAAATTGCCTACTAATTTTTACTACTACCTGTTTCTCCTTTCATTTCTGTCAATGCTTTCTTCATAGATTTGGGTACTCTCATTTAGGTGCATATATATTTGTAATTGTTTTCTATTTAGTGAATTGACCCTTTTATCAGTATTTAATGTCCTTCTTTGTCTCTTGTTTTTGTCTTTGTCTTGACAGTTTTTGAATAAAGTCTATTTTGTCTTACATAAGAGTGAGTGCTTTCTGTTCTCTTTTCATTACCATTTGCAAGGAATACCTTTTTCCATCTTTCTACTTGCAGCCTGTGTTTCCATGTGTAAGTCACCTTTCTCATAAAAAGTACATAATTGAATCTTGTTTTTAAAATACACTTAGTCATTGTATATCTCTTATTATAGCATTTATGCATTTACAGTTAAAATAATTAATGAGGGCCAGTGAGATGGCTCAGCGGCGTAAATGCCTGCCTGGCAAGCGCGAGGGTCCGAGTTCAACTCCCAGAACCCACATACGAAAAAAGGGCCGGTGATATCGCTCAGTAGCACGGGCGCCTGCTGGCGCGTGAGGTCCTGAGGTCGACCCCCGGTACCCACACAAAAAAATAAATAAATAAAATAAAATAAAATAATTAATGAGAGGAAGGGACTCGCTGTTCTCATTTTATTCTTTTCTGTCTAATAATTATTCTGTTCTTTTCCTCCCTTGCAGCACTCTTTTGTGTTTCCTCTTTTTTATTGATTCTTGTATCTTTCTTCATGGTTACTATGAAGCTTACATAAAACTTCTAAACCTCTGGTCAATAATAATTTATTTTAAGCTGATGACAAATGCAAAAATAAAATACTTATGTATGTCAGAATGTATGACAGTAAAAGGAACAATTATAAAAGCCATTTAAATCACAAAATGCACAGGAATAAATCTAATTATGATATATAAAAAAGCTTGTAGGTTGCATATTCCTTATCCAAAATATATAATAGCATATATGTGTATATAATAATAGTATATGTACGTATAACTATATGTGTGTGCATGTGTATGCTATCTTGGGACTGGGACCCAAGTCTAGACATGAAATTCATTTATGTTTCACAAAGAGTGTGCTGATTAATTGTGGTGTCAACTTGAATAAGAAACACCTAGTGAATTACTGGAGCACAGTTCTTGGTGTGTCTGGATGATTGACTTACTAAAGAAGGAAAACCCATGCTGGATGTGAGTGGCACCAACCAATAGACATGTAGCCTGGATAGAATCAAAAGGGAAAGATGGGAGTCTTGCCCTTTTGCTTCTCTGAGGGAGCTCAGTCTTTGCCATTGCCTTTGGACATCCGTCTCCAGGCATCCAGCACAGACTCTTCAGTGTTTCCACTCAGACTCTTTGGCTTTCTGATACAGACTCTCATGAGACTTAGCAGGGAGCTCCACACTTTTGACTTTAACTGGATCTTTCAATTCTTGACCATGCAGGTGGACCTTTTGCATTCTTCCACCCCTGACTCTGTAGGTAAGCCTACCTTGTAAATCTTTTATAGAGCACATACTGTGGTACCTTGGTTCATGAATACTTTTGTTTGCTAACACTTTGGTTCACAAACAAGCATTTGGCAAAATTTTGTTTTTTTTTGTGAACTCTGCAGCAGGTGACAAACATGACCATGGCCATCTTTCCCACATGAATATGAACATGGCTATCTTTTCCAGAATCATAAAATGAACTAAGTTAGTGAACTGAGGTACCATTGTATATATTTTTACATTGAATCTGTTCCTCTCATGAACCTTAACTGATACATATACCATATACACATAGCCTGATGGTAATTTTATATAATATTATTATTAAGCTTGTGTTTTCACTGTGATCTGTCATATGTAGCATCATGTTAGCATTCAAAATGTTTCAGATGTTGATACATTATGGATTTTGGATTTCTCAGACTAGAAACCTTCAACCTGTGGGGTCTACAAACACCAGAAGTGCTGTGGGAACGAAGTCACTCAAGCCCTTTGGAGTTCACATTTTGCCACAGATTGTTTCAGATGCTGCACATGGAATTACAGGACTTAATGTTTGCCCTGCTGAATTTTGGACTTGCTTTGGTCCCATTCCTTTGTATCCCTCTGTTTGTAATTTTTGTAATGGAAATGTTTACCTTATGCCATTGAATGTTGGAAGTGTTTAACTTTCTTTTCATTTGTATGGGGGCTCACAGCTAAGAGTTTGTCTTACATCTCAGAGGAGACTTGGGACTTGGACTTTTCAGCAATGCTGAAACTTTTAGGACTTTGGAAACTCTTAGAGATTGACTAAATGCCTTTTTCATAAAGGGATGTGTATGAGTCTTTGGGGGGCCACGGACAGAATGTTATGCTTTGTGTCTAGATGTTCCCCCAAAAGAGAGAAATCTAACTAAGACAATAATTGCAAGTGCATAAAACTTTCACTGTGACAAATGAAACTTTAGCATTTCTAGGAGAAAATATAAAAAGCTATCTATATGAACATAGGGTAGAAAAGAATTTCTTAACTAAGATGCAAGAAGGCTGAAAAATAAAGGGGAAAGACACATAAGTTAGATTATTAAAAATTTAAACCTGTCTATACAAAAAGAGATTTTTATAATAAAATGAAAAGACAAGCCCTGTTGAAAAAACACTTTCAACAAATATATGGCCATTACGTATATCTGAAGAATGTCTGCAAATCAAAATAAAAATAAAGAAAATGAAAAGAATAAATTCAAACAGCAATAAATGTGAAATAAATGTTCAATTAAATCTGTTGGAAGAAAATACGAATTTAAATCTCAATAGAATAACAATTCATAATATATTCACAAAAATTTTAAAAGTTCAACAATATCAAATTTTGAGGTGTATGGAATGAAATGAGAATTCTCAACACTTTGGAGACCTATTTGGCATGTTCTGGGTGTACATGTATTCTAAGATGCAGCATTCTAATTCTAGACACATATTCCAGAGAAATTCTGGCACATGTGCAAAGGAGACATACATAAAAAATACTTTGTCTATTATTTGTAATATTTTGAAACAAGTACTGTGGGTTGGTTCAATAACAGGACATTGTGAAAGACTTTTCTATTGTTTGGGAAATTTCCATGAACAAAATGAAAAACCTATGGTATATTCATTTATTGAAATGCTAATCTGAAATTCAAGTGAACAAAACCAAACTACAAATATTAACATAGATAAATCTCCAAAATTGCTGAATAAAAAAGTACAGGCTGCAGAAAGGTAGGTATAAATGGTATAATTTCTAGTATTTACATTTGGGATAGGAATATTGGTAATACATCCCAAGTGAGGTACATCAATATCAATGGCTTACATAAAATAAGCTTATATATTTCTGCCACTTTTCAAGTAAATTATTCACTTCTTGAATATGCCAACTCAATAAAGGAATAATTCTAAAGTTGTATTGGACTAATTGTCTCCATTTTCTTGATGCTAAAGCACTATGTTACTACATCAAGATCTGTCTGGGGAAAAATAGAACAGTATTGGTAATTATATTGAAAATACTAAAGTAAAGTTTTGGGCTTGAATTTTGCATATAAACTTATTCCCAAAAGGCCACTAACACCCCAGCACAAGATTCACGAGTTGATGCTTCACAAAACCCCATTTTTTAACTGGCATAAAAATTGCGATATTAGGTAGGTGGTTTGATAGTCCACAATTTCTAATTTGTTGTTAAGAAGAATTGATATTTCTAAACCGACAGTAATACTGTCCCAGAAAATTCATATGTGTATAATATCTCTTGGAAATATTTTAAGATACTTTAAGGAAACAATTATACTTTATGAGCTTGCTTTTATAAAAATACTGTTGCCTGATAAAAATAATTTTTGAAATTAATATCAGTATTATGCCTGTAGAATATGTTGTTCTAGACTGCCCCATATATCAAGGGTTATTATATATATATATATATATATATATATATATATATATATATATAGAGAGAGAGAGAGAGAGAGAGAGAGAGAGAGAGAGAGAGAGATCCTAGAAAGATATGGCCTTCTTCACATGGTATCAGTACCTTGAGAATTGCAGGAAGAGAACATTGCCTTTTTGTCACGACATATTTACCTTAACTTTCAACTACTAAACACAGTTTGTTACAGTTGAAAATGCCTTAAGATCTTTTTTTTTTTTTTTGTGGGTACCAGGGGGTCGACCTCAGGACCTCGTGCGCCAACAGGCACCTGTGCCACTGAGCGATATCACCAGCCCCTTTTTCGTATGTGGATTCCGGGAGTCGAACTTGGGCCCTCGCGCTTGCAAGGCAGGCCCTTACGCCACTGAGCCATCTCACCGGCCCACCTTAAGATCTTATATCCATAGAATTAGCACAAACCCTGCAGAGAGTAGGTGCTCAGTTGAAGGTTTTATTACTATTTTAAAATACTTAAATTCACAAAAGATTGATGTAGAAATAATGATATATATATATACATATATATATATTAGCATATATGTATAGATATATAGATATAGATATATGCTCTAATCTACTACACAAGAAACCTCTTTTACTAGAATAGCTGGAAAACTGCAATCATTATCTATAAGATACTAAATGGGTATGCATACCTAAGAAAAAGAATAGGAATGTCTTGAAGATTTGTCCTTTCAAGACCTGGAAAATCTATGGTGAATTATGTTTCTCTCACCACAGAATAAACCTGTGGCCAGAATGTTCATGATGTCCAGATCTGGATCTTCCTGAAGACAGTAGCTACATTATTCACACAGGTATTGCCCTTAATCGTTACAGTGATCCTGTGAGGTAGTTATGTTCAAAAGCTTATGTTGCTCATGAGCAATCTTAGAATCTGTGATGCTAAATAACTGGCCCATGGCCACATTCTTAGTAGGTGATGCAAGGACTCAAACACTGCTCTTTTGATAATAGTGTTTCTCAATCCCTTTACACTTTTAAAAATTATGGAGAATCTCAAAAAGTCTTGTTTATGAAGTTCATATCTACTCATGTTTACCATATGGGAAAAGAAACACTTAGAAATGTTTGTTTTAAAATCAATTTATATTAATGAAATAGTATATTTTTAAGAAAGACAACTTTTTCAAGGTAAAAATATAGTGAGAGGAGTGGCACTGCCTTATGTTTGTGCAAATCTTTTAAATATCTGGTTTAATAGAACATAGCTGGAATCTCACATTTGGTTCTGCACTCGATCTTCCACCATATGTTGTGCTGGTTGAAGTATGTGAAGCAAATACTTATGAGAATGGTAGAACATTGAAGCCTCCAGATCTTATTAGTTTTTAATATTGCTTTCCTCTAATATGAATCCATGTATCAGAGTCTGAGCATCTCTATGGGAAAAAACACAGAAGAGAAAATGTGCCTTGATGAGGAAAACTAAATCCTGTGACAAATTTAGCCTTTCACAATTCTTCCCTGAGATTTCCCCCAATAAATGATGCCACCAGCTCCCTCTATTTCTTTTTCTTCTTCTTCTTTTTTTAACATCCCAGTTCTTATGTGCCTTACATTTTTAACCCAACTCTATTGTAACACTTATCACCCTCTTGTGAAATTATTGTTTGCTTACCATTGCCCTACCAGGTTCCATTAGACTAAAATAGACAACCTCAGGGACCATGTCACTCAACTCTATAATCCCATTTCCTAACACAATGCCAAGCACTGAAAAGGTATTCAGAATACTTATGTGGACAAAATGCTAAATGAATGAATGTGTAACTAATTCAAGTCAATCTCATTTCTGCTTAAAATAAAGCCACTTTACACTTCAGGTTTCTCCATTACTCCTAAGGCTACACCATCTTCCTATTGAGATGTTCATAAAAGGCCATTCATGGCCAATCCCATCATATGGTCTCTTCCTGAAGCAAACCTACCATCATTTGCTTTAGGGAAAGCACAATTTTCTGTTTTGCATTCAGTTTGCAAACTGTTTTGGATTCAGTTTTGCATTTTCTCCACAAATGTGAGTTAGAAACCTTGTGAAAAAGGCTTTATGTAAGATGTATTTTCTTTTAAATAATAGCACCTTAGAGCAAAACAATTTGATGTCAGATCATCAATGATTCTGGAGCTTGTTTCATCTGCAGGGGAGTCCACTGGCCCTGATATTGGACAGGTGCCCAGCGATGTCCCCATTAGCTCCATCACCACCTGAATTCTTTTCAGGACACCTTGTCATTACCAGAAAAAAGTATCAGTCAGCTTTTCCAAGCTTCTTTGTGTGTGTGATTTGCAAACAGCAAATATAAATGCATTCACAATTACCCTTTGAAAAATAATCAAAACTACATATCCAAGTAAAATTATAAAATAAAATAATTTTCATTTCAACTACTTTCACACAGGAAAACTTAGATCTCTCCTTTTTATTTTTCTGTGAAGATAAATGACGGCACTATTTTTGATATAAATGAGGCCCACTATTTTTATGATCAATATGTAATTGGAAAGATAAGCACAAAGTGAAGTAGAAAATGCAACGTGCTTGGAATTCCTAGATGGCATAAAAGTCAACCTGAAAAGCCAAAGTAATTACAAGTAGTTTTGCTTAGCGTTTCCATCCTGGTTATTTATACTCCTCAGAGAACAG
Source organism: Erethizon dorsatum (assembly GCA_028451465.1). Lineage (NCBI taxonomy): Eukaryota > Metazoa > Chordata > Mammalia > Rodentia > Erethizontidae > Erethizon > Erethizon dorsatum. The sequence goes on from CM051828.1 coordinate 56,279,262, forward strand.
TGGTAGAAATAATGGAAAGTTTCGATTCAGTAGTGAGCACATCGTAATTTTTACTCATTTCTCAGAGCCATAAAAATTACAAAGCATACAAGATGAGAAGTGTGAATACTCATTCTTCAGCCTGTCTCATCAGGCAGCGATTGGTTTAGATGTTTGTCTTTTGCCCAATTGTCCGGAATCCTGCTGGCTGCCCTCAGTTTCTTGTCTTTGTCTAGAATGGTACTTTGGACCTGTTTTTTTCTCCCTATGTCACTCAGATGAGGACTTCAATTATCCACCTCCAGTTTCGAGGAGAAAGTTGGCCCTATCTCATTAATATAGTCCTCTTTATACTGCCTTCCAATCCCAGGTTAATCTTGAGCAGAATGCCCAGCACACAGATTTTACAGATTCCAGTGTACCTGACCAAAGGGCAGGAAAGGCCAGTTCCTACAGCGTCAGCTTCTTAACATGATTTGGGCCCTTCGCATTGGGCAATAATGAAGCATTTTGTAAAATTATTGTGAGTAGAATAAATAATAATAATAATTTTTGAAAACTGGCACACCATGAAAACCTCAATCAAGATTTTTATTGTACAACAAAGGCATCAGAAACAAGATCACTATAAAATGTTCTAGAGTTCTTTGCCAAATGTGGCTATATATGTAAAAAAAGATAGATTGACTTTTTAGACACTATTTCTATAAAGTAAATGATAGGTTCTATAAAGTAAATGGTAGGTTTCTGAAAGGTTATGTTTTAGTCACTACATAGGCGAAGTATAGAGCTGTTGTATGAAGACAAGAAAACCCATCAGCTAGCTTGCAGAGCAGTGTCTAAAATAATGTGATTACGTTGAGGTAGTCAGAGCAGTTCTGTAGAGAACATTCTTTGGGAAATCCTAAAAAGTCTACAGAAATCTGTACTTAAGAACATTTGGAGAAGAAAAAGTAAAAGCCCCTATCTAGTGGTAAGTTAAATGCCTTATCTAAAATGTGAGACCCTCAAGTACAGACTCATTAGGACATGGCAGGCTGGTCACGAGTTCGAAGATACATAAAGTACTCAGTGTTTGGTGAATGTCATTTACCTCCAGCTACTAATTATGTTTTGAATTTCGGCTAAATATCATTTCATCATGAGACCCTCATTGATCTGACACTCTGTCCCCACATTCATTCTCGTATAATACTGACAATTATTTTTCACTGTATACTAAACACTAAGTTGATTTATTTACCATCTATATCCTCCATTGGTTTGCAAATTACGTGAGGGAATGACACTTAATAAACATTTATTGATTTAAAGAAAAGATGAGAGAGTCAGTAGGTGTTGAGTAAATGCTTTACTTATTATATGAAGAAAAAAAATCACCCTAATATTCTCTGTACAGTTTCCCTATCTGCTAGCTTCATCCGAGTAACCCTAAGAGCATGCTAGTGATTCACACAAAAAAGTAGCACCTCAAAAAGTTGCTACTAGGTGTGATGGTGCACACCTGTAATCTCTGTATTCAGGAGGCTGAGGCAGGAGAATCACTGCAAGTTTGAGACCAGCCTGGGCTACATAATGAGTTCAAGGCCAGTCTGGAATACATAGCATGACCCTGTCCCAAAACACAAAAATAAAAAATTGTTATGTGGTTTATGAGTTTGGGCTCTGCAGAGGCACAAGCTCTCATTCTCACTTTCCAATAATCCTTATACAACCTTCTAACAAGGTTTCTAGCTCCTTGTTATCGCACCTATACTCTATTGCCAATACTTTTGACAGTAAGGCTTACCAAAATAACCCGCATCAACAATGTGCATAATCACATCAAGTAGTTTGTAATCAACTACAGATTAAAAAAGAAGAAAAGAAATAAAAGCACAAGAGGAGCTATGTTTAAATAAATTCTTCACTGCACTGAAATATTTATAATGTAAATTCTGTAAGATGAATAATTCTTAATTCAATGATTTGGAGGCTTTGGGCTTTTTTCTTTAATGTATCACATCTATGTAGTACTTATAACGTGTTATTTAAATAACCTATGTACATACTCCACTGATTTATTATTTTTATCTTTTTATGCTTACTTCATTCCTAAATCTATATCTCTTATAAGCACCAAAATCTTGAGAATAATCAGTAATTGCTTATTTTGTGGTCACTTATAAAAATAATGGTTGTTTTTATTTTGTGCCACTTTTGCACGTACCCAATGTATTATAAAATCTAATTGATTCAAGGGTAATATTGTCACCACTGGCTAAAAATTTCATCCATGTCCAAATTTTCCATGTCCAAATTTTCTACTTTCTACTTCCTTTGTTATTGCTCATTTTGTTTTAACACTAAATAAAATTCCAAAAAATCTACCAATGCTCAAAAACAATTTCTGAAGTAATTTTAAGATTTAGTTTGAGTGGCCTCAGTGATACAATGGCTAGAAACCTCTGAAAATGCTTTCCATTCTAAAAGCAATTCTAGAAAACTGGCAAAAGTTGTTGGAACCAACATTTTTAGCACTCTAATCGAGGGCTTCCACCTCCTGACTACAAAAAAAAGGGTCTTCACAACCTGTGCTAGGTTCATAGTCTAGTGTAGGAATAATTTCCCTGTTTTGGAATCCATAATACTTCTTTGTTCTGCTTAGTCACATGTGTCAAAGACCCTGAGGTCGCCCTCCCAATTTGTCTGTATTTCAGACCCCATGAAGGACGGGTCAGGATCCTTCTACTGCAGGCTTAGCACTAGTCATCCACTTCAGCTACTGAGTAGATCCGCTGGTTCCTTAGATCTGCTGAGGGACCAACACATTCCAAGGGACAGGGTTTTGTGTATTCCCTCTTCTTTCCTCCTGTATGCTGAGCCTGGTGTGTTTGTTTCTGTTCTCAGTGACCTTGAATCATGGTTTGGTTTCATCCCTGTGTGGTACTTAACTTTGATGGCACACAGCCTGGTAAAATAGAAAAACAGCACAGAATACACAATAGATTTCTTGAAAAGCAACAGATTTAGCAAAACCTTAGGTAGACTAAGGAAAAATTAAGTCAAAATGAAAATACTCAAATTACCAAAATGAATAATAAAAGAAACATCATACTGATCTTATCAGAATGATTATAAAAGAATGCTATAAACATTTACATGCCAACAAATTAGATAAGCGAGAAAATGGGCAAATTACTAGAAACATAAAATCCAGACTGACTCAAGCAAAATTAATGACAACTTTCACAAACTATTTCAAAAGTAGAAGAGAAGGAGAAACTTCCCAATCCATTCTATAAGGCTAATATTACCCTGATATTGAAACTAGACAGAAACATCACAAAAACAGAAAGCCATAGACCAACATTCCCTGAGAGAATGGACAAAATATACTCACTAGAACAATAGCAAGTCAAATTTAGCAACATAACTATGAACAAATCCTAAGAATGCAAGATGATTCAATTTATGAAAATCGATCAATACAATGCATCATATTAAAAGAACAAAAGATAAAAAAGATGATCATTTCAACAAATGGATGTAAAGGATTCAACAAAAGCCAACTTTCTTTCATGATAACACCCTTAACAAATTAGAATAGAAGGGAATTTTCTCTATATGATGAAAGATATCTACAAATACCCACAGCTAAGATTGTACTTAAAGGTGAAATACTAAAATATTTCTCCCTATGTTACAAAAGAAAAGGAGATGTCATCTCTTGCCATATGTAATTGAGGTTCAGGCAGTTGGCAAGAAAAGGAAATAAAAAAGCATCTAGATTGGAAAGGAAGAAATAAAGCTATCTTTACTTGTGGCTAAGAAAATCTTGTGTATAGAAAATCCTAATAAATTCACTAAAAACCTAATACAGTTATATCTCAATTATTACATTTAATGCTTTATGTCATTATCGTCTCTTTACTAGTCTGTCTCTCCCATAAAGCCCTAAGTTCCTGGCATCTGGGACATCCCTAGTGTATGCCTGCTATATATTCCTAACTACTCAGTAAGCAAGGGACCAAATCAAGGGGAATAGTAGCACTTTGTATATGGACCTGAGTTACAAATCCAAATCTGCTATAAGTCTCTAGAAAATTTGCTCTCATTTTCTAAGCTTCATTTTTCATCTGTAGCATTGTTGAAATGAAAAGACCTAATTAAGATCACTGCATGATTTAAACAAGATGATATATTGAAAGAGAGTTCCTTCCACATTAAAGTGCTAACTTAAGCACCATAAGCTCTGCAAGTTCTTTTATTATCTTTTGTTAGGAAATGAATTGCTTTAAATATATAGAAGGTTAGAATATCAAAGAACCCTAAAAAAATCTTTAAAGTCTGTTTGCTTTATCTTTAAAATGGAAAGAGTAACTCATCTTGACTTGATATTATGGATAATCTTATAAAGAATTTAGAATATTTGGCATACAGTTGATATAATACAGTAAGTAATAACTTTTCAATCACCTGATTCATCTCCAAACTTCCATGTCACCTTCTCAGTAAATCCCCACTCCCTACATATACAAACCCTCTTAGTGTCCTCTTCACTGTTACTTAGCATTTATCACTTTCTAGCATACTAGATAACTTCATTTATATATTCTTGTATTTTTTTATTAAAATGTAAGATCCACAAAAGCAAAAATTATTCTTAGAAAAATGCTTGGCACACAGTAGGTATGCAATTAACTTTAAAAAAGATATGCTTTCTTTTGATCATGTAGCTATTTTGAGAGCTTATTTAGAGCTTCTGGTGGGGAGGGCACAGCTAGTCGTGTACCCTTCACTGAGGAAGGATCTTCCTCTATCAGGGGTGGTCGTCCTCTTCCACCTAGCTTGCAGCTTCAAGAGGGACATACATGGAGCATTGAGGGAGGAAGGGGATACTTGCCTAGCCAGCCAGATCAGCCGAATCAACCCTGGAGAGCAATGGGGTGAGAGATGTCGCAGCCAGATCACCCTCACATCCTAATCATGTAGCCATTTTGGAAAATAAAAAAGCATAAGAATTTGTAAACTTTCAGTCTTGAAAATAGATTAGATTGAGGGGAGCTCAGGTCAAAAAATGTTCAATTAGTCAGCAACCATTAACTGAGTCCACTTTGGAATAATCACCATGCCAAGCTATTTTATTTTTTTATTTTATTTTTTTATTTGTGCATATTTGTCATATATATTGATCACATTCATAATAGGGAATTTGTACCTGTACATAATATATCTTGATTCTTCTTGTTTTCCCCATTCCGCTCATCTCAACCCTCTTCCTCTCCCCATTTACAAAAGTTCATTTCCATTTTTTCCTTTCATTCTTTGTGTTTTTAATCCCTTTTTCCTCATTCCCCTTCCCACTTGAACATGTTCTTCCTATTTCCCAGAGTCTCTCCTCCATTACACTCCTTATTTACCTTGTTGATTTCTTGATGATAGCCATTCTTTCTGGAGTGAGATGGACTCTGAGTGTTGTTTTTTCATTTCTCTAAGACAAGTGATGTTGAACATTTTTTCATACATTTGTTTGCTGTTTGTACTCCTCCATTTGAGAAATGTCGATTCATTTCAGATGCCTATTTTTGGAATGGGTTTTTTAATTTGAGGGGTCTGGTTTTTTTGAGTTCTTTATATTTTCCAGATGTTAATCCTTTGTCTGAGGAGTAGCTGGTAAAAATTTTTTCCATTCTGTGACTTGCATCTTCTCTCTGTTGGTAGTTTCTTTTGCTGTGCAAAAGTATTTTAATTTGATGTGATCCCAGTTCTTGCTTCTTGGTAGTATGTCTTGCACAACTGGAGTTTTGTTCATGAAGACTTTGCCTATACCTATATCTTCAAGAGTTTTACCTATCCTGTCTTCTAGCAGATTTAGTGTTTCTGTTTTAATATTTAGATCTTTGATCCATTTCAATTTTAGCTTAGTGCATGGAGAGAGATATGGGTCTAAGTTCAATTTTTGGCATGTGGATAGCCAGTTTTCCCAGCACCTTTTGTTAAAGAGGCTATCTTTCCTCCAGTGAAAGTATTTGGCCCTTTATCAAAGATAAGATAGCTGAGTGTGCTTGGGATTGTTTCTCCATTTCTGTTCTGTTCCTTTGATCCTTGGGTCTCTTTTTTTTTCAGTACCATGCTGTTTTTATCACTGTTGCTTTATAGTATTTTTAAGAGTTCTTTCATTTGATGATCACCAACCACAGCCATATTCTGGATCTGATAATCTACCTTCACTTTGGTTGACTCTACTGTATACACTTGCTGTAGAATTTGTAATCTCCTGGATTTATATTTGAGCCTGTTTTATCCCATCAAGTTCTTTTCTATGTTAGGCATTCATGTTTCCCTGAAGCTCCTCTACTCCTCTATTATTTTATCGGTATTTACTCTGTATTCACTAATCATTTCCTTCATTATGGTCATCACATCTTTAATTATCTCTGTTTTGTTTTTCTCAAAAGACTTATTCATCTGTTTTGTTACTCCCACTGTTCCCATTTCATAAAATTCAGCTGGGTGGCTTTTGATTTCTTCTACCTTAATGCCCCCTTGATTTACCTCAGGTAAATTGGGGGTATGGGTTGCATTTTGCTTCTGTGTTTTCTCGTTTTCTTTCCTTTTGTTGTTGTTGTTTATTTGCTTTCTGTGTTGAGGCCTGTAAATTGCTTACAATAGGTAGCTTTATTAGCTTTAGTATTGAGACCTCTTTAGGAAATGACTACTTTTCAGAGATGTATTCTAGGAGTAGCTGACTTTTGGCTTTTGAGTCTGTTCCAGGATCTTACATTTTCAATGTATTAGGGATGAAAGTTTCCTGCCTGTTTGGGCTAGCACCCAGTTCTTTTGCACTGGACTATATAGCATTGTTTCTGACCCCCAGCCAATCTAATTATTGGCATACAAGAAAGATCAATTGATCACAACTATGTCACCTTGGCTAAAGTAGTACAATCAGTAATAACAACAGTGTCAAGCACAGACTGGAAAATGATAAACTGTGATAGCTTTTAATTTCCCACCTTTAACCATAGGTACAAGATTTATAGTTATATAACCAAAGCTAAGACAAATTGGAAAATTATATACAGTAAACATCCACTCAGTAGAGCAATTTTACCCTAAGGGGAGAAAATTTAAAAGGGATAAAAAAAATAGAGAAATAAAAGAAGAGAAAGAGATTAGCAGTAAGGCTGAAAGACAAGGGAAGATTACCCAAGCCTCGGGAAACTGGTGAAGAAGACAGGAGGGAAAGGAAGAAGGAAAAAATAAAAACAAGAGCAAACCAAAACAAAACAAAAAATCCTAAAAACATTCACACTCTTAAAAAAGAAAAAAAAAAAAAAAGAACAACAACAAAAAAAAAACCAAAAACAGTGAAAAGAAAAGTTTCTCTGTAACTTCAAGGTTGTGGTCATCTTCTGGGGTCTATAGTTTTTTGATGGTTTACAGTTCAGGGCACAACTCTGCTCTCACTGGTAGACAAAGGAGGCAGGCAGAGCCCAGATCTGTGCTGGGTAATTCCAGCGAGCCTGCAGTAAAATCCAGGCTAGGTGCTGTTTCTGGTACTTTTGAATCCACAGAACTTCAGGCTGATCCTGGCCTTTGGCCATGGGATGGGGCCTGAGTCATTGAGCTTATAATACTCTAGGTGTCTCTTGCAGGTCTAACCATGGCTCTCTGATCATGACCATCTGTCACATTTGTTCCTCACTCAGTCACTGTGGGTTTTTAACACTGGGAGCCCTCGAATGAAGCCGACCCATGGCTGCTCTGAGTCCCAGGTTCTGTAGGCCCTTCCTTAAAATGGTGTCTGTCCAAGCACGGTCTCCGGGTGACATGGCAGTCACTGGAGTCACTCACCAGCTATTGGGTACACAGCATCCACTGCTCTGTTCTACTGGTCCATTTCTTCCTGGAGGCCTCTGTAGTCACCAACTTTCACTGTCTCTGTAGATTTTATCTTCCTTTCTCATGCCATGAGCCAGGAGCCAGAATGAAAGTGCAAATTGCCACTTCTTTTTTCTGTCTTGAGGTCTGTCTCTTCACTTTCTCTGTGGGCTCCAATTTTTCCTTCAGATCCTTCCTAGGCCCCAGGATTTACCTTCCTCTTCTTCTCCAAGTTGTTGTTTTCCAGTTCCAGATTCCAAATCTTGGAGAGGTTGATTTGTTGCTGCTTACCACTCTGCCATCTTCCCAGAAGTCCACCACACTCTTTTAAAAGGATACAGAAGAATTTTAAAATAAGCTACTTACATCAAGTTGAGACACAAAGGCAACAAATTTGGGACAATGACAGCACAATTCCAACTACTATGTACTAATTTGGATCAAAGTGTATTGATGAATTCAGAGAACAGGGCAATGATTAAGGATAAGCATAGTAAGGAAGGGATCTGTGGAGTAAAATTTGATTTGGGCCTCAGGATATGGGTAAACGTTCAACAGATATTTAATCATCGCAATAATATTACATGATAGGAATTGGATCCCTTTGTGAACAAAGTTATGTGGAGATGCAGAGAGGTTCAGTAAGTAGTACAAGGCCACACAAATAGTAAGTGGTAAGGCCAAGATGTGAAAGACATGTCCCCTTAACACAAGACTGTACACTTAAGCTAGATCACAGAGACTCTGTTGAGAAATAGAAATCCAAAAGAAGTGTCTGAGTGGTTATGTTACATGACAAAAGAGATATTCAAGCTGCAGTCAGATTAGAGTGAGAGGTATTTAAAACATGAGGTTATATATAGTTTGGTGATTAGGGTGGAGTTTCAATTTGATTGGCTTTGGGACTTATCCCAGGGACTGAATGAGCACAATTCTAGATGTGTCTGGGTGGGCCATGAAATCGTGGCTTGGGTGAGGAGTCTGTGTCTGGTCTTCACCCCTTCTGCTCTGGCACTCTTCTCCTGCTCTACTTCCCAGATGCCATGAACTAAGCAGCTGAATTCCACACACCCTCCCACCATAATGTTTCTAGCTTGGAACCAGCCCATCATGGACTGAAACTGTAAGCCAAATTAGATCTCTCCTCCTTTAAATTGTGTATGTCAGGGATCATGTCTAGTGATGGGAAAGCTGACTAATACATATGATGATTATTTTAAATTATTCAATTGTTTATATTATTATAAAATTAGTTAAGTGTATTTGTTCAAGTACAGGGTTTATTTTAGTGTAAATGATAACTCTGGAAATGGATAAACCTGAGGGTGTGAGGAGGACTTTTTGACTACTTTGAACACAGGGAGTAATGAGAGATCAATCAAAGATGATTCTATAGTTTGAGCATAGTTGACTAAAAGAATGATGTCATAGTTGTTAGAGATAGGAAAGAACAGAGAAGCACTTAGGTGAGGATACAGGTGGAGAACAAGATGAATTTGGTTAATATCATGGAATTAAAATTTTAGTACAATTCTAGTTCATGAGAATTGAAATAAAAGATTTCCAAACCTACGTATTGTATTGCATTTTTTGTGACACTTAATCTCAGCTGCCAACTTGACTGGATTAAGCCACTCCTGGATTGGTGACTGGATTGTGCGGGCACTAACCTCGCAATGAGTTAACCCACTGATGACTTGAAAGCTGAGCAGGTTATTAAGAGTTGGGGCCTAGTTGGAGAAAGTAGGTCATAGGTTCACGACCTTGGGGACTATATCTGATCCCTAACCCCTTTCTCTCTGCTCTTCCCCTATGTTCTGGTTCCTGACTGCCATGAAGTGAGCAGCTTTGCTCCCCCACTCCCTTCCACCATGATGTTCCTATTTTGGAGACAACTGACCATTAACTAAACTGAAACTGCAAACAGCAATAGCCCTCTCCTTCCTTAGGCTGGGGGTGTCAGGTATTTTGTCCCAACAATGGGAAAACTGATGAATACACAGTGTCTGCAAGACCATAGGCAAATGAGAACTGCGCAGCAACACTAAGGAAGGTAATCGTCTCTATTAAGCTTCACCAGCTGCTATGATTGGGATATGGTTTGAGCGTGTCTCCAGAGATTCATGTGCCAGAAGCTTGGTGCTCGGTGTGGTGATGCTGAGATGGTGGAAATTTTAAGAGGAGGGGTCTAGGGGAAAGTGATTAAGTCACTGGAGTGCTGCCTTTGGAAGGGGTTAATATAGTTCTTAAGGGATCCCAGTTAGCTCTTTAAAGACCAGGTTGTCAAAAAAGAGCAGGACTGGCTCTTCCCCGTCCTCTGGCTTTCTGCCTTGTATACACTTCTACCATGATGCCATCTGCCATGTAGTAACACAACAAAGGAGGTCTCAGCAGAGCTGAACAGATAAGGAAGGCTGTCTGATCTTGGAATTTCAGTCTCCAAAACTGTGAGCTAAATAAACCTCTTTTCTTTATAAAGAACCCAGCCTCAAGTATTTTGTTATAGCAACAGAAATGAACATGTACACTAGGTTAACTGCTCATTGTTCATGATTTTCCTACACAGAATGGCAGGCCACTGTGTGCTGGGCTGCTGAGAAGGATGGGTGAGAGTTCTGTGCACAGCCAGCACTAAACACCACTAGTCACTATGGCCCATGAGCTCTTGAGAAGTAAGCCTGACTCTGTATGTGATGGGACTGTTTGATTCATTTCTACTGCGGCACAGCATATCTCCCTCTTCTTACATCTCTCTGGTGCCAGAAACAAAACAAAGCCTACCACGGCTTTGTTCACTGTTGATAATAAAATGAAATAATACAGTAACTTTATTGTGAATATCTTTCATAGCAAAAGTCAGGGTTAGGGTCAGGAGATTATAGCTTCATGTCAAAACATACTCCAGTTTATTTCTAGAGTTTTATTTCTTTTTTCATTTTATTTTTAATTGATACATAGTAATCACATATATTCATAGGATACAATATGATATTTCAATGCATATATGCAATTTATAGTGACTAAATCAGGAAAATCAGCATATTATAATTTCAAAACTTTATCTTTGTGGTGAGACCATTCAGACACTTCTCTCCTAAATATTCTGGAATATACAAACTATTTTTAACTATAATCACTCTTTTGGTCTATAGAACACCAGAACTTATTCCACATAATAAATATACAGTAATTTACAGTAGAATAGTTGTAATTTCGTACCTGTTAACTAATCTCTCCCTGTCTCTCCCTCCCCTTCCAACCAACAATAACCTCTATTCTACTTTCTACTTCCATGATATCAGTAATTTTAGCTTCCACATATGAATGAGAAAATGCAGTATTTATCTTCCTGGCTTATTTTACTTAACATACTTCAAGTACATCTGTGAGTATGTTTCCACAAATGATAAAATTTCATCCTTTTACAGTATTCCATTGTGCATATACACCAAATTTTTCTTTATCCATTCATCTACTGATTGACTTTTAAGTTGATTCCATATCATTTCCTACTGTAAATAGTGCTGCAATAAACGTGGCAGAGCAAATATATTTTTTAACGTACTGGTTTCATTTCCTTTAGATTTATACCCAGTCGTGGGATAACTGGATCATATGGCATAAGTTGCCTGCAGAATGGTCATCGTTTTTGTCATCATCGTTAACATTATTTGGAAAAGCCTGGTTGCAGAAATACCACCTAATCAATAATGCACCATGGCGTGGTTACAACATGAGGACTAGGAAATAAAAAAACTGTAAATTCCTTGAAAACTTGGTGTAGCAAAATAATTGCCACTGCATTTTGAAACATCTATGGTGATAGAAGTGCTAACTAAAATGGATACTTAGTGTTGCTTGGCTGCCTTTGGTGAGACTGGAGTATACAGTCAGGCAGGGGTTTCCCAAAAATTCCTATTGTCTAGTGCAGAGGGCATGAGTGAAGAACTTCTTTGTGTCTCCAGAGCTCACTCCCTTTGTTCAGCGGTTCCATGTCCTTGGATTCTGAAACATTTTTCCCCCACTGTTGCCATGAGAGTAACATTTTCCAGAGGGAGTCTTTAAAATGTAAGCAAAGGAAAGCGAATATAATCCTATATGTGCGAAGACGTGAGCATGTTTGTATGGTTCAAGCAGTTGGGGTGGCAGAACTGGGGAGGATCCAGTACCTAGTTTCTCTTCTATTCTGGATGTTTCGTATGAGGTTCACTCAAGTAGTTCAGGTATGAGCTGCATCCAGGCCTTTACAGAAAACTAAAACAAAACAAAACAAAGATGTTTTCTTATTCTAGTGGTGTTAGTTGGTTCACTCACTGTGTGATTAGAAAATAACTATAGTAATTTTTCTAAAGACAAGATATGAATTGTGTCTCTAATGAGGAGTGCTTAAATACACAGTTGCTGCTGTTTCTAATGATTTTATTAACCTCAGACAAAGAAAATATAGTCTCCAGGCCCTCTAGCCTCTTGATTACCTGCCAATCATCACATTATAGACTAAGGCCAGGTTGAATACAAAGGACTGTGATCAGCACATCTCATCAGTGAACGGCCCCCAGAAGAAAGTAACAGATCAGTGTTTGGACGAAAGACAGGAGCAGTCTTTTCGAATGGGTTGCTGGGTGTAAAGTCCATCCTTTCTGGCTGTAGCTGCGGTGGTGCAATACCTTGATGTAGTTCCCTGAGAAGAGATCTAAATCCAACTCTGACCTTTTTTGGGGTTTTTCTTTTTTTTTTTTTCTTTTCTTTTCTTTTTTTTTTTTTTTTGGCAGTTACCTACCTAGTATGTAATTTGAGCATTACCATAGTTCTTGGTGATGGAAAATTATCTCAATTCCTATGATAAGGCAACTGAGGCATAAAAATAGCTGGATTTCACATTAGGCTGGGAACTACATCAGGACTGGATTTCAGGTTCCTTCAGTTTTAGCTCGGGAGTCTTGAGCTATCACTCTCAGCGTGGTGACATCATGGTTCAGTGTGGCGTGTTCTTACATGGATTCACAAGACAAAAAGAAAAGAAAGACTGAAAATGAAGTTGTTTACTTGCCCAAAAGTTATGGAAAACATTTACCGAGCATTTCTGTGGGCGAGTATAAATTTGATCTTACATGTATATTGGAGGCTTTTAGCTTCTAGAGAATTTGTCCCTTAACAATAAAAAGAATCTATAAGCAAAATCACTAACCAAATAACATGACTCATGCTAAGTACCAGGTGTGAAGTGCTAAAAGAGAGGCCCTGTATATACAGAAGACTTCGTGGTGTTGGGGGAAGTGGGCTCTGATTTACCATCAAGGGTGCACAGAGTGGGGGCTGCTGAGAGATGCCAGGGTCTGGGAAGGATTCCCAGGGCAAGGGAGAACCTTCTTAGAGGTTAGAAAGACAGTACATTTGGTGGCAAAAATAAGTAGACCAGTTAGACAAGAGAATTTAATTCAGATTTCAACACAGAATTTTGGAATCCTTAGTAATTTGAGTATTTTTGTCAACTACCCTTAATTTCCTGGATAATTTAATTAACTCATCCCATTTTGTATAGATAGTGCCATTAATCTAACAAGGATTAATAACCTTTTTCTTCATAATTAATAATTATCTACTTAAAACTAAATGTTACCAACATCACTTCTTTTAGATAGAATATATAGTAGAAAAAATGCCACTTATCACATAATGTGAATTAACATGCTTTCTTAATTTTATATTCCCATAAACTATTGTAAAATCACATCTTTAAAAAATTCAGAGATAAATTTTGCGTTTTAATAGTTCATTTATATGTTACCAACTTTGCTTAACATGGCAAATGATGACTTATGTCACATTTAAAATATTGTTTGATTGGCAACCTCCCATGATTAACCTTGAGGATCCCCAGGGATCTCAAAGTTGGAGAACACTCATTTAGATAGAAGAATAGCATTATTTTTGTAATTTCTACACTTACTCAAATGAGTATTTGAAACAGCAGTTGACTTGTAATGTGACTCCGTGGCACGTGTATTGAAGACTCAGCATCTGCCGGCTGTGTGTCAACGCGCACATCCTCGCAGTCTGTGCCCATTCCAAGAGGGCTAACAACAAAGCCCCCCACCCCACCCCGACATCCTTGTCACTGTCTTCTCAGGTGCCTTGCTTAACCACACTGCTCCCTAGCTGTCCACACTCCACTGCGGATCCATACTGCAGCCCACCTCCTCTGTGAAGAGTGGCCAGCATCCTTTTTGCCCCAGGGTCTGCCCACTGGGGAAGTTTCCTCTCATTACTTTCTTCCAGAGCCACTTTTCAGCGGTTCTGTAAAGGTGGACACCTGCTTCTGGCTGGGGAAGCCTAGGTCATAGATTTACCAACAACAGGCCTATATTCTTTTCTGTCTGCCCACAGGAAACTTTTCATGGTATCGTAGGTATAAGTTGAAGGAGAAATTATGAAACAGTGGGAGGGGGTCACCCAATGGATGCTGTGGCTTTAGCTACAAACTCAGCTAATCTAGATCCGGGCACGAAGCCTGGCACCTGTCCGCTACCTCCTCTGATCTGTCCATGCTGTGCATTGGCTGACTCAGCTGAAGCCAGAGGAAAGGATATAGGTCAGTGCCAGAGTTGTGGAGTAGTGTGCAAATTATAGAAAGAGGAAAGCAGGAAAGAGGGAGGAATTTATAGGGTCATATATTTCCCCATCTCCTTTTCTTCCTCCCTTTGTCCTTCCCCATCTTCTTCTTCCTCTTCCTTCTCTCTCTTTCTCTTGCATTCTCTCTCTCTCGTTCTCTCTCTCTCTCTGTCTCACACACACACACACACACACACACACACACACAGAGGGACATTTATGCATGCACAAACAGTAAAAGCATCTTATTAATTTAGAAGATAAATCACATTTGTTGCCTTCTGTGACTGCAAATGGGCTTTTAAAGATCATTAACACTGCCCTAAAACTTGACTCTTCTGAAAATGATGTGGAGCTTCTGGATGTCTAACAAGGAAACTTGCTTTTACAAGACATTGCACTTTGGAATAGTCAGAGTCTGAAATGCAGGGTCTCAGTCTGCTGACTTGAAGTGCCCGTGGGGAAGCATTTATTTTAGGTGGCAGTCATTCTTCTGACGGCTTGTCTCATGGGAAGCCATTATCATCATCAACATATTTTAAAATTCTGCAGCCATTCGCATTAGTCTAGAATCTTTTAATTGAATAATAAATAATGTTATGGTATCAGACTAAGGTCTGGTATGACTCCAAAGGTGACTGATTTTCAACAAACCTAATCAAAGTAAGTTCAAAAATCTATTCTGGGTTAGCATAAATTATATGACAGGAGAATGATTTCAAAGGATAATTTAAAGGAGCATAATGGAGCAATAGCAAATAAGCTTAAATCTTGAAGAAATTATGAAAAAATAAGCCCTTACATTCTAAGTCAGTACTTTGATCACTACCCGTAAAAAGCAAATATAACTGAGTATATATTTGTTCAGCAAAACACACTCTTTTATTTTATTTTCCTCAAAATTCATAGGAACTAGTCAAATAGTTTTCTTAGAAGCAATTTATAAAAAACATTTAAACAAACAGAGCCTGGAAATAAATTGTGCCTATTTCGATATTGCTTACATTATAAGGCAACTAGAGAATGTTCGTGAAGTTCAAAAACAAGGAGCTTGGACTTATAATATGGTAGAAAGCTTTGTTTTCCATTAGTTTAAACCAAGTGTTGAGTTCATCCAGGTGAAACTAAGAATGATAGAACATTGGGCACATAACTACTCGTCCAAATAAAAGGCCGATAGAAGTGTTCTGGTGTGCACAAGAGGGTGTCTATAGCTAATAATATAATGTTTGTTTCAAAAAGTTAGAAGAAAGGACATTGAATGTTTTTACCCTCAAGAAATGATATTTAAGGAGATAGATATGCTTGCCCTTATTTATTTTTTCAATTTTTATTTTTTATTAGTACATGTTAGCATTACATAATGATTGCACACTCATGTTTATACCTTGATTTCTGGAGAGGAAGTTCGGGGTAGAGCACTTGCCTAGTACATGTGAGGTCCTGGGTTCAATCCCCCACAATGCACAAAAAAGAAGTTACACAATGTAAATAACTATCAGGACATCACATAGTGTCCCATAAATATGTACAACTTTTGGGGCCGGTGAAATAGCTCAGCAGCATAAGCGCATGCCTGGAACCGTGGGGTCCTGAGTTCGACTCCCGGAACCCACAAAAAAAAAAAAAAAAAAAAAAGACCCTGGGTTTGATCCCGAGCACTACCAATATGTACAACTTTTATTGTAATGGTAAATTTATAGAAATCTTATAGTAGAAATTAAAAATCAATTAGTAACTTGTGACTGTATTAAGACAGGATATGCTCATGCTGCTTGTCACATAGCTAGATAGCTAAGCTCAGCCCTGACTGCCTGCATCCAGCTGCTTCTCCTAGATAGCTGGCCAGGTCAACCTGACCACATCCAGCTGTAATGTCTGTGTTTTCCTACCTAAAAATATATATCCAGTTTTTCCAACATGCTTCAAGAACTTTATGCCTAGGATAGACTGGCCCAGGCAAGGACCCATTTAACTCTACCTGCTCTGCTTAAATTCTCTCCCTCCCAGGATGTTCCTGACTTATGATAAAAAATTCCTTTTAAGTAAACCTGCTTAAAACAAATCTGCCTGACAACATATGACTTAATTCATGTAATCAATCATGTAATAACCTGCAATCAGCTTTGTACTTCCTGCTCACAAATGTATTTAAAACAAACTCTAAGCTGACTCTGGGCTGGTGATTTGGACTCAGACCCAGTCCCCCAGCCCACTGGCGTTAATAAACATGTTGCCTTCCAAACTCCATGGTGTGGAGTGTTTTTCTTTTGGTCCAGGTTTTTCTGCAACATTATGTTTTTAGGTATCAGTTAAAATAAATTTATTATTATGGTTTTAAAGACTCAACTAGGGCTGGGGATATGGCTTAGTGGCACAGCGCCTTCCTGGCAAGCATGAGGTCCTGAGTTCAATTCCCGGTACCAAAAAAAATTTAAAAATTAAAAAAATAAAGAACCAATGCTTACATGTATTCAATAGCCCATGCCCCTTTTGAGTTCCTACTGGGAAAAGTTCAGGACTGTAAAAAGAATTTACTATTTGTTCCTACTAACACCTGGCACAGGTCCCTGACTTCCTTTTTTCAGAGCATTTACTAAAAAATGCATTACACCTGTGAGCGTGCATCTTCTCCACCTCAGAAGTGTCTCAGAGACCTGGAAACCATTCCTTTGAAATGTGCTGTCAGGAAATGTGGGACCTGGGATCTCATCCTCTCTGTGAGAAGATGGAACCCTAACTTCCATGTGGGCATCTCTCAAACACAGCAGCCTAATCATGCATCTACTGACCAACCCTTTATATTTACCTCTCTGACTCTACCGAGACCCACTCACTCCTCGCAATTGCCTCACTCTCTTTCTGAACATCCAGTCACCTCTATGCAAATTGCAAATTGGAGTGGAGCTCAGTTCTTTGACCTACTGTCAGTATTATGGAATAAAACCTCTTTAACGGCTTTAGCTAATAACCACCTTTGTTTATCTTTGACAAAAATCCCCAGGATTCTTGATAGGACCCTCTGTAACCAGATGTCATAAAATCTTCTCCATCAAAAGATTTGTTAAGCAATTTTGTCTTCTTGTGTGAGCTGCTTTAAGTTTATCAAACTTTAGAAGCAAAATATAAAAATAAAAGTATAAAATCAATCCTGAAAAAGATTGAGTTTTGGTATGGAATCATTTGCATTGTATGGATTCTGCAGCCAGTTTGCAAAATACATGCTATTTGCAAACAATATTCCTATTCATTTGGAGGAGCAGGAGAACCTGAGTAGGGCTCTTTGGGACTATTTTTTGCACAAAAAAAAAACAAGTTAACTAGAGAAGAAAAGCCTGAGAGAGAACCCTTTTACCATCTTCCTGAACTTGGCACTTGCATGAAATAGTGTTCCCCTGAGATTTTAAGCAGAGTTTTCAGTCTCAGGAAAATGTAGAAAATCATCTCATTTGTCAGGAATGAAACGAGATATTATGAAAATGGAAAATGGCTGAAAAGAAATTGGATTTAAATTACCATATAAAGTTTCTAAATAGCTTTGTAAAATACAACCAAACATTTGAAACTTCTCCCCTTTCCATCTGCTAAATGTATAAGAGATTGATGGTCTAGGAGTAAGAAAACACCGTGGCATTGATAGAATACTATCCTGGGACAGTGAAAATCCTGCCCTACACAATCTAGTACTGTGTATAGTCCTGACCTCATCTGACTCCATACCTCTAGCTCGATGGGCTCCAGATGGTTGGATGGTGTTCGGTTCACAGAAAGCCCTTTCACACCGGGGCTTCACACATACTGTTCCTCTGCATGGAGCAGTCTGGTCCCACTCTTCAAGTAGCAACAAATATTTTCCTTATAGCATCAGTTCAAAGCTCATTTTGACTTATGATCTTGCATGAACTCAGCTAGGCTTCCTGACTGAGGATTCTTTTATGAGCTACTCTTTCAACTGCAATCTCATTTCAATGTATGTATTTAATTATCTCCCATTCTTGTAAACTGTGAAATTCCTGAGGGGAGGGAATATGCCTAAATTGCTCATAATTGTATTCACCAGACTCAAGTATATGAAAAGTATTTAATAGATATTTATTGGGAAAAAATGAAATATTGAGTAATAAGTTTGAATGTATAGTATGGGATCATGAAGATATCATAACTGAATATGTAATAGAACACATACAGCAATTTGTAAGGAGATAATATGAGAAAAGGATGTTTGGAGAAGATTGTCACCTGCTGACATATTTGCATAGGGAAAATTTTTATTTAGGCTTCTGTTTCAGTAAGATTTAGATATAAGAATAGCATTAAGTCAATTTAGATGCAAAATAGAATAGAATTAAACTTACAATAAGGGTGGAGAAGTAGAGATAAAAGGTTTGAGTGAGGGAAAACATTATAACAAGAATAAGGTTCTGAAATTAGAGCTAGGCAAGTTATAAAGGGATGATGATTAAAGAGAGAATTGGTGTTTCTAATTGCAACATCACACAGAGGTACAAAAGAGTGGTAATTAACAGGGCAACAACTAAAGAATCTTCCTAAAACACTCAGTTCATCCACTTCATTGAACAGATTAAAATGGAGACTTTAAGTCACCACCACATGATAGGATCGGTGGTCAGTCAGCCCTCCTGAGCCCCTCAGCCCCTGTGTTCTGGGGTCTTCAGAGTTGTGGCCCCAACTTTGGGATGTGAGTTCAATGAAAGCCCAACCAGGGAAAACATCTGGCTCCGTTGTTCCTGATATCTGTTTCAAATTCACCAAACATCTACAGATTATGCCACCTAAGTAATTGTTTACTGTATTCCAGAGAGTTAGAATTATTTCTGATACCATGAGAAAAATAGGTTAACGTTTATTAAGTGACCATTACGTTTAGGGCTCTGAGTTCTATTGTTTGTGCATGATTTCTTTACCACCATTGTACTGGGTTTGAGCTACTATGGTTTTTATTTTGTCTATTAGAACCCTAAAATTGGAGAACTTAAAAAATTACCAAAAATATGCAGATAAGGTTTTTCTGAATATAAAGTGTGAAAACACAGGGCAATATTTTGATCTGTATTTGATACTTTTCTGGGGTTTTGAAGAATTAATGACCATGTACATAGAAATACTGAATGCTTGAGACCTGTACTTACTTACACTTTTCAGTACATCAAGATTCCTGTATATCTTAGAGTACAACAAAACACAGATATGAGTTGTATTTTTTAAGAAAAGAGCATGCAGATGATAAGTGAGGAGGTCAAGTTCACAAATAACTATGTAAAAGTGAAGCAACCATAAAGTATCTTTTACTCCTTCCAGGCTTTCAGATTTTAACCAAAGCTTGCTTAGTCAACTAACTGTGCCTTCTTTTTAACCATTTAAAAATATATGGGTACAATATAACCCAGATAATTTTTTTCAAAGGTGTCTTAGCTAATATTCTGCACGTAGTTTTCACCAAACTTAAAGTTCAGTCAACATAAAAGGCGTTAATCATTCTGATCAACTTAAGGATACTATAGAAAAAGTGAAGATGGGATACAAAGTCATACAGAGTAACAGGTGACCAGGAAGCATTCAAAGCAATTAAAAGCATTCTTTTAAAAAAAAATTAGTATATGTTGGCCATATACAATAAATAGATTCATCATGGAGAACTGATACACATATCACATCTTGATTTTTTTTTACTTCCCCTTCCCTTTTTCCCATCTCCCCCAGTCCCAGTGCCCCTTCCCATTTCCACAAAATCTTTCTTTTTTGTTCCTATCATCTATCTTTTATTTTGCTTGTAAAATTATTTGTATGTTGGGCTTCAGCTCTCAAATCTACTTGAGTAGAAATCTGGAAATAATCCAGGTATAAATTGGGTCTCAGAAAAATAATAATTGTTACTTTTATTAACCAACTATAATGTAGCAAATACTTTGCATATTTTATCTCACTTAATTTGCACAAGAGAGATTTAAATACAACTACCCATGTTTTAGACGGGAAATTGATACTCAGAGGGTTTCTGAGTTTGTAGGAACTGCTAAGTGAGCCAGCAGGGATTCAGCCTATCTAACTGCTTCAGAGCAGAGCACAGCTACCTTCCCTTTCCTGCTGAACACCTTACTTCTGGTAAGAGACCTCAGAGCCTGACTCAATCCAACCCACTGCCTGACAAGTCTCTATTTCTGTATGGGCTTGTATCAGTTTTACTTGGGTTGGACAGTTACTTCAGAATTAGAAATTTTTCATCCTGTGACAACCTACACCGTTCATTTCCTTGTTCTAGGGCTCTCAGTTATTGAAGAGAGAGGAACAGCCTGTGCTTCCAATTATTTCAATAGTCATAGAAGCAATTTCATAACTAAGCTAGGTTAGATGTACCCCAGATTATATCATTAAAACTCCTATTTAACTTGCATTAGATTGTGAATAATTATTAATTCACTACACATTGATTGTTTTACTGTTAAAAAAAATTATAAAACCACTGAAAGGAAAGCATTAAGTTCATGAATGTCTGAAGCCTGCCACTCAGGAGTTGGAAATTTCTTATGAAGGACATCAAGTAACTCTATTTTGTTTTTCAATATGAAATCCCAGATACAAAATAATTTATGATTTAAAGCCCATTTTATTACCACCATCACAAGAATTTACTAAAGAGAAGAACATCTTAATCAAGAAGAAAGCTTCTTATTGAGTGCAGCTGTCCCAGAACTGAGAGAAAATGGAAATTCAGTGAAAAGAGATCATACAAGGGAAATCTCAGAAAAAGCTTGTATGACAGCAAGAGCAGGATAGGGAGAGAAGGCAAAATGGGTGACTGCAATATTTTCTGTCCCCTGTGAAGGAAGTAGAACGAGGTCAAGAATGTGGCAGAGGTTTGTATTGAGTTGCTTAACATCCAGCATCTCATGAGCTTTATCCGTACAACGTGAATAACTAATTCATAGGATTGTAATAAGGAATAAATGAACTAAAATATAAAAGTGCATTACTCCATGCCTAGTTCTCGTCTAGAAAGAATTCAATAGACTAGATATGAAAGTAAAAGCTAAGGATATTTGGTGTTGGTTTACAGAGCATCAAAACGTATAGATTTTATCAATATGTGCTAGCCTTTAAAAATTACAGTAACTATTTTAAGATACTCCTAATGCAGTACATTTCAAATCTTACTACCAAAATAAACTAATCAGTGTTCTAAGAGAGTCTACTGACCTGCAAAAAGGAGAAGTTTCTTTGAAGTACCCTTTTTTTTTTTTTTTTTTGGGTACCGGGGGTCGACCTCAGGACCTCGCGCTCCAGCAGGCGCCCGTGCCGCTGAGCGATATCACCAGCCCCTTTTTCGTATGTGGGTTCCGGGAGTTGAACTCGGGCCCTCGCGCTTGCCGGGCAGGCGCTTAAGCCGCTGAGCCATCTCACTGGCCCTGAAGTACCCTTTTTGTCTTGAACATTTAAAAATTATTGCAGAAATACTGCATATATTCAATTAGGAATAACAGACACTCTCAAAATAAAGACAAATGTATCAGAGTTCTTAGTTTTCACATAATAAAAATTCTAGATATAAACAGAGCTGAAAGGGCAGATCCATGATGTAAAATTAGTCGTACTGCCAGATTGAACAAATAAAATTACAGGACCCTGGAGATAATAGAGCACACATACTTTTTCTTGGGTCTTTTCCCCATAGTACAATTAAAACCTCTTGACATTACATATAAAATAAAAATAAGAAATCTAGTAATTCCACATATATATATTCAAAAGAAATTAAATGAATATGTCAAAGAGACATCTGCACGTCCATGTTCATTGAAGCCTTATCCATAAAAGCTAAGATGAAATCAACCTAAGCATCCATCAACACATGAATGTGGCACATACGGGATATGTGGTGAGATACCCTTCAGGAAGCATGAAATCTCTCATTTGCAACAACATGGATGAGCCTGGGGGACATTATGTTAGATTAAATAAGCCAGGAACAGAAAGGCAAATCCACATGATCTCACTTACAAATGAAATCTAAAAAAGTTGAGTTGATAAAAATAGAGAGAAAAATGATGCTACTAGGGCTGGGGAGGAGCAGTGGATTGGGAATGTGTTGGTCATAGCATGCAACTTTTCAGTTAAATGGAAAATAAGTTTAAGAGATTTGCAATACAACATACTACCTATAGTCAGTAGCAATGCATTCAATTCTTGAAAAATCCTAGTAGAATAAATTTTAAGGGTTCTCATCACATAAATTGATGTGTATATGAGGTAATAATATGTTAATTGTCTAACTTAGTCATTCCACAGTATATATGTATATCAAAACAATAAAGTATGCATTATAAATACATACAATGTTGTTAATTTTTTAAAATAAAAATTTTTAAATGACCTTAAAAACTATAGTAGACAAAAGAAGACTCTGAAATGTAAAAGAATACAGATCAGTTATGCATATTGAACCTAAAGAAAAACACAATGGTAAGTTTCTGGGATATATTTATATTAAAAAATGACTCATTGTCTGAAATTCAAATTTAACTTGGTGTCTTATATTTTGGAATGTGAACCTAGGTTCCCACCATAAGTCTGTTCTTTCATCTTTAGCACATGGCTTCCATTTTCAAAGTCAACTTCAAGTCTAAAGCTAGCTGTTGTAATCTAACTGTCCTTAATGCAGACAAGAAGGGAGAGAGGATAAACATCAAAAAGGGCCCAAAACAGCCAACATAGATCTACTTTGAGAGTTTTCTTGAAGGATTCCCCTAGCAGCATCAACTTATAGGGAGACTGGGAAAAGCTGACTTTTTCACTGGGCATATCGCTATCTACGGTAAATCTGAGGATCTATATAAAAGAAGAAAAAAAAAAAGAAAATGCATATTGGGTAAATAATCTGAAGTTTTTGCCATACTCCATGAAACATTTGCACCTGTGTATATATTATAGTCTCCAATCACTTATAATTAATGCTTTAGAAGATGCCCAACACTTATCTTCTCCCCTCCAGTGTAAGAGACAGAGATTATGCAGGTAAATGCTTACTTATAATTTACTCACTCCAAAATCAGGGTCTGCTGTGATGAGAAAATAACGAGTACACTCATACATTAAATGAAGTTATATCCTCCTCAACTCTTATCCTGGGCTCTTTGTCACAGGAAAGTGAGACCAAAACACACTTGAGAAAAGGTAGAGATTTCTTTACTGAAGAGGGAAGACTTTATAGGAGAAGAATAAGAAACAAAGAAAAACTGCCTTTAGAGAGATTTAGGACTAATTTTAAATTTTTATTTATGTTTTTCATTTTTATTTATTTGGTTATTTATTTATTGAGAAGCTCTGCAACAATTTAAAAGAAATGAGGGGCAGGAAAAATATTTGGAGAAGTGGTGCCATAAACTACGAATCACAAACTGGGTCATATTCTTAAAGAAAGCTTCCCAAGGAGGAAAACTCCATTCGGTTCACCTGAGTGCTGTGTGCGCTTCTTAATAGCGTGTGGGTCGTTGCAGAGACTGAGCCACGTGAGGCTCCAGCGTACCCAGCGCAACACTGAAACACAGCAAGAGCCCAGGAGATGGTCATTACTTTCAACGAAAATCAGGGATAGGGTCAAGGAACTAGAGTTTCGTGATTAAATCATACTCAATTTGTTGCCTATAGAATAAATCGTTGTCATTGTCATCATCCTATCATCATTATTCCCTGGAAAAGTCTCGCTACAGAAATGTAACGTAGTTCACAATGCTATGTTGTGTGATTACAATATGGGGTAAGGGAATTAAAGCTTGCAAAGTTTGGGGAAATACGGCATGGAAAATACATTTTTTCTCACCTTAGCATTTAAAACATTACAGAGGTATAAATGTTAAAACAACTTCTTAGGTGTTAACTTCCTCTAATCACTTGCAACATGAAGGATGTGCCCAGGGCTGCCAGCCAATTGCCTTGGGCAATTCTTTTTTCTTCTGATTTAAAGAGCAAGCATAGGTGGAAAAAAGACTTTCGCCCTGCTTGAACCCCACTCTTTCTGATTAGTTTTACTCAGCTCTCATTCCTCAATGCTATCTGGCTGCTGACCTGAGCCACCATCTTGCAGTTGAAGTTGATTTGGGCTGTGAGTCTGCGTTGACAGCGATAGGAAGCCAGGTAGAATCTTTGGCCCCTGCAGAACATGTTTATCTTAGTGTAGATCAGGTAGCTGCTGTACTGGACTCAGACCCTGTATGCTTCTGCCCAAAATGGTCTGGTTCTCTTCAGTCCACCTCATGCCATTCCCAGCTAATAACAGTAACGTGAAAATAATTATATCCACTCTTTAGTTCTCACTTTGTGCCAGTTACTCTCTTCATTTTCTAGATGAAGAAGGAAATGAACTCGCATCAACTAAGTAATAGATGTTCCCCTTAGAGCTGTCAGAAAACAAAGTCCATGCGCTTAACTTACCACAGAATCCCAACTTGCTTGGGTTTGAAGCTCCCCTACCTGAATTTTCAAACCCTCCCTGGGCAGCCTCACTGATTCTCTGGAGGAAACCTGACTTCCAAGTTCTGCCTTGTGCTGTTGAATTAGCAGGTTATGCATGCTGTAGTGTGGCTATGGGAGTGCTTGGTAAAGTCCACCTTATATGCTAGCATCTTACCCATGCTGTTCTGAGGAACAAGGGGTGTTGATGTGAACCTGGGCATCCTGCCACCTGGAGCTCATCCCAAAAGGCTCAGGCAGGAAAACTTTGCTGCCTCTACAGCAGCTCTGTGTAGAACTACCCACTAAATTACACTGGCTGCAGCTTGTTCCTGGTCTTGTTCATTTCCAGAGTATGGAATAACCACACCAGTCATTGTTTGGCTTCCCCCTCATTGCTCATCTCACTCAAATCCTTCTCCTTATTTATGTACGTTAACAGTATCTTGCAATTTTATTCTCACAATATATGAAACTTCAGATACCTCCATATAGCACCCTACTCAGACAAACATCTCAAATTATACTCCCCTTTCCTCAGATGAAAGTTATTTCATTCATAATATGCAATACTTAATAATTAATTTTATATTTACCAGGCAGTTTATTAGGTATCAGAGACAAATGGTGAACATCAATACCTTTGAAGAATTAAGAGTCAAACAGTGAGGTCAATGTGCAAACCACTTGATATGATTTAAAACAGAGGAATAGATAGGCTCTAACTGAGATGAAAATAAAGGTCATTTTGTGATAAAGAGACAGGGATGATTAATTCCTATTACATGCAATGCCCAGTGAGAAGACAGTATGCTTCAGGCCAATTATTTGGAAAACTACTTGACTTTGTTTAGCTGGGAGCCTCCTGCACAAGTGAAGTGCACTTACTAGAGGGACAAAGTGTCTGATCTAGGCCAACAGCCATTACCAGGTGATTGGTAATCATAGGCCATCAAAAAGGCTTGAAGATTGGTTTCCAAGGAAGAGGCAATTCTACTGATTTCATGTAAAAGCCCTATTTTAAAATATTCCAGAAACCATGGATTGGGGCTTTGAAATGACAATCCTCAAATAAATAGCTGAGAAAGAAAACTATCATTACTGTCTTGTCAAATCACTCCTTGACAGGTAAATGGTGTGTTCCAAAGAGAATGAGCTCATTCTCCCAAACCCTATTTGTAGGGAGAATGGGGAGCTGCTTCCTGTTGCCTAATTTTAGCAGTCCTCCAGGATTCTGTCTGCGTGCAGCGGTCTCTCCTGCTTTGGAGTATCCATTCTGCCTGTGAAAGTCCACAAAGACTAGGGGTGCTGGCTACGCATTAAAAAGAAAATGCATGGACCAGAAATGAGAGGTAGGCAGAGGGACCCATTAAAAGGAAACCTTCTTGGAGAATTTCAAGTTTCCTCAAATATCTTCTGTTTATACCTAAATGTCAGAACTCCTTTCAATAAATGACCACAAGTTTGGTTGCAATACATTGTAGTAATGGCCAAAATTTTATAATTTTCACATATTATGGTTGAGTAGTGCTGTTTTAGAGTTCTTTTGATTGAGTAAACATATATAATAAAAAATTTAATGGTCTTCTTAAATAGAGCTATTTCTTCACTTCTGAGCAGAAACAGGAGGGTAAGCTAAGGCATAAGGAAATACAAGAATATGTAAACATGGCTGGGGATGTAGCTCAGTAGTAGAGCACTTGCCTAGCGTGCATATGACCCTGGGTTCAATCTACAGTATCACAAGAAAAAGAGTAAATATTATTTTATATAGTTAAGATAAAGATTGGGCTAATGGTAGGGATTAGTTTCAATGTTAGTGTTCAAACTAATTTGGAATCATTAAAGAATTTATTTTTTCCCAAGTTTCAAATTTGTACTGTTTGGCTTAACTATTTTTGAAATATATTGCCTTTGAATTCTTAGATTGAACACTTGAGTGTATTTATCAAGCAGATTGGTGTGTAATAAAAATAATTGTTTTCTCATGTTACTCTGAAAATGTTTGTTGACTGAAATCCTGCCATCTTGATCTTTATTATTGCTTTCACATTTATTTTAGTGTTCAATCTATGTCAGCCAGCAAGGCCCTGACACTGTAATTACCCTGTCTCGAGCTTCTCTCTTCCACGTGGAGTTAATGACAAGTCTGGGAGAAGCCTCACCACATGCCGGGTTGGGATGACAGCCAGTTCTGGAAACTCGTGCCTTTCCAGCTAGAATGTGTTTCAGTGCTTGTATAAATATCAGTTTTATAAACTGAAATAAAATGCAAAGAAGAAATGTTTAAAGACTAATTCATCAAACGCTGCCTACATTAAAAGGAGATAAGATAAATTGTTCTCTGATAGTAGCCAAAAAGAATTCTGTAATAAAATTCTTATAGTAAGTTGTCAATTTCTACTTTTACAGAAAAGCTATTTTAGACAATGACCTCACTGTGTTCAAACCTTTAGACACTAGGAAGCACCTAAAATGTCTGATACATTTTAAGAATTACAGCCTAATGGTCGAGTCTCAAACACCAGAAGCCTTGGACATTTAGGCCTTGTTTTGCCCTGATCTGTTACATCAGTGTCAATCAGCAGTTCACCCACTCAATAATTTTGCTTAACAAGAACAATAATAAGGACCAGTGAGATAGCTCAGCAGCATAAGCCCCTGCCTGGCAAGCGCGAGGTCCCGAGTTCGACTCCCGGTACCCACGTACGAATAAAGGCCCGGTGATATCGCTCAGTGGCACGGGCGCCTGCTGGCGCACGAGGTCCTGAGTTCCACCCCTGGTACCAAAAAAAAAAAAAAAGAACAATAATAAATGACCTCTTTTTGAGCATTTCTATCTTTATGTACCTTTCCTTGACTTTTCACCTGATACCATCTTTCTCTTGTAAATCTACTTATCTGTGCCTCCAGCTAATAAATTTAGCCTTCATATTTTTCATAGGGCTTCTTTATCCTAGTGAGCAAGGGTTCAAATGCATCAAACTGTTACCTAGATTCTCCATCCTCATCACCTCTTTTGGGGTAGGAAACAGTAATATAAAAGGGGGGTTTTGGAGTCAAATGTCATATGAGAAGCAAAAATCTGTTAAAAACTTAGTGGGATAAATATTTATTAATGCTTGTGACAACAGTAAGATTCAGAAATTTTGCAAAAGAATCCAGGCCTGGTGGCACATGCCTGTAATACTAGCACTCGGGAGGCTGAGGCAGGAGGATCATTGCAAGTTCAAGACCAGCCTTGGCTACAAAGTGAGCTCAAAGCCAGCCTGAACTGCATAGCAAGACCCTGTCTCAGAAAGACCAAAAAAAAAAAAAAAAAAAAAAAAAAGCAAAAAAAGAAATTTTGCAAGAGAAAAAGCTATAATGTTATTGAGTAATTTAGTGTTTGGGCAAGAATCTAATATATCTTATTTTATTATGATGATATTTTTCAGATATACAGAACTATATTATAGTAGATGTTAATTAGCTGTAACTCTAAATCTCAACCCTACCTGATTCCTCTCTCTACCTTAGATTATCATTATTCTAGAGTTTGTACTATTTTCATGTATGAATTTAGACCTTCTTACTATATTTATATATATTCATACTATGTACACCTTTAATTTTTTAAATAGTTGGTATCACACTGTACACATTTCTTTATTTTTATTCACATATGTTTTAAAGATTTATACATATTAATATAATTGCATCTAGTTTATTCATATCAAATGCAATAATTATATTTATTTATTTCTCAATGGATAGACACTGGTTTCTAATAAACTATTACAGATGATATTACAATGAGCATATAATGTCTGTTTTACGGGATTTTCTCATAAAAAGCGTATTGCTGGATTTTTTTCCAACTTATTCAATGTAAGAATCTCCTTTAAAAATTAGTAAATTTTATCTTTTATGTTATCATGCATAGAGACATATTCCTGTTTTTTCTATCATTTTAGTTTGTGTCTCCTGGTTAACATTGATGCCTTCGGTCTTTCCTCCTTCCTTTTAATTGGCTTGGTCAAATCTACACAGTTCCAACTTTCTTCCTATGATTTGAAAGATATATATTATATGCTTATTTTTCTAGTCAATATTAACATTATACATGTACATTTAGTTTAACAAATTATGAAGTCAATTAGTATCATGTAGGAGACCAAAACATACCACTCCAAAGCATACTATTTTGGCAGAAGGATTGTTTTGGACAGAAAACATTTGAGATTCAACAGATGCAGGAAGAAAAGACTTCTTGGAGTGTCTATTATCTGAATAAAAGCAGGAAACCTTAAGACATGAGGACTGCCATAAATCCCCTCTCTCCTAGGGAAGTTTTATGGCCATGAGGAGGATGGAAAGTTGTTGCCAAGCTGGATGGCACAAAGTTCAGTTATTTCATTAGTCCCCACTCCCCTACACGCACCATATTCACCTTTCTGCACTTCACTGTCTTTGGAAGCTTAAAGTCTTCTTTTGTCACTTCTCTATTAATGTATTATTCTTTGTTAAGATGCTAGATACGCCCAAGTTCTAGTCACCCCTTTGAGTTAACTCTTCACCGAATTTCCCATGTGAGTGTGTGTGTTGTGCATGCTGATAAACTTTGTTTTCTCTTATCAATCTGTCTTTTGTCAATATAATTTGAAGGGCACCAGCTGGAAAACCTAGAAGGGTAAAAGAAGAAAAAAAAATTGTCCCTCCACCTACACAACTCTCTCTCTCTCTCTCTCCCTCTCTCTCTCAATTAAACCCAGGGACTTCACGCTGAATTACAACACCAGCTCTTTTTATTTTGTTATTTTTTGAGACAGGATCTCACTAGCTCACTAAGTTGACAACTCTGATTTTTAATGAATGTCCTCTTCAAACGTGACTAAGAAAGACAATGGAGAAGGAAGCCCTGATCAGAGAATGAAATCAGGAGACAGATTACACAAGAGAATTGTCCCAGAGAATAAACCTGGAAAATAGTTAAGAACCTTTTTCTATCATCAGAGCAAAGAACAATCACAATTCATACACGGGAGAATTCCACAACTGCTATGAACCAGGGGTTGCTCTATGTTCCCATTCATTATTCTACACACAGGACTCACAGGTATCTTGTCCTTGCTCCACCATTCACAGTGGTGTGCATGTTGGTCGGTAACTCATTTTGAGTACATAGGTAGCAGATCAAGGAAAATCACCTCAGGAGCTGACAAATAAGACTGCACATCACTCAGAAATCCTAATATTTTAGTTGAGGATGGTAATTGTATGAGATTTATCTCTTTGAGAGAGGGAGGTGCATGTTCTATACATGTGAAGTAAGAAGTATAAATGGATATTAGGTGACTTTTCAAGTAGACACTATTAGATGCTCACCAAAACTCATATCATCTTCCTCCTGACCACACAAATAGGTTCTGTAGTTAAATGTCATCAAGTGACTAAGTTCTATCCATTGAGACACATGCTCAAGTGATATAATGTAAGGTCTAACCCATAAACTCATAAAGTTCTTTTTTTGTACTTCTCCCTGCTCCTTTCCCCTTCAAGGTTATAGGAAGTTTCTGAGTCCCTGAATTATTGCATGAAGAAAGCTGTCTAACAAAAGATAATATACAGTACTACCATTGGTTGGGGGAAGCATTAGACATTTAAGGACCTATTTATCACTGCATTTTAACCAACCTAAAGTCAATTTCCATTTGTTGAAAACTATTTACATCCTTTAATTGAATTTATCTTTAAATTACCCTTATTCATATATAATTTACATAAAATAAAATTCACCAATTTAAAGGTACAGTTTGATAAATTTTGACAAATACATACCATTGTGTAATCACCACCACAGTCAATATATAAATATTTTTATCACCTCAGATCTCAAAATATTCCTCATGTCTCTGTACATTAATAATAATTTTCCTATGTACAACTTCTAGAAAATACAGATTTACAGTATCATTTCGATTTTTCTATAATTTTATATAAATAGAATCATGAAGAATGTAGCATTTTTGTATCTACTATATTTCATTTTGCAAAATGAATTTGAGATTTACCAATGTTACTTATGGTATCAATAAATCATTAATTTATATTACTGAACAGTATTCCACTCTACCAAATACCCCAAAATTTGATATTCATTTACTATTTAATAGCCATTTATTTTATTTTCTGTTTTTCACTATTATTTTAAAAATTACTATGAATGTTCATTTACAAATCTTTGTGGATACATGTATTTTCATTTATCTGGAATAAATAACTAAAAGTGGTTTACTGGATTGAATGGTAAGTATTTTACATTGTAAGAAACTGACTAAATGTTTTGCGAAATGACTGTACTATTTTGCATTCTCACCAGCAATGTATGAGAGTTCTAATTATTCCATATCCTTTCTAAACTTAACATTGCCACCTTCTTTAAGTTTAGCCATGCTAGGGATTTGCTAGACATATCTGATGTTAATTTAATTTACATTTCCCTAGTAGCTAATGATAGTAAGGATATTTTCATGATCAGATTTGCTATTAATATAACTCCTTTGGTGAAGTATCTGCCAAATCTTTTGCCCATTTTTATTTTTATTTTTTTATTTTTTATTATTATTATTATTTTTTTTTGTGTGGGTACTGGGGGTCGACCTCAGGACCTCGCGCGCCAGCAGGTGCCCGTGCCGCTGAGCGATATCACCGGCCCTTTTTTCATATGTGGGTTCCGGGAGTCGAACTCAGGCCCTCGCGCTTGCCAGGCAGGCGCTTACGCCACTGAGCCATCTCACCAGCCCCTTGCCCATTTTTATTTTATTTTATTTTTTATGTGGGTTCTGGGAGTCGAACTCAGGACCTTGCGCTTGCCGGGCAGGTGCTTATGCTGCTGAGCTATCTCACCGGCCCTGCCCATTTTTAAATTTCATTGTTCGACTTCTTATTATTGAATTGTAGTGTTTTTTTTAATTTATTTTAGTTAGAAGCCTTTTCCAGACATACGTTTTGCAAGTATTTACTTGTAGTGTGTGGCTTGCCTTATATCTGCTTAATGGTGTCTTTTCTTTTTTTTTTTTTTTTTTTTGTGGGTACCAGGGATCGACCTCAGGACCTCGCGCGCCAGCAGGCGACCGTGCTGCTGAGCGATATCACCAGCCCTTTTTTCGTATGTGGGTTCCGGGAGTCAAACTCGGGCCCTCGCCCTCGCCTGCTTGCCAGGCAGGCGCTTACGCCGCTGAACCATCTCACTGGCCCCATCTTTTCATTTCTTAACTTTAGTCTTTGAACATTCAAAGACTATGTTTTTAATCTGATGAAATCCAATTTCATCAAAACTTATTTGATTGATTATACTTTTTGTATCATATCTAAAAAATTTTTCCCTAACTCAAAATCAAAAACTTTCCCCAGTGTTTTCTTCCAGAAGTTGTATAATTATGGCTCTTCTGCACAGGTCTATGATTTACTTGTAGTTAATTGCTTTATGTGTTGTGATGGGTTATCTTGTTTAATATATGTTTAAGTCCTAACCCCCACTACCTCAAAATTTGGAAAGAAGGTTGTTGCAGATGCAACTAGCTAAGATGAGTTTATACAGGAGTAGAGTGTCCTTGGTGTGTCTGGTGTCCTTGAAGCAGGAAATATAGACACAGACACAGAGAAAATTCAGCTATGTGAAGGCACAGTGACCTACTGGAGAAGGCATAGTGACCTACTGGAGAAGGCACAGTGACCTACTGGAGAAGGCCATCTGACCTAGAGCAGAGATTGGAGTGATGCATCTACAAGTCAAGGAACATCAAGAATTGTAGATGTTCCCACTAAAAGTTGGAAAGAGACATGAAGCTTCTTCCCTAGAGCCTTCATGTAGAGCATGGATCTGTCTTTACTTTGGACTTCCAGCTTCTAGAACTTGTGAGAATAAATTTCTGCTATTTTCAGTCACCAGTTCTTTGTTACAGCAGTTCTAGGGACCTTATGCGAATGTTGTGAGTGGAGGTCAAAATTCATTCTTTTCTATGAAGCTATCCAAGTGTTCTAGTAATGTGTGTTGAAAGATGTTCTTTTTCTATTAGTTATGTCATGTTAATGAAAAAATCTATTGTCTATATACTTATAGGTCTCTTTCTGTTTTCTATTTTGTTCCATTGACTTACATCTCTATTCTTGTATTACAGACAAACTATATTAATTACTATAATTTTATATTAAGCTTTAATATCAGATAGTTTAAGACCTCTAACTTTGTACTTCCTCTTCCAGGATGTTTTTTGCTATTCTGTTAATACAAACTTTGGAATTGTATTCTATTCTATTCTGTTTCATTTATTCTTTTATATCATATTGTACTGGTGTCATTTTGTATTCACCCAATCCATTGATTGAGTGCATTGTATTTATTAATTTTTGAAAATTGAAGCAAACTTTTATTCCTGGTGAAAAAATACCTGTTATGATTACTCTTCTTTTTAGAAAATCAGTGGATTGAATATGCTAATATTTCCTTAAGGATTTTTGCATTTATGCTCATGAGGATTAGTGGCTTATTATTTTCTTTAATGGTAATGTCTTTGTTTGCTTTTGGCATCAGTACAATCTTGATCCCATTAAGGGACTTAGGAAGAATACTTTCCTCTCAGATTTTCTAGAAAAGTTTGTACATAATTAATATTTCTGTCTTACTTATTTAGTATTATTCATGAATGGAGATACCTTAGCCTGGAATTTCTTTGGAGAAAAGTTTTAAACTATAAATTCAAAGTTTTTCAATAGATATAAAGATATCATCTATTTTTACTTTACTGTGCATTATTATTTTACAGCTTTCAAGAAATTAGTCCATTTCACCTAACTTATTGAACTTACTGGCATAGAGTGATTTATAATATTCCTTTTTATCCTCTTAATGTTTCTAGGTCTATAGTAAAGTCCCCCTTTTCAGTCCTGATGTTAATTTCTGAATTATTCTTCCTCTTTCACTCTCTCTCTCTCTCTCTCCCTTCTCCTCCCTTGATCAGTTGAAATAGAAATTTATCAATTTTATTCATATTTCAAAAAAATGCTCTGCTGCTTATCTATTTGCTATTTGTATGGCTTTCCACTTTCATCTTCATGACTTTTTCTCCTACATAGTTTAATTTACTCTTTCTTATTTAGGGAAAGTTGAAATAATTGATTGAGAACTTTATAATATGAAACTTTATAGCATTTTTCACTAATTTCAAAATTTTCTAATTCCCCTTATGACTTCTTCATGACTGATGGTTGATATAGTAATCTGATATTTACTTTCCAAGAATCTGAGATTTTCAATTTAATAAACTTGCAATAGTTTTGAAATACTGTATATGTTGACTATGTTGAAATATGTGTTGAATTTAGTGCATGCACAAAGAAGCCCTCTGCCCCTCTTCTCGTGGCGAGTGCCACCTTGACCCCATTCACAGCAAGAAAAGGTGGTCACCCAAATGTTATATACCCCTTTTGGGAAGTTCTTGCTATACACTGATTGAAGATTCACAATAAATCCCCAGTACAATTTACATTAGCTGCACATTTCACATGAGACTTCAAAAACTTATGCCCAAAATCTATTTGGCATAATCATGGCTTAAATATATATTTAGTTGGGGAAACACAGACACTTATACAATATGAAATGAACCCTTTAGCCTCTGATAGTTCAAGAGTCTACCAATTAAGTCTTAATAAGTAAGGATCTGACCTAAGTCTGTGCTAGAATTAAATGTAATACAATGGTAAATTTTTAAAAAAATCTATATATTCTGGAATAAATGGTACTATAGACATGTGCCCAGTAGACACAGGATCATGTAAAAGCACTCTAAGGGCACATTTTTCTTCACAGCCCAGTGCCTATGACCAAAAACATGGCTGGGACATAGAATCATCACCTACCACATATCTGTACATAAGGTTTGGGTGTTCAACAAACATTCAATTCTTGACTAAACATCTAACTTTTATTGAGCATTTCCTGTGTTCCAAGTGCCAAGGATTAGACGATTAGAAAAATGCAGTCTTGCCTTTTGCATCCAAGTGCTTGGTCAGGACATTCTGTACTAAATGCAGATGATGAGATCTTAAAATATGGCCTCAAAGAGTTTCCAGGAGAAAATAAAATTCTCATAGTATAGCAATAAAATAAATGAGTAATAGTTATTCATAGGATTAAAACAGAGAGGGTAGAAAAGTATTTGTAGATTTGTAAGCTAAACACTATAAGAATATCCTTTTAGAGTAATTTATTAATTAAATGATAAAGTCATTACCCAGTATATACCTGATATTTTTGCTATTTCTAGGAAAGCTGTGGGAAAGAACATTGTAACCCCCATAATAGCCTATAAGATGAAATTGTAAAAGGTCACATCAAATTATAGAGGTAATTTACCTTAAAATTATAGGGAGGAGATCGCTACATGTAAATGTGACTTTTAGCAGCAATGAAATTGAAAAGAAAAAACAAACAGCACAATAAAAATCAAAGCAAATGAATCTCAAGAATTGTGTAAACACATGTAAGACTGAAAAAAAACGTAAAATTCTTCCATCCCCCATTGTAATCACTACCTTACTTTCATCTGTCCCTTTGACCGTATTTTCCTCTTTGGGAAATTGCTGTTTCTCTGATTATACAAATGGACAATGGCCAGGCCACATACAAGATTGAATCTCTGATTCACAGACTACAGCAACCTGCCCAGGAAACCAGCCCCTTATCCACCACAAACAGCCCAGGGAACCAGTCTGCTATGAATCAGGCTTGCAGGAGGCAAGATTACTCTCTCTAATGTCAATCCAAGAAACTAAACAATAACTTCTATGACAATTGGCCCCCTAAAGGTCAGGACTTTATTAATAATGCCCTAATTTTTCTCTCAATTCCAACTTAGGATCAACCAGAGAAAGTCAATTACATTCCCCTAACCAATCACCTAGGATATCCTCCTTCCGGTTAGAAGCTCTCAGCTTCCCCAGGCCAGCAGACTCCACTCAGGGCGCTCCTGAAGCCTTCCTTTGTTCCACCAAGCTGTCCCACTTCTCTGCCTGCCTAAACACAAGGGAAGGCAGCCCACACCCTGGATACAGCAAGTAAAAACAAGTAGTCTTTGATTTTCTTATTTGAATGCGCTTTTATTTCCACAATGTCTTAGTGTGGAGTGTAAATTTAGAGTTATCCAAATCTAAGGAGAAAATCTGGCTTCAGCTTTGGCTTCTGCCTCTGGGTTGGTGCTCCTTGAGGATGAAGAGTTAAGGTGGAGGATCTCTCCATGGGCAAGCCACAGTGGCTGTGCTCCCTGGCCAGAGCCTGCTCTGTGGAGACCTTGCCCTTCATTGTGACTGAGTGCAAGAGTATGGAATGATAACCTGACCCACCCCCATGGACATTGTAAATGTTAGTAAGTAATTTCAATGGACACAATCACTAAGGAAATGCCACTGGCTTTTAATGGATGAAGACCAAGGATGTTAAGCATACGTAAGGCTTGAGACAGTTCCCCACTATATCAACTTGTCCTATCAGAAAAAGCCACATGTGACACTAGAGAAAAACCGTGAGTTCAAATCTACCCCTTCCTACTCCTTGCAAAGGAATTTGTATGCTGTTTTAGTCACTTTCTCATCATTGGGACACAATACTTAACACCTACAACTTAAGGAAGAGGGGTTTATTTTGACTCATGTTTTCAGTCCATGGTCCCCTGGCTCCAAGGCAGAAATGAGACAGTAGAAGGGCCTAGGTGGAGGGAAGTTGCTCCAGTCATGGCAACTAGGAGGCAGAGAGAAGGAACGACCTGGGGAGGGACATATATCCTTCCAAGTCACGTGACAAGTGACCCCTCCCTCTAACCAGGCCCCATCTACTAACAGCAAGTCAGTTATGAATTCATCAGTGGACTAAACCACTGAGGAGTATACTGCCCCCATGTTCCAATCTCCTTCCAAATACAAGAGGCTTTGAGGGAACACACCATATCTAATCCATAACACATCCCTATATATTTAGAGTTGTGCACAGGTCTAGAAAACCCAACTAGATACAATATTCCTGAAAGACACAAGATGCTTCTTTAGAATTATAGAATTTATAATTCTCTTAAAGACCATAAAGATAATTCAAGCTTTAATGCATGTTACCTCCCACATTGCTTCTAAGAATATGTTTGTTCACCTACTATCTATTAGACATTGCTTAGCATCTAGAGATATCCAGATGAACACTTTAAATAAAGTTACTGCCAACTAGTTTATATTCTAATGCTCTCTTCATTTTTCCTGAGTATCATGTAGCTTGACTGTGGATCTGAAATAATTTCATTCACCTCTAATATGATAGAGATTCCTTTTCTATGAAAACATTGTGAGTGTCTCTTCAATAATGTATGTCAGAAGCAATGCTTGAAATGAAAAGAGCATGTATCACCTGCTATATTATCACATTAGTTTCAGCCACTTGTTACATTCTATTTTGAAGAGTCCTATTCTGCATCTAAAAAAGTGGAAAATCCATATCAAAAACTCATTTGAATTTCTGAACATTTTAGGTTACACAGAACTTTTTGGAGTCAGGGAGCAAATGTAAACAGGGGCAATAAATATGATTAAAATTAGAGAGACATTGCACATTCCTTGATACTCAATGACTGTTTATGATTTATCGATTTTCTATCTCTAAGATTTGTCCTATTTCTACCTCAGAGAAATGTGATGAGATTCAACAAGTTAATGATCAGAAATACTTGAGGTTCTTCTGAATGAGTGAACAAATAACAATAACATGAATTTCGGTTCACATACTCCTCTGCTTGCTGCTACTTCCTCACCAGTCAATGTAAGTTACATTACTCTGTGAAGAAAAGCTTAGTCACCTGGAATTATTGTTCTAATATAACATTCTTCTTCTCAGGTAATAAAGTCAAGATAGCTTTTTTGTTTCCAAATCAGTCAATTTATATTGTGCTAATTTATCACTATTTTAGACTCATAAAAGTTTTTCATTTTATCTTTCAATGTGGCATAGTTTATGGATAGGTCTTTCGTATAGTATATATGAGATTTATTATGTAGCAATACATAGAGATCGAACTTTGTTGGAGACCAGCCTATGTTGCCAGTTCCCAGGTCCCTTTCCCAGGTGCCACCCATGGGGAGACAGCCCACTCCTCTGAGCTTGCCCACCCAGGCTCTGCTTGTAGGGACCTAGTCCTGCTACTTCGTTCCCCTGACCCAAGGGTGAATGAGCATGAATGACAAAGAGACACATGTGCACAGCCAGGGGCTCTTGCCTCTAGAGCAGAGGAACCCAGAGCCTCTGGCTCATCTTCCTTTTATTCACCCAGATATGGTTACGAGCAGTTAAAAGTAACACAAGATTCATCTGCCTCATATTATCTATTAATACATGCTCAAGCAAACAACTTTTTTTTTTTTTAGTTATGGAAACTGCATTATTTTTGCTTTGTTTGTTTTTGGTGTTTTTTAATTTTGTTTTATTTTGTTTTGTTTATTTTAAACCAGAAGACACCTAGAATAGCAAAAGCAATTCTGGGCAACAAAGGCAAGTCAGTGGGTATCATAATCCCTGACTTGAAGTTATACTACAAAGCTAATGTGATAAAATCAGCATGATATTGGCAATAAATAAATAAATAAATAAATAAATAAATAAATAAGTAAAACAGACTTGAGGATCAGTGGAACAGAATAGAAGATGCAGAAACAATCCAAACATACTCATCCACCTTATCTTTGACAGATAGGCCAAATATGTTCACTGGAAGAAAGATAGCCTCTTTGATAAATGGTGCTGGAAAAACTGGTTTTCCACATGCCAAACACTAAAACTAGACCCATGTCTATCACCATGCACTAAACTAAAGTCAAAATAGACCAAAGATCTAAATATTAAAACAGAAACACTAAATCTACTGGAAGAGAAAATAGGTAGAAATCTTGAAGATGTAGGTGTAGGCAGAGACTTCATGAACAAAACTCAGACCACACAGGAAATACTACAAAGAATCAACAATTGGAATCTCATTAA
This sequence comes from Erethizon dorsatum, assembly GCA_028451465.1. Lineage (NCBI taxonomy): Eukaryota > Metazoa > Chordata > Mammalia > Rodentia > Erethizontidae > Erethizon > Erethizon dorsatum. The sequence continues at coordinate 56,318,236 of CM051828.1, forward strand.
AAAGATTTTGCACAGCAAAAGAAATCACCAACAGAGTGAAAAACAACTGGGAATGGGAAAAAATTATAGCCAGTTGTCCCTTAGAGGAACGACTTATATCTAGAACATATAAAGTACTGAAAAAAATCAGGTAGACAACTTAATCTCAACTGTATTAGCTTTCCCTAGAACCTCAACATGCTATAACCCCTGTGTTAAGCCTTGCTCCTTTGTGCTCACAGAAGAGCCCAATTAGGTCTTAATTGTCCTTAACTGGTTTCCCACAATACTTTCTCATTTAGAAAAAATCTTCAATTTGATACAAAATTTAAATAACTTTCTAATATTTAAAAGTAAATGCCTCGAGGACCTCAAGATGGCGGATGAGGAAGAAGCAGGCAGCGAAACTCTCTCTAAAAGTTACCATTGGAACACGGGAATATAGTGACCCGGAAAGCGCAGGAGGGGGGGAGATGCCTCCCCGAAACCCAGAAAAGTTCTGAAGCGCAATCTGGGACCCCCGGCACCAGTGACGGGTGACTTCCAACAAAGAAGAAGGAAAGAAGGAGCAGACCGCACGCGTGCACCTTCTACTATCCCGGGAGTTGCAGCGCCGCGGAGGCTCAATTCTACGGACACACGGTGGCAGCTGGCGCCCAGGGAGCCCCCACGGAGGATCCTGAGACAGCGGCGGGGCAGGGGAGCGGCGGAGAACGGCACTGACCGGCGGTGAGTGTCTCTCAGCCACAGCTGCCCAGCGCCAGAGAGCGACCGGCTGGGCGCCATTGTGGGGGGTGTGGCGAAACTCAGAGCGGCTCGGAAACTGCTCTGGGAACTTGTGCTCCGGACAGGGCAGCACGGGGCCTCTCAGGCCCACGAAAGTGTGCTGAGGTCAGCAGGCAAACGAGACTGGACTCTCAGCCACACCTGTCCCGCGCCAGAGAGCGACTGGCCCGGCGCCATTGTGGGGGGCGTGGCGAAAAAACAGAGCGGCAAGAACCAGCGCAGGGAACCCGCGCTCCGGACAGCGCGCTGAGCCTCTCAGGCCCAGGGATTGTGAAAGGGCGCCGAGAGCGGAGGCGAGCTAGACTGGTCTCTGCCTGAAAGGACGCGCCTCTGCTCACCGCCCGCCAGAGGGCGCTCCTGGCTTACTGGGACGGACCTGCACAGAACAGGACTCTGTCACAAGGTACCTGCCTACAACAGAGTCAACACCTGGAACTGATTCTTTTTATTTTTTTTATTTTTATTTTTATTTTTATTTTTTTTCTCACTGATTTATTTTTTGTTCTGGCGAAGGGTTTTTTTTGTTTTTGTTTTGTTTTGTTTTGTTTTTTGGTGGGGTTTTATTTTTGATCTGTCTGTTTTATTGTTTTTATCTTTGTTTTTGTTTCTGTATGTGTATTTGCTCTTTCCTTCATTATTCTCTCTGGTTTTTTATATGAGTGTAAACAGCGCCTCTAACTTCTTTGTGATTGTGCTTGTGATCTGTTCTTCCTTTTATCCCTTCCTTCTCTTTTTACCACCTGTCCTCTGCACTAGTGTCCCAATTTTAGTGGGATCCCTCTTGGTCCTCTAACCTTACATCTAATTCCTTCCTCTTCTCCCAATACTCTATTTCCTCCTTAACTCATTTTAAATTTAAACTCCTCAAGGAAAAATTGACATACATAGGACTTGTATACTGCATATAATTTTTCTGGTGTGTTTTAGATTTTGTTATATAACCGCAACTCTATACAGCTAAAAGTGGTAAATAACTGGTTAGCTCAGTCTGTCATTTTTTAGGCTGTGTTTGATGCTTTAGTTAACATTATAGCCAAATGTGAAATAATTGTTCTAAACATCTTTCCTTCCTGATATTTCATGATTGAGATTGACTAAGGGACACAGAAAATACAGTGGCACAGTACCAAAGAATCAAGGACTGGGCCAAACAGGTAGCAACTTCGCATACCCAACGAATTGAAGAGGTAGGATCTGGCAGAAAGCTCAAAACCTAAAAGCAAGCTCCACTTGGAAGATACTGCAGAGAAGTAGTCATCTTCTAAAGATCTTAAACACTAGCAATAAAGTAACCTACTATAGGTAATTTGCAAACATCACCCCAGGAATTAAAGAAAGAAAAAATGAGACGACACTTAAACAAGATGCAACCCCACACATCCAATTCACCAAAGGCAAACCTAGGGAGCAACGAGGTGGGACAATCCGAAAGCCACCCACCTGGCCTATCTGAAGTGGTAACAACAAAGCAACTGAATGAGGTTCTGGAAAAAATTAAAACAGAAATAATCTCACAGATAACTGCAGAGATAATGTCTACAATGAAGACCATGCTTAAGGACACTATAGCTGATACAGACAAAAAAATAGATGAACTTAAGAAAACTATAGAAACCATGAATGATCAGCATAGGAAAGAAATGGAATCCATAAGGCAGATTCAAGCAGATATCCAAGAGATAAAAAATTCCATTGAAAGTATTTGTAGCAGAATAACCCAATGCGAGGACAGGATCTCAGATATAGAAGACAGGCTTGCAATTAGTGATCATGAAATGGAAAAATTCTTAAAAATAGCAAGGGACCATGAAAAATCAATTCAGCAGCTGCTAGATGACTCAAAGATAAACAACTTAAGAATAATTGGAATAAATGAAAAAGCAGGAGATAGCATCAACGACATTAAAACCTTGTTCAAAGACATAATCAGGGAGAACTTTCCTGGAAGAGAAAAGGAATTTGACACCCCTATAAGTGAAGCTTTTAGAACACCAACTAGACATGATCAAAAAAAAACTTCAGCCAGACATATTATAGTCAAGATCCCAGAAATTCAACAGAAGGGCAGAATCTTAAAAGCTGTTAGGGAGAAGAGACAAATCACCTATGAAGGAAAACCCATCAGAATCACAGCTGACTTTTCAGCACAAACCCTCAATTCAAGAAGAGCTTGGAATGATGTATTGCAAGCTCTAAAGGAAAATAATTTTCAGCCCAGATTGATGTACCCTGCAAAACTATCTTTCAAAATTGATGGAGAAATAAAATACTTTCATGACAAAGAACATCTGAGAAAATTTATGACCAACAAACCAGCACTCCAAAACGTTCTGAAGGACATTCTAGAAAGAGATAGGAACCCCAACAGAAGGAATCCACCAGGCAGGGCAAATAATTAAATAGCCGGAAAGCGGAAAAACAAAGAGTGGGAACCAACAACAGGAAAATATCATGACAAGTCAATACATATCAGTTTTAACCATCAATGTTAACGGTCTCAATTCACCAATCAAAAGGCACAGACTGGCGAAATGGATCAAGAAGCAAGATCCAACAATATGCTGTATACAAGAAACACATTTAATTCAGAAAGAAATTCATAGACTGAAAGTCAAAGGATGGAAAACAATACTCCATGCCACAGGAACCCAGAAAAAAGCAGGGGTAGCTATTCTTTTTGCAGACAAAGTGAACTTCAAGCCAAGAAGGATTCAGAGAGACAAAGACGGTCATTACATCCTTGTAAAGGGAACAATCCAAGAGGAAGAGATAACCATCATAAATATATATGCGTCAAATACCAATGCACCCAGCTATATAAAACAAGTACTAAAGGACATGAAAAATCAAATAAGCACTAATACAATTATATTGGGAGATCTCAATACTCCACTGTTACAAAAAGATAGATCAACTGGACAGAAAATCAATAATGAAATAGTAGAACTGAACCAAACTTTTGAACAAATGGACTTAGTAGATGTCTACAGAGTGTTCCATCCCACAACATCAGAATACACATTTTTCTCAGCTGCACATGGGACGTTCTCCAAAATAGACCACATACTAGCTCATAAAACCTGCTTAAGTAAATGCAAAGGAATTGAAATTATCCCATGCATATTATCAGACCATAGTGCAATGAAATTGGAAATCAATGGCAAAAGAAATTACAAAAACTCCCTAAACACATGGAAATTAAACAGCATCCTCCTGAACAACCAATGGGTCACAGATGAAATTAAAGAAGAAATTAGTCACTTTCTACAACTGAATGATAATGACAGTACAACATACCGGAACTTATGGGATACAATGAAAGCAGTCCTAAGAGGGAAATTTATAGCATTAAATACTTATATCAGGAAAATAGAGCAAGCGCAAATAAACAACTTAAGGGTGAACCTCGAGCTTCTAGAAAAAGAAGAGCAGGTTAAGCCAAAAGCCCGTACAAGGGAGGAAATTATAAAGATCAGAGCAGAAATTAACGTATTGGAGAATAAAAAAACAATACAAAGAATCAATGAAGCAAAAAGTTGGTTCTTTGAAAGAATAAATAAGATTGACAAACCCTTATCCAACCTTATTAAAAAAAGAAAAGAAAAGACTCAAATCCATGCAATTGAAAATGAAAAGGGTGATATCACGACGGACCCTGCAGAAATCCAGAAGATCATCTATACCTATTTTGAAAATTTATATTCTACTAAGATGGAAAATGCAGAAGAAATGGACAGATTCCTAGATTCGTATGAATTACCAAAGCTGAATCAAGAAGATTTAAAAATCCTAAATAAACCAATATCAGCCAATGAAATTGAAGATGTAATTAAAAACCTCCCAACAAAGAAAAGCCCAGGCCCTGATGGATTCACTGCCGAATTCTACAAGAAATTTAGAGAAGACCTAACGCCCCTACTTCTCAAACTTTTCAATGAAATTGAAAGGGAAGCAATACTCCCAAATTCATTCCTGGAAGCAAGCATTACCCTGATACCAAAACCAGAGAAGGACCCAACTAAGAAAGAGAACTACAGGCCAATCTCCCTAATGAACATAGATGCAAAAATCCTTAATAAGATACTGGCAAACAGAATCCAACAAATCATCAAGAAGATTATACACCATGACCAAGTTGGATTCATCCCAGGGATGCAGGGATGGTTCAACATACGTAAATCAATAAATGTAATACAGCATATTAACAGAACCAAAGACAAAAATCACATGATCATCTCAATAGATGCAGAAAAAGCTTTTGACAAAGTCCAGCACCTTTTCATGATAAAAACCCTACAGAAAATTGGAATAGAGGGTCTTTATCTCAACCTGGTAAAAGCTATCTATGACAAACCAACAGCCAATATTATACTAAATGGCCAAAAACTGAAAGCCTTCCCTCTAAAATCAGGAACAAGACAAGGATGTCCACTGTCCCCACTCTTATTCAACATAGTTCTGGAAACTTTAGCCAGAGCAATTAGACAAGAGAAAGAAATAAAGGGAATAATGATTGGAAAGGAAGAAGTTAAATTATCATTATTTGCAGATGACATGATACTCTACACAGAAGACCCCAAAAACTCCACTAAAAAACTGCTAGATTTAATAAGCAAATTCAGTAGTGTAGCTGGATACAAAGTCAATACTCAAAAGTCAATAGCCTTCCTGTACACAAATAACAAACTTACTGAAAGAGAAATTAGGGAAACAATACCTTTCACAATAACATCCAAAAAAATGAAATACCTAGGAATCAACCTCATGAAGGATGTAAAAGACCTCTATACTGAAAACTACAGTACTCTGAAAAAGGAGATTGAAGAGGATATCAGAAAATGGAAAGATATCCCTTGCTCCTGGATAGGAAGAACCAATATAGTGAAAATGGCCATACTTCCAAAATTGTTATACAGATTTAATGCAATTCCAATCAAAATTCCAACAGCATATCTCACAGAATTAGAGAAAACAATCCTAAAATTCATTTGGAATCAGAAGAGACCTAGAATAGCAAAGGCAATTCTGGGCAACAAAGGCAAGGCAGGGGGCATCACAATCCCCGACTTGAAATTATACTATAAAGCTACTGTGATAAAAACAGTGTGGTACTGGCAAAAAAACAGACCTGAAGATCAATGGAACAGATTAGAAGATGCTGAAACAACCCCAGACATACTAAGCCACCTTATCTTTGACAAAGGTGCCAAACACATTCGCTGGAAGAAAGATAGCCTCTTTAATAAATGGTGCTGGAAAAACTGGCTCTACACATGCCGAAGATTAAAACTAGATCCATATCTTTCACCATGCACTAAACTAAATTCAAAATGGATCAGAGATCTAAATATTAAAACAGAAACATTAAATCTGCTGGAAGGTAGGATAGGTAAAACCCTTGGAGACATTGGTGTAGGCAAAGACTTTATGAATAAAAACTCAACCGCACGGGAACTATCCCAAAGAATCAATAACTGGGATCTCATCTTATTAAAAAGCTTTTGCACAGCAAGAGAAACCACCAACAGAGTGAAGAGACAACCCACAATGTGGGAAAAAATGTTTGCCAGCTGTTCCTCAGACAAAGGATTACTATCGAGAACATATAAAGAACTCAAAAAAATCAGACCTCCCAAATTTAAAGACCCACTCCAAAAATGGGCATCTGAGATGAATACACATTTCTCAGATGAAGAAATACTAATGGCAAATAAATATACAAAAAAATGTGCAACATCACTAGTCATTCGAGAGATGCAAATTAAAACAACACTGAGATACCATCTCACCCCAGAAAGAATGGCTACTATTAAGAAATCAACTAATAACAAATGCTGGAGGGGCTGTGGGGAAAAAGGAACCCTTCTTCGTTGTTGGTGGGAGTGTCGACTGGTACAGCCACTGTGGAAGTCAGTGTGGAGATTCCTCAGAAAACTAGGGTTGGAGGTCCCATTTGACCCAGCTATTCCCCTTCTGGGCATCCTCCCAGAAGAATTAAAAACATCGTACCACAGTGATATATGTGCACCCATGTTTATAGCAGCACAATTTGTAATAGCCAGATCTTGGAAACAACCCAAATGCCCATCAACTGAGGAATGGATAAGAAAGATGTGGTATTTTTATACAATGGAGTACTATTCAGCCATAAAGAAGGATAAACTGGAGACTTTTATAGGTAAATGGATGCAACTCGAGAAAATACTCATAAGTGAAATAAACCAGAAGCACATGTGTAAGCATCGTATTATCTCTCTAGTATGAGAAACTGAAAGAGTAAATAAGATCCAAAATGTACAATAGACATGGTGAATCAAAAAGAAACTGGTTAAAAAGGAAAGAGAGACTGGAATAGGGAAAAGAAAGAAGGGAAAGGGAAAAAAAATTGTATATATATATATATATATATATATATATATATATATATATATGATGGTTAAGATAGATACACTACCATTTTTACTTAGTTCATTGAAGAGTAAGGTCTGTGCCAATAATGTTTGGACAATTGAATGCTAATGTCTGGTGTCCTGAATAACTAACTTAAAGATAGTAATACGTAATGTATTAACCATTGTTACCCTCCTATTATGTTGGTTTGAAAATTTGTTCTTCTTTTGATTTGTTTTGTTTTTTCTTCTCTTTAAAATAAAAAAAAAAAAAAAAGTAAATGCCTCTGTTTTGTTTTATTTTGCTTCTATAACAGGTCTTTTCATGGAGTATGAAGAATAAGTAACTAAAAATCGTTCATGGAATAAGTATTTGAGAGCAGCTCTTGGTACCCATATGCCTGTCCTGAGGCTCCAAGCTAAGATCCTCCCAAGTCTTTGTCCCAAGAAGACATTTTTCTTATGAGGAAGAATGACAAATTACTTTTATTCAAAAGAAAATGTAGTTACTAAAACTTGAAAATCAGTGTAATTGGAGACCTACACCTCTGAGGAAGATAATTTTGAAGAAGGCTTTCAAGGATGGAGGTCCTATGTGTTGTTTTTATATTGAATTTATTCTTGAAAGTATTGACTTTTTAAATTTCTCATCCTATAAAAATATTCCACAGTCAGCTCTCACTACACTTTTTCTTTTCCATACCTTCTGCCCCATCCATTAGAATGTTCCATAGAGTCTCACTGATGTTTTTTTCCTTTAATCCTATTATGGCTTCTTTGCAGAGGCAGCCACCTGACTTTGCCCTGTGGCTGCAGCAAATTTTTGTGTTGTGCTTTCATCTGTAGTCATACTTAGGCCAAAGTTCATAGATTCTATTTTCTTTTATTGTTCTCAATGGGCTAAGTCTGTTGCTGGCCCATTAAAGATTTGTAAATGATTGAGCGATGATTTAAGAAGATTCTGAAGAATCTGCAACATATATGAAAAACTCAAAAGTTGATAGATTGTATTAATATTAGCTGGTGTTTTTCCAGTCCCTTTTCATTGTCTGTAACTACTCTGAACATTTAATCTCCCTGATAAGCTTTACAGCTTGTGACCAGATGAAAACCGAAACTGAAATGTGAAAGGCTCCATCAATATTCTTTAGGTCTCTAACAAAACTCAAGAGAGAAAAATTCCCTAGTTTCCAATAAATTCATCACTGAATTTACCCCTGGTTTCATCTTTAGTTGTGAGGTCAAGCTGTCGCAAGTCAAATGGTTATGAACTCAAGTCTCAAAGGCTTTCTTCACCTTTTATCATTGCTGCGCTCCATGGGCTTAATGATCTTAGAGCTAATAACTTTGAATTCTAGTTTTATAAAAATGTTCTTAAATTCCTGGGTATTTGTTGAAAATATTTATATAGGAGAAGTGAAATGGGCAGCTCAGGCTGTCATGCAGATGATCCTAATCAATAATACCCTTTCTGTGGCCCAAGAGGCATTTCATTTCTTGTTTAAAACCCAGTTGGCTCTGATGGATTGTTCTCTATAGTAAGATGTGTATTCAGCTCATTTGTCAGATCTCTCTTTACTTAATTTTGGTTTTTATTGGTGTGAATATTTAGAATTTCCTATGCCTGTCATTTCTAGCAAGCTATGTGAGAAAGCTGTCTCCCGTCTCATCTCTCAGAAGCTCCATCAGTTTGCCTTTGGATGTGCAGTGGAAGGGCCTGACCAATTGTCATCTCTGACAAAGACCAGAGATTGCCTGTAAATTTTCTATAATTATGCATCTCTAGAGAAAGGCTGGTGATACCATAATGATTTCACATTGGAGCTACTGAGACTCTCTCTTTCATCTCAGTATTGCCTCAGCCCAAAGTAGGTACTTCATAAATACTAAATGAAAGAGAGAAAGAACGCAGAGAGAAGTGTTTGAGCCATACGTTTATTCAATCTATTCAGCGATAATCTTACTAACTTTATTTTACACAACAAGAATTCTGGATAGTTTTAGGATTACTGTTTCAGATGACTCTTTAGGGGGATGAGCTTGTCACTGGTAAGAGATTGTAATGCTTCAGGAAGTCATTGAGCTGGGGCACAGGTATTAAACAAACCTATAAATAGTCAACAGATGTATTTTTTATTGAAGTTAGGAGAGTAGAAAGAAGAAATAGCTCCCAGATTTCGAGGAAGGGTCCTAAATAGGTTGCTAACAGATGTGTTTTGAAGTGATGATAAAGTGTGTACTAATAAGAATTAAACATGAAACAATAACGAGTCTATGGGATATGATACAAAAGCTATCAGTGCTAAGTTTACTGGTGAAACTTCCCACAAATGGGGACTATTAAATATTTAAAGTGATTAATTTGCGTTGATAGTGAGTGCATTTAAGAAATAAAATGGCTTCCTCCATTGTTCCCCCGGGACAGAGGTGCCTGCAAGAAGAGAGTAAGTCTGCTCTGCAATTCCTCCATTGTCCCTGGGGATGGAAGAGCCTGCCAGAAGAGAGTCAGTCAGTCCACACTCTGTGCTTCCTCCATCCTCTCCTCCCACCCCCCCACGGAGGTGTCTACAAGAAGAGATTAAGTCCGAGCTCTGAGCGCGCTTCCTCCATTGCCCCTGGGACGGTGGGGCCTTAGAGAAGAGTGTGAGTCTGTGCTATGGGTGGACCGACCAGAACCCAAGACCCAGGACAACAGCCGGCTGGGGTGCACTGGTGCACACACACCTTTGGAGGGAGGAGTAATCAGCGAGAATAGCAAGGTGGAAGCTTCTGAAGCAGCAAAGAAGAACCAGCAGTTGGGCTCTGGAGAACTCCACCAACAGAAGACCAGTCCCAGCCCCCACATCCAAAGGCCAAAATCAGCTCCTTACCCAGCACAATTCCCATGGCAAACTTAGCTGGAGTACACAGCATATTTCTGGGACCCGACATGGACACTATCACAGAACTGTAAACACCAGAGGTATTCTACTACTTTTATTAGCCCTTGTTTGTCTGATTGGCTAACCCTTTCCTGTCTGGTTGGATGTCATCTTGTTTTGTTTTGTATTCTGTGGTTATTTTTGTATCTGGAATTTTTTTTCCTCTCCCCTCTTTCTCTGGTCCTTTTTCTTTCTTTTCTTCTTCTTCATTCTCTTTCTCTTTCTTCCTTCTTTTTTCACTGTTTAGTTTTCTTACCTTTGTTTTTCATTTTCTTCTATTGATTCTCTCTTTCCTCAACTACTTCATGAACTTAAACTTTCAAGTGCGTAAATATTGTCTTTGCCCTTCTTATTACTCCTTCACATTCTATTTCATTCTTTCCCTCATGTGTCCTCCAGTTTCCCAAAACTTGGGTGATCATCCTTTGACCTTGAGCCTTGACTCCACTACATTTGACCTCATTCATCACTTTTTCCTGACCCCTACCCATCTTAACCCCCAACCCCCCCAGAAAAGTAAAACCACTCCACTAATGGGAAAATCACTGCATACAAATGCATGGTATAAGTTTGACTTTGTTATAGAACTTTAGAGTTTCCTCTTGTGGTCAGAGGTAACAGGTTAATGGTTACCATAGTTTGTCAGTAGTTAAGCTATACTTGAAACTATTGTTATTACTAACTGTACTACTTTAGCCAGGATGTCATACATGTTATAATCAGTTTTTCTCCCCTGTATGATAATGCTGTGATAGTAGGGGACCATAATCACCACCACAGCCCAGTACCAAAGGATTGGGTGCTGAGCCAAATAGTAACTTTGCATCCTTTACAAATTGGGAAGGTAGGTTCTTGGGATAGCTATAAAGAACCACTTACATCCAGGGGACATCCCTGAAGAACAGACATCTCCTAGAGAAGCCTCAATACTAGTGTTAAAGCTATATATCATAAGAAATCAGGAAGCATCAACAGAGAAAGCAAAATAAAATAAAAAAAGAAAATAGAAAATGACAATATGCAAAAGCAAAATGCAACCCCAGACCCCAGCCCACCCAGGACAAACCCAGAACTCAACGAGATAGATAAAATTGGAAGTTGAACACTGGGACTTTCTGAAATGATAGCATTGAAAAAACAAGTGGAAAAGGCTACAGAGAAAATAATCTCTCAGGTACAAAAAGAAATGATGCTTAAAATCAAAGATATTAGAGAAGACACAGATAAAAGAATACATGAGCTTAGAAAAATGATAGAAACAAAAAATGCCCAAAATAGGAAAGAAATAGAATCCATGAAACAGATCCAAACAGAAATCCAAGAGATTAAAACCTCCATTGAAAGTATATGCAACATGGGCCGGTGAGATGGCTCAGTGGCATAAGCGCCTGCCTGGCAAGCGCGAGGGCCCGAGTTTGACTCCCGGAACCCACATACGAAAAAAGGGCCAGTGATATTGCTCAGTGGCATGGGCACCTGCTGGCGGATGAGGTCCTGAGGTCGACTCCCGGTACCCACACACACAAAAAAGAAAGTATATGCAACAGATTGAATAAAGAGGATAGAATCTCTGATCTTGAAAGCAGAATTGCAGCTAGTGATCATGAAAAGAAAGATATCTTAAAAAATAGCAAGAGACCATGAAAAACCAACCCAATAGTTACAAGATGAAGCAAAGAAGAATAACATAAGATTGATTGGGGTCAATGAGAAAGCTGGACACAGCACAAATGCCATAAAAAAAAAAAAACTCTTCACAGAAATAGTGGCATAAAACTTCCCAAACATGGATAAAGAATTTGACATACAAATAAATGAGGTATGTAGAACTCCAAGCAGCCATGACCAAAATGAAACTATACCAAGACATATAATAATCAAGATTCCACAAATTAAGCACAAAAACAGAATATTAAAAGCTGTTACAGAAAAGAAACAGATCACCTATAAAGGAAAGCCCATCAGAATCACGATAGACTTCTCAACACAAACCCTCAAGTTTGTGAATGAAGTATTTCAAGTCCTGAAAGAGCACAACTTCCAGCCCAGATTGATGTACCCTGCAAAATTATCTTTCAAAATTAATGGAGAAATAAGATACTTCCATGACAAAGAACAACTGAAGAAATTTATGATCAATGAACCAATCCTACACAGAGTACTAAAATATATTCTAGATAAAGATAAAAATGACCACAATTCCAAGAACAATAGCAGAAAGAAACCACCAGGCTGGGCAAGCAATTAAACAGAGGGGAAAAGCAGGGAATCAATAGGAGGAAAATACCATGACAAAGATAAGTCAATACATGTAAGTCATAACCATCAATGTAAATGCCCTCAATTCACCAATCAAAAGAAAGCGACTGGCATAATGGATCAAGAAACAAGATCCAACAGTATGCTGTATACAAGAAACACATTTTACTAACAAAGGAATTGATAGACTGAAAGTCAAAGGATGGAAAACAAAACTCCATACAACAGGAACCCAGAAAATAGGAGGGGTAGCTATTCTGTTTGCAGACAATGTGAACTTCAAACCAAGAATGATCAAAAGAGATAAAGAAGGTCATTACACACTCATTAGGGGAAAACTTCAAGAGGAAGACATAACAATCAGAAATATGTATGCACCAAATTGGGAAAACCCAATTATATAAGACAATTATTAATGGACATGAAAAATCAAATAAATAATAACAATTGTAATGGGAGACCTTAATACCCCATTGTCACAAAGAAATAGATCAACTAAACAAAAAATCAGCAAAGAAACATCAGAATGGAACCAAACCTGTGAACAAATGGATTTAGTAGATGTCTTTAGAGTGTTCCACCCAACATCATCAGAATACACATTCTTCTCAGCTCCTCACAGGATGGTCTCTAAAATAGACCATATACTATCCCACAGAACATGCTTAAGTAAATGCAAAGGAATTGAAATTATCCCATGCATATTATCTGACCATAGTGCAATGAAATTGGAAATTAATGGCAAAAGAAACTGCAAAAACTCCATAAACACATGGAAATTAAATAACACCCTCCTAAACAACCAATAGGTCACAGAAGAAATAAAGGAAGAAATTAAACAATGTCGACAACTAAACAAGAATGCAGATACAACATACTGGAATGTATGGGATAAGATGAAAGTAGACCTAAGAGGGAAATTTATAGTGGTGAATTCTCCACCAGGAAAACAGAATGAGCACAAATAAACAACCAAATGTTATACCTCAAGCTTCTAGAAAAAGAAGAGGAAAACAAACGCAAAGCCCATACAAAGGAGGAAATTATAAAGATCAGAGCAGAGATTAATGCAATGGAGACCAAGAAAACAATACAAAGAATGAAGATTTGCTTCTTTGAAAGAATAAATAAAATTGATAAATCCCTAGCCAACCTTATCAAAGAAAGGAAAGAAAAGACTCAATTTCATGCATTGAGGAATGACAAGGGTGAAATCACTACAGATCCTGTGATAATTCAGTAAATCATCAATACCTACTTTGAGAAACTTTATTCTAATTAGATGTAAAACACAGAAGAAATGGACAGATTCTCAGATATGTGTGAATTATCAAAGCTGAATCAAGAAGATATAAAAATTTTGAATAACCCAGTATCAGTTAATGAGATTGAAAATGTAATTAAAAACTTACCAACAAAGAAAAGCCCAGGTCCTGATGGATTCACTGCTGAATTCTACAAGAACTTTAGAGAATATTTAATGCCAATACTTTTTAAACTCTTTAATGAAATTGAAAGGGAAGCAATACTCCCTAACTCATTCCAGGAGGCAAGTATTACCCTGATACAAAAACCAGAGAAAGACCAAACCAAAAAAGAGAAATACAGGCCAGTCTCCCTAATGAACATAGATGCAAAAATCCTGAAAAAGATACTAGCAAAAAGAATGCAGGAAATCATCAAGAAGATTATACACCATGACCAAGTGGGATTCATCCCAGGAATGTAGGAATGTTTCAACATACACAAATCAATAAATGTAATATATCATATCAACAGAGCCAAAGACAAATATCACATGATCATCTCAATAGAAGCAGAAAAAGCTTTTGATAAAGTCCAGCACTCATTCATGATAAAAACTCTACAGAAAATCTGAATAGATGGTCTTTATCTCAATCTGATAAAAGCCATTTATGACAAACCAACAGCCAACATCATACTAAATGGACAAAAACTGAAAGTTTTCACTCTAAAATCAGGAACAAGTCAAAGATGTCCACTATCACCACTCCTATTTAATATAGTTCTGGAAACATTAGCCAGAGGAATTAGACAGAGAGAGAAATAAAAAGAATAAGGATAGGAAAGGAAGAAGTTAAACTATCATTATTTGCAGATGACATGATACTCTACATAGAAGACCACAAAACTCCACCAAAAGACTCCTAGAGTTAATAACCAAATTTGGTAGCATAGCTGGATACAAAGTCAGCACTCAAATATTAGTAGCATTCCTGTATACAAACAACAAACTCACTGAGAGAGAAATTAGGGAAACCACATCCTTCACAATAGCATCCAAAAATATGAAATACTTAGGAATCAGACTAACAAAGGAGGTAAAAGATCTATACATTGAAACTTACAGTACTCTGAAAAAGGAGATCAAAGAGTATATCAGAAAATGGAAAGATATCCCTTGCTCATGGATAGGAAGAACCAACAATGTGAAAATGGCATATTCCCAAAGTTATTATACAGATTAAATGCAATCCCAATCAAAATGCCATTAACATACCTCACAAAACTAGAGAAAACATTCCTAAAATTCATCTGGAACCAGAAGAGACCTAGAATAACAAAGACAACCCTGGGCAACAAAGGCAAGGCAGGAGGCATCACAGTCCCTAACTTGAAATTGTACTACAAAGCTAATGTGGTAAAATCAACATGGTACTGCCAAAAAAATAAAGCATACCTGAGGACCAGTGAAACAGATCAGAAGATTCAGACACAACTACAAACACACTCAGCAAACTTATCTTTGACAAAGAAGCCAAACATGTTCACTAGAAGAAAAATAGCCTCTTTAATAAATAGTGCTGGAAGAGCTGGCTGTCTACATGCCGAAGACTAAAATTAGACCCATGTCTATCACCATGCTCTAAACTAAAGTTAAAATGGATCAAATATCTAACTATTAAAACAGAAACACTAAATCTACTGGAAGAGAAAGTAGGTAGAAATCTTGAAGACTTAGAGGTAGGCAGAGACTTCATGAACAAAACCCAAACTGCACAGGAAATACTGCAAAGAATTAACAACTGGGATCTCATCTTACTAAAAAGCTTTTTCACATCAGAAGAAAACACCAACGGAGTGGAAAGACAACCCACTGAGTGGGAAAAAATTTTAGCCAACTGTCCCTCAGACAAAGGACTTCTATCTAGAACATATAAAGAATTGAAAAAAAATAAGACCTCCCAAATTCAAAGACCCAATCCAAAAATGGGCATCTGAGATGAACACACACTTCTCAGATGAAGAAATACAAATAGCAAATAAATATATGAAAAACATTCAACATTTTTGGTCATTTGAGAGATGCAAATTAAAACAACACTGAGATTTCATCTCACCCCAGAAAGAATGCCTATCATCAAGAAATCAACCAATAACAAATGCTGAAGGGGGTTTGGGGCAAAAGGAACGCTTTCCCACTGTTGCTGGGAATGTAGACTGGTACAACCACTGTGGAAATCATTTTAGAGATTCCTCAAAAAACTAAGATTAGTGGTCCCATTTGACCGAGCTATTCCCTTTCTGGGTAATTTCCCAGAATTAAAAACATCATACCACAGCGATATATGTGCAGCATAATTTGTAATAGCTAAATCTTGGAAACAACCCAAATGCCCCTCAACTGAGGAATGGATAAAAATGAGGTGGTATTTTTATAGAATGGAGTACTACTCATCTATAAAGAAGGATAAACTTGAGACATTTATAGGGAAATGGATGCCACTTGAGACCATACTCATAAGTGAAACAAATCAGACTCGCATGTGTAAACATCATATTGTCTCCCTAGTGCAAGAAGTTGAAAAAGTAAATAAGATCAAAATGTACATTAGATATTTTGAAATGGGAAGAAACTGTTTAAAAGGAAAGAGAAACTGGGATGGAGGAAAGGGGAAAAGAAGGGAAAAGGAAAATTAAATAAACATATATACACAAGATAGTTAAGATAATCATACTTTGAAGATAACAATACACAATGTAATAACTATTGTTAGTCTCCTACAATCTTGTTTTGAAATTTTTTTTTGTGGGTACTGGGGGTCAACCTCAGGACCTCACGCACCAGCAGGCACCCATGCCACTGAGCGATATCACTGGCCCTTTTTTCATATGTGGGTACTGGGAGTCGAACTCAGGACCTCGTGCTTGCCAGGCAGGCGCTTATGCCGCTGAGCTATCTCACTGGCCCTTGTTTTGAAATTTTGTACTATTGTTTTTACTGTTTTTTCTCTTTAAAATAAAAAATATAAATATAAATAAAATGATTGGTTTTATCCATAGTTCCCACTGGAACATCTGTCCTTAAAGATCAGACATCAAGAACTTCTTCACTGGGGCTTGTGAATCCCCTGTGCTGCTCTAGTCTGTGGATGGGCAGGTGCCCTGGACAGATCCTGGCTTTGGGCCTCAGGGTTTCTCTCTGAATCTTTGATAATACACCCTAGTTGGTGATGGAAGCTGTGCCTCTGTTTGTCTTGGGGAACCAAGACCAGTGCTCCTCTTCCTTGCTTCATCTGGGTTGATGCTGGCAGAGTAAAACCACATAGTGTTGTGTTAAATGCGCTCCACACCCTCGAGGCTCTGGAACACAGGCTCCCTCCTACAGAAGCTCAGAGAATGTGTGTGCGTAGACTCAGCCTTTCTTCCCATCCTTTCAGCTTTCAACCCAAAAGGGCCAGACCCAGAGGGTTGGTAGGCACAGAATTGTGCTTCCCCCCTTCCCCCCATCTAGATCCCCAGGAAACCTTCCTAGCCCTAGGTACTAAGCTCTCCAGTGTAAAATAAATTAAGTATCTGTTATGTTGTGAAGACTTTTGCATTAAAGATACTAATCTTCCTGACATGCCAATAATAATATTACAAGCATCCCAATTTTGCAGAGTAGTAAAGTGACACCAAACTCACAGGATTAATGAATGGTATATTTAGTCTTTAAATGGAACATGCTGCCCTCTTCTACATAAATTGAATATATTTTCTGTCATACATCAGTTACAAAGTTTTTTAAACAAGTTCTTTAAAGGTTTTGAACAAGTTTTTGTTTAAAATACCAGGTTTCCAAATGCAGCAAAGCCCAGGGACCAGAGAACATTCTTATATATTCTCTAAAAGTTAAATGTTGTGATTATTCAAATGAGCAAAAAATAACTCAAGAAAACAAATTTTACTATTCTCCCCTAGAAGACAAACATATTAAAAATACTAAGAAGTAAAATTGTGTATTAACAAAAAGTCATAGTTCAGTTTTCAATTTTGACTTTGCTGTTCCCTCTGTTACTTTAAGTATCTACTGGTCACTCTTTCCAGAAAGTTGGGATGTGCTCAGAAACATGCATTCAACAGTTCTCAAGTTTGATTCTATTATCACATTTCTCTCTCAACTCAGGTGTTAAAAAAAAGAAGAACCTTGAACCAGTCCCATGCCACATCATAAATTGTTGCTAGAAATCAACCTTTGTTTCTCTCAAGAGTCTCTTTTTGTAAATTGCCTGTTATTTTATAATATGAGCAAAATCTACTTATTGTTGGCATGCAACCATAATTATATGATGTTTAAAAGTTCAAATAGAGATGCCTATTAAAGACAATAATTTATGACAAAATAGAAATATCTGTTATTTGCACTGCATAGCTAAAATAATTTTTTAAAAGATTAAGCAAAGTCTCCCCTATTTATTGAGTATAACACTTCTGTCTCTGAATTTCTCCCAGTTGTTTGAAAAGTAATGTTGTGAGTAATAAAATGAAGGCTCTAAGCCTCCTCCTTTACCTACTAGATGACTTTAAGAGCAATAATTTGGAGCAGTAATAGATGATTGGGCCAGATATTTCTAAGGCTGTTCCTATGTTAAGATTTGCTGTCGGGAAAAATGAGCCCTTCTCCACTGTTGGTGGGAGTGCAGACTGGTGCAACCACTGTGGAAATCAGTATGGAGATCCCTCAGAAAACTAGGACAAGAGGTCCCATTTGACGCAGCTATTTGCCTTCTTAGTATCTTCCCAAAAGAATTAAAAGCATCAAACCACAGTGAAGTATGCACACCCATGTTTATAGCAGCACAATTTGTAATAGCTAAATCTTGGAAACAACCCAAATGCTCATCAACTGATGAATGGATAAAAAAGATGTAATTTTTTTATACAATGGAGTACTACTCAGCTATAAAGAAAGATAAATGAGTCATTTATAGCTAAATGGATGGATTTTGAGACCATACTCAAGTGAAATAAATTGGACACACACGTAAATATTGCATTGTCTCTCTGGTGTGAGAAACTGAAAGTGTAAACAATAACCAAAATGTATAATAGATATTATGAAATAGGAAGAAATTGTTCAAAAGGAGAGGGGAACTGGGGGAGACAAGAAAAAAAAGGATAAAACAAAAACAAAGCTTTTGTAAATAAGGAGGGAAAGAAGGGTTGAAGGAAGTTGGGGGGAATGGGGGAAAAAGAGGAACTAAGATATATCATGTACAGGTACAAGTTCCCTATGACGAATGTGATCATTATGTATATCTAAATTGTACCAATAAACTTAATAAAAAATAAATAAATAAATTTGATAAGCTCACAACTACTACATTATATGTGTATGTCTATTTATATACTTAATGGACAACTAAAAATATAGTACTATGATAGTATATTTGTATATCCACTTATATATTTAATGAGAACTATGAAATTCTAGACATATCAGTTGTGCCTGCTCTTGAGAAATTCAAATTAATTTTTCTAATCTTCAGTAACAAATTCAGGGTAAGCTGAAGTTTCCACTGAAGCCATAGCTCAAGGCTGGTAAATCTATTTACTAATCATGACTCACATCCAGCCTCGACATGATAAAGTACTTCTAGTATCATATTGCACAAGGGAAGAGTCTCAGCACTTGTAAGATACAGTCTCTTAGGTGCACAGTTCTCAAGGCTGAGAAACACTGGATTAGGACATACTTAAAGAACACGGACACACTCCGACAAAATTGGAGAATGATGACATTGATCGGGGAATTGAGAGAGGGAGTGTCTACATCTCCTTCCCTTGATCAGAGACAATAGATTCTGGTTCTCAGATTCAAACGAAAAGGGTGATAGAGGTAGTGGAAATGCTCTTATCTCTCAGCTTTGAGCAAGCCACACCCTGTAATACCCTACCATATCCTATGATTTTGACTTATAAAAACATTTCCTGCTGTATAAATAAAGACTCCAGACATGGCCACTTGCTGTTCTTTGCAAATGTATGGCTACACTGGATCTTCTTTATTACTGTGTAAGGACTTTCTTATTCCACGTATTTGTTCTAAGAACCCTAAGATTGTCACCCAGAGAAGAAACATTATAAATTATGAATTAGTAAAATATTATGTTAGTAAAATAATTTTCTATATCAGATGAGATGATGTATCTGCATCTAAAAGACAGCTAACTACTTGTCCCATTTGGATTTTTGAAACTGCAATTTAGCAACTGACCAGTGGTTAAATGTGTTAGTTGAGATGCACTCCCTATTTTTACACACTTAATAAAAGAGAATGGGAAATTAATTGGTCTATGTTGTTAAATGTTAACTTTAGGAAGTATTTTAACACCTAATTTTAATTTTCCCTGCTAAAAAATACAAAAATAAGATCCTTCACAAAGCGTAATGTAAATACAAATAAACCTGACTTGATAAGCTCAAGGAGGATTTATGATACATTGAAAAGCAGAGTAAATTTTGGGCTTGTCTGTGGATATATGAACGAGAGGTAGGGGACTGTGGTTTGGGGAGTGTCTTAGTTACTTTTTCTCTCACTGAGACAAAATACCTGACACCCAAAATTAAAGGAGGAAAGATTTATTTGGCTCAGTTTGCAGAGGTTTCAGTCCACAGTTGGCTGGCTCCAAGGCAGGGCAGCATGGCAGAGGGGCATCACAGAGGAGAAAAAGTTCATAGTGGGCAGAAGGCAACGAAGTAGTGAAGAAGCAAAGCGGCAAGTGACAAGTGACAAACAACCACAGCAGCCCTCTTTCTGGCCCTTATATTCTAGACACTAGCCATAACAGGGAGAGGGGGAAGGCACACCCAGTACTGATACGTTGTATCTTAGTGATTTCATAGTTAGGAAAGCAGGAGACAGCAATTGCAAGGATGGAAAGAAAACAACACGAGGTCTTGGGCTCACAGTTCAAGAGCCTTAGGCAAGCCCTTTGATCATACTGGACCTCAGTGTCCTTAATTACAAATGATAACAATAGTGTCTCATTATGTGGTTGTGAGGAAGGAAGACGATATTTGTACAAGCAATATGGTACTCGGACACCACATGTTCCATCCACAGGGGTTCCTTACTTTCTCCCCTTCAAAGAAATCAGTCAGCACTCTATCCAACACTCTAGCTTTAGAATTTTTTTTAGAAGGCCCAATTCAGCTGAAGATTTCTACAAACCACTGAGCTGCTTCTGGTACCAGGACTGTGAGAAGTCAAGAACCTGACAGGAGCCACCTCTGGGTCCCCGTGGATTTCAGAACTTGTGATAGGAGAACAGTGAAGCCTGATGGAAACATTGTGCCACCTGCGACAGGACACACAAGCAAAGGGACCCATGCCCAGAGAAGAGGCTGTTTATCCTAGAATAATAGACATTTATGAATAACAGGGACACTACATTCCCTTAGCAATCTTAAGATTCATGTTCATAACAGTTTGAACTTAGGCTGATGGTGTAGCTCAGTGGTAGAGTTCCTGCCTACCATACAGATGATCTGGATTTGATTCCCAGCACCCAAAAAACTTAAGCTAAAGATCACCACTATTGGGAAATTAGTGAACCTTAATGGTCACAAGTCTCAAATGGACAAAAGAAAACCATTGTACTTCAAAGAGAAAAAATGATAAAAATGAAACACCCTGAATAAAAAGAATATTAACATTTTTCACAATAATACTAAAAATATTGTATAACAAATTTCCATTTACCACTTCTTGTTAATAAAAAGTTCGAAAGATCACTAGATTACTTCTCATCAGTGAATGTGTGATATAAGTTTTACCTTCCCTGGGGAGATTGGGAAAGTAGGAAGGAAAAGGGGATCGAAAATGATCAAGAAAGATATATATGTACTAATTCCCCAAAACAAATATAATTATTACATATCACAAACATATACGAATTAAACACATACACAGAGAGAAAAGTTTTACCTTCCCTGAGATCTTGGTATATTTCCAAAATCCACATGTGAGATAACTGCTTCAGTGGAACAGAGTAGACATAAGCACACCTTACAAACTTTGCAAACTGTAAAATAATAATTAAAAAGTACCACGGAATTAATTTGAGTTTCTAAAAATGAGTATTTCTCATTCTCCCAAAATAAAACGTCTTTCTAGTAGTACTGATATCTATAACTGTATCAACCAGATTGTATTGAGCTGTGGTTTGTCTGGCTAGTAGACAATTATTTAACCATATTTAACTATCCCTGAAGTTCAGAGAGTATAATTTAGCTCTCTTCCTACGGAGTATTGAGATGTGTGGGTGTAAATATAGCTATGCTCTTCCACTCCTTATTCTAAGGGAGGATATTAAGTTGCCATCCACTTTGGGGATTGACATACAACTAACCAGAATTTTTAACTATTTAGGTTTTTACCTGTCTCCACTGAGCCACCAGATCAAGCTGATAGACTTAGAAATGCATAAGAAATACAGCAGATAAGACCTCTGGGAAGAGTCAAAGAAGGATTCTTGAAGACTCATCAAGGAAATTCATCTCATGGGGATTGCAAAAGAAGAAAGCTACACCAGAATGGGAGAAAATATTTGTTAATCGTATCATTAATAAGGACTCAGGATCCAGAATATATAAAGAACTTTTACATTCAACAAGAAAAAGAAAAACAACCCAATTAAAATATGAAAAGGATTTAAATACTTTCCAAAGAAGATACACAAATATCTCAGAAGATTCATTAGTCATTAGAGAAGTGCAAGACAAAATAACAATAAGGTACTTCCCACTAAAATTGCTATAATAAAAAAACTACTTTAGAAAGGAAACTAAATGTTGGTGAAGATAAGACAAAATCAGGAGCCTCATGCACCACTGGTGGGGATATAAAATGGTGCAACACTATTCACAGTAGCCAAAAAGTTGAAATGTGCATCAGTCCAGGGACAAATGAAGTGTGTATCTTTACAATCATATATTATTCCTCCATAAAAATAAACAATAAATTGCCACAACATGGATGAACCTCAAAAAAGTTATGCTAATTGAAAGAAACTAGACACACAGGTCACATCCCATATGATTTTATTCATATGGAATAGGTGAGTGCACAGGGACAGAAAGCAAAATGATGATTTCCAGGGCCTGGGAATGGTAGACGCAGTGAGGAGCAATTGCTTGATAGGGATGGATTTTCCTTTTAGGGTGGTGAAAATATTTCAGAATTAGATCAGTGGTTGCATAACATTGGTTATACACTAAATGGCACTGAATTGTTCACTTAAAGTTGTTAATTTTATTTGCATGAATTCACTTCAATTTTTAAAAACAATAATGTGTCACCTACTATTTTAAAGTTTTCAAACCACTCATGTCAATGGCTTTGTCACTCAGAGCTTTTCATTAAAGCAATGGAAACTTAGAGCTATGGTGTCAACTATTTTTTTAACCAAAAATCAGACTGTTTGGCCCTTATTTGTGTTAAAGATCATTGTAAATAACTACATTTATGTTAATAATGATAACAAAGTACTTAGTAGACAATGTATCTGCTTAAATACCTATCTCTTCTACTAGGCCATAAGTTTCTTGGTAGAAGACATTAAAGCACATTTATCTTGCATCCACAAATGTAAACTGGCATGTCCCAAGCATCAGTCAGCTTGTTGAATGAGTGAATGATTGTCCCTAAAGCACCTAGAATTAGAAATTCTAGGTGATAGGAGTTTATAAACTGCTTTTGCCTTGAGTAGATTTAGAAGGGAATAAAATCCTAAGTGTAAATGAATCTTAGTTGAGCACAGTTTTATTCTAGATCAGGTATGATTATTGCCTATCTTGAAAGGTTTCTGAATTTCCAATGAAAATTTATTTCAATATACTTGCCTCATTTTACCTAGTCATCTCATTTGATTCAATAAGAGCGTTGATTCAGGTTCACTGAAATAATTTAATAAATCTTTTGTTTGAAACTGAAATTTGCAGTAGAGAGAGTGTATTTCAACATTGTGATCAAAAAGAAAGCCAAAACATTCAAAAAATCATTCAAAGGACTTAATATAATAAAAGATACATTGCAATTTTCAGTATCCTCTACTGAGACCAGTTGGTAAAAGTTAGCATTTAAAAATATATATATATTGTAAGAGAAAACTGAAAACTCCAATGGAATGTAAGTATGTATAAATATATTTTATTTACACAGAGCTCTATTATCTTTAAAGTTAAATATGCTATCACATCTACAGCAACTGGATAGTAGGGGAATACACAGAAAATTTCTTCCTGTGAGGTTTGTTTATGCAGTTGCACAATGCAAAATGTAATTGTTCTTCCCAAAGGAACAACAAAATTTTAGGGTTAAAAAAACCCACCAGATATTTTAACAAATACCTTTTCTAACAGGATGATAGAATAAAGTTTCTTCTAAAATAATTTTGTGACCTTGTTTTTTAACCTTAAAAGTGCCTATTTATATTAGATATCCAAAATTCTAGTCCTATTTCAATATTTAGAAAAATTCCAATATTTACAGAAATTTTTTCCTGAGAACTTCACCTAACAAAATCACTTGATCACTCTCAAAATATATACTAAATATTTGTGAAAGAATTAAATTTTTGTGCTGATATTTCCGAGCCATTTTTCCAGAATTCTGCACATGAACAATAATTCAGAAATAAAAATACTCTACCAAAGAATGTGTAAGGTTAACACAAAAATTTATAATCTTAATACAATACATAGGAATTCCTTCCTAGGTCATTTTTGTCATTACTTTTGATTACTTTTAAATTATGCAGAGAAGTTCAGTCATGTGTCACTTAGCAACAAGGATATAATCTAAGAAGTGGGTCTTTAAGTGATCTCATCATTGTGTGAACATCACGCTAAAATAGGCAATTTACTTCTATGGGACCACTGAGGTATATGCAGCCCAATCTTGATTGAAACAATTATGCCACACCTAACAGTATAGTAAAGCTGAATAAAGTAGGCCACTTATCCTGGAAGGGCAATTGTAAAAGCTAGCCTTCAGTATTGCTTCTTCAATTTCTTCTCTTCTATGAGTTTTATCACAAAATTTAAGAAAAAGTAAAATCAACATCATTGGTGGCATGCCAGAGGAACACACATGGGTGGTTGGGCAAGAAAGATTTTGTGCATCTGCCATCTGATCTCTGTCTCAGGCTGGGTTTCCCAGGAAACAGATTCTAAGATTTGTGTGCAGGAGCTTGCTGTGGGTTTGCCTCATGATCAGCACCTCTCAGGAATGAGAAAAGCAAGAGAGGGGAGAGGGAGAAGGTGCAGCTGTAGCAGAGACCTCAGCCACCACTGGGCAATGGACAGGGCAATGCTTTTCACATGAACTAGAGAACGAAGCTGTCACCCACTAGCGGCATGATCTTAGCCTGTCACTGACATCCATTTTCTGACAATCTATGGTTACAGTGCCATGGGTGGCTTAGTCCTTGTCAAGTTTCATTTTCTCTTCTATACAAGACAGAAACTGGAAAAGATTAATAGTTCCAAAACTGGTTTAACCTTCAGAATCATCCAAAGACACCACTCAAGGGAATAGATGCCTTGAGTTACAGGTAGGGATTTCAACATGATAGGTCTGAGGGTGACGTTTGGAAGAGAAGGTGGGTGAGAAAAAGTCATTTTTGACAAATGCTCTGGGTGAATCTGATGTATTCCTTCAACTAGCATCCTATTATTCTCCAACCTCTGGAAATTCGACACGTAAAGCATCACATCCACATCCATATTAGATATAGAAATCATACCTGTTTAATCAAATATTGCTGGGTGAGTTTATCTTTGACATTTCAGCTTCCATTCACCCCCCATATCAGCACAACTCAGGGTGAGAAACAGAAATTTTACCTTCTCACTTCATATACATTAGAGTCACAAAGTATGGATGGAGTCTTGTGGCAAGTTCTTTTCAAAGTATTCAAATGAACTCTGATTTCTATGAAAGGTAGATAAACATTCTGAGATCTGAATATTTTCACATCCTCTGAAAGACAACCAATAATTTCTCAGTCCAATTTGGAAGCATGGGCAATTTTTGCTACAGTTTGTCTGTTTCCTATAGTAATAGAAAGGTATCAGAATTACAGCATTTTATTTCTGAACTTGAAAAGTAATTCAAACAAGGACATAGCAGTTTTCTTCTGTTGCTGTCACTGTGATTTCACAATTACCTGACAGTCTCCAGAAATAATTTGTCAAGAAAATGGAAGAATCTTGAGCCTTAGAAACATTCCTCTTCAGTATTTCATTTATACTGTAGGGAAACAGTTGAGGTGATTTCCTATTCAAAACAACCACCACAAAAACTAAACCAATTATCCCCTGAAAAGGAAATAATTCTCAAAATAGTTACAAATTTAAATTGAACTATCCTGCAAAAGCAGGCTATAAGATATTTTAAAACATATACACAATCAACCTACTATGTTGGATAAGACCTTTCGAAAATCTACTAAAAGCATTTATAATTGTGTTGTAAATTTTGCTTATAATTACATACACTCAAAATGAGGCACATAATTATTGTAATGAACAAACAGGTCTATCCATCAAAACAACTCATTATGATTTTTCTTTCTCTCCACTGTGTGATTTTCTTTGTTGATAAGGATTCCTAAACATTGAAATTTGCCTGCTAGACACTGCAGTATCCCATACTGGATCACACACATGATACACTCAAGGTTCAATTCTTCCCAGTACCTGTCAGAGACTCAGCTGGTAGCCATGCCAGGAGGGCTAACAAATGCGTACCCATAGGGGAAGACCTGAGGCTGCCACAGAAGCTCTGCCATCTCCAAAGCTGAGGCTACCTGGACCTGCTTCTTCCCCACTTCATATCTGGTGACTTGTAGCTTCAGTAATTTCCACCAGCACTGATGCTTGGCTTTCTCCTGAACCATCCCTTGTTCCTTACTCAGATTTGGAGCCTTCTTCTGGGCTAACCCTGGCCCACATCTATCCTGCCCCTGCCAAAGCTCTGCTTTGGTTTCTTAAAGTAGCTGAAGCAGTGATAGATTGGGTTAGTTGTTCTCAGTTGCTTGACTTTAAAACAACTGATGTGGAAGTTTTCCTACAAAGAAAGTTTCAACAAGTTTCTAAACAACATTTTATTGTATTCCAAAGGGAAAAGAGAAAAAAGAGTAAGAAAAAGTTAAACAACTCTGTGCATAATGAAAGTTTACCCAGTAACTATTACAATGCTTGCTACATCATTCAGAATTATTAATCAGGAGAAACCACTATTAAATTAGTATCATGTTGGAGAAAATGACAGGCTGCTTCTCCAAACAGTAGAATGACTTGTCCATCTTCCCATGTTCATTGAGGACTGGAGCATGACATCCTAACCACAACTTCCCAGATTCTAATCTACACTGGCCCAACTTTGGTTCCCCTTCCTCCCTCCAGGTCTGGACTTAGGAATTCTTAGACTCTAGGCTGCCCCATATCCCTGCTGTCTGACTTCTACATACACAGACCTAACAGTTCTTCAATCTCCTTGCCTGGACACTCTATAAACATAGCCTTGGAGATTTGGGGAAGGGGGAAAGCAACTTGTTGCAACAGTAAATGTAAGGGTTTGGAGTCTTTCTCTAGCTATTAATATACATTAGAGAGAGTGAGGTTTAAATAAATATAGTGCCTTATTGTTCATCCTCCATTAAGAGTTAAAGGTATACTCTTTGTACATTTTTGCAATCCATAATATTTACATTCCTTGTGTGGGGTTGGTACATGTGCATAACGTATTTTAATTCTGTTTTTCATTCCCCTAAAAGATGGATGGAGGGGAAAGGGAGGGAAAGGAAAGGAATGGAGAAAAGGAATTAAAATGTATTATGTACATATACTAATTCCCCATGAGGAATGTAAACGTTATGTACTACAAACATGTACTAATAAAAAAATGTAAAAAGAGTTAAAAGTATTCTCAACCAACTAAGAAAAGAAGGCAACTTTCCCAACCTGACAAAGGGTATCTATGAAAAACTCACAACTAACATCATAATGATGAAAGACTGTGTTACAGCTTGTATCTAGATGTCCTCCCAGAAAGGTTTGTGCTAATATTATTTGTACAAGATATCATGCCTATGTCTTGTACTCTGAATAACTACTGTGAAGACAATAATACACAATGTATTAATTATTGTAACTCTCCTACTAACCTATTTCAAAACTCTGTTTTATTTTATTTATATATTTTTTTCTTTTTAAAATTAAAAAAAAAATTTAAAATAGATGTCCCCCCAAAGCCTCATGCTGTCAAGGGTGGTGATTTCTGGAGGTAGCTCGATCTAGGGTGTGTGATGCTGGGATCAAGGATGCAATGCTAGGATTAAGGGTGTGAGTGCTATCTGCCCCGAGGGTGGGTAGCCTGAATAAGATATAAGGGATTGAAAGAGGCTGACTCATGAGTCATTGCTTATCGCTTGTTGCTTGCTGCCTTCTGCCTGCCCTGGTTTGCCACGGATTGCTTCTCCTTTGCAATGCCCCTCTGCCATGCCACCCTGTCTTGAAGCCAGCAGATAATGAACTGAAACCTCTACAAAGTGTGAGTCGAAATAAACCTTTCCTCCTTTAACTTTGAGTGTTGAGTATTTTTGTCTCAGCAATGAGAAAAGTAACTAATACAAAATTTATTCTAACTTGGATATACCAAGAGATGTTCACTCTAACCACTCCTATGAAACATTGCACTGGAGGCTCTAACCAGGGCAGTTAGGCAAGAAAAATACAATTAAAAGCACCTACATGAAAAAAAAAAAAGTGAAATATTTCTACTTGCAGTTGACCTTTTCTTTTATGTAGAAAATCCCAACATACCCACTGAAATACTATCAAAACAAAATAAATTCATTAGCAGTACAGGATTCATGGTCAGTATGTACAGATCAATTGGATTTCTATACAGCAGCAAGGAATAAATGAAAAATAAATCTAAAAAATAATTTAGAATAGCATCAAGAATAAAATATATAAGAATATGTGCAGCTCAACAACACGCAAAGCATTCTCTGAAATCTGAAAAATACCGTTAAAGTAAATAAAAACATGAAAATAAATGAAAAAAATCCACGTTCATCAGTTGAGCACCCTCGTATTATTAAAACATCAAATTGATCTGCATACTTAATGCAATCCCAATCAATACCCAAACGTCTTCCTTACAGAAATCAAAACAAGCTGATCATGAATACACATGGAAATGCAAGGGGCTACAAATTGTTAAAGTGATGTAGGAAAAAAACCAACAAAGTTGCATGACTTATACATCCAATATCAAAACTTACATTAAGCTACAGTAATCAAGATACAATGAGACTGGAATAAATATAAACATATGGATTAATAGCATAGAATTGAGAGTCAAGAAATAAGTATCACATTTATTGATTTTCCAAGAAGGTGATAATACAGTGAGAGAAAGAATAGTCTCTCAACAAATGGTTCTTGGGTAGCTATATATCCACATACAAGGCAATTGAGTTGTATCTGTGCCTCACACCAAAAATTAACTCAAAAAGAGTAAAAGCATCATATAAAAACTATAGACTTAAAGTTAGATTTAGGCAATGATATTTTGGATATGACACCAAAAGGCACAGACAACAACAACAAAAATTAAGCTCAATACCTAGCACCAGGAAGGGAAGAAGGGAGGGAGTGGTGAGAAGGAGAGGGAGGAAAGGGGGGAGAAAGGAGGAAGCAGAATGGGAGAAAATTATTTTTGCGTATGTGTGTGAGGGTACCGGGAGTCGACTTCAGGACCTCGCGAGCCAGCAAGCGCTTGTGCCGCTGAGCGATATCACTGGCCCTTTTTTTTCATGTGGATTCTGGGAGTCAAACTCAGGACCCCGCGCTTGCTAGGCAGGCGCTTACACCGCTGAGCTGTATCGCCAGCCCGAGAAAATTTTTAAAAAGTGTATATCTAGGCCAGTGAGATGGCTCAGCGGCGTAAGCGCCTGCCCAGCGAGCGCAAGGGCCCGAGTTCCACTCCTGGAACCCACATACGATAAAAGGGCCGGTGATATCGCTCAGCAGCACAGGCGCCTGCTGGCACGCGAGGTCCTGAGGTCGACCCCCGGTACCCACCAAAAAAAAAAAATGTGTATATCTGATAAAGCCTTGCATCTAGAGTATATAATGTCTCGATAACAAAAAAGAAATTTTAAATAATACAATGAGCCAAACACTTTCCAATGGAAATATATAAATGAGTAATAAAGTCATAAAAGATGTTTAACCACTTTAGTTATTAGGAAAATGAAAATCAAAACCACAATGAGATGGTTATAATAAAAAAAGTGTTGGTGAAAATGTGGAGAAATTGGGACCTTCAAACACCAGCTTGGAATAAAAATAGTGCACCCACTTACCAAAGCAGATTGACAGTTCCTTAAAAAACTAAACATGGAGTTACCATACAGGCCATGTGGTCCACCAATTTAATTCCTAGGTATATACACCAAAAAAATAGAAAAAGAAATTATATCTTCATACAAAAATTTGTGCCCAAGTATTATGCTAACACCATTATGTATAATATTCAGAAAGTACAAATAATGTAATTGTCGATGAACAAACGAATGAGTGAATAAAATATGATTGATATAACCACATAGTAAACTATTATTCAACAATAAAAAGAAACAAAATAATGGTCTATGTTAAACCATGGACAAATCTTGAAATATTGCATTAAGTGAAAAAATTAACTCACAAAAGACCAAATATCATGATTACAAAATTTAGGCCCCAGCTGCTGCCATGTCACACCACACAAGGATTAGCCTGCTTACCCCAGGCATCAAGCTGCTGACTTCTAGCCAGCTCTGCACCTTGGTTCCCCTTAGCAGAGGTTACTACCAAATAACTGACCTGATCAAGGACAAGGTGAATGTAATTCTGGATAACAAAGCAAAGAAGGAGGCATCACAATTCCAGATTTGAAGTTATATGCAAAGCTACAGTGATTAAAAAAAAAAAACATAATACTGGCACAAAAACAGATATGTGGTTCAATGGGACAGAAAAGAGGAAGGAGAAACAATCCCAGGCATGTTCAGCTATTTGATCTTTGACAAAGGGGCCAAAAACATGCATTGGAGGAAAGATAGCCTCTTTAGTAAACGATGCTGGGAAAATTGGACATCTACATGCAGAAGTTTGAGTCTAGACCCATAT
Organism: Erethizon dorsatum; assembly: GCA_028451465.1. NCBI lineage: Eukaryota > Metazoa > Chordata > Mammalia > Rodentia > Erethizontidae > Erethizon > Erethizon dorsatum. The sequence goes on from CM051828.1 coordinate 56,349,047, forward strand.
AGCTCACCATGTACTAAACTAAAATCAAAATGGATCAAGGGTCTAAATGCTAAAACAGTAACACTTAATTTGCTTGAAGATAAATAGATAAAATTCTTGAAGACATAGACATAGGCAAGGACTTTCTGAACAGAACCTCAGGGGCACAAGAAATAATACTGGGAATCAACAAATGGGCTCATATAAAATGAAAAATCTATGGCACAACAAAGGAAACAAAGCAAAGAGACAACCTACAGAATGGAAAAAAATTGCCAGTTGTTCCTTGAACAGAGGATTAATATCTAGAACAAATTTTTAAAAACTCAAAAATTGGATCCCCTAAAATAAAAGACCCAAACAAAAGATGGGCCACTGAAATGAAGAGATATTTCTCATAAGAAGTACAAATGGCCAATGAATATGTGAGAAATGTTCAACATCTGTGACCATTAGAGAAATGCAAATTAAAACAACACTGAGATACCATCTCACTCCAGAAAGAATGGCTATTATCAAGAAATCAAGCCGGGCATGGTGGCGCATGCCTCTAATCCTAGCACTTAGGAGGCTGAGGCAGGAGGATCATCGTGAGTTCAAGGCCAGTCTAGGCTACAAAGTGAGTTCAAGGCTAGCCTGAACTGCATAATGAAACCCTGTCTCAGAAAGACAAAAAAAAAAAAAAAAAAAAAAATCAAATAATAAGAAATGGCAAAGCTGTGGGGAAAAAGGAACCCTTCTACATTGTTGATAGGAATGTAAGCTAGTACAACCATTAAGGAAATCTGTATGGAGATTTCCCAAAACACTAAAACTAGAAATTCCATTTGACCCAGCTATTCTCCTCTTAGGAATCTTCCTGAAAGAGTTAAAGTCACCGTATTACAATGATACATGCATAACCATGTTTATAGCAGCACAACTTATAATAAAACTTGGAAACAACTTATATGCCCATCATCAGATGAATGGATAAACACGATGTGGTATTTACACACAATGGACTACTACTCTGTTAATGATAAATCTGAGGCATTCATCGGTAAATACATGCACCTTGACATCAAAATAATAAATGAAATAAATCAGACTCACAAGCTTAAATATTGCATGGTCTGTCATATGAAAAATCCAAAATATAAATTAAGAGCAAAACAAAAGGTGGATAATAGAAAGCAGGGAGATCTTCAAATGGGGAAAGGAATGAGATAGAGGAGGGAGGCAGGGAGAGGAGGGACAGGGGATGGGAAAAAAGGATTGAAGGGAAAAAAATGGAAATAGAGTTTTAGCAAATAAGGGGACCAAGAGTTGGAAGGAGTAGGGAGGGTGGGAGGGGTAGGAGATAAAAAAAGAATTAAGATGTATTATGTACATGTACCAGCTTCCCAGGATAAATATAATCATTATGTAGTGAAAACATATGAAAAAGTGAAAACTAATATTAGTGAAAACTAATAAAAAAGGAAAAAATCTATTAAGACAAGATGTAGGTTAGTTGTTGCCTAAGGCTAAAGGATATTAAAGAACTTGGAGTAAGAGTGATGACAAAAGACTGTGGGGTTTCTTTAGAGGATGATAACAATGTTCTAAAATTGATTGTGATATTAGATGTACAGTTCTGTGCAGACAGTAGAAACTATTGAACTGTATACTTTAAACAGATTAATTGTATGACATGTGAATTATATCTCAATAAAATTGTTATTTAGAAAAAAAATTTAAGGCTACAGAATTGAGAAGAATGGTTAATGGTTACATAAACAAATTAAACTTCTAATCCCAGTAATTGATTCAGGTAGATTTCCCTAATGTCCTCGTGAACTAAAGACAGTGTTGAAACCAAAGTAATTCTCCCTTATCCATGGTTGCACTTTCTGTGAGTCTCACTGTGGTATCCATTGCTTGTACATGCAAATCGGTATTAGCGGGGGTTTCAGGCATACATGGGAATGTACTGGGACATATTCCCCACTTATGGGATGGGGAGAACCAGTACAATTAAAGAAAAGGGAATTTCTTCATTTATAACAAGAAATGAATAATACTAAAAAGAAAAGAATATTTATTCTCCGCATGAAAAGAAAAATTTGCTAATAATTTTTGTTATTATTAACTTTTACAAGATGCCAATATTCTCTAGTCAAAAGATGCAGTTTATAGACAAATGATATCAGTATATTAAGAAGGATATTACTAAAATTTCTGTAAATACAATAAGTTCCTAAAATAAATTTCTGAAATGAGGTTAAGAAAAAGCAGAACTTATTAAAAATCCACGCAGGAGTCCCATCCCCAGGAAGAAGAATGCACACCAACCTGTCCCCTTCTTTCTCTGGGATGTATCCTCAAATCTCATTTTGTCATGTCTCCTCCCATGCAAACAGCTAATAAAGATCTTCTGCTGAAAGATGAGTCGAATCCTGGCTCTTTGCAAAGGTGTGCCACCCTGGAAGCCATCTCTTTGTTGTGTCATTGGAGAGAAAACTAAATAGAACAAAGCAAAAAATAGAAGCTATGGATGTATTTCTGGACATTGATCAGAACCAATGGATTAACACTAGTTAATGTGTATAATTGTACTAATATTCATCCACATTATTCAATAAATATCAAATTAATGTAACAATTATACCCAAGAATATCGAGGGAGACCTAGTCAAGGCCTTGGTGATGCGAAGTATACCTTGTCAATTAATGTCCCAAATTCAATGTATGTGTCAAAGAAGTAGATCAGATCAGTTTTACATAACTTACATTTAGTGAATAGTTCAGCAACTTTCCCTCAACATTAGTTTCTTCTGATCTTCAGAATTTGTTTTACTAGCACAGTTGTTTCTTGGTGTCCCTGGGAAATTGCTTTCAGTACCTCCTCATGGATACCAGAATCTGCAGGTTCTCAAGTCTCTTATATAAATGATGTAGGTATAACCTATGCACATCATCATGTATACTTGAAATCCTCTCTAGATTACTTAAGATATCTAATGTTATGTAAATACTATATAAATAGTTGATATGTTGCATTGTTTAGGGAATAATGTCAAAAATCTGAACAGATTTTTTTTCAGAATAGAGATTGGTTAAATCCATGGATGCAGAATCTGTGGATATGCGGGACCAGCTGCACTTGCCACCTACATGCTCAGTTCTGAACAGATCATGCCAGATGAAGGAAACCTAACCTCTGCCCTCCCACAATCACAGCCCAAATATTCCTTGATGTCAACCAGATTTCCAAACCCAGCAGTCTCCAAGCCTTGAAGATAGAATCAATCATGAATCACGCTTTGTATTGCTTGCACATCTCCATTGCTGGCTCACTCCAGAAATGAGTTACAGCCTCCCTTTCTACTTCCTTGTCACCATAACTTGTTTAACTGCCTTTCCTGACTAGTTCCTCCCAGATTCCTCCTCCACTAATGGATCCCAATTTCATTGTCAAAAATGAACAGATTTGCTAGCAGGAACATTTTTGCCTAAACTCAGAATTAAATGAAGATAAGGAATTATCTCTGCTCTGCCATACCTATAGGTGTGTTCCTTTTGAACATGATCATTTCTTGACTAATGCCTGAATTTGCTACACCTTCAGACCACCCTTGAGAACTGAGCTGAAGTTCAATTCCGCATTCTAATAAGGAGAAAATTTTGTGATTCTTCTTTCCTCTTTGTATTGTTCCAGTATTTTCTTATTTTCTCCACCTGTCAAGATACCTCTGGTATCCTATGTTAGTGAGGGGGCATCATGTAGAGGTAAAGAGCCTGGGCTTTGAGACCATCTAGAATTATCTGTGTTTGAATTTTGAACTCCCTTCCTGTGTTTGTAACAATCCTGCGCTTTCATCATTTTAATCAATAAAATAGGTATCATTCTTGCCACCTGAAAACTAATGGAAATAGAAAACCAAGCACTGTAGTTGGCGTATTTTAATGCTTGATATGTAATGGTCTCCTTCACTCCTTCCTGGGTGTGGATTGCTTGCTAATTCCCATTGTCTGTGACCAGGTCTTTTCTATACCTGACTGTGCTTACCTCACCAGTTTTCTTGGCATTTGCCAAAAAAAACAAATGATAATTACATTTTTCTCCAAGCACTTAAAACATTATGGTGGGAATATTTAGCTCCAAATCGTTAACTCTCTGAATTTAACCAACTGCCGTGGGAGATCATTGATTGTTTTTCAACTTTTTATTGTGAAATAATTTTAGACTTAAAAGTTGCAAAAAAAAATGGTACAGAGAGTTCCTGTGATATGTTATAGAGTTCCTGCTATATGTTATATAGCAGAAGGGATTGTATAGGTTTAATTAAGGTACCTGACCAGTTGATTTGGGGTTAATCAAAAACGAGATTATCCTGGGTGGCCCTGAACTAACATGAAGAGGCAGCAAAAGAATTGGGAGTAATTGAGAGTGGGAGGGGACTTTCTCCTGCTGGCCTTGAAAGAACAAACTGCATGTTGTGGAGGTCCCCACAGCAGGGAGAGGAGGGTAGCATTCAGAAACTGAGGACTCCCAGGGTGACAGCCAGAAAAATGCAGCTCCTGGCACCTGGATTTCAATCTGTGAGACTGAGCGATAACTCTTCTTGGGCACCCAGCCCACAGAGACTAACAATAATTAGACATCATGTTGAGCCACAAATTTGTGGCCATTTATTATCTACCTTGAGGAAAAAGCTCATGCCTTATTTTTTTCCTTTATAATTAATGAATGTTTAAGGAGGCATAATTTGAGACTATTCAAATATCCTTTTTCTCTACAAACTTTTGTCCACTACTTTTAAAGTCTGTCACTGGGTCAGCCCTGGAACAGTGATGGTGGTGCTGTTCTATTTAATAGTCCCTATTTATCTCATTCTCTTGACACTTAATTGAAATTATTTGGTGACAAAATTCTGTACTTCTCTCCATTTATGTATTCAAAGGCTTTGAATTTTGCCATCAAAAAATAATGTAGCAATAGAAAAATAGGCAAGTTGGGTTAGAAAGTAAATTCTAGGATAATATTTTACTGTTTAAAAAGGTAAATATAAATCAATTCGTGTGTAGCTATTAAGAATAACCAAATGCACTTCTTAACAGTGTATATTCCTAATCAGTTCTTGAGATAAATGTGCCAAGACACATTGAAAATTCTCCCAGGTCCTGTCTTTGCAGCTTCATGTAATGGACTAGTTAAAACAGAGTAGCTCTCCAAAGAAAAATTAAGGCATTCAATTTATGTTTCCTGACAAAATGATACATTTTCCAGCTATTGTCTAGTTTATTAACCTTTATTTATTTTCCTATATTTAGTTTAATATAATATGACAAATTTTATATAAAAATTAGATAAATAGATGATGATAGATAGATGATAGATATAGATAGATGATAGATACTTTCTAAGGCTTGGCCTTATTGCTAATTATTGCTGTTCGGGGCCAGAAATTCCTTTGTTAATGGAGCTGTCCTGTGCTTTGTAGAGTGTTTAGAAGCATCCTTGACCTCTACCCAATAGATACCAGGAAGATCTCATAGTTGTGACAACCAAAAATATTTTTGGACATTTCAAAAACTACCCACCAGCAGGGAGTGGAGATGATAGCCCCTGGGAGAATCACTAAGATAGATGGATTGATGACAGGTAAAGGTGATAGATAATTTGTTCTCATTTTCAGTTTATCCCACAATGGAACACTCTGAGTTGCCCAACATCTCTTCATATCATCTTACCAGAAGGTGTTTTACCAGGGTAGTGTGCTCTGTGCTCATGAGATGGTATGTAATTTTACCCCTGTAAAGCTTCATTAGACATAGTTTAATTTAAGAAAGATACAAAATTAAGAGCTGCTGAGGAGCAATAAAAAAAAATACAAACAAGTAATTTACCTAAATGAATATCCAGTAGATACAAAAGAAAAATAGAGAATATTCCATGAGCAAATTATCACTAACATTCAACACAAAATGGTGATGGCTAATTTGGTAGTCACAATTCCGTTGCAAAGCAGAATTCAGATACGCAATTAAAAAAAATCTAAATACAGGACAACATTATGAGTTACTTAATACAACGACACAAGACCAGTATTTCCTTGTGGTAAGAAAACTGGGAGGCTGAGGATGTAGCTCAGTCGTAGTGCACTTGCCTGGCATGCCCAAGGCCCAAGGAAAAAAAGCTGGAACAGGAGTCCAGAGTTTGGCTTGGAGACCTGACTGTGCCATTTATTGGCAGACTTGAGCAAGCCACTTTTTCAATATTTTCAAATGTATTGAGAGGGATGAGTTAGATACTTTTACATTTTTCCCATCTCTAAAATTCTGTAATTTTAGGTTAAAAGTTATGCTTGAACATATAAAAACATTGCATAATTTATTATTTTCTTCATTCCAAGTGAGAGCATGGGTTCTATTCTTTTTGACACCACCACTCCTGAAAAAAAAGTGCCTCAAAGGATGCTTGTTGAACAAATTTATGTTTGAAAGCAAAGAATTATCACAATATGATGAAGATCATAGAAGCAGAACAATTTAATTGGCCATTTGAGTGTAACTGAGTCTAATGTGTCTCAACTATATGAATAATTGAAAAAATGTTGTAGAAAACTCTGCTAAGTCAGCTCTATGCAGTTCTGGTCTAAGAGACTATAAAATATTTATATCTGTGTATTAGGAAAAGCAGAATGTGGGAGACCTGACATCCACAGTCTTCTAGCTACTGATGATTCTAGGGTACATTGGCCTAGATGGTAAAGGAACTAGGCTTCCCGATTACACTCAGAGTCTTCAGAACTTTGAACCAGTCTTATCTATACATTATCAGCATGCATACTCTCTTCCCCGCTAAAGTATGAAGTTTGAGGTTAAGTTGATTCTAACTCACTTCTTTAACCCACAAATATTCTCATAGTGCTCAGTATATATCAGATGTCCCATGGATGTTTGTTGAATGAGTGAATGAATGAGTAAATGAATGAGTGAATGATGAATGAGTGGTTAGAAAAATGTAACCTGGAGCTCAGCATCATCCCTGAAATCACCATAATGGTACAATAGTACTTCATTTTCTCTTGAGAAGAAGGAGCACCTCCCTTTTCATAGGAATTTATGCTCTATCCAAGCTCAAAACTCACTGGACCTCTGCAGAATCCTTAAAGGTGATCATACACCTAATCTGGTAACCAACCTGCCCCCTCAACAGCTCCATCATCAGTCAAGCTTCTTCCAGTTTAAACAAAAACAATTAAATTTCAGATCTACCCTGACCTCAGTAAACTTGATACAGTTACAAAGTGCTTTATTTGAATATTTGAGGTCTGACTTAAAAATCAAATGTTCCAAATTTCAGTTAGACAGCATAAACAAATTCTTGAGATTTATTTTACAGCCTAGTCACTGCAGTTAATGCATGATATAGTTGAAAATTGCTAAGAAAATATATCTTAAATGTTCTCACCACACACATAATTGTGTGATGTGATAGGTTAATTAGCATAATTATAATAATTATTTCATAAGGTATGCATATATCAAAACACCACATTGTACACTAAATACATACAATTTTTTATTTGTCAATTATAACTCAATAAAGCTGGAAAAAATTAAACATCTTAAGATTTAATACTCCATATTTGTAGAATATTTTAAAAATTAAGTACTCCCTAGTAGAAAGGCTTTTTAATCAAGCTTCATTTAGCCAGTTGTCCTATTAAATTGTACACTAGTCAGTTTCTCATTTGTAGGAATAGATTTACAACAAGTAACACTTTTATTCTGTAATATTGAGAAACTACATTTAAAAATTCAAGCCAGGGCTGGTGAGATGGCTCAGCGGCATAAGCACCTGCCCAGCAAGCGCAACGTCCTGAGTTCAACTCCCGGAATCCACATAAAGGAAAAACAGGGCCAGTGATATTGCTCAGCAGCATGAGTGCCTGCTGGCTAGTGCGAGGTCCTGAGGTCGGCTCCCGGTACCCACATTAAAAAAAAAAAAAAAATTCAAGACTCACAGGCAGGCAGAGAGGAGAGAAAGTGCTGTGGCAGAACAGAAGGAAGGCACCAGGTGAGCCCTAGTAGAGGCAGCTCCCCTGGGAATGCTGGAAGAGCTACCTGAAGCAGAATGTCCTATGTGATCAATAGAGGTACAGATTTGGATTTTTTTGTTTGATCCTAAACAGGAAGAGGAGATAAGACGTAGGGAACCTGTGAGTTATTAATCAAGTTCTGTTCATTTTATCCCAAATGTTACAGAAGTTAGTGTTCAGCTTTCTAGTTTCGCCAATGTTCTGGTTTATGTCTAGGTGCCCCCAAAGCCTCAGCACTCATAGGTGGGGCTTTGGGAGGCGGCTGGATCATGGATGTGTGATACTGGATCATGGGCATCTGATAACCGGATTAGTCCACTGATTGGATTAGCGTGGATCTGGTGTGGCTGGATGGATTTACTAAAGACAGAAGACCCACCATGAATTGAATAAAAAGGGAAAGGTAGGCTTGCTACTCTTGCTGTTTCCTTCTGCCTTCCACACCGTGAACTGTTTCTCCTCTGTGATGCCACTCTGCCATGCCACCCTGCCATAAAGCCACCCAACTGTGGACTGAAACCTCTACAAACTGTGAGCTAAACTAAACCTTTCCTCCTTTAACATCCGAGTGTTGGGTATTTTGTCCTAGCAACAAGAAGTGTAAATAAACCTATATCATGAAATGCTACAGTATTCCCTTTCTTAATGAGCACATTGTATTTGTGTGTTGTCATGAGAGTATTCAGAGATAAACATAAGCATATTAAAATATTAAAGAGTTTATTTGAGCAAACAGCAGTTCAAAAATCTGGCAACACCATACCACCAGTGGTTCTGGGTTCCAACAAGGCAGTGGGGAGGGGGGACAACTTTTTTAAGGTAAAAATAGAAGCAAGGCAAAGAAAATATTTGATCTCTTAGAGTGGAGCAACAGCTTTGTTGGGTTCATTCTAGGGAAAGTCCCTAGTTAAGGTCAGTTGGTTGTTTCTGATTGGCCTAGAAAACAACTTTTCACCCTGAGCTGGGTTTTGGTTTGCTTATGTGGGAATCTAGGGTCCAGGAGCCACCTCAGCTTACTGGCCTCCCAATCAATATTTTAACAAGAAATAATCAAATAAAATCTAGCAATTACTTTGAATTAAGCAAATAGTAAGATAGCACTTCAAAACAAAGATTTGTTATGATTTCAGTTTAACATTTACCCACTGATTTTTTTAAGTAAATCTGTCATTTGTAAGAACAATGGAGTTATCATGCACAGGATCATCCTGCAGCAAAATATATTTAGGGTCTCATGATGTTGAACTAAAAATCTGTGTTAAGATGTATGTGATTATGCATCTTAAAAGCTTAAGATTTTTAAAAGCTAGTTTAAGGTCATATTGCATTCTAGATGAAACATTCACATTTGTGTTGGGTCAGGAATGACTGAGTATTCATAAAACAAAATGAATGCTTAAGTGTCCCATGTGAGATGCGTTCGAGTTTTCTTACAGCAGAAAATAACCAGTAGGTGTTGCTAACTCATTTGGAGAGTAATAAACAGGACCAGTTAGAAGGTTTCATGTGGCGATCCTGTAAGAAGCTGAAGAATTTCTTTCCTTTGATTTGCTTTGTGTTCACAGTGGAGGCCACACAGCTCTACCTAGTTGAGGTCACACAGCTTCACCTAGTGGAGGCCACTCAGAAGATGCCAGAGTACCTTTCACTACTGGCAAGCTTCCAGAGACACAGAGCAGCAGAGCAGCCAAATCTACAGCCCAATGCTGGAAGCTCCAACTGCAAAACACTTACAAAGGTCACTAATTGGGGAGAAAACATGGTCTCCAGCTTTGCAGAGATTTTAGTAGAGTAAGCCCTCATTAGAGAGGGAACATTCTTTATTTGGGTGAGTTTCAATTGTTTTACACATAAAGAAATTCTGAAATGTCTCCCATTCTGTGCATTCCTTCAGCTGGAAGAGAGGCTGTTTTTCCCCTGAATGCGCATTCCACATGCCTGGTAATGCCAGGTGGAGGGCTGGGATGAGGGGGAGGCTGCAGAGACAACCTGCAGGTCTCTACAGCTGTTAATAAACGCAGTTGCTCCACTCCTCGGATTGTATTTTTGAACATTGTGCTGCATGTAGTTTGTAACAGTCTCTTGCTGTCTTACACATTCAGAGTTTTCTCATCTCATAAGTCTAGTTCAGTACAGCTTTGCCTGGTACCAAGCAGCATGGAAAATCTCCAGAAGTTTACATCTAGCTGCTCCTGACCAGCAACCAAAACAAAGAGAGATGCGAGGCTCCTGCCAAGAAAAAGAAAGATCCTCAGGCAGTTCTTACTGCATATGAGAACAAGACAAGGTTGAACGGAGGACCAGGTTTGAAATACATCTAAGGTACTTTGTCATGCTACATATGAATAAGAACTAATAGTGATGATAAACAAAGTGGATGGAAGGCCATTGTTTTGGACTCCACACATACACTAGGCCGCAGGAGACCAGACCAACCCTGAATGGAGTCTTCTGTGATTTGAATGTTTAAGCCCCCTTCAAACTTCATGGTTGAAATTTGCTCACCAACAATGTGACAGTACTACTAAGAAAAGAGGACATGAAGGGTGATTAGGTCTCCACAGCTCTAGTATATTAGTCACTTTCCTGTCACTGGGAAAAATACTCGACACCCACAACTTCAGGATGAAAGATTTATTTGGCTCACAGTTTCCAGTGGGTTCAGACCATGGGGGCTGGCTCTCAGGCAGAAAGGAGAAGGTGGAAGGGCAGATGGAGGAAAGCTGTCCAACCCATGGCTGTCACGAAGCAGAGAAGGGCCGGTGAGATAGCTCAGCGGCATAAGCGCCTGCTGGTGCACGAGGTCCTGAGTTCGACCCCCGGTATCCACAAAAAAAAAGAAAAAAAAACAGGAAGCAGAGAGAGAAGGGAGGAGCTGGGGACAATACACCCTTCCAGGTCATACCCCAGTGACCCACCCTCAGTGAGGCCCCAATAGCACAATCAACCATGAACTCATCATGGATTAATCCACTGCTGAGTATAACACCTCCATGATTTAGTTACCTTCTAAAAGCCCCACCTTTGAATACACAAGACTTTGGGTGGCCATTCCACATTTAAACCATGGAATTAAGGCCTTTATAAAAGAAGCTTCACCCAGCATTTGGGCGCTTGCCCTTCTGCTCTCTGTCCATATGAGGATGCAGCAATGTGTCCTCTGGGGAGCAAAGAGCAGCTCTCACCAGACACCAGGGATGATGCTTCCGTACCGGCCTTCCCAGCTCCCAGGCTGTGAGAACTATGCTTCTGCTCTTCATAAACTACCCGTCTGCGGTATTTTGTTATAACAGCACAAACAGACTAAGGCAGTGTCACTCATGTTAATTGCCTTGTAATCAAATTGAACCTTGAAATGAGCCAGTTTAAAAAAAAAAAAAAAAAAAAGAAATTCACAGCAATCAAGCAGAAAAAGCCTAGTTTTCCTGAGCTGACATGACAAGAAAGTTCCCTCTCCTTTCACCCTACAAAGAAGTGACAATCTTGCTTTCATTTCTTATAGAATGAAAAGGGTTCATGAAGGCAAATCAACCCAGTTCTACCTATAAAGCCAACCTCCTCTGCTCAGCTTATTACAACACACATTTTGTCTTATAAAAGGAGGCATTCTCCAATTCTAGAAATGCAAGTAAAGCCAATTAGATCTTTAAACTAAATTTACTGTAATTTTGTCTTTTGATTGTGATAATACATGTCAGTGCTGTTAGCATTTAGTTTGCAAAATTATTTCATGTATGTGATTTCACTGAATCTGCAATTCGGTCCTGTGAGTTCCATAAGGCGCAGGCCACAATCTCCACCTCAGGAATGAGGGAAGTGAGGGAGAAAGAGGTTATGAGATAAGCCCAAAGGGAATTTGTCTCTAAAGGAACAAAGGCTCCAACCCAGTTCTCCAGAAACCAAATATGCAATGACATTTTTGGGCTTCCAATCTGATTTAAAACTATGATCTTTTTTCAACGGCAATAAAATCTCAATTCCTTTTCAGTCTTAAAGTCTGGTATGGAAAAATAATGAAAGAAAGCCAAATAATTTTGATAAGTATTTAGGGAAAAATAGTTTTAATATATGAACCTTCTAAATATTTTAGTCAAGATTTTTTCTGTAACATTTACAGGCTTTTATAATAGAAATGTTTCCAAAAAATCTCAGTTTTTAAAAAAATAAATATCCTCTATCATGATAAAAATACTTTTAACAAATTAGTTAGCACAAGCCAATTTCAACAATTTATTAGCACAAAGTAAATAGACCATTACCATTCTGGTTATTTCTACAAATAACCAAATTAGGGCAACTGTTTCATCATATAATTAATTGTTTGGACTCAGCTGTTTCATAATAGAGAAGAGCCAATTTAACATTATAATTGTTCTTTGACACACAAAAATGCATCAAGAATGAGTTTAAATATCTTTAAACTATGATGATTTAGAGAAGTTTGTAGGAAGTCAGAGGGGAGGGAAGTGGTTAGTTCCAAGGATATTAGAGTATAGCATTTCCTTTGGAGAGAATCTAATACACCCATTTGTCCCAACTACATCCATATTTATGCTGTAGAATCTCCTTACTGGAGTGTTCATTTTCCTGTGATGTAAATATGATGGGAATATGACAATAAACCAATAACACCTGTGAGAAAATCAAAGACTATTATTTATTCACAGATGACTACAGGTTAATTATAACATGTTCAAAATGGAATTACTGGCTATCATAACTGTTTATGATAGGCTATGCTATGTTTCCCAGATGCAGCATGTACTTTTTGCTTTCTCCATCTTTTTCTATTTACTTCATTCAACTTTGCTCTGCAGAACCAGTGTCTCCTCCACTCTGCATTTTTGCTTTCTTGAATAAGCTTTGCCACTGCTTTTTGCTTGTTTCATTCAATTTTTTGTTGGAGGTTGAGAAGAACCTGCAATCCAACTCCATAAGGAGAGGCAAGCTATCCAGAACCCCGTAACATTTAGTTGGCTAGCCACTTTTTAGAAACAAACTACCCAATAACATTTTGGCAGTTGCAGCCAGAAGAGTACATTTTGGTGTCGCCAGGCACAAGAAAAACACTCAGGTGCCAGAGACGAAGGTAAAGCCCAACCAAACTGGGCAAAAAAATTTTGTTTCTCTACATGAGGATTTTTTTTTCTTTCTTCTTTCTCCTGCTTCCCTTCACTCTCTCTCTCCTAAACCGGGAATCTGGGGATTCTTCTCAAAGTACCAGGAAGGGACTTCCTGCCCCCCCCCAAAAAGGAATTACTAATATTCCCACCCAATTCAGTTTAATCTGCAGATTTTTAATTCAATCAAAGAATCACTCTATCAACCCTAGAATAATTCTTGAATTTCTTTCTCTTATACTCTGCTGGGGTCTGTTAGCAACACTGTCAGCTTGACCTTTAAAATATATCAGAGATATGGATTCCTATCACACCAAACTCCCTTTGCCACAACACTTGTATGTAGTTTACACCCTGGATCATTTCAAAAGCTTCCAAACCGGTCTCCCTTTTTCTGTCTTTATCTCCAGCATCTCTTCTCACCTTACTGTCAGAAGTGTCCAATTAAAACCAAAGTTGCTCCCAGTACTCAGGGAGACTAAGGCAGGAGGTTCACTATTGAGAGCCCTTCCTGGTCCTTGTCACAGTCCAGGAAGTTTATATTTGTAATTCCAGGGAAAATTTATTGGAATTCTAGTGGTTTAATTCCAATCTACCACTTCCAGTGCAAACCATGGCGAGAATAAAAACACTAAGGCATGTTTGTAGTTGTGGGGAGCCAAGGGGGTCCTAAGTCCAGCTAGGGTGATGGTTAACCGGAACAAAGGCCTCAACCCAGGGCCGAACCCTGGTTTTATTAATTCTTGATGAGGGGAGTGGCTCAGGGATGAATGAGTGTGAGAGTGGTGGGAAGTACCTGAGCGCTGTGAGCTGGGCTATGTAAGTGGCCTGAAATCACCTCTGCAATATGCATAGAGAAGTATATGCAGAAGGAATAATCTGCATAACACAATTCAAGGCAGTATCTAATGTTTTGGGATTGGTGTTTCAGCTCTGATGTGTAATTTTTTATGCCCTGAGAAGTCATAGCCTCTTATCTCCAGGCTTGAGGTTTGATTCCAGCCAATAGAGTGGAGCGTGGCTCTCCCTCCCACCCGACTCACACATGTTTTTTGGGAGCTATGGGGTAGGGTAACACTGACCTGTCACCTTGCTTCAAAGACTACACATCAGCACCTCAGCTAGACCAATTTGCATTGCTTAAAGCCAATTGAAGGGATAAGGAAAAGTCCTAGCCAGCTCTGTACATATCAGTACATGAAAGCAGGGCCAGGTTTAGCCAAAATAAGGATAATTGCTCTTCTTTCAAGAAAAGCCATCCAGGTGGTCCTCCACAGTTCACAACTTGAAGGCCCATCTGGGCAATTTAGCCAGACCTTGTCTCAAAACATAAAAAAGTTGGGGAATGAAGCTCAGTCATAGAGCACCCCTGGATTCAATCCTGAGTGCTACAAAGACTAAAAACTATCAACAACAACAACAAAAAGAAATAATATGTTATTCCTCTTCTTAAAATCTTCCAATAGTTTCCCCTTTCACTATGGGTAAAAGTCAAAGTTCTTACTGTAACCCACAAGCTCCATGTGACCTGGGTTCCTGTGTCCCTGCTCCAAGCATCCTGGTCTTTACGTCATTCCTCAAAGACTCTAAGCACATTTTTGCCTCAGGACCCTACAAGTCCTACTTTCTCTGCCTAGAACTCTTTTCCCAAATATCTGCATGCCACCATCTCCTTCTTGTTGGTCACGGTGAGCACCTGCCCTGGACAACTCACCTAAAATTTAAAAATCTCTCATCATTTTATATTTCCCTTTTCTCTTCATTTTTTCTCCTTCCTACTCATTACTGTCAGCAGTCAATATACTTTACTTACATATCTTGTTTCTTTTTATTCCTCCACTGTGCTATATGTTCCATGAGGGCAGGCTATTTATTTGTTTTATTCACTACTGGGACCTCAGAACTTGAAACAATGCCTGGCCTGTTATAGGCACTAAATAAGTATCTGTTAAATAAATAATTCAGTAAGACAGTCTCAAAAGGATGAAAGCATAAGAATATAAGTGTGAAGAGCAATTTAGAAGTTAAAAAGCATTTTAACAAAGTGTCTCCCATAAGGTAGGTAATCACTTCTCTTTTACAGATGAGGAAACTGATCTCAGCAATAAAAGACTTTCCTTAATCACTTGGCCAGGAGGTGACAGGATCTAAGTTTTCCAGTGCCCATGCCCAGAGCTTCTTTTTTTAATCAGTCCTTAATATGCCTTTCTAATGATTGTGCTTGCTTTCATTGTTAGTCTCCTGCTTCCTTCCCACAAAATTTCTCACCCACACTGTTGACAGCGATGACTTCCTCACAGACCTCCAGCTCCCATTTCCTCTATCTTTATACACTAACCTCCAAATTAGCTGCTAAATCACAAAATGATATCCCCTGATCAAAACACATTACTAGATTTCCACTTCTGCTGTACCTGGCAATCCACGCCCACCAAATCCAGATGCAAGTTAGCTTTCCAGCCTAATTGAATGTACAAACCCAGGTAGCCCAACCTGCTGAACCTGGCTGCTGCAATGCTATGGTTGAGCCCTCAAACTCTGTGCCTCCCCATCTTTCTTTACCTCTTCTGCCTAAAGCCACCTTCCCTCATCTTCCATGCATCCATCCACCAAGGCCCTTCCTGGAAGCTTTCTGAAAGTTTTTCATCAGGATTCTCACTTATCCTTTGTGACTCATCTCACCTCTGCTTTATAGGGTAGTCATTCTGTTTATCCTTCTCTAGATGCTTACATCCTTGAGCGCAGAGACCTTCTCTCACTCCTCTCTCTTACCTGCCACATCGCCTTGCACAAAAATGTGCTAAATATTCATTTAGTTAAAGTGAATAATATTGCATAATAAGAAATGTTGATACATTAGTTTTCTTATCAACAGTCATGAAGATTCCAGAAAAGAACAGGGAAAGTGAATTTATAACCCATAATCATCCTGCAATTATCTTCTAAGGATATACTCTATGTTCCTCACTCCCTTTTTAAAATGAGAACAATTTAAACCCACCCTCAGCCTAGCTGTGGTTGGCCTCTAAAGACCACAGACTGTCAGATCACTTAAGATTCTTGGCAGAAAGAGCTAATTACAACACAAAGGTAAACGTAGTGTTCCTGAGGTGCTTGGCTCTTCCTTTTTGCCCCTCCCCAAGAGCATCATCTTGCAAAGTGCCTACCCAAGGAGGTGTCCTCAGCTACAGCAATTGCTTCTCTTTTCCTATTCATTCATTTTTTTTTTTTTTTTGTCACTGGGAATCAAACTCAGTACCTTGTACTTGCCAGGCAGGCACTTGTGCCACTGAGCTATATCCCTTGCCCTCCTACTTTCTTGCTACTTCCCACATTTCTCTCTCTCTTTTTTCCTTTTTTTGAGAATTTTTTTCTTCTTACTTCTAAACGTAGAACTCAACACAATTAAATATATGCGTATTAAAGAAGAAACATCGACTTTATTTTCCACACTTATAAAAGCTAAGTTCTTACTGTGCTAGTTATGAATAGCAATAACCTCATATCCATACAGGAAAGAAAGCTAAAACAATTACTTACCTACACTTTGCTTATTTTAATGATGTATTTCTATGCCAACCAAATCCAAGTTTTGACAAACTATGACATATTTCTCTTTCAAGATGACCTTTAATTTTTTTTATAACAAACCATGGGAGACTAATTGCTTACAAAGTAGAAGAATCTAATTTATGCCCAATATTGTCATTCAAACATTGGTCATGCTCTATTAGTCTGATTAAGGACCAATTTTGTAGGTCCAGAGGTGGAATTATTCACAAGTTATTCTTTCTCTGAATGAGTGGGAATTTGCATTGAGACATAAATTCATGAAGTGTGATTAAATACTGTCCTAGTCTGTTTTCTGTTGCAATAGGACCAGTGACATTTACTTTCAAACATTTCAAATATAGGTTCTTATAATCAAGTTACACCAGCCAGCTTTATATTTAAGGTCTTTGGACTTGAAATAATTTAAGGACACTGGTGACTAAAGAAAAAGTTTTGTTACCAGATAGACCTCATTTTGAGAGCCTATGCTTCAAGAGGGGTTGACCCTCATTTCTCTCAACATGGAGGGGTCTGGGCAGTCAGAACATGACTGGATGAGGCTCCATGGAGCATGTGGCCTTCACCTTACTGCCTGTCTCATAGTGGAAACAAACCATGGGGTAAGGAGGCTGAGAAGAAAAGGAGGGAGAAAGAGAAAGAAGCAGGAAGGGAGGAAGGGAGGAAGGAAAAGAGGAAGGAAGGAATTTTCAGTGAATCAAACTTTTTTTCCTGATAACCAAAAAAAGCAAGTAGCTATCTATGTAAAGGCAGACCAACAGTGTAATTTCCTCAAATACTATAAGCTGACTCTGACGTCTACAAGAAAGAGCTCCACAGTAGCGTAGACTCTCCCCAACTTACATGTAACTCATATTCACAAAGTTACTTTTTCCCTAGGTTGTCTGGAACTTGAAATAAGTTTTCTCCCATGGAAACACTATTATAAACAGGACTTGGATCTGTAAGACAGACATGGAAAATGTAGCCATTCCTAAGAATAAGAATATTTTGGGTTTTGATATCACATTGGTGACTTGCTTGTCTGGGAAAACCCCATTCTCTTCTTTCTGAATAGAGAACAAAAAGCACCACCACATTCAACCCGAAGGAGAAGGCAATTCACCTGCCACTCACAGATCCTGAAAACAGAGTGCTGACACATCAGAAGTTGCCTGGTCCTCACATGTGAGGAAGAGAAGAGTAGGTAATGAGAATTAAAACCACTGTAAAATCACATGCTGCTCCAATCATGGGCACAGTTGAGAAGTGCAGCCCAGAATTCAGGCTCTCACCATTTTCTTCTCATGTGATTTCCTATCTATCACCTAAACTATCCCTATGAACTCTAATCAAAGATGGTGGTGAAGGGGCAGGAACCAGGCACTGAAATGTTCATTAGAAAGTTTTTGTTGCAGCTGGATATGTTTCTTATCTACATTGTGGTGATGCTTGCAGCTTTGTAGCAAAGAACAAGGGAAATTTTTATGTATGTATCAAAGATGGTCACATTGGGCACTTTAAATATGTACATTCATTACTGCTATTTACTATGCTTTGATATGGTTTGAGTATGTCCCCTAGGAGTTCTTGTGCTGGAAGCTCATGGTCAGTGTGGTGATGTTAAGAAGTGGTAGAGCCTTTAAGAGGTGGGATCAAGTGGAAGATGATTAGGTCATCAATGGCACCAGCCATTCAGGGATTGATGCTGGTCTTGTGGAGTGAGTTCTCAAAAGCATAGGTTATTATAAAGCAAGCTTACCCCACATGCTTGGTCCCTTCTGCCTGTAGCTTTTTTTTTTTTTTTTTTCCTGTTTTTCTGGCATGTGGTGACATAGGCAAGGGAGGCTCACTAGTGGCTGAACAGATAAGGCTCACTGATCTTGGATTTTCAGCCTCTAAAATTGTGAGCTAACTAAACCTTTTTTACTCAAGAAAGAACCCAATTTCAAGTACTTTGTTATAGCAACAGAAAACACTAACACAACATTCCTCAATAAAGATTTTTAAAATGTGTTGATACCCAAATATCTCACTGAGGCAGGTAGATATTCCTTTACTTGCTTAACTCACAGTGGTCATTCACAACAGTAATTTTAAAAATTCTGTCACCTAAGTGTTGATTTTTTTTTTAAATAAACAAAACAGGGCCACTTGATATGGCTCAGTGGCATAAACACCTACCTTGCAAGCACGAGGTCCTGAGTTCAACTTCCGGTACCCACATAAATAAATAAATAAATAAATAAATAAATAAATAAATAAAAATAAACAAAACATCAGGAATGAAATAAGAATGATAATCATTATAAAGTCTTGATCGGTGCATGATATATTATTTTCTTGACTAGGAAAGCAGTTCAAATTACTAAATCAGTGAAATTCCCATCAAAATTCTACAGTTGGACAAACATATTCTACAATTTTATAGAAAAATAAAGTTCCAGGAATAGAAAAGATAACGGAAAAGAACAAAGAACAATATTTCTTAAACATTGTCCCACTTGACATCAAAAACTGGGGTGGGGGTGGCAAAAATAGTACAGTATAAAGGCAGAGATACAGAAAATGATCAGGAAAATAAAATAGAAAGTTCAGGATATCCATTGCTCCTAGATACATGATAGATAGCTAAAGAGAGCAAAAAGATGAAATAGAAGGCTTCTTGGAATGTCAAAATTTTTAAATGTTCCAGCAAGGAAGGAGGAAAATAGCTATGGGGCTGATAAAGACAATTTTGTGTTTACCAAGCATTTTCATTTTCACATATAAAAAGTTTAAAAATATAAAAATATTGTTATTTATTAATTATCCGTGTTGGATAAATTAATATTTTTAATAATAGACTTTACGGAGTTGAAAAATATTTTCCAATAATAAAAAGAGCCATAGTCACAGTAGTGTAAGAGATACCAAGTGCATTTTTCATAATTTCACTAGCCCGAAAACAAGGAGAAATCAGCTTTCCTTCTTGAAGCAGCCTGGGGAAAAGGAACATTAGGAAAGTTAGGACATTAGGACAAAGAAATAAAAAGTGGACAACGCCTAGATGAACCATCAATATATCAGCAAGATACCTGGACAGAAAGAATGATAAACTGGAAAAGAAAAAGATCATTCATGAAGATAAGAAACTGCAGCCTCATTACATAGGCTATTTGAGTGTCAAGTAGACAGATGGTCCTCATGGAGGGGGCTGCTATCCATGTTTTTAAACAGCCTTTAGATCATGAGGACTGACAACTCTCACAACCTGAGTAATCCCTGCCATGCTGAGATTCAAGAGAGATGCATGGCAGAGGATTGATGGGCTCATTTGAAAGAGAAACATTTTGCCTTCACAGAGAGAATGAACAGACTGACATTGCAGGGCTTTTCTATCCCCTTCTTCCCACATGCACAGAATTCGTAACTACAATCCACTTCTTGCAGACTGAATGGATTAACCAAAAACCTCAGCCAACCTCTGCTACTGTCACTTAAATTGTTTTCAATTTACTTTGTCACTGAAAGACAATATTGTTAAACTCAAAGCATTAATTTGAGTGATTAGAAGATTTCTTTCAAAAATTTAAAATGAACTTTGAGAATGTTTTCCATGAAAGACTCAGATTACCTTATGAAATCATTAAAGTAGAAAAATGTGGAGGACCACCTGGACGACTCTCCTTGAAAGAAGAGCAATTATCTCCATTTTGGGCTGAACCTGGCCCTATTTCCATGTACTGATATGTATAGAGCTGGCTAGGACTTTTCCTTATCTCTTTAATTAGCTTTAAGCAATGCAAATCAGTCTAGCGGAGGTCCTGATATGTAGTCTTTGAAGCAAGGTGACAGGCCTGTGTTTTCCTGCCCCTTTGCTCCCAATACATGGTTGAGCCTGGCGGGATGGAAAGCCATGCTCCATGCTGTCGGCTGGGATCGAACCTCAAGAAAGAGGCTATGACTTCCCAGGGCATAAAAGATTACACATCAGAGCTGAAGCACCGACCCCAAAACATTAGATACTATCTTGAATTGTATTATATAGATTACTCCTTCTGCATATCCTTCCCTCTGTGTATTGCAAAGGTGATTTCAGGCCACCTACCTAGCCCAGCTCATGGTACTCACGTTCTTCCTGCCACTCTCAGAGTCACTCATCCCCAAGCCACTCCCCTCCTTGAGAGTTAATAAAACCCGGGTTTGGCCCTGGGTCGAGGCCTTTGTTCCAGTAGCCACCATCTTGGCTGGACTTAGGACCTCTTGGCTCCCCACAACTATAAATATGCCTTAGTGTCTTTATTCTCACCATGGGTTGCACTGGAAGTGGTAGATTGGAATTAACTCGCTAGAATTCCAATAACTTTTCCATGGGATTACAAATATAAACTTCCCAGACCACCATGAGGACCGGGAAGAGCTTGCTATAGAAAAATAAATGGCACATAAAAATTTTAGACGCTACAAGTCTTAACATTTATTTATGCTAATTAATGGAAGAGGTAATATAAGAGTGTTTTCCCAAGAGTGACAGACTTTATTTTCTAGATTGAGAAGTTGACAGTGTGAAATTCAGATGGGGAAGACAGATAAGCAGAGGCACTCTTACATGCACTATTATGTAAGTGGTGATGTGATTTTGACTAGAACAGAAGGAGCAGAAGGGGTGAGAACAGGACAGATCCTGGGTATATTGTGAGTTAGAAGTAATAGATTTTCTTGATGAACCTGATACAGAATACAAGAGAAAAACAGAAGCCAACTCTGACACCAAGGATTTTGGCTTGAGCAGCTACAGACATGACACTCACTACCCAAGATGGAGACATTTGAAGAAGGAGCCTGTCCTATCAATTGATTATATCAATTGATGCAGAAAAGGTGTTGGAAAAAAATCTAACACACCTACCTATTCATGATAAAAATTCTTAAGAAACTAGTAAGATAGTGGATTTCCCAACTCAATAAAATGCATCTACATCTGACTACATCATAATTAAAGGTGAAAGAAATGTGGAATCAATCAAGAGAAGCTTCTTATAAAGGTTGAAAGATAGACAACAGTTTTGTATGCCATTATAAATAATCTGAAAATAACAGTAAGTGGGCAGGTGAAAGGGTAAATACAGAAGCAATTATAACTGAGTTGGGGAGATGAGATAGGTTCTGGTAGAGGTTGGGTGCAGCTAGAAACCAGCTGAACCATACTAGTCACAGTAGTAGTCAACCATGAGAATACTGATACTCAGTGAGTAGAGACTCTGCTTCATTCCATTACCTTAATGGTTTGGCACAAAGGTCATTAGCTGAGAACAATGATGATGGGTGGTGTTGGCGGTTCTAGGAAAGAAGAAAAGGAAAAATAATCATATAGGAGAATTCAGGAGTAACAAGTCCTGAGAAATGGTGTGGAAAAGTCAGGCAGCACCAAAAATACATTTGAGGTCAGTGATTATCAATTTAAAATAAGGTTGATCATCATTCTTCATCTACTTAATCACTTGCCTGGCACAGTAATAAATTAAATGCTTGGCATTCCTGACATAGGATTTTTTTCAAACTGTTACAAAGGAGGAAAAAGTGTTGAGGGACTTGAAATTATAGGCAGAGTAATAATTATAATCATGCAACATGGCATCTAAACTGGATTCAGAGGGAAGTGAAGACATGAGGGATGACAAGAAAGAGAAAAGGTAGATTGTAAACCTTGCTGAGATTGAAGGAGTGTTGAGAGTTCAAATGTTAGAGAGGTGGTGTAGGTAAATAGGAAGCATTTTTGGTCCAAGAGTGACATTCTCAAAAGTGGCATTATAGAAAGGAAACAAATGTTTTCTAGTGACAAATTAACCATAATTGTATGCTGCAGAGTTCATGGAGGGGGAGGAGGTCATTGGAGAAGATAGATAAAGGACATAAAGAAGCCAAGACTTTGGAAAGGTCATCTGCATGGATCCTGAAAGAACTAGAGTGATGTCAGGAGTATCAGAAAGAGAGGCAGTGCCAGTGCTAATGTTTTCCAGTACTACGAGGAGAAGGCCAGGTTGTGGGGGTGACTGCTCTGGAGGCTGATGAGTCACACAAACTAAGTGCACAGGCTGCAAAGCCACAGCTCTTTAGACAGAAGGAAGGGTCATAGTGTGGTTGTGATACTGATGAGCAAAGAGAAAAGTACCATATTTCCAGGTCCGGTGTAAAGGGGTCAACAAAATACAAATAAATGCCAATGAACAGGGCTGAGTGAATCAGGATTCTCAGGTCAGATCTAGATTTTAGTGAGAATAGGAAGAAAGTGGTCCAGGGAAATGTGCTGGTGAATCAGCAAGAGCTCCAGAGACTTCAGAGAGGGTTTCAGGGGTCAAGGAGGAATAGCAGACAGGGCTGAGTGTTCAGGTCTCAGCGATGAACTGCAAGCCCGGGGGTTTTCCTGGAGAATGATAAAACAGAAGCAAGGGTCTCGAAGTGAGATTCCTGGTACTCTCTTAGGCAGTTTGAAGTACTGAGGTTATGATTATTAGGATGAAAGATGGAGAAAGAACAGAAGCCCATGGTCTCTGGGCTCCTCATTCCTGCCTAGGGTAGCGTGATGATCAAAGGCCAGGGACATGGACAGGATTGGGAAAACCACTTGTCAGTTTTGCTAATGTCAGTGAGGGGGCTGAGGAATAATATATTCCCATGTGTCTGAATGACTCAACTGTTTAGACATGAAGATGAGCAATGGGAGTTTTAGGATTCTCACCAAAATCCTGCTTTCTAAGTTTCTTCCCTCTCTTCAGTGTTAGAGAACATGTTTGCTAAAGAAAAGGTTATCAACATACTCTTGGTTATAGTATTGATAGGCTAAATGTTAGGGGTACCCTAACATGACAGACAGTACTGTAGGATAAGAGACATCAAAAAGAAAGAAAGGTTTAAGAAAAGGAGATATGAAGGAGATGTGAAGGTGAAGGACTCAGAAAGTCTTGCAGGACTTATACTTCAGCCTAACAATAATAGGAACCACTGAAAGTTATAAGGAGACAGGTATAATCATATTAAACTTTCCAAAAGATGGTATCTTATTGGAATATGGCATCTGTTGTCATAAGACCTTGAAATGGCATAATTCGTTAACTTTACTGACAGCAAATTGAATGAATAAGGCAAATTTTATATAATTTCCTTGAAACTTAAACTATAGCATCATAACTGTAGTTAATCTCTGTTTGTAAGTTGTTAGAGTACATGTCAGCATTCTCCAGAGAAACGGATGGGTGGATGGAAAGATAGATAGATAGATGATAGATACATAGATGATAGATAGATAGATAGATAGATAGATAGATAGATAGATAGATAGATAGATAGAGTGAACACTTGAGTTACAACCAGCCTCACATATGAACAACTTGGGTTATGACTGGAATTTTAGGTTTAACTTATGACCAAAGTCTTGAATTTTGACCCAAATGCTGGCCACTTGTGTGGTTGTAAACAAAGACTCACAATGCGAGAAAATCATATGTAAGCATACATAAGTGTCAGTCTGAGCCCAGATGCACATGTCTGTGGACATGATTTTGGTCAGTGCTTTATATAATCACTACAATTACTGCTATCAAGATGGCCCCCCAAAATCTAGAAAAGAAGCTAAGGAAAGAAGGAAAGGTAATGAAAGCAATCACAATCAAAAAGAAGAAGGAAATTGTGGAGAAATATGAGAGTGGCATTTGTGTGACAAATCTCACGAATATGTACAGCATGTAGAAATCCACCATCTTGACAGATTTACAGAGAAAAGACTTGTATTAGGAAGCTAGTGTTGCTAAAGATGTTACTCAAATTAGTAAGTCATCATCAACAGTGTTAGACGAGGTAGAAAGACTATTACTAGTGTGGATAAATGAAAGGCAGATGGCAGGTTATAGCCTATCTGAGTCTATAATTCGTCAAAAATCTAGGGCTATAAATGCAGATCTCATAAAGGATAATCCATCAATGAGTGATAATGGTAAAACATTTCATGCCAGTAAGGAGTTGTTTCACAATTTTAAAGCAAGAACTGGCTTTCATGGCATAACCAGGCATGGTTAACAGTGCTGATAAAAGAGCTGCTGAAAATTACATACACCACTTTGAAACAATGAACAGAGAAATGGCTTTTGCTCTCATCAAGTTTTCAACTGGGATGAAACTGGCCTTTTCTGAAAGAAAATGCTCAGGAGAACATACGTTACCCAGGAAGAGAAGAAAATGCCAGGCCACAAGCCTATGAAGGATAGGCTAAGCTTCTTGCTTTGTACCAATGCAAGTGGTGACCTCAACATACAGCCTGTCTTGGTTTATCACTCTGAGACCACTAGAGTATTCAGAAAACATAAAGTTATGAAGAATAGTCTAGGGGTCATGTTGAGATATAATGCAAAATACTGGGTAACAAGAGTACTTTTTCTTAAGTGGATCAAGAAAAAGGGAGGCTTTCTCTCCTACTATTAAGAAATATCTAGAGGACAAAGGTTTACCACTCACAGCTCTCCTCATCATGGACAATGCTCCTGCTCACCCATGACATTTGGAAGAAGAATTGGCTGAAGAATTCCCATGGCTTTCAGATGAGTTCCTCCCGTCTTCAACTTCTCTACTGAAGCATATGGAGTTATTACTGGAATCCAGCCTAACAATAATGGGAACCACTGAAAGTTATAAGGAGATAGGTATAATCATATTAAATTTTCCAAAAGATGGTATCTCATTGGAATATAGCATCTGTTGTCATAAGGCCTTGAAATGGTATAACCTGAAAGCAGGTTATAGCTACCTTTAAGAAGCTATACACCAAGGAACTGTTCCTGAAGTGCTTCCAGATGGTCTCAGATATAGATTTAATCCTTAAAGAGTTCTGGAAGGAACATTACAACATCCTTCCCTGTGTGGGTTAACTGAGAAATCCTGGGCCAATGTCTCTCTAAGGACCCTGAGACCTGCCTGGAATAAAGTGTGGTCTAAAATTATACAGGAAAGAGACTTTGAAGGCTGCGTAGAGGAGCCTGAGCCTTCAACTGACCCTGTGGTTATGACATTGTCACTATAGCAGAGTCCATAGGCTTGCAGGTAGACAGTGGTGACATTGAGGAACTGGTGGAGGAACACTCAGAGGAATTGTCTACAGAGGAACTTCAGCAACTTCTGGCTGATCAATAGAGAGTGGCAGCTGAGGAGCTTTCTGAAGGGGGAGGTATCAGCAATCAGTGCAGCAAAGTTCTTCTGAAATAAAGAAAATCTTGGGAAAATGGAAAGAGCTACAAACATTTGTAGAGAAGACCCACCCAGATGAGAAATAGCCAATCACTGCATTCACTTGCTTAATGACAGTGTCATGTCATACTGCAGAGAGTGTTAAAGAAAAGAGAGAAACACACAACTTTAGACCAGTTTTTAGTTCTGAAAAGGTTGAGACCTAGTGAGCCAGAAGCAGATCCTAGTGGGCAATAGACTCCCCCAAGGAGGAAAAGGACACCAGAGAGCAGGATTCCTGATGTTTTTATGGAAGGGGACTCTCCTTCCAAACAATAACCACCTTCCATTTCATCCTCCCTTCCTGCAAGCCAAAGACGTCAACTTGAATGATAAGTACAGCATGAAATTGTTGTTTCTGATAAACTAGGTACATTTTATAACCTTTTGGTTAATACACTAGGGAAGTGATTGGTGTTTCTGGTAAATTACACACATTATATGACACTTTTTTATTATGAAAAGGTTAGTTAAGGGGTGCTTTGGGAAGTTCAGAATGAATTATGGGTATTTCCATTATTTTCTGTGGGAAAAATAGTCTTGACTTACCACCAACATGAGTTACAACCAGCTGTCATGAATGAATTGAGTTTGTAAGTCAAAGGCCCATTGTAGATAGATAGATAGATAGATAGATAGATAGATAGATAGATAGATAGATGGATGTATAGATAGATATAGATAGATGATAGATAGATGATAGATGATAGAAGGATAGATAGATAGATAGATAGATAGATGATAGATGATAGGTAGATAGATGATAGATAGATAGATAGATAGATAGATAGATAGATAGATAGATAGATGATAGCTTGCATGCTTGTGATGGGAATTGGTTCATGCAATTATGAAGGCTAAAAATTCTGTCTATAACCTCAAGAATGAGAAAAGATGATCATATAATTCAGTTTGAATCAGAAGACCTGAAAGCTAGGGGACTTCCAGGCTGAGTCTGAAGGCCTGAGAACCCTGGGAACCCTGGGTGTAAGTCCTGGTACCTAAAGGCTCAGAATTTGAAGCATTGATATCCCAGGACAGGAGGAAATGGATGCCTCGTTCCACAAGACAGAGAAAAATTTATCCTTCCTCCCCTTTTGTTCTATTCAGGCTCTAAACAAATTGGGTGAGACCCACACACATTGGTGAGGATGGATCGTCTCTACTCAGTTTACCAGTTCAAAAGCTAATCTCTTCCAGAAGCATCTTCACATGTACAACCAGACATAATGTTTCACATGCTATCTAAGTATTCCTTATGCCAATATTATGTACACAAAATTAACCATCATAGAGTATTGGCAACCCTTTCTGTGGTGCCAGTTAGCAGTAACCCCTGCAATGAGTCCCCAGTCTCTTGCCCTGACTTACAGTGCACAGCAAGAAAGAAAAACAGCAAGGGACAAGAATTTCAGGAAATACGGCTCTGGGATGATCGATGTTCTCTGGGAACAAAGACCAAGAATCTCCAGCTAGCCACTGTTTTATTATTTGTTATGGTTTGTGTCTAGATGTCCCCCCAAAGCCTCATGCACTTTTAGATGGAGCTTTTTCAGAAGTAGCTGAATCTAGAGTTGTGACTGATTCATGGTTCAATGCTAGGATCAAGGGAGCTGGGATTAAGAATGGGTGAATTCTGGATCAGTCCACTGATTAGATTTACACCAACCTAATCCCATTAGTCTAGATAAGATAAAGGGGCAGAAAGAGGCTTGTCTCCCTCTTTTGCTTTTGTTGCTTTTGCTGTTTTCCCTCTTCCATGTGCCACCCTGCCTTGGAGCCAGCGATTAGGGACTGAAATCTCTATGAACTGTGAACTAAATAAACTCTTCCTCCTTTAATTTGTAGGTGTTTGTTATTTTGTCCCAGTGACAGAGAAAAGTAACTAAGACAAGTGTAGAAGTAGTGGTTGAATGGGCAAGTTTAACATCATAAAAGAAACAAGTTAAAATGCATCCCCACACCTGGGTACTAGTTTTCCCTGTATTGTCCTCAGCAGACTTTATCCTGCTCTGTGAGCTCACAGTCTTGCTGACCATCATCAGCTGTGATCAAGAAGTGGGATTTCCACATTCCAAAACCAGCCCACAAGGCAGGGCAAGGAGGGTCTTGGACAGATACTATGTGAACTTATAATTCGTGGTCCCCAACAATAGAGAATAAAATGGGTAATCCATGTCAAATATCTCATGTACTTAACACCTGGAGTTGCTCCCAAAATGCTAATAATATCTTTCACAAGACAATTCCTAGTATGTATCTGTTAGAATTAGAATTATCTGGGATGGGAAAACACTCATAGTGTTTTCTAAGAAAATATATAAATGACAGAATTCCAGAAAATAGCCCTTTGATCATAAACATAGCAATCTGGACTTTATCCTTTAGGAAAGATTTTTTGCCTCTTGAAATAAAAATGCCATTTCAGATTAAGTGGCAAGTACTCAGAAAGTTGTATCCCTTAAAAACATAAAGAGTGGGGCCGGTGAGATGGCTCAGCGGCATACGCGCCTGCCTGGCAAGCGCAAGGGCCTGAGTTCGACTCCCAGAACCCACATATGAAAAAAAAAGGGCCGGTGATATCGCTCAGTGGCACGGCGCCTGCAGGCATGCAAGGTCCTGAGGTCGACCCCCGGTACCCACAAAAATGAATAAATACATAAAATAAAGAGTCTTCTTCTTATTTGTTCTTCAAATTAGAAAATAAAATGAAAGGATGGTAAAGTCAACCAGAACCCATGCTGGTGAGATAGCTCAGCGGCATAAGTGCCTGTCTGGCAAGGATGAGGTCCTGAGTTTGACTCCCAGTACCCACATAAAGGAAAAAAAGGGCCAGTGATATGGCTCAGCAGCATAAGTGCCTGCTTGCAAGCATGAGGTCCTGAGTTAGACTCCTGGTATACCCACATTAAAAAAAAAAAAGTCAACCAGAACTCATCATTCCACTTTTCAAAGACTGTTTTGCAGCCTTTGAAATAACACTGAGCCACAGTGATGGTTTTCTACATCTTCATCTCTGATTTGAATTTCAAGTTAAAATTTTAACACAAAGCAGGAGCAAGAGATAAGTTGAACTTCATCAAACTAAAAATTTATGTGCGTAAACTGATATTATCAAGAAAATGAAAAGACAACCTGTAGAATGGGACTCCCCTAAGGGTCCCACCTCACAACTTCCACTAATATATGACTTTGAAGATTAAGTTTCCAACAAATGAAATTTGGAGGGTACATTCAAATCCTCCAGAGCAAGCGTCCATCAGCTGATAAATGGGTAAACACAATGTAGTATAATGAAACAGTTTCAGCCCTACAAACAAAGGAAGTACTAATGCATGCCACTGTGGGGGCCCCTTGGATTCCAGAGTTGCTATGATGATTATTTTAAACTGGAGACTTATGAGATTCAGCTGATGCTGAAATAAACTTATTAGAACTTTCTTACCCACTACAAGCAAAAACATCTGGGAATGAGGCTGCCAGTGTTATGGCATTATTCTTGAATATCCCCCTAAGGCTCATGTGTTAAAGGCTTGGTTCTCAGCCTGTGGTACTGTTGGGAAGTTGTAGAGCCTTTAGGAGGTGGGGCCCAGTGAAAGGAAGTGAGGTCCTTGGGAGCATCTTGGAAGGGGATATTGGGACCTTAGCCACTTCTGCAGCCCCTCTCTCTCTGCTTCCTGAGTGCCATGAGGTGAGTAGTTT
Source organism: Erethizon dorsatum (assembly GCA_028451465.1). Classification (NCBI taxonomy): domain Eukaryota; kingdom Metazoa; phylum Chordata; class Mammalia; order Rodentia; family Erethizontidae; genus Erethizon; species Erethizon dorsatum. Next base: position 56,378,724 of record CM051828.1, read on the forward strand.
CCTCCATGTCCTCTCACCATGATGTACTATGCCACCACAGGCCCAGGGACAATGGTGCCAAGCAACTGCAGACCAAAACATCTAAAGCCATGAGCCAAAATCTTTCCTATTTTTAAGTAGGTTATCTCAAGTATTTCATCACAGTGATGGAAAACTTACTAATACAGCCATAAACCCCCTTTTCTTCAGGGAAGTTTTGCATCCAGTAAAAAGATGAATAAGATCAATTGGACTTACATTAACAAACATTATCACAAATATTACCTTTCCTTTTTTACCCCTAAAAATCCATTCGTCTTCTCTAAGATATCATTTGTTCTGTCCACAGAAGCCCTTTCTCCTGCTTCCTCTCACCTGTTTAAAGAGGTATTTAAACCTTTATCTTTAGCTGTTAAGAGAGCTACTTCTTTTGTATGTCCACATATGCATATGAATAAACATTGTCATTTCTTCTATTAATCCACCTCTTGTTGTTTAAATTTACAGGCCTCAACCACAGAACCTAAACTGGTATATGGAAAGGCTTTCCTCCTGACACTACACTACAGATGAACCTTGAAAACACTATGCTGAAACAAAGAAGCCAGTCACAACAGATCACATATGTATGATCTCATTTATATTAAATAACCAACAACGGGTCACATATTATATGATTCCATTTATGTGAAATATCCATAAACAAAAAAACAAAGACATAAAGTAGATTGCTGGTTTCCAGGGCCTGAGGAAAGAAGGAAGAGTGGATAATGTTTATTCAGAGTGAAAAAATGTTTCAAAATTAAAAGTGGTGGTTACACACCTTTGTGAATGTACTAAATGTTAAGAATTTATTTGTTTTGGGCCGGTGAGATGGCTCAGCGGCTTAAGCGCCTGCCCGGCAAGCGCAAGGGCCCGAGTTCGACTCCCGGATCCCACATACGAAAAAGGGGCCGGTGATATCACTCAGCGGCACGGGCGCCTGCTGGCGCGCGAGGTCCTGAGGTCGACCCCCCGGTACCCACAAAAAAAAAAAAAAAAAAAAAAAAAAGAATTTATTTGTTTTAAAATTAGTGAATTTCACCTGCATAAAAAAATTTAAGAATGTAACTGTATCTTAATTATGATGAACTTTGAAAGATGGGTGACAAAACGCTTGAAACTAAAGGCTCTCTGGTATAAATGGGTTTACTGAACTATTGCAGATATTTGCCAGAAAAGGATCAACTCCTGCAACAAATTCCTTCAACTTTCAGAAGCAAGGCTATCTAGCAGTTAGGAAAATGTCCACTGCACCTAGAGATAAAAATATTTTTATAATTAAAATTTGACCCCCCTAAAAATAAATCATTTGCATTGAACATAAACCAGCTACAGATAATGAGACAGGAGATTAGGGTGCAGCAAAGCCTCTGGGCAAGCAGGTGTGATCTGTCAATCATGGAGATCCAGGACATGCACAGGAAGAGTTCCCAAAGCCCTCACCTGGGACCAATCAGAGAACACTATCTTCAATTCTTCTCACAAGAACTCAAGCAGATTTTTGATACAACAGCCTAGACTTGACATGAACCTCAAGAGTGGGAGATACAAAAGATAGTTGCCATCAAGCTGAGGCCACTGCTAACTCTCAGTGGCCCGCCCTGTGCTTTGCAGGGTATATTTCTTTTCTTTCCTTTCGTTGGCCCACACTCACTCTGCAAAGTTTGTTTCTTTTCATATCCTTAATAAATGTAAAACTTCGCTATCTTTTGTGCTGCCTTGACCAATTCTTTGTTCAGTACAGAAAGAACCTAGAAAACACCTCTAAGAAACCCCAGAAATCCAGAACCTGGCAACAATAAGAGGAGCAAGATAACACTATGTGGAAAAAGATTTGGGATTGGACAGCTCCTGAAGAGGACTTTCTGTTTCTGCGTTTCTTAGCATTCTAAGAAGAAGACAATGGTACTTAGAAGATCACAATGGGATTTTGAGCTATCATTTTAACATCCATCCTGAAATGTGAAATTGTGTTTTGTTGTTTCAGGTTAAGATCCATTAACTAATGAACCTCCCCCATGTCACTTCCTATTGTAATTAAATTTAGGACATAGCAGAATTTTTCTTTTATTACAAGCCAAAGATTTTAGGTTTTATCCTATAAATATAGGGAACATTTCTTAAAATATTTTCTTTAAAAACCTCATATTTTTGGATGATTAATTTCTTATATATGCATTTATCTACCCAACACCAAAATATCCAGTTAAGTAAAACATGCAATTTACTTGTCTAAAAGAGGCTTCCTAATTGTACACACAGTTTTTGGCATGTTTTTCCTCATTTAATGAAAACAGCAAATTTAGAGACTAATTCTGCATTCTATTATAGAAGGAGCCACAGAGCTCCTTTCAGTCTTTGAACAAATAGAACTATTTTATGGGCACCTGAGATAACAGCAGGACTCTGAAAATGTTCATTTGTGGTGACCTAAAGATAGCACAGAGAAATATATACAACAAATGAAATGTGAAATCTCAGCCAAATGGATCAACAGAGAACTGTGGGAAGAAAGAGGAGAGCAGGTCCAGAGATGAGAAAATGAGTCTCAGGCACCCAGGAGACAGCCTGGTAGCGTAGATACCTGCCTGACCTGAAATAAGTTCTGACCAGGATTTTAATGTGAAATGGGAGGATCCTGTTTCCTTAGGACTCAGGCAATCTTAGGCAATATTCAAGTGAAACTAAAGATGAAATCAGATTTCTGGGTACTCGGGGACAAGACGGATGTAAGTCTACTGAGTTTATGTTATTGACACACATGTGTTCAGTTTATGTCTGAAATTATTCACTTTACTACCCTCAAACTGACCAAACTGCTACTGAGGAGCAGAAGAAGGGAAGAGCCCAAAGGCAAGGTTCCTGAGTTGGCCGGTGGTACTGCAGGGAACCCTGACATCAAGCCAAGCATCACGGCTTCAAAATAGGGAACTTGTGTTTATTTTTAACTTCAAGATTCTTGTTTATATGTCAAAAGCCACAACTGATGATATGACACTTGGTCATTTACTTCTGCATTTTCTTTCTTTTTAGTTTTCATTTTCTCTGACTTCTCAATATAAAGGCACACAGGATCTCAGTGACAAACCATCTTCTCCAAGATGAATACTTGAGATGTTCTATAGACCAACGGATCAGCTGGGTAAAACTGGGTAAAAAATACCACAAAAAATACTACAAAATGACTTCCTTCTAATCAAGTAAAGCATTTTTATAAAACGTTGTTATGCTTTATTTCTTAATGCATCCCATAGTACCTCAAAACACAGATGTCTCACCTGTATGGAATGTGTTTGTCTCAGCCTCTAGATCACCAGCTCTCTAGAAATGGGAAGCTGTCCCTAGAGTTCTGCAACTCCAGTGGTCAGCGCGGTGCACAGAGATAGAGAGGAAGATTAAATTAATGCTCATGAACTCTGCCTGTGGCTCCCGGAGACCACAATTGCAGGCCTTCCTGACTACTGCCTCTTTGCTATGTAGGTCTGACGCATCAATAACAAAACCACTCTGTTTTTGTTGAATGAGTGAATGAATAAATGAATATGTTAATTAAAGGATGCATATATGCAGCCATTTTCATTACTTTGAGCCCTTTGATGGAATTAAAATATCCAAATAAATATTTTAAAAATTTAAAAAGTGCTTTAAAAATTATCATTTGAATGTTTTGTCCACACATCACTAAATATCTGTGTGGTAGATGTATTTAGATGTTTGATTTTATGAATCTGAATGACTGCATATTAGACTTCATTAGATGTTTTTATGTGGGTAGGTATAATAATTTTCTTTTTGAGCACTATTTATCTTTTATATAAAACTAAAGAAATAGGATTTCTAATCTCATTCCTTTCTAGATAAGAGCTATTCTGTGCTGACTAAATCAGCATGCTGAGTACACACGATTTTTCTGCTCTCCTTTCTCAGCTGAAATGCCCTCCTGTTCTAGGGAACTACCTGAAATTGCTGCTCGTGAGCCACCTCTCAGAACTTTGTGTCATGAAGATGGCTGTGGCCTGGTTTCATGCCTCTAAAGTAATTTTCCTTTGGTCAGAAATTCATATGCTATACTCAGCCATTACAAAAGCAATGTTCTTTCACCTCGTGAAAGCAATAACAAACATTAAGTAGGGACACAGTAGAATCTGCTAAGCTATTTAAACAGTGCCTTTTTACATTTATATATAATATATTAAAGATGGGTTTATCAGATATTTTAGCAAGTCCATTTTATTAATGATACATATGCAAACATATAACATTGACTTGAGACAATGTGAAATTTGATGTATCTTTAGAATTATAAAAAAGATATTATTAATTGAGTTTAAGGATTAGGCATGAGCTGCTTCAACAAAAGTCTCCATTTTTTCACATACTATAATACAAACTATTAGGTGCATATGAATAGCTATAAATAGGTAGATAATGGTCTATATGTATAGTCAAAGCCTCAAATTTTAAAAAATATTTGTAGTATAAACCATTGCATTTGTATATGTACATAATAGGCATATATAGTCAAAATATCCATTTTTCAATTATTAGGGTACAAATAATTTATATTATAGATGTTTTGATGTATTTGTTTCTATTTGAAAATATTTATGCACATTATTTTTTGTAAATTTGGAATCAAACATTTGGTTGTTATATGACAATTGTCAAACCAATGACCAAGTTACAAGATAGAGACTGAGCCAGCTGAGCCTGCTTTTGTCTCATCATATTTTCTAAGAGACCTCTTTTCTAGCTTTCTTGAATGTTCAAACACTGTGGGTAATCTTACTATACACAAATAATCAAAATTACTTTCTACATATTAGAAATGCTAAAAGCTAAAATGTTTAGGTTCTGGAAGAAATCTCACTTGCATGTTGCCAAGAATGTCCTTGCTTATCAGGAAAATCTAGTTCATATTTCCTAATCTTTTGCATTTAGTTACTGAAGTTTTCTTTGACAAGAGATTCTTGATTCTCAACTTGCTGTGTGCAATGTTTCCAAATTTGCTTTCTTTGAAAAGGAAATTTTCCAATGCCAACATTAAACTAATTCTAGGCTTTAGTTTTAGTTACTATCTCACACATTCAAATAGTGTATTTTAAATTGGGATCAAAAGCAAAGTACCTGCAGATACTGCTTTAAAATAGAACCCTGATTGGAACCATGAACTAAATTGAGCAAGAACAGAGTAGTTAAGAGAACACAAAAAGATGTTGTTCTATTAAAGGACAAAGCAGTTGTAATAAATCTTGGGAGCTGGCTATTATTTTTTCCCCAAAAATTTCCTCTGTGAGAATTAAACTGAAAAGACTTATGCCATCAGGGTTGCATAAATATCTATCTACCTGTCTATATTATCTATTAATTTTATTAGCTTTTTAAAAAGTGTACTGTTACATGGGTTTTTATTTTTTTATTAATGCATATTAATTATATATGATGGGGTTAGGTGTGGTATTTCCTTATATGCATACAGCATGCACTTACCAAATCCAGCTGCCCTTTTCCATCCTCCACCCTACCTCCCTCACTCTTCCCAATCTCTAGAAATCACTATTCTACTTTCAAGTCTACTTTTTTAGCTTTGATATATGAGAGAAACCTGTGATACTTGTCTTTTTCTATCTGGCTTATTCCATTTAATATAATGTTCTCCAGTTGCCTCCATTTTGCTGAAGATAACAAGATTTCATTTTTCTTTATGGCTGATATATAGAGATAGAGATAGAGATAGAGTGATAGAGAGATATAGCATTTGTCCATTCATCTGTTGATGGGCACCCAGGCAAGTTCCATGTCTTAACTATTGTAAATCATGCTGCAATAAAAATGGACAAGCAGGTATCTCTGTACTATGCCTATTTCATTTCCTTTGGACATATACTCAGAAATGGAATATCTGGATCATATGGTAGATCTGTTTTTAGTTTTTTGAGGAACTTTCATACTTTACACACCCACCAACAGTGTAATAGTGTGACAGGTTAATTACTCTGACCATAAACTAATGCCCAGCACTGCACAGAAAGAACAGTCAGTGTCTCTTTTGTTTATTTCCAAGTTTCAGATGGCTTTTCTGATTTCTTTATAGAAATAGTGTGTCTCAGTTTTCTACAAATTGAACAATTATATAGAAACATGCTCCTATTTACATAGAGCAAAGTAAGAGAAGTCTCCACACCATAAAAATATCAGTTGTCTTAGTCTGTTTGAGCTATTACAACAAAGTGCCTTTGACTGTAATCTATAAGCAATAGAGATTTATTGTTCACAGTTTTGGAGTCTGGAATAATCTAAGATCATAATGCCAGTAAATTTTGTATCTTGTGGGAACCTGTTTCTAACATGGCAGAGGGGCCAACAAGCTCCTGCAGCCCTCTTTTATAAGGGCACAAATTACAATCATGGAGGCATAGCCTTCATGGGAATTAGGTTTCTACATATGAATTTTAGGAGCACACAAACATTCAGCCCTCAACAATAATCCAAAATAGATAAAAACAGTGTTCCAAGAATATAGCTAAGATCCAACAAATACATATTTTAAATAATAATAAGTAATATGTAACACTTATTGAGCTCCTACCATGTAAAACAGCCTGTGTTTTACAGCAAATAAATATATGGAAAAATGTTCAACATCACTGGTCATTCAAGAAATGCAAATTAAAACACGGAGATTCCATCTCACTCCAGAAAGAATGGCTATCATCAAGAAATCAACCAATAACAAATGCTGACAAGGCTGTGTGGAAAAAAGGAAATCTTCTGCATTGTTGGTGGGAGTGTAAATTGGTATGACCACTGTGGAAGTTAGTGTAGAGATTCCTCGAGAAACTAAAACTAGAGGGTCCATTTGACCTAGGTGTTCCCCTTCTGGGTATCTTCCCAAAAGAGTTAAAAGCATTACAGCACAGTGATAAATGCATACCCATGTTTATAGCAGCACACTTCATAATAACAAAATCTTGATAACAGCCCATATGCCCATCAACACACAAAGGAAATGTATTTACATACAATGGAGTATTGCTCTGCCAGAAAGAGGGACAAACTTGAGTCATTTCTAGGTAAATGCATGCACCTTGAAACCACAGTTTTAAGTGAAATTAGCAGACACACAAGTTTAAATATTGCATTGTTTCTCCAGTGTGAGAAACCCAAAAAGTAAATGGAGGATAGCAATTAGGGAGTAGGAAGAATATGTTCAAATGGGAAGTAGAACAAGGGAGGAGGGAGGGGGGAAGGGGAAGGGAAGGAAGAGAAAAGGGACACAAAAAGAGAATGGAAGGGAGAAAAACAAAACTTTTATAAATGGGAAAAGGAAAAAGGGTTGAAAGAAGGGGGAAGGAATAGGAAAAAAAAAAGAGAATTAAGATATATTATGTACAGGTACAAATTCCCTATAATAAATCTGATCATATGTATGGCAAATATGTACTAATAAAACAATGAAAAAGGGACTGTTTTTTACATCTGTTATGTTATTTAATACTCACCAAAACTCTATGGAATACTTACTATTGGTATCTTCATTTATTATTATTAACTCCTGGATCTAGGACTTAAGTAATTTGCCCAGAATTTTACCTAAATAAGTGATGAGGCTGAGAAATAAGCCAATGTCTGTCTGGTGACAGAATTTAACTCTTAACTCATAGAAATATCAACTAAGAACCAGCCCACAATGCTTGATGCTTGATGAATTCATTGATAAGACACAGCTCCTGCCTTCAAAGATTTCAAATGTGGAAGGTAATTGCAAGACTGAAGTGTCGTGATGAGGTGACTGCAGATAAGAGCTATGAGGGTATAAGGAACGAGCATGGACCCAATTAGGGAGGCTATGAGAACCTTTTAACAAAATGTCTAAATAAATTGAATGTCATTTGGTTTGGTGATATAATTTGATTTTTTGTTTGCTGTTTGCAATCATTAAATCCACCAAAACTAACCTAAAATTGCAACACTTTACTGGACTATCTTCTTTATGAACTACTTAAAAAAAAAAAAGGCAGGGGTAAGAAATGCTAATTTAAAATGTGGGTGAGTCGGGTGTGGTGCTGCATTCCGGTAGTCCCAGCACTTGGGAGGCTGAGGCAGGAGGCCTTAGGTAAATTCTAGGCCAGCCTGGGCTATATAAGTGAGTTCAAGCCCAGCCTGAAGTGAGACACTGTCTCAAAAAACAAAAAACAAAGTAAAAATTGGTCATTTTAATACTTGTGATTTTAATCCCCAGTAATATTTTATGAACTTATTATTATATATTATTTTTAAATAGTATTATCATCTTAAATGCCATGAGCTGAACCTGTATATCTTACTTAGGTACTAAAAAAAATTAAGAAATCACATTCAGCACAAATGCCCTTGTACATCCAAGATGAACTTCTAATATTGCAGACCCAACACTTCAACTCATAATTTTTCTTGGGATTCTTTTTGTGGCACCTTCATGCTAACGCCTAAATCTTCCAGCATCCTTTAAAAACACAATTTCTACCCATGTCTCCATACAGCTGGCCTCTTGGTGCCATCTAGTGAACAAGTGAACATGTACAGTGTTCGTAGAAAATGAAATCCAGGAGGATTTAATGATATTTGAGGCATGCAATCTTTAAAAATAATTTTTTGCCTTTGCTCTTTACTAAATAAATATTAATACCCTTTCCACAAAATTCATATTCTCAAAAACAGAAGATGATTTTCAGAGTATTACACAGGGATTTTACTTTTATAAAAGGACATTTCCACTACATTTATAAATTTTCTTAAAGAATTTCCACAAGATTCACACATTACAGTTTTTATGCCACGTCCTTTACATGAATATGTAGCATTTCAAATAAAACAAATTTCACATCTGTGCTTGACTTTTGAAGAATTTTTCATTTGAAAGTTTTTATGTGACTCATTTCAATTTACTAATTCTGTCAGTGACATATAAAAGTATTACTTAACTTCTAAAGATTGATATATTTGATTTGATTTTTAGCTTCGTGTTGTTGGGAGCCCTAAGAAACCCAATGTTTATTTTCTTGTGTGTTCCATTTCTTCACTGTATCTACAGAGAGCTCCGAGGACTTGGGATAGGCAGGGGCCTTGCCCCAGCGGCTCTGAGGTATATAAAGATGTCTTTTAGGGAGTCAGTGCTAAACTAAGTAGTTATGGTTTTCACAATCAATGCATATGTGTATACTTGTATATACACAAAAATGTATTCATAAAAAGAGACACACCAGCGGCATAAGTGCCTGCCTGCAAGCGCAAGGTCCTGAGTTCAATTCCCTGTACCAAAAAAAAAAAGAGAGAGAGACATGTAATATATATTTACATCAAGGTATATAAATGTGTATATTTATATTAAACATTTGAATACAATAAAATATTTAAATATATTTCTATTTTATATTTAAGTAGTTATATTTAATGTTTAGTATATTTAAATATAAATGTTATATAAATATATTTAAATGTAATCTTTAAATATTTTCTATTACATATATGTATAACATATATTTATACACTTATTTATATTGAGAAACATGTAACATACATCTGTATATAAATATATTTTTATAAAAATGTATAAAAAATATTTATATGAATGTGCAGCTTTATCTGCCATTCTATGACACCTCACCATATAGTACAGAAGAAAAGATATAAATAAATAAATATACACATACACAAATATAAACATAGATAATATAAAAACAGTATAATATATAATTCCATAGATAATGATAATAATACATAAAATCATATGGCTATATAAACATACAAATAATAAATGCCTATGTATAAAATAAGCATAAGCCAAAGAAATATACAGAAACTCATATACACAAACATGAAATTGCATTTATGCCTGAAACCAATGAGCCTTCTCCTCATCTACTGACAGATGGGAGACAAAAACACAAAGGGAGGCCCTCATGGTCAGTTCCACAGGGCTGCTGGCCAGCAGCAAGTACCAAGGCAGTGCTCTTTAAACAGACCTAACCCTAGTGCCTCTGTGGGAAGCTGGTTTCTGTTCCCAAAACTGTCGACCAGGGTGTAACAACTTTTTTGAACACCCAAGAGGGACACATGCATTGATCTTGGTGGGAGGAGGTAGAAGTGAGGTGTACCCAGAGCTGAAGATCAGTGAGGTAAGATCCCTCAGCTTGCTCTGGTGGCAGTACGTGTGTACATGGTTTAAACTGGCACCATGCAGGAGAGATGGCCTTGCCAGGGTTAGACTTTTATGAGAGCCTTACCACTGGCTAGCGCAGATCCTTGCCTTGTGTAAGATGGAAATCAGACACGGACTACTTTATTTTAGGAAAGAAACTCAGCTGGCTGCTCCACATACAAAGCAGTACCAAACAAAGGCGCAATTCCACTTTTATGAAGTCTCAAATGAATGTCATTAACCATTCAGTGGGCCTTTTTCAAGTGGGACAGTGGTGTCAGGATGGGATGCAGTTTAGGTTCTTGAATCAGTTTTACCCAGTTAGTTCATGCATCCTGCTTCTGTATTGCAGGGAAGGCAGGGCTTATCCCTTTAATCAACTATTTGTTTTCATCCCCCTTCTTGTCACCCAAAAGTTCAGCTGCCTGCTTGTATCCTATCAGGCGGCAATGTCAAAGTCCTGTCTCACTTTGAGGGCTCCTGAAAGCAAGGGAAATGGCCCAGATACTGAGACCCAAACATTCCTGAGAAACCCAGTTCTGGCCCATTCTATCTGGAGTTAGAAAATATAAGCCAGATGAGAGTGATTAATACCCAGATTAGAAACACCTGGAAGACGTCAGGTGCCTGAGGTCAACTCCACTTGTGTGAGGAGCACCCAAAGCAGACAGTGGCCTGACAAACTCCTCAGGAATGTACCAGATGAAGAGAACCAGGTCAAAGACAGTATTGAGGCTGCCTTGCAAAGTGAATGGAGGTTAAATTTAGCCCAGTTTGCGCAAGAAGGAGGGTCCAGCAAAGGTGGTGTCTAGGAGATACGAATGGTCATGTTCAGGGTAAGGGACAACAGGGAGGCACAAAGCCATAGACACACATGGGGACCTGGGCTAGCAGCAAGATTTCCAGATATCTCTTGGGTCGTCAATGCCAGGCTGAGTTATGAAAGACTGCCTCAGTTAATCGAAGCCACATTTGATAAATATTTATCCACATATGAAAATATATATTTATAAATGAAAAGAGAAACTTGAAGCTTACTTAAATTTATACATAAACATAATAATGGGTATATATATTATGAAATTTCATACTTATAAATATGTAGCATATCTGCCAGACTGGGGCTTCACTGTTGTACAAGATATATTTTATATATATATATATATATATATATATATATATATATATATATATATATGTTTAGATAGATACATAGTGTGGTGGATTGAGTAATGGTCAACTTGTAACATCCAGCTGAACTGAATAAGCATGCTGCTGGGTATGGATGGCCCACCCGAGGATTGTTGCCAACAGTATAAAGGGAGAACTGGAGGGGAAGATGGAGTGCTGTTGATTCTCCTGGAGAAGCTTGTCGAGCTGGTTTTCCTGATATGAACTCAGCTGTTCTCATCGTAGGAGGAGCTTGGATCCTCACTGTCACTGAGGATGGCTGTGGTTCTCTTTGGGGGAGCTCTGGTCCTTATTTTATGCATCACTTCCTGGCTCCAGTGCAGAACCCTCAGTCTGCTGGCACAGATCATTCATCCTGCCGGTGCAGACTTTCTAGCTTCCACCACTGACTTTTGGGCCTTCCCAGCACAGATCCTTGATATAGACTTCCAGGAGACATTGTCATGGGCTCTAGGCCTCCAGCTGGACTCGTGCAGGACATTGCTGTGGGATCCAGGCTCTCAGCTGGATTCTTCAGGTCTCTAGTGTGTGAACAGATCTCCCACACTCTTCTGCATTTGACTCTTTGGGTGAATATTATAAAATAATCCTATAAATTATGTGTCCTGTATTAAATCTATTCCCTTATAAACCCTGACTACAATAGATGACAGATAGATAGATATAGATAGATAGATAGATAGATAGATAGATAGATAGATACACAAATACAAACACATACTTATTGCTATAGTTTGGATCTTGCTATAGTTTAGATATGAATGTCCCCCAAAAGCCCATGTGTGAAATGCTTGGTTCTCTGGTGGGAACTTGTGGATACTTTAAGAGATGAGGGCTAATGAGAAATGCATTAGTCTTTGGTGTAGGACCCTGAAGGGTATACTGGAACCCCAACAACTTCTCCACTCATTGGGCATAAGGTGAACAGTTTGTTTCTCCACGCTGTCCTGCCAGTGATGTGCTACCTCACCAGAAGCCCACAGCAATGGAGCCTCCAAAACTGTAAACCAAAATGAACTTTCTCTTTATAAGTTATTTATCTTGATATAGGGGAAATAGATATAAATCCCAACCTGCTAGATGTCAGATACACCGAGTTCATGTTCCCCAAAACCGAAGAATGAATTCTAAGGAACAACGGAGGTTAAGAGTAGGAAATATTTATTAAGAGAGAGAGATAGCTCCTGATAGGAGGTACCTGAAAAATGGGTTGCCATGGACTCCATTTTACAGAGTAGGTTTTACAGAGCAAAATCCAAGGTGGGAGGAAAATCACAAGGTGGATACAATGTGAGATAAAACTATGATCTACCAATAAGATTATAAGTTTAGGGCCGGTAAGATAGCTCAGCGGTGTAAGCGCCTGCCCGGCAAGCGCGAGGGCCCAAGTTCAACTCCCGGAACCCACATACGAAAAAAGGGCCGGTGATATCGCTGAGCGGCACAGGCACCTGCTGGTACGTGAGGTCCTGAGGTCGACCCCTGGTACCCACAAAAAAAAAAAAAAAAGATTATAAGTTTAGTTACTTAGGTAATATTGATCCAATGGGGAAGCAAGTCATGAATCAAGTGTGCATGGAAAGAACAAGGACCTTTTTAGGAAGAGATGAATCAGGGGGCTCCAGCCACCACCGGGGTGACCCGTGTCTACCAGGTGAGCACCATTTCCGATCCATTTTCATCTCCCCAGGAGATGTGTAGACCTGGTCATTTGTCTTTATTTTGAGGCCTGGCCTCCAACAGATGTGCCTCTAGCCACAGTTGCAATGTGTTTTGATCCTCTGTATTGACTCCTCCAAGGGCTTAGCCCTGTCTGACTCCCTGTAACATTTTTACCTAGTTTAGCTGTCTATAATAATCTCAGGAATTTGTTATAATGACAGAAAACTAATTAACACTTACAAATGGTTAAATATAGATAACATGTGAAAATACACAGATATATGGAGACTATAAAATATAAATAATAAACAGTAAATATAGACACACAAAGTAAACATAAGCCACAGACATGCACACACATAGATACACAGAGCACTGCACTCCTGCCAGGGACCAGAGGCCCCTTTCCATCTATTGGCAAGGATGGAAGCCCAAAACACCAAGGGAGCCACTCACTGCTGGCTCAGTTGGTCTTCACCCGACCAGAGGGCCAAAGAAACATCCTACTAACAAACCCAGGCCAAGAGCCATCTCCTTACATTGAGGAGCTTTATTCTTTTCTCAAATCTATAAAGCAGGATGAGCACCATTCTTTTTAAACCTGAGCAGGGCACAGAAGCTGGACTCCAGATGTGCAGGGGTATGGTAGTGCTCTCAGCAGAGAGGAAAACCAGGTTGTTCTGAGCCCTCGGGTTGCGATGACAGCAGTGTGAGGAGTGGTGCAGTGCCAGAGGAATGGCTCTTTTAGGGTTGGCCTGCACAGAAGGTGAGGACCCAGAGAGTGGCTCCAGAAGCTAAAGGATGCTCATTCCTGGGGGAGCCAGTCCTGCCCAAGTGTAGCTGAATCTAGATAGACCTGTTAGGCAGGTCTGACTGAGGATTGGATCGGAAATACCGCACTACCTGCCTGTTAGTCACTTAGGCTGTCTTGGTTATCAGATCGACTGTTACACTGTTGCAATGCTTGTGTTTAACATTTTCATAATAACCTAACACTATGTCACAATGCCAGTGTCATTCATCAGACTTCATCCCATCACCTAGGCATTATATCATCTCGCATCATCACAAGAGGGGTGATCATAGTACTGTAAGACATTTCGAAAGAGACATCATCCACACAACTCTCATTAAAGTACATTGGCATTATTTTTTTATTTTATTGATACTTATTGTTGCTAATCTCTTACTATGTCTAATTTATAAATTGAACTATATTGCAAGTATGTACGTAATAAGAAAAAACATAGCCTCAAAAGGTTTAATACTATCTACAAATTCAGTCATCCAGGGGGTCTTGGAATGTATCCCCCACAGATAAGGGGGGACTAGTTAATTTATCTGGGGAGTGGCTGAAGCTGAAGATGGATCACACACAAGGGGCTAGAGCAAACTGGTCCTGAGAAAATGGAGTGCCTGAGGCAAGCCAGGTGAACAAGTTGTTCCAGCCCCAAGAACATGAGGTGACCACGGTGAGCTAGACGAACAAATTTTTAGGCAGAGGGGTTTCACCTGACATCAACCTGCTGAGTATATAAATAAATGTGCTGCGGTCATTGGGCGGCTCTTTTCTCCAACCAAGAGAGAGGGCTCCACCTGACCTCAGCTTTCCGCATTTTCACTCTTGCCTTCATTTCTTCATGGTCCTCACCCCCTGGAGTTTTCACGAGCTGTGCTGGATGCAGCAAATTTAAAGTCATCTTTTTACTGATTCTTTACTTTTTTATCTCTCTCTCTTATTGTGTCATTTAAGACAGAGGAGAGACCAATGGGAAAGAGGAGGACTTTATTTTTAGATGTACATTGGCTCAGCTGATAAATCTAAAATGGCTGAGCAAAGGACAAAGGACAGATTCCAGCTTTTATACATTTGGTCAAGGGGGTTGGTCTTTGGCATGGCACTTGTGGGCAGACAGAAGGAAAATAAAGTTAGTTTGTCAAGCTGTGATAGTTTTGTATTTTGGTGGCCCTGCTCAGGCATAATAGGATGTTACGGAACAGGCAGTTATGAGATTTCTTACAGAGACAAAAGTTACTGGTTCACTCTCAGCTAGAGTGTAAATTTCTTATAAATTGAATCCATCTTTGTGTTATCCACCACTGTAATCCCAATGACCAGAACAGGACCTGAGACAATATAGTATGTGTTCCATAACTGTTGGCTGAATTAGTGAACAGCATGCACATTTATCTCCCACTGGGCTGCAGGTCCCGGCAAGTGAAAACTTAAGTGTGCCTAAGCCAATGATGGCGAACCTATGGCACATGTGCCGCAGTGCAGTAGGCACACAAAGCCCTCTCTTTCCAAAGGTGAGCCAAGTCACCCAGCATTGCCCCAGCAGCTGAGCATCAGTAACAGCACACATAAGGGCACTAGCAGCCGAGCATCAGATAACAGCACATATGGGGTAGTGTTGGCACTTTGCAATAAACAAGTGGGTTTCGGGTTGCACTTTGGGCTTTTGGTCTCTAAAAGGTTTACCACTGCTGGCCTAAGCCATAACAAGGAGAGGTAAGTGATACAGGATCTGGGATCATTAATTGAGAGTAACTGGTGAAGGAGATGGGGCCCACAGCACAAGCACAAATGCAAGTGTTATGGTTTGTGTCTGGATGTCCCCCCAAAGCCTCTTGTGGTCATGGGGGGGTGGGCTTTTTGGAGCTGGCTGAATCTAGAGTTTGTGATTGGTTCATTGTCTAGTGCTGGGATTGGGGCTGTGAGTGCTACACTGCCCTAGGGCGGGTAGCCTGCATACAATATGAGGAAGGAAAAGAGGCTTGCCCTCTTCCCTCTGGTGTTCTTGTTACTTTTGGTATCTTCCCCAACATGAATTGTTGCCCCTCTGCATGCCACCCTGCCTTGGAGCCCGCTAATTATAGACTGAAACCTCCACAAACTGTGAGCTAAACAAACTTTTCCTTCCTTAATTTTGGCCATTGTGTATTTTGTCTCAGCAACAAGAGAAAAGTAACTAAGACAGTAAGCCTCACGTAAGACAGTTGCACCAAAACTGACCAAAAGAGCAAAGATGCTATTCAATTTGTGATGAGTTATATCCTAATAATTCATCAAAGTTGAAAATGTATTTAATATATAGAAGCGGTATGGTGTAGAACTGGGTATTTTGTAGACATGATGAAATGTAAAAACACAAAGCATTAACATCCAAAACATGCTGGCTGTATAGTGTCTTGTTTACCCTTGTGACACCATGGCTGACTAAGAGATACCATTCACTGCACTCACCCAGCACAGGAGACTATTGTACTACATGTCCCTAGCCCTGTAAAAGATCAAAATTCAATCTCTGAAGTATGTTGCAAACTGAACTACTGAATACTTATTGCTTTCACACATTGGTAAAGTTGAAAAATCATAAATCAAACCATCATAATTTGGGTACTGTCCTACTATCTGATTTTATTTTATTTTATTTTAAGGGAGAGTGGGAATCGAACCCAGGACCTCGTCATTCTAGGCAAGCACTCTTCCACTGAGCTACACTCCCAGCCTACTGCCTGAATTTGGAAGTAAGAGAAAAGAATTGAGGGAATCCTCATTTAAGCACCATAATTTAATAAAAATTAGGAAAATAATCACGAGTTGCAATTAGAAAGGGGCAATATGTTGGGTCAGGATTGGTTTGTTTGTTAAGAGTAGAGCTAGATTCCTTCCCCCATTTTAACCATCTTCAGATTATAATTATTTATTCAAAGAACTGATTTACCTGCTAGTCTCTGAGCAAGGTCACAGACAGCAAGGATGATGTTATCCTGTAATGGTGGCATCCCAGCTTGGCACCCAGAACTGGCACATACCAGGAGCTCAATAATTATTTGCTGAATAAAATAAAAGTACAGAAAATTCTCAGGAGTCAGTTGGAAAGAGGTGACTATGCTATATAAAGAGATGACAACAACAAAGACTGAGGTCTCATCTTGGGGGGACCTTGATGTTTAGTTGTGCCAACCTAGAGTCAGACTGTCCGACCTACTTAACTTTTGTCTGAAGCACCACTACTAAAACTCTTCATAGGAATTTTGTAAGGAAACAAAGAAATATGTCAAACTCTTATCCTAGAATATACGTGTGGGGCCAGTGAGATAGCTCAGCGGCATAAGCGCCTGCCTGGCAAGCACGAGGTCCTGAGGTCGACTCCCAGTCATATAAAAAAAAAAAGAATATATGTGTGCTCATTACTGGTTTGCATGATGCAGCTTATTGTATTCTATTTTGTCTGCTCCAATAGGGAATATCAGAAGCAAGCATTGTATCTGTGTCCCTAATATCAGGAATATTTCAGTTTTAATTGCCAAAGAAGAAGTACAGGGTAATTTATAAGCAACAGAATTTTATCGCTTGTAGTTCTGAAAACTAGGAAGTCCGAGTACAAGGCACCAGCAGATCTGCTGTGTAGTAAGGCCTCATTGCTCATGGGTGATGATGTTTTACTACATCCTCACGCGGTAGAAGTGACCAGACAATAAGCGTTATTTTATGAGTGTACTAATTGAATTTATGAGCACTCCATCTTCAGGACCTAATCACCTCCCCAAAGGGCAAGTCTAAATACCCTCATATTAAGGGTTAGTTTTCAATATATGAATTGGTGGGAGGGGACTCTTCAGAACAGAGCTCAACTCACTCAACTCATATAATAAGTGTGGCAGGAAATGGTTCTGAGATGTAAGTGCAAATGTGTTGAAGATCTCCAGAAAAATTGTTTTCCTGGTACAGATATGCCTTCATCTTCTTTCTTCTTTCTTTCTTCCTGAGGGACTATAGACAAGAAAAAGCCTGGAGTTAAAGCAGCCACTTGTGATAATGAAAGTGGCAAGTGACACAACAAACAATATGAGCTAGGAATGGTAAAACAAACGATTTAAAGAGCCATTGCATTAATCTGAACTTCAGACCTCCAGATTTAACAAGGAAAATTCTCATTGATGAAAGGAATTATATGGAGAATAATGTTGCTCAGTTTGTTATCATTTATAAATTGCTAATAGGCCAATTTGTCTTATGGTTCGTCATCCAGATTTATCAACATCCACAGAGCAGATCTAAAAGGAGATTTTGTTTAACAAGATTAATTTGGAAAAATCCAAAGTTTGAGCTAATATAAAAGTAATATCCAATAAACCTATTGTTAAATTAAAATCCTGACATTTTAATCATGTATACGTAAGAATAGAACTATAATTTGTTTCTTAACAAAATATGTCCAAATACATTATCAAATTCTAAATGGTTGGGCCGGTGAGATGGCTCAGCGGCTTAAGCGCCTGCCCGGCAAGCGCAAGGGCCCGAGTTCGACTCCCGGATCCCACATACAAAAAAGGGGCCGGTGATATCGCTCAGAGGCACGGGCGCCTGCTGGTGCGCGAGGTCCTGAGGTTGACCCCCCGGTACCCACAAAAAAAAAAAAAAAAAAAAATTCTAAATGGTAGAGAAGATATGCATAATTATTAGAATTTTTCCAGGTCTAGGTTTTCTTAAATGTGGTTTCTTTTCTTTAAAGAAAATGATTTTTATTGATACACTTTAAGTATTTATAATGATCACATTCATCATAGGGAATTTGTACCTGAACATACTATAACTTGATTCTTTTTTTTCCCATTCCCCTACCCTCCCTGCAACCTCTCTTCCTCTCTTTATTTACAAAAGCTTTGTTTCCATTTTTTCTTTTCTTTTCTCATTTTTCCCTTCTTTTCTCATTTTTCTTACTTGTTCCTTCCTTTCCCCCTCCCCCCTTTCTATTTCACCTTCCCATTTGAACATTTTCTTCTTATTTCACAGTATTTATTATACATTTTGGTCCTTATTTACGCTTTTGGTTTCTCACACAGAGAGACAATGTGGTATTTACACGTGTCCAGTTTAGTTCACTTAAGAGTATGGTCTCAAGGTGCATTCATTTACCTAGAATTGTCTCAGGTTTATCCTTCTTTATGGCAGAGTAGTACTCCATCGTATAAAAAACCACATCTTCTTTATTCATTCACCAATTGATGGGTATTTGGGCTGTTTCCAAGATTTAACCATTATAAATTCTGCTGCTATAAACATAAGTGTGCATATATCTCTGTGGTACGATGCTTTTAGTTCTTTTGGGAAGATACCAAGAAGCAGAATAGCTGGGTCAAATAGAACCTCTAGTCCTGGGCCAGTGAGATGGCTCAGTGGCATAAACACCTGCTCGGCAAGCGTGAGGTCCTGAGTTTGACTCCCAGTACCCACATAAAGGAAAAAAAGGGTTGGTGATATTGCTCAGTGGCACAAGCACCTACTGGCAAGTGTGAGGTCCTGAGTTCAACTCCCAGTAATCACATAAAAAAAAAAAAGAGCCTCTAGTCCTAGTTTTTTGAGGAGTCTCCACACTGATTTTCACAGTGGTTGAAATCTACACACCCTCACAGCCCTGCCGGCACTTGTTATTGGTTGATTTCTTGATAATAGCCACTCTTTCTGGGGTGAGATGGAATCTCAGAGTTGTTTTAGTTTGCATTTTGCAAATAACCAATAATATTGAACATTTTTTCATATATTTATTTGCCATTTCTATTTGTTCATATGAGAAGTGTCTATTCATCTCAGATGCCCATTTTTGGATTGGGTCTTTAAAATTGGGGGGTATGATTTTTTTGAGTTCTTTATATATTCTAGATAGTAATCCTTTGTCTGAGGAACAGCTGGCAAAAATTTTTTCCCACACTGTGGGTTGTCACTTCACTCTGTTGGTGGTTTCTCTTGCTGTGCAAAAACCTTTTAATAAGATGAGTTCCCAGTTGTTGATTCATTGTGATAGTTCCTGTGCGATCAGGGTTTTGTTCATAAAGTCTTTACCCACACAAGTCTTCAAGAGTTTTACCTATTCTATCTTCCAGTAGATTTAATATTTCTTTTTTAATATTTAGATCTTTGATCCATTTTGACTTTAATTTAGTGCGTGGTGAAAGAGATGGGTCTAATTTTAATTTTTGGCACGTGCAAAACCAGTTTTTCCAGCACCAATTACTAAAGCGGCTATCTTTCTTCCAGCGAACGTGTTTGGCTCTTTTGTCGAAGATAAGGTGACTAAGTATGTCTGGAGTTGTGTCTGCATCTTCTAGTCTGTTCCATTGACCTTTTACCAGACCTGAACAGACCTGAAAAGTGAGCATAACCCCAGTCAATAATGGGTAAAATTCTTAGTAGGTCATCAGGTTATCAGGTTAGTGTCTTGCTTATACCAGACCTAGATATTGAAAAAGAGAAATGGTAGAGTAACACCACATTTGGCCAATGGGAAATATCTACTACCTTTTAGAAACATTCACTGGGCATTTATAGAAGGCCTGTGTTCATATTTAAAAAACTGTTCCTAACACTACCCCTCAACTGTTGAAAACTATTCCTATGTCCAGGCATTCTAGATATATAACAGGTTGTGGACATAAGGTTAGAAAATCATATAGTTAGAAAATCATATATCTTGTAAGTGCCCATTTGTTTTTGTTTTTAAATCGTAGAAACATCTCTGGAAATGACTTTTTGAAGTGGAATCATTGGATACAAAAGCATTCACGCCTGATCAGTGGATTAGAGGTCATGGAGCAGAAAACAATGACAAGGAAGAGAACATTCAATACCAGACCATATTTGGAGAAAATTTGTCATATTTTAACCACTGTTTTGCGTGCATATTTTATTCCTCTATACTGCATTTATAGTTGGTAATACAAAGTACATTTTTGAAATATCTAGTCTTTCTAGATGTTCTGAAGTGCCTGTGTATGTTAAAAGTAGAAGATATAAAACAACACATTTTGTAAATTTCTTTTACAAAAATTCATAGGAAATGTTTTGTGGAGAATGGCCTGACCTTGTGTAATAGACATTATGCTTCTGCACTGGTTTAGCGGAGAAGGGAGAAGTACATGGGAAGAGCTCTATGTCAGAGTGCTTATAGTGGAGCAAGATAAAACATTGTCCCTTACGTCTGCACATTTTGTTTTCCTTTGTTGTGTACATAAGGGATAAGTGTATCCTAGTTAACAATATCTAGTTTTCATAGATGTTAAAAAGCCTGCCCATAGGACAAAAGTAGAGCTAGTAAACTAATAGATTTGTGTGTTTGTTGTGTTTGTTGTGTTAAAATTCTTAAGAAAGATTTTTCTTTTGAAAATTTGAGCATTATGTCCACTAGGTTGGTAGTGAAGGGAAGAGCTCATATTTTGAATACCACTTTTAAATTATTACTATTGCTATATATAGGAAGTGTGTTTAGGAGGATTGTGGGTATAGTGGACAAATTAAGTCTTTACTTGAAACGCCTAGTCTGTCTAGAATGATGTTTAATTCAGGAGTGCCTACCATGTGTTAAATGTAGAAAAAGTGAGGTATAACTTTGTAAATATATTTTTGTTAAAAATCATGAGAAATATTGTTTCTTTAGAAATGGAATTGTTAAACCACCTTCATGAGTAACATAGTGCTTCTAATGCAGTGGTTTGGAGAAGGTGGGATGGAAGGGATTGCAAAACGTGCATTCATACTTGGAAATTTTCAGACACCATTTTTCTGTACGTTTTGTGCACTTTTTTTATTGTGTATATAGTTAATAAACTAAACAAATGAGTCTTAAATTTTGTGATATTTATTCTCTGTACTGTAAGTGTTTCCTATATGTTCAAATACAGGAGCAAACATCTTAAAGAAGGTGTTTGGATCATAATTTCAGAGGTTTCAGTCCATGCCTAGCTGGCTCTGTTGCTTTTAGGACTGTGATGAGGCAGAAACACCACGGTAGCAGGGAACTGCGGAGGAGAGCTGCTCACCTCACGGCAGGCAGGAGGCAGAAAGCGTAACAGAGCCAGAGAGGAGGGGACCAGAGATAAGATGCACCTTTCCAAGTTATACCCCAGTGGCCTATTTCCTCCAACTGAGCCCCACTTCCTAATAACCCATTCAGCTGTGAGCTCATCAACAGATTAACCTATTGATTAAACCATTTGAGGATGTTAGCATTCTCACAATCCAATTACTTCACTGCATATCTCTTAATTCAATCAAGTTAATAATCAAGATTAATTATCAGACCCACATATAACAAAAATTTAGTAAAATTAGCACATTTTGTAAACTTTTTATTGTAATTCATAGGAAAGCTTGTCCTCTGCAAGTGACTTTTGGATACACATTTGTTCAACCATCTCAGAGCATTGCATATGTCTGTATTTGTTCATTGGATGGAAGGCAGAAGGGAGGTGAGGAGGAAATGGTTCAAGGCCCTGACAATCCTATTTAGAAGATACTTCAGATGAGAGCCACTGCCACATGTGTGCAAGTTTATTTGGCAGTGCTATGTCCATAGTGCATAACTTCCCACGTGAAATATCCAGTCTTTCTAGATATTTACAAGGGTTTGGTGTATTTAAAAGTAGTAGTAGAATAACACCTTGTAAATAGTTTTTAAAAACTGACAGGAAATTTTGTATTTGGAAATGGAATTGTTAAACCATCACTGTGAACAACAAAAAGAAAAATTCCCTAATAGTTTCTAAAATCCAATCCATATTCAAATTTCCCTGATTGTTTCTAAAAGCACTTTTGGAGCTTGTATTTCAAATTCAGATTTATTATTGCCTTTGATGGTTATTTTTCTTTATTTTCACCTGGATCATTTCCTTCGTCTCTTTTGGGCATGTGTGTCACACTGACATTTTGGAGAGTACAGCAAAACAGTTTTCATATAGAATTGCACACATTCTAGCTTTGTGTGGTTGTTTCCCCATGGCATCTTTATTCCTATTTTCCTATCCCCAGTTCTCTCTTTTAAAAGTATTATAGACAGCTAAGTTAGGTAGAAATATTATAGGCAGTCAGAGGCCTCTCAAGGCCCTCAAGGGAGTCAGGTAGAGGATGAGGACACATTACAGCTGTGGCTGGAGGTGCATATTGAGGCCAGGCCTCAAGATAAAGACAGAATGACCAAGCCTACATACCTCCCCAAGAGATAAGATAATTGGTATCACCTAATCCAATGAAGTCTAGATAGACATCAGTCACCTGAGTGGGTGACCAGGACCCCTCCTGACCCACCCCTTCCTAAAAAGGTCTTTGTCCTTTCCATGTACACTTGCTATGTGACTCCACTGGATCAATATTACCTAAGCAGCTGTACTTATAATCTTATTGGTTGATCATAGTTTTGACCCACATTGTACCACCTCATGATTTTGTACCCACCCCCTTATTTTGCTTTATAAAACTTCCTCTTTGAAGTGAGGTTTGTTGGTAACCCACTTTCGGGTCCCATCTTGTCTCTCAGGAGGTATCTCTTTTAATAAAATTTTCCTACTCTTAACCTCCATTGTTCCTTAGAATTCGTTCTTTGGTTTTGGGGAACACAAAATTGGCACATCTGACATCTAGCAGGTTGGGACTTATATTATTTCCCCTATATCAATAGGAAGTTGGTCAAATGTTAGATTAGGTAATGGTTAAACATTTTGGGCAAGAACATACCACAGTAGGGCCGTATATATTATAATATATGGGCCACGATGGTACATCATACCAGGGGGTCTTGTCATTAATTGCACTATATTGGGTTACTTTGAAATGCAGCCAGATTTCTACTTTATAAAAGTATATCTTTTACTCTTCAATTAGTTAGCAAGCAATCTTTGGTTGATATTTTGGCACCACGTGAAAATCTTTGTTCCCAGTAAATTTTTCACTGAATAATTTTGGCATCCTTTGATGGGCCTTGCTTGAATTTGCAAAGTGGCTGCTATTTTTACTGCAAAATGATGATTTTTCTAATTCTGTCATTCCTTCTACATTTATTAACTGTCATTCATCTGCAAAGAAGAGTTTAAAGAAGCTTTTCTCTTTTTAGCTATTTAAAGCTATAGTTAGAATGCTTGAATGGCCAGGATCATTTTGAAGTAGAGGTGAATATCTATAATTTCAAGGAGAATAGGAATAGTAAAAGCAAAGCAAAGCAAAACAAAACAAACAAAAAGCCTTTGAGAGAGTGACATGAAAAGGAATGGAGAGCCATGTAAAGCAGCCAATATTAGGTTGGAAAGAAACCTCCTCCATATAATAGGAGGAAGAAAGTGAAGAAGTAGGATCTGGAAGTTTAGATGTATGAAGGTGAAAGAACAGGTTCACATCTAGGCACACCCTAAAGAAATGATTTTTTAAAAAAAAAGACAAAATATATGCATAAAGATGCTCATTGTACTAACAAGAAAGAAACACTCAAAATAGGAATAGCAATAGAGAAATGGTAAAACCTATTATCATATGGGTTTATCACATTTTCAATCTCTATAAAATATGCACTAAAATCATAATTAGGGAGTCTATAAAAGATAGGATCCCAGAAGTAAAAAGAAAGTTAAGATTTTTTTCTTGAGGTTTTCTGATAAGTATATCCTATGGTTATTTTTATTTCATTTAAGGTAGTATTCCTACAATGGCAATTTTTCTGCACAATTCATCCTTAAGGTGGCAGGCAAGTCCACTTTTTACAAATGCCTTAAATACGAAGGTAAATAAATAATTCCCATAGATTTATTTTATCAGTTTGGCTCTTGCCACAGAGAAAAACAAATAGAATTAATTAAATTAGTTTTATTTTTCACTCACTAAGCATAAAATATTATTCACAAGGACAGTGTCCATTTTGAGAAAGTTATTTATAACAGTATACTATATTGACCGGGGTAAAAGAGCTTTGAAGCATGGTAAGAGGACAAAGAAATAATTCTTTGTGATTAAAAATTAACCTTACAGCCAATAAAAACTTACTCCTTGGGAGCCTAAAAAATATTTGGTACTTTGGACATTGGTATTTGTTACTGGCAAGCTATTAGTTTATTATTATAAACTATAGCTTAAATCATGATGAGGCAAGAAAAAAAATGCAATCACCCGAATCGGATCAGTTAAAAGCAGGCACTTGAGTCAATTCGTCATATAATGATAGGGTGAGGAAGTAAACCTGAGTCAAGTTTCTCAGGTTTTCCCATAATAATGCCCATATCTCAGTGGAATGTAATGACAAGCTGTCTTAGTCTGCTTTCCATTGCTACAACAGAATATTTCAGACTAGGTAATTGATAAAGGAAAGAGATTTATTTTTCTCATGGTTCTAGGGCTGGAAAGTCCAAGAGTACGGCATCACCATCTGTTCAGTATCTGGTGAGGGCCTCCCTGCTGGGTCCTGACTGATAGAGGCACACAGGACAAGATAGAGTGATCTCTCTTTTATAAAAAAAAAACCATTCCTGCAATAATGCATTAACCCACTAATTCACTAATCTATTCATGAGAGCCAAGCCCTCATGACTCAGTCAACTCCCAGAGGTCTCACCTCTCAATTCTGCTACACTGAGGACCAAGTTTCCAACACTTGAACTTTCCACAGACACATTCAAAACACAGCACCAGCATTTATTTTCCTTTTCACACAGATGTCTGATGTTTGTGTGGCTCTGTTCCACATGTCTCATTCTGGGGTCTAGCTGGGGGCTCTAAAAATGCTGATATTAGACACAGTCTGGAGAACTCAAGTTAGTGGGTCTCAAAGGTAGCCTGGGTACACACGGATAAGGGACATGCCTTGTGTGCTGTGCCTGGGGATGGGGTGGTGCTGAATTGTATAGATTCTGTTCTGTTTGACAGATACATGAAGTATCTCCAACTATCAAAATGCTTGTTGTCAGAGAAATCTAATATTTTAGATTATGTCTTAGTTATTTTCTCATCATTGAGACACAATACCAAACATTTCAGTCCATAGTTGGCTGGCTCCATGGCAAAGCAGCATGCCAGAGGGGGATGGCAAAGGAAAAACAGCTCATGGTGTGGCAAATAGGAGGCAGAGAGAGATCAAGAGAGGAGGGAGGGAAATGTACCCTTACATGTCATGCCTTCAGTGACCCAGTATTTGTCTCCCAACATCACATTCAGCTATAAACTCATCAGTGGCCCAATCCACTGATGACTATCACACTCCCATGATCCAATCACCTCCCAGAAGCCCCACCTATGAGTTCATGAGGCTTTGGGGGTCATCTATACACAAACCATAACAGATTACTTGAATTAATCATTTCATTCCAAGACATTTTATACTTAGGTGACATATCTGCCTTTATGTAGTAAGCTTCTTCCAAGTAACTGATATCTTACTGAGTTCTAGGCTAATGGAAGGCTCACTAAAATTTTGTCAAGCCTGTTACACACACATGTATATATATTTGCATACATGTATTCCAGCATTAAATGATAGTATTTATTGTTTTTTCTCTAAAAACTACTATAATAGAAGGAGACAAAGTTTTAAATGGACAAAGAGAACTGGATAAGTGGTGATAAAGGTGAAAGATATCAATAGGTTCTGAAAGCCTGGTAAGCAAGAGAGATAGCAAGCAACAGAATGGAGAAATGTTTACAAAGGACACACCAACTTTATCCAATTTGATTTGCCTTCGAAGTACCCTAGAGAGGCCACTGAGCTCATGGAAGTTGGAAGAGGGAGCTACAGGGTCACTGAAGGGGAACCAAAGGAAAGTTTGTATAGGAGTAATGTCATGTAACCTTACTAGGTACGGTAAAACAATCTGGGTACCTTGCACTAAATTCAAGGTGAGTGTCAGCCATTGCAAAACTCTGTTCTGTATAAAATAGGGGTACCATTAACACTCTTTTATATAAAGACTGAATTTGGACAACACCTTCATATGTAGAAGCCTGGAAACCACAATGCACATGGTGCCTTTGCAGTTGAATAATTTGGCCAGCTCTAGTGAAGAAATTATTTTTATATAACCTTTAAGAACTCCATGTGCTTTGCAAAGGTTTAAGACTGCAGTATCTCTCTTTTCTTTTCTCTCCCCCACTCTTTCTCCCTTTCTCCTTTTCTCCCTCTCTACCTCCTACCTCCTTCCCTCCCTCAATTCCTCCCTCTGTCTCTCTCCATTAGTGCTGGGGATCAAACCCAGGGCCTTACATATGCTAGAAAAGCACTCTACCATTGAACCACATTCCCCAGTCCTCAAATTTTGTTATTCAGTCTACACCTCCTTTTATCTCTCACGATAAAACTTCCTTGATCCGCTAAGTATTTCAAAGACATCAATGGTTTCTGTAGTTTAACAATTCCAAATTACACATTGCAAACAAGTCTCTCCCTGCTGAAACTGTATGGAACATACCTAGAGTAGGACTCTGATTAGTCTTCAATGGTCTCTGTGTATCCAGCTAAATTGATCCACTTCTTTAAAGTGTATATCTCATCCTGTTTGTATATCTCATTTTGTTGGTATATCAAATGGGGACCAAAGTGTCAGATTCTGAGCTGTCCTAGTAAAGGACCATAATGTGCAAAATTTGTCTCATTTTCTTAACAGGCATAAGCACAGATGATTACTGTCTATGATGGATCATGTTTGATATTGGTGAGCCTTTCCCAACATGTTACTGAGGATAGAAGGGTTCACAGTGAGTGTGTTGGGTTTTTCAGATGAGATTCTCTACCTTGCACATA
This sequence comes from Erethizon dorsatum, assembly GCA_028451465.1. Classification (NCBI taxonomy): domain Eukaryota; kingdom Metazoa; phylum Chordata; class Mammalia; order Rodentia; family Erethizontidae; genus Erethizon; species Erethizon dorsatum. The sequence goes on from CM051828.1 coordinate 56,406,330, forward strand.
TTTGGGTGATGCCTATGCATACTGCTAACTGAATGTTATATGTTTGCTAATCATTTAAGCAAATTTCTCTTTCCTTCACCTTCCACACAGCTGCTCACATATTCAGGAAAAGAGATTTGTGACTGTATGATAAAAGTTTATTATGCTGGGCCAGTAAGATGGCTCAGCAGCATAAGCGCCTGCCTGGCAAGCGCGAGGGCCTGAGTTCGACTCCCAGAACCCACATATGAAAAAAGGGCCGGTGATATCACTCAGTGGCACGGGTGCCTGCTGGCACACGAGGTCCTGAGGTGGACCCCCGGTACCCACACACACACAAAAAAAAAAGTTTATTATGCTTTCTCTGCCCAATATAAGTTCTAGGATCTATGTGTCAACCAGCACCTTTGCATAGTTTTTATAATCAGCCAAATTATTAGGGAGAAAGACTTATTCTTAATCTTGTCCTGCTAAATACTTCTGTTTATTCATTGCTACTTATTAGATAACTTTTCCAAGAAGGAAATGTCTTTCAAAATTATTAATGTATGAATACTAAAGTGACTGAATTATAGGACCTATGATTTTAGGAAACAAAATATGTACTTATAACACACAATGTTTTAGGTTTTATTTTAAACTGATTTCCTCCGCAATGGACTGACGAATTTCTTCATCTCACAAGAAAAAGCATAAACACAGTATGCAACTGTACTAAATAAAGTAAAACCGAATGAACACTTTCACATATCAGAAATGGTAAAACCAAACAATATAGTTTACACAAAGACTGCAAGAATTCAACACAGAACTAAAGCTTTTTCAATATAATGATATAAATAAACTTTACTTTTGCATGATTTATTTACATATTTACTCTACCTATTACTGAAGACATAAGGAGTTCAAGACCATATAGTCTGGCCTCTTACATGCACATACGAAGGATAACAATGATGCAATAGCTTATCCAGTGATTTAGGAAGCCGGAATAAAACCATCCTATTTAATCCCACGTGCATACTAGCTTGCCAATCCATTCCTTGCTCCGGGTAACACAGTGATGCCAGTCCCTGTGTTTTTTGTTTTTCCAACAGTCATCTCCATAGATTCCAAGATGGCTTCAGGTCCATCGATGGTACAGATGATGCAGTGGACAGATAGATCACGTGAGTCTTCCTCTAACCTGTGACCAGTTACTGAGTTCATGAAGAAAAATGAAGTTCTGAATTGCAATGCGCACATCTGGCTGTATGTGTGTGTGTGTATTTACTTCAGTCTTTGTCTATCATCTTGGATAATCTAAAAGTTACTCTTAAGTTTAAAGTTTTAATTTTGAAAACTTACAGAGGGTTCATAAACAAAGTTTGTGAGTTTTAAGGAAAACCTGTAAAAGCTTATTTGTTTTGAACAATTTACTACCATTTGCACCCAATGCAGAAAGTTTCTAAATTATCATTTTCTAAACCAATAGCTATAAATTATCTCAGTGTTCCTAATAACTTTGAGAGATACGAAACCAATTATCATTCACCAAAGTCAGAGGGAAGGCTTATGCTTCCCCACACCAAGGGAGAATATTTCTTCTACACATATTATTTAAAGGTATTCTGAACCTAAATAATTGAGAAATTGATTTAAAATGCCAAACTAGGTAAACAAAATTACTCTTTCTTACACATAACACATGAGTCTTACCATAGGAAACATTTTTAGAAATTTTCATTCCTTTTTAGAATTCATACTGAGAAACAATACCTTTTGAAGCACTGTAATCAATGATCAGAGTGTAGCTAATTCTGGCCTCAGGTCTGAGGTGTAAATCACAAATGACCAGTCAAACCCAACTGTCAGTCCTTTCTTAATCCAATTTTGTCTCCCATAAGTAGAGATAAAATAAAACTAGGTACAGGCTGGTCTCCCTGATGAGTTCACAACCAGATATTTACCAGATTGCACAGACTACTCTCAGGCTCCATCATGGGGCCTAAGGAATAAAGGTAGAAAGGTGTCAGCCAAGGAAAATCGGAGGTCCTCGGTCATCTCAGCTTCCTGGCTCTCCCTAAGGCAATGTCTGAGAAGTTTAGGAAGCAAGGAAAACAAAGAGGAGAGTAGATTGCAATTCTTATTTCTTTCCATCTTCAAAAATATTTGTGAGATTAGGACAAACATATTGTTTATGCAGTTTCCAGTCCTGAAAAACAGTACTTACACAATTACTGCAGGGCACTGTCCACGGCCTATGAGAGTTGGCTGGGGTCACGGGGAATGTAGAACCTGGCTTCCTCTTCGGGAAGCAGAGATGACTAGTGAGTAAAGGACCATTAGTTGGTGAGCTCCCCAGCAAAGGCCCAGCTCCAGACCCTTAGCTGAACACCCGGCTCCTGAAGGGGGCGCCAGAATCCCGAGCCACCGCAAGGACTCCTGGTCCCAGGCTCTTCCTGAGTTCGGGAATCGGGGCTGCCGAAGTGACAGTCAAGAAACAGTTTCGCAGCTAAGATCAGGGGTTGGAAGGGCAAAAGGCAAAGATGAAGACGTTGGGACAGGGAGCGGAGTTATCTAGACCCACAACACACGCCCGACACACACCCCGCCGTGCACCCGGAGTTGTTCCGTTTGCCCCACTAGAAGAACCCTGGCTGTCCCCCGAAACTTGTCCCGATTCCTGGCTCCTGGCTCTTTCCGACCTGGGCAAGTAAGGTTCCCGCAGAGTGACAGTCATGGAGCACTTTGGGGTGAGATCTGGGGTTGAAAGGGAACCTTGGATAGGTAAGCACGGATTGTGTGGGCTTGTCCCTCTTCCCCAGTAGTCAGCGCACACGGAGGAGGACAAGCGCACCAGGCCAGGATCTTCCCCAGCTTGTGCAAAAGCACACAGTCACTGCCAAAAGCAAAGAAGCAAAGTGCAGAAGCGAGCACAGAGCCGGCGCCTGGGGGCGCCTTCGACATCCTCGGGCCGCTCTCCTTGATGTCGCGGTGGGCTCTGCCTAAAGCCCAGGTGGCCAACTGCCCTGGCCTGGAGAGTTTCGGGGCCAGCGGTACTACCCTCTTCTACTTAACTTGATCCTACGCCAAGTTCAGGGTTCGACCCTTGCCCTTCTCCTTTAGGGAGTGCTCAGCATGAGCACAAGGCGGCACCTGGAGAGCTGGACGTAAAAATAGCGGGCGCAGCTACGAAGCTCCCGGGTCAGTAGGTCTGGACTGGGGCCTGAGAATCTGCATCCTTAGCAAGTTTCCCCCGGACGCCGAGGTTGCCTGCCGGGTACAACTCTCAGGCGACCCCTGCACGAGCTGTGGAGGGCAGGGCTGGTGGAGAAGCGGGGCGTGCGGGGTAGTCAGGCGCCCGTGCGACAGGCCATCAGCTGGCGGAGGCTTCTACGGAAGCTGTCGTCCAGGAAGGCGTAGAGAAAGGGGTTGAGGCAGCTGTTGGCGTAGCTCAGGCTGGTGATGAGGTAGGAGATGGCAATGACAAGCGGCGTCTGCGGAAGGTCGGTGGTGAGCGCCACCACGGTGCTCAGGTGGTAGGGCGTCCAGCAGAGCAGGCACACGGCCAGGATCACCACCACCAGGAAGGTCACCCGCTTTTTGGCGCGGTCCAGGACCTTGGCGTGGCTGTCCAGCCGAATGGCGCGCAGACGGCACAGCAGGGTGGTGTACAGGATGCAGATGGTGGACACCGGGATAGCGAAGCCCAGCACGAGCGTATAGAGGCGGCTGGCCCTCCACCAGAAGGCCTCGGGCTGCGGGAAGACCAGCACACACTGGCGCCGGCCGTGCTCGTCGTCGAGTTTGGCGAAGACCGCGAAGGGCAGCACCACCAGCGTGACGAGCCCCCACACAGCCAGGCTCACGGCGCGCGCGGCACTGTACGTGCGGCCGGCCACGCGGCGCGACTCCGCGGTGGCGAGCACCACCAGGTAGCGGTCCGCGCTCATGACGGTGAGGAAGTAGAGGCTGGAGAAGATGTTGTACTGGTCGATGGCCACGATGAGCTTGCACATGAGCTCTCCGAAGGGCCACCGCCTCAGCAGGAAGTCGGCAATGTTGATGGGCAGCACAAGCGTGAAGAGCTCGTCGGCTATGGCCAGGTTGAGGATGAACAGGTTGGTGACGGACTTCATGCGTGGCGCCCGCAGCAGCACGTACAGCACCGCGGAGTTGCCCGCCAGCCCCACAGCGCAGATCACCGCGTAGACGACCGGCACGGCCACGGCCAGCGACTGCGGCAGCGGCAGCGGCTCGGGGCTCGACGCGTTGGAGCAGCCCAGCGCCACAGCCCCGCAGGACGCGTTGGCCCGGCCGGGCTCCGCAGACGATGCGTTGTGCATCTCGGCCAGGGCAGGGGACCGGCGACCCGAGCGCGAGTCCCGCAAGGCTGCCTGGAGGGGCTCCGCGGTCGGGAAGCCCGCGTCTGCAAGGACCTGTGCTCGGGCACAGGCTGCCGCGCTCCGAGCCCCTTTCTGGCTTTCCGAGGGGAGGGGCGTTCCTGCCACTCTCAGCCCACTGTGGCCGCAGACTCCCGAGCCTGAAAAGCAGAGTTGAAAAGCCAAGTTAGGCTCCTCGACGAACAGTTTTAGAGAGAAGGCACCTACCCAGGTGGGGGCGGCGCTGCGCCACAAACCTCCCCTAAGTGAGTGCTTTGTGCTACCTGTTGAAATCTCTTTCCAACCAGTTCAGTACATCAAAGTGCTGTACAGAACCGTCCTTATTCTTGATAGCAAATATGCAAGCCCATCTGCCCTGTTTAGCACACCCTTGGCACACTCGGGTGACCCCACCAAATTCCACAGAGACAAACTCAGTCCCCCCAGGTTCGGGCGCCCTCGGTGACAGCAAGCTGAACAGCAATCTACCTTACCTGGCTGGCTTCAGGAAAGGGTCTGCTTTCCCTGGAGAGGTCAGGACAGGAGATGGCCAGCTGAGGGAAGGGACTGCAGCGCCCGCGGGCCTGGTGTCCTCCTCCCTGAGGCGGCAGCCAGCGCATCCGCGTGTCCCTCCTGCGCGCCTGGAAGTGCTGGGACCGCGCAGCTGCGCCTGCTCTCCGCGAACACTACTGGCCCCCACTCTTAGTAAAACAGCCTTGGATAATAGAAAACAGCGTCTCTCAAAATATAAGTTCTTTTCTTCCTTCCAGTAGTGTAACGTCACTCCATCTGAAATAATAAAAAGCTTTCCTGTTAGGAGTTAAATTTTAGAAAAGGTTAAGGTGTTGGTAATCTGTTTTTAAAGGAAAATAATCAGCTGAGACTTCCATTCCATGTTTTAAACACTGTGCCACAAATGGGCGAATGTAATTTGGAATTTGAAATTACATGCATACCATATTGCTACACAGAAGGGGAAGGTGAATGCAATTTTTTAAATGCAAATAACTCATTTTCTAATATTCTAGTCTTTAAAGGTTAAAAGATTGTTCGTGTCAAATAATGGCTGACAATTTTGGCTACTTTCCTGTTTCCAAAAATATATGTAAAGACTTGACTAACAATAGACAAACGATTTTGAAGGCTTTTCAGGGCACCGTCATGCATGTCTCATAAAATGTCGCATATTGTTCAACGCATTCTCCTGCTTTTCAAACAAACATTCCTGCTTCTCCCACTAATGAGAACTCCCTGTAGTCAAGACCTAGGATTGCTAAGGGAAGGCAAGCAGAGGCCAGGACTCCATTATTACTGTGCCCCCTGGACCTCAGTCGCTGTCTCCAGAAAGGGGGAATCATCTAAAGTGCCTTGCAGTTTCTCTGAGGACTGAATGAAATAAACTAAATATTGGTTCTTTCTAATTCCTATTTGCCCCCTCTACCTTCCTTTTGGGAGAGCCAGTAAAATAAAACACTGGATTCTACCCTCTCATAAACTTCCTGCCCCAAAAGCAGGCAAAGCTCAAATACAGTGCATGTCTGTTCCTTTATAATGCATTTGAGAAGGGAGGGTCTGAGATACTGAGAAAAAGATCACAAGTAGCCAGAGGAAGATGCCTATAGGACCAGAAATACTAATGCTTTTCTTAACCCACTCTCTCTTTTTTTTTTAAACCAGGATTACACAAATTTGGTTCTTCTGCAGTTTCATGCTTTGAGTGAAGAAAATGGCAGGAAATTCACAGACTCTGTCCATAAGGAACATGATATAAAGAAACACCAGCAATGTTAAGAAAAGCAAAAAATAAAAGATTATATTTAGCACATATATATACATTCACACATATCTGTGTGTGTGTATGTCCTGAATGTAAACATATATGTGCATATTGTAGATAATTTCAAACATTTGGAGATTTTCTATTTTTTTGTTACTCATTTTCAGCTTATTTACCTGGTGCACAGAGAACACATACAATATAATTTTGATTCACAAGAATTGGTTGAAACTGGCATCCCAGTACATATTTTTCTAATTATTTCAAATGTACTGGAAAATAATGTATGTTCTGTGTTTTGTTGAGTGAAAAACACTACGTATGTCAGCTAACCACATACATTTATTACCTACGTTGTTCAAATCTCACTATTTATATGTTCTTCTGTTTTACCAGTCACTGAAAGTGCTGTGCTAATCTCAATCAATAATTGTGGATTTATCTATTTATACTTTTAGTCCTTTCAATTTTGACTACCTAATTTGATCCTATTGTTTCAGGTGTCAGATTGTTATATTTTCCAGTGGATTCTTCCATGAATATAAGCTCCTTAATTCAGTTACTGCTTTTTGCTGTATGTAATCTTTTTTGATATCATTATGCCTACACCATTTCCTTAGTATTATCATAGTGTATCATTTTTACTTTTTTAACTTTAAACCTTTCTGTGTTCTTATTTTTATAGTATGTCCTATGTATGCATTATAAAGCTTTATTAATCTAGACCAATAATATTTTCTCTGAATTGGAGAGTTTAATTCATTGTATATTTAATAAAGTTATAGATAATATTAAGGTTACTATGGTTTAAATGCTTGTATTCTCCACAATTCATGTACAGACAATCCCTGACTTACAATGGTTGACTAAAGATTTTTCAGCTTTATGATATGTATTCAACAGAAACTGTACTTTAGATTTTGAATTTTGAAAGGATATGTGGTATGATGCTGTCTTATGATGTTGGACAGCAGCAGCAAGTCACAGCTCCCAGTCAGCCCTGCAATTACCAATACTCTATACCAGTGATGCTGAAACTTCTAGAGCTTTCAATAATAACAGACAGCCAACTGTGACATGCACGCCATAGGTTCGCCACCACTGCTCTATAGTGTATAGCTAAGCTATGATGTTTGCTAAGTTAGATGTATTACATGCATTTTTGGCTTATGATATTTTCAATTTATAAGTTTATAAGGATATGATCCCATTATACGTTATTAAAACTTAATCTCCAGTGGGATAACATTTGGTGATGGGAACTTTGGGACGTGATTAGACCATGAGAGTGGCCCCTCCTACTGGGATTTGTGCCTGTATAAAAGAGGCTCTAGAAAGCACCTTTATCCCTCCCATCTTGTGAGGCTACAGTGATGATCATCTAGAAAGCAGGACTTTAATAGACTCCAAATTTCTGGCACCTTGATCTTGACTTCTCAGCCTCCAGAACGGAGAAATCAACTTCTGCTGCTCATTACCCACCTAGTTTGTGCTATCTTATTATAGCAGCCCACGCTACTGAAACAAATACCTAAAAATGTGGAAGCAGCTTCGGAACTGGGTAATGGGTAGAAGCCTGAAGAATTTTGAAGTGGATTCTAAAATAAGCCTGAGGTGTCATGAATGGACCTTTAAAGGCAATTGTGATGAGATCTCGGAAAGAAAAGAGCGGAGTTGGGGAGAAGGCCTCAGTCTCAGGAAAGACCATTCTGTTGAGGTCTCTTGTTATTGGAGCATGCTATTAGAAACTGAATGAAATGTATTTCTTGCTATAAAATGCCAAAGAACTTAGCTGAATCATGTTTTCAGACAGTAGAACTTATAAACCATGAAATTGGATATTTAGCTGAGGAAAAATCTAAATAAAATGCCAAAAATGTGGTCCAATTCCTGTTGACTGTAACAAAATCTGAGAAAGGAGAGATGACTCAAAGATGGAACTTTAATCAAAAAGACAACAGAACTTAAAGATTTGGGAAATGCTCAGTATATCTGCGTTGAAAGGAATGAGAAGGCCTGTTTAGGAGAGAACACCAAGAGAACGCCAAACTACGGTATCTGACAATAAGATTAAAAAGAAGCCAGGACCTAATGTTCAAGATCATGAATGATGTAATTCAGAGATCATCAGGCTGCCCCCACATCACAGGCCCAGAAGCCCAAGCAAGCATAGGGCCACCAGAAAGAGACTCCTAGGACAACACCCAGCAGCACTGCAGGAGTGGGACCATTCCTTTGGTGCTAGACCAGCAGAACCTCCAGTGTGAGGTTCCAGCCATGGACAGCCAGGTCACAGCCAAGGCACAGAGATGCCACAGAAGCAGTGCCTCCCAAAGTCATGGAAACAGGACTGTCGTACTCCTGGGTCCACAAGGCTGGATCTTCCCTAAGTCGGCGTGAGTGATAGAGCATCAAATGAAAAAGGATTGCTCATTCTCGAGGTTTAAAGTTTAATACACCACCCAACAAAGCTGACCACTGAAAATCAACACCTGTTATCAGATCCCCCACCCTCAGAATTAAGGTGAAAGGGCAAACCATTCTGCAAACTGGGGACACAAAAGGACCATAACTGACCACAAGCAGAGCCTCCACTAAAGTCAGCAGGTGGTGGGAAACCTTAAAAGATAACTGACCAATTGTTGAACATGAGCATGGACTACATTTAAAGATTAAAGGCACCAACATTTTCATGAGTTTCACCACCAGGAATCTCATCAGTCTGAGGAGATAAAGCAAGAATCAGAACCAGGCCCAGCTATTTGGAACTGGGATCCAAAATGAAAATTTGAAGTAACTATTATGAATATGCTAAGGCATATCTCTTAGTTCTAGCTGATATAACTACCATAGATGAGGTGGCCTCAACAAAATAAATTTATTTCTTATAGTTCTGAAGGCCAGAAGTGTGTAAGCAGGACCCCAATATGACTGGGTTACTTTCGAGAGCTCTATTTATAATTTATGGGTGACTTTTTTCTGTATCCTCATAAAGGAGAGAGGAAGGAGGGGAGGATCTCTCTTATGTCTCTGCTTTTAAGAACACTAATTCCATTTGTGAGGAATTATGATCGAATTACCTCCCAAAGGCCACCTCCTCATACTATCACATTGGGGATTAGTGATTCAACACATGAATTTAATGAGTGAGGGACATAAACATTCAGTCTATAGCAGGCCTCAATGGAAAAAGTAGACAACAGCAAATATCAAATGAGCAATGTCAGCAGAAAGATGGAAATACTAAAAAACTATGCAAAAGAAAGAAACAAAGAAACAAAAAGTACTATGACAAATAAAGAATGCCTTCGATGGACTATCAGTGAACAGGGCAATTCCAAGGAAAGAATCAATATATTTTAAAATATGTTAATAAAAATTCCCAAATCTAAATGCAATGAGAAAGGGGATTTTTTAAATGGAACAAAATACCTAAGAACTATAAGACAACTGCAAAAGATGCAACTGTGGACAATGAAATACCATAAGGAAAAGAGAGAAAAGAACAGAAGAAATATTTGAAGTTTAATGGGTAAGATTTTCCAAAATTAATGACGAACACCAAAACACCAATCCAGGAGGCTAAAAATCACTAGGCAGGATAAAAAAAAAAAAAAAAAAAAAAAAAAAAAAAAAAAAAAAAAAAAAAAAAACCTACATGTAGGACTACCATATCTGAATGACAGAAAATCGAAAACAAAAAGAAAATTTTGCCTGAAGCAGAAAGGGCAGGAGGAGAAGAACAGGATAAGAATTACATTAGATTTGTCTTCAGAAACCATAGAAGCAAGAAAAGTTAATGTGTTGACAGTTAAAACCCATCAGCCTAAATTTCTGTATTTAGCAAAATTAATCTTCAAAAGGGAAAGGAAATAGTTTCTCATACAACAAAACACAGCAAACAAACCAACATAAAAACAAAACAAAACAAAAAAAGAAACACTAAGGCAATTTGTTGCCAGTAGAACTATCTTGGAAGAAATATCAAAATAAATTCCTCAAATAGGAAGACAATTATATAGGTCAGAAACTTGGATACACGTAAAGGAAGCATATAAGGAAGGTATAAAACAAGGTAAAATAAAATATTTTGTTTTTTAAATTGACCTATCATGTTACTGTTCAAAGCAATATTGGCAACATTTTATTGGATTGTTATAGCTTATTTATTAAATAAAATGAATGACAAAAGTTATAAAGGATGAAACCAGGAATTAAAAATACTTTGTTATAAGGGACTTACACTTCTTGTTATGGTTTATGTCTAGATGCCCCCCGAAAGCCCCATGCACTCATCAGTGGGGCTTTTGGGAGGTGATTGGGTCATGGGGGTGTGCTACTTATCAGTGGATGAATACCTGAATGTGGTGTTGACAGGTAAAGCTAAATTGTAGGAGGTGGGTCACTGGGGGAGTGGCCTGGAAGCATATATCTCCCTCCCTCCTCCCTTGATCCCTTTCTCTGCTTCCTGCCACTATGCCATGAGCTCTTTCTCCTCTTCCCTGCCTTGGAGCCAGCCAACTATGATATCTCTACAGACTGTAAGCCAAAATAAACCTTTCTTCCTTAGAGCTACAGGTGTTGGGTATTTTTGTGTCTCTGTGCTGAGAAAAGGCACTTCCTATTTACAGATATGATATAATTTGAAAGCAGATTTAGACTAGTTGTAAATGCATATTCCAAATTCCAGGGCAACTTCTTTAAAAGGATTTTAAGTTACACTTTACATGCTAAGAGAGGAGAAAATGGAATCATAAAATGTACAAGCCAAGTCAGGAAAAGGAAAAGAAGAAGAAAAAAGGAACAGAAAGAGCAACAAATAAAAAACAATTGCAAATATAGTAGATATTTATATAACAAAGTGATTATGCTAATAATCAGTTTAAATATGAATGGCCTAAATTCACCAATTAAAACATTAGAATTGTCAAAGTGGATTTAGAAAGAACTAAATATATGTTGTCTCCTATAAATTCATTTAAATATAAGAACAAATGATTTAAGCTGTGTAAAGTGTAAAATGAAATATCAAAGGGATGGAGATAGATACACCTTGCTAACGTGAATCAAAAGTTAGGGGCTGTGGATATGGCTCAGTGGTCGAGTTCTTGCCTTGCATGTTCAAAGCCCTGGGTTCGATTCCCAGCACCACACACACACACACACAAGTTAGTTGGAATAGCTATATTTATTTCAAACAAAACAGATTATTTACTAAAATTATCAGGAATAGAGAGGATCATTGCCTAATGATAAAAGGATTAGTTCTCCAAGACATAACAGTCTTGGATATAAATGCATCTAACATTTTGAGAGTGTCAAAATATGTAATGCCAAAAGTAGTAAAACTACAAAGAGAAATTTTAAAATCCACTATTATAGGTGGAGACTTCAAAACCCCTCTTTCTAATGACAGAACCATCAGGCAGAAAATTGGTAAGGACGTAGTTGAACTGAACAGCACCCAGAATCACTTAGCTCTAATTGACATTTGCAGAATCATCAGGGGAATCTATATTCTTCTGAAGTTCACCCAGAATAGTCACCAATACCAACCATATCTTAGGCCCTAAATCATAATTTAACAAATTTAAAAGAATAGAAATAATGCGAAGAGTTATCTCAGAACACAACAGAGTTATACTAGAAGCCAGGAAAATTGCTAGGAATTTCAAAATGTTTAAACAAACACACTTAAATAACACACGGGAGCTATAGTTCAGTGGTACAGCACTTGCTTAGTAGGCACAAAGGTTTGATTTCACCACCACCACCACATACACACAAAAACTTAAAAAACAACAACAATTACAAGTGGGACAAAGAAGTTTTAAGAGAATTTTTTGAATACTTTCAACCAAATGAAAATGAAAATACAACTTATCAAATTTGTAAAATACAGTGAAAGGTATGCTTTGAGAGAGATTTATAGCACAGTGTTATAGTTAACTATTGTGTCTACTTGAGTAAGAAACACCCAATTGATTGCCTTAGCATCATTCTGGGTGTGACTGAATGGATTTATTTAAAATGAAGACCTGGGGCCAGTGAGATGTCTCAGCGGCATAAGCGCTTGCCTGGTGAGCGCAAGGGCCTGAGTTCAACTCCCGAAACCCACGTAGGGCCGGTGACATCGCTCAGCAGCATGGGCGCCTGCTGGCGTGCGAGGTCCTGAGATCGACCCCCGGTACCCACAAAAAAATAAAATAAATAAAAATAATAAAATAAAATCAAGACCTGTCCTGGATGTGAGTGTCACCAACCCATAGGCTTATACCCTGAATGGAATAAAATATGGAAAGCAGAAGGAAGGTGTTATGGTTTGTGTCTGGATGTCCCCCCAAAGCCTCATGCAGTCACGGAGGCTTGCCTTTCAAAGGCAGCTGAATCTTGAGTTTGTGATTGGTTCATTGTCTGGTGCTGCGACTGGAGGTGTGAGTGCTACACCTGCCCTAGGGCGGGTAGCCTGTATACAAGGTATCAGGGCGGAAAAGAGGCTTGCTCCTCCCTCCCTCCCCATTTGCTCTTATTGTGTTTGCTCTTTAGCCGCCATGAGCTGTTGCCCTTCTGCCATGCCATCCTGCCTTGGAGCCCCCCTATTATGGATTGAAACCTCTACAAACTATGAGCTAAATAAACCTTTCCTCCCTTAATTTTGGCCATTGGGTATTTTGTCTCAGCGAGAGAAAAGTAACCAACATAGCAGTCCCACTTCTGTTTCTTTGGAGGAGCTCCAGTCATTGCCTTCACCTTGGACATCCATCTCCTGGCTTCAAGCACAGACTTTTCAGTTTTCCAGTGTAGACCCTTCAACTTCCTGATATGAACTCACACAGGACTCTACAGTGAACTCCAGGCCTTCAACTTTTGACTGGATCCTTCAGATCTCCAGCACACAGACAGGCCTTTTACACTCTTCCACACCTGACTCTGAAGGTAGCAATTGTAGGCCTACCTTTTCCCATTTTTAGTTTCATCAATTTGGGTTCTGATTTTTATTATTTCATTTTTTTCCTGTCTACTTTGGATTTAAGATGCTCTTTTTCTTCCTTTCTAATACTAATAAATCATTTTTCACTTATAGATTTAAACTGGAGGCTAAAACAGATACGAAGGAGACCATACCAAAGTCATTTTATGTTTACAGCTTAGAAAAATAAGATGATGAAAACAAATATCAAAATAGCAAACAATATGACTTCAGTACAGACAGTGAAGGTCCTGTCATCCCAAAGTGGTAGAGCAAAGTGTGTACCTGATGCAGCTGTGTTGACACTGATGTTCTTCGGAAAATATTTCATATAGTAAAATAAGTTTTAACATTTGTATGAGTTCAGTTTTTGGAATAAAGCCACTAGAGCTGAAAATAAAACGCTTTTGATGACATCCAATGGATGACAGTGGTTTCCAGTTTCTCCACATGATACTTCGGAGAACAATGATCAGAGCAAAGTGGTCACTGGGTTTATTAATAAAATTTGGAGGAAAAAATGCCTCTTCACTATATTAGAAGGTAAATAAGTAGCACACAGACTCATGTAACAACAGATTAAATTCTTGTATCATGCCTGCGTGGACTGCACAAGAGCCACCCAAGTCATGGTGACATGTACAATTTTATAAGCTGTTAAATGAATTCTGCACCTATCAGTAGCTGGTACTTCTCTGACTGGGGTGACTCATTAGTCCTTGATTCAGTAGAACGAATACTGCAATATATAATTTGAATATTTGGCTTCTTTTCATTTTTATGTCTTCTGTCAGTAAGCCAGTGATAATATTCCCCAAGTTTATAATTGTTCCATTTAAAATCCTGTGATGTAGTTTATTCATTCTTTCACTAATAGTGGCCTCCAGCAGTTCTAATTTTTCAGTCAGTTCCTTATGGTAATAGTTTAGTAATTTATGTCTTTAAGTTCCCAGAGGCAATGTCAAAGTTCTAGCAGAGTTATCTAGAAGAAAACATCATCAGAATGTTGCTTGAGATGTATCTGAATGTATAGCACATCCAAAAATCATCAAGAAACAATAATGCATAAAACAACATGTAGGGTACTAAGAAATATGACAGTGGGAAAGCAGATAATGCACAGGACAAAAGTATTCTGCAAGATAGTAAGAAAAGTGGTGAAACAAGGGAAGTTATGACTACACTATAGGTTTCTATTATAAGTTCTTTCAGAAACTTCAGTATATTAATGTTAATCAGGACATTCTTAAGAAAAACAGCAGTAGGCAAAATCCTTTAAACTAACATCATGTAAGAACGGCTTATTGTGGATGCTTCTAAAGGATTAGTATTCTTCAGAACATTCTTTGGAAAATACAGCACAGAATAAAGTACTGAAGGCAAGATAATGTTTAGGCAGAGTCTTGTGAAAAGCCCTAAAAATAAATTCTTCTTTCCAATCGGGAAAAAATGGGGACGATGTCATTGAGGGTGTGGCATTGCAGCTAGTCTCCGAAAGACGTGGGAAATGAGGATAAGGACTGTCCTGATGAAAGAGACAGCAGAGCTGAAAAATAAAGACATAGAAGTGGCTAATTTTCCATGAAGAGAGAATAATTTTGACATTCTTTTGTTCTGAAAGACTACAATGATGATATTATCTACCAATGTTAGGAAAAAAGAAAAATGGACAATTTGGCTAACAGGATCTGGAAGATGAAGGGAATCATATGTAGAAGATAGAAATAAAGGGTTATTTTGGGCTTGTTACATTGGTGATAAAGAAGTTCTGGGTAAAATTTTTAAGAGAGAAAAAAAGATGACAGGAAAGAAGGGAAACTCTTAGAGAAGAGGAAGGGGATGAAAGAGATGTGGGAAGGAAGCAGAAGGGCATAATGGGGGATGAAAATGACCAAAGTGCATTATATACACGAATGAATATGCCAAAGCAAAATTCATTATCATGTAATTGATGTTAATGAAAAAGCAGGAGCCAACACAAATGACATAAAAAAACTATTTGCAGAACTAATAGCAGAAAATTTCCCAAGCATGGGAAAAGAATCTGACATACAGATAAGTGAAGCATATATGATTTCTCAGACATCTTTCATGTTATTTGAAAGAAAGTAGGTCCGATTGTCTGGACTCATGGTTGTATTAATCTGCATTAACTAATGGGCAATACCTAATGGGTTGGTTGAATGGAAGAGGATGAAGAAAAACCAGGATTGGAAGTCTGATAACAAGAAATTTTCATAGGCTTTCAAAATGCTCACAGACTGTGAAGATATTTGTGTCTGTAGTAGTTACGTATTTCTGTATAACTAATTATCCCCAAGAGCTTACTGGCTTAATACAACAATCCGGTAGTGGCTTAGCTGGGTCCTCTACTTCATGATATCACAGATGACAATAAACACATCAGCCAGGGCTGCAGCCTCAAATGAAGCCTCACTCACTCAGCTGTTAGCAAGATCCCATTTCTGACTATGAAGACCTCAGTCTTTTGCTGGCTATTTGCCAGAGGTCATGCTTTATTCCTTGGTAAGTAGTCCTCCTTCTCCTCCATCAGAGGAGCCAAGCAAGAAGAGCCAGTGAGAGAATCTCAGCAAGATAAACCTCACAGTCTTTTATAACCTAAGCTCTGAAGTGATATATCATTGCTTCTGCCATATTTTATTTCCTAGAAGCAAGACACTACAACCAGCCCACCAACAAGGAGAATTATACAAGAACATGATGTGTTTTGTGAATGTCAGTTGATGTTTTGTGAATGTCAGTTTGGGGGACAAAATGTCCCCCCAAAAGTCCCATGTGTTCAGAGGTGGGACTTTTGGAAAGTGATTGGATCATAAGGGCTCTAACTTCATCAATAGATTAATCTAGTGGTGGATTCATAACTTGACAGCACTGTGGGGAGGGGAAGAAGACAGGAGGTGGGGCCTCACTGAAGGGAGTGGGTCATGGGGTGAGACCTTGGGGACCATGCTGTACGTAGTCCTGAGGCCTTTCCTCTCTGGCTCTTTCCCTTCCTGTCTGCTTACTGGCTGCCAGAAGGTGAGCAGCGTTTTTCTGCCACACCCTTTGCCATGTTGTTTCTGCCTCACCACAAGCTTAAGGGCAATGAAACCAGACAACAATGGCAAGGAAAGTATGGTATCACTGAGCTACATCCCCACACTTTTAAAATTTTTTAAATTTTGAAATAGGATCTCACTATGTTCCCTAAGCTGACCTCAAACTTGCAATCTGCCTGCCTCTACCAGAGTAGCAGAGATTACAGGAATGTGCCACCACACCCAGTTTCTCTAAACATCTCTTGAGTCCAAATCTTTCTTTAAATTCCTACTCAGCCAGTGAAGTTCAGGTCTTCATCAGATCTTGCCTAGAAAATAGCTTCCTTGATTTTCTTCCCTAGCCCTGAAGCTCCATTCATTACTTTATATTACTGCCTGAGTTATAGCTTCCAAACCCAAATCTGATCATAATATTCACTGATTAAAACCTTTCAACTGAATTATATTACATAAGTAGAATTTATACATTTTAACCCATCATCTATATTTAACTCCACAACCTTCCTCACCCTAGACTGAATTTTATGAGTGCTTCCATGTTTTGAATTAGACTGAGTCCTGACTGCAGGAGGTGACTATAGCTCTATCTCTTTTAATTTCACTGCCAGTCATATGGTAGTTGCTCAGTAAACACTCAAAGAATGGATAAATAAACTCAAATAATACCAAAGGATGCTATCAAGTTGATACAACCATCCTTCCTAGGTAGTTTGTTGTTTAAAGTATTTCATAGATGTTTCCACCCAAAGAAAGTCAGATTTTCAGTTACTGAGCTGACTAGTAGAGACATATTTGCAAACAAGGATGCCTCTGATGTCTCCTAAATCAAACCATTTCTGTGCTGCTTGTGGTGTGCATGCCTAGAGGTGTAAACCCTTGGCAGCACATCAGTACTCATGGCTTCTCCATCACCTTTCTTGACCAACTGGCTCACTCAGAGGTTGCCCTTAAAATTGGCCATTTATAAAGGTTAATTTTGTCACCTTGTCAGCTTAGCTTGTTGGCAATTTATGTGTGGCCCAAGTTTCTGTAACTTAAAGGTCACAGAACATTAATAAAAGACTAAAGGTTATTATCATTTATCTGCTTTCTTTTATGGGCATATATGAATAACAGGGAGATTGTATTGATAATAATAGAGGAAAGAATATAGTACTGAGAACTGGGAAAGGTAAAAAATGGTATAATAACCATCATGTCGGTATGTTAATTTACCACTCTAGACAATCAACTAACATTGTCTTAGCGGCATTTTTCTAAGCAACATTTTCCCCTTCTTTGCTGTGATTTGAGAGTTCTGCTGCTATGCTCCAAACAGACTCTCCTCAGATGACCTCATTTTTCAAAACACTACACACATTCTGAAAGTAAAAGGTCATGTTACAGAGCTGGAGGCAGCTTGGTGGTACAGCATTGCTTAGCATGTGCAAGGCCCTGGGTTCAATCCTGTACAGCTTTAGGTACCACCAAAGGCTGACCTAAGACAACACTGCCCTAGATATGCAAGAGTACTTTGAAAAACCAAAGCACTTTTCAATGGTATGAGCAGGAAACATCATGTGAATTGAAGACTCCAACACCTTCCCCTCAAATTGTAACTGTCTGGGGAAAACTGAATCAAGGTAACTCATAAGATTTTTTTCCCTAAAGAATGACTTGTGTGACAGTTACTTTTGGTTGTCAACTTGATTGGATTAAGAAACATCTATAAAGGCCGGAGATATGGCCAGTGGCATAAGCGCCTGCCTGGCAAGCATGAGGTCCTGAGTTTGACTCCCGGTACCTGCATATAAAAAAAGAAAAAGAAGAAACATCTATGAAATTAGTGAAGCACACTGCTAGATGCATCTGAGTATGTCTGTGAGGGTATTTCAGAGGTGACTGGCATGTGGGACAGCAAACTGAGGGGGTACACCTGCCCTGAATGTGGGCAGCACCATCTAATAGGGTGAGGTCCTGGGTGGAACAAAGACAGAAGCAGGAAGCCCACCAGCACAGGCTCCCTCTTTCTTTCTGCTTCCTGGCTTCCGTGAGGTGAGAAGTTTTCCTCCACCATAATGTTTCTTCCTTACCACAGGCCTAAAACTGTGGCATCAGCTGACCATGGACTGAAACCTCTGAAACCATGAGCCAAAGTAAACCTTTCCTCCTTTAAGGTGTTAGCTTCAAGTATTTTTTCGTACAGATAAAAAGCTAACATAACTTGTTTCAAGACTAGCTGGTCTTAAAGTAATAGCCAAGAAATCTTAAATTGTTGCCTGGTGACACCAATGTGGCTCACTTTCTCTGTGCCAAGTGGGATCTGAGAATTCAATGTATCAAGTTTGGGAAACCACTTCAGACAGTGCCTGGTACTTTGAAAGCGTTCAGTACACATGTATTCTTTCCTAGAAGTGATTGCTGTACTGATTCATCTCCATGCCCCATTTGTTCTTGTCTATAACAGAAGGTGTAAACAGCAAAGAAAGAGTTCAGGGCCAGGCCACTTAATGCCAGCACTCAGGTTTCTGATTAGTCCTCCCAAATGCAACTTCTCTTGAGTTGTCACCATAGAAGACCAGGAAACAATGTATGATACCCAGGGTGTCTTATAAATGACACAAGAGGAAACTTAAAATTAAAAAATATCAATCATGTAATAAAGCATTGAATTAGAGTCAATAGACACTCAATTTGCCTAACATTTTTTAAGACTGCAAACATTTCTACTTACCAGCTAAAATGTTGCTTTAAAAGTCAGTTCTTGATACTACTTTAAAAGGGCAGTAATGTACTCACTCACTTGCAGCCAGATTGTTCTGAGTCCATTTGCGATGAGTCAAAGGAATGACTATCTAGAAGACTATGGGGCTATTCTATAATCAGCTCTTTCCCTACTCAGCTATTTTCATGTTACTTCTCAGTGCAAGGATTAGTGATAACTTGCAAGTAGAAGGCGGTCTATTTTTAAAATCATGTTCACTTTCAATTCTCTTATGAAATTTAATTTTGGGGGGATTTTTCATTTTGTAAATACATTTACTTAATTTAAGTTACAATATGTACTTCTGTACAATTCATTCACTTAATAAGTACTTATTGGTGCCAGGCATTCTGATATGGGTAAGTTGTAGCTATAAATGTTAGTATAGTATGATGTAATATTTTTCATTTATATTTTATGATCTTCCTCCTAGCATGATTTCTAAATAATTGAAGTTTACTTCAAATTAAAGTGAAGTAAAAATGTAAACTCTGGCACATGAATTTATAATGAGATCAAATTCTAAGGAAATAGAATTTCTCTCTTATAATTAGCTTATTCTTTGCCCTTTAAAACCAAGAAATGGAGCTCTTCAAACTTCAAGTTTGCTCAAATTATACTTTAGAAAGTCTGCAGTCAGAGATTTTGCCAAAATATAATTTAGATAGTATGTTTGGTCCCAGTGGTAATCCAGGAGCAACCTGAAACTGGGTAATCTGAGAAGTCTTAACAGAGGGACTATGAAAAGTGTAGGTGATGTTTGGGAAAATAAGCAAGAAATAAGAAAAAGGTGTACAAGGGAGCTGGCCTCAGTGGAGGAGCAGGAGAAAGGCTGGGGCCTAAATGGAGGAAGAGAAGACACTGCACAGTTTCTCTGTTGCTTTTACACTCTAGGAATTTCACAAGTGTAGCCATTCAAAATTTAATTGAGAAAATTAATAGAAAACAGTTTCTAAGCTCTTCCACCCTGTGTTTCTTTCCTAGCTTGCTTTTGCTCTGAAGTAATTTTAATTCACTACCAAGATAATTCTCCTACAAATTTTAGGTTAATATAGTAGAAAATATTTTGTTTAATCTACCTAAATTGTTGTGCTTATGCTTTGCTTTTCCCAGATCAAGAGAGGAAATTGCCAAAATAACATAAAGTAACAGAGACAGTATTTGAAATATGATTTAGAAGAAAGGAAAGAAAAATATATAAGGGGAAATATGTCCATTATTTCTTCTGATGTAAGCTTTCTGTGACATTTCCTAAACACCATATGCTGCAGAAATGAATAAATGAGTTGGTTAGTACAACACACAATTGTGTATAGCCAAAGATGTTTCTATTCCAGCAGTAAGTGGTCCTGATCCTTCTCCTATCATTCGTCTCTGATGCCCTTGGTGGTACCACTGTATATAATATAACGTGTTTGTATTTCTCATTTTCTGACCAAACTGTAAATCCTTGAGAGCAAGTATCATACTCTACTAAAAGCATACAGTAGGAACTCAGTTCATATTTTTAAAGTTAGTCAATGAAGCTGAGATTACAACAATAATTATCGACAGTTTAGTAGAGGAAATACTTGGTCCCAGTATATTTCTATATCTATTTCATCACTAGTAAACATAGATAATGTCTACTATATGTTGCTTTCATCCTCTTCACATAACTCCCTTAAAATGTCTGGATCCTCATCTTACCCTATCTACAACACTATTTAAGATACATTACAGAAACAATTGTCAAGGTCAAAATATCTGAGTTTGCAGATCAAAAGTTCTCGCGATCTACAAAGCAAAATATATGAAGGAGACCATAATCTGATTTGCCCTATCTTTCTGTCTGTTATTGTCATTTCAAAAATAAGAAATAAAAATTTTGCATCCAGGCTGATAAACAACATAAAATAATCAAGTTGATTGCATGCTTCTTATAAACGCTAAATCCAAGAAGAGAATATATTGCAGTCTAAAGACTATTACAGAATTTATGATCCAAGAGCCTATACTCAATTTAGTTGCATCTATGTACACAATCAATATTTAAACGTGAAATATCTAAATAATGTTACATTTCATGATCTCAATTACAATTATTTAATCTCTAAATTACTATTGGCAACCTAAAATAGTTGTAATTTGTGCAATTCTCAAATGAATTTCAAGTGTCTAGGCAGTACATCTACCACTAATAATGCCTTAAATGTCACCGATATTCATGCACAGTGAAAAACAGGCCATACTCATGATAGACAGGAAGCATTAGAGATGGAAAGGTAGATTCTTAGCAAGTCTTCCTATTTTTATTAGGATAAAGGAGAAATAACTAGAACACTACCTTTGAAAGTAACATTGTGGCCTGAAATAACTAGAACACTGCCTTTGAAGTAGTCAGTGATAGACTACTTTCCCAGTTTGAGGGCCTGGGTTCATCCTCAGCATCAAAATTAATTAATTAACTAATTAATTTTTAAAAAGGAAGAAGAAGGACAAGAAAAAGCCTAACATTACAAAAGTAAAGTAGCTTGGAAAACAGGCTGAGAGAGCTTTTAGATTATGTTACACTCGATTCTCCTGCATCTTCATCTTTCTATCAATTTCCTTTCTACTTTACAATGTCACAGTGATAATAATTTAAATTTTTACCTGGATATCAATTTGAAAAATAGTCTCTACAACTTCAACATCTAATATTCTTTAATTTTTTGTCAACATATTTTTAATGTTTATAAGATATATAATGAACAAAAATTTTAAGAAAGAACTAAATTGGTTCATATGAATAGAACTACTAATTTATGTTAAGATGAGATTTGCATTAAAATTTTCACAAAAATATTTGATCTCATATACTCTTATTACAACAGGAAGAATTTCAAGCCTTTGCCTGAAACATTATCAAAATGTCTGATTTGTGAATGGAAGTTTTATCTTATTTTTTTTACCACTCATTTTGTGTTTAAAAACAATCTCAGCAAAATAATTTAAATTCAGGTTTTTGGGGTTTTTCTGTTTGTTTGTTTATTTATTTGTTTTTTTTTGTTTTTCATTTTTGTAGCAATACTAGGGATTGAACCAGGGCCTTTACACTAAGCTACATCCTCAGCCTTCTTTTTTATTCTGAGACAAGCTCTCATTAAGTCACTAGGTTACCTTGGGTCCCCAGCCTTAGTCTCCCGGAGTGCTAGGATTACAGGTGTGTGCCACTATGCCCTGCTTAATTAGCTTCTTTCATGACAGGCAAGCCACGTTTCTCTTGATTGATCTTCACCAAAATTATTTATTAGATTATATTTATTCTTGTTACCTAAGAAAATACAATATTTCTCTGAGGCCAACTGACTGGATGTGCTTCTAATCCAAAATGGCCTAGTCTTCTCCTGTCTTAGGTTAGCAGATAAGAAATGGAGCAACCAGGTAATAAGCTCTCTGAAGACACCGATTTCTACATCTTTGTCCATTGTTCTAATCACACAGCTTAAATCAATGCTAGTACTTGTTCAATGATTACTTTTTGAATGAATGCATCAACTAAAGTAAATCTTTATTTCCTGAGTGTAGACGTCAAAGGTAGGGATTATAGTTAGACATTTTTAGGTTATAACACAAACAAGAAAATAATACAGACTCTATAGTAAAAGGATGTTTTGCTGTAGTTCCCCAGTGGGCGGTTAGATAATAAGCCACGTGAAGCTAAATGTATACACATTTTAACAGTATGTTTATATATATTTATATACATTTACATATTTACATATATTGATATCTAATATAAATGGTATAGTCATATTCAATATGTAATATAGCAATATATCTTTTAATCTCAAATTAATTAGATAAATTGATATTATAATAAAATTATTCCATAGCTCCCAGGTCCATACACCCAGTTTGATCAGGTTTGGGGAAGATAAAGGGAAGTTTACAGCTATTTAATCAGTATAAACACAAAACCAGGGCTGAGTATAGGTCAGTGGTAGACCACTTGCCTAGAATGTGGCAGGCCTTGGGTTCAGTCCCCAGCACTGCAAAAGAAAAGAGAAAGAAAATAAAAAGACACGTAAGTTGAGCTTTCCACACTCACCTGACACCCATAGGGTTTTTAAAAAATATATTCCCAGGCTCCTCCTTGAAGAGTTGTTTCACTGGATCTGCAGGAATCTGCATTTTAATTAGCTCAGCAAATCATTCATATAATCAGTTAAAAAGGCAAAAATGCCTCAATTTTCAATGTTGTTTAGAAAAAAATTAATATGAGTGCAAGAGAAAAATAAATTAACATGAAATAATAACAGCAGCAACTTAAAAATAAGAAAACCTTATGAATAAAGATAGAAGAGAAAAATAAGTGATGGTAAATATCAACATATTATGAGAGAATAGTGACTTTTTAAATGTTATTTAAAAACTTAAACTGGGCATGGCACATGCCTGTAATCTCAGCTACACAGGAGACTGAAGCAGGAGGATCTTAAGTTTGGGGCCAGTCTGGACAATTTAGCGATACCCTGTCTCAAAATAACAAAGGCTGGGAATGTAGTTTGTCACTTAATACAAATCCCATCCCTAGTGCCACAAAAAAATAAAATTAAAAGAATAAAAAGCCTGGGAGGGTGCTCAGTGGTAGAACACATGCTTAGCATATATGAACTCGGTTTGATCCCCAACCCCACAAAAACAAAGGAAGGAAAGAAAGAAAAGGAATAAGAAGAATATTTACCCCTTACTTTTACCACAAGTTAAGTATTTTAGTATACTGTAATAGCACCTTCTAAAGGTGTGATTCTAAAACTTATGATTGTAAGAGTTTGTCCAGGAAAGGTTGACCTTTTATTTGGAAATTGGATGAACTCCTAAGTGTCTGTCAGATGAGTTCAGGGCTGTGACTAATACATGCAATTAAAGTGTTACTCAGCAGGTGGAGGAAGGAAAAAGATCTACAACTTTGAAATAAAGTCTTGTTGATTAAAGGCTTCATGGATTTAAACTCCTATAAAAAGACATATCAAGTTTTGCAGGTGATATTCAGATTAAACCTGTTGAGGAGAACACTAGTTCAAGCTCCCTCTTTTGTGGCACCTTCTCAGCCTGCTCCCCTGCTTCCACTGCCCTGGGTGCCACCCCCTACCTACCAGCTCCCCACACTGTGGCAGCCTGCATTCTCAGCCTTGGGGACACTGTCCCTAGAAGACAGCTGGAACAAAGAGGTCTCGTCATATGTTTCCTTCCCTCAGGGACCAGTCAGGTACCACCTTTGCCCAAAACCTGAAAATAAGTGTCCAATTTTATAGATATTTATGGTAAATGACAAGTCAGATTCTCCCTCAATGGTCAGAAGTGGAAGTCTACCATACTTATATTTCATATTCTAGCCCACCTCAAATAATTTTGAAGATATGTGGTATATAAATAAGAAATTAATGAAGTGAAAGAATATACAGACAGAAGTGGCAATGGATCTCAATTAATGGGTAAGTAGCTCAAAATTACACCATCTCTGTCATTGGCCATCGGAGTCATTATCTCCTTAAGAGTCCACAGATTACCTATAGTGTACCTAATCAGTGATGAATTCTATTTCTTGGGGCAGCCACATTATTTTATGTTCAGTGAGCTTGGGAAATGCAAAAGTGTGTGAAGTTGGACTAAATATCTTTTATATTCCTTCTGCTGGTAATAATCCTGTGAAATATTTTACACCAATGTAAATAAAATATAACCATTGCTATAACGTGGATCTCAAGTGAACTTCAAAGGCCCATAGGCTTGGTTACCAGCCTATGCTGCTACTGGGAGGTGATGGAACCTTTAGGAGCTGGAACCTAGGGGAAGAAAGTTAGGTCATTGAGAGCATGCTCTCAAAAGATATTGTGACATTCTTCCCCTACTTGTCTCTTTCCTTCTGGCCATGAGATTAGCATCTTTCCAATGCTCCCACCATAATGTGCTGCCTTGCCACAGGTCCAAAAGGAACAGGGTCACTAACCAAGACTGAAACCTCCAAAACTATGAGCCAAAATATTTTTCTTTTTGTCAAGTTGATTATCTCAGGTATTGGTAACAATAATGGGAAATTGACACAACCGTATATCCTAAAATACTCAATAAAATAACTTGTATTCTAGTTCTAAAAATATGATTTCCAAATTATCACATCACCAACTCTTACTACCAAGTGCACAGTTTGGAAAGATTACCAAACTATATACTTTCTTCTAAATCTTCCTGTTTTGAACATAATTATAATTATAATTATAATTATAATTATAATAACAGATTTGTACCTATGACAGCCTTTTCAGAATGCTCAAAGATTTAGAGGTTAGAATTCTAATGTAGCTTGCAAGTTTTCCTAGAAACTGTAAAACTTTCAAGTGATAATATAATCAGCCTTGCACAGTTTGACATAGTCTATGATCCAAGGATGTTTTAATTGACCTCTTTCGCTATATATGACTATTTTAAAATTTTGGATCAAGGCACTCTTTCATTTTCTGCAAATGAAAATTTTTATTTAACTTTTGAGTTCAGCATGGAGTTAAGCAGAATACTCCTTCTGTGATAATAATGGTTGATGTGACTATATTTCTTCTACTGGGTGTTCACTCTAAACATCCTCTCTCCCTTTTTGGACACAAAGGAAAAAAAATACTTTCTATTCACCTCCCACTTATGTGGGCAAATGAAAGTTCTGAGGAAGTGAAGGAGAAGAGGGTAAAAGGATCAAAAATGATGTAAGATATATTATATGCATGTACCAATTCCATAAAATGAACATAACTATTATGTATTGCAAGCATACACTGATAAAAAGAATGTTCTGCCCAATGATTCACTAAAAAAATAAAGTTATATATATCCAGTCCAGGTTGTAGCACTGAGGAGCAGGTACATAATTCTTTGGGCTCTCTAATCCTTGCTGTGCTGGTCACTGAAGAATCTTCACAGTGGAGTGGAGATGCCACAGTATCAAAAAGTTGTGAAAGATGTATTATCTTAGACACACCAGAAAAACGGAACATATTGTATGGTGTAAGAAATAAGTATTCGCTGTGTTAAGTCACCAAGATTTGGGGGTTGCTTGTACCAAAGCATAACCAACTTTATCTTCACCAATAAAAAATATTGGTAGTGGGCCAGGGATGTAGCCTAGCGGCACAGTGCCTGCCTGACAAGTGCGAGGTCATGAGTTCGATTCCAGGTACAAAAAAAAAATTGGTAGCAAAATCTGAGTGCTGGTCTCACAAATGTCTCAAATATAAGTAGCAATGGCTTAGCAGTCAGAAAGCTGGAAACTATGGCAAATATTTGGCAAAAACAAGATAACTTCAAAGGCAGATTAGATACCTAATGACATGTGACTAGAGAAGGTTGGAAGGCAGAATTTTAGTAGCACATATTAAATTCTTTTGACCATAAATGACAAAAAGATTACAAGAAAGAGAGAAGCTCAAAAGAAATTGCCAGTTTTCAAGCAGAAATGAAAAGAAATAGAGAGATTTTAGAAATTTGGATTCTTGCAGTGTTGAAAGAGCTTCTTTGTCCAAATCAGAAGACAAAATTGAGAAAAAAATTTAAGCTTCAAAAGCCCATTAAAATGTAGGCTTGGAGAGAGGATAAAATTAAAATTATGCCTTCCCACCTATTGTTAAAACTCACAATGGATTAAGGAGCCTCCATGAAAGAACAAAGCAAGTGTATAGCACCCATGAAATTCTTTAAATTGTATGAAATAGTTCAAAGGAAGAAAGGACTCTTGCATAGCTCTCCCACTGAAGCCAGATCAGCTCAAGATGCCTCCTGGAGTTGGAAGTAAAAGGTATGGTGGAGGGAAAGCAATGAATCTGAGAATCAGCGCCTCCAGGATCTGTGGGTGTGGCGCTCATGACTAAGTCTAATGGGACCAAGCAGATTGAAGTCTGTTGGTTTCAAAGAGGGTTGTATGGCTCAAAGAGTTTGCATGGCACTGAGGCTGGGTTCCTGGGAAGACACAGAGAGAAGCAGAAAATCCTCAGGGGAGTGTTCTAGGGATCTCACTGCAAAGGAAGAGAAGAAAGAAGGACTGAGACGAGGAGAAATGGGCTCTCACTTGGCCTCTGTGGAGGAGTAAGTCAGACTCATGTAGCTCTGAAGCTGGAGTCCTCGGTCATCAACTGGAGCTAGGGAGGGATCGCCCTGTGATGACAGTTACGGACATGGGCCACCCCAGGCAAGGGATCACCTTGAGCAAAACAGGTATCTGCAGTTCCTCCATTCTGAAGAGCTGGGATGCTGAGAGAGATCTGTTGGCATCACTACCAGTAGCTAGGAAAATAAGACCTTCACTTTTAAGCAGGGTTCTGAGCAGAGCCTTGCGCCGACCACACCACCGAGAAGCCGTGAGTCTGAATGGTAAGAACATGGAACTGGTAGAGTGTGAGTCCCCACCCACTATAGACAGGACAGGAGTTCGAAAGCTGCTTGGGATGAAGGAAATTCCAACTTTGGGGAAATGGAATAAGTGTGTATTTTCCTACTACCCTCACTAAGTAGAGTAAAGATGAAAACCCTGGACATTACGGGTAGAGCAAACATTAGAAAATTTTAAAACGTAGACGGAAACAAACAGGCTGGGAACATTAAAACTTGCAGAGTAACGTGGAGGTGAATTCCCTGAGTTTTCTTTCCCTTTGATTTTTTGAGGGGTGGGGCAGGGCCTGGGTATCAAACATGGCATCTTATACATGCTAAGCAAGCACTCCACCACTGAGCAGAAAAACCCCCAGCGCCTGGGTTTGCATTTCACCTCACATAGCCCAGATTTGAAGCCAAAGACACAGGCAACCTGGAAACAGACACGGGCCAAACAACAAACCAAGGCTTGTCTCCCGCACCCCTGCCTGCTGGTAATGAGAATCCCCAAAAGAGTCTCCAGAGAGCAGAGGGGAGGCTGCCTACCCAGAAGCAGCGAAGTCTCTCCCCTCCCCACTGGAGTGTTGCGCCTGCCATCAGGGCTGTCTCAGCCACGCAGCAGTAACAGGCACCCCGGCGTGTCAGTGAGACCAAGTGAGGAGCCTGCACTGCGACTTCCACTTTTCATGAAGAATCACCACATGAATTGAAAGAGTCAACAAAGTTACCAGGAGGCCCTTCTCCCTCCTTTTGCCAAAGCAATGTCAAATAAATACATAAATAAATACTGAAATAGAAAATTTATTTATTTATTTATTTATTATTTTTTTTTTTTTGTGGGTACCGGGGGGTCAACCTCAGGACCTCGTGCACCAACAGGCACCCGTGCCGCTGAGCGATATCACCGGCCCCTTTTTTCGTATGTGGGATCCGGGAGTCGAACTCGGGCCCTTGCGCTTGCAAGGCAGGCAGGCGCTTATGCCGCTGAGCCATCTCACCGGCCCAATTTTTTAAAATTAATTTATTTTTTTAAAGACAACAAGTAAACATTCTCATGTATTAACAAACTCAAGCATTAGAGAATGTACAAATACCTTTTGGAGAAAAACATTACTCAGTATAAGATTAAGCCATGTAAAAGCTAGGTAAAAATAGAAGACTAAGGATTGGAATATTCACAGTGAAACTGCATTTTCATACTAGGGAGACAATACGATGTTTACAAATGTGCGTCCGGTTTATTTCGCTTGTGAGTATTTTCTCGAGTTGCATCCATTTACCTATAAAAGTTTCCAGTTTATCTTTCTGAAACAGAAAATTTACATAGGACCCACAGGCCTCCAACAAAAAATTAATTGCAATACCAAGAACAGTAAGTCCTTAAACTAAAAACAACTCATACAAGAGAAGGGATGTTGCCTTAATTACATTTTTGAAGCTGGTATTGTCCTTACCAAAAAAAAGACAAAAACAGTACAATGAGAAAAAGATAGACCAAGATCTCTTATTAATATAAACACAGAAATCCTTAATGATTATTAGTAAATAGAATTTAACCATGTATAAGTTAATTACACACCGTGACCAAATGAGGCTTATTCTAGGGATGGTTTAATATTCAACAAATCAGTCAATGTAATCATGTTAGAAAGCTAAAGAAGAATATGCTGTGATCCTATCAATTGATGCAGAAATAACATTCCACAAAATCCAACAACTACCCTCTTCATAATTGTCTTAAAAACTCTCAGGAAAATAAGAATAAAAGGGAACTTTCTCAACTTGATCAAATGCATCTATAAAATCTTATGGCTAACATCGTACTTGATCATGAGAGACTGAATGAGTTCACCCTAAGATCAAAAACAAGACAAAATGTTCACTGCTGCAATCTTATTCAACATGGTGCTGGAAGTTCTACAGGTATAATACGACAAGAAAAGGAAACAAAAGGCAGATAGACAATAAAGAAAAGAATAATACTGTCCTTGTTTGCAGATGACATGATTGTCTTAGCAGAAATCCTAAAAGATCTAGAAAAAATTCTTACAATAAGTAAGTTTTATAAAGTCTCATGATACAAAAAAACCTCAAATATTAATTGCTTCTCTATATATTAACAATGAACACATAGACACATAATTTAGATGCAATACCAGTTACAATTGCTTAAAAATAGGAAAAATATTTATGTGTAAATTTAATAAAATATGTACAGGACTTGTAAGCTCAAAATTGTATAATAGTTATGAAAGAAACAAAATATCATAAAAACAGAGGAATCACCACATGAATTGAAAGAGTCAACATAGTAAAAATCATTTCTCCCCAAATTGATATTCAGGTTTGATACAATTCCTGCAAAAATCACAAGAATTTTTGTAGATATCAACAAGATGATTATAAAATTTATATGAAAATGCAAAGAGCTAATATAACTAAGTCTTGAAAAATAACAAAGTGGGAGAAATTAGCCTGACTCAATTTCAAGATATTATACAGTTACACCAATCAAGAACATTTCATATTGGTAGATCACTAGACATATAAATCAATGTAACAGAGAACCCAGAAACAGGATCACACAGATACACCCAACTGATTGTAGACAATGTGAAAAACAAGGGAGAAAAATAGCCTTTTCAACAAATGAGAGAGGGCAGTTGGACCTCACAGGCAAAGAAGAGGAGGGGGAAAGAGAAGGAGAAGAGGAGGAGGATGTGGAAGAAAAGGAGGAAGTCTTCAACCTGAGTCTCACATTTTACAAAACTTTAACTTGAAATAAATCATCATAGGCATAAGTGAAAGTGTAAAATTATGCATTTTCCATTACACTGATTTATGCATTTTGAAAAAACATAGCAGAAAATCTTCCAGATCAAAATGTGAGAAATGTTACTTGTATCTGACACCAAAAGTGACACCAAAAGGAAAAATTGATAAATTGGACTTCATTAAAATTTAAAACTTTTGACTTTTTGATTTCTGTAATACCTTTGAAGATGATGAGAACACAAGCTGATGGGAGAAGACATTTGCAAATACATATTTTTAAAGAGATAGAGTGATAATGAACTCTCAAATTCAGCAGTAAAAAAGCATATACGGTGGCACAGAAACATATATGTTCAATGTTAGCCACTAGGGAAATACCAATCAATATGTCAATGACATATAACTACATTATCTATAAAAATGGTAAGGGCCAGTGAGATAGCTCAGCGGCATAAGCACCTGCCTGGCAAGCGCGAGGTCCTGAGTTCGACTCCCGGAACCCACATATGAAAAAAAGGGCAGGTGATATCGCTCGGTGGCACGGGCACCTGCTGGCGTGCAAGGTCCTGAGGTTGACTCCCGGTACCCACAAAGAAAAAAAAAAAAAAAAAGTCATGACACCACCAAATGCTGGTAAGGATGCAGAGAAATTGGACCATTCATACTTTTGTGAAGACAGTTTGGTGAATTCTTAAAACATTCAGTAAACATACAACTAGCAATCACATTCTTGAGTAATTATCTTAAAGAAATCAAACTTAGAGCCACACAAAACCTGTACATGAGTGTCTATGACAGCTTTATTTGTACTAGACAAAACTCAAAAACAATCCAGATGTCCTTCAATGGTGAATGACAAAGTAAGCTGCATATCCACACTGAGGAATACTGCTCAGCAGTAGAAAGGAACAGACAATGGATGCATGCACCAATTTGGATTAATCTCTGAAGAATTACGCTGAATAAAGAAGATCAATCTCACAAGATTATGTGCTGCATGACTGCATTATACAACATATTTGAAATGACAAATTACAGAGCTGCAGAACAGATAAGTAGCTACCAGGAGTTAAGGAGGCAGTTTGGGCAGGAGGGAAATGGGTATGGCTATAAAAGGGAGCATGAAATATCCTTGTGATGATGGAACTGCTCAGTGCCTTAACCATATGGCTGTCGATATCCTGGTTGTGATACTGTACTATGGTTTTGCAAGATGTTAACATTAGGCAAAACTTCATAAAGGGTACATAGAATTGTTGTGCCTTCTTTCTTACAACTGTATGTGATTCTACAACTGTCTCAATATTAAAAATTTTAATTTGAAAAATGACATAGAACAAAAAATATAAGGGAAAAATACACAATAGGGGTTTAAATCCATATTATCGCATGCTTGCTGTATCAGTTATTTCATGTATCAATTGTGCTTATAATAATTTTGGTGGGTAATGGACAGAGTGAACATTTTTTCCAATGCCTAAAAAAAGGAATTAAGGCTGGGCATGGTGGTTCACACCTGTAATCCCAGCACTTGGGAGGCTGAGGCAGGAGGATCACCATAAGTTCAAGGCCAGCCTGAACTACATAGTGAGACCCTGTCTCAAAAAAAAAAAAAAAGAAAAGAAAACAAAAGACAGAAAAAAGAAAAAAAAAAGAATTAAGATGTGTTATGTACATATACCAACTCACCACAAGGAATGTAAACATTATATATCCCACACACATTTACATTTAACAGGGAAGAGAATTTGCAAATAGAAATCCAGGCGTTAGCTGTTCTCATTTTTTCTGGGGTGTGGAGGTCGCTCCTTGTCTTCTCAGAGTTCAGAATTAGGAAATATTCATGTAACACACACACACACACACACACACACACACACATTTACATCCCATGTATGTATGTAAACCCTGTAGTTGTATCTCCCTGCATCTACCAAGTTACCTGTATCTATCTTATCTATCTCTACAAAATTCACACTGATCGCTCCAATTCTAATATGGTACTACCAAGTTTATTCTACCTTTCCCCTTTTTAAAAGTTTTCTTATTTTTAATGGACAAATAATAATTATAGAGATTTATGTGGCACGATGTGATATTTTCATTCGAGTATATATCACCAAATGATTAAATCAGGCTAATTAACATAGCCATCACCTCACTATTTATCATTTCTTCATGGTAAGACTATTTTTAAATCCCCTCTTTTTAAGTATTTTGTAGTATAAATACATTATTATTGCTGTGCAATAGAAGGCATATGAGTTCTAGCTTGCCCTTTTAATTGTATGTACTTCCTTCTTCATTCTCCATCACTAAGAAACGGGGCTTGCATGTCCTCAGTATATTTACTTGACTGACTCATCCCTAGAAAGTAACCACTCTCCAGACACCAAAGTGCTGCCTTCCTCCCTGTTCCAATGCAGACTTCGCACTGCACCATTAGTGACCACCTAAGGGCTGGCCCTGCCACCTCACTCCAACTCTGCCCTCCTATAGGCTGTTCCTCTCACCCTGCCCCAAAGCAGTCAGTCATCATAGGAGGTTGCTATCATCAACCTGTTTGGGTGTGGCTGACTTTTTTAAACCATGAAAGTCTTTTATTAAAATGAAACCTAGGGCTGGTGATATAGCTCAGCAGCATAAGCAAGTGCGAGGTCCTGAGTTTGACTCCCAGCACCTACATAAAAAAAAAAAAAAGAAACCTAAACTGGGCATGGTGGCACATGCCTATAATCCCAGCACTCAGGAGGCTGAGCCAGGAGGATCACTGGGAATTCAAGGTCAGCCTGGGCTACATAGTGAGTCCAGGCCAGCCTGAATTACATAGGACGACCCTGTCTCAAAAACAAAATTTAAAAAAATAAAATGATGGCTTAAAATGATAGTGTATTACTTATTGCATTTAAACAAACATGATCCAAATACTCACAGTAATACATATCTTCACCTCTAGACTTCACGTTCTCAAGATAGAAGCCTTTGAGAAAAAAAAAATCCATCTTCATTTGCCACAATCTTGAAAACTGGAATACTGAATCAATATAGTTGAGGTTTCTCTCATTACCTATGCTTTCTAATTTTCAACTCTTCAGTTTTGAAACCAACCTTAATGATTATCAATACTTCCCATCACTTCAAACTGTCTTACTTATCATCCAGTTTCTTATATGTATCAAAACTCATACGGAAGAGTTCTACATTGCAAAAGAGGATAGGACAAGGATTTCATCTGAGGGCACTTACAACAAAGTCCACCATTCCCACTGTCATGTGACACCCACTGTGGGCCACCTGTGTACTTCTGGTCCCTGCCATAGTCTCAATGCACAGCTCGAAAGATTTACATTGTTATGTCCTTCTCTTCTTCAGAATTGAAGTCAAGAAACCTGAGTACAAATCATTCACTGTTCAAGGATATAAACAGGAGACAATGGCAGAAATCATAAAAAAAGTCAAATAATATTTTTTCTGGACTAAAGCCCAAATATAGGAAATTAAGAGGAATTACAACCTCATATTCTAAACTAGAAAACAGTCAGACACTGTGGTCGGGTTCTCTCTCTGGGATGAAAGGCAGAAATCAGTCTTCCCACAATCATCCCACCACTCCTGAGAGGGGAGGGAACAGTATCAGTATGGCCCAGTCTCTGGGCCAGGGTGAGGAGAGAGGGCCTCGGGGAGGACTCCAGGAGGACCGATTGTAAATTTTGGGGGTGCTCACTAGAATGAAACACTCTTATCTTATTCCTTGGTTTAATATCTTCTGAGAAAGTAAACTTTTAATCAGTCTTGCCTCTATGTCAATAGGAAGATAGGAGAACCAGGGGAAATGGCCGGGAAGAGAAGGGGTCCCAGGGACACTGTAGCTCCACTCACTGGCATAGTCAAGAGTTCTATGGATGCCATGAAAAAGAACTAGATTTTAGTTACTTTTGTTGTCTAAAATGACTGTCATGCGGGAACCCAATAGTAAGAAGCTTTAAGTTCACTGAAGGAGCAGAATGTGGAAAGGGAGGACATTGGAAGAATCGGAAAAAGTAGATCCAAATTAGAGAAATGGACAAGTGAAGATACCTGCCATGTCTCAGAAGAATTCATAGGTACTGTCCACAAGAAGGCAGCTTTTGGTCTTCTGCTACTAGAGGGCCCCCATGGCCAGGTAGAATATCCCAGAAAGTCAGGCAATCCCAAGGAATGGACATCAACCATAGCAAGTAAATATGAAATATTTGACTCTTTCTTCTTCCTTTTTATCTGCTTCAACATTCCATATAGGGACACCAAGAAAAGGGAGGGAGAAAAGTGATTCCACGAATCTCCTTTCTGAGAAAGAAAAGGGGGAAAAAAGAGTTAAAGAGTGTGTTAGCTTTCAGTCACTGTGACAGAAGAAAAACAAACTAAAGGAGGAAAGTTTCAGAAGTTTTAGTCCATGGTCAGCTGACTCCATTGCTTTTAGAGCCGTAATGAGACAGAAATACCATGGTGGAAGGATGTGGTGGAGCACAGCTGCTAACCTTATGGCAGCCAGGAAGCAGTGATGGAAAGAGCCAGAGAAGGGGCCAGGTACAAAATATACTCTTCAAAGCCATAGCCTGAGGCCCTGGCTCATCTAATCATACCCACCTCCTACTAAGCCCATTCAGCCAATGAACTTAACAATTGATAATCTGCTTAATGAAGTTAGAGCTCTCATGATTCAGTCGTGTCCCAAAAGGCCATCAGCTGGCAATCAAGCCTTCACCACACTTTTGGAGGACATTTTGGATTCCAACAGTAGCCATGAACTACTACCTCCTCTACACTAAATTCTCAAATCACAGATCCTACTGACGAATTGAAAGAGGAATCCTTGAGTCAGGTATGAGAGGAAAGACCAGCTGGACTGTCAATGACTCAAAAGTGGCCATAACCTAAAAAATCTATCCAAAATATCATTAAGGAGAAACAAATCATAGTTTAATACTAGAGAAAAAGAAAGCTGCTTTTCGTCCCACTGAGTGTAGAACGTTCAATAATCCCATAATATTCATAAGCACAGTAAATTTCTCATTTTAGAGTTTGAATAACGTGTTGTTGAAGAGTGTGTCACTTCTATTGTTCTCTGCATTTGTCTACTTAGTTTTGAGTCTTTCGAATTAATGTTCATTTTAGCGTATGTTTTGATAGCTTTAAAATTGAAAACATAACAGCAAATCTAAATAAAAGGCACATTTGGAGAACAAATTCTGTGCATTTGCAAAAATAATGTGTTACTCTAATGATAGCCTTTTCTTCCCCTGCTTTTGAATTTTAAGTTAATCATGTATTTTCTCCCTGTTTGAGGCTGGAAGTCTAAGGTTAAAGTGTCAGTAGGGTGGTCTCTCCTGAGCCCTCTCTCCTTGGCTTGCAGATGGCCACCTCCCTCTGTTTTGTCATCTGGTCATCCCTTGATTCGCTTCATCTGTGTCCCAATCTCTTCACGTAAGGACAGCAGTCGTGTTGGACTAGGGCCCACCCTCATGACCTCATTTATTCTTAGTTACTTCTTTAAATACCCCGTCTCCAATCATCACATTCTAAAGTATTGGATGACAACATAAGAACAGAGGAACACAATTCGCCCATAGCATACATCAAAGAAAGCATCCAGAAGTCTCTCCAAATCCCTGCAACGTTTATTGTGATAAGTCCATGAAATGGAGTTGTGGGGGTAAAGGGAGGAAAATCATATATTCAAATATAAATTTTAAAAGGGAAGGATGAGGAACTCAGATTTGATGCTTACTATTTTCTTTTCTTCCATTGTCTCTTAGCAACTTTAAGACAAGCAACTAGCAGGCACCCAGCTCTGCCAGAACTCACCAACCTGACTCCAGTTTAGGAGCAGGGGAGGAAAAGGCCTCTCTGGTTATAATCATGTAGTTTTTCTTTCCAACCCTTTGCCTAAAGCCAAGCAAAGATCATTTGAAGCTCAGAGTATTTTGTCATGTCTGGCACATGTCCACAAGGTACCATGGAATGACACCAAAAATTGTAACAGATTTGAGAGAACACTTTACTGTATTATTGCGTCCAAGAGTTTGCAGGGCTGAGCAAGGCTCCTCAAAACACTCCACGTGCTGAGTCAGATTTAATGCAAGACACAGATTTCTACGAGATTAGCCTACAATGGCCACCCACAGAGTCAAATGTAGAAGAGTGCAAAAGATCTGTCTGCACACTAGAAATCTGAAGGATCCAGTTGAATGCCTGGAGCCCACTGCAATGTCCACATCAGGAGGCCGAGGATCCACCACGAAAGACTGAGGGGTCTCTGCCGGGAAGTTGAAGGGTCAGTGCTAGAATCTAAAGAGTCTGCGGCAGCAAGCCAAAACACTGGTCCTGGAAACTGAAGAATCTGTGCAGAAAGCCAGGAGATCATGCTCTAGGAGAAGAAGGAGAAGGCGAAGGTGAAGACTGACGCTCCTCCAAAGAGAACAGCAGTCATCCGTGTTAACGGCAAGGACCGGATCTCCTCCAAGGAGAACAGCTGAAGCTCCTCTGAGGAAAATCAGCTGCAGCAAAGCTCTTCCAAGGAAAATCAGCTGAAATCCTTCCCTCCTGTTCTACTTTTATATTGTTCTGACAAAAACCCTCCTTAAAGTGGGTCTTCCACACCCAGAACCATGCTGACTCAATTCAGCTGGGCATTCTCCACTCAAGTTGACAATTAATCAATTCACCACACTCTACTGAATCTCAAAAGTCACTGGTGGACATGACTTGCAGTTATCAACATAGCAAACTGTATGCACAAGGAATCAATACACTGCAATGCAAAAATGAATTAATGAGTCATTACCTTTTTCTTATGGTTTAAATTTTGTAATCTATAATTTACTTTTTGATCTTGAAGAAAAGCTGCTTTCTCCCTTCAGTCACTCCGTGTTTAGTAACATTCTTCAGCTATGGTAGAAGAAAAGAACAATATGGTTGTAGGAGAAAGGCCTCAGTATCCTCATCCTTAAAATGGGCATAAGAGATCACCCTTATTAGAGAGTTAGGTATGTTAAATGCAGCCACTTCTAGTGCACAGCAATAGAGTACAGTATTTTTTTCTTTTATATAGATGTATATGCACAAAACAGTCGTGTACTCACACATGATTAAACAAATAGAAAAAAGAAGGCTCAGTGTTGGAGCTCATTGCATGTCAGCTTTCAGTTGCTGTAATAAAATATTCAAGGTAGTAAATTTAAAAAGAGGAAAGACTTATTTGGGCTCATAGTTTTGGAAGTGTCAGTCCATGGTCAGTGGTTCTGTTGCTCACTGCCTTTTACAAGGCAGCACATCACAGTGGGTGGTGGGAGTGTGTAGCAGAGAAAGACCTCATCTCATGTTCAGAAGTAAAAGAGAGAAAGAAGAGGCTAGGGTCTCAGTGTCACTTTCAAGGGCATGGTCCTCATAACTGGAAGACCTCCCCCTCGGCCCCACCTCTTCAAGGTTCCACCATGTCCCAATAGCACCACTGCCTGGGATCAAGTCTTTAACACATGAGCAGCTCAACCAAACTAGAGCATTTGTTTGTCCATTCATTCAGCAACCATTGCCAGAGCCTCAAGGAGTTTAGAGATTGTGACAGGAGAGACTGGAAAAGGTGTCAGAGCTGTCGGAATGGAACATGAAAGGACAAGGACTCTCTAGAGTAAGCAGAGAAGGCATTATGTGCATATAGAGTGAAATGTGCAAAGCCAGAGAGAGCATGGTCATGCAGGCAGTTAGGAAGAATTTGGCCTGACTAGAAGGTAGGAATTCCAATGAGAAAGAGGTAAGTGATGAGGCCAGACAAATTGAAGCGAGTGTAGTCAAGCTACATTTTGGCTGTATCCATTAGTCAGGGATGGCCAAATCAAGGCATTTATAGTTTTTTAAAGAAGTAATACTTTAGACACGTGTTTGAGAATGAGTTCAGAGGTCAGACCAGGAATAAACTCCACTGTGGAAAAATAGTGGATACACGGGATAAGGGATCCAGTTTCCAGTCTTAGTTTACACACTAACCAGTTGCATGAAATTGGTCATTTTTAACTTCCTCATACAGATTAGAGGAGATTAGACAATTTACAAAATATTGTCATGCATTTTTTTCTATCAGCTTAAAAAGGTTTCATTTTTAATTGATATATACAGTTATGAAATGCAATGTGATTTTTTTCTTTTTTTTTCTTTCTCTCTTTTTTTTTTTTTTGAGACAGGGTCTTGCTATATAGTTCCGGCTGGTCTTGAACTCACTATGTAGCCCAGATTGGCCTCAAACTCATGGCGATCCTCCTGCCTCAGCCTCTCAAATGC
Organism: Erethizon dorsatum; assembly: GCA_028451465.1. NCBI lineage: Eukaryota > Metazoa > Chordata > Mammalia > Rodentia > Erethizontidae > Erethizon > Erethizon dorsatum. The sequence goes on from CM051828.1 coordinate 56,444,689, forward strand.
TGGGATTTTAGGTGTGCACCACTATGCCTGACTATGAAATTCAATGTGATGTTTACAAACATGTATACAATGTCTAATGATGAAGTTTGAGTAATTAGCATATACATCACCTCAAATATTTCTTCTTTCTTTTTGGTGAGAACATTCAAAATCTCCTGTTCTATTTTTTTTGAAATGTACAATATATTATCATTAATGATACTCACCTAGTGTGGAATAGAACTTATTTCCACAGTCTGTAACTTTGTACCCACTGCCCAACCCCTGCCCATCCTACCTTCCCTCAGCTCTCCTCACACTGTTAATCTCCATTCTACTTTCTACTTCTATGAGATCAATATGTTTAGTGTTTTTAAATATTGCTACAAAGCATAACATTATATTTTTACCAGCAAATTGGTTTTTAAACCAGCATTTTCTTGGTTGTTCAGTGCATATAACACATTCCTTTTATATCATGTTTATGCCAAATGTTGAAAAGACATGAAGTCATTAGCAGGAGGACTAATTTTAATGATGCAACCTGTGTACATATATTTCACCTAGGTTTTTTTTTTTTTTATCCTGTGTGCTTTACCCAAAAGTGATGCAAGTAGATCATGCAAACCTTATTTGCAAAATTGCATAAATTTCTCATGGAGTCACTGATTTATTTCATGAATTCCTCTTATATTGTTTTGCAATAAATTGTATGCTACCAAAGGTAATTAAGAGTGTGGGAGCTATCCAGGAGTAGTGGCCCATACCTGTAATCCCAGCACTCAGGAGGCTGAGTTAGGAGGATCTCTGCCTTACCTGAAGCCTAAAGTAATAACAACTTGATCACGGTTTGTAAAACCAAAGGAAAACCAGAATAAACCCTCTGGCTTCACTTGCTCTTAGTTCCTTCCTTTTAGTTGATTTCAAAACTCACTAATTTTGGAGATCATACAACTAAGAAATATGTTATTAGTCTCCTACTAGCTTTGCCCTGGAGCACATCCAAAATGTGTACCATGATGCCAGTGATTACCTAGGTTATTTTTCAGGGATTTGAAAGCCACTTTTGTTGAAGCCACTGACTCTTCACTTGGGTCTGCAAAAGTGTACAATGGGTAACATTTTGGTATCAGGGATTTAAAACTCTGCCCTCAGATTATGCTAATGCTACCATTTTATGACCACATATCCTATGAAGACCCATGAAGACTGATTACAAAAATGCACACCACTGATTACTTCACCTCCACTCACCATTTCCCATAGGTCGTACCTCCCTGCTTCTTCATTCCATAAATATCCCTAAACCCCACTCTCAAGGAAGTGGATTTGAGACTTGTATTCCCTTTTCTACCACTCTACCACCTTGTGAATAACCTTGTTCTCTTCTGCAAAACTCATTGTTTTTGTAATTGGCATACTGCAAGCAGGTAAACAGGCCTGGATCAGTAATGACTGAACCCTCCAGAACTAAGAGCCAAAAACTCTTTCCTTTTTATAAGATAAATATCTCAGGTATTTTATCATAGTAATGGAAAGCTGACTGAAACAGGTCCCAAGCAAACCTCTAATCACTTCAGTCTCCATCACTGCTACCTACTGAACCTCTCCCTCATAGATACCTATGTATCTCAATAGGTATAATCATCTTCTGACCCATAAAAGTGCTCTTCTTTCTCTGATCTTAAGGAAACAATGATTTTAATAATCAATGCTTACTTTACTCTCCACCTCCCTGTCGGCATCTAATCAATTATCAAAACATGCTGATTTTCTCAAATTCCAACTGTTTGCACATTTTCGGGCCTGGTCTACTATTTTTATTTTTTTTTAAAGGGTCTCACAAAGTTGATAAATTACCCAAGCTGGCCTCAAAGTCAGTCACAATCTTTCTGCCTCAGCTTCCCGAAAGCCAGTATTACAGGTATGTGCAACTGTATCCAGTTTGCGAACATTTTATTATCTTTCTCCCTGCCATCATTCTTCACCTGCTTGTTTCCTTCACAGAGTACCAGAGTCATGAGTATGACACACAACTCTTCCCCCATCACTTTCTTCTATTCACCCTCCCCTGGTGCATCATCAGCTACAATATCAAGGGGTTTAACCTCTCAGCTACTGCCTCAACAGAAACTCAACCCATAACTCATGCTATTTTACTGCTTCTACCCTCTCCTTTCAGCCTTCCACATCACCAAATGGCTTATAGGTTTCTCTACAAATCATGCTGCTTTCAACCCAGTCACTTATATAAGAAATATTTGTCAAATGCCTACTCTATGCATGGTTGAAGATCCATTGGTCAACTAAATGTGTACACAGAGGTTACTGTCTAGTGGACTCTTCCAGAAATCCCATCTTCTATGCAAATTCAAATAAGTCTTACCCGTTGTTAGGCTTTTTCCTTCCTGAAAAGACTTCTGGCCTACCAGGTTTTCCACCCCCTTGTTATCTGTCTCTTCCCCCTCAGTGAGCTTCTGGAGGCATGAGCTTCTTTCTGTGTGCATGAATACATGAACAAATAGAACTTCTCTCAAAGAATGTAGAATTCATGAAAACTGCATGCCTGTCTCCATACAAACATAGAGAGAAATAGGGAAACAGAATACCCCTTTGTTACAGAGATGGATTGCTTTAAGAAACATCCCCTAAGCCCCTAATGAGAGGGTGCTTGGCGATGAGTAGGTAAATTTGTGTAGTCGTGGGGAGGAAGTGTTAGAGATTCACAGAATGCCACAAAGGGCAACAGAGTATGATACAAACATTTGGGGAAGAACATCAATAGACCAGTGCAGCTGGAATACAACAGACGAGTATTGGATGCTTGGTTGGGATATATGGATTTGAAATGGAGGGTAATGAGGAGCCATTTAAGTTGTTGAGCAAATAATCTCAGTTGTATGTTAGGAGGAATTAGAAGGGTTGTGTGTGAAACATGGAAAGGCTTTTGTGATGAGGTTGATGGCAGAAAAAAAATATAGTCGACCTTCAGTTTCTTCAGGGGGTGGATTCCAAGATCCTCTGTGGATACCTAAGTCCACTGATGCTCAAGTCTGCTATATAAAATAGTGCAGCATTTGCATATAACCAATGTACATCCTCCCAGATGCTTTAAATCACCCCTAGATTACTTATAACACCTGGTACAAGGTAAATGCTATGTAATTTGTTGTTATACTGTATTGCTTGAGGGGACAAATGTCAAGAAAATAAAAGCTTATACATGTTCAGTACAGATAGTTATTTTTCAGAATATATTCAATCTCAGGTTGGTTGAATGGCTATATGGATACAGAGGGCTGCTTTATAAAGAAATAAATTGGTGTTGGAAATATAAAAAAGATACCTGAAAACAAAAAAATATTTTTATGAACAATAAAAAGTATTTAGAATATGTTAAGATTTCCACCACAAAATAATGCCACTCATGCCTGTTATACCTTCCAATCCCAGTGGGGATGGGAGGCTCCTTAGGGCAGAGAACAGGTCTCATCCCAGAAACGCTGTACCTCGATTGTTGGCAGAGCCCCTGGCTCCTTCCAAATTAATAAATTAGCTTGTTAGTGATGCTACCCTCCCTGAGAAAACAAGCACCACTTAATAATTATACAGACTTTGGAATTCTGACCCATTTTTCCTTGGAACTTAATAAGGAGAAACATACTAAAGGAATTTCAAACCACTGCTTTTTCTTTTTTTCTTTTTTTTTTTTTTTGTGGGTACCGGGGGGGTCAACCTCAGGACCTCGCGTGCCAGCAGGGGCCCGTGCCGCTGAGCGATATCACCGGCCCCTTTTTCATATGTGGGTTCCGGGAGTCGAACTCGGGCCCTCGCGCTTGCCGGGCAGGCGCTTAAGCCACTGAGCCATCTCACCGGCCCCCTGCTTTTTCTTTATACGGCTTCACCAAATATTTTGATTCATTGGACTGTGAGGTTTTTTTACATAAATTAAGTTGCTGGAGAACAGGTGTACTCTTTCAGAGGTAAACTTAAACTCTCAGTATTTTTGAACTATCATATAAATAAGTGTAACACACTGACTAACCTCCCTAAAATGCTATCTTAACCGGCTTGTTTTTCAAACACAAAACTAGAAAAATAATTTTCCTCTCTTTTGTTGTATAGATTAGTGGGTTTTATTTTGACAGATTCATACATGTACAAACATACTATGATCATTTCCACACTTACACCCCCGTGACCTCCTTTGCTAAGAAAAATGCTTTTAAAGTTTTCCTCTTCCCCATTAGATATTGGTAACCATTTTGGAAGATCTTTGTGTGAGGCTGGTTTGATATCTGTCTAGTGTCATATTTATTTTTTAGGCCGTCTATAGGAATGTTCCATGTCACTTACAATGCAATAAACTAAATCAAACTGATTTTTCTTCTTTAATATTTCTTTCCCCCTCCACACCTCCATGAATGATGATGACAATCCAACTTCTTAAGTTTATGTTTTCAGGATTATTTCTGTTTCTTAGAACTGTGCCCAATTGGATATGATGTTTAAAATTAATTTTCACCTTTCCTCTTCTCTGTCACTCTTTGCTCCCTCCTTGTTTACAGCTTGACATGTCTATTCACATGCAGTCTCCACAATGTACTCTTTTAATTCTCTGTGTGGCCACTACCAAGACAAAAATAAGAAACCAAAACAAAGCCAGTAAAAGCTTAAAAGTATGCCTCTCTAATCTGAAACTCTCCTTCCATGCTATTAAGCATTATTATTCCTACTTACTGTGAAAAGAAAGTTAAATCCCAGTACTCAGGAGGTTGAGGAAGGAGAATTGCAAGTTCAAGGCTAGCATGGGCTACATAGCAAGACCTGGTCTCAAAAGAGAGAGAGAGAGAGAGAGAGAGAGGAAGAGAGAAAGAGAGAGATAGAAATTTAATACAAAATTGCACCAGTTCAATTTTCAGAGCAAACAGAGCAATATTGGGCATTGTTTTGAGATCATCAAAACAAAAATTAATGTTAAATTTATTCATAAGGATGAATAATATTACTGTACAAATAAAATATTAAAAATTTCTTCTTTAGTTGATTAGATTTCCTAGATTGCATCTTAATTGGAAAGGTGATTTAATTCTTCAAATAGAATCTCATATTTGGAGTTTTCAAATTAAACATTACAATAGTTATTGCAAAGAAAATTCATTTAAAGTTTTGAGTTGGTTTTTTTTGTTTGTTTGTTTTTTGGTTTTGGGGTTTTTTTGTGGGTACTGGGGGTCAAACTCAGGACCTTGTACGCCAGCAGGCGCCCGTGCCCCTGAGCGATATCACTGGCCCTTTTTTCATATGTGGGTACTGGGAGTCGAACACAGGACCTTGTGCTTGCCAGGCAGGTGCTTATGCTGCTGATCCATCTCACCAGCCCTTGAGTTGGTTTTTTAAGTTTATTTTTATTAGCACATGTTTGCAGTGAATAATGATCATAATTATCATGGGGAGTTGGCACATGTACATGATACATCTTAATTCTTTTCTCTCTCTTTTTTTTTGTGCGTTTTTTTTTTTTGTTGTTGTTGTTTTGGTTTTTCATCCCCTATCCTTGCCCCTTCCACCCTGCTCCTTGCAACTGTTGGTCCCCTTCTTATTTGCAAAACCTCTATTTTCATCATTTTTTTCTATCCCCTGTCACTCTGGCAAAGGAATCAAGGAGGACATCAGAAAATAGAAAGTTATCCTGTTCCTGGATAGGCAGAACTGATACATAGATTTAACTCAATCCCAATAAAATACCAACAGATCTAGAAAAAACAACCCTAAAATATATATGGAACCAGAAGAGACCCAGAATAGCAAAAGCAATCTTGAGGTCATTTTGACAACTAATGGTAAGTGTTTCTCCTCCCTCCACTACCAATAATCAGGATCAAAGTGTGAACTCCAGTTGAGAAATGTCAGTGTGCTCAACCCCACAATCAAGCTTCAGTGTCCACTTCTAGACATTTTCCATCCAAACAACTCTAACTCTCTACCAAAACCCCATGGAGGGTTTGGGTCTCCCTCCCAGCAATAAGGCACACAGAGACAAAATAAAGACAAAGAGAGAATATTCTGCAGTTATGGAGCTCTGGAATGATCCAGTGTTCTTTGTGGAACAAAAGGCCACAAGTTCAAAAGCTCATGGCTTTTATTGGTATCAATCAGGCAGGTGGGTGGGGGTCGTGGCAGGGTGCTAGGAAAAAGAAACTTTGCAGGCATTGGCTATAATGAGAAACAAAGCAATTTTGTATCAGGCACAAAGGCCTCCAATTAGCAATGCAACAAACAGATAGTTTGATGTTTGCAAGGCTGGCACCTTTACCTCCAGGAAGGTATAATTCTTTTTGAGTTCCAAGGCCTCAGCTGGGATGTTATCTCATGTCTTAGCCCTGGAATCTCCCAGGCTCTTGCTCCAGCCCACATTCCAACCATCAGCGGGGGGGGGGAGCAATTCTCACCCAGACTAGATCATATTCTTTTAGCCAATTAAAGGGACATCTGGTTCAATATAGCCAGATCTGCATATCTCAGTGAATAGAGTTGAAGGAGAGATCAGGGAAAGATGGAGGAGAGGGGCTTCATTTCTCAGGAGAACGCGGCTTGGTAGTCTCCCACAACTTTCCAACACTTCCATGTCAGACTGAAAAATACAACAGACTTATCCCTTGTGTCGAATCCCTTGTGCTTAATCCATCTACCTTTTAGTCATTGTTAACCCATACAAGCTGCAGAATACCATAGACTGAGTGGCTCATAAAAGTGCACATTCATTTCTCACAGTCCTGGAGGCTGGAATTTTGAATCAAGGCACTTGCAGATCCCATGTCTGATAGGGCCTGCTTCTTGAATAATAGATATACAGGCTGTGGTTGCAGTCAGTGGAAGGCGGTCTGGAGCCAGGCAGACTGGAGCAGGGGGAGAAGGGCAGGAATCTGAAGAGGAGGCACGAAAGACCTTGCACAGGGTTTCTCTGTCACCTTTCTGTTCCAGGACTTTCAAGAGCCTCTGGAAATGTAGCCATTCAAAATCTAACTGACGAAAGCTGGGTGTGGTGGAGCAAGCCTGTAATCCCAGCACTCTGAAAGCTGAGGCAAGAGGATCACTGTGAGTTTGAGGCCAGCCTGGGCTACATAGTGAGCTCGAGACCAGCCTGAACTACATAGAGAGACCTGTGTCCAAAAAAAATTTAAATTTAAATTTAAATTTAAAAAATTTAAAAATCTGAGAAAATAAATAGAATAATATGTACTTAGATATTCTATTCTCTTTCTTTTGTAACTTTTTTGTTCTAAAATCATTCTAAATCACAATTAATTCTTCTAAAATTCTGGACTGAAATTATATATATATATATATATATATAGAGAGAGAGAGAGAGAGAGAGAGAGAGAGAGAGATCTACCTAACCAGTTGTGCTAATTTTCTACTGTTCCTAACCAGAAGAAAAAATTGCAAAGCAGTTTAAAGTAGGGTGGTTTTTTAAAGATTTTTCTTTTTTAAGGTTTTTTTTATTTTTTTTGGCTTTTTATTACTATTTTCTTTTTTGGTACCAGGAATCGAACTCAGGGCCTCACACTTGCCAGGCAGGAGCTGCACCACTGAGCTACATCCCCAGCCCTTGTGTGGTTTTTGATGTGGTTTGTTTCCCATGTTTACATGTCTGGCTTTCTAGCCAAACTGTGAATTCCTTGAGAGGTTGCACCTTATTAAAAGAATACAGGAGAAACTTGATTCATACTTCTTAAATTAATAAATGAAGTAAGGATGCAGCAATGACCACTAACAGTTTAACAGAGGAAATACCTGCTATAGATACTAAGCTGCTATTAAAAAAATGTCAGACCCAGGAATGGTGGCATACACCTGTGATCCCGGCATTCAGAAGGCTGAAGCTGGAGGATCCCTGCGAGTTCAAGGCCAGCCTGGGATACATGGTAAGCTCAAGGCCAGCCTGCACTATGTAGTGAGACCCTGTGTCAAAAAAAAAAAAAAAGTCAGCAAGCTATTAATTAAAAGTAGAATAAAATTGTATTTATATATAAGATGGTTAAGATAGATACACAACTAATTTTACTTAGTTCATTGAAGTGTAAGGTTTGTGCCAGTAATGTTTGGACAATTGAATGCTGATATCTTGTACCTTGAATAACTAACTTAAAGATAACAGTACGTAATGTATTAACCATTGTTACCCTCCTATTATGTTGTTTTGAAATTTTGTTCTTTTTTGATTTGTTTTGTTTTGTTTTTTCTTCTCTTTAAAATAAAAAAAATCTGAAAGTAGAATAAATAAGCTTCAAAGAAAAATAGGACAAAGAACTTTACTATAAATATATCTGAGATCTTTAGTAAAGATAAATTGATAGTCATAGGTTACACTTTCGCTCATCATATGTTTATTTACTTACACCATCAATGGTAAACATACACACTTTTATATGTTTTTATGATCATTTTATCTGTAGTATGCATGAATCATGTTAGTATATGTTTTCTTCATCCTGCTCGAATAATTCCCTCAAACAGGCAGGCACAGTGGCACACACCTGTAATCCCACCACTCAGGAGGCTGAACTGGGTCACTTGAGCCCAACCTGGGCAACAGACCAAGACCTTGTCTCAAAAACAAAACAAAAAACCCAATAATTTCCTTAAAACACCTGGATCCTATCTCACCCCTTCTATTACACAATTCTAGATAGAGAAGCAATTACCAAAGTCAAAATATATGAGTTTGAAGATCAAAAGTTTGTGTAATGCTCAAAGCAAAATCAGTGAAAGAGACCATCATGTAGAACTATATCTTCTGTCTTTTATTGTCATTTCAAAGATTAAAAATAGAAAACTTGCATCCAGGCAGATACAAGAGTTGCAAAATAATCACAATGATTGCACACCTCTCATCAATGCTAAATTCAATACGAAAATATATTACAGTCTACACAACAATAAGAAAAACATTTATGATCAAGAATCCATACCCAATTAAGTTGTATTTATATTCATAATAAAGAAGACTTAAACTGGTCTAAGTGGTGCTATCTTTCATTATAACCTAAGTATATATTTTGTGAATGATTTTTAAAAGATTAGAGAGTAAATACAAACATGAGAATCATAAAGAAACTAAAAGAAATTATAAATGAATATTTTAAGGTGATGGGGCCAGAGAACTTTTTTTTTTTTTTTTTTTTTTTTTTTTTTTGTTGGTACCGGGGGTCGAACTCAGGACCTCACGCGCCAGCAGGCGCCCGTGCCACTGAGCGATATCACCGGCCCTTTTTTTGTACGTGGGTACTGGGAATCAAACTCAGGACCTCGCGCTTGCCAGGCAGGCGCTTATGCCACTGAGCTATCTCACCGGCCCAGAGAACTTCTTTTAAGAGCAGAAATTACAAAGTGAATGTTCAGTAGATTTGACCATTAAAATATTTTAAAATTCTGCATATCAAATATTCTTTTTCAGTTTTCTTAAATTCCTGGTTAAAGAAACCTCAAGAGATCAATATATACTTCAATCCACCTGGTACTATTGAGTGGCTGGGTCACTAAAATGTTTTCCCAGTTAGGACCAGAGGTATTTTTTTGTATGGTCTATAAATCTTAAGAAAGCTATTAGTAAAAAGTTCAATATATTTCCTCTTGGTTTTGTATATGCATATATACTTCATTTCTAAAATGAGTTCAAACTACACAGTTCTTTTTTTTACTAAATATATACTATACATCTGGAAAGATAATTGCAATGGAAAAGATTACTTATGATATTCATTTGTAATTAATAATTAAAATTTTCAAACATTGCATCATCTCTAAAAACCAATGTCTCCTGGAAAATTGTGACTATCAGAAGAATAGCTTATCTACAGTTAATTTAGTGATACTAAAAATGAAATTAGTTTTAAAGGAACTGCTTTTCAAAAAACGCATATTAATAGGAAGTAGTAAAATATATTTACAAGAATTACACTTTGAAAAGACCACACAAAAAGAAAAAAAATGTATGCACGAGATAGTTAAGAGTTATACAGCTAGCTTCTCTTAGTTCCTTGAAAAGAGTGTTTTGTGCTAGTATTGTTTAGACAAGATATCATGCCTATATCTTGTACTCCGAATAACTACTAGGAAGACAACAATACACAAGGTATCAACTATTGTAACTGTCCTACTAACCTGTTTTGAAACTCGGTTTCATTGTTTATCTTTTTTCTCTTTAAAAAAAAATAACAAAAATACATTAAAATAAAAAAAAAAAGAAAAGAAAAGACCACAGAGCCAAGCAAGGTGACACATCTCTGTAATCCCAGAGCTTGGAGGCTGACGCAGGAGGATCGCTGCTAGTTTGAGGCCAGCTTGGGCTGCATAGTGAACTCAAAACCAGCCTGAACTATATAGTAATATCCTGTCTCAAAAAAACAAAATAAATAAATAAATAAATAAAACCACAAATATTAATAAATAGCTATTTTAAATGTGAAAAACAGGCATAAATTAAATGTCTTTCTGCAATTTAAAGAGAAAAACATTAAAACACAATAGAAATATCAACGAAGGATAAAAGGTAACTCTTAGAAGGTGAAACCTGATAATCTCAAATTTGCTGCTAATCGTAGAAATAAAAATTAAAGCAATGGGATTTTTACCTAGAAAATTGACAAAAATTAGAAATTCAACAATGCTATGGTTTGTGGGTATCCTCCAAAGATTGTGTGCTAAAGGCTTGGTCACCAGCCTGTGGCACTATTGGGAGGTGGCAGAAACTTTAGGAGGTGGAGCCTGGTGGGAGGAAGTTAGATTACTGGGGATCCATCCTTGAAGGGAATATTGAGACCCCAGCACCCACCCTGCTTCCCAGCTGCCATGAGCTCCTTGCCATAATGTTCAGCCTTTCCATGGGCCCCAGAACAACAGAGCCAACCAATCATGGTCTGAAACTTCTAAAACTGTGAACCAAAATAGACCCCTCCTCCTTTTAAATATATTTTCTCAAGTATTTTGTTACAGCAACACAAAGCTGACTAACACAAACTAAAAGCACATTTTGGTAATAATGAGAAGAAATGAAACTCACATGTACTGATGATGGAAGTATAAACAGCTATTTTGCAGAGCAAAAATATGGCAGAAGTAAGCATAATGCATCTTACAACCCAGGAATCCCACCATTGAGTATATAACCAGGGCAAACTAGCTGGCAAGAGAACATGTGTAAGGATATTTGTTGTAGCATTGTTTGGGTGAACAAGGAGATGGAGGCCTAGGTATCCATATGGGGCAAACATGACACAGATAAACATCCAGAATTGCTACAATTAAATGCTACAGTCAGAAACAATAATACAGAGGTTTATTTGGTAACACTGATAGATCTTAGCCCTGGTATTGTGTGAAAAACATGTAACAGATTTACAATACTTCAGGGGGAGGGGTTGAATGTTCATGTCCCTTCTAAAACTCATATGTTAAAACTTATTGACATTGTAACAGTATTAAAAGGTGGGGCCCTTAGGAGGTGACAAAATCACCATGGCAGAGCCTTCATGAATGGCATTAAGACCTTTATAAAAAGATTAATGAAAAACGTGTCCTCTTGTCCTCTCACTGTCTACCATGTGAGGATGCAATGACAAGGTGCCATCTTGGAAGCACAGAACAGCTTTTCAGATACTCATGTCAGGGCTTCATCTTGGGCTCCCTCCCATCCAAAACTGGAAGAAATAAATTTCTGTTCTTTACCAATTAGTCTTGGTATTTTGTTTTAGCAGTACAAACGGGCTGACACAGTCACTATATTTCTCATGCAATAAAAACAACCTCATACGTAAAAAACAACATGTTTCACTTTTGAGGATGCACATCAGTCCAAGGACACTAAACACACTGGAGTCTGTACTCCCAGGAGAGGGTGAAGGGAAAGGGAGAGTACAAGGTCTAAATGGGACAGATCTATCGAAAGACCTGCACAAATGGATGAAGATAGTGGTCCATGAACTCGGTGTTATTAACTTAACTCTCTGCTCCAGAAGGTTACAAAGCAAAAAGCAAAGAGCAAACAATAAAGGAAGAAAGTTAGAGTCTTCAGAAAGATCATTTTCTGCTTAACAAAATGCTCAGCTTGACTGAAATTCAAGTATTTTGTCAGGATCCTCAGATAAACCAATGCCTATATATTTATCCAGATTTTAGCTAACTCGTGTTCTTCAACCTCTGACACATTGGTTGTGACTTTATGGTAGGAAATGTTTTAACTGAGAGTAAAACAATCCAAGGTGTCCAAAACTTGTAGCTTTACATGAATAATAATTTGAATGTCGATGTCTGCAATCTGCACCTTTTATCTAACTATCTTTGGAAGTGAAATTTTGAGGCAAACATATATAAATATTTTCTTATCTATTCTTATCTGACTACTATTTCTAGCTTCTCAAGTTACTGTATTACAGAAAATAACAGAAACAAGCTTGTGCTCAACATTTAAATCCTACATAAGAAGGCAAGAGAGCACAATGAAGCTGGGCACCATGGCACAGATGGATATTCAGGAGGCTGAGACAGGAGGATGGCTTGAGCCCAGGAGTTTAAGACCAGTCTGGGCAACACATCAAGATCCACCATCAAAACTAAAAGAGAGACATGGGGGGGGAGGGGGAGCACAGTGGTTTTGTGGTGTACAGATGTGCAAACTTTAGAGTCTGGGTTTAAACCACAGGTCCACCTCTTACCAGTTGTGTTTGGCAAGTTACTGACCATTAGTTGCCCCAATTTTCTCTTTTGTAGAATAGGATAATAATATTAATGCTATTGAGAGGATCAAGTAAGTCAGTTGTCCATAAAGTACCTCAAACTGTACCTGGGATATATTAAATGTTCTATAAACACAGGCTAGAAATAGGAATCCAGTATCTAGAAACTGGTATGGCTCCACACTAAAACTTTTACTCACTTGTGAATGTATGAATGGAGCATTTCCTGTAGGAAAGTGCTCAACAATGTGATATTCATGACAAAACCTGTAAGCTATTTAAATAGTGTATACATACATGTATAGACCACTCTTAGACAATTTTATTCTCCTGGCTTCTAACTCTATTACCAGATTTAATAAACAATTACGTCTTTCGGAAACTTGGTAAGCATCAGTGAGACAACACTCTTTGAGTATTTGGTACAGGCTGGAGACTTCCCTGGATGCCTTACATGTTGTAACTATTTTATTTTTAAAGCAACCCTGTGAAGCAGGTACTTGGTTTGTAATGTTTATTTTACAGAGGGGGAAACAGAAGCTAAATGTCCTGTTCAAGTCCACAGAGTGTATAAGTGATAGAGCCAGGACTTGTGGCTGACCAGCCTGGCCCCAAGCTACACTTTTATTCACCATTCCATATTGTGTATTCCTATCTCTTAAAAGGTACAGAGGAAGGATGCAGTATCGGCAAATAGCCTCTATTGAAGAGATAATTGTGTCCAGCTACATTATTAGTCTGATGCCTTTATACTTTAGCGGTTAATCTAACAACGTGTGTCCTGATTCCAAATGCACTGAACAATCTCTTGATTATAATTTGTCTCCCACATAAGATGAACCACAGGAAGAGAATACATTACCAATGATACTGCAAACTAGACTTTCTGGTCTCCATGACAATTATATTTTTGTCCAAAATTGGCCCTTTCTGGAAGATAAAATAAATGCACTTTTCCCTATTCCTCCCACTAAACATAACTGAAAACCTTGGCCATTATATAAATGAATATAAGAAGACCCTGAAAAATAGAGAGAACAGACCAATGAGACATCTCAGGACCAGAGGAACAACACAGCAGTGAGCTCCCTGCATTTTCTTTTTACTCATCTACCTTAGACTGAATACCAGAGAAGCCAGAAACCCAAAAACGCCAGTGGGCGCAGACTGGCATGGTGGTATATGGCTATATTCTCAGCACTCCAGGAGGAGGAGACAAAAAGATGACAAAGCCAACAGATAATTGTTTCCTTAGTTGTATGTATAGGAAAGGTATATGCATTTATATATTTTTCTCCAAATTTTTATACTTAATTTCATATTTCTAAAAATTGCACATGTAAGTCATGTGTATAACATGCTAAAGTACTTTAACTATGACCTTAAAACTGAATAAACATATTTTAATAAATATTTGAATATTTTAAAGATTAAAAAAAAGGATTACAAATTTGAGCCCAGACTAGTTAACTTAGCAATTTACTGACATCCCATCTCAAAATATAAAATAAAAAGGTCTGAGGATGTAGCTCAGTGGGAAGGCCCTGGGTTCCGTCCCCAGTACAAAAAAAAGTCTCAAGAAAAACCTGTTCTCCTGTGTCAAAGGGGGAAGAAAACTTCTAGACAATAACTGCTCCACTATAGCCAAAAAAATCCATGGCTCCACACACCCACCCACCCACCCACGTGAATCTTAAACATCCCCCTCACCAGACTGCAGCATGTATCCCAGGCTACCAGCCCTGCAAGTTGATGTCAAAGAAGGGAGTGTTGGGAGCCTGGACTTTCATACCCTAAAAGCAACTGCTACCTTCCTTGAGGTTGGTGTGAGATGAGGCCAGGTAGAGAATCAAGACTTGCACCACTGCAGCAGGCACTAGTGCCCCTGCTACCCAAAGGGATGTCCTTGAAGGGCTCGGGGGAATCCAGAGTTCCCACTTCTGCTAAACAGGTGAAGTAGACCCCACCTCAGATCTCAACACCACGACTAAATGGTGAGCCTGGACCTTTTCTCCCACCTGGCAGTAAAAACATGTCATCCCTTGAAAAGAAATGTAGTATCAGAGGAAGGCAGCTTAAAAATAAGGCTTCAATGAGAACCTGAGTCTCACAGCATAATAAACATAATGTCTAGGCTTCAATAAAAAAAAATAGAAAAATCATATCACCAAAAATTTTCTCAACTGAATGTTGGAGATTCCATTAGTAGATGTGAACACTAGGATGGGGCTGAGTTTAGAATTAACTGACAAAAAGTTTAAAGTAACCCTGATAAAAATGCTCCTCCAAGGAGCTTGAAATACATGACAAAAAAAAAAGCATGCCTTGGCAAAAAAATAAAGAAGAACAAAAGAAAAACTTTACCGTTGGAAAACATAGTAATTGAATTAAAAACTCAGTGGTTGGGCTCAGCAGAAGAACTGAAGGAAAAAGAAAAGAATCAGTTGAACTGGAAGGCAATCAAAATTACCCAGTATGTATGGCAAAGAGAAAAATTACAGAGACACTTTACCAGAGCAAAATAAATAAATAAATAAATTTAACATTCCTATCATCAACATCCCAAAAGGAGAGGAGAAAAACAGTGCTGTGAGTGTACTCAAAATATAGTAGGTAAAACTTCCAAAATTTAGCAAATGACATACACTACAAAGTCTAGAAGGTGACTGAACCCAAAGAAAGTAAAGCCAAAAAACCCAATGCATCAAATCATAGTAAATTTTCTGAAACTAAGGCAAAAAGCAAAATTTTTAAAAAGGAAGGAGAAATTACAGCTTCCCTACATACAAAAACAGTCCTACTGGAAGCCAGGGATATAGTTCTGCAGCTCAGCGCCTGCCCGGCAAGCACGAGATCATGAGTTCGATTCCTAGCGCAAAAAAAAAAAAAAAAAAACAGTTCTACTGACAGTGCATTTCCCATCAGAAGCCACAGACACCAGATGGAAGTTGCATAACATTTTTCAAATGCTAAGAGAAAAGAGTAAGATGTCGTTTGTCCAGTGAAAGTATTCTTTGGGAATTAAGAAAATATAGGTGTTCTCAGATCCAGGAAAATTTAAGACAATTTGTTGCCAGCAGACTTACCCTAAAAGGAGTCTTTAAAAGTTTGGTTAATAGAAAGGAAACAACAACAGAACATCAAGAAAGAACTACATTGTTGGTGGAAATGTAAACTGGTACAACCACTATCAGTATGGAGATTCCTCAAAAAAATTAAAACCAGAACTTCCATTTGACCCAGCTATTCCCCTTCTAAGTATCTTCCTGAAAGAGTTAACAATGTCATATTACAATGATATATACATACCTAAATTTATAGCAGCACAATTCATTATAGCTGAATCTTGGAAATGGCCTTTATTTCTATCAACAGATGAATGGATGAAGAAAACGAGATATTTACATACAACACACTACTACTCCACCATAAATAAGGACAGATAGTAGAAAAAAAGAGAAAGAAAAAAAGTTAAACTGAGCGTGGTGGCTCACACCTGTAATCCCAGCACTCGGAAGCCTAAGGCAGCATGACGGCCACAAGTTTGAGGCCGGCCTGGACTATGTAGCAAAACCCTGCCTCAAAATAAGAAAAAGAAAGAAGAAAAAAGGTATTGTAATCCAGTACAGACAATGTATCTAAAAGTGTACCTTAATTATTACAATTGTCTTGCATGATTTATATGTTCTTTGTCCTATTAGTCTTGTTTTCAATCTGTATATAAGATAATTAACTTTATAAGGTCTTAGATAAGTAAATGAATCTGATGACAGAAAAATAAAAGGGGAGTGGAGGGAGAGGGGAAAAAAGAAGAGAATTGAAATGTGTTATGTACATGCACCGATCCCCTACAGTGAATGTAATTATTATGCAAATACATACTAATAAAATTCAAAACAAAACAAAACAAAACAAGTTAAAAAGTAAGAAGTAAGAAAGAACAAAGAAAATAATTATAATAATTAAGTGGAAATCTTAAGTCAACAATTACATTAGGGCTGGTGAGATGGCTCAGCGGCGTAAGCGCCTGATTGGCAAGCGTGAGGTCCCGGTACCCACATAAAGGAAAAAAAAAGGGCTGGTGATATCGCTCAGCCGCACAAGTGGCTGCTGGCAAGCACAAGTTCCTGAGTTTGACTCCCGGTACTCACATTAAAAAAAAAAAAAATTACATTAAATGGATGTAGTCTAAATATATCAACCCAATTAGGAAGAAATTTTCAAAATGGATTTAAAGGAGTAAGCCAGCTATAAACTACCATCTAAAACAAACTCTCTTCATAGATAATGATATTGGCAAGTTGTAAATAGAGCATGGAAAAAGATATGCATCCAAATACTAATCAATGAAAAGTAAGAGTGGCTACATTAATATCAGATCAAGTAGACGTCAAAGCAAAGAAAATTACCAGATACAGAAGGGGATATTATACAGTGATAAAGGCAATCCATCAAGAAGACATAGCAATCCTAAATATGTATGCAGCAGGCAACATGGCTGCAAAATTTGTAAGAGAAGAATTGAAAAAACTGAAAGAATTAAATAAACAAATTCACAATTATACTTGGAGAGCTCAACACTACTTAACTAGTAGACAGAAAATCAACCAAAGATATGGATGAACTCAACAATACCACCAATCAATAGGATCTAATTAATAATTAATACTTATAGAATGCTCCATCCAACAAGAGCAGAATACACATTCTTCTTGAAAAATCCGTGACTCGTACAATGTAGACCATTTCCTGGGCCATCAGATAAACCTTAATATACTTAAAATAAGTGAAGTCATACAAAGTGTGTTCTCTGATAACAATGAAATCATACTAGAAATCAGTGACAAACAATAACAGTAAAATTTTCAATCGTGGGTGCTATATTTAAGATCTGACAATGTTCCCCAACAGCCTGTTTGTTGCATAGTCTCCAACTTGGTGCTTTGGGAGGTAGTGGAACTTTGAAAGGTAGGGCCTAGGGAGAAGTTTTAGGTCAATAGAGGCATGGCCTCAAAAGGACCTTGCAATCCCAGTCTGTTCCTTTTTTTTTTTTTCACTTCCAGGTCATAGGTGAGTTGTTTTGCTCCACCAAACACTCTTACACCCTTATGTGCTGCCACAAACCCACAGCAATGGGGCCAACAGATCATAAACTGAAACCTCCAAAACTGTGAGTACAAACAAACTTTAACTCTTCATAAGTTGATTATCTCAGGTGTTTGTTACAACAATAGAAAGCTAACACAATTTGGAAACAAGACTACATACTTCTAAACAATCCACAGTTTGAATTCTCAAGGAACATGAAAAATACACTGAATGGAAATGAAAATAAAATATATCTTCATCAGTGGAACAAAACTAAATGAGCATAGAAAGCATAGCACATGATGCTTACCATAGGAAAAGGAAAATTTTTAATTGAGGCTCTAAGCTCCCACCACAAGAACCTAGAAAAAAATCAGCAAAATACACATCAAGAGGGGCCAGAGATGTAGCTCAGCAGCACAGCACCTACCTGGCAAGTGAGAGGTCATGAGTTTGATTCCCGGCACCAAAAAAAAAAACAAAAAACCAAAAAAACAAAAACACATCAAGAATGTCAAAGGAAGAAAACAATAAAGATGTAAACAAACTGATGAAATTGGAAACAAACAAACAAACAAAAAAACAGAAAATCCATGAAAGAAAGAACTACTCCTTTAAAAAAAAGACCAGTAAAATTGAAAAATCTCTAGCAGGACTAGTGAGAGGGACAAAGAGAAAAGTCACAATTAACCAATATCAGGAATAAAACAGGATATATAACTGTAAACTGAAGAAATCAAAAGAATAATAAGGGGGCATGGGTGTGTAGTCTTATGGTACAGTGCTTACCTAGCATGCCTGAGGCCCTAGGTCCAGGACCACAGGGAAAAGAAGGAGGAGGTGAAAGAGGAGGGTGATGGGGAAAGAGAGGAAGGGGAGGAGGAGAAGAAGGAGAAGGAGAAGGAAAAGGAAAAGGAGAAGGAGAGGGAGAAGAAGGAAGAGAAGGAGAAGGTGAAAAGGAAGGAGGAGAAAAAGGTGGATGAGGAAGAGGAAGAGGAGGAGGATGGAAAGGATAACAAGATGTATTATATACACGTACCAACTCCTCATGAGGAACATAATCATTATGAACTTAAAACATGTACCAATAAAAGTAAAATATTAACTGGAAAAGAAAAGAAATGATATCTGACAGAATTTAATATCTATTCATTAAAAAAAATTCAGAAAGCTGGGTGTGGTGACACACTCCTGTAATCCCATTATTTGGGAGGCTGAGGCAGGAGGATCACTGTGAGTTCAAGGCTAGCCTGAACTACACAGTGAGACCGCATCTCAAAAAAAAAAAAAAAAAACTCTCAGAAAAATAATAATATAAGGGAACTTCCTTAACTTGGTCAAAAGTACTTACAAATTCCTACATCTAGCATTGCCCAAAAAGACTGAAAGCTTTTTGTCCAAGATCAAGATCAAAGCAAGGATGTCTGCTCTTATCCTTGTGTCCCACTCAGCTCTAGGAGTTGTGACAAGTTTTACACAACAAGAAAAGGGAAGAGAAGAGAATATAGATCAGAAGGAGGAAAAAATACTTCAAATAACCCCATTTTCAGATGACATATCTATCTACATAAGAGTTCAAAGAACCTACCAAAAACTCCAAGAACTAAGTAAGTTTTATAGTCATGGGATGTGAGATAAACATGCAAAAAAGAATTGTACTCATATATACTCATAACAAATATATAGACACCACAATTCAAAATACTGTAGTATTTACAATTGCTCAAAAACAGGAAATACTTGGCTATAACACATGTGCACTTAAAATACACTATACTGATGAAAGAAGGCTAAATAAATGGAGAGATGAGCTGTATTCATGGACCGAAAGATTAAATATGATGAAGAAGTCAGTTCTCCCAAAACTGATACAAAATTTTAATGCAGTTCTTCTCTAAATCATGGCAGGAGGATTTATAGAAATGGACAAGGTTATTCTAAAATATATATCAAAATACACACCAAGTGGGATGATTGAAACCACTTTGAAAAAGAAAAATAAAGTAGGAGGAATCAATCTACTTAATTTCAAAACATATTTAGCTATAGAAACCAAGACTGTGTGTGTTACTGGTAAAGAAATAAATATAGGAACTCACAGACCACAGAACTCAGAAGTAGATCCACACAAATATGACCAGCATCTTGAAACAAGATCTTTGGCTCAAAAGCATTCAATGGAGTAAAATATAATTTTCAATGCATGTCACAGGAACAATGGACATCCACAGGAATAAGAACATAAACATTTACCTAAGTCTCACACTTTATACAAAAATTAATTCAAAATAGATCACTGACTTACATGTAAAACATAAGACTGTAAAATGTGTAGAAACAAAAAAAAAAAAAAACAGGAGAAATACCTTGAGATCTGGTATTAGAAAAAAGATGTCTTGGGCCGGTGAGATGGCTCAGTGGCTTAAGCGCCTGCCCAGCAAGCGCGAGGGCCCGAGTTCGACTCCCGGAACCCACATACGAAAAAGGGGCCGGTGATATCGCTCAGCAGCACGGGCGCCTGCTGGCGCGCGAGGTCCTGAGGTCAACCCCCCAGTACCCACAAAAAAAAAAAAAGAAAAAAGATGTCTTGAATACCAAAAGTGTGATTGATCATAAAAAGAAAAATTAACAGGTTGGACTTTATCGAAATTACAAATTTTAACCAAATGTGGTGGCATACACCTGTTACCACGGCACTTTGGGAAGCTGAGGTAGGAGGGTTGAAAATTGGAGCCTAGTCTAGGCAATTTAGCAACTTAGCAAAAACTTGTCTCAAATAATAAATAGAATGGGGAATGTAGCTCAGTGCAAAGGCCTTGGGCTCCATAACCAGTACCACAAAAAATAAGTATAAAATAAACTCACAAAAATTGCAGATTTTTCTCTGTGAAAGTTAATGAAAACACGAGCTTCTACAGATGCGGAGAAAGTACTATATTTGCATACTATATATCAAAAGAAGAGAGAGTGTCTGGAATATGTAAAGAACTCTTAATACTCAGCAGTAAAATTAACAACCCAATTAGAAAGTGGTTGAAAGACATGAAGAGACATTTCACTGAACAGAATATGCAGATGGCGAATAATCACATGAAAATGTGTTCAGCAGCTTTAGCCATTAGGGAAACGCAAATTAAGACCACAATGAGATATCACTACACACCATAGAGAAAGGCTAAAATAAATAATAATCACAGTACCAAATGCTGACAAGGATGTGGAGAACCCAGGCTATTCATATATTGGTGGAAATGTCAAACGCATAGCCGCTCTGGAAAATTGATAGTTTCTTAAAAAACTAAACAGTCCAGGTGGCACACATTTGTAATCCCAGCACTTGAAAAGCTGAGGCAGGAGGATCACTGTGAGTTCAAGGCCAGCCTGAACTACATAGTAAGTCCCTGTCTTAAAGCAAAAAACAACAACAAACTAAACATAACACAACCAGATTTGCACTCCTAGGTGTTTATTCCAGAGAAATGGAAACTTACGTTTACCCAAAGACCTGTATATGAATGTTTGTAGCAACTTTACTTGCAATAGTCATGCCCCAGAAACAGCCCAGCTGTCCTTCAATGGATGAAAGAGTGATGCATCTTAGGGGCCGGTGAGATGGCTCAGCGGCGTAAGCGCCTGCCTTGCAAGCGTGAGGACCCGAGTTCGACTCCCGGATCCCACATACGAAAAAGGGGCCGGTGATATCGCTCAGCGGCACGGGTGCCTGTTGGCGCACGAGGTCCTGAGGTCGACCCCCCGGTACCCACAAAAAAAAAAAAGAGTGATGCATCTGTACAATGGAAGCACCAGTCGGCAATCAAAAGAACAAACTACTCACAGGTGCAACCAAGAACTTGGATGAATCTCACAATTATACCCGCTGAAAAAAGCCAATGACAAAAGCTTACATAATGTATAGTTTCACTTACATAACATATCTGAAATGACAGAAGTACAGAAATGGAAGTAGATTAGTGGTTCCCAAGCAGTTTAAAAAGGTGGACAGTGAAAGCTGGAGGGAAGAGAGTGTGGCCACAACAGAACAAGAGCAAGCATCAGGTGGTGATGGAACTACTCAGTGTCTCGGCCCCATCAGTGTCTATATCCAGTTTGTGATATTGTCTTCCAGTTTTGCAAGATGTTACCATTGGGTAAAACTAGGAGAAAGGTACATGGATCTCTCCGTAACTTTATGTCAATTATCTCAAAATAAAAAAGTTTCATTAAAAATTGACCCTTTTACATTGTATTGTCTCCCTAGTATGAAAATGCAATTTCACTGTGACTATTCCATTCCTTAGTCTTCTATTTTTACCTAGCTTTTACATGGCTTAATCTTATACTGTGTAATGTTTTTCTCCAAAAGGTATTTGTACATTCTCTAATTCTTGAGTTTGTTAATATATGAGAATGTTTACTTGTTGTCTTTAAAAAATTAATTAATTAATTTTTAAAAAATTGGCCCTTTTAGCCGGTGAGATGGCTCAGCGGCTTAAGCACCTGCCTGGCAAGTGCGAGGTCCTGAGTTCAACTCCTGGTACCCACATATAGGAAAAAAAGGGGCCGGTGATATCACTCAGTGGCACAAGTGCCTGCTGGCAAGCACAAGGTCCTGAGTTAGACTCCCGGTACCCACATTAAAAAAAAATTGGCCCTTTTAAAAGGGGGTGGATATGAGCAAAATTATAGTATACACACTGAAATCTGCCCCCAAAATATGAAACTTGGGGTAGTGGAGGGGGTGAAAATGATCAAAGTATGTTGTGTGCATGTATTAATCTGCCAAAATGAAACCCATTAATCTGTATAACCACTGAAAAAGAGTGACAAAAAAAGAATGAAAAAGGGTTTTAAAAAATCAGCTAGATGTTCTGGCATGCACAGGTAGTCCCAGAACCTGGGAGTCTGAGGCAGGAGGATCACAAGTTTGAGTGCAGCCGCTTCATACATCCCTTTACTGAGATTGGCTACTAGGCATTTGCCTCTATGAGAAGAGTTCACTATATTCACACACATATGTTTCTGAGAGCCAGATTTCAACATAGCAAATCCAACAAGGACAACTGGACCAAGATACCTTTAGGGATCCCTGGAAGTATCCAAACCTACTGGCCTACTGGCCATATCAAACTTCTATAAATTCTAATATTATTTTAAAACACAGATCAAGGGCCAGTGAGATGGCTCAGCGGCTTAAGCACCTGCCCGGCAAGCGCAAGGGCCCCATTTCGACTCCCGGAACCCACATACGAAAAAGGGGCCGGTGATATCGCTCAGCGGCACAGGCGCCTACTCGCATGCGAGGTCCTGAGGTCGACCCCCGGGTACCCACAAAAAAAAAATAAATAAATAAAATAAAATAAAACACAGATCAAGTTGCACTTTTCCTAGATCTGTTCCTATCTCAGGGTTTACTGATTCCCTCTCTCTAAACACTTCCAGCCCTCTTCATGTACAGCTGGCTGGCTGGGGCAGTGGTCAGGAGCCCCATGAGGCCATGGGCACTTCAAATGTGCTAGGAATCTGAGAGATGCTATAAGGAGAAAGGACACACCAGATTTTGAACTTGCTATGGAAAGAAAAAGGAGTATAAAATGCCTTATTTTTTTACAATGATTTTATGTTAAATAATAGTATTGTGGCTATATTGTGTTAAATAGTTTATGTAATAATTTATATTATATTAATTATTAAATAAATTATTGTTAAATAATATTTGTTGTTGATAATTAATAATTACATAAATTTAATGATTAGTTTAAATAAATTATTAGTTTATTGATAAATCAATTTTAACTTTTCTTTTTAATTTTTAATGTGGTGGATTAGTGAGTTTTCCCATTGCTGAACACAATACATGATGCCCACAACTTAAACGAGAGGTTTGATTTGGCTTACGTTTTAAAAGGATTCAGTCCATGGCCAGCTGGCTCCAAGGGAGAAACGTCATGGCAGAAGCACATAGCTCAGTTTACTTAGCAGTCAGTAAGCAGAGCAGAAAAACAGTGCAAGATAGAAAGGGACAAGGGACCAGACATAAACCCCAAGGCCATGCCTCCATGGCCCACCTAGACATATCCAGAAGTGTGCTCCATCGATTCCCCTGGTGGATCACAAGGCCAATCAAATTGCCAGTCCACCTTAACTACTCTATGTGGTTCCTATAAAAGGTAAAATCACATGTGACTCACATTTGTGGCCCACATCATGTTTCTATTGGACAGTGCTGACTACATACTCATTAAGCTTCAATCAGTATACATTATGTCATACAGTAAACTCCAGTTCTTTCTTTACAACCATTTAATATAATAACCACCTGCCATTTACTATTTGCATATTTTACCTGCTGATGGCAAAGGCTAAAAAAGATCGGCTCACCAATTGCAACCACCCTCCTAGCCTGTCTTCCTGAATTACATAGACCATAATGCTAAACTCCCATTCCCCCGAGTCCTTTGTTGCTAGGATCTATGTGAGATCCAGCTTTCAAAATCATGTTGCAGTGTGCAGCCTGAGGCAGAAGTGGGAAGATGAAGGAAGCAGTTGCAGTGGGAAGGTACTTCTGGCAGGAATGCTGGTATAAGCATCCATTTTTCTGGGGCAGTTGTGGCTGACAGTCTAGGGTCTGGCTTTGAGTACTATCAGTTACAAGCCACAGTCCGCAGCTGCAGAGTGGCCTCTGCCAGACTGCCCCGTACTAAGACTTCTCCTAGTGGGCTGTTTCTGCTTGCATGTTTTCTGGACTCACAGCATCTTTGCCTCATTCTTATACCCTCTCTAAGATTCCGTGATCTACAAATGTACTTTATTATAGCCCTATGCTTAAATGTGTCAGAATGGATGGCAGAACATAACATGATATGCACCACAGTAAACAACTCAACAAATAAAGGCCATTAGTAATAATAATCAAAATTACATCCGATTCTTCTGCAATATTATAGCCATGGGCTTTAAAGAATAGTCATACACAGCACGTGTTACAGTTTGGATCTTGAATCTCCTCCAAAGGCCTGTGTGCTGAAGGCTTGGTCCCCAGCCCCGGGGGCTGCGGGGAGGGAGTAGCGCATTTAGGAGGCAGCTCCTGTTGGAAGAAGTCAGGTCATTTGGGGCATGTCCTTGAAGAGGATATTGCTGTCCCAGCATCTTCCTGTTTTTCTCTGTTTCCAAGCCACCATGAGACGAACAGACCTCTACCACACACTCCCGCTCCCACCACTCTCAAAGGCACACCCCAAATGACACGCTGTGCTGCGATAGTCCTGAAGCAACGAAGTCAGGCAAACCATGGAGTGAAATCCCAAAAACCATGAACTAAAAGAAATCTTTCCTCCTTATAAGTTGATTACCTCAGGTATTTTGTCACAGTGCTGGGAAGCTAACATAGCATGAAAAAGTCTGACTCCAAAGGTCTCAAGTCTTGCTAAAATAAGAGAATTTCACTCAGCTCATTACGATGCATTGATGGAAAACACTCCTATTGAAATAAAATGTCATTATAACTTTTTCCTTCCTCATAAATACTAATTTTTGTGATCGCCAAGTTTCTTTTTGAGTAAAGGCCATTCCCCGACCAAGTGATCCTAATAGTCTACACCCTAAATTTAGAAAGCCAAGACCGACATCCTGCCTCCTTTGAATATGAATTCTCATCTGATATATGTTGGCAAAGCCAATCCACCACGGCTCCCAGCAAACCTGCTGTATCTCACTGAGTCGATCAAGAATGCAAAGCCCTCACCCTCTTTAGCTGGGTCGCTTCTCTGCTGTATTTTCACGATCTTGAAGGGTGGAGAATGCCTCCTCGGCATCGTAGAACAGACTCTTTGTCAGGCTCCCCTGGCTCAGCGTTCCTCTCCTATAACACGGCTCACCCCCTGTGTGGGCATCCATCTGGGATGTCCATCCCCTTGGGACTTAGAGGACAAGAGAACTAGTGTCAGTTATGCCACCTGCTACACTTTGGCCCCCTACCCAGAGTCTTGTGACTTCTGACAAGATTCATAATACAGAAGCAGGATAATTTACCAGCTTAGTAATCAGGGTAAAAATCAAATGCTAAATACAACAACATCTGATATTTAAGAGTGATTATACAAACACAAAGATACAAATCTTTAATATCAAAAATACAATTTTCAGGCTCCATGGTAATAATGTCAATGTAATTCAAAGGACTGAGCCATTTCTGAGTCACCAGAAATTATGGTTCTCTAATATGGGTAACAGAAATGTTTTAATATTTATTGTGAGAAAGTCTGTTTAATTTTCAGAATCTATTAAAATGTGATTGCATGTTATGCTATTATTACCTTTTGTTCTGTTTAATTATCCAGGAAGACTATTTACGGCTTAAACATTGTGCTCATTTTCAGCAGAGGAGGATTTTTAAATTGGAGTTGAAATCTTTGTCTATCTCAGTTGCCCTCATGCTTCAGAAGCAGCTGCTGCCCAGCACACCTTTTTGTACCCATCATTACACAGACATTTGCCAAGTGTCCGTGTTTCAAAAGATATTATGCCGAGTGCAGGGGAAGGCATGGCCACGCAGGAGTCGGGGTCTCTGCGGTGTGTATGATCCACACACTCCAGGCTTCTGTGGACAGCAGGGCCCTAGAGGCAGGGTGCTCAACAGAACCCTCAAGCATGAGCTCCCAGTGTGGAAATGCAAGGGATTAGGAAGTGAGACTGTGACTGAGAAAAAATGATTTAGAAGTCTTGAATTGATACAGGGCCAGATAAAAGAAGGAAGAGGTAGAGGGTGATTTTTGAGATTTAAGACTGATTGTCTTTTAAGGTATGATGGTGAATTCCTGAAATCCCAGCACTCAGAAGGCTGAGGCAGGAGGATTGTAAGTTCAAGGCCAGCCTGAGTTACATACTGAGTTCAAGACCAGTCTGGACTACATAGTGAAATTTGGTCTCAAAACACCAAAATAAAATTAAAAAAAAAAAAGAGTGCTTTCAATGCTGATGATACAGTACTGGCTGCCCATATAGAGAACTGAGAAAAAGAAAGCCTCCTGGAAGTGTTAAGGGCAGGAAATCTCATGTGCTGCTTCCAGCCTGAGCATGAGGAGGTGTGCTGCTTCCAGCCATTCCCTGAGGAAGCAGGGAATCTGAGTGCAAAACCAAATAAGCAGGTATCTCGTAGGAAATATCCAAATGCTAGAGCGATGTCAAAGAAGATGACTCTTGGACAGGACCCCGCGGGTGGGCCGCGTGGCTCAGCAAGCGGAAGCAGTGCTGTTCAGGTGCACAGCGGCACATGGGACTGAGCTACAGGTGGGTGGTGGTTCATGGGCATCTGGTGATTCTTGCTAACTCCAAAGAAGCCTCCTAATTCTTCTTTTATTCCAGAGTGATTATAACGTAGATGTCCCCAGGCCACACCAAATTCCTTAGCAGTAGACATCACCCCAAGGATCAAGAATTGAAGGGGCAAGGGGAAGTGGGTAGCACGTGGTAGGTGATGGAATGTTGCTCTGGGGATCAACCTATATCAGGTGAGGCCGGTGTAAAACTGTGGTGATGTAAATGGATACAATAGCTACAGGCCCATCCAGCCAAAGGGATTCCTGTTGCTTCAGTTGCTTTCTTTCAGCAATTATACAACATTTCAGGCTCAGGTGCTCATGACTGGGCCGTATGCTCCCCAAGTGACAGTTCCTGTAGTTTCCATGTGTCCTTGTCACGTTCCAGATGGGTTCATTAATAAGTGGAACTGATTTCCTTCAATCTCCCCATTCCCCTACCACCCTCCTGCAAATACAGACACACACAGGCTGCAAGCTATATTATTGCAAAGAACAAGTCCTGCCTGAGGTCACACCAGGTTTAATTGATTTACATATGCCATCAATTTCAGCAGTCTTCATTTTAGGTCTTGTCAAATTCCTGCCTTTTGTTTTGCTGCCTCAAATCAGGTATAAATGGCCCTATTCTTTGACAAGTCCTTTTCATATACACTGGAAGCCATATTGCCTTTGTTTTAGCTTTGTCCTGTATTCTATAAGAGTCAGCGTACTACTGATTTCATGATCGGTTTTGTTAACCAATGGCGAAAACAAAAGTAGTCCATACAAATCTGAAGAGACTCCAAAAAGGACCTTCACTGGGCCTTGAAGACAGGCTCACAACTCAACCCACCAGTGCCCTCACTGGCACCCCAGCCTTCCTGACTCAGCACCAGATTCACCAAAGCGCCCTTGTCTTTGACCCTGGCATTCACACGCACGTCAGTTACTCACTCCTCCATCATGACACATCATAAACACGAATTGCACACTGTGTCCTTGAATTTCTCCCTTAGCCACAAATTAACATTGTTGTTTCTATCAATGAAAGCCATAATCATCATTGATTGAAAATTCACCAAACACTTTGCATACTCTGAGAACTTGGGAGCCCTATCAATATTCATAACAATGACAGTTATCACATATGGAATACCTTAACTTGTGTTCTGTTTAATCTTCAAAGCAATTTTATGAGGTAAATATTGTTCTCTCTGCCTTATAGATTAAAAAACATCACCAACACCCCCCACAGAAAATCTCTCAGTTGGCTTCTAGTGTCAGTAGCAGAGCTGAGATTCAGGACCCAGGTCTGCATGGGCTAAATAGCTAGTTCAAGACTAGCCTGGACCTTTTAGCAAGACCCTGTCAATCAATCAGTGGCTGAAGCCAGGCATTGTAATCCCAGAATTCAGGAGGCTGAGGCAGGAAAAGCAAGAGTTGCAGGCCAGTTTGCCGCCTGAGCTACATAGCAAGACCCTGTCTCAAAAAAAAAAAAGCACTGAGATACCTTTATCCTGATGGGAGCTGTCTCACTGTGATGGCCCCATTTCTCAATGGACATTCAACATCATGCAAGCCCTACCTTCTTGTCCTGGTACCAGGTTGGGGTGCAGATTGAGTGACCCTCCCAGGCAGGTCATTTAGGCTGATACTTTTATTCTTCACCCAAAATGCTAAGAGGTCCAAGGACCAGGAAAGAAATGAGAGTTGTCATTCTTCTAGTTGCAAAAGACCAACCAAGCTAGTTAGGCAAAAATGAGGATTTCTTGGAATTTTCAAAAACCTTAGGAAAGACAGATGCAGAGGGGACTAATTATGTTGCCATGAGGAGTCTCTGTCCACCTTGAATTCTCCTTTTCTGCCTGTTGACTTGATTTTCTCTTCCACATGACTGGAACTACAAATATGGAACCAAGAAAGAACCAAATGAACCTTGGGGTGTTGGATTGAAAAAAAATTAGCAGAATCATATTGTTACAGAAATCTGATATCAAACCAAATGGAAGACTCTTGGCACCTGAGGAGTTAGAAGGCAACTTTTATTTTAATGCTAGTGGGCAGATGGGAACCAGGTCTCAAATCATCAGCACTGTCCCAGGGTAGGGTAGTTTCTCATATAGGTTTTCAGAAGGAAGTACGAAAGGCAGATAACATATTTTACAGTTGGTTACATATGTCTTGTCTTATGTTGCTAGGCAGGTTTCATTCAGGCAAGTTAATTGGGGGTTTTCTATCCTATAACAGAGAAGTCAAGTCTAGGATGAGCAGGAGGAATTAATCACTGTCTTAGACTGTGTCGAGCTGTCCTTGAAATGATAAGTGTAAAAAGCAAAACATCACTGTCTGGCTGAGTTACACTTATCTTGCAGCTGGCACCTGGAATATTAAGGCTTGTTAAGTTTTGTAGCTTTGTAATTATGGGAACAGGCTGTATTTCTCAGTCTTATCCTTGAGTAGTGTTAGAAATGTACTAGTATGGGCCAGTGAGATAGCTCAGCGGCATAAGCGCCTGCCTGGCAAGTGCGAGGTCCTGAGTTTGACTCCTGGTACCTGCATATTAAAAAAAAAAAAAAAAAAAAAAAAAAAAAATATATATATATATATATATATATATATATATATATATATATATATACTAGCATTAGAAATATGTTTTTAAATTTTCCTTTACAATTAAAATATCCTCTACAGTATCAGCCTGGTTTTATGTACATATAAATAGAGATGGGTGTAGGATATATGTGTCTCCTCACAAATTACATGTTAATCGTAAAAAGGAGAAGAAAAATGATGGAATAATGATCAGCAGCAACATACAGCCTCTCTGGAACCCAGAATTGAGACCCCCTGGAAATCTTGGTGAAGAGAAAAAAAAAAAAAAGTAGCTCTCTGAGAATTGGGAGGGAGCTAACAGGAAAACTAGAAACTACACATTACCTGGAGAAATGGAGCACAAAGCAGAGAAACAAATGAAGCACTCTTGGAAGGCTTACCCCGGCTCCCGAGGAGGGGGCCCAGTGAGAAACAGCAGACCAGACCAGCAGCGGTAGCCCCAAGAAAATCCCATACAATAATGTAAACTGCAAAAACCAGTGTGGGGTTTTACTACAAAAGTGACTCCTCTCACACAACAGGCTAGAGTTGAAGAAGGAATCCAGTGCAGTGACCACCATATTTGAGAGGATTTAATTAGGAACCATTTTGGGAAGGGGTTGTTTAAAAGCCACAGAACAACTACAGAACTGCTTTACTTCAGGGTTTGCAGTGTTACCCTACCACAGTGACAAGGTGAGAGACGACCACAGGGACAGTCTCAGAGCAGGTGCAGGCTAGACATAGAACCCCTAAGAAGTTTAACTCAGGCCAGGAAGGAAATGGGACCAGACCTTCCATGGTGAGAAGCCAAGCCTGTGTGGCTTTGAGGCTTTAGTGGCTGGGTCTGAAAGTGCTGGCATTAAGTCCCGCAGTCAGCTGGAACTCCTGCCCCACTGCCTACATCCGCACACAGAGCAGCAGTCTGATTGCTTTCCCCATCTACCAACGTGAGCAAAGATGCACCTCGGCTTGAAAGGTGCAGGGGAAACCATGACTTGCTGGATTTGAAGAGTGCAGATGCTGGAAAGAAATGACTCATCCAAATATAGAGAAAAAAATTTTATTGAGGTTTTTCTCTTTTCTTTCATTAGTTTTTGGGTGTTTCAAGGGTTTTCCCTTTTTTTTCTTTCTTTTAGTTTTTCTTTTTTCCTTTTTTCTTTTTCTTTTTTTTTTATTTCTTTATTTCTTTATTTCTTTTTTTTTTTTTTTTTTTTTTGAGACAGGGTCTCACTATGTAGTCCAGGCTGGCCTTGGACTCACTATGTAGCCTAGGCTGACCTCAAACTCTCAGTGATACTCCTGACTCAGCCTCTCAAGTACTGGGATTACAGGCGTGAGCCACCATGCCTGGCATTTTCTTCTTTTTCTTGATTGTTCTTTTCTGTTACTTTTATCTAATTATATTAATTTCCTTTTATTTCCTAAAAGAATTCATTGTCTCACTTTTCTCTCCTCCTTGTCTTCCATTCCTTAATTTTTCAAATGTTACTTCTTTCATTCTCCCACTGCCCACCCCTCCTATCTTTACTAGTATAACCATTGTTTGTTAATCTTTAGGTAATTAACGCTATACTTTTATTCTTGAATTCTTTGCTGTTGTTAATGTATCATCTAGGGAGGGTTATACATCATACCACAGCTCTGCTGGAATATACAGCTCCCAGCAAGCATAAATCCAGCATCAGTAAAAGAACTAAAGAAGAGCTGAACATGGATGTGTAATTCCAGCACTTGGGAGGCTGAGTCAGGAGGATTGCCTCAAGTTTGAGGCCAGCCTGGGCTACATAAGAGAGTTCAATGCCAGCCTGCATTACATAGTAAGACTCTGTCTCCAAAAAACAAACAACAACAACAACAAAAAACCAAACAAACAAAAAAAAAATGAAGAACTAGAGAAGCAGAGTTTAAAATAAAAGAAGACAATTTATTTGAAAGTGGGGGGAAAGGGGAAAAGAGAGAGAGAACAGACTGCTACTCTGGACGCACAGGGAGTGTTCAAAAGTGAAATACTCCTGGATTTCTTGTCTGTGGCTCCTTTTATTGAGGTCCTTGTCCCATGTAGGCTCCTGGAAGCTGATTGCCTCCCTGGATGTCTTTGATCCTCCCCTTGGATTTCTTCTGGCCATTCGACCTTTCCCTGTCCTTTGGTGGAGGTTATGATTATGGGTGGGGCCTTATGGACAGGTATTTTAAGCTTAAGGATTAAGTAAAGGGCAAGTGTCCCACTCTTATGTTAATCACACTACCTGAGACCTTCCTGAGCTCAGTTTCTTTGCCTTTGTCTTTCTAACTGCTTGAGTCTAATCTGCAGATCAGAAGCCACCTCTAGTACACTGCCTCTAGCCACCCGTAAGTCTCTCCGTTAAGTTTATGTTGACAAGTCTGCTGTTTTTCTAACAGGTTTACCTTTGTAAGTGATTTGTTGCTGTTCTCTGACAGCTTTTAAGATGCTGTCCTTTTGTTGGACTGGGATTCTGCCTATCATGTGTCATGGAGAAGTTCTTTTCTGATCATGGCTATGTGGGTTTCTATATGCCTCACTTATCTGTGTGCTAAATTCTTTCCCAATATTTGGAAAGTTTTCTGTTACTTCTGTAAACAAGCTCTTTTGTGTCATTTGTACTGTTCTGATTTTTCACTGATTTTAATTAACCTTCAATTAGTCCTCTTTATGTCTTCCAGCAGCTATTGGATCTATTTTTCATGTTCTCTTGTTTTAGGGTATCTCTAAGTAATTGGCCACAGACATTAGCCCTATCTTCTAGTTCTCACTCTATCTTCATCTTGGTTACTTCTGCTGCCCATTTTTCTTCTTTTTCTTTTTCTTTTCTTTTTTTTTTTTTTTTTTTTTTTTTTTGTTTTTTCTTTTTGGTTTTTTGAGACAGAACCTCACTTTGTAGTTCAGATTGGCCTTGAACTCACCATGTAGCCCAGCCTGGCCTCTAATTCACGGCAAGCCTCCTGACTCAGCCTCCCAAGTGGTGGGATTACAGGTGTGCACCACCATGCCCAGCCAGATTTTTCTTTTTTCCAGACAGGGTCTCACTATTTAGTTCAGGCTGGCTTTGAACTCACTATGTACCCTAAACTGGCCTCAAACTCACAATGATCCTCCTGCCTCAGCCTCCTGACTGCTGGGACTATGGGTGTGCACCACCATGCCTGGCCTGTTGCCCATACTTTCAATAAAATTTTTATTCTCCTGGATTTTTGTTTAGTACCTTTTCATGGACTATAATTTTTTGCTAAATTTGTTGCTCATGTTTAGTATTGTTTTTGTTTGTTTTATTTTGTTTTTTAGAGGCAGGGTCTCATTATGTAGTTCAGGCTGGCCTTGAACTCACAGGGATCCTCCTGCCTCAGCCTCCCAAGAACTGGGATCACAAATGTTTAGTATTACTTTTTTTTAGCTCAGCTAGATTTTTATTAGTGTCTTGTGTAAGCTCACTGATAGTTTTATTAAGTCCATTATCTGTTTGATTATATCTTCTTTGATCTTGCCAGGCACCTTAATGATCTGTTTTTTAATTTTCTTTTCCATCATTTGTTTTGTTTTGTTTTGTTCATTTTTTTGAGACAGCTGGCCTTGAACTCACTGTGTAGCCCAGGCTGGCCTTGAACTCACAGCGATCCTCCTGCCTCAGCCTCCCGAGTGCTGGGATTACAGGCATGTGCCACCATGCCCAGCTCCATCATTTAGAATAATTCAGCTATGTGGCTTTTGATTTACTCCCCATCAATGCCCCATGGACCACCTTCGGGGTAGTTTAGAGTTTTTGCAGGCATTTTCGTGCCTTGTCTTCTCAGGTTTTGTGTGTGTGCACGCACGTGCACATGTGTATGTGTGTGTGTGCGTGTGTGTAGAAGCACATGCTAAGGTTTATGGGTCAATTACAGTGGAAATACTTGTTGCTAGTATGGAGATTTCTTTAGTTAATGTCTGCTTTTCAGCGATGCAGTATAGGCATGGGTAACTACAGGCCTTTGCATTTGTCCCAGTATCCAGCCACCTCCATTACTTTGGAGGATACAGTATAATTGGTCTAGCACCCAAGTGTCTGAGAATGGGCTACAGTATTGTAAATGACACAGAAGAAATCCAAATATGGGCATACAGAGAAAACCAGTCAATAAAATAGCAATAGCAATAGCAATAGCACCCTGGCAATAGCAATAAAATCATATAATGGAGTAAAAGACAAACTGAATATTGACATACTATAAGAACCAATAATGTACTACCTTTAAATATAGAAAAAAGTTTTATTATAATTATAACACTAAGACAAACAAATATCAATGTACAATAAATATCTACTAAATGCAACAACTATATGTCTGCTAATGTAGAGACAGGAGATCCCCATAGGTAGGGAAAAGATAGGATGAAGGCCTCCTAAAGCTATGTTAAAAAGTTAAAGGCCAGGAGACTTTGAAGTAAAGTGTTTCAACCCTTAAATAAAATAACTTTCAGCCCAGAATGAAATATTCTGCAAAATTATCTTTAAAAATTGATGGAGATAAACTAGTCATGGTGGCACATGCCTATAAATCCAGCACTCAGGAGGCTGAGGCAGGAGGATCACCACAAGTTTGAGGCCAGCCTGGACTACCTAGAGAGTTCAAGGCCAGCCTGAACTACAAAGCAAGACCCTGTCTCAAAAAGAAATTGGTGGAGATATAAGGTCTTTCCAGGACTAAGAACATCTTAAGAAATTCATGACCACTGTTGTAGTCAGGGTTTGCAAGGAAACAATACAGGACACAATTTATAGGATTATTTTATAGTAGTCACCCAAATAGTCAAATACAAAAAGAGTGCAGGAAATCTGTCCACACACTAAAGACCCAAAGAATCCAGCTGAGGGCCTGGATTCCACAGCAATGTCCTGCACGAGTCCAGCTGAAGACCTAGAGCCCATGGTAATGCCCCCCACGAGTCCAACTGGAGGCCCAGAGCCCACAACAATGTCTCATGCAAGTCTGTTTCACAGATCTGCACTGGGAAGGCCCAAAGCTCAGTGGTGGAAGCTAGAAAGTCTGTGCCAGCGGGATGAAGGATCTGTGCCAGCAGGCTGAGGGATCTGCACAGGAGGCAGGAAGCGATGCTCAAGTAAGGACCAGAGCTCCCCTGAAAAGAACCACAACCATCCTCAGCAACAACGAGGTCCCAAGCTCCTCTGATGATGAGAACAGCCAAGTTCATATCAGGAAAGCCAGCATGACAAGCTCCTCCAGGAGAACCAACAGCACCACCTCTTCCTCTCCAGTTCTCCTTTATATGTTGTTGTCAACAGTCCTCAGGTGGGCCCTCCACACCCAGCACCACACTGATTCAGTTCAGCTGGGCATTACAAGTTGACCACCAGTTGTCAACCCACCACAACCACCAAACCAGCACTCAAAAAAATCCTCAAGGATATCTTAGAAAGAGATAATGAAACTAACAATGCCAAAAAAGTCTTGTAGAATGAATAAATACAGCAAGTTGGGTGAGCAGTTAAGCAAAAGGGAAGAAAAGAGAATCAGCAATAAGAAAACAATGCAGTGACAATGAGCAGGGCATAGTGACACATGCCTATAATCCCAGCACTTGGGAGGCCGATGCAGGAGGATTGCTGCAAGTGCAAGTTCAAGAAAAGCCTGGGCTCCATAGTGAGATCCTGTCTCAAAAAAAAAAAAAAAAAAAAAAGAAAAAAAAAAAGAAAAGAAAAGAAAAAGAAAAAGAAAGAAAGAAGTAAAGAAAATGCAATGACAAATATAAGTCAATATCTTTCAATAATAACTCTCAGTGTGAATAGTCAACTCCCCAATCAAAAGACACAGATTGGCAGAATGGAACAAAAAACAAAACCCAGTGATATGCTGTACACAAGAAGCTTATCTAATCCAAAAAAAAAAAAAATTCACTGACTAAAAATAAAAAGATGGAAAACAATATACCATGCTCCAGGAGCCTGAAAACAAGCAGGAGAAGCTATGCTATTATCAGACAAAGTAGACTTCAAGCCAAATATGATCAGAATTAGGTAAAGAACACCACTAGATATGTTCTTGGAAAAACTATACTCCAATAAATTGGAGAATCCTGAAGAAATGGTTAGATTCCTAAATGCATATAAATTCCCAAGACTGAACCAAGAAGATATAAAAACCTTGAATAATCCAATAGCAGGCAGTAATAAAAACCTAACTAAGAGAAGCCCGGGACCTAATGGATTCACCACTAAATGCTATAAGAACTGCAGGGAAGATCTAATGTGAATACTCCTCAAACAAATAAAATTGAAAGGGAAAGAGTACTTCCAAACTCATTCCTGGAAGCCAGCATTACCCTGGTTCCAAAACCACACAAGGACTCAACTGAAAAAGATCTTCAGGCCAATCTCTGTAATGAGTATAAATGTCAAAAATCCTCAACAATATACTAACCAACAGAATACAACAAATCATCAAAAAAAAATCTTACATCATGACCAAGTAGGCTTCATCCCAGAGATGCAGGAATTGTTCAACATACACAAATCAATAGCTGGGCATGGTGGCACACACCTGTAACCCCAGCACTCAGGAGGCTGAGGCAGGAGGATTACTGTGAGTTCGAGGCCAGGCTGCACTACATAAGCAGGTTCAAGGCCAGCCTTCACGACTTAGTGAGATCCTGTCTCAAAAAACAAACAAATGAACAAACAAACAAATCAATTAATGTTATGCAACACATAAATAGAGGGGAGGATTTTTTATAAATTACATGATCATCAGGGCCGGTGAGATGGCTCAGCAGCATAAGCTCCTGCCTGGCAAGCATGAGGTCCTGAGGTCGACCCCCGGTACCCACAAAAAAAAAAAAAAAAAAAAATTACACGATCATCTCAACAGATGTAGAAAAATTCTTTGACAAAAATCCAGCATCCTTTCATAATAATAAAAAAAAAAACTGAAGAAAATAGGTATCGAATGTCCTTTTCTGAATCTTACAAAAGCTATTTATGACAAACCTACTGCCCACATTATATTAAATGGGGAAAAGCTGAAAGCTTTCCCTCTAAAATCATCAACAAGGCAAGGATGTCCATTATCACCACTCCTGTTGAATATAGTACTCAAAGTATTAGCCAGAGCAGTCAGGCAAGAGAAAGAACTAAAAGGGATATAGATAGGAAAGGAAGAAGACAAATTATCATTATTTGCAGATAAAATGCTTTTTTCTTTTCTTTTTTTTAAATTAATTTTATTGGTACATTGTAGATATACATAATGATCACATTCATCATAGGGAATTTGTACCTGTACATTATATATCTTCATTCTTTTTTCCCCAATCTGCTAAAATGCTTTAACTCTTTAATTGCTAGGCATGGCAGCACATGCCTATAAGCCCAGTGCTGTGGGAGGCTAAGGCAGGAGGATCCCAATATGTAAATAATTTGGATGGCACTAAATAAATTCTATGGATATTACTGAACAACAACAAAAAAATCTTTGTCCATTTAAAGCCAAATATGTGAAGTCTGGAGCTGCACCCAACAATAGACCCCAGCGAGATCTCCTCACCTTCGAATGGCCATACCTTGGGCTGCTCCGTTGTTCTTACCTATATCGAAGAAGTCCTTTCCTTTCTAGCTGCTACATCTTTATCCACAGTGGTCCCCTCTGGTTGGCACCAAGGCAATGTCCTGGTGGCAGAGCTTGTCATTGGTCATGTTCAGCTTGACAGGGCAGATAATGAGCTTCAGGTGTATTCATCATGTTGCAACCACCCCATCCCTCCCCTAGTGGCTGAGCAGTTTATTACCAGACCCAGCTCTGCTAAAATTCATCTCCAAAGGGCCATTTGGCAGCACATGGCAGGCAACAACCAAGCTGAGGGTTTGCGTCACCTCAATGGTTAGAAACTGATTTATCAAGGAATCTAAATTCAATTTATGGAACAGTGGTTGGGAAAGTTATGGATTAATAGAGCTTTACTGTTAAACAAGAGAGTCAATGCCATTTTTGCTGTGCATCAGATTTGAGATTTTAGAGAAGCTACCTAACCTCTTTGAATCCGTTTTACCACATGGATGCAAGAGAATGGGATATAGAAAGAGAGTAGGAGGAGAAATCAGAGGAGACAGAGAGAGTGGGGTGTTACCTAACAGGGGTCTCAGGGTTTTTTTTTCTAGGTCCTTGGTGTCCTAAACAAAGAATAGGACAAGACACACAGAAAGGGCAATGAAAATATATATTTATTGAAGGTGAAAGAAAGTACACTCCTTAGGGTTGGAGTGGGCCAGGAAAGAAAACTCACAGTGGCCCAAAGAGTAAAGGAGAAGGGGCCTTTATTATCATTAATACCTTGTATCTAGATGCCCCCCCAGCCTCATGCAGTCATGGGTGGGGTTTTCAGAGGTGGCTGGATCTGGGGTGTGCGATGCTGTGAACAAGAATGTAGTGCTCGCGGGGCTGGTGAGATGGCTCAGCAGCATAAGCGCCTGCCTGGCAAGCGCAAGGTCCCGAGTTCAACTCCCGGTACCCACATACGAAAAAAAGGGCCAGTGATATCACTCAGCGGCACGGGCACCTGCTGGCGTTCGAGGTCCTGAGTTTGACCCCTGGTACCCACAAAAAAAAAAAAAAAGAATGTGGTGCTCGGGCCAGTGATATAGCTCAGCAGCATAAGTGCCTGCCTCGCAAACACGAGGTCCTGAGTTCAGTTCCTGGTATCCACATAAAGAAAAAAAAAAAAAAATGTTGTGCTCAGCAATAGATGCACACCCCTGTTTACAGTTTGTGATAGCTGAATCTTGGAAACAGCCCAAAGGCCCATCAACTGATGAATGGATAAAGATTTTTTTTTATATACAATGCAGTACTACTCTCACATAAAGAAGGATAAGCTTGAGACATTTCTAGCTCAATGGATGCACTTTGAGACCATTCTCTTAAGTGAAGTAAATCAGGCACAAGTGTGTAAATACCACATTGTTTCTCTGGTGTGAGAAACTGAAAGTGTAAATAAGAACCAAAATGTATAATAGATATCGTGAATTAGGAAGAAAATGGTGAAATGGGAAAGGGAACTAGGGAGGAGGAGGGGGAAAAGAAGGAAGAGAAAAGAAAAAAATGATGAGAAAAGAAGGAAAATATGGAAACAAAGGTTATGTAAATACAGAGGGGAAGAGGGGTTGAAGGGAAGGTAGGGGAATGGGGAAAAAAAGAATCAAGTTGTATCATGTACAGGCACAAATTCCCTATGATAAATGTGATCATTATATATACTTGACATGTACCAATAAACTTAACTAATAAAAAGAATCAGAGTGAAGCTCTAGAAGGAACCATAAAAAAAAAAAGCGATGCTGGGATTGATTCGTGGTGTGGTGCTAGGATTAAGGCTGCCCCATCCCGGGTGTGAGTGCTACCTGCTTAAGAGTGGGTAGCCTGGATGTGTGGGCTTAGCTCAAAGCACGGATGTTTATTTGTCTTGAAATCTAATGTTACAGCTGGACTTGAGTTGCGGGTAGTATTGGTAAGGTTAAAGAGGATCACAGCACCTCGACGAATAGGTCAGAATATTTTCTGTTCTATCATAAAAGGTAGACTATGACAGATCCAGCAATTGGAAAGATTATTTTCCCATGTGATCATTTAGAAGTTTACTAATGAGTTTTGTTCCAAGCTCCTTCAAAGAAGGACGCATGGTGGAGAGGGCTATTAGATAGACCAGCAAGAGCCTGAGAGTCAGGGCCGGAGCAAAAGTGCCCACTCTGCGCATCCAACTAAAAACAGGAGTCTCGAGACAGATGCCCACCTGAGCTCTGGTGAATCAGGGGTCATTAATGATTACTTACCTATATTCGGAGCCACACTGGAGTCTTGTTCTTAAGAGAAGGGCCTTAAATCTTCCAGCAGTTTCCAGGAGTAACTCTTCCTTTTAGTATTCTCTTGCCTCTGGCAGTTCAGGCAGGGCAGGTTTTTATCCTAGAAAGGCGAATCCAGAAGTCCATTCCTGCCACCTTCACTGAAGTGAGTGTGGCTATGGTCACTGAAATGGGGCCCTTTTTTTTTTTTTTTTTTTTTTTTTGTGGGTACCGGGGGTCAACCTCAGGACCTCGCGCGCCAGCAGGCGCCTGTGCTGCTGAGCGATATCACCAGCCCTTTTTTCGTATGTGGGTTCTGGGAGTCAAACTCAGGCCCTCGCACTTGCCAGGCAGGCACTTATGCCGCTGAGCTATCTCACCGGCCCTCCATCTTGGTTTTTATTGACCTGCAGGAGCCCCTTCTTTCCAAATTTTAAGGACCATTTTGTCCCCAAGGTGGACACCGAGTTTTCTGCTGGGACTAAAAGCAGGCAAGATGTGGGTTCCAAATTCTCAAATGGTCTGTTAGAACTGACCTAGTACCTTCCAGGTCCATGACCATGTTGCTGGCCTCCCATAAACATTTCACAAGGGCTTGTATTAATTCTAGTCCTAGGCGTATTTCTGACTCTTAATGAGGCTATTGGTAACATCTAGAGCCAGGATTCTGAAGTCTCTTGGCAGAGTTTAATTAGGATGCATGTTAAGTTCTCAGCAGCTTTTTCAACTTTACCTAAGGCTTGAGGTCACCAGGCATAGCACAAATAATATTTCATACCAAGGACTTCTGCTTTTTCTTGTGTTATTTGAGAAACAAGAGGGGGCTGTCATCACTCCAGTGTGACCACAGCAGCCCCAGTCGAGGAATATGTTCTTTAAGTAAGAATTTACTTCTGTGTAGGGCCAGTGAGATGGCTCAGCGG
Organism: Erethizon dorsatum; assembly: GCA_028451465.1. Classification (NCBI taxonomy): domain Eukaryota; kingdom Metazoa; phylum Chordata; class Mammalia; order Rodentia; family Erethizontidae; genus Erethizon; species Erethizon dorsatum. Next base: position 56,485,149 of record CM051828.1, read on the forward strand.
CGTAAGCGCCTGCCTTGCAAGCGCGAGGGCCCAAGTTCAACTCCCGGATCCCACATACGAAAAAGGGGCCGGTGATATTGCTCAGCGGCACGGGTGCCTGTTGGAGAGCAAGGTTCTGAGGTCGACCCCCCGGTACCCACCAAAAAAAAAAAAAAAAAAAAGAATTTACTTCTGTGGCTCTTTCGGATTGAGTAGGAAAGGCCTCTATCCACACAATAAAGCTCTTTATTAACACTAATGGTTGGTTTTATCCTCTACAGGGTGTTGAGTGAAGTCTATTTGCCATTCTTCACAAGGTAAGTACCTCTCCCTTGGACAGGTTCAAGCAATGGGGGTGGCCTGTTGAAGTCATACCTAGTCCCACAAAAACCCAATCAACTGATGGGTATGCTGGTGACACCTGTAATCCTAGCACTTGGAAGGTTGAGGCAGGAGGATTGCTGGAAGTTCAAGGCCAACCTGGGCTACATAGTGAGTTCAAGGCCAGCCTGAACTACATAGTGAGACCCTGTCTCAAAAAAAACAAAAAACAATGGACCATGGCCAAAGTAGCATCATGTTACATGTGAAATGAATCATGTTACATTTAATACCCCTCCACAAGTTTCTCTAGGGAGAAACAGTAATTCTCCCAAATTCTACCAGGCCTCTTGCTTAGCGCCATCATGGTCCCTGGCCCATTGCTGCTCAGCCTTGATGTATTTAGGTTCTAGGAATCATTGGTCTCTACAAAAAAAAAAGGGAGCTGATGCCAGAAGTGGTCCTAGCACAGCCTTTCAGGCTTCCTTATTGGCCTTCTGATTTCCCAGTGAGATAGGGGTTAAAGTAATCATAATGGCTCAACTCTGGGTGCACATATGGATCTTGTGAAGTCCTTAGAAAATACTGACACCGGGGCCCACGCTGGGCCTGTTGATTAGAATCTTCGAGGTTGAAGATTTGTTTTATAGTTTAAAAGAGAAATACAAAATGTATCCAAACTTCTAATACATTCCACCCCAGACTAGAAAATAAAAATAACAAAACAAACTCTTTCTCCACCAAGCTACAACATGGTAGACCCTCAGATACTTTACAATGAATGAATGAATGAATGAATAAACTAATGTAGATCTTAGGCCGACTGTGGTGGTGTACACATATAATCCCAGGATTCTAGAGGGTAAGGCAGGAAGATCATGAGTTCAAGCTCAGCCTGGGCAACTTAGGGGGACCCTGTCTTGAAATGTATGAAAAGGGCTGCGGTATCGCTTAGTGGCAGTGGTAGAGCACTTGCTTACCATTGTGATGCCTTCAGTTCAATCCTCAGTACCAAAAAGAAAACAAAATCCTCAGAGCAATGAGATTTTTGAATGATGCCCATGGATTAAATGGTAGCACCATATCACTGCTGATTTCCAGCTGTCGATGGATATTCCCTGGTCATACAGGAAACTGTCCTTGTTTTTAGGTAACACAAATAAGTGTTTTAGGGGAGAGGGGCATCATGTCTGCAATTAGCCTCAAATGAGCCAAAAAATTTTAGTAATAGTACTGTGGATGGGGATGAAGTGAGAGCCAGACTCTGTGAAGATTACACAGAAGCACTATTTTTGCAATTTTTCGGAACATTTTAAATTATTTGAAAGCAAAAAAGAAAAATTCAAAACTTGTTTTCTAACACGTTGTTAAAAATTATATGTGGCTTTATGGCAAAAGAGCAAAATATGTGTAATTATTATATATCTGTATGTAATATGTAACTGTTTTTATCAGAATAAACTATTGTTTTTTGTGGGTTTTTTGTTGTTGTTGTTGTTGTTTGTTTGTTTGTTTTTGAGACAGGGTCTTGCTATAAAGGCCAGGTTGCTCTTATACTCATGATCCTCCTGCCTCCAATAAACTATTTTTACCCCCACTGATGCTGACAATAACAGAAAAAGGCAAGCTGCAGGCCGCTCCTTCCTACACCACATTGACATTCACCTAAGACCGACAGCTGGGTGAGGAGAAGAATCCTGCCTGAATCATCGCAGGATGTGTTCCAGGGCACAGAGAGGATCGACAAGATCAGGACTATTTTCCTCTTTCTCTCTCTCCCCCTCTTTTTCTCTCTCCCTCTTTCTCTCCCTCACTCTCTTGATCTGTTGATCTCTCTCATAGCAGTGGTACAGGGAATTGAACCCAGGAAGTGCTGAGCTATATCCCCACAACCCTTTTTTATTTTATTTCGAGGCAAATTCTTACTAAGTTTACCAGGCTGGCCTCTGACCTTATCCTCCTGCCTCAGCCTCCTGTGTGTAGCTGTGATTACATACATGCACAATCAAACTGACAAGATTATAAATCTCTTAATGACTCTTTCCAACTCTGTTCCACTTGATCTCCTGGCTGCACAACTGTCTTAACTCTGATCTTTAGAAATCTGAGAAGTGCCAGGCGTGGTGGCGCACGCCTGTAATCCTAGCATGTGGGAGGCTGAGGCAGGAGGATCACAAGTTCGAGGCCAGCCTGAGCTACATAGTAAGTTCAAGGGCAGCCTGAACTACATAGGGAGACCCTGTCTCCCCCCGACAAAAAAAAAAAAAAAAAAGAAATCCAAGAACTATGTTTCACAGGAAAGTCAAACACACAGACAAGTTGAAACAGGGACAGAAAAGTCTAAACTAAATTAGAATAGTTTGCATTTCATCTTTGTAGACTGAGTTTTGTTTTTGTTTTTTCTCTTGCTTTGGCAGTGCTAGAGATCAAACCCAGGGCCCTCACATTGTTCCACCATTGAACTACATCTCCAGCCTATGGACTGATTTTTTTTTTTTTTTAAATGTGGGTACTGGGAGTTGAACTCAGGATCTCGCGCTTGCTGGGCAGGTGCTTATGTCGCTGAGCTATCTCACCGGCCCTGGACTGATTTTTTTTTTAAGTAAACGTCCATTCATGTTAAAGGTACAGAGAATAACATGCTAAGTGAGAAGTGACAGTAGCATGAGCCAGGGGAAGATGAAGCCAAGCGTGGGAGAGGAAGCCAGCATCAGAAACGGGTAGGACCAGATGCAGAGACTGGGTAGACACATGTGAAGAGGAAGGGTCAAGGCAACACTAGACAGATCAGACATAAGGAGAAAACAAACACAGTCAACTATAGAAAGGGTTTGAAATATAGCCAACGCTCAAAAAATTGGAAGTATTTATCTTCTCTAAAGCATTATATTTATTTATACCTAAGAAAGCAAACTTGATGTATGGGGTTTTAAATTAATGGATTTTGGTTAATCCTGGCCAGGTGTCTGTTCCTGATACACTTGGATTCTGGGCAAACCTACTTAACCTCATTACACTTTAAAACATGTTGCTAGGTAACTACACCCAAGGTACTTTCTGATCCCTAGATCAAGATATTCATGCTAAAAAGGAGGTAAGCTAATTTGAAGGTTAGGGAGAGTAGATACTCTCTCATAAGCGCTTTAATCATCTTTCATCGATAGAGCCATCTCTGCATGAACAAAGTCAAGTATTTTGCAAAGGAAGCTGAATATTCACTTGCCTGGTTTTAGTGATCTTTTTCAAAGCATGAGGAAATATATAGGCCCTTCCCACAGAATAACCTATAGCTCTTCTCCCTGGTTTTATGAAGCAAAGTTACGGATGTGTGCAACAGCATATGAGAGAGAATACAATTTATTTTCCTGCACCTTCTTGTGGAAATGGGAAGTCAAAGAGAGAGAGATTATGTTGGAGTGCCTGGGTTCCTTGGGAAAGAGCAGCCCCAGGAGATGTACCATGATGGTAGACTTGGGATTGCTAAATTTAGCATTTAGACTCTAGGCCCCAAAACTCCAAAAGGGATAGGGCACTGAAGGCAGAAACAGAGAACCAAAAGCACACAGAAAAGACATGTATGCCAATCAATGTTCAGCATCCTATGAATGAATTCATGCATATAATTTTCTAGTTGCATAACTCAGCTATCTGATCTAATGCTAAAACATTTCCTGTGTATTTCTTGAACAAAATAATAATAACAGTATGGGCCACAAAAATATGGTGTATCTATAAAGACCATCAAGATGAGTGTTAAGTGCCAGTGATTACACTGGACAAATCAACCAGAATGTTCTGGAAGCCGGGCATGGTGGTGCACATTTGTAATCTCATCACTCTGGAAGGCTTAGGTAGAAGGATTTCAAGTTCACAAGTTCGAGCCCAATCTGGGCAATTTAGTAACTTAATGAGACCCCCCTCAAAATAAAAAATAAAAAGGGCTTGGGATGTAGCTCAGGGTGAAGGCCCTGGGTTCAATACCCCCCACCAGAAAAAAAAAAAAGAAAAAAAAGAAAGAATGCTCTAGAAATCATCAACGTGGGATCATCCATTAAAACATACTTTCTAAATCTTATTTGAATGAAATATTCTTGAGATGTGGTGCACTGGGTGCAAAAAAACAAATCAAATCAGAATAAAAAATGTTTTCCATAAAATCTTGAGGTGGATTCAGTTGTTCCCTTTCCTCTGTTTTTTGTTTTTTTTTTTTTTCTCATTAAAATCCAATCTATGACACACTTAAAGCTCCCTCCAGCTAACAGTACTATGTAGAAAGCAATATCCTGTGTGTGGCCTGGAGTATAATATCAAGTGAAGGCTCTCTGGCTTCCAAACTCCATGTAACAGCTCAACTGTCAAGATCCAAGAGGATCACTGACTGCAGAATCCAGATACCCTGCCAGGTAGGAGTGTGCAAAATATATTGTTAATAAATACTGGAGAGTAGGAAGTAAGGTATACACAATATTCCCCGGTTTATTGGGGGTGAGGGGGAAGAATAAAACAATTCAAAAATTAAGTTTGAGGGAAAATTATCCCAACCCTGGACATTCAAAGCATGGTACCACTCAGCCTATTCTATAATAATTATTCAGTTACACCTGGTTTTGCTGATCGCCATGCAGTTGGGTTTTAATTCAGCAATGTTCTCCCCTAAAGCTCAAAATGGATCATGCTTTTCATATGATCACCGATAGCTTTAGCTCCCTTCTTCTGATGGAAAACTACAAATGAACACACAGAGAACACATGGTTTGAGATCTTCATATCATCGTTATTTAAACATCATGGCAAAATGAAGAAATTTTAAAATATGTCTGACCCCAAGTTTCATTTAACCTCATTGGAGTACATCCCCACTGTAAGATCACCGCTCAGGAATATAACACATTTCTGGGCACATTTTGGGGCATGCACAAACACAGCTGTTTAGTAACTAAACTCTACCCTGTCCAGAGAGCTCTGCCCCTTCCTAAAAACCACAAAGAAACAAAACACGAGTAAGCCCAGCATGGCGACACTCCTATAATCCCAGCACTCTGGGAGGCTGAGGCAAGAAGATCACAAGTTCAAGCCTAGCCTGGGCAACCCAATGATTTAGTGAGGTTCTGTCTCAAAATAAAAAATTTTAAAAGGGCTAGGGATGTATCTGAACGAGAAGGCCCTGGGTTCGATCCCCAGTACAAAAGAAGGGAGGAAGGAGGAAGAAAAGAAAGAAGGAAGGGAGGAAAGAAAAAAGAAATGAAGGAATGAAGGAAGGAAAGGAAAGGAAGGGCATTCTTTTGAGACTCCATAAAAGCGAAATGTACCCTTTGTTAGGTACTGCTTTGTCTGTGGAATAACCAACTTTACTGTCTTTTTAGTAAAAGACAGGCTTCTTCCTTAACAGCGCTGGCTAGCACTTCTGTTCCTTTGAAAATGTCAAGATGGGGAGGGCCGGTGAGACGGCTCAGCGGCTTAAGCGCCTGCCTTGCAAGCGCGAAGGCCCGAGTTCGACTCCCGGAACCCACATACGAAAAAGGGGCCGGTGATATCGCTCAGCGGCACGGGCGCCTGTTGGCGCGTGAGGTCCTGAGGTCGTCCCCCCGGTACCCACAAAAAAAAAAAAGATGGGGAGATTTTCCAAAGCAAGTCCACAAAGAGCTCATTAGTCCACGTTAGAAGCAGGAGCAAACTGCTCCAGGAATGATAGCATAAGTTCCTTCCTGTGTGAAAAGGAAGGGAGTTCACCCACTACACATGCAGCTCTGAAAGGATTGTGAGGGCCTCCCAGAGGACAGCAGTAGTAAGTGGAATCCTGAAAGGGAGGGATAAAAGGCCAAATAGAGCTGGCAGTAAGGACAGGCAAAGTGGGAAGGGTATTCCAGGTGGTAAATGCAGCAAATGGAAATGCATGAAGCCCTAGAAATAGCCGCATTCAACCTGACCAGCAGACTGACCCCAGCTGTGGCTCATATGCAATCTCTGTATCAATCATCAAACTCCTGAGCCTGAAGCTCATGTATGGAATCGGAATCTGGAGCCCTGGATTTGGCATATTAAATAAGCAGTCCAGAGGATTCTATCAGAGCCAGGGCTTGCATAAGAGCATAAGAGAATGGAATTTTTAGAAGACTCATTCTAGTACCAGGGTGGGAGAATGGATTTGAGCTAGACAAGATTTGGGCAGGGAGTCATCCAGATGTGACAGCTTGGGAACAGAAGAGCTGAAGAGAAATCATAAGACATATGAACGGATAAAGAAAATGTGGTATTTATACACAACAAAGGACTACTCCGCCATAAAGATAAACTTGAGTTGTGAGCAGGAAAATGGATGTGACTTGAGAGCATAATGTTAAGTGAAATAAATCAGACACACAAGCTTAAATACTGCATGGTTTCTTTTATATGATAAACCAAAAAGTATAAATAAAAGAGCAAAATAAAAGATAGATAATAGTGAACAAGGAGATAGAGCTTTTGCAAATGGGAAGGGGATGAAGAGATGGAGGGAGGCAGAGGAGGAAAGAAGAGGAAAGACATGAAAAAGAATTAAGATGTGTTATGTGCATGCACCAACTCTCCACAAGGAATATAATCATTATGTACTGCAAACATGTACTAATACAAGTTTAAAAACAAGAAGTTGATTGGAAGGGGGACCTGATTCAATGATATAGTAGCAGGCCGGTGAGACAGCTCAGTGGCATAAGCGCCTGCCTGGCAAGCGCGAGGTCCTGAGTTCGACTCCCGGTATGCACATATGAAAAAAAGGGCCGGTGATATCGCTCAGTGGCACAAGTGCTTGCTGTCGTGCGAGGTCCTGAGGTCAACCCCTGGCACCCACAAAAAAAAAAAAAAAAGATATAGTAGTGATGAGATGTGGGCAGGGTGTCTCTAAGCAGAGAGAGACATCAAGAAAGACCCTGCCCCAGGATTCCAGCTTGAGTGCTGGCTGGGTACTGCTGATCACAAGAGGTCTAGAAGAGATAAGTTCAGTTTTAGGTGCACTGAGTTTGAAATGGCTGTGAATCTCAGGCACAGGAGACAAGTATGGAACGAAAAGATGGACTTAAGAAATCATCAATGATTTATATATAAATCATTTCTATTTTTATATGTAAATCATTTATATATAAATCATAAATATAATTTATATTTTATTAGGTATTATAAGTCATCTAGTATCATTCAGAGTATACAAGAGGAGGCGTAGAGATTATATGCAAATATTGTGTCATTTTATGTAGCTGCAGCATTTGGTACCTTCAGAGAGTCCAATCTCCCATGGGCACCAAGAGCTACCCCTGTGGTGGCTTTGGTTTTGCTAGCCGTGGCATCCTCTGCAGCACTTGACCATCTCAGGCAGCAACAGAGAAAGAAGCGGCTGGAGTGCCGGGGACTCAGCCTCTCCTGAGAAGTGGTCCCCTCATCCTGATGGCTTCCTCCTGGGGACCGTCTGAACTACCAAAACCCAGATCTGGAAACAAAAACCTCCTGTGCTTTTCTGCAGTTTATTTCTGCCCTAATGTGTGCCTGTCATCTCCACACACACACACACACACACACACACACTCACACACACACGTACACACACTCACACGCACACTCACATACTCCACAGGCGATTGCCTGCCAGATGAAAGCACTATTCTCTGTCTTACCACTTGCTACTTGGAATAGCAATGAATGTTGAACTTCCTTCTGTTTTATGCTTATATTCACCGGCAGCCAAAGAGCTGGTATGAAGATCAAGAAGCAGAATTATTTTAAGTCGTAATCTGAGTTTCAAAATTAATTACTCCTTCCATTCAATTTTCAAGCATTACTCCCTCTCCTCACTGCCTCCTAAGATATCTTCTTGTCCAGGCTTTCCCTGGCTCCCTGCTTACTCCACAGAGGTACATACATCTAGAGGGACTGCAAACGACCTCCCTGCACTGCTCTTTGTGCTGGACGGGAGTGAGAGGTGCCTCTCTGGCCAATCTCCTGTCCCAGGGAGACTGGGACTCAAGGAGCCAAGGAGAGAGAACCTCCCCCGCTGGGTTCAGGGCTTCCACACACATCCAGGTCACCAATCTGATTATCTGATTGATTTCTTTTTGTTTTTAAAATAATAACCATTCTTTCCATGTTCTTTGTCTTTTCTTCCTGGAAATCAGAATAATTCTCTCCCTCTCTCTCTCTCTCTCCCTCCCTCCCTCTTTCTCTCTCAGTGCTGGGAATTAAACCCATAGTCTTGTGCATGCTCTACACCGAGCCACATCCCCAGCTCTCCTTTGTGTTTCTTAACTAGCTGGGCATCTCACCACACCACTGTTGATGTCACCCAAGATATCACAGGGGTGTTTACCACCAGCATTGCAGCCCACAGACGGGGCAGTCTCCAAGGTCTCTTTAATGATATCAGAGATTTCTCTGGCTAAAGATCAGTGCCACATCTATGGGGCAACGTTGACAATCTTATGAAAAGTGATTTTTCCCCTGTGTTTAATGTGTGTGTTTGTTTGTTTCTCTGTCTTTTGGCAGTTTCTTGAGGACTTTGATGATCAGGCCAAAGCCCGAAGGTGCCACCTCAACCTGAGCCTGTCTGTTCTGAGTGGCAGTTTCACTCTGATCCTAAGATCATCCTGTCACAGGGTGCCTTGGTAATACCAACACCAGCCTTTTTCCAGACAAATCCATGGGGCCATCTTGAGGGCCAGCACAGATGTGGCACCAACTTCACTACAAGTGCACCCTGGGAATATGACGATGATCTCACTTGGTCCACTGGGTGACATGGTAGAGGTGACTGGTGTTGGGTGAACCTAGATTTGGAACAAATGAAGAAAGTGGCGCTTGGTTTCCTCTGAGCTAAAAATCAATACCTGAAAGTCGTTTTTTTTTCCTGAGACAGAGTCTAAGTTGCCCAGACTGGCCTTGAACTCTCTATCGTTTTGCTTCAGCCTCCCAAGTGCTGCGATTGCAGGTATGCATCACTGTGCCCTGCTCCAGAAGTCGTTTTAAATTCATTAAACCTACTCAATAGGTTCCCTAATTTTCCTTTTTTCTCTCTCACGTTTTTATCTCTTTAAATTTCCTATGATATTTCTTCAATTCTGTTCCAACCTTTTTTTTTTTTTTTTTTGTGGGTACCGGGGGATCGACCTCAGGACCTCACGCGCCAGCAGGTGCCCATGCCGCTGAGCGATATCACCGGCCCCTTTTTCGTATGTGGGTTCCGGGAGTCGAACTCAGGCCCTCGTGCTTGCCAGGCAGGCGCTTAAGCCGCTGAGCCATCTCACCGGCCCCAACCCTTTTTTTTTTTTAGACAAGGTCTCACTTTGTTGTTCTGAGACAGAAAAACAAACCACGCTAGGACCGCCCCCTCCAAGGACTCAACCCTGAGCCCCGCTGGTCAGATGACTTTATGTTCTTACTTTGACCTCAACCACAAGATCACAACAGTCTCTGTACCTTGCTGCGCCTCTCCTCCTCCCCTTCCTAGTGTGAGACCTCACTCCTCATGCATACCTTGCTTTGTCCCTCTTCCCTTCTTCCCCTGTGAGCTGCTTCACAGCCCTGTTACCTGACTCCCCTGGCCGAAGAGGCCGACCAGGTGTTCAAAGTTATAAACCTGTCACCTTTAAGTAGCTGCCTTTCTTTGACTCACCCTCTCTCACCTCAAACTCTATATAACAACTTCCCCAACTCAGATTCAGGGCTCAGATTTTGGAGTGCTAAGCTTCTCTGGGCCTGCTAGCAAAAATAAAGAGATCTCGCCACTTCTCCTGAGTGCCTCTCAATAGTTTCCTATGTCATCAGTGAATCTGACTTCGCTGTAACATTTGGTAAAATCTGAAATTGCTGTAACTGTCAGGCTGGCCTTGAGCTCACTATGTAGTTCAGGCTGGCTTCAGACTCATGGCGATCCTCCTGCCTCAGCCTCCCGAATGTTGGGATTATGAGCGTGTGCCATCACGCCTGGCTTCTATTGATATTTTTCATCTGTAACATCAGATTGAGTTATTGTAAGAACTCTTTCTCTTTATAACCCTTGTTCTTGTTTCTCGCATGTAATATCTAATCTCCTGGAGGCCACTGTGGTATGTGGGGGTTTTGATATTATCTTCTGTTTGCTGTACTGCTCGTGTTGTTCTTTCTCGGTGTTTGTTTTGGGAGTTCTCTATTTTCATGTCAGAGAAGTTTTTCAAATGTGTCAGAATTATTTGCTGATGGTTCATACTTAAGAACAAGGCACTGAAAAGATAATCGAAGTCTCTAAGTACTTGAGCACATACATTGATTGCAATCTTTACTTAGAGCAGAGACTTTGTCATTCCCTTGGAAGAGCCCTATTGTCAGAATCTGTAAAGCTTTCAGGAGACAATCACTTCCTCCAGAGACCAGCTGGGAATCTAGGTGACAGTGTTCTGTGAGAGGCAGGAGAGTAACTGGGGAAGTCCTTCTGCAGCAGTCAAGCTCTATTGTATTCTATTATTTTATTTTATTTGTGTGGAGGGGTAGTACTTGGGATTGGACTGAGGGCCTGAAATTCACACTGAACCTAGACTTTTATAATTTTTTTTTTTCAAGACAGTCTTGCTAAGTTGCTAAATTGCCCAGGCTGAGTTTGAACTTGTAATCTTTCTGCCTCAACTTCTCAGCACTCTGGGATTACACCCAGCTGCAACAGTCAAGCTTCTTCACTTCCCCCACTTTTCAGGGCAGCACCTCACCACACCCCAGATCATGGCATCTGACTTCTGAGCCTCCTGTTCATGTTTCCAGGAAGTGACGGGGGCTGTGAGGGGGTTAGGCGGAGAGGAAGCTCAGTCCATGTGAGTTGAAGAAGATCTAAAGAAAGAGGAGATGGAAGATACATTCATTTAAAAGGTTGTCAGTCCTGCTTGCCCTCCCACTATGATTTTATTGCCCCAAACTTTCTCGGGTTCTATGCAATAAACCTGTGTTTTTCTTCTGTGTATACCCTATTCTTTTGTGATTTTCAGTTTCCAAGTAGTTGATATTCTTTCACTTGCTTTTCCAAATATCTCTGGCCTTTCAGCCCTGCCACTTGTCCCTTCTTTTTTCTCTTTGCTATCATAGGTTATATTCTTTTATTCATTGCTTGTCACTTCCCTGGACTTTGGAGAAGGGCTAGTGATGAACTTACGGCTCAATCTACCATGTGACATTAAATTTCTGATTTCTAAACATGTTAAGGACTCCATGTGTGGGATTCTAGGGAACACCAAGAATGTAGTCAAAACACAATGCCGTCTCAATAATCCAAGAAGCAGAGCCATTATATGGGGGGAAAAATCTTACATGAAGATTTATAGTATGGCAAAAAACCCCATTTGTATAAAAATCAATGCTATCAGTAAAGCTACATAATTATAAACATTTTTTTCCTGTGTATCTATGGACTGAGCCGATTATTGTAATTATACCCTTGGGAAAGCTATTGGAATTCAATTAAAAGTCATTTCCACCAGCATTCAATTTAGCATACTGCTTTCGAGCACGAGAATTGACACTTGGCTTAGAGTATCTTGACTGTGGTTTGGCCCTCAGAAACACAACGTGTGAGGTTGTAGCGAACAAATTAAGAGTTTTGACACAAACTACTAAAACTCACAGAACCAGACAACAATGAAGCTGCAGGCACATGTAACATTCATAACACAAATGCTGAAATTCTTTCTAAGGAAGCATGCTTTTCATCTAAAAAAATCTGGATATCCAAATAGGAGAATGGCCCAATAAGTGGAGGCAAATCAAAACCATAAAATACAATGACTTAGTTAAAGTTAGGGTAAAGTCCATAGGAATTAATAAGGTTAGACTCTAAGATATAAGAGGCAGAGAGAGAAAAACACACTGTTTAAAGTACTGACTTCTGGGAAGTTGTCTTTGTCCATTTGGGCTGTGATAACAATGTCCTATGCACTGGATGGTTTATAAACAATAGAAATTTATTTCCTCGCAGTTCTGGAGGCTGGAGGTCCTACATCTGTGTTCCAGCCTGGGCAGATTCTGGTGAGGTTCCTCTTTTGGGTTGCAGAAAAATTCTTACTAGATCCTCGCATGGCAGAAAAAAAGCAAGAGAGCTGTCTAGGGTACCTTTTATTTTATTTTGTCTTGTTTTGTTTTGTTTTGCTTTTTGAGAGAGGGTCTCACTATATAGTTCAAGCTGGCCTTGAACTCACTATGTAGCCTAGGCTGCTCTCAAACTCATGACCATCCTCCTGCCTCAGCCTCCTGAGTGCTGGGATTGCAAGCATGTGCCACTACACCCAGCTGAGGTCCCTTTCAGAAAAGCAATGATGTCATTCATGAGGACTCCACCTCAAGACCTAATAAACTCGCTAAAGTCCCATCTCCTAATACTGTCCACAATAAAGGTTAGGATTCCAACACACAAATTTGGAGATGGGAGGATATGGAGGACATGACTATTCAGCCCATGAAATAGTAGGAAAGGAGACTGAAACGGAAGAGTTTGATTAAGAGAAGTATTAAACTTATCTATATTACCTATTGCAGAAAGAACTGTTAATATCTCACCTTTATAATTAAAAATAATTACTTCAGCTGAGCAGAGTGGCACATACTTGTAGTCCCAGCACTTGGGAGCCTGAAGCAAGAAAACCATGAGTTCATGGACAGCCTTGGTGACATAGCAAGTTGGAGCCCAGCATGGTTAGCAAGATTGTACCTCAACAAACCAAAAATTAATAATAATAATAATAATGTTCTTAAATGTTTTAATGTATGAATGCTCTCCTGGAAAGTTTCTTAACCACGAATTTTTTCTAAGCAAGCCATGGTAAATAATCATGTTGAAGACAGCAGTATCTAGCTCTAGGTAAGAGGGAATAAGCCACTCCACCCTTTCTGTCCTATTGCAAACCAGTGATGAGTTTCCTGCTTTTCCTCCAGAATACCCTGTCCTAGACTCAAGGAAACCCAAAGCTGAAAGAGGACACTGGATACAGACAGAATTCCAGAAGAAACCCTCAGGTTTTGATCCAAGGAATAAAGAATAAAAATTCTAACTGTACTCAGACAAGTAGAAGAAGAATACCTATTTTCTAGAAACATTACTTTTGTATTCTCTCCCACATGTCCCAGCCCACAAGCAGTCCGACAACAGTGTCGATAGTAATTGTGGTAACAGCAGGGCCTTATGGTCATGAAAAATTTGGAGCCTTCCAAATATCCTACATGTGTGAATGAATAAACAAAGGGTGGTATAGCCATAAAATAAAATACTAGTACAGAAAGAAAAAGGAATGAACTACTGAAATATACAACCCAGATGAATTGCAAAAGCATTATGCTGAGTAAAGTAAGCCAGTCTCAAAAGTCATATACTCTATGTTCTATCTGGAATTGTTTTATTTCTGTTTTGAGACAGGGTCTTCCTTTGTAGTTCAGGCTGGACTCAAACTTGCATCTATCCTGCCTCAGTTTCTCAAGTGCTGGGAGTACAGGCATGTGCCACCACACCCAGCTACATGTTCTGTTTGTACAACAGTCTCAAAAAGACAAAACCACAGTGACAGAACAGATCAGTAGTTGCTAGTGATGAGGAACTTAAGGACAGGATGATAACAAAGGGCAGAGCATGAGGGAGAATTTTTGTGATGGAACTTACTGTGGTTGGATGACTGTCCCCTGAAGGTCCATATATATACACTTGTTCCCAGGGTGGCAGTATCGGAAGTTGCTGTAGACCTTTAGGAAGTGAGGTCCTTAGGTCATTTGGGGTACGGCTTTGAAGAGGATTGTGGGATTTTGGTCTCAGTCTCTGTTTCCTGAATTAAGATGTGGGTTTTTACTGTATCATAGTTAACTTGATTGTCAACTTGATTGGATTGAGAGACACCTACCAGTAGGAAATTAGTAAAGCACCTTTCTGAGTGCCTCTGGGTGTGTGTGTGATTTGATTGGCACATGAAGCAGCAAACTGGGGAGGGGGAACTGAACCTGAATGTGGATAGCTCTATCTAGTAGGCTGAGGACCCGGATAGGACAAAAGTGAAATGAGGAAGCTCACCTCTGCTTGTTCTTGTCTTTGCTTCCTGGCTGCCATGACATTAGAGCATTCCTCTACCACAGCCTTATGTCATGATGTTTCTGCATCACCACAGCCCCTAAAAGCAGAACCCAGCCAACTACAAAACCATGAGCCAAAATAATTCTGTTCTCCTATAAGTTGATGTTTTCAGGTATTTTGTCACAGTGATGAAAAGCTAACTAATACACACACCCTTCCACCATGATGCATCATCGTCACCAGAAGCCCAAACCAACAGAGCTGCCCAACCTTGGCCTTCAGCTTCCCTCTCTTTACTTCCTAAAGGCCTGTGTCAAAGTATTTCATTATAGCAGTGGAAAGCTGACTACATAAACCACTTTGTATCCTAACTGTGGTGATAGCTACATTAATTCACATGTGTGTTAAAACTGTAGACTTATATGTCAAAATAAATCAAAAAAATTATTAGTAACTTTTAATCAAACTTCTCTATATTTTTTCAACTATGTTTATCAATTAGGAATTAGAATCCACCATCAAATAAATATGAGTTCCTACTGGGAATTTCTGTATCCTTCAGTGCTGTTAGTTTTCTGACTGGTTCTAAGAAACATAAAAAGGAATATGTTTTAAAGAATCAGAAGCTTAATAAGAGGATACCTACTATGAATCTATATTACTGCCAGTTGTGTCTAAAATTGCTGCTTGGCTTTTAATCACAAGATTTGTCATATGAAAATGATACTGTGGAATTCCAAAAATTTAGTACATTTGCTTTTTTCAAAGATTTTCCTCTAAATTTTCAGATGGGTATGGGATGAGATGGGGGATGAATAAGCTAATTTTGTGAAACTGAAATGTTCCTATTGCTTTTAATATTTCATGGCCAATTATTTTTATTAACTATAGAAGCAAATTTATATTATGTGTAGATAGCATATGTATTGCATCCAGTATGGCAAACAATTCTACAACTCTACTGTTTGAATGTCACTTTTCTGACCCCAAAATGATTCCCCTTATTGAATCAATTCCAAATGACTCCACTTGACATTGAAAGGCCTGAACAATAGCTACTCATCCCTGTCTCCACTGTTTTCACTGGTTTTTAGCTTTTATCCTCTGATCTGGCAAGAAAGGCTAATTATCCTAAGCACTCAACCTTGTCTCTCTTGCCAGTATTCACTCGAATTGATTAGTTAGAGAGCTGCCTCTTCCCAAAGATTCAGATTGAGTTGCTCATCCATTAAGTACTTTATGGTCATTATTGTCAATTTGAACCTTTTAGAACCCTGAAAGTCATTCACAGCTTAGATCATGCAATTGTCCTCCTAATTATTATTTATTTATTTGTTCATTTGTTTTTCTTTGTTTTGTTTCATTTTTTGAGACCGGATCTTGCTATGTAGTTCAGGCTGACCTTGAACTCATCATGTAGCCCCAGACCCAGCCTCCCTAGTGCTGGGATTACAGGCATCCACCACCACTCCCAGCTCTTATATTCTAATTTTAAATTAGCGTTTTTTCATTAAATGTGTAAGTTCTTGGAAGCAGGCCTGTTTCTTACTAATGTAAGAAAAACATACAAAGGAATCAATAACTTCCCTATTTAATAGCAATAATAAGTGGTAAAACATAATAAGAAAAAAATCCCACTTATAATATCAAGTTAATGGCCTAGACACTAAAAAGAAATCAGTAGCAACAAAAACAAAGGGAAAAAAAATGAGGTCCATACTAATGTTACTGTAGGAGACTCAATACTCTATTGCTTCCCAAATTAATCTATCAGTCAAAAGTATTCCATATTTTGACAAACTATTTCATTTAGAAAATAAATGATAAGAATGATCTAAATACTTCTAGAAAAATAACACAGATTAACTTGCTGTAGCAGATAACTAAGCATTTTATAATTATTCCATAATTAAAATAGTGTGGTCTTAAAATACCAATAAAAAAATAAGAATAATAAGTTTAGAAGCAGAATCACAGAGTTAAGGGCAGTGATGACAAACCTCTTAGAGATTTCAGTGATACAAACAGCCCACTGTGGCACCGGTGCCATAGGTTTGACACCACTGGCTAAGGGTGTCACTCAGAGTAGAACTCTTGCCCAGCATGTGCAAAGCCCAGCACCATAAGAAGAAGCAAAGGGGGGGGAGAGAAAGAGGAAAAGGAAAAATAGGAAGAAGAAGAGGAAGAGAAGGAAGAAGAGGAGAACAAGAAAGCAGAATTAAGCATAAGAATTTTAAAGAATTTAAAAAATATAATAAAGTAACATTTTAAACTGACAAAGATGGGCTATTCAATGCATGGTTGAGAATCTTATCTCATACTTTCATACTGAATACAAAAATAAATAAGTTAAAATCACATGAAACATCAGAAAACAAAACCAATAATTCTACTTTCTGAAACTGTGGTGATAACAAAACAATTTGAAGTTGTCTGCATATTTATCATGTAGAAATATTTAAATAAATTATACTACACAAACTGTGCAATATCATGCAGGTACTAAAAAGGGTAAGGTGGACTTATTTGTATGGACATTTAAAGTTCCCAAGTCATACTACTGCCTGGAAAAAGCAAATAAAGTAAGCAGGTCGATACCTTCATCACACTCATGCCATACCAGACAGCATACAGAAGGCCAGTGACAAGGGACAGTGAAAAAAATTTACCGACAAAGAATATAGGAAACACAAAAGATTTCTTAGATCACTCAGGCTTCACAAAAGGCTCTTTAGACCAAATAAGGTTGCCTGTATGTTTTAACCTTTTTGGGAAAGATATAACATCAGCTCAGGAGAGGAAAATTAGTTTTGTATTTACTTTTATCTTGTCTTGGTTTTAATGAATGCAGTGCCTCGTGACTGTTGAGTATGTGCTGGGCAGAACTGCATAGTCAAAGAAGTTTGGGTGCTAAGAATTTTCACCCTTTGCAACCACAACTTACTATTTTATAATGAGATATACAGATGTATGTAAATGCATAAAGAATGAGCTAGGATGCTAGGTGCTGCGGTAAACACTGGGTACCAAGCTGGAGGATTTGGGAGTGGGGGGATGAAGCCAGAGGAAAGTAGATTTTAATGTTTCACTCCAAGGTCTTCCACATAGCCCAAATCTATGGCTTGTGTGATATAGGAATTCATTAATTAATCTATACCAAATGTTGACTCAAAGAATATTTAAATATATTTAAAAATAGCAGAACACTGCAGTAGGAACATATGTGTCATAGTGCACTTGGGGTATTCATGGAGGTAGAGGGGAAGTTTTGTTTTGCTTTGTTTTGTTTTTGAGACAGGGTCTCACTATGTAGTGCAGACTGGCCTCGAACTCACTATGTAGCCCATACTGGCCTCGAACTCACAGCAATCCCCCTGCCTCAGCCTCCTGAGTGCTGGGATTACAGGCATGCATCACCACACCTGGCAGAGGGGAAGTTTTAATCAATAAATATGAGAGAAATGTGCACAGTGCTACTAGGATATAAAGTTTGTTGGTCTTGAAGACACTGCCGGGAGTTGACATCAGCTCATTGCCAGAGGTACAATTGCTAGGAAAGTGTTCAGTCCAGGGCATTTTGTCTGGGTTGTACTCTTAAATAATTTTAGGCCAGGCATGGTGGCACACACCTGTAATCCCAGCACTTCGGTGGCCGATGCAGGAGGATTGCCACAAATTTGAGGTCAGTGTGGGCTACACAGTGAGTGCAAGGTCATCCTGGAACTATAGAGAGACCCTGTATCAAAAAGCCAAGAAAAAAACAAAAAAGAATTTTGAAGATAAACATTGTTGCAGAAATCTGTGCATATAGGAGATATAGAGAGGTATGCACAGAATGGGGTGATGTAGAACAAGAAAGAATTTCACTTGGTCTTTGAAAAGGTACTTACATCAGATAGGTAGGCATGATGAGTTCTCCCCTTATTAACGTCCCAGTTATAATTTTGTCTGGATCTGACAAAAACAATTTTATGTTTATATCATGAACTTGCACACAAAGAACATATAGGAAAATGACACCGTTGTCTCTCAGTAGAGATATTGTCTTTTAGTAAAGATAGCATTCCTTAACACATAAATCTTTAAAAGGAAAATAATGACAGATTTGATCGCATAAAAATGTGAAACCTAGCTGGATGTGGTGGTACATGCTTATAATCCCAGCACTCTGGTAGGCTGAGGTGTGAGAATTCCAAATTCACAAGTTTGAGCCTAGCAGGCAACTTAGTGACTTAGCAAGACTCTGTCTCATAATAAAAAACTAAAAAGGGCTGGGGATGTAGCTCAGTGCAATTTCTTTAGGTTAAAAGAGCCCATAATCAATGAAAATTAAAAAAAAAAAGAAAAAGAAATTAGTTCATAATCAAAGTTAAGATACAATTAACACCCCCTCCCCCAAATTAAAAATGTATAGCAGATGAAGGAAAAAAGTCATGGTACCTGAAAATTATTAGGAACAACAAAAAGACCAACAACCTAATAGAAAAATGGGCATATGATATAAATAATTCACATTAAGTCATACTTTGTGTTATGCCTTGTGTCTAGATGTCCCCCCAAATCCTCATGCAGTCATAGGAGGGGCTTTTCAGAAGTGGCTGGATCTACAGTGTATGATGCTGGGATTAGTGTGTGATGCTGATATCAAGGGTGTGATTACTAAATTAGTCCACTTATTGGTTTGATTGATAGTTCTGAGCAGAGTTAAGGGTGCCTCAGCCTGGGTGTGAGTGCTACCCGCCCTAAGGGCAGGTAGTCTTGGTAAAATATAAGGGACAGAAAGAAGGTGGCTGGGGTGACTTGTTGCTTGCTTCTTGCTGCCTTCTGCCTGCCATGAACTGTTTCTCCTCTGCTAAGCCCCTCTGTCCTGCCACCCTAGCCTGGAGTCAGCCAACTATGAACTGAAACCTCTACAAACTGTGAGCTAAATAAACAGTTCCCCTTTAACTTTGGGTGTCAGGTATTTTATCTCAGCAATGAGAAAAGTATCTAAGACACCTTGGTACTCAATTGCTTTGAAATTCATCAAATTTGGTACTCCACACATTCTGACTCAAAAATTCTGCTCCAGTACTCATTGTGTGGTACTCAATGTGCAAGCTAGAACAGGTAGGTGTCAATGGCTCATGACTCACTACCCTTTCCAGACAAAACGGTTTGTTTGAAATTCATTTTTGGTACTTCTTGAGTCTCCCAAAACCAATTAACAATGAGTACAGAGGTACCACTGTACATATAATTACAAAATTACATGTGGGACATATGAAAAGAATTCAGCCTCTCCATTTACAAGACAAATGTTAAACACTAAGTTTTGGGCCTGGTGATATAGCTCAGTGGCATAAGCATCTGCCTGGCAAGCGCAAGGTCCTGAGTTTGACTCCCGGTACCCACATAAAAAAAAAAAAAAACACTAAGTTTTGTCCATTAGATACACAAAATTACTTTCAGCAATGTCAAAAGCTGGTGAGAGTCAACAGTGACTCTCATATTTGCGTGAGTTGGGATTAACTTAACCCTTCAGGGACACAACTTTGTACTCCCTCGAAACACATAAGCAGCCTATGCTTTGATCCAGAGACTCCTCCCCATCAATCTAGCCCTGAAGAAGGAATCACACACGTGAAAAGGAGGTGTTTGTAAGGTATTCAGTGCAGTGGTATATATGACAGCAGGTAGCTGGAAGCAATCTAACTGTCCACCATAACCTGGTAGCTAAAGAGATTGCAGATTACTCATATTAGGGAACATGAATCACAGTTATATCTTTGTTACACTGTTCAGTGGAAAACAAATCACAGGAAAAAATTATGTCCTATATTCCTGCCAAAGTTGGAAAAAGACACTACATCCATATATAACGTTGGGCTGAATTGTGTACTCCTCAAAAAAAATTCATCTGTGGTGGCACATGGCTGTAATGCTAGCACTCTGGGAGGCTGAGGCAGGAGGACCTCAAATGAAGGCCCAGCCTGGGTAACTTAGAGATTTACTTCAAAAAAAAAAAAAAAAAATATATATATATATATATATATATATATATATATATATATATGGAAGACTGGGGATGTAGCTCAATGCAAAGACCCTGAGTTCAGTCCTGTGTGGGGGGGGGGGGAGAGAGAGAGAGAATTATATTTGGATATAGGACCTTTAAAGAGGTAATCAGTCAAAATGATGCTGTCAGTGTGGGCCTGTCTTAGTTACTTTTCTTGTTGCTGAAACAAAATACCCAACACCCAAGGTTAAAGGAAGAAAGGTTTATTTTGGCTCATGGTTTATAGAGGTTTCAATCCATACTTAGCTGTCCCCAAGGCAGGGTGGCATGGCAGAGGGTCATCAGAGCAGTGAAGTACCAAACAAGCAACAAGAGACAAGAGACAAATGACAAATGACAAGCAACCCTCTTTCTATCCCTTATATCTTATCCACGTTACCCACTCTTAGGGAGGATTGCACTCACGCCCAGGGTGGGGCACTCTTAATCCTACCCAGAACTATGCCAAATCAATCAGTGGGCTAATTTAATAATCACACATCGTCGATCCCAGCATCACACACTCCAGATCCAGACACCTCCAAAAAGCCCCACCTATGACCACATGAGACTTTGGGTGGACATCTAGATATAAGCCATAATAGCACCCTAATCCAATATGACCAGTGTCCTTATAAGAAGAAGAAATTTAGACACACAAAGAGACAGAGGATGTGTTCAGACAGGAAAGACCATCTAAATGCCAAGGAGGACATAGGGAGGAGGCAGCCATATGCCAGCCAAGGAGAGAGATCTCATGAGAAACCAAACTTACCAACATCTTGATCTGGGACATCCAGCCCTCAGCACTATGAGAGAGTAAATTTTTGTTGTTTAAGCCACTCAATCTGTGATATTTATTATGACAGCCTCAGTAAACTAAGATGCATGAAAGGATTTTAGGAAGATGCACACCCAACTGAAAATAGAGGTCACTGCTAGGGTTCTGGAGTGAGAAGAGAGAAAGGAAAGAGATCAAAAAGTAAATGTTGCCAGAAAAAGATGGCGGATTTGTAAGAAGCAGGCAGTGAGTTGCTGTCCGGGCACTGGAATATAGTGACTGGAGGAGGACAAGAAAGAGGGAAGTGGCTCCCCTGGACCCAGGAAAGATCTGAAGCACAGTTCAGGGCTCACGGAGAAAGTGAAGAGAGAAACTACAACAAAGAAGAAGGAGGTGGCCACCAGCACCTTTTCCCTGTGTCGGGAATCCCAGCACAACAGAAGTGGTTCAAATCTGTGGACACACGGTGACTGCCGGCACCCCCGGGAGCCTCTGCGGAGGAACGTGAGAAGTGGCGGTACAGAGAAGCACTGGTCATGAAGGACACGCTGACTGGCAGTGAGTGCTGACACCCAGCTGTCCCACAGGAGAGAGCAATTAGCCAGGCGCCACTGGGGGGGGCAGCAGCTGAACTCAGAACTCAGGGCAGCCGCCACTCCATCTACGGCTCTAGTGGGGACCTCTGCGGAGGAACACGAGATGCCGTGGTACAGAGAAGCACTGGCTGTGAAGGACACACTGACTGGCGCTTTTCTTCCTGGTATTCGAAGACTGAGATTGTCTAAGGATTACAGAAAATACTGTGGCACAGTACCAAAGAACCAAGGACTGGGCCAAACAGGCAGCAACTTCTTATCTCCAACAAATTGAAGAGATAGGATCTTGCAACAGGCTCAAAACCCAAAAATAAGCTACACCTGGAAGATACCTCAGAGAAGTAGTCATCTCCTAAGAGTTTGAAATACTAGCAATAAAACAACCTACCATAGGCAATTTACAAACATCACCCCAGGAATTAAACTAAAGAAAGAAAAGAAAATGAGATGACACTTAAGTTGCAAACCCACACATCCAGTTCACCAAAGGCAAACCCAGGAGGCAGTGAGGTAGGACAAACCAAAAGCCACCCACCTGACATCTCTAAAGTGGTAACAACAAAGCAGTTGAATGAAGCTCTGGAAAAATTTAAATCAGAAATAATTTCTCAGATGACTGCAGAGGTAATGTCCACAACGAAGACCATGCTTAAGGATGCCAGAGCAGATACAGACAAAAAAATAGATGAGCTTAAGAAAATGATGGAAGCCATGAATGCTCAGCATAGGAAAGAAATAGAATCCATAAAGCAGATTCAAGCAGATATCCCAGAGAACAAAAATTCCATTGAAAGTATTTGTAGCAGATTAAGCCAATGTGAGGACAGGATCTCAGATATAGAAGACAGGTGTGCAATTAGTGATCATGAAAAGAAGGAATTCTTAAAAATAGCAGGGGACAATGAAAAATCAATTCAGCAGCTGCTAGATGATGCAAAGAAGAATAACTTAAGATTGATTGGAGTCAACAAAAAAGTAGGAGATAGCATAAATGACATCAGAACACTGTTCACAGACATTATCACAGAAAATTCCCCTGGTAGAGAAAAAGAATTTGACGTTCAGATAAGTGAGGCTTATAGAACTCCAATTAGCCACGATCAAAAAAATCTTCAGCCAGGCATATCATAGTCAAGATTCCAGAAATTTAACATAAGAGTAGAATCTTAAAAGCTGTTAGAGAAAAGAAACAAATCACCTATAAAGGAAAGCCCATCAGAATCACAGCTGACTTTTCAGCACAAACCCTCAAGTCAAGAAGAGCTTAGAATGATGTATTTCAAGTTCTAAAGGAAAATAACCTTCAACCCAGATTGATGTACCCCACAAAACTATCTTTCAAAACTGATGGAGAAGTAAAATACTTCCATGACAAAGAACATCTGAGAAAATTTATAACCACCAAGCCATCACTCCAAAATGTTTTGAAGGACATTCTAGAAAGAGATAACAAGGACTACAACTCCAGGAACCCCAACACAAGGAATCCACCAGGCAGGGCAAACAATTAAACAGAGGGAGGGAAAAAAAAAAAAAAGAGGGGGCACCAACAACAGGAAAGTAACATGACAAGGATAAGTCAATACATATCAGTTTTAACCATCAACGTCTCAATTCACCAATCAAAAGGCACAGACTGGCAAAATGGATCAAGAAGCAAGATCCAACAATATGCTGTATACAAGAAACACATTTAATTCAAAAAGAAATTCGTAGACTGAAAGTCAAAGGATGGAAAACAATACTCCATGCCACAGGAACCCAGAAAAAAGCAGGGGTAGCTATTCTTTTTGCAGACAAAGTGAATTTCAAGCCAAGAATGATTCAGAGAGATAAAGAAGGCCACTACATCCTTGTAAAGGGAACAGTCCAAGAGGAAGAGATAATAATCATAAATATATATGCAACAAATACCAGTGCACCCAACTATATAAAACAAATATTAAAGGACATGAAAAATTAAATAAGCACTAATATAATTGTATTGGGGGATCTCAATGCTCCACTGTCAGGAAAAGACAGATCAACTAGACAGAAAATCAACAATGAAATGTTAGAACTAAACCAAACTTTGGGACAAATGGACTTAGTAGATGTTTACAGAGTGTTCCACCCCACAACTTCAGAATACACATTCTTCTCAGCTGCACATGGGACGTTCTCCAAAATAGACCACATACTAGCTCATAGAACCTGCTTAAGTAAATGCAAAGGAACTGAAATTATCCCATGTATATTATCAGACCATAGTGCAATGAAATTGGAAATCAATGGCAAAAGAAACCACAAGAACTTCCTAAACACATGGAAATTAAATAGCACCCTACTGAACAACCAATGGGTCACAGATGAAATTAAAGTAGAAATAAGACAGCTTCTACAACTGAATCATAATGACAGTACAACATATTGGAACTTATGGGA
Source organism: Erethizon dorsatum (assembly GCA_028451465.1). Classification (NCBI taxonomy): domain Eukaryota; kingdom Metazoa; phylum Chordata; class Mammalia; order Rodentia; family Erethizontidae; genus Erethizon; species Erethizon dorsatum. The sequence continues at coordinate 56,509,319 of CM051828.1, forward strand.
TACAATGAAAGCAGTACTAAGAGGGAAATTTATAGCATTAAATACCTATATCAGGAAAACAGAGCAAGCACAAATAAACAACCTAATGGTGAACCTCAAACTTCTAGAAAAAGAAGAGCAGGCTAAGCCAGAAGCTCATACAAGGGAGGAAATTATAAAGATCACAGAAGAAATTAACGTATTGGAGCCTAAAAAAAACAATACAAAGAATCAATGAATCAAAGAGTTTGTTCTTTGAAAGATTAAATAAAATCAACAAACCCTTATCCGACCTTATTTTAAAAAGGAAAGAAAGTACTTAAATCCATGCAGTTAACAATGAACAGGGTGGGCCGGTGAGATGGCTCAGTGGCGTACACGCCTGCCTGGCAAGCGTGAGGGCCCGAGTTCAACTCCCGGAACCCACATACGAAAAAAGGGTCAGTGATATCGCTCAGCGGCACGGGCACCTGCTGGCGCGTGAGGTCCTGAGGTCAACCCCCGGTACCCACAAAAAAAAAAAAAAAAAAAAAGAATGAACAGGGTGATATCACAATGGACCCTACAGAAATCCAGAAGATCATCAATACCTATTTTGAAAATGTGCATTCTAATAAGATGGAAAATGCAGAAGAAATGGACAGATTCCTAGATGCATATGAATTACCAAAGCTCAATCAGGAAGATATAAAAATCCTAAATAAACCAATAATAATCAATGAAATCGAAGATGTAATTAAAAACCTCCCAACAAAGAAAAGCCCAGGCCCTGATGGATTCACTGCTGAATTCCACAAGCAATTTAGAGAAGACCTAACACCACTACTTCTCAAACTCTTTAATGAAATTGAAAGGGAAGCAATACTCACAAATTCATTCCTGAAGCAAGAATTACCGTGATACCAAAACCAGAGAAGGACCAACTAAGAAAGAGAACTACAGACCAAACTCCCTAATAAACATAGATGCAAAAATCCTCAATAAGATACTGGCAAACAGAGTGCAACAAATAATCAAGTAGATTATACACCATGACCAAGTTGGATTCATCACAGGGATGCAGGGATGGTTCAACATATGTAAATCAATAAATGTAATACACCATATTAAGAGAACTAAGGACAAAAATCATATGATCATCTCAATAGATGCAGAAAAAGCTTTTGACAAAGTCCAGCACCTACTCATGATAAAAACCCTACAGAAAATTGGAATAGAGGGTCTTTATCTCAATCTGATAAAAGCTATCTATGACAAACCAACAGCCAATATCATACTAAATGGCCAAAAACTGAAAGCCTTCCCTCTAAAACCAGGAACAAGACAAGGATGTCCACTGTCCCCACTCTTATTCAACATAGTCCTGGAAACTTTAGCCAGAGCATTTAGACAAGAGCAAGAAATAAAAGGAATAATGATTGGAAAAGAAGAAATTAAATTATCATTATTTGCAGATGACATGATACTCTACGTAGAAGACCCCAAAAACTCCACAAAAAATTGCTAGATTTAATAAGCAAATTCAGTAGTGTAGCTGGATACAAAGTCAACACTCAAAAATCAATAGCCTTGGGGCCAGTGAGATTGCTCAGGGGCATAAGCACCTGCCTGGCAAGCACGAGGGCCTGAGTTCGACTCCCGGAACCCGCATATGAAAAAAGGGCCAGTGATATAGCTCAGCAGCATGGGTGCCTGCTGGCGCATGAGGTCCTGAAGTCAAACGCTGTTACCCATAAAATAAATAAATAAATAAATAAATAAATAAATAAATATCAATAGCCTTCCTGTACACGAATAACAAACTCACTCAAAGAGAAATTAGGGAAACAACACCTTTCACAATAACATCCAAAAAAATGAAATACCTAGGATTCAATCTCACAAAGGAGGTGAAAGACCTCTATACTGAAAACTACAGTACTCTGAAAAAGGAGATTGAACAGGATATCAGAAAATGGAAAGATATCCCTTGCTCTTGGGTCAGAAGAACCATTATAGTGAAAATGGCCATACTTCCAAAATTGTTATACAGACTTAATGCAATTCCTATCAAAATTCCAACAACATATCTAACAGAATTAGAGAACACAATCCTAAAATTCATTGGGAACCAGAAGAGACCTAGAATAGCAAAGGCAATTCTGGGCAACAAACACAAGGCAGGGGGCATCACAATCCCTGATTTGAAATTATACTATAAAGCTACTCTGATAAAAACAGCGTGGTATTGGCAAAAAAAACAGACCCGAAGATCAATGGAACAGATTAGAAGATGCAGAAACAACTCCAGACATACTAAGCCACCTTATCTTTGACAAAGGTGCCAAACACATTCACTGGAAGAAAGATAGCCTCTTTAATAATGGTGCTGGAAAAACTGACTCTACACATGCCAAAGATTAAAATTAGACCCATATCTTTCACTGTGCACTAAACTAAATTCAAAATGGATCAAAGATCTAAATATTAAAACAGAAACATTAAGTCTCCTGGAAAATAGAATAGGTATTGAAGACATTGGTGTAGGCAAAGACTTTATGAATAAAACCCCAATGGCACAGGAAGTAGCACAAAGAATCAACAACTGGGATCTCATCTTATTAAAAAGCTTTTGCACAGCAAGAGAAACCACCAACAGAGTGAAGAGACAACACACAACGTGGGAAAACATGTTTGCCAGCTATTCCTCAGACAAAGGGTTACTATCGAGAACATACAAAGAACTCAAAAAAATCAGACCTTCCAAATTTAAAGACCTATTCCAAAAATGGGCATCTGAGATGAATAAACACTTCTCAGATGAAGAAATACAAATGGCAAATAAATATACGAAAAAATGTCCAACATCACTAGTCATTCTAGAGATGCAAATTAAAACAACACTGAGATTCCATCTCACCCCAGAAAGAATGGCTATTATCAAGAAATCAACTAATAACAAATGCTGGAGGGGCTGTGGGAAAAAAGGAACCCTTCTCCACTGTTGGTGGAAGTGTCGACTGGTGCAGCCACTGTGCAAATCAGTATGGAGATTCCTCAAAACCTAGGACTGGAGGTCCTATTTGATCCAGCTATTTCCCTTCTGGGTATCTTCCCAGAAGAATTAAAAACATCGTACCACAGTGATATATGTGCACCCATGTTTATAGCAGCACAAGTTTTAATAGCTAGATCATGGAAACAACCCAAATGCCCATCAACTGAGGAATGGATAAAAAAGATATGGTATTTTTATACAACGGAGTACTACTCAGCCATAAAGAAAGATAAACTGGAAACTTTTATAGGTAAATGGATGCAACTCGAGAAAATACTCACAAGTGAAATAAACCAGATGCACATTTATAAACATCGTACTGTCTCCCTAGTGTGAAAATGCAATTTCGCTGTGACTATTCCATTCCTTAGTCTTTTATTTTTACTTAGCTTTTACATGGCTTAATCTTATACTGAGTAATGTTTTTATCCAAAAGGTATTTGTACATTCTGTAATTCTTGAGTTTGTTAATACATGAGAATATTGACTTGTCTTAAAAAAATTAATTAATAAAAAAAAAGTTGGGTAGTATCAGTCTTCAAAAAAAAAAGTAAATGTCACTTTATATGCTTTCATATTGCTACATGTTTGTTGATTGGTTGGTTGGTTGGTTGGTTGGTTGGTTTTATGGTACAGGGGATTGAGCTCAGGACCTCCACACTGAGCTACATCCCCTACCCATTTTAATTTTTCTTTTGAGACAGGATTTCACTACATGGGTAGGTTTCCCAGGCTAGGTACAAACTTGGAATTCTCCTGCCTGAGCCTCCCAGAGTGCTAGGATTATAGGCATGTGCCACTGCACTTGGCCGCTAGACATGTTTAGAGAAGAAGTGCATTCCCTTCATAATTTAAGGAAAAAAAAAAGAAATAAAAAAGAGTCCTTGTGTACCACCATCTCCTTTCTCTCTAATCCCAGCACTCAGGATACTCAGGCAGATGGATCATAAATTTGATGCCAGCCTGGGCCAAATAGCTAAATCTTGTCTCAAAAAAGTTTTAATTAACTTGAAACCATAGATCCATAGATAAAACTACAGACTTTTATAAAACTTTTTTTTATTTTGTTGTTTGTTTTGTTTGTTTGTTTTTGTTTTGCAGTTCTGGGGGGCCAACCCAGGGCCCTTTCTCATTCTAGGCAACCACTCTACCACTAAGCCATATCCCCATCCTCTTATTTTTCCTCCTTTGCAAGTCTAAGGAGGAAAAGCAACTGCTCTGAACAATCCCCAAGCTGAATAAAGAAGTTATAAAAAAAATCCCTAGTCCAAAGAAAGCTGGACTGCAGACCCCAATGTCCATATTTCTGTGTTGGCTTTGGTACTAGTTAGCTGCCTGGACAATACAGGCTCTTGACCCTTCTGGGCCTCCATTTCTTCATGAATAAAATAAGGGAATAAAAACGGAACTCCCAGTTCTAAATCTCTGCAATTCTGTACCAGCATAATAACATTATTGTCATTCAGAGCAATTTTTGAGATGATGTGGGAGTGAACTCCATTCTTATATACATTTTTAAAGCTCAGAATGTCATTCTTATATCCAAACTCGACACTACTGATAGATTTCTTAGTCTTCTCTATGCCAGTGGACTGACTATAGCAGCGGTGCACTGAGGTGACTGCCGGATCGCTACATGCAGGGAATACTCAAATATTTACAGCTTTCACTTCCTCCCCAGACCCAGTTAGTTCAGGAGATTTAATAATAACAAGGGATGATTGTACCCAACTGTCTTGAGCATGGCAATAGTGACATTGTCCCCACGGGGCCTCCAGGAGCTATAGCACTAAATGAAATGTTTAGTTTGCTCTTCCAGCAAAGGGACCCTAAATGTAATATTTCAAGCTTGGTCTATTGATATAGCAGAAATGAAAGAAAATCAAATCAAAATGAAACACAAAACTCATTACAGGTGAAAGTCAAGGGGTAGATGAAGGTATTTTGCCTCCTGGAAATAAATAACAAAATGGAGATGCATGATCTTCACACATTTACTTCCTGCATAAAATAGAATCGTGAAAACAATATAAAACAAAAATGGAAATCAGCACTCCAGTACCGTAAACATCTGAGGAAAGAACAATGTTGACTTTTGAGTTCTCATTAGTTGTCAAAATATTTATTAGCCAAATAACAAAGCACACCTTCCCTATATATCACAAAGAGCTTAAAGGGCAATTTGCCATACCTAAGACTCACCAGGCACTCCCAGGGCTTCTGAATGCACTGTCAACAAAACAGGAAGTGGTTGGTGGGCTTTGGTCATGGATTAAGTGTAACCAGAGGACTGAGGCTGGAGTCTGCACTCTGGGAGAACAGCAGTGATTCCTCTCCACCACAGTAAGTCATGTTCTCAAGAGGCTAAAGAGGTCAGCATTCTACAAGGAGGTTTCAGTTATGGCAAAAAAGTGAGAAGGAAGTAGCAGGGAATATTCTGTGGATATGGGGCATTTGTTTATAATGGGACGGGCATTCCCCAGAATAGAGTGTTGGGATTTACCAGCACAGAAACCCAGCAGCAAGAAGTATCAAGCTAGATATGAGAAGAAATTACATGGCTGGGCTCACATTTGAGGTGGTGACCAAGAAGCACAGGATTAGAATTTGAGCATTGCTGCCAGCACTGTTAGGCTCGTGATGACCTACTTCCCGGTGTCCTGGCAGGGAAACGTGCGGGGGTTAGGGGGGCAAAACCCCACAGATGTGACTTCCTGGTGCCCAGACAAGATGTCTACCACTCTCACAGAGGGAGGGCCTCTTGTTCCTTTCATCATTATAAGCACAGCCTTAAACTGTTAAATCCGTACACTTAGCTAAAACACATACACTTAACCAACTCAGTGGTTCATGCCTATAATCCCAGCACTCTGGAGGGTGATGCAGGAGGATCATGAGTTGGAAACCAGCCTGGGCTACAGAGTAAGTTCAAGGGCACCCTAAACTACAGAGTAAAACCCAGTCTTGAGAAAAAAAAAAAAAAAAAAAAAAACAGAAGAAAAAAATAAAGATATCCTTTGCACAGGCCACTCAAACGGCCCCTCCCCATGTGAAGCCCTGAGCAGAACTCCTGCCAGCACAGAGCTTGGAGCTAGAGCATGCATGCATGCATGGTAGTAGTGGCAGAGGTGTGTATTTGTTCTGACACAAAACTTCTATGAAAAGGCAGCATTCGGGAAATTTGGGGTGCTGAGCTTTCAAACAAATATAAATTCCAAACCATTCAGGAAGCCAGCTGCCTATACGTATCCATCTTCTTGAAGGACAAATCTTAACATAAAGATTGGAGGAAAGTCAGAAGAGAACATAAGCAGGCAGTCTTGAGGAAGCTGAGGGAGTAAAGGAAAGGAATGGCTCCTGATTGTAAATTCTCCCTGCAGTGGAACAGCCCAAAGTGAGCTTGTACCAGGAGTGGTGGCACATGTCCGCCATCTCAGCACTTGGGAGGCTGAGATGGGAGGATCATTTGAGCCCAGAAGTTCTAGAGCAGCCTACACTACGTAGTGAGACCTTATCTCAAAAAAAAAAAAAAAAAAAAAAAAAAAGCTTGAAAGCTAAATTATAGATTATAACTATGATAAATTATGGATGATACAGCAATTTTGTGAGAGTTCAAATATTTTATTGAAATTCCTCCTTAAATTGATTGCAGGTTAAAGTATTTCTTCTATAATTCCATTTATGTTTGAGTCCCATTTCATTGCCAACATTGTCCCTTTATTTTATGTGGGGAATTGAACCTAGGCCCTCACTTACACTCTGCCCAGAACAACATCCCCAGCCCCAACATTATCATTTTTCTTTCCTATACTTTTACCTCTGTTGCCCAAATCCCTCTTTCAAGTACCTATGACTGCAAACTGTCAAAGGAGTTCACCACTGAATGAAAAGAATGCAATGTCTGTGTATGAACTGCTAACAAATGTACACAGACTCGCCACTGACAGATTGTGAAAGAAGGGTTGCTATTGGTTACTGACCAGGGTGTGCATCTGTTATCCATGTAGTGATTGTGGACTGAGGAGAAATGTTTGTATTTATCGAATTATAGGTGACGTAGCGTGGTAACTGGAATTTTAACTATGTCATTGGCAAGATGGGTTATTAAGTTAAACTGTGGCTACTGAAATTAAGGCATATGGAGCAAAGCCAAACAAAGATAGCTTGTATCTGTTTTTGGTTTACATACGCTAATAATTTGGAGGAGTCTTAGGGAAAGAGTAGGACCTATTACCCCTCTCATATGCAGTCCCCCATCCATAGTTTCTATGCAAAATTTTTCCTTTACCTATTTGCCATGATAGCTGGAGTTTCACTGATGGTCAGCCATCACTTTAGTGATAACATATTGTCCTTCTCTGACCAACTTTCTATGCAAAAGGAATAGAGTGTAAAGCAGATAGAGTTAGCCCCTGGCAAACAGAGCTTACATTTCAATAGACAGAGTCAGAAAACAAAATTACTGAATTAATCTAAAGCATAATTTCTGACTATGAAACTTCCTTTAGAAAAAATAGGGTGATGTGATAAAACTGAGTCTATGGGTAGAAAGTGGAAATGTGAATAAAGAGATAAAGAGACCTCTGAGATTCCAAAAGAGCTGAGCCTTGCATGAAGAGAAAGAACCAAGTCACAGCAAATGAGAATGAAAATGAATTTGGAGTGTTTATGAAAAAGCAAGGAGGACGGCTGGATTCCATGAGTAAGAAGGGGAGTAATGGGACATGAAATGGAGGACAGGGCCATATCACAGAAGGTCTCAGGGACCATGGCAAGGAGTTTGGGATTATTCTAACTACAACAGGAGGACATTGAACATTTTTAGGCAAAGAACTGACGTAAGAGCTTTGTTTGAATGAAATATCTCAGATGCGTAACAAGCTCGTGCCAGTTAGAAATAGAAATGACAATTCTCTACCCAAACAGGGAGGAATAACTTTGGATGCTGGGTGCCAGCCACACTGAGTAAGGCTAATTGGGACACCACAGTGCAAGGATGGGGACTACTCCAGGATATCAGGGACCGGCATGAAGACAATGGGTACCTCTGGGTAGGAGGCAGGAATACACTGCCAATTCACCCTCCTGGCCGTGCAGTCTGGACCAGCAGCAATCACAGCACAGAAACCAAGAAGCTTCCTGCTAAAAATGGCATTCTGACTGCCCTGAAGGTTGCCATTGTCTGGCATCCTTTTTCATTTTTCATCCATTTTCACTAACCCAAGTCCCCTGTACCTAACAGAGGAAGGACACAGCTAAGAAATAAACAGAGTGGTGCAGTAAGAAACAGGAAAAATTATCATTTAACACTGTTTTGAAAATCTCTGAAGTAAGTCAACTATTCCCCCAATGCATTGGGTACTGAAGTAAACCCGGAGTTCTGCAAACTTGGAAAACTTTGGGCTGAGAACCCTTTCTATAATACAGAGAGATCAGATCCTTTTATTAACAGAAAACCCCTTTGTGCCAGATGATGGAATGGAAAATGCTCAGGCAGGCAGGCTTTTTTTTTTTTTTTCCTTTGTGCAGTTATTGAACCCAGGGACTTCAACTGAGCCACACCCTCAGCCCTTTTACATTTTGAGACAGAATTTTTTTATTTGTTTATTTTAAAGAGAAAAAAATAGAATAAAATTTCAAAACAACATAATAGGAGGGCAACAATGGTCAATACACTCCACATTGTTATCTTTAAATTTGTTACTCAGGGTACAAGTTATCAGCATTCAATTGTCTAAACAATATTTTTCCTGTTTTACCTTGTCTATTGTAGATTTTGGATCTTATTTACTCTTTCAGTTTCTCACACTAGGGAGACAATACGATGTTTACAAATGTGTGTTTGGTTTATTTCACTTATGAGTATTTTCTTGAGTTGCATCCATTTACCTATAAAAGTTTCCAGTTTATCTTTCTTTATGGCTGAGTAGTACTCCGTTGTATAAAAATACACACATCTTTCTTATCCATTCCTCGGTTGATGGGCATTTGGGTTGTTTCCATGATCTAGCTATTAAAACTTGTGCTGCTATAAACATGGGTGCACATATATCACTGTGGTACGATGTTTTTAATTCTTCTGGGAAGATACCCAGAAGGGAAATAGCTGGATCAAATGGGACCTCCAATCCTAGTTTTTTGAGGAATCTCCATACTGATTTGCACAGTGGCTGCACCAGTCGACACTTCCACCAACAGTGGAGAAGGGTTCCTTTTTTCCCACAGCCCCTCCAGCATTTGTTATTAGTTGATTTCTTGATAATAGCCATTCTTTCTGGGGTGAGATGGAATCTCAGTGTTGTTTTAATTTGCATCTCTAGAATGACTAGTGATGTTGAACATTTTTTCATGTATTTATTTGCCATTTGTATTTCTTCATCTGAGAAGTGTTTATTCATCTCAGATGCCCATTTTTGGATTAGGTCTTTAAATTTGGAAGGTCTGATTTTTTTGAGTTCTTTGTATGTTCTCGATAGTAACCCTTTGTCTGAGGAATAGCTGGCAAACATGTTTTCCCATGTTGTGTGTTGTCTCTTCACTCTGTTGGTGGTTTCTCTTGCTGTGCAAAAGCTTTTTAATAGGATGAGATCCCAGTTGTTGATTCTTTGTGCTACTTCCTGTGCCATTGGGGTTTTATTCATAAAGTCTTTGCCTACACCAATGTCTTCAATACCTATTCTATTTTCCAGGAGACTTAATGTTTCTGTTTTAATATTTAGATCTTTGATCCATTTTGAATTTAGTTTAGTGCACGGTGAAAGATATGGGTCTAATTTTAATCTTTGGCATGTGTAGAGTCAGTTTTTCCAGCACCATTATTAAAGAGGCTATCTTTCTTCCAGTGAATGTGTTTGGCACCTTTGTCAAAGATAAGGTGGCTTAGTATGTCTGGGGTTGTTTCTGCATCTTCTAATCTGTTCCATTGATCTTCGGGTCTGTTTTTTGCCAATACCATGCTGTTTTTTTCACAGTAGCTTTATAATATAATTTCAAATCAGGGATTGTGATGCCCCCTGCCTTGTGTTTGTTGCCCAGAATTGCCTTTGCTATTCTAGGTCTCTTCTGGTTCCCGATGAATTTTAGGATTGTTTTCTCTAATTCTGTGAGATATGTTGTTGGAATTTTGATCAGAATTGCATTAAATCTGCATAACAATTTTGGAAGTATGGCCATTTTCACTATAATGGTTCTTCTGACCCAAGAGCAAGGGATATCTTTCCATTTTCTGATATCCTCTTCAATCTCCTTTTTCAATGTACTGTAGTTTTCAGTATAGAGGTCTTTCACCTCCTTTGTGAGATTGATTCCTAGGTATTTCATTTTTTTGGATGTTATTGTGAAAGGTGTTGTTTCCCTAATTTCTCTTTGAGTGAGTTTGTTATTCGTGTACAGGAAGGCTATTGATATTTATTTATTTATTTATTTATTTTGTGGGTACCGGGGGTTGACCTCAGGACCTCACACGCCAGCAGGCCTCCGTGCCACTGAGCGATATCAGCAGCCCTTTTTTCATATGTGGGTTCTGGGAGTCAAACTCAGGCCCTCGCGCTTGCCAGGCAGGCGCTTACGCCGCTGAGCCACCTCACCGGCCCCAAGGCTATTGATTTTTGAGTATTGACTTTGTATCCAGCTACACTACTGAATTTGCTTATTAAATCTAGCAATTTTTTGTGGAGTTTTTGGGTCTTCTACGTAGAGTATCATGTCATCTGCAAATAATGATAATTTAACTTCTTCCTTTCCAATCATTATTCCTGTTATTTCTTGCTCTTGTCTAATTGCTCTGGCTAAAGTTTCCAGGACTATGTTGAATAAGAGTGGGAACAGTGGACATCCTTGTTGAGACAGAATCTTAAGTTGGTAAATGTCCTTTGCTGGACTTGAACTGCAAATCCTCCTGCCTCAGCCTGCCAGGGTGCTGGGATCATAGGCACTCCAACACACCCAGCCACTGCTTGGACTTGGAAGTCAAATAGTCTCAGATTCAAAATAATTTCATTGCTTTGAACTTCAGCTTCCTATTTGTATGAAAAACTAAAACCACATAGACCCCACAACGTTACCCGGAGATCGAATGAACCAAATACATAACATATGGTACCTAGAATGTTAAAGAAATACTTAATACATAAAATGTTGAATATATAAAAATCCTGGGTGTCGCATCCGTCACGGCTCTTGAAACTCCGGAGAGGGGACGGTGGAGGATGAAGAAAAACAAGAGTCAAGATGCAGAAAGCTGCGGTCAGGTGGAGCCTCCTCTCCTGGTGGGAAAGAAAGAACTGCCCAAGGACTGCAGTGCGTTTATACACTGGGCAGGTTGCTGTTGGGTGGGGCCCCTCTGCGTAACAATTTGTTGGCCTGGTTCGCCTTGGGCGCCCCACATTCTCAGAGCCAGAACAGCTTGTTCACGTGGCTTGCCTCGTGCTGCGTTCTCGGGGCTGGCCTTGCTTTAGCCCCACGCGTGTGATCGATCTCCAGCTTCAGCCGCTCCCCACACCTGGGCACTTAGCAAATGCTCAGATTAGTCATCTTCCTTTTTTTCTCCTACCACCCTTTGACTTCCCTTCCTTCCCTCAAGTGGGATTCAGGACAGACTCAGACTAAAATAAATTTTCCTGTGTTAAAGTATTATTAAAAGGTGCTAGCACCACATCAAGGTAAGCAGCTAGCCAGGATCAAAAACTCAGCACCAATAATGAATTAGAAGGATGGAGTTTAAGAAAGGAAGATGATTTATTTCTATGGAGGAAAAAGCAGAAACAAACTGCCCCCAAAAGAGGGCAGGGAGTCCAGAAAAAGATGGATACCCATGAGCTTTGTCCCTGGCTTCTTTTATTAGGATTGGGCCCTTCCTTCTAGGAGAATACTGAAACTCACCATCTGATTGGTTTCACAGTCTGATTGGTTCCTGGACTATCTTGGGATGGGTCCCAGGGGCACTTTACTTTTGGTGGGCTTTGTTTGATCTCCTTTTTCCTTTTGTACTTGTCAGACCCTAATCACTGGTATTTATAGGTTGGTTAGTAGGAGATAAAATAAGAGTTTTCTTTTAAATTAAGTAGCTGCCCCTTGTCTCCTTTGCATTCTATTGGAGTTGGTGGGGGCAATTATCCCAGTGCTCTGCCTATCAGCTCTTCCTCTGGTCAGTCTCACCATTAGAGAGCATTTCTTTCTTTGTTGTAAAATCTCATACCATTTGTGCTATCTGGTGCCTTTCTTTATCTGGTTTTTTCCCCTCTCTCTCTTCCTTTATTCTTTTAATCCCTCCTAAAGGAATTCATCTAGTAAAGTTTTAACTCTAACAGTTGGAATTAGCCAGTGAATCTAACTGCAGAGGCAAAAGCCACTTTTAGTAAGATTTTCTCTTAATTTTTTAAATAAACCCTAACGAGACCCTTATTCTATTCTTTCCCTGCTTACAGACCCATATCCCTACACTAGGATCCAGGATAAGCATGTAGTGCAGAGATGGAGCACTTACCTAGCATGAGTGAGGCCCTGAGTTTGTCCTCAGCACAAAAGAAAAGAAAGAATGAAGAAAGAAAGGAGGGAGAAAGGGAGAGAAGAAGGGAGGAAGGAGAAGGAGAGGGGAGAGAAAGGAAGGAAAGAAAGGGAAGAGAGGGAGAGAGGAAGAGAGGAAGAGGAAGAGGAAGGGAGGGAGGGAGAGAGATCATAAAGTCAACAGAAACATTCGACTCTGAGCGGCTCTGGGGCAAGCAGAGAGAGGGTCCAGTCCATACTCCCCCTGTAGTGCTGCTGTATGCAGCAGTTTGTTACAATGACTGTGACACCCAGCCCTGCTCCAGCCCTGAAGCAATAGCAGTCAGTTCCACTGTGGCACAGGTGTTCTGTGAGCTACGTAGGGCAAGAGGGCCCTGCAGGCAGCCAGGCTGAAGAAAACGTTCTATACTTCTTAATACAACGAATGACTGTAAAATGGAGATGAATGTTAAAATCAGAATTTAACCAGCTAGACAAGAATATGGAGCAGTCATCCAGCTAATTTTCTTATCTTTTAGCCCAAATAGGAAGACCCCAAAGATCAGTGACAATTTAACAAATGCATAATAATGCACATACTGTATTCTAGACATCAGGCTAGGTAGTGCAACTACACAGATGAGTATACGCAAAGGGAAGAAGGTTCTAAATATCTGACAGTAAAGTATTTTTCCATTTAATTATCCATAATTAAATTGTCCTTGTTGCCTTATTCTGTCCCTGAAATAGAGAAAACCCAGTGAGTTCTTCCCTTCCTGGAATGCTGTAGACACCTAGAGTTTACCCCTAACAAGCAAACACACATATCTCCTATCAAACTACTAGTAGGTCATTTGAATACACTAACGGAATATTTTCAGTAAAGCATAAAACTAACCTCTTTTGAACAATAGTCAACTGGTCTACTAGTCTAGGGGAAACAAACTACAGTTTTACTTATATCCTCATAATTTGCATAATTGAGTATAAATACTGCCTTGTTTATAAATAATTTGGGGGGGGTCTCACTATGTATGCAATTTAGGCCAGCCTCAAACTTGTTATGTAGCCCTGGCTGGACTTGAACCCGTGATCTCTGGAAGGTTCCAGCTGGATGTGACTCTCCCGGCCCCCATCCTGCCTGCCAGAAGAGGCGCTGCTCTCTGAAGGGAACTCACCTCAGCACAGGAGTTGTCATCCGTTGTCATTGGCAAGCACAGGATGTTGTGAAGGAGGTTAGACAGGACAAGGAATTTTGCAGGTCCGGGGACATCTGGGGACAACTGGAGACCCCCGAGAATTTACACTGGACACTTCAAGGACTCTGCCCACTGAGGTACAAGACTGCCAGAGAACTTTGACCACAGATGTTTATTAAAATCTTCCCGCCTAATATCCCCTGTCTTCTCTCCATTGCTATAAAACACACTTCTCTTTGTTGGGGCAGACGGTCTTACCGCTCTCTGCCTGCCCACACCCAGGCACAATAAATTCCATGCCATGTTGCCTTTACACAAGCCTGGTGGTCTCTGCTGCCCCCCCGTATGTTACATATGTTATAATACCATTATAACATCTGCCTCCCAAGTGCTGGGTCATGCAGTATTGTAACTGGGAAGCCAATTCATAGATTTCAAAGAGGACATGTCAGCAGTTGTCTTAGGCAGAGTTTATCATGAAGTGCCAGATTTTGAGAGCAACAGAGAGAACACACCTTCAAGCATGAAGGCAGGCAAGTACCGAGATGGTAGTTGTGCCAAATTAGATCTCAGGTTACATTTACCATACATGATTAACTAGATCTTTAAGGAATATTATTTCCTTTCTCTGAGATCATTGTTCTTTTACAAAAAAAAAAAAAAAAAAATGAGCTGCGAGGTTTTTTTGTTTTTGTTTTTGTTTTGAGTTAGGGTCTACCTTGGTAGTTCAGGCTGCCTTGAACTCACTATGTAGCTCAGGCTGGTCTGCCTGTTGAGTACTGGGATTACAGTCACCATGCCTACTATGGAAAATGAGCTGTTTTGTCCAACACTTTTTGTTCCCTAGATAGAGCGCTTCTGTTTAGAGTTTTTGTTTTGTTTCTTCCATTTGGTTTGCTTTGGTTTTTCATACAGGGTTTCATTATATGTAGTTCAGGCTGGCCTGAAACCAGAGCAAGTTAAATCAGAGGACATCTCAGAAATAAGGAATAAACTGCAGCATGAAGACACACTGGTCCACAAGCATTTGACAAAGCTGAGGCACTGGCAGCAGGTGCTGGAGGACATTAACTTGCAGCAGGAAAAAGCCACCGGAAACCCCCCAGGGCTCCTTGCCTACCTTGAGTAGACCTCTGCCAGTATCCCTGCACCTCTGAAGGAGACCTGAGAGAGCTCTGGCCTATGCTGTAGTCTCATGCAGATAGCTTTGCCAAACATCCCCTTTTTGGGCGTGGTATTTGGGAAGAACTCTTCGCTGGAGAATTGAAATAATGTAGGTTTTATGTTCCTACCTACCATTTCTCCCTTATTCTTATGATCTGTTAATTTCTTGAGTACATTACAAACTGCCTGTAGTTTTGTATATACTAAGTTAAGTTTATTTTTGTCTTTAGAACAGTTTAGACTCAGTAAGAAGACAGATTCTTGTATTTAATTTTTTATTTTTTATTATTATTATTTTTTTGTGTGTGTGAGTACCGGGAAACGAACTCAGGACCTTGTGCTTGCCAGGCAAGTGCTTATGCCACTGAGCTATATCACTGGCCCTTATTTTTGTTTTTGTGTGACTTCATTCTTTCCATTTGTTAGATTGTTATGATCTGAGGGGGAAAATTACAAGAGTCTCAGAAGCCAGGGATAAGGAGTTTTGAGGCCTTTTACGATAACTACCTATCTGTGGTAGTGTAGAAAAATACATAAACTTGCTATGTTTCAAGACTTTGAACTACCTCAAGAAGAGGAGAACCAGGCAGGATGGCACAGGCCTGTAATCCCAGCACTTAAGAGATTGAAGTAGAAGAATCACTGTGAGTTCAAGGCCAGCCTGGGCTACATAGTGAGTTCAAGACCAACTTGAACAACATAGGGAGACCCTGTCCCCTGCCACCACCAGCAAAAACAAATAAAGGAGAGGAATCTAATGCAACAATGTTCATAACGCTTCCAGAGCAGTACAGAGTGCAAATATTTTGTAGCCTGTTCAGAAAAGGGTTAAAACATCCTAGGCCAGTGTAGTAATGTTACTGTAGGGTCCTTCAGTGGATAGTGGCTTTTATTTGGATTAGTCTATATTCTGTGTGTTTATTTACTCTTTTTGAAGAGGATATATTAGGAGGGTGATTTGCTGAATGTTGTTAATACGCTGCAGGAATGAGTCAGTGTCAGGAATGGGAGACCCTATCTTACTGTGAGAGTTGAGGGTGGGTGAAGTATGGGGTTAAAACTTACTATCTTTGTTATTTTCTTGTTGCTGAGACAAAATACCCAACACCCACAAGTTAAAAGAGGATAGGTTTATCTTAGTTCACAGTTTGTAGAGGTTGTATTCCATAGTGGCATGGCAGAGGAGAAACAGTTCATGGCATGGCAGTCAGGAAGTAGCACCCTTCCTTCTGCTTTTTTTTTTTTTTTTGACAAGGTCTGGCTCAGTAGTTCAGCCTAAACTTGAATTCACTATGTAACCCAGGTGGGCCTCAAACTTATGACAATCCTCCTGCCTCAGCCTCCCAAGTGCTAGGATTACAGGTGTGTGCCACTATACCCAGCTGCTTTTCTTTTTTATTCTATCCAGGCTACAAGCCTATTGGTTGATGCCACTCATATCCAGGGTGGGTCTTCCCTCTTCAGTGAGTCCATTATCCACACCTAGAAATTGTGCTAAACCAGTCACTGGACTAATCTAGTGTCACACACCTATGATCCAATGTCACACACCCATGATCCAGTCACTACCAAAAGCCCCACCCAGAGTGCATGAAGCTTTGTGGGGGCATCTAGATATAAACCATAACACTTACTCTAATCTCTCTTTTAGAGTTTTGTTTGCTTGTTATTTTTGTTTTACTTCTTTGGATCAGAGAGTTGCTTTTTTTTTTTTTTTTTTTTTGTCTGCTACTGGAGACTAAACCATGGGCCTTTGTACCGAGCTACATACTCAGCTCTTTCTTATTTTTAATTTTGAAACTGGGTGCCACTAAGTCACTAAATTGCCCAAGCTACGCTTGATCCTACTACCTCAGCCTACCAGAGTACTGAGCGTACAGGCATGTGCCACCATGCCTAGCTCTGTAAAGCAATTTTAAAGAAGGCTAAAGCTGTACAACTTATACTACCTGACTTCAAGATATTCTATAAATTCACAATGATCAAAAGAGTATACCATTGACATAAGAATCAACAAATGTTAAGAAAAGTTTGGTTTTCAGCAAAGCAACCAAAACAATCAAATTGGAAAGGGCAAGCTTTTTGTCAAATAGTGCTGGAACAACTGAAAATCCATTTGGAAAAAAATAAACCATGATCTCTGTTATGGTTTAGATCTGAAATGTCCTCTGAAAGCTTATGTGCTAAATATTTGGTTCCCAGTACAGCCCTGTTCAGAGGCAGGGTCTTCAGGATGGTGACTAGATCATGAGAACCCTACTGGCCTCATCAGTGGATGAATCTGTTGATAGATTCATAATGTGATGGCATTATTTGGACGGTAGAAACTTTAGGGGGTGGAGCCTAGTTGACAGGAGTAAGTCACTGGGGCATTTTCTCTCTCCTTTCTGGCTATCATAAGGTAAGCAGCCTCACTCTGCCATGCCTTTTTCTACTATGATGTTCTGCCTCACAACAGGCTCAAAACAAAGCCAAGTGACCATGGACTGGAACGTCTGAAACCATGAGCCAAATTCAATTTTTCTTCCTTTTGACTTGTTTTCCTCAGGTATTTTGTAACAGGGTCAGAAAGGTGACTAATACAATCTCTAATTCAAACCATGCACACACAAAAAATTAGTTTGAGATAGACCATATAACTAAATGTAAAAGCTCAAACCTCCTTTCAGTAGGAGCCAGGCATGATAGCACATGCCTATAATCCCAGCACTCAGAAGACTTAGGCAGGAGGATCGCCACAAGTTCAAGGCCAGCCTAAACTATATGATGAGACTCTGTCTCAAAAATACCAAAAATGAAAACAAAACAAAAATACCAACAACACTTTCAGGAGGATACAGAGAATACATTTGTTACTGGGGGTAGGTAAAAGTTTCTTAGAAAAAATGTACAAAACAATAAAAATAGGGCCAGTGAGATGGCTCAGCGGCTTAAGCGCCTGCCCGGCAAGCGCGAGGGCCCCAGTTCGACTCCCGTGAACCCACATACGAAAAAGGGGCCGGTGATATCGCTCAGCGGCATGGGTGCCTCCTGGTGCGCGAGATCCTGAGGTCGACCCCCTGGTACCCACAAAAAAAAAAATAAATAAATAAAAATATTAAGAACAAATATCAAAAAAGAGAAAATTGATAAACTGAATATCGTAATTTAAAATTTCTTACTGAAATACATTTTCAAGAAAATGAGTAAGGCACAAGCTAAGAGAAAATAAATCAATCAGAGAACTGATATTCAGGATATACAAAGACCTCCTAAAACTCCAAAATGAAAACAATCCAATAAAAAATGGCCAGAAAATTTGGACAGACACTTCACAAAAGTAGATATATGAATGGGAGGCTGAGGCAGGAGGTGCAAGTTTGACCCCAGCCTGGACAATTTAGCAACTTAGAAAGATACTGTCTCGAAGGGGCTGGGGCTGGACTTAGCAGAGCACACCTATACTCTGGGAGGCGCAGGAAAAAGGATTGCAAGTTAGAACTCAGCCAGAGCAATTTAGGGACTTATTGAGATCCTGTTCCAAAATTATAAAGATTTAGGGCCCCCGCGCGGCTGTCCCCTCGCTCGCTTTGTCCGGGAGCGCCAAGGGGTGGAGCCGCAGGGAAAGCGCCGCGCCCGCCGCCGGAGCCCCTCTCGCCCTCCGCCGCGGCCGGGAGAGGAGGTCCAAGCGCGCGGCCGAGCGCGGGGCGGCGCGGCGCGTTACTCGGCAGAATGGGCCGGGGCTCGGCGGACTGGGTTGCACGGCCCCGCGGAGCGCCCGCTCGGCAGCGCGGCGGCGAAGTTCCCTACGGGCGGCGGGGAGGCAGCGACGTGGGGCCGCGGGACCGTGGGCGACGCCCGGCCCACCCTCCGCGCCATGGCCAAGGTCCAGGTGAACAAGGTGGTGCTGGACAACCCGTCCCCCTTCTACAACCCGTTCCAGTTCGAGATCACCTTCGAGTGCATCGAGGACCTGAGCGAAGACTTGGAGTGGAAAATTATCTATGTGCGCTCTGCAGAGAGTGAAGAATATGATCAAGTTTTAGACTCTGTTGTAGTGGGCCCTGTTCCTGCAGGAAAGCATATATTTGTATTTCAGGCTGATGCACCCAAGCCAGGACTCATTCCAGATGCAGATGCAGTTGGCATCACCGTTGTTCTAATTACTTGCACCTATCAAGGTCAAGAATGCATTAGAGTTGGCTATTATGTAAATAATGAATATACTGAACCAGAATTAAGGGAAAATCCACCAGTAAAATCGACTTTTCTAAGCTTCAAAGGAACATTTTGGCATCTAATCCCAGGGTTACAAGATCCCACATTAACTGGGAAGATAACAGAAAACCTGGAAGATGCAGAGTGCAGTAATCCAAATCTACAGTCACTTCTGTCAACAGATGCTTTACCTTCAGCGTCAAAGGCGTGGTCCACATCAGAAAACTCATTGAACCTCACGTTAGAATCCCACATGGACTGCATGTGACCACCTGCCATCCTTTTAGTACAAATTAAGCTATTCAAAACAGAGCTGTTTCCCTGAAATCCCATAAGTACGTAGTCAAGACATAATGTGCAGAATTTCATTCTGTAGAAAGTTTGTAAGAAAACAATTATTTGAGTAAATTGTGGCATATAAATACAACTATTTTAAGTAAAAAAAAAATTAAAGATTTAAAAAAGGACGTGAGATATAGCTCAGTATGAAGGCCCTGGGTTAAATCTCCAGTGGCAAGGGAGTATATATATCAATGGCCAATAAGCTCATTAAAAGTAGCTCAGCACGATTAGTCATTAGGGACATGTAAATTAAACTACAATGAGGGGAGGATGGAAAAGAGAACAGAAAGTAAAAAATGATTAAGATTCAGACTGGATGTGGTAGAACACACCTGTAATCCCAACACTTGGAAAGCTGAGGCAAGAAGATCGCCATGAGTTCAAGGCCAGCTTGGGCTACATAGTGAATTCAAGGCCAGCCTGAATTATATAGCAAGACCCTGTCTCAAAAAACAAAGAGCACTTGGGAAGCTGAGGCAGGAGGATCCCGTGAGCTGGAAGCCAACCTGTACTACATAGTGAGACCCTGTCTCAAGAACAAAACAAAAACAAAAACAAATGATTAAGATTCAACATATATGACATGTAGATGTACCAAATCCCCAAAATGACTAATTATTGTGTATTACAAACACATACCAATAAGAAGTCACCTCATACTCACATTTATAAGAATGATGACACCAAATTCTGGCAAAGATGTTGAACCACCAGAATTCTCATACATTGTTTTTTTTTGTTTTTTTGTTTTTTTTTGTGGGTACCGGGGGGGTCGACCTCAGGACCTCGCGCGCCAACAGGCACCCGTGCCGCTTAGCGATATCACCGGCCCCTTTTTCATATGTGGGATCCGGGAGTCAAACTCGGGCCCTCGCACTTGCAAGGCAGGCGCTTATGCCGCTGAGCCATCTCACTGGCCCCTCATACATTGTTAACAGGAGTGTAAAACATAACAACCACTTTGTAAAATGCCTCAAAGATTCTTTTAAAGTAAACATACACTTACCCTAGCACTTAAGTGCTTTAAAGGAAAGGTTTCTACTTCTACTGCCTTAAACATAAGGCATACTGTTTCTCAGGTGGCTGACTAAGGGAGCCCCTGAGTTTACTGGCTAAGGGGATCCCTTAGGAATTTACTGTTTCTCAAGTGGCTGAGGGAGCTGCCAGGGAGCTTCACCCTGCTCAGGTAGCTAGCAGAGCCCCTGGGTTGGGGTGGGGGGATGAGTAGCTGCACCCTTCTCTCTAAGGACTCAGTGGGCCACAAAATGGAGAGCTCCATGGGAAACACCCACCAGATCCCAGTGACCTTGCCATTAGTATGAACTAGGAAACGGTGAGAAATGAGTACAGAATGGCAGTTTAAATTATAATACTATCTTTCAGTTATAGTAGTTCTGCAAAAAGCAAGGAAAGTGGTCTGAAATCACTTGTGTTCAGGCTTTATCTTTGGAAAGGCCCCACAATGATGGTACTTAGAGGCCAAGAGGCCTCTAAGGAAGAAGACATTGATAGCATTGATGATCCTGCCCTCAGACTCCCACCTGTCTCTCAGGGGCTACGGGTCTCTCCCACCTGTTTAATGAAAATAACCACACTGGGTGGAGTCCTCGACCTCTATAGTCCTCAGGCCAGTAATCCAGTCCCTTTCCCGTCAAGTGACTCAGGAATTCCACCAGAACCTAGCACCCCAGAGAGACTCACAGTTTTCAAAAAATCCTGGTAGGTTTGCAGATGGGCCTCCAGATCCCTGTGACCCAATTGCTGGACACAGCCTTTTCTGTGTTCAACAATCAGGATCTAGATGCGGGTGCTGGAAAACCCTCTTCTAGACCTATAGTCATAATTGGGGTTGAGGGGAGCCCTGGTCAGAGCTTCTTTACTCCTGCTCTGACCTGTCAATTTGAAGATCGAATATGCCTTTTCAGTACTACATGCCCACAAGCAACAATCTGGAAAGAAAGGGGCTTGCCACTAGTGGTGACCACCTGACAGTTCTGCAAGGCTTATCCACTTTGTGCTTCCAGTATCCCTGGCAAGGCCAGACCATCTTGTTTGTTAAAAGAAAGCTGCTCCTGTGAACCTCTGGAAGATCTGAGGCTTTTCTTCAAAAAGCAAGACTCGCAGTTCTGTTTCAGAAACACGTAAGTGGAGGACCCCTAATCTGTCACAGCCTAAATGGGCACCTGCATTGGGCCTTGCGTCCATAATATAGGTAATCTTGCTAAGGCTGTGGCTCTTAGGCTCTTGGTAATTTATCTAATATCCCTCTTTGCCATGTTTTTTATTCCACAAGAAGCACGGAAATAAAGCTTAAAGTCTCTAATTGCTGAATCTGTCATAGTCCAGCTTTTAAAACAGACCAGGAAATATCCTGACTTGCTCCTTCTTGTGTTTGGGCTCTGCATCCCCAACCTAATAGTAAAGTTTATTCATTCAAGCCTTCAGATGTTGATCCCGACAATAGTCCATGACCCTCCTGATCAATTCACCATGCTTTCTCAGCTCAATGGTTCATTAATTCTTTTCTCATTGTCTCTTGATGGGGTTTATTTTTTTCTTTTCAACTCAGCCAGTGAGCTACAACATCCCAAGGTAGTTAGCACATAATTTGCAGTAGGTAGGACCCACAACCCCTTTCAACTGGAAGTAGCTTTATGAAGACAGAGACCTCCACACTCTCAGCAGCCCCTAAAGAACTATGAGGATTTATGTCTATCAGGAGGAAGTGAGGCATGGCAAACATCTGGTCAACTGTGATCACCAATCACAGAGACCTGTAGGTCACAGAGATCCAGCACACATAGGCAGAACAACTTCAAGCCCCACACCTGATACCAACCAGAGAATACTATCTTCTGTTAGCACAAGGTCAAACCAAGCCCTGAATCCAATACCAACTGCAAAATGCTGTCTTCAATTCTTCTAGTCTGAGATCAAGTGGATTTTTGACAGATCTAATGTCAGAATGAGGGTATAAAAGGCAGCGGCTGCCATGAGTCTTTTCGCTGGCCCACCCTGCATTCTGCAATGCATACTTCTTTTCCTACTCTAACTGGCCCACACTCACTCTTCAGAGTACTTCTTTCCCCTTCTCTTCTTACTTTTAATATCTTTCATAAATATAAAACCTCACTACTTCTTTCTTCTTGTATTGTCTAATTCTTTGAACAGGACAAGAACCTTGAAAGGACCCCCAAGTTCCCCAGTATCTGTTAACAGTGGCACACTGCTGTAACCCAGCACTCAGGTGGCTGAAGCAGGAGGATAGCAAATTCAAGGCCACCGTGGGCTACATAGTGAGTTCAAGACCAGCCTGGGCCTACATAATAAGACCCTGTCTCAAAAATAAATAAATAAACAAATAAGTAAGGCATAAATTGTGTCATGATTATTATTCATTAAGGACCTCTCTGGGGCTGGTGAGATGGCTCAGGGCCCAAGTTCGACTCCCGGAACCCACATACGGAAAAAAGGGCCGGTGATATCGCTCAGTGGCACGGGCACCTGCTGGCGTACGAGGTCCTGAGGTCGACCCCTGGTACCCACCAAAAAAAAAAAAAAAAGAACCTCTCTGGCTAGGCATGGTGGCACATGCCTATAATCCTAGCACTTGGGAGGCCTTGAGGCAAGAGGAGCTCTGTGAGTTCAAGGCCAGCCTGGGCCACATAGTGAGTTTCTAGGCCAGCCTGAACTGCATAGTGAAACCCCACTTAAAAATCCAAAAAATAAAACCTTTCTGGCTGGTTGTGGTGGGGACTTCTGTAATCTCAGCTACTCAGGAGCTTGAGTCCAGAAGATCACAAATTAGAGGCAAATTGTGTGAGGCACTGTCTCAAAACTAAAAAAACGCAAAGGGCTAGAGATGTAGTTCAATGCTTCCTGGGTTCAACACCCAGTATGACAAGGAAAAGGAAGGGAAGGAAAGGGAAGGGAAGGGCCTCACTGAACCTCTCTTTGGCTGGGAATGTAGGATATGGATGGTAAAGAACTTTGAGTAACAAGATAGAGGTTTTGGCCACCTCTGAATTCTCATGACACAATAATTATTTAAACTTTGATTATATGGCAAGAAATTGATTCTATGGCAGGAAATTGATTATATGCCCTTGCTTATATGGCTTTCATAAACTCTCCACTTTCTCCTTCCCATTACCAGAACCAATAATTTCAAGTGGCAATAGTAATAGCAGTAATAAAAAAAAAAAATTGTTTCCGCCCCACCTGAAAGCTACTCTGTAGATCAATAAAAAGAAAACAAAGCCACATTTAGAAGCAGATCCTGAACCAGGTGTGGTGGCAAGCATCTATCATCCCAGACACGGGAGGCTGAGGCAGGAGGATCACTGCAAGTTCAAGACCAACCTGGGGCAGCCTGAACTGCATAGAGAGATCCTGTCTCAAAAAAAAAAAAAAAAAAAAAAAAAAAAAGAAGCAGATCCTGGGCTTTCAGCCAGCCATCCTCAAACGTCAATGAATTTAAGAATCACTGGGGGAACTGTTTTGTTTTGTTTTGTTCTTTGTTTTGTTTTGCATGCAGTGCTGGAGATGGAACCCAGGGCTTCATGCATGCTAGGAAAGAATGACATTCCCCCCTTCAAATACATTCTTATAACTTTGGAGCTTCACAGATGCTGGTAAAAAGTGAAAACCATGAAGACCAAGGTCTTATGTTGAGAAACTGACCAGGGTCAAGTTTGCCTAATGTGCAGAAAACCTGAACCAGAGAAGCAGAAGAAGCCAACAATCCTGAATGGGGGTTGGGTTTATTCTGCAGGCAACACACTGCAGGAAAGTACCACAAGTTGATGGGTTTTTATGTTGAACTGGAGGGTGCCGCGGACAAGTAGGACACCGAAGATCACATATATACTGAACAACATCAAAATCAGCTGTTTTCAGTATGCACGAGGTGTTCGTAGTAAGGCTAGCAGCTTGTTTCACCTGCAGTACACTTCTGAATACAAAAATTCTTCATGGTCCCTTTGTTCCTCCAGTGCCCTAGAAATCTGTAAGTTCACAGATATTGTGACAGGGTATCATTATGTAGTTCAGTCTGGTCTCAAACTCAATTCTCCTCCTGCCTCAGCCTCCCAAGTAGATGGAATTATAGGTGTTACAGATGTGCACCACAATGCCTGGCTGGTCACAGATATGTTTTTGTTTGTTTGTTTGTTTTTCAGTACTGGGATTGAACCCAGGGCCTTTGCACTGAACTACATCCCCAGCCCTTTTTACTTTTTATTTTTTTACTTTGAGACAAGGTCTTGCTAAATTGCCCAAGATGAGCTCAAACTTGCGATCCTCCTACCTCAGCCTCCCAGAGTGCTGGAATTATAGGCCTGTGCCACCACACCTGCTCTGGTAAAATCTCATTGCAGTGCAAAGGCACTGAAATCAGCCTACAGGTAAGTCAGGCAAACAGGCTTGAAGATGGTAATAATTTTTAGTGACCACTGGTCATATGTAAACTCTGTAATCTGATAGTAACTTTAAGAATTGCTTATAGTAAGTACAGGTTTAGAGGATTTACCTTCCCTCAGGACAAACGCTTTACAACAAGATATTTTCAGAACATTCTCAACTAATGATACAGTTTAAAAAATTCCGTCCTGGAAGAAGTAAGTTTTAGATAGGTGCAGGTGCAATTTGTTGTAGTTTTCTGTCCAAATTAACATGATTTTGAGAGTGAAAAGAGTTGGTATTAATAATTATGCCTGGATATATGATTATCCTGACTTTAGGTATAATGCTGCAGATCAATTTTAAAACATAGACAAAGCCAAGCATGGTGACACATGCCTGCAATCCCAGTACTCTGGAAGGCTGAGGTAGGAAGATCCTAAATTCAAGCCCAGTCTGGGCAATTTAGGGATTTAGAAAGACCCTGTCTCAAAAAAAAAAAAAAAAAAAAAAAGCCTGGGATACAGCTCAGTATGAAGGCCCTGGTTCAATCCCCAGCACTGAAAAAACAAAGATATATATAAATATTTTTTTTTCTTGTGAACAAACATGGCCTTAGGATGTTGTTAGTCAGATTTAAAATGGCTCACACAAGTTGGACACAGTGGTGGATACAGTGGAACCCCAAAATTCTCAGGGTTACGTTCCTAGAGCACTCAAAAATTGTGAAAAATCACGAATTTCAAATGCCTATTTTTATAGTTTAAACCTTAAATATGCTATGTCTCCTGAAGTTATATAATTTAATTTAATAAAATACTATATTTTAAAAGCCTTAGCAGGTGCAGGGTATTTTGGCAGCATCTTATGGATCTTAGGGCTTTAAGAGGAATAAAACCCGAGAACACTGGAGATAGCTACATGCAGTACAGCAACCTGTTGTGATGTGGGAACAGAGGTGCATCTGCCCAAGATGGGTTAAAGGGCAGCAGCCAATCAGCAGCAAGGAGAATTGAATTACGCTCTTGGATTGGCTACTTGCAAACCTCCCTCCAAAAAAACAATTGCGGAGGATATTTGCAGTTTCTGAGAACAACTATTAGTTACTTTCTAAGGAAAAATGCGCAAAAGGCTGAGGCCGCCAACTCTGAACTGCAACTTTGCGGGGGTATACTGTACTTGTCATCCCAGGCGCTCAGGAAGCTGAGGCAGGGGGATTTAAGTTTGAGCCCAGCCTGGGCTATTTAACAAGACGCTCTCACAAAATTTTAAAAAGGGGTGAGAGGGGCTAGG
Organism: Erethizon dorsatum; assembly: GCA_028451465.1. Taxonomy (NCBI): domain Eukaryota; kingdom Metazoa; phylum Chordata; class Mammalia; order Rodentia; family Erethizontidae; genus Erethizon; species Erethizon dorsatum. The sequence continues at coordinate 56,535,413 of CM051828.1, forward strand.
ATACAGTGCAGTGTAAGGCCTTGGGTTCAATCCCTTGAACACCACAAAATAAACAAACAATAATAAATAAATAAATAAATAAATAAATAAATAAATAAAATGTGCTACATAAACACAGCCCGTAACAAATACTCATAGATATTTTCTAAAATGGAACTAACCTCCAGTACCTTTTCCTGTAGCTAAGGACTCTCATACTTCCATATCAAAAGTATAGTTATTATTCATTTGAGGTTCTTTGAAAACAAGCCTTACTAAAATAAAAAGCATGCGCACACTTTTCTTTCTTCGTATGCTTCTATTCTAGGTTTGACCTTTACTAGTAACATTTAGTTTCTTTTGCCTTTTGGAGTAGGTTGGAAAGCATTAAAGGTCTATGCAAATATGTTTTAATAATCTCTCCTTTTTCTATCGGGTTATTTAAAATACTAATTTTACAGATGAAATCTGTATGTATTGTTTTGCACTTTTTGCTCCTGGGACAAGATAGCTAAATTATCCCAAATTTCAAAATACAGGAAAGCTCAACTGTGCTCATGTTCTCTTCCACCTCTACTTCAGCTGGAGAGACAGATGGTAGGTAGATAGATAGATAGATAGATAGATAGATAGATAGATAGATAGATGAGATAGAACCACTGAAGTCTATCTATATGTGAGCAAATTATACTTTCCCAAACACATTCCTGTCTCATTTATATTCAGAAGTTTTAATTTATGGAGATGACGAGGTGATGACATAAGCAGGTCAGTGCCACTGAAATAAGACTTTGCTTAGATTTCCCAAGAGAAGGGGGCACTATTCAGTTATTGAGTACCTGGCCAAGATCCCCAACTGCCTGTGTGAAGGGTACGGAAAAAGGGTGAAATAAGAGACAGAGACAAATTTAGTAATGCATGACGGGGTGGGGGTGGTCAGTGCCTCAGGGTGGGCAGAGACAAAGACTGTCCTGGCTGGCCACCATGTATTGGGTGTAGGGGGTATTCGGAGGGATTATCAGATGACTCAGAGGGCGGCAGTGGTCTTATGCTGAGAAGGATCTTATGCTGATGAGGATCATTTTGGATGACTCAGAGGGCTGTGGTGACCCTACATTGATGTAATCTTGCCCTGGAGCATCACAGCATCATTGGACCATTAAGGCCTCCATTAAGGGCTCTGAGCCCTGGCCTCAATTTATAATTTGTAGTACCCAACAATTCAGGGCCTCAGGGAAAGCACCAAGTCTGGTCAGGAGGTTGAAGTAGGGGCTAAGGAGCTGGATGTGGTGGTGCACACCTGTAATCTCAACATTCTGGGAGGATAAAGCAGGAGGATTGTAAATTTGAGTCCGGCCTGGGCAGTTTAGTGATTTAATGAGATCCTATCTCAAAAAACAAAATGCTCTGAGAATGTAGTTCACTGTAAAGGCCCGGGGTTCAATCCCCCATATGGCTGGATGTGGTGGTGCGTACCTGTAATCCTAGCACTTGGGAGGATTACTGTGAGTTTTAGGCCAACCTAGACTATAAAGCGAGTTCAACCCGAGGCTGAACTACACAGTGAGACCCTATCTCAAAAAAAATCCCCCACATGTCAAGGAGAGAGAGAGAGGAAGGAAATAAGAAAAAAGAAAGGGAAAAAGGGAAAAAAAGTAGACATAAAGGGAAGTCAAGGCCGGACACTTTATTGAGGATTCCACAGGAAAGGTGAGGCAGGGTGGGAGTGGGCTCTGGCTATAGGGCTTGCCTGGTACTTGGCCCTGGGGTGATTTAGGGCTTGAGAAATATTGGCGTAAGGGTTCCATAAGGGGAGATAGTTGGGGCTATAGAATTGGGTTAGCTGTCCTGCATATGAAAGTCATGCTCTCTTCTAAAATCTGTGCTACCAAGAATTGGCCAGTCCTGGGACAGGCACTCTCTACCTTAGCAAGTCAGACTTTTAAAATGTTAAAATATCATAAGATATGGAAAAAAATGTTTTCGGTACTGGGGACTGAACCCAGGGCCTTCACACTGAACTACATCCCCAGTCCTTCTGTGTTTTTCATTTTGAGATAGGGTCTTGCAAAGTTACTTAATTTCCCAGGCTGGGCAAGAACTTTCAATTTACCTGCCTCAGCCTCCAGAATGCTGGGATTACAGGCATGTGCCACTATGTTCAGCTAATATACAGAAAATTTTTATTTATTTATTTATTTATTACTTATTTATTTATTTTTCTGGTTATTTGAGACAGGGTCTCACTACTCAATTCAGGCTGGCCTTGAACTCACTATGTAGACCAGGCTGGACTCGAACTCACAGCAATTCCTGTGTCAGCCTCCTGAGTGCTAGGATTACAGGCATGCACCAGGAAACTTTTTAAAATATGAGTAATATAATTCTATGTTAAACTTAATAGGATTATAGTTGTACCACAATAAATCTATAAGAAAAAATAATTAATATAAAAATATGCACTAAATGTTGAAAAAAGCTATGACAAAGGGAAGAGTGATAAAGACACTCTTTCTATTAATTTCCCACTGTTTCTGAGATATGAGTTCTCATAACCACTGAATTGCCAATTTGAGGTTAATTTTAGTCCTCTTCCCAATGGTCCCATGCAATTAATACAAACTCTGTGCCTTCAGTGTAATTCTGTCATGAATAACGACTAAATGCTACAGTTGAGGAATGGGCTTGCAGCTAGCTTTTCCTCATTATCATGTTCCTAAGGGCACAAGACTGCAAAACAGAAAAAGCTTTGACAGCTTTGAACTTGGTAGACTACTAGAAATACAGTTCCAGGAAAACCCCCTCTAAAAGCAAAAATCAAAAATCACAGTCAATGGCCCTTGAACATGGTCCTGGGTCCTATCATACACATTTATGTTCCTTTTTCTATCAGAAAAAAAAATTTGCATGTTCATGTTGACTGTCTTCCACGATATTATACAGATTCTTTAAATTTTTGTTTTTTCCTTTTTCTGATGCCTCCCAAGAATGCAAAAATACAGAGTGTCATCCTTTCTACCTCATGCTCCCAGCCTCTCAGAGCCAAGAGGATTTCCCTTTTTTCCTTTTTCTTTTTTCTTTCCTTAAAGTACTGGGGATTGAATCCAGAGAGCACTGAGCTACATCTCCAGCACTTCATCATTTCATTTCATTTTCAGACAGAGTCTAAGCTGCCCAGGTTGGCCTTCAACTTGATGATCTTCCTACCTCAGCCTCCTGAGTAGCTGGGATTACAGGTGCGTGAAGATTTTCTTTTTCAATGAGAGCCTCTTGCATCCACTCAACCATTTATTCAGTCTCTTGTTTATTCAACTTTCATTTATTTGGCAGCCACTAGGCTGCAGGAACTCTGTTGTAATTTAGAATACTCTCAGTTTTCACAAGGTGAATGTTTCTAGATTACTTTGAGGAAAAAAAAAAAGGGGGGTGTTGAAAGCACCTCATCAGTCCAGGTTGTGAGTGTCAAATCCAGCCTCCTCCACCAGTTGCTCCAGGACCTTGGCCTGGTGAGCTTCGATCTTTCCAGATCTGTTTCATCTGCAAAATGGAAAGGAAAATATTATATATGTAAAGATATGAGGTTGTTTTGAGGAAACATATGAGAGTAGAATATGTGAAGATCCCTAGAATTGTCTCTGCCAATCAACAAATCTTGACCACTCTAGTTCTGGGTTCACAGCCTCCACTGCCCATGACCGCCTCTAATTACCCCACAGCACCCACAGAGGACCGGCTCTCCCGCCAGGTAGGCAGGAAAACCCAGAGATGCTCAAGTCTCTTATGTAAAATGGCACAGTATTGCCTGTGACCTATGCGCATCTTCCCATATGCTTTAAATCATCTCTAGATGTTTCGTAACACTGAATACAATGTAAATTCTGAGTAAAAAGTTATGTTGTGTGGTTTATAGAATCATGACAGGGAAAAACAATCTGTATGTGTTTGGTAGGTGTTTGTTTGTTTGTTTTTCTGGTACTAGCGTTTGAACCTGGGGCCTTCTCACTGAGCTACATCCCCAGCCCTTTTTATTTTTTATCTTCAGACAGGGTCTCACTAAGTAACTAGGTTACTCAGGCTAGACTCAAACTTGCCATCCTCTTACCTCAACCTCCTTCAGTGTGGGGATAGCAGGCATGTGCCACCATGCCCTGTCTGAATTATTGTTGTTGTTTTTTAAATATTTTCTATCTATGGTTGGTTGAATCAAAAGATGCAGAAACTGCAGATAGGCAATAGAGTTTCTGTGTGGAGTTCCTCTTTCCCAAAGGTGTTTGCAGCCACCTTAAGGATAATGTGCACCTACCCCACACACTCCTAGGTACAGCAGTTTGCTTTGTGCCTTTATATGGTTAGGATGATAACTCCTAGACAACCACATAGAACTTCCGTTCTGACTGGGCCCACCTTGCAGGCTGGAATTATAACCCTGTGGAGTACCCGGTCTGTATTCCTTCCATTGTCCTGTGTTTAAGCCGCCATATGTCATGGAACACATGATTTGTCTTTTCCAAACATGCCATGAACTTTCTTTCCTGTATTCATGATGTTCCCTTTGTTAGCACACTATTCTGTTTCTTCACTGCTTGTCAAAATTCTACTGGATTGGCTAGGCAGCAGGGTGGTGGTCACCTGTAATCCTAGCACTCTGCGAGGCTGACGCAGGAGGATTGCAAGTTCGAGCCTAGCCTGGGAAATTCAGCAATTCAGTAAGACTCTCTCTCAAAATAAAAAAATAAAAAAGAGCTGGGGATGTAGCTCAGTGTGAAAGCCCTGGATTTAATCCCCAGTATTGGGGGTAGGGGTCAACAACAATCAAAAACTACTACCTTTTCCAGGGCCCATTTCTAATATGACCTCCTCCTGGGTATCAGTTGTGATGGCCTCCTGCCAGGGGCAGAACTAACCAGATCCCCCCACCCAATTTTTTGAGATAAGGTCTCACCATGTAGGTCTGGCTGTCCTCAAACTCATGATCATCCTCCTGCCTCAGCCCCTTGAATGCTGGAATTATAGGCTGTGTGTCACCACAACCAGCATTAACCAGTCTGTTTTGTTTTTGCTTTGTTTTGTTTTGTTTCTTGGTTGTTCTTGAAACAGGGTTTCGCTGTGTAACCCAGGTTGGCCTAAAACTCACGGCGATCCTCCTGCTGCAGCCTCCTGAGTGCTGGGATTATAGGAATGTGCCACCACTCCTGGCTATAGCCAGTCTTAATAAGGCTTTGTATAACTCTGACCACACAAGAATTTGGCAGTTTTTACTTTACAAATGTGAAGAAGATGCTAAATAGAGCCAAGTGTGGTGGCTCACTACTATAATCCCAGCACTCTGAAAGGCTAAGGCTGGAGCTTACATAGTCAACCCTAGCTTTGGCAAATTTAGCAATTTACCCAGAACCTGCCTCAATTTAAGAGAGAGAGAGAGAGAGAGAGAGAAGGAAAGAAGGAAGAACAAGCTGACCATGCAGCTCAATATGCAAAGGCCCTGGGTTCAATTCCCAGTACTGGGGGGAAAAAAAGAGTGGTAAAACAGTCCAGACCTCTCAACTACAGGAGGCAGCTGGCCTAGCACTTCTCTCTTACACCCTTTAGTCTCCAGGATTCTCTCCTACAGGAAGAAAGCCTTTAAAGTGTGAAAGCCCTGGATTTAATCCCCAGTATTAAATCCAGATTTAAAGTCTTACAAAATCTTTAAAAGAAAAAATAGATACCCTGGAAACTCCTAGCTCTTTAGAGTAAATTGACTAATATAAAGCCTTTGGATCAAATCCCACAACCTCACTTGAAATCCCATCTGATATTTTCAATATTTTCAACTTCCCAGGCTGGATTCAAACTTTGTCCTCCTGCCTCAGCCTCCCAGAGTACGGGGATTACAGGCGTGTGCTACCATGCCCAGCTCTTCAGCTTCCCAATCAATCTATCTATGCAATAGCATTTATTTCCATTCTCTGTAAAAGAAACTTTCTTGCACTTGTAGCTGCTAGTCTGTAGTTTCTTTGCATAATGAGCGTGTAGCATGCAATGTGTTTGTGTAAGTCTGTATTTTGAAGAATATTCAGTCCTGCCAGAGAAGACACAAAAAATGGAATAGATGAAACTCATGAGATGGGTTGAGCAGAGGTAGTAAATAAGTTAGTTACCCATGTGATCTATTGAGTGGTTAAGTGGGTAGGGCATTTGGGTGTGAACACAGATAAAAGGGGATGGAAAGACTAAATTTTCCAGATGTCTGATGTTGTGGAGTAGAACACTCTGTAGACATCTACTAAGTCCATTTGTTCCCAAGTTTGGTTCAGTTCTGATATTTCTTTGATTTTTTTTATCTAGTTGATCTATTTGTGACAGTGGGGTATAGAGGTCCCCCATTACAGTTGTGTTACTGCTTATTTGATTTTTCATGTAGATGTCTTCATTCAGTCATCCAGCAGTGACGCTACCAACCCCATGCTCATCCTCTGCCCAAGAAACACACAGAGGCCCTGTGGCATCCATCAGGCTAACTGCTGGGTCAGAGGAGTGGCCAAGGAGACCAGTCACTAGGCCTCTTCAGTAAAGTAAGCATCATTGGCTTTCAGCTCCTTCTGGCCCAGAACCCTTCCCACGGCCTCCTAACTGCGGCCAGCCAGGGGATGCTGAGGAGGTGAGCAGCGTGACAGTGATCTCTCTGGCCGTGGGGCATGTGGCTTTCCACCTTTCAAGCGCCCTCTCTCCCTGTGTTGTATATTCCTCCACTTCCCTTGCACCGCGCCATTTGTCTCAAATACCTCAAATGAGCTTATTTCCTGAGCGATTTAATTTTGCCTGTGAGCCCCAGCCCATGACTGGGGCACTTGTCTGGTACAGTGCGTAGAGGCCACCTGGACATCAGAATGGCCCCTGTGCAGCCTCACCAACCCGGCCTGCTGAGGTCAGTCCTGCCCATGCTGAGGTTCTCCCCAAATGCTCTGTCTGTGAGGACGTAGCACATCCGGCCCAGCCTGCCCAAGCTCATGCCTCATCTCGTTTGTTATGCTCTATCCCACTCCAGCATCTAGGCTTTGTCCATCCTGAGCCCAGCAAAATCTACAACTGTGGGATCACGCAAGGCAATGTTTTTCTTTTTAAAACCTGAGGGCAGGAGGATTACAGATTCAAGCCCAATTTGAATAATTTTGCAATTCAGCTATCTGTAGGGAAATGTGAAAGTGCAAGGACCTGGGTTCAGGCTGTGGGAGGGGGTGATCTCCAGTGGACATTAAGTCCAAATCAGCACAATTTCAGCACAAGCACACCTCACCGGTCTCCTGTAAATAACTGATATAACCCAGGCTGATGCAGGCTGGTTTAAATCACTTATATAACCAAGGTTGTTACGCGGCATGACCACCACTGTGTATTCTGGTATAAATGTAGCCACGAGGGCTGGAGGGGTGACTAATCCACCAAGGACTGCTGCCAGTCTACAACGGTGGGGGCCGCAAGAGCAGCTGAACAGTTGGACCCTGCCAAACAGCTGAATAAAAGATGTTTAGCCCAGTCCGCAGTGTCTCTTCTTCAGGCTCTCTGAATCTCAAGTGAAACTCCGCGGTCCAAACTGGTGACAAGACTGGGGATATAGGGCTGGAGATATAGTTCAGTGTGAAGGCCTGGGTTTAACCCCAGTATCACAAAAAAACAAACAAACAAAACCTCTGAAAACTTGGTGTGGTGGTGTATGCCTATAATCCCAGCACTCAGGAGGCTGAGGCAGGAGGATTGCCTCGAGTTTGAGGAAATAGTAAGTTTAAGGATAGCCTGAACTACAGAGTGAGACCCTGTCTCAAAAAAAAAAAAAAAACCCTGAGATTTTGAGATACAGATCAACATTTGTGATACTGCTATACATTCATACTGAAATTACACAATAATTGAAGGGATGGTGGGTGAAGGGAGCCAGATTCTCACTGTTAGGGTGGTTTACAGATAAGCAAGGGGAAGAACCTAGAAAGAATGCTGTTGAAGACATCAGTATGAAGTAATTTTAGTTTAATAAAGAAACAGAGTTGCAAATGGACGTACTTGAAGATGTCTGTATGCACACAAGGTAGCACACGTCTCGTCTGGCTGTCAGCTTACAAAGACTAGAAACAACAGCAGCTCAGTAGCAACAAGCTTATCTAGCTCACAAATAATTGTTTGTTTTTTTTTTTTTTTTTTGTGGGTACCGGGGGGTCGACCTCAGGACCTCGGGTGCCTGCGCGCCCGTGCCGCTGAGCGATATCACCGGCCCCTTTTTCGTATGTGGGTTCCGGGAGTCGAACTCGGGCCCTCGCGCTTGCCGCACAGGCGCTTAAGCCGCTGAGCCATCTCACCGGCCCCCAATAATTGGTTTTTTTGTTTTGTTTTGTTTTTGTTTATTTGACACAGGGTCTCACTTTGCATTCCAGACTGAACTTGAAGTCACTATGTAGCCCAGGCTAGCCTCGAACTCACAGCGATCCTCCTGCCTCAGCCTCCTGAGTGCTGGGATCACAAGCATGTGCCACCATGACAGGCAGATAATTGGTTTCTAATATTACTCTGCAATTAAAAAATAAACAGAGCTCTGCCAGGCACAGTGGCGAACAACTGTAAGCCTAGCTACACCACCAGGAAATATTTGAAATAAGAGAGAAAGCTAAAAACTAACTTGGTATTAGCCAAATGTGGTGGCACATACCTATAATCTCAGCATTCTGGGATGCTGAAGCAGGAGGACTGAAATTTGGAGCCCACTGTGGGAAATTTAGCAAGACTCTGTATCTAAAGATTTTTAAAAAGGGCTGGGGCTGGGTGTGGTGGCACATGCCCATAATCCCAGCATTTAAACCAGGCATAGTGGCGCATGCCTGTGATCCCAGCACTCAGGAAGCTGAGACAGGATTGTTGTGAGTTCAAGGCTAGCCTGGGCTACATAGTGAGTTCAAGGCCAGCCTGAACTACAAATCGACATTCTGTCTCAAAAAAAAAAAAAAAAAAAAAAAAATCTAATCCCAGCATTTAGGAGGCTGAGACAGGAGGATCATCATGAGTTCACGGTCACCCAGGGCTACATAGCAAGACTGTGTCTCAAAAATCAAAAAATAAGTAAAAATAAATTAAAAATAAAAAAGAGGTGGGGATGTAGCTCAGCGTGAAGGTCCTGGGTCCAATCCCCTGTACTGCAAAATAAAATAAAAAAAAAATTAGTAGAGGATTATCTTGTCCATGAGTCCATACTGACATAAATAAAAACAAAATTTATCTTAAAATGAGAGAAATCCCAGCACTTGGGAGGCTGAGGAAGGGGGATTGCTGTCAGTTCGAGGCCAGCCTGGGCTACATAGTGAGTTCAAAGCCAGCCTGAGCTGCATGGTGAGAATCTCTCTCAAAAAAACAAAAACAACCCAGAATTTATTGTAAAACGAGAGAAATCCCAGCAATCAGGAGGCTGAGGCAGGAGGATTGCCGTGAGTTCAAGGCCAGCCTGGGCTACACAGCAAGACCCTGACTCAAGAAAAAAAAAGAAGAGGAATCTTTGAAAAACCCACTTCCGCAGGAGAGCTGGTTCGCCACAGTGCTGGTTGGGCACCAGTGCAGGTTGGAGCAGACACGGAATGAAAAGGTTAGAGGGGTGAGGATCAGAAGAGATCCAATCCATGGGAAAGGAACCACACTCATCAGGAGTAAAACCGAAAACGTGGACGGGCATAGAGGACCTACAGATTTGCAATAGAAACATGCCTAGCACCAGCGACCTTCCCAGTTTGGAGCAAAACTGTGCTCTCCCTCCAGACAAGCCTTGGTGTTTAAAGGCCAATTCACAAAAGCCACAAATGTTTTGTTATAGTTCAGTGCTACTATTTCCGTTATTGCTGCCTTCTTCATTTGTTCTACCACTAAGACCTGACTCATGATCATCATCTGGATATTCACTCATTCTTTTTTTTCCTGTGTGTGTGTGTGTGTGTGTGTGTGTGTGGTGCTGGGGGTGGAACCCAGGGCCCTGTGCATGCTAGGCAAGAACTCTACCTCTAAACAACACCCCCAGCCCTATTCATTCATTCTTTAACGTGTGCAGTGCCCCGTCGTGTAGTTCCATATTTTCTGTAGACACCTAGTAAATGCCTCTGTTACTAGGTAAGAAAGACCTCACATACCTGTACCAGGCAAGATGATGATTTGAGGCAAAGGAGCCTCTCCATCTTCTCAGAGCTAGCTTTGAATAAATCTTTTTTCCTTTTTACCAAAATAAATGGCCTCCTTTGATTTGGTCAGCAGGGAGCAAACTAAGTGGTTGGTAGCAGACTGGGGCTCACATCTGAGCACATTCCTCCTGTCGTGCCCAGAGGAGGCCTGGGCGACCCAGAGTCGCAACAGGCGGTCACCGTACTGCTCACTGTTTTAACGGGAACGTGGGCTGCCGTTGCCCTGGGCTTGCTGCTTAAGTCCCGCATTCTAACTTCAGACCTCTGCCCAGGCCTGTCATCATCTCACTTTGCCTACTGAGATTGTGAGAGAGTCGGTCCTACTGCCAACCGTCCCCTCCAATAGTGCCCCACCTCTTCAGTCTACAGAAGGGGAGACCATTACCAGTAAGTAATGAGGCACCAAGGCGGCTGAAGAAGCTGTTCTTGGCCTCCTCCAAGGGGCTTCCCTCCCTGTGGCCAAGGGAGGAGGATCTCTTGGGGATCACTTGTGACAAGTGAAGGTTTAGTGCAGTGTGGTATGCACACCTGTAGTCTCAGCCTCTTGGGAGGCTGAGGCAGGCTTGCTTGAGCCCAAGAATCCAGGGCCAGCCTGTGCTTTTTGCACATGGTAGATAAATGATCTACCGCAGAGCTACATCCCTTTTCTTTTCTTTTCCTTCCTTTTTTCTTTCTTTCCTTTCTTACCTTTTTCCTTTTTCTGTCTTTCTTTTCTCCCTTTTTCTTTTTTTATTTTGAGACAGGGTCTTGCTAAATTGCCTAGGCTGGTCTCAAATTTGTCATCTTCCCACCTCTGTTTCTCTCTCAGATTGCTGGGATTACAAACATGTGTGGCCATGCTTGGCTATGAGGTAGACATTTTTGTACTCTTTTTATAGGTGGAAAGGTTAATCGCTTGTACAGGGTTATGACACAGAAGAGAGGGAATTTGGATATCATCGCCACATTCTTTCTACCGTAACATACAACCACTTGTAACAGAGGCATTCACTAGGTGTCTACAGAAAATATGGAACTACACGACGGGGCACTGCACACGTTAAAGAATGAACGAATAGGGCTGGGGTGTTGTTTAGAGGTAGAGTTCTTGCCTTGCATGCACAGGGCCCTGGGTTCCATCCCCAGCACCACACACACACACACACACACACACACACACACAGGAAAAAAAAGAATGAGTGAATATCCAGATGATGATCATGAGTCAGGTCTTAGTGGTAGAACAAATGAAGAAGGCAGCAATAACGGAAATAGTAGCATTGAACTATAACAAAACATTTGTGGCTTTTGTGAATTGGCCTTTAAACACCAAGGCTTGTCTGGAGGGAGAGCACAGTTTTGCTCCAAACTGGGAAGGTCGCTGGTGCTAGGCATGTTTCTATTGCAAATCTGTAGGTCCTCTATGCCCGTCCACGTTTTCGGTTTTACTCCTGATGAGTGTGGTTCCTTTCCCATGGATTGGATCTCTTCTGATCCTCACCCCTCTAACCTTTCCATTCCGTGTCTGCTCCAACCTGCACTGGTGCCCAACCAGCACTGTGGCGAACCAGCTCTCATGTGCAAGAGGGTTTTCAAAGATTCCTCTGACATCTTTGCCTCTCTTCTGAGACCACCGCTTCCTCAAGCTCCTATCACCATTCCACCCATCCCAAACTTTACAGGGTCAGAAAGTTGCATCAGCTCCTTAAACTCCTTCTAGATCATTAATTTCTCCTGTGTTCAAAAAAACAAAAAATGTTGTGAAATTAAGAGTGGTGGGTACAGGAAGGACTTTAACACCCTGAGAGGAAACGAGCAGCCGCATCCTTTGAGGATGAGAAAAGGAAAGTAAATCAGGCTGTCAGTTAAACCCAAGGGCTGTCGTTCTGAGAGATGGGGGGGGGCAAATGGATGAGACCAGTGCTAGCAAAGATGACCACAGATTTTATTAGGAGCTGACACCAGTCTTCACGATACCTGGTTAAACTGTGTTTCCCTAATAAAATCTCCACCCAGAGGGAAAAACATTTCCTAGTGCATTCTTGGCCCTGTGCAAACTCGTGCCTGCCAGGTAACTGAACTCCACACTGTCCAAAGACCGGTTTCTTTTGGAAAAAGCATGAATAATTAATGACATTCTTTTAGGATGCCCTAAAGATGAAATGTACCCCTTTGTTAGGAGCTGTTCTGTCTGTGGAGTAGCCAATTTCTATATCTCTTTCTTGGGGACTGCCCATGGGATAGCCAGCTTTGTTACTTTTCTAGAATAAATTTCTATATTATTTTAATCTAAAATCAGTCCATGTTTGATTTTCATCTAATGTGGCTATACTTCCTTCCAATTTTCTCTTTTTTTAATTAAAGGTTTTGTCCAAAAATTCAAATTGTTGCCTAATTTTTCATTTCTATTATAGCCAAAGCAAGGACCCTTGCTAGCCACGGATGAAATGTCCAGCCACATAATCACTCCTACTTAAAGCCAGCTATAGAGCTGATTACTCATCCTCCGTGAATTAAACATTAAATAATATAACTTGCACAAAATTCTCAGCACAGCACCAGGCACAAAGGAATGGCTCAATCTTTTTTTTTTGTTTTGTTTTTGAGACAGGGTCTCGCTATGCAGTGCAGGCTGGCCTTAAACTCATGGAGATCCTCCTGCCTCAGACTCCCAAGTGCTAGGATTACAAGCGTGCACTACCACACCGGGCTAAAGCCTGCAGCACCCGGTATTCCCAGGTGGTCTCCCATCTAAGTACTAACCAGGTCCCCAAGCCCAGCCCTGCTAGATTCCATCAGATGAGCTTGGGTGTGTTCAGGGTGGTTGGGCTGTAGACTCAATCCTTAAACTAACTGTTATTAATTTTACATTGTCAGTCTTTTCTCCAATTGTTACCATCTTTCTGGGTGATTTCACTGTACAACTGGACAATTTATCCACTTACACGTTTTGAGATCCTGAAGTTGAATCACTCACCAGTCTGTATCTCCTCTCCGCATGGGCCAGATACTCCCTCACTGGCCCTGTGAAAGAATTCCTCCACACTGGGCAGCGGGTCGTAGCCTCCTCTCCATCATCTCTCTCAGCAAGGGCCAAGTAGGATGGGGCAGTGCTACTGGAATCTCTTGGCCACGCCAAAATGTTATCAGGTAGCTCCTTCTAAAAGTGGCTCGCCAATTAAACGTTCCCGGTTCTGGGTTGCTCGTCTCTACCTCTGGAATTAGATTCCATGTTCTTGTCTCAAACAAAGAATTGAATGAGCAGCAAAAAGCAGTGGCAAAGTTTCTTTGAAAAAGTAAGAGTGAAGAGTTAGAGAAACTGGCTCTGAAGAGTGAGCTTGGCCTGACTAAAAGGGGAAAAAGCAAGATAAAATCACACCCTGGAGGAAGCAGGGTGGGCTACATGAACAAGGTCATGATAGCAAGTTGTTGGGTCTTCTCCTTTTATGCTGTCCAAACCTCGCGTCTACACAGGGGTCCTGAGGGGCGGTGCTGGGATCCCACACCTCAGGCTGATGTCAGGCCAAGGCCATCCTATTGAAAAACTGCTCCAGTTCTCGCCGGAAGTCCAGGGGCGGGGCTTTGGGAACTGTTCTGCGCATGTCCTCCGGGATTTTTGTTCTTTTTTTTTCTTTTTTTACTTCCGCGATCTGTGTAATTTTTTTTTTTTTTTTTTTTTGTGGGTACCGGGGGTCGACCTCAGGACCTCGCGCGCCAGCAGGCGCCCGTGCCGCTGAGCGATATCACCGGCCCCTTTTTCGTATGTGGGATCCGGGAGTCGAACTCGGGCCCTCGCGCTTGCTGGGCAGGCGCTTAAGCCGCTGAGCCATGCGATCTGTGTAATTAACAGGTCATGCCTACTTCCCCAACCAGTTTTGCCACGCCCTAATCTCCTGTGTTAGTAGGGCGGCATGAATCTCCTCAAGTACTAATCTGGTCAGGTATTTAGCCAGTTAGTAAACCATCAATGGCTCCCCCAGGGCTCTCAGCTTAGGACAATGGTTTATCATAAGTAAGTTCACGAATTTAAATTCACAATTTTTTGTTTGTTTGTTTTTGTTTTTTTGAGACACGGTCTAACTATGTAGTTTAGTCTGACCTTGAACTCATGGCGATTCTCCTGCCTCAGCCTCCCAAGTGCTGGGATTACAGGCATTCACCACCACACCTGGCCACAATCTTTAAATTTTTTTTTATTAGTGCATTTTTGCAGTACATAATAACTACATTCATTAAGGGGGATTGGTACAGGCACATAACAACCCAATGCTTTTTTTCACCCCTACCCCTCCCCTTTTCCCTGCCCCCTCCTTCTATCTCTCAGTCTCCTTCCCTTTTGTTACCTCCCTTTTGTTACTCCCTTAAGCAGTACCCACTTGGCTCAAAACTGTAACTCCAATGATACCTTGTTTTCTGTTCCTTTCCAGATCATTGCTTTTTTTTTTTTTTTTTTTTTTTTTTTTTTTTTTTTTTGTGGGTACCGGGGGGTCAACCTCAGGACCTCGCGCGCCAGCAGGCGCCCGTGCCGCTGAGCGATATCACCGGCCCCTTTTTCGTATGTGGGTTCCGGGAGTCGAACTCGGGCCCTCGCGCTTGCCGAGCAGGCGCTTAAGCCGCTGAGCCATCTCACCGGCCCTCATTGCTTTTTTTTGTTTGTTTTGTTTTTTCTTTTTGAGAAAGGGTCTCACTATGTAGTTCAGGCTGGCCTGGACTCACTGTGTAGCCCAGGTTGGCCTCAAACTCCTCCAGCCTCAGCCTCTGGAGTGCTGGGATTATAGGTGTGCACCACCACTCCCCGCCCCAGGTCACTGCTTTGGATTTTGCAAATTATGGTCCTTGAATGAGAAAGTGGAAAGGAGAGGGGAGAGAGGAACTTTCTAGGCCAGATTCTCTGGTTTATCTTTCAGTTTATTTGTGACTTGCCTCCAGCTTGCTAGCCAAGCAGTCTAGTGCTGAGCTACGCCCTCAGCCCAGAATCCTCCAGCTTATTTAGAGGACTCTTGCAGCATTTTTCTATTATCTATCTATCTAGCTAGCTAGCTAGCTAGCTATTGCTAGTCTCTAGTACTGCCTGGAGCATGGGAGAGACTCAACAACTATTTGCTAAACCAAAAAGGCAGAGTGAAGAGAGGAAAAGAATGAAAAAGGAATTAGGTGTGTTGTGTTCTCGCCAGGCATGGTGGTGCACGCCTGCCTGAACTACATAGTGAGACCTGTCTCAAAAAACAAAAAACAAAAAACAAAGAACCAGATGTGCTATGTACTTGTATTAGCTACTCCCCACAATGAATGTAATCAGTATATACTGCAAACCTGTACTAAAATAAATAAATAGATAAATAAATACTATTTGGTAAACCAATAAATCAATCTCAGTCTATTCTAACACAGACTGATGAATCCCATACACAAAATCATCTGTTACAGTGAATCCCTGGGTTAAGTCTACATCCCATCTCTTCAGGGACAGAAATAACTCCTACTTGGAAGTTTAAGGAAGCCTGAAAGTGTTAGCTTGCGTTTATTTATTTAGAGACAGGATCTCACTTCAGGCTAGTCTGGAACTCTCACCTATCTTCCTGCCTCAGCCTCCTGAGTAGTGGGATTATAGGTGTGCACCACCATGCCCAGTTTGTTTATTTTTAAATACTGAGGGTTGAAGACAGAGCCTTTGCACAGAACTACATCCCCAACACTTTTAATCTATTTTTGTTTTGTTTTGGTTTGGGTTTTGTTTTTTTGAGACAGGGACTTGGTATGTAGCCCAAGCTGCCCTTGAACTCATAGTAATCCTCCTGCCTCAGCCTCCCTAGTGCTGGGATCACAGGCATGTGACACAACCCCCAGCTACTTTATTTTGATTTTGAGATAGAGTCTCAATAACTTGCTAAATTGCCCAGGCCTGGCTGGATCTTGGGATTCTCCTGCCTCAGAGTGCTGGAATTACAGGTATGTAACACCATGCACAGCTCTGAAGTGGGTTTCGGGTCATTTTTAAAATTTAAATTAAAATGGCAAGAATTGGGATATATGTAACGATACCCTAAAAAGGATTTAAGGAAATCCAGTGAATCCAAAACTAACCATTGTTCAGCACGTGGCTTTCCTCTGCCTCTTAGCATCTTCTCTTGGCTCTCGGAAACGGTGAGTTACAATTATGCTTTTACCATGTATTTAGATAGTGCCATATTTTAAATGCTAAATAAAAATACTGGATTTATTTCTTGCCAGCATAGAAAAATGAAAAAAAAAAAATGCTTTGGCCATTTTTGTTGTTGTTGTTGTTGTTGTTGTTGCCAGCACTGAAGATTGAGCCAGGGAGTGCTGGGCTACACCCCCAGCCCTTTTTATTTTATTTTGAGATGGGGGTCTCCCTAAATTGCCCAGGTAAGCCAGGCAAAGTGGTGCACTCCTGTAATCCCAGCACTTCAGAGGATGAGGCAGGAGGATCGCTGTGAGTTTAAGGCCAGCCTAGGCTACACAGTGAGTTCAAGGCCAGCCTGGACTACACAGAGAGACCCTGTCTCAAAAAATAAATAAAAAGCCCAGGCAGGACTCAAACCTCCTGAGTAGCTGGAATTATAGATGTGCTACCATGCTCAGTGATTTGGTCGTTTTTGAGCATATAAGTTTGCTGCTATATTGAGTATATAGAAATACAAATGTTTTAAATACATTTTCCTTAAATTATTGTTTAATTGAAAACTAAAATAATTTTCAACAAAAACTATTCAAATACAAAAGCTAAGCCTTCTTATCCTTTGACTAAGCCTTCCATCAAAGCATCCCAAACCAAAAATGTTTTCAATACAAAATTAACTTGTGCGTGATCTATATACAAACCAGGAAGTAGAGCAAAGTTAAATTTTTCTTCTTTTTTTGTGGGGGGACTGGAGAAATTTTCCTGTGCTGAACCATTTTTGGATTTCAGAAGTGAAGGTTTTTGCCGCTGCTGTTGTTCTGCTGTGCTGGGGGTCAAACCCAGGGTCTCCTACATACTAGGCAAGCAGTCTTGTCCCTAGCCAAGACAAGAATTTTGAAAGGTGAAATAAATTTCAGCACTTGGAACTCAGACTTTTAATAATATTTGAAATTTCCTCAAGCTGTTTTATCTTTCAGGATGTCTGGATGGAAAAATATAAACAGGAATGTCTGATTTGAAATTTTCTTTGCAAAATCAACACATCAGGAAGGTTCTATGAAAGGTAGTGATTTCAGAAGGACAAACTGATCTGAGTTACATTTCCAATTTGTCTATTCTTAAGAATTAGTTTTTGTTCCCAAAAGGACTCTAATCTGGTCTTATCCAAGAAATGAGATGCTAAATTAATCCTTAAGTCATTGAGTCCCTAGAGTATCTTAAGAAAGGTGGTATATTTCCCTGGAACATTAGCACTTGTTATTTATTTACTTATTTGTTTATTCTGGGCTGGGGAATGAACTCAGGGCTTCATATATGCTAAGTGAGTGCTCTACCACTGAATTACATCAAACAACACTATTTTTGAAGTTTTGTTTGTTTGTTTTTTTGACACAGGGTCTCACTATGTAGTTGGGGCTGGCTTTGAACTCATTATGTAGCCCAGGCTGGCCTCACACTCGCAGTAATCCTCCTACCTCAGCCTCCCCAGTGTGCTACCACTCCCAGTGTAATTTTGAAGTTTAATCCAAATGTTTTAGTTCAAATGATTGTGAGCATGCCTAAGAATGTATTTCTGGAGGTAATAATCCATGAGCTAGGAGCCCAAGTATTTACTGCTCTATGACATAGAATTTCAACTTGTGTGTGAGTGAGACAGGGTCTCATTGTGTAGTTCAGGCCAGTCTTGAACTCACCATGTAGCCCAGATTGGACTCTTAATTTGTAGCAACCTTCCTGCCTCAGTCTCCCAAGTGCTGCTGGGATTATAGGTGTGCAGCAACACCCCCAGCCAGCATTTCACCTTTTTGACTTTTCTTTCAAAAACTTGCTTTTCATTTTTTGTTTCTAAGACACGGTTTTCTTATGTAGCCCAGGCCAGCCCTGAATTTGTTATGTTCACCAGGCCAGTCTCAAACTTGTGATTCTCCTGCCTAGTTAAATTACAGGCATGTGCTATGGGGCACCATTTAAAAATTAGTTTTATTGTCATAATGTACTTGAAGTTTCCCTAGCAACTCATGGGATCCTTTCCCCTTTTCTTCCTCTGCCCCATGCCTCATTGCATTGCCAGCTTCTGGCAGTGTTGGGTAGGGATTAACACAATCTGCCCCAGCCTTGCGAAAGCACCAACCGTACTGTTTTCTTTCTCTCTTTTCCTGCCTCCCTTCCTTTCTTATTTCATTCTTTACCTCCTTCCTTCTTTCTTCATTTTTTGGGATAAAATCTCCATATTCATTTCAGGCTGGTTTTGAACCTTAGATCCTTCTGTCTCAGCCTCCCACATAACCAGGATTAGCCAGACATGGTGGTGCACACCTGTAGTCCTAGCACTCTAGCGATTTGAAGCAGGAAGATCACAGGGAGTTCGAAGCCAGCCTGGGCTACAAAGTGAATTCAAGGCCAGCCTGAGCTACATAGTGAGACCGTCTCAAAACAAACAATAACAACAGAAAAAACCCCACCTGGGTAACTGGGATTAACACCATGTGTCACCAGGGCCAGTGTTGGTATGTTTTTGTTTTTTGTTTTGTTTTGTTTTAGTTTTTTGAGAGAGGGTCTCACTGTGTAGCCCAGGCTAGCCTTGAACTCACTATGTAGCCCAGGTTGGCCTCAAACTAGAGGCCATCCTCCTGCCTCAGCCTCTGGAGTGCTGGGATTACAGGCATGCACCAATACGCCTGGCTTGTTTTGGTTTATATCTAGACATCCCACCAAAACCTCGTGTGCTCATAGGTGGGGCTTTGGGGAAGTGATCAGATCATGAGAATGTGATACTCATCAGTGGAATAATTCACTGATGCTTTTGTAGCTCAATGCGATCTGGGAGTCAGAAGCCTGCTTGGAGGGGGTGGGTCATTGTGGGCGTGGTCTGGAAGGGTCTTTCTCCTTCCTCCCTTGATCCCTCTCTCTGCTTCCTACCTGCCATGCCTTACACTTTTCCTCCACTGCGAAGCCCCTCTGCCATGCCACCCTGCTTTGGAGCCAGCAGACTGTGGACTGAAACCTCTACTAACTGTGAACCAAAATAAACCTTTCTCCCTTTAACATGTGGGTGTTGGGTATTGTCTCTCAGCCGGGAGAAAGTAACTAAGACACCCAGCTAGGGGAGCGCTTATACGTCTGACGTCTTTCACTCAGCATAATGCTTTTGGGATTCATCTGCACTATTGAGTCAATATGTAGTTTGGTAGTTTGACATGCTGAATTCACTGACTGGCCATACTCCCCTGCATTTACCCGCTCAGCTATTGGCGGACATTGGGTTATTTTTAGTGTGCAGCTGTCATGCTAAAGGCTGCTATGAAGATAGTTAGGCTGCTGTACTAGTCTTGATGTGGACACTGAATTTTTTTCTTTGATAAAATACAAGAGTAGGACTGCCAGGTTGCATGGGCAGCATTTAACTTTCTGAAGGATGGTTGAAATGGTTTTCGAAAGTGGATGTACAATTTTGAATTTCTTACCAGGAATATATGAGAGTTAAAGTTGCTTTATATCATTGCCAATATTTGTCATGGGAAGTCTTTAATATTTTGTGAGTATAAAGTGGTTTCTTTATTATTTTAATTTGCATTCCCCCGATGACTAATAATCATGAACCTCTTGTTATGTACTAATTTGCCATCTACTTCTAGGTGAACCGTGCTTTGTTGTGTTTTTATTTGGAATTTGTTGAGTTTCTTTGATGGTTTATAGTTTTCCTCACATCTAATAAATATTCAGCTATTATTTCTTCAAATATCTTTCATCTGAACCCCCCAACCCCTCCATTTCTGAGACTCTAATTATATATGTGATTACGTATGTATTTTTAGGCCACATTTTGTTGCTTTTTCAACTTTCCAAATCTTTTTTCCTCTGAGTTTCATTTTGAGTAGTTTTGGTGCTTTGTCTCTGTTCTGGCAGCTGAACACAGGGCCTTCATGCTGAACTCCATCGCTAGCCCATTTTTATTTTTTATTTTGAAACAGCATTTTGTTAACTGCCAAGACTGAGGTATAATTTGTGATCTTCCTGCCCCAGCCTCCCAAGTGCTGGGATTATAGGCATGCACCACCACACCTGGCTTTGTTTTTTTTTTTTTTGAGACTACATCTTGTGATATTGCCCAGAATGGTCTTGAACTCTTCTCAAGTGATCCTCCTCTGAATTTCCCAAGTGCTGGGACTACAGACGTGCCACCACTCCCTGGAGAAATATGATATTCAAAAATGTCCTAAGAAAGGATCTCAGAAAGTGTTCGTAAACTACATAGTTAAGAAAAGACTATTATCTATAATAAAGTACTCTAAAGCCAGGTATTATGGCACAAGCCTATAATTCCAGCATTTGGGAGGTTGAGGCAGGAGGATCCAGTTTGAGGCCAACCTGGGTTATGTGAGTCCACTGTCAGCCTGGACCACGAATGAGACCCTGAATCAAAAGAAAGTAAAGAAAAAAAAGAACAGAAAGAATTCTAAAAATGTAATACTAAACTAAAATCCAATTAGAAAATGAGCAAAGGGGGCCGGTGAGATGGCTCAGCGGCATAAGCGCCTGCCTTGCAAGCGCGAGGGCCCGAGTTCGACTCCCGGATCCCACATACGAAAAAGGGGCCGGTGATATCGCTCAGCGGCCCGGGCGCCTGCTGGCGCGCGAGGTCCTGAGGTCGAACCCCTGGTACCCACAAAAAAAAAAAAAAAAAGAAAATGAGCAAAGGACACAAGCACATAGATATGACAAACACCTGAAAAAATGACCACTTTCATCACTCATTAGAGAAAGGCAAATTAAACTAAAATGAAATATCAATACATACTTATCAGAATGGCCAATATAAAAAAATAATGGCTGGGAGCAGTGGTGTATACTTGTAACCTCAGCTATGCAGGAGGCTGAGGCATGAGCACCCCAGCCTAAGTAAGTTAGCAAGACCCTGTCTCAAAAATAAATAAAATAAAATAAAGGGTTGAGAATGTGGGCAGAGCATTTGCCTACCATGTATAAGGCCTAGGATTTGATTCCCAAACTTGAAAAAAACTTAAAATTAGATTTTTGATATCCTCAGGAGTCCTAAAACCAATCCCCCCTCCATCTATGAACAGAGATTCCCAAGAAACTACTGAGTATGTACTACTCTGATAGAGGCAGTGCTCCTCCCCAGGGACAGACATACTTGTCACAGGCCTGAGCAAACTAGTAATAGGGCCCCGAGATTATGTTCTTCTTGCTGTTATTAACATGGGGCAGTATAAGCATCACATTTTTGGTTATCTAAAGTACTCTCATGTTTTACTTGAATTTCTCTGACCAAAGAGCTTGTGTATCTTTTCATAGGTTCCTATCATTAGTGTTTCCCCAAATGAAATTTTGATATTGTTGCTTCATTTTTCTCATTGGTTTACTCTATATTCCCTTGGGTAAGTGGTTCTCCCCAGGTTCCTCGGTTGTTGTCTCTGCCCCCTAACTTCATACAGTAATGCAGTCTTTTAATCTGTAGGTAACTGAATCTTTTGGTATCTGAATTTCCCATCTTATTTGTCTGTGGGTGTGGGCATTTATTCTTAGAGCATTAACCCATCTGCGAGTGGGTTTGGGGGTAGTGAGAAGTGGACATCAGCATGGGATGTCCTGAGATTGCAACACCAGATGCAGAACAGTTTCTTCCTCCTCCTCTCCCTCCCGTCTTTCCTTCCCTCCATTTTTTTTTTTTTTTTTTTTTTTGCAGTACTGGGAATTCATCCAGGGCCTTTTCACTGAGGTATATTCTGAGTCCCTTTTATTTTTTATTTTGAGACAAGGTCTTGCTAAGTGGCTAAATTGCCCAGGCTGGGCTCGAACTTGCAATCCTTTTTGCCTCAGCCCCCCAGAGTGCTGGGGTTACAGGCTTGCACCACCATGCTCAGCCTCCCTACACTTCTCATAAATAAATTCCAAATTATAAGAATTTGGTTTTGGACTCACCAATAGGATTTGTGAAATAGTCATTTTAGGATTATAGGAACTGCAATGGAATTCCATTATAGGACACAACACTTAAACAAGTCTCCATATAAATTGTAGCTTTTTTTGTTATAAGTGAGAAAATAGTGAGGTTCTATAAAATGCTCAAGTGAAAAATGTAGGCAGAAATATTATATAAATATATACTTTTCTTTTTTTGTAGTACTGGGGATTGAACCCAGAGCATTTACAGTGGACTAGGTGCCCAGCCCTTTATATTTTTTATTTAGAGACGTAGTCTCAATGAGTTTCCCAGGCAGGATTAGCACCCGTGATCCTCCAGCCTCAGCCTCCCAGAGTGATGGGATTTATAGGCATGCACCACAATGCCCAGCTAGAACGGTTATATTACGTGCAGCAAATTTAAGAACTCGTATTTTCTCATTTCAGGTCTTACTTTATCTACCAAACTATGATACTGTACCCAATTTTTGCAGGGGACAGAGATTCCTAAGATACATATGAGTACACTACTTTGTCTGAGACAGTGCTTCTTCAAATCCTAAACAAAGATTTTTTCCTCTTTAAAAAAGTTGAATTGAAATTGGACCATTTCAAGATGACTAAAGGTAATATGAGCTATTATAAAAACAGGGTATTGAAAAAATAATTCACCAATTAGCAAGTATTCTAATAAATTTTGACTAAACTCAGTATTTTAAAGCATAGTTGGTAGTTTTTAGCCTACAGTGACCCCTGGTGTTCCTCTGAAAAATAGCAGCCTGCTATTCATATCGCTAATCTGTAAAATCACTTTTTGGGGAGGTGGAGCACTGGGGAGAGATGATCCCTGAAAAATTTTAGGAGAACAGAGTCCTTAAATATAAGAGATGAGGCCACACGTGGTGGCACATGACCGCAATCCCAGTGCTCGGGAGGCCGAGGCAGGAAGATTGTCATAAGTTCAAGGCCAGCCTAAAATACATAGTGAGCCCCTGTCTCAAAATAACAACAACAAAACACACACACACACACAGAAAATATAAAATGTAAATTTTCTTATTAAAATCAAATTGAGCTTATTTCCTTTCTTAAGTGCCTACAGTGGAAGAATCAGAGAGGAGGGGAAAGTACAAAACCCACACTAAGGACAGTAAGAAACGGGCTTTTTGTTACCTAGTCTGTTAAAATTTAGGCCTATGAAAAATACTGTACAGGAAGCAACAAAAGTAAGAAAATGTAGGATGCTGAGCTAGAGGGGCCAAAGAGGCCAACATAGGGAGACAAAGTAGGCCCAAGCACCAGGGTGACCTCCACAGAACGAGATCGGTAAGAGTTTATGGCATCTCAAGTCATTGCGAGGCACTGGCTTCTCGGAGATGGAAGTCACAGAAACAAGGCCTTTGGCAACTTGAAGCCTTATGAGTGTGCAGGGCCTTCACTCATGACTTAATGCAGAGTGAGGAGATGGGAAGTAAAAACAGATTTCCCATGCCAGGTGTATATACTCATCCTCGGCACCCACAGATTTGTTCCAGGATCAACCCCCCAAACCAAAATACTCAAGTCCGTTTGTTTGTTTGTTTGTTTGTTTTGAGACAGGGTCTCACTATGTAGCCCAGGCTGGCCTTGAACTTGCGGCAATCCTCCTGCCTCCTGTAATCCCGAGTGCTGGAATTACAGGTGTGGGCCGTCACGCTCGAGTCCATTTTATAAAATGGTGTAGTATTTGCATGTAATCGCCCCTAGATTATTCAAAATACCTAACAGTGGAAATGCTGTGTAATACTTTGTATACTGTACTATTTAGGGAATGATGAGAAGGAAAAAGGTATTTAGTAAAAATGCATTTTTTTGGTGTGATACTGGTGATTGAACCCAGAAGCCCTTTGTCACTGAACTACATCCTGAGCCCTTTTTATTTTTCATTTTGAGATGGAGTCTTGCTAAGTTGTCCAGGCTAAACTCAAACTTGCTATCCTCCTGCTTTAGCCCCCTAAGTAGCTGGGCTTATAGGTGTGTGCCCCTATGGCTGGCTAAAGATGCATTTTTTTTTCTATTTTCCATCATCCATGGTTGAATCTCCAAAAATGGAACCCAAAGATACAGAAGGCTGACTGTGATAATAACTTGTAGAAGCAAATTTGAAAAAAAAATTCTAAATACCAATAATGGAGCAGATTAACAAATGTGCTATACCCATGTGGATAGACTCTTATTCCATATATTGAAATACTATAAAGGAATTAAAAGAACTATAGTATATACGTCTACTGACATCATACATATTTATATATTTAGAAAATCAGCAGCTGGACTATCTCTTGTGAATAATTTGGGACAAATTAAAGAATTGAGTTCTTTTATATAATTTATTTTTAACAAGATCATTTATATCTCTTATAAACTTTATTTCCAGTATAATAAGATTATCAGCTAGTAGAGATTGTTGTTTTAGAAACTGTGAGTAGAGATGGTTTTTTTTGGAAACTGTTTCATTCCTGTGTTCAGTTAACCGGGAAAGACATCTCAGAGAACAGGGGTGCCTCCGGCATTCATAATCCATGATGGAGAAGAAGACAAGCACCCCAGTGACTTCAGAAGAGCAGACGACAGGTCAACAGGAAACCGCTGTAGCTCTGTGAAGTTCAGACAACAAAGAAATGACATTTAGTTAGGCAGACCAGAAAAAAAAAAAAAAAAAGGTTAGAAAGTTGGTAGTCTTGCCAAAAAGGTGAGAGAGGAAAATTCCAAGAGTGTTTCCAGTTTAAGTAAAGGCATAAAGTTGAAAAGGGAAAGACTATTTCTAGAATTAAGAATACATAGCATTAATTGAGCACCGACTACATGCTAAGTGCTTTCAGCTCTTTACAAGTGTTATTTTGTAATACCCTTAAAAGGAGATGTCATGATTTTCATTGGATGTGGCACAGAGAGGGTGTAAAATCACGCAGCCCGTAAGAGGCACTGCTGGGATCCAAAGCCAGCTTGAGCTCCTAGTTTCCCCACAATCCTATTTCGTGTAGGTTTGACTCTTAGTTTGAAACACCTGAACAATCGCCTGTGAACGCTTAGATACAACAGTAGTTTGGTCCAGATGAGAGGTCATGAGAAGAATGAGCTTCCTGATCTACTGTCCAGCTCTACAGTTCAGCTCTGTGAGGCCACGCTTCCTCACGCCTCTCCTCTCCACACGGGAGGGAAGCTGCTTCTGCACGAAGTGAGGTGCTCTTCTTTCCCACTAGCCGTTTGTCTATTAAAAAATTCCAATTGTCTTTTCCTGAATAGATAATCCATAAGCTTCAAAACTCAAATGATTCAAGAGATGCAGTGAAAAGATTCATTTCCCCCACATGTGCATGAAACACCTAGTTTTACTTCCTGGAGGAAATCGATGCTACTTGTCTCATCTCTACTCCTCCAGAACTACCTTAGACACATGTAGATTCCTTACCCTTTTTATCCCAGATGCATAATTTATTTAACCTTTGTTTTTTGTTTTTGTTTTTGTTTTTGAGACAGGGTTTTGCTATGTAGTTCAGGCTGGCCTGGAACTCACAGAGATCCTCGTGCCTCAGCTTCCTGAGTGCTGGGACTTTAAAAGCTCTGTCGGGTGCTGGTATAGAGAGATGAGTAAGGCATGTTTTCCATTCTCGAGCTATGCCATGTTTGGGAAAGCAGAAAGGGCTGGTGTGCTGTGAGGAAAAAGAGACACTACTTGCATACGAATGTAATTAATTAGAGCAACATGGGGAAGGATAAACAAACCACCTTATTAGAGCATCTGGTCTGTGATAGATACTTGTTGAATGAACCAACAAATGAATAAAGGCATGCTAAGATAAAATATCCAAATGTGGACTTACTTTATTTAGTTTTTTTTTGAGACAGAGCCTTGCTATGTATTCTAGACCAACTTCAAACTCCTGATCTTCCTGCCTTAGCTTCCCAAGTGCTGGGATTGGGCATGAAAGCTTGACGGACTGGTTGAAAATCCTTGCTACCAATTGAAGTGTTTAAGGGATGGCATAGGTGAAGTTGTGTGTGGGGAAATCCAGCCCTAGTCCTTGGTTGTCTCTTTAAGTTCTGGGAAATAAATGGGATAGGTTGGAAAGAATACTGTAGTTTTATTGCTTTTAAACGCTTTATTCTTTTTCAGTTTTCGTAACTTAAATAGCCTCACTCACCAGTTAGTCAAAGAAACGCTATGGATGAAGGCTAATTTTTATCCTTGTAATATAGACTGTACCTCATTAGTCATCATTTGAATCGCAGAGATACTTCCAGCTAGCTAAAGGCCACCACGCCCTGTCTATATTTACACTGAATTAAGAATAAGTCTGGCTAGGTTGCTTTGTTAAAATGGCATGCCGATTATCCAAAGCTCAAATTCAAGTTTGCGTATCATGACAAAGCAGCATTTTCCATCTGAGAACTTTGGGTGCTGACTATTCACTGGTGGGAAGTTTTGGCACAGGACATTATCTAATATTTGTGTAATGATGCATTTTTGTGGCTGAGCAAAGGAACACTTACTGCGGTTAATTTTACTGAGGCCATACTTAGAAATGCCAAGATGAAATGGCATACATGTTTCCTCCTGTAATTAATTAGCTTTCTACCATAGGACTAGAATTCACTTTGAAATGTTTACAATTGTTATCAAATTTGTTTTTTTTGTTTTTTTTTTTTTTTGAGACAGGGTCTCACTATGTAGTTCAGGCTGGCCTTGAACTCACTATGTAACCCAGGCTGGCCTTGAATTTATGGTGATCCTCCTGCCTCAGCCTTCTGACTGCTGGCCTTGTAGGCATGTGCCAACATGCCCAGCTGGCAAGGAAGAACTACCAGAAGGGCACAATTTTAAAAAGTGAGTTATAGTTGGGTATGGTGGCCCACCTCTGTAACCCCAGCTATGCTGAAGCTTAAGGCAAGAGGACCCTGAGTTCCAGGCCAGGCTAGACTATGCAATATACCGAGACCCCATCTCAAAAAAATAAATGTCTTATTGTATATTTTTTTCTTCCCCTTATACATCAATTCAGGGAATGCTGAGCTACATCCCCAGTTCTTTTACCATTATTATTTATTTTGAGACAAGGTCTCACTAACTTGCACAGGCTGGCCTCAAACTCACAATCCTCCTGCCTCGGCCTTCAATGTATCTGGGATTATGGGTTTGCACCACCATGCCCAATTTATCCATCCTATTGAGTTGTTTTTTGGGGGTGGGGTAGAGGAGTTTTTTTGTTTTTTGGGTTTTTTTTTAATCTTTTTCTTGTGCGATTAAGTTTTGTTTTTTTTTTTTTTTTGAGACAGGGTCTCAATATGCAGTTCAGGCTGGGCTTGAACTCACTATGTAGCCCAGGCTGGCCTTAAACTCATGGCAATCCTCCTGCCTCAGCTTCCCAAGTGCCGGGTTTACAGGCATGTGCCACCACGCAAGGCCCATTAAGAATTTTAAATAGAATTTGAGTTAAAAAATAATTAAGCCTGAGCTTCAGTTTCCTCATATAAAATGGCAGTTGTGATAAAAGTACCAGGGCTGGGGGTGTAGCTCAGTGGTAGACCACTTGCTTAAGCACGTGTGAGGCCCTGGGTGCAATTCCCAGCACAGCAAAAATAGAGCACACCCTATCACTTACTCGCTTACTTATGTTAGCTCCCCACTCTGACCCCCTCAGGGTCCTCTGCAGCCACCTAGGGAATACAGTAGGTTGCTCTGTGACTATGGGGATCAGAGCAAGGCAGAGGTGAAGCTACATACCAGCTGAAGAGTTAAGAACAGTGATTAATTGGCAACTTAATGTGTGGGAAGAACAGATGATACTTTATAAATCTTGGCTTGCTGCCCAAACACCAAGGAAATAACAGAACGTGACAAATAAAATTCATTAATCTACACATTTCAGAAGTTACCAATTTTCCCTTCTGGTCTCATCCTCTCATTTCCCTCTTTCTCATCTTAAATTCCCAGGCTTCCATCATCCCACCTCATCTGTTTCTCTTCTTTTCTTCTTCACGTACTCTTTTCCCGAATTATGGGGAAGCCTAGCATGGATCACTTGTAGAACTTTCCTCTAAAGGAGAACATTATTTTCATGCTGGGGATGGAACATGGAGTCCAGGCCCTTGAACATGCTAACCAGGCATTCTATCTACCAACTCCCAGCCTGACAAAGTTATTTTACATACTCATGAAATGAAGTGACAAATAACATGGACCAAGAAGAAATTAAGAAATTAAAAATTTTTTAATTTTCCTCCCTGTAATTATGCTATTCAAACTTTTTTTTTCAAACTTTTTTTTTAAACAAAAATTTAAACAATATGGTACAAAGACAGGAAAAATTAATAATACTTTCACATGAGAGTTTTTTTTTTTTTAATAAGGCTGGAGTAGGCATGAGAAAATGGTGAGAAAGAAAATTTTGTATAGAGGTCTCAGAATTGAATGATGGAATTGAAGTTGTTTTGGTCTTTTTACAATCACAGTGCTGTCATATATAGTACGACTCTGCTATTAAAAGGTAGGACTTATATAGTACCAAGGGAGACATGAACTTATATAGTACCAAGGGAGACATGAACTATGCCCAAAACAAGCTGGAACAACTCAGAACCATTAAGAAAGTACTCTAAACTCCAACACATACCTGAAGCTGGGTCCTTATGTGTTGAGGGGCAACTATGTAAGACTTTTCCAAATAGTAAAATGTTTATGGAAAGATAAGTAATAAAATATGTTAATCTGAGATATATATATATATATATATATATATATATATATATATATATATATATAAATTACTAAAATTCAATAGAAAATAACAGGATTTATTTAGAACCTTACATCAGCTGTTTTCAACCTTGGTAATTTTGCATTGTAAGGGGACATTTGTCAATGTCTAGAGACACTTTTGGCTGTTACCAGTGGGAGAAATGACTTGTATTGAAGTCAGGTGAGTAGAAGCAAAGGATGCAGTTAAATATCTTAAGATACACAGGATAGCTTCTTATAACAGGATTGTTTGGCCCAAAATGACAACAGAATGAGAAACTCTGACTTGGACTAAAAATATCTTTTTTTTTTTTTTTTTTGTGGGTACCAGGGGTCAACCTCAGGACCTCGTGCACCAGTAGGCGCGCATGCCGCTGAGCAATATCACCGGCCCTAAAAAGATCTTTTTTGGGGAAAAGTATTTTTTCACTGACATTGTTTAGGACAGATGGAACAAAGTAATAATAAAAGCAGACTGAGTTTGGTTGTTTTCACTAATAATGATAAATGTGTACCCCTTTATTGGCCACACCCAAAGGGTAACCCTTCCCGCCTCAACCCCATAGTCGCTATCATTCACTACTCCATTAGATTTCTCCTTGCTATCATCTTTAATTTAGCAATCCTAGTGGATATGAAATGGTACCTCATTGTAATTTCCATTTGCATTTCCCTAATAACTAATGAGGTTGAGCACTTCTTGATGTATTTATTTATTCAAATCAG
Source organism: Erethizon dorsatum (assembly GCA_028451465.1). NCBI lineage: Eukaryota > Metazoa > Chordata > Mammalia > Rodentia > Erethizontidae > Erethizon > Erethizon dorsatum. The sequence goes on from CM051828.1 coordinate 56,565,126, forward strand.
ATCTTATTGGTACATTTTAGACATACATAATGACCACATTCATCATAGAGAATTTATGCCTGCACATGATATAACTTGATTCTTTTTTTCCTCATTCCCCTTCCCTCCTTGCAACCCCTCCTCCCCTCTCCATTTACAAAAGCTTTGTTTCCATTTTTTCCTTTTCTCATTTTTTTCTTTTCCCTTCTTTCCTATCCCCATCCCCCTCCCATATTCCCCTCCCCATTTGAACATTTTCTTCCTATTTTGATGTATTTGTTGAGATATAGATAGATAGATAGATAGATAGATAGATTTTTTTTTTTTTTTTTTTTTTTTTTTTTGGACACAGGATCTTATGTAGCTCGGGCAGGCCTCAAACTCTCAATCCTCAGGCCTCAGCTTCCCAAGCTGCATAGCTTTGTAGAAGTGTCTATTCAAATTTTAGCCTTTTTAAAATTTTTATTTTATTTTATATTTTTTTGGGTACTGGGGGTTGAACTCAGGACCTCGTGCACCAGCAGGTGTCCATGCCGCTGAGCGATATCACCAGTCCTTTTTTCGTATGTGGGTACCGGGAGTCGAACTCAAGACCTCGCGCTTGCCAGGCAGGCGCTTATGCTGCTGAGTCATCTCACCGGCCCTAGCCCTTTTTTTTAAAAACTAGGTTCTTCTTTTGAGTTTTAGAATTGTTTATAAATTCAGCTGGACATAGTGGTGAATGCCTATAATTCTAGCACTTGGGAAGCTGAGGCAGGAGGATCTCCATGAGTTTGAGTACAGCCTGGGCATAGCGATTTCAAGACCAGCCTAAACTACATAGCAAGACCCTGTCTCAAAAAAAAATTTTTTTTTAAATATATTCTGTATAATTCTCTCTTATCCGTTATGTGATTTGCAAATATTTACTCATATTCTGTGTCTTTTTTTGCAGTGCAAGGGACCAAACTGAGTCTTTTTTTGAGACAGGGTCTTCAACAAACCCTATTAAAAATGAACAACTACGCTACCATAGTTTGGGGCAAAAGCCCTGGCTCTGTGATGCCAAAAGACCAAGCTCTGTTGCCCGTCTCAGAATGCACATCAAAAACAGCAGTGGTGCAGGACAGGAAAGGAGCTATAATTAGTACGGCTAACACTGGGAAGAACAGGTAAAGAGATTAAGATCTGTCTCTGAGGAGCTGACAGAGCTTTGGGAGTTTACAGAGAAGGAGAACAAAGGCAAGGGTTGCGGGTTTGCATAGCTGGTCATATAGGTAATTCTGGTCAACCCAAGGTCTGATTCACTTGGGGGGAGTAATGGCTGGGGAGCAGACTTGGTTTCACTCATAGGGCAATTTTTTCCTGCTTGCAGTGGGGCATGACACCACCTTTGATTTCTGCTGTAACACAACTGCTCCCATTTGGGGGTGATCTGTTCTGTGAGGCTCTCCACTGCTTAAGGGTACTTTCTGCCCCATGTTATAGAGATGTCTACCAATCAGATCTGCCACTCCAGGAATCAAAGGTGACTGGAGAAAAGAGTGGCTCGAAAGAAAAAGTTCAGAAGACAAATGGAACCAGAGAGCAACAAAATGGACTTAGGTCAATGACTGCACCTTGCTTCATGACTACCAGGCAAAGTATTTTGCATGCATGGACAGCAGGTAGGGTTGACTAAAACAAAGGGATTTGAGGAACTAAGATAAAACAAATGATGATACCAAAATAAATGGACTTCATCAAATTAAAAAAAATTCTTTATATAAACAACAGAGAAGGCCATTTTAAGTTTCAAAAGACTAATGATACATTTTTCGAAAATGAAGAAAAAGTATACATGGGAAAAATCACTAAACTTTATTTTATATACACAAGACTTTGGTAGACTTCATTAGATACATTTTTATATTGTCCTTGTACACACATGAAGAGGTAAATATAAGCAACATACATTAGTAAGGGCATTTTAAAATTTAAGTTTCAAAATCTAACTCTTTTTAAGACTCAGAACAATTTATCCTTTGTACTACTGAAAACATTGGCAAAGTAAAAAAAAAAACATTTTCTTAAAGAATCCATAAAAGAACGAAAGTCATGGTGCTGTTTTCAGAAATGTACATGTCTGATTCATCACTTCACCTAATCTCTTCACAAATTTGGTGCATTAGGTTTCAAAGAATGCTTCACTACTGTCTTTAGAATTATTTTTTACCAAGCTAGCATTATTTATTATTATTTTTTTGACATAGGGTCTCACTATATAGGTCAGGCTGGCCTCAAACTTGCAGTGAACCTTCTGTCTCCAGTCTCCTGAATGCTAGGGTTTCAAGGTGTGCCACTATGCCCAGCTGCAGTTTTGATGTTTTGAATGCACAGGAAATGAATGGCATCTGGTTGACAAAATTTTAGGGCCCTAATGCACTGGTTTAATTTAATTTATTTGTCTTCTTGAGACAGGGTTTCGCTCTGCAGTTCAGGCTGGCCTTGAATTCACTTTGTAGCCCAGGCTGGCCTCACTTGCAGCAATCCTCCTGCCTCAGCCTCCTGAGTGCTGGGATTATAGGTGTGCACCACCATGCCCGTCAGGAAGTCAGTTCTTAACACCCAGAGGTCCTAACATTTCAAGGAAATGGTGCCATTCGTCAGTTCTTTGTGTCTTTGACAACAGATTTCAAACAGATGTGCTGGGATTACAGGCGTGCACCACCACATCCGGCTACTTTTTTTGTTTTTTGTTTTTTTGAGACAGGCTCTCACTATGTAGTTCAGGCTGGCTTTGAACTCACTCTATAACCAGGCTGGCCTCAAAACTTGCTGTGATCCTCCTGCTTCAGCCTCCCAAGTGCTGCAATTACATGTGTTCAATTCAGTAACTTCTCTAATTTGGGATATTTTCCTTTGTCTTTAAATGCTTCTCTAAAATTTTATTGTAGTGGCTAAATAGTATTGACACTATATACATGTGCTAAACTTTACCACTGTGATTCTGGGAAAAAGTTTGATTTTTGTCCTTCTGGGAATGTTTATAGAGACATTTTTGGTTATCAAACCCAGATATGATGCTGGCATCTAGTGGGTAGAAGGCAGGGATATTGCTAAACATCCTAAAATGTACAGGACAGCCCCTTATAACAGAGAATTAACTGGCCAAAGTGCCAGAAGTACTGTGATGGAGAAACTCGATAGCCTACTGCTTGACTCAGTGTTCACTTTTTTCTTCCTCAAATTGAAATGACACCAAATGAAGAAGGGGCAGCATATTGTAGTGTTTAAGGAACTGGATTACGTGGGTTCAAATCCTGGCCCTGACAACAACCAGTTAAAGAACACTAACTAGAAGGAAGTGCACTAAATTAGTAACTTAACCTATCCATACCTCAGTTCCCTATATGTAGAAATGGAGAAAATTTATAGGACCGGATAGGGTTTCTATGACAAATAGCTTTACAAAAATGTAAAACCTATGACTGGCATCTGTGACACTTCAAGGGTTTCCTGATCTTCAGCTAGGTTGGCTTAAAAAATAAACATAATTCTCCAAAAGGTATTTGTACATTCTCTAATTCTTGAGTTTGTTAATACATGAGAATGTTTACTTGTTGTCTTTTAAAAGACTTCTTGTCTTTAAAAAAAATAAATTAATTAAAAATAAACATAATCACAAACTCCAGTATTGACATAATAAAGAGAGGAAGGTGCTGATGGAAAAACCATAAGCAAAGCATCTCAAGGTTTGGGGCCTACATCACTGACTCTAATGTCTTTCAAGCTATTAGATGCCAGTGAAATCAGGGTCAAGAGCAGCACTGGGGAGGAAATAGAAAATATCAGTGTATTACAAGCAACATTTTTTTTTTTAATGAAACATATTTCATCAATACAAAGGCCTGTATGTGTATACCTTAATGGGAGTCACAGTTAAAGAACTTTGAAGCTGGGTGTGTCAGGGCACACCTATAATTCTAGCACTTGGGAGGCTGAGCCAGGAAGATCACAAGTTTGAGGCCAGCTTGAGCTATACAGCTAGTTCAAGGCCAGCCAGAACTACATGAGACCCTGTCTCAAAACAAACAAAAAAACAAAAATTGATGTCCAACTACTTGATATGTAAGTCAATGTGACATCTGTATTTTTTATTAAGTTTATTGGTATATTTTAGGCATACACAATGATCACAGTCACTATAGGGAATTTGTACCTGTACATGAGACAGCTTTTCTTTTTCCTATTCCCCCACCCTCCCTTCAACCCCTCTTCCTCTCCTTATTTACAAAAGCTTTGTTTCCATTTTTTCCTTCTTTTCTCATCATTTCTTTTCTTTTCCCTTCCTTCTTTTCCTGCTCCCACCTCCCCAGTTCCCCTTCCCATTTGAACATTTTGTTCCTATTTCACAATATCTATTATATATTTTGGTCCTTATTTACACTTTTGGTTCCTCACACCAGAGAAACAATGCAGTATTTACACGTGTGCCCAATTTATTTCACTTAAGAGTGTGGCTTCAAGGTACATCCATTTAGCTAGAAATGGCTCAAGCTTATCCTCCTTTATGGCTGAATAGTAGTCCACTGCATTAAAAAAAAACCCCACATTTTCTTTATCCATTCATCAGTTGATGGACATTTGGGCTGTTTCCAAGATTTAGCTATTATAAACTGTGCCACTATAAACATGGGTGCTGCGTATATTGCTGTGGTACGACAGCTGTATTTTTAAGATTGGTTTCTGGGTCAAGATATTCCAGGAATGGTGTCAGCTTTACTTTTGAACATTCTGCTAAGAAACTTATCAAAATGAGACAATAAAATATGATGCTAAAGAGATTTAATCTCTTTCGATGTTAAAAATAACTACAAATATTTTGTTTCAATCTTTTGGGTTAAATCTTTTTAAAAATTAAGCTTACCAGAAGTATTTGCTTTCTTGTGTTTTTGTCACATTATAAATAGTCTTGCTCAGTAGCTCTTGAAGTTCATCACTAGCTTTGAAGATAGTCATCCATAAGTTAACTATCATCATTATCTTTAATAATACATGTGAGTACCAACAGACCAACTGAGTTGGGCAGCTTTAAAACCTGTAAATAGTACTGAAAACATTAACTTAATCACAGTGCCCACAGTGCTCCAAATAGTACATGATCATGTACACCAAATTAGTTATGATCTTAAAAAGCAAAGTCCAAATCAGTACATCTTTTTAATCCCTTTAAAAGTAGACAATAAATGTGATCCATACTTTTTTGAATAGATAAATCATACAAGTGATTGTTGCTGGTTGTTTGAAAATAACCTAAAAGAAAATTAGGGTATGACACCAATTTATCTGAGAAATATCTAGTGCATGTGCTGAATGAAATCCCCAATCAGGCAGAATTGGAAAAAGATGTGTCCCACTATTTTTACACATCCTGAATATATTTTGGTGGAGGATTAATGCCATATAAACTTGTTGCAATTCTGCTAAATGGTCCTCTGTACTAGTCTTTGAGACATGAGGGCAGGAATTTTCCATAGAAACAATCAAGCTTCCACGTATTTCCAGAATTTACTGCAGTCAACAATAATTTATTGTTGAATGTGCCAAGCTCTCTATAAAGTTCTAGGAATTTATAAATTAATAATGCATCATGCTCTTTATTTTAATTTTTTGTGGTGCTGAGGATTTAACTCAGGGCCTAGTACATTCTAGGAAAGCACTCTACCATTAAGCCACACCCCGAACCCCAAAGTTCCAAATCTAAAATTTCATAGACTTTGATAAAAAGTTACAGTTGTAGCCAGGCTGGTGGCACATGCCTATTGTATACCAGTACTCTAGGAGGCTGAAGGAGGATTGCAAGTTCAAACCCAGCTGAGAAACTTAGTGAGACCTCATCTCAAAAGTGTAAAAAGAGCTGAGGATGTAGCTCAGTAAGAAGGCCCTGGGTTCAATCCCCAGTACCACAGAACAACAAAACAAAATTATAGTTGTGTGATATGGAGCAGTAGAAGGGCTGGTGATCACCAGATTGTCTAGATGGTAGACATAGCTGATATTCAAACTCTTGTTTGAAATGATGACTTAAAAGGGTGAATAAGTGCCAGGCACAGTGGCACAAAGCTATAATACCAGTTACTAGGGAAGCTGAGGCAATAGGATTACAAGTTTGACCCAGCCTGAGGAACTTCAGACCCTGTCTCAAAAAAAGGGCTGGGGGCCGGTGAGATGGCTCAGCGGCTTAAGCGCCTGCCCGGCAAGCGCGAGGGCCCGAGTTCGACTCCCGGATCCCACATACGAAAAAGGGGCCGGTGATATCGCTCAGCGGCACGGGCGCCTGCTGGCGCGCGAGGTCCTGAGGTCGACCCCCCGGTACCCACCAAAAAAAAAAAAAAAAAAAAAAAAAGGGCTGGGATTTATCTCAGTGATATGAGCATCCGTGAATTTAATCCCCAGTATGGCGGGTGGGGGGGGATGATTCCCACATGGGCAAACTCATATGATGTATTAGAGAGGAAATGCACCAGGACATATATAATTAAAAGAGATGGGTTGATACCTAATCATGGAGAGGTTCTGGTGCTGTTAAAATGTTTAAATTGTATCTGGAATACAAAAGAAAACCAGTAAGGGCTGTTAGGAAGAGAAATGATATTAGACTGGTCTTGGATGGAGTAAATAATGGAGACTAGTAGGGGGTCAGTCCAGACATCAATGTACACCAGGTACTGGGCAAACAGTTCATCTTTTAAAAAGGGGTTTACAGTCAGCATGTTAGATAAGATACCAAAAGATAAAAGGTGAGAGTATAGGGCAGCAGTGTCAAACCCATGGCATGGGTGCCACAGCGGGCTGTTTATTATTATTGAAAGCTCTAAAAGGTTCACCATTACTGGTCTAGGGAATTACAGGGATGTCAGGGAAAGACTGAGAAAATGACACTGAAGTTGAGATCTGAGGAAAAAAATAGGATTTCAGAAATTTGAACTGATTTGAAGTACTTAGGATATTTACAAATAAGTAGACCTTGTATAATCCCTCCATTCCCCTAAAGAAATCCACTTCAGGGGCCGGTGAGATGGCTCAGCGGCGTAAGCGCCTGCCTTGCCAAGCGCGAGGGCCCGAGTTCAACTCCCGGAACCCACATACGAAAAAGGGGCCGGTGATATCGCTCAGCGGCACGGGTGCCTGTTGGCGCGCGAGGTCCTGAGGTCGACCCCCCGGTACCCACAAAAAAAAAAAAAAAAAAAGAAATCCACTTCATTTGCCCTTATTGACAGGAGACATTAACATGCATACATACTTAATAAATTGCATTTCCTCTAGGTTCTTGTGCATCTATAATAGAATTAATGTTAACACATTTTGACTTATCCATAGGAATTTTAGAGATGGATACAAACTCTAAACGTTTACATTGAAGAAGTAAACCTGTAAGGTATGAACCAGTCATTTCTGCTAATTTCCTCCGCCTATGATTAAAGAAGATCAGGATCAAATTAATTTGTTTTCCAAAAAAGTCAGAGACAAGAAAAGTATTTTATTGTTTAGTAGATTGTCATAGGCATATGAGTTTTTGCATTCTAAATTGGTATGCCATTGATAACTAAGAGAAACACAGCCTCCAATATGTTATTTAGATACTACATATTGTTTTCCATAGTACATTTTCTGGCCCAACTCCTTTTTACCACTTGTTTTCTGTGCGCTGATTACTGTGCCAAAATCAAGCTTTTCTTCACTGTTGCCATTTCCTACCCTCCCCTAAGGCGTAATAACAAATCAGTGCTTAATTTTAAGTTCTCTGCTTACTCTGCTGGAATAGTTATAAAATTTTAGCTTAAAAAAAAAAACTTAACTAAAATGACATGTCAGAGATGACAGGACAAGATTTCTATGGGATATGTAATAGTGCGAAATTTTAAAAAGTGGTAAAAACAGCAAGCTGGTCTCATAACTTTCAGATAATGGGAAGTGATAGAAACTGAAAATCGCTAACGCTTACCAATGTTTATCAGTCTCTACCTTAACAAATGAAGGACTGCAAACTTGGTTCAGTTTGGTGCCCTCTTTCGCTGCTCAGTTTTGCAAACAGAATTCAAGTCCTGAGGACTTAAAAGTCGCACCTTTAAACTTTTATTTACACCAGATATTCCCAGATGTAACAGGGATTTGAAAAGTACTATATAATTATTCTACGTGTAACACCTGCTCATCAGACTTTGGTCAAATCATTGCCTGAGACTGATAATGTTCACAAATGCAGGATCCCTCTGAAGTTTGTCTCCCATCTAATGACAGTGTCATCTTAACCACTAATCCACTAAAAAATTTAGGAGTTTTATATAAACTGAAAACTGGTGTTTGTGGCATTTACAATTTCATTCCAGTCAGCCTAATCAAAGCTCTCTCCTCTCTTGAATACTTTCTTTGGCTTACCTGGTCTGACAAAAACTGTGCCGCCCCACCCTTGCAAAGATACCAAGGACCCTTGCCCAGCTCCCTGCAATCGCATTGGTTGGGGTATGTGCGGCCCTTGGCGGCAGGAGTGCATAAACTGGGCACAGCCCTCCAGGTACCATATGCTTTCCCAGACCTTGGTCTGGTCCGCGGGCCGTCCGGGGAACAGGCGATGAGGGCACCAGACCCTCAGTAGGCCCCATGCTTCCGCGATATGCTGAAAGGATCGACTTCTTTCTCCCCTGGGGCTTATCCAAATTCTGCTGGGTCGGCGTAGCCTGGGCCTACTCGCTGTACCGAGGAAGGTCAAGCTCACCTTGGAGAAGTCCAGATAGCAACTAGTACCACAAGAGGCAAGCCCAGCAAAATCTTCCCTGGGTCAGAGGAGGACAGCCAAACCCAACGTAACCGGAGGCGGGGCCGCCCCTTTTCCGGCGATCCGACGACTTCCGGACCTGCGCAGACGCCTCTCCGCGCCGCCCGGGGATCCCAGCGTGCCCCTCCCCCCCCCCCCGACCGGCCGTTTCCCGACATGCTCCTCGGAGGAAGAGACGGAGTCGACAATAACAAACCCGGCCGCGGTCGTGTCCGCGGCCCTGCCGAGCCCTCTGTGCTGCCTCGGGGTCCCCCAGTTGCCCGGGCCCCTCGGCTCTGACCGGCCGCGGCCTCCTGACTCCCGGCCCCTTATCAAGAGCCGAGGGGCCTGACCGGGTCCTCCGCCCCCACCCCTCCCTGGAGTTCGGGGCTGCAGCAGGAGCATCGGCTCCCGGACGCCGGCAGTTGTGTCGGTTGCGGTGCCGAATGGGCGGTTGGTAGCCGCCGCCGAAGACTAGGCGGCGGCGGAAGATGGTGCCGGGGGCCGCCGGCTGTGCTGCTGCCGCCGGCGGAGGAGGAGGCGCTGCCGGGTAAGTGTTGCCGCCGCCCGCGTCCCCTTCCCCCATCTGGGCACCGCGGCCACCCCGGAGCGGCGGGCCAGGGGCGCGGGGTCACGGCCCCGGCGCAGGTGTCCGCCTGCCGGCCTCGCGCATCCGGCGTCGGCAGGTGTTGCCCCGCGGCGTGTCAGCCCCAGTGGAGACAAAAGCAGCTCGAGCTGATGCCCCACTGGACAGCCCGAGGTGTGGGTTTGCCTGCCGCTTCCTCGGCGGGGCTTCGGGGTCCCTCTTTGAGCGGGCCTGCACCTGGCGGGTTCGCGGGAGCGGCCGAGGGCGAGAGACGCCCGAACCCGCCGGGGCGCGTCGTTACGCGTGGTCACGGCTGCCGGGGCGCAGCCTTGATGGTGTGTTGGGCTCCAGAAATCGGAGAGTGGGGTTGGGCCGAGGCCGAATGAAGCGCAGAGAGTGGGAGGAACCTAGAGATGATGTCTTTGTCCCGACCCCGGAGTGTGAGGATCGGTGTAAAGTTACTCCTAGGAATGACTCAGCCTCCGCCCGCCCCTCTGATAGATTTGGGATGGGGTGTGCATGCGGATTTCACAACTTCCTTGATGGGAACAAAAATACCTTAACCAACAGGCGAAATGATAGCTTCAAGAGTGGAGTATCTATAGTTTCTGACACCGCCTGGTGGATGGGCTATGTGTTCTCTGTTTATGGTTTCGTAATCTAGGCTTTTTTGTCATGATTCCTTAAAGTGCGGTCATACCAGTAAGTGGTATAGGCCTGGGTGTCAAGAAATACTAATGTGTTGCTCAGTGTTGATAAAGTCAGTGCAAGACATTCAGCTACACGGGAATTTTTCAAGTCGGCTAACAAAATACTATATACCTATTTTGCTAACCTTTGAGTGTGTGTGTGTGTGTGTAGTTTAAGGGTTTTTGTGTTGCTAGACAGTTCATCATTTAAAGGTTTGGAAAGCTAGCAGTTTAGAAGACTCTTCAATGTGTGTTTGATCAAGAATGTTATTGTAGTTTCATAGGTGATATGAAGAGGGATCTTCCACTTTTGGTCGGATATTTCTGTGAGAAGCAAAGATACTTCTGAAGGGAGTGGGTGATTTTGTTTTTTGGCTTACTCGATGTATAAGTGGACCATTGTTTCGGGTGTGAGAATTTTTTTTCTGTTTGTATTTAGTGTTGTAGCAGAATATCGTTCTACATGAACATATTTTCTCAGCGACATTTTTTTTTTTTTTTTGAGTGTTACCAATTTTGTTCAAAACCTGGAGTTACGTCATGAAAGTTTCAGGTACACAATGTTTATGATGATAAATTTCTGTTGAAGGAAATTGGATATGGACTTAGGCCACATTTTAAAAGTAATTTTATTATTATCTATTTTGAATGTTTTATGTTAATCAAACTGTGATATTTATGGGCCTAATCCTATTTCTGTTTCTGAATGTCAGGGAAAACAATGAAGCTGTACTTTTGGCTCCAGAGAAAAAAAGTTTGTCTGGCCTTGGCTGACAAACACCAGAACGTAGTGCATAGCAAGCCCGGTGTAATCCCAGCATTCTGGGAGGCTGAGGCAGGTGGATCAAGACTCAATCTCAAAAACAAAACAAAACAAACAGAAAAAAACAGGGTTGTGGCTCTGCAAAGCCTGGGTTCAATACACGGAGAGTCTACCTTCCACCTCTCGAAAGACTGCTTAGCAGATTAAATTCATAAAGGGCAAAAGAGCAGAGGACACAAGACCTTTGTTTTGTTTGGTTTCAGGTGCTGGGTATAGAATCCAGGGTCTTGCCCATGCTAGGTAAGCACTTTACCACCGAACCACATCCCCAAGCTCCATGACCTCTTGTCTTTGAAAACCAATTGTAAATTTGAAAGCTTTTATTTGACCTCTCATTTTGAGATTATTTTTAAATTTTATTCATATTTAGCCATTATTTGAGGACTGGTATGGTTTACTTAGCAGATGTATATCACTTACGATTTTTTTTTTAAAGTAAGGACAGTACAATAAAATCTTCTCATTTGGGTAATGATATTCTCTAGCCCGATTTACTCTTTCTCTTGTAGTCAGTAGTGGCCCAAGTAACTTCAGTGAAAATCTAGCAATCCCTTTCCACATTTATGATCTTTTTATTATTAAGTTAACACAGATTGTTGAACTAATTAATTGAGGTATACAAACATTTTTCAGAAGTTCTTGCTTTTAAAAAGAAGGAAAATAAGAGTCTTTTATATAAACCTATATTATTGGAAATTGGTATAAAGGAATTTGGGCTTTTATAGTGCGTAGAGAATATTTTGGGAAGAAAAAATGTGGAGTGACATGAGTTTGCGACCCTATCTCAAAATAAAAAGGGCTCAGTGATAGTGTTTGTCGAGCATACATGAGGCCCTGGGTTCAATCCCCAGTACTGTAAAAATAAAACAAAACAATGAAAAAAAATTCAGATGTCCTAGGGCAGTGGTGGCAAACTTGTGGCACGTGTGCAGCAGTGGGCTGTTTGTGTCATTGAAAGCTCTAAAAGGTTCGCCATCACTGTCCTAGGGCATTTCAAAATTTTGACAGGTATTTACTGTGTACTTAATAGTACTGCTCGAGCAGGTAGAGAGTAAAACTTGATAATGCTAAGGAGAAAAAATAAAGCAGGGAAGAGAAGATACGAAGTGCCTCAGGGCTCGGGGGAGGTTGTAACTTTACAGAAGACAACCAGGGAAAGCCTCACTGAAAGATTGAATAAAGATCCAAGAAAGGGGCCGGTGCGATGGCTCAGCGGCGTAAGCGCCTGCCTGGCAAGCTCGAGGGCCTGAGTTCGACTCCCGGAACCCACATACGAAAAAAGGGCCGGTGATATCGCTCAGCGGCATGGGCGCCTGCCGGCATGCGAGGTCCTGAGGTCGACCCCCAGTAACCACAAAAAAAAAAGATCCAAGAAAACCAGGTGAGCTAGGTACTTGACTATCTGACAAAGTACATTTTTTGTCAGAAGGAACAGTAAGTGCAAAGGTCCTAAGGAAAAAGAGGTTACCGAAAATTGATTGGCATGTAGGGGAGAGTAGTGGGAGATGCTCCATAGATATTCAAGATTTATAGGTCATAGTAAGGAAACTGTAAAGTACCCTAATCCTCTGTGTGTAAAGGCACAGAGATGAGTTCTAGTAAAAGCAGTATGGCTGGGAAGCACTTGAAGCCATTCATTCATTCATTCCTGAAATTTTACTTGAAGCTCTCTACATGAGGTGACTGTTACCCTCTTAGCCTTAGCAACGTGCCAGTGAATTAGAGGGAGTAAAGTGTGCATGGGTGGTGTGTGAGTGTGTGTGTATTTGTGTTTCTAGGAAATGATGAACCATTGGAGATTTTAAAGAAGGTAAAATGAAAGTGTAGATCGATGTGGTAGAACTGATAGATGGCTAGAGAATCAATTTGCGGAGTGCTAGGTTGAAGAGTTTGTATTATTATCTTAGATAAAAGAATACAAAGCTTATTTACCACATTTCTCTCTTTCATTATTATGGGCCTAGGAAACCTGATTTACCTGTAAGCTGAACTGCTGTTGTCAACAGTCCTGAGACCACGGCCTTTCTTTCCATTCCGCTATAAACTTAAGGTTCTGATAAATCAATTTTTGCAAGTGTGTGCAGTACACGAGTGCCCATAAGCATTCATTCTTTCATTGGTTAGTTTCTGCTTTCACAGCTATTTGAGTGCTTTGAGGATTGGAGAATGCCACTTTTTCCACCCATGATTTTGCTCTTTTTTTTTTTTTTTGTGGGTACCGGGGGGGTCGACCTCAGGACCTCGCGCGCCAACAGGCACCCGTGCCGCTGAGCGATATCACCGGCCCCTTTTTCGTATGTGGGATCCGGGAGTCGAACTCGGGCCCTCTCGCTTGCAAGGCAGGCGCTTACGCCACTGAGCCATCTCACCGGCCGATTTTGCTCTTTTGAATTCTCATACTTTATTAACATGTAATTAAGCTAAGAGATACAAATAACTATTACTCATTTCCATTTTTGTTACTGAATGTTTTTTAGTACTGGGAATTGAACCCAGGGTTGTAGCACTGAGTTATATTCCCAGCCCCCTCCCTTTTTTTTTTATCTTGAGGTAGGGTATCACTAACTCCCTAAATTGCCCAGGCTGGGCTCAAACTTAACTTTCTGCCTTAGCCTCCAGAGTGCTGGGATTACAGGTGTATGCCACCATGCCTTGCTAATTACTGATTTTTTTTTCTTTAGTATTCTACATAATAATTGGTCAGTAACTGTCCAGGATATCTGTTGAAATATTAATCATTTCAGTACTGTACTGATGATATTTTCATGGCCTTTGATAAGTCTTATCGCACATGTCAGATTAATGCATGCTTTTCTGATAACTATGTTTGCAGATAGCTTCATAGAATGGAGCTAATTTAATATGTATATAGTTAATTTTTATTATTTTTAGTATACACTGTAAAATAAAAACACAACTAGAAATTTTTCACTGAAGTCATGGTTATTCTCTCTCTCTCTCTCTCTTTCTTTTACTGGGGATTGCACCCAGGGTCTTCATCTTCACCCTGAGCTGCATCCCAGCCCTTTTTCATTTTTTATTTTGAATCAGGGTCTTGGTAAATTGTCCAGGTGAGGCTCAAATTTGTGTTCCTCTTGCCTCGGCCTACCAGAGTGCTGGGATTATAAATGTACAGGCACGTGCCACCTCACCAGGTTATATCTACATAGTCTTTATGAATGACAAGACACTGTAATGGTAATATGTTTATATATGCTGATGTGGAAAGATTCTCATGTTATATAGTTCTAGCAAGATACGTGTATGACATTGTCCCATTTTTATAAAACCGAATTATAGGGCCCAGGGATATAGCTCAGTGGCACAAGCGCCTGCCTGGCAAGCACAAGGTCCTGAGTTTGATTCCCTGCACCAAAAAAACAAAACAAACAAAAAAACCAAATTATATCTGTGTGTATATAACACCTCGTGTATACTTTGGGAATAAATATGAAATATATATTCCAAACATTTTTAAAAGTGTTTCTGTTCTGCTATTTTTACCTTCCTGTCTGTCTTTGGGCACTAAGTTTCCAAATACTGTCTCCATCCTTTTGGTGCTGTCCTTAGGTGAAACTGCTTGTCTAGCTTCAGACAAAGCTTACATTTAGGAGATCCTGGACCTTTATGAAAAAGGTTTTCTGTTTTAGAGAATGTGAGGGAAGTGCCTGACCTACTCTTCTTTCCTTCCTTTTCTTTTCCTCTTGGCAGAGAATGGGTATTGTCAAATGGGAATACATCTGATTTGGACAGGGTTGCACCCAGTTTTCAGTCCCTGGACAGGCTTGTGTTAGACATTATTTTCACTGATGCAGGAGCCAGTGAATACTAAGTGTGGTAGAATTGCTAAGAATTGCAGTTTATAGAATTAGAAAGCTGGCATAATTATTTCAAATTGGCTTTTCTTTATGAAGCATTTAGTCGGCTTTATATGGTGGCATCCAAATATCACGGGTTCTATTCAACATGAAAAACAACTTGAAGGTATTTGTGTTCCTAGCAGCTAGTATAGTATCTGGCTTATTAAATGCACCCAAAATATTGTGTGAATAATGAATATGTTTAGTTTTAGAGGTTGGACTTGTCATCCAGGGTTTCTCCCTTTCATCTCTGTATATCAGGAAACTAAATATAAGTTGTGAATGTATTAGAGTAATTGACTGTATGTTGCAATGACTGACCTAGTCATCATAGTGGTGATTTCTCAACAGAACTTTTTTTGAGACATTGTCTCACTCCGTAGTTCAGGCTGGCCTTAAACTCACTGTAGAGCCCAGGCTGGCCTCAAACTTGCAGTTGTCCTCTTGCCTCCGCCTGCTGAGTGTGCGCAACAGAAAATGTTAATATCAAATTGATAAATTAGACAATTCTTTGAGATGCTTTCCGCTTCTTTTATGTATGGGTGTGGGAGTCTAGTTGATATCCTTACACATCTAGAAATAAATGCAATGGGATCAATATTTTTAAAACTTCATCTTTTCTCAATTCTCTTTTTTTTTAAGTTTTTTTAGATGGCATCTCGCTATGTAGTCCAGGCTGGCCTCTAACTAGCTGTGTAATCCAGGCTGGCCTCAAACTCATGGCAGTCCTCCTGCCTCAGCCTCCCGAGTGCTGGAAGTACCATGTGCCACCATGCCTGGCTTCAGTTCTTATTTATAGCTATCTGTGTCTAAGAAGGATCTGTGAGGACCAAATTGTCCTTTTAAGATATGAAATTTTTTTCCATTTGTATAAGATAATTCATACTGCCTTTTATAGCTAGTTAAGAAGCCATAGCTATGTTATGTAGCTGTAAATTCATATGAGAAAATAATACTGTGGGTCAGCTGGGAGTAGGAAAGATTTCCCTGCAGTGGTAATAGGAAGACCATACTTGAAAATTCAGGTAAACAGAGTTAGAGGTAGGGCTGGTTTTTACCTGGCGGGAATATGTAAAGTGATGGGATTCGTTGGTGATAGTGCTAGAAAGATAAGCTGGGGTTCATTATGAAGGCATTGACTGCTGAAGTTTAATTAAACTCAGACTTGCCACCATTTTTGAAGTTTTTAGTGTATTTCTGACACTGTGATGCAATCTGAAGTACATTGTTGCTGTCCTCCTCACCTCCTCTGGAAAGTGTAGAGGTTGATGTGTAGAGGTTCACATCGGTGGGATATTTGGGGTTCAACTATATAGGTAAATCTTGTTTCAGAGAATACCGTTTTCATGTAATCAAGCCTATATTGGAAAATTCATATAGAGGGATTGGCATGTAAGTGAAATTGTTTGGGTACTCCCGAAGTCATAGGAAAGATAGCTGCAAGAGAACAAATACAGCACTCTGAGCCATTCGTTTGTGCCTCCACAGGTAACAGTAAAGCTCTAGAAGGATACTGTAGTTGAGGAAAGCAACCTGACTACAAGTGGTTGTGACTGGTAGGCTTGTTCAAGGAGGATCAGAATAGAGGAATAAAGGCAGAGAATTTGCTGAAACTAAAGCAGGAGTGGCAGTGGGGCATGTAATCTCAGCACTTGGGAAGCTGAGACAGGAGGATCGCTGTGAGTTCTAGGGCAGCCTGAACTACATAGTGAGACCTTGTCTCAAAACAAAAGGGCCAGTGAGATGGCTCAGCGGCATAAGCGCCTGCTGGCGCACGAGGTCCTGAGGTTGACCCCCGGTACCCACAAAAAAAATAAATAAATAAAATAAAGCAGTGGTGGCAAACCTATGGCACACATGCCACAGCAGGCTATTTGTGTCATTGAAAACTGAAAGGATCCCTGTCACTGCACTAAAATAAGTGTTACACTGTGAGAAAATGAGAGATTAAAATTATAAAGGAAAGAATGGATAGGATTTGGACAGAAACAACAAAAAATATTTTTTTAAAGAGTAGGAAAATTTATTGGAGAAAAGGAATGGGGGAATGGGAAATAAGAATAGCTCCCAAGACACAGGAGGGGTCCCGAATGGGTTGCCCTGGAAACAACAAAGTTTGGGTAGCGGGAGAATGATAGTTCTGTACACAGTGAAACCAGGGAATAGTGTTAAGGAAAAAACATTGACTTGAAGTTTAGACATGTTGGCCTGGGGTGTGGCTCAGTGGTAGATCCTGTATACAGCTTGTGTGACGCTCTGAGTTCAATTCCCAGCACCAAGGATCTGGGGGCAAGAATGTAGACCCATTGTTTGAAGTCACCGAGGGATTTAAGTTGGAAATATTAAACATAGCTCATGTTGTTCCTGTGATCAGAATAGAGATCAGAGTTGGTTTCATAACATTATTCGATGCTTGCATTGTACTTTATGGTTTATACAACTCTTCTGTGTGTAGAGTGTTCTTTAGACCCTCAAAACCACCCTGTGACATGGGTAGTTTCTTTCCTTTTTGTAATCAAATGAAAACAAACTTGTTAGATGCAGTCAGTCAAGGTCATATAATAAGTAGAGACCAGACTTGAATACCGGACTTCTGACTCCGTATCTCAATTCTTTTCAGTCTGTTTTCCTTCTTGTGTCTACAAAACAAAACCATTTGGAGGAATGACCATGTGGAGAAGCGCACTGTACTGCATTTAGAGTGGGTTAGAGCAAAACTCCACTGGAACCTCGCATGGGGGGGGTAAAAGGAGAAAAGCAGGTGCGAATCCTTGTTTTGCTCTTTTGGTTGGAATCAGCTGTGCTAGGACAAACAATTCAGGTTCTTTATTTCTTTAATACATAGAGTGCTCTTTTTTGGAGACAGGGTCTTGATATGTAGTTCAGGCTGGCCTTGAACTTACAGCGATCCTCCTGTCTCAGCCTCTTGAGTGCTGGGATTACAGGCATGTGCTACCACGTCCAGCTCTTTTTTCTTTTATAAAATGGGAATAAGTGTTTTCTCCTCTTGATTATAACTGAGATTTTTTAAAAAATGAAAATTAAGAGAAAGCTGGGCGTGGTGGCCTATACCTATAATCCAGCTAGTCAGGAGGCTCAGGCCGGATTCCAAGTTTAAGGGCAGCGTGGAGATAGTGTAAGTGACACCTAGAAATAGCCAGTGTTGGAAAGATTGGTGTTAAACAGTGTTAGACTTTTTTTCCTTCAGTATTGAGGATTTAACCCAAGGCCTTTGCACTGAGCCACGTACACAGTACCTCCTTTTTATTTTTTATTTAGAGCTAGTCTTGCTAAGTTGCCCAGACAGGACTCCTACTTGGATCCTCCTGCTTCAGCCTCCCATAGTACTGGGATTACAGTGTGTGCTACCACGCCCAGCTAGTTCTAGATGTTTAAATGCTTGTGTATGCATACATCTCTGCATTTGTAATAAAAATAAAATCCACAATCACATTTTATATATCTATACCCACACATTTTGTGTGTATATATATATATATGTATATATATGTATATATATATATATACACATATACTCCCCCATATATGCAAATGTATACATACACATACATATCATTTAATCACTTTTTGGTAGTCAGTTTTCCAATTTTTCATTGTAAAAAGTACTGGTGTAATGAAAATCAGTGAGTATATATACCTTTGTACACTTACATCGTTTACTTAGTTTGTACATTTTTGGTATACAGTACACTGCAGGTTAAGTCTTAAAGTTTCACCAGTTTATATTCTTGTTCCAAATGTGTTGGTGGGTTTACTATTCCCTAGCGTCAATATATAGTAGTCATTTTAATCATTAGTACTATAGTATCTGAAGGGTTAAAATATCCTGTGGACATTTTAGTTATTTCTTAGTGAATATGTATGTCCAGATAGACTTTTGTTGGGTCATGCTATGAATAGCTATTTGTCACAATACTGTTGCTTAAAAACTTCATCCTTTCCCCTCATTTGAAGTTCTATCATTATTGTATGTCTGTGTATGTATGTGAAGATACGTTTGGATCTTTTATGTTTCATATGTTATCTTTTTATTAATATAGTCTCAGAGTTAACTGCTATAGGTTTAAGAGTATAATTTACATGTTTTGATAGTTTTGTATCTCAGTGCACTGTGTAAGTAGGCACTTAATTTTGTCTCAGTAGACATATACTACTGTCAGTATTTAAGCAGAAGGTCAAATAATAATGAGCTTAGTGTTATAAAAATTAGGAAAAATTTTTTATCAGATTTTATTGATATATTTTAGATATACATAATAATCACATTGATTATAGAGAATTTGCACCTGTATATGACATAACTTGTTTTTTTTCCCCATTCCCCTACCCTCCCGTTCAACCCTCCTTCCCTCCCCATTTACAAAAGCTTCATTTCCATGTTTTCCTTCTTTTCTTTTCTTTTTTTCCCTTTAGGAAAGATTTTTCTATAAAGTGATCATGTCAGATTTTAGGAAATCTTGGTGAAAAGTGATACACTTGGCCTTCTATGGCCCTGTGTTCCACATCCACAGACTCTTAACCTCAGATTGAAAATACTTGTAAAATAGTTGTACTGAACATTTACACACTTTCTCTATCCACTATTTCCTAAGTAATTCAGTATAAAAACTACTTACATAGCCTTTACATTATATTCAGTATTTTAAGCAATCTATAGATAGTTCAAAATTTATGAGAAGCTGTGTGTAGGTTCTACACAAATTGCCAGGCATGGTGGCACACAGCTGTAATCCCAGCACTTTGGAGGCCGAGGCAAGAAGATTGCTGTGTGTTTGAGGTCAGCCTTGGCTACGTAGTGAGTTCAGGACCAGCCTGGACTACACAGCAAGACCCTATCTCAAAGAAAAAAAATTAGTTAAACAAATAGTATGCCATTTTATGTAAGGGACCTGGGTATCCTCAGATTTGGGTATCCTTGAGGGGTCTTGGGACCAGTCTTCCATGGATGTGAAAGGGTGACTGTACTTAAATACTTAAATACTAGACTTGTACATATAGCTTATAAACTTAATTCTAATTCCTTCAGCCACAGTTGCTTTTTATGCTGGCTGATACCTGACAGTTATATGCAATAAATTTAGTTCTAGATCATATAGACTTAATCCATTTATAGAATATAGTGGATTTTATATAAAGGGAAAATGTACATCATGAGAACGCTTAAGTTATACATTGATAAAAAGATGGACTCT
The DNA here is from genome assembly GCA_028451465.1 of Erethizon dorsatum. NCBI lineage: Eukaryota > Metazoa > Chordata > Mammalia > Rodentia > Erethizontidae > Erethizon > Erethizon dorsatum. Next base: position 56,585,052 of record CM051828.1, read on the forward strand.
CTTTAATAATGATTTTCTTTAAAAAAATCAGTGGTTTACTAAGATTATTCTAAGATTTAGATGTGATCAATGAGGGTAAATTGTACATTTCCAGTTGGAGCTTGATTTTACATATTCTGGTTTTTCCCAATGACATCTTTGTGTGAATTTTTGTCCATTCCTTCTCAATATAACCTTTGCATTCCTCTTTTCATACTATCTAGCATATCATAATATTAATTTTATGTGATACGATTTTTTTTATGTGGGTACCGGGATTCGAACTCAGGACCTTGCGCTTGCCAGCAGGCGCTTGTGCCACTGAGCTATCTCACAGGCCCTGTGATAAGATTTTTTTTTATTTTTATTTATGTATTTATTTTTTTTATGGGTACCGGGGGTCGACCTCAGGACCTCGCGCGCCAGCAGGCACCCGTGCCACTGAGCGATATCACCGGCCCTTTTTTGGTAGATGGGTATCAGGAGTCGAACTCAGGACCTCACGCTTGCCAGACAGACGCTTATGCCGCTGAGCCATCTCACCGGCCCTGTGATAAGATTTTAGAAGGCAAACAGTATATACTTGATTTATCTTTGATCACTGGCTGACAAGATTTTTTACATATTTGTTCGATATACATTAGAACTGGGCTTAATGTATAATCTGACTGTGGTGTTTTTGGAATATTGGAGGGATCATCTGATGTACCCCTTTTGTTTTTTGGATGAAGAAACTGAGATTTAGAGAAATTTGCTTTCAGGGTCACAGAAATAAACATGTAAAGCCAGCCCTAAAACCCAAATCTCTATTTTTGCCCAAACAGCTTTCATTTCAGGATAACCAAAACATGTGCTTGATTCCTTATGTCCCTTATTGCTTACTCTCTTTAACAGCTTTATACAAAGAAGAGAATTCAGCTTTGTTGAATCATTTTATTTTAATAGTGTTCTTGTGGATTCTGTTAATCCACTTTCTGATTCCACAGTTTTGGTTCTTGTTTTAGGCCTCATCCATGGTTTTGGCCTCAAACATTTATTTTCTCTCCACCATCTCTCGATAGTGTGTCAGGTGCTGTGGTGTTTAAAGAAAGGCAGGTGTAAAGCATGATCAAATTTTCTCTAATCATTTACAGTACAGGTTGGGCAATGTAAGATACTTGGCAAGTGGCCCCAAAAAAGTATAATGGCATTTATTTACTATCTGTATACAAACTTTGTTATTAGAATTTGAAATACGGTGTTTAAGTGCTTAATGAACAGACCATTGACAGCTACTAGGTTAGGGAGGACTGTGACAATATTTGTAGAAACTGAAATGACATGAATAAAGGTATAAAAAAAACAAGGCTTATTCGTCTCACATCCGATCAGTTTAAATGGTGTGGAATGAGTCACAGAAGAGGAGTGGATGATCCATCTAAGGTGTGTATATTTGAGTAGATGTTATGAAGCACTTTTAGTTTGGGGGGTTGGAGGGGAAATAACTTGGCATTAAGACCTAGTATGGTTTTGTTGATGTTATCTTCCAAGATGAATTTGAGATGGAGACTACAAGTAGAAGAAGCTCAGATAGGTAATTATCAAGAGCCCAGGTGTGCAATAGTAAGCATTGAGTTAGACAAGTTTCAGGAGAAGAATAAAGTGGAAGAGTGCAGAGATTTAGTGACTGTTAGATTCTGGAGAAGGGAGTCTTTACTCGCATATGATATTGAACCAAGTAGATATCTAATACATACATACAGCTTCCTGTAGGTAAGCAAACACATAGATCAAATTTCCATTGTGCACCAGCACCTGACCAGCAGAAAGGATAAAGAAATTAAAGATTTTCTTATTCTAAAACTACGTTCTTGGCCTTATTGTTCAACAAAAACTACCATAGACCTTGAAAAATTTTTTTTCCTCGAGTTTCCCTGAACCTGTCATTGCACTGAAAGAAAAGTTGACCAAGATGACACCCAAAGTGTCTACCTAGATTCTAAGCTGGGTGTGGTGGTGCATGGGAGGGGCTAAGGCAGGAGCATCAGGCCAGCCTGGGCTACATACTGAGAGAGTGAGTTCAAGGCCAGCCTGAACTACACAGTGATATCCTGTCTCAGAAAAATAAAAACAAAAAAAGATTCTGTAGTCTATAAGGTAAATTGTATATATAAGGCTCCTAAGCCAGCTATTTATAGAAACAAACAAATCTTGCTTGAAATGCTGTACAGTCTTAATTATATAGCAAATATTAGGAAGGGCTAGATCTGTGATAAAACAGTAGAGGGAAAGAAAAGGAGTTCCATTACTTCCGTGCATGAGTACTATGTCCTAGGCAAAAGAAGGAGGGGATACTGCCTGACTTTTCTCACACAGACACTATTTTTTTCCATAATCTAAAATCTGTTCATGAACCTTCCTGATCTTAAGTTCCTTTACTACCCCACTAGTGTCTTCTTTAAAAAAATATTTCTGAGATGGGGATGAGTTCAGTGATAAAAGTGCTTGCTATAGCACATTCAGTCCCTAGCACCATGCTGGGCGTGTTGGCACACACCTGTAATCCAAACACTCAGGGAGGCTGAGGCAGCAGGACAGCAAGTTTGAACCCAGCTTGGGTAATTTAGCAAGACTTTATCTCAAATTAAAAAATTAATAAAATAATCATAATAAAAAGGACTGGGCATGTAGTTCAGTGCCAAGGCTCTGGGTTCAACTCTCAGTATTGGAGGGGGAAAAAAACTTCCTAGCACCAAACAGTGTTTTTCTGTCTCAATTGTTATTTCTCTCCTATATACTAATTTTTAAGTGATCATGTCATAACTTCATAGCAAGGTATGTGTGTTTGGTACAGGAAAGATTTTCTTTCCTGTTTCTTTGTATTTCACAGATTAGACTCAATAAGGGAATGCAGATACTCACTTTCGTTAAGCAAGAGAAAAGCTTATTAGATGTAACTGAATAAAACATCTATACATATGGTTGTAAGTTTTTATTGAAAGAAATGTCATATGAGGTAGGCTTTCCTGTATGTGTATAATTCTGTCACAGTTTGGCTGCAAGTATGTTAAAATTGATCTGATATGTATTGTCATTTAAGGACATAATGATTCTATTTTAGATATAGGAAAAAAAAATTCCTTAGTCTTAGAAAAGTGAAAGATAACTTTTAGAGTTTTCATGCTAAGCAAGGTCTCTACTCTGACCTGTAGAGTCATCCTATTTGATCAGCATGATCTTTTTCATGATCATTTTCTCATGATTACACCAGTAAGTGTGGGGGACAGTTTTTTTTCCAGTATGAGTCATGGGAGGAGGCACCGTTTAGTATATATGTTACTCTCTTATAGGCAGTGTACTGGTATCTAGGTATTGGAATAATGAATACTGCTCCTTACAGCAGGTTTTTATAAAATGGACTTGCTTTTGTGAAATAGCTCTTTTGGCATTGTACAAAAAACAAACAGAAAAGCCAGTTTAGATCTAAGTTTCTATCTATATCATTTTGTGTGTGTGTGTGTGGGTACCGGGGGTCGACCTCAGGACCTCACGCACCAGCAGGCGCCCGTGCCGCCGAGCGATATCACCGGCCCTTTTTTCGTATGTGGGTACCGGGAGTCGAACGCAGGACCTCATACTTGCCAGGCCGGTGCTTATGCTGCTGAGCCATCTCACCAGCCCTCTATATCATTTTTATCCTATTGTAGGGTTGGGGAACCTCGGGAGATGTTCTGTAAATTTTGTTTCTGTATTTTTATAATTGTTTTTCTTATGGAAATTAAAAAAAATAAGCAATAGAAGAACAAGCCATGTGTACCCATCATTTTGTTTCTATAGTTATCTTCTTATGGCCGATCTTATTTTAACTATACTTCTCTTCCTCCTTTAGTTTTGCATGGTTGTTTTGTTTTGTTTTGTTTTTGCTGTACTGGGAATCAAACCGAGGGGTGCTCTACCACTGAGCTATATCCCCAGCCCTTTTTGACTTTTTATTTTGACATAGGGCCTTGCTAAATTGCTTAGGCTGGCCTCGAATCTTGTTCTCCTCCTGCCTCAGTAGCTAGGGTTAGAGCCGTGGGCCACGATGCCTGGCCAGTACTATTAAGGTTTGAAGAGCATTAATCCCCTGCAATAAGATGTTCTCTACTTTTGAGATGAGAAAGTGGAATCTTAGAGAAAATCTCTGGTGTGATCAAAAAATACAGAGAAAGTTTACTTTTTATTTTAAAATTTATTGAAGACACATTGCCATTACTTCCCAATATATTCTCCCTCCCTTCAGACACACACCCCATTGTTCTTACCTCTTTCTTTCTGTCTCCTTTTTTTGTATGTGTGAGATAGGGTCTTACTGTATAGTTGAGACTGGCTTTGAACTCATGCCAATCCTCTTGCCTCAGCCTCATGATTGCTGGGATTACAGGTATGAGCCACCAAGCCTGGCTCTTGCCACTTTCTGAAACTGTTCTGGAAATCCTGTTGTGCTTGCCTAAATGTTCTTTCAGTAGGTTTACCTTTCATGGTCATTTCGACTTTGGGAAAGAGCCAGAAGTCACAGGGTGCCAGAATAAGGTAGATGAGGACACACCATAATGTTATTATGAGCTTGCAGTAGATGGCACTTAGCAGCATTCACCATAGTTTTGTTGTTTTGTTTTGACCATAGTTTTGATCATTGCGTTTTTTGCAGTACTGGGGATTGAATGAGCTTTTTCACTGAGCTACATCCCCAGCCCTTTTTTATTATTTGAGTCAGGGTTCTCTAAGTTGCCCAGGCTGGGTTCGATTTTGTGATCCTCCTGCCTCAGCCTCATAGAGTGCTGGGGTAACAGGCATGCGCTACCATGCTTGACTCAAAACTTCTTAAAAGCCAATATTGCTTAGCACTTGTTATAACCTTCTTTTAGTCAGGGTTTGTAAGGGAAAAGACTTAATACAGGACACATAATTTATAGGATTATTTTACAATAGTCACCCAAAGAGTCAAATGCAAGAGTGCGTGAGATCTGTCCACACACACTAGAGACCCAAAGAATCCAGCTGAGGGCCTGGATCCCACGGCAACGTCCTGCACAAGTCCAGCTGAAGACCTAGAGCCCATGGCAATGTCTTCTACAAGTCCAGCTGAAGACCTAGAGCCCACGGCAATGTCTTCTACAAGTCTAACTGGAGGCCTAGAGCCCACGACAATGTCTCATGCAAGTGTATATCAAGGATCTGCACTGGAAAAGCCCCAAGGTCAGCGGTGGAAGCTGGAAAGTCTGCACCAGCGGGGTGAAGGGTCTGTGCTTGTAGGCTGAGGGATCTGCACTGGAACCAGGAACTGACGCTCAAGGTAAGGACCAGGGAGAGCTCCCCGGAAAAGAACCACAGCCATCCTCAGTGACAGTGAGGACCCAAGCTCTTCCGATGATGAGAACAGCTGAGTTCATATCAGGAAAGCCAGCGTGACAAGCTTCTCCAGGAGAACCAACAGCACACCATCTTCCCCTCTAGTTCTTTTTATGCTGTTGGCAGCAATCCTCAGGTGGGCTATCCACACCCAGCACCACACTGATTCAGTTCAGCTGGGTATTGCAAGTTGACCATTAGTTAATCCACCACAAACCTTGTGATATCTCAGTTACTGGTTTTGAAGAAAAAGTGAAATCACAACGTTGGCTATTCAGATTTAGTCAAGGGAGTTGGTAATGGAAAACAACTTTTTTGGTTCTTTCTCTTTTCCCCTCTCCCAGAAGTCAGAGAACCAGTCATTTGTGTGATCAGTCTTCAGTCTGTCATCTGGTGTTATGATTTATATCTAGACGCACCTCCCCAGTGTCTCATTACTTATAGGTGGGGCTTTGGGGAGGCGATTGGATCATGGGGATGTGATACTTAGTGGATTGCTTCACTAATGATTTTATAGCTGAATGTGATGCTGGGAAGTGGGAGCCTGGTTGAAGGAGGTGGGTCATGAGGTGGGGGTGGGGGTGACCTGGAAGGGTCTATTCCTTTCTCTTCTTCCTTGATCTGTCTGTTCCCACCACCGTGCCACAAGCTGTTTCTTCTCTGCTGTGCCCCTCTGCCATGTCATTCTGCCTTGGAGCCAGCTGCCTGTGGAATGAAACCTTTACAAACTGAGCCAAAATAAACCTTTCCTCGTTGTGGGTGTTGTGTCTCAGAAAGTAACTAAGACATTTGTTAAAAAGCAAAGTAGGAAATTGGCCCTGTGCCCTGAGGGACATTTTTGCTACTGTTGCTGTCACTTTCATTTAATGTTGCTGTTCCAGATGACATGGCTTTACCAGGGCCCTTTAGTTTTTTGTCTTTGAGATGCCTGGTAAGATATTCATAATAAAAAAAACTCCTACCTGGTCCCATTTTTCTGGGATGGCCCATCTTGGGTTATAGGTGGCCTTTGTGCCCAATTGCCGTCAGTTGGAGACTTTTACCTGAGGGGGGTGGATCTGGCAGCCTGGAGTTGGGGATGGTATAATTTGGGTGATTTGCACATCTCCCCCAGAAGTTCATGTGTTAGAGGCTTGGTCCTCATTGTGCAGGTGTTAAGGTGGTGAGACGTTTAAGAGGTGGTGTCTAGTAGGAAGTCATTGGCAGTACTGTTTTTGGAAAGGATTAAAGTAGTTCTCATTGAACGCCTGGTTAATTCTATCAAGAGAGTCATTATAAAAGAATAAACATGCCTCCTCCCTTTACTTTAGCCTCCTGTTTAATGTGCCTGTCTAATCTTGCTGTCCATAACATTTCCTGTCACATGGTTCCTCCCTGTGTGATGGCATCCACTGTGAAGTCTTCATCAGAACGGAGCCAGTGCAAGGGCCATGACTTTGAACCTCCAGAACGGAGCTAAATATAAATAACGTTTTTTTCTTTATAAAGTAGCTAGCTGCAGGCATTTCACCCTAGTGACAGAAAATGGAATAACATAGAAGCCAACACTGCTTAAATTTCTGTCCAGAAACTCCTAGATCCTGAGTCATCCTTGACTTCCCAAAAGCACAGGGCCAGGCAGCTTATTAGTTCTCCTACTCTAGGGCCCAGATTCTGCTCCTTTTTCAACCATAGCAGTGGAGTAACCTTTGTTTCTAGCCCCAGCGTATATCCTGGGCAGCTGGAGGAAGCACCGAAAGTGGGGTGGATAAAGGTGCAAATTAGGAGGTGCTTTTCAGTTTCACAATCAACCTTTTTGTCTTCACTGCCATAGTTTGGTTCTCCTCTGTACCTTTACTATTACTTTTTTTTTGGGGGGGTGGTATTGGGAATTGAACCCAGGGCTTCACATATACGTGCTAGGCAAGTACTCTACCACAGAGCCACATGAGCAGCCCTTGTACATAACATTTGCTGGGATATTTTCAGTATACACATTCCACATTGCCAGGATGACCAAATACAGAAGGATTTCCAGGCTCATGCCAAGAACCACCTTTTTACATTTATGGACCCATGGAAATCTTGTTCTTCCTGAACTTAGATCCATTTTATTTCTGATTAGCGACCTTTTTTTGAGAAAGGTCTCCCTATGTAGCCCAGGCTGGCCTTGAAATCATGGCGATTCTCCTGCCTCAGCCTCCCGAGTACTGGGATTACATGCATGTGCCACAAAGCCCAGCTGATCAGTCAGTGACTTTTCAGTTGAAAACTTTGTCATATTTTCATGCGTTCTGCCATCTTGCTCCTAATGTTTTTTTTTTACTGTGTTTGGAAAAAAAATATTTAAAAATGGTTGCATAAGAGGTAAAATTGGGGGAAAAAGAAGTGTTGGAATTCTAAAGGAACAGAAAAATGCTGAGTCATAGAAAGTGCTTACTAATTGTAACTTCTTTTTTTTTTTTTTTTTTTTTTTTTTTTGTACCAGGAACCAAACTTAGGACCTTGCACTTGCTAGGCAGGCACTTGTGCCACTGAGCTATAACCCTGGCCCTGCTTACTAATTGTAATCACATGGAAGGAATCTTGATATTTTAGTAGTGTATTCATGTTCTTTTTTTTTTTTTTTTTTTTTTTTTTTCTCCTTAATCCTAGCTATGGATTTTAACTCTTGACTGTGGGAAAATAATTTGTACATTTTGTCATTTGAATGATGGGGATAAGACAAACCTTTCTCACAAGAGCAGTTGTGAAGCAGTCATGTACCTGCTATACATGTTTTGGAATTTTTGTTTTTACCTAGAAATGTTTTTAATAGCTTTTTAAAGAAGTAGGTATCATTTATGTGTATAAATATAAAATTTCTGTGCTGCTCACTGTTGGGCTTTACAGGAATAGGCAGATATATTTTCTTTTTTCTACCAAAGCAAAAAAAAAAAAAAAAAAAAAAGCCTACTATGTATGAGATTCTTAGATCCTTTTGCGGGGAAGGGGGGTGCATGTGTACTGTAGATTGAACCCAGGGCTTCCTGCATGCTAGGCAAGGACTTTACCATGGAGCTATACCCCCAGCCATTCAAATGGTATTTTTATTGAATGTAGCAAGCTGATCTAAGTTCAAGCTATTGGATATTTTATTTGCCTAAATTGCCTTTAGGCAGGTTGAGCAACTTCTGAATGTTTTTCCTTACTTACCAAATGGAAACATTAATGATATTAGTGTCTCACGTGTTACAATAAATTAGTTAAATGCATATAAAACGTATTGTAATGATTGTGTAATGACTCACCCTAAGCGTTAGCAATGATGATTAATTTCATGTGCCATATACTTGGATATGTGGATTAAATAGTATTTGTGACTGCAAAAGCCACAAACGTGACATTTATTCACAGACTATCAACACAGATAGACCCAGGGGAAAATGATGCCTGATCTTGCTATGTAGTTAATTTTTCTTTGTGCTATTCATAGGTAAGTTTTGGTAGGTGACAGTAAATGAGAATGTAAAGTGAAGATTCAGAAGGGAGCTTCTAGATAAAGCTTCTAGTTTTACAGCTGTAACAATGGATGAAAACGTAGGATGTCCTATCAGGGTGGTCAGGAGTAGCTTCTCAAAATGATATTCTCATTAATATCTCTTAGGAGCTATTAGAAATGAGGTAGATGACAAATGTCTGGCATTTGTATATAAATCTGAATAAATTCTCTTGGGCAATTGTGTTGAATGTCTTTCATATATATACTTTGTCTTGTTTAATCTATAAGTTATTCCTGTAGGATGGGTTTATCATTTTTTTCCTAATGATTGAGGGTCATAGTTCAAGGACTGTATGTCTTACTGCTACATTCCATGTCCAGCATAGTGCCTGACACATAGGAGATAATCTGTAAATGAATAAGAAACTCAGTCGTTAACGGTAGCATGTAAATATAAATAAAATTTAAATGAAATTTTACCAGCAAGCATTGAAAAGCGTGACACTGGCAAGAATATAGTGGCCTTGTGACAGAGTGTATTGCCTGGGAAGTATAAATCAATAAAAGCAATTTTGTGGCATACTCGAATAGCCTTAAAATACATGAATGTTTTGATCTAGCAGCTTTACTTTTAGAAACCTTATTTTATGGAAATAATCCTAAACACAAGAAATGCGTATATGCTGTGTGATTAAAACCTGGGAAGTAATAATAGTAAGTAAATTATGGTGAATTCACAAGTGGGAATTTTTTTTAGTTGTTAGTATTGATTATTAATCATTTTATAATATGAAAAAATGCCTAACTGAAGGAAAAGTAATTTTATGATGCAGAATAGACTTAATGCTATGGTGTGGAGTTCCGAAGATTCTAGCAAGTTAACATGTTTTGTTTCTTTCATGCATGTAAGGGCTTATAGGAATAGTGTAGGGGACCTTGTTCATTTTTAACTCTATACCCCAGATTTGTTACTTGTAGGCTCTGTCACCTACTTACTTGTCACTTTTATTTATTGGCTTTTTAGTGACTTTCCTCTTTCATTAAAAGACTTGGTATTAATCTCTAGCATAATTGGAAATATATTTTAGTCCATTAGGTTTATGTTAGTCTATTGTTTCGTCTATGTAGTATTTTAGTCTTTATTAAGTAGGTAGAACTGTTGTATTTGTTTATGTTGGACCAAACCATGGACGGCTATGCTTACTGGGTATCTGCATTGCCCGGAAATGCAATGGTGGGGAAGGTGTGTTGGTGATGGATAAACTGGAGCCTTACCATTGCCATAGAGATGATCACGTTGGAAAATGTAGATGTTGGAAAATCTATAGATTTTCGCTAAAGAACAAGCCAAAGAAATCCTGGAGTAGGTGTCAAGTGTGTGACTTCTAGGTCTTGCCACAAGGATATAGATTGTGTGTGGGAGGGGGGGTACTGGAATTGAACTCAGGGGTTTTTTTTGCCATTTAGCTACCTCCCCAGTCTTTTTT